>CM067845.1:501481388-503981388 GCA_034509565.1 Triticum monococcum | reverse complement strand
CTTGCACCGGTTCACCAGCTGCCTCAAGGTAAAATCTCGAGAGATTTGGAGCTTTGTTCTCTATCACTTGAAGCTTCATGCATCCAGCCACCTCCAAAAAGCTGAGCCGCTGCAGCAGGCAAGGTGTCTCTAGGCGAACTATATCATCGCAAGATACAAGCTTCAGGTGCTCCAGAGCAGTGGAACCGGACAGAAGGCGCCCTAAATCCTCCCCTGTGACACGCACGTCGCGCAGATGCAGCGTTTTCAGGCTTCTCAAACCAAGTTGAAATGTGGAACGCAAGGCGCATCTGAAAAGGAGAAGCTTCTGAATCGAGCCCCCACACCTGCTGTCAGATAGTAGTGTGCATGGGAAATTAAACCTCGCCTCTTTCGACCATACTAGAAGCTCGAGTTCTTCGGTCCTCGGCGTAACAGCAATCTGGAGCCATCTATCGAGACGACGATATGGTCTACCAACAAGAGGAGGAACATGGTAGTCAAGCTTCAGTTTCGTCACGGCGGCATCGCCCGGGCGGTTCCTCAGAACACGGTCGATATTGTCGTTGTAGTCTCTTATAGTAGCGTTCGACTTAAATCCTGGTGCTTTTAGATCTTCTTTCCGGCACATCGTTTCGTTGGTGAAGGTGAGGTTGGGACGGCACCTCCAGGAGTGTAGGAAGGAGCGAGAAACACAGGCGGCACGGGCAGCGTCTTGCATTGACAGCAGGGTGTGTATATGACACCAAATGTCCTGCGTGCAAAAGTAATAAGAACTGGCCATCTCCCAAAATTCTTCTAAACAAGAGATATGGGTTCAAGTTTATTACAACTTCAAATGTTCTGGCCTGAACTCGAAGAATGATGTGCATATATAATTATATATATACAACTTCAAATCTTTACTGAGCTAGCACGGGTAAAAATGCTTTGTGCTAGCTGGTGTTTTAGTTGCAATATATACAAGTCTTTCATTAGCACTTGATACCATACCTCAGGAAGATCTGGCCCCGAGTATTTCATCCGTTTCCCACCTTGTGAATCTTCATCTTGTTGCCAGGACGAACATCCTCTCTTCGCCGACATGGGAGCGGATCCATCTGCAGCAACAGATTGTTCTTGCAGCAATCAGTTCACTCCCTTGACAAAACAAACAAATAAATACATAAATCGGTTTTTTCTTCCGGAGAAGAGAAGGAACCCTAAGCGGCAAGCAAGCAGGGCAAGCACGGTACTAGTAGAAGAGAGAGATGCCGTGCCGCCGGACGCGAACAGGTAGGGGTCTTTAGTCTTTACCACGGGCCTGGATTTGCTGGCGCCGCCGCCGTACCCGCCGCATGGCCATGATGAGCCGCTCCATCGCCAGCGCCCCCATGGTGCGCCCCCTCTGTCCTGGTTCCGTGAAGCGCGACGCAGGTTCGTCGTCGGCCTCGAGGGAGGGAGGGAGGGAGGAGACGGAACGGCGCAGCTGTGCAGGACACCACCAGGAGCACGGAGCACCTCGTGCTTTTCAGGGGCGGGCGGCGCTCTCGTCCACGGAACCGGAACTTTCCGCGATATAGACTCCTGATCCGGTTCAGATAGGTAGACACCGGAGTCGGAGCGGATAGAGAGAGAGGGGGGAAACAGAGTCGGTTTCTCGTCCTCATCCGGGTATCGCCGCCGTGCAGCAGACATGGGGGCGCTGGCGATGAAGCGGCTCATCATGGCCATGGCCATGCAGCGGGGCCGGCGGCGTCGCAAAGCCCAAGCCCGCGGTAACAAACTCTCACTCTTCGTGTCATGTCTGGCGGCAGGCATCTGTAAACGAATCTCTCTTTTGCCGTGTCCGCTGTTTAGGGCTGCTCTTCTTTTTCTCTGTCACCAAGGGAGCAAACTGATTCGTTTAGATAGATAGGAACTGTTGTTTTCTTCTTCTCTAACCTAAGTATCGATGCGCTTACAAGAATGATCTGTTGGATGCGCTTACAAGAATGATCTGTTGGATGCGCTTACAAGAATGATCTGTTGCAGATGCATCGATGCCCATGTCGGCGGAAGGTGAATGTTCATCCCGGCCCCGGCATCTGGATCAACATTCAGAAGCAGGTGGGAAAAGGATGAAATACTCATCAGGGCCAGATCTTCCAGCGGTATGCCATCAATATAATAACTCCAATCAAGACTTAATGATGACATTTTGCAAGTAAAATATCAGTACGATTGCCCTACTTCACTCCTTATTTTTGTTTTCCTGTAACCGAGACGCCAAGTTCCTGCAAGAGGTAAAAAAAAACAGTTATCCATCTGCAGTCTATGGCTAATTGGCTATACGCTTCACATTAGACTATTGAATTCACTATTATGTGTGTGAAACATCAATCTTTTATCCGGTCTCTCCAACCTCTCATCTTAGTTTCCAAGTCTCATGTCATATAACTTGCTGCTAGCTGCCAACAAGGCTTTTGCATGAGCTTTCTGCCTCTGATTATAAATATCTGAATGTCATTTGTACCATGTAAATATTTGCTTCACATTATAAATAATTGCTTCACATTATCAGTTGCAACGCTCTACGAGCTATAGAGAGCAAAGCTCCAAATCTCTTCAGCTTTTACTTTGCTGGTAAACGAGTACAACTCTCACTTGGAGAGCCATTGCAATTGGAGAAACTAGTACTGTCCCATCCACAGGCCCTCGATGATGCTCGTGCTACAGTTCCATCAATTGCGCCAAACCTCCAAACTCTTCGCATAACTTCGTGTCTTGGGGTATACTCTTCGGACGTTCGTATGACAATATTTATATCTTACACCGTTACACGGTAACTAATCATGGAGTATCTTTATGCAGGCCAGTAACACTATGATGCACAGTCGATTCCTCTACCTCAAGTTCCTCAGTATTTGGGTTCATACCTTCCCATTTCATGATGCGAATGATTATATGTCTTTGGTTTCATTTCTTGATGCTTGTCCATCGTTGGAGACTTTCGCCTTGACAGTAAGTCAGTGCTCATCCTTGAAAGATACATCTAGCAATTGTAAATGGTAGAACCATTAATTTAATTGGCCGCTCATATGCAGACACCAACGGAACCCATGGAGCATGAGTCGATTATCAGGGACCACTCGCATCTGAGGCGGATGCCAGGACATCGACATGGCAAGCTGAAGAGCATGAAGGTCTTGGGTTTTAACTCTGCAAAAAGCTTGATCGAGCTAACAGTTCATATCATTGAGAACTCAGGGTCACTCGAGTCCCTTTCATTAGACACCACTTATTATGCTGTTAGGTGTTCTGACGGCATCAGTGACACATGCTCTAGCATGCGCGAGCGTACTCGCATGGAAGCTCCTAGAGCGCTCTTGGCTATCCAAACGCACATCCAGGGGAAGGTCCCCTCCACGGTTAAGTTAGATGTTCTGGAGGCTTGCAGCCGATGCCATGCTTCTTGAGCTTTAGATGTTAAGCTCAAGTTTATTATCATGATGCTTATAGTATAATTTTAGATGGGATGCGATTGAAACATTGTGCTTGTAATTGTACTGAGTGCGTATATCAATAATCGGCAACATTATTAATGTGTATCATCACAGCTTGAGATGTTAAGTTGTTAGAATATTCAGTGGTATCTTCTTACTGGAGTTGGAACAAGCACTCGAATTACATACAGTTCATATAGTTGATGTTGATGCTACACTTATATCATGTTGCAAATATGTATGATAAGCACTATTTTCATGTGTCAGTTCAATGTTTACACAAAAAGGTGAAAAACTGCATAGGTTATGCAATAGCATGTGCACCTGCAGAAACCCATAAAAATTGGACCATTTTGTGATGTGTATAGGGAAAGGCATCAAACATGTAAAAATAGTAACATGATACCATCGAAGGACGGCGTTGTGGTGCCCATGCTCATCTACACCCATCATAAACAGTAAATTCAGAAATAAATTAGAAAACAAAATCAGAAAAATCTGGATTCTTTTTCTTTGCTGGTGAGAAAAAATCTGAATTCTTTTGGCCCCAAAGATGCTTGAGTGTGCTATGAGCTTGCAAAATTTCATGGCCAAATAACATTCGAGGAACGGGGATCTGTAGACAGAAAAAAAGTCGGCTCTCAAAGAAACCTTTAAAAAAAGTATTTTGGAGACCTTATTTCTTTCTAGAGATTCTCAAATGTCATTTCACCATGAATATTACACACTCCTAACCGACTTGAGCATTTCCGGTGTCAAAAAAGAATATTCAGAGTTTTTTTTACTATTTTTTAGTTTACTGTTCATTAGGGAGAAGATATGGATTATTGGATACCATTCCTTTCTCTTTTCTTTTGTACAAGACGTAAGTGTTCAGATTTTTGTTTGGGAAAATGAGTGTTCATATTTAGCCCGACATGTATCCGTACCATTTTTTCCCTAAAACTCGGATGGGCCGCATGCAACATGGTACACAAGGGTAAATAGTTGTGCAAAATTTGCATATGTCCAAATGGTCATACAATAAGCTGAAATTTATCTAAGACATAGATACGACATCCACCATTTCATACAAATTCAAACTACAAAATCCGAGTCTGTTTTTTCTTAAGATAAAACGTAGAAAATGTGTTTTTGTTCACCCTGGTATACATCTTGTTTTGATTCTTCACAGAGTATTTCGTCACATCATCCCATGCCAAAGTATCTACTCCCTTCTAACAAAAAATTGAAACCAATATATTTCTTAACTTTAACCAAGTTTATAGAAAATATAATAATAATACCAGCACCTATGAAATCAGTATTCAAAATATACAAAATAACAATACCAACACCTATGAAATCAGTATTCAAAATATTATGGATACATATTTCTTACTCCCTCCTATCCAGAAATAAATGTCGTGGTTTTAGTTCAGAGTAGTAAATATGTATATACTACATCAAAAAATAGAATATGCATGTGTATCTCTCAAGTTTGACTTTAGACAAAACGATGACTTCTTTTTTATATATAAAGGAGAAGGCACCATCATACCCATTAAGGCTAGGATGGTTGACCACATCTCCAGTGTGGTTGAGCATATTATCCCTGAAGGTGGTGTTACTCATCTTCAATATGCGGATGACACTATGATCATGCTTGGCTGGCCAAAACTTGATATCATTAACCTCAAGTTCTTTCTCTTTTGCTTTAAAGCCATGATTTGGCCTTAAGATCAATCTTGATAAGAGTGAGGTGGTAGTGTTAGGTTAATCTGTTGACGGTCGGTAGCGGATTACAAACAACCTTAATTGCAAGTTGTCCTCTTTCCTCATTGCGGGCTTAGGTATGCCACTATCTGAATCGAGGATCCCCAACCAAGACTTTTGCCCTGGTTGGGTCGCCTCTAGGTCCGTGCCATGGTGAGGTAGGTTTACGTCCAAAGGAAGTAAAATGTGCTTATCAACTCGTGTCTTTCTAGTCTCCCCATATATATGATGGGTTATATATTGTGTCAGAAGGGGCGCATAGCTCATTTGATAAGGAGGTATCACGCTTCATCTAGCAGACGGCTGATGGATGCCAGAAATACCTTATGATCAAATAGGTTGATATCTGCCTGCCCAAAGACCTGGGGGTCTAGGTATTCTTGCATCCCGTCACATGAATGTGCCCCTTATGTTGAGATGATTTTGGAGGATCCTACATGACCGGAGGGGCCTTTGGCTACAACTTATTAAAGCAAAGTATTTGCAGGATTGCCCCCTTCTAGCGCGTGAGCGTAGGGATGGATCTCAATTCTAAAAGTCAGATCAAGAATGAGATTTTTCTTAGGCAGACTGTTCAAGATATCTTCCGATATTCCGATAAATCGGCCGATTTATCGCTTACCGTTGTCTAACTGATAAGATAAATCGGCCGATAAATCAGCGGATATGGTGATAAATTGGCCGATATGCCGATAAACTGGCCGATTTACCCCTTATCATGAGTCGACCGATAAGTTCCCGATAAGCGATATCCCCAACGTAGGGCTCTCTATCTCCAAAGGTAATGGAAATAGGACCGTCTTCTAGCTGGACTAGTGGGTAGGTGGAGCCCTATCCTGCATTGAGTTCTTGGGGTTGTTTGCTATCTGAACAAATAGCGACTGTTGGTGTCCCCGACCTCCCACAATGGGACTTGGGATATCACGTTCGGACGAACATTTGGACATGAGTAAAATGTTGCTTGGGCTACCCTTTAGTGACCTTTCGTCATTGTTTCCGGACTATCAGGATGCCATATCTTGGCGCTTATTCCCCCCGGGGGTTTTCTCTATTGGGTCGACATATGGTGCTCGATTCTCACATGGACCACACCTCTATGGAAAGCATCTCTCCCCCTCACGATCAAGTTTTTTGTGTGACAATTTCTATGGGATCGCCACCCTTCGGGGACAGAGGGCCAAGTGGAACGGGCCTGGCAATCAACTATGTCCTCTTCGTGGTGTCCCAAAGACTGGGACCGACATCTTCTTTGTCTGCTTTGCTGCTCGATTTCTTTGATCTATTGTTCGCGAGGCTATGAGACTTGACTAGGAGGCCTGGGACCTGGCAAAGTTTCTAGAAACCCAGGCATACCAGATCGGGAGGGGGAGACACCTCTTCCTACGGCATGCCACTAACTCTATATTCAAATTTTCGGCATTTTTAAGCACCGGCACCTGTTATCTAGACTCAGGATGTATATGGCGGTGGGTCCCACTAGTCCCACATATGCCATCCACCAAAAAAGGATCAAACGGCGTTGGTGGATATCCAAAAAAATTAAATGGCACAAATGGACAGCCTAGAAAAGCCCATGAAGCCAGCGGCCGACCACAACACTCGATGCACACCATTCCAATCCTCTCCCCCGCACAGTCGCACCGCAATCGCCATGCCATAGGCATCATCGCCGCTGTCTCCACCGGCACCACCTCCCCATTCCAATTCTCCCTTCGTTCCATGCACCGTTGTCGTCGCCATGTTTCTGGAAGAGGCCGATGTCGGGAAGCGTCGGGGACCTCGCCGCCATGTTTCTGGAAGAGGCCGCTGTCGGGAAGCGCCGAGGACCGAGTCGAGCCTTGCGGAGCGCCTCCTCTAGTATCTCTCCAATCCTGTCGATACTCTCTTCAACTCCGTCAATGGTGACGATGGTTTTGACGGCAGGTGCAGCTAGGTACAGCGAAGGAGGTCTTCGGCAACTATTTCATAGTACCTATGCTCTGCTTTCCCTCTCGCTCATCCGCCTCTCTCCTCTGCTGCGACGCAACCTACGGGAGATGGGACCGGCGGATGTCGTCTGAAGGTTGATGAACTCTGAATCCTTCATCCTTGGCACGCACTAGTGCAATAGTGCTGTTATCAGTAGTCGGGGGGCCATAAGAAGTCGTTCATCCTGAAGGTGATGATTCTAATAAGCTTGTCTCTGAAGCTTGGAGCTCTTCTTTTGTATGCGTTTGTCTTTAAATCCTTGAAGCTCGCTTTTGTATGTGTTTGTCTCTGAATCCTTGAAGCTCGCCTCTGTATGTGTGCCAGGCTTTAGTTTTGACGCCGTTGATTTTTCTAATGGATGAACTGATGGTTTTTATGTAACAGCCGAACTGATGTGTTAAGTAAATGGATGAACCACTGTATAAATGGTCATATGTGGACGCCACGGTAACCACATAAATATTAAATGGACTTTGACATGATCCCGCGTAAGGAATGATGGTTAATGCGGGCAAGTCCCACAATGCCCAATAACCTCTCCACTTACATCCTCAATCTAGACAATGAGATTGGGACCGGCTTGGCAACATGATGGACCCGGTGACTGTAGCAGCTCGCCGCCTTGCACCGTCGACTTTAGGCCGATCTATCGCCCACTTGGTGTTTTTATCTTTTTATTTATTTTATTACAGTATGAATTTGATGGCTGCTTTATCTATAAAGCGGTTTTGAGAGAGACCTAGTTTTTCTTTTGGTCTAAAGGTTCTACAGTACCTCCTCCATGTCCAAACCCAACCCAAGCCGGGCGTCTCCTCCACCGGCTCCGGTCACCCACCAGTCTACTCTGGTGGCTCGGCCCCGGTCTCCGGTCGCCGGTGGGCCACGTTGTCCACCGCCTCTACTGCATCGCCGCAAATCCAACCCGCGGCGATTAACGAGAGGGAGGGAATCAATCCCCATTGGAACTGGAGGCGTTCCAAATCGGGCGGGCTTCTCCGCCATGTCAACGTGACTCATCCCCCCACTATTCCACGCGGAGCCGGCGAAAAAGAAAGCAGCAAAACGAAATTATTCGCCCCTTTCCATTCCACGCCCTTTATGGTCGGCCGGGGATCCCACCCCCCTGAGCCGCCACACCCGCGCCGGCCTCCCATTCCTCCGCCCCGCCCACCACGCCGCGACGCGGAGCAGCAGCAGCAGGAGGAGATCTCGGGAGGAGGCGGCGCGCGAGATCCGGCGCCGGAGCGGCGGCTGTCTGTCTGATTGATTGAGTGATCGGTCGATTGGTTGGCTCGACGATGGTGCGGGAGACCGGGTACTACGACGTGCTCGGGGTCAGCCCGGCGGCCACCGAGGCCGACATCAAGAAGGCCTACTACGTCAAGGTCGTGCCACTGCCACGCCCTGCCGCGCGCGCTTTCCTGTCCCGCTCCGTCTCCACCGGCGAACTTCGCTCTCATTCCGGTTTGCTGGTGTCGTTGTTGTTGTTGCAGGCGAGGCAGGTCCACCCCGACAAGAACCGCAATGACCCCCTCGCGGCCGAGAAGTTCCAGGCAAGTGCTCCCTCTCCCATGCCGCTGTTTGCTTCCCCACTGCCAATAACTTCTCTTGTGACCGTGAGACATCAGCATCATCTAAATTCTGCTGTAACTATCGCCAACAGTGCTGCCAGCGACTGATCAGGCAGTTAGCTATTCAAGTGTCAGAACTGATGTAAATTAGTGGTAGATAAAAGGGGGATCATGCGTCTTCATTAGGCGCCCTGCAAGCCTTTCAGGGATTTAGTCAGCTTTTACATGGATGATGAATGCCAATGGTGGTAGCGACATCGATAGTTCTTTCCTCCAGCCTTGCTGGTAGGAATCAGAATTGTATTACAGTGCTTCACTTGGAAAAGTCCTTCGGTCACCATAGTTGCTGCCCCTGTTACTAGCTCAGGGACAGGAAGGGGCATACCAAAGCAGCTATTGCATCAGGTGATAACGGGCATAGATGTTGATTGCGGAATAACAAACTGATGCTGCAACTGTTTTTTTTGTTTTTTGCCCTGATGTTGAAAGTCATCTTACAGTCCATGGAACTCAACTACAAACTCGTGAATTACCAAGAACATTTGTATTTCCATGTCTAACGACGAGTAGTTTTTTTTTTTTTTTGCTGCAGTAGTGCTACTTTGCAGTGCATCTTGTCACTTCAAAACACTATCTGGCTTTGTAAGACAGGAAGATGTGATTTGCAGAGTTATCCTTTTATTTAGTGTGTTTACCAAAGCTACCGTAATTGCAGGAACTGGGGGAGGCATACCAAGTACTTAGTGACCCTGCACAGCGTAAAGCATATGACTCAGATGGGAAATCTGGTATTTCAACGTAAGTGTGACCCACAAATACTTACTGTGAACTTGTTGGAATAATTTCGAAGAATTAGGGTGTTCTTGGGAGATGTATTAGCTTAGTTGACTACCAAATTGTTCCGTTGTTTCCTAGATATAGGTTTAACAATGTAATTGGTGGTTTCGTCTCATATGCTGCAGAAACTGGTGAGATGATTTCCTTCTTACTAGTTTCCTGCCATCATTATACAGGGAAGCAATGATTGATCCAGCAGCAATTTTTGCAATGTTATTCGGTAGTGAGATTTTTGAGGATTACATTGGTCAACTGGCGATGGCATCCATGGCTTCGCTTGATATTTTTGGTGAAGATCCACAGATTGGTGCAAGGAAGTTACAAGAGAAAATGCGAGTATGTCCTTGTTAACAGAATAGTTTATGTGCTTTCTTGATTTTGAGATTCAGAAATATTCCTTCGAAGATTAGGATCTTTTTATAGCTTCCAACTGTATATTGTACAAACAAGCCATAGTACATGCTAAAATTCTAGCACAATTCCTCTGCTATGCTAAAGGCCACAATGCCTCTGGGAAAGCCTTCAAACCCAAGAACATAATGAAAGTTGAATGTTAGGATGTATATTATGTCACCTCTTGGTGTTCCTGTTTGCCCGTTTGTTACGCTTCTCATTTTAGTACAGCCGTGTCATTTTCAATGTTATACACATTTTTGTACTTCAACCCCTGGCCCATCTCTATATATGTAAGGTAAACTAGTGAAACTCAAACATTGCATGATACTTTTCTTTCAGTATGACATTTCTCATGCAGAAGATCAGTCTTTACGCTTTTCAGTCTCTACATAGGTCTGTTTAGTCTTTGCTGTAGCAATTAGATGAAATTAGGGGCTGATGGCTTAATTGTTAGATTGCAAAAGCATGCTTTGTGACGTTATATTGTATTGAATAAAAAAAGAGATGTTAGCTAACATGTGTCTTTTTTTTCAGTGCTGTAATTATGTAAAGTACTAAGCGGTACCATACTCTTCATATTGTCGTATATTTAAGGCTCTTAACAACTACTGCAGGCTGTACAAAAGGAAAGGGAGGAGAAACTTGCAGAGAAACTGAAGAATAGATTGCACATTTATGTTCAAGGAAACAAAAAGGAATTTATCCAGGTTGCTGAGGCTGAGGTGGCTAGACTTTCTGATGCAGGTGACAAACTTTTTCCTCACTTGCTAACTACTCTGTCTATTTTTCCTTTAAACTTTGTAATTGCCTCTTGCTGCCTTTTCTGCTTTTATTCCTTCCCAGTAGCTCTGGAAATGTATGGCCACTTTTTCCTTGTGTATTCCTCAACATAAATCAAACTTTGAGACTTCACTTTTCAATGTTATTTTCTGATTTTGCATGTCCTGCAGCATATGGGATTGATATGCTGAGTACTATCGGTTACATGTATTCAAGACAAGCTGCCAAGGAGCTTGGAAAGAAAGCTATCCTTTTGGGGGTTCCTTTTATAGCTGAATGGTTTAGGAACAAAGGTCATTTTATTAAATCCCAAGTGACAGCTGCAACAGGTAAAGCTTACTTTACTATTTAGTTTCTTGAATTGCAGTTTTGATTTCGATATTTGCAATGTTGGTTCTAGCAATATATATTTATATTTTGGCTTGAAATTTGTTTTGTTTCTGTAGGTGCAATAGCTCTTATGCAGTTGCAGGAAGATTTAAAAAAACATCTCAGTTCGGAATGTAATTACACTGATGAGCAACTTGAAGCTTACATGCAAAGTCATAAAAAGGTTATGGTGGATTCCTTATGGAAGCTTAACGTTGCTGATATAGAGGCAACTCTGTCACGTGTCTGTCAAATGGTTCGTCTTCATGTTGGCACATCCTTGCTGCTCTGTTTTTGTAATCTTACTCATTATCATAAGTTGTAACATTCTACCAATACCAGGTTCTTCAAGAGAGCAATGTCAAGAGAGAGGAACTAAGAGCTCGAGCTAAAGGATTGAAAACTTTAGGCAAAATATTCCAGGTATCATTCTTTGTATATCCAGTCATTCACTTGTGTGCTCTGATATGTAAGTTGTTTGGTGTGAACTAAGTTTGGTTATTTCGACATAGCGTGTTAAGCTCAATAGTGAAGGAGAGGCAGCAACAATGAAGCATACGATAAATAATTTGGATGATAATGTTGGCACCTCTCCGGATTCATCACCAAAATCTCCAAGGGTGCAGCCGTTCGATGCAAACCCACCATATTCTCAGGTGCCTACCATCTTCTGAGATCATTGTTGTGACATGTGTAGCATATTAAAATGCAAGTTTATATACATGGCTGATTTCTGAATTATCATTAGATACAAAAATCAAAATTAGATTCCAAAAATGGACTTTGTCATGATTTATTGAGTTCAAGCTGTATCGAGCTTTAGTTAACCCAATTTTTTGTTACATGCAAACACGGTTTATTACTACCATCACACTAGATCAGATGACAGATTGACAGGTACGGTGAGCTTTCCAAATGATCTTAGCTATCTGCTCTAGACCCATCACCAACAGGCCAACACTTAACTGCCAAATAAGATTTATCTTTTATCCATTACCTAACCGACAAAACTTTTGACAGACGCCAAAAGAAATTAAAAAAAATGATGTTAATTCGCATATCAGCAAACTCACTATCACTGCTTGTTCCATTGGTTGTACCCCCACACTGACACACACAGCTCTCTTTATCAACTCACAGTAGAAATGCTTATATATGCTTCCATAAAACAGAAGGCTCAGAAATGTTATTCTTCTTTTTGTCCAGAGCCCATATGTGGAGGCCCCTCAGTTCGGCGGCACACATAGTCCGTTCAACTTCCCGATGCCCACCGCTCCGCCTGGTGCGCAGAGGAATCCTGTCCCATGACCCGATCCAGGGCCACCAACTTTTTTTTCCGTGGGTCATCTTTTTTGTACAATATTATTGCTTGTGTTAGTAGATGATCACATGGCGTTCATTTGTGCCACTAGTATAGTAGAGCGAAGAAGCAGCTGGGTATTATCAATTTGCTTTCTTCGGATGTATAATCGATCGATTAAAATGATCCATACGTCGACGGGATCCCCGTGTTGTGTACAGGCGTGTCGCGCTGCTTCTGATGGGTTGTCGAGGCAGCGACCGGTCGGCATTGTTGTATACATAAACTATATCACATCACATATATTTTTCCCTTGTGTCTATGGGTGCATAATTGTTTTAATATATGGCCCATTTGTGCAAAACTGTTGTGGATCATCTCCTGTTATCTGAAAGTGTTCACTCTCGCGAGTCCATATTATATATCCGAATTGTCTGTGTGTGTGTGTAAAGTACAGTATAAGCACTGACTGCATTGTACAATTTTCTACTACGAACTTGTGTGGTCTGCACTCTGCTTGGTTGTGGTGGTCTGTACAATTTTCTACCCGGGCATGGGTGCAGACCTGGTGCTATATGGTTGTGGTGGAGCCAGCACTCTGCTTGGCACAAGGAGACGCGACTGCTGTTCATCGTCGCCCTTCTGTGAAGTTGTCGGTTCGTCCGCAAACCGCAATGGTGTCGGTGCTGGAGAGCAGATCACACCAGCTGAGCTGATGCGGTCGTCTCCAGATGCCCGTACATGGCGCCATCGCTTTTCTGCCCGTGCTGTCCGACGGTGCAAACCGCCGGCGGGGTCACTGAAGATCAGTGTGGACGGGCTTCTTTTTCTACGCCTCCAGCGAGGGAGGGTGCGGTGGGGGTTTTGCGCCGGGGACAGCAACGGCGAAGTCTGCGGCGTCAGGCTGAAGCGGGGGCGCGTGTGGAGGCGCTCCAGCTACTCAGTTTAGCTTCTGAAGCTGGAATGGATGAGTACTAGCAGTACTCATAGTTTAGTTTCACGGATTATTATTATACTACAAAGTCAAGTACGGTAACGCACAACTCGCCCACCGGCTCTGTGATTCATGTGGTGGCCAACGACATCGCTGTGCCATGTGCAGTGCCAGCTGTGCAAGCACCTGTTCCAGTTAGCTACTACCTAGTAGTAGTACGTACGAGAGAGAAAGCAGATGGTGTGGCACCGTTGACAAACACGAAGCACGAGTCAAACATGTAGGGAGGGTCAACTGGGAAGCAACGGGTGTTCAGGAAAATTCATCCAAAAGTCCAGACAAACTGATAAAGGAGAGCGGACCGGCAATATATTTCAACAGTTACAGACAAGTTTTTTGTAATTTTGGCGAGACAAATTCAAGCATGTAAAGTGGATTTTGTCTTAACGAATCCTGTCATTCCGTCTAGAAAAACAACAGCATGCATCTTCAAGTTGATCACACTGACGTGACTGGCCTTTTTTCCTTTTCCTTTTCGTCGGCGACGTCGGCCGTTGTTGACCTCATCAGCTAGGTCTGGGTGGTAGCAGCAGCGCACAACGATGTGCGCTACTCCCTCCTGCTACCCTATCCGCGGCGGCAAGCAAAGAAACGTATCGCGTGCGCTGCGTAACACAGTCTCTGTCAGCTCGGCCGTGCCGTCAACGGGCCATTTTACTAACCTTAAACGTGCCCTCCTCGTCAAACAATCAGGCAATAACCTAATGGCCGCCGGCGCGTCAAGCTAAAGCTTGACCAGCACAGGACAGGCGCTTGTAATACACCACTTAATCTTCCGCCGCCGCCGCCGCGCTCCCCGGAAGCGAACACCACCCCACCACCGCGCGCCCTGGATCCTCAACCGCTGCCTATTTCTACTTCTTCCCGCACGGACCACCACCAAGCTCCACACCACGAGCAACCTCGCCCGGCCGCAGTTGACCGTCACAGCTCAGGCGATAAGAGCAGGCTGACCATGTTGGCGAGGCTCATGGCGCGGCTCCGCGGCGGCGAGCACGGCGGGCGCCGCGCCTGCTACGGCATCGCGGCGACATGCGCGTGGCTGCTCCTCTTCTGCGTGCTCGCCGTCGCCCTCCGCAGCGTCTGGAAGGCCTTCGCCTTCGCCAGCCTCGCGCTGGCGGCCTTCGGCGCCGTCGACCACTTCGCGCCCGACATCTGGTGCGCCGGTGCGCCAGGCGACGGAGAAGGCGCGCCGGAGCGAGACCAGTCCACGGCGCCGGCTTCGGCTCGACGGTTCGGGCTTGGGCGTGCCGCGATCGACGCCCTGCCCACGTTCGCGTACGGCGCCGACGGTGGCGACGTCGACCTTGAGTCGGGGGGCGACACCGCGTGTTCGGTGTGCCTGGAGGACCTGCGGGCCGGCGAGACGGTGCGGCGGCTCCCGGCGTGCAGGCACGTGTTCCATGTCGGGTGCATCGACATGTGGCTGCACTCGCACCGGAGCTGCCCTCTCTGCCGGTGCGACCTCTCGCCGCCGCGGAAGGTTGTTACCAAAGTGCCGGCGGTGGAGAGTGGTATGCCTGCTGAGGACGCTTTGCCTGCGGTGGTGGCGGCGACGGAACCGCCCGCTGATGATCATGATGCGTCGCCGCCGGTGGTGACAGTGGAGACGAAACCGCCTGCTGGTGCTTTGCCGACGGTGTAGATCCTCTGTTTAAGAATTCTTTAGGCTAGAAAATGACATTTTTTTTATGCACGTCACCCATACACACAGTAGGATCGTCGCTCTTTCGTGTTGTAAATCTTGTGCATTCCTCTGTATTCCGCCTGTATATACATGCTGAGACTTGACACTACAGAAATTAAACAGATCTTGTTAATTGACAATACGATGTAGGAATAGTGCTCTAAATAATATTTTCTACAGTAAATTCAAACAAATCCGGAAAAAATTTAGTGCATCGATACAACATCAATGTATCTTGTCACAAAAATTCCAATCAAAAATCAAAACAATGGTCAAGATACAAAAATGACAAATTTGGCGTCCATGTTCTAATGGGCCAAAACTGAAGTCCAACTTGTTGTGTTATATACTATTCAGTGTCAAATTTGTTATTTTTGTATCTCGAGCAATGTTTCGAATATTGATCTAAATTTTATGACAACATACATTCATGTTGTGTCAATGCACTAATTTTTTTTTCCAGAATTTTTCAAATATTTTTTAATGTGCAACGGACGACCGGTGTACCGGTAGCACCAATTGCCTTGGTGGACCAGATACATCCGCGCGGGGGGGGGGGGGGGGGGGGGGGGGGATAGCCCCCTCAGCTATACACATAGCTCCACCCCTATGCATCCGAGTACAAATACGAAATGTTGATTAAATTGAGATGGTAAAAATGTGCAAGTGCTTAGGAAGATGAGCACATTTCAAAATAAGAAAAATAATAATTCCAAAAGTGGTGTTAGGTCAAAGAAAAAATGAAGAAAATCAGAAACAACACAGATCAAGTTTTTTCCGAAGAAGGAAAGAATTGTGGGAGTGATGTTATCAAAGAAGAATTTACAAAAAAAAATAAAGGAATAGTAATAAAATTAAACTTACAAAATAAAGGGAATCTAGAAGTGGTGTTTCCTCGAAGAAGAAATAAGAAAACAGAAAAATATAACCAATGAAGAATTTAGAAGAGATAAACAAACAAAAAACATAGAATAAATATTTCTTTCTAACAAATAATAAGGTATGAGAGTTGTTTAACCCTACAAGGCACCTCAAGGTAATATTTAAGGAAGACTCAGGCGTCTAAGCTTGGGGGTGCCTCGGTAGGCATCCCACATTTCTTCATGAACAACTATCGGTTAGTCTTGGCTGAGCTAAGTTTTTGTTTGTTCACATGATGTGTGCTATTCCTGGACTGCACTTTTTTATTCTTGTTTGCTGTTTAAAAAAAATACTTAGATCTGATACTTTTGATTTGGAGAGAGTCCTCATATATCTACTTAATTATTTGAGTACTCATTGATCTTCACTTATATTTTTTGGAGTACTTTGTTATTCACTTTTGCGCCTCACCTATATCCTAAGAGTAAATTGTTGAATGAATTGAATATTATAAATTTGAAATTATATATGCTTCGTATGCTTGTCCCAAAGGGGAGTAATGACTTCACATGTAATAAGTATTAGTGGTAAAATGTATTGAAAGTTAACAAACACAGCATTGGTCATTTGAACCATTCATGAAAGAACATTGTATCACGTGAATAATCGCCATGTCGTGTTGTTGGCTCTTGTAAAACTCTATTCTCTTCTTATTTAATAGATGAGGCAAATGTTATGCCTCCGTTTCAAAAAAAAAGGAAAACCAAAATTACAAAGCTGGTGTTGCCAACACACGAACACTTGCCCTCTCAACCGTCTACATCAACAAATCATCCCCACGGTCAATCGGTCACCAATTTCTTCTTTCCCACCCCAAATTTGTGTTGGCCATGCATTGAAATATCCATCCATTTTTATAAAGCCACCCAGGATATTAAGAGCGCAACTCACGATGTTACCAAAAGCATACCTAACAATCCGGGACGTGAAAAGGAGGTGATCGCTCAATCGATTCATGACACCCACAAAAAGGAACTCCTCTTCACAATTGCCCCCTTTATATAAAAGAACATCACTTGTCAACATGCTCTTTCCTAGGACCGGCCAAACAAGCACTTTGATCCTCAAAAGGCAGCTTCACATTCCAAACACTTTATTCCTAAAATGATGGGTATTCCTATCGGCTTGCTTCACTAACTTGATTTGGTCACCCATTTATATGCAACACGGTCAAATATAGTTACGTTGCTCAAAGAGAAATGCAATTAGTCAAATGTTGACATGTTTAGGGCTAGGATTGTTGGGTCGCTTAGTTGGTAAAGCAGTACATTGTACACTGTCAATAAACCTCGATCCTTTCTTCCTCGTTCATGGCCCCGATGACGCGTCCCCGCCAATCGTTCTCCGAAAAACCATGTTTTCTCCCGCGAAATTGCCTCATCCGTGCGTGCCGCGTCACTGGCCGGTGGGGCCGTTATTTCGGGCCATAAAATGCCACATTCGCATGTTTTCTCCAGCGAAATTGCCTCATTCGTTCGCGTTCTGTCACTGGCCGGTGGGGCCGCAACTTCGGGCCTGGCGCGCGTGTCGCCGCGAGTGTTCATCAGCCTTTGGGCCCCGCGAAGCGAGCGCAGGAAGCTGCCACGAAGGCCCGCAAACCGCAGCAGGGCCCGCGCACCCATATTAACCCGAGCCGGGGCGCCAGGTTGACCCGGCAAACTCTCTCCCCCCAGGGCTCGCCGAAGTCCACCACCAACCCCTCCCCCCTCGACCGCCTCCGCGCCGGCCGCCGAGATGGAGACCCCGCCGCCGCGCTGGCCGCCGGGCTTCCGCTTCAGCCCCACCGACGAGGAGCTCGTCCTCTTCTTCCTCAAGCGCCGGGTCGCCGCCGGCCGCCCCTCCCCCTACATCGCCGACGTCGACGTCTACAAGTCCCACCCCTCCCACCTCCCCGGTACGTCCCCTCCGACCCGCCCCCTCGCCTCTCCCGCCGATCTCCTCCCTTCCTGACCTCGATTTGATGGTGGAGCAGAGAGGTCGGCGCTGCGGACGGGGGACAAGCAGTGGTTCTTCTGCAGCCGGCTGGACCGCAAGTACCCCAACGGCTCGCGCGCCAGCCGCACCACCGCCGACGGCTACTGGAAGGCCACGGGCAAGGACCGCTCCATCTGCAACGCCGGCCGCGCCGTCGGGAACAAGAAGACCCTCGTCTACCACCACGGCCGCGCCCCCCGCGGGGAGCGCACCGACTGGGTCATGCACGAGTACACCATCCTCGCCGACGCGCTCCCGCCGCCCGCGCGGGGCCGCGAGTCCTACGCCCTCTACAAGCTCTTCGAGAAGAGCGGGGTCGGCCCCAAGAACGGCGAGCAGTACGGCGCGCCCTTCCGGGAGGAGGACTGGCTGGACGACGACGACGACTGTGAGCTGCCCGCCGATCCCATCCCTATCGCCGTCAGTCAACCTACTAGAACTGTGACAGTGGTCGAGCAGATTGGGGATGTTTTGACAGTGGACGACCAGATTGGAGATGTTTTGACAGTTGTCGACCAGATTGGGGGTGTGGCAGTGGACAAGCAGATTGGGGTTATGACAGTGGACGACCAGATTGGGGATCTTGAGGTGTTCCTGTTGCAAAATGGAGATGACCAGCATGGCCACCCTCAAGGTCGGCCCAGTGATGACGGTAACACATCTGAGGTTGCAGATGCTACAACCAGCAGCCGTGCTATGGTAATGGCAGAGAATACGTGCACTGAACTCCCTTTTGGGGATCTTGAGGGGCTACTGATGGAAATATCGGATGATCAACGGGCCACTAAATCGTTCCAAGAATTCTCAGAATTCGTTCCCCAACTGCAGCTTCAGCATGATGATCATGAGCATGAGGCTTGGCCCAATGCCAACATGGAGGAGATTAGTGTTGCAGATTATACCACTAGTAATGGCGTTGTGGACGCTTCAGGATGTACTGTCACCGAGCTTCCCTATGAGGATATTGAAGGGCTTCTGTTGCAATTAGAGAATGACCAGGGAAATGTCCAACCAATGGCAGATTTCTCCACACCAGTTCCTCGTCATGAGTTCCATCAGGTGTGTTTTGTTCTCTATAGTCTATATTCTATACTACTCATCCTTTAAATGATTGGAAAATCTGGAATGCTCGGCATCTTGTGTATTGTGTAACTGCTAGTAATTCTTCTGCATTTGCCATAATTGCTAATTACTTCTGCCTTCATCCTCACACATTTACAAAACTTGGAAGACACAAAAAATGATTTTTTTGGGTCTGATTAGTATTTGAGAATATGCTATATCCCTAGAAGACATCAGAGGCAGAATTTGAATGATCATATAACACTATTAAATTTCTAGTAACATGCATAAACTTTTATATCAGTGTTCAATAAAGCGTTTTTAAGGGACGCTTAAGCACTGAGCAAAACAATTCGCTTTGGCCCTAAGCTGTAGATTAAGTGTTTTTTAAAATATTTGGCTGTTTTTGAACTACTTCTGCTTCCGCAATAATGGCAATATGCCATTTATCTTATTATTGGGATCTGTTCGGGAACTACAGATTCTGGCCACATGATCTCTATTAGGCTATGTCTATCTGAACTGAACTGCATTTTAGTTGTTATTTTGCTTGCTGTGTGAACCTGATATGTGTTTGCTATGGTGTGAACTGCATTTTTTGTGCTAATTCAATTAGCTATGTGCTATGTTTCCTATTTTCCTTTGCATATTATTCAAAAGCAGTCAAATTCTTACCTATTAAAAAAACGCCTACGCGCCCATTGCTCTAAGCTGTGGCCTTCCGCTCCGCTTATGCTTTCCGCTTTTTTGAACATTGTATTATATATCTGTTGTCCAGTTTATAAATCTTAAGTTACATTGGCTTACATAGGTTGGCTCTGGAGATTTCCATGGATGTCACGGTGCTACATTCAGCTCTGTAGATCCTTCTTCTGCAGTGCAAGAAAACAGAGATCTTGATCCACGATCAGGTCCCAGTAATCAAATTACACAATCTGCTCTCACCAACATGCCATTGAATTGGGAAACAGATTGCACTGAAGAAACAAGTGCGATGCGATCTGTGTCTGGGTTGGCCAGTTATGACGGTCAGGATGCTGATGAGGAGTTCCTTGAAATCAACGATTTCTTGGATCCAGAAGATGTAGGACAACAGAGTATGAATTGTACTGCAACCGAGCACTTGATCTCTGCATCCAATGGGATGTTTGACAGTTTGGAGTTTGCCGACGCTTCCATGTTTCTACCTGGCTCATTTGACACAGCTGGAGTGGTGACCGAAAACCAGTTTGGTTACCTTGGTGATAGTGGATCCCAGAACCAGGGATTCCAGTATACATCTGAATCGTGGACACACAACCAGGTCGCTCTTAATGTGCGGAACCACATGAATCATAACCATGTTGTCTTCTCACATGCATCAGGTGATTAATGACTTCATTTTGTTTTGCAAGCTTTTCGTTCAATTGATCACGTATAAATCCCTTCAGGTGTATAACTTAGTCAAATGTCTGAACTAGCTACTTCTGAACATTTCAGGCACTGTGAATTTCCACACAGTGAATGAGCAACCACATAACCTGAGTCCAGCGGATTCGCAATCATGGTTCAATTCAGCTGTATCAGCCCTGCTGGATGCGGTACCTGCCAATCCAGCTCTGGCGGCTGAAAACAATGTTCTCAACAGAACACTCCAACGCATTTCTAGCTTTAGGTCAGAACAAGTTCCAAAGGAAGAAGCAAGCGCCCCAGTTATCCAGGTCAGAAGAAGGGGCGCAGGGCTGATCTCGGTCTCGCTACTGGTTTTGCTTGCCGCCATCCTGTGGACCTTTGCTGCTGGCACCGGGTACGCAATCAAGTTCTGCAAGGGGTTATGGAAGTCCTCCTCTACATGACAAGATGATGCACAAAGTTTGCTAGACTTACCCTAGCGGCTGATCCTCATCATTACCCTTCAGCTGTTAGTTATTGTTTTGCTATCATTCCCATTGGAAAAAGGCGAAGAGGTAGAAACATTTCCAAAGAAGTGTGCTTTGAGGTGTTAGTTATCAGGTCATGCAGGAGACTTGGAAAACCGAAAAAAAATGAAAAAAAAATAACTGATGGTAATATATATAACTACTACCACTTAGATATTGCCCTCGTGTGGGTGTGAGACATCGTATGCCGGATTTAATTAAACCACGAAGAGGGATGCGACTTATGTGCATAGTATTAATATTATAGAATTATTATGATTTTGCTCAAAATTCATGATAATGTGTGCCTGGTTAGTGCTTGCCTCTCTTTTGCCCCCTTGTTTGATGAGAAGGATGTGCCCTCGATGCATATATCTCATTTTGCCACCGTAAATTTTTATAGTTAGACCTGAAATTCATTGTTGAGCCATATTTCATTGAAATTAGACATGCAACCACGATGCTTGATTATGAGGACCCATACCCATTCTTCTACACGTACCATTATTGTGAAAATCAAAGACTGCAACTTGTGCTATGAAAATGTAGCTGAAGCCTGAAGGATGAAGGATGACACCGAAAACTGAACAGATAAACAGATTAGCAGCCACAAAATGTAGAGTTACATAGAGAAATTTAAGCTAAGCAGTGGTAATTAAGATCCCCGCGGGAAAATAAGGATGTCTCCTACGTTACCCATTGGAATTGCACCCAAATGTTGGATTATGGATACAGAATTGCGAAGAGAGAGAGAGAGAGAGAGAGAGCGCTCGGCTGGTCAAGAAGGCATATTCTACAGAGAGAAGGCGCACTCCACAGAGTATGTTCCCTGCACGCATCTCCAGGCGGGGTTTGGACCGCTGAAAGGAAGAAACAAAATGGCGAGCTGAGGAAAAATCTCTGAAGAAAAAATAAATCTGCTGGCCTATCCCCTTTCACTCAGTCAGTCAGTGTTCGTCCTGCTTATCTCCTCCACGCTTCGCTCCTCGTTGCTTGCCGTTTCGCCCACTGCAACCTCCCTCCCCCCTCCCGTGGAAAATTCTCGGGCTTACCATGAGAGGCGCCGCGATCCAGGGCCAGGGCCACGGCCTCGCCCGCGCGCCGCCGGCCGCCGTCCCGCTGCTGCACCCGCGGCCGCGGCGCGCCGTCGGAGCGGTCCCCCGCCACCGCCTGAGGAGCGACTTCCTGCCGCTGCTGCTGCCCACCGCCGCGCCCTTCCGGGCTCGCTCCCCGCCCTCTTCTTCTTCCTCTAATGTGGTGGGTACATAGTTCCGGCAGAGCTCCGGCCCTCGCGCCATTTTCACATTCGTGTGAAGTTGCTCTGGTACAGTTGTTCTGACTCCGGTTTTCATTTCTTGCTCGCGTGCGTACGTAGAACCCCGGGACAGGGGAGGGCGCGGACGAGCTGCTCGAGGAATTGCTCCAGAAGCACGGCGAGGTCGTGTACAGCTCCGGCGGGGCCAGCAGCGCGGCCCTGGCCAGCGAGGCCGACGAGGACGCCGAGTGCCTGTCACGTATGTTGCATACGCCTCTCCAGTCGAGAAATGTTCAGAAAATACTAACCATATACAGGCCAAGCAGAACCAGAAGCGCAATTCTGCATGCTTGCTAAGTCTGATCCTTGTTTTGCCTTGTAAATTCAGTGGCCGTTTCTCTGGCTAAAGTTGCAAGCGAGGTCAAGGCCGCCGACATCCGTGTGCTGTTCGTGAAGCCGATTGTCTACTGGACCGAGTTCTTCATCATCCTCACCGCCTTCTCGAATGCGCAGATTGAGGCCATCAGGTGCTCCACACTTCACATTCAGTTTCTTGCCCACATGATTTCAATCGAAGTGAAACAGTAATATGCACCTGCTACCATTCGGTTTTTCAGATGAGTTTAATTATTCTTCTTGCTTGACTTAGGATATGTGTGACTGTATTCTTGCCTTGCAGTTCCAAAATGAGAGACATAGGTGAGCAGCAGTTCAGCAGAGTAGCGTCTGGTGATACAAAACCCAATTCATGGACCTTGCTGGACTTTGGTCAGTGTTCTGTACTTTTCTGTCACACGTTCATTATAATTGGTTCTAATACTTCAGTTTCATATGGACAACTTCTTCTGCAGCATTTATCTTTTGAAGTCAAGCACAAATTAGCTTTCTGACTTTATGGAATAGTAAAACAACTAGTGTTTTTTTTTCTCTTATAAGTAGAAGACACGTAGTTTCCAGACACAAATTTATAACAGTTTCATTTGGACAGCTTCTACTGAAGCATCTTGATTGTTATGTATAGGGGTAGAGAAAGGTCTTGGTCTCTGACTTCAAACACAAATAAGTTTTCTGACTTCTTGGAAAGTAAAACAACCAGTACTATTTTTTTGGCTTATGAGTTGATCTTTGACTTCAAGCACAAATTAACTTTCTGACTTGATGGAAAGTAAAACAACCAGTACTATTATTTTTGGGTTTTGAGCTGAGCTTTAACTTCAAGCACAAATTAGTTTTCTGACTTGATGGAAAGTAAAACAACTACTGCTATTTCTTGCTTATGAGCTGAGCTTTGACTTCGAGCACAAATTAGCTCTCTGACTTGATGGAAAGTAAAACAACCAGTACTATTTTTTTGGCTTATGGGTTGATCTTTGGCTTCAAGCACAAATTAGCTCTCTGACTTGATGGAAAGTAAAACAACCAGTACTATTTTTTTGGCTTATGGGTTGATCTTTGGCTTCAAGCACAAATTAGCTTTCTGACTTGATGGAAAGTAAAACAACCAGTACTATTTTTTTGGCTTATGAGTTGATCTTTGACTTCATGCACGAATTAGGTTTCTGACTTGATGGAAAGTAAAACAACCAGTACTATTTTTTTGGCTTATGAGTTGATCTTTGACTTCAAGCACAAATTAGGTTTCTGACTTGATGGAAAGTAAAACAACCAGTACTATTTTTTTGGCTTATGAGTTGATCTTTGACTTCAAGCACAAATTAGGTTTCTGACTTGATGGAAAGTAAAACAACTAGTGCTATTTCTTTGCTTATGAGCTGATCTTTGACTTAAAGCACAAATTAGCTTTCTGACTTGATGGAATGGTGAAACAACCAGGTGCTATTTTTTTCCTTATAAATTGAAGGGATTTTTTTAGCATCTGGACACAAATTCAATCTACGAGAACATGTAATGCTTTTCGTCCAAAACTCATGATTTTGAATTGTGTAAGTAAACTTGAACCGTTGGATAACAACCGTGTCCTTGTCCAGTTGTGAACTTAGCCTGAAATTTTAAGACTCAATTTTTGTTACGATTGTATTGTGCATATTTCTGCCTGCTCTCAGTTTAATACAGCATGTTAGCAATGCAAGTAGCCAGGCAGAATTGGTTTTGTTCTGTTTCTCTTTTCTAGTAGCTTACAGGAGTTAAATAATAAAATTGAATAAGAACTTTCAGCCTTTTGAATATGCTGAAAACTGGCAGCCACTGTTGTCGCCACCTTCCTTGTTCCATGTAAACATCCTTCGAAACTGCTCATGGACTTTTAAACACTACCGGGTCGACGAGGTTTTGTTGCAAAAGGAAACTCGCATGTCGATCAATGTCTCAGTGTCGAATACTGTGATGAGCTGATGATGATGCACAAATTTGGCATAGACCTAATTGACCGTCCTCTGCACTCTTATTGCAGGCGATGTCGTCGTGCATATATTCCTTCCCCCGCAGCGGGAATTCTACAACCTGGAGGAGTTCTACGGCAACGCCACCCCCATCGAACTCCCTTTCGAGACCCAGCTGCAGTAATCGCCGGTCGAATCTTGGCATTGGAGCCAAACGAGGACGTTCACTCAAAGACCTGCAGATAGATAGATAGCTTGGTCGCACAGCTGGACAGTGATGCCGAGTGACTACTCTCCTGAAGTATGTGAAATTGGCGCCATCATGCAAACATTCTTGTAATCTGTTGTTATACCATGTGTATCATTGTAGCAACTACGCAGTACGCACTATTGAACAATGTTTAACAGCAAGAGGAATAGAGTTCAGAAAGATTGGCGGTAGATTGTTGAATTCACAGTGCTGGAAAATTTCCAGTTTTGATCTTGTCTGCTGACATCCACTTACCAGCCTACTGTATTTTCTTCGACGTTGTCTGAATTATTCTGACGGTCAGCAGTGTTCACTGCAATTCTGAACTCTGAACTTGTACTAGCAAAAGACAGTTCGAAGTGCACGTAAGAAGAGTCACCGGAGAGATATCCTTCAGATTCAGATAGATTGGCGTCGCCGGAGGAGCGGTGATGGCGCAGCCGGAGGCGCTCTCGCTCGCGGGCCGGCGGGTGGCGTTCACGACGCCTCAGACCACCGGCGGGGGCGGCGGGGAAGGATACGGCGGCCGGCTTGGCGCGCTGCTGCGGCAGCGGGGCGCGCACCCGCTCCCCGTGCCCACCATCGCCATCCGCGCCCACGAGCCCGACCGCCTCCGCCCCTACCTCCTGCCCGGCGCCCTCGACCCCTTCGCGGTGCTCGCCTTCACGTCCCGCTCCGGCGTCGCCGCCTTCTCCCGCGCCCTCCCCTCCTCCTCATCCTCCGCCCAGCTTCCCCTCTCCGACGCCGCCTCCGCGCTCCCCTTCACCGTGGCCGCCCTAGGCAGCGACGCCGACCTTCTGGACGGCGCCTTCCTTGCCAGGCTCTGCCGCGACGCCGGGAGGGTGGCCGTCCTCGTCCCGGACGTCCCCACCCCCGCCGGCCTCGTGGAGGCGCTGGGGCGCGGGTCCGGCCGCCGCGTGCTCTGCCCCGTCCCCGACGTCGACGGCCTCCGCGAGCCGCCCGTCGTGCCCGACTTCCTCGCCCGGCTCGACGCGGCCGGGTGGGCGGCCGTGCGCGCGCCGGCGTACACCACGTGCTGGGCCGGCCCGGGCTGCGCCGAGCGGCTGGTGGCCCCGGACGCCGCCGCGCCCGACGCCATCGTGTTCACCAGCTCGGCGGAGGTGGAGGGGCTGCTCAAGGGGCTGGACGCCGCGGGCTGGAGCTGGCCCCGGCTCAGGGCGCGCTGGCCGGACATGGTCGTGGCCGCGCATGGGCCGGTCACCGCCGAGGGCGTCAGGAGGCTCGGCATTGAGGTCGACGTCGTGAGCTCGAGGTTTAGCAGCTTCCATGGGGTTCTTGATGCTCTCGCAGCAACATTTTGTTCTCAACAATTGAAAATTAGCTCCAGGTTTAGTGCTGGTTCACATTGATATGATAGGCGAATTTTTTATGTAAACTTTCTTTCTTCGAGTCACAAGTTATCAGCCTGATGGAATGAACAAAAATATTCAGTCGGCAAACTCATTGCTATTTCACACCAACCTGTCACCTAGATATCTTCAGAATGTGCTGTAAATCTGCATTCTACCAACCAAGCTTTGTACCTGTTAATAACTGTGATCACAGAAATGGGGTGATGAACCATTCTTGATCTTCCTCCTCTAGAACGTTCCTTGACGTGCTTATATGAGAAGCTGGATTTGCTTCAAATCTCAGCTTCACCACTTCCAGTTCGAGAGAATGGTGAGCTCAACCAAGGGCAAAGTGTGTGTAACTGGGGCCTCAGGCTTTCTCGCCTCTTGGCTCATCAAGAGACTCCTTGAGTGTGGATATCATGTGATAGGGACAGTCAGAGATCCAGGTATTCCTTTCTAGCATCCCTCTTGATGACATTATTTATCGTACATATCTGCAAGCAAATGAACTATGGTTTGAACTGTGCATTTGGAATTTGGCAGGGAATCGGAAAAAAGTTGGACACCTTTGGAAATTACCTGGTGCAAATGAGAGGCTCCAACTTGTGAGAGCTGATTTATTGGAGGAAGGGAGCTTTGATGATGCTGTGATGGCTTGTGAGGGTGTCTTCCACATTGCATCACCTGTCCTTGGAAAATCTGATTCCAATTGCAAGGCATGCTGCATTTGCTTCAAACCCTCAATTCTATTATTATTACCATGCCATGTACTTGAATATGCTATTTATGTTACAGGAAGCAACACTTGGTCCTGCAATTAATGGTACCCTAAATGTGCTAAGGTCGTGCAAGAAGAGTCCGTTTCTAAAACGGGTTGTTCTCACATCTTCATCGTCCGCGGTGAGGATTAGGGACGAAACCCAGCAGCCAGAACTGTTGTGGGATGAAACAACGTGGAGCTCTGTGCCACTCTGCGAAAAGCTACAGGTAATACAGAACTGTACTCCAGATTACATTTCTGCATAACACTTTGATCTGAAATTGTTCCTCTTCCATGCGCCCAAAAAGCTATGGTATGCCCTGGCAAAGGTATTTGCAGAGAAAGCAGCATTGGACTTTGCCAAGGAGAATAACATTGACCTTGTCACCGTTCTTCCGTCATTCGTGATTGGGCCCAGTTTGTCCCATGAACTGTGTACAACTGCTTCTGATATCCTTGGCTTACTTCAAGGTATGTGAGATTTTTCTAGCCATTTATCTCCAATAGGGTGCTAAAAGCATTTTTAGTTGTTGGATCGTTGGCTTCAGTAATTTAACTCAACCTTTTCCAAGTTTTCTCCTGAATGCAAGTCCCTGGCTTCAGATCTAAAAGCATTTTTGGCAGCATTTGGATCGTTGCTTGTTCTGTTTTTCAAATGATGTACCCTTTGTAGTTAGTCGCTAACTGCTGTTCATATATGCTCTTGCAGGTGACACAGACAGGTTCACTTCGTATGGGAGGATGGGATATGTTCACATCGACGACGTTGCACGGAGCCACATTCTAGTGTACGAAGCACCCGAGGCAAGTGGCAGATATCTGTGCAGTTCAGTGGTTCTGGATAACAATGAATTGGTTGGCTTACTCACGAAGCAGTTTCCGGTATTCCCAATTCCTAGGAGGTAAGTCGATGCAATGCATACAACTCATTCTCACGAGCAGTCTTAATATCTGCTCTTGCTGCAAATATACATATTTTTCTTCGGTTTATCTCTTTGCCGAATTTTGACTGAAATGTGTACCTTGAAATCGCTCTGCAGGCTCAGTAACCCCTATGGAAAGCAGGCGTATCAGCTCAACACATCCAAGCTCCAGGGGCTGGGTCTCAAGTTCAAAGGAGTGCAAGAGATGTTCAACGACTGCGTCGAGTCGCTGAAAGCCCAGGGCCATTTGCTGGAGTGCCCGTTGTGAAAATAGAGACAACACGAACAAGCCATAGCCAAGCATGTCGCAACTATGTCTAGATCATGTCAGTTCTCGAGTCTTTTTTTTTCTTCTCTTCAAATAATTCCTATGTCGTCTCGTTACTATTACCAAACATCGACTGTCACTCGCAGATTATGCGACTACACGCAATGTTTCCATATGCTTTGCAATTGATTCAATCAGCAATGAAACATTTGAAACGTTGAATAGAGATCAGTTACTTTTATCATGCATTCTGCTGGCGCCTCACTGCCTAGTGTTTTACCAGTTTCCTCCCTGGGTTGAGCATTTATGTTGTTGTTTATTTTATCGACTTTGCATTTGTACCACTTGCTTCACCATCATGAGATCGCCACCACAATGGAAAGCTAAATTACTAGACAAATCCAGGGCTGAATATGAATTTTCACCTGAATTTCGATGTGCAGATAAGATAAGACCGACAATTTTCTCTAATGCCATCATGTCAATTCTGGATGCACAGTTGACTGTTGAGCAGTATACACCACAGTGGCAAAATGAGAAGGTTTCACAATTCAGATCACCAGTACACCCAGCCCCTATAACCAAAACCAACACAATTCACACTTCAGCTGTATTTACACACTTACACACCACACCATGGGTTAGGTTCATCTAAAACCCGGTAACTACTTACACCATAAGAACAAAACCGAAAACCCAAACCGAAAACCGGTGCCTGCCCTGCCTACTCGGCCAGATCCCTATGTACAACGTATCTGAAGTTGGACTTGTAAGGCAGCCACTCCACACACTTGTCGATCCGTTTCCTGAGCCGGTGCTGGAGCTGTGCCATCTCCTTTCGCTGGGTCTCCGATGTGCTCTCGCACACCAGCTCCACGAGGTGGCGCAGCTCGAGTGCCGCGTCCTTGGCGTAGTAGTGGAGCACCTTGGGCAGCAGGAGGGCCTGCTTCTTCACGGCGACGTTGGCCTGGATGAACTCGGTCCGGGCTCGCTCCAGCTGGTGGTGGATCTTCTTGGCCGTGTAAAGCCGCACCTGCCACAAGGTAAATTTCATGGTAAGATTTTACACGAGGACAAGGCATGGGCAATGGCAATAAAGGTTGGAGATGCTGAGGAGCTTACGGGCGGGTCTGAAAATGTTCCTGTGGAGAGAGCGAAATGAGCGATCGGCTCGGAATGGTGAAGGGCGTAGGGGTGCCTCGCCGTGGACCCTGCCAGGGATCTTTTTGCTGGCGTGAACAGCGCACGAACCCACTGTTGAAGGTAATGCTTGTTAGTGTGTTTGTTCTTGTTAATATGGAATTTCATGTTTTGCGTAGTGTAGAAGCAGGTCATACCAATGATGGACGATGGGATTGGCATCCGAGGATCGAGTTCTGAATAGTTTGCGCATTTACTGATTCACCACCCACATTGTATGCAGCCTGGCAATTCATTCGGTTCAAATGCTCAGGCACTTTCAGATATGAGTAGAGTTCTTTTCAAAAAGACTAGGATATAGAATGTACCTTTAGAATCATGTCAGTGCTCTTCAGTCGTTTATCGTGTATCCCATAGGCCAGAAAAGCCTGTATATCACAAGGCAGTATATAGGTTAGAAATGTGATCTGATTTCTGAGGTTAACCCTTCACACGGCAAAAGGTAGCTAATGTATCTGGGTGTAGATCAATACATGCATGACTAAAGCGTTGTGGATGTTGATCCAAAAGCAGAGCTGCTCCTCATGTGTCATCTTTGTTGGATCAACTTTTTCGAGCCGCTGTATCAGGGACCTGGATGCAGTAGAAATATTTTATCAGCTGAAGCCTTGCATCTTTCTTAATTTCAATTCCAGTACAGAAAAACCAATGTTCCTCTTGTTTTTTCTGTTGCTTACCTGATAGTCTCCAGCATTTTTGACGCATATTCAAACTTGTCAGCGTCTATATGTATCCTTGGAACAATGATCATGCCTATGTTTTGCTCACTATTCTCTTTTCTGGATGGATATTGGCGAGGGCTTGTGGTGGCATCGAAGGTATACCGAGGGCTCCAGCTATCATTACGGCGCCTCGGCGAGAAGGTACTTGAAGATGAAACAGAATGACTTGGTGAAGTCACGGACTCGGCATCTTGAGATGGCGTGCTTGCAAGTTTGCAGTAGACCGAAGCAATGCAGCCGAGGATGTCCTCCGATAGTTTGCAAGAGATCTTAGGTACGTAGTCTGAGATAGAAGCATTCAAGAAGTTCACTAGGCTGGAATGCTTCGAAGCCGGTCTTGACGATACCTCCTGTGAGATGCCAAAGTTGAGTCAGGCATATTTCCAGTTAGGAACATTATGTTGCTTGGGTGGGTAATTAATGCTGAAAATAATCAATCAAGGGAGATCTCTAGTTCATACACTCATAGAATCTGAGACAGTTGGCAAGTTGAAGGCTGCAGATTGCTTGATATCTCTTAGACGGAGCGCACCCTCATCAATTCTTTTAATTGCTTCTTGATCCACCTGCTGTTTCATGGCATTAATCTTAGCATATTGGACTTCATCCTGTTGTCATGACTGAAAAGTACTAGTCATCTGTCTAGCACCCTGAGTTATGTACCTCACTAAAAAAACTGCAGGAATCGGGTAGATGCTGATCAAATGCCCTTCTGTAGAGGGTCAGAAGATGCAGCTCCTTGCGGATGACTTCCTGCTCGAGGGCCGCAATCTCCCCAGCTAAATCTGCGATGGACTGCAGAACTGCAAGGTCACGGCTAAGAACACAGGCATAATTCAAGGCGCAGATGAACGTTCTAGAAAGAGAAGAAACCGAAAGGTACGGATGAACATGCATATATTCCTCACTTTTCAGTTGCGCGTGCAATCAAATTGTTTGTGTTTGTACTATTACATTTCATGGATTAGTGGTGTGCCACCGTCTTTTTTAAACTCGTGTGTGTTACCTTAGTTAGACTACTCATGGAAAAGAAACTACTCCAGAAAAATGCTAATAACATAGCATAGATATAAGACACACATGTCTGCATATTTTTTTCAGCTTCAACAAAGTACAAAAAACTTGCGATTCGGTGTATTTGAAACAATGTGCCAGGATTTGCAGGAAACCAAACCTTTGAAGTTGCCTTCTGAGTCCTTTCCGTTGTTTTCCTGGAGTGACGGCCAGGCAACGACTGCTCTGGCAAGTTCAGCGAGTGCCTTCTGTGGAGCATTTTGCTGTCCCGATTGATGGTCTGCAATATGTGATAGAACCACAGCCCACCGGTTAAATTGTGCGTATAATCGCCGAAGAGTAACTTAGGCCTTTGTGCCAAATGGTGGAAGAAACATAGTGTAAAAATGTCAAAAAGTTTGCAAGATAAATCCAGTTTACTCACAGGCTTGCAGTAGGAGAACCGCGGCGACATGTCCACTGCAGCCTCACGTGTCCTCAGCATACTAAAACGGCACACAAGGAATAATTACCATCTGATCAGATTCCACGCCAAAATCCACTAATAATTAAAAAACATTGCACGATAAATTAACTCTGTAGGAGTATTTGTTAGTGTAGGTGAAGGTGGGTCTGCCCATTAATTTGGTTGCACAGTGTGTGAGTCAACCGCTTTGTGCAGAAAATGAAGGCTGAGCATCCTTGCACAGGGGCGCCGTACGGGCGGCGTAAAGGAGATGAATGAGATGTGACGAGGATGGTTGGCGCGTACAGTACACAGTACACAGAATAATAAGTTGCTCAACTAAACAGTACAAAATTGTTAAGTGTTCTGTGTGCAAATATGGATGATGAACTGAACTGGACGCCGTACTTGGTTACGGATTGGAGCCTAGAATTTTAAGTTGGGTGCCAGTTTGCAGTGTTTCTTCACAATTTTATTATGTTTTTTCTCCACAGATAATCAGGAGAATTTCTCTGCTCCCATATGGGTCCATGTATATAATTCTTACTGGAAATGACCAAACCATATTCATTTTGTTCCTTTACTGAATGATGAAAATAGCAATTGAAGTATTGGAGGAAACTCTGTCTGTAATTGACAAGGAGGTACTGACCTCTGTGAGTGTCGATGCTGGAGATTGCAGGAGGAGTGGCCGGAGCCTGACCTTGGCGTGTCGGCGCAAGACGCCGTCTCCGACAGCGCCCCTGATCTCCAGGCTCTCTCCATGGCCGGCCGCGCGCGTCGGCGAGAAACCTGCCAAGCACATGCCCCGCGTCACCCCCACGTGATTATTCCCATTTCTCAATGCAATCGCTCCAGGCGGAGGGAGGAATCTAGCAGCAGCAGCAGGGCAGGGGATCCCTCACCTCGAGCTGCTGTTACGGCGTTGCAGGGGTCAGCCTTCCATGAGTGGAGCGATGATGGCCCCGCTTCCTCCGGCCGGCCGGCGGCGGCCGCCTTGTCCGCAGAAGCTTACTCGCAGAAGAGCGGAACCTTTCTTGGATGTCGGCGACAGGAAGAGGACGCAGCCGGCAGGCTAAGAGCAATGGAGGACGGAGAGAGAGAGAGAGAGAGAGAGAGAGAGAGAGAGAGAGAGAGAGAGAGAGAGAGAGAGAGAGAGAGAGAGAGATGGCGGCTACGGATCACGGAGAAGATGAGCAACTAACCAAGTGATCCTTTGCCGCCGACGGTACAGGCTAGTACTAGTAGTAATAAGCGGAGCAGAGGAGATAGGCCACGCCGCCACGAGGCGAGGCGAGGAATGTGGGCAAGGAAGGAAAAGGACGGCCAGAAAAAGGCGGGGGAGAAGGGAGAAAGGAAGGCGAGAGAATCGAACAATGGCATCAACCTCTCCAATTCTTTAGGTAAAGCCGGAGGGAAAGGCTAAGCCGTAGCCGTGTGATGGCCAGCTCGCTCGTCCGGTGAGTAGAGACTAGAGAGCAAGGAAGGGGATGAAGGAGGAGGAGAGGAGCATCAAATGAAATCCATCGCTCACTGCGCTGGCTAATAAAGAAGGTATTTCCCCTTTGATGGAGAAGATACGAGAATGAGTGGAGTGTTATTATCTGCCTCTTCTGGTGGGGTGGCAGCCCAGCGATGGAGGTGGGAGGGCTGGGTAGGCAAAAAAAAAGGTTGGGAGGGCAGGTGAGTGAGGTGAATGGGCCTTGTTTTTCTTGTGGAAACGTAGCGTGATCCGACCGGAGCCAACCTAGCACACCGCCTTTTGTATCGTCCCGTCGCCACCCCAGAATTGGATAGTCATTCATATTTTTCATCTACCGTCCGGGTCCGGCCGTCACCCACCGCATATGGATTGGTCGTTTCACCTTTTTCCGGTTCTTGGCCATCCACTATCCACCGCTCTCAAGAATACTTCTCTCCTCTTGGCTTGGATTTTCTTTGCTTTCTTTCTTTGGATGGAGGGGACGTAGATTCCTCCCTTGATGCCAGCCCACGTCGGGGAGGGAAGGAAGCTAGCTTGCACCTTTCTGTGGAACGGAAGCAAACACGCTGGCTGGCGTTGCGTCGAGTGAGCCCTGCGTTTCTCCCCTGACCAGTGCCTAGTTGATGATGGATCCTTCACTCGTTGGTCATCAGAACGGTGCAGCCCGGCGGCGCGTTTGTACCAATGTACCGATCCAGATGCAGCCAATCCAACCAAGATTGCGCGGCGCGCTGGGGTCTGACACATACGCTCGCGCCCGTGACTCGCTACCTCCGGCGTGAACCCCAGCGATCTTTGGTTCCGCCGTCCTTGTCACCGTACCCGCTTCGTGCTGCATGCCAAAGGCGGCGTGATCGTTCCTGGCATTTAGCGGCGGCGAGCTGGGACGGGCGACGCGTCACTGTCTAGATCCCGATGTGACCACAGCCCTGCCTGCCCGCATGGGCCAGGCCGTGCAAATTCCGATTCCGATCGGGCACGGATACGGCGACGACGGGAGCCGCTGCCTGCCTGCCTGCCTTCTCGATTGTGCTCGGTTCGCGCCCGGGCGTCTACTACTGGGCACGGCAACAAGCACGGCGTGCGAGTCCGCGCTGGTGCTCTTGAGATGAAACCCGAGAGAGGAGGCAGGGATGATGGGGTGGTAAGATCCGATGGGATCGGGAACTGTCGTGGCCGAGGCCAAGCACCGGATCCGCGAACTGGCTTATTTTATGCCGCCGGCATCGGGTGATACGTTCAGAACAAGCGAACCACGGCGAAAGAAACCAAACAAAGCGAGCATCTAGGGTGCATGCGTGGGTGAAGCCAGGCTAGGGAAATCGGGAACGGGGCCGGCCGCGCGCGCGCACGGACACCCGGGATTTCTCTCTGTCTGCCTGCCGACGCATGCGGCACAGCGTGGCGCGAAGCGGATCATCAGACGAGCCGATCGGTCGAGCCACCGGTGCGGCCGGCCCCGCCGCGCCGCTGCATGCAATCTACGCGTCGGCGTTGCTCTTGGCGTGCGTGCGTGCATGCACCTGCAGCGAGCTACTCCCTCCTAGTAGCTACGAGTGCGGGCATGCACGTAATGCGTAGACGCCGGCCGGTGCGTGATCGCGTGGCAGCCGCGCATGTCGATCTGCGCGTGGGACCAGCCAGCCAGCCAGCCAGTCATCCGCCGCCCACCTACTGATACCGATACTACAGTAGTCCATATGATGGCTCGTTGATGTGTACAGTTCATCAGTTGATATCCGCTAACTATGATCATGCTCAATGATGTGTGGTACGCTGGGACGACTTGGACGTGTGATGAGGACAGGGTATCCGCCAATCAAGATGCATGGATCGGCCACGTTGTGCAGCCGGGAGCCGGGTGCGATGGACGAGTTCGTACAACACGTGTGGCTCGTGACACCAGGGATGTGTTTGGTTGCCCGCATGAGGCCCAGCCTGGTCCGGGCGGGAAGAATTTGACCCGTTTTTCCTGCATTTACTGTGCGGCCCGCATCGCATGAAGTTTAAAGCACGTTCAGGCCAGGCCCAGGGGCAACGCACGAATCGGCAGTAGCTCGCGAGCGTGACCACGGCGAGGCAGGGGAGGGCGACGCGCTTCTCCCCTCGTGCGAGCAGGGGAAATGGCGCGAGCTCGCCCACGTCGCTGAAAAATCGGTGGGAGGATTTCTGCTCACCTCCTGCCGCTCCACGCCATATTTAGCCCCTCCCTCACTTCCTCAACTCCCGCCATCATTCTTCCTTCGTTCGCGCTTTCCCGCCGACACGCATCGGCATCGACGAGCACGTAAGCGACACATCTTCATCGGCCGGCTGTCCACGGCGTTGGAGCTCCTTCACCGGCCGGTGTTCATCTTTCACCACCGCCCTCCTCTTCCTCAAGCTGCAGCCATGGCCTCTGTGAGTTCAATCCCCCTTTCTCACTGTTCCTTCTAGCTAGATCTGAGCTGCAACTAGGGTTTGATCTAGATGCATGGTTGATTAGTGGTCTGATCTGTGAGCTGATATGGTTGGTTGCTATGCCGCGGTTATAATTTGTGGTAGAGCTAGATGTTCAAGCATGTGGTAGGCTAGATTAGTAGTAGAGTTTGAAGTTGAACCTTGTGCTTGTGTTGAATCATGCTCAGATCTGTGATTTGTAGCTATTGGTGGTCATGTGCTTGCTATGATAGTGAGAACCATGTACATGTATGCTTAGTATGATAGTGATGAAGTATGTGCTTGCTATGATAGTGATGAACCATGTACATGTATGCTCCTGCTTTCATGGATTGTCCGGTATGTTGTGTGCTATGCTCACTGTTAATGCGTGCTACGATTGTAGGACATGACCACGCAGACGCAAGATCTTAGTCAGGCCCTTGTCGTGTCCGACAGCCAGTTTGCTCCATCGTTTGTCGATGACTCGCAGCCTATGTCCGAGATGGCACCTGATTCAAAAGTGTTCGAGTCTGATTCCCTCTATGTGCCAGTAGTGCTCGTTGAGCCAACTACTCCTGTTGCTGCTGCCGCTGCACTCAAGCTAGCAGCAGCAAAGGCAAAGAAGGATAGTAGGTCGAACAACATGAAGTGGCAGCTGTTCATGTCCATGTTCGTGCTGAACAAGATGTGTGAGCTCATCTCTAGTGGAGTTAGGACTGACAAGGGCTTCAAAGAGGTGCACTTGAACACCGTTGCGAAGCAGGTGTTCGAGTTCTGTGGGCAAGAGGTGTCTGCCACCCAGGTGTACAACCACCTGAGAAAGTGGAGAAGTAGATGGATCCAAGTGTCCAAGCTGAGAGACCTTAGCGGCGCCTCATGGGATGAGAACATTTGCTCCATAGTTCTGGAGGCAGAGCACTACGCCGGCCATGTCGCGGTTAGCTCACAACCCTCTTTCTTTTCATACTGTCCACCATTGCCTACTCCTAATCGCAACTAACAACACTTGTGTTTCATTCTTAGGACCACCCAAGGGACGCTGAGTTCCTCAACACACACATCCAGAACTACAACCAGATGCATCACATCTTCTCCGTCGGGCTGGCAACTGGGAAGCATGCCATGGGCTCGGGGGAGCCTCTTGGTTCTCCCATGCTAGACTTCCCTGGGACCCCGGACGTCGAGATCCTTGATGGCCCTGACAAGCCCGCTGCGAAGCCCTTGATAGGAAGAGGAAGAGAGGAGGCCTGATGGAGGAGGAGATCAATGTCTTATGCAACATGACTGAGGCGGTGAAGGAGGTGGCAACAGCCATCAGGGAGTGCAAGCCCCTTGACGTCCACCCTAACCTGTATGGCGCTGTCATGACCCAGGGTGGCTTCAGCGACGAGGCTCTCATGGTAGCTCTCAGCCACCTGCTTGACAATAAGGCCCAGGGTGTTGGGTTCGTTGCCATGGCCGACGCTCACAGGGTGCTGTGGCTCAGGAGCTGGCTGGGCAAGCACTACTACTAGAGTAGTGCTGCCTGTGAGCGTGCATGATCCCCGACGGCGATGGTGGTGGCGACGACGACGACGACGATGACGACGTACATTTTATGTAGCTAGGGCTCAAAAACTATTTGATGGTCTGTATATTTTGATGAGGTGGTATATACTAACCCCTCACGGTGACGTTGAACTTGCCGTGGTAGGATGACACCCTCTTTTGGATGTGGTGGTAGGTTAACACCAAGGTAGTGCTAGGAAGAACTTGCTATGCTGTATGATCTTGCATGCTTTACTTCTCTTCTGCTCCATTGTTGTTTGTGTGCTACTTTGCTTGCTACTTGTGCTCCATTGATTTGCTGCTTCAACTCTTGCTCTTGTGCATTGCTAGGGCAAGTGGTATACCGTGTTCATTGATGAGGTTTCAGGGGTTTATAGTTCATGGGAAAAAGCCAATGCACAAGTGGCATCGTATAGCAACAACAACTATAGAGGGTTCAAGACTAAGCAGACAACGGAACAAGATTACTCCGCCTGGGTGCGAAAGCACGGAGGCAGCAGTGTCGACAGTGCCAAGGTTGGAGCTGTCAAAGTGGAAGGTGCTAAGGTGGATCGTCAGTTCGGCTTGAAGCTGAAGAACTTCATCATCCTCGTCCAGTTCGTCAACATTGCTGTGTTGTGGCATTGGTGTGCTAGGTGTGATTATTGTGGGTAAGCTCACCAACTAGGGTATAAGGTAAGCACAACATGTACGATGTATGCAACCAAACGCCTTGTTCATGTGCCGCTAGGGCCAATGCAGCCAACCAAACAAAGTGCACTTGCGTATTATCTAATACAGGGACTAGGGATGCAGGCAATCAATCAAGTTGCATATGGTGTATTAGGACCTGTTTTTGTTCAACCAGACTGAATTGAGAAGTGCATGCGATGCAGGAGCTGTTGACAACGGCAATCAAACACGCCCTAGGTGGACGGACGAGCCAGCCCTGCTGGCTGCCTACGCTGCGAGCATGCTGCATGCTGCATGCAACCTGGCTCGCCCCCGCCCCAGCGCCGCCTATGCGTGCGGCTGTGTGTCGCGTGTCGGTGCCGGATCCCAGGCTGGGACCTACCTACACTGTGCCTGCTACGCACAGGATCTGCTTGCTAGTATCAATCAGGTCCATTGTCAACCCATCCCGGCAGCACTGCAGCATTGTGGATTCGGCAAATCTCGAGGAAGTTTCATCGCACCCGCCCGCCGGCCGGCCGGCCGGCGGCATCTCGGACATGTCGATCGATACAATAGGGCCACCAACCGAACCCTCCGCCGCTCCGCGCCTTTACATATTTATTTTTCCCATTTGCTTCCCTTTTGCGGCCTACTGTCCGTACGTACGTACGTGCATGCACATGTCCCCATCCAGTTCCTCCTCGCACACAAAAGCTCCCCGTCGGACACCGACAGAGCTCCGCCGTTCAAAAGGTGCAGACAATTCATCAAACACGCAGTCAGTTTTATCATACACAAACACACCAGACGTTGAAACCTAACACAACCTCTCGGATTTTCCGTTTAGGTGCTACTTACACACACGGGACCGCCAAATGGAAACCAAAGTAGTAGGACTGCCACATGCATGCATGCATGCATGCATCAAGGGCACATTTTATCATTCTTGTTGGCAGCAGCAGTATGTACGGTGGTGTTTCCTGTTCCGAGGAAGAGACAAGCGCTGCCACCATGGCATGGACCCGCCCGCAAATGCGCTCCATGCAATGCAATGCAGACACCACCGACCTGATTACTCGATCGATCGGATCCCCATTCAATTCGTTCCCATTAACTGTGCTCACCCGTGACCGATTGATCGACCGATCGACCTCGAGTATATTCCCCATGACTAGCTAGTTAATCTTTGTGTTCATCAACGTAAATGAAAAGGATCGATGGATGCGTGCATCAAGATTGTCAAAAGAAGGAAGAAAAACAAGGATACGGACAACGAGAGGGACACGAGACATCAAACCTTCACTTTCATTCATATGATGATTTCCGTGGAGATCGTGTCGGCAACAGGGCTGGCCCATAGCCCGGGCAAAACGGCCGACCGCCCGGGCCCCAATCCACCAGAGTTCAAATCCTGGTGCTCGCATTATTTTTGGATTTATTTTAGGATTTCCGGCGATGCGCTTTCAGTGGAAGGGGACGTTTCCGTCGACGACGAGGCGTCTACGGTGACTTCGTAAATCTCAAGGTGATATGTCGGCTCAGTCTCTCGGAGGTGCTCATAGGGGTAGGGTGTGCGTGTGTGCGTTCATAGGGATGAGTGTATGCGCGTGTATATGAGCGCTTGTGTTTGTACTGATGCTCAAAAAAAAACTTCTAAACACTATACAATTATGAGTTGGTTAGGTGGACATTGGTATCCCCAACCCACCAGGGTTCAAATCCTGGTGCTCGCATTATTTCTGAATTTATTTCAGAATTTCCGGCGATGCGCTTTCAGTGGGAGGAGATGTTTCTGTCGACGACGAGGCGCCTACGGTGACTTCGTAAATCTCAAGATGATATGCCGGCTCAGTCTCTCGGAGGTGCTCATAGGGGTAGGGTGTGCGTGTATGCGTTCATAGGGATGAGGTATGCGCGTGTATATGAGCGCTTGTGTCTATACTGATACTCAAAAAAAACTTCTAAACACTATACAATTATACATTGGATCTGAAAGATTATTCAATGTATAAAATAGAGCCTCGATTTGAAGGAGCGCAAATACACACCACATAGTAATACTTTATACCATGTGGAGGAAAACCAAACCGACTAGTGAAATTGAGTTTAAATGTGGAAAAAGCTCACCTTCAACCGACCGATAACACTTGCGCGTCCGCCGGCTCCGCGTCCGTCAAATCGTCTGTTGATCAGACGAACGAGAGCGTCACCACTTCCACGTCACGCGCTGCAGTTTTTGAAAGTTACCTATTGTTTCAGGACACATTCATGCAACTGGATAACGCCCCCGCAACTCAGTTGACTCGTGCGGCTGGGATGGCGACGACGATGGGATCTGGGAGGGCGCAGGGGGAGGCGGCCGCGCACGGTATGGGGCAACCAGGCGCATCCACCAGGGCGGCGACGGCGACGACTTCGGGATCGGTGGTGGCCGGCGGCGACACAAGAAGGTATAGGACCACATGTACGAGGCAACAATATTGCAGAATCAGAAATCAATCGCTCGATCCCCTAGACGAATCTAGCACCCACTCTATCGTGGACTTAACACAGCAGATGCCCTAGCAAAATGACTTAGGTGTGGAGCCATCGTGACTAGGTTAGTTTGAAGGGGTTAAACGGGAGAAAGGACACAGAGAGTTTACCCAGGTTCGGCCCCTCTCAACGAGATAAAAGCCTACTCCTGCTTTAGGTTGTATTGCTTGGGTTTCGATTACCAGGAAGTGAATACGCTTGACCTAGATTTCGATTGATTGTTACTTGTCTTAACCCGCCGCCGGGTCACCCTTTTATATACATAGGTTGATGCCCGGCGGCTTACAGAGTCCCGACCGGCTTATACACAACCTATCCGGCTTGGCGACTAACTAAAATTGCCTTACAATACAAGTTAACATATGGCGGTTTATCCTCTTGGGCCTCAAGCCGTCTCTGGGTCTTGGGCCTTCAGCAGGCTTGCTTCATGGCCTGCCATCTTTATCAACAAACCGTCAGTGGTATGACCCTCCCCCCCGGGCGGGTCATATCCAATAGTTATATCCCCAACATTAGGCCCCAGGTTGATTTGAACTCGTTCACATCAATCTTCAGTACTTGACTTAGCAGAATCTTCCATCATCAACTTTATAAACTTGTTATAACCCGTCATGACGTCAGCTCATAGATTTGCGTTAACCCGCCATGACATCATCTCGCATTAACTTCACCTGAAGCCGAGATCATCTCATCATATCTTTTATTGTTAATGGACCTCCCAAAAATCGAGGCGTCCTTGTAGCCACATAATCATTTTTTCAGCCTCCTCGATTCTCGTGCATGCTATTTATCCAACTCCTTATAAATAGGGATAGGGGTCCTTTTCATTTCCCCGCCTCCTCGTCTTCCTCTTCTTCCTCGCAACGCTCACACGCGCCCGAGCTCCGCCGCCGTCGACCTCGTCAACTGCCTCAACTCCGACCGCTTCATCAACCTGAACGAACCAGAGAACCGCGACGCACCTCCGATGTCCAGCAACACCAGTAAGCACTCCTTCCACATAATCAGATCTGTATTAGGGTTTGCCCCAGTTCGTCGGAGTTCTGTGTTGTTCTTTGCTTTATCCTCTTTAGGTTGCATAGCTGAATCTGAATCCGTTACCAGAGTGACGCGGCAACTGTTAGCATCCTATTTCAATCAAAAAAGATTCTTCTTCCGTAGAAAAAATATCATCAGAACACATGAGTTCTTTCGCTGCTACTGCTTTAGGTTTAGAATTTATTCTATTTTCTGAATAGCTGCAGATCCAAAATTGTAGCACCAGTGTGTGAAATCTGTTTGTCATAACTTAGCAAATCCTTACTTATAGATCTGAAAAATGTAGCAACTTGTTCGGGCGGCTTAACTGATAAACCGTAACCCACCATATATCATTAGTCCCCTTTTAAGCCGCCAATGTATGTATCTGCATAATTCAGTATCATCTTCGGGCTTAATACATTGATCCTTTATAGCACTTACTCTTGAATCAATCACCGACTTAACAACATAATCTTAAACCGGCAATATTTTATTTTTAGATTTTCCTCCTCAAAAAATGACCAAGACTGTCACCTCATGCAACTGGGTTGCTTCCACAGTCACGGAAGAAATCCTTAAGGAATTTGTGTAAGAAGGCGTCCTAGCCAAAAAAGGATGTAATCCACTGGAGGGCCCTAGGAACCGAGACCACCCCTGAACCAAAAGAGGGTGAGGTCGTGGTTTTAGCTGACCACATGCTCCGGGGGTTTACTCCACCCAGCTCAAAAAATTTCCGTGATGTACTGCATTTCTTTGAACTTCATCCACAAGACATCGGGCCCAACTCTGTACCAAACATCTGCAACTTCCAAGTTCTATTACCTGAACCATCAAACTGAGTTCACAGATGGGCCCAACCTAGAATTAGGTGGTATTTCCATTCAGAGACGCAAATAAGCTACTTTCCCAGCTGCTATAGTTCCCAATCACCCAAAGGACTGGAACCAGACTTGGTTCTATTACCAAGACACATCTCGAGAGGATGAGAATTCTTTGCCGGGTTATCGTGTGAACTGGCTTAGCAACAGGCACCCTCACCCCGATCGGATCAACACATTAGAACGGGCTAAACATATGCCCATATTTGGAAAAATCAGAGCCTTAATGGCAAATGGCTTAACTAGAGTTGATCTACTCCGATGCTGGGTCGCATGGAGAATCTTTCCCTTAAGGCGCTGGTCCGGCTTGATGTGTGAGTATACCCGTGACATCAAAGATCCACAACGCTACAGCCAAATGCGACTGGACGAGGAGAGCCTTAACAAGATGGTCAAGACATTGCGGAATGAAAGCTTGGCCACTTGCAGCAAGACGGGGCTGAACCCCTTTTGTGCCCTCAACAAGCCGCCAACCGTAAGCAGTTTGGATCAATTTTCATTAACTCATTATCTGTCAATCTGCTTTCTTACTCTTATTTTGAACTTCTGCAGGCTGACTCTCCTTTCTGGAACAGGAAATTGCAAGATAAATCGACCAAGAAGACCCGTACGAAGAACAAGGCTCCCAAAAAGCCTGCCAAGAAGAAGACCAATCCTTCCGAGCTATTTGACTTGGATGATAATGATGAGTCAAAGGTAATACTTGACTCCCTTGGCTCATTTTTTGTACATCTTATTGATAATGATCACTATCAGGATGATGCGGAAGGAAGCCAAGCCAATGTTGAAGAGGTAACTATCCTTTCCTTCGACTCTGAACCTCTGATCAGATAGAGAGTGCATCAGGCGAGCCAAAAAGTAAGGTTTTCTCACCCTTTAGCTTACTTGGATCCCAACTTTATTTTGAAGAATCAGCAACATGAGGCTCGTTGCACAACCCGGAACAGCGGCAGTGGGATATTATCTTCCGGTTTACCAAACATAACCGGTTCCTCACAAGCGCCAAGCAGAGGTTTCACAAATTTCCGACTTAGCTTTTCCTAAGGCGGGTCTCTTTCGACAGCCTCTTAATCTTTCTGGTTCAAATTATCAGGGAACCTCTCACTCTTCCTGTGGCGACTCAACTGGGACACAGGTCCCTCTGTTCAAAACTGTTCCTCGGTAAGAAACACTTAAGCCTGTTTATCTTAATACCTTACTCCATTAATACACTAACCTCATCATGTGTTTTTATTTTTAGTGCCATGGCCAAGCCCAGCAAGAAGCAGAAAGTTGATAAACCAACTAAAGAACCCAAGACTGTTGATCCGGAGAAACATACCACGTCCGAGTCTTTGCATCAAGTTTCAGAAGCAGCTATGGATGACCCGCCACCAGAGGAACACCCTGTGACCAAAGACGCCATGGACTTTGACCCGGAAAATGATAAGCCGCCCAGTCCCGCTGAGCCAGCTCAGGAAACTGAGGACATGATGATTACTGGGATGACTTACACAGCCCCAGGCAACCCCACTGTCTTATCCAAACATAGCGCCAAAGAAGAATTTTCTACTGTTTATAAGGGCAAGTGGAAGTTGGATTTGGGGAGCTATGCTCAATTTAATGCCCAGGAGCTTCATGCGGGCTATTTGAACCGCCTCCACACTAGCCGTGACTTTGAGGCCGGCTTGGTGAATCTCATGAAAGATCGCTTTGAGGTACGTAAAAAACTTATCTCATATAAATACATATCTATCAGCCGCCAAGTTTACTGGATATGATAATCCTTGAATATGTTGTAGACTTTAAATAACCTGTAGAGTCTTTCATTCATGTCATGGCACACTAATTGTAGAACCAAACAAGTAGCCCCCAAGGGTCGGCTTAAAGTGATAAGTTAAGCCGGGACTTCAAATAGTGGTGATCAACTTTGAAGCTGTAGCCCCCAAGGGCCGGTTTAATCAGCATGGATAAGCCGGGACTTATCACCATGGCTGTGAATAAAATCCAAGTATGTAGCCCTCATGAGTCGGCAATAGTCATAGCAGTTTAGCCGGGTCATCATAAAATAGTCTTCAAAAAAGGGCAATGTGCATTAGCCCCCAAGTGCCAAGTGAAATACTTATATTGTGCTTGGGACTTCAAATAAAATGATCATCATAACCATATATTGTTGCTAACTCGCCTTATCTTGTAGGCTGAATTGAATATGAAAGAATCCCAAGTGGTTGATCTGAGGCAAAACATTCAGTCCCAGCAAGAGGAGACCTCCAAAGCCAAATCAGAACTGAAGACCGCTTTGGAAAATATTGAAAAACTAAAATAGGACTTCAGTGCTGAGCGAACCGGCTGGGAGACCGAGAAGGCAGCTCTATTGAAAAGAGCAGAAGATGCCAAAGCTGTTCTTAAACCGGTGACTGACGAGTTGTCCGGTTTAAAACATCAAATTAATAGCATGACAGCCGCCATCTTTGGTAAGTAATACTGTAGTTCAATTTCTCTCTATCAAGTTTGAACCACCATTGAGCCGGCTTATAAATATACTTGCCAATGCAAGTTCTAGAAACTCCAAGCTAGGTGATGATATGCGCATAAGGCTGAAAGCCGTTTATACCTTGTGGAGCAGCTGTACACTAGCGCCTAACGGGCGATTTCTGCTGCCTTGCATAAGAAGCAACCACCTTCCCTTATCAAGAAAGTGTTAGAAAAGTTGTCTGTGATCCCACAAAGGGTGGAAGAATTAAAGAGATCAGCCGCCAGGGCCGGCGTTATCACTGCCTTGAGTCGGGCAAAAGCATGGTAGGCTGAACTTGACCCGGAGGAGATATCAGCCGGCTGTCCCAGTGAGAAAGAAGATGGGTCACCCTTTAGCACCGATGACTTTGCCAAAATAGCAAGAGAAATGCATCCTTGGGCAAGCAAGCTGGCTGAGGAAACTGATCTTTCCAAATACCATCCGGTTTATGATGCTACAAATTCCAAAGTGAAGGCGCCGGTTCATGAGGCCATGGACCTTATCCCGCCAACACGTAAGCACACCTTCACTCCTGACATTGACCCATCAACCCTTATAGACGATGAAGCTGTTTTTCAAACCTTTGACTGGGATCGATTGGTCATCGCCTAACTTCCAGACAACATAGGAAGAAGAAGAGCCAGCGCATGATGATTCGGAAGTCTCGACCCGCCAAGACCAGGAGTCTTGATCCATGAGCCGGTTTACCAGCCACAACATTTGGATGCCGCTGTAACACCCACGATGCGGCTATATCTCCCAGGTATCGGAGCACGACTTAGAGGCATAACCGCATTGTAGGCATGTCGCAAGAGGGGTAATCTATACACATCCCATGTACTGAATAAGAAAGAGGTACAGAGTTGGCTTACAATCGCCACTTCACACAATACATAAATATAGCATTACATCATCCAGATACAATCAAGGTCCGACTACGGAACCAAAATAAAAGAAGACTACCCCTAATGCAAAATGATCCCCGATCGCCCCGACTGGGCTCCACTACTGATCAACTAAAACAAAACAACACGATGAACCAGATCTTTATCGAGCTCCTCCTTGAGCTCGGTTGAGTCACCTGCACGGTATCATCGGCACCTGCAAACTGGTTTTGGAAGTAATCTGTGAGTCACGGGGACTCAGCAATCTCACACCCTCGCGATCAAGACTATTTAAGCTTATGGGTAGGGAAAAGGTATGAGATGGAGCTGCAGCAAGCACTAGCATATTTGGTGGCTAACTTACGCAAATGAGAGCGAGAAGAGAAGGCAAGGCACGGACGTGAACTAGAAGTGATCAAGAAGTGATCCTGAAACTACTTACATTCAAGCATAACTCCAACGCCGTGTTCACTTCCTAGACCCCACCGAGAAGAGACCATCATGGCTACACACGCGGTTGATGCATTTTAATTAAGTTAAGTGTCAAGTTTTCTACAACCGAACATGAACAAATTCCCATCTGCCCATAACCACGGGCATGGCTTTCGAAAGTTCATACCCTGCAGGGGTGTCCCAACTTAGCCCGTCACAAGCTCTCATGGTCAACGAAGGATATTCCTTCTCCCAGGACGACCCGATCAGACTCGGAATCCCGGTTACAAGACATTTCGACAATGGTAAAAAAAGACCAACAAAGCCACCCGGTGTGCCGACAAATCCCGATAGGAGTCGCACGTATCTTGTTCTCAGGGCACACCTGATAGGTCAAGCTACGAGTAAAACCAACCCTCGAGTTGCCCCGAGGTGGCCCCGCAGGCTGCCCATTTCGGACCAACACTCAGAGGAGCACTGGCCCGAGGGGGAGGGGTTAAAATAAAGATGACCCTCGGGAGCACGACTCCCAAGGGAAAAGTAGGTGGTGGTGAGGCAAATGGTAAAACCAAGGTTGGGCCTTGTTGGAGAAGTTTTATTCAAAGCGAACTGTCAAGGGTTTCCCATTATAACCCAACCGCGTAAGGAACGCAAAATCAAGGAACATAACACCGGTATGACGGAAACTAGGGCGGCAAGAGTGGAATAAAACACCAGGCATAAGGCCGAGTCTTCCACCCTTTACCAAGTATATAAATGCATTAATTAAATAAGAGATATTGTGATATCCCAACATATCCATGTTCCAACATGGAACAAACTCCATCTTCACCTGCAACTAACAACGCTATAAGAGGGGCTAAGCAAAGCGGTAACATAGCCAAACAACGGTTTGCTAGGACAAGGTGGGTTAGAGGTTTGACATGGCAATATGGGAGGCATGATAAAGCATGTGGTAGGTATCGAGGCATAGGCATAGCAATAGAGCGAGTGCTACATCTTGAGCTTGCGTTGGTTTTCCCCGAAGAGGAAGGGATGATGCAGCAGAGTAGCGTAAGTATTTCCCTCAGTTTTTGAGAACCAAGGTATCAATCCAGTAGGAGCCCATGCTCAAGTCCCTCGTACCTGCACAAAGCGATAGCTACTCGCAACCAACACGATTCGGGGTTGTAAAGCCCTTCACGGTCACTTACGAGAGTGAGATCTGATAGATATAATATTTTTGGTATTTTTGGTATAAAGATGCAAAGTAAAAAGTAAAAGCAAAGTAAAAAAGCAAAACAAGATTAAAGTAATGGAGATTGATATGATGAGAATAGACCCGGGGGCCATAGGTTTCACTAGCGACTTCTCTATAGAGCATAAGTATTCTACGGTGGGTGAACAAATTACTGTTGAGCAATTGACAGAATTGAGCATAGTTATGACAATATCTAGGCATGATCATGTATATAGGCATCACGTCCGTGACAAGTAGATCGAAACGATTCTGCATCTACTACTATTACTCCACTCATCGACTGCTATCCAGCATGCATCTAGAGTATTAAGTTAAAAACAGAGTAACGCCTTAAGCAAGATGACATGGTGTAGAGAGATAAATTCATGCAATATGAAATAAACCCCATCTTGTTATCCTCGATGGCAACGATACAATATGTGCCTTGCTGCCCCTTCTGTCACTGGGTAAGGACACCGCAAGATCGAACCCAGAGCTAAGCACTTCTCCCATGGCAAGAACTACCAATCTAGTTGGCCAAACCAAACGGATAATTCGAAGAGACTTGCAAAGATAACCAATCATACATAAAAGAATTCAGAGAAGATTCAAATATTATTCATAGATAGACTTGATCATAAACCCACAATTTATCGGTCTCAACAAACACACCGCAAAAAGAAGATTACATCGAATAGATCTCCACAAGAGAGGGGGAGAACTTTGTATTGAGATTCAAAGAGAGTGAAGAAGCCATATAGCTACTAACTATGGACCCGAAGGTCTGAGGTAAACTACTCACACTTCATCGGAGGTGCTAGGATGATGTAGAAGCCCTCTGTGATGACGGCCCTCTTCCAGCGGAGCTCCGGAACAGGCCCCAAGATGGGATCTCGTGGATACAGAAGTTGCGGCGGTGGAATTAGGTTTTTGGCTCCTGTTCTGATCGTTTGGGGGTACGTGTGTATATATAGGAGGAAGAAGTACGCCGGAGGAGCAACGAGGGGCCCACGAGGCAGGGGGCCGCGCCCCCCACCCTCGTGACCGCCTCTTTTGTTCCTTGGAGCAGGGTCCAAGTCTCCTGGATCACGTTCGGTGAGAAAATCACGTTCCCGAAGATTTTATTCCGTTTGGACTCCGTTTGATATTCCGTTTATCCGAAACAAAAAACAGCAATTCTGGGCCGGGCCTCCGGTTAATAGGTTAGTCCCAAAAATAATATAAAAGTGGAAAATAAAGCCCAATATAGTCCAAAACAGTGGATAATATAGCATGGAGCAATCAAAAATTATAGATACGTTGGAGACGTATCAGGCATCCACAAGCTTAATTCCTGCTCGTCCTCGCGTAGGTAAATGATAAAAAGAGAATTTTTGATGCGGAGTGCTACTTGGCATAATTTCAATGTAAATCTTCTTAATTGTGGTATGAATATTCAGATTAGAAAGATTCAAGGCAAAAGTTTATATTGACATAAAATAATAATAACACTTCAAGCATACTAACAAAGCAATTATGTGTTCTCAAAATAACATGGCCAAAGAAAGTTATCCCTACAAAATCATATAGTCTGGCTATGCTCCATCTTCACCACACAAAGTATTTAAATCATGCACAACCCCGATGACAAGCCAAGCAATTGTTTCATACTCTAACTTTTTCAAAACTTTTTCAATCTTCACGCAATACATGAGCGTGAGCCATGGATATAGCATTATAGGTGGAATAGAGTGGTGGTTGTGGAGAAGACAAAAAGGAGGGGAAGATAGTCTCACATCAACTAGGCGTATCAACGGGCTATGGAGATTCCCATCAATAGATATCAATGTGAGTGAGTAGGGATTGCCATGCAACGGATGCACTTGAGCTATAAATGTATGAAAGCTCAACAAAAGAAACTAGTGGGTGTGCATCCAACATGCTTGCTCATGAAGACCTAGGGCAATTTGAGGAAGCCCATTATCGGAATATACAAGCCAAGTTCTATAATGTAAAAGTTCCACTAGTATATGAAAGTGACAACATATGAGACTCTCTATATGAAGAACATGGTGCTACTTTGATGCACAATATATGAGACTCGCTATATCATGGTGCTACTTTGAAGCACAAGTGTGGAAAAAAGGATAGTAGCATTGCCCCCCTTTTTTTGGGGGGGCCTTCTTTTTTTCTTTGGCCTTTCTCTCTTTTTTTATTGGGACAATGCTCTATTGAATGATGATCATCACACTTTTATTTATTTACAACTCAATGATTACAACTCGATTCTAAAACAAAGTATGACTCTATGTGAAAGTGCATTATATCGACTAGAGGGGGGGTGAATAGGCGATTTTTATGAAAGTCTTCAAAACGTGAAGGTTATGAAGACAAACAGTACAGATATGCCTATCAGTTAAGCAGCGGAAGTTAGATTACACTAGGCAAGCCATGGTCAAGTATTCAATAGAGTGAAAGCACAAGACAAGTAGCTGCAGTGTAATAAGGATCAGGTAGGAAGAAGTTATGAAGCCAAACAAATCATACAGTTATGTTGTGAAGACAGAAGATAAAGCAAGCATGCAATGGCTTCACAATGTGTAACAGTAAGTAAAAGGAAGTGAAGATGAAACCAGTGACACGCTGAGGACAATGATTTGTTGGACCAGTTCCAGTTGCTGTGACAACTGTACGTCTGGTTGGAGCGGCTAGGTATTTAAACCAAAGGACACACAGTCCCGGACACCCAGTCCTGAACACGCAGCTCAGGACACCCAGTCCTCACCGTTTTCTCCTTGAGCTAAGGTCACACAGACCTCGCCCAATCACTCTGGTAAGTCTTCAAGGTAGACTCCCAAACCTTCACAGACTTCGTTCACCGGCAATCCACAATTTCTCTTGGATGCTCAGAACGCGACGCCTAACCGGTTGGAGGATGCACAGTCCTCAAGTGTAATAAGTCTTCAGATCACTCAGACAAGAAGACTTAAGTGATGCCCAATTTACTCTGGCTCTGGGTGGTTAAGGCTTTTCTCCTCGCTAGGAATTTTCTCTCAAAGGCTTCGAGGTGGGTTGCTCTCAAACGACAAAAGCCGTGCACTGAAATCTGAGCAGCCAACCGTTTATGGTTGTAGGGGGTGGACTATTTATAGCCACTGGGCAACCCGACCTGATTTGTCCGAAATGACCCTGGGTCACTAAGGAACTGACACGTGTACCAACGGTCAGATTTCAAACTCACACGGCAACTTTACTTGGGCTACAAGCAAAGCTGACTTGTCCGATTCTGGATAAGATTTGCTCTCATAGTCTTCGCTCGAAGATATAGGTTTTGAATTAGGCATCACTTCAGTCATTCTGACTGGTTCTCTTGGACCCCACTTAACAGTACAGTGGTTCCTATGACTCAACACAAATGAAATAAAACTATGAAGGATCTAAGTCTTCAAATTCCATAGGCTTCACGTGGTGTCTTCTCTTGTCATAGTCTTCAATGTGAATATCTTCATATACCACCATTGTCTTCAATGTCTTCGTACATTTTTAGGGGTCATCTCTGGTAGTAAAACCGAATCAATGAGGGACTTCTAACTGTGTTATCCTGCAATTCTCACAAACACATTAGTCCCTCAACTAGGTTTGTCGTCAATACTCCAAAACCAACTAGGGGTGGCACTAGATGCACTTACAATCTCCCCCTTTTTGGTGATTGATTACAAACTAGTTGAAGTTTTCAATGGGGAATATAATTTGTGAAATTGTAAAGGAATTGTCTTCATAAGCTGCAAGGGCTCCCCCTGAAGATGTGCATATAAGTAATTTGCTTCTGGAACGCAAATGCACATGGCAGGTTGTACTTGTGGAGATCCACTTCAACTTATGATGACAATCCACTATGCATGTAAAAGTATATGAAGAGAATGACATGCATAATGAAAAATGGACGTCCGCGGAATGATCTAAGTGCGGAATTTATCATCGTACATGCGGAATTTATCTTCGCAATATATTTATCTTCGCAAAATATAAAGGCACCCGCCCATAGTGACTCGCTTGAAGACTATAAACATCATATGCTTCTCCCCCTTTTGTCAGTGATGACCAAAAGGGTTTGAAGACATAGAGTTTTCTACGCGTTCCCAGGTGCAGCAGGGTCGGTGGAGGTGTTTGGCGGTGCAGACGAGCTTGGTGCAGATTCGACGCGCGCTGAAGGAGGTGGAGGTGATGTAGCGTCGTCTTCTTCTTCAATAATCCGTGCAGTCACCGTGGCAGCAGAGGAAGAGAACTCCGAATCTTCAAGTGATGGAGTTCTGCGTAGCATGGCCCTTCGAGGAGGCGTGGAGTCAAATTTGAAGCGCTCTGTGAAGCCATCCTCTCGAAGTTCAGCTTTAGGACACATCATCGTGAGTCCTTTCCAAGTGCGGCGACAGGTTTCGTGTGCAACAAATGCATTCTTGGTTGCAAGATTTCTGATACGATTGATATCCTCCATGATGCTTTTCATCTGCCTCTTGAGCCAGTCGTGATGCCTGTCCTGCTTTTGGTGAAGAGCCACAAGAAGCTCTTGGTCATTGAGGGCACGAGCGCGCTTCTTGGGTCGCTGAGCAGCTGTGCTGTCAGTGGCTTTAGTAGATGCAGGTGCACGTGTGGTGCCAGCTAACGGATACACTCTGGAGATGGCTTCAACACCTTCAACATTCTGAGTGAAGCTCTGGTGTTCTGCATTCTGAAGACTTAATGGTTGCTTGGCAGGCTCAGGATATATAGCTTCAGCAGAGGTGTCCACATCTGGCAAGAAGATCTGATGGTTGCGAGCTGAGGGCTGATATGAAATCGCAGAGTGAAGCTTGATTAGCCTCATAACCCAAGGATCATAAAACTTTAAGCCAAATAAATCTGAGCCGGATGTCGCAAGCTGGCGTATGAAGAAGTCCTGCGCATTGAAGCATTTGCCATGAAGGATGTAGAATATGAGAGTCTTCATTGCACCCTCAACCTTGGCATGTGGAGAGTGTCCCTTAATGGGCCAGAGAGTCCGCCTGATGATGTGATATATGGTTCTGGTCAGGTACTCTAGGTCTTCAACGAAGAACTCAGTTGGATAGGGTGCATCTTGGGGCAATGGCTTCATCATTGAGAGCATCTGACTCATATTTGGTTCAGGCCTCTGGAATATGCTCTCAATTGCTTCAGCATGTAGTTGACAGCCTTTCTCGAAGAATGCGCCAGGAGAGGGCAGGCCGGTAAGCTCAATGATATCAAATGCATTGGCTTCATGATGGACATTGCCGATCATCCACTCCAGGACCCAAGTCTTCGGATCTCTGTTGTAGCCTTTGATATGAAGAGTGGCATAGAATTGAAGTAGAAGCTCTTCATTTCAGTGCTCTTCATCTGTGATAAATGGCAGCAAACCCACTTGCTTGAAGCAATCCAGTGCTTCTTTCAGGCCGGGCAGACCAGCAACAGCTTCAACCTCAAAGCGCTTGTGCGGGAAGATGCGGCCTTGGTTGTATAGGATGCATGAGTAATAGCTGCGTTGTGGATAGCTCCAGAACCTATCTGATACAATCCGTTCCCTTGAATAAGGGTTCTTGGAGCTGTTGAAGAACGTATTATCTGCCCTGAAGCTATTGATGTTAAAGGAGCCAGGAGCTGATGCAGGACCTGGGAACCTTGGCAGTCGTGGGATCGGCTTCTGAACCTGAGGCCTGTGCGCAACATGATAGTTGAATTGTGGACCGGCAGCAGACTCAGGCACAGAAGTGTCAGGAGCAATAGCTTCAGTGTATTCTGAAGCTATTGTTGGGAAGGGCTCCACATGGGCTTCAATGTTGGTGGTGGCAGCCTCAATATTTTCTGCCTCCACTTGACTAGCTGGAGGGTCAGACGCAGGCACATTCTCCTGGAGAACTGCTTCTTGGTGGAGCGGGGGAGTGGGTTCTGGTGGTACTTCTTCATTGTCTTCGGCTGATGCAGCCGGAATATCTTCAGCCGAATCTTGAGGCCGTGGTCCCTTGCGAAGCCTGCGGAATGCAGATGACGCCTTTGGAGTTGGAGTGGGCTGGACATCAGATTCTTCCGCTTGTGGGCGATCCGCCCATGATGCATCTTGTGCAATTGGTGTCAGAGGATGACCAATGCTGATGAGTTCGCTTGTCTCAAGCTGAGGAAGGGCTGCATCATCTTGTACATTGTCCTGGTGGCCAATGTCTTCAGCAGCGATGGGGTCGGCTGCTGGAATATCTTCAGCTTCAGGAGCCTCTGTGGGAGCAGGCTCATGAACTGTCAGCTGACGATCCGCGTCAGGATAGATGACAGAGAGAGGTTCAAGTATCAAGGGCTCTGTGGGAGCAGACCGAGCTTTCTTGATCTTGCGCTTCTTCTTGGTGGGGTCAGAAGGAGAGGATTCAGAGTGTTTCCTCTTCCTCGCTTCAGCCTCGGCTGTCCGTGTCTTCTTGAGCTCTGAAGCGGTTGACCGGCTCTTTGGCTTCGAGCCAGTCGTAGTAGTGGGGAAGACAATCGGAGCAGCTTCTTGTCTTGGTGCCTCTGGTTCAGGCACAACAGGCTTCTTCTTCTTCTTCGCGGCCATCCTGGGGTCGATGCCGGGACGCCCAAGTGCCTTGCGCTTCTCGGCCTCATTGTAGGCCTGCACACATCGATCAGCCAGAGTCTTCATTCGCTCCCGTGAACCCTGAGCTTCTGCACGCTTCTTCAGAAAGTTTTCCTTTAACTCGTGCAACATGATCTTGAAGTCCTTGACTTCTTGCACGCTTAGCCTGGCCATATGCTGCTTGAACTGAGCCTTTTCAAAGTCAATTTTCTGCTTCAGTTCAACAATGCTCTGGGCAATTGCAAGTTCTGAAGCAATAGCGCCTTGGAAAGCGACGCTGAGGCCAATGGGCAGCTGCAGATCATCGAAGATGATATTTGGTGTAGCAAACCACTCATCGATGAAGTTGTGGATGATGGCGACATCAAATAGAGGCAGATTGTTGAAGATTTCAGCCTCCTCCTTGCTCTTGATGAGCTGCTCAAGAGCGTCATCTCCAAGATCTTCATCGCTTGACAAATCAATGGTTTCGCTGCGCAGAATGGCAGTAGCTGTGAGCTCTTTGCCTGTGTGTGGCTGAGGCTTCTTGGCTTCCTGGGGCTTGGAGACTCGTGATAAGTCTTCAGACTGCACACTGGCTTTAGGAGGTGCAGTTGCCAATGGCTTCGCCCTTGAGATTTTGGGTGAAGGGGTCTGCTTTGAAGCTTTTGGCTTCTTCATCTACTTTGGCTTCGGAGCAGCAGGCACTTCATCAGATTCAGAGTCAGCAGGAGGGTCATTGACTGCAGTCCCTTGGACTAAGATGCGGGTGATGAGGCCCTCAAGATTTGCATATGGACCGATGATATTGGGGTCTGCCTCGCGTGTGCCATCTTCCCTTTGTGCGGAGGGACCAGGGTTGAAGTCTAAGCCCAATTTCTTCTTGTTGTGCTTCGCTGACCTCTGGGCAAACTGGAAGTTGCGCTTGAACAGATTGTCGTCACGACACCAGAGTAGTGATGACAAATGAGCATCAACAGGCTGCGGTCCTCTGACCATGCATGGATAGAAGCCTCGAGCAATGGCTTCATCTCTGGACCTGGGCACGAGATTTTTGTATAGTACGTCTCCCCATGGTCTCTTGATGGTGCTTTTCTCAGCGTACTCCTTGGTGACGAAGCGGTATTGGAACCATTGCTCCGCCCAATAGTGTCGAATCAATTGGATTTGTGTCTTGCGCTGATTGTAATCCTCTTCAGGATCTGTCTTGTACAGCTCTAAGAGGTCATCGGGCAGATCTCTTGATGTTTCCCCTCGATGCTTTCTGCCACCCTTCCTTGCTGGTTTTTCTGCAGCCATAAACCTTAACTTGGAAGGCTTCAAGACGTTCAAAGGCTTCAAAGGCTTTCTTTTGCTGGACCAACAGGAACTGGCTTCAAGAGAATTGATGTGACGCTGTAAGAACTCTGCAAATGAATGCAGACTATGAGAACCAAAAGATTCTCCCACGGACATGTACCTGTGACAGCATTAAGGTGTGAGGGAAGGGGAAGAGGTCATATGCATTCTCAGAAGATTTTGAAGATAAATCAGTTTAGAAGACATTGACCTCATCGTGCAAAGACATTCACTTATAGAAAAAGAAGTTGGTTCCAGATTTGTACGAACCCATAGATCAGTACAAGTGAGGAATCTAACTACTTCATGAAGCACAAGTGAATATACCAGGCAAGTTGTGAGATGCAGACTGAGAGAGATCTAACTTGTGTGAATAAAAACTTCTTGTGGCAGAAAGTGACCGAACTATAGGATCAAAAGAGGCTATAAAAAGAGGTTTTATTTACCACACTTGGAACTGCTAGATGGAGTGGGAGATGAGGCCGAGCAGTTCGATCCTCCGTGCTCTAACTTGGCGACGGAAGACACCTACGGCGACGGCGGAGAGAGTGATGTCCGCGGTCGACGTGAAAACGGCGTCGGAGAGGTTGCGGCAGTGAAGCGCTTCGTTGCCGGCGTCGTCAAGAGCTAGCGGTGGCGCTAGGGTTCGTGCGAGGGAGGAAGAAGGAGATAATGACCGCAGTGAGGGTGTATTTATAGTCACAGGGGCGGCACTGCGCTATTACACAGGTGCCCCTGGCGATTCACATCTGAACAGCACGTGGCCATCATGCGGAGTCTCGGGGGCAGTTCCACATCCCACGCACGCCTGGATTGTCGGGTGGTCGTTCCTACTTCTCCGGATTTTTTGTGGATGAATGAGCATTGAAAACGGTTTTAAAGTTTGTCTCTGTGTCTTCTGCTGACAAGGACGTAGAGAAGACATTCGACAGCTTCAATAGGATGCATATGACTTGGAGAGATAGAAAGCATAAAGAGATTAGGGTCCGATCACATTCACTTAGTTCAAAAGATTCAAAACAAGACGACATAGCTATAAGTGAATGCTGTAGAGGACAGAACACTAGTATATATATATATATATATATATATATATATATATATATATATATATATATATATATATATATATATATATATATATAATCCACGTAGTGAAGATAATCATGAAGACATGTTGGGAATGAAACCAGACCAAATGTGAAGACATTGCAAGGTAACACCATGAGTGAAACACTTCAAAATAGAACGTTTGGTGGTGGCGTTACCCACCGTGTGGGAACTACTAGACCCAGTCACGGCGCACAATTATCGTGGCGCTCCGAAGTCAATTTCCACATTAATGTATTCACACTTAGAATGTATGTCTTCATTGATTGAAGATATACGTTACTTCATGTGTTGCACATCTAAGTCATCAATATGCATAGGTGTTAGGATGTGTGCCTGATCACAGGACATTTGAGGATTCCAAGATATTTAGCTCACACCGTAACTTGCAAAATCTCTTCTCATCCAAGGGTTTGGTGAAGATATCTGCCAATTGCTCTTCAGTGTTGACGTGTATGATATCAATATCTTCCTTTGCAACATGATCTCTGAGAAAGTGATGACGAATTTCAATGTGCTTTGTCTTCGAGTGCTGAACTAGGTTGTTGGCGATCTTGATGGCGCTTTCCTTGTCGCAGTAAAGAGGCACTTGCTTCATATGAATGCCATAGTCCTTGAGAGTTTGCTTCATCCACAGAAGCTGAGCGCAGCAAGATCCAGCAGCAATGTATTCAGATTCAGCAGTGGAGAGGGATACACAGTTCTGCTTCTTTGAAGACCAACATACAAGTGATCGTCCCAGAAAGTGACATGTGCCTGATGTAGACTTCCGATCAACCTTGTCACCAGCATAATCAGCATCCGAGAGTCCAACCAGATCAAACTCTGAGCCCTTTGGATACCACAATCCTAGAGTTGGGGTGTGAGCCAAATATCGAAGAATTCGCTTCACTACTAAGTGATGCGACTCGTTTGGTGCCGCTTGAAATCGAGCACACATGCAAACACTAAGCATAATATCTGGCCTAGATGCACATAAATAAAGCAAAGAACCAATCATGGAGCGGTATACCTTTTGATCGAACTATTTACCATTGTTGTCAGGACCCAGATGATGTTTGGCGGGCATTGGTGTTGTGAAGCCTTTGCAGTCTTGCATACCAAACTTCTTCAGGCAATCTTTGAGATACTTCTCTTGAGATATGAAGATGCCATTGCATTGTTGCCGTATCTGAAGACCGAGGAAGAACTTCAGCTCCACCATCATAGACATCTGATATTGCTCTTGCATCATGTATCCAAACTCCTCACTGTACTTCTGATTGGTGCAGCCGAAGATAATGTCATCCACATATATTTGGCACACAAACAGTTCACCATCATATGTCTTCGTGAAGAGAGTGGGATCTAGGGAGCCAGGTATGAAGCCTTTGCTCTTCAGGAAGTATTTGAGTGTGTCATACCAGGCCCGAGGGGCTTGTTTGAGGCCATACAGTGCCTTATTGAGCTTGTAAACCATGTCAGGATGTTTTGGATCTTCAAACCCAGGTGGTTGTGCAACATATACTTCTTCTTCAATCTTGCCATTGAGAAAGGCACTCTTCACATCCATTTGATATAAAAGTATGTTATGATGATTTGCATAGGCCAGCAGTATACGGATGGCTTCAAGTCTGGCCACAGGAGCAAATGTTTCATCGAAGTCAATGCCTTCCACTTGAGTATATCCCTGAGCAACGAGACGAGCTTTGTTTCTGACAACTTGACCATGCTCATCTTGCTTGTTGCGGTATATCCATTTGGTGCCTATTATGTTATGCTTCCGTGGATCAGGACGCTTAACCAATTCCCATACATTGTTTAGCTCAAACTGATGAAGCTCTTCTTGCATTGCTTGAATCCATTCAAGTTCCATAAAGGCTTCTTCAACTTTCTTGGGTTCTGAAATTGAGACGAATGCGAAGTGCCCACAGAAATTTGCCAGTTGAGTGCCCTTGAACGAGTGAGTGGACCAGGTGCATTGATGCTGTCAATTATTCTGTCAATCTGCACTTCATTGGCAACACGAGGATGTACAGGGCGAAGACTTTGCTCTTGCTGATCTATGTTGTCGTTGGGAGGAATGTCTTCAGGCTGAGCATTGTCTTCATGTGGATCAGGTGCTGAGATGATAAGTTCTTCTTCAGGATGAGCTTCAGAAGGTATAATCTCTCCAGTTCCCATAAGCTTGATTGATTCACTAGCTGGAACTTCATCTGGCACATTTGGCAGTTGCTCTCTTTGTGAGCCATTGGTTTCATCGAACCGCACATCCATTGTTTCAACCACTTTGTAGTGAAAGAGATTGAAGACTCTGTAGGAGTGCGAATCCTTTCCATATCCAAGTATGAAGCCCTCATGTGCTTTTGGTGCAAATTTTGAGGTGTGGTGTGGGTCCTTGATCCAGCATCTTGCGCCAAATACTCTAAAGTAACTGACATTTGGCTTCTTTCCAGTTAGGAGTTCATAAGATGTCTTGTTCAGAAGCTTGTGAAGATAAACACGGTTGATTGTATGGCATGCAGTGTCAATGGCTTCAGGCCAGAATTTTCTTGGAGTCTTGTACTCATCTAGCATCGTTCTGGTCATTTCAATGAGTGTTCTGTTCTTGCATTCGACGACGCCATTCTGCTGTGGCGTGTACGGAGCTGAGAATTCATGTGTGATGCCCAAGGTATCAAGATATGTGTCAAGGCCAGTGTTCTTGAATTCAGTGCCATTGTCACTTCTGATGTGCTTTATCTTGGCGCCATAGTTGTTCATAGCTCGATTGGCGAAGCGTCTGAAGACATCCTGCACTTCAGCTTGTAAAGGATTATGTGCACCCAAGTATATCTAGAGTAATCATCAACAATGACAAAGCCATAGAGGCAAGCAGTAGTGGAAAAAGTTGAGTAGTGAGTGGGACCAAAAAGATCCATGTGAAGCAGTTCGAAGGGTCGAGTAGTGGTCATGATTGTCTTCGAAGGATGTTTTGCCCTTGTCATCTTCCCTGCTTCACAGGCACCGTATAAGTGATCTTTCTTGAACTTGACGCCCTCGATGCCTATGACATGCTTCTTCTTCGCAAGGGTGTGGAGGTTCCTCATGCCAGCATGCCCAAGCCTCCGATGCCAAAGCCAGCATTCTGAAGCTTTTGCCAGAAGACATAGTGCAAGCTGTGGCCCTACTGAGAAATCTACCACGTACAAATCATCTTTCCGATACCCTTCAAACACTAGAGACTTGTCAGATTCCATTAGTGCCAGGCAACGATATTTTCCAAAAATTACAATCATGTTCAAATCGCAAAGCATTGAGACAGACATTAAGTTGAAACCAAGGGATTCAACAAGCATGACTTTATCCATGTGTTGATCCTTTGAGATTGCAACTCTACCTAGACCCAATACCTTACTTTTACCAGTGTCAACAAATGTGATGTGGCTCTTGTCAGATGGACGTAAGGTTGAGTCCATAAAAAGACTTCTTTTGCCAGTCATGTCATTTGTACACCCACTGTCAATAATACATTCTGAAGACTCTGAAGACGCTGGTGTCGTACCCTACAGTGCAGTTAGGGGGATAGGCTTCACGAAGAGAATTGTGAAGCAAAAACATTTGACGAACCAGTGGGTTATGAAAACTTAGATCTAGGTTAGGACTAATAGGGAGAGTAGCATGCGATTCAGGTACGAAATACATAGTGATGCCATTCGGGCATTTGATCTTGCGCCCCACAAGATTTTTAAAGTTCCCAGCAATAGCGTCAGAAGATTTTGGTTTTCTGCTGGAGACCTTTCCCTGCAAAAGAGAGTTAAGCTTTCTTAACCACACACATCTTCAAGGGTGGCTTAGAAGCAATAAGTCTAAGTGCAGCATCTAAGAATTTTGGCTTTGGAGCCCTAGCAAACAGTCTAGCAGCCGGGCAATAGTACTCATAAGAATAGGCAGAATAGTTCTTGGTCATATGAACATGACGGTTTGAAGAACCGCTCTCATATGCCTGAGTATGGTTTCCCTGCAAAACATTTGCGTTAGTGCGACTCAGGTGAGTCCTCTGTCTGTATGAAGCCTTTGGACCATATGAAGCCTTTGGTCTGAGGTTTGTCTTCTTCATGTGAGGTGTCATGAGGACATTCACAGGAAGATTCTCCAGACACGTTTTTGGAACCCAGATCTTCTTCATAGGCGGTCCATTCCTGCAGTTAGTGCCAATGTACGTGGCAAACACTTCACCATTCTGATTTCTAAACAGCTTATAGTTTGCATCAAAGGATTCATCAATGATAATTGGGTTAGCACAGGTGAAGCCAGACAGATTGGATGGATCTGCTGAGGATTCCTTTGCAGCAACCCATGTGGTTTTGGGGTACTGCTCAGGTTTCCAATAAGAGCCATCTGCATTTATTTTCCTCACGAACCCAACACCCTATTTCCTAGGGTTTCGGTTCAGAATCTGCTTCTTGAGGACATCACATAATGTCTGATGTCCTTTGAGACTTTTGTACATCCCTGTTTCAAGCAATGTCTTCAACCTAGCATTCTCATCAGCAATAGCAGTGGTATCCTCAGTAGAGGGGTTAGTTACCACTTCAACAGTTGAAGATATTGCAACAGCAGTAGCAGTGGAACATTCAGCAACAAAAGTAGCATTATCACGCTCAATGCATTTAAGGCATGGTGGTTCAAATCCTTCCTGAGCGGAACTGATCTGTTCGGCACGAAGTGACTCGTTTTCCGTTTGAAGATCTTCATGAGTCGCTCTCAATTTCTCAAGATCTTGCTTCCTTTGAAGATAATCATAGGAGAGCTTTTCATGAGTTGTTGGGAGAGTATCATGACGATCTTCAAGTTCCTGATACTTAACGTGAAGATTTTTTATGTCTTCAATTAAGGATTCAGATCGAGTCATTTCAGCACCCAACAGATCATCGCTTCTGTCTAACAGTTTTTGAATATGTTCCATGGCTTTCTGTTGTTCAGTTGCAATTTTAGCAAGTGTTTTGTAGCTGGGTTTTGAATCACAATCAGAATCATCGTCACTGGATGTTTGATAGTGAGTAGTGTGTGTGTTTACCTTGGCACCGCGTGCCATGAAGCAGTAGGTAGGAGTGGAGTCGTCCTTGTCATTTGCATCGGTGTTGGTGATGAAGTCATTGTCTTCAGTATTGAAGATGGACTTGGCGACATAAGCTGTAGCCAGACTCGCAATGCCAGAATCAGATTCCTCCTCAGACTCCACCTCTGCCTCCTCAGAAGCGGACTCCTCCTCTGAATCCATTTCCTTGCCAACAAACACACGAGCCTTGCCAGTTGAGCTCTTCTTGTGTGATGAAGACTTTGAGGAAGACTTGGAAGAAGACTTTGAGTATTTCTTCTTCTTCTTGTCGTCAGAGTCATATTCCTTGCTCTTCTTCTTCTTTCTGTTCTCATTGTCCCACTGTCGACACTCAGAGATGAAGTGTCTAGTTTTCTTGCACTTGTGACATGTTTTCTTCTTGTAGTCATGAGCAGAAGCTTCATCATTCCTTGAGCTTGATCGTGAAGACTTTCTGAAGCCTTTCTTCTTGGTGAATTTCTGGAACTTCTTCACTAGCATCTCTTTTCTCAGAAAGCTGAAACTCATGTGTGTTGAGCCTCTCAAGTATGTCAGACGGATCGAGTGTCTTGAAGTCTGGACGTTCTTGAATCATCAGGGCTAGGATGTCAAACAAACTGTCAAGTGATCTCAGCAGCGTCTTGACGATTTCATGTTTGGTGATCTCAGTGGCGCCGAGGGCTTGAAGCTCATTTGTGATGTCAGTGAGCCGGTCAAATGTGTGTTGGACATTCTCATTGTCATTTCGCTTGAAGCAGTTGAAGAGGTTGCGAAGAACACTGATTCTCTGATCTCTCTGGGTTGAGATGCCTTCATTGACTTTGGAGAGCCAGTCCCAGACCAGCTTGGATGCCTTCAAGGCACTCACACGGCCGTACTGTCCCTTGGTCCGATGACCACAGATGATATTCTTGGCAGTAGAGTCCAGTTGAGTGAACTTCTTGACATCAGCAGCAGTGACACCTCTCCAGCCTTGCGAACGCCATTTTCGACGACATACCATAGGTCGACGTCAATGTCTTCAAGATGCATGCGCATCTTATTCTTCCAGTAGGGATATTCAGTTCCATCGAAGACGGGGCACGCAGCGGAGACTTTGATTATCCCTGCAGTCGACATAGCTAAAACTCCAGGTGGTTAAACCGAATCACACAGAACAAGGGAGCACCTTGCTCTAATACCAATTAAAAGTGTGTTATATCGACTAGAGGGGGGTGAATAGGCGATTTTTATGAAAGTCTTCAAAACGTGAAGGTTATGAAGACAAACAGTACAGATATGCCTATCACTTAAGCAACGGAAGTTAGATTACACTAGGCAAGCCATGGTCAAGTATTCAATAGAGTGAAAGCACAAGACAAGTAGCTGCAGTGTAATAAGGATCAAGTAGGAAGAAGTTATGAAGCCAAACAAATCATATAGTTATGTTGTGAAGATAGAAGATAAAGCAAGCATGCAATGGCTTCACAATGTGTAACAGTAAGTAAAAGGAAGTGAAGATGAAACCAGTGACACGCTGAGGACAATGATTTGTTGGACCAGTTCCAGTTGCTGTGACAACTGTATGTCTGGTTGGAGCGGCTAGGTATTTAAACCAAAGGACACACAGTCCCGGACACCCAGTCCTGAACACGCAGCTCAGGACACCCAGTCCTCACCGTTTTCTCCTTGAGCTAAGGTCACACAGACCTCACCCAATCACTCTGGTAAGTCTTCAAGGTAGACTCCCAAACCTTCACAGACTTCGTTCACCGGCAATCCACAATTTCTCTTGGATGCTCAGAACGCGACGCTTAACCGGCTGGAGGATGCACAATCCTCAAGTGTAATAAGTCTTCAGATCACTCAGACAAGAAGACTTAAGTGATGCCCAATTTACTCTGGCTCTGGGTGGTTAGGGCTTTTCTCCTCGCTAGGAATTTTCTCTCAAAGGCTTCGAGGTGGGTTGCTCTCAAACGACAAAAGCCGTGCACTGAAATCTGAGCAGCCAACCGTTTATGGTTGTAGGGGGTGGACTATTTATAGCCACTGGGCAACCCGACCTGATTTGTCCGAAATGACCCTGGGTCACTAAGGAACTGACACGTGTACCAACGGTCAGATTTCAAACTCACACGGCAACTTTACTTGGGCTACAAGCAAAGCTGACTTGTCCGATTCTGGACAAGATTTTCTCTCATAGTCTTCGCTCGAAGATATAGGTTTTGAATTAGGCATCACTTCAGTCATTCTGACTGGTTCTCTTGGACCCCATTTAACAGTACGGTGGTTCCTATGACTCAACACAAATGAAATAAAACTATGAAGGATCTAAGTCTTCGAGTTCCATAGGCTTCACGTGGTGTCTTCTCTTGTCATAGTCTTCAATGTGAATATCTTCATATACCACCATTGTCTTCAATGTCTTCGTACATTTTTAGGGGTCATCTCTGGTAGTAAAACCGAATCAATGAGGGACTTCTACCTGTGTTATCCTGCAATTCTCACAAACACATTAGTCCCTCAACTAGGTTTGTCGTCAGTACTCCAAAACCAACTAGGGGTGGCACTAGATGCACTTACAATATGGATGCCTCTGGCGGTGTACCGGGATATGCAATGAATCAAGAGTGACAAGTATGAAGAAATTATGAACGGTGGCTTTGCCACAAATACTTATGTCAACTACATGATCATGCTAACCAATATGACAATGATGAATGTGTCATGATGAACTAGATGGTGGAAAGTTGCACGGCAATATATCTCGGAATGGCTATGGAAATGCCATAATAGGTAGGTATGGTGGCTGTTTTGAGGAAGGTATATGGTAGGTGTATGATACCAGCGAAAAGTGTGCGGTATTAGAGAGGCTAGCAAAGGTGGAAGGGTGAGAGTGCGTATAATCCATGGACTCAACATTAGTCATAAAGAACTCATATACTTATTGCAAAAATCTAGAAGTTATCAAAGCAAAGTATTACGCGCATGCTCCTAGGGGGATAGATTGGTAGGAAAGGACCATCGCTCGTCCCCGACCGCCACTCATAAGGAAGACAATCAGTAAACAACTTTGTTACATTACGGTTCACCATACGTGCATGCTTCAGGAATCACAAACCTTAACACAAGTATTCTTTAAATTCACAACTACTCAACTAGCATGACTTTAATATTATCACCTCCATATCTCAAAACAATTATCATGCTTCAATATTTTCTTAGTATTCAACACACTCAAAAGAAAGTTTCACAAATCTTGAATACCAAGCATATTATTATTAAGCAAATTTCCATGCTATTAAGAGACTCTCAAAATAATTTAAGTGAAGCATGAGAGATCAATAGTTTCTTTAAAACAAATCCACCACCGTGCTCTAAAAGATCTAAGTGAGGCACATAGAGCAAAATTATAACGCTCAAAAGATATAAGTGAAGCATATAGAGCAAAATTATCTAGCTCAAAAGATATAAGTGAAGCACATAGAGCAAAACTACTTAGCTCAAAAGATATAAGTGAAGCACATAGAGCAAAACTACTTAGCTCAAAAGATATAAGTGAAGCACACAGGGTATTCTATCAAATTTTAATTCATGTATGGCTCTCTCAAAAGGTGTGTACAGCAAGGATGATTGTGGAATACTAAGACACAAAGACACAAATAATACAAGACGCTCCAAGCAAAACACATATCATGTTGGTGAATAAAAATATAGCTCCAAGTAAATTACCGATGGAAGTGGACGAAAGAGGGGATGCCTTCTGGGGCATCCCCAAGCTTTGAATTTTTTGTGTACTTGGATTATATTGGGGGTGCCATGGGCATCCCCAAGCTTAGGCTCTTGCCACTCCTTGTTCCATGATCCATCAAAAGAATTCACCCAAAACTTGAAAACTTCACAACACAAAACTTAAAATAGAAAACTCGTGAGCTCCGTTAGCGAAATAAAACAAAAGACCACTTCAAGGTACTGTAATGAACTCATTCTTTATTTATATTGGTGTTAAACCTACTGTATGCCAACTTATCTATGGATTATAAACTATTTTACTAGCCATAGATTCATCAAAATAAGCAAACAACACACGAAAAACAGAATCTGTCAAAAACAGAACAGTCTGTAGTAATCTGTAGCTAGCGCAAGATCTGGAACCCCAAAAATTCTAAAATAAATTTCTGGACGTGAGTAATTTATCTATTAATAATCTGAAAAATAATTAACTAAATATCACTCTTCAAATAAAAATGACAGCAGTTCTCGTGAGCGCTAAAGTTTCTGTTTTTTACAGCAAGTTCAACAAGACTTTCCCCAAGTCTTCCCAACGGTTCTACTTGGAACAAACACTAATTAAACACAAAAAACACAACCAAAACAGAGGCTAAATAATTTATTTATTACTAAGCAGGATCAAAAATCAAGGAATAAAAATAAAACTGGGTTGCCTCCCAACAAGCGCTATCGTTTAATGCCCCTAGCTAGGCATAAAAGCGAGGATAGATCTAAGTATTGTCATCTTTGGTAGGCAATCCATAAGTGGATCTCATGATAGTTTCATATGGTAATTTTATTTTCTTTCTTGGAAAGTGTTCCATGCCCTTTTTAATGGAAATTGAAATCTAATATTCCCTTCCTTCATATCAATAATCGCACCAACCGTTCTAAGGAAAGGTCTACCAAGAATAATAGGGCAAGAAGGATTGCAATCTATATCAAGAACAATGAAATCTACGGGCACATAATTCCTATTTGCAACAATAAGAACATCATTAATCCTTCCCATAGGTTTCTTAATAGTGGAATCCGCAAGATGCAAGTTTAGAGAGCAATCATCAAAGTTACGGATATCTAGTAAATCACACAAAGTCTTGGGAATAGTAGAGACACTAGCACCCAAGTCACACAAAGCATAAAACTCATGATCTTTAACTTTAATTTTAATAGTTGGTTCCCACTCATCATAGAGTTTTCTAGGGATAGAAACTTTCAACTCAAGTTTTTCTTCATAAGATTGCATCAAGGCATCAACAATATGTTCGGTGAAGGCTTTATTTTGACTATAAGCATGTGGAGAATTTAGCATGGATTGCAACAAGGAAATACAATCAATTAAAGAGCAACTTTCATAATTAAATTCCTTGAAATCCAATATAGTGGGTTTAGCAACGTCTAGATTTATATTTCCTTCAATCCCACTTTCATCAATTTCATCATTAAGATCTAAATACTCCGAATTTTTAGAACGCCTTCTAGGTAAAGGAAGATCATATTCAGTTTCATCAAGATTAATATTGCAAAATAAAGATTTAATAGGGGACACATCAATAACTTTTAGATCTTCATCTTGATTTTCATAGGAATTGGAGGAACAAGCTTTAATAAAGGCATCTTTGGAAGCACGCATCCTAGCGGTTCTTTCCTTAAACTCATCAATTGAAATTCTCATGGCTTTTAGAGACTCATTGATATCATGCTTAGGTGGAATAGATCTAAGTTTCAAAGAATCATCATCAAGAGCAATTCTATTAACGTTCCTAGCCAAATCATCGATCTTAAGAATTTTTTCTTCAATCATAGCATTAAAATTCTTTTGTGAAGAAATAAATTCTTTAATATTAGATTCAAAATCAGAGGGCATCTTATTATAATTTCCATAAGAGTTATTGTAGGAATTCCCATAATTATTAGAAGGATTACTAGGATATGGCCTAGGATTAACATTCCCTCTATAAGTGTTGTTACCAAAATTATTCCTACCAACAAAATTCACATCCATAGATTCATTATTATTCTCAATCAAAGTAGACAAAGGCATATCATTAGGATCAGAAGAAACACTCTTAGTAGCAAATAATTTCATAAGTTCATCCATCTTTCCACTCAACACATTAATTTCTTCTATCGCATGCACTTTTTTATTAGAGGATCTTTCAGTATGCCATTGAGAATAATTAACCATAATATTATCTAGGAGTTTAGTAGCATCTCCTAAAGTTATTTCCATAAAAGTGCCTCCCGCGACCGAATCTAAAAGATTTCTAGAAGCAAAATTCAATCCGGCATAAAATTTTTGTATAATCATCCACAAATTCAAACCATGAGTAGGGCAATTACGTATCATTAATTTCATTCTCTCCAAAGCTTGTGCAACATGTTCATGATCAAGTTGTTTAAAGTTCATAATATCGTTTCTAAGAGAGATGATCTTAGCAGGAGGAAAATACTTAGAGATAAAAGCATCTTTGCACTTGTTCCATGAATCAATACTATTCTTAGGCAAAGACGAAAACCAAGCTTTAGCATGATCTCTAAGCGAAAAAGAAAATAGCTTCAATTTAACGACATCATTATTGACATCTTTTTTCTTTTGCATATCACAAAGATCAACGAAGCTATTCAGATGAGTAGCGGCATCTTCACTAGGAAGGCCGGCGAATTGATCTTTCATAACAAGATTCAACAAAGCAGTATTAATTTCACAAGATTCAACATCGGTAAGAGGAGCAATCAGAGTGCTAAGGAAATCATTATTATTGGTATTGGTGAAGTCACACAATTTAGTAGTATCTTGAGCCATCGCGACAAACAAACAATCTAACACACGAGCAAACAAAAAGCAACGGGCAAAAAGAGGCAAATAGAGAGGGAGGATAGGGAGAGAGAGAGAGAGGGCGAATAAAACGGCAAGGGTGAATTGGGGGGAGAGGAAAACGAGAGGCAAATGGCAAATAATGTAATGCGAGAGATAGGGATTGCGATGGGTACTTGGTATGTTGACTTTTTGCGTAGACTCCCCCACAACGGCGCCAGAAATCCTTCTTGCTACATCTTGAGCTTGCGTTGGTTTTCCCCGAAGAGGAAGGGATGATGCAGCAGAGTAGCGTAAGTATTTCCCTCAGTTTTTGAGAACCAAGGTGTCAATCCAGTAGGAGCCCACGCTCAAGTCCCTCGTACCTGCACAAACCGATAGCTACTCGCAACCAACGCGATTAGGGGTTGTAAAGCCCTTCACAGTCACTTACGAGAGTGAGATCTGATAGATATAATATTTTGGTATTTTTGGTATAAAGATGCAAAGTAAAAAAGTAAAAGCAAAGTAAAAAAGCAAAACAAGATTAAAGTAATGGAGATTGATATGATGAGAATAGACCCTGGGGCCATAGGTTTCACTAGTGGCTTCTCTCAAGAGCATAAGTATTCTACGGTGGGTGAACAAATTACTGTTGAGCAATTGACAAAATTGAGCATAGTTAGGAGAATATCTAGGCATGATCATGTATATAGGCATCACATCCGTGACAAGTAGATCGAAACGATTCTGCATCTACTACTATTACCCCACTCATCGACCGCTATCTAGCATGCATCTAGAGTATTAAGTTAAAAACAGAGTAACGCCTTAAGCAAGATGACATGATGTAGAGAGATAAATTCATGCAATATGAAATAAACCCCATCTTATTATCCTCGATGGCAACGATACAATGCGTGCCTTGCTGCCCCTCCTGTCATTGGGTAAGGACACCGCAAGATCGAACCCAAAGCTAAGCACCTCTCCCATGGCAAGAACTACCAATCTAGTTGGCCAAACCAAACGGATAATTCGAAGAGACTTGCAAAGATAACCAATCATACATAAAAGAATTTAGAGAAGATTCAAATATTATTCATAGATAGACCTTATCATAAACCCACAATTCATCGGTCTCAACAAACACACCGCAAAAAGAAGATTACATCGAATAGATCTCCACAAGAGAGGGGGAGAACTTTGTATTGAGATTCAAAGAGAGAGAAGAAGCCATCTAGCTACTAACTATAGACCCGAAGGTCTGAGGTAAACTACTCACACTTCATCGGAGGGGCTAGGATGATGTAGAAGCCCTCCGTGATGACGGCCCTCTTCGGACGGAGCTCCGGAACAGGCCCCAAGATGGGATCTCATGGATATAGAAAGTTGCGGTGGTGGATTTAGGTTTTTGGCTCCTGTTCTGATCGTTTGAGGGTACGTGTGTATATATAGGAGGAAGAAGTACGCCGGAGGAGCAAAGAGGGGCCCGCGAGGCAGGGGGCATGCCCTAGGGGGGGGGGCGCCCCCACCCTCGTGACCGCCTCTTTTGTTCCTTGGAGGAGGGTCCAAGTCTCCTGGATCACGTTCGGTGAGAAAATCACATTCCCGAAGATTTTATTCCGTTTGGACTCTGTTTGATATTCCGTTTATCAAAAACACTGAAATAGGCAAAAAAACAACAATTCTGGGCTGGGCCTCCGGTTAATAGGTTAGTCCCAAAAATAATATAAAAGTGGAAAATAAAGCCCAATATAGTCCAAAACAGTAGATAATATAGCATGGGGCAATCAAAAATTATAGATACGTTGGAGACGTATCAGCGAGCAACTAGCAAGCAAAGGTAGAAGTGATTTCGAGGGTATGGTCATCTTGCCTGAGATCCCGCAAGGAAGAAGAACGAGTCCATGAAGAAGATAAACGGACGTAGTCGAACGAATCCTCACAAACGCGACGGTATCGGAACCAACCCGAAGAAGCAACACCAAAAAGAAGCAAACAACATGGTAAACAACCATCACATAATAATGGGATGATGCACAATCAAGTATGATGCATGTCTGGTTTAATGAGGCATGGCATGGCATGGAAAAATGCACAAACAATCCTACAAATTAAGTGGAGCTCAATATGCAACGAGTTGCATATTGACGGAACACCACGTGACTTATTTAGTTCTCTCTCGTTTAGGTACCCAACAATATTAAATGTTGATTAACATGGCAAGAGGTGAGGCATAAGTAAACTAACTATCTAGTCAAGTTTAAATGAGGCCGGAACAACAAGCAAACAAGTCCGGAAAATCCTCATGAGCATATATTAGGTTTGGTACTGTTCTGCCCTAAACCATATTTTAGAGTTGTTAAACATGCAAAGTAAAGCCACCATGTTAAACTAGGCATTTTCTACCCCATTTACATATAAAGTTTATTAATACTTTTCGCAGAGAGATGGTGTGTGCGTGTGCGTGTTTTCGAAAACCATATTTTTGCACTCGCACGATTTTCCTATTCTATGAACCTGTGTGTGTGTGTGTGCGTGTGTGTGTTTAACAGCATGTGTGTGTTAGAGAGAGCGACAGATCGACCTACTCCTACAGAGAGATGGTGTGTAGTGTACGATTTTAGCCGCTAGAGTCGATGCATCCTCTCGTTTCCGGGCGTCCTGTAGGGACAGGCTGACAGCTGCCACACCCGCTCCTGACTAGCCTGGCCCATCCAACGCCCCTCCATCGCCCGCGCGTGCTTCTTGCCCGAAACGGTCAACGCCGCTCCAAAGAATCGGTGCCGCATTCATGCCCGGACAGAGCGGACGCGACCTCTCACTGGCAGCTGCGTTGAAGGGAGAAGCGGATTCAAGAGTGATGGTTGCTTCGTCCGTCCAACTTACTGCTGGGTCTATGTGATTTGATGGCTCATTGGTCATTATTACTCAGGTGGTAGGACTGCTGGATGTCCCACGCTTTCGGCGAAAGGAGGTACTACTAGATTACAATTTTCTGCATTCTTACGGCGGAGGAGTGCAAGAGTAGTGAAAACACGCAGGCTCAGTGATTACATGGCCCACCTCACACTATCACCATATTTTCTGGACACCGTGCGGCACCTAACTCTTTACATAGTACTCCCTCCGTTCCTAAATATAAGTCTTTGTAGAGATTCCACTAGGTGGACTACATACGGAACAAAATGAATGAATCTACACTTAAAATGCATCTATATACATCCGTATGTGGTTCATGGTGAAATCTCTACAAAGACTTATATTTAGGAATGGAGGAAGTACTTGTATAGTACTTACTATAATTTATCAGCGAGATAGTACAATGTTATGAAGCTTCTAGCTTCTGTTACATGTATCTTGCGTCCAAGGGTGCCCGTTGCAACATTTCATCAAATACAAAGGAGACTAACATGCATGCTATTGCAGCTCAATGATTGATAGATCATAGCAAATATGTACTCCCTCCGTTCCAAAATAAGTGTCTCAACTTTATGCTACATACGGAGAAAAATGAGTGAATCTACACTCTAAAATACGTCTATATACATCAGTGTTTGGAGTATGTACTAGTAGTTCATATATAAATCTACTAAAGGACATATATATTCCAAACAATATGATAATCTCTCTAACCAAGGTAGTAGGGACGAGGAGTAAATGGAGGGAGTAGTAAAATTTTCACCTCATCCCGCGAACAGAGACATCTAAAGAAAAAAACGATCCATGCAGTCCCTAGCCCTTGAACCGTAAACCCTAACCAGGCTTTAATTTGCTGGCAATGTCGGTGCTTCCTAAGAAATGAAGTTTGCAACCCTTTGACCATCGGATCATTTTGTGCAGTTTCACCAAAATCGAGATGAGCATCCCTGTGGCAAAGAAATTGAAGAAGCGTGATTAGAATGAGATTACTGGGACTAGTTGATGAGACATAAACTCATCACAAATGCAGTACATAGAAGCCAGTAGAGGTATGTGCGGGCAAAGAAGTAGAGAAAATATCCACATGGAGTGATGTGGGCAGCTGGAGCAGTGGTGCAAGCCAGCTGTAAAGGGAGTTGTACCTGAGGGATGTCGGGACGTAGCTCAACCTAGAGGAGGGCGGCGGGAGGAGGCTACTGCCCACGTCGCGGCAGTGAGCAATGGACGAAGGCAACCTCACCGGCTTGCGAGAGAGAATGGCAGGGACCCCTGATCGAGACGTGCCGACAGTGGGTTTTTGACGTTGGCGACTGCGACCGCATCTACACTAAGCATCCACCCCTTCCCCCGGCAGACGACATCCGCTGGGATGTTAGAGATGTGGCCACAGTGGTTTTGTGCGAGAGAGTGTGAAAACAGAAGAGAGCAACCCCAGGAAGCAACCGTGTAGGCTCGTCCTGCCTATGTATATAGTGGAGCAGATTCCTTTTCTCTCCATATGAACCTATTTATATTGCGTATGTGCCACTGAAGAAAAAAACTTTATTTATAAATGACGCGGCACCCACTAGTCGTTCTCCTATAAACCTTGCGCTTGACATCTCCAAACTATTAACCTTGCGATTGGCTCTTCGCCTCTTCGGGAAGTCGAGCAATAATGGTACTGTAGTATATATCATTCTGGCTATATGAGACCGAATGAATTGTTGCACATCCACCACGTGGCGAGGGTCGAGGGGTGAGGGAGAGTGCGTACTATTACGTCCGTTTCAATATGGACTACATACGGAGCAAAATGAGTGAATCTACACTCTAACATACGTCTATATACATCAGTGTTTGAAGTATGTACTAGTAGTTCATATTGAAATCTACTAAAGGACATATATTCCAAACAATATGATAATCTCTCTAACCAAGGTAGGGATGAGGAGTAAACGGAGGGAGTACTAGTAAAATTTTCTCCTTGTCCTGCGAGCCACCGCACGCGTGGGCGAGGGAGCGGGCGTAAGGCGTAGTAAGCAAGCTTCACCTCATCCTGCGAGCCACCGCGCCTGTGGGCGGGGGATACACCGTACTAAAGCAAGCTTCTCCTTGTTCTGCGAGTTGACGGGACACATCAAAAGTACTCCAGTGTATAGAGCCTTGCCTCTAAGGTAGGCCCCACATGGTTTGCCTCTTTTTTAACATAACGCGTCAAGTCGCAATTTGTTTGTTCATCCGTGGTAGACGATCCTCCCTCCATCTAGTGGACAACCAGTACACGTGTCAAATTACCACGTGGGCTGCCTTTTCGTATAGAAATGAGCTCCACCCTGTACCCGCGCGGGTGTGGTTGGGAAAGAGACGGGACTACGTGCGCCGTGCGTACACCTCTTCTCTTCGTGCACGTCCCCCACCTACGTGGGTGTGTGTGAGAGATACAAACCTAGACAAATGGCTTGTACGTTCGTGAGTGTTTTTTGTTTTGGGGGGGGGGAGGTTGATTTCATGAATGTATTTGTGGGAATATGTGTCGATGACATCTCAAACAAAATTTTGCATGCAATGTGTGTGAAATGGAGGCCTATCCATATCATATATAGAGGGTCGGGCGATCCACGAGAAGAGAGGGAGTGGTCATAGATATCGATAGATTCGAAGAGAGGATCAAGTGGGTGGGTGCGAGATCGATGAAGAGAGCCATCGAAATTGTGTGTGTGTGCAAGTGAAAGATATAGGGTGACAGACCTAGCTACCGGAACATCAGAGGGCACAGGTCAAGTTTGTGTGTGGCAGGGAGACATCACTAGAGCGCTTGATGTATCGGTGTGTGTGTGAGAGGGGGTGGGGGAGGGGTAGGCAGAGGCCTAACTATAGAGGTAGAATGACTCGTATATGTGTTGAGAAGGAGAGACCCGGCTATGTCTTGAGGGAGATTGGTCGACATCCATACATAACTGAAGGACGGGAAATAGGATGGGTGTCGGGTGGTAGGAGCGACATATGCCAACGGGTGGCTTATCATTACGGGGGCCAATAGAACGTCGCCGGTGCCTGGAAGCGGGATGAAGCGAAGACATGCACGCCGGCGAATCTTACCCAGCTTCAGGGCTCTCTGGGGAGATAACACCCCTACTGCTGCTCTGCGGGGTCTCCGCATGGTTACTATGTGGACAAGTAGCTACAATGCTCCTTGAGCTGTTTTGGGTGGAAGGAGGAAGAAGGGCTCGGCTCAGCCTGCTCCCTCTCCTTGTATGTGTCTAGGTCTAGAATGAGAGTCCAACCCCTTGCATGGGTGCACCGGGGGGGTTTATATAGGCCTACCCCCCGGGGGTACAATGGTAATCCGACTGGGCGCGGGGCCCAGCTGTCTGTGACTATGCGCGCCGGCTTCTCCGCCGGCTTCTGGGGCCCGCCGGCTGGTGGGTCCCGCCGGCTGCCGGCTCCTGGGTCGACAGGCCGGCCCCACTGGCCAGGGCCTGGTCGGCAGCTGGTTGCTGTTACTTCGTGTCGTTGACGCAGGCTTGGTCGGGGTAAGCGTGGCTACAGTAACGCCGCCCTGGCGGGCGATTACTGTAGCCCCGCCGCATCTTGTCTCCTTAATGGGCATCTCCTTCGAGGAGGGCGGCAGGCCGGCTGCGTGAAGCCGACCCTATGTCTTGCCGGCTTGAGAGGAGGTGCGGCCGCCTTCGGCATCTCTCTGCACGAAGGGGCCCACCGCCTCGGGGGCCACGCTGGTGACCAGTCGTGGACGGCGTCAGAGCAGCCGTGGCTACAGGGCCGCGCCGGGCGGGCCGCAGCTGCCCGCACGACGCGCTGTACCAGGCGTGCTCCGGGTTTTGGGGGTGGCAGGCTCGACTATAGCCACGCCCCGCTTCATCATTGCAGAGTGGACACGTACATCGCGGGTACGGCGTTGACCGATTTATGGGAGCCGGCCTAGCAGTAGCCGGCCTTGCTGTAGCCGGCCCTGCCGTAGCCGGCCTTGCCGTAGCCGGCCCTCCGCAGCCTTCTCCAGGAGGGTGAAAAGGCGGGCCGCCCCCGAAGCCGGCCAGGAAGGTAGCCGGCTGGGGGGAGGCGGCCCAAGTCTTGAGTCTTCTTATGAGCCGGATGGGCTCACAATTTTTTCTGAGGGGCTAGGGGAAGCCGGCTGGGCTACCCATAGCTATTTACCCCGACAGTAGTCCCCGAAGGCGGGCGAGCTTCACGGCGGACGGAAGGACGGGAAGCTTGGCCGGCTTCATACCCCGAGGGGCCGACCTCGTCGTTGCAGCCGACTCCGGAGCACTTTTTGTTTATCAGGGTGGTAGTGGTTGACCCGCGGGCCGGCCGCGGGCCCCACGACGTGCCACGTGGCGGGGAAGGCCTGTCGTCACACGCGCGCGACGGGACGCCGCCGCAGGCCCGGGCCCTCCACTCCCTGGCCTCGGCCCGGGCGCAGATCTTCTGTGGCCCGAGGGGACTGCTCGCCTCCCCGCGGCCGTTACTTTGCGTCATCAAGGCGCGCAATTAACGCGGGCATGGGGGAGATGGGCACGATCGATCCCCACGATCCCCCATGCCGCGCCTCCTCGGCTCTGGCGCACGCGCCTACAAGTAGGGGGGGAGGGGGAGAGGCACAGGCCCGTTCGCTCCCCCGCTCCCCGTCCTCCCTGTTCCTCTTCTTCTTCTTCTTCTTCTTCTTCTTCTCGCGCCCGACGCAGTTTCGCGCCGCAGCCCACCCTCGCCGCCATGTCTCTGGCTTTGTCGATCTCGTGGGACGGGTCCAATGTCCACGAGGACCATATTGAGTTCCTCCGCCAGACCCGGCGCCTGCCCGCCGCCAACCTCGTGCAGGTGCGTCTGGCGCCCACGAAGGAGGTCTCGCCGGCGCCGGAGGAAGGCGAGCGCGTCGTCTTCCGCACGCACTTCCTCCGTGGCTTCGGCTTCCCGGCGAGCAGCTTCATGCGCTCTTTCCTCGAATTCTACAACCTCCAACCACACCACGTCACGCCCAACACAGTGCTGCAGCTCTCGGCCTTCGTCTCGCTCTGTGAGGGATTCTTGGGGGTGCTGCCGACGCTGGAGCTCTGGGCGGAGCTGTTCCAGAACAAGCTCGGCACCGTCTCCGCCGGCGTGCCGGCTCCCTGCGGCGCCTTCATCGCGATGAAGAGGGCAAGCGACGACAACCCCTTCCCCCACATTCCTCTGATCCAGTCTGTCAAGCTTTGGCAGAAATCCTACTTCTACGTCAAGAATGTCGCCCCGCACGGTGATTACATCAATCTGCCGGCTTACGTAGCCGGCCCGCCGGTTGGGAGGCGGCGGTCCTGGGGCTACAGGTCGAAGTCCTTGTCTCCGGCTGGGAATGCTTCCATCGCCCGGCTTCGGGTGATGATCCAGTCGGAAGGCCTGCGCGCATCCGACCTGGTAGCCGCCTTCGTCGAATCCGGATTCTGCCCCTCCAAAGCCGGCCGCACATGATGTGCCAGATGAGCGGCCGGTTCGACCCTTGCCGGCTGAGCACATGGGAGATGCCCCATGCCGAGGTGGCTCTGATGGCGAACTACATCGCCAACCTGAAGCTCACCGACGAGTGGCAGTTTGGCAAGGCGCCGTACTCCCGCGCCCATCCTCCACCTGTGGTAAGTCTTTCTTCTCGTCGTCTACTGGCTTGAGTCAGCCGGCTTCTGACCAGGCGGCTCTTCTCTTTTTTCTCTTCATCAGAATCCTCTCCTCCCGCCGCCAGCCGGGGCGGCTGGAGTCGATCGCGAATATGCCCCGGACCGCACGGTGGACGACCTCGATGACCCGGACCTTTCCGCAGTCGCCATGGAGGACGCCGCCATGGGGGACGCCGCCGAGCTCGGCGGCACGGGGCTCTCGGCCAGTTTCGACGACTGGCCGGATGATTTCGAAGCCGAAGAAATCCTGCGCCACCAGCCGGCAACCGACCGCCGCGGCGCGGGCTCGTCTACCGGGCCGACTGCCGGTGGTGGAAAGGGGAAACGCCGGGCCGCGTTCCCACTCTTCGGAAGCCGGCCGAAGAAGCCGAAGGCCTCCGCCGCGGCTACGAAGCGCGAGGAGGCGGCGGCGAAGGCGGCCCGCTTCCGAAAGGCGGTGAAGAAGCCCCCCTCAGTTTCCGCGTAAATCTTGTAGCCGCCTACGTGCTTGTTATTCTGAAGTCTTCCTTTACTTGAATGCTTCTCTGATTTTCTGAGCAGGGCGCCGCTCTCCCTCGAGCGAGGCCCAGCCGGCTCCGTGGTCGGGCCGAGTGCCGGATCCTCAAGGTCCCGCCGAGTGGACCCCCGTGCCGAACTTGACGCAGCCACGGAGCGCAACGCTCGCGAGGCGCGTCGAGAGAGGGAGGCGCCCGAGTGGGAGGCGGCGGAGCGGGAGGCCGCCCAGACGGCGCCGGGAAGAGCGAGCGCGGCGACCGAGACTCCGTCGGAGCGGGCGGCCGCGGAGACGGAGGCGAAAGGCGCGCGTAGCCAGCCTCCGCTACTCGCCATCCCCCTCCAAACTTTGGATCCGGACATCCCTCTGCCCACGGCGGAGGAGATTATCCCCGAGAAGCCGCCGGTGCAGAGGGACGAAGTTTTCGAGGTTTCCGTCGAGAGGACGTCGCCGGCAGCGCCAGCCGGAGCAGGCGAAGGCGGCCAATCGTCGGCGGTGCCGGAGGAGCCGGCCCGGGCCGCGCCCGAGGCCGGAGCCGGCCTTGAGATCGAGCTAGCGGCGGGCCGGCATGCCGGAGGGGGCACGGCCCCGCCGGACACGCGCCGAGCCGCGGGGGCCGAGCAGACGGCAGACGCCTTGGAGGCGGCCAGCTCCGCCACATCCGGATGGACTCCTAGCGGAGGGAGCGGTGAGCTGAACATCGCGGCTCAAGAGGTTCGGAGTCGGCTGCAGGCACAGGCCGGCCTCATGAGGCAATTTACTCAGGAGTTTCTGTCGACGCGGTCTGCAATCCGGGTAAGTCTTCACTCATTGACCGTTCTGGTCCTTTGAATTTTTTCCGTGGGGGCGCGCTAGCGCACCCACTGGGTGTAGTCCCTGAGATCCGGGCCGACTGCAGTGCAGTCTGGTCGGATCTTACTCGACGACTATCTTGACTGTTTTTTTCTGATCTCCAGGATTATCACAATTCTCGTGCCGCCGCCTTCAACTCCCAGGCTCGGGAGCTGAGCCGGAGGACCGAAGACCTTGCCAGCAGCCGGCGTAAGTGTTTTGTCCTTATTTATTTCTCGTGGGGGCGCGACAGCGCACCCACTGGGTGTAGTCCCCGAGATCCGGGCCGACTACAGCGCAGTCGGGTCGGATCTTACTCGACGACTTTTCCTTTGCTGACTTTTTCTTTTTATCTTTTTCTCGTGCAGAGGCCAACGCCGACCTGCGGAGGGAACTCGGCGAGGTGCAGGCCGCTCTTCGCGCCAAGGACGCCGAGTATGCTGACTTGGTTCAAGAGCGCGACCGCCTGGCGAAGAAACTGGCTGACCAAGAGGAGAGCCACAAGGCGGCCCTGCAAAAGGCGCAGGATGGCGAGGCTACCCTGAAGGCGGAGTTCAAGGCCAGGGAGGCGAGCTGGGCCGAGACGCGCCAGGCGCTGGAAGAAGGCTTCGGCCGGATCGAGGATCTTATCGATGGTAGGCCGTCCTTCTTGCTCTTCTTCCATCCGCCGGCCGCCTGCGGCTTTGTTTTGACATGTGCTTGCTATCTTGCGCAGAGTACTTTCCCGGTCAATCCGTCCTCGCCGGCCAAGCCATCGAAGCCTACCGCGAGGAGCGCCGTCAGGCCGGGGTTGTGATTCCGCCGGATGCGAATCGGACGTTGTCGGAGCAGCTCATCGCCGTCCAGGCGCGGCTGCAGCCGGCCCACCGGCTGCTCCGCTGGCTCCAACGTGTCGGGGCGACGATGCTGGCCGCGCTCTGGCCCGGCCAGACAATTCCCCGCACCCCAAGCCGGACGGCCGACTGGCTCGAAGTCGCAGTCGGCCGCTTCGAGGCCTGGAAGGCGTCCGCGGCCCGTCTTGGAGCCGGGCGCGCGCTGGAGTTCGTCCGCGCGTGGTACCCAGGGCTAAGCCTGGACCAGCTGCGGACGTGGCGGTCGGAAGCCGACGCGAAGCTGGAGGAGGTGCAGCCGGCGATCGCGCAACGCGCCTCGACGATCGCCGAGTGCACCGACACCAGCGTCTTCGCGCCAGAGCTCAATGACGATGGCGCCGCCCAGCCGGAGGAATGGTTCGGGCTGAACCCGGCGGACAGCAAGGACTCGGCCGAAGAAATCGCCTCCAGCGATGAGGGCGAGGACGACGAGGAGGAGGAGGGCGAAGACGCCGAGCCGACTGGTGAGACGGCCGACCGTCCCCCAGCCGACCGTGCCTCCAGCAACGAGCCACGCGGGAGCGCGCCCTCTGCCAGAGACGACGATCAAGCCGAGGTTGGCCAGCCGGCCGCTCCTCCAGCCGGCGCGACTGCTCCCACCGCCTAGCCCGGCTCGTCTGCAGCCCCGCCGGCTTGATCTGCCGTTCCTTTTGTCCCTGTTTTACTTTTTCGGACAATTTTAAGTTTCTGCAATTCCACCCACTGGGGGTGTATCGAACAATGTTGGATGTCGACCTCTCTGGAGGCCTTTTGTGTAAATATTAATATATGCATGTGTTGGCGTTCATTCAAGTGTACTTTTTTGTCCTTAGGCTCTTTCCTTTGCTGCCTTCCCTCCTTGGGAAGGCAAGTACTTGAGCTTTCTTGGATTTGAAGTAGACTGAATGTAAGCCGGCCGGCTGGCTACTCTGGTAGCCGGTCGGCGGGAGGCAGTCAGCCGGCTTTTGTTATATATGCGAGCCTGTTTGGTCCCTAGCCTTTTTTCATGTGCGCACCCTTTCCGGCTTGTGGCTCTTGCCAGCCGGGCAGTCGGTTCTTCGAGCTGCGATTTTGGCAAGAGCCAGGCCTGGGTGTCGGCACATTACTTGTCTGACTGCGGGTAGGGCTCCTAATATAACTCTAGTCGGCCAGTCCCCGGGCCGACTCGTCGGACCCGGTACCGGACAAAATAAATGAATAGGTAATATCATACGCATGATAACTTTCATTCATAAAATAAAGGGTGGCAGTCCCCGAGTCTTTCTCGGGGAGCCTACTGTTTCGTACTTAATACAAAAGTGGGCATAACACATACTGCGTTTTAACTGTAAAACTTCCGAAGGAGATTTGCATTCCATGGTCGCTCCGACTCCTTGCCGGAGTCGTCTCTCTTGCGTGCCTTCAGCTTCTGCGCGTCGATGAGGTAGTAGGCGTTGTTGCCCAAGGCTCTGCTGATGATGAAGGGGCCTTCCCAGGGGGCTGCGAGCTTGTGCTGGCCGGCTGTTCGCTGGATCAGCCGGAGCACATGGTCGCCCTCCTGGAAGGATCTTCGTCGGACCCTCCGGCTATGGTAGCGGCGCAAACCCTGCTGGTAGATGGCAGACCGGCTGAGGGCTAACAGCCGGGCCTCTTCCAGCAGGTCGACGCCGTCTTCTCGTGCTTCTTTGGCTTCCGCTTCCGTGTACATGGTTACCCGAGGCGATTTGAACTCGATATCTGTTGGGATGACCACCTCGGCACCATATACAAGGAAGAAGGGAGTGAAGCCGGTTGATCTGTTGGGAGTAGTGCGCAGACTCCATAGGACAGCCGGCAGCTCGTCGAGCCAGCAGCCGGCTGAACGCTCCAGAGGTACGACCAGTCGAGGCTTGATGCCGGACAAAATGAGGCCATTTGCTCGCTCCACTTGGCCGTTTGACTGCGGGTGGGTGACTGACGCAAGGTCCAGCCGGATACCTTGCGCAGCGCAGAACCGTGCGAAGGCACCTTTGGCAAAGTTCGTGCCGTTGTCGGTGATGATGCTGTGCGGTACGCCGTACCGGGTTGTTATATCTGCAATGAAGGTCACTGCAGTCGGCCCATTCAGCTTCTTGATCGGCCTCGCCTTGATCCACTTGGTGAATTTGTCGACGGCGACGAGCAAATGTGTCATGCCGCCGCGCGCCATCTTGAATGGGCCCACCATATCCAATCCCCAGACGGCGAAGGGCCAGGTGATGGGAATGGTCTTGAGTGCTGAAGCCGGCATGTGTTGCTGCGAGCTGAAAAGCTGGCAGCCTTTGCAGTGTTTGACTAGCTCTTTGGCATCGTCCAAAGCAGTCGGCCAGAAGAAACCGTGGCGGAAGGCTTTGGCGACAAGTGATCTTGATGCGGCGTGGTGGCCGCACTCTCCTTGGTGTATATCCCTGAGGATCGCGATGCCTTTCTCCTGCTCGACGCATCGCTGCAAGACTCCGGTGGCGCTGCGCTTGACGAGCTCTCTGTTGACGATTGTGTATGCTCCAGCCCGGCGCTGAACTTGTCTTGCTTCGTTTTTGTCAGCCGGCAGGTCATGGTTCACCAAAAAGTTGCGGATGGTTTGGGCCCATGATGGGGCGGCGACTTCCTCTGCTACCAATGTGGCCACACCCACCAGGGTGGGCGGGCTGGGTAATGCAGTGCTGGAGTCGGCCGCCGCTTGCTGTGCTGAAGAAGTTCCCGGGCCGGCCACCGCAGCCCCTGGGCCGGCTACCGCAGTCCCCGGGCCGGGTGCGACAGTCCCCGAGCTGGGTACTGCAGTCCCCGAGCCAAATATTGAAGTCCCCGGGCCGGCTGCTTGATTCTTCGAGCCGGACCCGGCCTCCTCGGGGTTAGGCGGCACGAAGATGGAGTCGGATTCCGGAGACGGCTTGATTGATGGCTTGAGGAGGCGCTGTAGGGCGACGCCGGCTGGTATTGCTTGCCGCGTGGAGCCTATTCGGGCCAGGGCATCTGCTGGCTCGTTGTCGGCTCGCGGTACATGAAGGAATTCACACCCGTCAAAGTATCCGCCGATTTGCTGCACTAGGAAGCGGTAGCTCGCCATGTTCGCGTCCTTGGCGTCCCAATCGCCAGAAGACTGCTGCACCATCAAATCCGAGTCGCCATAGCACAGGATCCGGCGGATGCCAAGTTCCTTGGCAAGCCGGAGCCCGTGTATGAGCGCTTCGTACTCGGCTACGTTGTTGGAGGCGGCGAAGTGGATCTGCAGCGTGTATCTGAGCTTGTCGCCCTTTGGAGAGGTAAGGACGACGCCGGCTCCCAGGCCGGTGCGCATCTTTGATCCGTCAAAGTGCATGCGCCAATGGGTGGAGTCGGGCACTGGCGGTAAGTACTGGGTCTCGGCCCAGTCGACGAGGAAGTCGGCCAGGGCTTGCGTCTTGATGGCGGTGCGGGGTTGGTAGAACATCGTGTAGGGGGCCAGCTCGATGGCCCATTTAGCCACCCGGCCGGATGCGTCCCGGCTGCCTATGATCTCGGCTAGCGGGGCAGTGCATACGACCGTGATGGGATGCTCTTGAAAGTACGGCTTCAGCTTCTTGGCGGCGAAGTACACGCCATAGCACACCTTCTGATAGTGCGGGTAATTTTGCTTTGAGGCGGACAGCACCTTTCTCAGGTAATAAACCGGCCTCTGGACCGGCTGGGCTCGGCCTTCTTCGGGGCGCTCGAACACAATGACGGTGCTGACCACCCGGCTAGTGGCGGCAATATATAGGAGCATGGGCTCCTTCTCAGTCGGTGCCGCCAAGACAGGCGGCGTGGACAGCATTTTCTTCAGCTCGTCGAAAGCTTGGTCGGCCTGGTCATTCCACTCAAAGTGAGTGCTCTTCTTCATGAGGCGGTAGAGGGGGAGAGCTTTTTCTCCAAGCCGGCTGATGAAGCGGTTCAGAGAGGCCAGGCACCCGGTGAACTTCTGAATCTCTCTGAGCTTGGTTGGGACTGCCATCCTCTCGATGGCCTTGATCTTCACAGGGTTGCACTCTATGCCGTGTTCGGAGACCAGAAAGCCTAGGAGCTGGCCGGCTGGCACTCCGAACACGCATTTCTCTGGGTTGAGCTTGATCCGGAACCGGTGCAGGTTCTCGAATGTCTCCTTCAAGTCTTCCAGCAGAGTGCCACGCTTCTCCGTCTTCCCCACAACATCATCCATGTAAACGTGGGCGTTCTTGCCGAGCTGTGTGAGGAGGCACTTCTGCATGCAACGCTGAAAAGTGGCGCCGGCATTCCTCAAGCCGAACGTCATAGTCAGGTAGCAGAAGGCTCCAAACGGCATGATGAAGGCGGTCTTCAGTTGGTCATCCGGGTTCAGCTTGATCTGGTGGTATCCCGAGTAGGCATCCAAAAAGCTCAACAGCTCGCATCCGGCTATGGAGTCTATCACTTGATCAATCCTGGGCAGAGCGAAGGGATCTTTTGGGCAGGCTTTGTTGAGGCTTGTGTAATCTATACACATGCGCCACTTGTTATTCTTTTTCAGCACGAGAACAGTGTTCGCGAGCCACTCGGGGAAGAAAACTTCCATGATGAAGCCGGCTACAAGAAGCCGGGCTATCTCCTCCCCTACGATCCTTCTCTTCTCTTCTGACAGTCGGCGGAGGGGCTGCTTGACTGGTTTAGCATCCCCCCGCACGCGAAATCCTTCGGAACACCCGGCATGTCCTTGGGGGACCATGAAAAGATATCCCGATTCTCACGGAGGAAATCGACGAGCTCGCCTTCCTATTTGCTATCCAGGTTCGCCCCAATGACGGCAAACCTCTCGGGGTGCTCGGGGTCGAGCTGTATCTTCTTGGTCTCCTTGGCCGGCTGGAAAGATCCTTGGGCATCGTACTCCTTGGAGTCGGCAGGTTGGTTTAGCTGCTTGCTGGCCAGGGCCACGACCCGGTCCAGCGTCTTCTTCTTTGCAGCGATCACGAGGGATTTGGCCAGCCGGCTGCTGGCCGCGGCGTAGTCGGCGGACTTCTTGTAGTCGCCGGCGATGGTGATGACACCCTTGGAGCTCGGTATCTTCATCTTGAGGTAAGCATATTGGGGGACCGCCATGAACTTGGCCAAGGCGGGTCGGCCAAGCAAGGCATGGTAAGGGCTTTCCAGGTCCACCACCTCGAACCAGATTGCTTCCCGGCGGAAATGGTCCTTGCCCCCAAAGAGTACATCTATCTTGAGCTTGCCGATGGGGGCACAGGACAAACCGGGTACGATGCCGTGGAACACCGTTCGAGTCGGCGCGAGCTGCTTTGCCTTGACGCCCAGCTTCTCCATGGTGTCGCGGTACAGGATGTTGATGCTGCTTCCGCCGTCGATCAGCACGCGGGAGAAGCGTGCGGCGCGCGTATCCATTGCAAGGGTGGCCTCCAGGACCAATGCGTAGGAGCCGGGGGACGGCATCACCTCTGGGTGGTCGTCCCGGCTCCAACTGATGGGTTTCTCCGACCAGTGCATGTGGCTGGCTGGGCTGGTGGCGGCCACATTGACTTCTTGTTGCTCTCGGCGCCTGCTGCGCCGGTCTTCGGGCTGGCTCGTGAAGACGACATAAGACGCTTGCTCATCGGGGAACTCGTCCTGCACGGCGTCGACCGCGGGCCGGGCGGCTTTGGGCGGCGGAGCCGGCGGCGGCGGGCCGGCAGGCGGAGTCGGCGTGAGCCCTTCGCCCTTCGAGATTCGGGCGAGCCAGTTGCATTTGCGGGTCGTGTGGTTGGACGGCTTCGCGCCGCTGTGGAACTTGCACGGGGCATCAAGGGTTTGCTCGTAGGAGAAGGCCGGCTGCCAAGCCGGCCGGCCGCCCTTGGGCTTCTTGGGTGCGGGCCGCCCTTCAGGCGGCGTGTCTTCGACCGTGGCCACCTGCCGGCTGGCGGGAGGCGGCGCAGGGCCCTTGCGCTTTTGATCATTCTGGTGTTGGCGTCGGCCGCCGTCTCCAGCCGGCGCTTTGGGCGCCGGATTGAGCACCTTTCCGGATGCGTCCACCCGGAGCTCCGTCTTCATTGAGGAGTCGGTGGTGGCGTACTTGTCAGCGATGTTCAGGAGCTCGTCGAGGGTAGTCGGCTCATCGCAGAGAAGCTTGTGCTTGAGGAGGGTGCCCTCTCGGCACCCGGCAGTGAAGTATTCGATGGCTTGCACCTCGTGCACCCCCTCGCAGGAGTTGCAGAGCTCGGCCCAACGCGTCAGGTAGTCGCGAGTGGACTCGGCTGGGCCCTGTACGCACAGGGAGAGTTGTCTGGGCTTGGGGGCCCGCTTGTAGGTTCTGGTGAAGTTGCGAACGAAGGCTTCAGTGAAGTCCACCCGGCTGTTGATGCTGAGCGGCTTAAGGCTGTTAAGCCAAGTCCGCGCCGTGCCCTGCAGCGTGAGGGGCACTTACTTTACGGCAATGCGTCTTACGGAGGCCAGCCGCCGGCCCTCCGCGAGGAGGGCGAGGCGGCGTGCCTCCAGAACTTCGTCGCTGGCGTCAGCCGGAAGGGGGGCGGACAAGTCTTGGGCAGCCGCGCGCGGGGTGTCGCGGGCGCCCTCGTCAGTCGGGCCGTCAAGGCCGATAACCATCACCTCGGGGGCGTCAGAATCGCGATCGCCAGCCGGAGGGAGCGGTTCGTTGTAGACCGTGATGTTGGTGGGGAAGGTATCGTAGGGTGCCGCGTCGGAGTCGACGGGCATCGGGTCGGTGGAGCCAACCGACTCCAAATCCGCAGCGGGCTCGCTGGAGACGTGGAGCTGGCCGAGGAGGTTGGCGAGGTGATCTGCGCCCGCATCGGAGGCAAGCTCGTCGGAGATGCGGGCCTTGTCGAAGAGGTTGGCGAGGCCGCTAGCCGCGCAGACGTTGGCGACGCCATGCAGCGCGTCGCGGCAAGCGCCATCGGGCGAGCCAGGCTGGCTACGCTCGCGAGGAAGGAAAAGGGTTCCCGTCCAGAACAGGTCTCCGGACGACGGTGCACCTGGCCCCACGGTGGGCGCCAAATGTCGGGTGGTAGGAGCGACATATGCCAACGGGTGACTTATCATTACGGGGGCCAATAGAACGTCGCCGGTGCCTGGAAGCGGGATGAGGCGAAGACATGCACGCCGGCGAATCTTACCCAGCTTCAGGGCTCTCCGGGGAGATAACACCCCTACTGCTGCTCTGCGGGGTCTCCGCATGGTTACTATGTGGACAAGTAGCTACAATGCTCCTTGAGCTGTTTTGGGTGGAAGGAGGAAGAAGGGCTCGGCTCAGCCTGCTCCCTCTCCTTGTATGTGTCTAGGTCTAGAATGAGAGTCCAATCCCTTGCATGGGTGCACCGGGGGGTTTATATAGGCCTACCCCCCGGGGGTACAATGGTAATCCGACTGGACGCGGGGCCCAGCTCTCTGTGACTATGCTCGCCGGCTTCCCCGCCGGCTTCTGGGGCCCGCCGGCTGGTGGGTCCCACCGGCTGCCGGCTCCTGGGTCGACAGGCCGGCCCCACTGGCCAGGGCCTGGTCGGCAGCTAGTTGCTGTTACTTCGTGTCATTGACGCAGGCTTGGTCGGGGTAAGCGTGGCTACAGTAACACCGCCCTGGCGGGCGATTACTGTAGCCCCGCCGCATCTTGTCTCCTTAATGGGCGTCTCCTTCGAGGAGGGCGGCAGGCCGGCTGCGTGAAGCCGGCCCTATGTCTTGCCGGCTTGAGAGGAGGTGCGGCCGCCTTCGGCATCTCTCTGCACGAAGGGGCCCACCGCCTCGGGGGCCACGCTGGTGACCAGTCGTGGACGGCGTCAGAGCAGCCGTGGCTACAGGGCCGTGCCGGGCGGGCCGCAGCTGCCCGCACGACGCGCTATACCAGGCGTGCTCCGGGTTTGGGGTTGGCAGGCTCGACTGTAGCCATGCCCCGCTTCATCATTGCAGAGTGGATGCGTACATCGCGGGTACGGCGTTGACCGATTTATGGGAGCCGGCCTAGCAGTAGCCGGCCTTGCTGTAGCCGGCCCTGACGTAGCCGGCCTTGCCGTAGCCGGCCCTCCGCAGCCTTCTCCAGGAGGGTGAAAAGGCGGGCCACCCCCGAAGCCGGCCAGGAAGGTAGCCGGCTGGGGGGAGGCGGCCCAAGTCTTGAGTCTTCTTATGAGCCGGATGGGCTCACAATTTTTTCTGAGGGGCTAGGGGAAGCCGGCTGGGCTACCCATAGCTATTTACCCCGACAATGGGACAGAGAGAGAGGAGAGAGAGAGGGAGGGAGAGGGGTAGAGTGCTGGATGGGTGATGGAGTTGCTTCTCGAAGATGGTGGGAGAGGCCTACTAGACAAACTGAGGGTGGAACCGCAATATTATCAATAATTGTGGGGATGTGTTTCTGTGTGTGCCTGTGCGTGATAGATTTGTCGGGACACATCCATGGATGATGAAGGGGAACCATGTGTTTGGTAAGCAAACCTAACTAGATCGGTAGATCAATTGTTGTTTGTCGGAGGAAGGGAGAGACATAACTAATGAGGTAGATCGGTCGACGCGTGGGGGAAACGAGTTATAAGGACCTAGATAGCTATATGTATAGCGGGAGATCGGTCGGTGTACGTCCATTTGTTAGAGGCAAATAAGGCCCAGCGAGACGGATAGACAGAGAGAATGGAGCTAGGAGGTGGTGCGAAAGGCCCAGCTACTAGCTAGATAGGGGAGGAGTGTGCGGTTGTGAGATCGATGAAAAGAGGGGCGAGAGTTTACACGTGTGTGGGACCGTATGAGAGACACGAGGCAAGGACACATAAAGGAGGAGATTGAAGGTGCGTGTGTATGTTGTAGGCAGACATCGCTGGAGAGGTTTATCGATCGGTGTGTGTCGGAAAGGAGTTGTGGAGACTGTGGGAGAACGACCTAAAGAAAAAAATGAATGTGCGCGATGGATAGAATGCTGAGGGAGGGGGAGGGCGAGGAGGGCGTGTGCATGCACGAGAGAAAGTTAGTGGTGGCTACAAAGGTTAGAGGATTGTGTGGGTGTAAGAGACTAACAAAGATCATAATTTGATATGAAAGTGGATTCATATATTTGAATAGGAGATCATAGTGTTTTAAACTCATGCATGCATGAATATAGCGGTGATACGCGTGTTGTGGTTTTGCACATGTTATACCATAATGTGATAATGCATGGCGTTTGCAACTCACAGCTAAATGTCGAACAATCTAAACCATACTATACATCGAACAATCTCACATTTTATTTGAATTCGTGATAATGTGTGGCGTCTGCAGCTTACAACTAAATATCGAACAATCTAAACAATAATATATATCGAACATTCTCACATTTTATTTGAATTTGTGGTAATGTGTGGTGTTTGCAACTCACATCTAAATACTTATAGGCGTAGGGGCGGGGCACCATACATAATGTGATAAACACATTATACATATGAGACATGGTTTAGTTTGTGAAGATCTAGCTAGTGCTTGAAATGTACTATGATTTGGAATCAACATAAATTGGATTCAAAAATCGAGTTTGAGTTCATATAGTACACATACTTCATATGTAACTTGAGACTAATCATGTGGTGTGCTGTGAAGATAATACACAAACGATGATTTAACTTGACAATAATGACGATTGTAGATCTTATTAAAACAAAGAAACGAATTCAAATGCTTTGACTTCACAACAATCATTATTGTAGATCTTATTCAAATAGAGAAATGAATTCAAATTTAGTTAATATTGAAGCGGTAGTATATATGTTTGAATGCACTAAAACGTTCATTTCAGTACTAGGTTGCATGCATTATACACGTAGCGAAATATTTTAATTGAACATAACATGAATTCAAAGTTTTGAATGACATTTGTAGTGCGAATTGATTTGGTACAGTACATGTTAGGCTTGTCCAGAAATTTCAACCCGCGCCTTGTTAGCCCGAAATATTTAAGATATTTCTTTGTCTCGTTGTGCTCCGACAACTCCCTCCATCTCAACCCGCGCCTTGCTATTCCAAAATTACAATGCGCGCGAAAACTCCCACATCCTGTGAATCCTGACACGCGAAATGCCCGTGATACCTCTGAACTGAAAGACCCCCCCCCTCCACCCATTTTGGATCGTAATCAAGAGGAAGATAACTGTTCTGAGGGGGATTCAGAAGCAGAAAACCACTCCTATTTACCCCATGAGGTCTTCGCTCTAACTTGGCATGCTGATGTTGGTAATATCATGCATATGGTGCCTTGCATTGCTTACTGTATACATCAAAGATGTCATCTGCTTAGTTTAGACATGCTTTGTGTCAATGCCATCTGTTTAGTTTCTTTATCGTATATGTAAATCATGCAATGCCATCTTGTTTAGCCATGCATCATATATGTGAATTTTGCAATGCCACCCTAGTTAGCCAGCCATCTTATATGTGAATTATATCATGACATCATTTTTTTATTACGTGTTAAATTTGTCAACAATTTTAGTACATTCAATTACTCTTCCTGTGCATCAGCCATTCGGCACGGTCATGGAAAAATCTGGAGTGGAAACAAGGTCTTCAGAGCAGAAAATGCTATCTGATGAAGCGCATGTCTTGCTGGTTACAGATAGCTCCTCAGAGGAGGATTCAGAGATAGATGACCAGTCCTATCCCTCCCCCCCCCCCCCCGAGGTGCATGCTCTAACTTTGCAGGGTTATGTTGCTCATATCGTGTGTATGGTATCTTGCATTGCTATGTCATTCACTTAGTTTAGACATGATTTGTGTGAATGCCACATGTTTAGTGTCTAATTACCATATATGTGAATTATGCAATGCCATCTTTTTGCAAGACATTATATATGTGAATTATGCAATGCTATCGTGTTGCAAGGCATTATATATGTGAATTATGCAATGCCATGCTGTTTAGCCAAGCGTCATATATGTGAATTATCATACCGTCCTTTTTTTGTATTTCTCATTGCTTTTGTCGACAATGTTTGTATATTCAACTACTCTTCCTGTGCATCAGCCATTTGAATTGGTGATGGAGAAATCTGGAGTAAAAACAAGGTCTTCAGAGCAGACAATGCTAACTAGTGAAGCAGATATGTTGCTGGTTACAGATAGCACTTCAGAGGAGGATTCAGAGGCAGATGACGAGTCATATTATCCCCCTGAGGTGTATGCTCAAACTTGGCAGGGTTATATTACTCATATCATGCATATGTTGTATTGCAATGCTTAGTTTTTACATCATATACACGATATTGAATGCCATCTCCTTAGTTGACACATCATATATGTGATTGCCCTCTGCTCACTTCCTTGGTATATAAATCATATATTTGAATTATATCATGCCATGATGTTTGCATAGATAGCATGTATCTGAATTATGACATGCCAACCCATTTTCTAAAGACATAATATAGTTATACCATCTCATCATGTTCACATAGTCATCATATTTTGAATTATGTCATTCTATCCGTGAATTATATCATGCCATCATGTTTCCATCGATGGCATATTTGTGATTTATGGCACGCCAACCACTTTAATGGACACATCGTATAGTTATATCATGTCATCATGTTTACATAGTCATCATATTTTGAAGTATGTCATTCTACCATGTTTAGTTAGCCATCATACATGTGAAATTGTGTCATGCTATCCTGTTTAATTAGCCATCATATATTTGAAATTATGTCCTGCTATTGTGTTTGGTTAGACAACATAAATGTGAATTATTTCATGCCCTGTTTTCTTCCCTACTATCCATTGCACCTGTCTATCTTACAATGTCTGTACATTCAATTACTTTTCTTGTTTATCAGCCATTTCAATTGGGGGGTGATGTGTAACGCCCCGAGACCGATATGCCAGGTGTCCTCCAGTTATTCATTGTCGTTGCCATGTCATTCGCTTGCGTGTTGCATCTTATCATGTCATCATGTGCATTGCATCATCATGTTTTAAAAACTTGCATCCGTCCGGGCCTCCTCGTTCTCTCCGTTGTCCGTTGTGAGCCCAACCACACTTGCACTGCGCCCACGGCATGTCCGAAATATTATTTTAAATGTTCTCGGATTGGGTTGAAATTTGGTGTGCGGTCTTATTATAGTGTAGACAGACCGCCTGTCAAGTTTCATCGCAATCGGAGTTCGTTTGACGCCCCAACGGATAATTATAGCGGCAATATAGCCGGTCTAACGCCGGACGTTTTCGGTCTCCGGAAACAGATGCCGGGCCTCCCTCTCTTCTCTTCTCTCAGCTCGAGACCATCTACACAGCCCACCACTCATCTCCAGGCCCTACCTAACCTCTTCCGTCAGCCCGCAGCCCTCCTCGCGCGCGCCCGAAAGCTGTCCCGGACCCGACTCGAACAGTCGTTACCGCTGTGTCCGGAACATCCCCAAACGTCTACAAAACATCTCCGTTTTCGTAATTGAGCTTCCTAGCCTAGTTATTCGCAACCGTCCGATTACGATCGGAGGGACGAGGTAGCCCCTAAACTAAATTCATCTGATATAAATATCAGTCTAAACCCTAGAATCTAGCTCCCTTGTCCCATCCTCGCCGCCACTCTCTCGGGATCCATCCCGCCACCCACCTGGTCTCATCCTCGTTTTCAGCCACCAGCCCACCAGATCTGATCCAGGCCACCCTTCCATCCCGACCATCGGTTCGAGGATCCAACGATCGAGCGAGTCTCCTACAGCTCCATGCCTCCCGCTCCCTCCTCGATCCAGATCGAGAGGACCTCGACCCCGAGCCGCCGCCCGAGCACCTCCTCCTCACCAGTGCTTCCCTGGATCCCGTCGTCCACCCAACCAGTGCAGCCACCAGATCGGAGCAAGCCGGGCTCCTCCTCTGCTTCTTCCTCAAGCCGCCCGAACCAGCCCCTGCCTCCTCGACCTCCCGAGCTGTCACGCCTCCATCTTCTCATTTGTGCAAGGCAGGCAAGACGCCCAGGTCATGTCAACGTCCCTCCGCGCCTTCTCTTTCCTTTCCTCCTCTCGCTGCTCTTCCCTGACCATCCGCTTCGTCTTGTTTCTTTTTGTCACAGTGAACCAGCGCCACCACCGAAGCACGAGTTCACCACCATCGTTGCCTCCAGCCCCGCCTCGGTTCCGGCTGGACCTGAACGGGAGCATGCTCCGCTGCCCGTTCTCGGCCGCCCCTGCGTCCTTTTCCTCGCCTGCATCTCCTCCGTCAGCGCCGCCATGGATGGGTGTGCCTTGCGCCCGAGCTCCATCTGCCGCCGCCGTTACCCGGAACCGACGCTGATTGACTTGACCCGCCCGTTCCGGCCGGTTCCCATCGATCCCAGCCTCATCCCCACCTCCAGGTCGCCGCCCCACCTCACCGGAGTCCACCCGCGCCGGCGACCTCCACCTCTCTGCAGTCGCCGCTGCTCTGCTCCCTGTCGAGCAGAGGACGAGCACCACAATCGCTCACTGGGGCCAGATCAGCGCGTGGCCTCAGCGCAAGTCCATAGCCAGATCCGGCCGGCCTGCTTCCGCTTCGGCCTTCAAGGCTAGCTCAAGCCGGCCCATCCCAGCAGCCCACGTCCTGCGCCAGCAGGCTGACCCAACACCGACCAGGCCAAGAGCCCAAAGTGAGCAGCCCCTCCAGCGCCCCCTTTTCCTGTGCACTGTTGGGCCAGCCAGCAGATTCGGCCCAGTGTGATTTTTTTCCAGATCTGTGTATTTGTCTATTTCCAGAGAAAGGTAGTTTCACAGAAAAGTCCCTAAACTTCATGCATTTAATAACATCTAAACCGTGCATCGGATTAAAATACTTCATATATGAAACTTGCTTAAAATTATGTGTAGATTAATAATATCCAACTTTCACCTATGTTTGAAATATTTAAAATGTTGTTTGCATTTATTTGCTCCTATGCCATGCTAATATGATTTAATTCATAACTAAATAACCGTAGCTCCGAATTAAATAAACTTTATATGTAAATGGGGTAGAATTTTGCCTAGTTTATCATGGTGACCTTACTTTGCATGTTAAACAACTCTAAAATTGTGTTTAGGACAGATCAGGACCAAACCTTAAATTATGCTATGAGGAATTTCCGGAATTGTTGTTCGTTGCTTCCGGCCTCATTTAAACTTGCCTAGATTAGATAGTTTAATTATGCTTCACCCTCTTGCCATGTTTAACAACATTTAATATTGTTGGGTACATAAACGAGATCGAACTAAATAAGTCATGTGGTGTTTCGTCAATATGCAACAGAGTTGCATATTGAGCTCCATTTAATTTGTAGGATTGTTTGTGCATTTTGCCATGCCATGCTTCATTAAACCGGACATGCATCATACTCGATTGTGCATCATGCCATGTTGATGTGTTGGTTGTTTACCATGTTGTGTGCTTATTTTCCGGTGATTGCTTCCTCGGGTTGATTCCGGCAACGTCGTGTTGTGAGGGTCTGTTCGTTTACGTCCGTTTGTCTTCTTCATGGACTCGTTCTTCTTCCTTGCGGGATTTCAGGCAAGATGGTCATTCCCTCGAAATCACTACTATCTTTGCTATGCTAGTTTGCTCGCTCTTTTGCTATGCCATTGCTACGATGTCTACCACTTGCTTGTCAGCCTCCCAAATTGCCATGTTCAGCCTCTAACCCACCATGTCCTAGCAAACCGTTGATTGGCTATGTTACCGCTTTGCTCAGCCCCTCTTATAGCGTTGTTAGTTGCAGGTGAAGATTGAAGTTTGTTCCTTGTTTGAACATGGAGATGTTGTTCCTTGCTTGGAACATGTTTACTTGTGGGGATATCACTATATATCTTATTTACTTAATGCATCTATATACTTGGTAAAGGGTGGAAGGCTCGGCCTTATTCCTGGTGTTTTGTTCCACTCTTGCCGCCCTAGTTTCCATCATATCGGTGTTATGTTCCCGGATTTTGCGTCCCTTACGCGGTTGGGCTATAATGGGAACCCCTTGACAGTTCGCCTTAAGTAAAGATTTGCCAGTAATGCCCAACATTGGTTTTACCATTTGCCACCTAGCCTTTTTCCCTTGGGAGTCGCGCATCTCGAGGGTCATCTTTATTTTAACCCCCCCCCCCCCCGGGCCAGTGCTTGTCTAAGTGTTGGTCCAAACTAGAGCCCCTTGCAGCGCCACCTCGGGGAAACTCGAGGGCTGGTTTTACTTGTACGGATTGCTTATCCGGTGTTGCCCTGAGAACGAGATATGTGCAGCTCCTATCAGGATGTCGGCGCATCGGGCGGTGTTGCTGGTTTAGTTTTACCCTGTCGAAATGTCTTGTTGTACTGGGATACCGAGTCTGATCGGAACGTCTCGGGTGGAGGTCTATTCCTTCGTTGACCGTGAGAGCTTGTCATGGGCTAAGTTGGGACACCCTGCAGGGATTTGAACTTTCGAAAGCCGTGCCCGCGGTTATGGGTAGATGGGAATTTGTTAACGTCCGGTTGTAGAAAACCTGAAGTCGACCTTAATTAAAATGAATCAACCGCGTGTGTAACCATGATGGTCTCTTTCCGGCAGAGTCCGGGAAGTGAACACGGTTGTTGGAGTTATGCTTGACGTAGGTAGTCCAGGATCACTTCTTGATCATACTTTTATCGACCGTGCTTTGCCTTCTCTTCTCGCTCTCATTTGCGAATAGGTTAGCCACCATATATGCTAGTCGCTTGCTGCAGCTCCACCTCATACCTTTACCTTACCCATAAGCTTAAATAGTCTTGATCGCGAGGGTGCGAGATTGCTGAGTCCCTGTGGCTCACAGATACTTCCAAAACCAGCTTGCAGGTGCCGAAGAGTCCGTGCAGATGACGCAACCCAGCTTAGGAGGAGCTCATTGAAGATCTTGTCCTTTATGTTGTTTCGTTCTAGTTGATCAGTAGTGGAGCCCAGTTGGGGTCGATCGGGGACCTTTGTCGCATTTGGGGTTCTTCTTTTATTTTGGTTCCGTAGTCGGACCATGAGTGTATTTGGTTGATGTAATGCTTTATTCATGTATTTGTGTGAAGTGGCGATTGTAAGCCAACTATGTATCCTTTTCCTTATTATCTTACATGGGTTTTGTGAAGATTGCCTCACTTGCGACATATGCCTTCAATGCGATTATGCCTCTAAGTCGTGCCTCGACACGTGGGAGATATAGTCGCATCGAGGGTGTTACATGATGGCAGTATCTGTGGGAGTAAAAGCACGGTCTTCAGAAAAGATCGTGCTACCTGTCGAAGGAGATAGAACCACGGTTGTATTTGCCCAAGAACCAGCCCCACCACACATAACCCAGACTCATGCAGATTGTACCCCTACCCAGTTGGACAGAGAACCAGCTACACCCCTTCTAACCCCAACCCCAGCAGATAGTAACCCAGTTCCCGTTGACACAGCACTGTCTCCACCACAGAGCACCCAAACACGAGCAGTTAGTAAGGCAACTGCAGTGCCCAAAGCACGAGGACCACCACTCCGAACCCCAAGTCAACTCTTAAAGCAGAAGAAGAATTGTTCTCAGGTCAGGTTCCGTAGCTATGGTTCCTAGAACTTTGCTCTTGCATCACAGTATTTACTCATACCAACTAATTTCAAATTTGAAGGATGCAATTGAAACTCCAACGGCGCAACAGGTATGTTTTAAACATGTTTCTTTAACGTGTTTGCAGTTGTAAGTTGCTCTATGTTGATTTTAGTTTCAATTGAATAAACATTTATGTTCTCATGCCATGCACATTACAAGTGTTGTTATTGATGTGTAGTTTCCCACACTTTATTCTGTCTATGCTGCTTTGTCTTAAATAGATATGATTCGAACTGTATCTATCTTGATTTGGCAACATAAACTAGAATGATACAGACCATACAGTGACCATACTACATAGATATATGTTTGTTTCATGATGTTATCCTGTCCACCTTACTACTGAACTGGTTTACCAAAATGAGTTTCATATACTACATTGTAAACCTGTGATGTGTTTGTTTGTTTCTCCTTTAGAACGTGGATAAAATATTGGAGAAGAGTACCCCGTTATGCAATGGTAAAGGAAGTAATGCAAATCAGGCTCAAGATAGTGAGACATCCCTGTTGTTCTCCAAGAAAGCTGATAAAAACTATATTGAAGACACTGAGACAACCCCAAAGTCCTGTCTTGATGTAGTGTTCGAGTTACTGGCTACTACTGCTGGCACCAGCTCTTCGAACTCGTTGCCTGAATCAGTTCGGCTTATTGAGTCTCAACTTCAAGTTGAAAGACATCGATCAGATGTTATGCGACAGGAAGCCGAAGGACTGAGGAAGTCCCTGCAGAATTCAGATGCATACTTTCTGGTGCAACAACAAGTGCTGGAGGATTTAAACGCCAAACAAGAGAAAGTTAATAAGCTTGCTAAGCATCTTGCCAGCATTATGGGTACAAAGGATATTGTTTCTTGAGCTCTTCTGAAGTGGTTTCAGTTCTGGACTTGTTTTGCTGCGGCGTTTATATGCTGCTTTGTTCCCTATATTTGCACTTCTGGCAAACTTTGATGCCCAGTGGATGTAATATGTGTAATAGCCATGATAGCCTAGCGTAAGTTGCTTGCTTATTTATTTCTGTTGTCTTGTTTATTTATTTTCTTGTAGTCAGTGCAGTTCTTTTTCCGCGGTTTGCTAGTGGCCGCAATAACCTATTTTTTAAAACTAGGCCACAATAACAATGTGCTACATATTTACTGTAGTTAACATGGGCCTCCTACGGGCCGTAGAAACAATGGGCCTTATAAGGGCCGTAGAAACAATGGGCCTTCTATGGGGCGTATCATCAATGGGCCTTCTACAGGCCGTGTGATCGGTTGGCCAAACCTGGGCCAACAATAGACCACATTATGGTCGTAAATGGGCTAGAGTTGAAATCGTCCGTTCATGGGCCGACCACAACGGGCCGTCGTTAATAGGCCGTATTTGATGACGCTATGAAAACGGCCCAACGTATTAATGGGCCACAAACGGGCCGACTGCAATCATGGGTTGTATTTGGCCCACAAACAGAAAATGACAGTAACGGGACGAAAGTAAACGAATCCTGGAAATGAGCCCAAGAATAAATGGGCCCTGAGAAGGCCGAAAGATAACATGGGCTGGAAACGGCCCAACTGAATAATGGGCCGCTAATGGGTATAAAGTGATACACTGTTCATTACGGGTCAGTTTTACCACGGGCCGTTAATGGGTCGAGGGTTACTAAGGGCCTCATATAGGCCAAAAGACGTCATGGGCCATACATGGGCCGAAAGTTAAAACGGGCTGGAATTATATTGGACGGCCCAGATTACGCTACTGGGCCTAATTCGGATAGGCCGTAAATGGGCCCTGGGTTAGCGGGCTGTAAATGGGCTATATGCGAACATGCCATTAACAGGCTTGCCATGGGCCGGCCCGCCACCTTTTGACCAAGTCAAATGGGCCGGCCTTTTCACAGGAATGGGCCTCTGTTGGGCCATGCCACGTGTCGACATATCATAGGCGCTCTGGGTCCAATGAGTGGATGACATCTGTCCCAACGGTGAGCCGACACGTGTTTCCTCCAGCCAATGATGAGTTTACACGTGGAAAATCCCCATTGGTCGGGGCTGTTAACGGGTTATCGGATCCAAAACCGGACCCGATGGCTTAACGGCATTCCGTTACGGTGGATGCCACATGTCGATCACCCTTGACGAAAGCAAATCTGTTACACGCGATTTATCGTCATGGAAGTGGACACTTCCGTGATGATAATTTTGGTAATGTCATGGAACACTTCTACGACAGCACATGTATGACTATCTTGATTCTGTCATAAATTTGTCATGGATGTACATGCGTGACAGAAAACATGACCTACTGTGACAAACACGTATCATCAAGGAAGTGTATTTTTTGTAGTGATGGTTTTATACAAACTTTTGAAGAAGCCTGTATTTACAAGAAAGTGAGTGGGTGCTCCGTAGCATTTCTAATATTATATGTAGATGACATATTGTTGATCAGAAATGATACTGAATTTCTGAATAGCATAAAAGGATACTTGAATAAGAATTTTTCAATGAAAGACCTCGGTGAAGTTGCTTATATATTGGGCATCAAGATCTATAGAGATAGATCAAGACGCTTGATTGGACTTTCATAAAGCACATACATTGATAAAGTTTTGAAGAAGTTCAAAATGGATCAGGCAAAGAAAGGGTTCTTACCTGTGTTACAAGGTGTGAAGTTCAGTCAGACTCAATGCCCGACCACAACACAAGATAGAGAGAAAATGAAAGGTGTTCCATATGCTTCGGCCATAGGCTCTATCATGTATGCAATGCTGTGTACCAGACTAGATGTGTGCCTTGCTATAAGTTTAGCAGGTAGGTACCAAAGTAATCCAGGAGTGGATCACTGGACAGCGGTCAAGAACATCCTGAAATACCTGAAAAGGACTAAGGATATGTTTCTCGTATATGGAGGTGACAAAGAGCTCATCGTAAACGGTTACGTCGATGCAAGCTTTGACACTAATCCGGATGACTCTAAGTCACAAACCAGATACGTGTTTTTATTAAATGGTGGAGCTGTCAGTTGGTGCAGTTCCAAGCAGAGCATCGTGGAAGGATCTACGTGTGAAGCGGAATACATAGATGCTTCGGAAGCAGCAAATGAAGGAGCCTGGATGAAGGAGTTCATATCCGATCTAGGTGTCATACCTAGTACATCAGGTCCAATGAAAATCTTTTGTGACAATACTGGAGCCATTGCCTTGGCAAAGGAATTCAGATTTCACAAGAGAACCAAGCACATCAAGAGGCACTTCAATTCCATCTGTGATCAAGTCAAGGAGGGAGACATAGAGATTTGCAAGATACATACGGATCTGAATGTTGCAGACCCGTTTACTAAGCCTCTCTCACGAGCAAAACATGATCAGCACCAAGACTCCATGGGTGTTGGAATCATTACAATGTAATCTAGATTATTGACTCTAGTGCAAGTGGGAGACTGAAGGAAATATGCCCTAGAGGCAATAATAAAGTTGTTATTTATATTTCCTTATATCATGATGAATGTTTATTATTCATGCTAGAATTGTATTTACCAAAAACTTAGTACATGTGTGAATACATAGACAAACAGAGTGTCACTAGTTTGCCTCTACTTGACTAGCTCATTGAATCAATGATGGTTATGTTTCCTAACCATAGACATGAGTTGTCATTTGATTAACGAGATCATATCATTAGAGAATGATGTGATTGACTTGACCCATCCGTTAGCTTAGCACGATGATCGTTTAGTTTGTTGCTATTGCTTTCTCCATAACTATACATGTTCCTATGACTATGAGATCATGCAACTCCCGAATACCGGAGGAACACTTTGTGTGCTACCAAATGTCACAACGTAACTGGGTGATTATAATGGTGCTCTACAGGTGTCTCCGATGGTACTTGTTGAGTTGGCATAGATCGAGATTAGGATTTGTCACTCCGATTGTCGGAGAGGTATCTCTGGGCCCTCTTGGTAATGTACATCACTATCAGCCTTTCAAGCAATGTAGCTAATGAGTTAGTGACGGGATGTAGCATTACGGAACGAGTAAAGAGACTTGCCGGTAACAAGATTGAACTAGGTATTGAGATACCGAGAATCGAATCTCGGGCAAGTAACATACCGGTGACAAAGGGAACAATGTATACCGTTATGCGGTTTGACCGATAAATATCTTCGTAGAAAATGTAGGAACCAATAAGAGCATCCAGGTTTCTCTATTGGTTATTTACCGGAAGTGAGTCTCAGTCATGTCTACATAGTTGTCGAACCCGTAGGGTACGCACGCTTAACGCTCGGTGACGATCGGTATTATGAGTTTTTGTGTTTTGATGTACCGAAGGTAGTTCAAAGTCTTGGATTTGATCACGGACATGACAAGGAGTCTCAGAATGGTCGAGACGTAAAGATCGATATATTGGAAGCCTATGTTTGGACATCAGAATGGTTTCGAGTGGTTCGGGCATTTTTCCGGAGCACCGGGAGGTTACTGGAACCCCCCGGGGAGTATATGGGCCTTATTGGGCCTTAATGGAATAGAGGAGAGGGAAGGGAAAAGAGGGAGGCGTGCCCCCCAAGCCCAATCCGAATTGGGAGGGGGGCTGTCGTGGTTCTAAGTCTGACAGTGAGGTAGGGGGGTGTGTATGAAGAGGCTAGACCTTAGCTATTGGGAAGTTGTAAGCACGCAAGGTTTACGAGTTCAGGCCCTTCTCGGAGGAAGTAACAGCCCTACGTCTCGGTGCCCGGAGGCGGTCAATTGAATTATGCGTGTGTAAATGACTAGGATGCGAACCCCTGATACTGAGGAGGGGGTGGCTTATATAGAGTTCGTCGGCCCTCTCCTGCCCTCAGTAATGCAGGGTTTAAGGTACATTTAAGGTGGGGCGTTACTGATAACGTCCCTAATAAAGTGTCATAATAACCATAAAGACTACTTAATAGCTGACCGTTTGCCTGCGGAGTGACTTCAGGACTTTGGTCAGTCGAGTGGTTGGCTTCATGGTCGAGTGATAGCCTCTTGGTCGAGTGTCTTCAACCCGTCGAGTGGGATACCTTCAAGTTGATTGAAAGGTGACTTCTTCTAGAGATGTCCTACGGTAGGGCTCTTTAGGACGGGTCCGTGCCCCTACCGTAGGTACATGGCTTCATCATTAGCCCCCGAATGGATCGAGGCTAGAGTGAGAAAAAAGGGTTAGGGACCTCCCTGACTGACTCTTCAGGTTATATGAGAGCTTCGTTCTGGGTTGACTGTCACGGATGACGTCATTAACCTCTTTCAGTCGGCTTGATCCGTTCCAAGTTTTTTGTTGAGTGGATTTCTTTACCCGTGAAGCATCGAGCGCCGGTGCGCGCGGGATTTCTATTTTGACAAGTTGTTCTGCAGCCAACGGATATCGCGGGATTCGGATTTTTTGGGAAGCGCGCGGAACGGGGGCGGCCGCAGTAATCGGAAGTGACAATGCGAAGGCTCCTCGATCTCCGCGCCGCCTTTTTCGCCACGTACTGCGCGCGCGCCTGCCACGGGATTTGACTGGATTGCTTGGGCCTACTGGTCAGCCACTCGGAAGCGACCCCTTATAAGTTGTCGGCTCGGAGTCCCCCAACAGTGCGTGTGCTCTTCTCTTCTCCTTCTTCCTCTCTTTCTTCGTAACCTCCCCCGCTTCCTTCGCTCTCGCCCAGCCACCGCAAACCAGCTCGAGATCTCGCCGGCGACGATGGTGAAGGGCAAGACGACCGCTCTGGAGCGCGCGAAGAAGGCGGCGGCGGCGGGGAAGGGGAAGAAGTCTGCGCGCGGCGGATCTTCCTCTCGGACGGCCCTGCCCAAAGGTTGGATCCAGGGCGACTGGATGCCATCGGTGCTCCGGCAGGAGGATCTTGATGATCTGGTTGAGGGGGGAGCCATTCCACACAGGGCTGCGCGTCTTCCAGGGGGAGAGATCGAACCCCAACCTCGCGATGGTGAGTGCGTGCTCCTGGCCACTCACATCGATCGAGAGTTTTCTCTACCGCCCCATTCTTTCTTCCGCAGCTTCTTGAACTTCTTTGGAGCGCAGCTCCATCACTTTACCCCAAACTCCATAGTCTATCTTGCCGCTTTCATTTCTATGTGTGAGGCGTTCCTGGGTTGCCGCCCACACTGGGGGCTTTTCAAGCACATCTTCACCTGTCGCTCTCAGTCGGTCAAGAAGGCCAAGTCGAGTGATGAGAAGACACAAGTGATCCAGCTGTGTGGGGGCTTGGCGATCCAGACGAGGGGGAAGAGCTGTTTCCCATCCATTACTTTCCCGGAGTCAGTCCGAGGCTGGCAGGCGACTTGGTTCTACTGCCAGGATCAGGCGACTCCAGGGCAGTCGACTGGGCTTCCACCTTTCTCCCTCGACCGAGCCGAAAAGCCTGCTTCTCTGAAGGTGACGCCTGAAGAAAAGGCCCAGGTCAAGGTACTGGCGGGTCGAGTGGTTGAACTTGTCCGCGAGGGCGTGACGGGGATGGATCTGCTGGAAGTCTTCCTCAAGAGGCGAATCCAACCGCTCCAGGCTCGGGACCACCCGATGTGGCTGTATTCTAGCCTCGAGGACACCACTCAGATCCACCCGGAGGAGGTCACTGACGAGATGTTGGAGGGGTGGTTGTCAAGCATCACGGGGAACAAGGACAACCCCCGAGGAGCCAGGAGGGTCATTCCACTCGACAGTTCGTATGAGGTCGACCAGGTGCGTTTTTATGCTCCCGACTAAAATCTTCGTTTTCCGCATTGGTCTTCCTTTGAGCAGGTCGATTGACTTTCGTTTTGTCTGCTGTTTTTCAGGCGACCACTGAGATGTACTCGACGCCCAACGGGGCACAGGGGTCGACTGAGGAAGGAGAAGGTGTTGGAAATATGCCCTAGAGGCAATAATAAATAAGTTATTATTATATTTCCTTGTTCATGATAATCGTTTATTATCCATGCTATAATTGTATTGATAGGAAACTCAGATACATGTGTGGATACATAGACAACACCATGTCCCTAGTAAGCCTCTAGTTGACTAGCTCGTTGATCAATAGATGGTTACGGTTTCCTAATCATGGACATTGGATGTCGTTGATAACGGGATCACATCATTGGGAGAATGATGTGATGGACAAGACCCAATCCTAAGCCTAGCACAAAGATCGTATAGTTCGTTCGCTAAAGCTTTTCTAATGTCAAGTATCATTTCCTTAGACCATGAGATTGTGCAACTCCCGGATACCGTAGGAATACTTTGGGTGTGCCAAACTTCACAACGTAACTGGGTGGCTATAAAGGTACACTACAGGTATCTCCGAAAGTGTCTGTTGGGTTGGCACGAATCGAGACTGGGATTTGTCACTCCGTGTAAGCGGAGAGGTATCTCTGGGCCCACTCGGTAGGACATCATCATAATGTGCACAATGTGATCAAGGAGTTGATCACGGGATGATGTGTTACGGAACGAGTAAAGAGATTTGTCGGTAACGAGATTGAACAAGGTACCGGGATACCGACGATCGAATCTCGGGCAAGTATCGTACCGCTAGACAAAGGGAATTGTATACGGGATTGATTAAGTCCTTGACATCATGGTTCATCCGATGAGATCATCGTGGAACATGTGGGAGCCAACATGGGTATCCAGATCCCGCTGTTGGTTATTGACCGGAGAACGTCTCGGTCCTGTCTGTATGTCTCCCGAACCCATAGGGTCTACACACTTCAGGTTCGATGACGCTAGGGTTATAAAGGAAGTTTGTATGTGGTTACCGAATGTTGTTCGGAGTCCCGGATGAGATCCCGGACGTCACAAGGAGTTCCGGAATGGTCCGAAGGTAAAGATTTATATATGGGAAGTCCTGTTTTGGTCACCGGAAGAGTTTCGGGGTTTATCGGTAACGTACCGGGACCACCGGGAGGGTCCCGGGGGTCCACCAAGTGGGGCCACCAACCCCGGAGGCTTGCATGGGCCAAGGGTGGTGAGGGACCAGCCCCTAAGTGGGCTGGTGCGCCTCCCACAAGGCCCAAGGGCAGCTAGGAGGAAAAAAAGGAGGAAACCCTAGGCTTAGATGGGCCTTAAGGCCCACCCTAGGGGCGCCATCCCTCTCTCCCCCTCTTGGCCGCCACCCTTGTTCCCCATCTAGGGCTGCCGCCCCCCCTAGGGGTGGGAACCCTAGAGGGGGCGCAGCCCCTCCCCTTCCCTTATATATATTGAGGCATAGGGCTGCCCACAACACGCGATTCAATCTCTCGTTGGTGCAGCCCTGCGTCTCTTCTTCCTCCTCTTCTGCGGTGCTTGGCGAAGCCCTGCAGGATTGCCACGCTCCTCCATCATCACCACGCCGTTGTGCTGCTGCTGGATGGAGTCTTCCTCAACCTCTCCCTCTCTCCTTGCTGGATCAAGGCATGGGAGACGTCACCGGGCTGTACGTGTGTTGAACGCGGAGGTGCCGTCCGTTCGACACTAGGATCTTCGGTGATTTGGATCACGATGAGTACGATTCCTTCAACCCCATTCTCTTGAACGCTTCCGCTTAGCAATCTACAAGGGTATGTAGATGCACTCTCCTTCCCCTCGTTGCTAGTCTCTCCATAGATAGATCTTGGTGACACGTAGGAAAATTTTGAATTTCTGCTACGTTCCCCAATAGTGGCATCATGAGCTAGGTCTATTGCGTAGATTCTATGCACGAGTAGAACACAAAGTAGTTGTGGGCGTTGATTTTGTTCAATATGCTTGTCGTTACTAGTCTTATCTTGATTCGGCGGCATCGTGGGATGAAGCGGCCCGGACCAACCTTACACGTATGCTTACGTGAGACCGGTTCCACCGACAAACATGCACTAGTTGCATAAGGTGGTTGGCGGGTGTCTGTCTCTCCCACTTTAGTCGGATCGGATTCGATGAAAAGGGTCCTTATGAAGGGTAAATAGCAATTGGCATATCACGTTGTGGTTTTTGCGTAGGTAAGAAACGTTCTTGCTAGAAACCCATAGCAGCCACGTAAAACATGCAAACAACAATTAGAGGACGTCTAACTTATTTTTGCAGGGTATGCTATGTGATGTGATATGGCCATGAAGAATGTGATGAATGATATGTGATGTATGAGATTGATCATGTTCTTGTAATAGGAATCACGACTTGCATGTCGATGAGTATGACAACCGGCAGGAGCCATAGGAGTTGTCTTTATTTATTTATGACCTGCGTGTCAACATAAACGTCATGTAATTACTTTACTTTATTGCTAACCGTTAGCTGTAGTAGTAGAAGTAATAAGATGACGTGACAACTTCAAGAAGACACGATGATGGAGATCATGGTGTCATGCCGGTGACGATGATGATCATGGAGCCCCGAAGATGGAGATCAAAAGGAGCAAAGTGATATTGGCCATATCATGTCACTATTTGATTGCATGTGATGTTTATCATGTTTATACATCTTATTTGCTTAGAACGACGATAGTAAATAAGATGATCCCTCATTAAAATTTCAAGAAAGTGTTCCCCCTAACTGTGCACCGTTGCGAAAGTTCGTCGTTTCGAAGCACCACGTGATGATCGGGTGTGATAGATTCTAACATTCACATACAACGGGTGTTGACGAGCCTAGCATGTACAGACATGGCCTCGGAACACATGCAAACACTTAGGTTGACTTGACGAGCCTAGCATGTACAGACATGGCCTCGGAACACAGAAGACCGAAAGGTCGAGCATGAGTCGTATAGAAGATACGATCAACATGAAGATGTTCACCGATGTTGACTAGTCCGTCTCACGTGATGATCGGACACGGCCTAGTTGACTCGGATCATGTAATCACTTAGATGACTAGAGGGATGTCTATCTGAATGGGAGTTCATAAGATGAACTTAATTATCCTGAACATAGTCAAAAAGGATTTTGCAAATTATGTCGTAGCTCGCGCTTTAGTTCTGCTATTTAGATATGTTCCTAGAGAAAAATTAGTTGAAAGTTGATAGTAGCAATTATGCGGACTAGGTCCGTAAACTGAGGATTGTCCTCATTGCTTCTTAGAAGGCTTGTGTCCTTAATGCACCGCTTAGTGTACTGAACCTCGAACGTTGTCTGTGGATGTTGCGAACATCTAACATACACATCTTGATAACTACGTGATAGTTCAGTTAAACGGTTTAGAGAGGCACCGAAGACGTTTTTGAAACGTCGCGAAACGTATGAGATGTTTCGAGGGCTGAAATTGGGATTTCAAGCTCGTGCCCACGTTAAGAGGTATAAGACCTCCGACGATTTTCTTAGCCTACAAACTAAGGAGAAAAGCTCAATTGTTGAGCTTGTGCTCAGATTGTCTGAGTACAACAATCATTTGAATCAAGTGGGAGTTGATCTTCCAGATGAGATAGTGATGTTTCTCCGAAGTCATTACCACCAAGCTGCTAGAGCTTCGTGATGAACTATAATATGTCAGGGACATATATGATGATCCTTGAGATATTCGCGATGTTTGACACCACAAAAGTAGAAATCAAGAAGGAGCATCAATTGTTGATGGTTTGTGAAACCACTAGTTTCAAGAAGGGCAAGGGCAAGAAGGGATACTTCATGAAACGGCAATTCAGCTGCTGCTCTAGTGAAGAAACCCAAGGTTGAACCCAAACCCGAGACTAAGTGCTTCTGTAATAAGAGGAACAGCCACTGGAGCAGAATTACCCTAGATACTTGGTAGATAAGAAGGCTGGCAAGGTCGATAGAAGTATATTGGATATACATTGTGTTGATGTGTACTTTACTAGTACTCCTAGTAGCACCAGGGTATTAGATGCCGGTTCGGTTGCTAAGTGTTAGTAACTCGAAATAAAAGCTGCGGGATAAACGGAGACTAGCTAAAGGTGAGATAACTATATGTGTTGGAAGTATTTCCAAGGTTGATCAAATATCGTACGCTCCCTCTACCATCGAGATTGGTGTTTGCATTGAGCATAGACATGATTGGATTATGTCTATCGCAATACGGTTATTCATTTAAGGAGAATAATGGTTACTCTGTTTATTTGAATAATACCTTCAATGGTCTTACGCCTAAAATGAATGGTTCATTGAATCTCGATCATAGTGATACACATGTTCATGCCAAAAGATAGTAATGATAGTACCACCCACTTGTGGCACTGCCACGTAAGTCATATCGGTATAAAACGCATGAAGAAGCTCCATGTTGATGGATCTTTGGGCTCACTCGTTTTTGAAAAGTTTGAGACATGAGAACCATGTCTGTTGGTATATATGCATGAAGAAACTCCATGCAAATGGACCGTTTTGTACTCACTTGATTTTGAATCACTTGAGACATGCAAATCATACCACATGGACAAGATGACTAAAAGCCTCGGTTTCAGTAAAATGGAACTAGAAAGCAACTTGTTGGAAGTAATACATTTTGATGTGTGCAGTCCAATGAGTGTTGAGGCATGTAGTGGATATCATTATGTTCTTACTTCACAGATGATCTGAGTAGATGTTGAGTATATTTACTTGATGAATCACGAGTCTGAATTATTGAAAGGTTCAAGTAATTTCAGGGTGAAGTTGAAAGATCTTGGTGACAAGAGGATAAAAGATCTATGATATGATCATAGAGATGAATATCTGAGTTACGAGTTTGGCACAGAATTAAGACATTGTGGGAATTGTTTCGCAACTAATACAGCCTAGAACACCATAGTGTGATGGTGTGTCCGAACATCATAACTGCACCCTATTAGATATGATGTATACCATGATGTCTCTTATCGAATTACCATGATAGTTTATGGGTTAGGCATTAGAGACAACCACATTCACTTTAAATATGGCACCACGTAATTCCGATGAGATGACACCGTATGAACTATGGTTTAGAGAAACCTAAGCTGTCATTTCTTAAAAGTTTGGGGATGCGACGCTTATGTGAAAAGTTTCAGGTTGATAAGCTCGAACCCAAAGCGGATAAATGCATCTTCATAGGACACCCAAAACAGTTGGGTATACATCCTGTCTCAGATTCGAAAGCAATAAGGGATTGTTTCTAGAATCGGGTCCTTTCTCGAGGAAAAGTTTCTCTCGAAAGAATTGAGTGGGAGGATGGTGGAGACTTGATGAGGTTATTGAACCGTCTCTTCAACTAGTGTGTGGCAGGGCACAGGAAGTTGTTCCTGTGGTACCTACACCAATTGAAGTGGAAGCTTATGATAGTGATCATGAAACTTCAGATCAAGTCACTACCAAACCTCGTGGGATGACAAGGATGCGTACTACTTCAAAGTGGTACGTAATCCTGTCTTGGAAGTCATGTTGCTAGACAACAATGAACCTACGAGCTATGGAGAAGCGGTGGTGGGCCTGGATTCCGATAAATGGCTCGAGGCCATATAATCCGAGAGAGGATCCATATATGAAAACAAAGTGTAGACTTTGGCAGAACAGCTCGATGGTCGTAAGGCTGTTGAGTACAGATGGATTTTAAAAGGAAGACGGACAATGATGGTAAGTATCACCATTAAGAAAGCTCGACTTGTCGTTAAGATGTTTTTCCGACAAGTTCAAGGAGTTGACTACGATGAGACTTTCTCACTCGTAGCGATGCTAAGAGTCTGTTGAAATTATGTTAGCGATTACTGCATTAATTATGAAATGTTGCAGATAGGATGTCAAAACATTGTTTCCTCGACAATTTTCTTGAGGAAAGATTGTATGTGATACAACCGGAAGGTTTTGTCAATCCTGAAAGATGCTAATAAGTATGCAAAGCTCCAGCAATCCCTCTAAGGACTGGAGTAAGCATCTTGGAGTTGGAATGTACACTTTGATGAGATGATCAAAGATTTTGGGTGTATACAAAGTTTATGAGAAACTTGTATTTCCAAAGAAGTGAGTGGGAGCACTATAGAATTTCTGATGAATAAATGTTGTTGATCAGAAATGATGTAGAATTTCTGGAAAGCATATAGGGTTATTTTCAAAGTGTTTTTCAATGGAAAGCGTGGATTAAGCTACTTGAGCATTGAGCATCAAGATCTATAAGGATAGATCAAAACGCTTAATGGAACTTTCAAATGAGCACATACCTTGACAAGATTTTGAAGGAGTTCAAAATGGGTCGGCAAAGAAGGAGTTCTTGGCTGTGTTATAAGGTGTGAACATTGAGTAAGACTCGAAACCTGACCGCGGCAGAATAGAGAGAAAGGACGAAGGTCGTCCCCTATGCTTAAGGCATAGGCTCTACAGTATGCTATGCTGTGTACCGCACCTGAAGTGTGCCTTGCCATGAGTCAGTCAAGGGGTACAAGAGTGATCCAAGAATGGATCACAGGACAGCGGTCAAAGTTATCCTTAGTAACTAGTGGACTAAGGAATTTTCTCGATTATGGAGGTGGTAAAAGAGTTTGTCGTAAAGGGTTACGTCGATGCAAGCTTAACACCTATTCGGATAGCTCTGAGTAGAGATACAGGATACGTATAATGGAGCAACAATTTAGAATAGCTCCAAGTAGAACAGTTATTTGGAATAGCTCCAAATAGAACGTGGTAGCTACATCTAGGAGATGACATAGAGATTTGTAAAGCACACACGGATCTGAAAGGTTCAGACCCGTTGACTAAACACCTCTCTCACAAGCAACATGATCAAACCCAGAACACATTGAGTGTTAATCACATAGTGATGTGAACTAGATTATTGACTCTAGTAAACTCTTTGGATGTTGGTCACATGGTGATGTGACCTGTGAGTGTTAATCACATGGCGATGTGAACTAGATTATTGACTCTAGTGCAAGTGGGAGACTGTTGGAAATATGCCCTAGAGGCAATAATAAATAAGTTATTATTATATTTCCTTGTTCATGATAATCGTTTATTATCCATGCTATAATTGTATTGATAGGAAACTCAGATACATGTGTGGATACATAGACAACACCATGTCCCTAGTAAGCCTCTAGTTGACTAGCTCGTTGATCAATAGATGGTTACGGTTTCCTAACCATGGACATTGGATGTCGTTGATAACGGGATCACATCATTGGGAGAATGATGTGATGGACAAGACCCAATCCTAAGCCTAGCACAAAGATCGTATAGTTCGTTCGCTATAGCTTTTCTAATGTCAAGTATCATTTCCTTAGACCATGAGATTGTGCAACTCCCGGATACCGTAGGAATATTTGGGTGTGCCAAACTTCACAACGTAACTGGGTGGCTATAAAGGTACACTACAGGTATCTCCGAAAGTGTCTGTTGGGTTGGCACGAATCGAGACTGGGATTTGTCACTCCGTGTAAGCGGAGAGGTATCTCTGGGCCCACTCGGTAGGACATCACCATAATGTGCACAATGTGATCAAGGAGTTGATCATGGGATGATGTGTTACGGAACGAGTAAAGAGACTTGTCGGTAACGAGATTGAACAAGGTACCGGGATACCGACGATCGAATCTCGGGCAAGTATCGTACCCCTAGACAAAGGGAATTGTATACGGGATTGATTAAGTCCTTGACATCGTGGTTCATCCGATGAGATCATCGTGGAACATGTGGGAGCCAACATGGGTATCCAGATCCCGCTGTTGGTTATTGACCGGAGAACGTCTCGGTCATGTCTGCATGTCTCCCGAACCCGTAGGGTCTACACACTTAAGGTTCGATGACGCTAGGGTTATAAAGGAAGTTTGTATGTGGTTACCGAATGTTGTTCGGAGTCCCGGATGAGATCCCGGACATCACGAGGAGTTCCGGAATGGTCCGGAGGTAAAGATTTATATATGGGAAGTCCTGTTTTGGTCACCGGAAGAGCTTCGGGGTTTATCGGTAACGTACCAGGACCACCGGGAGGGTCCCGGGGGTCCACCAAGTGGGGCCACCAACCCCGGAGGCTTGCATGGGCCAAGGGTGGTGAGGGACCAGCCCCTAAGTGGGCTGGTGCGCCTCCCACAAGGCCCAAGGGCAGCTAGGAGGAAAAAAGGAGGAAACCCTAGGCTTAGATGGGCCTTAAGGCCCACCCTAGGGGCGCCATCCCTCTCTCCCCCTCTTGGCCGCCACCCTTGTTCCCCATCTAGGGCTGCCGCCCCCCCTAGGGGTGGGAACCCTAGAGGGGGCGCAGCCCCTCCCCTTCCCTTATATATATTGAGGCATAGGGCTGCCCACAACACGCGATTCAATCTCTCGTTGGTGCAGCCCTGCGTCTCTTCTTCCTCCTCTTCTGCGGTGCTTGGCGAAGCCCTGCAGGATTGCCACGCTCCTCCATCATCACCACGCTGTTGTGCTGCTGCTGGATGGAGTCTTCCTCAACCTCTCCCTCTCTCCTTGCTGGATCAAGGCATGGGAGACGTCACCGGGCTGTACGTGTGTTGAACGCGGAGGTGCCGTCCGTTCGACACTAGGATCTTCGGTGATTTGGATCACGATGAGTACGACTCCTTCAACCCCGTTCTCTTGAACGCTTCCGCTTAGCGATCTACAAGGGTATGTAGATGCACTCTCCTTCCCCTCGTTGCTAGTCTCTCCATAGATAGATCTTGGTGACACATAGGAAAATTTTGAATTTCTGCTACGTTCCCCAACAGAAGGGAGCGGAGGCGAGAGCGGGGATGACCAAGGCAAGTGGGAGTCGGATGGTGAAGGAGAGGGAGGCGATGACATCTTCTCCAGCGAAGAGGAGGAGGAGGAGGCCGAACCCCCCCCCCCCCCCCCCCCCCGCCCGGAAAGGCGATCCAAGCTCGCACATGACCCGGCGCAGGAACGTGGCAAGGCGACTGCCTCCGTTGGGCCGTCGTCAAAACGCCCTCGGACGTCTTCTCCAACACCGACTGGGAAGGTCCCCAAGAAACCACGCACGACGCTATCCAAGCCGCCCAAGACTCTGCCCAAGATGAAGATAACTGTCCCTGTTATTTCCGGGTAATAAAGCTTGTTTTCCTTCGTCGATGGAGGACGGATCCTTGGTCGACTTGTTGAGCTAACTGGCTGACTTTTCGAAATTTGCAGCGCTGCTACCTCTGAGGTCTCTGCCAAAGACGACGACCAAGAGATGGGGGACGCTGTTACCTCCAACCCTGGTACGATTATTGACGTTCTGTTTTTGAGTCGACTGGTCGGTTCTTGCAATTCTGGTCGATTGAAAGTTTTCCTTGCAGCCCCTCCTCATGTTATCGACCTCCCGGATGACGACGATGATGAACCACTGAGGATGAGGAGGACTAAGAGGTCGTCGGCTGACAGGACTCCCCAGCCTACTCCAGCGCCTGAGACCGTGGCTCGGGATGGTGGCGACGCCCCTCGGGCTTCTGTGACCTTTGCCAATCCCCTGTTGAGTGCGCAGCCTTCGGCGTCGACTGCAGATCCAACTTTGCTTTTTGTCGCATACCCTGCCCCTGAGGACGAAGTGGCTGCTGCGAAGGAGGCTATACGCCAGGCGGGGGTCATGATGGAACAGGTGAAGAAGGCTCGGGAGGCCAGCCAGGCAGCCTATGACGCAAGTTCGGCGCTTCAGAGCAATGTCCAGGTCAGTCGACTTGAAACTTGATTATTTGAAGAGTCTTTCTCCCTCTCTCTTTTTTTTGAAGATTTTTGTATCTGTACGCCCACTGGGTGTGTTTTCCCCTTCTTGGACTAGTGGGGGCACGCTGAGTGCACCCACTGGGTGTAGTCCCCGAGACTACTGTGGACTGCTGGCGGTTGACTGTAGTCTTTACATTGCGTTTCTGTATCTGTATTCCTTTTCTTGGTCTGGTCGAGCCATGTCGAATGGATCTGTATCCGGTCGACTGCGGACAGTCGACTTTTTTTTAAACCAGTGGGGGCACGCTGAGTGCACCCACTAGGTGTAGTCCCCGAGACTACTGTCGAATGTTTTTGATTCGGCTGTAGTCTTAGAAACGTCGCCTTTTTTCCTCGGTTACTCAGAAGCAACTTATTTTGGATGTCTGTCGACTGATTTTTCCTTTTGCAGAAATCTTGTGAACTTGCGTCTCGCTATACTGAGTTGGAGAAGCAGCGGATTCAACTGACCCTTGATCTGGAGCTGGCCAGAACGGAGCTGCAGAAGGTCAGAGATGGCGTTGCTGGTAAGACGACCTTGTCGACTGGTTTTGTTTTTAGGCTTGAGTACCCTTCTGCTGTTTTTGAGCCAATCATCGTTTCTTTTGCAGGAGAACTGAGCGAGGCTCTGGCGAAGAAGGATCGGGACTTGGCTGCTGCCCACAAGGAGGCTGATGACAAGATTGCTCTGGCTGAACAGAAGCTGGCTTCGGTCAGCCAGATAGAAGATGAGAATACCAAGCTGAAGACCGCTCTGAACAAAGCCAATAGGGAGTGCTCGCGTTGGAAGAAGGAGCACCTCACCCTGAGCGAGCAGATGGAAGGCGTCGCTCGCAGGAGGGACGACCTGGAGAGCTACTTGAGGAGTCTCGCCAAGACGTTGTACACCAAGCTCGAAGGTGCGCATTCAATTCCGACTGGTTTTCTTTTGTGTCGACTCAGTTTGCGATCGTTGGCTTATCCTTGGGTCTTGTATGCAGAGTTTTGTCAGAACTTCGAAGAGGAGACCGGGCGAATTGAAACGGGTTTGGACCCAATCAATTCTCCGGTGAATGATGATGCCGCCATGAATCTGCTCCGACTCGAATCTCGTATCGATGGCGCCATGGATTACTTGGCTTGGCTGAAGGTTGCCATGTCGCGGATCGACCCGACACTTTGGCTAAAGTCTACGCTCCAGAATGATCTCGAGTCTCTGATGACTCGACTTGACAGAATCCCCGATCGAGTGCAGGAGTGGAAGAAGTCTTCTGCCCGGTGCGGTGCTGATGTGGCTCTATCTTTAGTCTGCGTCCATTGCAAGGAGGCGCGAGAAGAGAAGTTGGCCGCCATCCAAGTCGCCAATACCAAGAGGCACAGCTTTCAAGACTTCATGGAGACCTTCATCGCTGCTGCCACTCGTATTGCGGACGGAATCGACCTGGATGAGTTCGTCGCCCCTCCAGTCCTCCACCTGAGGAATAAAAAAAACTTTTATGCCTTTCCTTAAATTTGCCTCGGAATGCCGAGTGGATTTGTAACCGTTTAAACTCTGCCGAGCCGAGGGCTCGAGTACTTTGATTTGGGGCCTGGGGCCTTTTAAGCTTTATCCGAACTTAATTTCTTGCTGAATATCTTCGTGGTTTTGATCTATCGTGTAGGACTTTGGTCTTGTATTCAGACGAGTGTTAGACTGCAGATAAGCCCCCGAGTGGGAGGATTGCTCTCCACTCGGTAGGATTTTTCAAACTTAGGCGAGTGCTTGACTGCAGCTAAGTTTCCGAGTGGGAGAACTTAGGCGAGTACTGGACTGCAGCTAAGCCCCCGAGTGGGAGGATTGCTCTCCACTCGGTAGGATTTTTTCAAACTTAGGCGAGTGCTTGACTGCAGCTAAGTTTCCGAGTGGGAGAACTTAGGCGAGTACTGGACTGCAGCTAAGCCCCCGAGTGGGAGGATTGCTCTCCACTCGGTAGGATTTTTTCAAGCTTAGGCGAGTGCTTGACTGCAGCTAAGTTTCTGAGTAGGAGAACTTAGGCGAGTACTGGACTGCAGATAAGCCCCCGAGCGGGAGGATTGCTCTCCACTCGGTAGGATTTTTCAAACTTAGACGAGTGCTTGACTGCAGCTAAGTTTCCGAGTGGGAGAACTTAGGCGAGTCATGGACTGCAGCTAAGCCCCTGAGTGGGAGGATTGCTCTCCACTCGGTAGGATTTTTTCAAACTTAGGCGAGTGCTTGACTGCAGCTAAGTTTCCGAGTGGGAGAACTTAGGCGAGTACTGGACTGCAGCTAAGCCCCCGAGTGGCAGGATTGCTCTCCACTCGGTAGGATTTTTTCAAACTTAGGCGAGTGCTTGACTGCAGCTAAGTTTCCGAGTGGGAGAACTTAGGCGAGTACTGGACTGCAGCTAAGCCCCCGAGTGGGAGGATTGCTCTCCACTCGGTAGGATTTTTTCAAACTTAGGCGAGTGCTTGACTGCAGCTAAGTTTCCGAGTGGGAGAACTTAGGCGAGTACTGGACTGCAGCTAAGCCCACAAGTGGGAGGATTGCTCTCCACTCGGTAGGATTTTTTCAAGCTTAGGCGAGTGCTTGACTGCAGCTAAGTTTCCGAGTGGGAGAACTTAGGCGAGTACTGGACTGCAGCTAAGCCCCCGAGTGGGAGGATTGCTCTCCACTCGGTAGGATTTTTTTCAAACTTAGACGAGTGCTTGACTGCAGCTAAGTTTCCGAGTGGGAGAACTTAGGCGAGTAATGGACTGTAGCTAAGCCCCCGAGTGGGAGGATTGCTCTCCACTCGGTAGGATTTTTTCAAACTTAGGCGAGTGCTTGACTGTAGCTAAGTTTCCGAGTGGGAGAACTTAGGCGAGTACTGGACTGCAGCTAAGCCCCCGGGTGGGAGGATTGCTCTCCACTCGGTAGGATTTTTTCAAACTTAGGCGAGTGCTTGACTACAGCTAAGTTTCCGAGTGGGAGAACTTAGGCGAGTACTGGACTGCAGCTAAGCCCCCGAGTGGGAGGATTGCTCTCCACTCGGTAGGATTTTTTCAAACTTAGGCGAGTGCTTGACCGCAGCTAAGTTTCCGAGTGGGAGAACTTAGGCGAGTACTGAACTACAGCTAAGCCCCCGAGTGGGAGGATTGCTCTCCACTCGGTAGGATTTTTTCCAAACTTAGGCGAGACGGACTCGCAGCCAAGTCACCCACTAGGGGATTTTGTATGCAAACAAAGTGACAGCCATTATTGGAACACTCTTGTCTTTGATAAAAATGAATAGTAGAAATTATTTTTCTTATTACATCTCATCTAAGGGAGAACTCAGGTGTAAAAGGGGCGGAGCAGTTCCGCGTTCCAAGCTCGTGGTCCGTCGATCTGGCGATCGACATTGTAGAGGTGGTATGCCCCATTGTGGAGGACTCTGGTGACTATGAAGGGGCCTTCCCAGGTAGGAGCAAGTTTGTGTGGCTTCTGTTGATCCACTCGGAGGACCAGATCTCCTTCTTGGAAGGCTCGACTTTTCACATTCCGGGCGTGAAAACGGCGCAAGTCTTGCTGATAAATGGTCGATCTGATCATGGCCATCTCCCTTTCTTCTTCTAAGAGGTCGACTGCGTCTTGCCGGGCCTACTCTGCTTCATCTTCGGTGTAAAGTTCGACTCGGGGTGCATTATGAAGAAGATCACTCGGCAGGACTGCTTCGGCTCCATAGACCAGAAAGAATGGAGTCCTTCCAGTCGACCGGTTAGGGGTGGTCCTTAATCCCCACAGAACTGACGGAAGCTCGTCGACCCAAGCGCCTGCCGTGTGCTTGAGATCGCGCATCAGTCGAGGCTTTAGCCCTTTGAGAATCAGACCATTTGCTCTCTCAGCCTGTCCATTCGACTGGGGATGAGCGACCGAAGCGTAGTCGACTTGTGTGCCTTGAGAAGCGCAAAATGCTTTGAACTCGTCCGAATCAAAGTTTGACCCGTTATCAGTGATGATGCTATGCGGGACTCCATATCTAAATGTTAACCCTCTGACGAAACTGATAGCAGTGCCAGCGTCGAGGTTCTTGATGGGCTTAGCTTCGATCCATTTAGTAAATTTGTCGACTGCCACAAGCACATGAGTGAATCCACTCCTGCCCGTTCTTAGGGGACCAACCATGTCCAATCCCCAAACGGCAAAGGGCCAGACAAGCGGAATGGTCTTCAGGTCTGATGCGGGCTTGTGCGACATGTTGGAGTAGAACTGGCACCCTTCACACTTGTCGACTATCTCTTTTGCCATCTCATTTGCTCTTGGCCAGTAAAATCCAGCTCGGTATGCTTTAGCCACAATAGTCCGAGAGGACGCATGGTGACCACAGGTCCCCGAGTGGATATCATTAAGGATTATCTGACCCTCTTCTGGTGTTATGCATTTTTGGCCGACTCCAGTCACGCTCTCTTTATACAGCTGTCCCCTTATGACTGTGAAGGCTTTGGATCGGCGGACGATCTGTCGAGCCTCCTCCTCGTCTTCTGGGAGTTCTTTCCTTAGGATATATGCGATGTACGGTATTGTCCAGTCACGGGTGATTGCCAAGACTTCCATAATTAGGTCGACCACCGCAGGCACTTCAACTTCAGTCGGATCTGTGGCACTTTTCGGCTGCGGGCTTCTTCTGTGAAAGGATCCTCTTGGACTGACGGTGAGTGAATGTGTTCCAAGAACACGTTGTTTGGAATGGCTTCTCTCTTGGAGCCTATCTTTGCCAAGTCGTCAGCTGCCTGATTTTTCAGTCGGGGGATGTGGTGGAGCTCCAACCCCTCGAACTTCTTCTCTAGCTTTCGCACTGCATTGCAATACCCAGTCATTGCCGGACTCCTGACGTCCCACTCCTTCATCACTTGATTAACCACCAAATCTGAATCGCCATAGACCATGAGGCGACGGACGCCGAGTGAAATGGCCATGCACAATCCATACAAAAGTGCCTCGTACTCCGCTTCTTTGTTGGAGGAATCGAAGTGAATCTGGAGAACATATCTGAGCTTATCACCTCGGGGGGAGACTAGGACTACTCCCGCGCCCAAACCATTCAGCATCTTGGATCCATCAAAGAACATAGTCCAGTGTTTCGAGTGAACTTGAGTCGGAAGTTGCTGTTCAATCCACTCGGCGATGAAATCCGCGATTGCTTGGGACTTGATAGCCTTCTTTGCTTCAAACTTGATATCTAAAGGAAGGAGTTCAATCGCCCACTTGGCCACTCGACCAGTTGCGTCTCTGTTATGCAGGATCTCTGATAGTGGGGCGTCGCTGACGACTGTAATGGAGTGGTCAGAGAAATAATGTGCAACTTTCTTCGTGGTCATATAAATCCCATATACAAGCTTCTGGTAGTGGGGGTATCTTTGTTTTGACGGGGTCAAAACTTCAGACACATAATATACAGGGCGTTGAACTTTCAAGGCCTTCCCTTCCTCTTCTCGTTCGGCCGTAAGTACTGTACTGACAACTTGTCCTGTGGCTGCAATGTAAAGCAGCAGAGGTTCTTTGCTGATTGGGGCAGCTAGCACCAGCTGGGTGGAGAGCAGAGCTTTGAGCTCTGCAAACGCTGCATCAGCTTCTGGAGTCCACTCGAACTTGTCAGACTTCTTCATCAGTCAGTAAAGAGGCAACGCTTTTTCACCGAGTCGAGAAATGAATCGACTTAAGGTGGCCAAGCAGCCTGTAAGCTTTTGGACATCATGCACGCGTATAGGACGCTTCATCCGGAGTATGGTGCCAATTTTTTCAGGATTGGCGTCGATTCCCCGTTCGGAAACGAGAAAACTGAGTAGCTTTCCACCTGGAACCCCGAAAGTGCACTTTGACGGATTGAGCTTGATATCGTACCTCCTGAGGTTGGCAAAGGTTTCAGCAAGGTCAGCCCGCAGGTCGGAACCTTTCCTGGACTTGACCACGATATCATCCATGTACGCCTCCACATTCCGACTGATTTGAGTGAGTAAACACTTCTGGATCATTCTCATGAATGTGGCTCCGGCGTTCTTGAGGCCAAATGGCATGGTGACGTAACAGAAGCATCCGAATGGAGTGATGAAGGCTGTTTTGATTTCGTCGGGCCCATACAGACGGATCTGATGGCACCCGGAATAGGCATCTAGAAAAGACAATCTCTCGCATCCCGCAGTTGAGTCGACAATTTGGTCGATGCGAGGGAGAGGAAAATGATCTTTCAGGCAGGCCCGATTGATATGTTTGAAATCAATGCACATACGGAGTGACTTGTCCTTCTTGGGGAACATGACGACATTGGCGAGCCACTCGGAGTGGTAAATCTCTCAGATGAACTCGACTGCTAAGAGCCGAGCCACTTCTTCGCCAATGGCTTGTTTCTTCTGGACGGCGGACCGTCGAAGATGTTCCTTCACGGGCTTGAACTTTGGGTCGACTCGCAGACGGTGCTCAGCCAGCCCCCTGGGAACTCCAGGCATGTCAGAGGGTTTCCATGCGCAGATGTCCCAGTTCTCACGGAGGAGCTGGATGAGCGCTTCTTCCTATTTGGAGTCGAGCGTCGTCGAGATGTGAGTCAGAGCAGCGTCGGGGTCGGTCGGGTGAATGTGGACTGTCTTTGTTTCACCAGCCGACTGAAAAGCTGACTCGGAGGCGGGCTTCTTAGCCCGCAGCAATTCACTCGGGTCGGCAGTCTTTTGGTACTCTTTCAACTCGACCACTGCCATCTGAGCGTCGGCGATCTTTGATCCCTTCTGAAAACACTCTTCTGCTTTCTTCCGGTTGCCCGTAACAGTGATCACACCCTTGGGGCCAGGCATCTTTAATTTAAGATACACGTAACATGGTCGAGCCATGAAGCGTGCGTAAGCTGGCCTGCCCAAAATGGCGTGATAAGCACTCTGGAAGTCCACAACTTCAAATGTCAACTTTTCTTTGCGGTAATTCTTTGAATCACCAAAAACCACATCGAGAGCAATCTAGCCGAGTGACTCGGCTTTCTTCCCAGGAATGACTCCGTGGAAGCTCATGTGACTGGTGCTGAGTCTGGACATCGGAATGCCCATTCCTTTCAAAGTTTCAGCATACAGTATGTTCAGGCCACTGCCGCCATCCATCAGGACTTTGGTCAGTCGAGTGCCTTCGATGACTGGGTCGACCACCAAAGCTTGCCTCCCTGGGGTGGCAATGTGCGTCGGGTGATCAGACTAGTCGAATGTGATGGCGGTCTGAGACCATTTGAGGTAGCTAGGTGTTTCCGGAGCAACCATATTCACCTCACGGTTAATGACTTTCAGTCGACTTTTGCTTTCGACATCCGCAAAAATCATCAAGGTGGAATTGACTTGGGGGTATCCATCGTCACTATCCTCTTTGTCCTCAACTCTGTCTGGTTCCTTTTCCTTATCTTTGGGCTGCTTGCCCTGAAACTGCTGGATCAGGAGCCGGCACTGTCGAGTGGTATGCTTCGGGAAAATAAAATTTCCCTCTTCATCTTTCTTGGTGTGGATGTGACATGGCAGGTCCAAAACATCATTCCCATCCTGATCCTTAACCTTCTTGGGCTTCCACGTGCCCTTGGGTTTTCCCTTGAAGTTTCCCTGGGCCACAGCCAGGGCCTCCCCAGGGGCGGCTGGCTCGGCCTTCCGCTTCTGCTTCCGACTGGAGTTTCCTCCGGTTTCTTGGGCGACTGATTTGAGTTTGCCACTTCGGAGTCGGTCCTCGTCTTCACCATTAGCGTACTTGGTGGCAATCTCCATCATCCGATTCAGGGACATCTCCCCAGTCCGACCAAACTTCAGATTCAATTCCCTATATTTGACGCCTTCCTTGAAAGCGCAAACTGCTTGATGGTCTGGCACGTTCTCGACCGAGTGGTGCAGTGTGATCCACCTCTGGATGTATTCTCTCAGTGTTTCATTCGGCTTCTGCACGCAAGACCGCAACTCCGTAAGGCCTGCAGGGCGCTTGCACGTCCCTTCGAAGGTTGTGATAAACACTCGGGCGAGATCCTCCCAAGTGTAAATGCTGCTGGGCGCCAACTGATTCAGCCACGCCCTAGCTGAGCCTTCCAACATGAGAGGTAAATGCTTCATGGCCACCTCATCATTGCCGCCGCCAATCTGCACGGCCACTCGGTAATCTTCAAGCCATGTGTCGGGCTTGGATTCACCGGTGAACTTGCTGACTCCAGTCACCAGTCTGAAGTTGGGAGGGATCACCGCGGCCCTGATGGCTCGACTGAAACATTCAGGCCCTGAGGCATGCGCTCTGCTGCCGGTGGGCGTATCTCTATGGTGGCCCTCTCGATGAGCCCTGTTCCTATCCACCAAACCTTGAACGAGGATGGATCTCGCGTCAAAGCTTGGGTCCTTGGGGTCGACTGGGATCCTCTGCCCAACATTATGGGGGCGCCTGTCATCTCGATGTCGGGGTGCATACGATCCACTCCTCGGGGGAGGGGATGGCACTCGACGTCTATCATCACGGTCGGGTCGGTGATCATGCTGTTCATTCCTCATGTACTGATCGTGCCGGTCTCCACGTCCCTCACGCCTCAGGGGCGATCTCGGGCTGTGAGCCGACTGGACTGTTTCTGTTGCAACGGATCGACTGTGGATCCTGTCCCGCAACTGAGAGACGACAGAATTCTGATTTCCCGCCACTCGGAGCAATGCTCTGATCTGCAACAATCCTCTGCCAGCCTCTGACTGGGAGGGCTGGATTGACTCTGCTATGCGGGCCGCGGCAGCCAAATTCTGAACTGGAGTTCGGTATACCTGCGGCGGTGGGAAGAGCTGACGTCGACTGGATTCGGGAGCTTGCTGTCGTCGACTGGACTCGGGAGCCCGCTGACGCGCTCGCTCATCGAGTGCTCGCTGTAGATTCTCCAGTCGAGCGCGCTCGGCCAGATTAGCCAAGCGCGCGTCCTCCAAGGCCCGGGCCTCGGGGGTTTCTCCAACAATAGGAGTGTGGAGCGCGTCCATGTTTCGGCGACGAAGCTCCTCTCGCTGTAATGACGTAAGAGGTTCGGGGAGGTATTCGTCGTGGGGGTGTGACGGATCGCCTCTATCCGCACCACTATCAGCGCGATGGAATCCAGGAGGACTGCGTGTCCCCTCGACCGCCAGGACCTCCGCCAAAGGGTCGCTGCTATCGCACTCGGATGCGGTCTCCGCGGAGCCAGTCGACAGATCGAACAGGCCGCAGAGGGATTCGTCGGGCTCGATTGCCGCGACTTGTGGGGCCACCGACTGGCGGGCCACGGCGTGCCTCACCCACCGCTGGAGTCTCGACCGACCTGAGCGCTTACGCTGGTGGGAGACGGGGCGGGGAGATGACACGGGAGTCGACCGATATGGGGTCGACGGCTGCCTCAGGAGGACGCCACGAACGCACGCGTGGAAGTGCGTCGCACCGCGGACGGGGAGCGCGTCAACGTCGAGCGGCGCCTCCTGGAGCCAGGCGGAGTCGTCGGCGATGAAGGTGAGTGCGCCGAGACGGATCTCGCGGCCCTCTGCTAAAGCTCCGCAGGAAAACATGATCAAGTGGATCGGAAAAATCGCAACTTCTCCAATTAGGCGCTAAGACTAATGCCCCACGGTGGGCGCCAACTGTCGTGGTTCTAAGTCTGACAGTGAGGTAGGGGGTGTGTGTGAAGAGGCTAGACCTTAGCTATTGGGAAGTTGTAAGCACGCAAGGTTTACGAGTTCAGGCCCTTCTCGGAGGAAGTAACAGCCCTACGTCTCGGTGCCCGGAGGCGGTCGATTGAATTATGCGTGTGTAAATGACTGGGATGCGAACCCCTGATACTGAGGAGGGGGTGGCTTATATAGAGTTCGTCGGCCCTCTCCTGCCCTCAGTAATGCAGGGTTTAAGGTACATTTAAGGTGGGGCGTTACTGATAACGTCCCTAATAAAGTGTCATAATAACCATAAAGACTACTTAATAGCTGACCGTTTGCCTGCGGAGTGACTTCAGGACTTTGGTCAGTCGAGTGGTTGGCTTCATGGTCGAGTGATAGCCTCTTGGTCGAGTGTCTTCAACCCGTCGAGTGGGATACCTTCAAGTTGATTGAAAGGTGACTTCTTCTAGAGATGTCCTACGGTAGGGCTCTTTAGGACGGGTCCGTGCCCCTACCGTAGGTACATGGCTTCATCAGGGGCCGGCCCCCCTTTCCTTCCTCCCTCTCTCCTCCTTCCTTCCTCTCCTACTCCTACTTGGAAGCGGGGAATCCTACTCCCGGAAGGAGTAGGACTCCCCTAGGGCGCACCATAGAGAGGGCCGGCCCTCCCCCTCCTCCACTCCTTTATATACAGGGGAGGGGGCACCCCATGGACACACAAGTTGATCATTGATCTTTTAGCCGTGTGCGGTGCCCCCCTCCACCATAATCCACCTTGGTTATATCGTAGCGGTGCTTAGGCGAAGCCCTGTTCCGATAGCATCATCATCATCGTCATCACGCCGTCGTGCCGACGAAACTCTCCCTCAAAGCTCTATTGGATCGTGAGTTCGTGGGATGTCACCGAGCTGAACGTGTGCAGATCGCGGAGGTGCCGTACGTTCGGTACTAGGATCGGTCAATCGTGAAGACGTACGACTACATCAACCGCGTTGTCATAACGCTTCTGCTTACGGTCTACGAGGGTACGTGGACGACACTCTTCCCTCTCGTTGCTATGCATCACCATGATCTTGCGAGTGCGTAGAATTTTTTTTGAAATTACTACGTTTCCCAACACAATGCGCACGCACGGCCAGCCCCACCTATCATCTGCCCAGGCGAACGGTCGTCGTCCTTCTTAAATGGGGAAGCCGTGGACCGGTCGTCATCCACACTACCCACTCCAGCCCGCTACCTCCTCGAAACCCGACACGCCCAAACCCTAGCCTCTCCCCGTCGTCGAACTTGCCGGCCGGCCGCCTCGCAGCCATGGGGTTCTGGAACCACGGCCGCAAAGGGAAGCATGACTGCGAGGCTGGCCCGCCCTCGGGCCGCCACCGCGGCTCCGTGAAAGAGGAGGCCACATCACCACCGCGTCGAGGCCCCGCGCCTGCCCCATTCACCATCGGCCCTAGGGCCGGCGGCGAGCGCGGCTGGCAGTACATCAGCACGGATGTATGCCGACGTTATTGGGAGACGAGGACGCCGGTCCCGTGGGGCGACGCCCACCTCCCCAATAACTGACATCTTTCCGTCGACCGGGTCCCGATCCCGCCGGTCCCGACGAGCGGCCGTGCGCGCCGCGAGGAGATCGAGCGCCGCCGCCGCCAGCTGCCGAACGACCTGTACTACGACGATAGGTACGCCCCCGACTCCGTGGTCTGGGACACGTGGCTAAGAGACGAGCACGACGTGCGGTGCGCCTCTTTCTTCGCCGGCACGTCGTTGGGGCCGTGATGGCCACGTCGAGAAGTGCGCGGGCGTACGCGGGTGCGCGGCCTCACGCCCACGCCGTCGCCTTCACGGTCTCTGTCGCCACCTCCACCTCATCGCATGACAGCAAAGGAGGAGGCCTTGCTCATGCAACGTGTCGTGGAGGACTCCATGAACACGCACGATGAGCGCCAATGGTCGGGTCTCAAGGAGACGATGGCCCTCTCTGCGGCCGGCGACGTCGCCATCCCCGAGCTGGAGATAATAAGGGCGGAGGAGGAGCCAGTGGCCGCGTTTCACCCGGGCCTGGTGGGCCAGCATTGGAGCTAGTCGTGCACGGCTCCGGAGATGGCCGACGCCGTGGGGGGGCGTGAACTGGTGCCCCACGCCGCCGCGGTCACCGGAGAGGGAGGCGTCGCCACGGGAGGAGGTGGTGCAGGCACCTCCCGCCTTCCTGCCCGCTCCCGTGTACCACGGACCGCCGTCACACCTCTGGACGCCGCCGGACTACGTCGACCTTGTCAGCGACGACGATGACACCGGCGGCCAGTGAAGACGGCCACGGCATCGACGGACACAGCAGGAGTGCACGGACAGCGTTTTTTATGTTAATTATGGCAATGTGAACCGTGGAACTGGGCCGTTTTGTGGCTATGATGGTTAATTTATGTTTTATGTTTTTATATTTGCTTTTATTTATTTTTTGATATTTTATTTTAGTTTTTTTTAATCATGTTCACCCAGACATGATTTGAGATGCGGCCGCGCGTTGAACACACTCACGACCCAACGAACAAAAATGGACATGGACGAATCCATTGCCATCCCAAACAGACGAAATCCGGCTAAACCCGATGTTTGTTGGGGTCGTACGGTGAAGTTGGCCGGAGGGCGAGAGGGGGATGGAAGAAGCCGGGCTGCGCCTTTCTGTGGAACGCAAGCAAACACGCTGGCTGGCGTTGCGTCGAGTGAGCCCTGCGCCCCTGACCAGTCACCAGTGCCTAGTTGATGATGGATCCTTCACTCGCTGGCCATCAAATCCGGTTCGCCCGGCGGCGCGTTTGTACTACTAATGTACCGATCCAGATGCAGCCAATCCAACCAAGATTGCGCGACACGTCTGGTGCAGACACGCTCGCCCCGTGACTCGCTACCTCCGGCGTGAACCCCAGCGTTCTTTGCTTCCGCCGTCCTTGTCATGGTACCCGTTTCGTGCTTCATGCCAAAGGCGGCGTGATGGTTCCTGGCATTTAGCTTGCGGCGAACCGGGACGGGCGACGCGTCACTGTCTAGATCCCGATGTGACCACAGCCCTACCCGCATGGGCCACGCCGTGTAAATTCCGATTCCGATCGGGCAGGAGTAGGGCGACGACGGGTGCCCCTGCCTGCCTGCCTGCCTGCCTGCTCGATTGTGCTCGGTTCGCGCTCGGGCGTCTACGGGGAACGCGAACAAGCACAAGCACGGCATGCGAGTCCCCGAAAGATGATGGGCAAAGAAAGATCCGATGGGATCGGGAATTGTGGAGGCCGAGGCCAAGCACCGAATCCGCGAACTGGCTTATTTTATGCCGCCGGCCTCGGGTGATACGCTCAGTAGAGCATGTAAACAAAGGAACCACGGCGAAAGAACCCAAAGAAAGCGAGCATCTACAGCGTACGCAATGTGGCTGCCGCGAATAAACAAGTGCGTGCGTGCGTGCGTGGGTGCGGCCACGGAGATAGGGAACGGGGCCGGACTCCCGGGTGACGACGCATGCGGCAGTGGCGCGAAGCGGATCGGAAGAGCCGGCCGGTCCCGCGGCGCAAGCTCATACGGCGAGCTAGCGTGGGCATGTACAACGTCCTACGTGGAACGCCGGCCGGTGCGTGGTCGCGCGGCAGCCGTCCATGTCGGACCTGCGCGCGGGACCAGCCAGCCATCCGCCACCCACCTACCGGGACTACAGTAGTCCATATGATGGCTCGTTGATGTGCACAGTTCATCATCAGTTAGTGTCTGTGATCATGCTCAATGATGTTCTACTACGACGACATGGACGTGTGATGAGGACGGGATATCCGCCAATCAAGATGCATGGATCGGCCACGTTGTGCAGCCGGGAGCCGGGTGCGATGGACGAGTTCGTACAACACGTGTGCCTGGTGACACCAGGTGGACGGACGAGCCAGCCCTGCGTGCATGCGACCTGGCTCGCCCCCGCCCCAGCGCCGCGCCGCCTGTGCGTGCGGCCGTGTGTCGCGTGTCGGTGCCGGATCCAAGGCCGGGGCCCATCTAGCAACACTGTGCCCGACTGCTACGCACAGGATCTGCTTGTTATCAGTATCAGGTCCATTGTCTATGCATCCCGGCAGCACTGCTGCAGCATGGCGGATTTGGCAAATCTCGAGGAAGTTTCATCGCAGCCGCCGGCCGGCAGCATCTCGGAGCATGTCGATCGATCCTATAGGAGGACCACCAACCGAACCCGCCGCGCCTTTACATAATTATTAGGTTTCTTTTCCATTTGCTTCCTTTTTGCGGCCTACTGTACGTACGTGCATGCACATGTCCCCATCCCATTCCTCTTCGCACACAAAAGCTCCCGTGGGAGACTGGGAGTCCGACACCGACAGAGCTCCACCGTTCAAAAGGTGCAGATAATCCATCAAACACAACAGTCAGTTGATCATACACAAACACACCAGACGTTGAAACCTAACACGAATCGTCAGTTTTCGTTTAGGTGGAGGTGGTGACACTACACAAGGCCGCCAAATGACGACCAAAGTACTCGGCAATGATTTATCGTAGGACTGCCACATGCATGCATGCATCAAGGGCACACTTATGGTTCTTGCTGGTAGCGGTACGGTGGTGTTTCCTGTTCCGAGGAAGAGACAAGCGCTGCCACCATGGCATGGACCCGCCCGGAAATGCGCTCCATGCAACGCAGACACCACTGGCCTGGCCTGATTACTCGATCGATCGATCGGATCCCCATTCAATTCCATCCCATTAAGTCATTAACTGTGCTCACCCGTGACCGACCGATCGATCGACCTCAAGTATATTCCCCGTGACTAGTTAATCTTTGTGCCCATGAAATAAATCCCCGCAAAAAAAGAAGAACGTAATGAAAAGGGTCGATGATGCGTGCATCAAGATTGTCAAAAGAAGGAAGAAAAACAAGGATACGGACGATGAGAGGGACACGAGACACCAAACCTTCACTTTCGTATCATCGTGTCCGTGGAAATTGTGTCGGCAATGATTCGATCACAGTTCTAGTCGATTAAGCGGGCACGCCTGCGGCTTGTTTTGTTTATTTATAACTTAATCATCACATCAGAAACTAACAAAGATTAGGTACAAGGTAACCATCGTTCTGCATGGGCGGATGGATGCATCCTAGTTAGTTAGGGCAGTGGTACTGTCCATTTAGGTCCGATATTCCGAGGACTACGTACGCAGCTTAGCGACTCAACCTAATAAGCATACCAGGGCTGGTTGATTGAAATTGCATGGTCATGCATATACTTGTACTACTAATGGCATTTACAACCGGGCTTGGCAAAACCGGCTCCTCAAACGTCCGACGGCCCGGGTGTGTCCGTGGACACTGACTGGACACCCCTCAAATAATGTAATCCACATCCAAACACTTCAATTACCATATTTCAAATCCATACAGCCTCATGCAACTATATCGATGCACACACATCGTTCGGCTACTCCATCACTGCTAACTAACATGCCATCGGGCTATCAAAATTTGGCATGTTTGGCTATGGTGGAGTTCATCTAGGGTTGTCCTTGCCCTTCCCGGCGCCCTTGCCGTCCTTCTCGCGGAAGTACCGGTCGAAGATGCAGTACAGATCAAGCCGGATCTGCTCGTCGCCAAAGTTGTCCTCGTCGTCGTTGTCCTCCTCCTCCTTCGATGGCAGTCCGGCCATGGCACAGACCGCCCGATTCTGCACTCGGGCGAGGTGCACGTGTTCCTCCACTGTTGTTTCTTCACAATGCGGGCGTGAATGGCTTCCTCCTCTGTAGCTACCCGCGTCGCCACATCAGCCGCCTCCGCTGCTGCCATTTCCGCCGCGACACGGGCTTCGGCAGCCCTTATCCTCTCCTTCCCACGGCAGGCCGCCCGTTCCCGGTGGGACTCATAGTCTGCCGACCGGTGATGGGGAAGGAGAGGTGTTCCGGCTGTCGGGACCGCGACGATCCAGCACCAGAGGACCCGAGCGCCCGATGACCGACGCTATGGCGTCGCGGCGGATGGACCCGTCCGTCGGCCGGGCGCTGTCCTGCGGGTGCGGCAGACTGCCATTGCCTCCTCCATCCCGCACGGGGTGACACCCCATTCTTCGGATCCGGACTGGTCAGAATCCGATCCGCTGCCTGTCATGGTAGAGAAAGACCGGAAACCACCGGAAGTGAGCTTGGGTGACGGAAGGGAGTGGAGTGAGGTGGCTAGGATTTGCTCCGGCGAGTGGATGGTTATGAATACAAGTGGGGTCGGGTGGGTCAGTATGGGTCCGAGTCCAACGTGACGGGCGTGCCCGGGCACCCCGTATCCATTCCATATTTAAACTGGATATGAGGGGTATCGGTCAGCTCGGGCGTTTGAAGCCCGTTTGAGGTGTCCGTCTGGATCGAAAAAACGTGACCGGTTAGTGATCGAACGGATCGCCCAGACGTATATGACGGGTTTGAGGCGTCCGGTATCGGTTTCATCTGCAGTTGGGAGTGACTGCTTTGCTAATCTATCCTTTGTTGTAGATGCTCTAATCTTTCGAGCATACGTGGGATCTCGTTCTCATCTAGCATATACAAATGCGAGTTGACTCGGATCCTATCGATGTCACCGGTCCATTGATCAACAAATTCATGCCGATCTGTGCATGTCAAGGTATAATCATGTCGTCGGTACACATGCTTGCTCCCTAATCTTGTCAGGACTATTTGATTACATTATTCCTAGCTAGCTAGAGTGACACTGCCAACCAGTACTACTCCTCCTAATTAATTACTCCAGCAATCAGCAAACGACGATGGTAGTAGTACTGAATGTGGTGCTCAGAAAGCAGCTGGGCACGAGCACAACGCACATGTACGACGGATTTAATTAGTTGTTTAAATTCCTAGCCGGACAATGACGATGACGCGGCTGGCGGCGGCATAATCTTGGTGAGGCCGCCGGCCGGGAGAGGAGAGTGGTGCTGGTGGTGCAGCTAGTGGGCGTTTTCGATCTCGGCGGAAAGGTATGGCCTTTTTACCGGAGCCGGTGGAGGCAGGCAGAGAATCTTGGCACTTGTGAAAATCATGGTACCCTAAAAAAAACATGGTTCCACCTGTCTGGGAATGGCGAGCACCACCGATGTCGCATGTCTTTTGATGAAAGTCCGTTATGGCTAGTAGAACGGACAAGCGTAAAAGTAGTCTCCAAGTGCAGGTGATCTGTCAAATGACTTTTGTTTCCATGGCGGGCCAAAAGCCGAGGCTTGATTCTTTTCTTTTTCTCACAAAGCTACGTACATTATTTGTACAGGTTGAGCCCATGCCCGTCTACCATTGGGTGAAAGAAATCTCCACAGTAGGTCGATGGATAGTTTTTGCGCTCCAACAATCCACTGATACACCATGAGGAAAAACAAACTTGTCTCTCTTCATACGGTCACGGATCTCCGAGCGAGCGAGAGGGACGTTGGTTGGTTCCCATCAGCTTCGTAGCTGTGCTCGGTACACTTTGCGCTGTTGGTATATTCCCTGTGAGTGGAATGCTGGCACGCTGTCAGTCAGTGTCTTCCCTGTGAGTGGAATGGTGGCACGGTCGACATAGTTGGTTCGCAAGGCTTGTCCGTCGACATCGTCACTCACGCGGTCTTGTCAGGAGATGGACCGTGGCACCACGCACGGCCGCACAGGGGGTGCAATCACAAATGCCATCGTCCCATGTTACACTACACAGCCAACTTCAAAGTCAGTTCTGTTTCAAAAAAAAAAACTTCAAAGTCAGCAAAATTACTACCACGCGAGGCCTTTGATTTACCAGCATCATCCATCACGTTCACTCCTACCCGCCCGTCTAGCCGGCGCCCGGCACCGTCATCGTGGATAACTCCGACGACAAAGAGTAGCTAGGGTAGTACGTAGGATTACTTTTGCATGTTTTGTATGGATTTAGAGGATGAAATATGGGAGAGGCGGATGCAAAATGGCTAATTTGAGGCGGCCCGGTCAACGTGTCCGCGGGCATTTGAGGCCGGATTTGCAATGTCCAACTTTAGATGCTCTTAGTGGACTGTTTACGTGAGATCAATCCCTAGGAACAGATCGCATCTTTACCTACTCGTTTCCTCCATTATCGGATCAGCCGTCCAGGTAAGATTACTGACTGGTTTGGGCCTTAATAAATTTAGGGCTTAAAGTTTCAGGACAGGGCATGATGAATTATTCATTGGGGATGATCACAACTTCGTGAGCGATTTGTTCTATATAGTTGAACGTTAACTTCAAAAACTGAATCAATAAATTTTAGTGAGAAGAACTTTTTTTTATTAATTGAACAAACAATGAAAATGTGAATGATGTACATCTAGAAACAGAAGTATAGGCGCCATATCCACTACCTAAGGATGCTAATGAATTAAATCCAAATATTTATATATTAGTTCATTTTAAAATCCCGGTTGTATGACTATTATGTTTATATTTTATTTTCACATTCCTATTACTATATTTTGATTATATTTTTATTAATGTGGAGTTTTGGTCCCGATGTTTGCTGCTATTTTATATGTTTTGTACCCAAATATTCAATTTTGATTTTTGCAGTTGGCTTAAATTTGCCCAGGCTTCACAAAAGTTATGGCTCCGCCACGGGCTATACTGGTGGTGGCGGACGATGAGCGGCCGACGAGTGGAAAGTGGCGGGGCGGACGGGATGAGAGGGGAGGAAATGTGGACGGTATGGTTTTGGTGCCAGCGGTCGGTTTAAATAGCTGAGCTAGGGCACTACACGGCCCGCCAGAGCAGCGTCACGCGACACCATCGGTCTGACAAAGCACACGAGCTTCGGACTGTCGAGTTTCACAGTGTTTTCGAGCGACACCATGACGTCAATCCGTCATGACGGATGCGCCCGGTCTTCCACATATATGTCTCAAATTCAGACTGGATATGAGGGTTGCCTGCCAGTCCGGGAGTTTGAGACCGGTTTGAGAAGCCCGGATGGGTTGGATTTTTTTTAATAGGTAAATGATCGGACGACGCCCGTCTGTGCATGCTGTAACACCCCCACTCAGTTTTTGTTTAGGTGGTACACAAGACCGCAAATGACAACCAAAGTAGTAGGACTGCCACATGCATGAAGGGCACATTTATCATACGGGCAAGGAGAGGGACACGAGACATCAACCCTTCACTTTCATTCATATGATGATGCCCGTGGAAATCGTGTCGGCAATGATTCAATCGCAGTTTTAGTGCGATAAGCGAGCCCGTGCTCACTCGCTGAGCTTGTTTTATTTAGAATCTAATCATCATGCTAGAAATTAACAAGCATTAGCCGCAAGGTTACTATCATTCTGCATGGGCAGTTAGTTAGGCAGTGGTTCAACTGTCCATTTGGGTCCGATATTCCGACGGCTACGTACTTAGCTTAGCGACCGTACCCAATCACGAACCATTCAAATTCAGATATATTTTGCTTTTGCTTTATGTAAAGCACGCCAGGGCCGGTTGATTGAAACTGCATGATCATGCATATACTTGTGCTTCTACTAATCTTTGCACGGCAGAGCAGGTGCGAGCTCCTTTCAAGCATAAGCGGGATCTCGTTCTCACCCAACCAACCTAGCATACACAAATGCTGAGTTGACTCAAATCGGCAAATCCTATCAATGTTACGGGTCCATTGATCAACAAATTCATGCGGATGGACGCATATCAAGGTACGCAGTAATCATGTTGTCGGTATGCAGGCTTGCTCCTTAAGCCTGTCGAGCCTATTGATTAGCTAGCTAGCGAGGGCGACACTGCCATCTACTAGTAGTACAGCAGTACCAATACTACTAGTTACTAATTATTCCATCAATTAACAAACGACGATGCTACTGAATGTGGTGTGCAGAAAGCAGCTGGGCATGGGCATAGTGCACATGTACGGCGGATTTGATTAGTGCTGCGAATTCCTGGCCGAACCTTTGCCAACGATGACGCGGCGGGAGAGGAGAGTGGTGCAGCCAGTGGCCTTTCCTGAGGTCGATGGATCTTATTTACCGGAGCTGGTGGAGGCAGAGAATCTTGGCGTGTGAAAACTGTGGTTCCACCTGTCAGTGGACGGCGAGCACCACCGTGGTGCATGCCTTTTGATGAGAGTCCATTATGGATAGAACGGACCGGCGTAAAAGTACAGTCTTCAAGTGCAGGTGATCTGTCGAGTGACATGGTCTCCATGGTGGCCCAAAGGCCCGAGCTTGATTTGTTTTTCAGAAATGATAAGTACTTGGTATGAGGACATGGCAAATTGAACGTTTTTCCTGGCAAGTTTAGTGATGCGGGGGTGGCAAGTTAGTTGACACAGGTGATTTTTTGTTAAAAATAAATTGAAGCACGAAGTTGCCATGTTTACCAACTAATATTGTCACCCTTGCGTCGTCACTAAATTTGCCATCAAAAACGTTCGATTTGCCATGTGATCGCACCTGGCGTTCGGGCTTTATCAAATTCCTTGTATTTTTTTTCCTTTGTCTCAGAGCTGTACATTATTTGCACAGGTTGAGCCCATGCCGCCTCTCACCGTTACATAAAAGAAATCTCCACATTAGATCGATGGATAGTTTTGCGCTCCAACAATCCACTGATCTGTAGGCACGCACCATCAGGATAAACAATCCACTGATCTCAAGACTCTCTCTTCATACGGTCACGGATCTCCGAGCGAGAGGGGCGTTCGTTACATCGTTGGTTCGCAAGGCTTGTCCATCGGCATTGTCGCTCACGGAGTCTCGTCAGGTGATGGACCGTGCCACCCTGCACGGCCCGCGCAGGACAAAGCACCCAACTCTTCTGCAGCAGCATTCCATGACCCAGTTAGGGTGGTTCGGTCAGTCGTCACCGGTCACACAACCGACAGCGACAATGGAAATGACGGTGGTGGCGCCACCGTTCGTGGCTCAACTCACCGCCGACAGGCGGATGCACAGGCTTTAAATTCATAGAAGAGAAACCAACGACAGATCAACCAGATCTGTACAAATTGATGAAATGCATGCCGGTTCGATGAGATTAGTCCTCTTCCGATCCAAACTAAACTACAGGATCGGAACTTGGTTAATTTGTGCACAATGTTGACAGCAACTGCGCACAAGTTATTACAAAGTGTACGACTTCAGCTGTATCCATAAAATCACCAATGCCATCGTCACATGTTATACTACACAGCCAACTTGAGTCAACAAAATTACTACTACGCCGGGCCTTTGATTTACCAGCATCATCCATCACATTCACACCCCTGAGCCCAGCATGAGCACACAGATTACAACAAAAGGAGTGAAGCAAAACAGAGCGAGACCCAAACAACAAAAATTATGACCACACGACACGACACGGCGCATCTAGCTATCACGCGCTTTCTTGTGTTTGCTGTCGGAATAACCTAAGCTATCCCGTAAAATAAAACAAAAACGAATGGCCTAGGCTACATTTACAAGAAATAGTCTGGCGTCCTTCGGGTCACGTCAGGCTCGCCTCTCCTTGGGGCAGGCTCAAACTGCAGGTGCACAAGATCACAAAAGCACGGCGCCATGTCATGAATACGGACAGATCACAAGGTGACAGCGAGAGAACTGAATGGAATTACCTGGATGAAAGTATGCTCCCTGCAGTCATCCACCTCCAAGATCGAGGCCATGTTACCGCACCGGTAACAGTAGTTAGGTGCACTAAATATTGTCACAACCTTTTGCTCCTGTTTCAGTCAAGAAAGGAATTAGGAAATCTGAAAGCAAAACAGGTCACAATTGAAAGCATAGGTCAGAATGAGATGTACATGTGCCCAGTTGAATCCCTCCATAACTAACTGATGAGCTCTTGCTATTAGCTTAAGGCTATTGGTATGGTTAAACTGTTCTGAAATATCCTGGAAGAAGGAAGGAAAAAAAAGGCCATACATCAGCTCAAGCAAAGAAAGGAAACAAAAGAGCGGATATAAATAACGTAATAAGCTAAACCTGGCCAAATGTGTATCCGGCACCACGTGGTGAAATGCCCCAACCACATCGATCATCAGGATCAGACCATAGAAGGTCACACATTGGCCCCTCGTGAGGGACTTCTTGGATGCGGTCGAAGCCGCGGACATTATCAAGTGTCTCGATGGATGGTGATAGTCCACCATGCAGGCAAAATATTTCCGACTCAACCTAGCAACAGCAATACAAGATGTTGAATTTAGCAAAGAGCAAAACAAAAATAAAGAAATTGAAACAGCAAACACAGTACTTGTGCTAACATTCATTTGTATGCTTATCAATCCTAAATCTCAGCAAGACCAACAAAATGAGCATGCTTTTCAATCATTAACTCCAGAACCGAAAATTGCATGATTTTATCAAACCAAAACCTCATTCTAATGAACAGACACAATCATGCAGTACAAACAGACTAACTTTAACAGGAGGAATGCTGTAAGAAACATCACTACATAGATTAGTTTAGTTCCCCCCAAAGTTAGGAACTTCGGATGTACATTGAATTCCCTAAGAAAGCAATATATGATGGATGACAACACATAGTCAAGATTTCTAAGCTAGGGTAAACCAAGCCTAAATTTTAAAGGCTGGGCATCCCAAAAATAGAAATAAATAGTTTTCATTCCACCATACACACTGCATCCTATGTGTTCCCTATCTTATACAAACTTGACTAGTGATTAACATATTACAAGAATAACAAATGTCAACTTTATTTGCAATGAACTATGCATTCTTAAAAGAAATAAACATCAACTACAATCTGGAATTATTTCAGTGGACCTCACACAAAACCAGGTTGCAGAAAATTTATTTGATAAATCACTGGAACTATAGCACAAAGCCTTTGATATAACTCAACAGAACAAACAAGTAAATGGGGACAAAATGAAAATAAACTTGATATAAGAGCAGACAAAATAAAATTGAACTGATACCAACCAATGCTGTCAACGGTAAATAGTCAAAAAGATCCGTGAAGGTTTTCCATACATTAGCACTCCCATACCTGCAACAAACAGGTTAAATAGTTCGGATGTGAGTAGGATCCAATTGCTGCAAAGTGCCTATGAACTACACACCAACCAACTCATTGATACATTGACGTCATAAGCCCATAAGCTTTATACAACAATTGCTAGGCCAGATCACAACAACAACAATGCGGAACATGAACAGTTCAGCATGGTATGACCTCAATGAAAAAGCTTGAATGGCAATTTGGAAAAGAACCAAACGATGATGTGTGTCATATGTTCACCAGCTTCTATGAAATGGCTATCCTTAACATAGGACATCAGACAGTACTTTAAACTAAAAATCAGAAGTATGCACCCAACTGGGCGACTTGAATATCACCAATGCTGGGTTGACAGGCTTGAAATCAGAGCATATGATCATCTTAAAATCCATACAGTTTTGTTGCATTTGGTAAAATTAGGCCCCATCGTCTCAACAGAAGCCAATGCATCATTCATTTTCCATGCATGTGCATATATTACTATATTAGATCTTAATACTAAGTTAATAACACAAGCAGTAACAGCATTTTGGTCATTTGACAATAATAAAGAACCTAACTGAATTCTTCGCAATGCTATTTAAAAAAAAAAACGCCTAATATCTTTGGGCATGGCCTTCCAAAATCATAAAGTGTTGTGAGAGCTTTTGTTAATTGTAACAATTTACAAGTGGGCATCTTAGGGGTTGTTTGGTTCCTGGCCACACCTTGCCACATCAAGGCAAGTTTGACCAAGTTAGTTGGGTGTTTGGTTCTAGCCACACCTAAGGCAAGATTCTTTTTGTGAGAAATAAGCCCCACATGTCACACACATACAGTGTGGCAAAATTCCCTTTGGCAAGCCAAAGTGTGGCCAAGAATTTGAGCACGTAAGGTAAGGCAAGTGTGACAAAATTAGTCACCAACCAAACAGGCCCTTAAATCTATACCATCTTGTTACGTTAGAGGCACATTAAGCCTCAAGAAGCACAAGGCATCCCATTCATTTGCCATGCAAAATATGCATATCTTACTAGTTAAGATCTTAATTATAACAGCATAACAAAAGCAGCAAAGTATAGTGGTTTGGTTTTTAACAGTAAAGTGTTAAATATGGATTCTTTGCCATGTTATGTAAATTACGTCTATTAATCCTTATGTACGAAATTGTAAAATTATCCTGGATAGACAGACTACAGATATCGATATAGCATAATACAAAAACCATTGCGCTGCTTTCATCGCTTAAAACAAGCATAGGATGAATGTTACTTACTTCCGTAGGCACTCATCATAAAATCCATAAACTTGAGTGATCTGCAGAATGGTTGCAGTTCAGTGTTCAATAGTGATCACGGAATGTGAATACATATAGTTTGATTCTTATAAAAAGCTACCTGCCGGCTCTCGTGGTTTCCTCTAAGAATTGTAAGACGATGCGGATAACGAACTTTCAAAGCTACCAGAAGCTGTTTGATTTCAAAGAAAAACTTAGACAATAGCTATATAAGTAACTGCTAAAGAAAATTGTGCTGGTTAGTAGTCCTACCGATACAGTTTCAACAGAATAGTAACCACGGTCCACATAATCTCCCATAAATAGGTAGTTTGTATCAGGACACTGGTTATAAGAACACAAAAAGCAAGCTGACATAAGAATCCACCAAGTCAGGGTGAAGTACAGCAAAATACAGTAGGAATCGTGAAAACAAAAGGGAAAGGAAAGGGGTGTAAAAGATTTACCTTCCCACCAATTCTGAATAGTTCCGCAAGATCATGAAACTGACCATGAATATCACCACATATCGTGACAGGGCTTCTCACAGGCTGAAAGGAAGTTTGAATTTTAATGCAATGGCAAAGATCAACTAGAAATTACAGAACAGCCAAAAAAACAAATTTTTATATGTAGTCGCATGGCGATCTAGAATTGAAAGCTCAGATATTCATGCCTTGAAACCCTGGTATCCACTAAGAAAATAATAATAAAATTCTAGATTTGTATCATGAATAAACTTTCTAAATTTCAAGAAATACCAAACTGCATTAATGACACTGCAAAAAAAATACACTTTTGACAGTAGTGCAGCTTCCATTTGACTAGAACCTTGATGAGAAGCTCAAATTAGGGCCGCAAGCAAAGTTGACCAACATCCACCATAGTTCCTGAACATTTTATTGACACTACAGGAGGCATAACAACCCCACAATTTCCAGACCTATTATACTATCAAATTTTATCAATTTCAAGTCTCATTCTTCAGACAGAACCTTCAAGGTTGCCTTAAACATTAAGCTATAGTCAGACCAATGCTCGGTTCCCGTTTGTCAAAGTAGGCACGCATTATAATATATCTAGCTATACATCGACATATTAACAAGGTTTGTGGATAGCATGGGCAAACGGAAAGTTCATGCAAAGAGAAGATAAACACAGGCTCACTACAGCTAACAAAAAGAAATGCAATGAAGCTCAGAAAAATTTCTTGCCGATTGAATTAATGTAGAAAGCATGGTGATATACCTGAACATTGCTCTCCTCCATCAAAATCTCTTTAGCTTTCTCACACAGTGCTTTCAACTGCAAAAAATGTTTATAAGGTGATGATAACTCATTACCAAGCAACCTGATAGCAAATTAATTCTTCTAAGCACCAAGAATAACATAAAATTAATACACATTTTGGTCCAATTGGTCAGGACCCAAAATGCAGGTCAAGACCAGCTCTATCAGCATATATAAGAACCTCTCCCTTATGCATGTCTCTTACGCTACCTTACAAGAATTCATTATTACGCGAGAAATCATTCAGAATTCTCTAGTACATTGAAATCCGTAGCAAACCAAACAATTCACGCACGGAATGAAGGCGCCAGCTCAAACATTCAATCGCTAGCAACCTAGTACAGCACCAAAGGTTCATTCTTTTCAATTAATAGAGGCGGGCAACCGATCCATCCGGCCTGCCGGCCGCCGATCCGCCAGAAAGCACCCCAGCCCGCCCCAGAAACACGCAAAATCAAGCACCCAGGACTCGAGAAAACGGGGAGGAGGAGGAGGAGGAGGAGACAGGAGCGGCACCTCGGGCTCGACGAGGGGCTTGCACTGCAGGAGCTGCTCGATCTGCTCGTCGAGGCCGCCACGCGGATTCCCCATCCTCCCCTCCGGCCACCAGGCACGCGTCGACCCCTCCCCCCGCACGTCCGCCGGCGCCGCGAACCCTGGCACCAGATCTAGCGGGAGAGGCGACCGCGAGTGGGGGGGAGGAGGGAGGAGGAGGAGGCGCGGAGCGGCGAGAGGTGCGGAGAGGCAGAGGAGGACGCGGGTGGAATAGCCCCAAAAAATATTTATCTTTGGATGCCGAGGAGGAGTTGCCTCGGCGCTCGGGTGGTGATTGCGTGGCGGTGGCCGGCCGGTAAACTCTGCGGTCGGGGTTGGCCTTGGCCGCGGGGAACGGGTCTGCGCCTCCGGATTCACAAATCACATTCGCTTATCATCATTTTTCTTTAACATACTCACACAGTACATGGTAGTACAAAGTAAGATGCTCATGTACACGCAAATTCAATCAAGATAACAAATACAGTATGTGTTTATGTAAACTCAATAAAGATGTCAAAGTTGTGATTAGCTGCATGTCAAGTACCCTAAAAAGTCTCGTAGGCGATTGCCCAGGCGATCTCCGATGAGAAACTCCTTTCTTCCACTGTTTGGAGTGGATCTTCGTCCGATCTAGGCCAGGGGAGTATTGTTCGAGGGACAAAGGGTCAATGGACATAAGTCGGAAACCATGGTGAGCGAGAACTTGGCGGCGTCTAGGGTTGGTGGCGACGGCGAGGGAGTTCACACAAAGAAGAAGTTGGAGAAAGTCTAGTTCGAAGGCTGGTACGGCAGCGTCGCCGGCGGATTTGCTCAACGACAGGCTGCGTCATCTGAATCTAAGGGCAGATGATGAGGAGGAGGTGGTGCTGGAGGAACTTGAAAAAGATGCCGAATTCATGGTTTTAGCCAGGGTGTATACGAACCGTAAGGTCAGTCATGGAGCTTTCTATGGGAACACGAGATCTGCATGAAACCTTGCCAAGAAGTGGAGTTCAGAGCGATTGAGGACAACTTGTTTTTCGGTCCAATTGACATGTTTGGGTGACTGGGAACGTGTGATGAATGATGGACCATGGATATTTAGGAATTGTCTGGTGCTGCTTGCACCATATGATGGATGGTTTGAGGTGAATGAAGTGGAACTCTATACACTTATCAGGTGTGGGTAAGAGTGATCGGGCTTAAGGGGAAGATCAGGTCAGGGAGCAATGCATGACAATTGGCAAAGAAAGCAGGGTGGTGGAACGGGTAGATGAAAGATCAGCTAAAGGTCGGGGTAGGGGTATTAGGGTTCGTGTTACCTTGGATGCAACCAAGCATTTAACCAGGTATGCAAGTTTAACTCTCAGAAGCAAAAAAAAGTGTACTTTGATTTCGAGTATGAATAGATGTCAGTGTTCTGCGGAGTATGTGGATTTGTTGGCCATGTGGCTAAGGGGCACGGAAACGGTGTCCATGAAGAGAAGGATATTATCTAGCCCCCGACGCTTATTGCATAGGAGTTCAGAAAAAATGAGTATTGGGTGCCGGCTGGTATGGGTGCTACAGGGGGTAGATCAGCTACAAGAGGTGGGGTACGTCAGCGAGGTCATGGATTGAATGAGACTAGTGAGCTATGCAAGGAGGACGAAGACCTAAAAAGTATAGCCTCAAGCCCGGTTAATCCCCATAATAAGTCTTCACTCTTATCAGGAGCTCTAAAACATCGTCTAGATTATGAAAATAGTCAGGAGGGCGTCATAGCTAGTCAGCTGTTATTGATGGGCGCAAAGGGGCTGACGAGGTGGATCCAGTGAACAGGGAATCAGGGAGTTAGGGGGAAATGATGAGGGTGTGAACTCGTTGTCGGTGTCAAAACCGGCCGATCTCGGGTAGGGGGTCCCGAACTGTGCGTCTGAGGATCGAAGGTAACATGAGACAAAGGGGACAAGATGTTTACCGAGGTTCGGGCCCTCTTAATGGAGGTAAAACCCTACGTCCCGCTTGACGAAGCTATGTACCTAGGGTAGGGTCATGGATCTGATCCGGATACCCTCCCCAAGGGCATCTCTAAAAGAACCAGAAGCAGTCAAAGAAAAATCATCGACCACTCGACCATAATGCCATGTTCCACTCGACAGTCTTGAAGACACTCAACCGTACGAACAACCACTCGACTACCAGAAGATTGAGAGCCACTCACTCTGCAACGGTCGGGATTTAAGTCATAGCTTTAATGGTCATTTATGTACTTTTATTATAGGCGTTACCAGTAACGTTCCTACCTTTATGTACCTTAAACCCTTTGTAACTGAGGGCGGGAGGGGTCTGGCGAACTCTATATAAGCCACCCCCTCCTCAGGGACAAGGGTTCGCACCCCCTGTAACTCACACGCGTATAATCCAGTCGACCGCCTCCGGACTCCGAGACGTAGGGCTGTTATTTCCTCCGAGAAGGGCCTGAACTCGTAAAACTCGCGTGTACAACTCCTCCATAGCTAGGATCCTGCCTCTACATACCTACCCCCCATTCTACGGTCATACTTAGAACCACGACAGTTGGCGCCCACCTTGGGGCAGGTGTCTTAGCGACTTGTTGAAGAGGTTGCAATTTTTCCGATCCCCTTCATCATGGTTTCAGGCGGAGGTTTGGCTGAGGGCCGCGAGATCTATCTCGGCGCGCTCGTGTTTGTCGCCGACGACTCCGCTTGGCTTCAGGAGGCTCCACTCGACGTCGACGCACTTCCCGCCCGCGAAGCAACGCACTTTTGCGCGTGCGTCCGCGGCGTCCTCCTGCGGCAGCCGTCGTCCCAGTATCAGTCGGCTCATGTATCTTTTCCCCTCCCTGCAGCCCGCCGGAGCAAACGTTCCGGTCGATCGAGGCTTCAGTGGTGGGTGAAGCATGCGGTGGCTCGCCAGTCGGCCACCCCTCAAGTCGCGGCAATCGAGCCCGACGAAACCCTCTACGGCCTGTTCGATCTGTCGACTGGCTCCGTAGAGACTGCACCCGAGTGCGACAGCAGTGACCCAGCGGCGGAAGTTTTGATGGTCAATGGACCACACAGTCCTCCTGGCTTCACCCGTGAAGACGGAGGCGATGGGAACGGCGATCCGTCGCGTGTTCATGCAGAGTACCGCCCTGAACCCCTCTTTTCGCAGCGGAGGGAAGAACTTCACCGCCGGAACATGGATGCACTTCACACTCCTATCGTTGGAGAAACCCCTGAGGCCCAGGCCTTGGAGGAGGCGCGCCTGGCCAACTTGGCTGAGCGCACTCGACTGGAGAACCTCCAGCGCGCACTCGACGAGCGTGCTCGACAGCGTGCTCCCGAATCCAGTCGACGTCAACTCTTTCCGCCTCCGACTCGGGTATACCGAACTCCGATCCAGAATCTCGCAGCTGCAGTCCAGATAGCGGAGTCGATCCAACCTTTCCAGTCAGAAGTTGGTCGAGGTCTGGTGCAGATCCGAGCTTTGCTCCGTGCGGCAGAAGAGCAGAATACAACTGTATCTCAGTCGCGGAATAGGATCCATAGCAGATCCGTGGTTGCAGACACAGTTCAGTCGGCTCACAGCCAAAGATCGCCCCTGAGGCGTGAGGGACGTGGAGATCGACGAGATCAGTATAGAAACCGTGAGCAGTATGATCACCGAGTCGATCGCCACGATCGGCGTCGAGTGCCTACGCCTTCCCCAAGGAGTGGGTCGTACGTGTCTCGGCAATGATACGTCTCCGTCGTATCTATAATTTTTGATTGTTCCATGCCAATATTATTCAACTTTCATATACTTTTTGGCAACTTTTTATATTATTTTTGGGACTAACATATTGATCCAGTGCCCAGTGCCAGTTCCTGTCTGTTGCATGTTTTTGGTTTCGCAGAATATCCATATCAAACGGAGTCCAAACGGGATAAAAACGGACGAAGCTTATTTTTGGAAAATATAGAAAATTTGGAAGGAAAATCAACGCGAACCAGTGCCCGAGGTGGTCACGAGGCAGGGGGCACGCCTGCCCCCCTGGGCGCGCCCCCTACCCTCGTGAGCCCACCGTAAGGCGGTTGACGCTCTTCTTTTGCCGCAAGAAAGCTAATATTCGGAAGAAAAAAATCACGGTGAAGGTTTCAGGCCAATCGGAGTTACGGATCTCCATATATATATATATATATATATATATATATATATATATACGAAACGGTGAAACAGAGCCAGGAAAGAACGCAGAACTAGAGAGAAACAGAGAGATAGATACAATCTCGGAGCGGCTCTCGCCCCTCCCATGCCATGGAGGCCAAGGACCAGAGGGGAAACCCTTCTCCCACTTAGTGAGGAGGTCAAGGAAGAAGAGGAAGAAGGGGGCCCCTCTCCCCCTCTCCTCCGGTGGCGTCGGAACGCCGTCGTGGCCATCATCATCGTCACCGCGATCTTCACCAACACCTCCGCCATCTTCACCAACATCTCCATCACCTTCCCCCCTATATCTACAGCGGCCCACTCTCCCGCAACCCGCTGTACCCTCTACTTGAACATGGTGCTTTATGCTTCATATTATTATCCAATGATGTGTTGCCATCCTATGATGTCTGAGTAGATTTTCGTTGTCCTATCGGTGGTTGATGAATTGCTATGATTGATTTAATTTGCTTGTGGTTATGTTGCTGTCCTTTGGTGCCCATCATATGAGCGCGCGCGTGGATCACACCATAGGGTTAGTTGTATGTTGATAGGACTATATATTGGAGGGCAAGAGTGACAGAAGTTTCAACCTAGCATAGAAATTGATGCATACGGGATTGAAGGGGGATCAATATATCTTAATGCTATGGTTGGGGTTTACCTTAATGAACGTTAGTAGTTGCGGATGCTTGCTAATAGTTGCAATCATAAGTGCATAGAATTCCAAGTAAGGGATAGCATGCTAGCAGTGGCCTCTCCCACATAATACTTGCTATCGGTCTAGTAAAGTAGTCAATTGCTTAAGGGACAATTTCGCAACTCCTACCACTACTTTTCCACACTCGCTATATTTACTTTAGTTGCCTCTTTACCTTAACAATCCCTAGTTTTATTGTCGTGCTCTTTATTATCTTGCAAACCTATCCAACAACACCTACAAAGTACTTTTAGTTTCATACTTGTTCTAGGTAAAGCAAACGTCAAGCGTGCGTAGAGTTGTATCGGTGGTCGATAGAACTTGAGGGAATATTTGTTCTACCTTTAGCTCCTCGTTGGGTTCGACACTCTTACTTATCGAAAACTGTTGTGATCCCCTATACTTGTGGGTTATCAAGACCTTTTTCTGGCGCCGTTGCCGGGGAGCAATAGTGTGGGGTGAATATTCTCGTGTGTGCTTGTTTGCTTTATCACTAAGTAATTTTTATTTGCTGTTCTTAGTTGTTTTCTATCTTTAGTTATGGGTAGGAAACGCAAAATACCAAAAAAATTAGTTGTACCTACTGAACCAATGGTTGAAGAACCACTCAAAATCTATCACACCGTTGAAGCTTATTACTTGGATCATCTTCGATCCCTTTGTGCTCGTGCCGAAACCCCAACTAGCTTAGTTGAGGGCAAATCTTTAGATGAGCATGCTTGTTATGTGCGACACCGTATATCTGAAAAAGGGAAACTATTATGGGGTCAAATTCAACGTTTGCAATGCTATGCTTGGAATTTATGTGCAATATATGATTTTACTTGTTGCTCTGAAGACCCTAAGAAACACCTTCCCTACCAATGTGAGTTTATTGATAATGGAATCTTATCTTCATATGCCAAGGGTGTTTATAATTACTATGATGTTCAACAAATTGAAGAATTTATTGCTTTTAAGGGTGCTTTTGAAATTGATTCTTTGATTGAAAAGTATGATGCTACTCTTCACAAATTTGAAAACTTTGCCATATTTAAATATTGCTATGATAATTATGCTTCTAATGCTTATGTTAAACCATATATTGAGTACTACTCCGCTGTCCAAGAAGAGACTAATATTTTGCAGGAGTCTATGGAAGAAGAAATTGATGAAACTGTGAGCTCATTGGATGAAAAAGATGAGGAGGAGAGTGAAGAACAAAAGGAGGAAGAGCGGATTAGCTACCCGTGCCCACCTTCTAATGAGAGTAACTCTTCAACTCATACATTGTTTAATTCCCCTTCGTGCTTACCGAAGGATGATTGCTATGATGACTGTTATGATCCCATTGATTCTCTTGAAATATCCCTTTTTGATGATGCTTGCTATGCTTGTGGCCAAGATGCCAATATGAATAATGCTTATGGAGATGAACTTGCTATAGTTCCTTATGTTAAACATGAAATTGTTGCTATTGCACCCACAAATGATAGTCCTATTATCTTTTTGAATTCTCCAAACTACACTATATCAGAGAAGTTTGTGCTTATTAAGGATTATATTGATGGGTTGCCTTTTACCGTTGCACATGATGATTTTGATAGATATAATATGCATGTGCTTGCTGCTCCTACTTGCAATTATTATGAGAGAGGAACTATATCTCCACCTCTTTATGTTTCCAATACGATAAAATTGCAAGAAACTGTTTATACTATGCATTGGCCTTTACTAGGTGTGCATGAATTGTTCTTTTATGACTTGCCGATGCATAGGAAGAGAGTTAGACTTCTTCATTGCTTGATATATGTTGCTTTGTGCTCACTACTAAATTACAAATCATTGTTAATTAAAATTGGCTTTGATATACCTTCGGATCCGGGTGGATTCACTACTTGAGCACTATATGCCTAGCTTAATGGCTTTAAAGAAAGCGTTGCCAGGGAGACAACCCGGAAGTTTTAGAGAGTCATTTATTTCTATTGAGTGCTTTCATATAGTTTAAAAACAACAAAAATAAAGAGGGGAACCCAAAACTTTTTCAAAAAGGAAAGCGAAAGTGAGAAAGACAAGCATTGTTGAAATGGGAGCTAGCCTTGAACTTTGTTCATGCTCACGGAAACTTTGTGAATCTTGATTACAGAAACTTTTCAATAAAAATAATTATCCCCTTGTACAATTCCATTGTATTATAAAAATAATGTGCCAAGGTTTGCCTTTAGGATGTTTACATTTGCTTGATGGTTTGTACGGTTCAGGACAGAAACTTTGGCTGTAGTGCACGATTTTACATTTTTAGCTGGAACGTCAAATGGTTCTGATTCTTTTTGCACTGTCTTACTATACAAATTGTTTATTTTTCCTAATTTTGGTAGAATTTTTAAAGTATCAGAAGTATGGTGAATGTTCAGATTATTACAGTCTGTTCTGTTTTAGACAGATTCTGTTTTTGATGCATAGTTTGCTTGTTTTGATGAAACTATCAATTCATATCAGTGGATTAAGCCATGAAAAAGTTATATTATAGTAGACACAATGAAAAAACAAAATATGAATTGGTTTGCAACGGTACTTTGAGTAGTGATTTGCTTTATTATACTAACGGATCCTACCGAGTTTTCTGTTGAAGTTTTGTGTGGATGAAGTGTTCGATGATCGAGAAGGTCTCGATATGAGAAGAAGGAAGAGAGGCAAGAGCTCAAGCTTGGCGATGCCCGAGGCACCCCAAGTAAATATTTAAGGAGACTCAAGCGTCTAAGCTTGGGGATGCTGGGAAGGCATCCCCTCTTTCTTCAACAAGTATCGGTATGTTTTCGGATTCGTTTCATTCATGCGATATGTGCAATCTTGGAGCGTATTTTGCATTTAGGTTTTTATTTTTCTTTTCATGCACCATGGTGGTATGAGATAGTCCTTGGTTGATTTATAGAATGCTCATTGCACTTCACTTATATCTTTTGAGTATGGCTTTATAGAATGCTTCATGTGCTTCACTTATATCATTTGAAGTTTGGATTGTCTGTTTCTCTTCACTTAGACAACCGCCATTTGTAGAATGCTCTTTTGCTTCACTTATATTTGTTAGAGCGTGGGCATATCTTTTGTAGAAAGAATTAAACTCTCTTGCTTCACTTATATCTATTTAGAGAGATGACATGAACTGGTCATTCACATGGTTAGTCATAAAATCCTACATAAAACTTGTAGATCACTGAATATGATATGTTTGATTCCTTACAATAGTTTTGCAATATAAAGATGGTGATATTAGAGTCATGCTAGTGGATAGTTGTGGATTGTAGAAATACTTGTGTTGAGATTTGTGATTCCCGTAGCATGCACGTATGGTGAGCCGTTATGTAACGAAGTCGGAGCATGATTTATTTATTGATTGTCTTTCTTATGAGTGGCGGTCGGGGACGAGCGATGGTCTTTTCCTACCAATCTACCCCTCTAGGAGCATGCGCGTAGTACTTTGTTTCGATGACTAATAGATTTTTGCAATAAGTATGTGAGTTCTTTATGACTAATGTTGAGTCCATGGATTATACGCACTCTCACTCTTCCACCGTTGCTAGCCTCTCTAGTACCGCGCAACTTTCGCTGGTACCATAAACCCACCATATACCTTCCTCAAAACAGCCACCATACCTACCTATTATGGCATTTCCATAGCCATTCCGAGATATATTGTCATGCAACTTCCATCATCATCATATACATGACTTGAGCATTCATTGTCATATTGCTTTGCATGATCGTAAGATAGCTGGCATGATGTTTTCATGGCTTGTCCGTTTTTTGATGTCATTGCTACGCTAGATCATTGCACATCCCGGTACACCGTCGGAGACATCCATATAGAGTCATACTTTGTTCTAGATATTGAGTTGTAAGTAAATAAAAGTGTGATGATCATCATTATTAGAGCATTGCCCCAGTGAGGAAAGGATGACGGAGACTAAGATTCCCCCATAATTCGGGATGAGACTCCGGACTTTACAAAAAAAATAAAAGAGGCCAAAGAAGCCCAAATAAAAAAAGTGGCCAAAGAAGCCCACCAAAAAAATGAGAGAAAAAGAGAGAAGGGGCAGTGCTACTATCTTTTTTCCACACTTGTGCTTCAAAGTAGCACCATATTCTTCATATAGAGAGTCTCTTGAGTTATCACTTTCATATACTAGTGGGAATTTTCATTATAGAACTTGGCTTGTATATTCTGTCGTGGAATTGTCACGTCAGATGTCCTTAGTGCGAGGACTTAGTAGCGAGGCCAACGCATCTATGTGGTAGCTTGAGAGGGGTTGAGCGGAATTAAGAGACGCAACACAAGACAAGGGTTTAGACAGCTTCGGGCCTCGGGAAACATCATCCAGTAATAACCCTACATGATGTTTGTGGCTAGGTCTCAATATGATCATGAGGGAGTCGCCTGTAAGCCGGCTCTTTGTGTCTAGCCCTAGAGATTACTTTCTGCCCTCTCCCTCTTTGGGGAGCCCTGCCCCTCCTTATATAAGTTAGAGGGGCGGGTTACATGTGGAGTCCTAGTAGGACTAGGATTAGTCTATCTTCTCTTACAAGTTGATTACAAGTCCGGGTCTTGCTTCCTCGTAAAGGAGATATTCCTCACGCCTTTCCTCTTAAGCCGGCCTACCATAACATAGCCGGCCTTCTGGGCCTTGAGCCTCTTGGGCCCCCGGGTCTTGTCGCTCCTTTGATCCGCTTGCCAGGTCACCCATAAGTCGCCAGGCTCGGGCGGGTCACTTAGTGAGTCGTCCAGTCAGGGCGGGTCATTAGTGAGTCGCCAAGTCCGGCCGGGTTATACATCTGGCCGGGTCATACCGCGGGGTATATCCCCGACATTAGCCCCCAAGTTTAATTTGGATTTATCCATGTTAAACTGATCTGCAACATAAACACAAGAACAAATTGACAGGTTGCACTCCGGGTTAAATATTCTTGTAAGCCGGCACTTGATCATCCTTAAGTCCTTGTCATCTCCTCCTTCTGGAAAATCCGGGTCAATGGACCAACTTCGTAGTCAATTTGCTTGTAGAAGAAATATTGTAAATAAAGCATCCATTTGAGTCGGCCTTCAATGCTCCGACTTGACAAAAATATTGGTCTTCAAATATTCAACTTATATTCAGCCGACTTGAGATAAAACTTGCCGGTTTATGATTACCAAAATTGCCGGGTTATAAATAGATGATGCCGAGTCATAATTGTCGCCGACGCCGGTTTATTATTTTTGCAGACACCGGGTCAATCTGATTTACTCAAACTGAAAATTTAAAGATATTTCTCCCTTATATCCATAATACCTGTAGCCCCCAAGGGCTGGTTTAATCAGCATGAATAAGCCGGGACTTATCACCATGGCTTTAAATGAAATCTAGTTGTGTAGCCCCCATGAGTCGGCTATAGTCATAGTAGTGTAGCCGGGTCATCCTAGAATTGTTTTAAGCAAAGAGCAATATGCATTAGCCCCCAAGTGTCGGGTCATTATGTAATAATGAGCAGGGATTTTGTAAATATGATGATGTAAATTTGAGCAGTAACGTGTAACCCCCAAGGGCGGCTTAGTAAGATAATACTAAGCTGAGACTTTTCATTGAAAATAATATCATATGATGTAACCCCCATCCTGGGGCTTGAACCCGCGTCCACAAGGTTAAGAGCTTTATGCTTTACCAACTGAGCAGTGGATCCTTCAATATATAATGGAATAAGGCTTGTGTATCTTGAATTTTAACAGGAGCAACTGGTAGCCCCCAAGGGTCGGCTCATTACAATGGGATGAGTCGGGTCTTCAATAAGGCCAATAAAATTGACTTTGCATTAGCCCCCGAGTGTCATGGTGCATGCTTGCAGCGACATGAGACTTGCATATTTGATGTAACCTCAATTTGAATAATGTAGCCCCCAAGTGCCGGGTCGTAAGCCTGCAGCGACTCGGGACTATTTCCTCCATTGTAAAATAAATCATGCCCATTGATAAAGATAATAGCTGTGGCGCTAAATCGACTTTGAAAACCTCAATCATAATACTGGTTATTGTTAATCATAATAGAAATCCAGCCATGTTGGCTATTCAAAATTTGAATAATATAATCCGGTATGAAAATCTCAATCATTCAATATCATCATTGAAAATCCAACCATGTTGGCTATTTAAAGAATTCAAATACATTATCTGTTGACAAGTAAATCCGGAGTTTAAATACCCGGCGGCTCTTGGCCGATGGCTATTCAATACACCTTCATTGTAAATCGGAATTTTCATGACCCGGCGGCTTATAGCCTTTTGAGAAAAATCCAGAACGGATAACCATTTTGAAGCATCAAATTTGGTAATGAGCTTGAACTTAATCATTTACATGTCATATTTCTGCAAATCCTGCAGAGAATTTAAACAACATATGCCCTGGTGACTTAGCGTCAAAACCAGGGCGGGTCATAATATCTCACATATAACTATTGTGATACGTCCGCCACCACTAGCACGTGACGCGTGTCCTCTATGGGCCGCTGCACCGCTCTACTCTTTCTTGCATCGCTCAGTTGAGTTGATCCTTCCTTATCCCATCCAGATCCCCTTTTCTCACTCATCGCCCTCCGTCATCTCTTTGTGCGTGGTCATGCGTGGACACCTCCCTGGCCGTCGAACGCGTCCACTACGACCACCGGCAGCGACAGGGCTGCAGTGGAGCGCCCGAGCTTGTCACAGTCCGACCGACCTCCTCCATGCAGTTTCCAACCATCACTGGCCAATGCGACGGCGACGATGCTGCGACATGCGTCGGCAAGGGTGGGCGGCGTTTATGCAGCATCATCTTCGTTGCAAAAAATTCAACAACATCAACTATGTTGCAAAAATGATGCACAAAAGAAAAAAAATGTTGTAAAAGTTTTTTGCAACATGACCTCTGTTGCAAAAGTTTCTTCCGCGACAGTCCCTATGTTGCAAGAAGACGAAGAAGAAAAAAAAATCTACAATCTAACCTATGTTGTAAAAGTTTTCTGCAACATGACCTTTGTTGCAAAAGTTTGTTCCGCAACATTACCTATGTTGCAGAAAGACGAAGAAAAAATTCCGCAACCTGACCTATGTAGCAAAAGTTTTCTGCAACATGACCTTTGTTGCAAAGATTTTTGCGGCATGACCTTTGATGCAAATGTTTCCGCAACATTACCTGTGTTGCAAAGATGAAGAACGCCACTCGGCCCTCGATGGACATAGGATCTGACGGTGCGCGACCTGACCGATCTTTTAAAAAGATCAGCCGGTAGACGCGTAGCATCCCCCTTTAATAATGGATAAACTTGTATTCGGTACTACTACCTCCATTTCTAAATACAAGACTTTCTAGAGAATTTTAATACAGACTACATACGGTAGTCAGTATTGAAATCCCTAAAATGGCTTATATTTATCAGGAAAACACTGTTTGTGAAAAAAAATGTCAGAAAATTATTACTTGTGAAGCCCCTCGAAAACATTGCCTCAATAATCAATAATCTAATCAGAGAGGATTCCGAATCCCTCATAGGCCTGACAAGTAAAGCTATTGCTGCGACACATGAAGAAGTGTGACAAATAAAATTTACCTGCTATAATCTTGGGGAAAACCATCAGGTGAGACAGGCTGACCATGTAGCTGGTGAGCCTGATGTAGCAGGTGGGAGGAGCGGCGAAGCGCCCCTGGTTCGTGGACCGATAGATTCCTATCGAACTGCAAAAGGGTACCAAACGTGCGGCGTAAGGCCTGCACGGAGAGATCTGCCGAGAAACTGCTCTTGTAACCACCAAATGCCCGCGACAACATTGTTAAGACCTCCGCCAAGGGCCAAACCCAGAGGCAACAGTCGAATCTGGTGTCGCCCCTAGATTAGCACGCGTTCAGTCGCCGCCGTCGAGGAGCTATGAAGGTTTTTCGCTGTGGGGCCCCCGATGTGTGATATTTAGGAAAGAATTGTGATTTTTAGGCAAGATCTTTCTTTCCTTGTAAGTTGTAACAGATCGACTGATAATTCTAGTAAAAGGGAAAAAAAAACTTTCCATGTAACAGACCGCCTGATTATTCGTGATGTTTTTAGTAAGAAACAATACTTTCCCTGGTAAAAGATCGACTTATCCCTTCCCCAAAAGGGAAAGAATTGTAACACATCCATTAATTCAGGCCTTCCGCACGCGCGTGATCTTCTCGGTTTCCTTCTTCTCTTCCACCCGCGTCGTCTATTTGTGATTTTCGGCTGCTGCCTGTTGGACGCGATTAGCCTCTATCTTCATTACTATTAAACAAACAAACATATTCATCGCTAAATACATCCAACCTTACTTACATATAACAAGACGAGATAATTACAGCCACACGATCAGGGTCATTTAATTTAATCTAACCGTTAAGATATACTAACCCTTGTCAAAACAGCGTTTAGCAATTTGTCCCGGCGGACGAAAACTCTGCGGGTAACGTTCCCGGGCCCACATCCCGTTCGTATCCTATAAAATAGGAAACAATCACCGCGTGAAGAATAAATTAGACCTTTAAAAAGAGAAAGTAAGGGGGTGTTTGGTTCAGGGACTTTAAAAGTCCCTAAAAAGTTCCTAGGAACCAAACGGAAAGGACTTTTTCTAAAGGGACTAAAAAAAGACTCTACTAGAGAGTCTTTTTCGATTAATCCCTGGGACTAGAAAAAGTCCTAGGACTTTTCAACCAAACACCCCCTAAATAACTGCCATGCATGCAAAGGAGCAATCGGTGGAAGCTTAATTACCACACGGGAGAACAGGATCGCATGAGGTTGTTACTGCTCCCGTTAAACAAGGTAGAAAAGAAAGAAAATAAAGCAAAATCATCTTGGATATTCCTCCCAAAAATCCTTCAAAGAAATTACGCAAATATGATGTCTTAATCTACTTACCACTATAAAAGAAAGAGAGAGCGAAGAATCAGATCATCCTATCCATCGAAACCTGCAATCTGATGGTCTACATCCCTCCGGCATGCTAAACGTGTTTTACACTTTAATTACCCACCATGCTATTGCTTTAATAATTTAAAATCACCGTTAACGAAATCCCCCCCTGGCTAACCCCTGCCCGCACGGACGAGACTTGCCTGCTCCCCTAGCGTGCTCCCATCCGTGCTCCCGCATACGTGGCATGATTTAATTGGAACAAAATAAGGCCCGGCCCCACCCCCTTAAAATCAGGGGGGAGATGATTAGATTAGAAAAAAAAGAGAAAAGAAGAGCCGTAGGATGAAGTGGGAGCACGGATGAGAGCATGGCGAGGGAGCAGGCAAGCCGGATCCTGCCCGCACACCCGTCGCTAACCCGTTCGCCTCTCCCCACGATCCTTTCCTTTTTCACCGCTTACCCTCACCGCCGCCCACACGACCTCCTCATCGGCGCACTCTTCGTTGAAGCGTCGTCCGCTGGAAGTCGGAGTCGTGAAGAAGAACAACCACCAGCGGGGGAGACGACAAGGGGAGGCGCAGTTGTGCTCTCTCTGGTCGCCGGCACGGCCACCGGCGGGGAGAGGGCCAGGGCAAGCGGCGGCCTACGCCTCTGTACTATGATGCAACGTCTGCCGGGAGGGTGCGCGCAACAGAAAGGCAACGGCCGGATCCGTGTGCGCGGGTGAGGCCTGGTTTGCACGCGGGGCCGTGGCGGTCAGATCAGATCCGGGCCACACACGGGGTCGGTGGCATGCATGGCGTCGAGGTGGGCGCTGCCATCGAGGTCTGCGCCCGAACCACCTCCGTTGAGGACTCCGGCTATCGCCACCGATGACGACCATCGAGCACCGAGCTTGAAACGCCACCATCGAGGATGACAGGCCGCCATCGAGGCCGATTATTGTGGCCGCGCCTGCCCACTTCCTGTCTTCCATCTTTGTTGTGTTCCGAGCAGCCGGAGAACTCCTTCAGGTGCACGCCTCCTGTGACATGGTATTTGAAAGACATGTCGTCCCAGGTTGTGGTCACGTATGGTATGCATGAATCTCTGTGAATAATGTGGAATCACCTCATCTTCATGCAACTTCCAGCCAAGCAAGCTTTTACTTATTTTTTTGATCTGTAGTTCATTTTTATTACAGGAGGCGATATGAATTAAAGCAAGAATTCTATGGTGTCTGCTTGAACAATTGTTCATCTCTACATTAACGAATAGGTATGGAGTTGCTTACTGTTACTTCGAATTAGCAAGACTGTCTGATACTTGCTACATAGTGACTAACATACCACTAAATATAATATCTCATGGTATGGAGAAATGCAGAATAATTTGTTCAGACTTCAGAAATGTGTGGTTCTGGAGACAGCAACACCCAGCAGTCTGCACTACACACTTGACATATGTGCAAAGGTGAAAATTGCCCTTTTCTTGGTGCTTCTAATTATTAATGTCTCGTGGTTAGGATAATAAATATGTACTCTGTGATGCTTTTGTTTTGATACAGTTTGTCATGATATATTATAGTTATATTTTGTCAGATGACATTTGTTTTGTTATTTCTGATTAGAGCTTGCTCTGTGTCCATGTATAAAAGAAAAATATTTTTGGGAGCGTACTATGACATTTCTGTGCCATGACACATTTGATTTCAGGTTTTTAGAGCAGACAGATGTATATATCATGATAATCTTTCTCTAAGCATGTTCATGGAAATTACATTTATGTTGCATCATTCTGAATTTTACTAACCTTGCCGGCCCGCAGCGGTGCGCCCCCGACGCCTCAGCCTAGGGCATCACCCGATCTCGCCGGAGTCCGCCGCCGCAGAAGCTCCTCCGCCGGACAAATTCAACGCCATCGGGGTTCCTAGCATCTCCCTTCTCCTCTCTGCTCTTCTCCTAGATTCCCTCTACCTCCCTCATCTTCTAATTCTTGCAGGGACGCAACAGAACAACCCCTCGGCCCCTTAGAAAGTTCGTCGTCGCTGCCCCGTTTATTTTGATGGCTAGATGTCAAATGGACATGTGCTTCGGGAAGCAAGATGATCCGAATTTGAATGTTAGATGTCAAATGGAGATGTTTAAACATTAAATCGATGGCAGTCAAATGTTGAAGGCAACGACATCTTGTCTATTTCTATGTTCGTCATTATTTATTCATCTATCATAGATATTCCTTGCTTATCTTTATGACATGCGATTTAAAAAAAAACAATGCACAAGAACAATAGAAAAGGATTAAAAACAAGGCCTAAAGTACACTACGATAAAAGGATATGTAGGCCAAGTGTTAAAATATGGATTACCAACATTTTACTATGCACCTAACTCATTGAATATATAAGTTTGTTGCTGGTTGATTTCTTCCTGTTAATGATGTGTTCCAGTTTTATGAATCTGCTTTCCAATTCTGAAATGCTTTTGTGCTGAGTAGAGTCACGGACTCATGATCTGTATATGTACTTCCTCTTATCTCTTAACTGTGTTTGTTTCACCATCTAACATGTATTTGGTCTATGTCTCAATTGTGAAAGAACGAAGGGGAAGTAAAGGTGTGCTTCTCTTTCGAGAAGATCCGTAGATGAAAATATTTAGTTCTGATAGAATATGTTGGTTCAACGAGATGGTATGTATTGTATTCTGTAAACACGAAACCAGAATAATGGCATCGACCAACACAGTTACCATGGCTGGAATGTCATTGTGATGACGATGGTGTGTGTGATTGCATGAGGACTGCAGGTCTGCAACAATGATGATGGCAATGCCAATTCAGTTGTGGTTGCAAAGTATTGATCTAATACTCATCTGAGTATTTTTCTTAAATCTAATAAGTGAATAGATGATCATGAAGGGATGTTTAACTATAAATACGTTAACTCATTTCTTGGTATACTGAAGTGTTCTTCCGATAGGTGACTATGTGGAGCTTTTGAAGGAAAAGGATAAACCAAGAAGCCTAGGCGATCGTCTATTGGTGGCAACCTGGTATACATGACCTCATTGACCTGCCTGAATCTTTTGATGATAGATCATTAATATGTCATATAGGTAAAAAAAATCTGCACTTGGTACAACCGAGCATTTTATTATGAAAGTGATGGACAATCTCTTGCATTATCCTGTGGCTGGCCATGTACGTATTTCACCTATAAGCATGACACATAGGCTGGCATAATTCTAGAGGTTATTTTAGGTCTAAACGCATATGCATTTTTTACACTCCTAACACTTACAATTTATATTTTTTGTATTTATAGTAGTCAAGATGTGCATTTTGCGTGCTTACTGTATAAAGAGCGCTAGCTTGCTCCTACGTTTTATTCAATTTGGTTAGAACATCTAGATGGTAATAAAAAGAAGAGATTACTTTTTTTCCCGTGAATACACAGGTTGCGTATTATTCCATTGATAGAGGGAATTAACGGTTGTGTTCCTCGAGCTGAGTTGCGTAAACTGCATGGCACAGACAAGGATACGGTTAAGCAGAAGGCATGGGGATGCTCAGCCCCGAGAGTCATAGAATCAGATGACAGGCAAGATCAGGTTCAATCCTCGACCACCTGCCTTAGCCCCTGACCTTATTCGTCCCTTGATGCCATACAAACACTCATCGGCGAGTATTCTAGGTTCCCAATTATGAGTTAGAGATCTGCACCATTTATTAATTCTACTTACAAAGCACTTTTAGCACATACAATAAATTTCTCACTTTTCATCTTATATTTTATATTGATAATAGCTCCTGAATTAAACATTGTGGTTACCACTATCCCTTGGAGACATATAAGATTTTCATGTATGAAATGTTTTGCTTTTAGGAATGGGGACTCTAAAATGGACGGAGGAGGAGCTAAAGTTCAGGAGCCAAATACAGCAGGCATGTTATGTATAGAGTTTGCCAGGTATTGTTGTTCATTTCAACATCCTGTTTTCCGATGCATTGAAGTGCCATTTCTCTAGAGCTGATCTCCTACATGCTGGTAAATATGGCCTTAAAGTGCAGGTTAGTTTGGAAACATACATGAGAATACTATATAGGTATTTATGCTATCTTGATTAAATGTGTGATCATGCTGGTATTTTTTTAAATAGAAGTGAACATATATTGCCTGCTATCTAATAGCGTCTTATATTTGCATATTAAATATTCACATCAGGATATGATCATTTAGGCCCTTCCCATACTTGGGATGCAACAATCACCATACTCTAATGGCAAAGAAAGAAAAGAAGAAAAAGTAGAGGATGCTCAAACAGGCTGACCCTATAAACACTACATGATTTAGTAATAGAGAGTAATAAAAGCATGGCTTCTTCATTGATGAGATCTGTGTCAAGAAAATAAAATATTATATTCTTTCCTTTTATTATGCAATAAACTGTATGTTGATAGGACAGGTTTCATTCATGGTTAATCTGGCCAGAACTAAGAGTAACTTAGAGAAAGTGTGGCTTGCCGCTTGCATGCCATTCATGTCATACAAAAAAAAAATCTTAATTTTCCTTCATTTCTTGTTCATGAATGTTGCACTCCAGGAGATGAGAGAAACTCAGAATGGGGGCAAAAATGGTCCTAAAAACCGACAGACTCATCAAGCTTGCGACTCTTCAAGCATTGATGGGCTTTGTATTAAATTTCTTTACTATATGACCTTTAAACAGCCAGGGATCATCAGACATTATAGTCATTGTGTTTTATCAAATTTCTAGAATATGGATTCAGAATTCAATATGCATAAGAGTTTCATGTGTTGCTTTGGCTGAGACGTGAACGCACGTGCCAGCTTACTAGTACGAACAAAGGTGTGGCCCAGCGGCTCTTCACGTCGCTCACCGGCGCAGCAACGTGCTCACCGTCGACGTCCACGCTGCCATGGACGGGAGCCCGGACAGCTTGGGCTACTGGCACGCCTTCTCGACATGGTATTCCAGGGCCGACACCGTCAAAAGCGATCTCTTCATCCAATCGGACAATAACCTCTCTGCCGCCGCTGAGGGCGTCTTCAAGCTGCTCGGCCATGCGTGCAATGCCTTCTCTCGGGCCCCTGGGACGCCGCCGCGCCGCCGCCATCTCCCATCGTGCAGGATTGGTTGCGATGGCACCACCCGGCGAAAGAAGAGTAGGTCTCGGCCGGCGCGCATGCAGAGGAACCTGGATGGTCAGACAAACTCGGATCACCGCCGGAATCACCATAAACGTACGTGAGTACGGCTCCTTCGAGGGCGAGCAGAATTTTTCCCCGAGGGCAGGAGGCTCGCCAGATCGGCCATGCGGCACACATGCATCGTCGATGTCGTCAAGACGGATAGAACACCTTCAGGCTATACTCTTCCTCTTCATCTTCTCCACCTTCATTGCACTCGAATCTCACGTGTCGCCAGCGGCCCTGAGAAGAATCCCTACAATATGCATGCATCTTGGCAATTCAATCCCGTCTTATATTATTTAAATCTCAGCCAGATAGCCACGTTTGCTGCAGGAACTGCAATTACTTTAGCCAGTGGGATCTATGATGTGAGGGAACGGACATGCCATAGGGAACAGGTCAGTCCCCTAGGTGCTCTTTGTATTACTATCTATTGGCACTATGTCTCACATTTGCTGTCTTTTTGCATATCAGGTTTATGCGTTTTGTGTTTTTGTCGAAACTGCTATGGTCAATAAAAGGTAATGAAGATGCTCAAAAATAAAAAATAAAAGGTAATGAAGTGTTTAAATTTCAGGGGAGTGGTGTGCTACTATGAAGTTGCATATGAGAATAGGTTACGCAAGTGGAATTGATACTCGGGTATTTTGTTAGTTGGTATGGCAGCCTTGATACTCCATATAGGTTTTTTTTCTTTTACAAACATAAACAATAGTATAGACTATATTTTCGTTTCAGTTTGAAATTGTGGCAATATAATCTGAACTGAACCAAGTTTTCATTTCAGTCTCAGTTAAAGCTATGCATGTCTATCTCAGTTAAAGCTATACATCTCCATTGATATGCCGCCAGATCATTTCCGTGTGGGCGAACAACAAAATGTTTACTTCCGATTGTCTGGTTCTAATATTTCAACTCTGCTCTCCATTCCACAGCCGCAATATTCACTACTTCATCATGTTTGTTGTTGAGAAATTTGTCCTCACATGCAGGATGCAACAAATCATTGATTGCATCACAACATGTCTGGCAATTCAAGGTAAATAACCTGAATTTTCACTGCAACATTTCTTACCACTAGAATGCACTGATGTACATGAAATTGAATCATGTTTCGGTCTGCTACTGTTACTTTGCATGAAAATATGCTCCTACATGTGAATGAGCTTAGACCCTTCTATTCAAGTGTCGCACACTACTTATATATACCTTGGAGGTAATTTTGGTTTCTAGGTTATTTGCAAGATTTATTGGCAGGGTTATCTGTAGGTTTTTTGTTTCTTTAAAGCATATTTACTAGATGTGGAAGTAGTTTAGCATCCCTTCAAACTCAAGTGTTTCTCCTAATTAATAGCTGCCCACTGCCTGGTAGAGGTAACTCTATTGATGAATTTATTGTCGTTGGCAAAATGAGTTGAATTTCTTGAGTTCAAGGTTTGTTTTTGCTAGCTGCCCACTTGCTGGTAGAGGTAACTCTTTTTGTTGAATCCATCTCATATATATGCAGTGTGGGATGGAGGGAGAGGGAGAAGTTCATCGAGTAGGCATGCCTTTCAAAGACTTGCACATTATGAAATACTACCTCCGTCCCATATTAGTTGTCATTCAAATGGATGTATCTAGCATTGACATACGTCTAGATACATCCGCTTCAGCGACAACTAATATGGGGCGGAGGGAGTATAACCCACCTATGTGGGTAACCTTTTGAGGAAGAGAGGGGGAGAGAAGTTTATAGTGACAGAATCGAAAACTACAAGAACACATTGCCAAGAATAGCATGTTGTGCAATATAACAAAGAGTACACAGTTATGTCTTTGGAGTTCTTAGGGGGTGAGGGGGGCTGCAAGGGGGGATTGTGAGCTGGATGCACAATTGTGAGCAGTGACAAGCTTAGATTGGGGATATGAATAGGTGCGTATGCATGATACGCTGCAACGCACGGGGAGATAACTTGATTGTTAGAAGTGTGAGTAGTCTCATTTCAATATATTGTGATCCATTCTATATTTGTACTCACTTCATTGTTCATAATAGTTGAATTGTCTATGTCCAAAATGCATATGATTTTATTTTGTATGCTCACCCTAGATGCCACCACACAGTTAGAACTTATAATAATGGGTTCTTTTAGAATTAAATGGAAGTACATACTGATTTTAGCATCTAGGCAAATGTTTGTAGATTCCCTTTGAATCCGAATTACAGGAAGTGGAGAGTTCACTGAGAGTTCGTGGAAGAAGTCTACATGCCATCATGCGGAAAGAGGGAATAACCCGATATGCGATACCAAATAGTGTAAATTGTAGTTCTATTTTGTTCTTCAAACAGGTCTTTTTTTGGGGACCATTTATGTTGTATACTGAAATCATGTTCTATACTATAATCATATTGTTCTAAGACGTATCAACCTAGAATTAGCTTGTCCAGTGACTCGATATGTTTAACAATGGGGGTTTGGAGGATTAGTTGGTAGATTTAACCCCAGTGACTCTGATATATTTAACAATGGGGTTTGGAGGAGCAATGTGACCACCATGGTGTTAAATTTACCTAAAAATACAACCTAAGTGATATCACAAACATTGTGTATCCATTTAAATCACAGACACACACACATTGTGCATCCAACATTAAAAAAAAATCTCAGACGTGCGTTGCACGTGCAAGCTTACTAGTGACGGAAGATATGAGAATCTCCTCTCCTTTTTTATACTCTTTTCAGATTGCTCGGTTTGTGAAGTTAATTAATCCTCGTAATCGCTTTGTCAGTTTCCGGTTACTTCATCCACAAAAAAAGATTCCAGTTTCTTGTATTAATAGGGGAATAGAAAAGGTAAACTCGGTTTCTGTTCGTGACTCGTGACTCGTAAGCAGCAGCAAAAGAATGCAATTTCAACTCTTATAGCCATCTAGGTATCTTGATCCATCATCCATGCCTTGGCATTTTTTATTATTTAAGTAACAGTGTTCTTAATTTCTTATATCATATGTTTGTGTGCTAATTATTAATTTAGGAAGATTTGTCTACAAATTATCCATGACAATCAGAAAAAAAACATGCATATGAGTTGGCAGCCCCCAAAAAGTACTTCTATTGCTTCCTCGCCAAAAAAATTTATTTCAGGGAACTCCGAGGAATTAGCTTTAGTTACCGTTGAAGAACCACCTGGCGAAACATTATAGGTTGGTAAAAATTTCAGTAGGAACGAAAGTGTTACTAATAATTCACCTAATGAAAAATATATATAACTATAGGTTGATAAGAGCTGCCAAATTTTATGTGAATGATTGTGACTCCGGTTATTTTTAATGGTCGAGATGACAAGGCAACATAAATTATAGTGTAAATAGTATTTATTTGTAATTGAAGTAGCAAAAAATCATATATTTATGTGGCTTTAGGGCCCCATTTTGTTTTCCTGCCCCGGGCCCCCGAAATCTCAGGACCGGGCCTGTCTAGCAGACCCCGCATAAGTGGGCAAACCCGTAAAAAATTTGCGTTTTACAGTTTTGGGCAAAAAAATATTCAGAACAGAAACCGTAAAAGTGGTCCAACCCGTAAATTTTTTAAGGGCCACCGTAAATGCACACCCGAAACCCTTATCTTTGGAGGTTGGAAGGCCGAATTTAGGGGCCCCCATACCGGTCAAATCTCATCGGAGCAAACAAGCCGCCGCGGAGTTTGCCGGAATCCGCCCTAAACTCGCTGGAATTCATCACCGCACATCGGAAAAGGCCGCTAGACGCCGTAATCGATCGCCGTCAGTTCAAATCGGACGAGCTCGACATCTTCGTGGCCTCCCATGACCTCAGCCTGACCGCCGGAATCCTCCCGACGCGGCAGGCAAAGGGGCACGGCTCGCCTGGCAATAGAGTAAGGTATGAACGACGGAGGCGACGGGGCGTGGCCGGCAAGGCTGGGCGCGGACGACGGAGGCGACGGGGCGTGGCTGGTGAGGCTGGGCGCGACCGGCGCGGTAATGGGGTGCGACCAGCAGGGACGAGGTGCGACCGACGGGCGACGGGGCGTGGCCGGCTGGAGGAAGGGGCGGCAACAACCGAACTGGAGGAAGGAGCTCTTTATTCCAGTTTTATAGTTCGTTTTACAGTATCTGTTCGGCCGCGCTAATTTTCGACCCGCAAACGCGATCTCCGTGAAACTGCAAACACGTTTTGCGTGTCAAGTTTTTTCGGGGTCTGCTAGAGTTGCTCCTAGGGTTGGAGAGGAGGCTAGGGTTTGTGTGGTCTTTATAGTCTGCGCAATCTTGCGTATCATTGAGGCCTTGTTTGGTCAGCCTGGGAAAGCTGAATTCCAGCCCAATTGCGCGCTAAGACGCCTACATGGGGTGGATCCGGCTTGCCTGCTCCCTTTCCGTGCTCTCATCCGTGCTCCCACCTCATCCAACGGCTGTCTTTTTTTCTTTTTTCTTTCTAATCTAATCATCTCCCCCCTGATTTTAAGGGAGTGAGGCCGGGCCTTATTTTGTTCCAATCAAATTAAGCCACATATGCGGGAGTACGGATGGGCACATGAGAAGGAAGCAGGCAAGTTTCGTCCATATGAGGTGGCCCAGGTACCCCTGAAAAATATGGGGTGCCCCAGGTAGCCCCCTCTCGTTCGTTAGCCTGCTCAGCTGGCTGGTTCGCTCTCCCGTCTCACACGGGGAGCTCCCTAGGCTGCGCCTTTAGCGCAGCTAGCGCCCACGCGCTGCCATCTGGGCCTGGCCCAACAACGGGGCAGTGAAAAAGCGCAAAAAGATGGGCGTCCCCATGATTCAAACTCGATCCGTTGCCTTAACATACAAGCACGGATAACCAGTGGAACTACTCGACTGTAGTGAAAGAAAACAATATCAATAATATAAGGACATGCGGTCGTGCTATTTATTGCACGTGTATGGTATCACTTAGATTTCTGAATTATTTAAAAAAAATCATGAACTTGAATAAGTTCATCAATTTCGAAAAAGTTCATCATTTTAAAGAAAAGTTCACAAATTTAGAAAAATTTCATCGATTTTGAAAAACAGTTCATCAAACTTGAAAAAAGTTCATCAATTTAGAAAAATAGTTCATCGGATTTAAAAAAAGTTCATCGAATTTGAAAAGTGTTCACGGATGTTCAAAAAGGTTCACAATTTCGAAAAATGTTCAAATGTTTTTGAAATTTTTTTCACCAATCATGAAAAAAGTTCATCAATTTTGAGAAAAAAGTTCATCAATTTTACAAAAAATCACCAATTTTGAAGAGAGTTGATCGAATTTGAAAAGAGCTCACGGATTTGAACAAAAATTTCATTGATTTTGAAAATAAGTTCATCAAAATTTTTAAACCAAAACTACAAAAAAAGTTCATCGGATTTTAGAAAATAGTTCACGGATTTGAAAAAGAGTTAATCCACTTGATAAAAAAAGTTCACAATTTTTTTGAAAAGATTATATATGTGAAAAAAGTTCACGAAAATGAAAAGAAATCACAGATCTTAGAAAAACGTTCACGATTTGAACAAAGTTTCATATTTGAAAAATCCACGTACTTTTAAATAAAAAATAAATGGTAAATGAAAAAATAAATAGAAAGTAAGAACCCGACTTGAAAACCCGCCAAGCAAAATACTGTAAAAACAAAGTGCGGGAGAAACGGAATAAGAAACGAGAGAAGTGTTTATGGGCAAGACAGGTGAGCTAGGCGAATTGGTTATTGTGTTTGAACAAAATAAAGAGGTACCGAGTTCAATTCTTACCAGTTGCGCTCATTTTTTGAAGGTTGGAAAAAAGAAAATGGGCCAGCCCAGGATGCATGATACGCCTCTGTCATATCGGTTAGACGTATACCTGCAGGACACGTCCAGCCGGCCGAATCAGGTTTATTTCCAAATATTGTAGCCTCCTTGTACAGTTGTACTATATAATCCCATCACGGAATCAAATCAATCCAAGTGCAACAATTATAATTGCCTTCATGATATTAGATTAGAGTTTTCGATCCTCTCTCTCCTCTCGGGTTTGATTCTTACCGGTCGTGCTCATTTTTTGAAGGTTGGAAAAAAGAAAATGGGCCAGCCCAGGATGCATGATACGCCTCCGTCATATTTGTTAGACGTGTACTTGCAGGTCCAGCCGGCCGAATCAAGTTTATTTTCAAATATTGTAGCCTCCTTGTACTAATAATCCCATCACGGGATCAAATCAATCCAAATATAACAATTATAATTACCTTCATGATATTAGATTAGAGTTTTCGATCGTCTCTCTCCTCTCGTCTCACGTACGTAACCTGTACGCATGGCGCCGACACCCCAAGAGATCGTGGCCCAGGAGGAGGCCGCCGCCGGCCTCACCGAGGCTAACACCAAGGCTGCTCTCTGGGCCCTCGCGGCCGCACTGCCAAGCATCCGCGCCGTCGTTCCGGTCACCCTCGAGCTCTCCACCTCCAACTATCTTCAATGATGCGGCATGTTCTTCGACGCTGTCCAGAAGTACGCCTTAGAGGACCATCTACTCGAGGTAGAATACCCCACCCATTCGACGCCGCAGTGGTGTCGGAACGACGCCATCGTCCGTTCATGGATCAACAGCGTCGTCGCGCCTGAGCTTCTCGCCATGATCGTTGACATCACCACGCCACTCCCTGCCCACTCGTTGTGGACGCGGCTCTCCAACATCTACCACGACAACTCCGAGACTCGCTCCTCCTACCTCGAGCAAGAGTTCCATGGTCTCCAGCAAGGCACCATGACCGTGGCTGACTATTGTCGCAAGCAGAAGGTCCTCTCCGACGAGCTGAATGCGCTGGGCACGACCATCACCGACAAGCGTCTCGTTCAGAACACGCTCCGTGGCCTCGGATCACGGCTTGCCTACATGCGCATGTTGACCCACAAGAAGCGCCCACTCCCGTCCTTTCTAGATGCGCGCTCGTCCCTTCTGCTCGAGGAGCTCACGTTGCAGCAGTCGGGGTCCTCCTCCTCGACTTCGACCGCCTTCGTCGCCCGAGGCGTCTCTGTGCCTCCCCATCGCGCGGACCTGCGGCTACCATGCCGCCTCAGCGTCGCCCCGACACATGCTACAACTTCCAACGTGGGAGTTGTCGATTTGGCGCGCGATGCCGCTATCTCCACTCCGGACCTTCCCAACAGCAAGGCGACAACACAAACCCATCGGCGAAGGGCTCACTGGCACCATGGTCATCCATGCAAAACCCTTGGGCAGGGTCCATCCAGATGTGGCCAAGTCAACCTCAGCGACGGTCCCTTCTTGGCCCGGCACAGGCACATCATGCCATGCTAACCCACCCGCCTCCCTGGCCCTATGGTGTCGCCTCGCCAATGCCCTGGTCAGCAGGAACGCCTACGCCACCCATATCTTGGCCGATCGGAGCGCCGCCACCCGCTCCATCATCTGGACCGACATATGCTAATCCCCATCCGTCCTTCGACCAAGGATCACTCATGCAGGCTTTCAACACAATGTCCTTGTCGGGGGTGTCATGCGACACATGCCAAAAGATGACTTATCATGATGGGGGAGAGTAAGGCGTCGCCGGTGCCTGGAAACGGGATAAGGCGTAGACATGTACGCCGATGCATCTTACCCAGGTTCGAGGCTCTGCTAGGAGATAACACCCCTAGTCCTACTCTGCGGGGTCTCCGCATGATCACTGAACCAACAATGGGTGGCTACAAGCTTGCTCCTTGAGCTGTTTCTCTAGAGGAGGAAGAAGAACAAGGCTAGCCCTAGCTTCGCTCTCTCTCTATGTGTGTGTGTGGTGTCTATAAGGCTGAACCCTTTGCATGGGTGTCCTCGGGGGAGGGGGGGAGGGGTTATATAGGCCTACCCCCCAGGGGTACAATGGTAATCCAGCCGGGTGTAGGACCCGACTGTCAGTGTCGACGGTTGCCGGCTTTTCCGCCGGCCGCTGGGGCCCGCCGCCTGGTGGGTCTCGCCGGCTGTCTCGTACTTCACGGACAGGCCGCACCCGCCGCTTGCGGGTCCTGCCGGTTTCTAAGTACTATGGGTGCGCCACTGATGATGCATGCTTTGTCAGGGAGAGCATGTCTACAGTGCCGCCGCCTGGTGGGCGTTCACTGTAGCCACTCCCAGTCTCTTTTGATTAATGGTGCACGAACTCCAAGGGAGGAGGAGGGCCGCCTGCTGGAAGCCGGCCTCCCCCATGCCGACTGGTCAGGGCTTGCTGCCTTCTGGCTTCTCACGGACAGGTGGGCCCGCCGCGTACGGGCCGTACCGACAGCCCGTAGTGGGAGCATGGCTGTCTCTGCCATGGGTGATGTCATTGTTGGTTATGTAGTAATTTCAAAAAAATTCCTACGCACACGCAAGATCATGGTGATGCATAGCAACGAGAGGGGAGAGTGTGATCTACGTACCCTTGTAGATCGACAACGGAAGCGTGATCTTGCGTGTGCATCACCATGATCGACAACGGAAGCGTGATCGACAACGGAAGCGTGATCTACGTACCCTTCGTCGATCTACAAGGGTACGTAGATCACACTCTCCCCTCTCTTTGCTATGCATCACCATGATCTTGCGTGTGCGTAGGAAATTTTTTGAAATTACTACATAACCCAACAGTGGCATCCGAGCCTAGGTTTTATGTGTTGATGTTATATGCACGAGTAGAACACAAGTGAGTTGTGGGCGATAAAAGTGTGATGTTTATCTTTTATGCATCTTATCTTGCTTTGATTGACGGTAGCATTATAAGATGATCTCTCACTAAGTTTCAAGATAAAAGTGTTCTCCCTGAGTATGCACCATTGCCAAAGTTCATCGTGCCCAGACACCACATGATGATCGGGTGTGATAAGCTCTACGTCCATCTATAACGGGTACAAGCCAGTTTTGCACACGCAGAATACTCAGGTTAAACTTGACGAGCCTAGCATATGCAGATATGGCCTCGGAACACTAAGACCGAAAGGTCGAGCGTGAATCATATAGTAGATATGATCAACATAATGATGTTCACCATTGAAAGCTATTCCATTTCACGTGATGATCGGTTATGGTTTAGTTGATTTGGATCACGTGATCACTTAGATGATTAGAGGGATGTCTATCTAAGTGGGAGTTCTTAAGTAATATGATTAATTGAACTTTAATTTATCATGAACTTAGTCCTGGTAGCATTAGCATATCTATGTTGTAGATCAATAGCTCGCGATGTTGCTCCCCGTTTAATTTTTATATGTTCCTAGAGAAAACTAAGTTGAAAAATGTTAGTAGCAATGATGCGGATTGGATCCGTGATCTGAGGGTTATCCTCATTGCTGCACAGAAGAATTATGTCCTTGATGCACCGCTAGGTGACAGACCTATTGCAGGAGCAGATGCAGACGTTCTGAACGTTTGGCTAGCTCAATGTGATGACTACTTGATAGTTTAGTGCACCATGCTTAACGGCTTAGAATCAGGACTTGAAAGACATTTTGAACGTCATGGAACATATGAGATGTTCCAGGAGTTGAAGTTAATATTTCAAGCAAATACTCGAGTTGAGAGATATGAAGTCTCCAACAAGTTCTATAGCTAAAAGATGGAGGAGAATAGCTCAAGCAGTGAGCATGTGCTCAGATTGTTTGGGTACTACAATCGCTTGAATCAAGTGGGAGTTAATCTTCCAGATAAAATAGTGATTGACAGAATTCTCTAGTCACCATCACCAAGTTAGTAGAACTTCGTGATGAACTATAATATGCAAGGGATAACAGAAACGATTCGCAAGCTCTTCGCGCTGCTGAAATCGACGAAGGTAGAAATCAAGAAAAGCATCAAGTGTTGATGGTAAACAAAACCACTAGTTTCAAGTAAAGGGACAAAGGGAAGAAAGGGGAACTTCAAGAAGAACGACAAGCAAGTTGCTTCGCAAGTGAAAAACCAAGTCTGGACCTAAGCCCCAAACTGAGTGCTTCTACTGCAAAGGGACTGGTCATTGGAAGCGGAACTACCCCAAGTATTTGGCAGATAAGAAGGATGGCAAAGTGAAAAAAGGTATATTTGATATACAGATTATTGATGTGTATTTTACTAGTGTTCGTAGCAACCCCTCGGTATTTGATACTGGTTCAGTTGCTAAGAGTAGTAACTCGAAACGGGAGTTGCAGAATGAACAGAGACTAGTTAAGGGTGAAGTGACGATGTGTGTTGGAAGTGGTTCCAAGATTGACATCATCATCATCGCACACTCCCTATACTTTCGGGATTAGTGTTGAACCTAAATAAGTGTTATTTGGTGTTTGCGTTGAGCATGAATATGATTTGATCATGTTTATTGCAATGCAGTTATTCATTTAAGTAAGAGAATAAATTGTTGTTCTGTTTACATGAATAAAATCTTATATGGTTACACACCCAATGAAAATGGTTCGTTGGATCTCGATCGTAGTGATACACATATTCATAATATTGAAACCAAAAGATGCAAAGTTAATAATGATAGTGCAACTTATTTGTGGCACTGCCGTTTAGGTCATATTGGTGTAAAGCGCATGAAGAAAATCCATGCTGATGGGCTTTTGGAATCACTTGATTATGAATCAGTTGATGCTTGCGAACCATGCCTCATGGGCAAGATGACTAAGACTCCGTTCTCCGGAACAATGGAGCAAGCAACATATTTGTTGGAAATCATACATACTGATGTATGTGGTCCGATGAATATTGAGGCTTGCGGCAGGTATCATTATTTTCTGATCTTCAAAGATGATTTGAGTAGATATGAGTATATCTACTTGATGAAACACAAGTCTGAAACATTTGAAAAGTTCGAAGAATTTCAGAGTGAAGTGGAGAATCATCGTAACAAAAATAAAAGTTTCTACGATATGATCGCAGAAGAAAAATATTTGAGTTACGAGTTTGGCCTTTAGTTAAAACAATGTGAAATAGTTTCACTACTCACGCCACCTGGAACACCACAGTATAATGGTGTGTCCGAACATCGCAACCGTACTTTATTAGATATGGTGCGATCTATGATGTCTCTTACCGATTTATCACTATCGTTTTGGGGTTATGCATTAGAGACAGCTACATTCACATTAAATAGGGCATCATCTAAATCCGTTGAGACGACACCGTATAAACTATGATTTGGCAAAGAAACCTAAGCTGTCGTTTCTTAAAGTTGAGGTTTCAATGCTTATGTGAAAAAGTTTCAACCTAATAAGCTCAAACCCAAATCGGAGAAGTGCATCTTCATAGGATACCCAAAAGAAAATGTTGGGTACACCTTCTATCATAGATCCGAAGGCAATATATTCATTGCTGAGAATGGATCCTTTCTAGAGAAGGAGTTTCTCTCGAAAGAAGTGAGTGGGAGGAAAGTATAACTTGATGAGGTAACTGTACCTGCTCCCTTATTGGAAAGTAGTTCATCATAGAAATCTGTTCCCGTGACTACTACACCAATTAGTGAGGAAGCTAATGATGATGATCATGTAACTTCAGATCAAGTTACTACCGAACCTCGTAGGTAAACCAGAGTGAGATCCGCACCACAGTGGTACGGTAATCCTGTTCTGGAGGTCATGTTACTTGACCATGACGAGCCTATGAACTATGAGGAAGCGATGATGAGCCCAGATTCCGCGAAATGGCTTGAGGCCATGAAATCTGAGATGAGATCCATGTATGAGAACAAAGTATGGACTTTGATTGACTTGCCCATTGATCGGCGAGCCATTGAGATTAAATGGATCTTCAAGAGGAAGAGGGACACTGATATTAGTGTTACTATCTACAAAGCTAGAATTGTCGCAAAAAAGGTTTTCGACAAGTTCAAGGTGTTGACTACGATGAGAGTTTCTCACTCGTATCTATGCTTAATTCTGTCCGAATCATGTTAGCAATTGCCGCATTTTATGAAATCTAGCAAATGGATAAACAAAACTGCATTCCTTAATGGATTTATTAAAGAAGAGTTGTATATGATGCAACCAGAAGGTTTTGTCAATCCTAAAGGTACCAACAAAATATGCAAGCTCCAGCGATCCATCTATGGACTGGTGCAAGCATCTCAGAGTTGGAATATACGCTTTGATAAGTTGATCAAAGCATATAGTTTTATACAGACTTGCGGTGAAGCCTGTATTTACAAGAAAGTGAGTGGGAGCACTACAACATTTCTGATAAGTATATGTGAATGACATATTGTTGATCGGAGATAATGTAGAATTATTCTGCAAAGCATAAAGGAAGTTCTGAAATGATTTTCTCAAAGAAAGACCTCGGTGAAGCTGCTTACATATTGAGCATCAAGATCTATAGAGATAGATCAAGACGCTTGATAAGTTTTTCAATGAGTACATACCTTGACAAGATTTTGAAGTAGTTCAAAATGGAACAGTCAAAGAAGGAGTTCTTGCCTGTGTTACAAGGTGTGAAGTTGAGTAAGACTCAAAACCCGACCACGGCAGAAGATAGAGAGAGAATGAAAGTCATTCCCTATGCCTCAGCCATAGGCACTATAAAGTATGCCATGCTGTGTACCAGACCTATTGTATACCTTGCCCTGAGTTTGGAAAGGGAGTACAATAGTGATCTAGGAGTAGATCACTAGACAGGCGGTCAAAATTATCCTTAGTGGAATAAGGATATGTTTCTCGATTATGGAGGTGACAAAAAGGTTCGTCATAAAGGGTTACGTCGATGCAAATTTTGACACTGATCCAGATGACTCTAAATCTCAATCTGGATACATATTGAAAGTGGGAGCAATTAGCTAGAGTAGCTCCGTGCAGAGCATTGTTGACATAGAAATTTGCAAAATACTTACGGATCTGAATGTGGCAGACCCGTTGACTAAACTTCTCTCACAAGCAAAACATGATCACACCTTAGTACTCTTTGGGTGTTAATCACATAGCGATGTGAACTAGATTATTGACTCTAGTAAACCCTTTGGGTGTTGGTCACATGTTGATGTGAACTATGGGTGTTAATCACATGGTGATGTGAACTATTGGTATTAAATCACATGGCGATGTGAACTAGATTATTGACTCTAGTGCAAGTGGGAGACTGAAGGAAATATGCCCTATAGGCAATAATAAAGTTATTATTTATTTCCTTATATCATGATAAATGTTTATTATTCATGCTAGAATTGTATTAACCGGAAACATAATACATGTGTGAATACATAGACAAACAGAGTGTCACTAGTATGCCTCTACTTGACTAGCTCGTTAATCGAAGATGGCTATGTTTCCTAGCCATAGACATGAGTTGTCATTTGATTAACGGGATCACATCATTAGGAGAATGATGTGATTGACTTGACCCATTCCATTAGCTTAGCACTTGATCGTTTAGTTTGTTGCTATTGCTTTCTTCATAACTTATACATGTTCCTATGACTATGAGATTATGCAACTCCCGTTTACCGGAGGAACATTTTGTGTTCTACCAAACGCCACAACATAACTGGGTGATTATAAAGGTGCTCTACAGGTGTCTCCGAAGGTACTTGTTGGGTTGGCGTATTTCGAGATTAGGATTTGTCACTCCGATTGTCGGAGAGGTATCTCTGGGCACACTCGGTAATGCACATCACTATAAGCCTTGCAAGCATTGCAACTAATGAGTTAGTTGCGGGATGATGTATTACGGAACGAGTAAAGAGACTTGCCGATAACGAGATTGAACTAGGTATTGAGATACCAACGATCGAATCTCGGGCAAGTAACATACCGATGACAAAGGGAACAACGTATGTTGTTATGCGGCCTGACCGATAAAGATCTTCGTAGAATATGTAGGAGCCAATATGAGCATCCAGGTTCCGCTATTGGTTATTGACCGAAGACGTGTCTCGGTCATGTCTACATATTTCTCGAACCTATAGGGTCCGCACGCTTAAAGTTCGATGACGGTTATATTATGAGTTTATGTGTTTTGATGTACCGAAGGAGTTCGGAGTCCCAGATGAGATCGGGGACATGATGAGGAGTCTCGAAATGGTCGAGACGTAAAGATCGATATATTGGACGACTATATTCGTACATCGGAAAGGTTCCGAGTGATTCGGGTATTTTCGGGAGTACCGGGGAGTTACGGGAATTCGTATTGGGCCTTAATGGGCCATACGGGAAAGGAGAGAAAGGCCTCAAAGGGTGGCCGCACCCCTCCCCATGGGCTGGTCCGAATTGGACTAGGGAGGGGGGGGGGGGGGGGCGCACACTTCCTTCTCCTTTTCCCTTCCCTTTCCTTCCCTCCTACTCCTACTACTTGGAAGGGATCCTAGTTCTACTAGGAAAGGGGGAATCCTACTCCCGGTGGGAGTAAGACTCCCCTAGGGCGCGCCATAGAGAGGGCCGTCCCTCCCCTCCTCCACTCCTTTATATACGTGGCCAGGGGGCACCCCATAGACACACAAGTTGATCAGTTGATCTCTCCCAGCCGTGTGCGATGCCCCCTCCACCATATTCCACCTCGGTCATATCGTAGCGGTGCTTAGGCGAAGCCCTGCGTCGGTAGCAACATCATCACCATCACCACGCCGTCGTGCTGACGGAACTCTCCCGTGAAGCTCTCCTGGATCAGAGTTCACGGGACGTCATCGAGCTGAACGTGTGCTGAACTCGGAGGCGCCGTGCGTTCGGTACTTGGATCGATCGGATCGTGAAGACGTATGACTACATCAACCGCGTTGTGCTAACGCTTCCGCTTCCGGTCTAGGAGGGTACGTAGACAACACTCTCCCCTCTCGTTGCTATGCATCACCATGATCTTGCATGTGCGTAGGAATTTTTTTGAAATTACTACGTTCCCCAACAACTCCCGCGCTGACCTGCCGCCCGCGGTGAGTCCTCAACTCTTTTCCTTCTTTATTTGCCGGGTTTTGCTTTGCTGCCTGATCAGTCGGTCACGATGCAGATCCTCACATCCTAGTCGGCGGCCGATGCCCTGGAGCAAGGTCATGAGTACCTACCGGACCGGTCAGTGAGTGATGTGGACGACCCCGACTTGGGGGCGGCTGCCATGGAGGAGGACGACGCCACAGGTGGTGGTGGCGGAGCAGGCGGCTTCGGAGGAGGCAACGTCGAGGATTGGCTAGATGATGACGAGGAAGAGGCCGAGCCGCGCCATCCGCGCGGCCCCGAGAAGGCAGGCGCGAGCTCCTCAGCCGCGCCGACTGCACTAGGCGGCGCACCGAAGCGCCGACCCGACTCGCTGCTGTTCGGCAGCCGGCCGAAGAAGCCGAAGAACATGGCCGCTGCGACTAAGTGGCGGGAGGCCGCCGCGAAGGTGGCCTAGTTCCAAAGGACCCCGAAGCAGCCCCCGACGGTGTCCACGTGAGTGCTTGATTTCTCTTGCATTTTCCTTTTCTTCTTTCTTGCAAACTCATTTTGAGCTTCCCCTTATCTTGCTTGAATAGGGCCCTGCTCTCTCTTGAGCGGTCCGCCTCTACTTCCGTCATCGGGGCGGCGGAGGGCTCCGCCAACACCCGTCGCATGGATCCGCTCGCCGACCTCCCAGAGGCGACAGAGAGGAACGCGCGAGAGGCGCGTGAGGAGTGGGAGGAGGCGGAGCAGCAAAAGGCGGACGCGGCCAAGGCATCGCAAGAGGAGGCCGATGCGGCAGCCAAGGCTCAGGACGACGTCGTGGCCAAGGAGCAGGCGGACGCGGCCGCCAAGGCGCAGGAGGAGGAGACGATCCACCACCGGGCTCCACATCTCATCATCCCTCTGTGCACCGCGCCACTTGCGCCAGAGATCCAGGCATCGCCTGGAGGAGCCGGTGACGAACAACCTATCATGGAGATGGGAGGAGGCAACACCGTCGGCTTGGGGGCGGAGCCCCCCCGCAAGCGCCGACTATCGAAGCTCATGGCAGTGGGCCTGACGTGCCACTCACGCCGCCGGTCGGTGACGAGCTGCTGGTGGGGGCGGCCCCGGTGATCCGGACTCCGGGGCACCGTCGTTCGGAGTGTGCTGAACTGGGCCGCACATGACGTCCAGGCCCATCTTCAGGCCCAAGGCGCCGCCCTCCAGTAGTACACAAAGGAGTTCTTGGCGATGCATACCACCATTCGGGTATGTCTCTTGATTGCTTGTTTTTGATTCTTGTGATCTTCCGTGGGGGCATGCCAGCGCACCCACTGGGTTTAGCCCCTGAGTTCCGGGCTAGTTGCTGAGCAGGGTTCTTTCCTTATGTTGTCTTTGTTGCAGGATTACCACAACATCCGCGCGGCTGCCTTCAACTCCCATGTCCGGGATCTGGCAAAGCGGACCACTGATTTGGCCGAGAGCCAGAGTAAGCACTCCATCCTTATTCTCGCGGGGGTGCGCCAGCGCACCCGCGGGGTGTAGCCCCCTGGATTCAGGCCGACTGCTAAGAAGTCGGGTCAGATCTTCCGGCAACTACTTTTTTCTCTTGTTATTTTGCTGGCTATCTTCTCTTTCTTGTCTTTGCAGAAGCCAACGCCGCCCTGCAGCAGCAGCTAGGCGAAGCCCAAACCTTGCTGGACGCCAATGAGGAGGAGTGCAGTAAGGTGGCCCAGGAGCGTGACCGCCTGGTCAAGGAGCTGGCTGACCAGGCGGACCGGCACAAGACGGAGCTCTAGGCGGTGAAGGATGGCGAGGCTACCCTCGAGGTCGAGTTTGAAACCGAACGCTCGGGCTGGGCCGAGAGGGAGAAGGCCCTGTCCGACGGCTACGGCGAGATCTAGTACATGCTCGATGGTGGGTTTATCTTTTCCATTCTTTCATCTACCAACTTGTCATGTGAGTCGGCTTCCGGCTTCATTCTTCTTTTTCTTCTTGCGTAGAGTACTTCCCTAGTCACGATGTTGCCGCCAGTAGGGCCATCGAGGCTTGCCGCGACGAGCGAAGGCAAGCTGGTGCACAAATCGCGCCCAACGCTCCTCAGACCCTCGCCGGGCAGCTTCTCGTTGTTCAAGCTCGTCTCCTGCCGGCTCATCGGGCGCTCCGCCGTCTGCAGTGTGTCGGAGCCCAGGTGGTTTCGCCCTCTGGCCAGACGTTCTAGCTCCGCGCACCCCCAGTTGGACCGCTGATTGGTTAGAGGTGGCTGTCGGGCGCTTTGAGGTGTGGAAGGGCTTCGCAGCCCGGGCAGGCATACGGCAGGCCTTGGAGTTCATCAAGGCGTGGTATCCTGGGCTGAGCTTAGCCCAGTTGGCCACGTTCGGGCTTGAGGCCAGCGAAGAGTTGGCGGCGGTGGCGCCCACACTCTATCATCGTGGGGCGGCAATCGCTGAGTACACCGATACCAGCGTCTTCCTCCCCGAGTTGGACGAGGAGGGTGCCGAGGTGCCGCCCAACTGGTTCGGGCTGAACCCGGCAGATGACGAGGCCTCGGTGGAGGAGATCGTCTCCAGCGATGAGGGTGAGGAGGAGGAAGGCGAGGATGGTGAATACGACACACCGGACGACGGAGCGGATAGCCAGCCTCAGCTCGATCGAGCGTCGAGCAACAAGCCGCGCGTGACCAAGCCGACTGTCGCCAATGCTAACCAAGCCAAGACTCGCCAGGCGGCCACTCCACCAGCCGGCGGCACCGACTCCACCAACATGTTGGACCCGCCTACTGCTCCTTCGGCCTAGGCCGCCGATTTTATCTTATCCTGCTTTTGTAGTTTCTCAAACAAACTTGTTAAATTTGCGCAGTTCCACCCGCTGGGGGTGTATTCAAACTCCGTTGAATGCTGGCCAAGGGCCTTTGCTATGTAAATTATGTTTGCCGAGTTCTAGCTTCTCTTGCTTTTCTGCTTTTCTGCTCTTTTGCCTTTTTCCTTTGCCACCTTCCCTTGGCTGCCGCCTTGCCAGCCAGACAGATGCTCTGTGGTCTGAGGCTGGGTCAAGTACTTGGTCGTTTTTGGGAAGGCAAGTACTTCGGCCGTTTTAGAACGTAGCAAGTTAAGCGAGAAACCTGCCGGCCGGCTGGTTAGCAGTCGGTCGGTGAGGCGAGGAGCCGGCTTGGCCTATATGAATGCATTGGTCCTTAGCCATTTTTTCGTGTGGGCACCATTTCCTGCCTTTAGCTCTTGCCAGCCGAACAGTCGCTCTGCGAGCTGTGGCTAATGGCAAGAGAGGGCTAAGGTGCCGCACACTACTTGTCCGACTACAGGTAGCACCAACATAGTACAAGGAGGCAAGCCCCCGGGCTGACTGGTCGAACCCGATGATAGGCAGAAAAGAGAAATAACACATTCATAGGCATATGACTTATCATATAGATAAAAAGGGTAGCCCCCGCGTGCTCCTTGAGGGACCCGATGTCTTAGAGCTTAATACAAAAGGTAGCGTGGTACATACTGCATCAACTGTAAAATCTTCAGAGGAGATTCGCATTCCATGGACGATCTGATTACATGCCAGAGTCGTCTCTCTTGCATGCTCTAGGCTTCTATGCGTCGATGAGGTAGTAGGAGTCGTTGCCCAGAGCTTTGCTGATGATGAAGGGGCCTTCCCAAGGGGCCAAGAGCTTGTGCTGGTCGTCTATTCACTGGATCAGCTGGAGCACAAGGTCTCTAGTTGGGGAACGCAGTATTTCAAAAAAAATCCTACGCACATGCAAGATCCATCTAGGTGATGCATAGCAACGAGAGGGGATGGTGTTGTCCACGTACCCTCGTAGACCGTAGGCGGAAGCATTATGACAACGCGGTTGATGTAGTCGTACGTCTTCACGATCTAATCGATCCTAGCACTAAAGGTACGACACCTCCACGATCTGCACACGTTCAGCTTGGTGACATCCCACGAACTCTATATCCAGCTGAGTGTTGAGGGAGAGCTTCGTCAGCACAACGACGTGATGACGGTGATGATGAAGTTACCGACATAGGGCTTCGTCCTAAGCACTGCAATGATATGACCGGGGTGGAAATCTGTGGAGGGGGGCACCGCACACGGCTAAACAATCAACTTGTGTGTCTATGGGGTGCCCCCTCCCCCGTATATAAAGGAGTGGAGGAGGGGAGGGCCGGCCCTCTCTATGGCGCGCCCTAGGGGGATTCCTACTCCCACCGGGAGTAGGATTCCTCCCTTTCCATAGTCGGAGTAGGAGAGAAGGAAGGGGGAGAGAGAGGGAAGGAAGGGGGGCCCATCCCCCCACCCAATTAGGATTGGGCTAGGGGGGCGCGCCCTCCACCTTGGCCTTCCTCTCATCTATTCCACTAAGGCCCAATAAGGCCCATATACTCCCCGGGGGGTTCCGATAACCCCTCGGTTCTCCGGTAAATGCCCGAACTCATCCGAAACCATTCCGATGTCCAAACATAGGTTTCCAATATATCGATCTTTATGTCTCGACCATTTTGAGACTCCTCATCATGCCCGTGATCACATCTGGGACTCCGAACAACCTTCGGTACATCAAAACACATAAACTCATAATACCGATCATCACCGAAGGTTAAGCGTGCGGACCCTACGGGTTCGAGAACTATGTAGAAATGACCGAGACTCATCTCTGGTCAATAAACAACAGCAGAACCTGGATGCTCATATTGGTTCCTACATATTCTATGAAGATCTTTATCGGTCAAACCGCATAACAACATACGTTGTTCCCTTTGTCATCGGTATGTTACTTGCCCGAGATTCGATCATCGGTATCTCAATACCTAGTTCAATCTCATTACCGGCAAGTCTCTTTACTCGTTCCGTAATGCAACATCCCATAACTAACTCATTAATCACATTGCTTGCCAGGCTTATAGTGATGTGCATTACCGAGAGGGGCCAGAGATACCTCTCCGAAACACGGAGTGACAAATCCTAATCTAGATCTATGCCAACTCAACAAGCACCATCAGAGACACCTATAGAGCATCTTTATAGTCACCCAGTTATGTTGTGACGTTTGATAGCACACTAAGTGTTCCTTCGGTATTCGGGAGTTGCATAATCTCATAGTCATAGGAACATGTATAAGTTATGGAGAAAGCAATAGCAGTAAACTCAAACGATCAAAGTGATAAGCTAACGGATGGGTCAAGTCAATCACATCATTCTCTAATGATGTGATCCCGTTCATCAAATGACAACTCTTTGTCTATGGCTTGGAAACTTAACCATCTTTGATTAACGAGCTAGTCAAGTAGAGGCATATTAGTGACACTCAGTTTGTCTATGTATTCACACATGTACTATGTTTCCGGTTAATACAATTCTAGCATGAATAATAAACATTTATCATGATATAAGGAAATATAAATGACAACTTTACTATTGCCTCTAGGGCATATTTCCTTCAGTCTCCCACTTGGACTAGAGTCAATAATCTAGATTACATAGTAATGATTCTAACACCCATGGAGTCTTGGTGCTGATCATGTTTTGCTCGTGAGAGAGGCTTAGTCAATGAGTTTGCAACATTCAGATCCGTATGTATCTTGCAAATTTCTATGTCTCCGTCCTTGACTTGATCGCAGATGGAATTGATACATCTCTTGATGTGCTTGGTTCTCTTGTGAAATCTTGATTCCTTTGCCAAGGCAATTGCACCAGTATTGTCACAAAAGATTTTCATTGGACCCGATGCACTAGGTATGACACCTAGATCTGATATGAACTCCTTCATCCAGACTCCTTCATTTGCTACTTCCGAAGCAGCTATGTACTCTGCTTCACACGTAGATCTCGCCACGACGCTCTGCTTGGAACTGCACCAACTGACAGCTCCACCATTTAATAAAAATATGTATCCGCTTTGTGACTTAGAGTCATCCGGATCAGTGTCAAAGCTTGCATTGACGTAACCGTTTACGACGAGCTCTTTGTCACCTCCATAAACGAGAAACATATCCTTAGTCCTTTTCAGGTATTTTAGGATGTTCTTGACCGCTGTCCAGTGATCCACTCCTGGATTACTTTGGTACCTCCCTGCTAAACTAATAGCAAGGCACACATCGGGTCTGGTACATAGCATTGCATACATGATAGAACCTATGGCTAAATCATAGGGAATGACTTTCATTTTCTCTCTATCTTCTGCAGTGGTCGGGCATTGAGTCTGACTCAACTTCACACCTTGTAACAGGCAAGAACCCTTTCTTTGCTTGATCCATATTGAACTTCTTCAAAACTTTATCAAGGTATATGTGCTTTGTGAAAGTACAATTAAGTGTCATGATCTATCTCGATAGATCTTGATGCCCAATATATAAGCAGCTTCACCGAGGTCTTTCATTGAAAAATTCTTATTCAAGTATCCTTTTATGCTATTCAGAAATTCAGTATCATTTTCGATTGGCAATATTTCATCTACATATAATATCAGAAATGCTAGAGAGCTCCCACTCACGTTTTGGTAAATACAGGCTTCTCCAAAAGTCTGTAAAACCATATGCTTTGATCACACTATCAAAGCGTATATTCCAACTCCGAGAGGCTTGCACCAGTCCATAAATGGATCACTGGAGCTTGCACACTTTGTTAGTACCTTTTGGATCAAAAAAAAACTTCTGGTTGCATCATATACAACTCTTCTTTAAGATATCCATTAAGGAATGCAGTTTTGACATCCATTTGCCAAATTTCATAATCATAAAATGCGGCAATTGCTAACATGATTCGTACGGACTTAAGCATCGCTATGGGTGAGGTCTCATCATAGTCAACTCCTTGAACTTGTCAAAAACCTTTTGCAACAAGTCGAGCTTTGTAGACAGTAATATTACCGTCAGCGTCAGTCTTCTTCTTGAAGATCCATTTATTCTCTATGGCTTGCCGATCATCGGGCAAGTCAACCAAAGTCCACACTTTGTTCTCATACATGGATCCCATCTCAGATTTCATGGCCTGAAGTCATTTTGCAGAATCTGGGCTGATCATCGCTTCCTCATAGTTCGTAGGTTTGTCATGGTCAAGTAACATGACTTCCCGAACAGGATTACCATACCACTCTGGTGCGGATCTTACTCTGGTTAACCTACGAGGTTTGGTAGTAACTTGATCGGAAGTTTCATGATCATCATCATTATCTTCCTCACTTACTGGTGTAGGCATCACTGGAACTGATTTCTGTGATGAACTACTTTCCAATAAGGGAGTAGGTACAATTACCTCGTCAAGTTCTACTTTCCTCCCACTCACTTCTTTCGAGAGAAACTCCTTCTCTAGAAAGGATCCATTCTTAGCAACGAATATCTTGCCTTCGGATCTATGATAGAAGGTGTACCCAGTAGTCTCTTTTGGGTATCCTATGAAGACACATTTCTCCGATTTGGGTTCGAGCTTACCAGGTTCGAGTTTTTTCACATAAGCATCGCAGCCCCAAACTTTAAGAAACGACAACTTGGGTTTCTTGCCAAACCACAATTCATAAGGTGTCGTCTCAACGGATTTCGATGGTGCCCTATTTAACGTGTGTCTCTAAAGCATAACCCCAAAACAATAAAGGTAAATGAGTGAGAGACATCATAGATTGCACCATATCTAATAAAGTGCGGTTACGACGTTCGGACACACCATTACGCTATGGTGTTCTAGGTGGCGTGAGTTGCGAAACTATTCCGCATTGTTTCAAATGAAGACCAAACTCGTAACTCAAATATTCTCCTCCATGATCAGATCGTAGAAACTTAATTTTCTTATTATGATGATTTTCCACTTCACTCTAAAATTCTTTGAACTTTTCAAATGTTTCAGACTTATGTTTCATCAAGTAGATATACCCATATCAGCTCAAATCATCTGTGAAGGTAAGAAAATAATGATACCCGCTGCGAGCATCAACACTCATTGGACCGCATACATCAGTATGTATTATTTCCAACAAGTCTGTTGCTCGCTCCATTGTTCTGGAGAACAGAGTTTTAGTCATCTTGCCCATGACGCATGGTTCGCAAGCATGAAGTGATTCATAATCAAGTGATTCCAAAAGTCCATCAACATGGAGTTTCTTCATGCGCTTTACACCAATATGACCTAAACGGCAGTGCCACAAATAAGTTGCACTATCATTATTAAACTTATATCTTTTGGCTTCAATACTATGAACATGTGTATCACTACTATCAAGATTTAGTAAAAATAGACCACTCATCAAGGGTGCATGACCATAAAAGATATTACTCATATAAATAGAACAACCATTATTCTATGATTTAAATGAATAACCATCTCGCATTAAACAAGATCCAGATATAATGTTCATGCTCAATACTGGCACCAAATAACAATTATTTAGGTCCAAAACTAATCCCGAAGGTAGATGTAGAGGTAGCATGCCAACGACAATCACATCGACTTTGGACATGATCATGATGCCCTCATGTCCGTATTTTATTTTTATCGACACCTCTATCTCTAAACATGTGGACATATTTTTCAATTTCGGCTTTTCACTTGAGGACAAGCGAGGTCTAAGCTTGGGGGAGTTGATACGTCCATTTTGCATCATGCTTTTATATCGATATTTATTGCATTATGGGCTATTATTACACATTATATCACAATACTTATGCCTATTCTCTCTTATTTTACAAGGTTTACATAAAGAGGGAGAATGCCGGCAGCTGGGACTCTGGGCTGGAAAGGAGCAAATATTAGAGACCTATTCTGCACAACTCCAAAAGTCCTGAAACTTCACGGAAGATGTTTTCCAAATATATAAAAAATACTGAGAGGAAGAACTTCACCAGGGGGGCACACCCTGCCCACGAGGGTGGGGGGCGCGCCCTACCCCCTGGGCGTGCCCCCTACCTCGTGGGCCCCTTGGTGGCCCTCCGGTGGCCATCTTCTGCTATATGGAGTCTTTCGATGGGAAAATCATAAGCCATCTTCTCGGACGAAACCCCGCCGCCAAGAGGCGGAACCTTGGCAGAAGCAATCTAGGGCTCTGGCGGAGCTGTTCTGTCGAGGAAACTTCCCTCCCGGAGCGGGAAATCATCGCCATCGTCATCACCAACGCTCCTCTCATCGGGAGAGGGGAATCTCCATCAACATCTTCATCAGCACCATCTCATCTCAAAACCCTAGTTCATCTCTTGTATCCAATTGTCTCCAAGTCCGGGATTGGTGCTAGTAGGTTGCTAGTAGTGTTAATTACTCCTTGTAGTTGATGCTAGTTGGTTTAATTGGTGGAAGATCATATGTCCATATCCTATTTGCATATTAATACCCCTCTCATTATGAACATGTTTATGCTTTGTGAGTAGTTACTTTTGTTCTTGAGGACATGGGAGAAGTCTTGCTATTAGTAGTCATGTGAATTTGGTATTCGTTCGATATTTTGATGAGATGTATGTTGTCTCTCCTCTAGTGGTGTTATGTGAATGTCGACTATATGACACTTCACCATTATTTGGGCCTAGAGGAAGGCATTGGGAAGTAATAAGTAGATGATGGGTTGCTAGAGTGACAGAATCTTAAACCATAGTTTATGCGTTGCTTCGTAAGGGGCTGATTTGGATCCATATGTTTCATACTATGGTTAGGTTTACCTTAATACTTTTGTTGTAGTTGCGGATGCTTGCAATAGAGGTTAATCATAAGTGGAATACTTGTCCAAGTAAGGGCAGCACCCAAGCACCGGTCCACCCACATACCAAATTATCAAAGTACCGTACGCGAATCATATGAACGTGATGAAAACTAGCTTGACGATATTCCCATGTGTCCTCGGGCGCGCTTTACATCTTATAAGAGTTTGTCCAGGCTTGTCCTTTGCTACAAAAAGGATTGGGCCACCTTGATGCACCTTATTACTTTTGTTACTTGTTGCTCGTTACAAATTATCTTGTCACAAAACTATCTGTTACCACTTATTTCAGTACTTGCAGAGAATACCTTGCTGGAAACCGCTTATCATTTCCTTCTGCTCCTCGTTGGGTTTGACACTCTTACTTATCTAAAGGACTACGATAGATCCCCTATACTTGTGGGTCATCAAGACTCTTTTCTGGCGCCGTTGCCGGGGAGTGAAGCGCCTTTGGTAGGTGGAATTTGGCAAGGAAAAATTTATATAGTGTGCTGAAATTTACTGTCACTTGTTACCATGGAAGGTAATCCTCCGAGGGGCTTGTTCGGGGTATCTTTGCCCCAACCAGTAGAGCAAAGAGTTGCTCCTCAACCCACTAAACCTACTGAAAATGAATATGAAAAATGAAAATGCTTGCTTTGAAGTTCCTTCGGGTATGATAGAAAAACTACTAGTTAATCCTTTTTTAGTAGATGGAACAAAACATCCTGATGAACAATTGATATATGTGGATGAAGTTTGTGGATTATTTAAGCTTGCAGGTGTACCTGGAGATGTTGTTAAGAAGAAGGTCTTCCCCTTATCTTTGAGGGGAGATGCATCGACATGGTATAGGCTATGTGATGATATGACGTCTTGGAATTACAAATGATTGAAATTGGAATTTCATCAGAAGTTTTATCCTATGCATCTTGTTCATCGTGATCGCAATTATATATATAATTTTTGGCCTCGCGAAGGAGAAAGCATCGCTCAAGCTTGGGGGAGGCTTAAGTCAATGTTATATTCATGCCCCAATCATGAGCTCTCAAGAGAAATGATTATTCAAAATTTTTATGCTCGGCTTTATGGTAACAACCACACCATGCTTGATACTTCTTGTGTTGGCTCTTTTATGATGAAGACTATTGAATTCAAATGGGATTTATTGGAAAGAATTAAACGCAACTCTGAAGATTGGGACCTCGACAATGGTAAGGAGTCAGGCATGACACCTAGTTTTGATTGTGTTAAATATTTTATGGATACTGATATTTTTCGTAAATTTAGCACTAAATATGGACTTGAATCTGAGATAGTAGCTTCTTTCTGTGAATCTTTTGCTGCTTATTTTGATCTCCCCAAAGAGAAGTGGTTCAAATATCATCCTCCCATAGTAGTAAAAGTAGCTGCACCTATTAAAGTTGAAGAAAATACTACCACTTATAATGATCCTATTGTTCCTACTTCTTATGTTGAGAAACCACCTTTCCCTGTTAGGATAAAGGATCATGCTAAAGCTTCAACTGTAGTTCGTAAAAGCAATATTAAAACATATACACCTCCTGAGAAAGTGAAAGTTGAACCTAATATTGCTATTGTTAAAGATCTCTTGTCTGATAATATAGATGGGCATGTTATTTATTTCTGTAATGAAAATGCTAGAATTGCTAAACCTCGTGATAAAGATAAACCTAGACCTATGGTAGGCATGCCTGTTATTTCTGTTAAAATAGGAGATCATTGTTATAATGGCTTATGTGATATGGGTGCTAGTGCTAGTGCAATACCTTATTCCTTATAACAATAAGTTATGCATGATATTGCACCTGCTGAGATGGAAGATATTGATGTCACAATTAAACTTGCCAATAGAGATACTATTTCACCAATGGGAATTGTTAGAGATGTTGAAGTCTTGTGTGGGAAAACTAAATATCCTACTGATTTTCTTGCTCTTGGTTCCTGTCGGTGTACTAAAGTAGGGGTACCTTAGTATCCCGAACTTGTGCACGGGCAGTCGCAGCGACCCGCGGCAAGGCTTGCCGGGCGACCGCCAAGACCCTCCATGGTTCCTTTGGGGCCATCCAAGAACAAAGTATCCAAGAGCAAGACAAGACCCCGGCAAGAGGAGCTTGCCGGGGAGGAGACAAGACCCCGGCAAGAGGAGCTTGCCGGGATGGAGACGAGACCCCGGCAAGAGGAGCTTGCCGGGAAGACCAACCAAGGCATCCCGAGGAACTCGCCGCGGCACGCCACGTGCCCCGACGAGACCCGGTGAGCGACAAGCTCCCGGACGCGACAAGACCACATCCGCGGCAAGGCGCTTGTCGCGGCAAGCTACCACTCCGCAGCCCGCGCTCCAGCTCGCCCACCAACGTGTCGCCCTGGGACCATTCCTGGCGTACGTGGCGGGAGGCTGTGTAGCCAGGGGCATGCGGTGGCAAGCAGGCGCTGACAAGGAGCCATCGTGGCAAACGGTGGCGCCCCTGACGGTCCCTTTCTGCCCCGTCTAGGCGACACAGACAGACATTTAATGCCCTTGTCCCCTGCCGTCAGGGTTAGGTAGGATACGACTGTTGTAGGCGGTGGAGCCAACTACCACCTCTTTTTACATTTTTACCCCCACCTCTATTGCCACCTGTCGGTGACCCCTTAGACATATAAAAGGAGGCCCATGCGCAACAGTGGGGGGGGGGACAGCCATTCTCACGCTCGGTCTCGCCAGCTGCTTGAGTGTACTATAGCACTCATCGCTCCCGAGCAAGAACTCAATACAACCACCAAAGCAGGAGTAGGGTTTTACGCATCCGTGTGGCCCGAACCTGGGTAAACCGATCGTCTCGCTCGTGCGTTCGCCTCGATCTGCTCTTTGTGCATCCACCGCCCCCTGCCGAACCGAAAGGGGCTCGGTCCGCCGATCCCCATAGGTGTGCGAGGGATCAGCAACCCCCGACATCTTTGGCGCGCCAGGTAGGGGGTGCGTCGAGGTTGTGCGAACCTGATCCGGCGTTCGCACGAGCCGAATCTTCATCGTCTTCATCAACATGCCGCCGAAGAAGAAGGCTTCGGAAGCAGCTGCTCCGTCTGCGCTGAACCCACCATCGCCGGGGCGCACGGCTGGTGGGGTAGACGCCAACGGAAGAGCGGGCGCCGACTGGGGGACCCATGGCACTGCCAGGTCCAAGGACTAGGTTGCGCCGCACGTCGGCGGCGCGGTCGCCTCCCACAACGACCGCGCGCACTCCAAGACCTCGGCGTCCGTACACGCACCGCGCCCATCCCAGGAGGCGCGGGACCAGCAGCGTCATGGTACCCACGGTACCATACGTCTGCTGGACCAAGATCAAGCTGGCGGATCCCGGAGTGCTCAGGACCAGCATGCACGCCAGCATGCTGGCGCGAGCATGGCGCGGTCGCTTGGACGAGATGTTGCTCCTTCTAACGCAGTTAGAAGTCCGAGCATATCTCGCTCCTCGCACCGTTCGCTGCCGACGCCCACCACTCCGGCGGAAGCGTTGGCACGTGCCCAGCTGCTCCTAGACTACCCTCCAGCGCCAGAGAAGATCAATGACTGGAGGGCCACTATTCAGAGTCTCATCGGCTTCGCCAACGGCGACAACCCACGGCAGCCGAGCGCATCGCTGCCGCGGCAAGTCGGCCAGGCGCGAGCCGGTGGCGACAAGACCGGTGAGGGTGCAACCACTATGCACTCTCCGCCCCGAAGGCCAAGATCGCCGACTTACCGGATCCACCTCGACAGCTACTCCACCGCGTTGTCAGATCCGCGAGCTCGTCGCAATCAACGCCAAGTTCTTCATGAGAGACAGCAAGAAGACGCTCGAACACGCATCGAGCGCCGAAGAGAAGCGCGACGTCAATCAGACCTGTGCGCTGGGCCCTCTGTTGACATGCATGCACCCGGAGAGCCAGGTAACTTGCCGTACGCGACAGGTTGTCCTGCGTTTACCCGTGAGCTGCGGCAAGTCCAGTGGCCCAACCAGAAGCATTTCAAGCCAGACGTGCCGGAGAAGTACGACGGCAAATCGCACCCGTCTGAGTTCCTCAGCATCTACACCATTGCGGTGCAAGCTGCCGGGGGGCGAGATGACAAGGTCCTTGCCAACTACTTCCCGCTCGTGCTCAAGCCCAAAGTCAGATCCTGGCTCATGCACTTGCCGGACAACTCCATATCCTCTTGGGCGGATTTGTGCCATCAGTTTGTCAGCGCCTTTACGGGTGGCCACAAACCATATGGCCAAGAGAGTGACCTCCACTTGCTTGCCTAGAAGGAAGGAGAACCCCTGCGCAAGTATATCTAGAGATTCAGCCGCGTGCAGCGCAACATCCCAGACATCCACGCTGCCGCGGTTATCAGCGCGTTCCATCAGAACGTGCGTGATCGCAGGATGCGGGAGGAGATGGCGATGAGCAGGATCAGAGACGTCAGCGAGCTGTACGCCCTGGCCGACAAGTGCGCACGCGCTGAAGAAGGGAGGAAACTCCCCGGAGAAGATGCTGGAGCAAGGGGACCTGACAGCGAGGATGCCGCCCCGGAAAGGAAAAACCGGAGGCGCAACAGGAAGAAGAGCGGCAAAGAGGTATTAGTCGTTGAGCAGTCCGGCGATGATGGCGCCGCCAAGCAAGCCAAAGTTGGTAGCTCCGGCAAGGAGGTTGCCGCATGCACCAACTGCCAAGCTGTGGCGGCCGCCGACAAGTAGGGCAGCTCCGACAAGCAGTACTGCAAGATTCACCGCACCAAGGGCCATGATCTCCAGAACTGCAAGAGGGTCGAGCAACTTGTCCAGCAACAAAAAGCTGAGTATGAGCGGCGCGACAAGGAGAGAGCCCAAGGAGGCGGTGGAGAAGCCGGCAAGAAGCGCGCTGGCCAGGGAGGAAGCCGCGGCAAGGAGACAGACCTCCCCGCGGCCGCGACAAGGACGAAGACGAAGACGACGACGAAGACATGGATGATGTTGAGAACAGCGAGCAGGAGTTTCAGAAGGCTACAGAAGTCTTGTGTGTTGACGGTGGCGCTTCTTTGCATACTTCCCACCGCCAACTCAAACAGTGGCTCCGGGAAGTTAATGCGGCAGAGCCACCTGTCGAATCACGCAAGCTTCTGAAGTGGTCCAGCACGCCTATCGTCTTTGACATTGAGGACCACCCTGATCGCACAACTGCGGTCGGGTGCCTGCCGTTGTTGGTTTCGCCAACAATCTGCAACCTCAAAGTCACTAAGATGCTAGTTGACGGCGGGGCTGGCCTAAATCTGATCTCCTCCGCTGTGCTCCAGAAACTCCAGATCTCGGATAGCGAGCTCGAAGAAACCGATACATTCCAAGGAATTAACCCGGGAAGGAGCAAGCCGAAAGGGAAGGTCACGTTGCCGGTGACATTTGGCAGCGAGCTGAATTTCAGAATGGAGAGGGTCACTTTTGACGTTGCTGATTTCCCATTGCCTTACAATGGGATACTTGGCCATCCAGCGCTCGCCAAGTTCATGGCAGCCTCTCACTATGCATACAACATGCTCAAGATGCCAGGCCCGATAAGCGTCATCTCTATCCCTGGCGACAAGAAGGATGCCCTTATCTGCGCCGACAAGATCTACCGGGAAGCTGCTGCCGCGACAGACCGCGAGACACTTGCCGCTGAAGCTCCCGGGGAGAAGAAGAAGACTAAGTCCGGCGAGAGCTCTGGTGCCCACTCCGGCAAGCGCGCCTCTTTGGGGTGCCATGCTACCGTCGAGGACGCACCATCGAGCTCCACCGGCAAGAAGACCAAGTCCGGCAAGAGCTCTGATGCCTACTCCGGCAAGCGCACCTCTTCGGAGTGCTGCGCTGCCGTCGAGGACGCACCATCGAGCTCCCCCGGCAAGAGTAAGAAGACGATGGCAGCTCCACCACTTACCAAGAAGGTGTCCGCCAAGGAGGACAACACTGGTGGTACCTTCACCATCAGTGCCACGCTTGACCCTAAATAGGAAAGCGCGCTCGTTACTTTCCTGCGGGCGAATGTCGATGTGTTTGCATGGCAGCCGTCTGACATCCCCGTTGTTCCCAGGAAGGTAATTGAGCACCATCTTGCCGTTTGTCCTCATGCGCGGCCCGTCAAGCAGAAGGTCAGGAAACAGGCGGTGGAGCGCCAAGAATTCATAGCAGAAGAAATCAAGAAATTGGAAGCAGCAGGCCTTGTCAAAGGGGTGCTCCATCCCACGTGGTTGGCCAATCTAGTTGTAGTGCGCAAGGCGAATGGGAAATGGAGGCTTTGTATCGACTTTACTGATGTTAATAAAGCTTGTCCCAAAGATCCATTTCCCTTGCTGCGCATCGACCAGATTGTTGACTCCACAGCCGGATGTGAGTTGCTTTCATTTCTTGACGCGTATTCAGGATACCATCAGATCTTCATGGCAGAAGAGGATGAGGAGAAAACCGCATTCATTACTCCATGTGGCATGTACTGTTTCGTACGGATGCCTTTCAGATTAAAGAATGCTGGTTCAACATTTGCCAGAGTAGTCCATATCGCTTTGAAGCCACAGATACACAGAAATGTAGAAGCCTACATGGATGATATAGTGGTCAAAAGCAAAGACAGGGCAACTCTGATCCAAGACTTAGAAGAGACTTTTGCAAATCTGCGCAAGGTCAACCTCAAGCTCAACCCCGAGAAGTGTGTGTTTGGAGTCCCTTCCGGCAAGCTTCTCGGGTTCTTTGTGTCTCAGCGGGGAATCGAAGCCAATCCCGACAAGATCAAGGCCATTGAGCAGATCGAAGCACCAAAGCGCGTCAAGGATGTATGGAAGCTTGCCGGCTGCGTGGCTGCTCTTAGCAGGTTTATCTCTCGGTCTGCTGAGCGCGCCCTGCCGTTTTTCAAAATTCTGAAAAAGGCAGGTCCAATGAAATGGACTCCGGAAGCGGAGGCTACACTGCAGGACTTGAAGAGATACCTGTCCTCCACTCCAACACTTGTCGCACCTAAACCACAAGAGAAGTTGCTGCTGTACATAGCGGCAACCAATCAAGTGGTTAGTGCTGCATTAGTAGCGGAGAGGGAGGCAGATGACGAGCCAGCGACCGTGGCAAGCGCATCCAGCGACAAGCAGGGGGCTTCCCCGACAAGCACTGGTCCCGACAAGCAAGGGTCTGCGTAGATGCAAGAGGAGATACAGAAGAAGATGGTGCAGCGCCCAGTTTACTTTGTCAGTTCCCTTTTGCAGGGGGCTAGGTCAAGGTACTCTGGTGTGCAGAAGTTGCTTTTCGGCCTTCTCATGGCCTCGAGAAAGCTGCGCCATTACTTCCAAGCACATGAGATCACAGTTGTCACTCGCTTTCCGCTGAAGAGGATATTGCAAAATCCAGAAGCAACAGGCAGGATTGTCGAGTGGGCACTGGAACTGTCAAGCTTTGGCCTCAAGTTTGAGAGTACATCAACAATCTAGAGCAGAGCATTGGCAGAGTTCATAGCAGAATGGACGCCAACTCCAGACGAAGAAATTCCGGAGACGAGCATCCCCGCCAAGGAAGCAAGCAAAGAGTGGCCCATGTACTTTGACGGTGCCTTCTCGCTGCAAGGTGCCGGTGCTGGTGTACTGCTAGTCGCACCCACCGGAGAGCACCTCAAGTACATAGTCCAGATGCACTTTCCCAAGGAGCAAGCGACAAACAATACTACAGAGTATGAAGGCTTGCTTGCCGGTCTCAGGATCGCGGCAGAACTTGGGATTAAGAAGCTCATTGTCAGGGGTGACTCGCAGCTTGTCATCCGTCAAGTGAACAAGGTTTACCAGAGTCCATTGATGGAAGCTTACGTTGATGAAGTGAGGAAGCTAGAAGAGCGCTTTGACGACGTGCAAATGGAACATGTTCCAAGAGCTGAGAACGACATTGCCGATGGCCTGTCAAAGTGCGCAGCACTTAAGTTACCTGTGGAACCAGGGATCTTTGTGCTCAAGCTGACTCAGCCATCCGCGACACCATCAACTGGACAGAGCAAGAAGAGGAAGTTGATTTCTGGTGACTATCTTCCGGCAGAGCTCCCCGAAGCCACCGTGAAGAAGGTCCCCAAGATCGACGCCAAGCTGACTCAGCCATCCGCGACACCATCAATTGGACAGAGCAAGAAGGTCACAAGTTTTAAATGCAACTAAGGCCCGAGGGCTTACAAATTAAAAAGATAAGATGCCCGTAATCCTTTTCTTGTCCCTCTCTTCAGGAGGTAGGTCAAGGAGGCGAGAAGGGCAAAAGGAGCGCCTAGGCGAACTACAGGTGCCAGAAGACACCAAGAGAACATCCCGGGGGCCGTCAAGGCTGGACGGTGATGGCGGCGCCGGAAGCGGGGCTCGAAGACGAGGCGGCAGGACGTCAGCACGCTGTCGAGGGCACCACGCCCTCGTACTCTGACCTGACGGCCTTGCCGCCGGCCCTCTTCCTCTTCCGCAGCCTCCCTACGCCAGCCGCCCAAGGAGACGACCCCGGGGAGTTCAAGGAGCCGGCGACACGGATGATGGGGTTGCCGGTGCCGCACGGAGCGGCGCCCGACACCTAGTCGGACCCGCCATCCTGCCGCCCACTCCCCTCGTCATCGCTGTCGCTCCCCTCCTCGTCACTCTCGCTCGAGGAGGAGCCTTCGCTATCGGAGGAGCTGTCCACGCAGCATCGTGCCCGGATGCCGAAGCACCCGAAGACCTTGACGGAGAGGAGATCGCCCTCCACCAACTTAAAGTGGAGGGTGAGCCCCACCGTCAAGCTGTGGATGCGGGCGAACGTCTTCCACCCTCGACCAAGATACATCACACCAGGGGTTGGGAATTCGGCGCGGACTCGCGTGCCGCTGATCCCACAACCCCTCATGTGTAGTCTCAGTGTCTCGGGCGGGTCCAACCCCACCACGTCCGCGAACGGAGCTGGGAGTCGGAGGCGACGACGAGGCGCCCGGCGCAGCCTGACGAAGAATTCGCAAGGGTCGTCCCCAGCATGGGCCACCGCGGGAAGAAGGGCCGCCGGCGGAGGCGAAGCCGATGGGCCGCCTCGTCCACCTCTTCCCCGAGCGCCACGGCCTCGTCCTCGACCTCGCCCCCTCCCTCTTCCCCTTACGGCTGGCTCCGCTACCACGGGTGCGGGAGAGGGAGGGATGCACTGTCTGGCGGCAACCCTCGCCGCCACCGATGAGGGACCAGGGTTCCCTTTCTCCATGGCGAATGGGAGGAAGGGGAGCAAAAGCTGAAGGAAGGAGGAAATGAAAGAATGCAGGTTTCCGTCCTCCCCTCCCGCTCTTTATAAAGGAGCGAGGTGGGGGCTCGGCCGCCCCGCTCAGTGAATCAAGACGCGGGAAGGCAGAGAGCTGGGGCCGACCCGCTGCCTCGACCCACGACGGCCCCGTTTCCCGCCTCCGCTGTCCGTGGCCCCAAGTGCATGGGAGCCGCGTGGCAGGCGTGCAGAACCGAGGCGACGGATGGGGCAGCCTCTCCCCACCCCATGATCGTGGGGAGTGGGCACCTCGAAAACCGCCCACGATCTCTCGCACGATGCCGCGTTTGACGCGTGCCGTGCGGGGAAGGCGCGGTGGGTGCGGAATGATTTATGGCGTGCCCTAGGCCGCGCGTGCCCGTGCACTGTTTTGGGCCTGGCCCAACAGCGCTCGGCACCATGTATGGCCCAGGCCCGGGGGCTCCTGTCGGTGTACTAAAGTAGGGGTACCTTAGTATCCCGAACTTGTGCATGGGCAGTCACAGCGACCCGCGACAAGGCTTGTCGTGCGACCGCCAAGACCCTCCATGGTTCCTTTGGGGCCATCCAAGAATAAAGTATCCAAGAGCAAGACAAGACCCCGGCAAGAGGAGCTTGCCGGGGAGGAGACAAGACCCCGGCAAGAGGAGCTTGCCGGGACGGAGATGAGACCCCGACAAGAGGAGCTTGCCGGGAAGACCAACCAAGGCATCCCGAGGAACTCGCCGCGGCACGCCACGTGCCCCGACGAGACCCGGTGAGCGACAAGCTCCCGGACGCGACAAGACCACATCCGCGGCAAGCTACCACTCTGCAGCCCGCGCTCCAGCTCGCCCACCAACATGTCGCCCTGGGACCATTCCTGGCGTACGTGGCGGGAGGCTGTGCAGCCAGGGGCATGCGGTGGCAAGCAGGCGCTGACAAGGAGCCATCGTGGCAAACGGTGGCGCCCCTGACGGTCCCTTTCCGCCCCGTCTAGGCGACACAGACATGCATTTAATGCCCTTGTCCCCTTCCGTCAGGGTTAGGTAGGATACGATTGTTGTAGGCGGTGGAGCCAACTACCACCTCTTTTACATTTTTACCCCCACCTCTGTTGCCACCTGTCGGTGACCCCTTAGACATCTAAAAGGAGGCCCATGCGCAACAGTGGGGGGGGGGGACAGCCATTCTCACGCTCGGTCTCGCCAGCTGCTTGAGTGTACTGTAGCACTCATCGCTCCCGAGCAAGAACTCAATACAACCACCAAAGCAGGAGTAGGGTTTTACGCATCCGTGCGGCCCGAACCTGGGTAAACCGATCCTCTCGCTCGTGCGTTCGCCTCGATCTGCTCTTTGTGCATCCACCGCCCCCTGCCGAACCGAAAGGGGCTCGGTCCGCCCGATCCCCATAGGTGTGCGAGGGATCAGCAACCCCCGACAGTTCCCCACAAGATAGCTTTTGTCCCATTATATTTGGTAGACCCTTCTTAAGTACTGTTAATGCTACCATAGATTGCAAAAGAGATGTTGTTACTATCGGTTTAGATGATATGACTCATGAATTTAATTTTTCTAAATTTAGTAGACAACACCGTGAAGAAGAATTACCTAGTAACGATGAAATTATTGGTCTTGCTTCTATTGCCGTACCTCCTAGTGATTCTTTAGAACAATATTTGCTAGACCATGAAAATGATATGTTTATGAATGAAAGAAGGGAATTAGATGAAGTATTCTTTAAATAGGAACCTATTCTGAAAAACAATTTACCTGTTGAAATCCTAGGGGATCCTCCTCCACCCAAGGGTGATCCCATGTTTGAGCTTAAACCGTTACCTGATACTCTTAAATATGCTTATCCTGATGAGAAAAAGATATATCCTGTTATTATTAGTGCTAACCTTTCAGAGAATGAAGAAGAGAGATTATTGAAAAGTCTGAAGAAGCACCATGCTGCTATTGGATACACTCTTGATGATCTTAAGGGCATTAGTCCCACTCTGTGTCAACACAAAATAAATTTGGCGGAAGATGCCAAGCCGGTTCATGATCATCAACGACGGCTGAATCCTAAGATGAAGGAAGTGTTAAGAAAGGAAATACTAAAGCTCCTTGAGGCAGTTATAATTTATCCCGTTGCTGATAGTCAGTGGGTAAGCCATGTCCATTGTGTCCCTTAGAAGGGAGGTATTACTGTTGTTCCTAATGATAAAGATGAATTGATTCCTCAAAGAATTATTACAGGTTATAGGATGGTAATTGATTTTCGCAAATTAAATGAGGCTACTAAAAAATATCATTACCCCTTACCTTTTATCGATCAAATGCTAGAAAGATTATCTAAACATACACATTTTTGATTTCTAGATGGTTATTCTGGTTTCTCTCAAATACGTGTGTCAGCCAAAGATCAATCAAAGACTACTTTTACATGCCATTTTGGTACTTTTGCTTATATACATATGCCTTTTGGTTTATGTAATGCACCTGCTACCTTTCAAAGATGCATGGTGGCTATATTCTCTGACTTTTGTAAAAGGATTTGTGAGGTTTTCATGGACGACTTTTCCGTCTATGGATCTTCTTTTGATGATTGCTTGAGCAACCTTGATAGAGTTTTGCAAAGATGTGAAGAAACTAATCTTGTCTTGAATTGGGAAAAGTGCCACTTTATGGTTAATGAAGGTATTGTCTTGGGGCATAAAGTTTCTGAAAGAGGTATTGAGGTTGATAAAGCCAAGGTTGATGCTATTGAAAAGATGCCATGTCCCAAGGACATCAAATGTATAAGAAGTTTCCTTGGTCATGCCGGATTTTATAGGAGGTTCATTAAGGACTTCTCAAAAATTTCTCGGCCTCTGACTAATTTATTACAAAAAGATATACCATTTGTCTTTGATGATGATTGTGTAGAAGCATTTGAAATACTTAAGAAATCATTGATTTCTGCACCTATTGTTCAGCCACCTGATTAGAATTTACCCTTTGAAATTATATGTGATGCTAGTGATTATGCTGTAGGTGCTGTTCTAGGACAAAGAGTTGATAATAAACTAAATGTTATTCAATATGCTAGTAAAACTCTAGACAATGCTCAAAGAAATTATGCTACTACTGAAAAAGAACTCTTAGCAGTTGTATTTGCTTGTGATAAGTTTAGACCTTATATTGTCGATTCTAAAGTAACAATTCACACTGATCATGCTACTATTAAATATCTTATGGAAAAGAAAGATGCTAAACCGAGACTTATTAGATGGGTTCTCTTACTACAAGAATTTGATTTGCATATTGTTGATAGAAAAGGAGCTGAGAACCCCGTTGCAGACAACTTGTCTAGGTTAGAAAATGTGCTTGATGACCCATTACCTATTGATGATAGCTTTCCTGATGAGCAATTAAATGTCATAAATTCCTCTCATACTGCTCCATGGTATGCTGATTATGCTAATTACATTGTTGCTAAGTTTATACCACCTAGTTTCACATACCAGCAAAAGAAAAAGTTCTTCTATGATTTGAGGCATTACTTTTGGGATGACCCACATCTTTATAAAGGAGTAGATGGTGTTATTAGACGTTGTGTACCTGAGCATGAACAGGAACAACTCCTACGCAAGTGTCACTCCGAAGCTTATGGAGGACACCATGCTGGAGATAGAACTGCACATAAGGTACTACAATCTGGTTTTTATTGGCCTACTCTCTTCAAGGATGCTCGTAAGTTTGTCTTATCTTGTGATGAATGTCAAAGAATTGGTAATATTAGTAGAAGTCAAGAAATGCCTATGAATTATTCACTTGTTATTGAACCATTTGATGTTTGGGGCTTTGACTATATGGGACCTTTTCCTTCCTCTAATGGTTATACACATATTTTAGTTGCTGTTGTTTATGTTACTAAGTGGGTAGAAGCTATTCCAACTAGTAGTGATGATCATAACACTTCTATTAAAATGCTTAAAGAAGTTATTTTTCCAAGATTTGGAATCCCTAGATATTTAATGACTAATGGTGGTTCACATTTTATTCATGGTGCTTTCCGTAAAATGCTTGCTAAATATGATGTTAATCATAGAATTGCCTCCTTATCACCCTCAGTCTAGTGGTCAAGTAGAATTGAGTAATAGAGAACTCAAATTAATTTTGCAAAAGACTGTTAATAGGTCTAGAAAGAATTGGTCCAAGAAACTTGATGATGCATTATGGGCCTATAGAACTCCATATAAAAATCCTATGGGTATGTCTCCGTATAAAATGGTCTATGGAAAAGCATGTCACTTACCTCTCAAACTAGAACACAAGGCTTATTGGGCTATTAAAGAACTTAATTATGATTTTAAACTTGCCGGTGAGAAGAGGTTATTTGATATTAGCTCACTTGATGAATGGAGAACCCAAGCCTACGAAAATGCCAAGTTGTTTAAAGAAAAAGTTAAAAGATGGCATGATAAAAGGATACAAAAGCGTGAGTTTAATGTAGGTGATTATGTATTGCTATACAACTCTCGTTTAAGATTTTTTGCAGGAAAGCTTCTCTCTAAATGGGAAGGTCCTTACGTTATCAAGGAGGTCTACCATTCCGGTGCCATAAAAATCAACAACTTCGTAGGCACAAATCCAAAGGTGGAGAACGGGCAAAGAATCAAACACTATATCTTAGGTAATCCCATAAATGTTGAAATCAATGTTATTGAAACCGTAACCCCGGAGGAATACATAAGGGACACTTTCTAGAACGTTTCAGACTCCGAAAAGGAATAGGTATGTGGTACGGTAAGTAAACCGACTCCAAAACAGTTTTAAGGCAATATTTCTCCGTTTTGGAATATTTAGAAAAATAGAAAAATAAGCAGCAGTCCGGGAAGGACACGAGGGCTCCACGAGGGTGGAGGGCGCGCCCTACCCTACTGGGCGCGCCCCCTACCTCGTGGGCACCTCGTGTGCTCTCCGGACTCCGTTTTCGTACACGACACGTATTTTGGTCGGTAAAAATTCATTATATAATCTCCTAGGGGTTTTGAGTCCCATATCACGCAAAAATCTCTTGTCTTTGTTTTGAGCTGTCCTGCTGCAGACAGAGCAACATGTCTTCCCAAGATTCGGAAGGAGAAAGCTACGTGGCTGATTACCTTGCAGATCCTAAGATCTATGGGGATGTGGAGCATTGCGGTTGGACTACAGAAGAAGAAGAGAACTAGTAACCCAAGGGAAAGGAGGAGATGAGCTCAGATGAAGATGAAGTCCCACTACCTCAACCTGGGGACATGCATGTGGAGTTCAAAAAGTCAAGTCTCCCGGATAGAGTAAAGAAACCTAAGATCGAGTTTATTCCTTTTTGCCTCTTGCAGGAGAACAAGCAGGAACTATGCAAAAATATACTGAGCCTGGAACAGGAGATCGAGGACCTAAGGGACCAAAATTCTGTCCTCAAACGCAAATTAAGGAAGAAGCCTACGCCATCAACAAAATCTCCACCGTCTCCACCAACAAAGAAGAATTGAGTATCTGGTATGGGCACGCCACTTGGCAACTGCCAAGCTTGGGGGAGTGCCCCGGTATCGTATCACCATCACTTTTATCTTTACCATTTTTCTTAGTTCGATCCTTGTGATAATATATTGATCTAGTAGAATAAAAGTTCTTAGTATGATTTAGTTGTGAGTTTTGCTTTATTATCCTTCTATGTAATCGAGACCGTGAGCTATATAATAAAGATTAGTGTTGAGTCAAGGGCTTGATTATTTTGCCATGATCCTAGATGAATAAAAGCAAAGAGAAAGAAATGAAAAGAAACAAAGAGATCATATGAGTCTTATGAAGAGTAAGGAGCTCACATAGAAAGAGTATGATGAATAAAAGTTTTTGAGAGTTGACAAACACAGTTTTGGTCATCGTTGCAATTAATAGGAAGTAATAAAAAAAGAGAGGTATTCACATATAAATATACTATCTTGGACATCTTTTATGATTGTGAGCACTCATTAAAATATGACATGCTAAAGAGTTGACATTAGACAAGGAAGACAACGTAATGGGTTATGTTTTCTTACATCTGAGATAAATTATATTGTCTTGGATCTTCCAACATGATGAGCTTTCCTTTCCCCCTCATGCTAGCCAAATTCATTGCACCAAGTAGAGATACTACTTGTGCTTCCAAATACCCTTAAACCAGTCTTGCCATAAGAGTCCACCATATCTACCTATGGATTGAGTAAGATCCATCAAGTAAGTTGTCATCGGTGCAAGCAATAAAAATTGCTCTCTAAATATGTATGATTGATTGGTGTGGAGGAAATAAGTTTTATATGAGCGTGTGATATGGAGGTAATAAAAGCGACAAACTGCATAATAAAGGTCCATATCACAAGTGGCAATATAAAGTGATGTTCTTTCGCATTAAGATTTTGTGCATTCAACCATAAAAGCGCATGACAACCTCTGCTTCCCTCTACGAAGGGCCTATCTTTTACTTTTATCCCCTACCTTGCATAAGAGTCATGGTGATCTTCACCCTTCCTTTTTACATTTTATCCTTTGGCAAGCACAATATGTTGGAAAGATCTTGGTATATATGGCTAATTGGATGTGAGTTCTCATGAACTATTACTGTTGACATTACCCTTGAGGAAAGACGTTGGGAGGCAAAACTATAAACCCTATCTTTCTCTGTGCCTGATTAAAATCCATACCCATAAGTATTGTGTGAGTGTCAGCAATTGTGAAAGATTATATGACATTTGAGTATGTGGACTTGCTGAAAAGCTCTTATACATTGACTCTTTCCTATGTTATGATAAATTGCAATTGCTTCAATGACTGAGATTGTAGTTCGTTAGTTTTCAATGAAGTTTATGATTCATACTTGATATTGTGATTGAATTATTACTCTAGCATTAGAGATTATATGACAAGAATTATATAAGTTGTTGTTCTAAGAATGATCATGATGCACTCATGTCCGTATTTTATTTTTATCGACACCTCTATCTCTAAACATGTGGACATATTTTTCAATTTCGGCTTTTCACTTGAGGACAAGCGAGGTCTAAGCTTGGGGGAGTTGATACGTCCATTTTGCATCATGCTTTTATATCGATATTTATTGCATTATGGGCTATTATTACACATTATGTCACAATACTTATGCCTATTCTCTCTTATTTTACAAGGTTTACATAAAGAGGGAGAATGCCGGCAGCTAGGATTCTGGGCTGGAAAAGGAGCAAATATTAGAGACCTATTCTGCACAACTCCAAAAGTCCTAAAACTTCACGGAAGATGTTTTCCAAATATATAAAAAATACTGAGAGGAAGAACTTCACCAGGGGGGCACACCCTGCCCACGAGGGTGGGGGGCGCGCCCTACCCCCTGGGCGTGCCCCCTACCTCGTGGGCCCCTTGGTGGCCCTCGGGTGGCCATCTTCTGCTATATGGAGTCTTTTGATGGGAAAAAAATCATAAGCCATCTTCTCGGACGAAACCCCGCCGCCAAGAGGCGGAACCTTGGCGGAAGCAATCTAGGGCTCTGGCGGAGCTGTTCTGTCAAGGAAACTTCCCTCCCGGAGCGGGAAATCATCGCCATCGTCATCACCAATGCTCCTCTCATCGGGAGAGGGGAATCTCCATCAACATCTTCATCAGCACCATCTCATCTCAAAACCCTAGTTCATCTCTTGTATCCAATTCTTGTCTCCAAGTCCGGGATTGGTGCTAGTAGGTTGCTAGTAGTGTTAATTACTCCTTGTAGTTGATGCTAGTTGGTTTAATTGGTGGAAGATCATATGTCCATATCCTATTTGCATATTAATACCCCTCTCATTATGAACATGTTTATGCTTTGTGAGTAGTTACTTTTGTTCCTGAGGACATGGGAGAAGTCTTGCTATTAGTAGTCATGTGAATTTGGTATTCGTTCGATATTTTGATGAGATGTATGTTGTCTCTCCTCTAGTGGTGTTATGTGAACGTCGACTACATGAAACTTCACCATTATATGGGCCTAGAGGAAGGCATTGTGAAGTAATAAGTAGATGATGGGTTGCTAGAGTGACAGAAGCTTAAACCCTAGTTTATGCGTTGCTTCGTAAGGGGCTGATTTGGATCCATATGTTTCATGCTATGGTTAGGTTTACCTTAATACTTTTGTTGTAGTTGCGGATGCTTGCAATAGAGGTTAATCATAAGTGGGATGCTTGTCCAAGTAAGGGCAGCACCCAAGCACCGGTCCACCCACATACCAAATTATCAAAGTACCGAACGCGAATCATATGAACGTGATGAAAACTAGCTTGACGATATTCCCATGTGTCCTCGGGAGCGCTTTACATCATATAAGAGTTTTTCCAGGCTTGTCCTTTGCTACAAAAAGGATTGGGCCACCTTGCTGCACCTTATTTACTTTTGTTACTTGTTGCTCGTTACAAATTATCTTATCACAAAACTATCTGTTACCACTTATTTCAGTACTTGCAGAGAATACCTTGCTAGAAACCGCTTATCATTTCCTTCTGCTCCTCGTTGGGTTTGACACTCTTACTTATCGAAAGGACTACGATAGATCCCCTATACTTGTGGGTCATCAGTCAATCACATCGATCATTCTCTAATGATGTGATCCCATTCATCAAATGACAACTCTTTATCCATGCCTAGGAAACTTAACCATCTTTGATTAACGAGCTAGTAAAGTAGAGGCATACTAGTGACACTCAGTCTGTCTATGTATTCACACATGTACTGAGTTTCTGGTTAATACAATTCTAGCATGAATAATAAACATTTATCATGATATAAGGAAATATAAATAACAACTTTATTATTGCCTCTAGGGCATATTTCCTTCATCTCTCTCTTGGAAGGATCTTGGCTTGACCTTCCGACTGTGGTAGCGGCGCAGGCTCTACTGGTAGATGGCGGACCGGCTGAGTGCTAACATCCGGCCCTCTTCCAGCAGATCGACACCGTCTTCTCTTGCTTATTTTGCCTCCGCCTCCGTGTACATGGTGACGCGAGGTGAGTGGAACTCAATGTCAGTTGGAATGACAGCCTCGGCCCTGTACACGAGGAAGAAGGGAGTAAAGCCAGTTGACTTGTTCGGAGTGGTGTGGAGGCTCCAAAGGACGGCCGGTAGCTTGTCGATCCAATAGCGGGCCAAACGCTCCAGTGGCTTGACCAGTCGGGGCTTGATGCCGGACAAGATGAGGCCGTTTGCTCTCTTGACTTGGTCGTTTGACTGTAGATGGGAAACGGACGCTAAGTCCATTTGGATGCCCTGCGTCACGCAGAAACGGGCCAAGGCGCCTTTGGTGAAGTTTGTGCCATTGTCGGTGATGATGCTGTGTGGTACACCATATCAGATGGTGATATATGCAATGAAGGTCACAACAGTCGGACCATTCAGTTTCTTGATTGGCTTCGCTTCAATCCACTTGGTGAATCTGTCCACGGCGACAAGCAGATGGGTCATGCCGCCATGTGCTGTCTTGAATGGTCCCACCATGTCCAGCCCCCACACGACAAAGGGCCACGTGAGGGGGATGGTCTTGAGTGCAGAAGCCGGCAGATGTTGCTTGGAGGTGAATTTCTGGCACCCCTTGCAGTGCTTGACCAGATCCTCGGCGTCCTCCAAAGTAGTCGACCAGAAGAAACCATGGTGGAAAGCTTTGGCAACAAGGGATCTGGAGGCCGCGTGGTGGCCGCACTCGCCTTGGTGGATATCTTCGAGGATTGCTAGGCCCTTCTCTGGTTCTATGCAGCGCTGGAAGACCCCAGTCACGCTGCATCTAACAAGCTCTCTGTTTACTATCGTGTAGGCTCCTTCTCGGCTCTGCACTTGACGGGCCGAGATCTCATCAGCCGGCAGCTCTCTGTCCACCAGGAAAATGAGGATGGGTTGCGCCCTTGATGGTGCTCTGACTTCCTCCACTGTCATTACATCCACTGGTACTAGGGCGGTTGGGTTGGGAGGCGGCGGGTTGGAGTTGGCTGCAGCTTGCTGCATCGTTGGAGTCTCTGGGCCGACTGCTGCAGCCCCCGGGCCGGGTTGTGAAGTCCCCAAGCCGGATGCGATTGCTGCAGTCCCCGAGCCGCTTGGTGAAGTCCCCGGGCCGGCTGCTGTAGCCCCCAGGCCTGTAACATCCCAAATTTTCAATTTGGAATGTTATACATAGATCATCATGCATATCATACTTTCTTGCATTTTGTCGATCCTAGAAATTTCACGCAACTCAAGGACCTTCGGAGAGAGTTGGAGATTTCGTTATTTTCATATTTGAGTCTTCTCAAATTTTGAAGAAAGAGGATCATTGGTTTTGTCGGAGTTTTTTTGCCTTTTATTTGGATAGGGAAAAATGCGTGTTTTCAAAATTGCATTATAGGTCCCGAGAAAAGTTCATTTTGTTCGACTCAATTTTAGGAGTCGAGGAAAATTTACTTTAGCAGTTTTGGAGTTCGTTTAGTTCTCTTTTCTTTTGTTTGTCTGCGCGCGTAACCGTTTTGAAAAAATAAATCCAGCAGCGCCTGGGCCAAGGCCCAAGCCGCCGGCCAGGCCAAGCCCCTCACCCCGCGCGCGCGCCAGCGCCAGAGGCAGGCCGCCGCCGCCGCCCTTTTGGAGTCCTAGTAGGACTCTAGTCCTACTCCATTTCCCTCTTTCTTTTTCCTTTTCCTTCTCTTATTTCTTGTCCCCTCCCCCAAGTAACCTCTCCTCTCCCCTCTTTATATACCCCCACACCCCCCCTCTAAATCCCAGACCAAACCCCAAGCCCCAAGCCGCGCCTTGCCCCGCGCCGCCGCCGCCCCTTGCCTACGCCGCCGCCCTTGCTCGCCGACGCCGGAGTGTTGGGGAACGTAGTAATTTCAAAAAAATTCCTACGCACACGCAAGATCATGGTGATGCATAGCAACGAGAGGGGAGAGTGTTGTCTACGTACCAACGCAGACCGACTGCGGAAGCGATCACACAACATAGAGGAAGTAGTCGTACGTCTTCTTCCCGATCCGACCAATCCAAGCACCGTTACTCCGGCACCTCCGAGTTCTTAGCACACGTTCAGCTCGATGACGATCCCCGGGCTCCGATCCAGCAAAGCTTCGGGGAGGAGTTCCGTCAGCACGATGGCGTGGTGACGATCTTGATGTACTACCGACGCAGGGCTTCGCCTAAGCACTACAACGGTATGATCGAGGTGGAATTTGGTGGCAGGGGGCACCGCACACGGCTAAGGAACGATCTCAAGGATCAACTTGTGTGTCTATGGGGTGCCCCCTGCCCCTGTATATAAAGGATGGAGGAGGAGGAGGCCGGCCAAGGCAAAGGTGCGGCCAGGATAGGGAGTCCTACTAGGACTCCAAGTCCTAGTAGGAGTCCACCAAGAGGGGAGGAAGGGAGAAGGAATAGGAGGAGATGGAGAGGTGGCCGGCCTCCTTTTCCCTAGTCCAATTCGGACCAAAGGGGAGGGGGGCGCAGCAGCCTTTTCCTCTTCCCACTAAAGCCCATCAAGGCCCATTACTTCTCCCGTAACTACCCGGTACTCCGAAAAATACCCGAATCACTCGGAACCTTTCCGATGTCCGAATATAGTCGTCCAATATATCGATCTTTACGTCTCGACCATTTCGAGACTCCTCGTCATGTCCCCGATCTCATCCGGGACTCCGAACTCCTTCGGTACATCAAAACTCATAAACTCATAATATAACTGTCATCGAAACCTTAAGCGTGCGGACCCTACGGTTCGAGAACAATGTAGACATGACCGAGACACGTCTCCGGTCAATAACCAATAGCGGGACCTGGATGCCCATATTGGCTCCTACATATTCTACGAAGATCTTTATCGGTCAGACCGCATAACAACATACGTTGTTCCCTTTGTCATCGGTATGTTACTTGCCCGAGATTCGATCATCGGTATCCAATACCTAGTTCAATCTCGTTACCGGCAAGTCTCTTTACTCGTTCCGTAATACATCATCTCACAACTAACATATTAGTTACAGTGCTTGCAAGGCTTATGTGATGTGCATTACCGAGAGGGCCCAGAGATACCTCTCCGACAATCGGAGTGACAAATCCTAATCTCGAAATACGCCAACCCAACATCTACCTTTGGAGACACCTGTAGTACTCCTTTATAATCACCCAGTTACGTTGTGACGTTTGGTAGTACCCAAAGTGTTCCTCTGGTAAACGGGAGTTGCATAATCTCATAGTTATAGGAACATGTATAAGTCATGAAGAAAGCAATAGCAACATACTAAACGATCGGGTGCTAAGCTAATGGAATGGGTCATGTCAATCAGATCATTCAACTAATGATGTGACCTCGTTAATCAAATAACAACTCTTTGTTCATGGTTAGGAAACATAACCATCTTTGATTAACGAGCTAGTCAAGTAGAGGCATACTAGTGACACTCTGTTGGTCTATGTATTCACACATGTATTATGTTTCCGGTTAATACAATTCTAGCATGAATAATAAACATTTATCATGATATAAGGAAATAAATAATAACTTTATTATTGCCTCTAGGGCATATTTCCTTCAGTCTCCCACTTGCACTAGAGTCAATAATCTAGTTCACATCGTCATGTGATTTAACAGCAATTGTTCACATCACCATGTGATTAACACCCATAGTTCACATCGCCTTGTGACCAACACTCAAAGGGTTTACTGGATTTAGTAATCTAGTTCACATCGCTATGTGATTAACCCCAAAGAGTACTAAGGTGTGATCATGTTTTGCTTGTGAGAGAATCTTAGTCAACGGGTCTGTCACATTCAGATCCGTAAGTATTTTGCAAGTTTTATGTCTACAATGCTCTACATGGAGCTACTCTAGCTAATTGCTCCCACTTTCAATATGTATCCAGATTGAGACTTTAGATTCATCTGGATCAGTGTCAAAAACTTGCATCGACGTAACCCTTTACGACGAACCTTTTTGTCACGTCCATGATCGAGAAACATATCCTTATTTCACTAAGGATTATTCTGACCGCTGTCCAGTGATCTACTCCTAGATCACTATTGTACTCCCTTGCCAAATCAGTGTGGGGTATGCAATAGATCTGGTATACAGCATGACATACTTTATAGAACCTATGGCCAAGGCATAGGGAATGACTTTCATTCTCTTTCTATCTTCTGCCGTGGTCGGGCTTTGAGTCTTACTCAACTTCACACCTTATAATACAGGCAAGAACTCTTTCTTTGACTGCTCCATTTTGAACTACTTCAAAATCTTTGTCAAGGTATGTACTCATTGAAAGAACTTATCAAGCGTCTTGATCTATCTCTATAGATCTTGAAGCTCAATATGTAAGCAGCTTCACCGAAGTCTTTCTTTGAAAAACTCCTTTCAAACACTCCTTTATGCTTTACAGAATAATTCTACATTATTTACGATCAACAATATGTCAATCACATATACTTATCAGAAATGCTGTAGTGCTCCCACTCACTTTCTTGTAAATACAGGCTTCACCGCAAGTCTGTATAAAACTATATGCTTTGATCAACTCATCAAAGCGTATATTCCAACTCCGAGATGCTTGCACCAGTCCACAGATAGATCGCTGGTGCTTGCACATTTTGTTAGCACCTTTTGGATTGACAAAACCTTCTAGTTGCATCACATACAACTCTTCTTTAATAAATCCATTAAGGAATGCAGTTTTGTTTGTCCATTTGCCAGATTTCATAAAATGCGGCAATTGCTAACATGATTCGGACAGACTTAAGCATACATACGAGTGAGAAACTCTCATCGTAGTCAACACCTTGACCTTGTCGAAAACCTTTTGCGACAATTCTAGCTTTGTAGATAGTAACACTACTATCAGCGTCCGTCTTCCTCTTGAAGATCCATTTATTCTCAATTGCTTGCCGATCATCGGGCAAGTCAACCAAAGTCCATACTTTGTTCTCATACATGGATCCCATCTCAGATTTCATGGCCTCAAGCCACTTTGCGGAATCTGGGCTCACCATCGCTTCTTCATAGTTCGTAGGTTCATCATGATCTAGTAGCATGACTTCCAGAATTGGATTACCGTACCACTCTGGTGCGGATCTCACTCTGGTCGATCTACGTGGTTCAGTAGTATCTTGTCCTGAAGTTTCATGATCATCATCATTAGCTTCCTCACCAATTGGTATAGGTGTCGTAGAAACAGTTTTCTGTGATGTACTATTTTCCAATAAGGGAGCAGGTACAGTTACCTCGTCAAGTTCTACTTTCCTCCCACTCACTTCTTTCGAGAGAAACTCCTTCTCTAGAAAGTTTCCGAACTTAGCAACAAAAGTCTTGCCTTCGGATCTATGATAGAAGGTGTATCCAATAGTTTCCTTTGGATATCCTATGAAGACACATTTCTCCGATTTGGGTTCGAGCTTATCAGGTTGAAGCTTTTTCACATAAGCATCGCAGCCCCAACCTTTAAGAAACGACAACTTTGGTTTCTTGCCAAACCATAGTTCATAAGGCGTCGTCTCGACGGATATAGATGGTGCCCCTTTTTAACGTGAATGCAGCTGTCTCTAATGCATGACCCCAAAAACGATAGTGGTAAAACGGTAAGAAACATCATAGATTGCACTATATCCAATAAAGTACGGTTATGATGTTCGGACACACCATTATGCTGTGGTGTTCCAGGTGGCGTGAGTAGTGAAACTATTTCACATTGTTTTAACTGAAGACCAAACTCGTAACTCAAATACTCTTTTCCACGATCAGATCATAGAAACTTTATTTTTCTTGTTACGATGATTTTTCACTTCACTCTAAAATTCTTTGAACTTTTCAAATGTTTTAGACTTATGTTTCATCAAGTAGATATACTCATATCTGCTCAAATCATCTGTGAAGATCATAAAATAATGATACCTGTCGCGAGTCTCAATATTCATCGGACCACATACATCAGTATGTATGATTTCCAACAAATCTTTTTTCGCTCCATTGTTCCGGAGAACGGCGTTTTAGTCATCTTGCCCAAAAAGGCATGGTTCGCAAGCATCAAGTGATTCATAATCAAGTGATTCTGAAAGCCCATCAGCATGGAGTTTCTTCATGCGCTTTATATCAATATGACCTAAACAGCAGTGCCACAAACAAGTTGCACTATCATTATTAACTTTGCATCTTTTGGTTTCAATAACATGAATATGTGTATTTTTAAGATCGAGATTCAATGAACTATTTTCATTGGGTGTGTAACCATATAAGGTTTTATTCATGTAAACAGAACAACAATTTATTCTTTTACTTAAATGAATAACCGTATTACAATAAACATGATCAAATCATATTCATGCTCAACACAAACACTAAATAACACTTATTTAGGTTCAACACTAATCCCGAAAGTATAGGGGAGTGTGCGATGATGATCATATCAATCTTGGAACTACTTCCAACACACATCGTCACTTCACCCTTAACTAGTCTCTGTTTATTCTGCAACTCCCGTTTCGAGTTACTAATCTTAGCAACTGAACTAGTATCAAATACCGAGGGTTTGCTATAAACACTAGTAAAGTACACATCAATAACATGTATATCAAATATACTTATGTTCACTTTGCCATCCTTCTTATCCGCCAATCACTTGGGGTAGTTCCGCTTCCAGTGACCAGTCCCTTTGCAGTAGAGGCACTTAGTCTCAGGCTTAGGTCCAGACTTGGGCTTCTTCACTTGAGCAGCAACTTGCTTGCCGTTCTTCTCAAAGTTCCCCTTCTTCCCTTTGCCCTTTTCTTGAAACTAGTGGTCTTGTCAACCATCAACACTTGATGTTTCTCTTGATTTCTACCTTCGTTGATTTCAGCATCACGAAGAGCTTGGGAGTTGTTTCCGTTATCCCTTGCATACTATAGTTCATCACAAAGTTCTATTAACTTGGTCATGGTGACTAGAGAATTCTGTCAATCACTATCTTATCTGGAAGATTAACTCCCACTTGATTCAAGCGATTGTAGTACCCAGACAATCTGAGCACATGCTCACTAGTTGAGCGATTCTCCTCCATCTTTTAGCTATAGAACTTGTTGGAGACTTCATATCTCTCAACTCGGGTATTTGCTTGAAATATTAACTTCAACTCCTGGAACATCTCATATGGTCCATGACGTTCAAAACGTCTTTGAAGTCCCGATTCTAAGCCGTTAAGCATGGTGCACTAAACTATCAAGTAGTCATCATATTGAGCTAGCCAAACGTTCATAACGTCTGCATCTGCTCCTGCAATAGGTCTGTCACCTAGCGGTGCATCAAGGACATAATTTTTCTGTGCAGCAATGAGGATAAACCTCAGATCACGGATCCAATCCGCATCATTGCTACTAACATCTTTCAACACAATTTTCTCTAGGAACATATCAAAATAAACACAGGGAAGCAACAACGCGAGCTATTGATCTACAACATGATTTGCAAAATACTACCAGGACTAAGTTCATGATAAATTTAAGTTCAATTTAATCATAATTACTTGGGAACTCCCACTTAGATAGACATCCCTCTAATCCTCTAAGTGATCACGTGATCCAAATCAACTAAACCATAACCGATCATCACGTGAGATGGAGTAGTTTTCAATGGTGAACATCGTTATGTTGATCATATCTACTATATGATTCACGCTCAACCTTTCGGTCTTCGTGTTCCGAGGCCATATCTGCATATGCTAGGCTCGTCAAGTTTAACCTGAGTATTCTGCGTGTGCAAAACTGGCTTGCACCCGTTGTAGATGGACGTAGATGGACGTGGTGTCTGGGCACGACGAACTTTGGCAATGGTGCATACTCAGGGAGAACACTTCTTGATAATTTAGTGAGAGATCATCTTATAATGCTACCGTCAATCAAAGCAAGATAAGATGCATAAAAGGATAAACATCACATGCAATCAATATAAGTGATATGATATGGCCATCATCATCTTGTGCTTGTGATCTCCATCTCCGAAGCACCGTCATGATCACCATCGTCACCGGCGCGCCACCTTGATCTCCATCGTAGCATCGTTGTCGTCTCGCCAATCTTATGCCTCCACGACTATCACTACCGCTTAGCAATAAAGTAAAGCATTACATCGCGATTGCATTGCATACAATAAAGCGACAACCATATGGCTCCTGCCAGTTGCCGATAACTCGGTTACAAAACATGATCATCTCATACAATAAAATCAGCATCATGCCTTGACCATATCACATCACAACATGCCCTGCAAAAACAAGTTAGACGTCCTCTACTTTGTTGTTGCAAGTTTTACGTGGCTGCTACGGGCTTAAGTAAGAACTCATCTCACCTACGCATCAAAACCACAACGATAGTTCGTCAAATAGACTCCGTTTTAACCTTCTCAAGGACCGGGCGTAGTCACACTTGGTTCAACTAAAGTTGGAGAGACAGTCTTCCGCAAGCCATCTATGTGCAAAGCACGTCGAGGGAACCGGTCTCGCGTAAGAGTACGCGTAAGGTTGGTCCGGATCGTCTCACCCAACAATACCGCCGAACCAAAGTATGACATGCTGGTAGGCAGTATGACTTGTATCGCCCACAACTCACTTGTGTTCTACTCGTGCAAATAACATCAAACCATAAAACCTAGGCCCTGATACCACTGTTAGGGAACGTAGTAATTTCAAAAAATTTCCTACGCACACGCAAGATCATGGTGATGCATAGCAATGAGAGGGGAGAGTGTTGTCTACGTACCAACGCAGACCGACTGCGGAAGCGATCACACAACGTAGAGGAAGTAGTCGTACGTCTTCTTCCCGATCCGACCGATCCAAGCACCGTTACTCCGGCACCTCCGAGTTCTTAGCACACGTTCAGCTCGATGACGATCCCCGGGCTCCGATCCAGCAAAGCTTCGGGGAGGAGTTCCGTCAGCACGACGGCGTGGTGACGATCTTGATGTACTACCGACGCAGGGCTTCGCCTAAGCACTACAATGGTATGATCGAGGTGGAATTTGGTGGCAGGGGGCACCGCACACGGCTAAGGAACGATCTCAAGGATCAACTTGTGTGTCTATGGGGTGCCCCCTGCCCCTGTATATAAAGGATGGAGGAGGAGGAGGCCGGCCAAGGCAAAGGTGCGGCCAGGATAGGGAGTCCTACTAGGACTCCAAGTCCTAGTAGGAGTCCACCAAGAGGGGAGGAAGGGAGAAGGAATAGGAGGAGATGGAGAGGTGGCCGGCCTCCTTTTCCCTAGTCCAATTCGGACCAAAGGGGAGGGGGGCGCAGCAGCCTTTTCCTCTTCCCACTAAAGCCCATCAAGGCCCATTACTTCTCCCGTAACTACCCGGTACTCCGAAAAATACCCGAATCACTCGGAACCTTTCCGATGTCCGAATATAGTCGTCCAATATATCGATCTTTACGTCTCGACCATTTCGAGACTCCTCGTCATGTCCCCGATCTCATCCGGGACTCCGAACTCCTTCGGTACATCAAAACTCATAAACTCATAATATAACTGTCATCGAAACCTTAAGCGTGCGGACCCTACGGTTCGAGAACAATGTAGACATGACCGAGACACGTCTCCGGTCAATAACCAATAGCGGGACCTGGATGCCCATATTGGCTCCTACATATTCTACGAAGATCTTTATCGGTCAGACCGCATAACAACATACGTTGTTCCCTTTGTCATCGGTATGTTACTTGCCCGAGATTCGATCGTCGGTATCCAATACCTAGTTCAATCTCGTTACCGGCAAGTCTCTTTACTCGTTTCGTAATACATCATCTCACAACTAACATATTAGTTACAGTGCTTGCAAGGCTTATGTGATGTGCATTACCGAGAGGGCCCAGAGATACCTCTCCGACAATCGGAGTGACAAATCCTAATCTCGAAATACGCCAACCCAACATCTACCTTTGGAGACACCTGTAGTACTCCTTTATAATCACCCAGTTACGTTGTGACGTTTGGTAGTACCCAAAGTGTTCCTCTGGTAAACGGGAGTTGCATAATCTCATAGTTATAGGAACATGTATAAGTCATGAAGAAAGCAATAGCAACATACTAAACGATCGGGTGCTAAGCTAATGGAATGGGTCATGTCAATCAGATCATTCAACTAATGATGTGACCTCGTTAATCAAATAACAACTCTTTGTTCATGGTTAGGAAACATAACCATCTTTGATTAACGAGCTAGTCAAGTAGAGGCATACTAGTGACACTCTGTTGGTCTATGTATTCACACATGTATTATGTTTCCGGTTAATACAATTCTAGCATGAATAATAAACATTTATCATGATATAAGGAAATAAATAATAACTTTATTATTGCCTCTAGGGCATATTTCCTTCACGGAGTCCCTCGCCGGAGACCTTGCCGGAGGTACCGCGCCGCATCTTTTCTTTTCCTCGGATCGGTTTTCTTCTAAATCTTTCCGCTTCTTTTCTTCTCTAAACCATTCCGGTTTTCTAGATCGGTTTTTCGTTTGGTTTTCTTTTCTCAAAACCCTAGATCGGATTCGTTTTCTTTTCCGGTTAGTTGCCTAGAGACCATTCGCCGGACCGTTCGTCCTAATGAACGTGATCACCGGATTATTCTAGGTTAACGAACGTCCGTTCGTTTAACCGTTCTTCTTTTCTTTTCGTCGGATTTATTCCGCGATCGCGATCTTAGATCCGATCTTCGTTCTAGTCTATCTTCTCGCTCGTTTATCGGAATCAGGTGATTCAAGTGCCTGGAGTTTCGTTTCGAAACCGCCGTTCTGACTAATCAACTTTAATTAAGTTTTGCTACTTTAAAACTTGACCTAGTTTCAACTTGCTAGAACCGAGTTCTTTCTTCCGCCGTTTGTTTTTTTGGTTTCTTTGTTCGGTTCTTTCTCTCTTTGCAACCGGAGTTCTTAAGTTGAACTATCTGGTTCGATCTTTTGTTCGAGTTTTACCTGTGCATTAGATGAATACTTATTGTATGCTTGTTGTTTGTCTGCGATAGATTACCCGGATTGCGCCGCTTGTTACTTCGAATCTCTAGGACTCGCGGATCATCAACAAGGCAAGTAACACTTTGATCATACCTTTTCTACAACCCAGTTTTATTGCATTAGATCCATCCTCACACATTGCATGATTAGGATCTAATTAAATTGTGGGATGGGAAGTAGATGAGGTAGTACCTATTACCTGTTTAGTATGAAACCTTTGGGAGTTACTTCTACGTTTGCTTATTATGCCATGCTATGCTAGTAGACGTGGATTGGGTGAGTGATATCCATGACAGATGTGAGATTGATAATTTTAATGGTTTATCTAAGGTGGCAACTTAAACACACATCTGGGTGGATTGAGGCACCTGATGTCTATCAGGACTTGCCTGTTTTTTTTGGACCACCACCCAGGCTCAAAGGGATCATAAGATCTTTCATGCTAAATACTTACGTGTGCAGCCACAAGCCAATATGGGCTCTGGCATAGTTGACTAAGTCGTGCGAACTTTTAGAGGGTAGACTAGCAGATGTAGGGGAAAGTAGGTGTACCGGTCTATCCATTGTAAGGTGCTAGCGCTTCTGAAAGACTGTGTCTCGGTCATCCGTTTCTCAAACACCAGTAGTGCGAGAAATCCAACGGAGGCGATCGAGTCTTGTGGGGAAAAGTGCGCAAACCTCTGCAGGGTGTAATAAACTAATCATGATTAGCCATGTCCCCGGTTATGGACAATCTTGAGTATCTAGTACTTGAATATCATGTGAATCTCAACATGTTACTTCTAATTAATATTGTTGGGTTTTAATTATTCACTTAATTGGGATTGAGAATGCTGTCAACCATTCTCAATGTTTAACAACCACCATGATAGTTAAATAAATTTATTCCTTTGCAGTAGGGAAAAACTGGCTTTACGCAAAACAGTAACCACAGAGCTTTCCACCAGCCATATATGCATATAGTATAGCTGTTTCATTCCATTACTCTCTATGTGTTACCTTGCCAGCATATTCCATGTGCTGACCCGTTTCGGGCTACAACATTAATGTTGCAAACTTTTCAGACGACGATTAAGGTGCTTTTAGGTCATGGTTCTATACTCAGTGATGCCGTTGGAGTTGATGGACCCATTTATCTTCCAAGTCTTCCGCTGTTATCGTTGTTAGATGGCCTTAAGCCATATTATTGTAATAAGTTCTCTTTTAAGACACCGATGTAGTAAGTGTGTGATTGCCACTCTGCTATAAATCCTTCGAAGTACTGTGTGGTGTTAGTATTACTGATCCAGGGATGACACTGGAGCACAGTAGACTTGATCCATTCGGGTCGGGTCGCTACAGAGATGGTATCAGAGCACACGCTGACTGTAGGACACGACCACTAAGTTAAAGCCATAGATCACTATTCTCTCCTCATTTTCTAACTCCTCATCTTTTCTACTCTTTAGGATGAAGGACGCGAAGATTAAGTATGCTCAACCGGATGAAGGCACACCTTTTGGATTTCACTTGAAGGAAGTCACCAAGTACCTAAACATTGGATTACCAAGTTTCACGGGAACCTTCAACGCCACTCTGCCTGAAGAGGAGCGCTAGAAGATTCAAGCTCACGTTCCGGGAAGGACATTCACGCCAATCACGAAGCCCATAGATCGTGTTTTCAATGCACCAACTTGGAGTCTAGGAAGGAGCATGGCAGCCCATATCACCATAGGACGCATTGGAGAAGTTTATCAAGAAGACCTCAAGGACACTATCTACCAGATTTGCGGACGCCAAGATGAACAATGGGAGTTAGTCACCACCAAGAAGGATAGATCCATTGCAGCATTCATCCAGGAGTTAAACCAGCACATTCGACGCCACGAGAACCAGATGTGCAATGATATGATAGAGCTGAAGAATGCGAAGGCAAGGATCATCGAGCTAGAAGGAGAACTGAAGGCTACACGCAAGGACTACATGGACGAGATCGTAGCTCTAGCAAGACACAACTGCGATCTTAAGCAAGAGATTGAAGAACTCAAGATGGAGTTAGCATCCAGGAAGGAAGACATGTACGTCGCATGTCCGGACAACTACATCATCATTGACGACACTGATTCGGATCCAAGTGAACCCGACTTTGAAGACGAAGCTAGAGCGGACATCATGGAGTCTTCCACCAGTTCAAATTTCTAGATGACCACCAAATATTAGTAGTATTCCCCCCCATGTAAACACTATAGTTCGAGCACTTTTGCGATAGCTAGATCGATTGTATGCCCTTGTTTGATTGAATGAAGTGATTTTGTGTGAATTTTCTCATGAGCATTGGGGTAGTGTTTTCTCTTTAGACCTCATTCTATTCTTATATCTCTTCTTTTCTAAACCCTCAGATGCCTCCGAGATGTGACACTGGATTTCCACCGGAGCTCACTCAATTGATCCAGCAGCAGAATCAATTGATGCAGATGTTAGTTCAGAATCAGCAGAACAACAACAACAACAACCCACCACCACCACCACCACCTGTTAACCACTTAGCCCGTTTCCTTAGGCTGAATCTGCTGGTGTTTTCTAGTAGCATCGAGCCGATAGTAGCAGACGATTGGCTCCGCAAGATAGGAAGGGAGTTGACCACAGCAGGATGCACAGATGCGGAGAAAGTGAAGTTTGCCGCACATCAGTTAGAAGGACCCGCGGCTGCATGGTGGGAGAATTTCACAGCCACCTTCCCAGTTGACACTGTCACATGGGATCAGTTTCAACAAGCTTTCCGCACTACACACGTTTCAGTAGGAGCCATGGCCATGAAGAAGCATGAGTTTCGCAACTTACGCCAAGGAGGAAGGACAGTTGGCCAGTATGTTGACGATTTCAGCAAGTTAGCACGTTATGCCCCAGATGACGTTGCTACGGATGCAACCAAGCAGGAGAAGTTTCTGGAAGGATTGAATGATGAGTTAAGCATGTAGTTGATGGTAGCAAGTTTCAAAAACTACCAGGAGTTGGTAGATCATGCCATCATGATTGAAGGGAAGCAACAGCAGATTGAGAACCGCAAGAGGAAGTATGGACAGGGGAAGTATAACTCTGGAGCCCAGCAGAAGCCCCGTTTTGCCCCTAAATCGGGATTTCAGTTTCAACATACCCATGGAGGAGGTAGTTCGCACAACCACAATGGCCACAAGAATGGTAATGGGAATGGAGGAAGCAACGGCCAGAATCGGACCACCCCATCCACCCCATCCAAGAGAGACCTGAGTCAAGTCACCTGTTTCAAGTGTTCCAAGACCGGACATTATGCCAATGAATGTCCTGAAGGCCAGAATGGAAATGGCAATGGAAGCTCAGGGAAGAAGCCGAACCCTTTCAATAGGGGACAGGTGAACCACGTTAGCGTGGAGGAGGTTGAAGATCAGCCTGATGCAGTAATCGGAAAGTTTTTGATTAAGTCATTTACCGCACTCGTTCTTTTCGATACTGGTGCATCACATTCATACATATCAAGGGGATTTGTGGAAAAATATAGCTTGCCCACTAGGATTCTTAAAACACCTATGCTAGTAAGTTCGCCAGGAGCAGAATACATGGCGAGTCAAGGATGTTTTCAAGTGCCATTAAGCATAGGAAGGCATGTTTTCCCAACATAATTAATTATTCTGGAATCCCAAGGTCTGGATGTAATTCTCGGTATGGATTGGTTGTCGATGTATGGAGGAAACATCGATTGTGCCAGTAAGACAATTTTGCTAACAACGCCAGAAGGAAGAAGGATCAAGTATGTATCCCAGCATGTGCCAAATAGGACACAAGTAAATTGCCTAACAGGAGTTGTGCAGGAGGAAGTACCAGTGGTAAAGGATTTTCCTGATGTATTTCCTGAAGAATTGCCAGGCATGCCACCAGATAGAGACATTGAGTTTTTGATTGAGTTATTGCCAGGTATGGGGCCAATATCGCAGAGACCATACCGGATGCCGGCAAAGGATTTGGTAGAAATTAAGAATCAGATTAAGGAGTTATTGGAGAAAGGTTACATTCGCCCAAGTTCTTCGCCTTGGGGATCACCCGTACTTCTAGTGGAGAAGAAGGATGGATCATTACGGATGGTTGTTGATTACCGTGGATTGAATGAAGTAACCATCAAGAACAAGTACCCACTGCCAATGATTAATGATCTGTTTGATCGTTTGCAAGGAGCTAAAGAGTTTTCCAAGATCGATTTGCGATCAGGGTACCACCAGTTGAAGATTCGAGAGAAGGACATACCTAAGACAACATTCACCACAAGATATGGACTGTATGAGTATACCGTTATGTCATTTGGATTGACTAACGCGCCTGCCTATTTTATGAACCTGATGAACAAAGTGTTTATGGAGTTTTTGGATAAGTTCGTCGTAGTGTTCATTGATGATATCCTAGTTTATTCGAAGAATGAAGAAGAGCATAAGGAACATTTGTGTTTGGTTTTGGAGAAACTAAGGGAACATCAGTTATATGCCAAATTTAGCAAATGTGAGTTTTGGTTGAAGGAAGTAGGATTCCTTGGGAACGTTATATCCGGAGAAGGGATAGCGGTTGGCCCCGCAAAGGTTGAGACCGTAACCGAATGGGAAGCACCAACGACAGTTGGAGAGATCCGGAGTTTTCTTGGACTCGCAGGATACTACCAGAGATTCATTGAGAACTTTTCAAAGATTGCGAAGCCTATGACGGAGTTGTTGAAGAAGGATACTAAGTTCAATTGGACTGAGGAGTGTGAGGCTAGTTTCCAGGAGTTGAAGAAACGATTGGTTACCTCACCAGTGTTGAGTTTGCCAGATCAGACCAAGGATTATGAGGTGTATTGTGACGCTTCACGTCGAGGACTGGAGCAGTGCTTATGCAGGAAGGGAGAGTTGTTTCATATGCTTCACGACAACTGAAACCTCATGAGTTGAATTACGCCACCCATGATTTGGAGTTAGCAGCCGTAGTGCATGCATTGACGACGTGGAGACATTTCCTCATTGGAAATCATTGTGAGGTGTACACGGATCACAAGAGTTTGAAGTACATTTTCACGCAGAAGGAGTTGAATCTCAGACAAAGGAGATGGTTGGAGCTCATCAAGGATTATGACATGAGATTGCATTACCATCCTGGAAAAGCTAATGTAGTAGCTGACGCTTTGAGCCGTAAGAGCCATGTCAATACGATAATGACGGGAAGTATACCCAAGGAGTTAACAGAAAACCTTCGTGAGCTATGTTTAGAGATAGTTCCGAAAGGTTATGTAGCAGCATTGGAGATTCAGTCAACATTGATGGATAAAATCAGAGAAGCTCAGAAATCTGACAAGGAAATTGCTGCTATAAAGGAGAAACTAAGCAAAGGAAAAGCAAAGGGATTTCGTGAGGATGAGCACGATACCCTATGGTTTGAGGACCGTGTTTATGTGACAAATGACCCGGAGATCAGGAAGTTGATTCTACAAGAGGCACATGATTCACCATATTCGATTCACCCAGGAAATACCAAGATGTATTTGGATTTGAAGGAGACATTCTGGTGGACCAGAATGAAGAAGGATATTGCAGCATATGTAGCAGTTTGTGACGTATGTCATAGAGTAAAGGCAGAGCATCAGAAGCCAGCCGGATTGTTGCAGCCATTGCCGATACCCGAATGGAAGTGGGATAAGATAGGCATGGATTTTATCACAGGACTACCCAGGAAGAAAGCAGGATATGACTCGATATGGGTAGTAGTTGATCGTTTGACGAAGGTAGCACATTTCATTCCAGTCAAGACCACTTACACCAGTGCTAAGTTGGCAAAGATATACATGACTAGGATCATTTGTTTGCATGGAGTTCCAAGGAGTATTGTATTAGACAGAGGAACCCAATTTACCTCAAAGTTTTGGAATCAGTTGCATGAAACTTTGGGAACCAGGCTAGAGTTCAGCACCGCTTTTTATCCGCAGACAGATGGACATACCGAGAGAGTCAATCAGATTTTGGAAGATATGCCGAGAGCTTGTGCACTAGATTATGGATCTAGTTGGGACGATAATTTGCCTTATGCGGAGTTTTCTTATAACAACAGTTTCCAAACCAGTTTGAAGATGGCACCTTTCGAAGCTTTGTACGGAAGGAGGTGCAGGACACCGTTGTCATGGGACGAAGTTGGAGACCGTCAATTCTTTGGACCAGATTTGATTAAGGAGTCTAAAAGGAAAGTTAAGTTGATTCGCGATAGGCTCAAGATAGCCCAGTCCAGGCAGAAGAGCTACGCAGATTCAAAACGCAAGGAGACAGTTTACGAAACCGGAGACAGAGTGTATCTCCGAGTATCCCCGCTTCGAGGAGTTAAGCGCTTTGGAGTTAAGGGAAAGTTAGCACCGCGTTTCGTTGGACCATATAAGCTCTTGCAACGTATGGGAGAAGTCGCGTATAAGTTGGAATTACCAGAGGGACTGTCAGGAGTTCATGACGTATTCCATGTTTCTCAGCTGAAGAAATGTCACGCTGAGATGGCAGAGGTATCGTTAAGAGATACAGTACCGCTTGAAGCAATTCAGTTGAAGGACGATTTAACGTATGAAGAGAAACCAGTCAAGATTCTCAAGTTTGCTAGCAGAGTTACCCGCAGCAAGGTTATCAAGTTTTGCAAAGTTAAGTGGAACCACCACTCAGAGGATGAAGCCACCTGGGAGAGAGAAGAAGATTTTCTCAAGGACCACCCTCACCTATTTTCTAGCCAACCCGAATCTCGAGGGCGAGATTCATCTTAAGGGGGGTAGGTTTGTAACATACCAAATTTTCAATTTGGAATGTTATACACTAGATCATCATGCATATCATATTTTCTTGCATTTTATCGATCCTAGAAAATTCACGCAACTCAAGGACCCTCGGAGAGAGTTGGAGATTTCGTCCTTTTCATATTTGTGTTCTTCTCAAATTTTGAAGAAAGGATCATTGGTTTTGTCGGAGTTCATTTGCCTTTTATTTGGATAGGGAAAAATGCGCGTTTTCAAAATTTGCATTTTAGGCCCGGAGAAAAGTTCATTTTGTTCGACTCATTTTTAGGAGTCGGGGAAAATTGACTTTAGAAGTTGTGGAGTTCGTTTAGTTCTCTTTTCTATTTTTTTCTGCGCGCGGAACCATTTTTAAAAAAAATCTGTAGCGCCCTGGGCCAAAGGCCCAAGCCAGCAGCCGGCCGGGCCAAGTCCCACCGCGCGCACGCCCAGGCGCAGGGAGCCGCCGCCGCCTTGGAGTCCTTTTAGGACTCCGTTTGCCTTTTTCCCCAATCTCCCTCTCCTACTCTTTTTCCTCCTCTTTTTCTTGCCCCTACCCCAAGTTACCTCTCCCCCTCACCTAAATAAATACCCAAGCACCCCCCCTCTAAATCATCAAATCAAACCCCAAGCCCCTCACCCCGCGCGCCACCCTAGAGCCGCCGCCGCCCTAGTGCCCCGCGCCGCCGCCCTATAGCGCCGCCGCCGCCTAGCAACGCCGCCGCCGGAGTCCGTCGCTGGAGACCTCGCCGAGGTACCGCGCCGCGTCTCTTTTCTTTTCCTCGGATCATTTTTCTTCTAAATCATTCTGTTTCTTCTCTAAATCGTTCCGGTTTTCTAGATCGGTTTTTCGTTTCGATCTCTTTTCCGAAACCCTAGATCGGATTCGTTTTCTTTTCCGATTTAGTTGCCTCGAGACCGTTCGCCGGACCGTTCGTCTTAACGAACATGATCACCGGATTCTTCTAGGTTAACGAACGTCCGTTCGTTTCACCGTTCTTCTTTCTTTTCGTCGGATTTATTCCGCAATCGCGATCTCAGATCCGATCTTCGTTCTAGTTTATCTTCTCGCTCGTTTATCGGAATCAGGTGATTCAAGCGCCTGGAGTTTCGTTTCGAAACCGCCGTTCCGACTAATCAACTTTAACTAAGTTTTTGATATGGTAAAATTTTACCTAGTTTCAACTTGCTAGAACCAAGTTGTTTTCTTTCGCCGTTTGTTTTCGGTTTCTTTGTTCGGTTCTTTCTCTCGTTGCAACCGGAGTTCTTAAGTTGAACTTTCTAGTTCGATCTTTTGTTCGAGTTTTACCTGTGCATTAGATGAGTACTTATTGTATGCTTGTTGTTTGTCTGCGATAGATTACCCGGATTGCGCCGCCTGTTACTTCGAATCTCTAGGACTCGCGGATCATCAGCAAGGCAAGTAACACTTTGATCGTACCTTTTCTACAACCCACTTTTATTGCATTAGATCCATCCTCACACATTGCATGATTAGGATCTAATTAAATTGTGGGATGGGAAGTAGATGAGGTAGTACCTATTACCTGTTTATTATGAAACCTTTGGGAGTTACTTCTACGTTTGCTTATTATGCCATGCTATGCTAGTAGACATGGATTGGGTGAGTGATATCCATGACAGATGTGAGATTTATAATTTTAGTGGTTTATCTAAGGTGGCAACTTAAACACACATCTGGGTGGATTGAGGCACCTGATGTCTATCAGGACTTGCCTGTTTTATTTTGGACCGCCACCCAGGCTCAAAGGGATCATAAGATCTTTCATGCTAAATACTTACGTGTGCAGCCACAAGCCAATATGGGCTCTGGCATAGTTGACTAAGTCGTGCGAACTCTTATAGGGGTAGACTAGCAGGTGTAGGGGATGCAGGTGGTACGGTCTACTCCATCGTAAGGTGCTAGCGCTTCTGAAAGACTATGTCTCGGTCATCCGTTTCTCAAACACCAGTAGTGCGAGAAATCCAACGCAGGCGATCGAGTCTTGTGGGGAAAAGTGCGCAAACCTCTGCAGAGTGTAATAAACTAATCATGATTAGCTGTGTCCCCGGTTATGGACAATCTTGAGTATCTAGTACTTGAATATCATGTGAATCTCATCATGTTACTTCTAATTAATATTGTTGGGTTTTTAATTGTACTTTTAATTGGGATTGAGAATGCTGTCAACCATTCTCAATGTTTAACAACCACCATGATAGTTAAATAAATTTATTCCTTTGCAGTAGGGAAAAATTGGCTTTACGCAAAACAGTAACCATAGAGCTTTCCACCAGCCAAATATGCATATAGTATAGCTGTTTCATTCCATTACTCTCTATGTGTTACCTTGCCAGCATATTCCATGTGCTGACCCGTTTCGGGCTGCAACGTTAATGTTGCAGACTTTTCAGACGACGATTAAGGTGCTATTAGGTCGTGGTTCTATACTCAGTGATGCCGTTGGAGTTGATGGATCCATTTATCTTCCAAGTCTTCCGCTGTTATCATTATTAGATGGCCTTAAGCCATATTATTGTAATAAGTTCTCTTCGGAGACATCGATGTAATAAGTGTGTGATTGCCACTCTGCTATAAATCCTTCGATGTACTGTGTGGTGTCAGCATTACTGATCCAGGGATGACATCGGAGCATAGTAGACTTGATCCATTCGGGTCGGGTCGCTACATTCACTTTTATTTTGAGTCACTAAAAATTTCAGAAATTTTTTAGAGGAAGAAAAATGTTTAGGAAAAGGTACCAAGGTTGTTCCTCAAGGAAGCAAGGACCAAGGCTCGCGATATGTGAGCAGGACGATGAACCATTGAGGGAAGCTCAAGTGCGGCCTTGTGAATGTCTGTCGGAGGAGTTTATGGTCCAGGCAGGCATGACGGATGAATTTGACGCGTATATGCGTAATGATGATCTTGAGGACTTCGTGTCAGATAAGTGCCAGCAATACCACTATCTAACTGACTCCTTTGTGAGAAGGTTTAAATTTAAATCCTCGCGCAATTCTCACACTGTTTTATTTGGTCTTTATGATAAATCATATACCATGGACCTAGAAGATTTTAATATTGCTTGTAAACTCCCGCAGTGCGGCAATGTTAGTGAACCTCGCAAATCTGAATATAAAGACTTTCTTGCTAGTATTAATGTGGGGCAATCTAGAGAAATCACACAAGCATTCATTTCCCTTCCATACATTATTTTGCTCTCTTCATTGGTAGATGCATTAACGGTAAAGATGAGGCTTGTCACATGTGCGTTCCAGATCTTAGTGTCCTTAAGAGTGCGGTATTAGGTGATAAACAATATAACTTGGGGGCCATTGTTGCACGAAGGTTACATCACAACAGTGTAAGTGGAGATTGTTTGGTGGAATTTAGGCAACTCGTGTAGCTAATTATCTTAATATACCCATACATGGAAATGATATAGAGTTACCTCCTTCTTACCTAGATTATAATGCCATCGTTCGCGATCAGTTTGTTGAGAGGAATGAACAATTCCTCCAGTACCGACTAATCTTTGACAGACGATGCACCGTCCATGTTGCCCTCCCTGCTCCTACTTTCTTTGACTTTCAGGCAAAAAGGAGATATGTTATAACCAGGGAGGAAGCAAACGAATATGAGAGGAGGACGGAGGCAGCTCACCTCCAAGCTGCAGCTCGTCAGGCAGTAGCTGCGGCATCTCCGTATGACCCCAGCTACAACTTTGGATATCCACCAGGCCAGCCGTGGCCATAGACCAACTTAGGCCAAAAGCCTAAGCTTTGGGGAGTACGTATTTCTCACCAACATTACATTCATGTTCACACACTCATTCCAGTTGTCGGTGCTTATACTTTTGACCTTGCTTTGGACTCTAACTTGCATGATTTGAATGGAACTAACCCAAACTGACGCTGTTTTCAGCAGAATTGCCATGGTGTTATTTTTGTGCAAAAATAAAAGTTCTCGAAATGACCTGAAACTTCACGGAGAATATTTTTGGAATTTATAAAAATACTGGCAAAAGAATCAACACTAGGGGGACCACACCCTGTCCACGAGGGTGGAGGGCGCCCCCTACCAGTTGAAGATTCGAGAGAAGGACATACCTAAGACAACATTCACCACAAGATATGGACTGTATGAGTATACCGTTATGTCATTTGGATTGACTAACGCGCCTGCCTATTTTATGAACCTGATGAACAAAGTGTTTATGGAGTTTTTGGATAAGTTCGTCGTAGTGTTCATTGATGATATCCTGGTTTATTCGAAGAATGAAGAAGAGCATAAGGAACATTTGTGTTTGGTTTTGGAGAAACTAAGGGAACATCAGTTATATGCCAAATTTAGCAAATGTGAGTTTTGGTTGAAGGAAGTAGGATTCCTTGGGAACGTTATATCCGGAGAAGGGATAGCGGTTGGCCCCGCAAAGGTTGAGACCGTAACCGAATGGGAAGCACCAACGACAGTTGGAGAGATCCGGAGTTTTCTTGGACTCGCAGGATACTACCAGAGATTCATTGAGAACTTTTCAAAGATTGCGAAGCCTATGACGGAGTTGTTGAAGAAGGATACTAAGTTCAATTGGACTGAGGAGTGTGAGGCTAGTTTCCAGGAGTTGAAGAAACGATTGGTTACCTCACCAGTGTTGAGTTTGCCAGATCAGACCAAGGATTATGAGGTGTATTGTGACGCTTCACGTCGAGGACTGGAGCAGTGCTTATGCAGGAAGGGAGAGTTGTTTCATATGCTTCACGACAACTGAAACCTCATGAGTTGAATTACGCCACCCATGATTTGGAGTTAGCAGCCGTAGTGCATGCATTGACGACGTGGAGACATTTCCTCATTGGAAATCATTGTGAGGTGTACACGGATCACAAGAGTTTGAAGTACATTTTCACGCAGAAGGAGTTAAATCTCAGACAAAGGAGATGGTTGGAGCTCATCATGGATAATGATATGAGATTGCATTACCATCCCGGTAAGGCTAATGTAGTAGCTGACGCATTGAGCCGTAAGAGCCATGTCAATATGTTAATGATGGGAGAAATACCCAAGGAGTTAGCAGAAAACCTTCGTGAACTAAGTTTAGAGATAGTTTCGAAAGGCTATGTAGCAGCATTGGAGATTCAGTCAACATTGATGGATAAAATCAGAGAGGCTCAGAAATCTGACAAGGAGATTGCTGCTATAAAGGAGAAACTAAGCAAAGGAAAAGCAAAGGGATTTCATGAGGATGAGCACGATACCCTATGGTTTGAGGACCGTGTTTACGTGCCAAACGACCCGGAGATCAGGGAGTTGATTTTACAAGAGGCACATGATTCACCATATTCGATTCACCCAGGAAATACCAAGATGTATTTGGATTTAAAGGAAACATTCTGGTGGACCGGAATGAAGAAGGATATTGCAGCATATGTAGCAGCTTGTGACGTATGTCATAGAGTAAAGGCAGAATATCTGAAGCCAGCCGGATTGTTGCAACCATTGCCGATACCTGAATGGAAGTGGGATAAGATAGGCATGGATTTTATCACAGGACTACCCAGGACAAAAGCAGGTTATGACTCGATATGGGTAGTAGTTGATCGTTTGACGAAGGTAGCACATTTCATTCCAGTTAAGACCACTTACACCAGTGCTAAGTTGGCAAAGACATACATGACTAGGATCATTTGTTTGCATGGAGTTCCAAGGAGTATTGTATCAGACAGAGGAACCCAATTCACCTCAAAGTTTTGGAATCAGTTGCATGAAACATTGGGAACCAGGCTAGAGTTCAGTACCGCTTTCCATCCGCAGACAGATGGACAGACCAAGAGAGTCAATCAGATTTTGGGAGATATACTGAGAGCTTGTGCACTAGATTATGGATCTAGTTGGGACGATAACTTGTCGTATGCGGAGTTTTCTTATAACAACAGTTACCAAACCAGTTTGAAGATGGCACCTTTCGAAGCTTTATACGGAAGGAGGTGCAGGACACCGTTGTCATGGGACAAAGTTGGAGACCGTCAGTTGTTTGGACCCGATTTGATTAAGGAGTCTAAACAGAAGGTTAAGTTGATACGCGATAGGCTCAAGGTAGCCCAATCCAGGCAGAAGAGCTACGCAGATTCAAAACGCAAGGAGACAGTTTACGAAACCGGAGACATAGTGTATCTCCGAGTATCCCCACTTCGAGGAGTTAAGCGCTTTGGATTTAAGGGAAAATTAGCACCGTGTTTCGTTGGACCATATAAGATCTTGCAATGTATGGGAGAAGTCGCTTATAAGTTGGAATTACCAGAGGGACTGTCAGGAGTTCATGATGTATTCCATGTTTCTCAGCTGAAGAAATGTCACGCCGAGATGGCAGAGGTACCGCTAAGAGATACAGTGCCGCTTGAAGCGATTCAGTTGAAGGACGAACTAATGTATGAAGAGAAACCAGTCAAGATTCTCGAGTTTGCCAACAGAGTTACCCGCAGCAAGGTTATCAAGTTTTGCAAAGTTCAGTGGAACCACCACTCAGACGATGAAGCCACTTGGGAGAGAGAAGAAGATTTGCTCAAGGACCACCCTCACCTATTTTTTAGCCAACCCGAATCTCGAGGGCGAGATTCATCTTAAGGGGGGTAGGTTTGTAACATCCCAAATTTTCAATTTGGAATGTTATACATAGATCATCATGCATATCATACTTTCTTGCATTTTGTCGATCCTAGAAATTTCACGCAACTCAAGGACCTTCGGAGAGAGTTGGAGATTTCGTTATTTTCATATTTGAGTCTTCTCAAATTTTGAAGAAAGAGGATCATTGGTTTTGTCGGAGTTTTTTTGCCTTTTATTTGGATAGGGAAAAATGCGCTTTTTGAAAATTGCATTCTAGGTCCCGAGAAAAGTTCATTTTGTTCGACTCAATTTTAGGAGTCGAGGAAAATTTACTTTAGCAGTTTTGGAGTTCGTTTAGTTCTCTTTTCTTTTGTTTGTCTGCGGGCATAACCATTTTGAAAAAAAAATCCCGCAGCGGCTGGGCCAAGGCCCAAGCCGCCGGCCAGGCCAAGCCCCTCACCCCGCGCGCGCGCCAGCGCCAGAGGCAGCCCTTTTGGAGTCCTAGTAGGACTCTAGTCCTACTCCGTTTCCCTCTTTCTTTTTCCTTTTCCTTCTCTTATTTCTTGTCCCCTCCCCCAAGTAACCTCTCCTCTCCCCTCTTTATATACCCCCACACCCCCCTCTAAATCCCACACCAAACCCCAAGCCCCAAGCCGCGCCTTGCCCCGCGCCGCTGCCGCCCCTTGCCTACACCGCCGCCCTTGCTCGCCGACGCCGGAGTCCCTCGCCGGAGACCTCACCGGAGGTACCGCGCCGCATCTTTTCTTTTCCTCGGATCGGTTTTCTTCTAAATCTTTCTGATTCTTTTCTTCTCTAAACCATTCCGGTTTTCTAGATCGGTTTTTCGTTCGGTTTTCTTTTCTCGAAACCCTAGATCGGATTCGTTTTCTTTTCCGGTTAGTTGCCTAGAGACCGTTCGCCGGACCGTTCGTCCTAACGAACGTGATCACCAGATTATTCTAGTTTAACGAACGTCCGTTCGTTTAACCGTTCTTCTTTTCTTTTTGTCGGATTTATTCCGCGATCGCGATCTCAGATCCGATCTTCGTTCTAGTCTATCTTCTCGCTCGTTTATCGGAATCAGGTGATTCAAGTTCCTGGAGTTTCGTTTCGAAACCGCCGTTCCGACTAATGAAGTTTAACTAAGTTTTGCTACTGTAAAACTTGACCTAGTTTCAAGTTGCTAGAACCGAGTTGTTTTCTTCCGCCGTTTGTTTTTTTTGGTTTCTTTGTTCGGTTCTTTCTCTCTTTGCAACCGGAGTTCTTAAGTTGAACTATCTGGTTCGATCTTTTGTTCGAGTTTTACCTGTGCATTAGATGAGTACTTATTGTATGCTTGTTGTTTGTCTGCGATAGATTACCCAGATTGCGCCGCTTGTTACTTCGAATCTCTAGGACTCGCGGATCATCAGCAAGGCAAGTAACACTTTGATCATACCTTTTCTACAACCCAGTTTTATTGCATTAGATCCATCCTCACACATTGCATGATTAGGATCTAATTAAATTGTGGGATGGGAAGTAGATGAGGTAGTACCTATTACCTGTTTAGTATGAAACCTTTGGGAGTTACTTCTACGTTTGCTTATTATGCTAGTAGACGTGGATTGGGTGAGTGATATCCATGACAGATGTGAGATTGATAATTTTAATGGTTTATCTAAGGTGGCAACTTAAACACACATCTGGGTGGATTGAGGCACCTGATGTCTATCAGGACTTGCCTGTTTTTTTTTGGACCGCCACCCAGGCTCAAAGGGATCATAAGATCTTTCATGCTAAATACTTACGTGTACAGCCACAAGCCAATATGGGCTCTGGCATAGTTGACCAAGTCGTGCGAACTCTTACAGGGTAGACTAGCAGATGTAGGGGAAAGTAGGTGTACCGGTCTATCCATCGTAAGGTGCTAGCGCTTCTGAAAGACTGTGTCTCGGTCATCCGTTTCTCAAACACCAGTAGTGCGAGAAATCCAACGGAGGCGTTCGAGTCTTGTGGGGAAAAGTGCGCAAACCTCTGTAGAGTGTAATAAACTAATCATGATTAGCCGTGTCCCCGGTTATGGACAATCTTGAGTATCTTGTACTTGAATATCATGTGAATCTCAACATGTTACTTCTAATTAATATTGTTGGGTTTTAATTGTTCACTTAATTGGGATTGAGAATGCTGTCAACCATTCTCAATGTTTAACAACCACCATGATAGTTAAATAAATTTATTCCTTTGCAGTAGGGAAAAACTGGCTTTACGCAAAAAAGTAACCATAGAGCTTTCCACCAGCCATATATGCATATAGTATAGCTGTTTCATTCCATTACTCTCTATGTGTTACCTTGCTAGCATATTCCATGTGCTGACCTGTTTCGGGCTGCAACGTTAATGTTGCAGACTTTTCAGACGACGATTAAGGTGCTTTTAGGTCGTGGTTCTATACTCAGTGATGCCGTTGGAGTTGATGGACCCATTTATCTTCCAAGTCTTCCGCTGTTATCATTGTTAGATGGCCTTAAGCCATATTATTGTAATAAATTCTCTTTTGAGACACCGATGTAATAAGTGTGTGCTTGCCACTCTGCTATAAATCCTTCGAAGTACTGTGTGGTGTCAGCATTACTGATCCAGGGATGACACCGGAGCACAGTAGACTTGATCCATTCAGGTCGGGTCGCTACAAGGCCGGGTTGTGAAGTCTCTAGGCCGGGTGCGACTGTTGCAGTCCCTGTGCCGCCTGCCGAAGTCCCCGGGCCGGGTGCGACTATTGCAGTCCCCGTGCCGCCTACCGAAGTCCCCGGGCCAGCTGCTGAAGCTCTTGAGTCAGATTCAACTACTTTCGGAGCAGCCGACACGAAGATGGACTCAGACCCTGGAGAATGCTTGATCGACGGCTTGCGGAGGCACTGAAGGGAAACACCGGCTGGTATTGCTTGACGGGTGGAGCCGATCCGCGCCAGGGTATCAGCTGGCTTGTTTTTGTTCCGTGTCACATGAAGGAACTCGCACCCCTCAAAGTATCCACTGAGCTGCTGGACGAGGAAGTGGTAACTTGCCATATTTGCACCCTTGGCGTCCTAGTCACCAGACGACTGTTGGACCACCAAGTCTAAGTTGCCATAGCACAGGATCCGACGGATGTCGATTTCTTTGGCCAGCCGGAGGTCGTGTACTAGCTCCTCATACTCGGCCACGTTGTTGGAGGCGGCGAAGTGAATTTGCAACGTATATCTGAGCTTGTCGCCTTTGGGAGAGGTGATGACAATGCTGGCTCCCAAGCTGGTGCGCATCTTCGAGCCATCAAAGTGCATCCGCCAATGAGTGGAGTCTGGAGCTGGCGGCAGGTACTGGGTCTCGGCCCAGTTGACGAGGAAGTCGGCCCGTGCTTGGGACTTGATGGCGGTGTGTGGCTGGTAGAAGATGGTGTAGGGGGCCAACTCGATGGCCCATTTGGCCACTCGGCCTGATTCATCTCTGTTGCCTATGATCTCAGCAATCGGGGCAGTGCAGACAACCGTGATTGGGTGCTCTTGAAAGTATGGCTTCAGCTTCTTGGCTGCAAAGTGTACGCCATAGCACGTCTTCTGGTAGTGGGGGTAGTTCTGCTTCGAGGTTGACAGCACCTCGCTCAAATAGTACACAGGCCTCTGAACCGGCTGTGCTCTGTCGTTCTCTGGGCATTCCACTACCATGACAGTGCTGACCACCCGGCTGGTGGCGGCGATGTAGAGATACATGGGCTCTTTAGCAGTCGGGGCCGCCAGGACAAGCGGGGTAGTCAACATCTTCTTCAACTGGAGAAAGGCTTCGTCCACCTTGTCGTTCCACTCAGAGTGAGTGGTTTTCTTCATGAGCTAATACAAGGGAAGGACCTTCTTGCCCAGCCGACCGATGAAGCGGCTAATGGATGCCAAACAGCCGGTGAACTTCTGGACGTCTCACAGTCGGATGAGTCTTTCCATCCTCTCAATGGCTTTGATCTTCACTGGGTTGCATTCAATGCCGCGTTCAGAGACCAGGAAGCCAAGGAGTTGGCCGGCTGGTACTCCAAAGACGCAGTTCTCTGGGTTGATCTTGATTTGAAAACGGCGCAGATTATTAAAAGTTTCCTTGAGATCTTCCAAAAGGGTACTGATACGTCTCCAACGTATCTATAATTTTTGATTGTTCCATACTATTATATTATCTGTTTTGGATGTTTAATGGGCTTTATCATACCTTTTTATATTATTTTTGGGACTAACCAATTAACCGAAAGACCAGTGCAAATTGCTGTTTTTTTGCCTATTTCAGTGTTTCACAGAAAAGGAATATCAAACGGAATGAAACCTTCGCGAGGATCGTTTTTGGAACAAACATGATCCAGGAGACTTGGAGTGGACGTCAAGGAAGCAGCGAGGCGGCCATGAGGTAGGAGGGCGCGCCCCCACCCTTGTGGGCCCCTCGCAGCTCCACCGACCTACATCTTTCGCCTATATATACTCTTATACCCTGAAACCTTCGGGAAGAGCCACGAAACACCTTTTCCACCGCTGCAACCTTCTGTACCCGTGAGATCCCATCTTGGGGCTGATACGTCTCCGCCGTATCTACTTTTCCAAACACTTTTGCCCTTGTTTTGGACTCTAACTTGCATGATTTGAATGGAACTAACCCGGACTGACGTTGTTTTCAGCAGAATTACCATGGTGTTATTTATGTGCAGAAACAAACGTTCTCGGAATGACCTGAAACTTCACGGAGCAAATTTTTGGAAAATATAAAAAATACCTGCAAAAGATGAAGGCCAGGGGGCCCACCACCTGTCCACGAGGGTGGGGGCGCGCCCCCTACCTCGTGGGCCCCCCTGGAGGTCCTCCGACTCCAACCCCAACTCTATATATTATGTTTTGGGGAGAAAAAAAATCAGAGAGAAGAATTCATCGCGTTTTACGATACGAAGCCGCTGCCAAGCCCTAAAACCTCTCGAGAGGGCTGATCTGGAGTCCGTTCGGGGCTCCGGAGAGGGGTATCCGTCGCCATCGTCATCATCAACCATCCTCCATCACCAATTTCATGATGCTCACCGCCGTGCGTGAGTAATTCCATCGTAGGCTTGCTGGACGGTGATGGGTTGGATGGGATCTATCATGTAATCGAGTTAGTTTTGTTAGGGCTTGATCCCTAGTATCCACTATGTTCAGAGATTGATGTTGCTATGACTTTGCTATGCTTAATGCTTGTCACTAGGGCCCGAGTGCCATGATTTCAGATCTCAACCTATTATGTTTTCATCAATATATGAGAGTTCTAGATCCTATCTTGCATGTCTATAGTCACCTATTATGTGTTATGATCCGTTAACCTCGAAGTGACAATAATCGGGATACTTACCGGTGATGACCGTAGTTTGAGGAGTTCATGTATTCAGTATGTGTTAATGCTTTGTTCCGGTACTCTATTAAAAGGAGGCCTTAATATCCCTTAGTTTCCATAAGGACCCCGCTGCCACGGGAGGGTAGGACAAAAGATGTCATGTAAGTTCTTTTCCATAAGCACACATGACTATATTCGGAATACATGCCTGCATTACATCAATGAACTGGAGCTAGTTCTGTGTCACCCTAGGTTATGACTGTTACATGATGAACCGCATCCGGCATAATTCTCCATCATTGATCCATTCCCTACGAGCTTTCCACATATTGTTCTTTGCTTATTTACTTTTCCGTTGCTATTGCTATCATCACTACAAAATACCAAAAACATTACTTTTGTTACTGTTACCTTTTGCTACAGTTACCACTACTATCATATTACTTTGCTACTAAACACTTTGCTGTAGATACTAAGTTTCCAGGTGTGGTTGAATTGACAACTCAGCTGCTAATACTTGAGAGTATTCTTTGGCTCCCCTTGTGTCGAATCAATAAATTTGGGTTGAATACTTTACCCTCAAAAACTGTTGCGATCCCCTATACTTGTGGGTTATCAAGACCATTTTCTAGCGCCATTGCCGGGGAGCATAGCTCTATTCTTTGAGTCACTTGGGATTTATATCTGCTTATCATTATGAAGAACTTGAGAGATCCAAAAACCAAGATCTATCCCTCAACTACGAGGGGAGGTAAGGAACTGCCATGTAGCTCTACACTTGATTCACCTTCTGTTATGAGTAAGCTCGCGACACCTAAACCTACTTCTGCTATTCGTTCTGATATGTCGCATGTTATTGATGATGGCACTTCTGCTATGCATGATACTTATGATGAAACTACTTCTATGCTTGATACTACTGTGCCACTTGGTGAATTTCTTGATGAACAACTTGCTAGGGCTAGAGAGAATGAAATATTGAATCTGATAATATTGATGAAATTGATGATGAAGACTTGCCTGTTATTCCCGAGGGTTATGTTTTTGATAAAGAAGCTTCTTTAGCTATTTTAGCTTGCAAAGATAGATATGAACTTAAGAGGTTATTAGCTAAATGGAATCAGCAATCTCTAAATGCTAGAATGAAACCTGACCCTACTTTTTCTACTTCACCTATTTGTGTTACCGATAAGGATTATGAATTCTCTGTTGATCCTGATATAATTACTTTAGTTGAATCTGATCCTTTTCATGGCTATGAATCTGAAACTGTTGTGGCACATCTTACTAAATTAAATGATATAGCTACCCTGTTTACTAAAGATGAGAGAACTCGTTACTTTTATACACTTAAAATATTTTCGTTCTCATTAAAGGGTGATGCTAAGACATGGTTTAATTCTCTTGATCTTGGTTGTGTGCTTAGCTTTGGGTTCAATCTGGCGGTGCTCGATCCAAGTGACAGAAAGGGAAACAACACATATTGTATTGTATTATTGCCATCGAGGATAAAAAGATGGGGTTTATATCATATTGCTTGACTTTATCCCTCTACATCATGTTATCTTGCCTAATGCGTTACTCCGTTCTTATGAACTTAATACTCTAGATGCATGCTGGATAGTGGTCGATGTGTGGAGTAATAATAGTAGATGCAGAATCGTTTCGGTCTACTTGTCATGGATGTGATGCCTATATTCATGATCATTACCTTAGATATCATCATAACTATGCGCTTTTCTATCAATTGCTCGGCAGTAATTTTTCACCCACCGTAATACATGCTATCTTGAGAGAAGCCACTAGTGAAACCTATGGCCCCCGGGTCTACTTTATATCATATAAGTTTCCAATCTACAATTCTAGTTTACTATCTATCTTGCAATATTTATTTTCCAATCTATATCACAAAAATACCCAAAAATATTTATCTTATTATCTCTATCAGATTTCACTTTCGCAAGTGACCGTGAAGGGATTGACAACCCCTTTATCGCGTTGGTTGCGAGGTTCTTGTTTGTTTGTGCAGGTACTAGGGGACTTGCGTGTAGTCTCCTACTGGATTGATACCTTCATTCTCAAAAACTGAGGGAAATACTTACGCTACTTTGCTGCATCACCCTTTCCTCTTCAAGGGAAAACCAACGCATGCTCAAGAGGTAGCAAGAAGGATTTCTGGTGCCGTTGCCGGGGAGATCTACGCAGAAGTCAAGACATACCAAGTACCCATCACAAACTCTTATCCCTCGCATTACATTATTTGCCATTTGCCTCTTGTTTTCCTCTCCCCCACTTCACCCTTGCCGTTTTATTCGCCTCTTTTCCGTTCGCCCTTTTTCCGTTCGTCTCTTTTCGCTTGCCTCTTGTTTGCTTGTGTGTTGGATTGCGATGGCTCTGCCAAAAAGAGTTGATCCTCACCTTAGAAGGTTGGAAGAAATTGAAAACAACGTTAGAAGCTTTATGTCCTTGCAATTTGAGCATAATAATTTCTTCAGAAACGAGCTTAAAGAACAAAAAAGGTTTATGGAGTTCATGAATAAAGAGCTCGATGATGTGTTTAAGGAATTTAATGGTTTGAAATCTCAGTTCTCTCGTCTTGAAAACTTAATAGCCCAAATTTCGGATAAGCATGCCACCTTAGTTAATAAGATGGCCGCCAAACCGGAAGAGCTAGAAGGTAATAATGATGAAGATCTAAAAGTGATTGGTGTATCTCCTATTAAGTCTCTGTTTGCCAATATGAATCTTGATAAAGATGGGATTGGAGATGAGTCAACTTCACTTAGAAGGCGTCCCAATGATTTAGAGTTTTTAGATCTTGATGAAAAAATTGGTAAAAGTGGGATTGAAGAGGCCAAAACTTTACATAACAATGAACCAACTATTTTTGATTTCAAGGAATTTAATTATGATAATTGTGAAAATTGAAGAAGAGTGTCTCCCACAAGCTTAGGGGAGGCTTCTCCTATTACTTAATGCTTTGCCTGATCATCCTCTCAAGAAAAATGAAATACTTGATATCTTTTATAATGGACTAACTGATGCTTCCAGAGACCACCTGGATAGTTGTGCTGGTTGTGTTTTCAGGGAAAGAACTGTTGATCAAGCTGAATTGCTATTGAATAATATGTTGAGTAATGATAATGATTGGACACCTCCTGAACCAACTCCTAAGTCAACTCCGTAGAAAAGGGGTATTCTATTTCTTAGTCCTGGAGATATGCAAGACGCAAAGAAATATATGAAAGAAAAGGGTATTAAAGCTATAGATGTTAAGACTTTACCACCTATTGAAGAGATACATGCTCTTGATAACCCGACACTGGTAGTAAAGGTAAATTCTCTCTATAGATTTGATGAAGGTGATATTCCTCGTTATAAGTCTACCAGCCAATGCTTAGATGAGTTTGATAATTTTATTGTTAAACAAGAAAACTTCAATGCTTATGTTGGTAGACAATTGAAACGTAATGCTGATATGATTGAACACTTGATTGATTATATGTCTAGAGTTAAAGGTGAGCTTAAACTTATTAGTAAACATGCTTCTATGGTTACCACTCAAGTAGAAAAAGTGCTTAAAGCTCAGAATGATTTGCTCAATGAATTAAATAATAAGAAAAATGATAATGCTGTTAGAGTTGTGACTAGAGGTGGTAAAATGACTCAGGAACCTTTGTATCCTAAGGGCCACCCTAAGAGAGTTGAACAAGATTCTCAGAGAACTAATATTGATACACCTAGTTCTTATAAGAGGAAGAAAAGGAAAAATGATAGGACTTTACATGCTTCTAGTGAAACTGTTGTTGACACACCTGAGAATCCCAATGATATTTCTATTTCTGATGCTGAAACACAATCTGGTAATGACCATGAACCTAGTGATAATGTTAATGATGATGTTCATGTTGATGCTCAACCTAACAATAACAATGATGTAGAGATTGAACCTGTTGTTGATCTTGATAACCCATATCAAAGAATCAATGTTATGATAAGAGAGACTTCATTGCTAGGAAGCACGGTAAAGAAAGAGAACCATGGGCTCAGAAACCCATGCCTTTTCCTCCTAAACCATCCAAGAAAAAGGATGATGAGGATTTTGAGCGCTTTGCTGAAATGATTAGACCTATCTTTTTGCATATGCGTTTGACTGATATGCTTAAAATGAATCATTATGCTAAGTATATGAAAGATATTATTACAAATAAAAGAAAGATATCAGAAGCTGAAATTTCCACCATGCTTGCGAATTATACTTTTAAGGGTGGAATTGTTGGGGAACGCAGTAATTTCAAAAATTTTCCTACGCACACGCAAGATCATGGTGATGCACAGCAACGAGAGGGGAGAGTGTTGTCTACGTACCAACGCAGACCGACTGCGGAAGCGATCACACAACGTAGAGGAAGTAGTCGTACGTCTTCCTCCCGATCCAACCGATCCAAGCACCGTTACTCCGGCACCTCCGAGTTCTTAGCACACGTTCAGCTCGATGACGTTCCTCGGGCTCCGATCCAGCAAAGCGTCGAGGAAGAGTTCCGTCAGCACGACGGCGTGGTGACGATCTTGATGAACTACCGACGCAGGGCTTCGCCTAAGCACTGTAACGGTATGATCGAGGTGGAATTTGGTGGCAGGGGGCACCGCACACGGCTAAGGAACGATCTCAAGGATCAATTGTGTGTTCTGGGGTGCCCCCTGCCCCCGTATATAAAGGAGCAAGGGAGGAGGGGCTGGCCGGCCAAGGTGGGGGCGCAGGAGAGTCCTACTCCCACCGGGAGTAGGACTCCCCCTCCAATCCTAGTCCAACTAGGATTCCCGGGAGGGGAAAAGAGGAGGAGGTGGCCGGCCCCCCCTTTCCTACTCCTAGTAGGACTAGGGGAGGGGGGAGGGCGCGCAGCCCATCTAGGGCAGCCCCTTCTCCTTTCCACTAAGGCCCATTATGGCCCATCAAGCTCCCGGGGGGTTCCGGTAACCCTCCCGGTATTCCGGTAAAATCCCGATTTCACCCGGAACACTTCCGATGTCCAAACATAGGCTTCCAATATATCAATCTTTATGTCTCGACCATTTCGAGACTCCTCGTCATGTCCATGATCTCATCCGGGACTCCGAACAACCTTCGGTACATCAAAATGCATAAACTCATAATAACTGTCATCGTAACGTTAAGCGTGCGGACCCTACGGTTCGAGAACAATGTAGACATGACCGAGACACGTCTCCGGTCAATAACCAATAGCGGGACCTGGATGCCCATATTGGCTCCTACATATTCTACGAAGATCTTTATCGGTCAGACCGCATAACAACATACGTTGTTCCCTTTGTCATCGGTATGTTACTTGCCCGAGATTCGATCGTCGGTATCCAATACCTAGTTCAATCTCGTCACTGGCAAGTCTCTTTACTCGTTCCGTAATACATCATCTAACAACTAACATATTAGTTGCAGTGCTTGCAAGGCTTATGTGATGTGTATTACCGAGAGGGCCCAGAGATACCTCTCCGACAATCGGAGTGACAAACCCTAATCTCGAAATACGCCAACCCAACATCTACCATTGGAGACACCTGTAGTACTCCTTTATAATCACCCAGTTACGTTGTGACGTTTGGTAGTACCCAAAGTGTTCCTCCGGTAAATGGGAGTTGCATAATCTCATAGTTATAGGAACATGTATAAGTCATGAAGAAAGCAATAGCAACATACTAAACGATCGGGTGCTAAGCTAATGGAATGGGTCATGTCAATCAGATCATTCTACTAATGATGTGACCTCGTTAATCAAATAACAACCCCTTGTTCATGGTTAGGAAACGTAACCATCTTTGATTAACGAGCTAGTCAAGTAGAGGCATACTAGTGACACTTTGTTGGTCTATGTATTCACACATGTATTATGTTTCCGGTTAATACAATTCTAGCATGAATAATAAACATTTATCATGATGTAAGGAAATAAATAATAACTTTATTATTGCCTCTAGGGCATATTTCCTTCAGTCTCCCACTTGCACTAGAGTCAATAATCTAGATTACATTGTAATGATTCTAACACCCATGGAGCCTTGGTGCTGATCATGTTTTGCTCGTGGAAGAGGCTTAGTCAACGGGTCTGCAACATTCAGATCCGTATGTATCTTGCAAATCTCTATGTCTCCCACCTGGACTAAATCCCGGATGGAGTTGAAGCGTCTCTTGATGTGTTTGGTTCTTTTGTGAAATCTGGATTCCTTTGCCAAGGCAATTGCACCAGTATTGTCACAGAAGATTTTCATTGGACCCGATGCACTAGGTATGACACCTAGATCGGATATGAACTCCTTCATCCAGACTCCTTCGTTTGCTGCTTCCGAAGCAGCTATGTACTCCGCTTCACATGTAGATCCCGCTACGACGCTTTGTTTAGAACTGCACCAACTGATAGCTCCACCGTTTAAAGTAAACACGTATCCGGTTTGCGATTTAGAATCGTCCGGATCAGTGTCAAAGCTTGCATCAACGTAACCTATTACGGTGAGCTCTTTGTCACCTCGATATACGAGAAACATATCCTTAGTCCTTTTCAGGTATTTCAGGATGTTCTTGACCGCTGTCCAGTGATCCATTCCAGGATTACTTTGGTACCTCCCTGCTAAACTTATAGCAAGGCACACATCAGGTCTGGTACACAGCATTGCATACATGATAGAGCCTATGGCTGAAGCATAGGGAACATCTTTCATTCTCTCTCTATCTTCTGCAGTGGTCGGGCATTGAGTCTTACTCAACTTCACACCTTGTAGCACAGGCAAGAACCCTTTCTTTGCTTGATCCATCTTGAACTTCTTCAAAATTTTGTCAAGGTATGTGCATTGTGAAAGTCCAATTAAGCGTTTTGATCTATCTCTATAGATCTTTATGCCTAATATGTATGCAGCTTCCCCGAGGTCTTTCATCGAAAAACTTTTATTCAAGTATCCCTTTATGCTATCCAGAAATTCTATATCATTTCCAATTAGCAATATGTCATCCACATATAATATCAGAAATGCTACAGAGCTCCCACTCACTTTCTTGTAAATACAGGCTTCTCCAAAAGTCTGTATAAAGCCAAATGCTTTGATCACACTATCAAAGCGTTTATTCCAACTCCGAGATGCTTGCACCAGTCCATAAATGGATCGCTGGAGTTTGCATACTTTGTTAGCTCCTTTTGGATCGACAAAACCTTCTGGTTGTATCATATACAACTCTTCTTCCAGAAATCCATTCAGGAATGCAGTTTTGACATCCATTTGCCATATTTCATAATCATAAAATGCGGCAATTGCTAACATAATTCTGACGGACTTAAGCATCGCTACGGGTGAGAAGGTCTCATCGTAGTCAACCCCTTGAACTTGTCGAAAAACCTTTTGCGACAATTCTAGCTTTGTAGATAGTAACACTACTATCAACGTCCGTCTTCCTCTTGAAGATCCATTTATTCTCAATTGCTTGCCGATCATCAGGCAAGTCAACCAAAGTCCATACTTTGTTCTTATACATGGATCATATCTCAGATTTCATGGCTTCAAGCCACTTTGCGGAATCTGGGCTCACCATCGCTTCTTCATAGTTCGTAGGTTCATCATGATCTAGTATCATGACTTCCAGAACTGGATTACCGTACCACTCTGGTGCGGATCTCACTCTGGTTGATCTACGTGGTTCAGTAGTATCTTGATCTGAAGCTTCGTGATCATCATCATTAGCTTCCTCACTGATTGGCATAGGTGTCGCAGAAACAGTTTTCTGAGATGTACTATTTTCCAATAAGTGAGCAGGTACAGTTACTTCGTCAAGTTCTACTTTCCTCCCACTCACTTCTTTCGAGAGAAACTCCTTCTCTAGAAAGTTTCCGAATTTAGCAACAAAAGTCTTGCCTTCGGATCTGTGATAGAAGGTGTATCCAATAGTTTCCTTTGGATATCCTATGAAGACACATTTCTCCGCTTTGGGTTCGAGCTTATCAGGTTGAAGCTTTTTCACATAAGCATCGCAGCCCCAAACTTTAAGAAACGACAACTTTGGTTTCTTGCCAAACCATAGTTCATGAGGCGTCGTCTCAACGGATTTTGATGGTGCCCTATTTAACGTGAATGCGGCCGTCTCTAAAGCATAACCCCAAAATGATAGCGGTAAATCAGTAAGAGACATCATAGATCGCACCATATCTAGTAAAGTACGATTACGACGTTCGGACACACCATTACGTTGTGGTGTTCCGGGTGGCGTGAGTTGCGAAACTATTCCACAGTTTTTCAAATGTATGCCAAACTCGTAACTCAAATATTCTCCTCCACGATCAGATCGTAGAAATTTTATTTTCTTGTTACGATGATTTTCAACTTCACTCTGAAATTCCTTGAACTTTTCAAATGTTTCAGACTTATGTTTCATTAAGTAGATATACCCATATCTGCTTAAATCATCTGTGAAGGTGAGAAAATAACGATATCCGCCACGAGCCTCAATATTCATTGGCCCACATACATCGGTATGTATGATTTCCAACAAATCTGTTGCTCTCTCCATAGTACCGGAGAACGGTGTTTTAGTCATCTTGCCTATGAGGCACGGTTCGCAAGTACCAAGTGATTCATAATCAAGTGATTCCAAAAGCCCATCAGTATGGAGTTTCTTCATGCGCTTTACACCGATATGACCTAAACGGCAGTGCCACAAATAAGTTGCACTATCATTATTAACTTTGCATCTTTTGGCTTCTACATTATGAATATGTGTATCACTATCTTCGAGATTCAACAAAAATAGACCATTCTTCAAAGGTGCATGACCATGAAAGATATTATTCATATAAATAGAACAACCATTATTCTCTGATTTAAATGAATAACCGTCTCGCATTAAACAAGATCCAGATATAATGTTCATGCTCAACGCTGGCACCAAATAACAATTATTTAGGTCTAATATTAATCCCGAAGGCAGATGTAGAGGTAGCGTGCCGACCGTGATCACATCGACTTTGGAACCGTTTCCCACGCGCATCGTCACCTCGTCCTTTGCTAGTGTCCGCTTATTCCGTAGTCCCTGTTTCGAGTTGCAAATATTAGCAACAGAACCAGTATCAAATACCCAGGTGCTACTGCGAGCTCTAGTAAGGTACACATCAATAACATGTATATCACATATACCTTTGCTCACTTTGCCATCCTTCTTATCCGCCAAATACTTTGGGCAGTTCCGCTTCCAGTGACCAGTCTGCTTGCAGTAGAAGCACTCAGTTTCAGGCTTAGGTCCAGACTTGGGTTTCTTCTCCTGAGCAGCAACTTGTTTGCTGTTCTTCTTGAAGTTTCCCTTCTTCTTCCCTTTGCCCTTTTTCTTGAAACTAGTGGTTTTGTTAACCATCAACACTTGATGCTCCTTCTTGATTTCTACCTTCGCAGCTTTCAGCATTGCGAAGAGCTCGGGAATAGTCTTGTTCATCCCTTGCATATTATAGTTCATCACGAAGCTCTTGTAGCTTGGTGGCAGTGATTGGAGAATTCTGTCAATGACGCAGTCATCTGGAAGATTAACTCCCATCTGAATCAAGTGATTATTATACCCAGACATCTTGAGTATATGCTCACTGACAGAACTGTTCTCCTCCATCTTACAGCTATAGAACTTATTGGAGACTTCATATCTCTCAATTCGGGCATTTGCTTGAAATATTAACTTCAACTCCTGGAACATCTCATATGCTCCATGACGTTCAAAACGTCGTTGAAGTCCCGATTCTAAGCCGTAAAGCATGGCACACTGAACTATCGAGTAGTCATCAGCTTTGCTCTACCAGACGTTCATAACATCTGGTGTTGCTCCAGCAGCAGGCCTGTCACCCAGCGGTGCTTCCCGGACGTAATTCTTCTGTGCAGCAATGAGGATAATCCTCAGGTTACGGACCCAGTCCGTGTAATTGCTACCATCATCTTTCAACTTTGCTTTCTCAAGGAACGCATTAAAATTCAACGGAACAATAGCACGAGCCATCTATCTACAAGCAACATAAACAAGCAAGATACTATCAGGTACTAAGTTCATGATAAGTTTAAGTTCAGTTAATCAAATTACTTAGGAACTCCCACTTAGATAGACATCCCTCTAATCCTCTAAGTGATCACGTGATCCACATCAACTAAACCATAACCGATCATCACGTGAGATGGAGTAGTTTTCAATGGTGAACATCGTTATGTTGATCATATCTACTATATGATTCATGCTCGACCTTTCGGTCTCTGTGTTCCGAGGCCATATCTGCATATGCTAGGCTCGTCAAGTATAACCTGAGTATTCTGCGTGTGCAACTGTTTTGCACCCGTTGTATTTGGACGTAGAGCTTATCACACCCGATCATCACGTGGTGTCTGGGCACAAAGAACTTTGGCAACGGTGCATACTCAGGGAGAACACTTCTTGATAATTTAGTGAGAGATCATCTTATAATGCTACCGTCAATCAAAGCAAGATAAGATGCATAAAAAGATAAACATCACATGCAATCAATATAAGTGATATGATATGGCCATCATCATCTTGTGCTTGTGATCTCCATCTTCGAAGCACCGTCATGATCACCATCGTCACCGGCGCGACACCTTGATCTTCATCGTAGCATCGTTGTCGTCTTGCCAATCTTATGCTTCCACGAATATTACTACCGTTTAGTAATCTAGTAAAGCATTACATCGCGATTGCATTGCATACAATAAAGTGACAACCATATGGCTCCTGCCAGTTGCCGATAACTTAGTTACAAAACATGATCATCTCATACAATAAAAATCAGTATCATGCCTTGACCATATCACATCACAACATACCCTGCAAAAACAAGTTAGACGTCCTCTACTTTGTTGTTGCAAGTTTTACGTGGCTGCTACGGGCTTAAGTAAGAACTCATCTCACCTACGCATCAAAACCACAACGATAGTTCGTCAAATAGACTCCGTTTTAACCTTCTCAAGGACCGGGCGTAGTCACACTTGGTTCAACTAAAGTTGGAGAGACAGTCTTCCGCAAGCCATCTATGTGCAAAGCACGTCGAGGGAACCGGTCTCGCATAAGAGTATGCGTAAGGTTGGTCCGGATCGTCTCAACCAACAATACCGCCGAACCAAAGTATGACATGCTGGTAGGCAGTATGACTTGTATCGCCCACAACTCACTTGTGTTCTACTCGTGCATATAACATCAAACCATAAAACCTAGGCTCGGATGCCACGGTTGGGGAACGCAGTAATTTCAAAAATTTTCCTACGCACACGCAAGATCATGGTGATGCACAGCAACGAGAGGGGAGAGTGTTGTCTACGTACCAACGCAGACCGACTGCGGAAGCGATCACACAACGTAGAGGAAGTAGTCGTACGTCTTCCTCCCGATCCAACCGATCCAAGCACCGTTACTCCGGCACCTCCGAGTTCTTAGCACACGTTCAGCTCGATGACGGTCCTCGGGCTCCGATCCAGCAAAGCGTCGAGGAAGAGTTCCGTCAGCACGACGGTGTGGTGACGATCTTGATGAACTACCGACGCAGGGCTTCGCCTAAGCACTATAACGGTATGATCGAGGTGGAATTTGGTGGCAGGGGGCACCGCACACGGCTAAGGAACGATCTCAAGGATCAATTGTGTGTTCTGGGGTGCCCCCTGCCCCCGTATATAAAGGAGCAAGGGAGGAGGGGCTGGCCGGCCAAGGTGGGGGCGCAGGAGAGTCCTACTCCCACCGGGAGTAGGACTCCCCCTCCAATCCTAGTCCAACTAGGATTCCCGGGAGGGGAAAAGAGGAGGAGGTGGCCGGCCCCCCCTTTCCTACTCCTAGTAGGACTAGGGGAGGGGGGAGGGCGCGCAGCCCATCTAGGGCAGCCCCTTCTCCTTTCCACTAAGGCCCATTATGGCCCATCAAGCTCCCGGGGGGTTCCGGTAACCCTCCCGGTATTCCGTTAAAATCCCGATTTCACCCGGAACACTTCCGATGTCCAAACATAGGCTTCCAATATATCAATCTTTATGTCTCGACCATTTCGAGACTCCTCGTCATGTCCATGATCTCATCCGGGACTCCGAACAACCTTCGGTACATCAAAATGCATAAACTCATAATAACTGTCATCGTAACGTTAAGCGTGCGGACCCTACGGTTCGAGAACAATGTAGACATGACCGAGACACGTCTCCGGTCAATAACCAATAGCGGGACCTGGATGCCCATATTGGCTCCTACATATTCTACGAAGATCTTTATCGGTCAGACCGCATAACAACATACGTTGTTCCCTTTGTCATCGGTATGTTACTTGCCCGAGATTCGATCGTCGGTATCCAATACCTAGTTCAATCTCGTCACTGGCAAGTCTCTTTACTCGTTCTGTAATACATCATCTAACAACTAACATATTAGTTGCAGTGCTTGCAAGGCTTATGTGATGTGTATTACCGAGAGGGCCCAGAGATACCTCTCCGACAATCGGAGTGACAAACCCTAATCTCGAAATACGCCAACCCAACATCTACCATTGGAGACACCTGTAGTACTCCTTTATAATCACCCAGTTACGTTGTGACGTTTGGTAGTACCCAAAGTGTTCCTCCGGTAAACGGGAGTTGCATAATCTCATAGTTATAGGAACATGTATAAGTCATGAAGAAAGCAATAGCAACATACTAAACGATCGGGTGCTAAGCTAATGGAATGGGTCATGTCAATCAGATCATTCTACTAATGATGTGACCTCGTTAATCAAATAACAACCCCTTGTTCATGGTTAGGAAACGTAACCATCTTTGATTAACGAGCTAGTCAAGTAGAGGCATACTAGTGACACTTTGTTGGTCTATGTATTCACACATGTATTATGTTTCCGGTTAATACAATTCTAGCATGAATAATAAACATTTATCATGATGTAAGGAAATAAATAATAACTTTATTATTGCCTCTAGGGCATATTTCCTTCAGGAATACCAAAGAAACTAGGAGATCCCGGAGTACCAACTATACCATGCTCCATTAAGAGAAACTATGTTAAAACTGCTTTATGTGATCTTGGAGCCGGTGTTAGTGTTATGCCTCTCTCTTTATATCATAGGCTTGATTTGAATAAGTTGACACCTACTAAAATATATTTGCAAATAGACGATAAATCAACTGCTATACCTGTCATTATTTGTGAGGATGTGCCTATTGTGGTTGCAAACATTACTATTTTAACGGACTTTGTTATTCTTGATATTCCCGAGGATGACAGTATGTCTATTATTCTTAGTAGACCCTTTTTGAATAGTGCAGGGGCTGTTATTTATTGCAACAAAGTCAATGTCACTTTTCATGTTAATGGTAATGAGCATATGGTACACTTTCCGAAGAAACAACCTCAAGTCCACATTATTAATTCTATTGAAAAACTTCAATGATTACTATTGGAGGTTTTGAATTTCCTCTTCCTACTGTCAAGAAGAAATATGATATTCTTATTGTTGGGGACATGCATATCCCCGTTGAGGTAACTTCGTTTTATTCGAAAATTCTCCGGTTTCATGTTAATCGAAAAGAGTTTGTGGACAAGACTTGATCAACCTTGTTAATGGATTCCTTTTTGATGAGCATGAGATGGATGAAGTCAGAAAGCACAACCCTCTGTACCCTCTGTTTACTTTTTGTTATTTATATTAAATAAAGAAAAAAAGTATTTTCTATCTGTTTTCTGAATTATCCTTGCAATAAAAAATACCCCAAAAATAAAAGTTCTCCAAATGTCCTGAAATTTTTAGATGATTTTTTGTAGAATAATTAAGAATATTTGGCACTAAGAACACACCTGGGGGCCACACCACCTGGCCACGAGGGTCCAGGGCGCTCCCACCCCTGTAGGGCGCGCCCCCTGCCTCGTGGACCCCACGTGGGGCCCCTCCACTTATTCCAGCTCCCACACACTTCGTTTTCCTCCAGAAAAAAATCCTCCCACAGCTCAGACCCGAGTTCTAGCTCATCTTGCTGCCATTTTCGATCTCCTTGCTCAAAGCTCCATTCACAAAACTGCTTTGGGGGATTGTTCTTCGGTATGTGACTCCTCCAATGGTGCAATTAGTTTTTGTTCTAGTGCTTTATTTATTGCAAAATTTTGCTGCTAAGGTGACCCTGTTCTTGAGCTTGCATGTCAATTTTATATGGTCCAAAGTAGTTTTAATGCATGATATAGTTTCTAGGCACTTGTGGGAGTAGTTGCTATTAATCTTGTTGGGTTTGGTTCACTGTAACATCCCAAATTTTCAATTTGGAATGTTATACACTAGATCATCATGCATATCATATTTTCTTGCATTTTATCGATCCTAGAAATTTCACGCAACTCAAGGACCCTCGGAGAGAGTTGGAGATTTCTTCTTTTTCATATTTGAGTTCTTCTCAAATTTTGAAGAAAGGATCATTGGTTTTGTCGGAGTTCATTTGCCTTTTATTTGGATAGGGAAAAATGCGCGTTTTCAAAATTTGCATTTTAGGCCCGGAGAAAAGTTCATTTTGTTCGACTCATTTTTAGGAGTCGGGGAAAATTGACTTTAGAAGTTGTGGAGTTCGTTTAGTTCTCTTTTCTGTTTTTTTCTGCGCACGAAACCGTTTAAAAAAAATCTGCAGCGCCCTGGGCCAAAGGCCCAAGCCAGCAGCCGGCTGGGCCAAGTCCCACCGCGCGCGCGCCCAGGCGCTGGGAGCCGCCGCCGCCTAGGAGTCTCCGTTTGCCTTTTTTTCCCAATCTCCCTCTCCTACTCTTTTTCCTCCTCTTTTTCTTGCCCCTACCCCAAGTTACCTCTCCCCCTCACCTATATAAATACCCAAGCACCCCCCCTCTAAATCATCAAATCAAACCCCAAGCCCCTCACCCCGCGCGCCACCCTAGAGCCGCCGCCGCCCTATAGCGCCGCCGCCGCCGCCCTTGCTCGCCGCCACCGGAGTCCGTCGCCGTTGATGGATCCATTTATCTTCCAAGTCTTCCGCTGTTATCATTATTAGATGGCCTTAAGCCATATTATTGTAATAAGTTCTCTTCGGAGACATCGATGTAATAAGTGTGTGATTGCCACTCTGCTATAAATCCTTCGATGTACTGTGTGGTGTCAGCATTACTGATCCAGGGATGACACCGGAGCACAGTAGACTTGATCCATTCGGGTCGGGTCGCTACAGAGATGGTATCAGAGCACACGTTGACTGTAGGACACGACCACTAAGTTAAAGCCATAGATCACTATTCTCTCCTCATTTTCTAACTCCTCATCTTTTCTACTCTTTAGGATGAAGGACGCAAAGATTTAGTACACTCAACCGGATGAAGGCACACCTTTTGGATTTCACTTGAAGGAGGTCACCAAGTACCTAAACATTGGATTACCAAGTTTCACGGGAACCTTCAACGCCACTCTGCCTGAAGAGGAGCACTGGAAGATTCAAGCTCACGTTCCGGGAAGGACATTCGCGCCAATCACGAAGCTCATAGATAGTGTTTTCAATGCACCAACTTGGAGTCTAGGAAAGAGCATGGCAGCCCATATCACCATAGAACGCATTGGAGAAGTTTATCAAGAAGACCTCAAGGACACTATCTACCAGATTTGCGGACGCCGAGATGAACAATGGGAGTTAATCATCACCAAGAAGGATAGATCCATTGCAGCATTTATCCAGGAGTTAAACCAGCACATTCGACGCCATGAGAACCAGATGTGCAATGATATGATGGTGTTGAAGAATGCAAAGACAAGGATCATCAAGCTAGAAGGAGAACTGAAGGCTACACGCAAGGACTACATGGACGAGATCGTAGCTCTAGCAAGGCACAACATCGATCTTAAGCAAGAGATTGAAGAACTCAAGAGGGAGTTAACATCCAGGAAGGAAGACATGTACGTCGCATGTCCAAACAACTACATCATCATCGACGACACCGATTCGGATCCAAGTGAACCCGACTTTGAAGACGAAGCTGGAGCGGACATCATGGAGTCTTCCACCGGTTGAAATTTCTAGATGACCACCAAATATTAGTAGTATTTTCCCCATGTAAACACTATAGTTCAAGCACTTTTGCGATAGCTAGATCGATTGTATGCCCTTGTTTGATTGAATGAAGTGATTTTTTGTGTGAATTTGCTCATGTGCATTGGGGTAGTGTTTTCTCTTTAGACCTCATTCTATTCTTATATCTCTTCTCTTCTAAACCCTCAAATGCCCCCGAGACGTGACCCCGGGTTACCATTAAGGATTGGTAACTATGTTTTTCCCTCAGACCTAATAGTATTGGAATCTCAAGGATTGGATGTGATATTAGGCATGGATTGGTTATCAAAGTATGAAGGGAATATTGAATGCGCTAGTAAGTCAATTTTGCTTACAACGCCAGAAGGAAGAAGGATCGAGTATGTATCCCGGCATGTGCCAAATAGGACACAAGTAAATTGCCTAACCGGAGTTGTGCAGGAAGAAGTACCAGTGGTAAAGGATTTTCCTGATGTATTTCCGGAAGAGTTGCCAGGCATGCCACCGGATAGAGACATTGAGTTTTTGATTGAGTTATTGCCAGGCACTGGACCAATATCAAAGAGACCGTATAGGATGCCAGCAAAGGATTTGGTAGAAATTAAGAATCAGATTAAGGAGTTATTGGAGAAAGGTTACATTCGCCCAAGTTCTTCGCCTTGGGGATCACCCATACTTCTAGTGGAGAAGAAGGATGGATCATTAAGGATGGTTGTTGACTACCGTGGATTTAATGAAGTAACCATCAAGAACAAGTACCCACTGCCAATGATAAATGATCTGTTTGATTGTTTGCAAGGAGCTAAAGTGTTTTCCAAGATCAATTTGCGATCAGGGTACCACCAGTTGAAGATTCGAGAGCAGGATATTCCTAAGACATCATTCACCACAAGATATGGACTGTATGAGTATACCGTTATGTCATTTGGATTGACTAACGCGCCTGCCTATTTTATGAACCTGATGAACAAAGTGTTTATGGAGTTTTTGGATAAGTTCATCGTGGTTTTCATCGATGATATCCTGGTTTATTCGAAGAATGAAGAAGAGCATAAGGAACATTTGCGTTTGGTTTTGGAGAAGCTAAGGGAACATCAGTTATATGCCAAATTTAGCAAATGTGAATTTTGGTTGAAGGAAGTAGGATTCCTCGGACACGTTATATCCGGAGAAGGGATAGCAGTTGCCCCCACAAAGGTTGAGACCGTAACCAAATGGGAAGCACCAACGACAGTTGGAGAAATCCGGAGTTTTCTTGGACTCGCGGGATACTACCGGAGATTCATTGAGAACTTTTCAAAGATTGCGAAGCCTATGATGGAGTTGTTGTAGAAGGATACCAAGTTCAATTGGACAGAGGAGTGTGAGGCTAGTTTTAAGGAGTTGAAGAAACGATTGGTTACCTCACCAGTGTTGATTTTGCCAGATCAGACCAAGGATTATGAGGTATATTGCGATGCTTCATGTCGAGGACTTTGAGCAGTGCTTATGCAGGAAGGAAGAGTTGTTTCGTATGCTTCACGACAACTGAAGCCTCATGAGTTGAACTACGCCACACATGATTTGGAGTTAGCAGCCGTAGTGCATGCATTGAAGACATGGAGACATTTCCTCATTGGAAATCATTGTGAGGTGTACACGGATCATAAGAGTTTGAAGTACATTTTCACGCAGAAGGAGTTGAATCTCAGACAAAGGAGATGGTTGGAGCTCATCAAGGATTATGACATGAGATTGCATTACCATCCTGGAAAAGCTAATGTAGTAGCTGACGCTTTGAGCCGTAAGAGCCATGTCAATACGATAATGACGGGAAGTATACCCAAGGAGTTAACAGAAAACCTTCGTGAGCTATGTTTAGAGATAGTTCCGAAAGGTTATGTAGCAGCATTGGAGATTCAGTCAACATTGATGGATAAAATCAGAGAAGCTCAAAAATCCGACAAGGAAATTGCTGCTATAAAGGAGAAACTAAGCAAAGGAAAAGCAAAGGGATTTCGTGAGGATGAGCACGATACCCTATGGTTTGAGGACCGTGTTTATGTGACAAATGACCCGGAGATCAGGAAGTTGATTCTACAAGAGGCACATGATTCACCATATTCGATTCACCCAGGAAATACCAAGATGTATTTGGATTTGAAGGAGACATTCTGGTGGACCAGAATGAAGAAGGATATTGCAGCATATGTAGCAGTTTGTGACGTATGTCATAGAGTAAAGGCAGAGCATCAGAAGCCAGCCGGATTTTTGCAGCCATTGCCGATACCCGAATGGAAGTGGGATAAGATAGGCATGGATTTTATCACAGGACTACCCAGGAAGAAAGCAGGATATGACTCGATATGGGTAGTAGTTGATCGTTTGACGAAGGTAGCACATTTCATTCCAGTCAAGACCACTTACACCAGTGCTAAGTTGGCAAAGATATACATGACTAGGATCATTTGTTTGCATGGAGTTCCAAGGAGTATTGTATCAGACAGAGGAACCCAATTTACCTCAAAGTTTTGGAATCAGTTGCATGAAACTTTGGGAACCAGGCTAGAGTTCAGCACCGCTTTTTATCCGCAGACAGATGGACAGACCGAGAGAGTCAATCAGATTTTGGAAGATATGCCGAGAGCTTGTGCACTAGATTATGGATCTAGTTGGGACGATAATTTGCCGTATGCGGAGTTTTCTTATAACAACAGTTTCCAAACCAGTTTGAAGATGGCACCTTTCGAAGCTTTGTACGGAAGGAGGTGCAGGACACCGTTGTCATGGGACGAAGTTGGAGACCGTCAATTCTTTGGACCAGATTTGATTAAGGAGTCTGAAAGGAAAGTTAAGTTGATTCATGATAGGCTCAAGATAGCCCAGTCCAGGCAGAAGAGCTACGCAGATTCAAAACGCAAGGAGACAGTTTACGAAACCGGAGACAGAGTGTATCTCCGAGTATCCCCGCTTCGAGGAGTTAAGCGCTTTGGAGTTAAGGGAAAGTTAGCACCGCGTTTCGTTGGACCATATAAGATCTTGCAACGTATGGGAGAAGTCGCGTATAAGTTGGAATTACCAGAGGGACTGTCAGGAGTTCATGACGTATTCCATGTTTCTCAGCTGAAGAAATGTCACGCTGAGATGGCAGAGGTACCGTTAAGAGATACAGTACCGCTTGAAGCAATTCAGTTGAAGGACGATTTAACGTATGAAGAGAAACCAGTCAAGATTCTCAAGTTTGCTAGCAGAGTTACCCGCAGCAAGGTTATCAAGTTTTGCAAAGTTAAGTGGAACCACCACTCAGAGGATGAAGCCACCTGGGAGAGAGAAGAAGATTTGCTCAAGGACCACCCTCACCTATTTTCTAGCCAACCCGAATCTCGAGGGCGAGATTCATCTTAAGGGGGGTAGGTTTGTAACATACCAAATTTTCAATTTGGAATGTTATACACTAGATCATCATGCATATCATATTTTCTTGCATTTTATCGATCCTAGAAATTTCACGCAACTCAAGGACCCTCGGAGAGAGTTGGAGATTTCGTCTTTTTCATATTTGTGTTCTTCTCAAATTTTGAAGAAAGGATCATTGGTTTTGTCGGAGTTCATTTGCCTTTTATTTGGATAGGGAAAAATGCGCGTTTTCAAAATTTGCATTTTAGGCCCGGAGAAAAGTTCATTTTGTTCGACTCATTTTTAGGAGTCGGGGAAAATTGACTTTAGAAGTTGTGGAGTTCGTTTAGTTCTCTTTTCTATTTTTTCTGCGCGCGGAACCATTTTAAAAAAAAATCTGCAGCGCCCTGGGCCAAAGGCCCAAGCCAGTAGCCGGCCGGGCCAAGTCCCACCGCGCGCACGCCCAGGCGCAGGGAGCCGCCGCCGCCTTGGAGTCCTTTTAGGACTCCGTTTGCCTTTTTCCCCAATCTCCCTCTCCTACTCTTTTTCCTCCTCTTTTTCTTGCCCCTACCCCAAGTTACCTCTCCCCCTCACCTAAATAAATACCCAAGCACCCCCCCTCTAAATCATCAAATCAAACCCCAAGCCCCTCACCCCGCGTGCCACCCTAGAGCCGCCGCCGCCCTAGTGCCCCGCGCCGCCGCCCTATAGCGCCGCCGCCGCCTAGCAACGCCGCCGCCGGAGTCCGTCGCTGGAGACCTCGCCGAGGTACCGCGCCGTGTCTCTTTTCTTTTCCTCGGATCATTTTTCTTCTAAATCATTCTGTTTCTTCTCTAAATCGTTCCGGTTTTCTAGATCGGTTTTTCTTTTCGATCTCTTTTCCGAAACCCTAGATCGGATTCGTTTTCTTTTCCGATTTAGTTGCCTCGAGACCGTTCGCCGGACCGTTCGTCTTAACGAACATGATCACCGGATTCTTCTAGGTTAACAAACGTCCGTTCGTTTCACCGTTCTTCTTTCTTTTCGTCGGATTTATTCCGCAATCGCGATCTCAGATCCGATCTTCGTTCTAGTTTATCTTCTCGCTCGTTTATCGGAATCAGGTGATTCAAGCGCCTGGAGTTTCGTTTCGAAACCGCCGTTCCGACTAATCAACTTTAACTAAGTTTTTGATATGGTAAAATTTTACCTAGTTTCAACTTGCTAGAACCAAGTTGTTTTCTTCCGCCGTTTGTTTTCGGTTTCTTTGTTCGGTTCTTTCTCTCGTTGCAACCGGAGTTCTTAAGTTGAACTTTCTAGTTCGATCTTTTGTTCGAGTTTTACCTGTGCATTAGATGAGTACTTATTGTATGCTTGTTGTTTGTCTGCGATAGATTACCCGGATTGCGCCGCCTGTTACTTCGAATCTCTAGGACTCGTGGATCATCAGCAAGGCAAGTAACACTTTGATCGTACCTTTTCTACAACCCACTTTTATTGCATTAGATCCATCCTCACACATTGCATGATTAGGATCTAATTAAATTGTGGGATGGGAAGTAGATGAGGTAGTACCTATTACCTGTTTATTATGAAACCTTTGGGAGTTACTTCTACGTTTGCTTATTATGCCATGCTATGCTAGTAGACGTGGATTGGGTGAGTGATATCCATGACAGATGTGAGATTTATAATTTTAGTGGTTTATCTAAGGTGGCAACTTAAACACACATCTAGGTGGATTGGGGCACCTGATGTCTATCAGGACTTGCCTGTTTTATTTTGGACCGCCACCCAGGCTCAAAGGGATCATAAGATCTTTCATGCTAAATACTTACGTGTGCAGCCACAAGCCAATATGGGCTCTGGCATAGTTGACTAAGTCGTGCGAACTCTTATAGGGGTAGACTAGCAGATGTAGGGGATGCAGGTGGTACGGTCTACTCCATCGTAAGGTGCTAGCGCTTCTGAAAGACTATGTCTCGGTCATCCGTTTCTCAAACACCAGTAGTGCGAGAAATCCAACGCAGGCGATCGAGTCTTGTGGGGAAAAGTGCGCAAACCTCTGCAGAGTGTAATAAACTAATCATGATTAGCCGTGTCCCCGGTTATGGACAATCTTGAGTATCTAGTACTTGAATATCATGTGAATCTCATCATGTTACTTCTAATTAATATTGTTGGGTTTTTAATTGTACTTTTAATTGGGATTGAGAATGCTGTCAACCATTCTCAATGTTTAACAATCACCATGATAGTTAAATAAATTTATTCCTTTGCAGTAGGGAAAAATTGGCTTTACGCAAAACAGTAACCATAGAGCTTTCCACCAGCCAAATATGCATATAGTATAGCTGTTTCATTCCATTACTCTCTATGTGTTACCTTGCCAGCATATTCCATGTGCTGACCCGTTTCGGGCTGCAACGTTAATGTTGCAGACTTTTCAGACGATGATTAAGGTGCTATTAGGTCGTGGTTCTATACTCAGTGATGCCCTTGGAGTTGATGGATCCATTTATCTTCCAAGTCTTCCGCTGTTATCATTATTAGATGGCCTTAAGCCATATTATTGTAATAAGTTCTCTTCGGAGACATCGATGTAATAAGTGTGTGATTGCCACTCTGCTATAAATCCTTCGATGTACTGTGTGGTGTCAGCATTACTGATCCAGGGATGACACCGGAGCATAGTAGACTTGATCCATTCGGGTCGGGTCGCTACATTCACTTTTATTTTGAGTCACTAAAAATTTCAGAAATTTTTTAGAGGAAGAAAAATGTTTAGGAAAAGGTACCAAGGTTGTTCCTCAAGGAAGCAAGGACCAAGGCTCGCGATATGTGAGCAGGACGATGAACCATTGAGGGAAGCTCAAGTGCGGCCTTGTGAATGTCTGTCGGAGGAGTTTATGGTCCAGGCAGGCATGACGGATGAATTTGACGCGTATATGCGTAATGATGATCTTGAGGACTTCGTGTCAGATAAGTGCCAGCAATACCACTATCTAACTGACTCCTTTGTGAGAAGGTTTAAATTTAAATCCTCGCGCAATTCTCACACTGTTTTATTTGGTCTTTATGATAAATCATATACCATGGACCTAGAAGATTTTAATATTGCTTGTAAACTCCCGCAGTGCGGCAATGTTAGTGAACCTCGCAAATCTGAATATAAAGACTTTCTTGCTAGTATTAATGTGGGGCAATCTAGAGAAATCACACAAGCATTCATTTCCCTTCCATACATTATTTTGCTCTCTTCATTGGTAGATGCATTAACGGTAAAGATGAGGCTTGTCACATGTGCGTTCCAGATCTTAGTGTCCTTAAGAGTGCGGTATTAGGTGATAAACAATATAACTTGGGGGCCATTGTTGCACGAAGGTTACATCACAACAGTGTAAGTGGAGATTGTTTGGTGGAATTTAGGCAACTCGTGTAGCTAATTATCTTAATATACCCATACATGGAAATGATATAGAGTTACCTCCTTCTTACCTAGATTATAATGCCATCGTTCACGATCAGTTTGTTGAGAGGAATGAACAATTCCTCCAGTACCGACTAATCTTTGACAGACGATGCACCGTCCATGTTGCCCTCCCTGCTCCTACTTTCTTTGACTTTCAGGCAAAAAGGAGATATGTTATAACCAGGGAGGAAGCAAACGAATATGAGAGGAGGACGGAGGCAGCTCACCTCCAAGCTGCAGCTCGTCAGGCAGTAGCTGCGGCATCTCCGTATGACCCCAGCTACAACTTTGGATATCCACCAGGCCAGCCGTGGCCATAGACCAACTTAGGCCAAAAGCCTAAGCTTTGGGGAGTACGTATTTCTCACCAACATTACATTCATGTTCACACACTCATTCCAGTTGTCGTTGCTCATACTTTTGACCTTGCTTTGGACTCTAACTTGCATGATTTGAATGGAACTAACCCAAACTGACGCTGTTTTCAGCAGAATTGCCATGGTGTTATTTTTGTGCAAAAATAAAAGTTCTCGGAATGACCTGAAACTTCACGGAGAATATTTTTGGAATTTATAAAAATACTGGCGAAAGAATCAACACTAGGGGGACCACACCCTGTCCACGAGGGTGGAGGGCGCGCCCACCCCCCTAGGGTGCCCCCTGCCTTGTGGCCCCCCTAAGGCTCCACCGACATCAACTCCAACTCTATACATTCATGTTCGGGGAGAAAAAGTCATAGAGAAGGATTCATCATGTTTTACGATACGGAGCCGCCGCCAAGCCCTAATCTCTCTTGGGAGGGCTGATATGGAGTCCGTTCGGGGCTCCGGAGAGGGGGATCCGTCGCCGCCGTCATCATCAACCTTCCTCCATCACCAATTTCATGATGCTCACCGCCGTGCGTGAGTAATTCCATCGTAGGCTTGCTGCACGGTGATGGGTTGGATGAGATTTATCATGTAATCGAGTTAGTTTTGTTAGGTTTTGATCCCTCGTATCCATTATGTTCTAAGATTGATGTTGCTATCACTTTGCTATGCTTAATGCTTGTCACTAGGGCCCAAGTGCCATGATTTCAGATCTGAACCTATTATGTTTTCATGAATATATGTGAGTTTGTGACCCTATTTTGCAAGTCAATTGTCACCTACTATGTGTTATGATCCGGTAACCCCGAAGTGACAAAAATCGGGACCACTCCTGATGATGACTATAGTTTGAGGAGTTCATGTATTCACTAAGTGTTAATGCTTTGGTCCGGTACTCTATTAAAAGGACGCCTTAATATCCCTTAGTTTCCAATAGGACCCCGCTGCCACGGGAGGGCAGGACAAAAGATGTCATGCAAGTTCTTTTCCATAAGCACGTATGACTATATTCGGAATACATGCCTACACTACATTGATGAACTGGAGCTAGTTCTGTGTCACCCTATGTTATAACTGTTGCATGAGGAATCGTATCCGACATAATTATCCATCACTGATCCAATGCCTACGAGCTTTTCACATATTGATCTTTGCTTAGTTACTTTTCCCCTGCCACTGTTAAAATTACTACAAAACTACTACTGTTACTTTTGCCACCGTTACCGCTACTTCCATATTACTTTGCTACTAAATACTTTGCTGCAGTTATTAAGTATTTCAGGTGCGGTTGAGTTGACAACTCAACTACTAATACTTGAGGATATTCATTGGCTCCCATTGTGTCGAATTAATAAATTTGGCTTGAATACTCTACCCTCGAAAACTGTTGCGATCCCCTATACTTGTGGGTTATCAGCGGGTTGTGCCCACCTGGTGGCCCCGCAGACCCTATCTCCAACGCTATAGAATCCTATTTTCAGAGAAAAAATAAGGGAGGAAGAATTATCTCGTTACACGAGACGGAGCCGCCGCTACCTCATGTTATTCATCGGGAGGCCAGATCTGGAGCCCGTTCGGGGCTCCAGAGAGGGGAATCTCAAGTCTTCGTCATCACCAACCGTCCTTCATCGTCAATTCCATGATGCTCCCCATCGGGAGTGAGTAATTCCTTCCTAGGCTCGCTGTTCGGTGAGGAGTTGGATGAGATTCATCATGTAATCGAGTTAGTTTTGTTAGGGCTTGGTCCCTAGTATCCACTGTGTCTTGAGATTGATGCTGTTATGACTTTGCCATGCTTAATGCTTGTCACTAGGGCCCGAGTGCCATGATTTCAGATCTGAACCATTTATGTTTTCACCATTATGTCTATGTTCTAGATCCGATCTTCCAAGTCATATGAACCTATTATGTGTTATGATCCGTAAACCCCAGGGTGACAATAATCGAGATACTTTCCGGTGATGACCATAGTTTGAGGAGTTCATGTATTTGTTGGGAACGTGGGGCTATTTGGTTTGTGACTAACTTAGCCAAAGATTGCCACAACTAAGGTTAGGCAAGTTTGACCAACTTAGGTGAGTGTTTGGTTCAAGCCACACCTTAGGCAAGCCACACTTGGGCCCCACATGGCATACACATAAAAAGTGTGGCAAGATTCTCTTAGGCTTGCCAATTTGTGGCTCTCATTTTAATGAACTAACCTTAGGCAAGCTTGGCAAAAATGTGTGGCAAAGTGTGGCAATGCTAGTCGCATGCAGTTTCAAAAAAAATCCTACACTCATGCAAGATCTATATAGGAGATGCATAGCAATGAGAGGGGGAGAGTGTGTCCACGTACCCTCGTAGACCGAAAGCGGAAGCGTTTGAAAACACAGTTGATGTAGTCGAACTTCTTCTCGTTCCGATCGATCAAGCACCGAATGTACGACACCTCCGAGTTCTACACACGTTCAGCTCGATGGCGTCCCTCAAACTCTTGATCCAGCAAAGTGTCGAGGGAGAGTTCCATCAGCACGACGGCGTGGTGACGGTAATGGTGAAGTGATTCGCGCAGGGCTTCGCATAAGCACTACGTGAATATGACCGGAGGCGTAAACTGTGGACAGGGGTGCCACACACGGCTAACAGCTATTGTTGTATGTTCTAGCGGTGCCCCCCACATATATAGGTGGGAGAGGGAGAGGGGCGGCAAGGGGCACCTTAAGTAGGAGTAATCCTACTTGGACGCCTCCTACAAGTCGGCCTCCCCCTTCCATAAGTGTCGGAGGGGGAAGGAAAGGGGCACGCTGAATCCTCCCCTTTCCTTCTCCCTTCCCTCCTTTCCTTTCCCCCTTATTTTGGCCTATAGGGGGCGCACCAGCCCCTTAGGGGATGGTTTGTCCCTCTCTTGGCCCATTAAGCCCATTAAGCCCATATAGTTTGCCGGGGGTTGCCAGGAAACCCTTCTGGTGACCCGATACGTATCTGGTACCCTTGGAACACTTCCGGTGTCCGAATACTATCGTCCTATATATGAATCTTTACCTATGGAGCATTTCGATACTCCTCGTCATGTCCGTGATCTCATACGGGACTCCGAACAACATTCAGTCACCAAATCACATAACTTACATATAATACAAAATCGTCATCGAATGTTAAGCGTGCGGACCCTACGGGTTCGAGAACTATGTGCACATGACCGAGGCACCTCTCTGGTCAATAACCAATAGCGGAACTTGGATGCTCATATTGGTTCCTACATATTCTACGAAGATCTTTATGGGTCAAACCGTAATGACAGCATACGTTATTCCCTTTGTCATCGGTATGTTACTTGCCCGAGATTCTATTGCCGGTATCTTCATACCTAGTTCAATCTCGTTACCGACAAGTCTCTTTACTCGTTCCGTAATAAATCATCCCACAAATAACTCATTAGTCACATTGCTTGCAAGGCTTATTATGATGTGCATTACCGAGAGGACCCAGAGATACCTCTTCGATACTCAGAGTGACAAATCCTAATCTCGATCTATGCCAACCCAAGAAACACCTTTGGAGATACCTGTAGAGCATCTTTATAATCACCCAGTTATGTTGTGATGTTTGATAGCACATAAGGTATTCCTCCGGTATCCAGGAGTTGCATAATCTCATAGTCGAAGGAATATGTATTTGACATGAAGAAAGCAATAGCAATAAAACTGAACGATCAACATGCTAAGCTAACAGATGGGTCTTTTCCATCACATCATTCTTCTAATGATGTGATCCCCTTGATCAAATGACAACACATGTCTATGGTTAGGAAACTTAACCATCTTTGATTAACGAGCTAGTCTAGTAGAGGCTTACTAGGGACACTGTGTTTTGCCTATGTATCCACACATCTATTAAGTTTCTGGTTAATACAATTCTAGCATGAATAATAGACATTTATCATGATATAAGGAAATATAAAATAAAAACTTTATTATTGCCTCTAGGGCATATTTCCTGGAGTCTCCCACTTTTACTAGAGTTAATAATCTAGTTCACATCGCCATGTGATTTAACACCAATAATTCACATCTTTATGTGATTAACACCCATAGTTCGCATCGCCATGTGACTAACACCCAAAGGGCTTACTAGAGTCAATAATCTAATTCACATCGCTATGTGATTAACACCCAAAGAGTACTAAGGTGTGATCATGTTTTGCTTGTGAGAGAAGTTTTAGTCAACGGGTCTACCATATTCAGATCCATATGTATTTTGCAAATTTCTATGTCTACAATGCTCTGCATGGCGCTACTCTAGCTAATTGCTCCCACTTTCAATATGTATCCAGATTGAAACTCAGAGTCAATCGGATCAGTGTCAAAGCTTGCATCGACGTAACCGTTTACGATGAACTCTTTGTCACCTCCAAAACCGAGAAACATTTCCTTAGTCCTCTTTAGGTACCTAAGGATAATTTTGACCGTTGTCCAGTGATCTACTCCTGGATCACTATTGTACCCCCTTGGCAAACTCATGGCGAGGTACAGAATAGGTCTGGTATACAGCATGGCATACTTTATAGAACCTATGGTTCAGGCATAGGGAATGATTTTCATTCTCTCTCTATCTTCTGCCGTGGTCGGGTTTTGAGTCTTACTCAACTTCATACCTTAAAACTCAGGCAATAACTTCTTCTTTGACTGCTCCATTTTGAACTCCTTCAAAATCTTATCAAGGTATGTACTCATCGAAAGTCTTATCAACTGTCTTGATCTATCTCTATAGATCTTGATGCCCAATATGTAAGCAGCTTCATCGAGGTATTTCTTTGAAAAACTCCTTTGAAACAATCCTTTATGCTTTCCAAAAAATTCTACATCATTTTCGATCAACAATATGTCATTCACATATACTTATCAGAAAGGTTGTAGTGCTCCCACTCACTTTCTTGTAAAAACAGGCTTCTCCAAAAGTCTGTATAAAACCACATGCTTTGATCGCCTCATCAAAGCCTATATTCCAACTCCGAGATGCTTCCACCAGTCCATAAATGGATCGCTAGAGCTTGCACACTTTGTTAGCAACTTTAGGATCGACAAAACCTTCTGGTTGCATCATATACAACTCTTCTTTAAGAAATCCATTAAGGAATGCAGTTTTGACATCCATTTGCCAGATTTCATAAAATGCGGCAATTGCTAACATGATTCAGACAGACTTAAGCATCACTACGAGAGAGAAAATCTCATTGTAGTCAACACCTTGAACTTGTCGAAAACCTTTTGTGACAAGTCGAGCTTTGTAGATAGTAACAGTACCATCAGTGTCTGAGGGAGTCCTGGACTAAGGGGTCTTCGGGCGTCCGGCTTGTTATCCATGGGCCGGACTGATGGGCTGTGAAGACATGAAGGACGAAGACTATACCTGCGTCCGGATTGGACTCTCCTTGGCGTGGAAGGCAAGCTTGGCGACCAACTGTGAAGATTCCTTCTTATGTAACCGATTCTATGTAACCCTAGATCCCCCCGGTGTCTATATAAACCGGAGGGTATAGTCCGGAAAGGATATATTCATTACCATAGTGAAAGATCGTGGATGTCGCCTAGAGGGGGGGGGGGTGAATAGGCATTTTAAAATAATTATGGTTTAGGCTTGAACAAATGCGGAATAAACCTAGCGGTTAATTTGTCAAGCACAAAACCTAAAACAACTAGGCTCACCTATGTGCACCAACAACTTATGCTAAGCAAGATACGCAACTATGTGATAGCAAGATATATGACAAGAAATAATATGGCTATCACAAAGTAAAGTGCATAAGTAAAGGGGCTCGGGTAAGAGATAACCGAGGCACGCGGAGACGATGATGTATCCCGAAGTTCACACCCTTGTGGATGCTAATCTCCGTTTGGAGCGGTGTGGAGGCACAATGCTCCCCAAGAAGCCACTAGGGCCACCGTAATCTCCTCACGCCCTCGCACAATGCAAGATGCCGTGATTCCACTAAGGGACCCTTGAGGGCGGTCACCGAACCCGTACAAATGGCAACCCTTGGGGGCGGTCACCGAACCCGTACACTTTGGCAACCCTTGGGGGCGGTCACCGGTACCCGTCAAATTGCTCGGGGCGATCTCCACAACCTAATTGGAGACCCCGACGCTTGCCCGACGCTTTACACCACAATGATTGAGCTCCGAACACCAACAACCGTCTAGGGCGCCCAAGCACCCAAGAGGAACAAGCTCAAGGGTACCAAGCACCCAAGAGTAATAAGCTTCTCAACTTGTAACTTCCACGTATCACGTGGAGAACTCAAACCGATGCACCAAATGCAATGGCAAGGGCACACGGAGTGCCCAAGTCCTTCTCTCTCAAATCCCACCGAAGCACCTAATGCTAGGGAGGAAAATGAGAGGAAGAACAAGAAAGAGAACACCAAGAACTCCAAGATCTAGATCCAAGGGGTTCCCCTCACATAGAGGAGAAAGTGATTGGTGGAAATGTGGATCTAGATCTCCTCTCTCTTTTCCCTCAAAACTAGCAAGAATCTATGGAGGGATTGAGAGTTAGCAAGCTCGAAGAAGGTCAACAATGGGGGAAGAACACGAGCTCAAAAGATTGAGGTTCAATGGGGAAGAAGACCCCCTTTTATAGGAGGGGGAAAATCCAACCGTTAACCCCCACTCAGCCCCGCAGAGAGCGGTACTACCGCGGGGGCAGGGCGGTACTACCGCTCCCCCTCAGCGGTACTACCGCGCCAGAAGAAAAGGGCTGGGGCTGGGACCCAGAGCGGTACTACCGCGGAGGTAGGGCGGTACTACCGCTCACAAGCAGTACTACCGCCACTACTACCGCAGCTAGTACCGCAAAACCCGACACGAGAAAATGCGCACTCGAATCGAAGCGGAAGGAGCACGAAGCCACAGCAGTACTGCGGCTGAGCCCAGCAAGCGGTACTACCGCTCCGAGGAGCGGTACTACCGCTTAGTGGACTGCAGCCGTACTACCGCTCCAACCACTGTGTCGAGGCGGTAGGAGCACGGATCCGCACATGCACTGCTGCTGAGGTCATCAAGCGGTACTACCGCTCCGAGGAGCGGCACTGCCGCTTAGTGAGCCTCAGCGGTACTACCGCTGGGTCCAGGAGAAAAACCACACTCCAGAAAACCAGAACTGCCATAACTTCTGCATATGAGCTCCGAATTGAGCAAACTCAAGCTTGTTGAAAACAAGACGACGAGTAGCATCAAAACAGTGACCTCAAGCTTGTTATAGTAAGAAGAGGCAGGGGAGGTATGCCAACAAATAGAGGAGTGAAACCTCCAACCGAGAAGAACCGGCAAAACCTCCAACATCGAAAACATCATAGAAGATGCATGCGAACTCCGTTTTCGATGAACTCAAGCTTGTCATCAAGATGACCATAAGCTCTAAGACTCTCAAAGAGAACCAAACAAGAACCAAGAAAGATGATGCAAGGATGCAATGGTTTGAGCTCTCAACGAACGATACGATCAAGCTACTCATCGAGGGCCCCCCTTGATAGTACGGCAATCGATCCTATAACCCGGTCTCCCAACTACCATCATGAGACCGGTAAAATAGAAAACCTATCAAGGGCAAACCTTTGCCTTGCACATGGTCCACTTGAGCTAGATGATGACGATCTTGACTCCCTCAAGTTGGACCACCTTTCTTGATTGGGTTGACTCGATGAAGACTAGTTGATTGCTCCCCCATACTCCACTATGGGTGAGCCACTCTTCCGCACATCTTCACAAGTCCATTGTCACCACAAAGGACGGCAAGCTTCAAGCATTTGATCTCTTCGTGATGCTCCACTTGAACTTGCAAACCGCAACCTAACCCCACAAAGAACTCTCACGAAGACCATGGGTTAGTACACAAAGCATAATTGATAATGCTTACCATACCATGGGATCACTTGATCCCTCTCGGTACATATTCTACGCTTTGTCTTCGTGATGCTCCACTTGAACTTGCACACCGCAACCTAACCCCACAAAGAACTCTCACGAAGACCATGGGTTAGTACACAAAGCGTAATTGACAATGCTTACCATACCATGGGATCACTTGATCCCTCTCGGTACATCTTCTACGCTTTGTGGGTTGATCAACTTGATTCACTCTTTAACTTAGTCTTGATCAACCTCTCACAAGACCAATCTTTAGGTAATTCCTTGAATAGCACCTTGGTCGACACAAACTCTCCTTGAAACCAACACATGTACTCCAAGAAAAGCCTATGGACAAAACCTTCAAATATAACTCAAGGCAACCATTAGTCCATAGAGATTGTCATCAATTACCAAAACCAAACATGGGGGCACCGCATGTTCTTTCACATGTCATACAGGCTAGGCTTCTAGGGTTTAGCCATTATGATCTCGTGGTAGATCAACTTTGTAATACTCATATTCATCAAGATCAATCAAGCAGGAAGTAGGGTATTACCTCCATAGAGAGGGCCCAAACCTGGGTAAACATCGTGTCCCCCGTCTCCTGTTACCATCGACGTTAGACGCACAGTTCGGGACCCCCTACCTGAGATCCGCCGGTTTTGACACCGACATTGGTGCTTTCACTGAGAGTTCCACTGTGCCGTCAATGAAAGGTTCGATGGCCCCTCCAATCATCGATAGTGATGCTGTCCAAGGAGAAACCTTCCTCCCCAGACAGATTTTTGTATTCGGCGGCTTCGTACCGCGGGCCAACTCGCTTGGCCATCTGGAGTAGATCGATAGCTAAGCCCCTGACCACCAGGTCAGATTCAGAAGCTTGAACTACGTTGCGGATATCCATGGAGAGTCGATCTTCAATGGATTTGAGACCACGGCGATCGCTCCCCCTCGCTTCAATGAACATGACTTCAATCTATCATCGGACCATATTCATGAGATGATTCTTGTAACTGCTACGGCCTTAGATCTGGAGCAGGTCACGCCATCCAAAACTGCTGAATCCGTGGCGTTGGAGCCGCACACGGACTCAGCACCTTGCAACGATGGCGTCAGCAGAACTCCGGACTCATCTCCGGGTACAAGTTCCGAACCACGAACGTCTGCGGACACCGAGCTGGATCGGTTGTCGATTTTCGAATTCAACACCGCAGACATCGTCCAGCACTCACCTTTGGGTGATGTGCTAAACTCTTTAAAGAACTTGTCCTTGTCGGGGGACTCACAGCCGAACTATTTCTGGTTCGAACCAGGTGCTGACGACGGAGAATTTTGCTTCCCACCGGCCACCCACTTCGTAACCACTGTCGAAGACTTAACCGACGTGCTTGATTATGGCTCCGAAGACATCGACGGTATGGACGACGATGCCGATAAGGAGCAAGTCCAAGACCCGCCATTCACTGGAAGTTGGACGGCCACCTCTTCGTATGATGTGTACATGGTTGATACACCTAAAGAATGTAGCAGCGATGACAAGGAGGACCCGGATGCGAATAAACCTTCTGAAACACAGTCCAAGCGCCGGCGCCCTAAAGGCTGTTCTAAGTCACGTCGCTCAAAGGACAGCAACACTGGCACTGGAGAAAACAGTACTCCGGATGACGCCAAAAACAATAAAGACCCTGTCGGAGCAACATCCGAATAGGAAGAACAAGACAACGAGCAAGTTAAACCTGATAAACAGGCCATGCCCAGTGACCCGGATGACGATAGTTATTGTCCACCTCCGAGGATGACGAGAGCCTCGGCAACGAGGACTTCATCGTGCCCGAGGCACCCCTCGAGCAGGAGCGCTTCAAGCGCTAGCTAATAGCCACTACAAGAAGCCTGAAGAAGAAGAAGCAGCAGCTCCTAGCTGATTAAGACCTGCTCATTGATAGGTGGACTGATGTCCTGGTAGCCTAAGAAAACGGCCTCAAGCACCCAGCCAAAAGCTACCTGAAACGCATACTGCTACCTCAGTTTGACGAGGAGGCGCTGGAGCCCATACCTCCCTCGCACAATGCGGAGCGACCACCACGCGGTCGGGATAAAGCGGCAACTCAGGCCGAACAGCAGCCCGCCCCACCACGCAAAAGCAGAGACAAATCAACTCGGGATTATACATACGACCTTCGGCAGGACCTGGACAAGAGAGCAGGACACACCAGATCAATCTATGGGTCGCGAGGACGTTCTTCAACTCGCGACGATGGCTACCTATTCGGCCGTGACAAACCCAGTCACGCCCAGGCCGATAACCGCAGGCGGACTCCATCGGAGGTGCGCCACGACGCAGCCCGATATAGAGGCGCTGCACACCCTCTTTGCTTCACTGATGAAGTAATGGATCATGAATTCCCCGAAGGATTCAAACCCATCAATATTGAATCATACGACGGAACAACCGATCCCGCGGTATGGATTGAGGACTTTATTATCCACATCCACATGGCCCGTGGAGACGACCTCCATGCCATCAAATACCTCCCACTGCAGCTCAAAGGACCAGCTCGACACTGGTTAAATAGCCTGCCTGAAAATTCCATCGGCGGTTGGGAGGACTTGGAAGAAGCCTTCCTTGACAACTTCCAAGGTACATATGTCCGGCCGCATGATGCCGATGACTTAAACCACATAGTTCAACAACCTGGAGAATCAACCAAAAAATTCTGGACTAGATTCCTAACCAAAAAGAACCAGATTGTTGACTATCCGGATGCTGAAGCCCTAGCGGCCTTTAAACATAGCATCCGTGACGAATGGCTAGCACGCCACCTCTGCCAAGAAAAGCCGAAGTCTATGGCAGCCCTTATGGCACTCGTGACCCACTTTTGCGCGGGCAAGGATAGCTGGCTGGCCCGTAGCAAAACCACAGCCAGCGAAGCAGGCCCCTCCGAGGCCAAAAACAGCACCGGCAAGCTCCAGCGCAATAGACACAAACGCCGAAGCAATGTCGATAACACCGATGACACTATGGTTCACGCCAGATTCAGTGGCTCCAAGTCCAGCCAGCGAAAGAAGCCCTACAAAAGGAATGGCGAGGGACCATCCAGCTTGGACCGCATACTCGACCATCCGAGCCAGATACATGGCACCCTAGACAAACAAGCCAATCATACCAACAGGGATTGTTGGGTTTTTAAACAGGTTGGCAAGTTAAATGCCGAGAATAGGGAAAAGGGATCACAAAGTGAGGACGACGAAGAGCCCCAGCAGCCGAACACTGGGGGGCAAACGAAATTTCCCCCTCAAGTCAAAATGGTGAACATGATATACGCTACAGTACACATCCCCAAAAGGGAGCACAAGTGCGCACTCAGGGACGTCTATGCGGTATAGCCAGTCACCCCAAAATTCAATCCATGGTCATCATTCCCGATCACCTTTGATCGTCGAGATCATCCAACTAGTATCCGTCATGCCGGTTCAGCTGCATTGGTCCTCGACCCAATCATCGATGGATTTCACCTGACACGAGTCCTAATGGACGGTGGTAGTAGCCTCAACCTGCTATATCAGGATACAATACGTAAAATGGGCATTAATCCCTCACGATTCAAGCCCACGAAAACTACCTTTAAAGGAGTCATACCAGGCGTAGAGGCCCATTGTACGGGCTCAATCACACTGGAGGTGGTCTTCGGTTCCCCCGATAACTTCCGAAGCGAAGAGCTAATCTTTGATATCGTCCCCTTCCGCAGCGGCTACCATGCACTGCTCAGATGAACCACGTTTGCTAGATTCAACGCGGTGCCACACTATGCTTATCTTAAGCTCAAGATGCCTGGTCCATGTGGCATCATAACAGTCAACGGAAACACGGAACACTCCCTCCAAACAGAGGAGCACACCGCCGCCCTAGTAGCAGAGGTACAGAGTGGCCTTCTCAAGCAGCACCATAATCCAGCTACCGAGCCCTTGGACATCATCAAGACGGTCCGGACTACACTGCAACAGGACAGCACGACTCGTCAAGAGCTCGATTAGCAATTCGGCCTTCGTCCCAATCCCAATGAGGTTTCTTTTACGCGGGCCTCCTTCGACGGCCTGATTACTGGTCCTGTCAAAGGATAAACACGCCGGATTGACACGGAGCACATGCGTACAGGGGAAACTCTAGAGGTCAATTCAACGATTACTCTATTCGTTCTTAGGACCCACACGTAGCTCGCCTTTGGTTGTGGCATGTCAAATAGCCAGTTGCTTATTGCACTATTTTGTATCAATGTGCTTTCAGGCATTAATCCAACTATAATGGAAACAGTTCATGGTCCAAGTTCAAGGGCCCCAGATACTATCTTTGTTCTCCTTCTGTTTTCCTCTGATCACTTATTTTCTAGCACCCGTACACTCTGGTACGTTTCATACTTGCCAGGGGCTCCTCATCGCCCCATAACACGACAACAAAGTCCGAACACTTCTTATAGAAAAGTTTGGCACCCTAAATTTAGCATTATATGCATTGGCTCCAAATCATGTCTTTGGTCAATAGTTGGGTTGCCCGGCTCCTGTGCTTGCTACCCTACGTTCCGCTACATCGGCTAGGGTAGTAAAGGGAGAACTACTATGATTGTGCCCTGGTCTAAACTGGATGAGCACCTCAGTAGAGAAAGCCAAAAACTGACTGTCATGATGCGGCGAGAGCCGGTCAGCTTTTCGAGGGTTACAAATCACTGGAGATTTCTTCCGCATTATGCGAAGGATCATTACTTCCCGATCAGACGCTGACAGCACCCTGGTTCGTATACCAGGAGCTGTGCCCATGTGTTTATTATAATACTGCTATGGCTAAGTGAGGGCGTTTAATCCGCATAGTCTGGTTGCCTGGTTCGTTGCGCTAAACAACTCCTTCAAGGACCATATAATTGGATCAAGATTGTTTAGATTCCATCTCGAACACCTCCATACTACGTACGTGAGGGCAGAAGCCGACAACTGGCCAACCCTCAAATTCCATACACCACGGCCGCACAGGAGGAAACAATCAAAACATAACAAAATTATATTACAAACCGACTTTGTTTCAATCATACAACGCAAAGACAACATGAATGTATTCATTCAAAATAATGTCCTACCCGCACTATGCTGTCGCAAGTCGAGACCCCTCTAGGACATCCGCAAAATATCGCTCGGATGTCCGGTGCTCCTTGCCCTCTGGCGACCCCGTGGCCACCTCAACGACGTCCATCTTCGCCCACCACATCTTGCAACGGGCAAAGGCCATGCGTGCACCTCCGATGCAGACTGCTCGCTTGACGATGTCTAGCCACGGACAGGCCTCCACCACCCGCTTCATGAGGCTGAAATAACTGCTGGGTATAGCTTCGGCTGGCCACAACTGGATTATTAAATCCTTCATGGACAGTTCGGCCACCCTGTGCAGCTCGCCCAGCTGCTTCAGCTGATCGGCAAAGGGCACCAAATGTTGTGGCGCAACATACTGCGACCAGAACAGCTTCTCCATAGAGTTCCCTTCTTTGGCTCGGAAGAACTCCGCAACATCGGACACGCTGTGTGGTAGACCCACAAAAGCACCTGGGCAACTCTGAATCCGGGTTAGTAAAATGTACTTTCTCTCCACATACTTGCTTTGCCTGTTAAATGCCTTACCCGCGGCGATCTTCTTGGCCTCTTGGATCTCCTGGAGTCGGAACTCATTTCGTGCGGCCTCCACGCTCTGGCGAGCCTTGGTAAGTTCAGTCTCTTAAATTGATGCCTCGTGCTCCAAGGCTTCGCACTTCTTCACCGCGTCCTAGAGCTCCTACTGGACCTCGTTGACCCGGGCCTTGAGCTTCTTACGGGCGACTTGCTGCTGGACAGCCTTCCCCTCGGCTTCGCCCAGGGCCTTTTTCAGGGCCTCGACCTCGGTCACGGCTCCTACACATATTACGACACAACAGTCAATACACACCATTTATTCTTCCCGAAATACGCATCAAGTCATTACTCACCTTGCTTCTCCTGGAGCAGAATATTCACCTCGCCGAGCTCGTTCTCGGTCCGCTCCAGCCTCTGCTTCAGTTCAGAGACTTCGGCAGCATGCGAGGTTGCGGCCAACAGCGACGCCTGCTTATTCATACATATTAAGTTAGTCTCCTATAACAAAGGATTGATCCTCTGTTCGGTTCTTCTTGCCGAACACCAGATAGTGTCTCAGGGGCTACTGTCTACATGGGGTTTTTCTCTTTCTACGACACTTACCTCAAAACCTGTCAACAGGTTGCTGCAGGCCTCATTCAGTCCACTCTTGGCGGGCTGAACCTTCTTGATCACCGCACCCATAAGGACACGATGCTCGTCCACAATGGAGGCGCCTCGTAATGCCTCCATCAGGTCATCTGGTGCCCCTGGCTGGATAGGGGCCACCGGTGGAATCGGCGCACCCCTCACCTTCGAAGGGGCTGCTCGCTCGACTCCGGAGCCATATGGGTCTCCGGAATCGTATTCGGCTGAGGGTCGAACTGAATACGGCCCTCTTCGCCAGTCTCCATGGGGATCTGCTCCCCCATGTGTCCGGCAGCGGAGGTCTCGACTTGTGGCGCCTCGCAGACAGCGTCCTGGGCTCTTCCTCGGCTCGGAGCGGTCCTCTGGGACAACACTTCGGTGTCGTCCCTGGCCCCAGCGGAATAAGCGGGCGGCGGCGACATGCTGGCCATCTCCGCTGGATCCAACGAACCTCCAGATGAGGATCGTTGGATGTGGTCACGGGTCGGACTGCAATAGTACAGTTAACCATATCAAGATGATAAAGAGAAAAGGCCGGATATACGGGCATGTACGAGTCATGACACTTACGAGGCGGCCTGGGGCTTAGTGCGGGGGCATCATTCTAAACTGCTATCAATGTCCCACGCGGTGTTGACCGCTGGGACGCCCTTCCCCTTCTTGGGCGTTTCCGCCTCCAGATGTGCGGAAGCCACCCTCTTCTTCTTTCTCTCCTCAGGGGGAGGGTTGTTCTCCTCCTCCTTCTCCTCCTCTTCCTCGTCGCCGTCCTCCTCAGGAATGGAGGAATGGGTCCCTTGGCCTTCTTCTCCGGCGCTTTGTAGGGCGCCGACACCAGCATCTTCGCTAAATGAGGGATGACTAGTTCTTTAGGCAGCAGAGCCGGACACTTGATCAGCTTCGCCCTCTCCATCCAGTCCTAAAGAAGCAATCATAAAAACTGAGACATCATCCTCGAAACAAACAAGCAGGGTATACATTAAAGATAACATACCTTGCTGGCAAGGTGTTTAATATCGTGCCCGCGGTCTGAATCTGTGGCCGGTGGTTTCTCATTGCCCTTAAAGAGCAACTTCCAGGCACCTTCGTGAGTAGTCTCGAAGAGCCTCACCAGGGTCTGGTGCTTCTTCAGATTGAACTCCCATAGAGGGCGTCTTCGGCGCTAGCACGAGAGAATCCAACGAACTAGCATCACCCGGATTACATCAACAAGCTTGACGTTTTTGGTTACCATGCTTTGAACGCGTGTCTGCAGCACTATCAGCTCGTTAGGGGAACACCAGTCCGGACTCTTCTCGACCCAGGAGGTGAGTCACATGGGAGCACCAGAGCGGAATTCGGCAGCGGCGGCCCAGGTGGTGCCATGGGGTTCTGTGATGTAGAACCACTGTTTCTGCCACTCCTTTACTGTGTCCACAAAAGTGCCTTTTGTCCAGGAGACATTGGACAGCTTACTCACCATGGCTCCTCTAGACTTCGCGTGCTGGCCATCCACCACCTTCGGCGTCATGTTGAAGACTTTGGGCCACAGCCTGAAGTGGAGTTGGATGCAGAGGAAGGCCGCACACATGATGATAAACGCCGAGATGTTCAAGAAGGAATCCGGGGACAAATCATGGAAATCTATCCCGTAATAATACATCAGCCCGCAGACGAAAGGGTGGAGGGGGAACCCTAGCCTGCGGAAGAAATGGGGGATGAATACCATCCTCTTGTTAGGCTTCGGCGTGGGGATGACTTGTCCCTCGGCCAGCGGACGGTGGGCAATTTCCTTCGCCAAGTATCCGGCTACCCGAAGCTAAGTAATGTCCTCCTCCTTGACGGAGGAGACCATCCACTTGCCCTGGCCTCCAGATCCGGACATGGTCGAGCGCTAACTCGAGTGGAAAGGAGGTGAGAACTTGGGCGCTGGAGCTTGAGATTGGAAGGGCGGAGATAGAGAGGAGGCGTGGGAGAGGAAGAGGGAATCCTTATCCCCTTATAAAGGCAGTGAATATTAAATGTCTCCCCACTCGCCTCAGAACTTGCCTATTCCTAAGGGCTGTATAAATGGCACGGTTGGGTTACCCATACTCGTATTGATGAGAATCCCACAGTAAGGGGACACGATCTCTACTTTGACAGGACGTGCCAATGGCAATCGCGTCTCGAAACGTTAAACGACATACACGAAATGGTTCGAAATTATGACCGGGCCAATGTGATGTCATCTTGAGAAAAGTTGTCAGCGGATTGGACTCGTGGGGTATTATATTCTCTCTACGTTTGTGTATGGTGTGCGTGTTGCAGCTCTGGATACAATCATCGCGTCCGGAGACTATCTTGGAATTCGGAAAAAAGGGAACCCGCCTTGCAATGCCGAAGACTATCTCCGCGCCGAACTCCTCGTCATTGAAGCCAGGTTCAGGGGCTACTGAGGGAGTCCTGGACTAAGGGGTCCTCGGGCATCTGGCCTGTTGTCCATGGGCCGGATTGATGGGCTATGAAGGCATGAAGGCCGAACACTATACCCGCGTCCGGATTGGACTCTCCTTGGCATGGAAGTTAAGCTTGGAGACCAACTATGAAGATTCCTTCTTATGTAACCGACTCTATGTAACCCTGGACCCCCCGGTGTCTATATAAACCAGAGGGTATAGTCCGGAAAGGATATATTCATTACCATAGTCATACAGGCTAGGCTTCTACGGTTTAGACATTACGTTCTCGTTGTAGATCAACTCTTGTAATACTCATATTCATCAAGATCAATCAAGCAGGAAGTAGGGTATTACCTCCATAGAGAGGGCCCGAACCTGGGTAAACATCGTGTCCCCCGTCTCCTGTTACCATCGACCTTAGACGTACAGTTCAGGACCCCCTACCCGAGATTCGCCGGTTTTGACACCAACAATGTCCGTCTTCCTCTTGAAGATCCATTTATTCTCAATGGCTTGCCGATCAATGGGCAAGTCCACCAAAGTCCACACTTTGTTCTCATACATGGATCCTATCTCAGATTTTATGACCTCAAGACATCTGTCAGAATCTGGGCTCATCATTGCTTCCTCATAGTTCTTAGGTTCGTCATGGTCTAGTAACATGACTTCCAGAAGAGGATTACCGTACCACTCTGGTGCGGAACATGCTCTGGTTGACCTATGAGGTTTGGTAGTAACTTGATCTTTAGTTTCATGATCATGATCAATAGTTTCCTATCTTATTGGTGTAGGCATCACGGGAATGGTTTTCTGTGATGAGCTACTTTCCAATTTGAGAGAAGGTACAATTACCTCATCAAGTTCTACTTTCCTCCCACTCACTTCTTTCGAGAGAAACTCCTTCTCTAGAAAGGATCCATTCTTAGCAACAAATATCTTGCCTTCGGATCTATGATAGAAGGTGTCCCCAACAATTTATTTTGGGTATCCTGTGAAGATGCACTTCTCCGATTTGGGTTCGAGCTTATTAGGCTGAAGCATTTTCACATAATTAAGCATCTCAACCCCAGACTTTAAGAAACGACAACTTAGGTTTCTTGCCAAACCATAGTTCATCCGGTGTCATCTCAATGGATTTAGACGATGCCCTATTTAAAGTGAATGCAGTTGCCTCTAATGCATAACCCCAAAATGGTAGTGGTAAATTGGTTAGAGACATCATAGATCGCACCATATCTAATAAAGTACGGTTGCGACATTCGGACACAACATTATGCTGTGGTGTTCCAGGTGGCATGAGTTGTGAAACTATTCCACATTGTTTTAAATGAAGGCCAAACTCGTAACTCAAATATTCGCCTTCGCGATCAGATCATAGAAAATTTAATTTCTTGTTACGATGATTCTCCACTTCACTCTTAAATTCTTTGAACCACTAGTACGCGTTTGTAACGCCCTTTATGCGGCTATATCTCCCACGTGTCGAAGCACGACTTAGAGGCATAACCGCATTGAAAGCAATGTCACAAGTGAGGTATTCTTCACACAACCCATGTAATACATAAGGGAAAAGATACATAGTTGGCTTACAATCGCCACTTCACACAATTACATGAATAAAGCATTACAACATCCAAAAACAATCAAGGTCCGACTACGGAACCAAAATAAAAGAAGAACCCCAAATGCGACACGGTCCCCGATCGACCCCAACTGGGCTCCTCTACTGATCAACTAGAACGAAACAACACAAAGGACAAGATCTTCATCGAGCTCCTCCTGAGCTTGGTTGCGTCATCTGCACGGACTCATCGGCACCTGCAAGCTGGTTTTGGAAGTATCTGTGAGCCACGAGGACTCAGCAATCTCGCACCCTCGCGATCAAGACTATTTAAGCTTATAGGTAAGGTAAAGGTATGAGGTGGAGCTGCAGCAAGCGACTAGCATATATGGTGGCTAACCTATTCGCAAAAGAGAGCGAGAAGAGAAAGCAAAAGCACGGTCGAACAACTATGATCAAGAAGTGATCCTAGAACAACCTACGTCAAGCATAACTCCAACAACCGTGTTCACTTCTCGGACTCCGCCGGAAAGAGACCATCACGGTTACACACGCGGTCGATGCATTTTAATTAAGGTCAACTTTAGGTTTTCTACAACCGGCCATTAACAAATTTCCATCTGCCTATAACCGCGGGCACGGCTTTCGAAAGTTCAAATCCCTGCAGGGGTGTACCAACTTAGCCCATCACAAGCTCTCACGGTCAACGAAGGAATAGACCTCCTCCCGAGACATTCCGATCAGACTCGGTATCCCGGTTCTACAAGACATTTCGACAGGGTAAAACTAAACCAGCAACACCGCCCGAATGTGCCGACAAATCCTGATAGGAGCTGCACATATCTCTTTCTCAGGGCACACCGGATCGTCCAAACTTCCGGTAGGCCAGCCCAGAGTTGCCCCTGGTGGCCACCGGTGGCTGACAAGTTGGACCAACACTCAGAGGAGCACTGACCCGGGGGGGGGGGGGTTAAAATAAAGATGACCCTTGAGTCTGCAGAACCTAAGGGAAAGAAAAGGCTAGGTGGCAAATGGTAAAACCAAGGTTGGGCATTGCTGGAGAAGTTTTACTCAAGGCGAACTGTCAAGGGGTTCCCATAATAGCCCAACCGCGTAAGGAACGCAAAATCCGGGAACATAACACCGATATGACGGAAACTAGGGCGGCAAGAGTGGAACAAAACACCAGGCATAAGGCCGAGCCTTCCACCCTTTACCAAGTATATAGATGCATTAATTAAATAAGGTATATTGTGATATCCCAACGAGTAAACATGTTCCAACAAGGAAGAACATCTCCATGTTCCAACAAGGAACAAACTTCAATCTTCACCTACAACTAACAACGCTATAAGAGGGGCTGAGCAAAGCCGTAACATAGCCAAACAACGGTTTGCTAGGACAAGGTGGGTTAGAGGCTTGGTTCAACAATATAGGAGGCATGATAAGCAAGTGGTAGGTATCGCATCATAGGCATAGCAAACGAGCGAGCAACTAAGCAAGCAAACATAGAAGTGATTTCGAGGGTATGATCATCTTGCCTGAAATCCCGCAAGGAAGAAGAGCGAGTCCATGAAGAAGACAAACGGACATAGTCGAACGGTTCCTCACAAACGCGACGTTACCGGAACCAACCCGAAGAAGCATACACCGGAAAGAAGCACACAACATAGTAAACAACCAACACATGAACATGGTATGATATGCGAGATGCGGTATGTGATGCATATGCATTATTGGACAAGGAAAGATGGAACCTGGCCTCAACTTGGAAATCCAAGAGTGCCACTGGAAAGGTGAGGTGATTTCAATTGAAATCGATATAAAGATAACCGGAATCGGAGTTACGGTTTGAAAACGGCAATCAATTCAAATATGGCCACGTTCTGCGATTTACAGCAAGTAGCCATCTAAATGCAATGAGATGAACAAGCTACAGCACCCAAACATGGCATCGAAATACATGGAAGGGATGCATTCAAGATGCTTAACAAAAGTCTAGCACTGAGCTACGGCAATTCATACGTTAACAGGTTCAAACAAGCATGGCAAAAATGCAAACGGTAAACAGATTTCAGATCAGATAGCACACTTTGGAGCATGAAAACTATAAGCTACAGGACCTGAACATGGCAAAGCAAGGCATGGCATGGAGCTACTCAAAGAGCTTAACAAAAGTCCCTTAGTGACCTTGAGCCAAAAGGGATCATAAAATACAATTGCAAGCATGTGAACATGGCAAAAACATAATCAGTTCTCAGACTTAGTGAAAACTGGAGCATGCTGAAAATAGATATCAAGTAGGCATGTTTACGAGCTCGATGCACTCACTACAGAGCAAGTCATGACAATCTAAGCATACACCCATCAAGAATACCCAAAATACAAGCTAGACATGGCAAGGACAATAACATAGCATGCACGGATCAACTACACCATGCTCGGCAAAATCGCTAACAAGTAGACAATCTGCCAAGATTCACAAAATAGCAAAAGTAGAGCTCGATTGACTCAAGCTAGGGTGCTCCATAATTGCAAACAAAGACATGGATGGATAGAGCACTACAAGATTAACAAAACATCCTTACTGATCATCCTCAAAAGAGGCACGGATCACTAGAAAACAACATGAACATATGGCATGATGAGATAAACAGATCTAGGACTTAGTGAAATTACTAAGTCCCAGGAATCAGCCTTAACGAATGCTCCACTTTGCAAGCTTGTGCTAGTCACCACACACATCACAAAAATACATGGGTTGCACCTCTGGATAGATGGCAAAACATATAACAAAACACATGTAGAGCTCATGGGCATATCATGCACACACTAATCATGGCAAAAATGACAAATATCTAAATGGAGCAGCAGATCTGACAATTATCTCAAGTAGCACTCTTCTAACAGCACTTCGGGCATCTAGATGAACTCAAATAAAAATGATGCAATGAGATGAAATGATGTACTCTCTGAGTTGAACATTTTGATATGCTATATGCATGAATCGGAGCTATGGATGCAAAGTTATGATGCGACGAACATGAGCATATGGATCTGGGAATTCCGGGGACTTGGTGAAATTATACCTCCGCGAAAGTCAACGCGGGACGGAGATATTCGGGACGTGGAGATCCGGATCTGGACAGGGTGTTTGGATCGGGGAGTGGTGGATCTGGTCCACCCCGGTACACATCTGGCCGGACCGGACTCCGGCGAGATGGCGCGAACTCCGGCGATCGCCGGCGACGGCTCCGGTGGAGAGGCACGGTGAGCGGCGCGCCGGTGGCGTCGGGTGGCGCTACACCGACGACGAGGAGGCGGGGGAGACACCGAGGCGAGGCGGCAGCGCGGGGTGGTCCGGCGACCGAGGCGGCGGGCAGGTCGCCGGTGAATATGGCGGCGGCGGCGAGGCACGCTAGTCGGCGGCGAGCCGGCGTGGAGGAAGAGGCGGGCGGCGTCAGGCACTGCGGGCGGCGCGCGGCCCGAACGCGCGGAGGAGGCGGCCGGCTTTGGGCCGAGCGGGCCGGTGGGAGGCGCGGACGGCGGGGTGCCAAGTGGCGCGCTCGGATTGGGCGCGGGCGGCGGCGGAGGCTGAAACGGACACGTCCGCCGGCGAGGTTTTGTTCGGCGCGCGAGGAGAGGGAGGAATCTAGGTTTTGCACCGCGAATTTCGGAGGGGGAGGTGTTTATATAGGTAGAGGGAGCTAGGAGAGTCCAAATGAGGTGCGGTTTTCGGCCACGCGATCGTGATCGAACGCTCTAGATGATGGAGAGGGTTTTGGTGGGTTTTGGGCCACTTTGGAAGGGTGTTGGGCTGCAACACACACGAGGCCTTTTCGGTCCCTCGGTTAACCGTTGGAGCATCAAACGAAGTCCAAATGGTACGAAACTTGACAGGCGGTCTACCGGTAGTAAACCAAGGCCGCTTGGCAAGTTTCAGTCCAATCCGGAAATGTTTAATCCCCACACATGAAAGAAAGGTAGAAATGACCACCGGAGGAGAACGGAGCGCCGGATTGCAAAACGGACAACGGGGAAAATGCTTGGATGCAAGAGACGAACACGTATGCAAATGAAATGCACATGATGACATGATATGCAATGCATGACACGCAAGCAATGACAAGGCAACAACAGCGAATAACAGGAAGATATGTGGCACATCGGTCTCGGGGCGTTACAACACTCCACCACTACGAGAGGATCTCGTCCCGAGATCTAGAATGGCACCGGAGGGAAAACAGAAGAGAAAGAGAAGAGGTAAAAACTAAGTTGCTCCTTGACAAACGAGTGAGACCAAAGAACCTTGAAAAGGTTACACAAATTGAAAGAAAGGAAGCAACGACGATGAACAAAATTGAAAGCACTTCGTTAAGAAAGAGGAAAAGAAAGAACCGATTCGGGTAGCACTCCGGTTGAAAAGAGATGAAAGACTTGAAAAAAATGAAAGAGCTTGAGTAGAGGACACAACACTCTGGTTAAATGGATCAACCAAGAAAAGAACATGATCCTGACAAAACATGAAGATGGGTTTAAGAGAGAAACATCACAATGCCTCTGGAACGAAGGGAAACAATATCTTGAGAGAGCACGGTTACAACAAATGCTAGAACGGAGTTGTTGAAAAACCCACAATCAAAAAGAATAAGTTTGATATGGTCTTATGGAATACATCTCGAATTATGTGGTGACAACCTGCCACTCACGGAAAAAGAATTGGATTGGAATGAACAAGGAGACGAGAAACCTATCACCGGAAGGATATATGAAGAACCTGGGTCATTTATGATCACCATATAACAACAATCCTTAGGGAAGGCTTTAGGTGGAATATAGCCCAAGATAACTCCAATGACGAGATGATGGATTTAAAATATCTCATTCTTAACAACATGTGAATCATGGAAAACATGAAATCAAATTATCAAGAATGACATAACACCACTTCAAAAGATAAGGAAGAACAATTGCACTCCGGATTACAAAATGAAGAATGATTGAGCTCTTTAGAAAAGAATGTTGATGAGCGCTTCGAGAAGGAAATAAAACCTCGATGAACCATCATGTAGAACATCCATGAGGAACTCCGGTAAACAAAATGATGATAAAAGCAAGAGAAGTTGAAAACACAAGGTGAATCCTTGTAATGATTTAGATGAATCTACACGACGATATAATGCAGAAAAGCTTGGAACTCCAGAAAAGAAAAGATGAAACAAATGAAACCGAGAATTTGATGAGCCTCCGGAATAAAGAATTGAATCGTTTGGATGAAACAAGAATAAGAATTACATTATGCTTATCCTTCACCAATTAAATTGATGACAATCAACAGATTTGGCACACTACTTATTCTCGTAGCAAGGATTAAGGTAGATATAGCGTCAACTTGGAAAGGTCTTCAACGAACCACCGGTAGGATTGAAACAACGAATAAATTGATATGATACACGAAGGAAGAAGAATCTTGAATGAACCACCATATAAATTGCAAATGAACGAATAAAAGATAACGAAACACCGGGAAGAATTGAAAATGAACGAAGAAGCTAGAGGGGATTTAGATACATGAGAACGAAGAGATCACGAGCTGATAAGAGAATACTTGAATGATGCGCCGGTAAGATTTAGAGAAAGAGAGCTGAAAGATGAGAATGAATAAATCCGAAATGATGGCCTTCAGAGGCACAAACTGAAAAGACTCATGAATTGCTCCAGATGAGTGAAAAGAATACTCACAAACAATTATGAGAGGATGGCATCAAGCTAGAACTGAGAATCTTCACGAGAACGGATATGATATGGAGGAAAAAATTATTCTTCGGTCTTCAAAATTCGAGAATGACGACGATAAACACCACCAAGAATTATTTAGACACTCCGGAAGAATCAAAACGAAGAGGTTAAGTCAATGATGAAAAGAATTTAACCGATCTTGGAGAAAGGCATTTGACTAATGATAAATCATTCTTACGTCAAACTTCAAAAAGAAATTTGAGGATAGCTCCGAGAAAGTAAGAAGAGTCAGGTAAGATCCTGGGAAAAGGCCTGTGGGTTAGGGCCCACTCAAAAGAAACACTGTTGAAAAGATTACTTGAAAAGGAGATAGCACCGGTTGAATTAAACGGCTTGAATGAGATAACAACATCAAAATAAGTTGAGTGGATCTTGAATGACGAGACGAGCCTTGAGATATCTTTAGCACTCCGGAACCAATGAATAGAGAGAAATGGAATGACAAAAGAAGTGAACTGGCATGAGAAGATATTTGAAACGACGAAAAGGATATGGTCAACACCGCAAACTTGGATTAAATCTACCGGAGAAGGGAAAAAGAACGAAGGATGACGAACTTGATGCTCCGTTAGTATCTTCATGAGAATCACCGGATAAGAACATTGACGGAAAAAATGGAGAGACTTCATAATCGTAAGATAGATACTTGATAAAGAAAATTTAGTCCTTGAAGAAAAACAAGGGGAGGGAGGGTGGGAAAAACAAAGGCAACTTGGAGATGGATGAAACAAACAACATTGAGAAGAACTGATAATTGATCTTGCGAATGTTGAAGTGATCGGATCCACTTGAAGAGAAGCACACTGGTTAAAAAGGATTGACAAAAACAATCTTGATGATCAAGAAGGATTGGTATTCACATCGGAATATGAGAACACCATTCGGGGAAGGTATGGAATCAACACTTGACATTGAAGCAACTCGAATACCACAACTCAAAACAAAAACAAAGGATTGGCTTTCAAAATAGCCGGAGCAAACATATGATAGAGATTTCGTCCGAAGTTTTCATGGTGGGGCCTACACGGGCTCGATCGTACAGCACCATCATGTACAAGGCAGTGCACATGACATACGAAGCATCCCCAAGTCGGCATAGCCAAGGACTCTTTAAGACACAACGAGACCACTGTAAAACCGACCATGGATAGGCGGACCACTAGACGTCAAACCCCAATTTCATATCATACATCAGTCGGAAAGATATCCTAAGAGCTACTTGAATTCCCACTTATAAACTCCCGAAACTTTCCGGTTATGCAATCAGGTGTTGGGGATACAGGGGAAGCATAATATCTCACCCAAATCTAGCAATTCCTACATCTAGCTGTATCCATCCTTCAACCCATAACCAAGAAACCTTCGGAAATCATCTACCTCAACCTTCGAAAAGCATCCGTTATACACGTTATGGCAATACTCCCGAACTCCTGCCCCAGTACTGGGTGGCATCGAGGTTATCTCACCAAAAACTGCATAAAAAAGATTTTCGATGTCGGCGTACTAAACTCAGGTATTCCAGAACTGCAATGATAAAATTGTGACGACAACACCTCGGAGCTCAACTCCCTGGGACACCTCCACAAAACCCCTAACAGGAGGCACCAAGACAATGTTCTCGTCACAAACCATCGGAACGATTCCAAGATACCCGCGTCATCCTAAAATTTTTTTAGTAAAATTTGAGAAGAGAAGAGTCAAAACTCTACGCCAGGATGCCCTACCAGAGCGATGAGGAGACTGGGAAGTAAAAAGATTTCCTAAACTCTCTGATATATAATTCCTAAATGACTCAAAACATTTTTCTAGACTCAACTCGGCTGCTAAAAACGATCAATCAGTGGGGGCTCCTAAGGTCGGGGAAGGCTCAGATACCAACTTGTAACGCCCTCGATGCGGCTATATCTCCCACGTGTCGAAGCACGACTTAGAGGCATAACCGCATTGAAAGCAATGTCGCAAGTGAGGTATTCTTCACACAACCCATGTAATACATAAGGGAAAAGATACATAGTTGTCTTACAATCGCCACTTCACACAATTACATGAATAATGCATTACAACATCCAAAAACAATCAAGGTCCGACTACGGAACCAAAATAAAAGAAGAACCCCAAATGCGACACGGTCCCCGATCGACCCCAACTGGCTCCACTACTGATCAACTAGAACGAAACAACACAAAGGACAAGATCTTCATCGAGCTCCTCCTGAGCTTGGTTGCATCATCTACACGGACTCATCGGCACCTGCAAGCTGGTTTTGGAAGTATCTGTGAGCCACGGGGACTCAGCAATCTCGCACCCTCGCGATCAAGACTATTTAAGCTTATAGGTAAGGTAAAGGTATGAGGTGGAGCTGCAGCAAACGACTAGCATATATGGTGGCTAACCTATTCGCAAAAGAGAGCGAGAAGAGAAAGCAAACGCACGGTCGAACAACTATGATCAAGAAGTGATCCTAGAACAACCTACGTCAAGCATAACTCCAACAACCGTGTTCACTTCCCGGACTCCACCGGAAAGAGACCATCACGGTTACACACGCAGTTGATGCATTTTAATTAAGGTCAACTTTAGGTTTTCTACAACCGGACATTAACAAATTCCCATCTGCCCATAACCGCGGGCACGGCTTTCGAAAGTTCAAATCCCTGCAGGGGTGTCCCAACTTAGCCCATCACAAGCTCTCACGGTCAACGAAGGAATAGACCTCCTCCCGAGACATTCCGATTAGACTCGGTATCCCGGTTCTACAAGACATTTTGACAGGGTAAAACTAAACCAGCAACACCGCCCGAATGTGCCGACAAATCCCGATAGGAGCTACACATATCTCTTTCTTAGGGCACACCGGATCATCCAAACTTGCGGTAGGCCAGCCCAGAGTTGCCCCTGGTGGCCACCGGTGGCTGACAAGTTGGACCAACACTCAGAGGAGCACTGACCCCGGGGGGGGGGGGGGTTAAAATAAAGATGACCCTTGAGTCTGCAGAACCCAAGGGAAAGAAAAGGCTAGGTGGCAAATGGTAAAACCAAGGTTGGGCATTGCTGGAGAAGTTTTACTCAAGGCGAACTATCAAGGGGTTCCCATAATAGCCCAACTGCACAAGGAACGCAAAATCCGGGAACATAACACCGATATGACGGAAACTATGGCGGCAAGAGTGGAACAAAACACTAGGCATAAGGCCGAGCCTTCCACCCTTTACCAAGTATATAGATGCCTTAATTAAATAAGGTATATTGTGACATACCGACGAGTAAACATGTTCCAACAAGGAACAACATCTCCATGTTCCAACAAGGAACAAACTTCAATCTTCACCTACAACTAACAACACTATAAGAGGGGCTGAGCAAAGCGGTAACATAGCCAAACAACGGTTTGCTAGGACAAGGTGGGTTAGAGGCTTGGTTCAACAATATAGGAGGCATGATAAGCAAGTGGTAGGTATCGCAGCATAGGCATAGCAAAAGAGCGAGCAACTAAGCAAGCAAAGATAGAAGTGATTTCGAGGGTATGATCATCTTGCCTGAAATCTCGCAAGGAAGAAGAACGAGTCCATGAAGAAGACAAACGGACGTAGTCGAACGGTTCCTCACAAACGCGACGTTACCGGAACCAACCCGAAGAAGCACACACCGGAAAGAAGCACACAACATAGTAATCAACCAACACATGAACATGGTATGATATGCGAGATGCGGTATGCGATGCATATGCATGATTGGACAAGGAAAGATGGAACCTGGCCTCAACTTGGAAATCCAAGAGTGCCACTGGAAAGGTGAGGTGATTTCGGCTGAAATCGATATAAAGATCATCGGAATCGGAGTTACGGTTTGAAAACGGCAAGCAATTCAAATATGGCCATGTTCTGCGATTTACAGCAAGTAGCCATCTAAATGCAATGAGATGAACAAGCTACAACACCCAAACATGGCATCAAAATACATGGAAGGGATGCATTCAAGCTGCTTAACAAAAGTCTAGCACTGAGCTACGGCCGATTCATACGTTAACAGGTTCAAACAAGCATGGCAAAAATGCAAACGGTAAACAGATTTCAGACTTAGTGAAATTAACACTTGTTTGGAATTTCAGATCAGATAGCACACTTTGAAGCATGAAAACTATAAGCTACAGGACCTGAACATGGCAAAGCAAGGCATGGCATGGAGCTACTCAAAGAGCTTAACAAAAGTCCCTTAGTGACCTTGACCCAAAAGGGATCATAAAATACAATTGCAAGCATGTGAACATGGCAAAAACATAATCAGTTCTCAGACTTAGTGAAAACTGGAGCATGCTGAAAACAGATATCAAGTAGGCATATTTATGAGCTCGATGCACTCACTACAGAGCAAGTCATGACAATCTAAGCATACACCCATCAAGAATACCCAAAATACAAGCTAGACACGCTAAGAACAATAACATAGCATGCACGGATCAACTACACCATGCTCGGCAAAATCGCTAACAAGTAGACAATCTGCCAAGATTCACGAAATAGCAAAAGTAGAGCTCGATTGACTCAAGCTAGGGTGCTCCATAATTGCAAACAAAGACATGGATGGATAGAGCACTACAAGATTAACAAAACATCCTTACTGATCATCCTCAAAAGAGGCATGGATCACTAGAAAACAACATGAACTTATGGCATGATGAGATAAACAGATCTAGGACTTAGTGAAATTACTAAGTCCCAGGAATCAGCCTTAACGAATGCTCCACTTTGCAACCTTGTGCTAGTCACCACACACATCACAAAAATACATGGGTTGCACCTCTGTATAGATGGCAAAACATATAACAAAACACATGTAGAGCTCATGGGCATATCATGCACACACTAATCATGGCAAAAATGACAAATATCTAAATGGAGCAGCAGATCTGACAATTATCTCAAGTAGCACTCTTCTAACAGCACTTCGGGCATCTAGATGAACTCAAATAAAAATGATGCAATGATATGAAATGATGTACTCTCTCAGACGAACATTTTGATATGCTATATGCATGAATCGGAGCTATGGATGCAAAGTTACGATGCGACGAACATGAGCATATGGATCTGGGAATTCCGGGGACTTGGTGAAATTATACCTCCGCGAAAGTCAACGCGGGACGGAGATATTCGGGACATGGAGATCCGGATCTGGACGGGGTGTTTGGATCGGGGAGTGGTGGATCTGGTCCACCCCGGTCCAGATCTGGCCGGACCGGACTCCGGCGAGATGGCGCGAACTCCGGCGATGGCCGGCGACGGCTCCGGTGGAGAGGCACGGTGAGCGGCGCGCCGGTGGCGTCGGGCGGCGCTACGCCGGCGACGAGGAGGCGGGGGAGACACCGAGGCGAGGCGGCGGCGCGGGGTGGTCCGGCGACCGAGGCGGCGGGCAGGTCGCCGGCGAATATGGCGGCGGCGGCAAGGCACGCTAGTCGGGGGCGAGCCGGCGTGGAGGAAGAGGCAGGCGGCGCCAGGCACTGCGGGCGGCGCGCGGCCCGAACGCGCGGAGGAGGCGGCCGGCTTTGGGCCGAGCGGGCCGGTGGGAGGCGCGGACGGCGGGGTGCCAAGTGGCGCGCTCGGATTGGGCGCGGGCGGCGGCGGAGGCTGAAACGGACACGTCCGCCGGCGAGGTTTTGTCCGGCGCGCGAGGAGAGGGAGGAATCTAGGTTTTGCACCGCGAATTTCGGAGGGGGAGGTGTTTATATAGGTAGAGGGAGCTAGGAGAGTCCAAATGAGGTGCGGTTTTCGGCCACGCGATCGTGATCGAACGCTCTAGATGATGGAGAGGGTTTTGGTGGGTTTTGGGCCACTTTGGAAGGGTGTTGGGCTGCAACACACACGAGGCCTTTTCGGTCCCTCGGTTAACCGTTGGAGCATCAAACGAAGTCCAAATGGTACGAAACTTGACAGGCGGTCTACCGGTAGTAAACCAAGGCCGCTTGGCAAGTCTCAGTCCAATCCGGAAATGTTTAATCCCCACACATGAAAGAAAGGTAGAAATGAACACCGGAGGAGAACGGAGCGCCGGATTGCAAAACGGACAACGGGGAAAATGCTCGGATGCAAGAGACGAACACATATGCAAATGAAATGCACATGATGACATGATATGCAATGCATGACATGCAAGCAATGACAAGGCAACAACAGCGAATAGCAGGAAGACATGTGGCACATCGGTCTCGGGGAGTTACATCGTTGGTGCTATAAAAAAGTTTTTAACCCCTTTCCGCGAAGGCATTTGGAACCATCGCCAAGTGAGTGAGGGCGATAGGGGGTCCTTCCCACACGACCCAGAAATCATCGGGGATAGGCCCTCTTGGGACACCAAATGAGCTCGTGTGCAATCGGGCGGGGCAGCGAAACCCAATCATTTCCATAGGTATGTACATCCCATACGGTGAATCCCAGAAAAACATTTCTGTACGTATGTACATCCCACATGGTGAATCCCGTAAAAACATTTCCATAGGTAGGTATATCACACACGGTCAATCCAAGGAATATGTTTCCGTTCTTATGTACATCCCACACAGTCAATCCAGGGAAAACGTTTCCGTTCCTATGTATATCACAGACAGTCAATCCAAGGAATATGTTTCCGTTCTTATGTACATCCCACATAGTCAATCGAGGGAAAATGTTTCTGTTCGTATGTACATCCCACGTAGTTTTATGTGTAGGCTCGTGTGTGAAAGGTGTAACTATCACACATGCTCTACCTTGGTTAACTGTCTGCTTTTCTCAACTACATCACACACGATTTGATGAAGAAAACTGTGTGTCATTGGGCTATCATCACAAGCACTTTTACTGCTAGAACCGTTTGCAAAGTTCCATGACACATTTAGCAGGTTTATTAGTTTACAATTAATAATTCCAGTATTACGCAAATTCACATTTCATATCGAAAAGCTGTTTGCCAATTTCATATCAGGCACATAAATATATTATAACATCATAGTATGATAGCTACATGAAAACAACACTGTACAACATATAGCTAGTTCAACTTCATAAGAACAATATTAGAACAATATATTCATTTCCCTAATCGAGATCATCCAGGCTCGTCTTATCCACCTCTGCTTTCAGTTCAGTAAGAACCTGTTTTGCACGGGCCAACTGCGAAAGTGCCTCCTCTTTCGGCAACACCATCTTAGCAAAGTCTGATTAAAAAAATCTGAGCTCATTCTCCACCTTCCACTTTTTATCCCGCATCTTCAAATCCTATATACTTAAGAAGTTCATCCCCACTATCTCAATTATCTTGACATGCAAGCTATCCACATCACTACATATGCCCCACGCATCCCACCCCTATTTATCTTCAAATGGAGCTATCCACGTCACGGCATCCAACCACATCACCAACTATCGCATGCATGCATTCTGTTACTGAACACAAGCGGACCCACAGGTTGTTTGATTATTTATTTTTACAACACAAGCATCCCTTTGGTCGTTTCCTCTTCCATATTCTGTAACAGACGAGGCAGCCTAAGAGCCCGTATGCATCCTCTTATTCTCGTCCCCACCGCACTTCCTCTCCAGCGAACAGAGCAACCTTCAGAGCTCCACATCTCATCTTCCATGGCTAGGGATTGAGCCCTGACAGGGGCGAGCTCTCCTCACTACTAACAGGGGGCTTGATGCCTGCAACCACTCCCCTCCTATACAGCGCCGCCGCACTCCTGTAGTACCTCGATGGTGCCGTGCGTCGGCTTTGCTCAGCCAGCTCCTCCGACCATGTACATCAGATTCGCCAGCCACAGCTCCCCTCCATACCCATGCGCACGCTGCACTATCGTAGCACCACCAAGAATCATGCTGCTACCCGTCGTGAACTCTGTAAGATCGACCTAGCTTTCGATGGGAGAAGATAAAGAGGGCCTTTTTGTAGTTGGGCTTTGCTTAGTGCACCAATATAATTAATTTAATTTCACATACAGAGTAACTCAAGCTTGCATATTTTAGGTATAAAATCTGCATGAAGGATTCATGGTTGGTGCCGCTGCTCGCCATGGCCAGAACAGAAGTCCCAGAACTAGGTGAAGATATCATGTAAAAGGAGTAATAAATACCATGAATTTTCTCACCATACCAAGATTAATTTTTCAACTAAGCAATGACTGATTTGGGATCCACCTCCATCGCTAATACCATGAATTTTCTCACCTTACCATGATTAATTTTTCCTGCCTTTATTTTGATCTTTCATACTCAACTAATTTTCCTTATATTTCCTTTTGCCGGGAGCTGGAATGTTTAAGATTTCTAGAGATAGTTTTTCTTCTGCAAATGAAATTCCAATCATTGTTTTGGAGGAGGAATCTGCTTCTTTAATTGATTTGCTATCTCGGCACCTTTAGGACTGCTGAATTGTAGGGAGACGCTTATCAAATGGGTCGACAAAAGCTTTGAAGCTCAGAATCGAAACAAGTTGTGCAATTAGTTTTTATATATTATATGCATTTGATACCTCAGGTGGTGCAATTTCTGGTGCACTGTTCAATTTTCGGTGGTGCCCTTTGTGATTGCCTTAATGCTATAAATATATGCCTAAAAGCTTGACAACTCCCTCTGTATTTTTACCTACGTTCTTTTCCTACTTCAGTCACATGTGACTGATATGTTGTCTCACCTGAATAATTCTTTCTTGCAGGCACCCTCTTTTCTCAACTTTCAACTACGATTTTCATTGTATCTCTAGAGTGTGGTGTGCCATATTTTCTAACTATATTCTATAGGGCACAAATTTTTTTATGCCCAATCTCAGTATGCCATCTATTTTAGTTTTATATAGTTTGCACATAAGTAATTTTGCAAGATTGGGCATAAATAATTTCACAATATGTATCTGAAAGTGGAAATTTGTACATAACCTTTCAGGACATCTCCATTTCAGATCCATGTTTTTGGAGTGTTTTATACATTAGTACTTTTGTAAAACATATGAGATTAGTATGCCACAACACGATTGAAGAATTCATGTTTTTCCATATATATTTACAATCATACTTCCAGTAACATGTCCTTTGTAGATTTCAGTCTTCAGATCATATATTGAGCAAACAAAATTCTTCACTTTATGTATTATCATATATTCATGTGCGTAGGACTAAGAGTTCTCGCAGCAACGTGCGGGGCATCATCTAGTATTCTTCAGTGTTGACAACAGTTTCTCTAAGCCTATGTCCGTTCTCTTCCTCATACATGCTCCAGAGCTTCGCTAGGCACATCTTCAAAGACCGTGGCCACTCTTGATCAACCCACTCCAAGTAAGAACACTTCCGTTCATCCTATAATATTTAAAACTAGATCAGTAACAATTGTAGGGGAAATGGGTTTATAGCAACATAGAAAATCACCAATGCTTATTTTGAAAAACTGAAGAAACATGTTAATTATGACATATATTCTCAAAAAGATCAACATGCAAATGAATTAATTCCTACTAAGACAACAACCAAATTCTGGAACATCAGAAGCTATAATTAACTACAACAGCGCTAGAAGTTCTTACTCATGTACAATATCTAACAAATTGAACATTTTATGAGGAATGTAAATATAACTGCAACAGCATAGCGACAGTGTTTGGATGACAACAAATTGATACTAGCATGTGTGTACATGCACAAATTTAGTAACATAGAACTAATAGCACTAAGGCCGTCCACTATGTATGCCAAAACTGGTGTAAAGACAACTGCTGCTACATCTCGCACCGGTGCTGTCATGGAATTGTCACGGCAGTTGTCCTAGCAGAAGGACTTAGTTGTGGAGCCATCGCAGAAGGGTTAGCTTAAAGGGGTTAAACGGGACAAATGACACAAGGAGTTTATACTGGTGTAACACCCCGGATATGACTTACCCAATATGTAATCCAACTCTTGCCGTTTCCGGCGTTAAGTTATTTTATTTTCTCGGGTTCGGGTTTTTGTCTCCGTGTGTTGTTATCGTTGTCATGCATCTCATATCATGTCATCATGTGCATTGCATTTGCATACGTGTTCATCTCATGCATCCGAGCATTTTCCCCGTTGTCCGTTTTGCATTCCGACGCTTCGTTCTCCTCCGGTGGTCATTTCTACCTTTCTTTCGTGTGTGGGGATTAAACATTTCCGGATTGGACCAAGACTTGCCAAGCGGCCTTGGTTTAGTACCGGTAGACCGCCTATCAAGTTTCGTACCATTTGGACTTCGTTTGATGCTCCAACGGTTAACCGAGGGACCGAAAAGGCCTCGTGTGTGTTGCAGCCCAACACCCCTCCAATTTGACCCAAAACCCACCAAAACCCTCTCCATCATCTAGAGCGTTCGATCACGATCGCGTGGCCGAAAACCGCACCTCATTTGGACTCTCCTAGCTCCCTCTACCTCTATATATAGACCCCCTCCTCAAAATCCGGATCTCCCCCGTCCAAACCCTAAAAAAATTCGTCTCCGCCGCCACCGGACACATCGGGACGGAGCCGGACGCGTCCGCCCGCCGCCGCCAACCAGTCAGCCGCCGCCATGTGTCCCCGCGGAGACCACATCACCGCCGACTCGGTGCGGGCCCGCTCGGCCCATCGCCGGCCCCCGCGGCCCGGGCCTTCCCGCGCCACCACTCGCCGCCTCTTCCCCGCGCCCGGCGCCGTTTGCCGCGCTCGGCCGCCGCGGCGCCATTGCCGGCCGCCACCTGGACCTCGTCAGCCGCGCCAAGCCTCACCGCCCGGAGTCCCATCGCCGGCACCCATCTCCGCCGCCTCGCCCTCGCCTTCCCCTGCCCGGATCCGGCCACCACGACCCCTCCGGCGACCTCGCGCAGCTCCTCCGACGAGATCCGCCACCGCATCGGGTCGGGCATGCGCCAGCTACAGTAAACCCTAACCCGCGAGGTGGAATTTCCTTCCAAGTCCTCAAATTCTCAGATCCATATGCCCATGTTCATCGTCCTATAACTTTGCATCCGTAGCTCCGTTTTGGGCATATAGCATATAAAAATGTTCGTCTCAGAGAGCACATCATTTCATTCCATTGCATCATTTTCATTTGAGTTCATCTTGATGCCCGAAATTCTGTTAGAAGAATGCTATTTGAGATAATTGTCAGATTTGCTGCTCCAATTAGATATTTGTCATTTTTGCCATGATTAATGTGTGCATGATATGCCCATGAGCTCTACATGTGTTTTGTTATACGTTTTGCCATCTATCCAGAGGTGCAACCCATGTATTTTTGTGATGTGTGTGGTGACTAGCACAAGCTTGCAAAGTGGAGCATTCGTTAATGCTGATTTCAGGGACTTAGCATTTCCACTAAGTCCTTGGACTGTTTATCTCATATTGCCATATGTTCATGTTCTTTCCTAGTGATCCGTGCCTCTTTTGAGGATGATCAGTAAGGATGTTTTGTTAATCTTGTAGTGCTCTATCCATCCATGTCTTTGTTTGCAATTATGGAGCACCCTAGCTTGAGTCAATCGAGCTCTACTTTGGCTATTTCGTGAATCTGGACAGATTGTATACTTGTTAGCGATTTTGCCGACGATGTTGTAGTTGATACGTGCATGCTATGCTATTGTTCTTGCCATGTCTAGATTGCATTTTGTGTATTCTTGATGGGTGTATGCTTAGATTGTCATGACTTACTCTGTAGTGAGTGCATCGAGCTCGTAAACATGCCTACTTGATATCTGTTTCAGCATGCTCCAGTTTTCACGGAGTCTGAGAACTGATTATGTTTTTTCCATGTTCACATGCTTGCAAATGTATTTTCTGATCCCTTTTGGCTCAAGGTCACTAAGGGACTTCTGTTAAGCTCTTTGAGTAGCTCCATGCCATGCTTTACTTTGCCATGTTCAAGTCCTGTAGCATGTAGTTTTGTTGCTTCAAAGTGTGCTATCTTATTTGAGATTCCAGACAAGTGTTAATTTCACTAAGTCTGAAATCTGCTTGCCAAATGCATTTTTGCCATGCTTGTTTGAACCTGTTAATGGATGAATTGGACATAGCTCAGTGCTAGTCTTTTGTTAAGCATCATGAGTGGATCCATGCCATGTATTTTGTTGCCATGTTTGTGTGCTGTAGCATGTTCTTTTTTGTTGCATTTAGATGGCTACTTGCTGTAAATCGCAGAACGTGGTCATATTTGAATCGCTTGCCATTTCCAAACCGTAACTCCGATTCCGGTGATCTTTATAGCGTTTTCAAGAGATTTCATCTCATCTTTCCAGTGGCGCACTTGGTTTTACAAGTTGAGGCCAGGTTCATGCATTCCTTGTCAAATCTTGCATATGCATCGCATATCGCATCCCGCATAGCATACCATGTTTGCATCATATTGTTTGAGCCTTGCACGTGGTTGATTTTGTCCTTGTTGCTTGTTTGTCTTGTTTGGGTAGAGCCGGGAGACGAGTTCGCTAACGAGGAGCCTGTTGAGTTTGCTTTCGAGGATCCAGTCAACTCTGACAACTTTGCAAGCAAGATGATCATACCCTCGAAATCACTACTATCTTTGCTTTGCTAGATGCTTGCTCTTTTGCTATGCCATGCTACAATGCCTACCACTTGCTTATCATGCCTCCCAAATTGCCATGCCAAACCTCTAACCCACCATGTCCTAGCAAACTGTTGATTGGCTATGTTACCGCTTTGCTCAGCCCCTCTTATAGCGTTGCCAGTTGCAGGTGAAGATTGGAGACCGTTCCTTGTTGGAACATTATTTACTTGTTGGGATATCATTATATTGCCATGTTATCTTAATGCATCTATATACTTGCTAAAGGGTGGAAGGCTCGGCCTCTCGCCTAGTGTTTTGTTCCACTCTTGCCGCCCTAGTTTCCGTCATATCGGTGTTATGTTCCCGGATTTTGCGTTCCTTACGCGGTTGGGTTATAATGGGAACCCCTTGATAGTTCTCCTTGATTAAAGCTTGTCCAGCAATGCCCAACCTTGGTTTTACCATTTGCCACCTAGGCTCTTTTTCCCTTGGGTTTCAGGAGCCCGAGGGTCATCTTATTTAAACCCCCCCGGGCCAGTGCTCCTCTGAGTGTTGGTCCAACTCGTCAGCCGCCGGTGGCTACCAGGGGCAACTCTGGGCTGGCCTACCGGAAGTTTAGACAATCTGAGTGTGCTCTGAGAAAGAGATATGTGCAGCTCCTATCGGGATTTGTCGGCACATTCGGGCGGTGTTGCTTGATTTGTTTTAACTTGTCGAAGTGTCTTGAAGAACCGGGATACCGAGTCTGATCGGAATGTCTTGGGAGGAGGTCTATTCCTTCGTTGACCGTGAGAGCTTGTCATGGGCTAAGTTGGGACTCCCCTGCAGGGATTTGAACTTTCGAAAGCCGTGCCCGTGGTTATGGGCAGATGGGAATTTGTTAATGTCCGGTTGTAGATAACTTGAAACTTAACTTAATTAAAATGAATCAATTGTGTGAGTTACCGTGATGGCCTCTTCTCGGCGGAGTGCGCGAAGTGGACACGGTGTTGGAGTAATGCTTGCCGCATGATTGCTCTCTAGTTATTCGATCGCGCTTTGCCTTCTCTTCCCGCTCTCTTTTGCGAATAGGTTAGCCACCATATATGCTAGTCGCTTGCTGCAGATCCACATATTTTCCCTTGCCTTACCTATTAAGCTTAAATAGTCTTGATCGCGAGGGTGCGAGATTGCTGAGTCCCTGTGGCTCACAGATTACTATTAAACCAGATGCAGGGCCTGATGATTCCGCTCTAGATGACGCGCTTGAGCTCAAGTGGGAGTTCAACGAGGACTCTCAACGATACTACGTGTCTTTCCCTGATGATCAGTAGTGGTGCCCAGTTGGGGCGATCGGGACCGTGTCGCATGTTGGGTTTATCTTTTATTTTGGCGCTGTAGTCGGGCCATGAGTGTCTGAATGTTGTAATGCTATTTATGTACTTTGATTGACGTGGCGAGTGTAAGCCAACTATGTTATCTCCCCTTTTATTATCTATATTACATGGGATGTTGTGAAGATTGCCTAACTTGCGACATTGCTTTCAATGCGGTTATGCCTCTAAGTCGTGCCTCGACACGTGGGAGATATAGTCGCATCGAGGGTGTTACAACTGGTTCGGCCCCTTGCGGTGAAGGTAAAGGCCTAGTCTAGTTTGAGGTGGTATTGTTGATGTTTCGATTACCAGGGAGCGATTACACTTGACCTAGCTTTCGATCTGTTCTCTCTTGCCCTAAACTGCCACCAGGTCATCCCTTTATATACACAGGTTGACGCCACGCGACTCATGGAGTCCCGACCAGATCATACACAATCATTTCCGGCTCGGTGACTAGCTCTACATACCTTACAACCCAAGTCGTACATACATGGCGGTTTACACTTATGGGCCTTAATCCGCCTTTCGGATTTGGGCCCCTAATAAGTCTCCTTGATAAATCACCATCTTCTACCTCCTCCTGGGCTTTGTTATGATGAGCCACCATTGGGATAACCCGGCCCCTCCTGGGTGGGTCATATCCAATAGTCATATCCCCAACATTAGGCACCAGGTTGATTTGAAGTTGTTCATGTCAATCTTCAACACTTAGAAAAAATCCTTCTTTGTTTGCTCTTGTGAGAGATTGTAACCCGCCATGACGTCATCTCCTAGAATTACGGAAACACGCCATGACATCATCTGTCATTAATTTTGCACAATACCCAACATATCTTAACGGATCCTTAATAACCATCTCAAAAATCGAGGCGTTCAAGCGGCTGGATAATCATTTTTGGCCTCCTCGTTTTTCGTGCCCACCTGTTACCCTTCTCCTTATAAATAGGGTCAAGCAGCCCTCTTTTCATTTTCCCTTCTTTTCCTTCTTGTCTTCCACCTCTTCTTCGCAACGGATCTGCACGCTTGAGCACTACCGCCGTCACGAAGTCCATCGCCTTCCTCGACCTCGGTCGCTGCATCAACCTGAACGGGACAAGAGAAACTACGGCGCCCCTCCATTGCTCCTCGGACCCAATAAGCACCTTATCTTCTCCTCCATAGATCTCCATTAGGGTTTCTGTAGTTCTTACGAGTTCATCATCGTTCTTCGTCACACTTCTATTTAATCCTTACTTTGATCCAAAAATGGCCTTTAAAATATGCAAAACTTGTTTCTATCCTTTGTCTTAATTGCTGAACATACCCTTTAGATGCAGAAATCTCGCCAATGTGCTAGTTCCTCCGCTGCTACAATATTTAGGCTTTGATTTATTTTCTTTTTTCACACAGCGCTAGATCCAAATCACCTACTCCAGTCTGTAAAACATGTTTATTCAACACTTAGCAGATTTCACTCTTGATAGATACCAATCTGGTCATGGCGGCTTACATCACCGGTTATCACTAGTGATATGTCATTAGGCCCCATTTAAGCCACCACTCTGAATATATACTGTAGCGGTTTACTTCCGGCTTAATGAATCAACTTGAACCAACAAAATTTTCCTTTCTTTTAGGCTTCTTTCTTCACAATGCCGCCAAAGACGATCACTTCATGTAATTGGGTTCCCTCCATTGTCACTGAGAACACGCTCAAAGACTTTGTCAAAATCGGCTACTTACCAGCAAAAAATGTCATGTATTGCCCCCCAATCCATATGAAGAAAAACCTCAGCCAAAGGATGATGAGGTCATTGGTTTTTACTGATCACATGAATCGGGGCTTCTCGCCGCCCGGTTCTAAATTTTTACGAGATGTTCTACACTTCTATCAACTTCATCCTCAAGACATCGGACCCAATTCCATGTCAAACATCTGCAACTTTCAAGTTTTCTGCGAAGTATAACTTCAAGAGGAGCCCAGTGTTGAACTCTTTAGGGAATATTTTTATTTGAACCGCCAAAACAAGTTTACAAACGGACTCAGCTTGGAACTTGGCAGAATCTCTATTCAACGAAGAAGAGATGCTATCTTCCTCTATGCCTGTTTGCGGAGTCACCCGAAAGATTGGAACCAGAAATGGTTTTACTGTGAAGATACCTCTCCGGCTGACGAAAATCCACTGTCGGGTTATCGTGTCCAGCGTCTTGACCCAAAGCATCGTCTTCCTGAAAAGCTTACCACTGCTGAACGTGCAAAGCTTACCCCCACCATTGCAAAGGTCAAGGCTCTGCTGGGAAATGGGTTAACTGGCATTGACTTTGTTCGGTGTTGGGTTTCTTGGCAAATCATACCCTTGAGTCGCCGACCCGGCTTAATGTGTACTTACACGGGTGGTATAAAGGATCCACTGAGCCACAACTCTGTGCGTTTAACTGACGAGGCAATCAACGAAATGACAAAGACTCTTTTGAATGAAGATCCAGAAGACTGCAACAAAGTGGGTTTGAACCCTTTCTGCAAACTTAACCCGCCACCGGATGTAAGTCTCTAAATCACTTACTTTTATCTCATCATTCAAACGTTCTATTAACCCAACTTGATGACTTTCACAGGCAGAATCTGATTTTTGGAAAAAGAAATGTGACCATGAAGCCGCCAAAAAGGCCAGGGCTGCCAAGAAAGCCGCTAAGAAAAATAAGAAGAAATCAAGTGCTTCCGAGATGTTTGAACTGAATGACAGCTCTGAGTCAGAGGTAGCCCTTAACTCCCTTGGCTCCCTTGGCTCCTTTTTCAATCATCTTATTGACACTGATTATTATCATAATGACACGGGGGCCAGCCAAGCAGTTGAAGAAGAGGTAACAATTATTTCCTCTGGCTCAACACCTTTGCCAAGATAGAAAATTCGACGAGTAACCCAGAAATTAAGCTTTTCACACCCTTTAGATCATTTGGATCCTCACTTTATTTTGAAGCAACAGTAGCACGAGAACCGGCGACAGACTCGGACCAACGGAGGTGAAGAATTATCCTCTGGCTTACCGAATACTTCAGTTCCGCGGAAACATCGAAATGAGGTCCTTCCAAACATAAACTCTTTTTACCCACTGGCGGGTCTCATTCGCCAGCCACTTAATTCTTCCGATTCAAACTACCAGGAGGCTTCTCGCTCTTCTTCTGGTGACTCATCACAGACCAAGTTGCCGGCTTTCAAAACTGCTCTTGGGTAATAACACTTCCTTGTTATTTTCTATCTCCTTATACTTTTTATATCTGTACTGACCTCTCATGAGCCATGAAGTGGAAAGGCAAAGCCTAGCAAGAAGGCAAAGGTGATCAAGCTGACTGAAGGCCCCAAAGTCCATGAGCTGGAACAACAAATTCCAGCATATGTAACCTCCGTGCTAAAACCCGACGAGTCTGTTCATGATGTTCCACCAGAGATTCCTGACCTCTCCGGCAACCAGACAAATCTCAATCCTTTGAGTATTGAATCATCAAGCCCACTTAAATCGTCAGAGACACATACCGACGATATTATGATCACGGGCACCAGCTTTAAAGAACCGGGAAATCCAACTGTCTTGGCTAAGCACTCCGCCAAACAAGAGTTCCTTGAAAAGCGGAAAGTGAGATTTGATATCGCCAACTATTCTCAATTAAGTACGAGCGACGTACTCTCTAGCTATCTCAACTGTCGACATTCTGGGAACAGGGGTCCCCAGACTTGCGTTCCTGCGGCCCACGACGCGGCTATGTGAGCAGGCCTGTACGACCCATCTTCATCAACGAGGCATTCAAGACCCTCGTGAGGGGCCAACCTCACAAGGAGGGCGATGCAAGACCTCCTCAGGAGCGGCCTCGCCAGGCAGGCTCACGAGGAGTGGAGATATCAAGGCGGGGCAAACCTCGCGAGGCTCTTGTGATATGAGCCATGACGATCGGGATCAGGTGGGCGCTAGCGCGTGCAGTGTCCTTATTTCCTCTTTGGTGCCAAGGGGGCAAGCGCAGGCGCGGAGTACCAAGGCATCAAGCAAAGGTTTCCATATCAGTGCAACGAGACCAAGACCACGAGGACGGCAAGACGGAGGTCACCATGGAGCCCAAGACGGCGTCACCACCAGAGTCTTTTGCAGGTGAAGACTACTTTTGTCAGGATAAGTTGTACTAGATGTCCCCTTTCAAATTGGCCGTTGTTGGCTCCCTTCCCGCTCTATATTTGGGGAGAGGCCTAGGGCCTCTATAAATAGGACTAGCCACCGCAGTAGAAGGGAACAAAGCGTGAGCTTATCGAATCCTCACCCACGCAAGTTCGCCAAGCACAAGAACACCTCAACCTCAGGAGGTTGTTCTTCTCCTTGTACTGTTCATCATCAGCCCAAGAGGCAATCTACCACCACACTCTGGAGTAGGGTATTACACAACAACAGTGGCACGAACCAGTATAAATCTTGTGTCCCTTGTGTTGTGAGTTCGTCGAGTTCGTCCGTGAGATCTTACAGAGCTAGGGCGTGGATCGTAGGAGGGAAAGAACTTCGCGCGCACCCCAGAGTTCGAACCTTAAGGGTTTTGCCGGAACACGAGATCCGACATTTGGCGCGCCAGGTAGGGGTGCGCCGTAGATTCCCTTCCGTCGATCTGCGCTCCGTCGCTCCGTCATCTCCATGGCGGACGCTCGCCGTGCTCGCGCTGAGCACTGGGCTGCCCTCGCCACCCGCGTTGCTCAGACGGCTCCAGTCGGCGGGCCACCTCATCGTTCTCCGTCGCCTGCCGCCAACGCTGCCTCCAGCCCGGCGGGGAACGAGCAGCAAGCATCCTCGCTACGGCGAGACGGCCGCACCGCCACTCAATCGCTGACCTCGGCCGGTTTGTCGACCCACACTCGCCGCGCTCCCGTGGACCCTCAGGCCGCGCTGGGGCTGGCGCGAGAGCTTCTCCGCTACTGCCCCGTCGACGCCCTCTATGAGGACTAGCTCGACCGCATCGCAGAGCTCGTCACCACCGCAGGGGGCTCCCCTGCACCGTCCATGTCGCTGCCATGCCCACCATCAGCCGCGGATGGCGAGGCTCATGGAGCGCCTCCACCACCTCTGCCCCAAGACGGTGCCTTGGCGCCAAGGCGTGTGGCCCCACGGTGTAATCCACCATGACCGGTGCCCGTGCACGAAGAGAGAAGCTGCCAGGAAGTTCCTCGGCCGCGAGAAGCCGCACCTGCGCTCCCCGCGCCGCCTCGCCAAGACCACGGGCCACCTGCGGTGGCGGCGCACGGACTCCATCGAGTTGAAGCTCCACCTCCAAGACGGGCCCCGGCGACCACGGCCGGCTTCCGCGCCATCACCCCCGAGCTGTGTAGCGTCGCCTGGCCGGGCAAGTTCAAACCGGATCTGCCTCCTCGCTACGACGGCACCCCGACCCCGTAGAGTTCCTGCAGCTCTACGAGCTGAGCATCGAAGCGGCCAACGGCGACGAGAAAGTCATGGCGAACTGGTCTCCTAGGGCTCTCAAGGATGGTGCCCGCTCCTAGCTCCTGAACCTGCCGCCGGGCTCGATCTCCTGGGACGAGATGCGCGACCGCTTCGTCGCCAACTTCCAGGGCACTCGCGACCGTCCGCCGGCCGCGGGTGACCTGTGCTGCATCAAGCAACAACCAGGAGAGACCCTCCAAAAGTACATCCAGCACTTCAACAACACTCGTCTCAAGATCCCCAAGGTCACGGACGAGGCCATCATCTCCGTGTTCTCCGACAGCGTCCGCAGCGTCAAGATGAAGGAGGAGCTAGCTATCCACGAGGAGCTGTGCACACCTCAGGAGCTATTCAACCTGGCGACCAAGTGTGCAAGAGCCGAGGAGAGGCGCCTCTCCCTCCTCGAGCTGCCAGCTGCGGGCGCAGAGGAGAAGAAGGCCAAGGCCAAGGACATGAAGCGCAAGGAAGCAGCTGTGCTCGCAGCGGAGCCGGACACCAAGCGAAGCAGAGATCAGCCCGAGCCATCCAAGAACAGCTGACAGTTCTACGCCTTCCACAACCTGAACACCCACAACACTAGTGACTGTCAAGAGCTTAGAGCCATTTGTGAAGTACGCTCCGGTTGATGCCCCGAACGCAGCGACCGGGGCTACGACCGATGAGGAGGACATGGTGGCGGACGCTAGGACGACCGTGGCCCGCGCCAGGAGTGGCGCGACTAGCCTCGTGAGGACCGCTGGCAGGATCATCCTCGCGAGGGCGCCTGGACAGACCAGCCTCATGAGGATCGTCCTCAGGGCAACGCCGGTCTTCCCCCGCTGCCGCCACCGCCAAGAAGGAACGACGACCACCATCAAGACAAGGGGAATGGGGGCTTCCAGGAGCCGTGCGCTATCACCTGCATCTTAGGCGGAGCCCAGGCCCCGGCCTTGCAGCGTATCTTCAAGCAGTTTGCTTGTGAAGTGGATGTAGTCCTCCCCAAGCTCGAGGCCACGCGCCCGCTCAGGTGGTCCTAGTGCGCCATCACCTTCAACTCGGCAGATCAGCTCAAGTGTGCAGCCACCGCTGGCACCCTCCCGATGGTTTGTTCACCAGTTATCAGCAACGTGCAAGTCACCAAGACCCCCATCGACGGCGGCGTAGGGCTCAACGTCCTATCCGTCGACACGTTCGACAACCTCCAAGTGCCATATGATCAGCTTTAGCCTACCAAGCCTTTCTCAGGAGTGACCGACGGTTCCACCATGCCGATAGGGCAGGTCCGCCTCCCTGTCACCTTCGGAGAACGCAAGAATTACCACACCGAGCTCATTGACTTCGACGTCGCGCACATCCGTCTGCCGTACAACTCCATCCCTGGGTATCCAGCCCTGGCCAAGTTCATGGCGGTGACACACCACAGCTACAATGTCCTCAAGATGTCGGGAAGCGGCGGAATCATCACGGTCCCATGCAAAGAAAGAGACGCGGTGTGCTCCCTTGAGCGCGCCTTTCAAGCTGCAGCAATCGACGACCCCGACAGAAAGGGCGAAGGCCCTCCAGAGGCCATCCCCAGGAAGAAGCAGCTGCGTCATGCAGGACGTCAGGAGGATGGCGTCGCGGTTGGAACCTCGTCAGGACCGGCGCCTGCTCCGGGGGCGCCTCCCTCCATCGCATACGAAGGCGCGGCCAGCGCCCTCCTCGGGTAGGGCTCGGGGGCTCCCTCCTGGAGGGCCTCAGACCTTGCCAACATCACGAGGGTGGTGCTTGGGCACCACTTGGAGGCGTGCTTCATGGCACGCTTCCCTCAGGAGAACACAGGGCAAGGAACGCCCACCGCCCAAGAGTTTATCACCAAGACCACTCAGGAACTGCAGGACGCAAGGGCCATGCGCGGCGACCGCCGCTCATGAGGCACATCCCCCATCCAGGCGAGGATGTCGCGCTGCGCGTCTGCATCGACATCCCAGGGCTCAACAGGGCCGCTTCTCAGGAGCTTTTCTGGCCTTCACGCGTGGGCCACTGCGAGGGTCCACCGCACAGCTACGTTTGCATGCCTTTTGGCTTGCCGAGCGTGTCGTATGTTTACCAGCGCAACCTGCAGAGCATCCTGGCGGCTCAGGAGGCCAGGCGCCATGCTGTCCTGGCGGAAGTGGAGACGGTCCTCAAGGAACTGCCTGGGTCCCCAGAGCCTCCCGAGGCTCATGGCCCCGGTGGCACGTAAGGAGCTACCCTTTGCCGCACACCTTCGGCTGCCCCAACTATCCTTCGTCAACAGAACCTGGTGACATTTTCCAAGTTCATTTAGCTGGGAGCGCCCCTCAAGCTGCATTATTCCCAGGCCACGTGGGTCTGTCCCTGTGGCGTGTATCCTTTCCTTATGTCTTTGCTTACCTTGCTGGGGGCGCCCCTCGGGCTGCGTCATCCCCAAGCCGCTCGGGCCTGACCCAGTGGCATGTATCTCCCTTGCATTTTCTTAGGCCTTCTGCTCTCATGCGTAATCTACCTGTGATTGTCACCTGCCCGATTGCCACCTGCTTGATCGTCGCCTTCCACGGGGCCTCCTCACACTGGCACGGCGCTGGTGCATGAGTCCGTCCCTGCCATGTCGACAAACCTGAGTGGTCGAGCTCTGGATCGCGACACGCCCCACGCACATCACCTCACCAGGCCCTCGGTGCCTTCATCTCCTCGCGGAGGAACTAGTGGCAGGCTGGCAACCATAACGGCAAACCTTGTTTCTCCTTGTGTTGGATCGTAGGGATCTCGTGAAGAGGATAGCAGGCGGCATCGTGAGCTTCCTTTCCTCTCGTACAATCCGCTTGTGCATTAAAAGGGGGGCTCCTGAGCATCGCGACTCAGGAGCTCTTACTGGCTCTCCAGCCCTCACCCCCTGGCCCTGACCACGGCATCGCGACCTGGCATACCAGAGGCGGCTGAGCTCGCTCGAGGGCCGGGACCTGAGGACGTATAGCATGAAGGAGAGTATGTGAGAATGGGAGACTCATATGGGCCCGGCCTGGCTACGCTGCGGAAGCTTGTGCACGAAGCCTGGCGCATCACGAGGACTCGGCCCAAAACTATCGAGATAAGTCTCGCACTCAGATCGACTATTCCCTGGAACCTAAGGGTCACGCTCGCTGCAGCCCTGTTGCGGCCACGTCGCCCCCTTTCTTGCCTTACCATCGCTGCTTGAGCGCTAAAGGGGACCTCCTGAGCATCGTGCCTCAGGGGCTCTTACTAGACCCCGAGCCGCTCACCTCCTGGCCTTGACCACGGCACGCGACCTGGCATACTTGCGACGGCTGTAGCCTGCCTAGGGACCGGGACCTGTCAGCGTAGAGCAACAAGCTATCACGAGGTTGTAAAGGGGAGACCGAGCCTTGACAGGACATGCGTTCGCAAATTTTCATAACAAGGAAGATATACATAAAAGACACCACAGACCCTTTACACACCCCTGCGGGGTACTCCATGATTCTTCGCAAGGAACAAAAGACAAGAACTTAGAGGAACCCTATCTACACCCTCCCGCGGTGGACACCATCATCAATAGTGGGCCACGGGAGGCCGGCGCCAACCCCATCCAGATCAACGGCGGCGGCGGCTGGACGCCGCTGCACTGCTCCGGGCGCGGCGAGAGCTCAGGGGCACATAGCTATCGTCGCTCGTCTCCGGAGTCTCGTAGAGCTCAGGAGAACCGCTAGACGCCCAAGAGTCGCTGCTGCTAGAGGCGCCATGGGCTAGGCATGCGTCGTCCTGGCGCTCCCCTCCGGGGCAACACGCCAGGCGGCAGCTCTCCGCGTCGAAGACCTTGAAGAAAAGCATGAAGACGCCGTCATACTCGAAGTGGATCGCGAGGGCGCCCCTCAAACAGCAAACCCGCGCGACCTTGCCCCAGCAGCGAGTCATGAAGATCTTGCCGGTGGGGACCGCTTCGACCTCTGCTCCAGTCGCCGGAGCATCGCAGTCAACATGCTGCAGCCAGAGCTCGAGGGGCCCTCTCGGTGGCATCACATCGGAGAAGAACCGCGGGAAGCGAATCCAAGAGCTTGGGGGCATCTACGCCCATAGCACAAGCTTGCGAGAGGAATCCACGACATGGATTCCATGGGAAACAGCTCCCGTCGCCGTCGCGCGGCGACCACGTACGCGGCGCGGGCAGCGCCCCTCGTCGCTCCGCCCTCCTGAGCCCTCGGCTTGGGCGTACAAGGGTAGCGGATACCCCGGAGGAGGCCGCTCGCACCAGGGCCTCGCCACCACTGATGACCCACAAGTATAGGGGATCTATGTAGTCCTTTCGATAATTAAGAGTGTAGAACCCAACGAGGAGCAGAAGGAAATGATAAGCGGTTTTTAGCAAGGTATTCTCTGCAAGCACTGAAATAATAGGTAACAGATAGTTTTGTGATAGGATAATTTGTAACGAGCAACAAGTAACAAAACTAAATAAAGTGCAGCAAGGTGGGCCAATCCTTTTTTTAGCAAAGGACAAGCATGGACAAACTCTTATATAGAGGAAAGTGCTCCCGAGGACACATGGGAATATCGTCAAGCTAGGTTTCATCACATTCATATGATTCGCGTTCGGTACTTTGATAATCTGATATGTGGGTGGACCGGTGCTTGGGTGCTGCCCTTACTTGGACAAACATCCCACTTATGATTAACATCTATTGCAATCATCCGCAACTACAACAAAAGTATTAAGGTAAACCTAACCATAGCATGAAACTTATGGATCCAAATCAGCCCCTTACGAAGCAACGCATAAACTACGGTTTAAGCTTCTGCCACTCTAGCAACCCATCATCTACTTATTACTTCCCAATGCCTTCCTCTAGGCCCAAATAATGGTGAAGTGTCATGTAGTCGACGTTCACATAACACCACTAGAGGAGAGACAACATACATCTCATCAAAATATCGAACGAATACCAAATTCACATGACTACTAATGGCAAGACTTCTCCCATGTCCCCAGGAACAAATGTAACTACTCATAAAGCATATTCATGTTCATAATCAGAGGGGTATTAATGTGCATATAGGATCTGAACATATGATCTTGCACCAAATAAATCAACTAGCATCAACTACAAGGAGTAATTCACACTACTAGCAACCCACAGGTACCAATCCCGGACTTGGAGACAAGAATTGGATACAAGAGATGAACTAGGGTTTTGAGAGGAGATGGTGCTAGTGAAGATGTTGATGGACATTGCCCTCTCCCGATGAGAGGAGCGTTCGTGATGACGATGGTGATGATTTCCCCCACCCAAAGGGAAGTTTCCCCGGCAGAACAGCTCCGCCAAAGCCCTAGATTGGTTCCGCCAAGGTTCCGCCTCGTGGCGGCGGAGTCTCGTGCGAAAAGATGGCTTATGATTTTTTCCTCATCGAAAGACTCCATATAGCATAAGATGGCCATCAGAGGGCCACTAGGGGGCCCACGAGGCAAGGGGCGCGCTCAGGGGGTAGGGCGCGCCCGCCACCCTCGTGGGCAGGGTGTGGCCCCCCTGGTGAAATTCTTGCACTCAATATTTTATATATATTCTGAAAATGACTTCCGTGAAGTTTTAGGACTTTTGGAGCTGTGCAGAATAGGTCTCTCATATTTGCTCCTTTTCCAGCCCAGAATCCCAGCTGCCGGCATTCTCCCTCTTTATGTAAACCTTGTAAAATAAGAGAGAATAGGCATAAGTATTGTGACATAATGTGTAATAACTGCCCATAATGCAATAAATATCGATATAAAAGCATGATGAAAAATTGACGTATCAACTCCCCCAAGCTTAGACCTCGCTTGTCCTCAAGCGAAAGCCGAAATCGAAAAATATGTCCACATGTTTAGAGATAGAGGTGTCGATAAAAAATAAAATACGGACATGAGGGCATCATGATCATTCTTAGAACAACAACTTATATAATTCTTTTCATATGATCTCTTATGCTAGGGTAATAATTCAATGACAATTTCAAGTATGAATCATAAACTTCATTGAAAACTAACAAACTGTAATCCCAGTCATTGGAGCAATTGCAATTTATCATAACATAGGAAAGTGCCAATAGAAGAGCTTTTCAGAAAGTCCACATACTCAACTATCATATAGTCTCTCACAATTGCTAACACTCACGCAATACTTATGGGTATGGAGTTTTAATCGGACACAGAGAAAGATAGGGGCTTATAGTTTTTCCTCCCAACGTTTTACCTGAAGGGTAATTTCAACAATAATAGTTCATGAAAACTCACATCCAATTAGCCATATATACCAGGATCTTTCCAACATGTTGTGCTTGCCAAAAGATAAAATGTAAAAAGTAAGGGTGAAGATTACCATGACTCTTGTGCAAGGTAGAAGATATAAGTAAAAGATAGGCCCTTCGCAGAGGGAAGCAGAGGTTGTCATGCGCTTTTATGGTTGGATGCACAAAATCTTAATGCGAAAGAACGTCACTTTATATTGCCACTTGTGATATGGACCTTTATTATGCAGTCCGTCGCTTTTATTTCTTCCATATCACACGATCATATAAAGCTTATTTTCTCCCACACTAATAAGTCATACATATTTAGAGAGCAATTTTTATTGCTTTCACCGATGACAACTTACTTGGGGGATCTTACTCAATCCACAGGTACGTATGGTGGACTTTCATGGCAAAACTGGTTTCAGAGTGTTTGGAAGCACAAGTAGTATCTCTACTTGGTGCGATGAATTTGGCTAGCATGAGGGGGAAAAGGCAAGCTCAATCATGTTGGATGATCCAAGAAAATATAATTTATCTCAGATGTAAGAAAAGATAAACCATTACATTGTCCTCCTTGTCCAATGTCAACTCTTTAGCATGTCACATTTTAATGAGTGCTCACAATCATAAAAGATGTCCAAGATAGTGTATTTATATGTGAATACCTCTCTTTCTTTATTACTTCCTATTAATTGCAATGATGACCAAAACTATGTTTGTCAACTCTCAACAACTTTTATTCATCATACTCTTTCTATGTGAGCTCATTACTCTCCATAAGATCCATATGATCTCCTTGTTTCTTTTTATTCTTTCTCTTTTATTTTATTCACTCAGGATCATGGCAAAATAATCAAGCCCTTGACTCAACACTAATATTTATTATATATAGCTCACAGACTCGATTACATAGAAGGATTAGAAAGCAAAACTCACAACTAGATCATACTAAGAACTTTTATTCTAATAGATCAAAATATTATAAAAAGGATCGAACTAAGAAAAGCGGTAAAGATAAAAGTGATGGTGATACGATGCCGGGGCACTCCCCCAAGCTTGGCAGTTGCCAAGGGGAGTGCCCATACCCGATGCTCAGTTCTTCTTTGTTGGTGAAGAAGGTGGAGTTGTTGATGATGGATAGTCGCACATCGAGCGTAAAAGGTCTTCTAACTTGTGGATAATGCCTTTGAGTGCAATGATATGCTCCTTCAACAAAATATTTTCCTGTGTGAGATACTTATTTTGTATACAAGCTAACTCAATCATCTTGAAAGCTTCGATCTCAGTTGGGGTAAGAAGATTGTGATCAAGTTGAAGGATGTCTTCTGTTGCTGGAACTTGGTCCTCCGTGGCCTTCTTGATCCCTTTATCCTTGTTGATCTCCATGGGTTCTTCTCTCTTCAGCTCTATCTTCATTAGCCAAGCATCGTTGCCCTCAATGTTGGAGGAGGAGGGAGACGACATGACGACCAGGATTTGTCGAAAAAACAGCTCGAAACAAAGATAGGAGATTTTTGCGTGATACGGGAGTCAAAACCTCCGGGAGATTATATAATGAATTTTTACCAACCAAAATACGCGTTGTGTACGAAAACGGAGACCGGAGAGCACACGAGGTGCCCACGAGGTAGGGGGCATGCCCAGGGGGTAGGGCGCGCCCTGCACCCTCGTGGAGCCCTCGTGTCCTTCCCGGATTGCTTCTTATTTTTCTAAATATCGCAAAACAGAAGAAAATTGCCATTAGAACTGTTTTGGAGTCGGTTTACTTACGTACCACATACCTATTCCTTTTCAGAGTCTAAAACTTTCCGGAAAGTGTCCCTTATGTATTCCTCCGGGGTTACGGTTTCAATAACATTGGTTTCAACATTTATAGGATTACCTGAGATATAATGTTTAATTCTTTAACTGCTCACCACCTTCGGATTTGTGCCTTCGAAGTTGTTGACTTTTATGGCACCGGAATGATAGACCTCCTCGATAACGTAAGGACCTTCCCATTTAGAGAGAAGTTTTCCTCCAAAAAATCTTAAACGAGAATTTTATAGCAATACATAATCACCTACATTAAACTCGCGCTTTTGTATTCTTTTGTGATGCCATCTTTTAACTTTTTCTTTAAACAACTTGGCATTTTCGTAGGCTTGGGTTCTCCATTCATCAAGTGAGCTAATGTCAAATAACCTCCTCTCACCGGCAAGTTTGAAATGATAGCTGAGCTCTTTAATAGCCCAATAAGCCTTATGTTCTAGTTCGAGAGGTAAGTGACATGCCATAAACCATTTTATACGGAGACATACCCATAGGATTTTTATATGCAGTTCTATAGGCCCATAATGCATCATCAAGTTTCTTGGACCAATTCTTTCTAGACCTATTAACAGTCTTTTGCAAAATTAGTTTGAGTTCTCTATTGCTCAATTCAACTTGACCACTAGACCGTGGGTGATAAGGAGATGCAATTCTATGATTAACATCATACTTAGCAAGCATTTTACGGAAAGCACCATGAATAAAATGTGAACCACCATCAGTCATTAAATATCTAAGGACTCCGAACCTTGGAAAAATAACTTCTTTAAGCATCTTAATAGAAGTGTTATGATCAGCACTACTAGTTGGAATAGCTTCTACCCACTCAGTAACGTAATCAACAGCAACTAAAATATGTGTATATCCATTGGAGGCAGGAATAGGTCCCATATAATCAAAGCCCAAACATCAAATGGTTCAATAACAAGTGAATAATTCATAGGCATTTCTTGATGTCTACTAATATTACCAATTCTTTGACATTCATCACAAGACAAGACAAACTTACGGGCATCCTTGAAGAGAGTAGGCCAATAAAAACCAGATTGCAATACCTTGTGTGCAGTTCCATCTCTAGCATGGTGTCCTCCATAAGCCTCGGAGTGACACTTGCGTAGGATCTGTTTCTGTTAATGCTCAGCTACACAATGTCTAATAACACCATCTACTCCTTCTTTATAAAGATGTGGGTCATCCAAAAAGTAATGCCTCAAATCATAGAAGAAAATTTTCTTTTGCTGGTATGTGAAACTAGATGGTATAAATTTAGCAACAATGTAATTAGCATAATCAGCATACCATGGAGGAGTGTGAGAAGCATTTATGACATTTAATTGTTCATCAGGAAAGCTATCATCAATAGGTAGTGGGTCATCAAGCACATTTTCTAACCTAGACAAGTTGTCTGCAACGTGGTTCTTAGCTCCTTTTCTATCAACAATATGCAAATCAAATTCTTGTAGCAAGAGAACCCATCTAATAAGTCTAGGTTTAGCATCTTCCTTTTCCATCAGATATTTAATAGCAGCATGATCAGTGTGAATAGTTACTTTAGAATCAACAATATAAGGTCTGAACTTATCACAAGCAAATACAACTGCTAAGAATTATTTTTCAGTAGTAGCATAATTTCTCTGAGCATTGTCTAGAGTTTTACTAGCATATTGAATAACATTTAATTTCTTATCAACTCTTTGTCCTAGAACAGCACCTACATCATAATCACTAGCATCACACATAATTTCAAAAGGTAAATTCCAATCAGGTGGCTGAACAATAGGTGCAGAGATCAATGCTTTCTTAAGTATTTCGAATGCTTATGCACAATCATCATCAAAAACAAATGGTATATCTTTTTGTAATAAATTAGTCAGAGGCCGAGAAATTTTTGAGAAGTCCTTAATGAACCTCCTATAGAAACCGACATGACCAAGGAAGCTTCTTATACCTTTGATGTCCTTGGGACATGACATCTTTTCAATAGCATCAACCTTGGCTTTATCAACCTCAATACCTCTTTCAGAAACTTTATGCCCCAAAACAATACCTTCATTAACCATAAAGTGGCACTTTTCCCAATTCAAGACAAGATTAGTTTCTTCACATCTTTGCAAAACTCGGTCAAGGTTGCTTAAGCAATCGTTAAAAGAGGACCCATGGACGAAAAAATCATCCATGAAAACCTCACAAATCTTTTCACAAAAGTCAGAGAGTATAGCCATCATGCATCTTTGAAAGGTAGCAGGTGCATTACATAAACCAAAAGGCATACGTCTATAAGCAAAAGTACCAAAAAGGCAAGTAAAAGTAGTCTTTGATTGATCATTGGCTGACACAGGTATTTGAGAGAAACCAGAATAACCATCTAGAAAGCAAAAATGAGTATGTTTGGATAATATTTCTAGCATTTGATCGATCAAAGGTAGGGGGTAATGATCTTTTTAGTAGCTTTATTTAATTTGCGGAAATCAATTACCATCCTATAACCTATAATAATTCTTTGCGGGATCAACTCATCTTTATCATTAGGAACGACAGTAATACCTTCCTTCTTAGGGACACAATGGACAGGACTTACCCACTGACTATCAGCAACTGGATAAATTATACCTGCCTCAAGAAGCTTTAGTATTTCCTTTCTTACCACTTCCTTCATCTTAGAATGCAGCCATCGTTGATGATCATGAACTAGTTTGGCATCTTCCTCCAAATTTATTTTGTGTTGACACAGAGTGGGAGTAATGCCCTTAAGATCATCAAGAGTATATCCAATAGCAGCACGATGCTTCTTTAGAGTTTTCAATAATCTATCTTCTTCATGCTCTGAAAGGTTAGCACTAATAATAACAGGATATATCTTTTTCTCATCAAGATAAGCATATTTAAGAGTATCAGGTAACGGTTTAAGCTCAAACACGGGATCACCCTTGGGTGGAGGAGGATCCCCTAGGATTTAAATAGGCAAATCGTGTTTCGGGATGGGTTCCTGTTTAAAGAATACTTCATCTATTTCCCTTCTTTCATTCATAAACATATCATTTTCATGGTCTAGCAAATATTGTTCTAAAGGATCACTAGGAGGCACGGCAATAGAAGCAAGACCAATAATTCCATCTTTACTAGGCAATTCCTCTTCACGGTGTTGTCTACGAAATTTAGAGAAATTAAATTCATGAGACATATCACCTAAACCAATAGTAACAACATCTTTTTTGCAATCTATCTTAGCATTAACAGTGTTCAAGAAGGGTCTACCGAATATGATGGGACAAAAGCTATCTTGTGGGGAACCAAGAAAAAGAAAATCAATAGGATATTTATTTTTTCCACACAAGACTTCAACATCTCTAACAATTCCAATTGGTGAAATAGTATCTCTATTGGCAAGTTTAATTATGACATCAACATCTTCTATCTTAGCAGGTGCAATATCATGCATACTTTCTTTGTATAAGTCATGAGGTATAGCACTAGCACTGGCACCCATATCACATAAGCCATGATAACAATGATCTCCTATCTTAACAGAAATAACAGGCATGCCTACCAAAGATCTAGGTTTATCTTTAGCACAAGGTTTAGCAATTCTAGCAGTCTCATCACAGAAATGAATAACATGCCCATCAATATTATCAGACAAGAGATCTTTAACAATAGCAATATTAGGTTCAACTTTAATTTTCTTAGGAGGTGTATAGGTTCTAATATTGCTTTTACTAACCACAGTTGAGGCTTTAGCATGATCTTTTATCCTAGCGGGGAAAGGTGGTTTCTCAACATAAGTAGGAACAATAGGATCATTATAAGTGATAGTCTTTTCTTCAACTTTAATAGGTGCATCTACTTTTACTTCCATGGTAGGGTGATATTTAAACCACTTCTCCCTAGGGAGATCAACATGAGTAGCAAAAGATTTACAGAAAGAAGCTACTATCTCAGAGTCAAGTCCATATTTAGTGCTAAATTTAAGGAAAACATTGGTATCCATAAAAGATTTAACACAATCAAACTTAGGTGTCATACCTGACTCCTTACCTTCGTCGAGGTCCCAGTATTCAGAGTTAAGTTTAATTCTTTCCAATAAATCCCATTTGAATTCAATAGTCTTCGTCATAAAAGAGCCAGCACAAGAAGTATCGAGCATGGTGCGACTGTTATTAGAAAGCCGAGCATATAAATTTTGAATAATCATTTCTCTTGAGAGCTCATGATTGGGGCACGAATATAACATTGATTTAAGCCTCCCCCAAGCTTGAGCGATGCTTTCTCCTTTGCGAGGCCAAAAATTATATATATAATTGCGATCACGGTGAACAAGATGCATAGGATAAAACTTCTGATGAAATTCCAATTTCAATCGTTTGTAGTTCCATGACCCTGTATCATCACATAGCCTATACCATGTCAATGCATCTTTGTTCAAAGATAAAGGGAAGACCTTCTTCTTAATAACATCTCCGGGTACACCTGCAAGCTTAAATAATCCACAAACTTCATCCACATACATTAGGTGCTCATCAGGATGCATTGTTCCATCTCCTGCAAAAGGATTAGCTAGCAGTTTTTCTATCATACCCGAAGGAGTTTCAAAGCAGACATTTTCATTTTAATTTTCATCTTCATTTTCAGTAGGTTCAGTAGGTTGAGGAGCAACTCTTTGCTCCACTGGTCGGGGTGAAGATACCCCGAATAAGCCCCTCAGAGGATTACTTTCCATAGTAACAAGTGACAGTAAATTTCAGCACACTATATAAATTTTCCTTACCAAATTCCACCTACCAAAGAAGCTTCACTACCCGGCAACGGTGCCAGAAAAGAGTCTTGATGACCCACAAGTATAGGGGATCTATCATAGTCCTTTTGATAAGTAAGAGTGTCGAACCCAACGAGGAGCAGAAGGAAATGATAAGCGGTTTTCAGCAAGGTATTCTCTGCAAGCACTGAAATAATAGGTAACAGATAGTTTTGTGATAGGATAATTTGTAACGAGCAACAAGTAACAAAACTAAATAAAGTGCAGAAAGGTGGCCCAATCCTTTTTGTAGCAAAGGACAAGCCTGGACAAACTCTTATATAGAGAAAAATGATCCCAAGGACACATGGGAATATCGTCAAGCTAGGTTTCATCATGTTCATATGATTCGCGTTCGGTACTTTGATAATCTGATATGTGGGTGGACCGGTGCTTGGGTCCTGCCCTTACTTGGACAAACATCCCACTTATGATTAACCTCTATTGCAAGCATCCGCAACTACAACAAAAGTATTAAGGTAAACCTAACCATAGCATGAAACATATGGATCCAAATCAGCCCCTTACGAAGCAACGCATAAACTAGGGTTTAACCTTCTGTCACTGTAGCAACCCATCATCTACTTATTACTTCCCAATGCCTTCCTCTAGGCCCAAATAATGGTGAAGTGTCATGTAGTCGATGTTGAAATAACACCACTAGAGGAGAGACAACATACATCTCATCAAAATATGGAACGAATACCAAATTCACATGACTACTAATAGCAAGACTTCTCCCATGTCCTCAGGAACAAACGTAACTACTCACAAAGCATATTCATGTTCATAATCAGAGGGGTATTAGTGTGCACATAGGATCTGAACATATGATCTTCCACCAAATAAACCAACTAGCATCAACTACAAGGAGTAATTAACACTACTAGCAACCCACAGGTACCAATCTCGGACTTGGAGACAAGAATTGGATACAAGAGATGAACTAGGGTTTTGAGAGGAGATGGTGCTGGTGAAGATGTTGATGGAGATTGCTCTCTCCTGATGAGAGGCGCGTTGGTGATGACGATGGTGATGATTTCCCCCTCCCGGAGGGAAGTTTCCCCGGCAGAACAACTCCGCCAGAGCCCTAGATTGGTTCCGCCAAGGTTCCGCCTCGTGGCGGCGGAGTCTCGTCCAGAAAGATGGCTTATGATGTTTTCCTCATCGAAAGACTCCATATAGCATAAGATGGTCATCGGAGGGCCACCAGGGGGCCCACGAGGCAGGGGGTGCGCCCAGGGGGTAGGGCGCACCCCTCACCCTCGTGGGCAGGGTATGGCCCCCTTGGTGAACTTCTTGCTCTCAGTATTTTTTATATATTCTGAAAATGACTTCCGTGAAGTTTCAGGACTTTTGGAGCTGTGCAGAATAGGTCTCTAATATTTGCTCCTTTTCTAGCCCAGAATCCCAGCTGCCGGCATTCTCCCTCTTTATGTAAACCTTGTAAAATAAGATAGAATAGGCATAAGTATTTTGACATAATGTGTAATAACAACCCATAATGCAATAAATATCGATATAAAAGCATGATGCAAAATGGATGTATCAACCACCTGCATCGCCGCTTCGTCACGACAGTGAACCGGCCTCTTCTTCGGCGGGAGCGGCCCTGGATCATCATGGGGGGCCTTTCCTTTCTCTTCAGCGAAGAACCTTCGGATAGGCGCCATTACTGCCGACAGTGGAGCAAGGAGGGAAGAAGCACGCGAACAAGGAAGAGATGGGCGACGGGGGCTCTGCCCCCCCTCCCCATTTATATCAGAAGAAGGCCAATCGGCGCCTCCCACAATCACAAGTAATGATGATCTTCCTTGCATGTTGCAGGGAGTTGTCCAGTCGAGCAGTTGTCAAGGCAGCATGGGGAAGCGGAGATGCCCACGTCCAATCAACCGCCACGCGTCAACCACGGCCGCAGGCTTTTGGGGCTCGCGGTGCTCCATGCTTGACCTTTGGCTTCACCTCGAAGCCAAGCCCGAGGACGCCTTGGGCCCGGGGGCTACTGTCGGTGTTCTAGGAGCGGGGGTCCCCAGACTTGCCTGCCTGCGGCCCACGGCGCGGCTGTGCGAGCAGGCCTGTATAGCCCATCTTCATCAACGAGGCATTCAAGACCCTCGCGCCGCGGACGACGCAAGACCTCCTCAGGAGCGGCCTCGCCAGGCAGGCTTACGAGGTGTGGAGATATAAAGGCGGGGCAAACCTCGCGACGCTCTCATGACATGAGCCATGACGATCGGGATCAGGCGGCCACCAGCGCGCGCAGCGTCCTTATTTCCTCTTTGGTGCCAAGGGGGCAAGCGCAGGCGCGGAATACCGAGGCATCAAGCAAAGGTTTCCATATCAGTGCAATGAGACCAAGACCACGAGGACGGCAAGACGGAGGTCACCGTGGATCCCAAGATGGTGTCACCACCAGAGTCTTTTGCAGGCGAAGACTACTTTTGTCAGGATAAGCTGTACTAGCTGTCCCCTCTCAAATTGGCCATTGTTGGCTCCCTTCCCGCTCGATATTTGGGGAGAGGACCAGGGCCTCTATAAATAGGACTAGCCACCACAGTAGAAGGCAACAAAGCCTGAGCTGATTGAATCTTCACCCACGCAAGTTCACCAAGCACAAGAACACCTCAACCTCAGGAGGTTGTTCTTCTCCTTGCACTTTTCATCATCAGCCCAAGAGGCAATCCACCACCACACACTGGAGTAGGGTATTACACCACAACGATGGCCCGAACCAGTATAAATCTTGTGTCCCTTGTGTTGTGAGTTCATCGAGTTCGTCCACAAGATCTTAGAGAGCTAGGGCGTGGATTGGTAGGATGGAAAGAACTTCGCGCGCACCCCAGAGTTCGAACCTTAAGGGTTTTGTCGGAACCCGAGATCCAACATCAACCAAGTGCACACCAGCCATGACCTTAAAATTGATATGGTGAAGCAGATGCACCAAAAATATGAGGTATACATTCTTCCTTTAATACATTATGCATATCATGTCAGCCCCCAAGTCTACTGTATATGATAAGCTTGAATATGCGGTAGACTTAGAATAATCATAAGCATCTTTGGTAGAATCCTTCCAAGGCTAGTTTTTGCCATTAGAGTTTAAAACGGATTTTAAATAATTAACATTGCATCCGTAGTCCCCAAGGAACGGTTTAATCAGCATGAATGAGCCGGTCCTGTTCACCATTGTTTTAGAAAGGAGAGCTTACCTGTGTAGCCCCCATGAGTCGGCTATGATTGTTTACGGCACAGATGGGTCATCATAAAATAGTAAGGAGACGCAAGCAATATGCATTAGCCCCCAAGTGCTAAGTACTCTTGCTTGCAAAGTGCTTGGGACTTTATTCACCTAAATCGTAGTATGAAGAATTTTTTGACATGCATTAGCCCCCAAGTGCCAAGTGTTGTTGCTTGCAAAAGGCTTGGGACTTATATTCCTGTAACCCGGATATGAATGTGTTTACAACTCTGTGCATCTGCAGGATGCCACTCCTCAACTTGAATCGCAATTGACTGATGCAAAGACCCGGCTAGAGAATCAAGAATCTGAGACCCGGAAAGCCGATTCAAAATTCCAATTTAGCGTGGCTGAAACAGAAAAGCTGAAGACTAGTTTTGAGGCTGAAAGAAACGCCTGGGCTGAAGAGAAAACTGCCTTGACGCGGCGGTCTGAAAAGGCGGAGGTGGCTCTTCAAGAGGTGACCACTGAACTTACTAGTTTAAAACACCGTGTATCCCAGATGGTTTATGCTATCTTTGGTGAGTCGCCTTGCTAGCATCAAAATTGAATCACTTCCTTGATGGTATAAACCAGCTCTAATCAATCCATAATTATTACTCGGGTCCCAGGAGTAGCAAGCTTAGCCAAGAAATGCTTGTGAAGCTCAAGGTTGTTTATACACTTGTTGAACAACTATATACCAGAACTCAGTGCGCACTGGCCATGATTTCTCCGACTAATCAAGAACCTACTCTCTTGAGTGATGTCTTGAAAAAACCTTCTATTATGCCTGCTAGGATTAACGAGATGAAGTGGTCATCTGCAAGAGCCGGTGCCGTGACAGCTTTAAGCCGGGCCAAGGCATGGCTAGCAGAACTAGACCCGCCCGAGATAGCTACTGGGTATCCAAGCTTAAAAGAAGATGGCACTCCCTTTGAGAAGAAAGACTTTGCTGCCTATGTGAAGGAGATATGCCCCCTGGCCGGCCTGATTGCCAATGAGACGGATCTTTCAAGATACCAACCGGCTTATGACATGGAGAATCAGAAGATGCCTACACTGTCTTATAAAGTGATGGATCTAACCCCCTATCCGTAAGCATACTTTCGCCCCTAAAGTTGAACCGTACGAACTTATAGATGATGAAGTTGAATTTCAAGCCTTGTGTGGCATCGATTGGTCATCACCGAATTTCTAGATGGTGGAGGAGGACGAAGAATTGGAGAAGGTTGATCCTAAAGCCTCAAGTCGTCAAGGCCAAGAAGAGTGAGCTGTCGGGCGGTTTAAATATTTGATCCTTTGAAAACACTTGATCTTTTTACCTCGCTGAGTCATGTAATAGGCTAGTGAAACTTTGCTCTGTCGTGCCATCGTGCATGTTTGTGTTTTGCGCAACACTGTTTGATCCGCCACTTGAAAAGCTATCATTTTACGCTCATGATAACATTGATTTATGCAGATGAGATTTAGCATTATCCTGCACACAAGTAGATCGCAAGTGCCCTGGCGTTTTACCGTGGGACGGGTCACAATACCCGATATAAAACCACTGGTGACTAAAATAGTTTATAAGCAGGGCTGGTTTAATTGTAATTAGATATAATCAAAAATATCATACCTGTGATATATGATTAAATTGCCGGCTTACCATACCAATGCAGTAAGGGTGATAACCCATAACTTGGAAAACAATATTTCCAAATATTCAATATCATCATGAAAATCCAGCCAAGTTGGGCTATTATCATATATTGGCGACTTATCGTCAAAAGCCAGTCCGGGTTATCAAAAATCCCAGATATGCTCAAATATGAGCCATAAGGATGAAGGCCACATGGCCTGAATTGTCTCCAGCCATATTTTAATACGGCATAGACATATGAACCTAAGAATACTCAGAAAAAGTTAATGAATAAAATCGAGAAAAACGAGGCTTTCATAGGCTGCCAAGCCTAAAGATCCAAGGCTTTCAGGGGCCGGCAAGCCACTGAGTTAACCTTTTACACTTTGTGATTTCGGCCTCACGTGACCGCCGTTTTCTTGACAAGTTGAGGGTCTATGTAGGATTGACTGTCAAGAGTTCGGCTTGTCATTGCAGGATTACCCAGGCGGAGTGGAAGATTCTACAAAGCAGGAGAACCCGGAAAGTTTTGATGAATACACTTGGGGTTCCAAACCAGCTCACAAGGGTAGTAACGCTATGTTCTCTTTGGTGAATACACCTATGTTTGAACGGGAAGCCCCCAAGTGCTTTGTGGCGTTGAGCCGATCAAGAGGGATATTCACAACTATGCTCGATGAGCAGGAAGCCCCCAAATGGCCATTGGAAGTTTGGCATTGAGCCGATCAAGAGGGATATTCACAGCAATGCTCAATGAGCAGGAAGCCCCCAAGTGACCATTAGAAGTGTGGCATTGAGCCGATCAAGAGGGATACTCACAGCTATGCTCAATGAGCAGGAAGCCCCCAAGTGACCATTGGAAGTTTGGCATTGAGCCGATCAAGAGGGATATTCATAGCTATGCTCAATGAGCAGGAAGCCCCCAAGTGACCATTAGAAGTGACAAAAGACTTGTTATTCTTGGAAAAAAAATGACAGAGGACCTGCATTATCAAGGATGTAAGCTTTATTATAATCATCATAATATATACATTGTCAAGATATGTACATTGTAAGAGCCAGTGGCTCAAGTGTAGTAAGGCCAAATATGAGAAATGTTCAACGGCCGACGAGTCTCCTCCTCCGACGTGCGTGAGTTCTTGTGGTCTCGAACATCGATAAGGTAGTACGATCCATCATTCAGATTCTTGCTGACAATAAAAGGCCCTTCCCAAGGTGGGGATAGTTTATGCATATCAGTCTGATCCTGAATAAGCCGGAGCACCAGGTCACCTTCTTGAGAAGTGTTGGTCTTAACCCGGTGGCTGTGATAGCGACGCAGATCTTGCTGGTAAATCGCCGAATGAGCCGCCACGATGTCACGCTCCTCATCTAACAGGTCAAGTGCATCCCGACGTGCTTTTTCATTGTTAGCTTCAACATAAGCCGCCACGCGGGGCGAGTCATGACGGATGTCACCAGGGAGAACCGCCTCTGCTCCGTAAACCATAAAGAAGGGCATGTAACCCGTAGATCTGTTGGGGGTAGTATTGATACTCCATAGTACTGAGGGTAACTCCTCCACCCAACAACCTGGTGTCCTCTGCAAAGGAACCATAAGCCGGGGCTTGATGCCTCTCAAAATTTCTTGATTAGCTCTCTCAGCTTCACCATTGGATTGGGGGTGAGCCACTGACGAGACATCAAGTCGACTATGCTCACGTTGACAAAACTCTTTCATAGCACCCTTGGATAGATTAGTGCCATTATTAGTTATAATGGACATTTTTATGCATTAACTGAGTTTTCAATGCATTTATGTGCACAATTCAAATTTGAACTACATGCACATGCTCCAGTGCATATAAATTGGTTGAAAAATCAAAGTTGTATCCTTGGGTGCATGATTAGGTCCCATGCAAGAAATGGGAATGAATTTCAAACACCAGGGCACCATTGATTGCCGGCAAAACATTGAGATGCCTGGTTTTTAAATTCTGGTAAATCCAAAACTCGTCTGAAATTCATGAAACTTGGCATGCTACCATGGAGCGGCATCAACATGTCGTGGTAAAAAAATGGTCCCATTTGTGGCAGGTTTGGGTATATGCTTCTTACAAACCAGAGCTTCTCACAACAAGCATGATGGTTTTCGGTAGGGAACGTCCCACCTTTGGGGAAGAAACGATATCCATTGCCTCTTATTGCTTTCAATTTTTTTTCTCATGTCAACATAGAACAACATGAGTTTTGTGTCAATTTTTGTGATTTTTCGGGGTTCGTTTGGAAATTTTTATGCATTAACTGAGTTGTCAATGCATTTATGTGCATAATTGAAATTTGAACTACATGCACATGCTCCAATGCATATAAATTGGTTGAAAAATCAAATCTGTGTCCTTGGGTGCATGCTTAGGTCCCATTTAAGAAATGAGAATGAATTTCAAACACCAGGGCACCATTGATTGCCGGCAAAACATTGAGATGCCTTCTTTTTAAATTCTAGTAAATCCATAACTCGTCTGAAATTCATGAAACTTGGCATGCTATCATGTAGCGGCATCAACATGTCGTGATAAAAAATTTGTCCCATTTGGGGCAGGTTTGGGTATATGCTTCACACAAACCAGAGCTTCTCACAACAAGCATGATGGTTTCGGTAGGGAACGCCCCACCTTTGAAGACGAAATGATATCCATTGCCTCTTATTGCTTTCAAATTTTTCTCGTGTCAACATATAACATCAGGAGTGTTGTGTCAACTTTTGTGATTTTTCGGGGTTCGTTTGGGCATTTTTATGCATTAACTGAGTTTTCAATGCATTTATGTGCATAATTCAAATTTGAACTACATGCACATGCTCAAGTGCATATAAATTGGTTTTAAAATCAAATCTTTGTCCTTGGGTGCATGCTTAGGACCCATTCAAGAGATGGAAATGAATTTCAAACACCAGGGCACCGTTGATTGCCGGCAAAACATTGATATGCCTGGTTTTTAAATTCTAGTAATTCAAAACTCGTCTAAAATTCATGAAACTTGGCATGCAATCATAGAGCAGCATCAACATGCCATGGTAAAAAAATTGTCCCGTTTGGGGCAGGTGAGGGTATATGCTTCTCACAAACTAGAGCTTCTCACAACAAGCATGATGGTTTCGGTAGGGAACGTCCCTCCTTTGGGGACGAAACGATATCCATTGCCTCTTATTGCTTTCAAATTTTTCATGTCCATTTTGAGAGAAGGCGCACTCGAATAATGACAGCCAACGAAGGCATTTTGAAAAAATAGATGCCACTTTAATATCTCAAATGGTTGTATAATTCAAACCGTGTGCATTCTGTTAACCATTCACATGACGCCACGTGTCTTGGTTTTAGTGGATGTAGGACGTGTTGTGCAGACAGCTGCTTGACCTCGACTGAACAGGAGGCGTGCGGGCGTCGTCCGGTGCGTAGGCTAACCGAGAGGTGTGCTAGCTGTCCTCGAATGCGTAGGTTCACCGGGAAGCGTGCAAGCTGTACGCTGCACAGGCTCACTGGGAAGCGAGCCCTTTGACTTCCATGGCCACCCGCCTTGCTCGTATCCTCTCCATTAATGGCGCCCAAGCCGCAGTTTAATTCGGTCTATCAATATAAAATACTCATCGTAAACGTTTTAGTTAGAACACCCGTATGAAAACAGACAGCTTCCCCGGGAAGCCAAGAGAAAATGTGCCGAGCAGGATTTCTGTAGCTCTTGATCGCAGAAGTTTTAGATAGAACACTCGTATGCAAAGTGAGAATAGTGTAGGATTTGTGCATCCCTTCAACGCAAACGTTTGTTTTGGATGACCCGTGTGCAAGCACGTACAAACAATTTGGTAAGATTTTTCAATCCTTGTAACACTGCGATTTGTCAAAATATGCAGCTAAAAATCACTAGCACTATCTAATTTTTCTAACTAAAATTCAGTAACTAACCATATATTTCATTCATAGATTAAGAAGCTGTTCTTAATTTATACAAACAGTTCAACTCGACAGCTGAACCGACCAAACTTGCGCTATAAGCCGTCTGCGGCAGCGGGGTAACAGGACGTGCGAGAGGAGGAAGAAAGGCCATGCATACGTACGGTTAATAAAACGTTTGTGATTTAATTACCTACTATACCACCGTCCTGGTTTATAAGTATGATTTAACTAATAAAATACGAATGCATGTTGCCAAACATTATATAGTTGGATTTGTATTTGTACATAGTTTCCAATTATATAATTTTTATAACATGCATTAACATTTTGTTGGTTAAATTTGAGGGCAAAGTATGGCACATAATATAAATGAGACTATAGACTACACGGAGGACGGTGGTATGCTCTATGTAGTGACGCAGTTGTCGGCCGACTTGTAGGCAACCATTTCCTGCTGTTCAACTGCTCTTTGCGTGTGGTTGCTTGCAGCTCAGGAAGCCGCGGCGTGCTCTGCTCGCATCCCACCACGCGCGCTCTGCTCTCGCGTCCCTCCAGGTGCTCTACCCTCGTCCCTCCACGCGCGCTGCTAGTGTTTGGGACCGGCGCACGATCACGCACGTTCATGTGTGCAAGCGGTTGCGCCGGGCGCGGCGCGACGATGCAGTTACCCGCTGCAAAAACTGCCATGTGGACACCCGAGAATCCACGCCGCCTGGCCCCCTTTTATTCCTGCGGCCATTTACCTTCATCTCTCGACTCACATGACACAATAAGCACACCCATGAGGAAACATACAGAGAGGACATCCAGCAGTTCCAATGGCGCTCCCCGTGGCTCCAATGGCGCTCCCAGCGGCCGACGACGACAGCTGTGGGAAGTTCACCGCGCATCATGTAGTGGACGCCCACGTGAGGGGGAAGGCCGTCTCGGTGGTGTACATGAACGATCCAGTCTCGGTGGAGAGCTCCATCCAAACTATGGAGCAGTTCCTTGCCGAGGACAAGTACCGAGTGGTCGGCTTCGACCTCGAGTACACCATCGGTCGTGCCGGGCACGATCAGAAGGTTGCCATTGCCCAGTTGTGCGTGCGACATGACGTCCTCGTCTACCACTACCACCTTGACACAAGGCCTTGCAAGCATTTGTCCAGGTTTATCAACAACTCCGACTACAATTTCGCTATGGTGGACACCACCAACGATCTAAAAGCGCTCAAGGTTTCGGACTTGAAATGCCCAAATCTTGTCAACATCCAGCACCACTACCAGGTCTAGGGCAGCGAGAAAAACAAACTGAACACCTTGGTTGACCTTGCCTCGGCCATCATCAACCCCTACTACGCAAAGATGAAGGAAGAGAGCAACAAGGACAAGAACGCCTAGCACAGTGTGTGGAATGAGAGACTGGATGAACAACATGTCAAGTACGCGGCCATGGATGCGTACACAAGCTACGAAATGTAAAGGCAGGTTGTTGATATGAGGAACTGTCTTCTTCCTGAACGAGACGAGGGATCGAGCCACATAGCAGTGGCAGGAGCGTCAGAAGAAGTAGATGACTAGACGATCGTTTCTCCTACTTTAGAATGCATGCAATTGTTTATTGATGTGTGTGTGAATGATCTGTCTAGTCACTTATGTAATTGGATGTTTATTTCAGTTATATATATACATGTTATTCTACTATAGACAGAGCAATTCACACGGCATATTAGCAGCAATCGTCTGTGTTATTATTGGTCTTCACACACATTTCTGATTACGGACCTGTTTGCCGCATATGACACACATCTTGTTCAGTTGAACCGTTTCCATTGTGTTGCCTAATCACACACAGTTCATCCTAGTGAACCGTATGATGTATATCGCACACGCCTTCACCTGGCTACCCATTTCTTTTGTTCCTCCTCGTCCAAAATAGTTAATTGAGCTGAACCGTATGACGTGCATCGCACACGCAATGAAATTCTGAACCGTGTTTGATGCATCCGTCATCGCAAACGTTTTGCACCTTTTTGGACGGTTTTTTTACACCACCATTTGCGATTATGGCATCGCACACAGTTTCGTCGAAGGTTCTCTGATCGTAGTGTCGCGTTTGGACCATCCTGCAGTAGTGTATTAATGGCCCGTTATGGTCGGGCCATAAAATAGAAGATTTCCACTCTAGCCCATTTTACGGCCCTTTTGCGGACCGTTATTGGTCCATGAATAGTATGGCCCATGTTCTGCGAAATGATTATACGGCCCGTAGAGGCCCATGGATCCTATGGCCCGTAGAAGGCGCATGGTTACTACGGCCCGTAGAAGGCCCATGAATCATATGGCACGTATGAAGCACATGGTCACTACACCAGGTAGCAGGACCATGGTTACAATAGTCCATGTGTTGCCATGGTTATTGTGGCCTAGTTATAAAAATAGGTTATTGTGGTCACTAAATAAACGCAGAAAAAGAACTATGGTGACTACAAGCAAACAACTAAACAAGACAATAAGGAAATAAATAAGCAAGCAACTAACGCTAGGCTATTATGGCTATTACACATATTACATCCACTAGCCATCAAAGCTCGCCACTAGTGCAAATATAAGGAACAAAGCAGCATATTACATACACTGGCCATCTTAATTGGCCACCAGTGCAAATAAACGCGGCAGCAAAACAAGTCCATAACTGAAACAACTTCAGAAAATCTCAAGAAACGTTATCCTGGGTAACCACCATGCCGGCAATAAGCTTAGCAAGCTTATTAGCTTACTCCTGTTTGGCGCTAAAATCCTCCAACGCTTGTTGTTGCTCCAGAAAGTATGCATCTGAATTCTCCAGGGACTTCCGCAGTCCTTCGGCTTCTTGTCGCAGCACAACTGATTGATGTCTTCCAGCTTGTAGTTGAGACTCAAGAAACCGAACTGATTCAGACAGTGAGTTTGAATAGCTTGTGCCAGCAGTAGTGGCCAGTAACTCAAACACTTCACCAAGACATGACTTTGGGGTTGTCTCACTGTCTTCAAGATAGTTTTCCTTAGCTGTTTTATCAGCTTTGTTGGAAACCAACAAGGATGTCTCACTATCCTGAACCTTATCTGCATTACTTCCTTTAACATTTCTTAATAAGGCACTCTTACCCAATATTCTGTCAGCATTCTAAAATAAGAAACAAGCAGACACATAAGTATATGCAATTCATTTTGGTGAACCAGTTCATTAGTAAGGTGGGCATGATTAAACTACCAAGTCTTCTATTGCCAAGTAGTGCATAATAAAAGCATGAAACAAACATATATATATATATCCTATGGTCACTGCATTGTGTTGCCAAATCAAAATAGAGACACAGTTCAAATAATATCAGTTCAAGACAAAGCAACACTGAAAGAATACAAAGCATGGGAAACTACACGGCACAACAAGATTTTAGATGGGTACCACGGGTCTACTGATGACCCACAACTATAGGGGATCGCAACAGCTTTCGAGGGTAGAGTATTCAACCCAAATTTATTGATTCGACACAAGGGGAGCCAAACAATATTCTCAAGTATTATCAGCTGAGTTGTCAATTCAACCACCTGGAAACTTAGTATCTGTAGCAAAGTGTTTAGTAGCAAAGTAATATGATAGTGATGGTAACGGTAACAAAAGAGTAACGAAAGCAAAGTAATGTTTTTGGTATTTTGTAGTGATTGTAACAATAGCAACGGGAAAGTAAATAAGCGTAAACTAGTATATGGAAAGCTTGTAGGCATCGGATCAATGATGGATAATTATGCCAGATGTGGTTCATCATGTAACAGTCATAACATAGGGTGACACAGAACTAGCTCCAATTCATCAATGTAATGTAGGCATGTATTCCGAATATAGTCATACGTGCTTATGTGAAAGAACTCGCATGACATCTTTTGTCCTACCCTCCCGTGGTAGCGGGGTCCTAATGGAAACTAAGGGATATTAAGGCCTCCTTTTAATAGAGAGCCGGAACAAAGCATTAGCACATAGTGAATACATGAACTCCTCAAACTACGGTAATCACCGGTAAGTATCCCGATTATTGTCACTTCGGGGTTAACGGATCAAAACACATAATAGGTGACTATAGACTTGCAAGATAGGATCAAGAACTCTCATATATTGATGAAAACATAATAGGTTCAGATCTGAAATCATGGCACTCGGGCCCTAGTTACAAGCATTAAGCATAGCAAAGTCATAGCAACATCAATCTCAGAACATAGTGGACACTAGGGATCAAACCCTAACAAAACTAACTCGATTACATGATAAATCTCATCCAACCCATCACCGTCCAGCAAGCCTACGATGGAATTACTCACGCACGGCGGTGAGCATCATGAAATTGGTGATGGATGATGGTTGGTGATGACGATGGCGACGGATTCCCCTCTCCGGAGCCCCGAACGGACTCCAGATTAGCCCTCCCGAAAGGTTTTAGGGCTTGGCGGCGGCTCCGTATCGTAAAACGCGATGATTTCTTCTCTCCGGTTTTTTACTCCCCGAAAGCAGATATATAGAGTTGGAGTTGGAGTCGGGAGGTCTCTAGGGGGCCCACGAGGTAGGGGCGTGCCCTAGGGGGGGCGCCCCCACCCTCGTGAGCAGGGTGTGGGCCCCCTGGTCTTCATCTTTGGCGAGGATTTTTTATTATTTATTGTAAGATATTCCGTGGAGTTTCAGGTCATTCTGAGAACTTTTGTTTTCTGCACATAAAACAACATCATGGCAATTCTGCTAAAAACAGTGTTAGTCCGGGTTAGTTCCATTCAAATCATACAAGTTAGAGTCCAAAACAAGGGCAAAAGTGTTTGGAAAAGTAGATACGACGGAGACGTATCAACTCCCCCAAGCGTAAACCCTTGCTTGTCCTCAAGCAATTCAGTTGACAAACTGAAAGAAATAAAGAAAAACTTTTACAAACTCTGTTTGCTCTTGTTGTTGTAAATATGTCAAGCTAGCATTCAAGTTTTCAGCAAAGATTATAACTAACCACATTTGCAATAATTCTCAGGTCTCATGATTACTCATATCAATAACATAATCAACTAGCAAGCCATAATAATAAATCTCGGATGGCAACACTTTCTCAAAACAATCATAATATGATATAACAAGATGGTATCTCGCTAGCCCTTTCTAATACCACAAAACATAAATGCAGAGCACCTTTAAAGATCAAGGACTGACTAGACATTGTAATTCATGGTAAAAGAGATCCAATCATAGTCACACCCAATATAAATTAACAGTGATGAATGCAAATGACAGCTGCGCTCTCCAGCTAGTGCTTTTAATAAGAGGGTGATGACTCAACATAAAAGTAAATGGATAGGCCCTTTGCAGAGGGAAGCAGGGATTTGTAGAGGTGCCAGAGCTCGGTTTAGAAATAGAGATAATTAACATTTTCAGCGGTATACTTTCATTGTCAACATAATAACCAAGAGATGGCGATATCTTCCATGCCACACACATTATAGGCGGTTCCCAAACAGAATGGTAAAGTTTATACTCCCCCTCCACCAACAAACATCAATCCATGGCTTGCTCGAAACAGCGAGTGCCTCCAACTAACAACAGTCCCAGGGGGAGTTTTGTTTTGCAATTATTTTGATTTAGTTTGCATAAAGCATGGGACTGGGCATCCCGGTGACCAGCCATTTTATCTCGTGAGTGAGGAGCGGAGTCCACTCTTGAGAATAACCCGCCTAACATGGAAGATACAGGCAGCCCTAGTTGATACATGAGCTATTCGAGCATACAAAACAAGATATTTATTTGAAGGTTTAGAGTTTGGCACATACAAATTTACTTGGAACGGCAGGTAGATACCGCATATAGGAAGGTATAGTAGACTCATCTGGAATAACTTTGGGGTTTAACGGAGTGGATGCACAAGCAGTATTCCCACTTAGTACAGGTGAAGGCTAGCAAAAGACTGGGAAGCGACCAGCTAGAGAGCGACAACAGCCATGTACATGCACTAAAATTAATAAACATTGGATGCAAACATGAGTAGGATATATTCCACCATGAACATAAATATCTTGAACGCTATGTTGATTTGTTTCAACTACATGCGTGAACATGTGCCCAGTCAAGTCACTTCAATCATTCAAAAGAGGATACCACCCTATCATACCACATCATAACCATCTCAATAGCATGTTGGCACGCAAGGTAAACCATTATAACTCATAGCTAATCAAGCATGGCACAAGCAACTATGATCTCTAATTGTCATTGCAAACATGTTTATTCATAACAAGCTGAATCAAGAACGATGAAATCATCATATTTACAAAAACAAAAGAGGTCGAGTTCATACCAGCTTTTCTCATCTCAGTCAGTCCATCATATATCATCATAATTGCCTTTCACTTGCACGACCGAACGATGTGAATAATAATAAGAGTGCACGTGCATTGGACTAAGCTGGAATCTGCGAGCATTCAATAAACAGGAGAAGACAAGGCAATATGAGCTCTTTTGTCAGATAAACAATAATGCATATAAGAGCCACTTCAACAATTTAATTATGGTCTTCTCCTATTGACCCCCAAAGAAAAGAAAAGAAATAAAACTATTTACACGGGAAAGCTCCCAACAAGCAAAAGAAGAACAGTAAATATTTTTGGGTTTTATTTTTAATTACTACTACAAGCATGGAAAGTAAATTACTACTATTTTTTGGTTTTTCTTAAGGTTTATTAAACACACAAGAAGAAAGCATAAAAAGGAAAACAAACTAGCATGGATGATACAATGAAAAAGTATGAGCACCGACATCTAGCAATGAGTGTGTGTGAACATAAATGTAATGTCGATGGGAAATACGTACTCCCCCAAGCTTAGGCTTTTGGCCTAATTTGGTCTATGGCCACGGCTGGCCTGGCGGATATCCATAATAATAGTTTGGGTCATACTGCGATGAGGAAGAAGAAGGTTCTGATTGCCACTAGATGGCAATCATCTATGGATCCCACTGATAGTTAGACTATCGTGAAGGATCAAATTGTGGTTCCCGTTCTGGCTCCTCGGCTGGTGCAGGGTTCCGGTAGGCGTGGATAGCCATCAACGGAACAAGGTACGTGCCTACAGTCAAATCAAACAAAGAAGGAGCAGGCCAGGTAATAGTCTCAGGATGATGTTTATTAAAGAACAATTGATATTTAAGCTCTCCTGCCCTATTCTTAATAATAAAATCATGTGCCACCATACTTTTATAATCTAGATAAACACAAGGTAGCACTTTTTATTCCTTCTCAGCATGCCTAATAGGTATGTTAAAATGTGTGGCTAGGCGTGTAGCATAGATGCCTCCAAAGACGGGACCCTTAGTACGGTTCATACTTAACCGTCTAGCAATAATGCCGCCCATATTAAAAGTGTTATCACTGTATAAACTGTGGAGCATAATAATTATATCAGGGATACTAAGGTTTCCACAGTTTCCGCATTCAATTAAGCAATGACTAGCAAATAATGCAAAGTAACGTAAAACGGAAAAATGTATGCTAGTGATTCGTGCATCGGAAACCTTCCTAGTTTCTCCTACAGTGATAGTATCAATAAACACCTCCACATCATCATGATGTGGTTCTTCTGTCTTGCCCTCAAAAGGGACTAAACAAATCCGACAAAAATCATAAAGTGACATCTCCTTATGCTCATCATATAAATGAAACTCCACCGTAGGTGGTGAGTTCCTAGAATGAAAATGAAAGTTTTGCACAAAGGTAGTTATGAGTAAGAGATACTCATCGCATTGGTCGTGGACGAAAGCGGTGAGGCCTGCATTATGAACCAATTCATGAAAATCTTCATAAATCTCGGCTGCTCTCAAGAAATCCTCGGAAGGCCATTCACACGCCCGAACCTTTGCGGTGCGCGGCAAATTATACTTAGGCTTCGGTGCCTTTTCCTTCGAGCTTTGGCTCGATGAGCCCCTCAATAATCTCCTCATCATTTTCTGAAAAATTGTGAATTTTTTAGTAACTTCAAAATAAAAGTAAATCAAACTCAATAATATTGATAGCAACTACTCCTACAAGTGCCTAGGGCCTATATCATGCATCAAAACTACTTTTGACCATATAAATTTGACATGCAAGCTCAACAACAGGTCACCTAAGCAGCAAAAATTTGCAATGAATAAAGCACTAGAACAAAAACTAATTGGACCAATGGAGGAGTCACATACCAAGGAACAATCTCCCCAAGCAGTTTTGTGAGAGGTGCTTTGAGCAAGGAAATCAAAAATGGTAGCAAAGAGGGTTGGAACTCGTGCTTGAGTTGGTTTTTCGTGTTTGTGGGAGGAAGAAGAAGAGGATGGGTGCAGGAATAAGTGGAGGAGGGACACCGTGGGCCCACGAGGCAGGGGGCGCTCCCTCCACCCTCGTGGCAAGGTGGTTGGCCCCCCTGGTGTGTTATTTGTTCCATAAATCCTCAAATATTCTAGAAAAAACATATTTAATTTTCAGGGCATTTGGAGAACTTTTATTTCCGAGGTATTTTTATATTGCATGGATAATCAGATAACAGACAGAAAATTATTTATTTTTACTTTATTTTAACTAAATAACAGAAAGTATAGAGAGGGTACAGAAAGTTGTGCTTCTAGTTTCATCCATCTCATGCTCATCAAAAGGAATCCACTAACAAGGTTGATCAAGTCTTGTTAACAAACTCATTCTGGTTAACATGAAACCGGAGAAATTTCGAATAACACTAGGTTACCTCAACGGGGATATGCACATCCCCAATAATAAGTATATCATATTTCTTCTTGACAGTAGGAAGAGGAAATTCAAAACCTCAAAATATAATCGATGGAATTTTTCCGATAGAATTGATACTATGAACTTGAGGTTGTTTCCTCAGAAAGTGTACCATATGCTCATTACCATTAACATGAAAAGTGACATTGCCTTTGTTGCAATCAATAACAGCCCCTGCAGTATTAAGAAAAGGTCTTCCAAGAATAATAGACATACTATCATCCTCGGGAATATCAAGAATAACAAAATCCGTTAAAATAGTAACGTTTGCAACTATAACAGGCACATCCTCACAAATACCGACAGGTATAGCAGTTGATTTATCAGCCATTTGCAAAGATATTTCAGTAGGTGTCAACTTATTCAAATCAAGTCTACGATATAAAGAGAGAGGCATAACACTAACACCGGCTCCAAGATCACATAAAGCAGTTTTAACATAGTTTCCTTTAATGGAGCATGGTATAGTAGGTACTCCTGGATCTCCAAGTTTCTTTGGTATTCCACCTTTAAAAGTATAATTAGCAAGCATGGTGTAAATTTCAGCTTCTGGTATCTTTCTTTTATTTGTAACAATATCTTTCATGTACTTAGCATAAGGATTCATTTTGAGCATATCAGTCAATCGCATACGCAAAAAGATAGGTCTAATCATTTCAGCAAAGCGCTCAAAATCCTCATCATCCTTTTTCTTGGATGGTTTGGGAGGAAAAGGCATGGGTTTCTGAACCCAAGGCTCTCTTTCTTTACCATGTTTCCTAGCAACAAAGTCTTTCTTATCATAACGTTGATTCTTTGATTGTGGGTTATCAGGATCAACAGCAGGTTCAATTTCTACATCATTATCATTACTAGGTTGAGCATCATCATGAACATTATTATTAACATTATCACTAGGTTCGTGTTCATTGCCAGATTGTGTTTCAGCATCAGAAATAGAAATATCATTTGGATTATCAGGTGGTTTAGCAATAGGTTCACTAGAAGTTTGCACAGTTCTATCATTCTTATTTTTCTTCTTTTTAGAAGAACTAGGTGCATCAATTTTATTTCTCTGAGAATCTTGCTCAATTCTCTTAGGGTGACCTTCAAGATACAAAGGTTCCTGAGTCATTCTACCAGTTCTAGTAGCCACTCTAACAGCATAATCATTTTTCTTATTATTCATCTCACCGAGCAATTCTTTTTGAGCTTTAAGTACTTGTTCTACTTGAGTGGTAACCATAGAAGCATGTTTGCTAACAAGTTTAAGTTCACCTCTAATATTAGCCATATAATCACCCAAGTATTTAATCATATCAGCATCTTGTTTTAATTGTCTACCAAAATATGCATTGAAGTCTTCTTGCTTAAACATAAAATTATCAAACTCATCCAAGCACTGACTAGCAATTTTAGTAGGAGGGATTTCAGCTTTATCATATCTATAGAGAGAATTTACCTTTACTACCTGTGTCGAGTTATCGAGGTCTGGAGGTTCTTCAATAAATAAAGGATTAAGATCATATGTTTCTTCAATAGGCGGTAAATTAAGACCATGTATTTCTTCAGTAGGAGGTAAATTCTTAACATCTTCAGCTTTAATACCTTTTTCTTTCATAGATTTCTTTACCTCTTGCATATCTTCAGGACTGAGAAATAGAATACCTCTCTTTTTTGGACTTGGTTTAGGAATAGGCTCATTAATTGGAGCAGGAGCTGGCTCAGGAGGTGCCCAATTATTTTCATTTGTCAACATATTGTTCAATAAGATTTCAGCTTCATCCGATGTTCTTTCCCTGAAAAGAGAACCAACACAACTATCCAGGTAATCTCTGGAAGCATCGGTTAGTCCATTATAAAAGATATCAAGTATTTCATTTTTCTTAAGAGGATGATCAGGCAAAGCATTAAGTAACTTGAGAAGCCTCCCCCAAGCTTGTGGGAGACTCTCTTCTTTAATTTGCACAAAGTTGTGTATTTCCTTTAAAGCAGCTTGTTTCTTATGAGCAGGGAAATATTTAGCAGAGAAGTAGTAAATCATATCCTGGGGACTACACACACAACCAGGATCAAGAGAATTAAACCATATCTTAGCATCACCCTTTAATGAGAACAGAAATATTTTGAGGATATAAAAGTAGCGAGATCTCTCATCATTAGTGAACAGGGTGGCTATATCATTTAATTTAGTAAGATGTGCCACAACAGTTTCCGATTCATAACCATGAAAAGGATCAGATTCAACCAAAGTAATTATATCAGGATCAATAGAGAATTCATAATTCTTATCAGTAACAAAGATAGGTGAAGTAGCAAAAGCAGGGTCAGGTTTCATTCTAGCATTTAGAGATTGCTTACTCCATTTAGCTAATAATTTTTAAGTTCAGTTCTATTTCTGCAAGCTAAAATAGCCAAATAAGCTTCTTGATCAAATAAATAACCCTCGGGAATAACAAGTGATTCCATATTCAGTATCTTCAGATTCCATATTTATTTCTCTAGCCCTAGCAAGTTGTTCATCGAGAAAATCACTAAGTGGCATAGTAGTATCAGGCATAGAGGTAGTTTCATCATAAGTATCATGCATAGCAGAAGTAGCATCATCAAGAACATGTGACATATCAGAATGAATAGCAGAAGGAGGTGTAGGTGTCGCAAATTTACTCATAACAGAAGGTGAATCAAGTGCAGAGCTAGATGGCAGTTCCTTACCTCCCCTCGTAGTTGAGGGATAGATCTTGGTTTTTGGATCTCTCAAGTTCTTCATAGTGTCCAACAGATATAAATCCCAAGTGACTCAAAGAATAGAGCTATGCTCCCCGACAACGGCGCCAGAAATTAGTCTTGATGACCCACAAGTATAGGGGATCGCAACAGCTTTCGAGGGTAGAGTATTCAACCCAAATTTATTGATTCAACACAAGGGGAGCCAAAGAATATTCTCAAGTATTAGCAGCTGAGTTGTCAATTCAACCACACCTGGAAACTTAGTATCTGCAGCAAAGTGTTTAGTAGCAAAGTAATATTATAGTGATGGTAACGGTAACAAAAGAGTAACGAAAGCAAAGTAATGTTTTTGGTATTTTGTAGTGATTGTAACAATAGGAACGGGAAAGTAAATAAGCATAAACCAGTATATGGAAAGCTCATAGGCATCGGATCAATGATGGATAATTATGCCGGATGTTGTTCATCATGTAACAGTCATAACATAGGGTGACATAGAACTAGCTCCAATTCATCAATGTAATGTAGGCATGTATTCCGAATATAGTCATACGTGCTTATGGAAAAGAACTTGCATGACATCTTTTGTCCTACCCTCTCGTGGCAGCGGGGTCCTAATGGAAACTAAGGGATATTAAGGCCTCCTTTTAGAGAACCGGAACAAAGCATTAGCACATAGTGAATACATGAACTCCTCAAACTACGGTCATCACCGGTAAGTATCCCGATTATTTTCACTTCGGGGTTAACGGATCATAACACATAATAGGTGACTATGGACTTGCAAGATAGGATCAAGAACTCTCATATATTGATGAAAACATAATAGGTTCAGATCTGAAATCATGGCACTCGGGCCCTAGTGACAAGCATTAAGCATAGCAAAGTCATAGCAACATCAATCTCAGAACATAGTGGATACTAGGGATCAAACCCTAACAAAACTAACTCGATTACATGATAAATCTCATCCAACCCATCACCGTCCACCAAGCCTATGATGGAATTACTCACACACGGGGGTGAGCATCATGAAATTGGTGATGGAGGATGGTTGGTGATGACGATGGTGACGGATTCCCCTCTCCGGAGCCCCAAACGAACTCCGGATCAGCCCTCCCGAGAGGTTTTAGGGCTTGGCGGCGGCTCTGTATCGTAAAACGCGATGATTTCTTCTCTCCGGGTTTTTTCTCCCCGAAAGCAGATGTATAGAGTTGGAGTTGGAGTCGGGAGGTCTCCAGGGGGCCCACGAGGTAGGGGGCGTGCCCTGGGGGGGTGACCCCCACCCTTGTGAGCAGAGTGTGGGCCCCCTGGTCTTCATCTTTGGTGAGGATTTTTTATTATTTATTGTAAGATATTCCGTGGAGTTTCGGGTCATTCCGAGAACTTTTGTTTTCTGCACATAAAACAACATCATGGCAATTCTGCTGAAAACAGCGTCAGTCCGGGTTAGTTCCATTCAAATCATACAAGTTAGAGTCCAAAACAAGGGCAAAAGTGTTTGGAAAAGTAGATGTCGGAGACGTATCATCTACATGTACAACAACACCATTGGCTTTGTTGTGATGCCAGTAATGTGCATGATATGAGAAGTCAACTGTATACACAATTGGAATTGAAATCAACAGAGCTATTTATAAGACCAAACATGTTAAAGAAACATGTGTAAACATACCTGTTGTGCCATGGGAGTTTCAATTGGATCCTTCAATTTAAAAATAAGTTTGTATGAGTAAATACAGTGATACAAGAGCAAAGCAGTATGCATGATAGCAATGGAATCTTAAATGAGAATAGTTGTTCTTCTGGTTTAAGCACTTGTTCCACACGAACGAAGTACAATAAGACGCAGACATATAGTAATTCAAAATAAAAAATGAGCTCATAGACCTTACCACATTCTTGGTTCGAGACCAGTACAGAACAAAGCGTTCGCAGTCATCGCCCAGTAAATGTGTCTCAAGAGAACGTAAGGGAATTTGACGAGTTTCTTTGCCAGTCAAGTACATTTTCTTCGGGTAATTCTGATACTGCTACCAAGCATTCTTGAAGATAGCAGAGGTATTAGCACAGGTTACCTCATCTCGAGTTTCCAAATTGGTCCTTCTCTATAGAGAAAAATAGGAAAAATTGATGTATTATAACCATCATGGAGGTAGAATGTATGGGACAAAGCAAAGTAATTTCCATGAATAACATTACTTACACATAACTCATGGACGAACACGTGCAGCTGGCATTTTCCTTCATCTTTAGTATAATATTTCCATGATGGGAAGATATACACATAGGATTTAACAACATCAAATATGATAGATGCTAAACTACAAATGGCTGGTTGTGCTTCCTCCACAGGAATAGGTGTACTAACTGGTGGAGTTGGGGTTCGCCATGGTAGTACTGGCGCTTTGAGCACTAGAGCTACCTTACTAAGTGCTCTTGTTTGGGAGCTCTGTGGTGGAGATGGTGTTGTGTCAATAGAAACTGGGTTACTATCTGCTGGGGTTGGGGTTAGATTGGGTGAAGCTGGTTCTTTGTCCATCGTAGTAGGGGTACAATCTGCGAGAGTCTGGGTTATGTGTGGTATGGCTGGTTCTCGTGCATGTACAACTGGGGTGCTATCTCCACCAAGAGGTGGCATTGTCTTATTTGAAGATCGTGTTTTTACTCCGCTAGATACTGCCATCACCCGCTCCAATTCAAATGGCTGATAAATAGGAAACATAGTTGAATATAGAGACCTTGTATGAGAGACAGATGCAATAGATAGTGTGGAAAAAAAAGAGGGCATGAAATAGTTGACATGTATATTGTTTAACTAAAAAGGATAGCATGACATAATTTCACATATATCATGTCTATCTAAACTAGATAGCATAGCATGACATAATTCAAATATATGATGAATAACTAAACACGATGGCATAAGATAATTATATGATGTCTTTAGTAAACAGGTTCGCATGACATAATTCACATACATGTTATCTAAGTAATCAGGGTCGCATGATTTAATTCACATATGTGATTTATATGCTAAGCAGAGGGCATTCGCATATGTGATATCTGAACTAAGAACATGGTGTTCAATATTGTGTATATGATGTCTAAACTATGCAATGCAAGACACCATATGCATGATATGAGTAATATAACTGTGCCAAGTTAGAGCATACACCTCGGTGGGGGAATAAGACTAGTCATCTGTCTCTGAATCCATCGCTGGGGAGCTATCAAGACCCAGCAAGAATCTCCTTCGATAGGTAGCACTGTCTGCTCTAAGACCTTGTTTTCACTCTAGATTTTTCCATCACCCATTCAAATGGCTGATTCACAGGAAGAGTAGTTTAATATACAAACATTGTCGACAAATGGAAATGTAATGAAGAAAAGGATGTGCAAGATATCATTCAAATATATGATGCCTGGTTAAATAGGATGGAATTACATATTTCACATATATTATGGCTGGCTAAAAGAGATGAGACTGCATAATTCCCATATATGATATAGAAACTAAAAAGGTGGCATTACAGAACATGTCTAAACTAAGCAGATGACATATATGATGTTGAAAGTAGGCACTGCAATGCAACATATGCATGATATGACCAACATCATCATGCCAAGTTAGAGCAAACAACTTGGGGGTAAATAGGAGTGGTCAGCTGCGTCTGAATCCGCCTCAGAACAGATATCTTCCTCCGGATTACAATCTCGAGAGGGGGAGGGTTTGCCATTGAACCCACCATGGAGCGATGTCTACATGATATTGTATTGCCATGCAGAACTCTTTCTCTTTCTCTACATGTTCAGCATGACTGTGTACAATATCTGACATGCATACGAAAAAATATAGTGAGATTTTGTAAGGAGAGCCTGCAAAAATCTAGAGTGCTGGTAACAACCAGTGGATGGATCAAAAAATAATGATAGCAGGCTAATGATATCTTTAATTTAATAAAAAAAGATAGATGATGGTTGCTTTACTATTTGTTTCCCACCCAAGATGAACAACTTAGGCATACCCTAGGTGAATCGGATAATAGACAGAGATGCTATTCATTGTTGCCTCAATATGTGCCCCACAAGTAATTTTAAAACTCAAGTTTGAACATTAATTTGGACATGACTTGGAGTCTAAGAGGCGAACAGGACGTTAAAGTAGTAGGTAATATTAAGCAATGCAAAACATAAGCGAAAACAAAAGAGTGCGACCTCTCTTGTGGACTCATGTACTCCTCAGGTTCATCTACTGAGTCGATGATGGTGATGCAGTTGTGGTGGGTGCCGGCGACAGGGAAGGAGATCTGAGGCGGCGAAAGATGGTCAGGAGTCATGATGTCTGGTTTGGTCGATGCTTCTGTCGGTGGAGCATCTCAGGTGAGGTGGACAACATCGCGGCAGGAGCATGACAAACCACACAAAGTTTTCTTCGACACCTACCTGTAACTAAAGTAATTCTGTAAGGGCTCCATTGGCTTGCAGGATTCTAAAAACATAGGGATAGGAAAAACACAGGAATAGGATAGGAATGCTGCCACCTAGTTTGCCCTCCGGACTATGTTTTCTTGCACAATACTTCTTTTGGTCGGTAAAAATTCATTATATAATCTCCCGAAGGTTTTGACCACCGTACCACAACAAAATCCTATGTTCTTGTTTCGAGCTGCTTTTCTGATAGATCTAGATCACCATGACATCTCCAAGCGCCCGCAAGGACAAGTTTTTCAAGAAGGTCATCAACCCTAACTTGCGGAGGTGCTGCAACACCCTCAAACTATTGAGATGCATGAGGGGGTGCTGCACATCCGCGATGTTGAAGGGCCAAAGAAGACCAGAAGCGAGGAGACCAGACTCGAAGCAATGGAGCAACAAGTTTTCAAGTGCCAAGGGATGGTGGAACATGGACTTAGCGTCAATCCCTTGATGATCATGGAATTTACTAACAATCACAAGCTGGATGCCAAGAACATTGGGGAGGCCATCTTCAAGCTTCACGAGAAAAATCAAGCATCTCCAAGCCCAGATCTATGACCCGCAAAACCAAAACTGTGAGTATGAATACAGATTTAAGAGGATGAGTTTGGCTGCAGATTTGAGGATCCCGGAGACTCATTCATCCTTCTATGATGGTGAACCTATGCCCTGGAAGATGGAGGACAAGCCTACAACAACAACAACTTCATCACCGCATCCGAAGAAAGAGACCTAAAAACATGGGTATGGGCACTCCCCTTGGCAACTGCCTAGCTTGGGGGAGGTGCCCCGGTATCGTATCACCATCACACCTTTACCTTTATCGTTTTTCTTAGTTCGATCCTTTTGGTTATATCTTGATCTAGTATAATAAAGTTTTGAGTATGATCTAGCTTTGAGTTTTGCTTCGAGATCTATCTATGTCATCGAGCTCGTGAGTTCTATATATATATATAATAAATAATAGTTTTGAGTTGAGGGCTTTGATTTCTTTCCATGATCTCGAGGAAATACGAAAAAAAACAATAGAAATAATAAAAAGATCATATAATGATCTTATGGAGAGTGATGACTTCGCATATAAAGAGTATGATGAATAAAATTTTTTGAGAGTTGACAAACATAGTTTTGTTCATTGTTGCAATTATAGGAAGTAAAAAAGAAAGAGAGGTTTCACATATAAATATGCTATCTTGGACATCTTTTGTAATTGTGAGCACTCATTAAAATATGACATGCTAAAAAGTTGATGTTGGACAAGGAAGACAACATAATGGGTTATGTTTTCTTATATCCGAATAGAAGGTACATTGTAATGGATCCTCCAACATGTTGAGCTTGCTTTTCCCTCTTATGCTATCCAAATCCTTTGCACCAAGTAGAGATACTACTTGTGCATCCACATATCCCTTAAACCAGTTTTTCCATGAGAGTCCATGATACGTCCATTTTGCATCATGCTTTTATATCAATATTTATTGCATTATGGGTTGTTATTACACATTATGTCACAATACTTATAACTATTCTCTCTTATTTTCCAAGGTTTACATAAAGAGGGAGAATGCCGGCAACTGGGATTCTGGCTGGAAAAGGAGCAAATATTAGAGACCAATTCTGCATAGCTCCAAAAGTCCTGAAACTTCATGGATGATGTTTTCCAAATATATAAAAAACATTGAGCGAAGAACTTCACCAGGGGGGCCACACCCTGCCCACGAGGGTGGGGGCGCGCCCTACCTCGTGGACCCCCTGGTGGCCCTCCGGTGACCATCTTCTGCTATATGGACTCTTTCGATGGAAAAAAAATCATAAGCCATCTTCTCGGACGAAACTTCGCCGCCACGAGGCGGAACCTTGGCGGAACCAATCTAGGGTTCTGGCGGGGCTGTTCTGCCGGGGAAACTTCCCTCCAGGAGGGGGAAATCATCGCCATCGTCATCACCAACGCTCCTCTCATCGGGAGAGGGAAATCTCCATCAACATCTTCATCAGCACCATCTCATCTCAAAACCCTAGTTCATCTCTTGTATCCAATTCTTGTCTCCAAGTCCGGGATTGGCAATAGAGCTTAATCATAAGTGGGATGTTTGTCCAAGTAAGGGCAGCTCCCAAGCACCGGTCCACCACATACCAAATTATCAAAGTACCGAACGCGAATCATATGAGCGTGATGAAAACTAGCTTGACGATATTCCCACGTGTCCTTGGGAGCGCTTTACATCATATAAGAGTTTGTCCAAGATTTTCCTTTGCTACAAAAAGGATTGGGCCACCTTGCTGCACCTTATTTATTTTTGTTACTTGTTGCTCGTTACAAATTATCTTATCACAAAACTATCTGTTACCACTTATTTCAGTACTTGCAGAGAATACCTTGCTGGAAACCGCTTATCATTTCGTTCTGCTCCTCGTTGGGTTTGACACTCTTACTTATCGAAAGGACTACGATAGATCCCCTATACTTGTGGGTCATCAAGACTCTTTTCTGGCGCCGTTGCCGGGGAGTGAAGCGCCTTTGGTAGGTGGAATTTGGTAAGGAAAAAATTATATAGTGTGCTGAAATTTACTGTCACTTGTTACTATGGAAAGTAATCCTCTGAGGGGCTTTTTTGGGGTATCTTCACCCCGACCAATAGAGCAAATAGTTGCTCCTCAACCTACTGAACCTCCTAAAAATGAAAATGCTTGCTTCGAAATTCCTTTGGGTATGGTAGAAAAACTGCTAGCTAATCCTTTTTTTGGGAGATGGAACAAAACATCCTGATGAGCATCTAATATATGTGGATGAAGTTTGTGGATTATTTAAGCTTGCAGGTGTACCCAGAGATGTTGTTAAGAAGAAGTTCTTCCATTTATCTTTTAGGGGAGATGCATCGACATGGTATAGGCTATGTGATGATATGAAGTCTTGGAACTACAAACGATTGAAATTGGAATTTCATCAAAAGTTTTATCCTATGCATCTTGTTCATCGTGATCGCAATTATATATATATAATTTTTGGCCTCACGAAGGAGAAAGCATCGCTCAAGCTTGGGGGAGGCTTAAATCAATGTTATATTCATGCCCCAATCATGAGCTCTCAAGAGAAATGATTATTCAAAAATTTTATGCTCGGCTTTCTGTTAACAATCGCACCATGCTTGATACTTCTTGTGTTGGCTCTTTTATGATGAAAACTATTGAATTCAAATGGGATTTATTGGAAAGAATTAAACGCAACTTCGAAGATTGGAACCTCGACAATGGTAAGGAGTCAGGTATGACACCTAGTTTTTATTGTGTTATCTTTTATGGATACCGATATTTTTCGTAAATTTAACACTAAATATGGACTTGACTCTGAGATAGTAGCTTTTTCTGTGAATCTTTTGCTGCTTATGTTGATCTCCCCAAGGAGAAGTAGTTTAAATATCATCCTCCATAGAAGTAAAAATAGTTGCACCTATTAAAGTTGAAGAAAAGACTTTTACTTATAATGATCCTATTGTTCCTACTTCTTATGTTGAGAAACCGCCTTTCCCTGTTAGGATCAAGGATCATGCTAAAGCTTCAACTGTGGTTCGTAAAATCAATATTAAAACATATACACCTCCTGAGCAAGTTAGAGTTGAACCTAATATTGCTATTGTTAAAGATCTCTTGTCTGATAATATAGATGGGCATGTTATTTATTTCTGTCATGAAACTGCTAGAATTGCTAAACCCCATGATACAGATAAACCTAGACCTGTGGTAGTTATGCCTGTTATTTCTGTTAAAATAGGAGATCATTGTTATCATGGCTTATGTGATATGGGTGCTAGTGCTAGTGCAATACCTATTGACTTATACAAAGAAATTATGCATGACATTGCACCTGTTGAGTTAGAAGATATTGATGTCACAATTAAACTTGCTAATAGAGATACTATTTCACCAATGGGAATTGTTAGAGATGTTGAAGTCTTGTGTGGGAAAACTAAATATTCTGCTGATTTTCTTGTTCTTGGTTCCCCACAAGATAGCTTATGTCCCATTATATTTGGTAGACCCTTCTTAAATACTGTTAATGCTACCATAGATTGCAAAAGAGATGTTGTTACTATCGGTTTAGATGATATGACTCATGAATTCAATTTTTCTAAATTTAGTAGACAACACCGTGAAGAAGAATTACCTAGTAAAGATGAAATTATTGGTCTTGCTTCTATTGCCGCACCTCCTAGTGATCCTTTAGAACAATACTTGCTAGACCATGAAAATGATATGTTTATGAATGAAAGAAAGGAATTAGATGAAGTATTCTTTAAACAGGAACCTATTCTGAAACACAATTTACCTATTGAAATCCTAGGAGATCCTCCTCCACCCAAGGGTGATCCCATGTTTGAGCTTAAACTGTTATCGGATACTTTTAAATATGCTTATCTTGATGAGAAAAAGATATATCCTGTTATTATTAGTGCTAACCTTTCAGAACATGAAGAAGAGAGATTATTGAAAACTCTGAAGAAGCACCATGCTGCTATTGGGTATACTCTTGATGATCTTAAGGGCATTAGTCCCACTCTATGTCAACATAAAATTAATTTGGAAGAAGATGCTAAACCAGTTCGTGATCATCAACGCCGACTGAATCCTAAAATGAACGAAGTGGTAAGAAAGGAGATACTAAAGCCCCTTGAGGCAGGTATAATTTACCCTGTTGCTGATAGTCAGTGGGTAAGCCCTGTCCATTGTGTCCCTAAGAAGGGAGGTATTACTGTTGTTCCTAATGACAAAGATGAATTGATTCCTCAAAGAATTATTACTGGTTATAGGATGGTAATTGATTTCCGCAAATTAAATAAGGCTACTAAAATGGATCATTACCCCTTACCTTTTATCGATCAAATGCTAGAAATATTGTCCAAACATACACATTTTTGCTTTCTAGATGGTTATTCTAGTTTCTCTCAAATACATGTGTCAGCCAAAGATCAATCAAAGACTACTTTTACATGCCCTTTTGGTACTTTTGCTTATAGATGTATGCCTTTTGGTTTATGTAATGCACCTGCTACCTTTCAAAGATGCATGATGGCTATATTCTCTGACTTTTGTGAAAATATTTGTGAGGTTTTCATGGATGACTTTTCCGTCTATGGATCTTCTTTTGATGATTGCTTGAGCAACCTTGATCGAGTTTTGCAGTGATGTGAAGAAACTAATCTTATCCTCAATTGGGAAAAGTGCCACTTTATGGTTAATGAAGGTATTGTCTTGGGGCATAAAGTTTCTGAAATAGGTATTGAAGTTGATAAAGCCAAGGTTGATGCTATTGAAAAGATGCCATGTCCCAAGGATATCAAAGGTATATGAAGTTTTCTTGGTCATGCCGGTTTTTATAGTAGGTTCATTAAGGACTTCTCAAAAATCTCTCGGCCTCTGACTAATTTAATACAAAAAGATATACCATTTGTCTTTGATGATGATTGTGTAGAAGCATTTGAAATACTTAAGAAAGCATTGATCTCTGCACCTATTGTTTAGCCACCTGATTGGAATTTACCCTTTGAAATTATGTGTGATGCTAGTGATTATGCTGTGGGTGCTGTTCTAGGACAAAGAGTTGATAAGAAACTAAATGTTATTCAATATGCTAGTAAAACTCTAGACAATGCTCAAAGAAATTATGCTACTACTGAAAAAGAATTCTTAGCAGTTGTATTTGCCTGTGATAAGTTTAGACCTTATATTGTTGATTCTAAAGTAACTATTCACACTGATCATGCTGCTATTAAATATCTTATGGAAAATAAAGATGCTAAACCTAGACTTATTAGATGGGTTCTCTTGCTTCAAGAATTTGACTTACATATTGTTGATAGAAAAGGAGCCGATAACCCTGTTGTAGACAACTTGTCTAGGTTAGAAAATGTGCTTGATGACCCACTACCTATTGATGATAGCTTTCCTGATGAGCAATTAAATGTCATAAATGCTTCTCATACTACTCCATGGTATGCTGATTATGCTAATTACATTGTTGCTAAGATTATACCACCTAGTTTCACATACCAGCAAAAGAAAAAGTTCTTCTATGATTTGAGACATTACTTTTGGGATGACCCACATCTTTATAAAGAAGGAGTAGATGGTGTTATTAGACGTTGTGTACCTGAGCATGAACAGGAACAGATCCTACGCAAGTGTCACTCCGAAGCTTATGGAGGGCACCATGCTGGAGATAGAACTGCACATAAGGTACTACAATCTGGTTTTTATTGGCCTACTCTCTTCAAGGATGCCCGTAAGTTTGTCTTATCTTGTGATGAATGTCAAAGAATTGGTAATATCAGTAGACGTCAAGAAATGCCTATGAATTATTCACTTGTTATTGAACCATTTGATGTTTGGGGCTTTGACTATATGGCACCTTTTCCTTCCTCTAATGGTTATACACATATTTTAGTTGATGTTGATTACGTTACTAAGTGCGTAGAAGCTATTCCAACTAGTAGTGTGTGACGCCCGGATAATTATACTACAGTAGTTCCTGACTAATGATGCCACGTCACCTCTATCGCTGTAGTTAATCTCGGGTAGTTCAAACCGATTCAAATTCAAAATTGAATTAAAGGCAAACATCAAAGATTTTCAAAGATACGAAACAAAATGTTCGGGTTGTGCCAGTTAATCCATAGATGATTATGATGAAGAATCCACATTTTTATATAATGTATAAATGCACTGAAATGATTTAAACGGTAGCAAAAAACATTATTTAAATGCCTTTGGTATTTTATAAAACACTAAACTATTTTATTTTGGGTTAAAACCTTTTGTGGATGAGGGTTGTTTTGAAACGTTAATTTAGGAGCTATTGTCATAATTTACTAAGTAAAAATAAACTGGAACTAAAATCCAAACAGAATAAAAGAAAATAAAATAAAAAAACAAACAAACAAACAAGAAAATTAAAAGGTGAAGGAGCCCCCCCCCCCTTGCCGGGCCACGGCCCAGTTGGCCTAGCGACCAGGCCAGCCCACCCCGCGCCCCAGCCTACTTACCGCCCCGGTCCACCCGACCGAAACCCTAACCGCCCCACTCTCCTCCCGATCCCCCACTCTCCCCTCACACTCCTCTCTCTCCCTCCCCTGCCCGATCTGGATCGGGGCAAATCCCCGATCCCATCGGCCCAACGCCGCCGCCGATTCCCGCGGCCACTACGCCGAGTCCCCCCCTCGCTGGGACGCCCTCCCGCCTCTGCACGAATGCCCCCGACGCCGCGAAGCTTCGTCACCAACCCGTCGGAAGCCGCGACCTCGACCCGGTGCAGCCTCGTCGTCGATCTGACGCCGCCGTCCGTCGTCACCGCCACCTCGTCGCCGCCCCGTCATCATCTCCTCCCCGCGTAGCTTCACCGAGCCTCGCCGCCCCATACCCCTGCAACGTCGGTGAGGCCCCAGGCCTCCGCCTCGCCTCTTACTCTCCCTGTACAGAACGACACCGCGTCGTCCTCGCCCTCCCTGTGTTGCCGCATCGCACGTGTGACGCGCCCACGCCCCCTTCCGGTTCTGGCCGCACCCGCGCTTGTCTAGAGCTCCTTCTCGCCCGCGCGTCATGCCACTGCCCTGCTCTGCACGCCGCCCGCTCCGCCCACTCCCCGTTGCGGCCTCGCCCGCCTGCTGCCGCTGGCCGCTTCTGCTTTGCTGCATCCACGCGACCGCGTTGCTTGCCCGCATAGCCGTCACCCTCCCGTTCGTCGCTCCGGTCGGCTGGCCGTGCACCGTGGCTTCCGGCCCGCCCACGCGTGCTCGGGTCCTGGCGACCCGGCGCCCGCTCCGGGAACCGCTGACCAGCGCCCGCTAGGGCCCTTGGCCACAGACACGTGGGCCCGCTCCTGTGTTAAAAAAAAGACAACGAAAAGAATTAAAAACAAAATAAGTAAGTAAAACAAAATAAGTAAGTACAACTAATATGTTAGGTTATAAAAACAGTGAATGACAAGGGGGGCCCACCCCTGTTGACCAGTCCAACTTTGACTGGTCAACTGTGTCCCCTTGGCCCACATGTCAGCCCCTGGGTACATTTTTGTGTACACAGGGTGGGCACCCCTAGCAATTTGATAATTATTTTCGAATTAAAATAGTTTCAGTAAATGTTTAAAACTTTAAAAATTAATATAAATTAATCCATAACTCGGATGAAAATACTTTGTACATGAAAGTTGCTCAGAACGATGAGACAAACCCTGATGCGCAGCCCGTTCGTCCGCTACGCATCCCTAACCTATCGAACTCGCAACTTTCCCCCTCCGGCTCCTCTGCCCGAAAACGCGAAACACCGGGGATACTTTCCTGGATGTTTCCCCCCTTCACCGGTATCACCTCATACCGCGTTAAGGCACCCTTAGCATCGATACTTGTCATATCATGCATCGCTATGCATCTGTTGGCTTAAATATTTATTGTTTCTTCCCCCTCTTCTCTCGCTAGACACCGAGACCGACGCCGCTGCTACCCAGTACGACTACAGAGTTGACGACCCCTCTCTCTTGCCAGAACAACCAGGCAAGCCCCCCCCCCCTTGATCACCAGATATCGCCTACTCTTCTCTATACTGCTTGCATTAGAGTAGTGTAGCATGTTACTGCTTTCCGTTAATCCTATACTGCTGCATAGCCTGTCCTTGCTACTACTGTTTTTACCTTTACCTGCTATCCTACTGCTTAGTATAGGATGCTAGTGTTCCATCAGTGGCCCTACACTCTTGTCCGTCTGCCATGCTATACTACTGGGCCGTGATCACTTCGGGAGGTGATCACGGGCATATGCTATATACTTTACACAGTTACCTTACTTATGATACTGTTCAAAGATGGGGGCTGAAGTGGCAGGTGGTTCCACCCAGGTAGTGGTGGGCCTGGGTTCCCGACGGCCCCCGACTGTTACTTTGTGGCGGAGCGACAGGGCAGGTTCAGACCACCTAGGAGAGAGGTGGGCCTGGCCCTAATCGGCGTTCGCAGATACTTAACACGTTTAACGAGATCTTGGTATTTGATCTGAGTCTGGCTACTGGCCTATACGCACTAACCATCTACGCGGGAGTAGTTATGGGTATCCCGACGTCGTGGTATCAGCCGAAGCCTTCGTGACGTCAGCGACTGAGTGGCGTGCGCCGGGTTGGACCGCGTAACGCAACTTCCTTTGTAATGGAGGTTGCTAGGTCTGCTCTCCGGCCGCGTACGCAACGTGCAGGTGTGGAATGGGCGATGGGCCCAGACCCCTGCTCCATAGGATTTAGACCGGCGTGTTGACCTCTCTGTTGTGCCTAGGTAGGGCTGCGACGTGTTGATCTTCCGAGGCCGGGCATGACCTAGAAAAGTGTGTCCGGCCAAATGGGATCGAGCGTGTTGGGGTATGTGGTGCACCCCTGCAGGGAAGTTAATCTATTCGAATAGCCGTGTCCCTCGGTAAAAGGACGACCCGGAGTTGTACCTTGACCTTATGACAACTAGAACCAGATACTTAATAAAACACACCCTTCCAAGTGCCAGATACAACCGGTGATCACTCTCTCACAGGGCGACGAGGGGAGGATCATCGGTTAGGATTATTCTATGCGATGCAACTTGGAGGACTTCAGTCTATTCTCTTCTACATGCTACAAGACGGGGGCTGCCAGAAGCGTAGTCTTCGACAGGACTAGCTATCCCCCTCTTATTCCGGCATTCTGCAGTTCAGTCCACATATGATAGCCTTATTCCAATTGATACCAATGCATACATATGTAGTATAGCTCCTTGCTTGCGAGTACTTTGGATGAGTACTCACGGTTGCTTTCTCCTTCTTTTCCCTCTATCCCTTCTACCTGGTTGTCGCAACCAGATGTTGGAGCCCAGGAGCCAGACGCCACCGTCGATGACGACTCCTACTACACCGGAGGTGTCTACTACTACGTGCTGCCCGCTGACGGCGACTAGGAGTAGTTTAGGAGGATCCCAGGCAGGAGGCCTGCGCCTCTTTCGATCTGTATCCCAGTTTGTGCTAGCCATCTTATGGCAACTTGTTTAACTTATGTCTGTACTCAAATATTGTTGCTTCCGTTGACTCGTCTATGATCGAGCTCTTGTATTCGAGCCCTCGAGACCCCTGGCTTGTAATATGATGCTTGTATGACTTATTTTATTTGTAGAGTTGTGTTGTGATATCTACCCATGAGTCCTTGATTTTGATCGTACACATTTGCGTGCATGATTAGTGTACGGTCAAATCGGGGGCGTCACAAGTTGGTATCAGAGCCGACTGCCTGTAGGAATCCCCCTTTCCAACTCCTTGGCCGAAGTTGAGTCTAGACATTGCAAAACTTTTACTAACATGGCTGTGTGTCTTACGGGCACACGTCGCCATTGGGTGGTAGTAGGATCTTTTATTCCTCGTCTATACCCTGGGACTCTGATATCTCTTCTATTCGGGTTAAATGATTTTACTAAATCTAACATTAGGATCTCGTTATCATTTTCACCCGGAGAGCCCCATATTTCTGACGATCGCCTGCTGCACCAGAAGATTTCGAAATTACTCACCGATGTTCTCTCGAGACCTTGTGCCCGTTGCTTTTGCAATTCCCTATCATCGATATATCCCTACGGATAAATACATACACTTGTCGTTCTTACCTTTATTCTCGGCTGCTCTTGTTATTACAAGATTCACCGAAGTTCTCTCTATTGATCCGAGAATACTTTGTGGCTACTGCCTTGCAGTTCTTTGCCACCTGAATACCCCTACGGATAATTTCTCACACTCATCGAGTATCCGCTCATCCCAAGTTGATTCTGGTATTTCACAAAGGCTTTTGAAATACCATTCGATCTTCCGAAGATCCTCAACAACCTATTGCTCTTGAAATTCTTGGTTGCTTACATTGGGATTAAATCCTATAGGTCTGGTAATCTTATTGGCATCCTTTGTCATTATCATTTTAAGTCTGTTGATCCAATATGATGTGAATGCTCTCAAACCTCAGTCATATCCTAGAATTCATCCTTCCAGCTCAGACGTCATTTCAAACGTGAGTTGGTTCTCGCCAATCAAATTGTTGTCGATTTTATCCCTAAGCTTACTCAACTTATCCATCCTTAATCAGAGCGTTTGCTTATGACCCTTTGATTTAAAAATCATAATCCCTTTGTATTTGAGCTTTGGATTAGTCAGTTGTTTCGATAATTCAAACCCTTGCTTTGTTTTGTCCTCTGATCGTGTGCCGATACTCACATCAGCTCCATTATAGACCGGCAGATCCTTTGTTGGGTTTTATCCAACCACGTCCTTCATACTCAATAACCTTGTGGGCCTTCCCTCAGATACGCAATGCCTTTGATAAATTGTATCCTCTGCTTTCTCAACCATGCTCAGCTTTCGAGCTGGTGATATTTACTATTGAAGCTTGTGGTATATATTTCCACGATACCCTGATGGGTTGAACCTATGCCTTCCTTAATATGTGTGAACTCGAAAGTTTTCACGAGTCATACACTTCTGGTATTTTGCCAGATAAAATTTCAACACTACAACTTCTTCAAAAGTGAGAAGTGAATGAAAGGTTATGCATTGGAGAAGTGGGAGTCGACCTTGAACTTTGTGTTCATGCCCGTGGACCCGATGTGGAACTTATCATAAAAGCTTCTTGTAATAATAACTATTTCCTTGATACGATATCATCTGGTATCTATGTATTGATCCTTTGCAATCGCGGTCCTGACCACATTTTCTCCTTGATTCCATTTCTTAGACAAGTTAAAGCACTTGTCTTCTGTTGATCGATAGATCTCCGCAACCTCTGTTTTGATCTTCCTCGAGTATTAACCTCTGGTATCTCGAGAGTTGTGTTGCTTCCTGCGAGTCTTCATCTAGTATTGCTTCTCACCGATCTCAGATTTCCCCCAGGTTCTGAGTTAGTAGTCACTCAAGAACACCGATAAGTGAATCGATTCCGCACTCTGATTCAATAACTCTAAGTACTTCTCGTTGCTCACGAGTTTAATAATCCTTCAAGTCATTTCCAAGCCTTATCGGCTATATCATTATCGTGCAAACTTTTAACTGTGCTGCCTGGTCCTTCTCGGAGCACAAATTACGATGATGAGCTAATCTTACGTTGATTTTCCTCATCTTATCGTTTCACCTTGAACAACAAACTTGACCCCAAGTTTGTGCCGTATCTGTGGCTCCAATAATCTTTTGCTGCATTAGTCCTTTTGCTTGATGCAGTCGCTGATCAATTGCTTCTTCGTGGATCCTGTCGACAACAAATTGTCGTGATCATCATCAACATTTTGACTCCTTCCAGGATATCAATGGAATTCTTGATGAGAAATACCATCCTCGCCCCTCAATGGTTTGTGTTATCATCGACCACTTTATTGCCTTTCGTTCAACATAAACTTGTTTGTGTTCTGTGTTATACCTTGAGTTCCTTGCTATCCAGCAATTGTTCTTCTTTACCTTGGAGTATTACCATCTTTTGTGTCAAGAATGTCGTGATAATTTCACCACCTCTTAAGAATTCTTGGTATAGTGATACTTCTCACGCTCACCATTCTGTCTTGGTACCCGTGTTCTTTCTAACCGGAATACCGACAATTGAACTATGTTGTGCGAATTCAAAACTTCTAGCAACCCTATTGCTTTGAAGTTAATGGTCGAGTTTCATTCTAATACTTTGTTCATTAAGTCACCATTCAAACATTGATCGTGCAACCAAGCCCATATTTCGGATGCACCTTTCAATCAATGTTTAATTGTGTATGTTTTTGTCGAGTATACCTCATTATATCATTTGATCCAAAAAATGTTATCTCCTTGTTCACATAATTGTGGAAATCAATCTTTTGGAAATCTCAATGATTTGTCGTTGAGTTCATCAGCCACCTCCTCATCCTATCAATGGTTTAATGATGAACTCATGATTCAGAACTTGCTTCCATAGTCCATTTCTCGAGAATCTTGCAACTCCATCTCATCAAATTGTGTTGCCCCCTTTCCTTCTTGGGCATCATGAGTCTGAGTTATCCTGACACCAATCAGATCTGAATCTCGGCCAAATATGATGGTTGGAACGTTTTCCAAGAGTCATAACATTTATCCTTATATAACCTAGTAAGGTGATAACATGCCTAGCCCACCTGGTCGGAGGACCTATTGCTATAGGATCCTTTTACAAGGTTAGCCATTCTCCGTGGGGAAATGGTAAGACTTATTCTATAAGTTGTTCCTGATGGATCCTTTTTGATTCCAAAGTCTGATTTTCACCTGTTGACCATGTCAATGCTATCTTGAAGCATGTCTATGGTACTCCGTTCTAACAAGAACATTTGAAGCCCAATGCTAATTGTTTCTTGCTCAACTATCCAAACACAGTTGTATGGATAATGTCATGAAAATTTTTCTCCCCTTACCTAAAGAGTTTTCTACATTATATCATGTCATGGGTAATATGTTCTGCTTGTCCTTGGGAAGAATATACCCTTGAAATACGTGTTTAATCACTTTTCCTTTCCATTGGTTTGTTTAAACCTTCTTGTGATCTATACTGTATAAGCAGTTGTACCACTCTATTAGAAAGACCCTGCTACTTTTGTTGATGGCATTCCGGTAACCACCGATGGACGAGAATCTTGCCTATTGGTCCGCCTCGTTCAACGAGCAGGAAAATGGTTCTCTTCATCCCTCGCCCTTGGTACTGATGTTGTTGTTGACATAAATGATAGGCTATCCTCTGACATACCTTGCTTACATGATCGTGCAAAACGTCACCGCCCTTCCTACTTTTAACCCACATGGTGGGCCCATAACCCACAGTTCCACAGGATCGAAACCTGACTCTCCTGTACATCCCTGCTTCAAAGTTATCCATTATGCTTGGCTTCGTAGGTAATTCGCAAGCCACCTTCCTACTGCTCTATTCTGGTATCAGACGCAATGCTTACTCTCGCCGCTCTGAACCCTTTTCTCACTCTGGTTCAGACTTTGAGCAGCTATCTATCTGCTTGGACCCTCTCATTGTACCTTCGTATTGTACTCTCGATGTATTTTATATGTTCAACTCGAGAGATAATCTTATGCTCAATCATGGTTAACCCCAGATTGTTTCCCTCGTAAGCATGCTGTCGTAGCCGAGCTGCCGCTTACCTACTTGTAAGTACGTTGGAATTCCCGAAGAAAAGAATGATGATTTCCTGATGATGACCTGAAGCATGAGTCGATGTAAAGGATCGACCTCTCCGAGAAGAGCAACCAAGACCGAGAAGACTCGATAGAATTTCATAGCCACATCTTTCCCGTACTCCTCTCTTGAATCTCGGGACGAGATTTCTTGTAGTGGAGGAGAATTGTGACACCCGGATAATTAGACTACAGTAGTTCCTGACTAATGATGCCACGTCACCTCTGTCGCTGTAGTTAATCTCGGGTAGTTCAAACCGATTCAAATTCAAAATTGAATTAAAGGCAAACATCAAAGATTTTCAAAGATACGAAACAAAATGTTCGGGTTGTGCCAGTTCATGCATAGATGATTATGATGAAGAATCCACATTTTTATATAATGTATAAATGCACTGAAATGATTTAAACGGTAGCAAAAACATTATTTAAATGCCTTTGGTATTTTATAAAACACTAAACTATTTTATTTTTGGTTAAAACCTTTTGTGGATGAGGGTTGTTTTGAAACGTTAATTTAGGAGCTATTGTCATAATTTACTAAGTAAAAATAAACTGGAACTAAAATCCAAACAGAATAAAAGAAAATAAAATAAAAAACAAACAAACAAGAAAATTAAAAGGAGAAGGAACCCCCCCCCCCCTTGCCGGGCCACGGCCCAGTTGGCCTAGCGACCAGGCCAGCCCACCCCGCGCCCCAGCCTACTTACCGCCCCGGTCCACCCGACCAAAACCCTAACCGCCCCACTCTCCTCCCGATCCCCCACTCTCCCCTCGCACTCCTCTCTCTCCCTCCCCTGCCCGATCTGGATCGGGGCAAATCCCCGATCCCATCGGCCCAACGCCGCCGCCGATTCCCGCGGCCACTATGCCGAGTCCCCCCCCCCTCGCTGGGACGCCCTCCCGCCTCTGCGTGAATGCCCCGCAAAGCTTCGTCACCAACCCGCCGGAAGCCACGACCTCGACCCGGTGCTGCCTCGTCGTCGATCTGACGCCGCCGTCCGTCGTCACCGCCACCTCGTCGCCGCCCCGTCATCATCTCCTCCCCGCGTAGCTTCACCGAGCCTCGCCGCCCCGTACCCCTACAACGTCGGTGAGGCCCCAGGCCTCAGCCTCGCCTCTTACTCTCCCTGTACATAATGACACCGCGCCGTCCTCGCCCTCCCTGTGTTCTCGCATCGCACGCGTGACGCGCCCACGCCCCCTTCCGGTTCTGGCCGCACCCGCGCTTGTCTAGAGCTCCTTCTCGCCCGCGCGTCATGCCACTGCCCTGCTCTACATGCCGCCCACTCCGCCCACTCCCCGCTGTGGCCTCGCCCGCCTGCTGCCGCTGGCCGCTTCTTCTTTGTTGTGTCCACGCGACCGCGTTGCTTGCCCACATAGCCGTCGCCCTCCCGTGCGTCGCTCCGGTCGGCTGGCCGTGCACCGTGGCCGCCGGCCTGCCCGCGCGTGCTCGGGTCCTGGCGACCCGGCGCCCGCTCCGGGAACCGCTGACCAGCGCCCGCTAGGGCCCTTGGCCACAGACACGTGGGCCCGCTCCTGTGTTAAAAAAGAGACAACGAAAAGAATTAAAAACAAAATAAGTAAGTAAAACAAAATAATTAATTAACTTGATTAAATTAAACTAATTAAACCTATATAGTCTAATAACCTAATTAGTACAACTAATCTGTTAGGTTATAAAAACAGTGAATGACAAGGGGGCCCCACCCCTGTTGACCAGTCCAACTTTGACTGGTCAATTGTGTCCCCTTGGCCCACATGTCAGCCCCTGGGTACATTTTTGTGTACACAGGGCTGGGCACCCCTAGCAATTTGATAATTATTTTCGAATTAAAATAGTTTCAATAAATGTTTAAAACTTTAAAAATTAATATAAATTAATCCATAACTCGGATGAAAATACTTTGTACATGAGAGTTGCTCAGAACGATGAGACGAACCCTGATACGCAGCCCGTTCGTCCGCTACACATCCCTAACCTATCGAACTCGCAACTTTCCCCCTCCGGCTCCTCTACCCGAAAACGCGAAACACCGGGGATACTTTCCCGGATGTTTCCCCCCTTCACCGGTATCACCTCATACCGCGTTAAGGCACCCTTAGCATCGATACTTGTCATATCATGCATCGCTATGCATCTGTTGGCTTAAATATTTATTGTTTCTTCCCCCTCTTCTCTCGCTAGACACCGAGACCGACGCCGCTGCTACCCAGTATGACTACGGAGTTGACGACCCCTCTCTCTTGCCAGAACAACCAGGCAAGCCCCCCCTTGATCACCAGATATCGCCTACTCTTCTCTATACTGCTTGCATTAGAGTAGTGTAGTATGTTACTGCTTTCCGTTAATCCTATACTGCTGCATAGCCTGTCCTTGCTACTACTGTTGTTACCTTTACCTGCTATCCTACTGCTTAGTATAGGATGCTAGTGTTCCATCAGTGGCCCTACACTCTTGTCCGTCTGCCATGCTATACTACTGGGTCGTGATCACTTCGGGAGGTGATCACGGGCATATGCTATATACTTTACATAGTTACCTCACTTATGATACTGTTCGGAGATGGGGGCTGAAGGGGCAGGTGGTTCCACCCAGGTAGTGGTGGGCCTGGGTTCCCGACGGCCCCCGACTGTTACTTTGTGGCGGAGCGACAGGGCAGGTTCAGACCACCTAGGAGAGAGGTGGGCCTGGCCCTGATCGGCGTTCGCAGATACTTAACACGTTTAACGAGATCTTGGTATTTGATCTGAGTCTGGCTACTGGCCTATACGCACTAACCATCTACGCGGGAGTAGTTATGGGTATCCCGATGTCGTGGTATCAGCCGAAGCCTTCATGACGTCAGCGACTGAGTGGCGCGCGCCGGGTTGGACCGCGTAACGCAACTTCCTTTGTAATGGAGGTTGCTAGGTCTGCTCTCCGGCCGCGTACGCAACGTGCAGGTGTGCAATGGGCGATGGGCCCAGACCCCTGCGCCATAGGATTTAGACCGGCGTGCTGACCTCTCTGTTGTGCCTAGGTAGGGCTGTGACGTGTTGATCTTTCGAGGCCGGGCATGACCCAGAAAAGTGTGTCCGGCCAAATGGGATCGAGCGTGTTGGGGTATGTGGTGCACCCCTGCAGGGAAGTTAATCTATTCGAATAGCCGTGTCCCTCGGTAAAAGGACGACCCAGAGTTGTACCTTGACCTTATGACAACTAGAACCGGATACTTAATAAAGCACACCCTTCCAAGTGCCAGATACAACCGGTGATCGCTCTCTCACAGGGCGACGAGGGGAGGATCATCGGTTAGGATTATGCTATGCGATGCTACTTGGAGGACTTCAGTCTATTCTCTTCTACATACTGCAAGACGGGGGCTGCCAGAAGCGTAGTCTTCGACAGGACTAGCTATCCCCCTCTTATTCCGGCATTCTGCAGTTCAGTCCACATATGATAGCCTTATTCCAGTTGATACCAATGCATACATATGTAGTATAGCTCCTTGCTTGCGAGTACTTTGGATGAGTACTCACGGTTGCTTTCTCCTTCTTTTCCCTCTATCCCTTCTACCTGGTTGTCGCAACCAGATGTTGGAGCCCAGGAGCCAGACGCCACCGTCGATGACGACTCCTACTACACCGGAGGTGTCTACTACTACGTGCTGCCCGCTGACGGCGACCAGGAGTAGTTTAGGAGGATCCCAGGCAGGAGGCCTGCGCCTCTTTCGATCTGTATCCCAGTTTGTGCTAGCCATCTTATGGCAACTTGTTTAACTTATGTCTGTACTCAGATATTGTTGCTTCCGTTGACTCGTCTATGATCGAGCTCTTGTATTCGAGCCCTCGAGGCCCCTGGCTTGTAATATGATGCTTGTATGACTTATTTTATTTGTAGAGTTGTGTTGTGATATCTACCCGTGAGTCCTTGATTTTGATCGTACACATTTGCGTGCATGATTAGTGTACGGTCAAATCGGGGGCGTCACATAGTGCTGATCATAACACTTCTATTAAAATGCTTAAATAAGTTATCTTTCCAAGGTTTGGAGTCCCTAGATATTTAATGACTGATGGTGGTTCACATTTTATTCTTGGTGCTTTCCGTAAAATGCTTGCTAAATATGATGTTAATCATAGAATTGCATCCCCTTATCACCCTCAGTCTAGTGGTCAAGTAGAATTGAGTAATAGAGAACTCAAATTAATTTTGCAAAAGACTGTTAATAGGTCCAAAAAGAATTGGTCCAAGAAACTTGATGATGCATTATGGGCCTATAGAACTGCATATAAAAATCCTATGGGTATGTCTCCGTATAAAATGGTCTATGGAAAAGCATGTCACTTACCTCTCGAACTAGAACACAAGGCTTATTGGGCTATTAAAGAACTAAATTATGATTTTAAACTTGCCGGTGAGAAGAGGTTATTTGATATTAACTCACTTGATGAATGGAAAACCCAAGCCTATGAAAATGCCAAGTTGTTTAAAGAAAAAGTTAAAAGGTGGCATGATAAAAGAATACAAAAGCGTGAGTTTAATGTAGGTGATTATGTATTGATATACAACTCTCGTTTAAGATTTTTTGCAGGAAAACTTCTCTCTAAATGGGAAGGACCTTACGTTATCGAAGAGGTCTACCGTTCCGGTGCCATAAAAATCATCAACTTCGAAGGCACAAATCCGAAGGTGGTAAATGGTCAGAGAATCAAACATTATATCTTAGGTAATCCCATAAATGTTGACACCAATGTTATTGAAACCGTAACCCCGGAGGAATACATAAGGGACACTTTCCGGAACGTTTCAGACTCCGAAAAGGAATAGGTATGCGGTACGGTAAGTAAACTGACTCCAAAACAGTTTTTAAGGCAATATTTCTCCCTTTTGGATTATTTAGAAAAATAGAAAAATAAGCAACAGTCCGGAAAGGACACAAGGGCTCCACGAGGGTGGAGGGCGCGCCCTACCCCCTGGGCGCGCCCCCCTACCTCGTGGGCACCTCGTGTGCTCTCCGGACTCCGTTTTCTTAAAAAAACATGTATTTTGGTCGGTAAAAATTCATTATATAACCTCCCGGGGGTTTTGACTCCCGTATCACACAAAAATCTCTTGTCTTTGTTTTGAGTTGTTTTTCTGACAGATCTAGAGTATCATGACATCTCCAAGTGCACCCAAGGACAAGTTCTTCGAGAAGGTCATCAACCCTTACCTAGCGGAGGTGCAGCGACACCCTCAAACCATTGAGATGCGTGATGGGTTGCTGCACATCCGTGATGATGAGGGACCGAAGGGGACCGGAAGTGTGGAGACGAGGCTCGAAGCAATGGAGCAACAAGTTTTCAAGTGTCAGGGGATGGTGGAGCATGGACTCAACTCCAACTACATGATGATCGCAGAGTTCACCAACAAACACAACTTGGATGCCGACAACATCGGGGAGACCATCTTCAAGCTTCATGAGAAAACTGAGCACCTCCAAGCTCAAATCTATGACCTGCAAAACCAAAACTGTGAGTATGAATATAGATTCAAAAGGATGAGTTTGGCTGCATATTTGAGGATCCCGGAGACTCGGTCATCCTTCTATGATTGTGAGCCTATGCCTTGGAAAAAGGACGACAAGCCTACGCCATCAACAACATCACCACCATCTCCTCCAACAAAGAAGAATTCAGTATCTAGTATGGGCACTCCACTTGGCAACTGCCAAGCTTGGGGGAGTGCCCCGGTATCGTATCACCATCACTTTTATCTTTACCGTTTTTCTTAGTTCAATCCTTTTGGTAATATTTTGATCTAGTAGAATAAAAGTTCTTAGTATGATCTAGTCATGAGTTTTGCTTTATTATCCTTCTATGTAATCGAGTCCTTGAGCTATATAATAAAGATTAGTGATTGAGTCAAGGTCTTGCTTATTTTTGCCATGATCCCAAATAAAAGAAAAGAAAAGAGAAAGAAATAAAAAGAAACAAAGAGATCATGTGACTCTTATGGAGAGTAATGAGCTCACATAGAAAGAGTATGATGAATAAAAGTTATTGAGGGTTGACAAACATAGTTTTGGTCATCGTTGCAATTAATAGGAAGTAATAAAGAAAGAGAGGTCTTCACATATAAATATACTATCTTGGACATCTTTTATGATTGTGAGCACTCATTAAAATATGACATGCTAAAGAGTTGACATTGGACAAGGAAGACAACATAATGGGTTATGTTTTCTTACATCTGAGATAAATTATATTGTCTTGGATCCTCCAACATGTTGAGCTTGCCTTTCTCCCTCATGCTAGCCAAATTCATTGCACCAAGTAGAGATACTACTTGTGCTTCCAAATACCCTTAAACCCGTTTTGCCATGAGAGTCCACCATACCTACCTATGGATTGAGTAAGACCCATCAAGTAAGTTGTCATCGGTGCAAGCAATAAAAATTGCTCTCTAAATATGTATGATTGATTGGTGTGGTAGAAATAAGCTTTATACAATCGTGTGATATGGAAGTAATAAAAGCGACAGACTTCATAATAAAGGTCCATATCACAAGTGGCAATATAAAGTGACGTTCTTTCGCATTAGGATTTTGTGCATTTACCCACAAAAGCGCATGACAACCTCTGCTTCCCTCTGCGAAGGGCCTATCTTTTACTTTTATCTCCTACACTTCAAAAGAGTCATGGTGATCCTCACCCTTCCTTGTTTACATTTTATCCTTTGGCAAGCACAATATGTTGGAAAGATCCTGGTATATATGGCTAATTGGATGTGGGTTTTCATGAACTATTACTGTTGACATTACCCTTGAGGTAAAACGTTGGGAGGCAAAAACTATAAGCCCCTATCTTTCTCTGTGTCCGATTAAAACTCCATACCCATAAGAATTGTGTGAGTGTCAGCAATTGTGAAAGATTATATAATAGTTGAATATGTGGACTTGCTGAAAAGCTCTTATACATTTACTCTTTCCTATGTTATGATAAATTGCAATTGCTTCAATGACTGAGATTATAGTTTGTTAGTTTTCAATGAAGTTTACGATTCATACTTGATATTGTGATTGAATTATTACTCTAGCATAAGAAATCATATGACAAGAACTATATAAGTTGTTGTTCTAAGAATGATCATGATGCCCTCATGTCCGTATTTTATTTTTATCGACACCTTCTTCTCTAAACATGTGGACATATTTTTCGATTTCGGCTTTTCGCTTGAGGACAAGCGAGGTCTAAGCTTGGGGGAGTTGATACGTCCATTTTGCATCATGCTTTTATATCAATATTTATTGCATTATGGGCTGTTATTACACATTATGTCACAATACTTATGCCTATTCTCTCTTATTTTACAAGGTTTACATAAAGAGGGAGAATGCTGGCAGCTGGGATTCTGGCTGGAAAATGAGCAAATATTAGAGACCTATTCTGCACAGCTCCAAAAGTCTTGAAACTTCACGGATGATGTTTTCTAAATATATAAAAAACATTGAGTGCAAGAACTTCACCAGGGGGGTATACCCTGCCCACAAGTGTGGGGGCGCGCCCTACCCCCCTGGGCGCGCCCCCTACCTCATGGGCCCCCTGGTGGCCCTCCGGTGACCATCTTCTGCTATATGGACTCTTTCGATGAAAAAAATCATAAGCCATCTTCTCGGACGAAACTCCGCCACCACGAGGCGGAACCTTGGCGGAACCAATCTAGGGTTCTGGCGGGGCTGTTCTGTCAGGGAAACTTCCCTCCCGGAGGGGGAAATCATCGCCATCATCATCACCAACGCTCCTCTCATCGGGAGAGGGCAATCTCCATCAACATCTTCATCAGCACCATCTCATCTCAAAACCCTAGTTCATCTATTGTATCCTATTCTTGTCTCCAAGTCCGGGATTGGTGCTAGTAGGTTGCTAGTAGTGTTAATTACTCCTTGTAGTTGATGCTAGTTGGTTTAATTGGTGGAAGATCATATGTTCAGATCCTATATGCATATTAATACCCCTCTGATTATGAACAAGTTTATGCTTTGTGAGTAGTTACTTTTGTTCCTGAGGACATGGGAGAAGTCTTGCTATTAGTAGTCATGTGAATTTGGTATTCGTTCGATATTTTGATGAGATGTATGTTGTCTCTCCTCTAGTGGTGTTATGTGAACGTCGACTACATGACACTTCACCATTGTTTGGGCCTCAAGGAAGGCATTCAGAAGTAATAAGTAGATGATGGGTTGCTAGAGTGACAGAAGCTTAAACCCTAGTTTATGTGTTGCTTCGTAAGGGGCTGATTTGGATCCATATGTTTCATGCTATGGTTAGGTTTACCTTAATACTTTTGTTGTATTTGCAGATGCTTGCAATAGAGGTTAATCAAAAGTGGGATGTTTGTCCAAGTAAGGGTAGCACCCAAGCACCGGTCCACCCACATACCAAATTATCAAAGTACCGAACGCGAATCATATGAGCGTGATGAAAACTAGCTTGACGATATTCCCATGTGTCCTCGGGGGCGCTTTACATCATATAAGAGTTTGTCCAGGCTTGTCCTTTGCTACAAAAAGGATTGGGCCACCTTGCTGCACCTTATTTACTTTTGTTACTTGTTGCTCATTACAAATTATCTTATCACAAAACTATCTGTTACCACTTATTTCAGTACTTGCAGAGAATACCTTGCTAGAAACCGCTTATCATTTCCTTCTGCTCCTCGTTGGGTTCGACACTCTTACTTATCGAAAGGACTACAATAGATCCCCTATACTTGTGGGTCATCAGGCTACCATACCTACCTCTGGATGGAGTAAGATCTTTCTAGTAAGTTGTCATCGGTGCTAGCAATAAAAATTGCTCTCTAAATATGTATGATCTTTTAGTGTGGAGAAAATAAGTTTTATACGAACTTGTGATATGGAAGAAATAAAAGCGACAAACTGCATAATAAAGTTCCTTATCACAAGTGGAAATATAAGGTGATGTTCTTTTGCATTAAGATTTTGTGCATCCAACCATAAAAGCGCATGACAACCTCTGCTTCCCTCTGCGAAGGGCCTATCTTTTATTTTTATCTTCTACCCTTATACAAGAGTCATGGTGATCTTCACCTTTCCTTTTTACACGTTTTCTTTTTGGCAAGTACCATGTGTTGGAGAAAGATCCAGATATATATATCCACTTGGATGTAGGCTATCATAAAGTATTATTGTTGACATTACCTTGAGGTAAAAGGTTGGGAGGCAAAACTATCAGCCCCTATCTTTCTCTGTGTCTGACTGAGGCTTTGAACTCATAAGTATCGTGTGACTGTTAGCAATTGCAAAAGACTAAATGATATTTGAGTATGTGGCCTTGCTGAAAAGCTCTTGTATTGACTCTTTCCTATGTTATGACAAATTGCAATTGCTTCAATGACTGAGATCATAGTTTGTTAGTTTTCAATGAAGTTTTTATTCATACTTTACCTTGTGAAAAAATTGTTACATTAGCATAAGAAATTATATGACAATATATGTTGTTCTAAAGGTGATCATGATGCCTTCATGTCCGTATTTTATTTTGTCGACACCTCTATCTCTAAACATGTGGACATATTTAACGATTTCGGCTTTTGCTTGAGGACAAGTGAGTTCTAAGCTTGGGGGAGTTGATACGTCCATTTTGCATCATGCTATTATATTGATACTTATTGCATCATGGGTTGTTATTACACATTATAGCACAATACTTATGCCTTTTCTCTCTTATTTCACAAGGTTTACACAAAGAGGGAGAATGCCGGCAACTGGAATTCTGGACCGGAAAGGAGCAAATCTTAGAGACCTATTATGCACAACTCCAAAAGTCCTGAAAATTTATGGAGAATTATTTTGGAATATATAAAAAATATTGGGCGAAGAAAGTACCAGAGGGAACGCACGAGGCAGCCACAAGGGTGGAGGGTGCGCCCAACCCCCCTGTGCGCGCCCCTGCCTTGTGGGCCACCTGCCAGGCCCCCAGTGCCCACCTTCTTCTATATGATGTGTTTTGACATGGAAAAAATCAAGAGGAAGCTTTCGGGATGAAGCGCCGCCATCTCGAGACGGAACCTGGGCAGAACCAATCTAGGGCTCCGACGGAGCTGTTCTGCGGGGGAAACTTCCCTCCCGGAGGGGGAAATCATCGTCATCAACATCACCAACGATCCTTTCCTTGGGAGGGGGACAATCTCCATCAACATCTTCACCAGCACCATCTCCTCTCATACCCTCGTTCATCTCTTGTGTCTGATCTTTGTCTCAAAACCTTAGATTGGTACATGCGGGTTGCTAGTAGTGTTGATTACTTGTAGTTTATGCTAGTTGGTTTATTCGGTGGAAGATCATATGTTCAGATACTTAATGATAATTATTACTCCTCTAATTATGAACATGAATATGCTTTGTGAGTAGTTATGTTTGTTCCTGAGGACATGGGAGAAGTCTTGTTATAAGTAATCATGTGAATTCGGCATTCGTTCGATATTTTAAAGAGATGTATGTTTTATATCCTCTAGTGGTGTTATGTGAACATCGACTACATGACACTTCACCATGATTTGGGCCTAAGGGAAGGCATTGGGAAGTAATAAGTAGATGATGGGTTGTTAGAGTGACAGAAGCTTAAACCCTAGTTTATGCGTTCCTTCGTAAGGGGCTGATTTGGATCCACATGTTTCATGCTATGGTTAGATTTATCTTAATTCTTCTTACGTAGTTGAGGATGCTTGCGAGAGGGGTTAATCATAAGTGGGAGGCTTGTCCAAGTAAGGACAACACCCAAGCACCAGCCCACCCACATATATCAAATTATCAAAGTAATGAACGCGAATCATATGAGCATGATGAAAACTAACTTGACAGTAATTCTCATGTGTTCTCGGGAGCTCTTTGCATTATATAAGAGTTCATCTAGGTTTGTCCTTTCCTACAAAAAGGATTGGGCCACCTTGCTGCACCTTAGTTACTTTTGTTACTTGTTACCCGTTACGAATTATCTTGCCATCACCTCGTGGTCCCTCTGGACTCTGTTTTCTTGCACATTACTTCTTTTGGTCGGTAAAAATTCATTATATAATCTCCCGAAGGTTTTGACCACCATACCATGACAAAATCCTATGTTCTTGTTTCGAGCTACTTTTCTGACAGATCTAGATCACCATGACGTCTCCAAGCGCCCCCAAGGAAAGTTTTTTGAGAAGGTCATCAACCCCTACCTTTCGGAGGTGCTACAACACCCTCAAATGATTGAGATGCATGAGGGGGTGCCGCACATCCGCAATGTTGAAGGTCCAAAGAAGACCGGAAGCCTGGAGACAAGACTCGAAGCACTGGAGAAGCAAGTTTTCAAGTGCCAAGGGATGGTGGAATGTGGACTCAATGCCAATCACTTGATGATCGTGGAATTTACTAACAATCAGAAGCTGGATGCCAAGAACATTGGGGAGGCCATCTTCAAGCTTCACGAGAAAATCGAGCATCTCCAAGCCTAGATCTATGACCTGCAAAACCAAAACCATGAGTATGAATACAAATTTAAGAGGAGGAGTTTGGCTGCAGATTTGAGGATCCCAGAGACTCGTTCATCCTTATATGATGGTGAACCTATGCCCTAGAAGTTGGAGGACAAGCCTACAACATCAACAACTTCATCATCACCGCCTCCGAAGAAAGAGACCTAAAAACATGGGTATGGGCACTCCCCTTGGCAACTGCCAAGCTTGGGGGAGGTGCCCGGGTATCATATCACCATCACATATTTACCTTTATCGCTTTTCTTAGTTCGGTCCTTTTGGTTATATCTTGATCTATTAGAATAAAGTTTTTAGTATGATCTAGGTTTGAGTTTTACTTCGAGATCTATCTATGTAATCGAGTTCGTGAGTTATATATAAGAAATAATAGTTTTGAGTTGAGGGCTTTGCTTTCTTGCCATGATCTTGAGGAAATAAGAAAAAAGATAGAAAGAATAAAATGAAATAAATAGATCATATAATGATCTTATAGAGAGTGATGACTTCACATATAAAGATTATGATGAATAAAATTTGTTGAGAGTTGACAAACATAATTTTGGTCATTGTTGCAATTATAGGAAGTAATAAAGAAAGAGAGGTTTCACATATAAATATGCTATCTTGGACATCTTTTGTAGTTGTGAGCACTTATTAAAGTATGACATGCTAAAAAGTTGATGTTGGACAAGGAAGACAACATAACGGGTTATGTTTTCTTATATCCGAATAGAAGGTACATTGTAATGGATCCTCCAACATGTTGAGCTTGCTTTTCCCTCTTATGCTAGCCAAATCCTTTGCACCAAGTAGAGATACTACTTGTGCATCCACATATCCCTTAAACCAGTTTTGCCATGAGAGTCCACCATACCTACCTATGGATTGAGTAAGATCCATCAAGTAAGTTGTCATCGGTGCAAGTAATAAAAATTGCTCTCTAAATATGTGTGATCTTTTAGTGTGTAGAAAATAAGATTTATACGAACTTGTGATATGGAAGAAATAAAAGCGACAGACTGCATAATAAAGTTCCTTATCACAAGCGACAATATAAAATGAAGTTCCTTTGCATTAAGATTTTGTGGATCCAACCATAAAAGCGCGTGACAACCTCTGATTCCCTCTGCGAAGGGCCTATCTTTTACTTTTATCTTCTACCTTTATACAAGAGTCATGGTGATCTTCACCTTTCATTTCTACACTTTTCCTTTTTGGCAAGTACCATGTGTTGGAGAAAGATCCAGATATACATATCCACTCGGATGTAGGCTATCATAAAGTATCATTGTTGACATTACCCTTGAGGTAAAAGGTTGGGAGGCGAAACTATAAGCCTCTATCTTTCTCTGTGTCTGACTGAGGCTTTGAACTCATATGTATCGCGTGAGTGTTAGCAATTGCGAAAGACTAAACGATAGTTGAGTTTGTGGACTTGCTGAAAAGCTCTTGTATTGACTCTTTCCTATGTTATAATAAATTGCAATTGCTTCAATGACCGAGATCATAGTTTGTTAGTTTTCTATGAAGTTTTTATTCATAGTTTAGCTTGTGAACGAATTGTTACTTTAGCATAAGAAATTATATGACAATATATGTTGTTCTAATGGTGAATGCTTTTATATTGATATTTATTGTATTATGATCTGTTATTACACATCATAGCACAATACTTATGCCTTTTCTCTCTTATTTCACAAGGTTTACACAAAGAGGGAGAATGCCGATAGCTGGAATTCTGGACCGTAAAGGAGCAAATCTGAGAGACCTATTATGCACAACTCCAAAAGTCCTAAAAAAATTCGAAGAATTATTTTGGAATATATAAAAAATATTGGGCAAAGAAAGTACCAGAGGGGACCCACCAGGCAGCCACTAGGGTGGAGGGCGCGCCCCTGCCTTGTGGGACACCTGGTAGGCCCCCGGTGCCCATCTTCTACTATATGATGTGTTTTGACCTGGAAAAAATCAATAGGAAGCTTTTAGGACGAAGCGCCGCCATCTCAAGGCGGAACCTGGGCAAAACCAATCTAGGGCTCCGGTGGAGCTGTTCTGCTAGGGAAACTTCCCTCCCGGAGGGGGAAATCATCATCATCGACATCACCAATGATCTTCTCATCGAGAGGGGGTCAATCTCCATCAACATCTTCACCAGCTCCATCTCCTCTCAAATCCTAGTCCTTCTCTTGTATCTGATCTTTGTCTCAAAACCTCATATTGGTACCTGTTGGTTGCTAGTAGTGTTGATTATTTCTTGTAGTTGATGCTAGTTTGTTTATTTAGTGGAAGATCATATGTTCAGATCCTTATTGATAATTATTACTCCTCTGATTATGATCATGAATATGCTTTGTGAGTAGTTACATTTGTTCCTGATGACATAGGAGGAGTCTTGTTATAAGTAATCATTTGAATTTGGCATTCGTTCGATATTTTAATGAGATGTATGTTGTCTCTCCTCTAGTGGTATTATATGAACATCGACTACATGACACTTCACCATGATTTGGGCCTAGGGGGAGGCATTGGGAAGTAATAAGTAGATGATGTGTTGCTAGAGTGATAGAAGCTTAAACCCTAGTTTATGTGTTGCTTCGCAAGGGGCTGATTTGGATCCACATGTTTCATGCTAGGGTTAGATTTATGTTAATTCTTCTTTCGTAGTTGCAGATGCCTACGAGAGGGGTTAATCATAAGTGGGAGGCCTGTCCAAGTAAGGACAACACCCAAGCACCGGTCCACCCACATATCAAATTATCAAAGTAATGAACGTGAATCATATGAGCATGATGAAAACTAACTTGATATTAATTCCTATGTGTCCTCGGGAGCACTTTGCATTAGATAAGAGTTCGTCCAGATTTGTCCTTTGCTACAAAAAGGATTGGGCCACCTTGCTGCACCTTAGTTACTTTTGTTACTTGTTACCCGTTACGAATTATCTTATCGCGCAACTATCTGTTACCGATAATTTCAGTGTTTGCAAAAAACACCTTCCTGAAAACCGCTTGTCATTTCCTTCTGCTCTTCGTTGGGTTCGACACTCTTACTTATCGAAAGGACTACGATAGATTCGCTATACTTGTGGGTCATCAATGCGGACGGAGGGCTTTGTCAACTTAGTCAATATGAATGATTCTAGCTCCAGTTACCATACGATGCCGATCCAGCGGCCGTAGTGTTTCTTCAACCTCTGATCTTCTTGCTCTAGCCGCCCAAACCAGCACCGGTCGAGCCGCCTGCTCCTACCTCCCGTGGCCGGCTCTGCTGCCGCACATGCCTCACTGCCCCACCCTACTCCCATCGCTGGCCTAGGCATCCCTGTACTCACCCAGACCCGCTGTTATTCTCTGGCGACGGCAGCCTCACACTGCAGCCCAGCCAGTAAACCCTCGTACGCCCCTCCACTTGGGAAACAGCAGTCGAGTCTTCCCCACCTCCGGGTCATTCCCTTCCTAGGCCTCGCCGTCGTCCACCGCCTTGGTGCTCTCGGTGCGGCGTGGTCAACATGGTTAAGGAACGACTTACATCGGAAGAGGACTATACGTGGAGAGGCTGACAGGTGGGTCCATGGCTGCAGCAAGGAAGTGCCTCCTTATTACGCGAAAATAATGATTCCTCCACCTGATAGCTGGGACCTACTGGAAGGGCCTCTGTATTTTGGCTTAGCTGTATTTTGCGAAAAAAACGTTTCCCCCCTGACAACTGGGACCCACCAGCTATATCTTCGGACGCAAGGAAAGTGCCTTCATATTAGGTGCGAAAAAATGAATCCCCCCTGACATCTCAGACTCACCATCAATAACTTTGCACGCAAGGAAGTGCCTCCTTATCCTCCCTGACAGCCGGGACCCATCTGGTCGAAGCGTACGTAGTGTTGTCGCGAACATGTATGTCATATAGGTCGATCGGTCTCTCTGCAATGATGATCCATGGCAGAGCAAGTAGCGGCATGTGTATTAGTACAGCCCCCGACGTAGCAGTTCAGGCAGTCCCTTCTAAACTGTGTACATGTACGTACAACCACATGCCAAAAAATACAGCCACGTACGTACATACGGGCGGGGTCTCAAACGCATACTCGTGCATACGTACGGCCAGGAGGCTCGTGTACATGGTGAGGCAACGGCCGTCAACAACGGTGTCCTGTTCATTGGGCAGCCAAATGGCTGGGTCAAAACAGAGAAACAACATCCTATTCATCGGGAGGCAACAGACTGTGTCAGAATGCGTCCTGTTCAACGGGAGCCAATCGGCTTGGACGGAACAGCCAAAACGGGGCCTGGCATACCGCAGTATGGAGGAAACGGCCTTCTGTTCGACCGGCTATGGTCGAAACAGGGGTCCTCTTCATCGGGAGGGGTGTGGCGTACTGCAAAACGGAGGAAACGGACTTGTGTTGGAGCGCTACGGTCGAAACGGGGTCCTGTTCATCAGAGCAGTGTGGCGCACCGCAAATAGCACTCCACGGGCTACTATTCACCCACCGTCGACTTCCTTCAGCCTCCACCTGCATTATTCATCCACCGCGCCTTCCTCCTGCCTCCACCAACTATTGTTCATCCACGGGCTACAGTTCATCCAGCCCTCCATCGGCTACTGTTCAACCGGCGCTCCACGGGGCCCTGTTCATCCATCCCAACCAGCTCGGCTGAGGCGGCCTCCTCTCTAGGTCGTGTTCATCCAATGGCAACGGCCTACTACTACTACCATGGGGTCCTGTTCATCCAACCCCCACCGGGAACTGTTCATCCAACCGCAACCACGTACGTCTCGACTCGTTCAACCAACCCTCACGTTCACTGTTCATCAAGAGGCAACAGGTTTGATCAGCTTCAGAAAGCAGCAGCAGCAGCAGCAGCCATCGATTGCTCAGGTTTAGTTAACAGCAGTAGTGTGACGCCCGGATAATTAGACTACAGTAATCCTCTGCTAATGATGCCATGTCACCTTAGTTACTGTTGATAACTCGAGTTAGCTCGAAGCCGGTTCAAATTCAAATTCAAAATCAGGTAAACAATAGAAGTTTTCAAACATTAAAACTAAAATGTCCAAAATGTGTCAAATAAATCATGGATAATACTAGTGTAGAAACCACTCTTTTATAAAATGTTTAAAGGCTATAAAGTAATTAAAACAGCAGCTATGACAATTAATTAAATGCCTTTTAAAAATTACAATAATGCAAACTATTTTATTTAGGTGTCAAACTTTTCGGGGCAGTAGAATAAGTTATAACATTAATTTAGGAGTTGTATTTATATTTTATAAAACAAAAAATTAAAAGAATAAAATAGAAAAGAAAATAGATAAAAAAAGAAAACAGAAAAACAAAAAGAAAAACCCGGGCTCCGGCCCAGCAGACCCTGGCCCAACTGGGCCATGTCCTAGCCAGGCCGGCCCACCCCGGCGCCCCATTAGGTCACCCCGAACCCCCCTGGTCAAACCCCACTCCCCACCGACCCCCCCACCCCCCCCCCCACGCCGCCACTCCCTCTTCCCCCCTCCCGATCCAATCTAGATCGGGGACGAGACCCCACGAGCCCCCCCCCCCACTCTCCCGTGCTCGCGCGTCCTGCCGACGACCTCGCCGTAGCCCCGTCGCCGGATCTCCTCCCCTCCGTCGTCGCCTGCCTCGTCCTCCTCCTCATCCCACACCGGAGCCACCTAGACGCCGCACCTCGCCGCCCCGACGCCGCCTGGAACGCCGCATCGCCGTCCTCCTCCTCGACATCGCCGGACCGCCTCCCTCGCCGTACTGCTTCCCCGCCGCGCGTCGTCCCCATCCCCTCCCCGCGCCCCGTTGCCCCGTCCCCTACGGCCCCAGTGAGCAGCGCCTCCCTCCCTTCCCTTCTCTGTCACCGGCGCCGTTTCCCCCCTCGCTCCCCTGCTGACTCCTGGTCGCGCTCTGGCCGCGCCCACGCCGCAGCTCGACGTGCTCCGCCCGCGCCACTTGCCCCGAACCGCGGCTCCTACCGCATGCTGGCCCGGGGACACGCCTGTGCCTCGACCACACCCCATGTAGCCAGCGCCCGCCCGCTGCTTCCCGGCCCCGTCGTGGCCTTGCCTCTGCCGCGACCCGCGCCTTCAACGCTCGCGGCCACGGCCGGCGCCTCGCCACGACCGCCCAGCTCTGCCATGGCCTTCGCCTTACCACTCCCCGTCCAGCCGCGCGCTGCGCCGCTCCCTGCGCCGCGCTCCCCGCCGGCGTTTGCCACTGGCCTCGCCTCGTTCCCCCCCTCGCTCGGGCCACGCCGGAGACCCGGCGCCCGCTAGCGCCTGTAAACCGCATCGCCCCTCTGGGCCACTGCCAAACGGGGCCCCAGCCCCAGAACGTTAAAAAAATAATTAAAAAATATATGAAATAAATAATAATTAAAATAATTAAATAAACAATAATAATTAAATTAATTAATTAATTAATTAATTAAGGAATTAATTAAATTAATTAATTATAATTAGATTAACCTAATCACTAATTAACCTAATTAATTGTTAGTTAATTAAAACAGTGTATGACAGGTGGGTCCCACTGGACCCACTGGTCAGGTTGACCAAGTCAACCCTGTTGACTGCTGATGTTAGCATGACATCATGCTGATGTCATTAATCTATTTATCGAATTAATTTAAATAATTAATTAAATTCTAGAAATTAATAAAATCTTTAGAAAATCATATCTTTTAATCCGTAACTCGGATTAAAATATTTTCAACATGAAAGTTGCTCAGAACAACGAGACGGTTCCGGATACGCAACCCGTTCGTCCGCCACACCTCCCTAACCTATCGAACTCACAACTTTCCCCCTCCGGCTCCTCTGCCTGAAAACGCAAAACACCGGGGATACTTTCCCGGATGTCATCCCCCTTCACCGGTATCACCTACTACCGCGTTAGGGCACCTCTAACGCCGTTACTTGTCATGTCATGCATCACTATGCATATGCTTGCTTAAATATTTACTGTTTCTCCCCCCTCTTCTCTCGATAGACACCGAGACCGACGCCGCTGCTACCCAGTACGACTACGGAGTTGACGACCCCTCTCTCTTGCTAGAGCAACCAGGCAAGCCCCCCCTTTGATCACCAGATACCGCCTACTCTTCTCTATACTGCTTGCATTAGAGTAGTGTAGCATGTTACTGCTTCCCGTTAATCCTATACTGATGCATAGCCTGTCCTTGCTACTACTGTTGTTACCTTTACCTGCAAACCTAATGCTTAGTATAGGATGCTAGTTTATCATCAGTGGCCCTACATTCTTGTCCGTCTGCCATGCTATACTATCGGGCCGTGATCACTCGAGAGGTGATCACGGGTATATATTATATACTTTATACATGATACATGTGGTGACTAAAGACGGGTAGGCTCGTAGGAGCACCCGCGAGTGGATCTTTGAGGCGGAGCGACAGGGCAGGTTCCGACCACCTAGGAGAGAGGTGGGCCTGGCCCTGGTCGGTGTTTGCGGATACTTAACACGCTTATCGAGATCTGGGTATTTGATCTGAGTCTGGCCATTTGGTCTATACGCACTAACCATCTACGTGGGAGCACTTATGGGTATCCCGACGTCGTGGTATCAGCCGAAGCCTTCGTGACGTCAGCGACTGAGTGGCGTGCGCCGGATTGGACTGGAAAGCCACTAGGCTAGGTCTGCTTCCGGCCGCGTACGCAACGTGCAGGTGTGCAAAGGGCGATGGGCCCAGACCCCTGCGCCATAGGATTTAGACCGGCGTGCTGACCTCTCTATTGTGCCTAGGTAGGGCTACAACGTGTTGATCTTCCGAGGCCGGGCATGACCCAGAAAAGTGTGTCCGGCCAAATGGGATCGAGCGTGTTGGGGTATGTGGTGCACCCCTGCAGGGAAGTTAATCTATTCGAATAGCCGTGTCCCTCGGTAAAAGGACGACCCGGAGTTGTATCTTGACCTTATGACAACTAGAACCGGATACTTAATAAAACACACCCTTCCAAGTGCCAGATACAACCGGTGATCGCTCTCTCACAGGGCGACGAGGGGAGGATCATCGGTTAGGATTATGCTATACGATGCTACTTGGAGGACTTCAGTCTACTCTCTTCTACATGCTGCAAGACGGAGGCTGCCAGAAGCGTAGTCTTCGACAGGATTAGTTATCCCCCTCTTATTCTGGCATTCTGCAGTTCAGTCCACATATGATACCCTTATTCCATTTGATACCCATGCATATGTAGTATAGCTCCTTGCTTGCGAGTACTTTGGATGAGTACTCACGGTTGCCTTCTCCTTCTTTTCCCTCTATTCCTTCTACCTGGTTGTCGCAACCAGATGTTGGAGCCCAGGATCCAGACGCCACCGTCGACGACGACTCCTACTACACCGGAGGTGCCTACTACTACGTGCTGCCCGCTGACGACGACCAGGAGTAGTTTAGGCGGATCCCAGACAGGAGGCCTGCGCCTCTTTCGATCTGTATCCCAGTTTGTGCTAGCCATCTTATGGCAACTTGTTTGACTTATGTCTGTATTCAGATATTGTTGCTTCCGCTGACTCGTCTATGATCGAGCTCTTGTATTCGAGCCCTCGAGGCCCCTGGCTTGTAATATGATGCTTGTATGACTTATTTTATTTGTAGAGTTGTGTTGTGATATCTTCCCGTGAGTCCCTGATCTTGATCGTACACGTTTGCATGTATGATTAGTGTACGATTAAATTGGGGGCGTCACAAGTAGCAAAGGAATCGCTCGGGTTTAGTTAACAGCCAAGGGATCGATCGCTCGGGTTCAGTAACGTAGCTAGTGCAATCGCTCGGGTTCTGTAAGAGAACGCCTCGCTCGGATTCAGTTAGAGCCCAACGCCTCGTGCACACGCGCGCACGTGTACGACAGAAACGCGCAATCCCTCCATGCATCGCTTGGCGCCCACGACCCACCATAACCGGGAACTTCCAGATATTTTCCTCACCCTCGCTTCTAGCACGATTTTTCCCGTAATGGACAGCCCAAAGAATGTCATGCAAGTGCGTCTCCGGCCCGCCCAGGACGAAAAGCCCATGTTCCGTCATGATTTTTTGTCATAAAAGTAGGATCCCACCACATCTATGATGATAATGGATTTTGTCACAATTATCGTCATAGAAGTGTCATAAGCATGACAGAAATTTTTTTCGTTCGACCCAAAATGTCACGAATGTGTCTTTTTTTGTAGTGCTAGTTGCAATGGCCTCACGACTAAGTCCTCATACTAGGACATCTGCCGTGACAAAACCACAACAATGATGGTTTAAAATTGTCTCACCAAAAGATGGTAAAAACCGTTGTATAGGCCACGTGTGCGCTAGTGACCCTTGGTAGGTAACCTCATCAATGGGTCCCTTCCTAAAATGTTTAAGGTTGAGACATCGCAATCCATTCTCTTCCCTGTTGTTTCATCAGGTGGTCAAAGCCCTGGCGGGCATCCTATTGGTGCCACTTTCTCTTGGCCACATCCATGATGTCTCCTCTCGTCTACTTCTAGGTGAATCATACATATACAATACGTGAATGCCACTTTAACCCTCGTCCAAAATGAAGATGCATAAATTGCAAATCTCAAATTTACGCTCATGTCCTCGGAGAAAATGCCGAGTGTTAAAGTTGACCTGCTCAAAGCTAGGTGATGTCATGGGACATCACCTCACGACCATATCCAAGTTGTTAATGCCATTAAATGCAAGATTGGTACTCCTACCTTGTCATGCCTATATCTATTTCTATCTCCATCTCTATATCTATATCTCTATCTCTCTCTATATATATCTATATTTATATCTATATCTATATCTATATCTCTATCTCTATCTCTATCTCTATCTATCCATCCATCCATCCATCCATCTATCCATCTGTCTATCTATCTATCTATATATCAAAAAGAACCGTAAGATTCCCGTTTCACTCTTTCTTTCGTCCAACCTCCCAAAGTACATAAACCCTCCCTCCTTCCCATTTTTTGTCCCATCTCTTGTTTATATCCTACACGGTTTTCCCTAAATCCTCATCAACTGCCCATGTCTCATTGATTTATCAAATAAAATAATGTTTTTTGGTAAGACAATAAACTATTATGAAATAAGTACTTAAAAATAAGATGACAAGTAAATCAAGGTGATTGCATAAAAAACTAATTTTTTTAGCTCATCAATCTACAAGTGATAGGCGTACCGTCACACGCTAACATATTAGGACATACATGCTCTTGTTGCAACGCAGAGAAAATATTCTAGTCAATAAAAAAAGTTTACACCGTCGAGTGGGAACCTCGCCGAGCAAGTGTCCAACCCATTAGTGGAGTTGTGACAAGGAAAGTTGTTCTATTCCATCAGCATGCTTATCCTCACAGACGCATACATGTTCAGTTTGCCCTTGCATGACATGCATTTGTACTTTCTTAGTGAATAATATCTATACCGCCTTTGACAAATGCATATGTCCAACTAATTTTGGGAATGAGTTGGAACATAGAGTTAACATTTCTTGGTCAACTGGTTCGTGATGTGACGACTGAAGGATCAAATCTACCATAGTGCCCAAATATGGCACCCTTGACATCTTATCCTACTCAGTGCAAGGTGGTTCCCAATTATGCAAAAGTTTGCATCTGATCAAGCATTTATTTAAGTCAGGGGTCAGGCTAGAAATTAGGAATGGTGTAGCGCTCCTTAAAAGCCCATTTTCCCCTCTTTTACTTTAACATGCACCTGAATTCTATGAATTAGGCCGGACAAGTTTTCCAGGGTGATAGATCTCCCATTCACTTACCACATGATGTACCTTTGGGCATGAGGATATAGGAGTTAGCGTAATGGGAGGTTGCATGACGATACCAATAATGTAATGATGTGAGACAAGATGCATGTCCTGTTGTGTCCTCATCCATGGAGTCATGTACTAACTACACAAAGAAGTCCTTATATTCAATACTCTCTTGGTAGCCATAGTGCACCATTTCCAGATACATGTGAAGTGCATTCCGCAATACCCTAAAGATCAAGACTTTGTTGTGGCAACTGGCACGAGACTGTATCACTTTTAGCGACTAGATCCAAAAGTACCATGGCCCCTCAAATGGAACGTGTGGCTTAGGGCATCTCTAACCAAACCTCCAAAAGATTGCTCCTCACCATCCTCCTCAAATACGAGGAGTTAAAAAAATTTATGGAGCTAACCGAACCCTCAAATTTAACTCCTGAAAATTCATACTGTGCACAAACATCTCATTTGAAACTCAAATTTAAAACTAGATTAGGACCACACGGCGCACAATTATACATTGTATTCCATAACACAACATCTTAGTACACAATTAAAGTAGATAACATTTATTAGAGAAAAATTAAGGCTAAGACGAGCTAAATTAAAGGTAGGGTTTGAGGGCGGCATGGATAGCTAGGGTTTGGTCGGGGGAAGGGGGAGAGGGAGGGAAGAGTTGCATCGGTGGGAGCGGCATGTAGGTCAATTGGGCGGCATCGGCGGCTGTGCCATTTTTTTTTCTACGAGAGGAGCACATATGAGATTGGGAGAGAATGAGTGTTTCCTACCCAAATTTGAGCAGGAAATGAATCTTTTGATATTTAACTCCACAATTTTTTGAGAAACTATAGGTTTGAGAATTCTGTTAGCTAGAGTTTAACTCCCTAGAAGGTCTCAATATGAGTGTTTTAGGATTTTTAAGGATTCAAATTAGAGATGATCTTAAGCGGTTAGCTACGCTTCACATGGAGTGGCGTTCGTCATATGCTTTGTTGCGATTGGAACCATCCCCCTTTGGTAAGTTTTTTGCCATCATACATGGTTTCGGGATAACCTTTATATATATTTCATCGCTCCATATTATATATGCTCTCGGCGATATTAAGCCATACCCTAACCTTTGAAACCGTTTCCCTATAACGCTTCATGAGAGAGAGAGAGAGAGAGAGTGAGACTGAGAGTGAGAGAAAGAGAAGCTAAGGCGATGCTCCTAACCTTAGCCGCCTTCCCCTCTCGTCGTGAGGGCGCGGTGTCAGTCAAAGCCCACATGGTGTGGATAATGGGTGGGAGGTCCGTTTTAGGGGCGGCTTTCCTGGGAATGTCTTGGAGGTCTTAGAGGGTTGCTGCGGTTGGAGAAGGATATGCGGGCTCGAGTGGAGGCCTTCGCCAGGTGATGCTTGATGGCGGCGTTGGTGAAGCTGGTAGCGGCCGGACAAATCCAACGCCACGAGCTTTGATGGTGGACCAGCCTGGCTAGGACACTGGAGAAGACGACGTCGGTGCATGGCCCTTGACGACGGTAAGTTCGATCTCGGATCCGGACTTGGCGGACAACGACATGTGCAATTTGTGTCAGATTTCTTAGGGAGTCTCCATATTTGGTTTGGGTTGACGTGGCAGCGACGTTTTCCAAATTTAGGAACAATCTCTTTTCCGCCCTTTTCCTCGTTCCATTGGTGTTCTTATCACTCGCGGGGGATGTGAGGTTTTGTGCCTCTGGTGGGTTAGGCAACAAATTAGAAATGGTGTGGTGGGTGGCACTCCTTAAAAGACCATTTTCCCTCTTTTACTTTAACATGCACCTGAATTCTATGAATTTGGCCGAACAAGTTTTCCAGGGTGATAGATGGCCCATTCACTTACCACATGATGTAACTTCTGGCATGAGGATTGAGGAGTTAGTGTAATGGGAGGTCGCATGGCGATACCAATATTGTAATGATGTGAGATGAGATGCATGTCCCGTTGTGTCCTCATCCCTGGAGCCATGTACTTCCTACTCAACGAAGTCCTTATATTCAATACTCTCTTGGTAGCCACAATGTCCCATTTCCAGACATGGATGAAGTGCATTCCGTAATACCCTAAAGATCAAGACTTTGTTGTGGCAACTAGCACGAGAATGTATCCCTTTTAGCGACCAGATCCAAAAGTACCATGGTCCCTTAAATGGAATGTGTGCCTTAGGGCATCTCTAACCAAACCTCCAAAAGGTTCCTCCTCACACTCCTCAAACACGAGGAGTTAAAAAATGTACGGACCTAAGTGAACCCTCAAATTTAACTCATGAAAAATCCATATTGTGCACAAACATCTCATTTGAAACTAATTTCGGAACTAGATTAGGACCACATAGTGCACAATTATGCATAGTATTCCATAACACAACATCTTAGTACACAATTAAAGTAGATACCATTTATTAGAGATAAATTAAGGCTAAGACGAGCTAAATTAAAGGTGGGGTTTGAGGGCGGCATGGAAAGCTATGGTTTGGTCGGGGAGGGGGAAGGAGGAGTTGCGTCGGTGGGAGCGGCATGTAGGTCAATTGGGCGGCATCGGTGGCTATGCCATTTTTCTATGGGAGGAGCACATATGAGATTTGGAGAGAATTAGCGTTTCCTGCCAAAATTTGAGTAGGAAATGAATCTTTTGAGGTTTAACTCCATAATTTTTTGAGAAATTATAGGTTTGAGAATTCTGTTAGCTAGAGTTTAACTCTCCAAAAGGTCTCAATATGAGAGTTTCAGGATTGTTAAGGATTCGATTAGAGATGAGCTTAAGCGGCCAGCTACACTTCACGTGGAGGAGCATTCGTCACATGCTTTGTTGCGACTGGAACCATCCCCCTTTGGTAAGTTTTTTGCCATCATCCATGTTTTCGAGATAACCTTATAATATATTGCATCGCTCAATATTATATATGCTCTCGGAGATATTAAGCCATACCCTAACCTTTGAAATGTTTCCCTATAACACTTATTGAGAGAGAGAGGCTAAGGCGATGCTCCTAACCTTAGCCGCCTTCCCCTCTCGTGGTGAGGGTGTGTTGTCGGTCAAAGCCCACATGGTGTCGATGATGGGTGGGAGGTCCGGTTCAGGGACGACTTTCCTCGGAATGTCTTGGGGATCTTAGAGGGTTGCTCGGGCTCAAGTGGAGGCCTTCGCCAGGTGATGCTCGATGGCGGCGTTGGTGTAGCTGGCAGCGGCCGGACAAATCCAACGCCGCAAGCTTCGACGATGGACCAGCCTGGTTAGGACACCGGAGAAGACGGCGTTGGTTTATGGCCCTTGACGACGGTAAGTTCGATCTCGGATCCGTACTTGGCGGACAATGACGTGAGTAATTTGTGTCAGATTTTCTTTAGGGAATCTCCATTTTTGGTTTGGGTTGATGTGGCAGTGACGTTTTCCAAAGTTAGGAATAATCTCTTTTCCGCCCTTTTCTCTGTTCCATCGGTGTTCTTATCACCCGGGGGAATGTGAGATTTTGTGCCTCTGACGGGTCTTCTGGCATCCACCCAGTTTAGGTTTTCGTGGATCCATTTGGATTCGGACGGCTTCGTAGATCACGAACATGACGTCTCATGCTCTGCATCGACGACTTCTCAACCGCTGTTTCTTTTGACGGAACCTCGTCAGAGGGCGGGGAGCTCCCGCATTGCATTAATAAGAAGAGAATTGGTCCAGTTTATAGGGGAAACTGGACCCAAAAACCATACATGGCACGGTTACATAAGGGAAACCGGCGAAGACCACAAAGACCGGGCTAGCACTCAAGGGACGTCGTCCGAGCCAGATACAAGGGTGCCTAAGCCCAAGACCACCGACAACACAACATACCCAACCAAGTCAACCTCTGCAACCTCAAGAACACGCCTGCAACTAGCTGTGTACTTGGGCCTAACCTTTTGAAAAATGAGATCAAACATTGACTTCCACCAAGGCACGGATTGCCTGGACCGCCGTTGGCGTAAGCGGTTTCTTATACATCTGTAGATAAGGCTTCATCTTCTCTTGCACCTCCTCCTCGGTGGCTTTCTTAGACTTCATTCCCTTCGATAGTTCCCCATAAGCCTCCGCCAACCTATATTCAGCGCGTTTGGCAGTAGGAATGTTGCAGTTTTTGTTCTTTTTATCCAAACGGTCACTACGCCTTCCGGAACAAGTAGATGCCCCTTCAATCTGCAAATGAATCGGTTCTACGAGCAAGGACTGTGGCGTTGTGCAACTGAAACTTCTTAGGAGCTCATCCAATAAGGTGGTTGAAGGCACTCCAATGTCACCGAGTAGCTCCTCGGACCCGGAAGACATCATATAGGTATTGCCCTCTGAGGCAGTCATCCCTGGAGAGGAGACCAAGGGCGGCACCTCTCCAACCAAGCCAACAGGTAAGGACACCTCAGTCCGCTCCATATCATCGGTCCCTCTGACTTTCTCAACAACCTTAGCTTGCGCCTCCTCACCTTGAGTCACCATCCTGTGCAGAGCTAGATCGAAAGGAGGAGGAACATCTATAGGTAGAGCCATAACAGCCAGTACCTCGGATGAGCAACCGGCCACACCCGCATCACTGATATCCTTACCGCAAGCAACAACAGGAGGCAGCGATTCCTCATGGTTGTTGAGGAACATAGTAATTTCAAAAACATTCCTACGCACACGCAAGATCATGGTGATGCACAGCAACGAGAGGAGAGTATGATCTACGTACCCTTGTAGATCGCAACGGAAGCATTGACACAACATAGAGGAAGTAGTCGTACGTCTTCTTCCCGATCCGACCGATCCAAGCACCGTTACTCCGGCACCTCCGAGTTCTTAGCACACATACAGCTCGATGATGATCCCCGGGCTCCGATCCAGCAAAGCTTCGGGGAGGAGTTCCGTCAGCACGACGGCGTGGTGACGATCTTGATGTTCTACCGACGCAGGGCTTCGCCTAAGCACTACAACGATATGATCGAGGTGGAATATGGTGGCAGGGAGCACCGCACACGGCTAAGGAACGATCTCAATGATCAACTTGTGTGTCTAGAGGTGCCCCCCTGCCCCCGTATATAAAGGATCCAAGGGGGAGGGGTTCGGCCGGCCCTATGGTGGCGCAGGAGGAGTCCTACTCCTACCGGGAGTACGACCCCCCCCCCTTCCTAGTCCAAGTAGGATTGGTGGAGAAGAGAGGGAAAGAGGGGGGCGCCGCCCCTCCCTCCTAGTCCAATTCGGACCAGGAAAAGAGGCAGCCCCTCCCACTTCTCCACTTTAGACCCATAAGGCCCATTAACCCCCCGGGGGGTTTCGGTAACCCCCCGGTGCTCCGGTTTTATCCGATACTCTTCCGGAACCCTTCCGGTGTCCGAAAATAGTCATCCAATATATCAATCTTTATGTCTCGACCATTTCGAGACTCCTCGTCATGTCCGTGATCACATCCGGGACTCCGAACTAACTTCGGTACATCAAAATGCATAAACTCATAATAACTGTCATCGTAACGTTAAGCGTGCGGACCCTACGGTTCGAGAACAATGAAGACATGACTGAGACACATCTTCGGTCATTAACCAATAGCGGGACCTGGATGCCCATATTGGCTCCTACATATTATACGAAGATCTTTATCGGTTAGACCGCATAACAACATACGTTGTTCCCTTTGTCATCGGTATGTTACTTGCCCGAGATTCGATCGTCGGTATCCAATACCTAGTTCAATCTCGTTACCAGCAAGTCTCTTTACTCGTTCCGTAATACATCATCTCGCAACTAACTCATTAGTCGCAATGCTTGCAAGGCTTATGTGATGTGCATTACTGAGAGGGCCCAGAGATACCTCTCCGACAATCGGAGTGACAAATCCTAATCTCGAAATACGCCAACCCAACATGTACCTTTGGAGACACCTGTAGAGTACCTTTATAATCACCCAGTTACGTTGTGACGTTTGGTAGCACACAAAGTGTTCCTCCGGCACACGAGAGTTACATAATCTCATAGTCATAGGAACATGTATAAGTCATGAAGAAAGCAATAGCAACATACTAAACGATCGGGTGCTAAGCTAATGGAATGTGTCATGTCAATCAGATCATTCATGTAATGATGTGATCCCGTTAATCAAATAACAACTCTTTGTCCATGGTTAGGAAACATAACCATCTTTGATTAACGAGCTAGTCAAGTAGAGGCATACTAGTGACACTCTATTTGTCTATGTATTCACACATGTATTATGTTTCTGGTTAATACAATTCTAGCATGAATAATAAACATTTATCATGATATAAGGAAATAAATAATAACTTTATTATTGCCTCTAGGGCATATTTCCTTCAGTCTCCCACTTGCACTAGAGTCAATAATCTAGATCACATCACCATGTGATTAACATCGATAGTTCACATCATCATGTGATTAACACCCATAGTTCACATCACCATGTGACCAATACCCAAAGGGTTTACTAGATTCAGTAATCTAGTTCACATCGCTATGTGATTAATACCCAAAGAGTACTAAGGTGTGATCATGTTTTGCTTGTGAGAGAATCTTAGTCAACGGGTCTGCCACATTCAGATCCACATGTATTTTGCAAATTTCTATGTCAACAATGCTCTGCATGGAGCTACTCTAGCTAATTGCTCCCACTTTCAATATGTATCTAGACCGAGACTTAGAGTCATCTAGATTAGTGTCAAAACTTGCATCGGCGTAACCCTTTACGACGAACCTTTTGTCACGTCCATAATCGAGAAACATATCCTTATTTCACTAAGGATAATTCTGACCGCTTTCCAGTGATCTACTCCTAGATCACTATTGTACTCCCTTGCCAAATCAGTGCAGGGTATACAATAGATCTGGTATACAGCATGACATACTTTATAGAACCTATGGCCAAGGCATAGGGAATGACTTTCATTCTCTTTCTATCTTCTGCCGTGGTCGGGCTTTGAGTCTTACTCAACTTCACACCTTGTAATACAGGCAAGAACTCTTTCTTTGACTGCTCCATTTTGAACTACTTCAAAATCTTGTCAAGGTATGTACTCATTGAAAAAACTTATCAAGCGTCTTGATCTATCTCTATAGATCTTGGAGCTCAATATGTAAGCAGCTTCACCGAAGTCTTTCTTTGAAAAACTCCTTTCAAACACTCCTTTATGCTTTACAGAATAATTCTACATTATTTCCAATCAACAATATGTCATTCACATATACTTATCAGAAATGTTGTAGTGCTCCCACTCACTTTCTTGTAAATACAGGCTTCACTGCAAGTCTGTATAAAACTATATGCTTTGATCAACTCATCAAAGCGTATATTCCAACTCCGAGATGCTTGCACCAGTCCACAGATGGATCGCTGGAGTTTGCACATTTTGTTAGCACCTTTCGGATTGACAAAACCTTCTGGTTGCATCATATACAACTCTTCTTTAATAAATCCATTAAGGAATGCAGTTTTGTTTATCCATTTGCCAAATTTCATAAAATGCGGCAATTACTAACAAGATTCGGACAGACTCAAGCATAGATACGAGTGAGAAACTCTCATCGTAGTCAACACCTTGAACGTGTCGAAAACCTTTTGCAACAATTCTAGCTTTGTATATAGTAACACTACTATCAGTGTCCGTCTTCCTCTTGAAGATCCATTCATTCTCAATTGCTTGTCGATCATCGGGCAAGTCAACCAAAGTCCATACTTTGTTCTTATACATGGATCATATCTCAGATTTCATGGCCTCAAGCCATTTATCGGAATCTGGGCTCCTCATCGCTTCCTCATAGTTCGCAAGTTCGTCATGGTCTAGTAACATGACTTCCAGAACAGGATTACCGCACCACTCTGGTGCGGATCTCACTCTAGTTTACCTACGAGATTCGGTAGTAACTTGATCTGAAGTTTCATGATCATCATCATTAGCTTCCTCACTAATTGGTGTAGGTGTCACAGAAATCGGTTTCTGTGATGTACTTACTTTCCAATAAGGGAGGAGGTACAGTTACCTCATCAAGTTCTACTTTCCTCCCACTCACTTCTTTCGAGAGAAACTCCTTCTCCAGAAAGTTTCCGAATTTAGCAAGAAAAGTCTTGCCTTCGGATCTGTGATAGAAGGTGTACCCAACAGTAACTTTTGGGTATCCTATGAAGACATGTTTTTCCGATTTGGTTTTGAGCTTATCAGGATGAAACTTTTTCACATAAGCATCACAACCCCAAACTTTAAGAAATGACAACTTTGGTTTCTTGCTAAACCACAGTTCAGATTGTGTCGTCTCAACGGAATTTAGATGGTGCCCCTTTTTAACGTGAATGCAGCTGTCTTTAATGCATAACCTCAAAAACGATAGTGGTAAATCGGTAAGAAACATCATAGATTTGCACTATATCTAATAAAGTACGGCTATGACGTTCGGACACACCATTATGCTGTGGTGTTCCGGGTGGCACGAATTTGTGAAACTATTCCACATTGTTTTAATTGAAGACCAAACTCATAACTCAAATATTTGTCTCCGCGATTAGATCGTAGAAACCTTATTTTCTTGTTACGATGATTCTCCACTTCACTCTGAAATTCTTTGAACTTTTCAAATGTTTCAGACTTATGTTTCATCAAGTAGATATACTCATATCTGCTCAAATCATCTGTGAAGATCAGAAAATAATGATACCTATCGCGAGCCTCAATATTCATCGGACCACATATATCAGTATGTATGATTTCCAACAAATCTGTTGCTCGCTCCATTGTTCCGAAGAACAGAGTCTTAGTCATCTTGCCCATGAGGCATGGTTCGCAAGCATCAACTGATTCATAATCAAGTGATTCCAAAAGCCCATCAGCATGGAGTTTCTTCATGCGCTTTACACCAATATGACCTAAACGGCAGTGCTACAAATAAGTTGCACTATCATTATTAACTTTGCATCTTTTGGTTTCAATATTATGATTATGTGTATCACTATGATCGAGATCCAACGAACTATTTTTATTGGGTGTGTAACCATATAAGGTTTTATTCATGTAAACATAACAACAATTTATTCTCTTACTTAAATGAATAACCGTATTACAATAAACATGATCAAATCATATTCATGCTCAACGTAAACACCAAATAACACTTATTTAGGTTCAACACTAATCCCGAATTTATAGGGAGTGTGCGATGATGATCATATCAATCTTGGAACCACTTCCAACACACATCGTCACTTCACCCTTAACTAGTCTCTGTTTATTCTGCAACTCCCGTTTCGAGTTACTAATCTTAGCAACTGAACTAGTATCAAATACTGAGGGGTTGCTATAAACACTAGTAAAGTACACATCAATAACATGTATATCAAATATACTTATGTTCACTTTGCCATCCTTCTTATCTGCCAATCACTTGGGGTAATTCCGCTTCCAGTGACCAGTCCCTTTGTAGTAGAAGCACTCAGTCTCAGGCTTAGGTCCAGACTTGGGCTTCTTCACTTGAGCAGCAACTTGCTTGCTGTTCTTTTTGAAGTTCCCCTTATTCCCTCTGCCCTTTTCTTGAAACTAGTGGTCTTGTCTACCATCAACACTTGATGTTTTTCTTGATTTCTACCTTCATCGATTTCATCATCATGAAAAGCTCGGGAGTCGTCTTCATCATCCCTTGCATACTATAGTTCATCACGAAGTTCTACTAACTTGGTCATGGTGACTAGAGAATTCTGTCAATCACTATCTTATCTAGAAGATTAACTCCCACTTGATTCAAGCGATTGTAGTACCCAGACAATCTGAGCACATGCTCACTAGTTGAGCGATTCTCCTCCATCTTTTAGCTATAGAACTTGTTGGAGACTTCATATCTCTCAACTCGGGTATTTGCTTGAAATATTAACTTCAACTCCTGGAACATCTCATATGGTCCATGATGTTCAAAACGTCTTTGAAGTCCCGATTCTAAGCCGTTAAGCATGGTGCACTAAACTATCAAGTAGTCATCATATTGAGCTAGCCAAACATTCATAACGTCTGCATCTGCTCCTGCAATAGGTCTGTCACCTAGCGGTGCATCAAGGACATAATTTTTCTGTGCAGTAATGAGGATAAACCTCATATCACGGATCCAATCCGCATCATTGCTACTAACATCTTTCAACATAGTTTTTCTCTAGGAACATATCAAAATAAACACAGGGAAGCAACAACACGAGCTATTGATCTACAACATGATTTGCAAAATACTACCAGGACTAAGTTCATGATAAATTCAAGTTCAATTAATCATATTACTTAAGAACTCCCACTTAGATAGACATCCCTCTAATCCTCTAAGTGATCACGTGATCCAAATCAACTAAACCATGTCCGATCATCACATGAGATGGAGTAGTTTCAATGGTGAACATCACTATGTTGATCATATCTACTATATGATTCACGCTCGACCTTTCGATCTCCGTGTTCCGAGGCCATATCTGTATATGCTTGGCTCGTCAAGTATAACCTGAGTATTCCGCGTGTGCAACTGTTTTGCACCCGTTGTATTTGAACGTAGAGCCTATCACACCCGATCATCACGTGGTGTCTTAGCACGAAGAACTTTCGCAACGATGCATACTAAGGGAGAACACTTCTTGATAATTTAGTGAGAGATCATCTTATAATGCTACCGTCAATCAAAGCAAGATAAGATGCATAAAAGATAAACATCACATGCAATCAATATACGTGATATGATATGGCCATCATCATCTTGTGCTTGTGATCTCCATCTCCGAAGCACCGTCATGATCATCATCGTCACCGGCGCGACACCTTGATCTCCATCGTAGCATCGTTGTCGTCTCGCCAATCTTATGCTTCCACGACTATCGCTACCGCTTAGTGATAAAGTAAATCATTACATCGCGATTGCATTGCATACAATAAAGCGACAACCATATGGCTCCTGCCAGTTGCCGATAACTCGGTTACAAAACATGATCATCTCATACAATAAAATTTAGCATCATGTCTTGACCATATCACATCACAACATGCCCTGCAAAAACAAGTTAGACGCCCTCTACTTTGTTGTTGCAAGTTTTACGTGGCTGCTACGGGCTTAAGCAAGAACCAATCTCACCTACGCATCAAAACCACAACGATAGTTTGTCAAATAGACTCTGTTTTAACCTTCGCAAGGACCGGGCATAGCCACACTCGGTTCAACTAAAGTTGGAGAGACAGTCGCCCGCAAGCCACCTGTGTGCAAAGCACGTCGGGGGGACCGGTCTCGCGTAAGTGTACGCGTAATGTTGGTCCGGGTCATCTCGTCCAACAATACCGCCGAACCAAAGTATGACATGCTGGTAGGCAGTATGACTTATATCGCCCACAACTCACTTGTGTTCTACTCGTGCAAATAATATCAAACCATAAAACCTAGGCTCAGATGCCACTGTTTAGGAACGTAGTAATTTCAAAAAATTTCCTACGCACACGCAAGATCATGGTGATGCACAGCAACGAGAGGAGAGTATGATCTACGTACCCTTGTAGATCGCAACGGAAGCGTTGACACAACGTAGAGGAACTAGTCGTACGTCTTCTTCCCGATCCGACCGATCCAAGCACCGTTACTCCGGCACCTCCGAGTTCTTAGCACACGTACAGCTCGATGACGATCCCCGGGCTCCGATCCAGCAAAGCTTCGGGGAGGAGTTCCGTCAGCACGACGGCGTGGTGACGATCTTGATGTTCTACCGACGCAGGGCTTCGCCTAAGCACTACAACGATATGATCGAGGTGGAATATGGTGGCAGGGGGCACCGCACACGGCTAAGGAACGATCTCAATGATCAACTTGTGTGTCTAGAGGTGCCCCTCTGCCCCCGTATATAAAGGATCCAAGGGGGAGGGGTTCGGCCGGCCCTATGGTTGCGCAGGAGGAGTCCTACTCCTACCGGGAGTACGACCCCCCCCCCCCCGCCTTTCCTAGTCCAAGTAGGATTGGTGGAGAAGAGAGGGAAAGAGGGGGGCGCCGCCCCTCCCTCCTAGTCCAATTCGGACCAGGGAAAGAGGCAGCCCCTCCCACTTCTCCACTTTAGACCCATAAGGCCCATTAACCCCCCGGGGGGTTCCGGTAACCCCCCGGTGCTCCGGTTTTATCCGATACTCTTCCGGAACCCTTCTGGTGTCCGAATATAGTCATCCAATATATCAATCTTTATGTCTCGACTATTTCGAGACTCCTCGTCATGTCCGTGATCACATCCGGGACTCCGAACTAACTTCGGTACATCAAAATGCATAAACTCATAATAACTGTCATCGTAACATTAAGCGTGCGGACCCTACGGTTCGAGAACAATGCAGACATGACTGAGACACATCTCCGGTCAATAACCAATAGCGCGACCTGGATGCCCATATTGGCTCCTACATATTCTACGAAGATTTTTATCGGTCAGACCGCATAACAACATACGTTGCTCCCTTTGTCATCGGTATGTTACTTGCCCGAGATTCGATCATCGGTATCCAATACCTAGTTCAATCTTGTTACCGGCAAGTCTCTTTACTCGTTCCCTAATACATCATCTCGCAACTAACTCATTAGTCGCAATGCTTGCAAGGCTTATGTGATGTGCACTACCGAGAGGGCCCAGAGATACCTCTCCGACAATCGGAGTGACAAATCCCAATCTCGAAATACGCCAACCCAACATGTACCTTTGGAGACACCTATAGAGTACCTTTATAATCACACAGTTACGTTGTGACGTTTGATAGCACACAAAGTGTTCCTCCGGCACACGGGAGTTACATAATCTCATAGTCATAGGAACATGTATAAGTCATGAAGAAAGCAATAGCAACATACTAAACGATCGGGTGCTAAGCTAATGGAATGTGTCATGTCAATCAGATCATTCATCTAATGATGTGATCCCGTTAATCAAATAACAACTCTTTGTCCATGGTTAGGAAACATAACCATCTTTGATTAACGAGCTAGTCAAGTAGAGGCATACTAGTGACACTCTGTTTGTCTATGTATTTACACATGTATTATGCTTCCGGTTAATACAATTCTAGCATGAATAATAAACATTTATCATGATATAAGGAAATAAATAATAACTTTATTATTGCCTCTAGGGCATATTTCCTTCAATGGTCACACCAGGGAGGAGGTGGACCCATCGGCGCCAAGGAAGAGATGATGGCCGGCGAAGCAACAACTCTGTCACTAATAACCTCCAGCCGCTCCAAGAGGCCTGAGACCTGGGCCGCCCATCCCTGCAAAGCGACCGCCATGTCACGGAGAGGTTGAACGACCTCCTCCACACGGGCGGTAGCCAGGGCCTGCAGTTCGGCGCACAGCATCTCGGTCTGTGCTGCAAAAAGGGGTTGCAGCAGCCCCAGGTCAGCAGCAAAGGTAGTCTTGCCAGGATCGGACAGACCTGACCAAGAGACACCGGAGTTGCTACAAAGGGCCTCCTGAACGAGCCCCGTCGGAGAAGCAACCACGGCGGCCCACGAGCGCTGCTGCAACTGTTGTGAAGAAGTTGGGGGCTTGTGGTTGTGGAGGCCAGGAGTAGATGGCGGCAACATGGAGCGGCGGAGGCGACCTTGACTGGCAGGAAGGCCGCCCGGACAGTCACGCTTGCGATGGCCAGAGTGGCTGCAACCCAGGCAGGTGACAGGGCCTCGGCAATCGGCGACAAAGTGGTCCTTCGCCAAGCAATGAAAGCAGAGTCCGTAAGCTCTCCGCTTGAATGCGAGGGAGCGGTCGTCCTTCTTCTTGCGGGGCAGGGCAACTGGCTTCTCCAGCCTCGGGCGATGCCGGTCCCCGACCTCCACCCACCCCTTCTCTGCCGGAGCCTGCGATGCATCAGACACGATTTGTGGCCTGAAGTTCGGGGGGAGTCGATCTGGAAGGGGCGGCAACTTGAGTGGAGGGAGGAGCCCAGGGCATCCCTCGGAGCGCGAGAGAGAAGCCCCGTCACCACCACTAGCACTGGCAACCAGCAGTCTTGGATCTGGATCTGCAGGGGAGTTCGGACGGAGGGCAGGAATGGGGGGGGGGGGGGGGGGGGGGCGGTGGCCAGGGAGGGATCTGGGGGGTGAGGGTGGTGGGTGGAGAGGAGGCCATGGTCACGGGTGGAGCTCGGGGGGTGAGCTAGGCCGCGGCGGCGGCGGCGGTGACGAAGTCGCAGCTAGCTTCGATGCGGGAGCTCTCAACCCACCGCTGCTTCTATAAGTTTCTGTGTTTCGAAATGTTAGATCCACCAAAACAAAGGCCTGAAGACGCATCGAACTATGTTCACGATGCGCCACCGTAATAACAAGGAATACAGGACTTGCTTAGGGGTCTGAGGTAACATGCGCCAGCATGCATGTTGGGAGGCCATCCTAGACGTGGTGCACGCGGCGGCAGAGTGAAGATCGGGTGGCCGTTGGGCGGCGTCGCCATTGAAGTTCCCAACCTGACGAACCAGAGCAGTAACTTAATTTGCAAGGCCCCATTCTACCAAAAAAGGAACAAGAAAACGGAGAAAGAATTGAAGTCCCCCATTGGCCGACAAATAGCCGTACGCCCGTGCCTTCCTGCTGCCACGTACTTCAACTGTTGCCAAGCAGTGCACACGCAGCGGTTCTCGCAGCATCCCCATTCCCACCGCGTCACAGACCCATCGCAGCCTCGATCTTTCGCCGCCCTGCGCTTCGCGAAGCTCCGGCCATCTCAGACTCTCAGTATCTCACCGTCACGGCGCCACGGCTCACGACCACCTTAATCCTTCTACCGAACATATGCATGCGTGTAGCCGGTGCATTTTACATGCTCAATCGATCAAGATCTACACCATTCCTCGTCAACTTCCTTTAGTTGAAGGTCACATCTTCTCTCCATCACTGGTCAAGTCTTCTCGCCAACTATACACTAATACCAGCAGGTTACAGTAGATGCCGATACTATATTACGGCAGATCACATTGGCACTGCACGTCCTGACGCCCGGCACTATATATGGCGGCAGTGAAGTGCAGCCTCGTCCCCATGCACGCTCTGCTGCGCCTGCGTGCGTGCTGGCACCATGGGCCGTCTTGAATTGCACTGCCGAGTGCTGACTGTGCGCTGCCTGCTGCATGAATCACGAGCTCCCACGCTGCTATGCTTCCACCTGTCAAATTTTCATTTATCGTCGCTCTTCCCCTGTCTCTCTATCTACAGTGGTAGAATGCTCTGCCCTGGATTTGGCTCAGACATTTAATGTTCAGAATCAATTCAACCAATACCATATCTACACGATCTCCATCTGTGTTTATATTTACTTCCTCCGGTCCTTTTTACTCTGTATATTAGAATTTTTTTAAATCAAACTTCATAAAGTTTGATCATATTTATATGAAAAAAAACATCAACATCTACCATGCTAAAGCTATACAATATCAAAATTTAAGTCATGACACAACTGTTGATATTCATATCACATTCTGAATGTTAGTATTTTTTTTTATAAAGCTAATCAAATTTTACGAGGCTTAACTTTAGACAAATCTTATATGCGAACTAAAAAGTAAAAATGTTCAGAGGAAGTACCATGCTAAATCGGTTCGTTCCTCTTGGCGGGCATGTTTAGATAGATGGAAGGCCCCGTGATAGTCTGTTTGTTGCCGTGTGTTTGAGAAAATTGTACAAGTACTATTTATTACTATTAAATGATATCATGATTCAATACTTAATTTTGTTTATTTAATTTTATGTTATCTTAAAATTGCCTAGTTCGCATGCATGATAATAATTATGATAGATAACCTAATACATATTTTCAAGTTGTGATATTCCAAAACAAATCGGACCAAATTCCTGTCTTCAAGGCGCGATCTCCACCAGCATTTTTACATTTACTAATCCAAATCGGTACGCAAAGACCAATACCGTAAAGCCCTAAGATCTCCACCTTTATATTGAGCCAAACATCAACCCACGGCCACAACATGGAGAAGTGCTCGTCCAACGCCACTGCCACCATGCCACTAGTGAACGCCGGCGCACCGGCGCTTGCAATGCTAGCCGCAACGGCTGCCACCATCGCGCTCCTTCTCGCGTTCCTGCGGCGCCAGAGCAGCAAGACCACCGTGCCCAAGCGCGCCGGGCTGCCGCCGGGGCCCGCGGGGCTGCCGGTGCTGGGCAACATGCACCAGATGCTCGCGAACAAGCCCGTCTTCCGGTGGCTGCACCGCCTGCTGGAGCACGCCGGCGGGGAGATCGTGCGCGTGCGCCTCGGCCCCGTGCACGTCGTCGTCGTAGCCTGCCCAGCGATGGCCCGCGAGGTGCTGCGCAAGAACGACGCCGTGTTCGCGGACCGGCCGGTCACGTTCGCGGCCGAGTCCTTCAGCGTGGGCTACCGCAGCGCCAGCATCTCCCCCTACGGCGACCAGTGGAGGAAGATGCGGCGCGTCCTCACCGCCGAGGTCCTCTCCCCGGCCACCGAGCACCGCCTCCGCGGCGCCCGTGAGGAGGAGGCCGACCACATGTTGCGGTGGGTGCACGCCCAGTGCAATGCCGGCGGTGTCGTCGACGTACGCCGCGTTGCCAGGCACTTCTGCGGCAACCTCATCCGGAGGCTCACCCTGGGGCGACGGCATTTCCGCGACCAGCAGCCGGACAGCGTCGGGGCGCCGGGGCCCGACGAAGAGGAGCACGTGGACGCGCTGTTCTCGGTGCTCGGCTACCTCGACGCGTTCGCCGTGTCCGACTACTTCCCGGCGCTGGTCGGCCTCGACCTGGACGGCCACGAGAAGGTCATCAGGGGCGTGATGAGGACGCTGAACCGGCTGCACGACCCCGTCATCGAGGACCGGGTGGAGGAGTGGCGGCTGCTGCGGAAAGCCGGCGAGCGGCGCCACGTTGCCGACTTCCTCGACGTGCTCGCCTCGCTTGACGGCGCGGGCGGGCGGCCGCTCCTCACCTTGGAAGAGATCAAGGCACAGACCATTGTAAGTTATTCATTGCGTTTATTATTCTAGTAGTAGTATACTTTCATTCATATATATAAAAAGACGATGATCAAAGTCATGTGTAGGAGACCTTGCAGATGTTTTTTTTTTGAACTTGTGACAACTTTTTTAAAAAGTCTGAAAAAGTGTATGGCGTACATAATAATTGGTAGTACCCTTTTTCGAAAAATAATAATTGGTAGTACCTAGTAGTATCATGTTACAGTTATTTGAATGAAACTTCATAACACAAATCGAGAAAAGGAATAGGCAAATTCGACTTTGAATGTACCAACGTTAAGTTGGGCTTTAAATTTGGCCTTTTATCGCTACCCATTCCAGATTTGGCATATATGTGAATGTTTCCTCACAATTATAAGTACAAAACGAAGCTGGATACACCACATAATTAGTATACATGAAGCAATGACAAAGATATACTCCCTCCAATCCATCTTACATATCGCTCAAACGGGTGTATCTCGCACTAAAATATGCTTAGATACATCCATTTGGGCGACAAGTAATATGAATCAGAGGGAGTATTGACAAATTGCTTTTTGTCTTTGTATGAAGGGAAGCTGGGTAAACCTGATTTTTCCCGCAAAAAAGGGTAAATCTTATTTGTGGTGATCATTTTTCTTCCTTTCTCCGGTTTTGTCGTTTTCATTGTATCCCAGTTTGTAATTAAAAAATCCCCTTTATTTATTTTTACTTCACATATTAATTTTGACTTATGTTTAATTTCCTATTGTTTGATTATGTTTATACAAAATATCAACATTCAAAATACCAATTCACTATCATCAGATACATAATAAAAATGTTTTCATAGTTTATTTATTTGATATTTTAAAATTTATTATTTGACATACTTTGATTACAATTAATGTACATTCAATCAAACTTTTAATAATTTTCCTTACGAAAAAATAATAAACAAAGTAAAAAATAAAATAAGATGGTACTTCATCCGGTTTTACTAGTCCTCCTCATACTTTTTGTCAAAATTTGATCATTGATTTAATTATCAAAATGTAAGTTATACTGTATATCATAAAATTTGTATCAATTGATTCGTATTTGAAAGAAGTTCCGAATAGTATTATAATTAATACGGAAACTTATATTTTATTAGTTAAATTTATGATCAAAATTTGACTTCAAATACAAGAGAGAATAATAGACCCAGGCAAGGACAATAGATTTCTCCTAGGTTTCATTTGCGAAACCATATAAGTTTAAATCATTATTAATGTTTTGCATCCTCAGGCCCTACAAAAGGCCACTGCCCGACCTTTTATGTTTTCTGCAGCAGCTAGAAATTTTTCCCATTTGCCATGGTTATTTACTTATTTTCCACCCTTCTCCCAACCACAATTGTAGTGGACCCAGAGTAATTGGATATAAAACTTTCTGTTCTCAAGTGGACCCATAAAACCTGCTTGTAATTGGATATAAAACTTTCTTGTAATGGGTAGTATCATAAGTTAGTATCATACATATGGTATTAGTGTGTGATACTACCTTCCTAATGCATAGTACTCTTTCCGTTTTTATTTAGTTTGCGTATTAGCTTTGATCAAAGTCAAGCTTTCTAAACTTTGATCAATTTTATAAACAAAAATATTAACATATACGATAACAAATTAACATCATTAGATTTATTATTGAATGTACTTTCACATAGTATAAATTTGTTATGGTAAATGTTTATATTATTTTCTATAAACTTGGTCGAATTTTACGAAGTTTGACTTTAGTCAACTCTAATATGCGGAGTAAATAAAAACGGAGGGAGTATCATATACTAGTATCATAGATGACTTTATTTATTGCCATGCATGACACATGGTAGCATTGCATTTATTATGATACGGTATCATTATATGATACTCAAAGGGTGTTTAGACACTCTCTAGTCATGTGACTAGTAGTAGTCAGACTAGAAGTTTTTAGTCAGGCCCTGTTTGGAAGGTGACTACTACTAGTCAGCATTAAATGTCTCAGTATTAAATGTCCCTTGTGCAACACCAATTAAAGGAGAGAGAAGGGGACTTTAGTCAGTAAAAGTCAGGGGTGTTTGGAGGTTTACTGACTAAAGGTGACTACTACTACTCTCTAGTCAGTAAAAGTTGGGGGTGGGGTGACTAGGGACTAAACTAGTTTTAGTCACCCACTAGTCAGGGGTGTTTGGAGGTTTACTGACTAAAGGTGACTACTACTAGTCTCTAGTCTCTTGTCTCTAGTGATCCAAACACCCTCTCAACCATCTTTTTCTTCATTTAATTCTATGCCACATCATCAAAATTGTTTGCTTGGCATGCATGATACTAGTTATGATACTCCCATTACGACCAGCCTAATCGGTCAGCTGACTCCGGACATGTCCGCACGGCAGCCATTGCTGAGACAGCAGAGACCGATGGACTGACTTTTATTGCATGCATGCATGCAGGATATCATGATTGCTAGTGTGGACAACCCGTCAAACGCGGTGGAGTGGGCGCTGGCGGAGATGATGAACAAGCCGGAGCTGATGCGGAAGGCGATGGAGGAGCTGGACGCCGTCGTCGGCCGGGACCGGCTGGTCCAGGAGCCCGACCTCCGCAGCCTCAACTACCTCAAGGCCTGCATCCGGGAGGCCTTCCGCCTCCACCCGTACCACCCGCTCAACCCGCCCCGCGTCGCCATGGCCGACACCATCGTCGCCGGCTACTCGGTCCCCAGGGGCAGCCAGGTCGTCCTGAGCCGCGTCGCCCTCGGCCGGAACCCCAGGGTGTGGGCCGACCCGCTCGAGTTCCGGCCGGAGCGGCACCTGTCCGGCGACGACGCTGCCGTGGCGCTCAGCGAGCCGGAGCTGCGGTTCGTGTCCTTCAGCACCGGGAGGCGCGGCTGCCCCGGGATCGCGCTGGGCACCCTCTTCACCGTCATGCTGTTCGCGCGGCTCCTGCAGGGGTTCAACTGGAGCTTGCCGCCCGGCGTGGACGGAGTCGAGCTGCGCGAGGCGGAGGGTAGCCTCGTGCTGGCGGAGCCGTTGCGCCTGCAGGCCAGGCCGCGGCTGCCGGCGCATCTCTACGGGCCTCAGTAAGACTGTTCGTCGCGAAAGCTATAGAAGGAAGGAGAAATGCATAGTGCAGCTGCTGTATGTGCCCGCGGGCGTACGTGTCTGAGCCCCGGTATCTGCAGTCAACGTGTGTGTATCGAACAAGTAAAATCGCGCGTTCCTTCTTTTTTAGGTTTGTATGTACCGAATAAAGTGGCTGTGTGACGAACCCAGCCGTGAACCGATGGTGACCTGGACCATATCGTAAGGCTTTTTTTTTTTGAGTAAACCATATCGTAAGGATATGTACATTGTACCATATACAAAGGCCATGGACAATATAATGAAGTGCTTAGAGAGATGCTTTAAAATAACGGAAATGATAAAGGCCGAACGGTCAGATTTATGGCATCTCGGCCCGAACACCCTCTCTGTTGTTACTCGTTAGATCATCTCCAGCTGTTCGGGCCTCAGGACCTTAAAAAAGGGCGGTCTGGGAGCGAACCGGTGCTAGTTCGGCCCCTGGGGCGACCTAGCGCCCAGTCACGCCCCAGGCGCCGTCCCCAGGACGCGAAAAATCCGAACTTGGTAATTCCCGCTTACAAAAGACGCCACAAGTCAGTCTGTATACTGCCCCGTTACTTGAGTTTGTAACTCTTGTTTCTCAAAAAAAAAAAGACGCCACAAGTCGGGCGATCGCAAGCCACAATTCGGCGTACAAAAAATAGAGCGACAGAAGTTCATGTGCGCATCACTCGACGGGCTCTGCCCCAGGCGTCGGCGGAGTTGGTGTGCACGGGCTTGGCGGTGTCGGAGCAGCCTCTGCGCTGGGCGGCGTCGGCGCGGCTTCGGTGGTGCTGGGCGTCGTGGATGCGTCGTCACGCGGGCTTGGCGGCGGCGGCAGCGTGTGTGTAGGCGTCGGCGGCCTTGTCGAGGGAAGCTGTTTCAGGATGAGGCCGCGCTCCGCCAAGTACCACGCCTTGACCGCCTCGTTGGTGCTCTGGAGCATGTCTGCCCCGCCCAGCAGGAAAACCAAGTCGGTGTTTCTCTTCTTCGCGGCGACGTTCGTCCGGAGCAGGTCGAGCTTGACGGCGCTGCTCGACATCAACGCCGACCACCGCACCTCGGTCTTCTCTTCACGAAGGACTGCCCGGGCCTGCGCATCGGCGAGACAGTGCTCGATGGACTCCTGCACTCGAGCGGTGGCCATGTCGGCGTATTTCCCCTTCTTGGCAACTTTGTTGCCGTCCGGCCGCCCTTCCGATGCGCCAGGAGTCGGCGCGTCCGGCTTGTAGGTCTCCTTGGCCTTGTCGAGGGTGCACCGGACTCCCGCCCACTTCTCGCACTTGTCAATGCGCTTGTAGACGTGGAGGTATTTGAATTCGGTGTCGCTGTTGCTCTGCCGGTACAGGGTGAACATGCGCAGCAACTGCGCGGAGGGACAAACAGTTGGCGCGCGTACACGACGAACAGAGGCGGGAGGCCGGCGTGGCATACCTGATCCTCGACGCTGGCGCCGATCTCTGGGCGAGCCGCGACCTCCTCGACGACCCCATGCCATTTGTTGCACGCCCCCTGGATACGCCCCCAATGGTTCGCCATCGCCTTGAAGTTGCGTTGCATGTAGACATCTTTGAAGTAGGGGTCGACGAGCTTGCGCTCGTCGAACTCGGCCTTGATGCGGTCCCAGTACGTGTCGACGCTCTGGTTCGTGCCGGTCGTCGGGTCGAGGCAGACGACTTTCCATGCTTCGGTGAGGCATTCCTCCTCCTTGGACGCCCACTTGATGCGCGGCTCGCCTGTCCTGGCCGCCCGCTTCTTCTTGCGCCCCTTCGCCGTCGCAGGCGTCGGCTCCTCCTCCTCCTCCTCCTCCTCGTCCTTCTCCTCTTGCTCGTCCTCGCCGTAGACGTAGCCGAGCTCGCCGTCCATGCCGCCGCTGAATCCACCACCTCGTCCTGGGTGACGAACCCGGGAGATGCGGCGGCCGCGGCCGAACCTGTCGCGAGGATGTCGTCCATGTCGGCCTCGGTCTCGTCGGTGTCGCCGAGGTGCGAGAAGGGCAGCGGGCCACGTTGTAGCGGGGGCGCCGGGGAGGAAGCGTAGGCGGGCGGCGAGTAGTTGTATGAAGGGTACTACATGCCGGCGAAGGCGGGAGAGGGCGTGCGCTGGACCGGGTATCCATGGGGAAGGTGACGTTTGGGTTGAACCCACCGTGCGCGTCACTGTCGGCGTAGCCCGGCGAGGGCGATCCCCATGGTTGCGGAGAGCCGGCGCCTTGCTGATCCCAGGGCACGTACTGGGCGTGGCTTTCGGGTGGATTCATCATCCCCGCGCGAGCCACCTCGGCCTTGATTTGGCCCGCCGAGGCAGCCGCAGCCACGCGCGCCACGTTGTCGCGGGCCTTCTTGGCGATGGCCCTGTTCCGCCGGTCGGCGGTGACAGCCTCCCGCCGCCGAACTTCCGCCCTCCGCTCGGCGTTTGACATGCCCGGTGGCTTGATCGGCGGCGCCCTCGGCTTCCTCTGCTTTGGCTGGCGGCCGGCTGGGAGGGAGGCGAGCAGGAGGGAGATTAGCGGGAGGAAGGAAGAGTACAGGAGGGAAGTGGGGAAAACGCGGGAAGAAACGGCGGGAAGAGGCGCTCGCCTCGCCGACAGGGCGGACTCACGCGCCCTTTTCGCTTGTGCCGGCGCCCCAGGCGCCCCCAGGAAGCCGGGTTCGGCCTGGGTCCGCCGGCACCAGTTTCGTCCTGAGCCGGCGAAAAACAGGCTTCTGGGGACGCGACTGGGCTGTTTTTTCGACGCCGGCGCGGCAAAATCGCCTGGGGAGGGCCTGTTGGGGGTGCGGCTAGAGATGCTCTTAGATGCGTTGCATCAATCTTAAGGCGCAAAGCCACGTCAGCCACAGCGGTCGTTCGGATGTTTGGGTTCTGGCTCGAACGTTCCTAGTACTTCCTAGTAGCTATTCTGGGTTCTCGCCTGAACGTTCTTAGTACTTTCTCTGTTTCTTTTTAGTCTGCATATAAGATATGTTCATAGTCCAGCTTTATAAAATTTGACTAACTTTATATTAAAAATATCATTACTCACAAGATGAAATCAAAATTATGAGATGCACCATCGAATGTATTTTTATATTATATACTTTTAGTATCATAGATGGTTATTTTTTTATATATAAATTTGGTCAAACTTTGTGTATTTTGACTTTAACCAAATTTTATACATGGAATAAAAAGAAACGGAGAGAGTACTTTCTAGTACTACTATTCTTTCCTCGCTCGCTCACTCTCCCTCACTTTGGGAAAATATCTAGTGCACTCAGCCATCTTGTGCTACCTGTGCATCAAGTTAATAAAATCAATTTATGAATGTCAAATAATTTTGAAAAAAGGTATGTTGTACTAGCAACAAGAATCTGTCATACTAAACAATTTGAGATCCAAATTGAAAACACGGCAATGGAAAACAAAAAAAGGACAATTTCACCGGTGATATAGAAAATGGGTTGGATTCAATAGGTACTATTCACAGTATGATTTATCTTTTTTGTTTCTAACTATTTACGTTGAATTTGAATCTAAAATTTTGTACTATGATAGATATGTGTCATATTTACACCCTCACAAAATTTCATGATTTTTCAATGTTTATAAAGTGGGATACGAAGATCAGTCCACCGATAGCACCAAATTCACCGTTGCACCAGATACGTTCCCACTTCGCATATCTTCTCGTTGACCCCGACGGAGCAAGTGAGAGCAGAGAGAGAGGATCCCGGCAACGTGGTCGCGAGATTGCCGGCGTCCTCGCCGGCAACCGCGAGCGGCGCATAGCATCTCAGAGCAGAGGAGCTCGGAAGGGAATCATCCGGCGATGCAGCAGGGGCTGCCGGTGGTGCACGGAATCAGGCCGAAGGCCGATGACGCGATGGGAGAAGGGACGGCATTCAGGAGAGAGACGGAGGCTCGCTGGCCAAGGTCGGCATCAGCACCAACACGTTCGCCTGGGAGTGCGGCGAGCAGCAACAGGCTCGATGGAGATGGGCGGCGTGCAGGGAGAATCGGAGGCTGACCACCAGCACGCTCGCCGGGGAGTTCGGCGAGCAGCAACCCACAACCAGCAGGCTCACTGGGTGGCGCTGCGCATCCTGCGCTGGGGCAGCGAGGCCTCGTCCTCGCCGTAGGAGGAGGCGGGGGGATCAAGCCGGAGCATGATTCGCTGGCAACCGGATCCAGCAGGCATACGGAAAACCTCGCCGGCAGCTGTTCTGGCCGGGCATTTGGCTGGCCCATATGGTTCTGGCGACCATGCCTCCGAGCAATTCGCCAGGGCAGGGAGGAGCACCTGTCGTGTTCACCGCCGACGACAAGACGGGCGTCTCCAAGTCTGGGACAGCTCAAGCGACGGCCACATGTTTGTGGGATTCATCCATTTCCTTTGCACCATGAGGCTGATAACCCCGCGCCCTTTTTTCGCTGCATCTGCTTATTTGCATGTCTAATCTCATTGCTGTTAGGAACTAGGAATAGCCATTTTTTTTTCTTAACTGAATGCGTGAATGGTTGCACTTGTTCACTATGCAGGTACACCAATCAATTTTCACTCAAATGGAGCACACAACTTATAGAACGGATGGAAAATTATGATGTGTTTCCCATGGTGACTTAAGTTGTTTTTGCTATGGCATCTTCATTTTTCATCGCTACAGAGTCTAAATTTTTGACCCATGGCAATTAGTAATGCTTTTCATGTTTAGTCATATGGCAAGCCTTTTTTTTTTCTAAACCATGTCAACCTGGTAAATTATTCATGCCATTGTGCTTTTAAATTTTGCCATGGGAAATTGATGCTGGACACACATGCATGGTATTTGAAAATTTCCATGGCAAAAATGCTTTTTCGGATAATTTGTGACCCCTAATTATGAATAGTTTTAAAAAAGTTGCCATGGTAAATTATGAACTTCAACCTTTTTGTCATACAAGCATGGAAATTTAATTACATTCCTATGGCAAATTCTTCACTTTTTTGCTATGGCAAAATGTACCTTTTATTTTTGCCATGGCAAATTTCCATTAGTTACGATGGCAAAATTAAATTTTTGCCATGGCAAATTCTTTGTTCGTATTCTGTTCTTTTTTTACACACACGGCAAATTTCTCACACAAACATGAAAATTTTCATTAAAGTACCATGGCAATTTAGTTTATGGATCATGCCGAAATTAGTTTAGTGGATCATGGCAAATTTATTGCATTTTTTACCATGGCAATTCCAATTTTCGCATCAGGGCAAATTTATTGTATATAACTTTGTCATTTTTAATTTCAATAGACCGTGGCAAATAATCTCATATTTTTTGCCATCTAAACCTTACAAACATGTTTCTTTCTTTTCCAAATTTTTTGCCACGATATTTTTAGTGCACACCCCCACCCCCTTAATTTTAGTAATTTGACCATGGTAATAGGTGACGGCAATTTTATGACCATGTCAAATTTCTACACATGGCAAATAAATTAATTATACCATGGCAAATTTAGTAATTAGATGATGGAAAAATACATGGGAAATGTTCACATGGCAATGGTTTAAACTTTTTCTAATGTTCATATCTCAATTTGTTGTAATCTACCATTGGCAATCTTAGAAATATATTCTAAATTCACACGAAAAAATCACAACATTTTTGTATTCCAAAATGGCAAATTTAGGTCTTTTTTTGCAACATTCCTATGGAAATTTTCACGTTTTTTTACTTAACCATGGCAAAATTTAGTTTAGAACATGGAAAATTTCCAAACATGGCAAGTTTTATAATTAGAACATGGCAAGTTTTACAATTAGGCCATGGCAAATTTAGTAATTAGACCATGGAAAAATACATGGGAGATGGTTCAAGCCAGCGTGGCAAATATTTATCTTACAATAGTGTCTTACCATGGCACTTTTTTTTAACTCTGCATGTATGTTGTATTGTACCATGTGTGTGCATCATGGCAATTTATTCACATTTTTGACATGAAGTGTTTTTTTGAGCATCATGGAAATTTTTAAACTCAATTCATCTAAATCTGTTTTTTTTTCATCATGGCAAGTGATCTGTGTGCATCATGGCAATTCATTCATATTTTTGCCATGAAGTGTTTTTTTAGCATCATGTCAATTTTGCATACATTTTTTTGCCATCATGGCAATTTTACACACAATTCGCCTTAACCTGTTTTTTTTCTTTGCATCATGGCAAGTAATGTTTGTGCATGATGACATTCTTTATTCTTTTTTTTTTGCCATGATGTGTTTTTTGCATCATGCAAGTAGTGTGTGCGCGCGCGCGCGCGCAAGCGCGCGCTTGCTTGCTTCATGGTAATTTATTCACATTTTCCATGAAGTGTTGTTTTAACATTATGGTAATAATAAAATAATAAGCTTCTTACTCCCTCCGTCTCAAAATAAGTGACTCAACTGTGAACTAACTTTGTACTAGAGTTAGTACAAAGTTGAGTCATTTATTTTGAGACGGAGGGAGTATTTTATATGGTCGCTTTGTTTGTTATGAAAACGCCTCCGCTTAGTTAAATAATAATAGCCGCATCTTTATCAAAAGCGCCACTGTGCATCATGATAAGAAGGATGTGAGGGGAGGAAGGGATGTCTTGTGGGGCGGCGATGTGGGGAGTGGAGGAGGAATGGTACTTATTATCAGCAGCGGCGCCGGTTTCCTCATCAGTCACAAATTAGGTTCCGCAACCTCATAGTGAAATAGTTTGAATAGTGAAAGTTTTATAGTTTAGAGCAAACTAAAACTATAAACATCACGAATTATTTGCTCTGATCCTATTACCACGTTTGAGGGCACTATGACTTCAAGTGGTGTCTTTGCGCCTTTGTTTGGTCTGAGGTTTGTTACTGCTCCTGACCACCCTTGTATATTGTCATGTTATTTTATTTTCTTTGTTGTTGTGTGGTGTGGTATGGTGTTGTGTTGTACTGGTTTTTGTAAGGGCTTCATTAATTTAAAGCTGGGCAATGTCCTTCTTTATATAAAAAAAGTTTGAGCGACTCTTTGCAACAATGAGGTGGTATGAAAGCAAGTGGATTAATTCTTATGACTTGGCTGTTAAGTCGTTTCGTAGGAGCAAACGGGCTTCTTACTAATTATTATCCATATATAAAACTTGCCGTCAGCAAACAAGACAATTCCTCCCTCGGACTTGATCATGGACCAATTTGTAAAGCGCAGACAATCAAGAAGGCGTAGTTTACCAGTAACAGCAGCTGGCTGCATTATCAGAAGAAAAAAAGAGCAGCTGGCTGTGAAGGAAGAAGAAGCTTGAACACATTGTAATGGTATAAGTAACCACGGGCCGTATACAGCACTATGAGGCTGGCCGGAGGCACTGGGCTCGCGCCAATTGTGACTGCCATGAATATATTGTATTTCGACTTCCTTGTCCATTGCCGGCACGGCGGGGCTTCCTATTCTCCCCGGCCAGCAGGGTTTTCTCGAGTTGTCTCTAGTTTTTGGGCTGTATTGTTTGTCCCCTCACAGCAGCGTCGAACACAAGAAGTGACGATGTGTACTGCCGTATAATTTTTTTGAACGGCTTGTTTACGTTGTTGCAGACTAACGCTCAGACGAATACAACTGCCGTCAGCGGGCGCAAGTCCAGCATTCAATCCGCTATTTTTCTACTCCTGCTGTCGACTTCAAGGTGTAGTTTGTTAAGCAGACTAAGAGAAAATCAGTCGGGCTAACTGCTGCAATGGGTTTTTCCTTTGAGTGTGGCTAGGTCTCAGTCTTAACCAAGTTCCAATCAAGTGACATAACATGCAAGAGAAAAAAAAAACTAAAAAAACTGCAAGAATCTCAATGTAGGTTCTCGCAGATATAGCATCGACTAAAGATTTTATCAAGTTTCAGTGGACCAAGACTTAAAAAGAATGTTTTACTTCCGCATGCGGGAGTGGAAATCCCGTTCGGTACTCATCCGCGCCAAAACCAGCGCCTGGGTTTCTCCTCTTTTATTTTTAATATGCACATAAGGCCAACTCCACCGCGCGACCCCAAACGGACGTCCGTTTTGTCCTGTTTTTGTCCCTTTGAGAAGGGATTTGGAGTCGTGTCCGGGCCTGTCCTGGGATGCGGTGGCCGTGCGCCCAGCGCGCGGCCGCATCCTTTTGCCCCATCCTGTCCGTCAGGGCCAAGAAATGCCCAAATTTGCATTAAAACTACTTTCGAACCCAAATATTTGTCTGAAAATTAAAATAGTTTTACAACCCAATTGAAATTGTCTTTAATAAAATAGTTTTACAACCAAATCGAAATTGTCTTGACTGAACATAAAATGGAGAAATACATCTATTGGTTGCCAATGTGATCCCACACGTGCTCAACCAAGTCATTTTAAAGATTCACATGAGTGTGCCAATCACGCATCTCACGGTGGAATTGGGCAAACTGTTCAAATGTGGCCGGGTCTTGGTGCAGGGGCTCAATATTTTCACCTTGGTAATCAAATCCTTGGTCGAAGATACTCTCATCCCGCTCGTCCTCGACGATCATGTTGTGCATGATCACACAAGCAGTCATCACCTCCCAAATCTTCCCTTCATCCCATGACAGTGCAGGGTTTCGAACGATACCCCACCAGGATTGAAGCACACCAAAAGCACGTTCCACATCCTTTCTAACACTCTCTTGCATTTGGGCAAATATCTTTCTCTTCTCACCTTGGGGTTTCGAGATTGTCTTCACAAAAGTTGACCACTGAGGATATATACCATCTGCTAGATAGTATCCCTTGTTGTAATGGTGGCCGTTGATCTCAAAGTTGACAGGTGGGGAGTGGCCTTCTGCAAGCCCCGCGAAGACTGGAGAACGCTGCAGCACGTTGATATCATTGTGAGAACCTGCCATGCCGAAGAAAGAATGCCATATCCAAAGATCTTGTGATGCCACTGCTTCTAATATGACAGTGCACCCGTTAACATGCCCCTTGTACTGGCCCTGCCAAGCAAATGGACAGTTCTTCCACTCCCAGTGCATACAATCTATGCTGCCAAGCATACCTGGAAATCCTCTAGCTGCGTTGGTCGCCAACAATCTCTCTGTATCAGCGGCAGTTGGCTGCCTCAAGTACTCTGGCCCAAAGACCTCGATCACAGCCTGGCAAAACTTGTACATTGACATCAGACATGTTGTCTCACTCATACGCACATACTCATCCACCAGATCGCCTGGAATTCCATATGCAAGCATGCGGATGACCGCGGTGCATTTCTGACAGGAGGAGAATCCAAGCTTGCCAAGGGCATCCGTCTTGCACTCGAAGTATGGGTCATGAGCAACCACTCCCTCTCGGATACGATTGAACACATGCCTTGCCATACGAAAACGGCGATGAAATTTATCCAGCCTGAAGAGCGGGGTGTTGGCAAAGTAATCTGCATAGAGCAAGGCGTGGCCTCTCGCCCTGTTGCGGTTCAGGTTGGGAGCACGGCCAGGGACTGACCCCCTGTACCGAGGAAACTGTCGTTGAATATGGTCGTGAACGACCAGTGCAGCCACCACAAGATCGTCATCATCCGACGACGAATCGTCCGATGAACAAAGGAAGTGATGGAAGAAAAACTCGGCTCCACTGTCCATACCTTTGTTGGCAAAAGGTCGAACACCTTGCGGTCGTGGTGGCGAAGAGGCCGCGATGATCACCTCGACGCAGCAGGGTGGTTGCCGGCCAGCTACAGGCCGCTCTGGAGCTCTTGTCGGAATCTGCCTCGGCCGCCGTGGTACGTCGCCGGCAGTCGTGTCCGACTCTGCCACCGGCAAGGACGGCCACGGCCAAACCTCCTTCGATCGACGACCAAAACTACGGCGGAAGCGCGGGCGTGGTGGCGGCCATGTCGAGACGTGGTTTGGTATGGACGGCGGGGGGGGGGGGGGGGCTGCGCGGTGAGGAGGCGGCCGGAGAATAGCGGCGGCGCCGGCGGCGGGGCGGGGCGGGGAGAGAGGGTGAAGCGTTGGGAGCGGAGGGACTGATAGTGTCCCCGACAGGTGGGCCAGGGGAGGACAAGCGCGCGCGTCCCATCCGTCCGCGTGGTGTCCGTTTCACCCCAAAACCGGCGCAAGTTTGGGCCGGGAATGGGTCGAAAGCGGACACAAAGCGGACAAAAGTCCGTTTACTCCCGCGCGTTGGGTCGTCTTTTTTGTCCCTTTTACTCTAAACAGACGGGGCTGGATAGGATAGGGTCGCGCGGTGGAATTGGCCTAATACTACTAATCTGCCAGAGTTTCTTCTGACCAAACTGCCGACGACGAGTCCAACTTGTCGGCCAAGAGAGCCTCATGACGGATGAGCCGCCGGCGAATGTGGCCTTCCCTGACAGACGTATGGATGACGGACTGTGCCATCACCAAAGCAATCGGAGCACAAACCAGATCTCTGCGTCGGGTTATTCTAGAGCACGATGCGTAGCGTTCAGTGGTGCACGGCAGTATATTAAATACTCCGACAGAGCCGACCTTACACCCACTTGTCTACCTTTCTATGGGTAGAGGGAGCGTGTCAGCTAGAAACTCGCAAACACGACAACCAGACGTGGACGTTTTGAGTGGCAAATACCAAACCTCTCGATTATGCGTCCAACAAGACAAGAACGTGACAACCCAACCATTCTTATCTTTCTATGATGGCCACTAAAATAATACCATATCATGCCCAGTAGTATAAATATATGATTTGGCCCATGGAAACTACGATGGAGGGGGGAGAAGAGAAAATGCCTCTTTTCGGTAATAGAGTAGCGTTATTTTCAATGGGTCCGTCTAAGTCTCAATCGACCGAGACTTCGCTATGTCTCAGTCGAATGACATCATCTTGTACGTATCGTTCGTTTGATCGTAGTTTCTGATCGCTGGTTTGTGATGTTTGCTTGTTGGGCTTGTTTGTGGGCTCGGTTGTCCTTTGTCTGCTGTTTTTTGTGATGGGCTTCACTGGTTTGGGCTGGCTTACATTTATATTTTATCTCTGTCAATTAACTGTCCATGCATCATTAATGTTTTTCAGGTCGTCGTGCATCGGCTGAGGTAAGATTAGCGTCCGTGCAGCTTGTGCGTGTTGGTGTTGTGTTCTCTCTCGCTCTCTTTTTTCTGTTCAAGTCTTTTTTTCTCCAATTTCTTAAAAATAGAAATGACAGGCATGAAAATTGCACGTGGTAGACGGACATGCTACTGATATGTGTATAACCCCATTGGCACTACTTTTTAAAAAGAAAAAGAATGTTAAGTTGCACATGGACAGTGGACGTGTAATTGCGCATGGCCGGAGTGCATGCAACTGTGTACAGACCACACTATGTGCTAATTGAGTGGCAACATTTTTCCCAAAAGAAGTCCAAAACACCACCATTTAGAAAAGGAAAATAACACAAATCCAAGACGGAAAAATAAAAATAGAAAGGAAAACAAATGGTAGAGAAATGATTAAAGAAAAGTAAATCGGGCCGCCCAAGCACTTAGCTCCCCGCCCCGCCCGCACCCTAGTTATACCCCGACTAATGTCGCTTTGAATTGCATGTGGACTACAACATATGTGGTCGCACACGGGGCGACATGCAACTGGGTGGCACGTTTGAAAAATAAAAAACAACACTATTTAGAATAGATAAAAAACCTAGAAAAACAAAAATAAAATTAAAAGTAGAAAATAGGAATAGTGGTAGACATGTAGTTGCGGTCGGGTGTGACACTTGCAGTTGCGAGGATGTTGTCGGGCTTGCAACTGGCCCGCCCCCTCTACCGGTGTCCCCTCCGACAGAACAAAAAAGTTCAGTTGTAGTCCGGCTAGAAGACATACAGTTGCGGTCGGGTGTGACACTTGCAGTTGCATGCCTAGTATTGAACATGCAACTGCCCCCCCTCCAACAAAATAAAGGTCCAATTGCAACCATGTTGGGGGACATGAAGTTGCGGCCGGGTGCAGCGCTTGTAGTTGCGGGGCTGTTGTCGGGCTTGCAACTGGCCCGCTCCTTCCGATAGAACAAAAAAGTCCAATTGCGGTCGAGTTACAAGACATGCAGTTGCGGCCTTGTGCGACACTTGCAGTTGCATTCCTAGTGTCGAACATGCAACTAGCCCCCTCTCCTACCGCCCCGTCCGGCAAAACAAAGGTCCAATTGGAACCATGTTCGGGGACATGCAGTTGCGGTCGGGTGCGGTGCTTGCAGTTGCAGGGATGTTGTCGAGCTTGCAACTTGCCCACCCCCTCCGACAGAACAAAAAAGTCCAGTTGCGGTCAGGTTACAAGACACGCGGTTGCGGTTGGGTACGACACTTGCAGTTGCGGGGCTGTTGTCGGGGTTGCAACTAACCCGCCCTCTCCGACAGAACAAAAAAGTCGAGTTGCGCTCTGGTTACAAGACATGCAGTTGCGGCCAGGGGCGACATTTGCAGTTGCATTCCTAGTGTCAGATATGCAACTGGCCCACCCCCTCTCCCGCTGCCCCCTCCAACAAAACAAAGGTCCAATTGCAACCATGTTTGGGGACATGCAGTTGCGGTCGGGTCCGACGCTTGGAGTTGCAGGGATGTTGTTGGGCTTGCAACTGGCCCGCCCCCTCTACCGGCGCCCCCTTCGACAGAACAAAAAAGTCTAGTTGCAGTCGGGCTAGAAGACATGCGGTTGCGATTGGGTGTGACACTTGCAGTTGCATTCCTAGTATCGGACATGCAATCGGCCCGCCCCCAGTCTTGCCGCCCCTTCGACGAAACAAAGGTCTAGTTGCAACCATGTTAGGGGACATGCAGTTGCGGTCGGGTGCGGCACTTGCAGCTGTGGCGATGTTGTCGGGCTTGAAACTGGCCCGCCCCCTCTACCGGCACCCCTTCCAACAGAACAAAAACTTCTAGTTGTGGTCGTGCTAGAAGACATGGAGTTGTGGTCGGGTGCGACACTTGCAGTTGCATTCCTAGTGTTGAACATGCAGCTGTCCCTACTGGTCTCTACTCGAACCGCAAAGAAAGTTTAAAAAAACTCAAACTAGAAACAAAGTCTAGTTGGCCGGTGACAAATATTTTTGAGAAGGAAAAAAGATAAGTTACATGCCAATGACATACATACAATTGTGTGTGGCCGATGTGCATGAAACTGTGTGTGGTCGATGGGCGTGCTGGCGATAATATTTTTAGAAAAAAAAGTTGCATATAGACACTGACAATAAAACATGTAATTGCATGTGATCCGATGTACATGCAATTGTTTGTGTTCGATGTATGTGCAAGTGACAATATTTTTTAAATAATAATAGCAATAGAAAATAAAGAAAAACAAAAAGAAAATGGGAACAAATCAAAGCAAACAACCCTATTAATCGCTCCTGTCCCAAGGCAACACGAGCACTAACAAAAAATTCAGCCTAAAAGAAAGCCCAAAAAATAGATAAAGGAAAAGCGACACCACCCCTCACGGCCAGCCCATGGGCATCTCTGTCCAACACAAAGAAGAATAGAAGAGAAGGCAAGAAAAGAAAAAAGAAACAAGACAATGGGCCGGGGGCACAACTAAAACAGGCCGATACAACACAAGGAAAGGAAACAGTGATCCTGGATCTTAAACATAAAACGATGGACGGTGAAGTACATTGACTGAGACTTCCTTACAAATTAGTCGACTGATTTTTAGCCCAACCGCACAAAAAACACCAGAGTAGCACTCATGTTGAAATACATGCAGTTGCTGTCGGGGGCGACACTTGTAGCTGCATGCCTAGTGGTATATATGCAACAAACCCTCCCACTGACAAAGCACCACTAAGTTGTAGTAGAATTGAAGACATGCAGTTGCCGTCGAGGACAATACTTGCAATTGTATGCCTAATGGCAGGCATGCAACCATTCCTTTCCTCCAAAAAAACACAGTTGTAAATAGGGGCAACAATTACAGTTACATGCATAGTGGCATGCATGCAACTGCCCCTTCCCCGACAAAAACACCAAATAGTTGTAGTCGCGTTGAAGATATGCGATTGTCGTAGGGGAGATATTTGCAGTTGCATGGCTAGTGACATGCATGCAAGTGCCCCTCCCGACTAAACACCACAAAATTTCAGTCGGAAATACAACACTTGCAGTTATGTGTCACACAAACAATTTTCCACTTCCCTGACAAAACTCCACATAGTTGAAGTTGCATTGAAGGCATGTCGTTACGTCGGGGTGCGATACTTGCAGTTATGTGCCTAGTGATAAACATGCAACTATCCCCTCCCCTGACAAAAAACAATTGATTTACAGTCGGTGAAGTTAGGGAGATTGTCTAACCAAATGACAATGTTGTCAATTTTTAAAAATAAAAACGTGTTGATCAGTTAAGAAAATTAAAAAGAATAAGTTAACTAGAATCGTGCAAAAAAGGTTTGAAAACAATAATAAAAAAGGAAAAAATAGAAAAGCAAGAGAAAAGAAGAAAATACAAAAATGTAAAAAGAAATTCAAAGATGACAAGGAACATAAACGAAACAATCATTTGAAACACCTAAAAGTAAATAAAAGATTCTCAACCGCTTCCCCACCCCTTGCTTGGACGGTTTGTTTCCCCGTTGAAAAACTAAGCCCCAAACTAGACAAAAAAACAATCTCTCAAGCCCAGCCCATAGCGCATATTTGGCAAACACGAGAGAAAAGAAACAACAAAAGAACAGAAAATTGGCACATCGCGCACCTAAGCAGTCAATTTCAATACGAGAGACATAGCTACATAGATCTTGAAGCAACAATGATCTAACGGCCAAGGAATCGACTGAGTTTAAACAGTCCTGTATGAACCTAAACAGAGAAAAAATAAAATGAAAAATAAATAAATAATAAAAATAATGGTAGAATAAATAAAAAATCGAGGCCTATGAACTGCTACTAACTGAAGAACAAACAGACACACACAAGTCACTTCACTCTACCTGTTCGCTCCCATCCTGTATTTTTTTTTGAGGGAACGACCAAATTTATTCATCCAAAGCGACAATAAATGGGATACAATGTTGATCATGAGGTTGGTCAAGCCATACATGACGACCCTGCTGAAGCCTACGAGAATGTTTGGCTAAAGCATGTGCTTCATAATTAACAACACGACTTTCGTAAGTAAAATTACAATTAAAAAGCAAAGACCTAGACTTGATCTCTCTGATTATAGCACCACTGCTACCCATCGCTTCATTGTAGAAAAGAATCAAAAAGAAAAAAGAAACGGGCCCAAACCTTGTACAACAACCGGAAAAATAAAGTCCAACACACAAAGAAAAAGAACCTGCGCCCAGCCCACCATCTGAAGCCTGCCCCGACAAAAAAAACATAGACAATAAAACAGGCCCACCCAGTTCGTTCCCTATGTGGGCTGATATACAGGAAACAACAGGGTTGCACAGATCCTAAAGCAACACAAAGACCTAAGGGTCAACAAATTGACTGAGACTTCACTAAAAATCAGTCGACTGATTTTTAGCAGAGCCAATTTTCAATTGTGTGTAGAGTAGCGTTTTTCAAAGTCTCTAATCCAAAAAGAAAAGTTGAAATTTCCAAGTATGACCAAACATGTAGAAAAATATACCAATACTAGATTGTCGAACTAAATTTCCACGACGAAACTAATTTAGTATTTTAGATGTTGGTACTTTTTTCCTATAAATTTGGTCAAGCTTAAATTTTGATTGATTAAAATAAAAGTATTTTGGAATTGAAGGAGTATTCCCGCTTTTATACATTCAAAGAAAAATCAAACATACACTAAAGCTCTTTTTTTGTATGTGTGTGTGGAAAACGAGGCAGACATAGAGATAGCGAGAGATCTATCCCAACACCTCTTCCCAAACAAACAAAAATCTATCCCAACACGTCAACACCTAAACTTGTAAACCGAACACGAAATAGATTTTATGAGATTTGCTTTCGGGTTTAGTCTCAGTCTCAGTCTTAGTTTTGTTTTATAGTCCCCTTTCCCCTTTTTTTGCGGGAAAAATCCTTTTATTCCTTGCAAGGTGACAACATTTTAATATTTTGGTATGGCTCAAGTTTCTATTATCTTATATTTTTTATACTATATTATACTACCTGTTGCAGGGTGAGTAGATGAACAAAATCAATTGGGAAGTCCAAAAATTCAATAAAATCAGTTGGTATGTTTGCAAATCCCAAAATATAAATAATATCCACTAGACTGATCCGACCCACCAGACAAATCCGAATGCTTCGACCTCGAAGCCGTCTTTGATGTCTGCATGTTGTTGTCCCTATCAGTGAGTGCGGCCTGACCAAGTTCCTTTTCTAGCTGTCCATGTCTGCATTTTTGGATTAAGACAAAAGATAACCATATAATATATGAAAGGAAGGGCCTATGGACAAGAATGTAAAACCAAAATTGGTTGGACGACCCAAACAATTGTAAGATTCATGCTTCTTCTTCTCTTTTGCATTTAAACCCCTAGCTTCAGTCATTTTATCATTGGGCAATCATGTTTGTATGCAGATAGCACCCTTCCCTATTTCCTCTTTTCCCTTTGGTCGTAACAACAAAGCACGGATCAATGCATGATTGACATGAAGATTTTCCATTTCTTCCTTCATAACTACATGATTGAGCGTAAAGTCCATGCTTGACACGCGACCAAATTTTAGCATCATGTATATTAGAAAGCAAACTTCATGAACATCTCCTGATTTTTCTTTAACCATAAAGTAAAACGGATGAAGAAAGCACGCAATTAGACCATGAATTGTAATTTCCCAACATTCATACTCAAATAAAAGGAGTATTTTGGTGCGGTAACTGAATCTCATACGTAGTGAAAAGTGAAAGATGCATGTTGATTCACAAAAAAAGGGTGAAAGATGCATGTTCGTGTGTTTACCATGGACAAATTGATTTCTCATGAGTGAACACAACTTTGGAATTTTTAAGATATAAAACCGATCGGGATCGAGTATGAATAGACCATGAAGATGAATAATTAGCTCAAGCATGCCGGGAAGGCAGCTACCACGGACATGAAAAACACGTCTGCCATGGACCAAAAGAGGAATCAAGAACACTAGTAATAAATCAGCTCCAAGATGAAAGAAAACATGAACAAACTTGGGGGGAAAACTCAGCGAGCTCAAGCATGGATGGCGTGGACGGCTGGTGGATGGTGGAGGGTGGAGACTCGGTGACACTTCTCATCGGGGAAGATCTGGCATCGCTTGTGGTGGAGAAACGATGGCGTCTTGGACGGAGCCCGACAGTGGCGCTTGGCGGGGCGGTGTGGGAAAAGAGAGGGAGAGTAGAGACAGGGAGGAGGAAAGAACAGGGTCTATGGGTTCGTCAAGGGTGTGGCAGGACAAGTGTGTATGCCAGGGAGTTGTGCCTCAAATTAGAATAGCTGCAGGGTGTAAGTGCAAGAAGATTGAAACGAATCCTTGACGTGAGAGAACTACCTCGGTCGCCACTCTCTCCTGCAGAAGAAAAACAGCATGAAATGTGAGGAGCAGTGAGCGGACTCTACTAGCTCCCGTCGGCATTGGACTGTCTAGGGAGCACATCACCACACACTAGGGCGGAAAGACATGAACTCCACTCATCAATGCTTTCACATGTGTCACTCCCACCCACACCGGTGGCCGACAGCAAATTAGAGCAGGCATTAAAACAAAGTAGGCATCTTTTCTCGTTTTGAAATAACAAAGCGGGAATCTCAATCTCGTGGGCATCAATAACTTTGTTGTGTTGTAGCACTGGCACAGGCTGGGCGGCCCGCAGAATATAGACGAGACATTTGCCGCTCCCAAGAGCCGTTTGCCATTACCGCTGGTGGCTCGGCTCTCCGGTTATCCAAGAGCACAAAGCAGGCATGAGCATGGTCCTAACCCGAGCACGAATGCGAACGCGAGCCGCATCAGGTACTACTACAATGAGTCGTTTTCGTTGTGTCGCTGTCGCATGCGCATCGTCCAACTCGCTAACATTCATTTAGTCACCACTATGCTGCGCTGAGCTCGAGCTCGAGCTTAACGTCAATCTCAAAGACTAGCTTGGAGTCGGCTCGAGCTCGGCTCGAGCCTAGAAACGTTCACTGGAACTCCGCAGTGGTTGACAGCGTACGCCTGAGTTATAGTATATATGTGCAGCTGAAGCATTTGCTCTTGGGTAGCTACCCCTCCTCCTTCCTCTAGGTACCACCATGGCAACTCGTCGCCTGCAAAGCTCTCCCGCTGCCGTAGCTGCTCGAGCCCTTGCTTCCCTCGCGCCTCCTCCTCCTCACGCCTCCACCCGGCGGCCTCCTTCAGGTCGTGCTGCCGTTGGTCATGGCATCTCTCCTATACCTCGCTACACCGGAGGTGGGCGAGGAGGCGGAGGCGTATGCAGCCTCGCCAGCGGGGAGTGCCCCCGTAGCTGAAAGGTGAGCATCCGAACGCACTTATTATTTGTTTGTAAACACTCTCTGTACATGTTTAAAGTTTTGTTGGCCCCTTCCTAGATTCATGCTCAAAAGCTCCGCCCATGCTACCAAAGGAACAGCCGGCGTGCTCTTCAGGCCGTCAGGCGGAGGCGTTGTCATCGACGTTATGAACGTTGGCGTTGCAGCTGTACCTAGCTTCAGCAGAGAGAAACCTCCATAAGTTCTTCAACAATCAAGCCCAGCTAACAACCATAGCCACCAGCTACAGCTCCAGGCAACGAGAGAGACGAAGGGTAGCAACTTAACAAGCACCTGCCAGTTTGGTTCATGGCAGCCCCGGAGGGTACGTAGTTCCATCAGGCGATGCACAGGTTTTTTTTTTTTTTTTGAAATTTTACCATTTCCGACTGGAGGGAAGCGCTTCCCATTTTTGACTTATTTTCAAACTGAGTTTTGTTTCGAAAATTAGTTTTTTAGTCGAATTTCGAAAATTATTTTTTTGAGAGACTTTCGAAAATTAGTTCGACCGGGCTGCAGCACCGGCCTTTCTAATGGGCCTACGGCCTGCTCTTCCTGAAGACTCCTCCTGCTCGTTTTTCGGGTGCTTCCGACCGGGCTGCAGTACCGGCATTTCCAATGGGCCTACTGCCTGTTCAAGCGGGCTACAATGCTCGCTTTTACCATGGGCCTGCTCTGGCTGCAGGCAACAACATTGTTTTTTTTTGAGAAACAACATTGTTCTTTTGGCCCTCCTTCTGCTCGCTTTCGGCGACTTCTCGTTCTGGAACAACTCTTTTCTTCTTCTTTTCGTGGAACAACACAGGCCTCCGGCCCAGCATTACCTCCCCCCAAACCCGTATCAGAAAGCAATCTAGGAAAAAACACATACATCATCATGTGCATGAAACGTGCGATCATCTCCCAAATCCTAGAAAAACAAAGTAATGTCGACGACTCTACAGTCAACAAAGAGATCGGGCGCCACGACCCGGGCGACCTGGGGCCTGGCTACGCCACTGAAATGTGGGATCATCCCAAATCCTAAAAAAAATAGACACACACGCGCACGCACACACACACACACCCACACCCCACACCACACCACGTCTCGCAGAACCCTAGGAAGGGCTAGAACCATGGTGGCGTGAGTATATAGCAAAAAACTACCACATTACAGGCTATCGCTATAAAAAAACTACCGTTTTTTTAATTTTTCAAAAAGCTACCACAGATTTGGCTGGCTGTTCCAAAAAACCCAAATTACTGAAGCGTTAAGTTCTAACCGCGTTTATGACAGAGGGGGTCCACTCGTCAGGTCACCGTTATACTGGACTGTTAGTTGACCGTTATGACATGTGGAACCCACATGTCGGTCCCTCCAAAGAATAAAAAGCAAACCGGCCCCTGTAAGTTTTGTAAAAAAGCAATCGGGTCCCTGTTAGTTTCAGAAAAAAGCAATCGGGTCCCTGTGCTCCCGTCCGCCTTCGCCATGGCCGGAAGTTACTGTGTGCTACTGCCGCTCGCCGGCGCTGCTCCCGGCCGCCGCTGCATGCCTCTCGCGGCTGCTGCTCCACACCGCCGCCGCGTGCCCGCCCGTTGAAGAGGACCACAGGCGGCCACCACAAGCTGCATGACGGCGCGCTGGCGAGTCTGCACGGAGCCGGCCACTTCGAGCGGCACCGCGCGCACCTGCAGCACGCCCGTTCCTGCAGCGCACATGGTTGTTGCTGCATGCCGGCGGGGATGTCGGTGGCGGCGGCGTTGCTGCATGCCAGCGGGGATGGCGTGGCGGTGGCTTTGCTGCATGCCAATGTGGATGGCGGCGGCGGCTCGTCCATGGAGCAGGGAGGACGAGGAGAGGAGGGCTGGAGGTGTGGGGCGCCTCTCGGGATGGCGGCAGCGTTCACTGGCGAGCACGCACAGTGAGGCAGAGGTCAACCCGCTCTATCGGGGTACTCTCTTCCCTCTTGTGGCTGGAGGTGGGAGGAGAGGTTGACCCTGACTTGTGGGCTCAACAGTAAACTTAACAGTCAACAAACGGTCAAATGATTTTTCTCCTGACACGTGGACCCTCCCTGTCATAAACCTGATCAAAACTTAACCATTGGATCATTAGTGTTTTTTGGAACAGCCAACCAAAATTGTGGTAGCATTTTGAAAAAATAAAATAAGTGGTAGTTTTTTGTAGCGATAGCCTGTAATGTGGTAGTTTTTTGCTATACACTCTGGTGGTGTCGGCGACACGCGTTGCAGCGAAGTAGGCGGAGGAAGCGCTGCAGGCCGGGGAGGCAGGTGGCGCGGCGGGGGACTGGCAGGAGAGGCGGGCGGAGGAAGCGGTGAAGGCAGGAGGGGCAGGCGGCGGCCAGTCGCCGGTATAACCCTAGACCTGATTTGTTCTTAAGGGCTTTTGGTTTGGTTGCTAGATCCGAGAATCGCTTTTTTTCTTTTTTGCGGGAAAGATCCGAGAATCGTTAGGTCCCATGTCGTGGCTTGATGTTATATGGTGTGAATTTCTGGGAGGAGGAGGGGAATGGATGAAGAGGGAGGTGGACAGAGGGAGGGGATATTGTGGGGTCATTCAGTAACGAATTTCCGTTGTGTTTGATTTGCTGAGTAGTCGCTATGTGTCCACTTCATCCAAAGTGGCCAAACCCCGCCCAAAACCACCCACAGGTTTAATGTGTCTCATACTCTCATCTAGAGAGATGGTGAAGGGGTTAGAAATAGCAGGTTTTGTAGTTTCGGGAGTGAAATATTTGCATTGTACTTTAAGCAAATATTTGGTGCTTTCATGTTGCATTTTGTACCCGTCACGCCCATCAGCTCTCAGTCTCCAGGTGCTGCATTGGTTGGGTATGGTAAAGGTTGCGGATCACTGATGGTGTTGCAATTCCTTGGCAGCACGCGATGCGTAAACTCCATTGAGCTACCCTTGCTCAACAAAAAACAACGCGTCCATCTGGTGAATAACTCATGGAACACCAATGCCACTTGCTAGCCTATTCTCTTGAATTACCCTGTGCACTAATTTCTGATGTCTCCAGCAATTTCTCTCTATTGGTGTGCCTTCTAGAATATCACCTGGCTAGCCACCTGAATAAACCATGATATAAAATTAAAGAATGGTTGAAGCCTTCTCTGTTCTTTCTGAAACACTTGTTTTTCACCTCACTCACCGATGATTTAACTTGGTGGTGTCTTTTGTGATAAATCCTTGCTGCACTACATATTTTTGGAGAAGTCTGAGTTGGCTCCTAGTGCAGCAAGGTTACCAATCTTTTGCCAGAAAGAATTTGTGATTAATTGTACATTTTTTAGGCTGATGCATACTTCTACCCTGTGCGAGCTGCCAAGAAGAAGGTGTCTCACACTTCTGCTATAACCATAGATATTAGCAGCAAGGTAATTGACATTTCAAAATTACTTTGGCACAAAGTATCTGTCAATCTAAGGCACATCAGATGTTCACATCTTGGTATGCACTATTACTAATGCACCTAGAAATCATAAATATCGATATCTTGTTTGCATATATGTTCTCCACTTAAATCATTTGGTGGTTGAGGCAATGCCTACTACTTTATCACTGTCCTACGTCTTTGTAACCAAACAGCTATAATGGCTTAACAAGTAAAGAGCGAATAACATGTTCATGCATTAGAGATTTTGCTATTTCAATAAAGATTTTATTTTGCTATTTCAGAGATCTTCACACATTGTTGATGTTGTGGCTTTTGTTTCCATGCAGAACAAGAGTGGACCTTGGAAATCTCCGCCGCCTTCACCAATTGACATTAAGATGTGATGAAGGGGATTGTGAACATATGTAAATATATTATACTAAAATGTGACTTGAGCTCTGTCGGTTATAAGGGACGGATTTTTGAACATAATTTATTGTAAACACTTAGACTAAGACGTGACTTGAGATCTGTCGGTTTTGGGGGAAGACATAGTAAACATACTTTATCATAAATAAATGTAGGGACCCGTTAATTCACAGTCTCTTTTTCATTGGGTATAATATTGTTACATGCTAAGACATACCTTGTGTTGAAGGAGGGCCATAAGCCCTGTTTCTTCCTTTCTTTTCCCCTTACCTCACCAGAGTTTTCCTTTGTCAAGGCGCATCTTCACTGCTTTTAACCTTACATCACATTCCAGCACATGATTTTCACCTATTGAATTATGAACAAAGACAAACAACAAAGGGTTTAAGCTTATGCTTTTGTGGGGTGGTGGGAAGTCAAGGTGGATGAAGCGCTTTGGATAAACTAGTCCTTCAGAGTGTGCCTGGGGCGAAAGCCTGATTCGAGAGCATGATCGGGTGAGATCCTCCTTTTAACATGAGGCAAAAGATTTGCCCTTTTCATTAATTAAGAAGATTATTGCCTGGTTAATTACGGAAAAAGGGCAAAACCAATACAACAATGATCAAACCCACTCGACAAATACTATGAAGGACCACAACCACTCTCATCACAAGGCCAAAGCCTACTCGAACAGGGCCACACCCACTCTCATCCATAGTATGACGAACATCACATAAACATGCCAACCAAGCACACACAAATCAACGGTGACTTGATCCACCAAACTAGCTGACCTCCCACCATTGCCGAAGAGAAGTCGTGACTGCTATGGGAGGAGCAGAATGCAACGCCCCTCGCCCCCCTGGCGCAACGATGAAGATGGAACTACTCCACAACAGTCTGCAGCAAATACAATGCTCGGCATGTCGAAGACCAATATCGAGAGCAACCTTGCCGCCACGCGACACAAGGCCCACATACTCGATGACCCCGCATTCTCGAGGCCGCCGCCCCGACTTCCATCTGCTCTGCCACACCCTGCATGGTCCGCCAACATCGCCTTCTGGGTTGCCGCCTCGACATCCATCCGCTCTGCCACATCCTACATGGTCCACACACACAGCCTTCCAAGGCCGTCACCACGATATGACGCCGCTTTCTCTTGAATCACAACGCCGCACAACCTAGTGACCCAAAGCCCAAGCTGCTTAGGGCAACCACCCGCAAACCACGACACATCACGAAATTCGGGTCTGCGCATGTGTCCACGACATACTAAAATTTCTGATTGGAAGACCTACCATTTCTTTCATTAGACAAGCGCCACCAAATCAGCATCATGACCACACACCACTTCCCGCACCTTCATTCTTGCATTAAGAACTATCTTGCCACCAAGTACGAAATCCAAATGTTGAGGCAGCACACATCGGCGTTCCACCAAGGTTCGGTAGTGTGCAACACCTCTGTTGAACAACTGCAATTTGTGGGCTAAAATCACAATTTTGACCTTTATTGACAAGATTAGCATGAAATGATGCTAGTTTGAAAGCATTTCACGATTTGACCTCTACCCTACCATCACACATTGCGGTGGTAGGTGAAACACGCTACCACCATAGTCAAGAACGGCAGCCTTGAGTCCACGGTTGCTGAATACATTTTTTCGGGGAAGCGTTGCCTTTTATTGCTTAGTTCATGACAACTCTATCATGATGATGTCACGAATATAATCCGGAGAAACATGAAACCATGTTTGACAAACTGAAAGCACATGCATGTAACGCCCACGATGCAGAGTTATGGCATGTTGAAGAAAGCTAAAATTTACTGAGATTAGGGCAAAAGTCAACCGAGGTTAGGGTTCCAGATCAGGCACTGTAGCGGCGCGCTTCCTGAGGTTCGCTGGCCGGAGTTCGTGCTCGCCGGAGACGAGCGGCGGGGTCGAGGTGGAGCGAGGAGGAGGCCGGAGCCGGCGGGGGACGGCGAGGGCAGCGGTGGTGGTGCGGCCGGGCGGCGGTGGCGCGTCGGGGCGGCGCGGCGACGAGGGCCGGCGAGGTCGGCGCCGGGCAGCGGGAGAAGACGGGCGGCGGCGCGTGGTGGCCGGGCCGCGGGGGCTCTCCTTGGGCCCGAGCGGGCGGGCGGCGCGGGGACGGTGAGGCTGCCACGTGTCACGTGCTGGTAGGCTGGGCGCAGCGGCGGGATTCGTCGTGGGTGTTACAAGTTGGTATCAGAGCCGACCCTCGCAGTTACACGGATGTTTGCGGACAGGTGCGCAGTCATGTTGTTCATTACGTTTTTGACCCGTCGTGGCACACGGCATGGTACATGTACCGGACTGGATGCACAGACGTATGTGCCAAGAGGGAACGTTCCTGTGGCCCGATGAGGACATCGGTTCCTCTGAGTGGGGGTGTATGTGATGGCCTGGCTTATTAGGGATGATAGACTACTCATATCAATAAGGAATTCCTTCTTTTCCGGGAGCCCATTCGGATAGAACTCCAAAGTTAAGCGTGCTTAGCTTGGAGTAGTGTCAGGATGGGTGACCGACCGGGAAGTTGCTCCCGGGTGTGCACGAGTGAGGGGAAAGTGCACAGAAAAGACTAGTATTGATCTGTGGGGCCAGTCTATCCCGACATGAGTAACAACCACCGACGGGTGTGTTCGAGGCGTTACAATGCACTCCCTGAAGGAAATATGCCCTAGAGGCAATAATAAAGTTATTATTTATTTCCTTATATCATGATAAATGTTTATTATTCATGCTAGAATTGTATTAACCGGAAACATAATACATGTGTGAATACATAGACAAACAGAGTGTCACTAGTATGCCTCTGCTAGACTAGCTCGTTAATCAAAGATGGTTATGTTTCCTAACCATGAACAAAGAGTTGTTATTTGATTAACAAGGTCACATCATTAGTTGAATGATCTGATTGACATGACCCATTCCATTAGCTTAGCACCCGATCGTTTAGTATGTTGCTATTGCTTTTCTTCATGACTTATACATGTTCCTATGACTATGAGATTATGCAACTCCCGTTTACCGGAGGAACACTTTGGGTACTACCAAATGTCACAACGTAACTGGGTGATTATAAAGGAGTACTACAGGTGTCTCCAATGGTAGATGTTGGGTTGGCGTATTTCGAGATTAGGGTTTGTCACTCCGATTGTCGGAGAGGTATCTCTGGGCCCTCTCGGTAATACACATCACATAAGCCTTGCAAGCATGATAACTAAGATGTTAGTTATGAGATGATGTATTACAAAACGAGTAAAGAGACTTGCCAGTAACGAGATTGAACTAGGTATTGGATACCGACGATCGAATCTCGGGCAAGTAACATACCGATGACAAAGGGAACAACGTATGTTGTTATGCGGTCTGACCGATAAAGATCTTCGTAGAATATGTAGGAGCCAATATGGGCATCCAGGTCCCGCTATTGGTTATTGACCGGAGACGTGTCTCGGTCATGTCTACATTGTTCTCGAACCGTAGGGTCCGCACGCTTAACGTTACGATGACAGTTATTATGAGTTTATGCATTTTGATGTACCGAAGGTTGTTCGGAGTCCCGGATGTGATCACGGACATGATGAGGAGTCTCGAAATGGTCGAGACATAAAGATTGATATATTGGAAGCCTATGTTTGGACACCGGAAGTGTTCCGGGTGAAATCGGGATTTTACCGGATTACCGGGAGGGTTACCGGAACCCCCCGGGAGCCAAATGGGCCAACATGGGCCTTAGTGGAAAGGTGAGAGGGCAGCCCACATAGGGCTGCGCCTCCCCCCTCTCCCTAGTCCTATTAGGACTAGGAGAGGGGCCGGCCACCTCTCTCTCTCCCCCTTTAAGGATTCCTAGTTGGACTAGGATTGGAGGGGGGAGTCCTACTCCCGGTAGGAGTAGGACTCCTCCTGCGCCTCCCTCTCTTTGGCCGGCCAGCCTCCCTCCCTCCATCCTTTATATACGGGGGCAGGGGACACCCCAAGACACACAAGTTGATCCTTGAGATCGTTCCTTAGCCGTGTGCGGTGCCCCCTGCCACCAAATTCCACCTCGATCATACCGTTGTAGTGCTTAGGCGAAGCCCTGTGTCGGTAGTACATCAAGATCGTCACCACGCCGTCGTGCTGACGGAACTCTTCCTCGACGCTTTGCTGGATCGGAGCCCGAGGATCGTCATTGAGCTGAACGTGTGCTAAGAACTCGGAGGTGCCGGAGTAACGGTGCTTGGATCGGTCGGATCGGGAAGAAGACGTACGACTACTTCCTCTACGTTGTGTGATCGCTTCCGCAGTCGGTCTGCGTTGGTACGTAGACAACACTCTCCCCCTCGTTGCTATGCATCACCATGATCTTGCGTGTGCGTAGGAAATTTTTTGAAATTACTGCGTTCCCCAACAGTGGCATCCGAGCCTAGGTTTTTATGGTTTGATGTTATATGCACGAGTAGAACACAAGTGAGTTGTGGGCGATACAAGTCATACTGCCTACCAGCATGTCATACTTTGGTTTGGCGGTATTGTTGGACGAGATGATCCGGACCAACCTTACGCGTACTCTTACGCGAGACCGGTTCCCTCGACGTGCTTTGCACATAGATGGCTTGCGGAAGACTGTCTCTCCAACTTTAGTTGAACCAAGTGTGGCTACGCCCGGTCCTTGAGAAGGTTAAAACGGAGTCTATTTGACGAACTATCATTGTGGTTTTGATGCGTAGGTGAGATGAGTTCTTACTTAAGCCCGTAGCAGCCACGTAAAACTTGCAACAACAAAGTAGAGGACGTCTAACTTGTTTTTGCAGGGCATGTTGTGATGTGATATGGTCAAGGCATGATGCTGATTTTATTGTATGAGATGATCATGTTTTGTAACCGAGTTATCGGCAACTGGCAGGAGCCATATGGTTGTCGCTTTATTGTATGCAATGCAATCGCGATGTAATGCTTTACTTTATTACTAAGCGGTAGTGATAGTCGTGGAAGCATAAGATTGGCGAGACGACAACGATGCTACGATGGAGATCAAGGTGTCGCGCCAGTGACGATGGTGATCATGACGGTGCTTCGGAGATGGAGATCACAAGCACAAGATGATGATGGCCATATCATATCACTTATATTGATTGCATGTGATGTTTATCCTTTTATGCATCTTATCTTGCTTTGATTGACGGTAGCATTATAAGATGATCTCTCACTAAATTATCAAGAAGTGTTCTCCCTGAGTATGCACCGTTGCAAAAGTTCTTCGTGCTGAGACACCACGTGATGATCGGGTGTGATAGGCTCTACGTTCAAATACAACGGGTGCAAAACAGTTGCACACGCGGAATACTCAGGTTATACTTGACGAGCCAAGCATATACAGATATGGCCTCGGAACACGGAGACCGAAAGGTCGAGCGTGAATCATATAGTAGATATGATCAACATATTGATGTTCACCATTGAAAACTACTCCATCTCACGTGATGATCGGTTATGGTTTAGTTGATTTGGATCACGTGATCACTTAGAGGATTAGAGGGATATCTATCTAAGTGGGAGTTCTTAAAGTAATATGATTAATTGAACTTAAATTTATCATGAACTTAGTCCTGGTAGTATTTTGCAAATTATGTTGTAGATCAATAGCTCGCGTTGTTGCTTCCCTGTGTTTATTTTGATATGTTCCTAGAGAAAATTGTGTTGAAAGATGTTAGTAGCAATGATGCGGATTGGATCCGTAATCTGAGGTTTATCCTCATTGCTGCACAGAAGAATTATGTCCTTGATGCACCGCTAGGTGACAGACCTATTGCAGGAGCAGATGCAGACGTTATGAACGTTTGGCTAGCTCAATATGATGACTACTTGATAGTTTAGTGCACCATGCTTAATGGCTTAGAATCGGGACTTCAAAGACGTTTTGAACGTCATGGACCATATGAGATGTTCCAGGATTTGAAGTTAATATTTCAAGTAAATACCCGAGTTGAGAGATATGAAGTCTCCAACAAGTTCTATAGCTGAAAGATGGAGGAGAATCGCTCAACTAGTGAGCATGTGCCCAGATTGTCTGAGTACTACAATCGCTTGAATCAAGTGGGAGTTAATCTTCCAGATAAAATAGTGATTGACAGAATTCTCTAGTCACCATCACCAAGTTAGTAGACCTTCGTGATGAACTATAATATGCAAGGGATAACGGAAACAACTCCCAAGCTCTTCGTGATGCTGAAGGTAGAAATCAAGAAAAACATCAAGTGTTGATGGTTGACAAGATCACTAGTTTCAAGAAAAGGGCAAAGGAAAGAAGGGGAACTTCAAAAAGAACAGCAAGCAAGTTGCTGCTCAAGTGAAGAAGCCCAAGTCTGATCCTAAGCCTGAGACTAAGTGCTTCCATTGCAAAGGGACTGGTCACTGGAAGCGGAACTACCCCAAGTGATTGGCGGATAAGAAGGATGGCAGAGAGAACATAAGTATATTTGATATACATGTTATTGATGTGTACTTTACTAGTGTTTATAGCAAACCCTCAGTATTTGATACTAGTTCAGTTGCTAAGATTAGTAACTCAAAACGGGAGTTGCAGAATAAACATAGACTAGTTAAGGGTGAAGTGATGATGTGTGTTGGAAGTGGTTCCAAGATTGATATGATCATCATCGCACACTCCCCATAATTTCGGGATTAGTGTTGAACCTAAATAAGTGTTATTTGGTGTTTGCGTTGAGCATGAATATGATTTGATCATGTTTATTGCAATACGGTTATTCATTAAAGTTAGAGAATAATTGTTGTTCTATTTACATGAATAAAACCTTCGATGGTCATACACCCAATGAAACAAGTTCGTTGGATCTCGATCGTAGTGATACACATATTCACAATATTGAAACCAAAAGATGCAAAGTTAATAATGATAGTGCAACTTATTTGTGGCACTGCTGTTTAGGTCATATTGGTATAAAGCGCATGAAGAAACTCCATGCTGATGGGCTTTCGGAATCACTTGATTATGAATCACTTGATGCTTGCGAACCATGCCTTTTGGGCAAGATGACTAAAACGCCGTTCTCCGGAACAATGGAGCAAGAAAAGATTTGTTGGAAATCATACATACTGATGTATGTGGTCCGATGAATATTGAGGCTCGCGACAGGTATCATTATTTTTTGATCTTCACAAATGATTTGAGCAGATATGAGTATATCTACTTGATGAAACATAAGTCTGAAACATTTGAAAAGTTCAAAGAATTTCAGAGTGAAGTGAAAAACATCGTGACAAGAAAATAAAGTTTCTACGATCTGATCGCGGAGACAAATATTTGAGTTACGAGTTTGGTCTTCAGTTAAAACAATGTGAAATAGTTTCACTACTCACGCCACCTGGAACACCACATCATAATGGTGTGTCTGAACGTCATAACCGTACTTTATTGGATATAGTGCAATCTATGATGTCTCTTACCGATTTACCACTATTGTTTTTGGGGTCATGCATTAGAGACAGCTGCATTCACGTTAAAAAGGGGCACCATCTATATCCGTCGAGACGACGCCTTATGAACTATGGTTTGGCAAGAAACCAAAGTTGTCGTTTCTTAAAATTTGGGGTTGCGATGCTTATATGAAAAAGTTTCATCCTGATAAGCTCAAACTCAAATCGGAGAAGTGCGTCTTCATAGGATATCCAAAGGAAACTATTGGATACACCTTCTATCACAGATCCGAAGGCAAGACTTTTGTTGCTAAAATTCGGAAACTTTTTGGAGAAGGAGTTTCTCTCGAAAGAAGTGAGTGGGAGGAAAGTAGAACTTGACGAGGTAACTGTACCTGCTCCCTTATTGGAAAGTAGTACATCACAGAAAACTGTTTCTGTGACACCTACACCAATTAGTGAGGAAGCTAATGATGATGATCATGTAACTTCAGATCAAGTTACTACCGAACCTTGTAGGTAAACCAGAGTAAGATCCACGCCAGAGTGGTACGGTAATCCTTCTCTGGAAGTCATGCTACTAGATCATGATGAACCTACGAACTATGAGGAAGCGATGATGAGCCCAGATTCCGCGAAATGGTTTGAGGCCATGAAATCTGAGATATGATCCATGTATGAGAACAAAGTATGAACTTTGATGGATTTGCCCGATGATCGGCAAGCCATAGAAAATAAATGGATCTTCAAGAGGAAGACGGACGCTGATAGTAGTGTTACTATCTACAAAGCTAGAATTGTCGCAAAAGTTTTTCGACAAGTTCAAGGTGTTGACTACGATGAGTTTTTCTCACTCGTATCTATGCTTAAGTCTGTCCGAATCATGTTAGCAATTGCCGCATTTTATGAAATCTGGCAAATGGATAAACAAAAACTGCATTCCTTAATGGATTTGCTAAAGAAGAGTTGTATACGATGCAACTAGAAGGTTTTGTCAATCCGAAAGGTGCTAACAAAATGTGCAAGCTCCAGCGATCCATCTGTGGACTGGTGCAAGCATCTTGGAGTTGGAATATACACTTTGATAAGTTGATCAAAGCATATAGTTTTATACAGACTTGCGGTGAAGCCTGTATTTACAAGAAAGTGAGTGGGAGCACTACAGCATTTCTGATAAGTATATGTGAATGACATATTGTTGATCGGAAATAATGTAGAATTATTCTGTAAAGCATAAAGGAGTGTTTGAAAGGAGTTTTTCAAAGAAAGACTTCGGTGAAGCTGCTTACATATTGAGCTTCAAGATCTATAGAGATAGATCAAGACGCTTGATAAGTTCTTTCAATGAGTACATACCTTGACAAAGATTTTGAAGTAGTTCAAAATGGAGCAGTCAAAGAAAGATTTCTTGCCTGTATTATAAGGTGTGAAGTTGAGTAAGACTCAAAGCCCGACCACGGCAGAAGATAGAAAGAGAATGAAAGTCATTCCCTATGCCTTGGCCATAGGTTCTATAAAGTATGTCATGCTGTATACCAGATCTATTGTATACCCTGCACTGATTTGGCAAGGGAGTACAATAGTGATCTAGGAGTAGATCACTGGACAGCGGTCAGAATTATCCTTAGTGAAATAAGGATATGTTTCTCGATTATGGACGTGATAAAAAGGTTCGTCGTAAAGGGTTACGCCGATGCAAGTTTTGACACTAATCTAGATGACTCTAAGTCTCGGTCTAGATACATATTGAAAGTGGGAGCAATTAGCTAGAGTAGCTCCGTGCAGAGCATTATAGACAAAGAATTTTGCAAAATACTTACGGATCTGAATGTGACAGACCCGTTGACTAAAATTATCTCACAAGCAAAACATGATCACACCTTAGTACTCTTTGGGTATTAATCACATAGAGATGTGAACTAGATTACTGACTCTAGTAAACCCTTTGAGTGTTGGTCACATAACGATGTGAACTATGGGTGTTAATCACATGGTGATGTGAACTATTGCTGCTAAATCACATGGCGATGTGAAACTAGATTATTGACTCTAGTGCAAGTGGGAGACTGAAGGAAATATGCCCTAGAGGCAATAATAAAGTTATTATTTATTTCCTTATATCATGATAAATGTTTATTATTCATGCTAGAATTGTATTAACCGGAAACATAATACATGTGTGAATACATAGACAAACAGAGTGTCACTAGTATGCCTCTACTAGACTAGCTCGTTAATCAAAGATGGTTATGTTTCCTAACCATGAACATAGAGTTGTTATTTGATTAACGAGGTCACATCATTAGTTGAATGATCTGATTGACATGACCCATTCCATTAGCTTAGCACCCGATCGTTTAGTATGTTGCTATTGCTTTTCTTCATGACTTATACATGTTCCTATGACTATGAGATTATGCAACTCCCGTTTACCGGAGGAACACTTTGGGTACTACCAAACGTCACAACGTAACTGGGTGATTATAAAGGAGTACTACAGGTGTCTCCAATGGTAGATGTTGGGTTGGCGTATTTCGAGATTAGGGTTTGTCACTCCGATTGTCGGAGAGGTATCTCTGGGCCCTCTCGGTAATACACATCACATAAGCCTTGCAAGCATGATAACTAAGATGTTAGTTATGAGATGATGTATTACGGAACGAGTAAAGAGACTTGCCAGTAACGAGATTGAACTAGGTATTGGATACCGACGATCGAATCTCGGGCAAGTAACATACCGATGACAAAGGGAACAACGTATGTTGTTATGCGGTCTGACCGATAAAGATCTTCGTAGAATATGTAGGAGCCAATATGGGCATCCAGGTCCCGCTATTGGTTATTGACCAGAGACGTGTCTCGGTCATGTCTACATTGTTCTCGAACCGTAGGGTCCGCACGCTTAACGTTACGATGACAGTTATTATGAGTTTATGCATTTTGATGTACCGAAGGTTGTTCGGAGTCCCGGATGTGATCACGGACATGACGAGGAGTCTCGAAATGGTCGAGACATAAAGATTGATATATTGGAAGCCTATGTTTGGACACCGGAAGTGTTCCGGGTGAAATCGGGATTTTACCGGATTACCGGGAGGGTTACCGGAACCCCCCGGGAGCCAAATGGGCCAACATGGGCCTTAGTGGAAAGGTGAGAGGGCAGCCCACATAGGGCTGCGCCTCCCCCCTCTCCCTAGTCCTATTAGGACTAGGAGAGGGGCCGGCCACCTCTCTCTCTCTCCCCTTTAAGGATTCCTAGTTGGACTAGGATTGGAGGGGGGAGTCCTACTCCCGGTAGGAGTAGGACTCCTCCTGCGCCTCCCTCTCTTTGGCCGGCCAGCCTCCCTCCCTCCATCCTTTATATACGGGGGCAGGGGACACCCCAAGACACACAAGTTGATCCTTGAGATCGTTCCTTAGCCGTGTGCGGTGCCCCCTGCCACCAAATTCCACCTCGATCATACCGTTGTAGTGCTTAGGCGAAGCCCTGCGTCGGTAGTACATCAAGATCGTCACCACGCCGTCATGCTTACGGAACTCTTCCTCGACGCTTTGCTGGATCGGAGCCCGAGGATCGTCATCGAGCTGAACGTGTGCTAAGAACTCGGAGGTGCCGGAGTAACGGTGCTTGGATCGGTCGGATCGGGAAGAAGACGTACGACTACTTCCTCTACGTTGTGTGATCGCTTCCTCAGTCGGTCTGCGTTGGTACGTAGACAACACTCTCCCCCTCGTTGCTATGCATCACCATGATCTTGCGTGTGCATAGGAAATTTTTTGAAATTACTGCGTTCCCCAACACTCCCTTGGTGGTTTTGATAATTCATGTCGACATGCATGTTGTTGAACTAATATTTCCCTTGAGTATATTTCAAGAAAAGTTCAAGTTAGGAAAACCTTTGGAATGTGAAAGTGGACCCCTCAAATGCTAAGGACAAATGTTGGCAAAGCCTCAAGAGATCACATTGAGTTCATAGGAAAGGCAATTCTATTAATAGGGGATGAGGTTATGATGATGGTCTAACTGCTCAAGTGCTTAGGGATATTGCTCCAAAAGTCTCAAACATTTTCCCACATTCCACCATGTCCTAAACCCTAAGTTCATCTCGCTCCCACCAAAATACATACATCCAGACTCGCCGAGATACACTTGACATAGCCGTTGCCCAAACCCTAGCAACTCGGTCCCACCGAAGAGCATTGGTCTACCATCTGTTCCCAACTGAAATTCAATCAGAATTTCCGACCAATTTTGGTCGGTGACACGGAAAAGTGGAAAGAGCTTAGGTCACCACGACATGGTCACACCGAGATGTTTCATCCGGTCTCATCGGAAAGCCTAAAGTTCAAACCTTTTGTATAGGTCGGTCTCATCGAGTGGTTTCACCCAGTCCCACTGAACTATGCATAAAGGTGTATAATGGTTGGATTTTTGGTGCTACCTATAGAAACCCCCACCCATTCCACCAACTCTTAGAGAGCAACCTTAGCGAAGCGTACACTTCCAATATCCATTTTTTCAGATAGAGCTTCATATCCTTATGTTGATATCAATGGGATTCCACTCCAACCATAGAACTTTGATCTCTAGCCATCTCTAGGGTGTTGATCATGGTTGGGATGCCTGGGAAAGGGGCACCTTAGTTTGGCGCACCGCGCTAGTATTGTGCACCACCACAACTGCACTATATATGGCTACGGTGGTGAGTACGTGGCTAGGGCCGAGTTTCATCGGCTATAGCATGGTGGAGGGATTTGCATGGACGTCTAGTTAGCCAAAGATAGCATAGGGATGTGATGCCCCACAAGTATAGGGGATCAATCATAGTCTTTTCGATAAGTAAGAGTGTTGAACCTAACGAGGAGCAGAAGGAATCAATAAGCGGTTTTAAGCCAGGTATTCTCTGCAAGTGTTGTAAAGTAGTTGTGACAGATAATTTGATAGCAAGATAATTCGTAGCAAGTAAAAAGTAACCAAAGTAAAAATGGTGGTAAGGTGTTGTTCTTACTTAAACAAACAACCTCCTTATGAGTGCCCCCAATTCTGAAGAAAAATAACGAATTTGAATAAATTTGATGCATATTTAAAAAGCAGATGATATTCATTCATACTTGGAGAAGTTTTACATAAAACCAGATGCTTTTCATCTAAACTGGAGCAAACTCCTTATATTTTAACACACTTGGACTTAACCATACTCTAAACCTAGTCTAAATGATCGTGAGAGCCTGTTCCCCGTGTCCGGTAGGCCATGAGCCCAGGGACCTGAAGCTCCACCTCCACAACATGCAAGGGCTAATCAACTGATGATTTAAGCCCGACAAGCTTGGCTTCAGTGGGAGTGAAAGAGTGATGGCCTTCCTGGGACGCTAGCGCCATTGACCTCCCATACTCTACTATTCCTCATTGCTGGCAGCACCCGCAGACATGCCGACTTCCTGATCGTGACAGTGGGGCACAGACAGGGCAGAGCTGGCGACATCGTACTCGTCCTCGCTCTTGCTATAGACTTCATCTGTCGCCTCGGCGATCTCCTTGAAGGCGGCTTCTAACTCCGCCTAATGGAGGAAGTACCGCCAACAGTCGCAACTAATGTCGCGAGCGGAGCGATGGGAGTTGACTAGCGCCTCTTGCTTGACCACTGATGTCTACTAGAACTACATCGGTATTTCCCCAGAGAGGAATGGATGATGCATCACATCTACGGTAGGTATTTCCCTCGGTGATGAGACCAAGGTTATCGAACCAATAGGCGAACCATGCAACACTACGTGAACGGCACCTGCACACAAATAACAAATACTCGCAACCCGACATATTAAAGGGGTCGTCAATCCCTTTCCGGTAACGGCGACAGAAATTTTCAAGTAGACGGGATACAAATTATAGTAGATTGATAAATGCAAATAAAAGCAAATAAAATTCAGCGAGGCATTTTTGGGTTTTTGGATTAATAGATCTGAAAACAAAACAAAATAAAAATAGATCGTGAAGGCAAATATAATAAAGAAGAGACCCAGGGGCCGTAGGTTTCACTAGTGGCTTCTCTCGAGAAAAATGGCAAACAGTGGGTAAAGAAATTAGTGTTGGACAATTGATAGAACTTCAAATAATCATGACGATATCCAGGCAATGATCATTATATAGGCATCACTTCCAAGATTAGTAGACCGACTCCTGCCTACATCTACTACTATTACTCCACACATCGACCGCTATCCAGCATGCATCTAGTGTATTAAGTTCATGGAAAAACGGAGTAATGCAATAAGAACGATGACATGATGTAGACAAGATCTATTTATGTAGAAATATACCCCATTTTGTTATCCTTAATAGCAACGATACATACGTGTCGGTTCCCCTTCTGTCACTAGGATCAAGCATCGTAAGATCAAACCCATCACAAAGCACCTCTGCCCAGTGCAAGATAAATAAATCAAGTTGGCCAAACAAAACCCAAATATCAGAGAAGAAATACGAGGCTATAAGCAATCATGCATATAATAGATCAAAGAAGACTCAAATGACTTTCATGGATAAAAAGAGATAGATCTGATCATAAACTCAAAGTTCATCGGATCCCAACAAACACACGGCAAAAGAATTACATCATATAGATCTCCAAGATACCATTGTATTGAGAATCAAACGAGAGAGAGGAAGCCATCTAGCTACTAACTACGGACCCGAAGGTCTACAAAAGACTATTCACGCATCATCGGAGAGGTACCAATGGACATGATGAACCCCTCCGAGATGGTGTCTAGATTGGATCTGGTGTTTCTGGAACTTGCGGTGGCTGGAATTGATTTTCGTTGACTTCCCTAGGGTTTCTGGAATATTGCGGTATTTATAGAGTAAAGAGGCAGTTGATGGGGAACGTAGTAATTTCGAAAATTTTCCTACGCACACGCAAGATCATGGTGATGCATAGCAACGAGAGGGGAGAGTGTTGTCTACGTACCAACGCAGACCGACTGCGGAAGCGATCACACAACGTAGAGGAAGTAGTCGTACGTCTTCCCGATCCGACCGATCCAAGCACCGTTACTCCGGCACCTCTGAGTTCTTAGCACACGTTCAGCTCGATGACGATCCTAGGGCTCCGATCCAGCAAAGCGTCGAGGAAGAGTTCCGTCAGCACGACGGCGTGGTGACGATCTTGATGTACTACCGACGCAGGGCTTCGCCTAAGCACTACAACGGTATGATCGAGGTGGAATTTGGTGGCAGGGGGCACCGCACACGGCTAAGGAACGATCAACAATGATCAATTGTGTGTCTAGAGGTGCCCCCTGCCCCCGTATATAAAGGATCCAAGGGGGAGGGGTGCGCCGGCCAAGGAGAGGGCGCGGGAGGAGTCCTACTCCTACCGGGAGTAGGACTCCCCCCCCTCAATCCTATTTCAACTAGGATTCCCAAGGGGGAAAGGAGAGAGAGGGGGGACGACCCCTTCTCCTAGTCCTAATAGGACTTGGGGAAGGGGGGGCGCGCGGCCAGCTATGGGCTGCCCCTTTTCTCTTTTCCACTAAGGCCCATGAAGGCCCATATGGTTCCCGGGGGGTTCCGGTAACCCTCCCGGTAATCCGGTAAAATCCCGATTTCACCCGGAACACTTCCGATGTCCAAACATAGGCTTCCAATATATCAATCTTTATGTCTCGACCATTTCGAGACTCCTCGTCATGTCCGTGATCACATCCGGGACTCCGAACTACCTTCGGTACATCAAAATGCATAAACTCATAATAACTGTCATCGTAACGTTAAGCGTGCGGACCCTACGGTTCGAGAACAATGTAGACATGACCGAGACACGTCTCCGGTCAATAACCAATAGCGGGACCTGGATGCCCATATTGGCTCCTACATATTCTACGAAGATCTTTATCGGTCAAACCGCATAACAACATACGTTGTTCCCTTTGTCATCGGTATGTTACTTGCCCGAGATTCGATCGTCGGTATCCAATACCTAGTTCAATCTCGTCACTGGCAAGTCTCTTTACTCGTTCCGTAATACATCATCTCATAACTAACATCTTTAGTTATTATGCTTGCAAGGCTTATGTGATGTGTATTACCGAGAGGGCCCAGAGATACCTCTCCGACAATCGGAGTGACAAACCCTAATCTCGAAATACGCCAACCCAACATCCACCATTGGAGACACCTGTAGCAGTCCTTTATAATCACCCAGTTATGTTGTGACATTTGGTAGTACCCAAAGTGTTCCTCCGGTAAACGGGAGTTGCATAATCTCATAGTTATAGGAACATGTATAAGTCATGAAGAAAGCAATAGCAACATACTAAACGATCGGGTGCTAAGCTAATGGAATGGGTCATGTCAATCAGATCATTCAACTAATGATGTGACCTCGTTAATCAAATAACAACTCTTTGTTCATGGTTAGGAAACATAACCATCTTTGATTAACGAGCTAGTCTAGTAGAGGCATACTAGTGACACTCTGTTTGTCTATGTATTCACACATGTATTATGTTTCCGGTTAATACAATTCTAGCATGAATAATAAACATTTATCATGATATAAGGAAATAAATAATAACTTTATTATTGCCTCTAGGACATATTTCCTTCAGTCTCCCACTTGCACTAGAGTCAATAATCTAGTTCACATCGCCATGTGATTTAGCAGCAATAGTTCACATCACCATGTGATTAACACCCATAGTTCACATCGTCATGTGACCAACACTCAAAGGGTTTACTAGAGTCAGTAATCTAGTTCACATCTCTATGTGATTAACACCCAAAGAGTACTAAGGTGTGATCATGTTTTGCTTGTGAGATAATTTTAGTCAATGGGTCTGTCACATTCAGATCCGTAAGTATTTTGCAAAATTCTTTTTCTATAATGCTCTGCACGGAGCTACTCTAGCTAATTGCTCCCACTTTCAATATGTATCCAGATTGTGACTTTAGATTCATCTGGATCAGTGTCAAAAACTTGCATCGACGTAACCCTTTACGACGAACCTTTTTGTCACGTCCATAATCGAGAAACACATCCTTATTTCACTAAGGATAATTCTGACCGCTGTCTAGTGATCTACTCCTAGATCACTATTGTACTCCCTTGCCAAATCAGTGCAGGGTATACAATAGATCTGGTACACAGCATGGCATACTTTATAGAACCTATGAATGAGGCATAGGGAATGACTTTCATTCTCTTTCTATCTTCTGCCGTGGTCGGGCTTTGAGTCTTTACTCAATTTCACACCTTGTAACATAGGCAAGAAACTTTTTCTTTGACTGTTCCATTTTGAACTACTTCAAAATCTTGTCAAGGTATGTACTTATTGAAAAAACTTATCAAGCGTCTTGATCTATCTCTATAGACCTTGAAGCTCAATATGTAAGCAGCTTTACCGAAGTCTTTCTTTGAAAAAATCCTTTCAAACACTCCTTTTATGCTTTACAGAATAATTCTACATTATTTCCGATCAACAATATGTCATTCGCATATACTTATCAGAAATGCTGTAGTGCTCCCACTCACTTTCTCGTAAATACAGGCTTCACCGCAAGTCTGTATAAAACTATATGCTTTGATCAACTTATCAAAGCGTATATTCCAACTCCGAGATGCTTGCACTAGTCCACAGATGGATCGCTGGAGCTTGCACATTTTGTTAGCACCTTTCGGATTAACAAAACCTTCTAGTTGCATCACATACAACTCTTCTTTAATAAATCCATTAAGGAATGCAGTTTTGTTTATCCATTTGCCAGATTTCATAAAATGCGGCAATTGCTAACATGATTCGGACAGACTTAAGCATGGATACGAGTGAGAAAAACTCATCGTAGTCAACACCTTGAACTTGTTGAAAACCTTTTGCGACAATTCTAGCTTTGTAGATAGTAACACTACTATCAGCGTCCGTCTTCCTCTTGAAGATCCATTTATTTTCTATGGCTTGCCGATCATCGGGCAAGTCAACCAAAGTCCATACTTTGTTCTCATACATGGATCATATCTCAGATTTCATGGCTTCAAGCCACTTTGCGGAATCTGGGCTCACCATCGCTTCTTCATAGTTCGTAGGATCATCATGATCTAGTAGCATGACTTCCAGAAAAGGATTACCGTACCACTCTGGCGCGGATCTTACTCTGGTTGATCTACGAGGTTCAGTAGTATCTTGTTCTGAAGTTTCATGATCATCATCATTAGCTTCCTCACTAACTGGTGTAGGTGTCACAGAAACAGTTTTCTGTGATGTACTACTTTCCAATAAGGGAGCAGGTACAGTTACCTCGTCAAGTTCTACTTTCCTCCCACTCACTTCTTTCGAGAGAAACTCCTTCTCTAGAAAGTTTCCGAACTTAGCAACAAAAGTCTTGCCTTCGGATCTGTGATAGAAGGTGTATCCAATAGTTTCCTTTGGATATCCTATGAAGATGCACTTCTCCGATTTGAGTTTTGAGCTTATCAGGATGAAACTTTTTCATATAAGCATCGCAACCCCAAACTTTAAGAAACGACAACTTTGGTTTCTTGCCAAACCATAGTTCATAAGGCATCGTCTCGACGGATATAGATGGTGCCCCTTTTTAACGTGAATGCAGCTGTCTCTAATGCATGACCCCAAAAACAATAGTGGTAAATCGGTAAGAGACATCATAGATTGCACTATATCCAATAAAGTACGGTTATGACGTTCGGACACACCATTATGATGTGGTGTTCCAGGTGGCGTGAGTAGTGAAACTATTTCACATTGTTTTAACTGAAGACCAAACTCGTAACTCAAATATTTGTCTCCGCGATCAGATCGTAGAAACTTTATTTTCTTGTCACGATGTTTTTCACTTCACTCTGAAATTCTTTGAACTTTTCAAATGTTTCAGACTTATGTTTCATCAAGTAGATATACTCATATCTGCTCAAATCATTTGTGAAGATCAGAAAATAATGATACCTGTCGCGAGCCTCAATATTCATCGGACCACATACATCAGCATGTATGATTTCCAGCAAATCTTTTCTCGCTCCATTGTTCCGGAGAACTGCGTTTTAGTCATCTTGCCCAAAAGGCATGGTTCGCAAGCATCAAGTGATTCATAATCAAGTGATTCCGAAAGCCCATCAGCATGGAGTTTCTTCATGCGCTTTATACCAATATGACCTAAACAGCAGTGCCATAAATAAGTTGCACTATCATTATTAACTTTGCATCTTTTGGTTTCAATATTATGAATATGTGTATTATTAAGATCGAGATCCAATGAACTATTTTCATTGGGTGTGTAACCATATTAGGTTTTATTCATGTAAACAGAACAACAATTTATTCTCTTACTTAAATGAATAACCGTATTACAATAAACATGATCAAATCATATTCATGTTCAACGCAAACACCAAATAACACTTATTTAGGTTCAACACTAATCCCGAAATTATAGGGAGTGTGCGAAGATGATCATATCAATCTTGGAACCACTTCCAACACACATCGTCACTTCACCCTTAACTAGTCTCTATTTATTCTGCAACTCCCGTTTCGAGTTACTACTCTTAGCAACTGAACTAGCATCAAATACTGAGGGGTTGCTATAAACACTAGTAAAGCACACATCAATAACATGTATATCAAATATACTTATGTTCACTTTGCCATCCTTCTTATCCGCCAATCACTTGGGGTAGTTCCGCTTCCAGTGACCAGTCCCTTTGTAGTAGAAGCACTTAGTCTCAGGCTTAGGATCAGACTTGGGCTTCTTCACTTGAGCAGCAACTTGCTTGCCGTTCTTCTTGAAGTTCCCCTTCTTCCCTTTGCCCTTTTCTTGAAACTAGTGGTCTTGTCAACCATCAACACTTGATGTTTTTCTTGATTTCTACCTTTGTTGATTTCAGCATCACAAAGAGCTTGGGAGTTGTTTCCGTTATCCCTTGCATATTATAGTTCATCACGAAGTTCTACTAACATGGTTATGGTGACTAGAGAATTCTGTCAATCACTATCTTATCTGGAAGATTAACTCCCACTTGATTCAAGCGATTGTAGTACCCAGACAATCTGAGCACATGCTCACTAGTTGAGCGATTCTCCTCCATCTTTTAGCTATAGAACTTGTTGGAGACTTCATATCTCTCAACTTGGGTATTTGCTTGAAATATTAACTTCAACTCGTGGAACATCTCATATGGTCCATGACGTTCAAAACGTCTTTGAAGTCCCGATTCTAAGCCATTAAGCATGGTGCACTAAACTATCAAGTACTCATCATATTGAGCTAGCCAAACGTTCATAACGTCTGCATCTGCTCCTGCAATAGGTCTGTCACCTAGCGGTGCATCAAGGACATAATTTTTCTGTGCAGCAATGAGGATAAACCTCAGATCAAGGATCCAATCCGCATCATTGCTACTAACATCTTTCAACATAATTTTCTCTAGGAACATATAAAAAATAAACACAGGGAAGCAACAACGCGAGCTATTGATCTACAACATAATTTGCAAAATACTACCAGGACTAAGTTCATGATAAGTTTAAGTTCAGTTAATCAAATTACTTAGGAACTCCCACTTAGATAGACATCCCTCTAATCTTCTAAGTGATCACGTGATCCAAATCAACTAAACCATAAACCGATCATCACGTGAGATGGAGTAGTTTTCAATGGTGAACATCGTCATGTTGATCATATCTACTATATGATTCACGCTCGACCTTTCGGTCTCTGTGTTCCGAGGCCATATCTGCATATGCTAGGCTCGTCAAGTTTAACTTGAGTATTCTGCGTGTGCAAAACTGGCTTGCACCCGTTGTAGATGGACGTAGAGCTTATCACACCCGATCATCACGTGGTGTCTGGGCACGACGAACTTTGGCAACGGTGCATACTCAGGGAGAACACTTCTTGATAATTTAGTGAGAGATCATCTTATAATGCTACCGTCAATCAAAGCAAGATAATATGCATAAAAGGATAAACATCACATGCAATCAATATAAGTGATATGATATGGCCATCATCATCTTGTGCTTGTGATCTTCATCTCCGAAGCACCGTCATGATCACCATCGTCACCGGCGCGACACCTTGATCTCCATCGTAGCATCGTTGTCGTCTCGCCAATCTTATGCTTCCACGACTATCACTGCCGCTTAGTAATAAAGTAAAGCATTACATCGCGATTGCATTGCATACAATAAAGCGACAACCACATGGGTCCTGCCAGTTGCCGATAACTTGGTTACAAAACATGATCATCTCATACAATAAAATCAGCATCATGCCTTGACCATATCACATCACAACATGCCCTGCAAAAACAAGTTAGACGTCCTCTACTTTGTTGTTGCAAGTTTTACGTGGCTTCTACGGGCTTAAGTAAGAACTCATCTCACCTACGCATCAAAACCACAACGATAGTTCGTCAAATAGACTCCGTTTTAACCTTCTCAAGGACGGGGCGTAGCCACACTTGGTTCAACTAAAGTTGGAGAGACAGTCTTCCGCAAGCCATCTATGTGCAAAGCACGTCGAGGGAACCGGTCTCGCGTAAGAGTACGCGTAAGGTTGGTCCGGATCGTCTCGTCCAACAATACCGCCGAACCAAAGTATGACATGCTGGTAGGCAGTATGACTTGTATCGCCCACAACTCACTTGTGTTCTACTCGTGCAAATAACATCAAACCATAAAACCTAGGCTCGGATGCCACTGATGGGGAACGTAGTAATTCCGAAAATTTTCCTACGCACACGCAAGATCATGGTGATGCATAGCAACGAGAGGCGAGAGTGTTTTCTACGTACCAACGCAGACCGACTGCGGAAGCGATCACACAACGTAGAGGAAGTAGTCGTATGTCTTCCCGATCCGACCGATCCAAGCACCGTTACTCCGGCACCTCCGAGTTCTTAGCACACGTTCAGCTCGATGACGATCCTCGGGCTCCGATCCAGCAAAGCGTCGAGGAAGAGTTCCGTCAGCACGACGGCGTGGTGACGATCTTGATGTACTACCGACGCAGGGCTTCGCCTAAGCACTACAACGGTATGATCGAGGTGGAATTTGGTGGCAGGGGGCACCGCACACGGCTAAGGAACGATCAACAATGATCAATTGTGTGTCTAGAGGTGCCCCCTGCCCCCGTATATAAAGGATCCAAGGGGGAGGGGTGCGCCGGCCAAGGAGAGGGCGCGGGAGGAGTCCTACTCCTACCGGGAGTAGGACTCCCCCCCTCAATCCTATTTCAACTAGGATTCCCAAGGGGGAAAGGAGAGAGAGGGGGGACGACCCCTTCTCCTAGTCCTAATAGGACTTGGGGAAGGGGGGGCACGCGGCCAGCTATGGGCTGCCCCTTTTCTCTTTTCCACTAAGGCCCATGAAGGCCCATATGGTTCCCGGGGGGTTCCGGTAACCCTCCCGGTAATCCGGTAAAATCCTGATTTCACCCGGAACACTTCTGATGTCCAAACATAGGCTTCCAATATATCAATCTTTATGTCTCGACCATTTCGAAACTCCTCGTCATGTCCGTGATCACATCCGGGACTCCGAACTACCTTCGGTACATCAAAATGCATAAACTCATAATAACTGTCATCGTAACGTTAAGCGTGCGGACCCTACGGTTCGAGAACAATGTAGACATGAACGAGACACGTCTCCGGTCAATAACCAATAGCGGGACCTGGATGCCCATATTGGCTCCTACATATTCTACTAAGATCTTTATTGGTCAAACCGCATAACAACATACGTTGTTCCCTTTGTCATCGGTATGTTACTTGCCCGAGATTCGATCGTCGGTATCCAATACCTAGTTCAATCTCGTCACTGGCAAGTCTCTTTACTCGTTCCGTAATACATCATCTCATAACTAACATCTTTAGTTATTATGCTTGCAAGGCTTATGTGATGTGTATTACCGAGAGGGCCCAGAGATACCTCTCCGACAATCGGAGTGACAAACCCTAATCTCGAAATACGCCAACCCAACATCCACCATTGGAGACACCTGTAGCACTCCTTTATAATCACCCAGTTACGTTGTGACGTTTGGTAGTACCCAAAGTGTTCCTCCGGTAAACGGGAGTTGCATAATCTCATAGTTATAGGAACATGTATAAGTCATGAAGAAAGCAATAGCAACATACTAAACGATCGGGTGCTAAGCTAATGGAATGGGTCATGTCAATCAGATCATTCAACTAATGATGTGACCTCGTTAATCAAATAACAACTCTTTGTTCATGGTTAGGAAACATAACCATCTTTGATTAACGAGCTAGTCTAGTAGAGGCATACTAGTGACACTCTGTTTGTCTATGTATTCACACATGTATTATGTTTCCGGTTAATACAATTCTAGCATGAATAATAAACATTTATCATGATATAAGGAAATAAATAATAACTTTATTATTGCCTCTAGGGCATATTTCCTTCAGCGGTACGGGGGGGGGGGGGCACCCGAGGTGGGCACAACCCACCAGGGCGCTTCTCCGGCCCATTGGATGTCTTCTGGTCCAAAAAAAATCAACAAAAAGTTTTGCTGCATTTGGACTTCGTTTGATATTGATTTCCTGCGATGTAAAAAAACATGCAAAAAATAGCAACTGACACTTGGCACTATATCAATAGGTTAGTACCGAAAAATGATATAAAATGCCAAAAAATGATTATAAAACATCCAAGAATGATAATGTAACAACATGGAACAATAAAAAAATTATAGATACGTTGGAGACGTATCAGCATCCCCAAGATTAATTCCTGCTCGTCCTTGAGTAGGTAAATGATAAAAACAGAATTTTTGATGTGGAATGCTACCTAACATGTCATCTCATTTTCTTTTCTTTATAGCATGGACATTTGAACTTTTATATGGTTCAAAGCAATAGTCTAGTTTTGATATGATACTTAAATACTCAAGCATATCAACAAGTAATCATGTCTTTCAAAATATCAACGCTAAAATAAGTTATCCCTAGCCCATTGATAACCCACAAGTACAGGGGATCGCGACAATTTTCGAGGGTAGAGTATTCAACCCAAATTTATTGATTCGACACAAGGGGAGCCAAAGAATATTCTCAAGTATCAGTAGTTGAGTTGTCAATTCAACCACACCTAAAATACTTAATATGTGCATCAAAGTATTTAGTAGCAAAGTAGTATGGAAGTAACGGTAACGGTGGCAAAAGTAACATCAGTAGTTTTTGTAGCAATCGTAACAGTGGCAACGGAAAACTAACCAAGCAAAGATCAATATGTGAAAAGCTCGTAGGCAATGGAACAATGATGGATAATTATGTTGGATGTGATTCCTCATGCAACGGTTATAACATAGGGTGACATAGAACTAGCTCCAGTTCATCAATGTAATGTAGGCATGTATTCCGAATATAGTCATACATGCTTATGAAAAAGAACTTGCATGACATCTTTTGTCCTACCCTCCCATGGCAGCGGGGTCCTATTGGAAACTAAGGGATATTAAGGCCTCCTTTTAATAGAGTACCGGACCAAAGCATTAACACTTAGTGAATACATGAACTCCTCAAACTACGGTCATCACCGGGAGTGGTCCCGATTATTGTCACTTCGGGGTTGCCGGATCATAACACATAGTAGCTGACTATTGACTTGCAAGATAGGATCAAGAACTCACATATATTCATGAAAACATAATAGGTTAAGATCTGAAATCATGACACTCAGGACCTAGTGACAAGCATTAAGCATGGCAAAGTCATAGCAACATCAATCTTAGAACATAATGGATACTAGGGATCAAACCATAACAAAACTAACTCGATTACATGGTAAATCTCATCCAACCCATCACCGTCCAGCAAGCCTATGATGGGATTACTCACACACGGCGGAGAGCATCATGAAATTGGTGATGGAGGATGGTTGATGATGACGATGGCGACGAATTCCCCTCTCCGAAGCCCCGAACGGACTCCAGATCAGCCCTCCCAGGGAAGGTTAAGGCTTGGCGGCGGCTCCGTATCGTAAAATGTGATGAATCCTTCTCTCTTATTTTTTTCTCCCCGAAAGTGAATATGTGAAGTTGGGGTTGAGGTCGGTGGAATCCCAGGGGGCGCGCCCCAGGGGGGCGCCCTGCACCCTCGTGGATAGGTCATTCCAAAACTTTTATCCGTGAATTTTTAGGTCATTCCGAGAACTTCTATTTCTGCACAAAAATAACACCATGGCAGTTCTGCTGAAAACAACATTAGTCCGGGTTAGTTCCATTCAAACCATGCAAGTTAGAGTCCAAAACAAGGGCAAAAGTGTTTGAAAAAGTAGATATGTTGGAGACGTATCACCCATCATGCTCAATCATTGATCCATTCATGAAACACACTTGTATATTAGCTACACCCAATGCTCAAGTACGATCATAGTGCCCCCTAGTTGGTGCTTTTATAAGAGAAGATGGGGACTCAAATTAAAAATAAAAATTGCATAAAGTAAAAGAAAGGCCCTTCATAGAGGGAAGTAGGGATTTGTAGAGGTGCCAGAGCTCAAAGCAAAAATTGAGAGATAAAAACATTTTGAGAGGCATACTTTTCCCACCCAACGAAAATGACTTAGAGTTCCCCACACTTTCCATGCTAGATATATCATAGGCGGTTCCCAAACAGAAATTAAAGTTTATTCCTTTTTCCACCATACTTTCACTTTCCATGGCTAACCGTATCCACGGGTGCCTTCCATACCAACACTTTCCAAGGAATTTATTATTTGACAACATAAATAAATTCACTTTTCATTTTGGTACTGGGCATCCCTAATACCTTTTCCTTACTCTCGTGCAATGACAAGTGGATAAACACTCATTGTGAGAATAACACATCTAGCATGGAAAATATCGGCCACCCCTCACCGCCTCGCAAGCGGTACGAGCACACAAAAGATAAATTTATTTTGAAAATTACAGATGGCACTTGCTTAGAATGGCAAAAGAATATCGCATATAGGTAGGTATAGTGGACTCATATGGAAAAATGGTTTAAAGTATTTTGGATGCACAAGTAATGATCATACTTAGTGCAAAATGAAGGCTAGCAAAAGATTGAGAAGCGACCAACCAAGAAACGAATAATCTCATAAGCGAGCATTAAGCATAATTAACACCAAATAATGCACCACAAGTAGGATGTAATTTCATTGCAGAACTATTGACTTTTGTGCTTGCATAGGGAATCACAAACTTAACACCAATATTCTTACTAAAGCATAATTACTCATCAACATGACTCACATATCACATCATCATATCTCAAAACTATTACAAGGAATCAAGTTTATTTTGTCCAATGATCTTAATTGAAGTTTTTATTATATCCTTCTTGGATATCTATCACTTTGAAACTAATTTCCATGTGTTGCTTTTGATAAGCTCAAACAAATATAAGTGAAGATCATAAGCATAATATTTCTTTCTCTTAAATTAATTTAAGTGATGTAAGAGAACTTCTTAGAAAAATTACTAACTCTCAAATAAATCTAAGTGAAGCAAGAGAGCATTTCTTCAAAAACACTAAATCACACCGTGCTCAAAAAGATACAAGTGAAGCACTAGAGCAATTCCATAGCTCATAAAAATTTAAGTGAAGCATATAGAGCAATTCTAACAAGTCATGGCATAAGTTTGTGTCTCTCAAATAGGTGTGTCCAACAAGGATTCAAGACTTAAAACACAAAGCAAAACAAGAAAAGACTCATATCATACAAGACGCTTCAAGCAAAACTCATAGTATGTGAGGAATAAAAATATAGCTTCGAATAAATACCAATGGTTGTTAGAAGAAAGTGGGGATGCCACTCCGGGCATCCCCAAGCTTAGTTGCTTGCTTCTCTTTGTATAATAGCTTGGGATGCCATGGGCATCCCCAAGCTTAGGCTCTTTTGTTGGGGAACGTAGTAATTTCAGAATTTTCCTATGCACACGCAAGATCATGGTGATGCATAGCAACGAGAGGGGAGAGTGTTGTCTACGTACCAATGCAGACTGACTGCGGAAGCGATCACACAATGTAGAGGAAGTAGTCGTACGTCTTCCCGATCCGACCGATCCAAGCACCGTTACTCCGGCACCTCCGAGTTCTTAGCACACGTTCAGCTCGATGACGATCCTCGGGCTCTGATCCAGCAAAGCGTCGAGGAAGAGCTCCATCAGCACGACGGCGTGGTGATGATCTTGATGTACTACCGACGCAGGGCTTCGCCTAAGCACTACAACGGTATGATCGAGGTGGAATTTGGTGGCAGGGGGCACCGCACACGGCTAAGTAACGATCAACAATGATCAATTGTGTGTCTAGAGGTGCCCCCTGCCCCCGTATATAAAGGATCCAAGGGGGAGGGGTGCACCGGCCAAGGAGAGGGCGCGGGAGGAGTCCTACTCCTACCGGGAGTAGGACTCCCCCCCTCAATCCTATTCCAACTAGGATTCCCAAGGGGGAAAGGAGAGAGAGGGGGCCGGCCCCTTCTCCTAGTCCTAATAGGACTTGGGGAAGGGGGGGGGGGCGACCAGCTATGGGCTGCCCCTTTTCTCTTTTCCACTAAGGCCCATGAAGGCCCATATGGTTCCCGGGGGGTTCCGGTAACCCTCCCGGTAATCCGGTAAAATCCCGATTTTACCCGGAACACTTCCGATGTCCAAACATAGGCTTCCAATATATCAATCTTTACATCTCGACCATTTCGAGACTCCTCGTCATGTCCGTGATCACATCCGGGACTCCGAACAACCTTCGGTACATCAAAATGCATAAACTCATAATAACTGTCATCGTAACGTTAAGCGTGCGGACCCTACGGTTCGAGAACAATGTAGACATGACCGAGACACGTCTTCGGTCAATAACCAATAGCGGGACCTGGATGCCCATATTGGCTCCGACATATTCCACGAAGATCTTTATCGGTCAGACCGCATAACAACATACGTTGTTCCCTTTGTCATCGGTATGTTACTTGCCCGAGATTTGATCGTCGGTATCTAATACCTAGTTCAATCTCGTTACTGGCAAGTCTCTTTACTCGTTCCGTAATACATCATCTCACAACTAACATCTTAGTTATAATGCTTGCAAGGCTTATGTGATGTGTATTACCGAGAGGGCCCAGAGATACCTCTTCGACAATCGGAGTGACAAAACCCTAATCTCGAAATACGCCAACCCAACATCTACCATTGGAGACACCTGTAGTACTCCTTTATAATCACCCAGTTACGTTGTGACGTTTGGTAGTACCCAAAGTGTTCCTCCGGTAAATGGGAGTTGCATAATCTCATAGTTATAGGAACATGTATAAGTCATGAAGAAAGCAATAGCAACATACTAAACGATCGGGTGCTAAGCTAATGGAATGGGTCATGTCAATCAGATCATTCAACTAATGATGTGACCTCGTTAATCAAATAACAACTCTTTGTTCATGGTTAGGAAACATAACCATCTTTGATTAACGAGCTAGTCAAGTAGAGGCATACTAGTGACACTCTGTTTGTCTATGTATTCACACATGTATTATGTTTCCGGTTAATACAATTCTAGCATGAATAACAAACATTTATCATGATATAAGGAAATAAATAATAACTTTATTATTGCCTCTAGGGCATATTTCCTTCAGTCTCCCACTTGCACTAGAGTCAATAATCTAGATTACACAGTAATGATTCTAACACCCATGGAGCCTTGGTGCTGATCATGTTTTGCTCGTGGAAGAGGCTTAGTCAATGGGTCTGCAACATTCAGATCCGTATGTATCTTGTAAATCTCTATGTCTCCCACCTGGACTAGATCCCGGATGGAGTTGAAGCGTCTCTTGATGTGTTTGGTCCTTTTGTGAAATCTGGATTCCTTTGCCAAAGCAATTGCACCAGTATTGTCACAAAAGATTTTCATTGGACCCGATGCACTAGGCATGACACCTAGATCGGATATGAACTCCTTCATCCAGACTCCTTCGTTTGCTGCTTCCGAAGTAGCTATGTACTCCGCTTCACATGTAGATCCCGCTACGACGCTTTGTTTAGAACTGCACCAACTGACAGCCCCACCGTTTAAAGTAAACACGTGTCCGGTTTGCGATTTAGAATCGTCCGGATCAGTGTCAAAGCTTGCATCAATGTAACCTCTTACGGTGAGCTCTTTGTCACCTCCATATACGAGAAACATATCCTTAGTCCTTTTCAGGTATTTCAGGATGTTCTTGACCGCTGTCCAGTGATCCACTCCTGGATTACTTTGGTACCTCCCTGCTAAACTTATAGCAAGGCACACACCAGGTCTGGTACACAGCATTGCATACATGATAGAGCCTATGGCTGAAGCATAGGGAACATCTTTCATTTTCTCTCTATCTTCTGCAGTGGTCGGGCATTGAGTCTGACTCAACTTCACTCCTTGTAACACATGCAAGAACCATTTCTTTGCTTGATCCATTTTGAACTTCTTCAAAATCTTGTCAAGGTATGTGCTTTGTGAAAGTCCAATTAAGCGTCTTGATCTATCTCTATAGATCTTTATGCCTAATATGTAAGCAGCTTCCCCGAGGTCTTTCATCGAAAAACTTTTATTCAAGTATCCCTTTATGCTATCCAGAAATTCTATATCATTTCCAATCAGCAATATGTCATCCACATATAATATCAGAAATGCTACAGAGCTCCCACTCACTTTCTTGTAAATACAGGCTTCTCCAAAAGTCTGTATAAAGCCAAATGCTTTGATCACACTATCAAAGCGTTTATTCCAACTCCGAGATGCTTGCACCAGTCCATAAATGGATCGTTGGAGGTTGCACACTTTGTTAGCTCCCTTTGGATCGACAAAACCTTCTGGTTGCATCATATACAACTCTTCTTCCAGAAATCCATTCAGGAATGCAGTTTTGACATCCATCTGCCATATTTTATAATCATAAAATGCGGCAATTGCTAACATGATTCTAACGGACTTAAGCATCGCTACGGGTGAGAAGGTCTCATCGTAGTCAACCCCTTGAACTTGTCGAAAACCTTTTGCGACAAGTCGAGCTTTATAGACAGTAATATTACCGTCAGCGTCAGTCTTTTTCTTGAAGATCCATTTATTCTCAATTGCTTGCCGATCATCGGGCAGGTCAACCAAAGTCCATACTTTGTTCTCATACATGGATCCCATCTCAGATTTCATGGCCTCAAGCCACTTTGCGGAATCTGGGCTCACCATCGCTTCTTCATAGTTTGTAGGTTCATCATGATCTAGTAGCATGACTTCCAGAATTGGATTACCGTACCACTCTGGTGCGGATCTCACTCTGGTTGATCTACGTGGTTCAGTAGTATCTTGTCCTGAAGTTTCATGATCATCATCATTAGCTTCCTCACTAATTGGTATAGGTGTCGCAGAAACAGTTTTCTGTGATGTACTATTTTCCAATAAGGGTGCAGGTACAGTTACCTCGTCAAGTTCTACTTTCCTCCCACTCACTTCTTTCGAGAGAAACTCCTTCTCTAGAAATGATCCATTCTTAGCAACGAATGTCTTGCCTTCGGATCTGTGATAGAAGGTATACCCAACAGTTTCCTTTGGGTATCCTATGAAGACACATTTCTCCGCTTTGGGTTCGAGCTTATCAGGTTGAAGCTTTTTCACATAAGCATCGCAGCCCCAAACTTTAAGAAACGACAACTTTGGTTTCTTGCCAAACCATAGTTCATAAGGCGTCGTCTCAACGGATTTTGATGGTGCCCTATTTAACGTGAATGCGTCCGTCTCTAAAGCATAACCCCAAAACGATAGTGGTAAATCAGTAAGAGACATCATAGATCGCACCATATCTAGTAAAGTACAATTACGACGTTCGGACACACCATTACGTTGTGGTGTTCCGGGTGGCGTGAGTTGCGAAACTATTCCACAATTTTTCAAATGTACACCAAACTTGTAACTCAAATATTCTCCTCCACGATCAGATCGTAGAAACTTTATTTTCTTGTTACGATGATTTTCAACTTCACTCTGAAATTCCTTGAACTTTTCAAATGTTTCAGACTTATGTTTCATTAAGTAGATATACCCATATCTGCTTAAATCATCTGTGAAGGTGAGAAAATAACGATATCCGCCACGAGCCTCAATATTCATCGGACCACATACATCGGTATGTATGATTTCCAATAAATCTGTTGCTCTCTCCATAGTACCGGAGAACGGTGTTTTAGTCATCTTGCCTATGAGGCACGGTTCACAAGTACCAAGTGATTCATAATCAAGTGGTTCCAAAAGCCCATCAGTATGGAGTTTCTTCATGCGCTTTACACCGATATGACCTAAACGGTAGTGCCACAAATAAGTTGCACTATCATTATCAACTCTGCATCTTTTGGCTTCCACATTATGAATATGTGTATTACTACTATCGAGATTCAACAAGAATAGACCACTCTTCAAAGGTGCATGACCATAAAAGATATTACTCATATAAATAGAACAACCATTATTCTCTGATTTAAATGAATAACCGTCTCGCATTAAACAAGATCCAGATATAATGTTCATGCTCAACGCTGGCACCAAATAACAATTATTTAGGTCTAATATTAATCCCGAAGGTAGATGTAGAGGTAGCGTGCCGACCGCGATCACATCGACTTTGGAACCGTTTCCCACGCGCATCGTCACCTCGTCCTTTGCTAGCGTCCGCTTATTCCGTAGTCCCTGTTTCGAGTTGCAAATATTAGCAACAGAACCAGTATCAAATACCCAGGTGCTACTGCGAGCTCTAGTAAGGTACACATCAATAACATGTACATCACATATACCTTTGTTCACCTTGCCATCCTTCTTATCCGCCAAATACTTGGGGCAGTTCCGCTTCCAGTGACCAGTCTGCTTGCAGTAGAAGCACTCAGTTTCAGGCTTAGGTCCAGACTTGGGTTTCTTCTCCTAAGCAGCAACTTGCTTGCTGTTCTTCTTGAAGTTCCCCTTCTTCTTCCCTTTGCCCTTTTTCTTGAAACTAGTGGTCTTGTTGACCATCAACACTTGATGCTCCTTCTTGATTTCTACCTCCGCAGCTTTCAGCATTGCGAAGAGCTCGGGAATAGTCTTGTTCATCCCTTGCATATTATAGTTCATCACGAAGCTCTTGTAGCTTGGTGGCAGTGATTGGAGAATTCTGTCAATGACGCAATCATCTGGAAGATTAACTCCCATCTGAATCAAGTGATTATTATACCCAGACATTTTGAGTATATGCTCACTGACAGAACTGTTCTCCTCCATCTTGCAGCTATAGAACTTATTGGAGACTTCATATCTCTCAATTCGGGCATTTGCTTGAAATATTAACTTCAACTCCTGGAACATCTCATATGCTCCATGACGTTCAAAACGTCGTTGAAGTCCCGATTCTAAGCCGTAAAGCATGGCACACTGAACTATCGAGTAGTCATCAGCTTTTCTCTGCCAGACGTTCATAACATCTGGCGTAGCTCCAGCAGCAGGCCTGGCACCCAGCGGTGCTTCCATGACGTAATTCTTCTGTGCAGCAATGAGGATAATCCTCAGGTTACGGACCCAGTCCGTGTAATTGCTACCATCATCTTTCAACTTTGCTTTCTCAAGGAACGCATTAAAATTCAACGGAACAACAGCACGAGCCATCTATCTACAATCAACATAAACAAGCAAGATACTATCAGGTACTAAGTTCATGATAAGTTTAAGTTCAGTTAATCAAATTACTTAGGAACTCCCACTTAGATAGACATCCCTCTAATCTTCTAAGTGATCACGTGATCCAAATCAACTAAACCATAACCGATCATCACGTGAGATGGAGTAGTTTTCAATGGTGAACATCGTCATGTTGATCATATCTACTATATGATTCACGCTCGACCTTTCGGTCTCTGTGTTCCGAGGCCATATCTGCATATGCTAGGCTCGTCAAGTTTAACCTGAGCATTCTGCGTGTGCAAAACTGGCTTGCACCCGTTGTAGATGGACGTAGAGCTTATCACACCCGATCATCACGTGGTGTCTGGGCACGACGAACTTTGGCACCAGTGCATACTCAGGGAGAACACTTCTTGATAATTTAGTGAGAGATCATCTTATGATGCTACCGTCAATCAAAGCAAGATAAGATGCATAAAAGGATAAACATCACATGCAATCAATATAAGTGATATGATATGGCCATCATCATCTTGTGCTTGTGATCTCCATCTCCGAAGCACCGTCATGATCACCATCATCACCGGCGCGACACCTTGATCTCCATCGTAGCATCGTTGTTGTCTCGCCAATCTTATGCTTCTACGACTATCACTACCGCTTAGTAATAAAGTAAAGCATTACATCGCGATTGCATTGCATACAATAAAGCGACAACCATATGGCTCCTGCCAATTGCCGATAACTTGGTTACAAAACATGATCATCTCATACAATAAAATCAGCATCATGCCTTGACCATATCACATCACAACATGCCCTGCAAAAACAAGTTAGACGTCCTCTACTTTGTTGTTGCAAGTTTTACGTGGCTGCTACGGGCTTAAGTAAGAACTCATCTCACCTACGCATCAAAACCACAATGATAGTTCGTCAAATAGACTCCGTTTTAACCTTCTCAAGGACCGGGCGTAGCCACACTTGGTTCAACTAAAGTTGGAGAGACAGTCTTCCGCAAGCCATCTATGTGCAAAGCACGTCGAGGGAACCGGTCTCGCGTAAGAGTACGCGTAAGGTTGGTCCGGATCGTCTCGTCCAACAATACCGCCGAACCAAAGTATGACATGCTGGTAGGCAGTATGACTTGTATCGCCCACAACTCACTTGTGTTCTACTCGTGCAAATAATATCAAACCATAAAAACCTAGGCTCTGATACCACTGTTGGGGAACGTAGTAATTTCAAAATTTTCCTACGCACACGCAAGATCATGGTGATGCATAGCAACGAGAGGGGAGAGTGTTGTCTACGTACCAACGCAGACCGACTGCGGAAGCGATCACACAACATAGAGGAAGTAGTCGTACGTCTTCCCGATCCGACCGATCCAAGCACCATTACTCCAGCACCTCCGAGTTCTTAGCACACGTTCAGCTCGATGACGATCCTCGGGCTCCGATCCAGCAAAGCGTCGAGGAAGAGTTCCATCAGCACGACGGCGTGGTGACGATCTTGATGTACTACCGACGCAGGGCTTCGCCTAAGCACTACAACGGTATGATCGAGGTGGAATTTGGTGGCAGGGGGCACCGCACACGGCTAAGGAACGATCAACAATGATCAATTGTGTGTCTAGAGGTGCCCCTTGCCCCGTATATAAAGGATCCAAGGGGGAGGGGTGTGCCGGCCAAGGAGAGGGCGCGGGAGGAGTCCTACTCCTACCGGGAGTAGGACTCCCCCCTCAATCCTATTCCAACTAGGATTCCCAAGGGGGGAAAGGAGAGAGAGGGGGCCGGCCCCTTCTCCTAGTCCTAATAGGACTTGGGGAAGGGGGGCGCGCGGCCAGCTATGGGCTGCCCCTTTTCTCTTTTCCACTAAGGCCCATGAAGGCCCATATGGTTCCCGGGGGGTTCCGGTAACCCTCCCGGTAATCCGGTAAAATCCCGATTTTACCCGGAACACTTCCGATGTCCAAACATAGGCTTCCAATATATCAATCTTTATGTCTCGACCATTTTGAGACTCCTCGTCATGTCCGTGATCACATCCGGGACTCCGAACAACCATCAGTACATCAAAATGCATAAACTCATAATAACTGTCATCGTAACGTTAAGCGTGCGGACCCTACGGTTCGAGAACAATGTAGACATGACCGAGACACGTCTTCGGTCAATAACCAATAGCGGGACCTGGATGCCCATATTGGCTCCTACATATTCCACGAAGATCTTTATCGGTCAGACCGCATAACAACATACGTTGTTCCCTTTGTCATCGGTATGTTACTTGCCCGAGATTTGATCGTCGGTATCCAATACCTAGTTCAATCTCGTTACTGGCAAGTCTCTTTACTCGTTCCGTAATACATCATCTCACAACTAACATCTTAGTTATAATGCTTGCAAGGCTTATGTGATGTGTATTACCGAGAGGGCCCAGAGATACCTCTCCGACAATCGGAGTGACAAAACCCTAATCTCGAAATACGCCAACCCAACATCTACCATTGGAGACACCTGTAGTACTCCTTTATAATCACCCAGTTACGTTGTGACGTTTGGTAGTACCCAAAGTGTTCCTCCGGTAAACGGGAGTTGCATAATCTCATAGTTATAGGAACATGTATAAGTCATGAAGAAAGCAATAGCAACATACTAAACAATCGGGTGCTAAGCTAATGGAATGGGTCATGTCAATCAGATCATTCAACTAATGATGTGACCTCGTTAATCAAATAACAACTCTTTGTTCATGGTTAGGAAACATAACCATCTTTGATTAACGAGCTAGTCAAGTAGAGGCATACTAGTGACACTCTGTTTGTCTATGTATTCACACATGTATTATGTTTCCGGTTAATACAATTCTAGCATGAATAACAAACATTTATCATGATATAAGGAAATAAATAATAACTTTATTATTGCCTCTAGGGCATATTTCCTTCATCTTCTTACTCCTTATTCCTCCATCCATCGTAAGATAACCTGAAACTTGAAAACTTGAATCACACAAAACTTAACAAAACCTTCGTGAGATCCGTTAGTATAAGAAAACAAATCACTACTATAAGTGTTGTTGCAAACCAACTCATATTTTATTCTTGAATTATATCTACTGTATTCCAACTTTACTATGGCAAAAACCCTTCAAAGAAAACCATAGAATCATCAGAACAAGCACACAACGCAAAGAAAACAGAATATATCAAAAACAGAACAGTCTGTAGCAATCTGGGTATTTTGAATACTTCTGTAACTCCAAAAAATTCTTAAAAATTAGGATGACCTAAGAAATTTGTATATTAATATTATTAATAAAGAATTGGTATTTTATCACTCCCTGGTTAAAAATGAAAATTATTTTCATGAGCAAAAAAGTTTCTGTTTTTCAGCAAGATCAAGTCAACTATCACCCAAGAAGATCCTAAAGGATTTACTTGGCACAAACACTAATTAAAACACAAAAAAACAATCATAACAGTAGCATAATTGTGATAACACTCAAGAACAGGAAGGAAAAGTAAAAATGAATTTTATTCATTAGGTTGCCTCCCAACAAGCACTATCGTTTTATACCCCTAGCTAGGCGTAAGATTTCAATGATGCTTGATACGTCTCCAACGTATCTACAATTTTTTTTATTGTTCCATGCTGTTATATTATCAATCTTGAATGTTTTATAATCATTTTATAGTCATTTTATATCATTTTTTGGTACTAACCTATTGACATAGTGCCAAGTGCCAGTTCCTGTTTTTTCCGTGTTTTTTACATTGCAGAAAATCAATATCAGACGGAGTCCAAATGCTACAAAACTTTACGGGGATTTTTTATGGGCTAAAAGGAACACAACTGGCCCTGGTTGCACCTTGGGGGAGTCCCGAGGAGGGGACAACCCACCAGGGCGTGCCAGGAGGCCCAGGCGCACCCTGGTGGGTTGTGCCCACCTCGGGTGCCCCCCGGACCGTCTCTTTGCTCTATAAATACCCCAAAAATACCAGAACCCTAGGGGAGTCGATGAAATATTCATCCAGCCGCCGTAGAGTCCACAACCACCAGATCCAATCTAGACACCATCTCGGATGGGGTTCACCACCTCCATTGGTGCCTCTCCGATGATGCGTGAGTAGTTCTTTGTAGACCTTCAGGTCTGTAGTTAGTAGCTAGATGGCTTCATCTCTCTCTCTCTCTTAATTCTAAATACAATGGTCTCTTGGAGATCCATATGATGTAACTCTTTTGCGGTGTGTTTGTTGGGATCCGATGAACCTTGAGTTTATGATCAGATCTATCTTTTTATATCCATGAAAGTTATTTGAGTTTCTTTGATCTCTTATATGCATGATTGCTTGTAGCCTCGTATTTCTTCTCCGGTATTTGGGTTTTGTTTGGCCAACTAGACCTATTTATCTTGCAATGGGAAGAGGTGCCCGGTGGTGGGTTCGATCTTATGGTGCTTGATCCCAGTGACAGAAAGGGAAACAACACGTATGTATCGTTGCTACTAAGGATAAAACGATGGGGTCTATCTCTACATAGATATATCTTGTCTACATCATGTCATCATTCTTATTGCATTACTCCGTTTCTCCATGAACTTAATACACTAAATGCATGCTGGATAGCGGTCGATGTGTGGAGCAACACTAGTAGATGCAGGCAGGAGTTCGTCTACTAATCTTGGACGTGATGCGTATATAATGATCATTGCCTGGATATCATCATAATTATTTGAGGTTCTATCAATTTCCCAACAGTAATTTGTTTACCCACAGTTTTATATTTTTCTCAAGAGAAGCCACTAGTGAAACCTACGGTCCCCGGGTCTTCTTTCTCATGTATTTGCCTTTGTGATCTACTTTTTCCTTGCATTTATTTTCAGATCTATTAATACAAAAACCAAAAAATACCTTACTGCATTTTATTTCTATTTATTTTATTTGGCGCTCGATCTATCAATTTATTACAACTTATTCCCGCCTGCACGCCGTTTCTGGTGCCGTTACCCAAAAGGGATTGACAACCCCTTTGACACGTCGGGTTGCGAGGTGTTGCTATTTGTGTGTAGAGGTTGTTTACGTTGTGTTGCTTGGTTCTCCCACTGGTTCGATAACCTTGGTTTCATATCTGAGGGAAATACCTACCACCGTTGTGCTGCATCATCCCTTCCTCTTTGGGGAAATACAGATGTAGCTTCAAGCGACATCAAAAGGAATTTCTGGTGCCGTGCTGGGGAGGATCTTCAACATATACTAGGTTCCTAATCACAAATCTCATCTCCTTGCAATTTACGTTATTTTCCATTTGCCTCTCGTTTTCCTCTCTCCCACTTCACAAAATTTGTTGTTTTATTCACCTCTCTTTTTCCGTTCACTATTTTCTTGCCAGATCTGTTTTTTGAGTGCAATCTTGTTGTGTGGTCATCATGACTCAAGAGAACACCAAATTATGTAATTTATCAATTACCAACAACAATGATTTTATTGGCACTCCGCTTTCTCCTCCCGTCGCTAGTGCGGAGACTTATGATATTAATACTGCTTTGTTGAATCTTGTTATAACAAACCAATTTTCCACTACTCCTAATGAGGATGTCGCGTCCCATCTTAATAACTTCGTGGAATTATGCGATATGCAAAAGAAAAAAATATGTGGACAATGATGTGGTCAAGATGAAATTATTTCCATTTTCTTTGCATGATTCTGCAAAAGAAATGGTTCTCTTCTTTGCCTCGCAATAGTATCGATTCTTGGAATAAGTGCAAAGATGCTTTTATCACTAAGTATTTTCCTCCGGCAAAAATTATTTCCCTTAGAACCCAAATCATGAATTTCAAGCAACTTGAACACGAGAATGTTGCACAATCTTTGGAAAGGATGAAAATGATGCTAAGGAATTGCCCAACTCATGGGTTAAATCTTTGGGTGATCATACAAAATTTTTATGCGGGGTTGAATTTTGTTTCTCGTAATCTTTTAGATTCCGCGCAGGTGGTACTTTTATGGAAATTACTTTGGGTGAAGCCACCAAATTGCTTGATAATATTATGGCAAATTATTCTCAATTGCATACTAAAAGAGCTCCTACTAGTAAAAAAGTTAATTCGGTTGAAGAAATTTCTTCTTTGAGTGAAAAAGTTGATGTTCTTATGAAATTGGTTGCTAGTAAAAGTGCTGCTATAGATTTTAATGATACGCCTTTGTCTACTTTGATTGAGAAAAATAGTGATGCCATAGATGTGAATTTTATCTCTCGAATTAATTTCAACAACAATGCTTATAGAGGGAATTTTAATCCTAGGCCTTTTCCTAGTAATACCTCTAATAATTATGGTAATTTCTATGGAAATCAATCTTATAATAATAATAGAACACCTCTGATCTTGAGAATAATATTAAAGAATTTATCAACACACAAATAGTTTTCAACACTTTCATAGAAGAAAAGTTGAGTAAGATTGATGATTTGTCTAGAAGTGTTGATAGAATTACTCTTGATGTAGAAAATCTCAAGATGAAAATTTTTGTGCCTAAAGTAGATGAATCAATTAAAGCTCTTTATGTTTCTATGGATGAAAGTAAGAAAAGAACCGCTATGCTTAGAGCTAAAAGAGAATTTTTAGAAAAAGCGTTTTCTAGTGATTTCTTTCGCAAAAGTGATGAAGATCTTAAAATGATTGGTGGTTCTTCTATTGATTCCTTGTTTAGTAAAGTTAATATTGATGAAAAAGGGACTGGTGAAGAGTCAACTTTACGTAGAAGGCGTCCCAATATTTCGGAGGGTGAAAATCTTGTTGAGAAAATTGATGAAAGTGGGTTTGGAGAGGTCAAAACTTTAGCTAGTGATGTACCCACTCTTTTGGGTTACAAAGACTTTAATTATGATAGTTTCTCTTTGATTGATTACAATCCATGATAAATTCACCCCATGCTTATGAAAAAAGCAATGCTTTTACTAAACATATTGTTGATGCTATGATGAAAGCTCTTGAAGAAAAATTTGAATTAGAAGTATCAATTCCTAGAAAATTGCATGATGAATGGGAACCTACTATCAAAGTCAAGATAAAAATTATGAGTGTTTTGCTTTATGTGACTTGGGTGCTAGTGTTTCTACAATTCTGAAATCTTTATGTGATGTACTTGGTCTTACCGATCTTGAAGAATGTTCTTTGAATTTGCACTTGGCGGATTCTACTATTAAAAAGCCTATGGGAAGAATCAATGATGTTCTTATTATTGCAAATAGAAATTATGTGCTTATAGATTTTATTGTTCTTGATATTGATTGCAATCCGTCTTGTCCAATTATTCTTGGTAGACCGTCTTCATGCACTATCGGTGCCGTGATTGATATGAAAGAAGGCAATATTAAGTTCCAATTTCCTTTGAGAAAGGGTATGGAACAACTTCCTAGAACTATAATTAAGCCACCTTATGAATCAATCATGAGGGCATCTTATGGATCTCGAACCAAAGATGACAAAAACTTAGATCCTTGCTTTATGCCTAGCTAAGGGCGTAAAAGTATAGCGCTTGTTGGGAGGCAACCCAATGAATAAATTTTATTTTTGCTTTTTGCTTTCTGTTTTTGAGTGTTAGCACAAGTATGCTACTGTTATGATTGTGTTTTTTATGTTTTAATTAGTGTTTGTGCAAAGTAAAGCCTTTAGGATCTTCTTGGGTGCTAGTTGTTTGATCTTGCTGAAAAAACAGAAACTTTTACGCTCATGAAATTAATGTTCATTTTTTACCAGAGAGCGATAAAATACCCATTCCTCTTTTAGTAGATCAGTATACAAATTTCTCAGGCCGTCCTAATTTTTCAGAATTTTTGGAGTTACAAAAGTATTCGAAATAGTCAGCTTTCTACAGACTGTTCTATTTTGACAACTTATGTTTTCTTTGTGTTGTATGCTTATTTTGATGGCTCTATGGTTTTCTTTGATGAGTTTTTCCATAGAAAAGTTGGAATACAGTAGATATAATACAATAACAAAATAAGAATTGGTTTTATACAGTACTTATAGTAGTGATTTATTATTCTTACACTAACGGATCGCAATAATTTTTTGGATATTCTGTTGGGCAAAATTGAAGTAACGAATATACTTGACTTGATGCTCGTGAATAGAGGAGATCAACAGACGAAAATTAGAGCTAGCCTGGATGGAAGTCTAACTCTTACATCATCCACTAACTGAAACAGTAAAAGCTAGTTAAGCTGACATGAAAGTAATTGATTAGTAAATTCTCTGAGCCCAGGAAGCTATCTAGCTAGGAATTAATCAACGGGAAGAAGGATCACCAAGGTGATCAGTCATCATTCATCAGTCAAGCCTTGTAGACGACGACTAAGCAAGGGAGAATGGCCATGGAGTACTAATTTACAGTATAACAGAATCAATGATCAACAAATTCAGTAGAGATCATTGCTGAGACAATGTACAAAAGTGGATAATAACGGAAGCTGAAACCCATTGTTATGAAGAGCACATACGGATCAAACCACAAAGTGTAAATTAAGCAAGTTGTTATACTACTGAATAGCTAAAAAACATAGATGGCATTATAATAGAGATTCTGATGTTAAAAATTGAAATGTGGTACAAACACAGTTCAGTATTTGTAGATTTATTATGACCAAAAAGTATCCTCATACATGTTGAGCAATGGGCACTCGGGTGGTTTAAGGGGGGAAAAGGTGGGGAAAGGCAAAGAGAAACACGGTGCATTTAAGCATAATCCACCAATGAAGAACCATCCTGTTTGATTGTCTCCTACACATGTTAACATCTAGCATGAAGAGTAATATTAAATTTCAGTCTAGCTCTGTTACATGAATGGCGAATCTAGTATATGTACATAAAGAAAAATCAGCATGTTATACCTTCTTAGTAAGGGAAGAATAATAACAAAGCACAATCAAAGGCTTGGTCCAAATAGGTTACAAAATGCCTATTAATTATTGGGAGTGAACCATGTCTAGTCTTATTACATCCAAATATGGAAGCATAGAGGGCATTTCTTACTCAGGCACGCTGGCATGGTTGTAAAGCTTTGGTGGTAAACTAAATATGAAGAGAAGTTTAGGAATCACATAGAAATAGATAAATGTCACCCATGCTTATAAATCATGGCCTAGGTGTTCGATGTAATGTGTTTGGACATGGTTCCGAACCAACCTGGTAGTAATCTGAGGCAGCAACAACAAAAGGTTCGTATTTAAAAATTTATAACCACTCAACGACATAGCAGCAAGCAAGGACATGAATGAAATATTGACCTATCAGGCTAGCCTGGCAAATCACAAATTTTCATCGTGTAGGCATCGTGTTTTCCGAGGCACAGTGCCCAGACTTTCAACCAAACATGGTATGATCCCTTTTAAACACCGGCATAGTGATAACACTACAGACATAGTTGAGCCGCTCAAAATAGTAAATATGTCAAATTTCAGGTCATGAGTTTGGTTTATAACATATCTATGCAGAATTGCAGATGCATGTGGTCGCATTCAATGGCATCGATGTATTGTTGCATGAAACAAAAGGTTCATATGAATTGAAGTTTTTTTTCATCCGTAGGATAGTGGAAGTTCTCATGTGTGTATTGCGAAACATAGCATTGCTAAAGTTATAATTAACACAAATAGGAAGATACAAATCTTCGAACTAAAAATTGAAGTACCTATTTGGTCTGCATGTTTGGTTTACTCCTGCTGTCCATCCTCTTTAGGAAGACACAAATGTTGGAACTATAACTTGAAGTACCTATTTGGTCTGCATGTTTGGTTTACTCCTGCTGTTCATCCTCTTTGTTGGATCTTTTGGAAGGACTATGGTCATGTTCCTTCCAGCTGCACTCACATAATATAGTTCTCTCAAGGGGTAAGACAACCGATCAATAAAACATACCAACAGAATACGATATGTGGTCAATCATTGTATATAAAGAATTAGAGTGCGTAGTTACATATTGAATTTAGCAAAATTGTACTGAGCAAACAAAATTTCAGAATTAGCAACCAAGGAAAAGTTGGGAATACTATGTACCAGTAGGAGGCAAAACCGAATGTGCCTTTGTATGAAGTGAGGGAAAACCAAGGAAGATGGCTACTTGGGCATCGTCGAGCATGTAGTACCTGAGAAAGTGCAAATTTGTGATGCAGTCATCGATATATCATACATAGATAATAACATGGAGGAAATGGGAGGGAGTTGCTCACCGGAGGCAGTATGAGTAGTGTGGTAGAGACCCGCCCGTACTGGAGGACGACGGGGACGAAATGAGGTGAGGCCGAGCAGACTTTAAAGCGCAATCCATCAGTTTCTTGTGGCGATAGTGGGGAGAGGAAGTGAAGCGTCGTATGGACAATTATTAGGAGAGGGAGTGTCAGACATCAATTAATCAGCCGTTGTAGACAAATCAATTAATCAGCTGGCTATTCGCTATACATACCCAAGGAAGGTGGATAGGGTGGGCCGGTGGAAGCAATGGGCTGCAGAGAGGATGCAACAGTAGGCTGTGTAAGGTTGCTACGGCCTTTTTATTAATAAGAATACTCTGAAGAAATATAGTTCTCTAAAGATAGATAAGGTTGCTATATATATATATATATATATATATATATATATGACTATATCAAAAGAGGAAATACTCTGAAGAACAGAGTACGATACCTTCAAGTCGACAGATAGCCTCGCCGTAATCAGGAGTTGGCAGCAAATCAATAACCAGCAGGAAAGAGCATAACTTTGTGCTGAATATGGTGGGAGGAGGTGGACTATCGCTGCTGCCGCCGGCACGAATTTGGGATGTGCAACAATGAGTCCATGGCTGAGCACTTGGAAAGGAAGCTTCCAAGTGGCCTTCTTGGAAAGAGTGCCTGCACCCTGAACGCTGTCTGACGTTGCAGCCACTCTGCATGATGCGCCACCGATGACATGGCCTCCGGATCAAGGCTTCCGGACTCCTCTGAGCCCGACAAGATCCCCAACCCCGACACCACTGGGCGCTGCTCCCGGGAAGTAGCCATGGCAAGCACCGCGAGTATGGAGAAGGAGGGTGAAGGGAAGAGGAGGGAAGGAGGTGGCCGCCGTGGCAGGATCAGTAGTGTGCGGCGGGAGGAAGGGCGGATGCTGACATGGGAGTGAGGCGTGACGGGGAAGGAGAGCGCGGCGAGGGGAGCGCCGGCAGGGCTGCGCGGTAGGGCGTGGTGTACGTAGGGGGGAGCCGGCCCGCCGTTCCTGCCTGTGAGATGGGTTCCTGCCTGTGAGACGGGATCATGGGTGGGCGGCGCGCCAGAGTTGAGAGAGGGGAAAGCAGGGGAGAGAGGAGAGCGGGGAGGATGGGTCGGAGTTGAGATAGGGGAAAGCCTGTCTCAACCCAACGTCCGTGGGCAGCAGGTTCTGTTGTGGGTAGTAAGAGCAGTAACTGATGCATACGTAGCAGTAACTGAAGCCAACGTGTGTGTTTTGTACTATGGTGGGTCCCAGTTGTAAGCTTGTAACTAAATGCTGATGTGGCATTGTTGCTGATGTGGATAGGCTGATTTGGGAACCATCTATGCATGGAAAGTATTGGGAACTCTAAGTCCTTTTCGTTGGTGGGATGGATACACCTCTCAAAATGATTTTATCTCTAAGTTTTTCGCTTTGAGCTCTGGCACATCTACAAATCCCTACTTCCCTCTGCGAAGGGCCTTTCTTTTACTTTATGCAATTTTTATTTTGAGTCTCCATCTTCTCTTATAAAAGCACCAACTAGGAGGCAATATGATCGTACTTAAGCATTGGGTGTAGCTCATATTCGAGTTTGTTTCATGAATGGATCAATGTTTGAGCATGATGGGCTAGGGATAAGTTATTTTAGCGTTGATATTTTGAAAGACATGGTTTCTTGTTGATATGGTTGAGTATCTAAATTATCATGTGAAAACTAGACTATTGCTTTGAACAACTAAAAGTCCAATTGTCCATGCTATAAAGGAAAGAATATGATTTGCCATGATAGACAACATTCCACATCAAAAATTCTGTTTTTATGACTTACCTACTAGAGGACGAGTAGGAGTTAAGCTTGGGGATGCTGATACGTCTCCAACATATCTATAATTTTTGATTGTTCCATGCTGTTATATTATAAATCTTGGATGTTTTATAATCATTTTATATCATTTTTTGGTACTAACCTATTGACATAGTGCCAAGTGACAGTTCCTGTTTTTTTCGTGTTTTTTACATCGCAGAAAATCAATATAAGACGGAGTCAAGATGCCACGAAACTTTACGGAGATTTTTTATGGGCCAAAAGGAACTCAATTGGCCCTGGTTGCACCTCGGGGAGTCCTGAGGAGGGGACAACCCACCAGGGCGTGCCAGGAGGCCCAGGCGCGCCTTGGTGGGTTGTGCCCACCTCAGGTGCCCCCCGGACCGCCTCTTTGCTCTATAAATACCCCAAAAATACCAGAACCCTAGGGGAGTCAACGAAATATTCATCCATCCTCCGCATAGTCGTGTTCTTTGTTGACCTTGGGGTCCGTAGTTAGTAGCTAGATGGATTCATCTCTCTCTCTTCATTCTCAATACAATGGTCTCTTAGAGATCCATATGATGTAACTCTTTTGCGGTGTGTTTGTTGGGATCCAATGAACTTTGAGTTTATGATCAGATCTATCTTTTTATATCCATGAAAGTTATTTGAGTTTCTTTGATCTCTTATATGCATCATTTCTTATAGCCTCGTATTTCTTCTCCGATATTTGGGTTTTGTTTGTCCAACTTGATCTATTTATCTTGCAATGGGAAGAGGTGCCCAGTAGTGGGTTCGATCTTACGGTGCTTGATCCCAGTGACAGAAAGGGAAACAACACGTATGTATAGTTGCTACTAAGGATAAAATGATGGGGTCTATATCTACATAGATAGATATTGTCTACATCATGTCATCGTTCTTATTGCATTACTCCATTTCTCCATGAACTTAATACACTAGATGCCTGCTGGATAGCGGTCAATGTGTGGAGTAATAGTAGTAGATGTAGGCAGGAGTCGGTCTACTAATCTTGAACGTGATGCCTATATAATGATCATTGCCTAGATATCGTCATAATTATTTGAGGTTCTATCAATTGCCCAACAGTACTTTGTGTACCCACCATTTTCTATTTTTCTCGAGAGAAGCCACTAGTGAAACCTACGGCCCCCGGGTCTTCTTTCTCATGTATTTGCCTTTGCGATCTACTTTTTCCTTGCATTTATTTTCAGATCTATTAATCCAAAAACCCAAAAATACCTTGCTGCCTTTTATTTCTATTTATTTTATTTGGCATTCGATCTATCAATTTATTACAACTTATTCCCGTCTGCACGCCATTTCTGCCGCCGTTACCCGAAAGGGATTGAAAACCCCTTTAACATGTCGGGTTGCGAGGTGTTGTTATTTGTGTGCAAGGGTTGTTTACATTGTGTTGCTTGGTTCTCCTACTGGTTCGATAACCTTGGTTTCATATCTGAGGGAAATACCTACCGCCGCTGTGCTGCATCATCCCTTCCTCTTTGGGGAAATACCGACGTAGCTTCAAGCGACATCAATGCTCACATGAAATATAGTAATTGAAACACGAAGAGAGCATCATGTAGCATGTTAAAACACAATTAAGTCTAACATACTTCCTATGCATAGGCATTTTACAAGAAAACAAATTATCAGAACAAGTAAAGACTAGCATATGCAAGGAAGAAGAATAAAACATAGACAATCTCAACATGAAGAGAGGTAATTTAGTAGCATGAAAATTTCTACAACCATATTTCCCTCTCTCATAATAATTATGTGTGGGATCATATTCAAATTCAACAATATAGCTATCACATAACATATTCTCTATATGATCCACATGCATGCAACGTTGACACTCTTCCAAAATAGTGGGTTTATCATCAAATAAAGTAATGACCTCTCCAAGGCCACTTTCATCAAAAATTTCATAAGATTGAACACTCTCCAAATATGTGGGATTTTTTTACCTAAAGTTGACTCTCTTCCAAACCCATTTTTAATATTATCGCAAGCATATTCATCATGTGGTTTAAACAAATTTTTAAGATCATAAGAATCCTTATCACCCCAATCATGACCATTGCAATAAGTAGTGGACATAGCAAAACAAGCATCCCCAAGCTTGAGGTTTTGCATATCACTAACAAAATTGAAATTAATAGAATTTACAATAAAATCATTGCAATCATGCTTTCCATTCAAGGAGCTATCATGAATCACTTTATAAATTCCTTCTTTTAACACTTCATCACAATTTTTAGATTCATGGATCTCAAGCAAAACTTCATAAAGGTAATCTAGTGAACTCAATTCACTAGCAATGGGTTCATCATAATTGGATCTCTTGAAAAGATTAGCAAGTGGATGAGGATCCATATCAATTGATTTTCAGCAAGCGAAGATGCAAGCAAATAGAAGCCACATGGCAACACAATCAAACATGAGATCTGACGAGAAAACGGCGAACAAAAAAAGAGGGCGAATAAAAATGGAAATTTTTTGTGAAGTGGGGGAGAGGAAAACAAGAGGAAAATGAAAAATAATGTAAATTGCGAGGAGATGCGATTTTTGATTAGGAACCTGGTAGATGTTGATGATGTCTCCCCAGCAAAGGCGCTAGAAATTCCTTTTGATATCTGCTAGAACTACGTCGGTATTTCCCCAAAGAGGAAGGGATGATGCAGCACAACAATGGTAGGTATTTCCCTCAGTGATGAGACCAAGGTTATCGAACCAGTAGAAGAACCAAGCAACACTACGTAAACATCACCTACACACAAATAACAAATACTCGCAACCCGATGTGTTAAAGGGTTTGTCAATCCCTTTCGGGTAACGGCGTCAAAAATTGGCAAACGAACGTGATAAAAATATGACAGATGGGATAAATAGATCTCGGATAAAATAAATTGCAGCAAGGTATTTTGAATTTTTGGTTTAATAGATCTGTAAATAAAAGCAAAGGAAAATAGATCGCAAAGGCAAATATATTAAGGAAGAGACCCGGGGGCCGTAGGTTTCACTAGTGGCTTCTCTCGAGAAAAATAGCAAACGGTGGGTAAACGAATTACTATTGGGCAATTGATAGAACTTCAAATAATCATGACGATATCCAGGCAATGATCATTATATAGTCATCACGTCAAAGATTACTAGACTGACTCCTGCTTGCATCTACTACTATTACTCCACACATCGACCGCTATCCAGCATGCATCTAGTGTATTAAGTTCATGGAGAAATGGAGTAATGCAATAAGAACGATGACATGATGTAGACAAGATCTATTTATGTAGAAATAGACCCCATCTTGTTATCCTTAATAGCAACGATACATACGTGTCGGTTCCCCCTCTGTCACTAGGATCAAGCACCGTAAGATCGAACCTATCACAAAGCACCTCTTCTCATTGCAAGATAAATATATCAAGTTGGCCAAATAAAACCCAAATATCGAAGAAGAAATACGAGGCTATAAGCAATCATGCATATAAGAGATCAAAGAAGGCTCAAATAACTTTCATGGATAAAAAGAGATAGATCTGATCATAAACTCAAAGTTCATTGGATCCCAACAAACACACCGCAAAAGAATTACATCATATGGATCTCCAAGAGACCATTGTATTGAGAATCAAACGAGAGAGAGGAAGCCATCTAGATACTAACTACGAACCCGAAGGTCTACAAAAGACTACTCACGCATCATTGGAGAGGCACCAATGGACATGATGAACCCCTCCGAGATGGTGTCTAGATTGGATATGGTGTTTCTGGAACTTGCAGCGGATGGAATTGATTTTCGTCGACTCCCCTAGGGTTTCTGGAATATTGGGGTATTTATAGAGTAAACAGGCGGTCCAGGGGCACCCGAGGTGGGCACAACCCACCAGGGCATGCCTGGGCCTCCAGGCATGCTCTGGTGGGTTGTGCTCCCCTCGGAGAACCCCCAGGCGCCTCTCCGGCCCATTGGATGTCTTCTAGTCCAAAAAATCCACAAAAATTTTCGCTGCGTTTGGACTCCGTTTGATATTGATTTCCTGCGATGTAAGAAACATGCAAAAAACAGCAACTGGCACTTGGCACTATGTCAATTGGTTAGTACCAAAAATGATATAAAATGACTAAAATAATTATAAAACATCCAAGAATGATAATATAACAGCATGGAACAATCAAAAATTATAGATACGTTGGAGACGCATCAACCACATCCACGTCTGGCGCGATGGCTATGCCAGCGTCGAGTTGCTCCTTCACGAGCTGATGCTCATCAAGGGAGTGAAGGTTGTTTGGTCGGCCTGTGCTTGCCAGAACGCGGCCTCCCGCTCTACCAACACCACCACGGTGTAGTGAGCACGACGCTCGCTAATGGTGATGCCGGCATAGACTGACAAGGAGGATGGCACCATCTCATCGTCGCCCCCTGCACCATTTGGGCGTATGCAACATTAACCTCCGGTTGCATATCATCCTTCTAGTTGGCTACAATGGTGGCGACCTCCTTCTTCTACTCGAGGAGAGGTTGTCCCAAATGGCTTTGGAGCTCGAGGAGGCCATGGTGGGTGTGGTGCGAAGAGGAGAAAGAGAGTGGAGGAGGATGGGTGCGGTGATGGTCGGGCTGGAGTTTACATAACGGGTGGATGGCAGGGCAACTGGCAAGGTGGTTAATGGTGGGCGGCAGGCGTACGAACATGTGGCACTAGTGAAGGTTCCTCGGCATCCACACATGTTTAATGTAGGTAGGCAGACGGACAGGCTGTCATTTGAACATGGAGCAATAGCATGCACCGAGAAGCGGCGCGAGCGGCGCTCTCAGCCATCGCACCGCTTCAATGCCGGAGCAACATGAGAGGTCACGTCCACGAGTGCGGCATTGGAGCAGTGTTGACCGATTCGGATGAGAAAGCACATGGGCGAGGGAGAAGGGTTTGGGTGGCCCGGGTAGTCAGAAGTGAGCATGACAGTGGCCAGAAGGCCCGTATAGCTCCCCCCGGTTTGCTTCCGGTTTACGGGAAAAATGATGTAACCGTCGAACTAACTGATATAGAACTGCATTAGATGGCAAAACACATCCGGACTGGGCTATTTGGACAGTTAGGGAGTCGGTGTTAGAGATGCCCTTACCTTGCTGATACAAGCACTACAGGAGTCAGCTTATTTGTCGTCTGCCATGGCAAATGGCAAACACACCAAAAGCGGACGGCAAAGCCCTTTGCCGTCTGCCACCGACGGCAAACCTGCCTGGCAAAGAGAGTGACGGTAAACAGCCTCTTTGCGGTCCGTGGCAGACGGTAACTAACATGCGTTAGCCACGTTAGGTGGCTAATGACAGCCTTTGCCATCCGCCAGCGGACGGCAAACATGCCCTCCCCTTTGCCGTTCACCACATACGGCAAGGTAACCAAATGGTATAGCTCCCAGGTTGCACAGGTAGCTGCCACATGGCCTCTTTGCCATCTGTGGCAGACGGCAAATAGGCTGCATTGCCTCTTTTTTATGTTTTTTCTTATATCCAAGCAATTTCATAGCAAAATATATGATATATATGTATATATATATATATATATATTTCACAAGCACAATAGACATATGATGTATCCAACACACAAGTTTCATCATACATACATAACCAACACATAGTTCCATCCATACATATTACAATAGTTTCACATTGTTCATCCAACACATAGTTCCATGCATCCATATAACAAGTTCCACATTGTTCTTCGATACAAAAGAAAAGCAAAAAGGGGAAACAAGCACTCCATCCATGCAAGCATCCATGAAGTGAATGAATCTGCAAAATGGGAAACAAGAAAGTTAGAAGAAGAAGAAGAAGTAAGCATACTTAAGTAAAATGGAGCTAACCTAGCTAATTCTGCCATTTTTGAGTGAACTAAGCATACTATGCCATTTTTTATATAAAGCAGCTTAGTATATGCCATTATTGAGCTAACCTAGGTAACTAAGCATATTAGAGCTAAATTAGGTCATTTTGGAGAAGAAGAAGAAGAAGACTAGAATAAGAACAAGAACAAGAAGAGGGTTTTTACCCTTTCCCTTCTCATTCATATTCTTTTATTCTTTCTTTTTCTTCTCTTTCTTATTCTATTCTTTCTTTATCTCCTCTTCCTTGTTTTTCTTCTTATTATTCCTTATTTGTGTCATTTTAGAGCTTACATAGGTAATTATGCCATTTTTAGCTAACTAAGCTTATTGTGTCAATTTGGAGGAAAAAAGTAAGTATATGTCATTTTTGTGCTAACATAAGTAATTATGCCATTTTTGAGCTAACTTAGGTAAAATGGATCATTTTGGAGCTAACCTAGATAAAATGGATCATATTGGAGCTAACCTAGGTAAACTTGGTCATTTTGGAGCTAACCTAGGTAAAATGGATCATATTGGAGCTAACATAGGTAAAATGGGTCATTTTGGAGCTAACCTAGCCAATTATGCCATTTTTGAGTTAACGAAGCATATTATGTCAGTTTTGACATAAGTAAGCTAAGTATATGTCTTGATTGAGCTAACCTAGGTAACTAAGAATATTAGAGCTAATTTAGCATTTTAGAGCTAACTTAGAGCTAACTTATGTCATTTTGGAGCTAACTTAGGTAAAATTGATCATTTTGGAGCTAATTAAGCTTATTATGTCATTTCGAGGAAAATAAGCTAACTATATGAGATATATGAGGTTACCAAGGTTGTCGTGCCATTTCAAACCTATGTAAGCGAATTATGCCATTTTTTCATAAGTAAGCTAACTGTATGTCATTATTGAGCAAACCTAGGTAACTAAGCATATTAGAGATAACTTAGCATATTAGAGCTAACTTAGGTCATTTTGGATGAAACAAAGCTCAGTATAGATCATTTTGGAGCTAAGTAAGCTAATTATGTCATTTTGGAGGAAGATAAGCTAAGTCTAGGTCATTATGGTAAGCATTTTGGAGGAAATAAAGCTAAGTCTAGGTCTGTATGCATTTGGTAAGCAGAACACTAGAGAAAACTTACCATCATCAAATAGGTGAAGCACCGGCGTTGCTCATGGAGAGGCCACCACCTGGAGAAGGATCGTGTGATGCTTGTCTGGAGGTACACTGCACCAAAGATCATTTGCAATGTCTCGTTAGCATGACAACACTCAAATGTTAATACTAGTAACTAATGTCCATTCAAATTAAACTCACCGTGGTCCCTGGAGCAATCTCTGGCATTGGTAGAGGGGTTTGACTGGCCTTCTGGCACACAGACTGCACATTTGGTTTCCACGGGTCAGTCATACTAGTTAGTAATGAAACGAACATTACGTGCATGATTTGGCTAATGTGCAAACGAAACTTACCATGAGGAGCTCGTACATGGCCCGGTTATGCATGTCAGTCCGTGCCCTCTCCTCCTAAATCAACCTTGTCGTCTTCTCCTCCAACTCCCGCTGCTGGTTCGCCGCCTGCTGGTCCCTCTCCGCCAGAAGCGCCTGGGTTCTATCTCTTTTAGTCTGAAGAGCAGCCTGCAACAGCACTCCTTGTTAGCATTGTAATCATCGATGCCTGCACACACAATGTAATGCTTGAAAGAAATCTGAGTCTGTATAACTAACCTGGAAGGCGAGCTCGATTGGCCGTGGACGAGGCCTTATCTCAAGATATGAGCTTGTTTGGCGCGCCTTGATCTCCAGGAGAGTGCGAGGACAACGGATAAGTCCATCTCCAATGGCTATCGAGCCATGGGACCTCCCGGCACCAGATATCATCACCAGCTCTGGATTAAACGGCCCGCGTAGGTTAAAGTACTCCCCTTTCCTCACCTTCCCCTCATCTCTGCACTTCACGAGCTTGTTGTGGGAGGGGATGTTGGTGAAGTTCTCTGGATGATCGAGGTCAGACGCAGAGAATTCCTTGGCGTTCTTGAACGGGGCAGTATGGGCCATGGCATAGAGGTCGAACACCTCTAGCACCGGTGCCATATTGTATCCCGCCTAAAAGAGAGGAACATAGTATTAGTAATTAAAGGGCTCAAGCTAGCATGACAGAATGAATTGCATGAATCATGAAGCAAACCACATACCCAGTTCCGCCAGTATTGATATAAGTTGGCGCTGCCTTGATGGTGTGTGATGACCCACAAGTATAGGGGATCTATCATAGTCCTTTCGATAAGTAAGAGTGTCGAACCCAACGAGGAGCAGAAGGAAATGATAAGCGGTTTTCAGCAAGGTATTCTCTGCAAGTACTGAAATAAGTGGTAACAGATAGTTTTGTGATAAGATAAATTGTAATGAGCAACAAGTAACAAAAGTACATAAAGTGCAGCAAGGTGGCCCAATCCTTTTTGTAGCAAAGGACAAGCCGGAACAAACTCTTATAATAGGAAAAACGCTCCCGAGGACACATGGGAATATCATCAAGCTAGTTTTCATCACGTTCATATGATTCGCGTTCGATACTTTGATAATTTGATATGTGGGTGGACCGGTGCTTGGGTGCTGTTCTTACTTGAACAAGCATCCCACTTATGATTAACCTCTATTGCAAGCATTAGCAACTACAACAAAAGTATTAAGGTAAACCTAACCATAGCATGAAACATGTGGATCCAAATCAGCCCCTTACGAAGCAACACATAAACTAGGGTTTAAGCTTCTGTCACTCTAGCAACCCATCATCTACTTATGACTTCCCAATGCCTTCCTCTAGGCCCAAATAATGGTGAAGTGTTATGTAGTCGACGTTCACATAACACCACTAGAGGCTAGACAACATACATCTTATCAAAATATCAAACGAATACCAAATTCACATGACTACTAATAGCAAGACTTCTCCCTTGTCCTCAGGAACAAATGTAATTACTCACAAAGCATATTCATGTTCATAATCAGAGGGGTAATAATATGCATATAGGATCTGAACATATGATCTTCCACAAAATAAACCAATTAGCATCAACTACAAGGAGTAATCAACACTACTAGCAACCTACTAGCACCAATCCCGGACTTTTAGACAAGAATTGGATACAAGAGATGAACTAGGGTGTGGGCCCCCTGGCCTTCATCTTTGGCGAGGATTTTTCTTTATTTATTTTAAGATGTTCCGTGGAGTTTCAGGACTTTTGGAGTTGCGCAGAATAGGTCTATAATATTTGCTCCTTTTCCAGCCTAGAATTCCAGCTGCCGGCATTCTCCCTCCTTATGTAAACCTTGTAAAATAAGAGAGAATAGCCATAAGTATTGTGACATAAAGTGAAATAACAGTCCATAATGCAATAAATATCGATATAAAAGCATGATGAAAAATGGACGTATCAACTCCCCCAAGCTTAGACCTCGCTTGTCCTCAAGCAAAAAGCCAATAACAATAAATATGTCCTCATGTTTAGAGGTAGAGGCGTCGATAAAAAAAATAAAATACGGACATGAAGGCATCATGATTATTCTCATAACAGCAACATATATAGATTTTGTCATATGATTACTTATGTTCAAGTGATGATCTATTCACAATGCAAAAGTATAAATCATAAACCTTATTGGGCTCCGACAAACTATAATCTCAGTCATTGAAGCAATTGCAATTTATCATAATATCGGAAAGAGTCTATGTCAGAGCTAAAAATCAAGTCCACATACTCAACTATCATTTAGTCCTCCATAATTGCTAACACTCACGCAATACTTGTGGTTACAGAGTTTTAATCGGACACAGAGAAAGATAGGGGCTTATGGTTTTGCCCCACAACCTTTTACCTCAAGGGTAATGTCAACAATAATGGTTCATGCTCCCCTACATCCAATTATATATATATATATATATCATGTTCTTTCCAACATGCTGAGCTTGCCAAACGATAAAATGAAAAGGGAAAGGTGAAGATCACCGTGACTCTTGCATAAGGTAGAATATAATAATAAAATATAGGCCCTTCGCAGAGGGAAGCAGAGGTTGCCATGCACTTTTATGGTTGGATGCATAAAATCTCAATGCGAAAGAACGTCACTTTATATTGCCCCTTGTGATATGAACCTTTATTATGCAGTCCGTCGCTTTTATTACTTCAACATCACATGATCGTATAAAGCTTATTTCTCCCACACCAATCAATCATACATATTTAGAGCAATTTTGATTGCTTTGCACCGATGAAAACTTACTTGAAGGATCTTACTCAATCCATAGGTAGATATGGTGGACTCTCATGTCAAAACTAGTTTAAGGGTATTTGGAAGCACAAGTAGTATTTCTACTTGGTGCTGAGAACTTGGCTAGCATGAGGGGGAAAGGCAAGCTCAACAAGTTAGAGGATCCATGACAACATACTTTATCTTAGATATAAGAAAGACATAACTCATTACATTGTCTTCCTTGTACAACATCAACCCTTTAGCATGTCATATTTTAATGAGTGCTCCCAATCATAAAAGATATCAATGATAATATATCTATATGTGAAAACCTCTCTTTCCATATTACTTCCTATTAATTGCAACAATGACCAAAGCTATGTCTGCCGACTCCCAACAACTTTTAATCATCGTCCTCTTTCTATGTGAAGTCATTACTCTCAATAAGATCAATATGAACTCTTTGTTTATTTTTATTCTTTTTCTCTTTTCTTTTATTCACCCAAGATCATGGCAAAATAATCAAGCCCTTGACTCAACACTAATCTTTATTATATATAGCTCATGGACTCGATTGCAAAGAAAGATCATAAAGCAAAACTCAAAACTAGATCATGCCATAAACTTTATTGTACTAGATCAAGATACTACTAATTGGATCGAACTAAGAAAAATGGTAAAGATAGGAGTTGTGATTATGATACGATGCCGGGGCACCTCCCCCAAGCTTGGCAGTTGCCAAGGGGAGTGCCCATACCCATGTGATTATATCTCCTTCTTTGTTGTCGGTGTAATATTCTTGGCGATGATTCCCCTCAGGATGCGGTTCTCCTCCTCGAGCTTATTGACTTGCTGTTTGAGGTCCATTATTTCCTAACGAAGCTTTCCTGTGACAGCTAAAGCTCCTTGCACCCAAGGGTGTTGCATAGCTGCGGGAGAACAAGTGACACTCCTCTTCATATTTTCATAAGAAAGAAATCTAACATTGGAAAGGATAGCCAAATTTGGAATAGCTGAGCTCTGTAGTTCCCCCGTCATGAACCCAACTCGGAGGCGAGAGGTGACTTCTTGATCCTCCATGGCATCTACTCTCATCAAGTCAGCCTCCATCTCTTCCTCCGTTGCTGGCCCAAAGTGGTCAGCGTCGCTGTTTGCCCTTGGTTCCGGTGCCGGATTAGATAGCCGGCTCTCCCCGATTGACTCTCGAGAAGACATCTTGCTCTAATCTGCAGCAGCAACAGCTCGAAAACAAAAACAGAGGAGATTTACGTGATACGGGAGTCAAAACCTTCGAGAGGTTATATAATGAATTTTTACCGACCAAAATACGTATCATGTAAGAAAACGGAGTCCGGAAGGCACACGGGGTGCTCACGAGGTAGGGGGGCGCGCCCACCACCCTCGTGGGGCCCTCGTGTCCTTCCCAGACTGCTACTTATTTTTTTATTTTTCTAAATATTCCAAAACGGAGAAATATTGCCTTAAAAATTGTTTTGGAGTCGGTTTACTTACCGTACCACATACATATTACTTTTCGGAGCCTGAAACGTTCCGTAAAGTGTCCCTTATGTATTCCTCCGGGGTTACGGTTTCAATAATATTGGTTTCAACATTTATGGGATTACCTGAGATATAATGTTTGATTCTTTAACCGTTTACCACCTTCGGATTTGTGCCCTCGAAGTTGTTGATTTTTATGGTACCGGAACGATAGACCTCTTCGATAACATGGGGGCCTTCCCATTTGGAGAGAAGTTTTCCTACAAAAAATCTTAAACGAGAGTTGTATAGCAATACATACTCACCTACATTAAACTCACGCTTTTGTATCCTTTTGTCATGCCATCTTTTAACCTTTTCTTTAAACAACTTGGCATTTTCATAAGCTTGGGTTCTCCATTCATCAAGTGAGCTAATATCAAATAACCTCTTCTCACTGGCAAGTTTAAAATCATAGTTCAGCTCTTTAATAGCCCAATATGCCTTATGTTCTAGTTCGAGAGGTAAGTGACATGCTTTTCCATAAACCATTTTATACGGAGACATACCCATAGGATTTTTATATGCAGTTCTATAAGCCCATAATGCATCATCAAGTTTCTTAGACCAATTCTTTCTAGACCTATTAACAGTCTTTTGCAAAATTAATTTGAGATCTCTATTGCTCAACTCTACTTGACAACTAGACTGAGGGTGATAAGGAGATGCAATTCTATGATTAACATCATATTTAGCAAGCATTTTACGGAAAGCACCATGAATAAAGTGTGAACCACCATCAGTCATTAAATATCTAGGGACTCCAAACCTCGGAAAAATAACTTCCTTAAGCATTCTAATAGAAGCGTTATGATCAGCACTACTAGTTGGAATAGCTTCTACCCACTTAGTAACATAATCAACAGCAACTAAAATATGTGTGTATCCATTAGAGGCGGGAAAAGTTCCCATATAATCAAAGCCCCAAACATCAAACGGTTCAATAACAAGAGAATAATTCATAGGCATTTCTTGACATCTACTAATATTACCAATTCTTTGACATTCATCACAAGACAAGACAAACTTACGGGCATCCTTGAAGAGAGTAGGTCAATAAAAACCAGATTGCAATACCTTATGTGCAGTTCTATCTCCAGCGTGGTGTCCTCCATAAGCCTCGGAATGACACTTGCGTAGGATCTGTTCCTGTTCATGGTCAGGTACACAACATCTAATAACACCATTAATATGTAGTGGGTAATCAAGAACATTCTCTAAACTAGACAAGTTGTCTGCAACGGGGTTCTCAGCTCCCTTTCTATCAACAATATGCAAATCAAATTCTTGTAGCAAGAGAACCCATCTAATAATTCTAGGTTTAGCATCTTTCTTTTCCATAAGATATTTAATAGTAGCATGATCAGTGTGAATAGTTACTTTAGAATCAACAATATAAGATCTGAACTTATCACAAGCAAATACAACTGCTAAAAGCCCTTTTTCAGTAGTAGCATAATTTCTTTGAGCATTGTCTAGAGTCTTACTAGCATAATACATAACATTTAATTTCTTATCAACTCTTTGCCCTAGAACAGCACCTACAGCATAATCACTAGCATCACACATAATTTCAAAGGGTAAATTCCCATCAGGTGGCTGAACAACAGGTGCAGAGACTAATGCTTTCTTAAGTATTTCAAATGCTTCTACACAATCATCATCAAAGACAAATGGTATATCTTTTTGCAATAAATTAGTCGGAGGCCGAGAAATTTTTGAGAAGTCCTTAATGAACCTCCTATAAAATCCAGCGTGACCAAGGAAACTTCTTATACCTTTGATGTCCTTGGGACATGGCATCTTTTCGATAGCATCAACCTTGGCTTTATCAACTTCAATACCTCTTTCAGAAACTTTGTGCCCCAATACAATACCTTCATTAACCATAAAGTGGCACTTTTCCCAATTCAAGATGTCGGTGTACTAAAGTAGGGGTACCTTAGTATCCCGAACTTGGGCACGGGCAGTCACAGCATCCCGCGGCAAGGCTTGCCGGTCGACCGCCAAGGTTCTCCATGGATCCTCTGAAGCCATTCAAGAACAAAGTATCCAAGGACAAGACAAGACCCCGGCAAGAGGAGCTTGCCAGGAAGGCTAACCAAGGCCCGGTGAGCGACAAGCTCCCGGATGCGACAAGGCAACGACCGCGGCAAGGCACTTGTCGCGGCAAACCTCCATTCTGTACCTGCGCTCCAGCGCATCCACCAACGTGTCGCTCTGGGACCCTTCCAGGCATACGTGGCGGAAGGCTGTGCAGCCAGAGGTACACGGTGGCGAGCAGCGCTGACAAGATCGCCATCGTGGCAAGCAATGGCGTCCCTAGCGGTCCCTTTCTGCACCGTCTAGGCGACACAGACAGACATTTAATGCCTTTGTCCCCCGCCGCTTAGGTTAGGTATGATACAACTGTAGTAGGCGGTGGTGCCAACCACCACTTCTTTTCCATTTTTACCCTCATCTATGTTGCCACCTGTCGGTGACCCCTTTGACATATAAAAGGAGGCCCATGCGCAACAGAGGGGGGGGGGACGATCATTCTCACGCTCGGTCTCGCTAGCCACTTGAGCGTACTGTAGTATTCATCGCTCCCGAGCAAGATGACAATACAAACCACAAGCAGGAGTAGGGTTTTACGCATCCGTGCGGCCCGAACCTGGGTAAACTGATCGCGTGCTCGTGCGTTTCGCCTCGATCTGCTCTTCATGCTCTCTCCGCCCCCTGCCGAACCGAAAGGGGCCTCGCTCCGCCGTGGTCCCATAGGTGTCTGAGGGATCAGTCACCCCCGACATCTTTGGCGCGCTAGGAGTTTTTTTTTGACTGGTAACTGTAGGGAAAAACCCCCACAGCATGTCGAAACTTTATTATCAAGGAAAAGCTAGTACAAGTACAGGAGGGATTACAAGGGGTAATCAAGCTAAAATACAAAAGGAAGAAAAGAAAAAGCAGAAACAAGGAGCCTCAAGGGGGTAGAAAAGAGATCCATCAAGAAGTTGGAAGCAGCAGGCCTTGTCAGAGGAGTGCTCCATCCCACGTGGTTGGCCAATCCTATTGTAGTGCGCAAGGCAAACGGGAAATGGAGGCTTTGTATTGACTTTACTGATGTTAATAAAGCTTGTCCCAAAGATCCATTTCCCTTGCCGCGCATTGACCAGATCGTTGACTCCACAGCCGGATGTGATTTGCTTTCTTATCTTGACGCATACTCAGGATACCATCAGATCTTCATGGCAGAAGAGGATGAGGAGAAAACCGCTTTCATTACTCCATGTGGCACATACTATTTCGTACGGATGCCTTTTGGTTTAAAGAATGCTGGTTCAACGTTTGCCAGAGTAGTCCATGTCGCTTTGAAGCCACAGATACACAGAAATGTAGAAGCTTACATGGATGATATAGTGGTCAAGAGCAAGGACAGGGCAACTCTGATCCAAGATTTAGATGAGACCTTTGCAAATCTACGCAAGATCAACCTCAAGCTTAACCCTGAGAAGTGTGTGTTTGGAGTCCCCTCCGGCAAGCTTCTCGGGTTCTTTGTGTCTCAGCGGGGAATTGAAGCCAATCCCGACAAGATCAAAGCCATTGAATAGATTGAAGCACCAAAGCGCGTCAAGGATGTACGAAGACTTGCCGGTTGCGTGGCTGCTCTCAGCAGGTTTATCTCTCGGTCTGCTGAGTGCGCCCTGCCATTTTTCAAAATTTTGAAAAAGGCAGGTCCAATGAAATGGACCCCGGAAGCGGAGGCTGCACTGCAGGACTTGAAGAGATACCTGTCCTCCACTCCAACACTTGTCGCACCTAAACCGCAAGAGAAGTTGCTGCTGTATATAGCGGCAACCAATCAAGTGGTTAGTGCTGCGTTAGTGGCGGAGAGGGAGGCAGATGACAAGCCAGCAACCGCGACAAGCGCATCCAGCAACAAACAGGGGGCTTCCCCGACAAGCTCTGGTCCCGAGAAGGATGGATCTGCACAGGCATGCGAAGAGGTGCAAAAGAGAATGGTGCAGTGCCCAGTCTACTTTGTCAGTTCCCTTCTGCAGGGGGCTAGGTCAAGGTACTATGGTGTGTAGAAGTTGCTTTTCGGCCTTCTTATGGCCTCGAGAAAGCCGCGCCATTACTTCCAGGCACATGAAATCACAGTTGTCACTCGCTTTCCGTTGAAGAGGATACTGCAGAATCCAGAAGTGACAGGCAGGATTGTCGAGTGGGCATTGGAACTATCAAGCTTTGGCCTCAAGTTTGAGAGTACTTCAACTATCCAAAGCAGAGCATTGGCAGAATTCATAGCAAAGTGGACGCCAACACCAGATGAAGAAATTCCGGAGACGAGCATCCCCGCCAAGGAAACAAACAAAGAGTGGCTCATGTATTTTGACGGTGCCTTCTCGCTGCAAGGCGCCGGTGCTGGTGTGCTGCTTGTCGCACCCACCGGAGAGCACCTCAAGTACATAGTCCAGATGCACTTTCCCAAGGAGCAAGCGACAAACAATACTGCAGAATATGAAGGTTTGCTTGCCGGTCTCAGGATCGCGGAAGAACTTGGGATTAAAAAGCTCATTATCAGGGGTGACTCGCAGCTTGTCGTCCGCCAAGTGAACAAGAATTACCAGAGTCCTTTGATGGAAGCCTATGTTGACGAAGTGAGAAAGCTAGAAGAGCACTTTGATAGCCTGCAGATGGAGCATGTCCCGAGAGCTCAGAATGACATTGCCGATGGCCTGTCGAAGTGCGCTGCACTTAAGTTACCTGTGGAACCAGGGATCTTTGTGCTCAAGCTAACTCAGCCGTCCGTAACACCATCAACTGGACAGAGCAAGAAGAGGAAGTTGATTTCTGGCGACAACTTTCTGGCAGATCTTCCCGAAGCCACCGCCAAAAAGGTCCCCAAGATCAACACCAACAGTGCTGAGGAACAGTCTGCTCCGGCAAGCCCCAGGGTTTGTTCCGTTGAAGCAGACGCTCCCGACAAGGTTTGCTCCGGCAAGCTTGCCGGGGAACGTCAAGCTCCGGCAGAGCCGCAGGTTCTTGCCGTAGAAGCGGACGTTCCCGCAGCAGCAGACATGCCTTTAGTCCTTGTTGTCGAGCCACAAGCTCCAGCATGGGCGCAGCAGATTGTCCATTTCCTTCAGACAGGAGAACTTCCCGAAGAGCAAGAAGAAGCGGAAAAAGTAGCCCGGCAGTCTAGTATGTACCAGTTTGTCGATAACATACTGTGCAGAAGAAGACTCAACGGTGTGAAATTGAAGTGCATTCCCCGGGAAGATGGACAAAAGCTGTTGGCAGCGATACATGGAGGCATATGTGGTCACCACATTGGCGCGAGAGCACTTGTTGGCAAAGCATTCCGGCAAGGTTTCTTCTGGCTGACAGTCCTCCAGGATGCAACTGCACAAGTAACCAAGTGTGAAGCGTGCCAGTTCCATTCCAAGCAGATACACCAGCCAGCTTAAGCTCTCCAGCCGATCCCTTTATCTTGGTCATTTTCGGTCTGGGGCTCGACATCCTCGGCCCCTTTCCCCGAGCTGTCGGGGGCTTTGAGTACTTGTACGTTGCGATCGACAAGTTCACAAAGTGGCCGGAAGTGGAACCAGTGAGGAAGGTGATAGCACAGTCAGCAGTCAAGTTCTTCAGGTCGATTGTTTGCCGTTTCGGGATCCCTAACAGGATAATCACCGACAACAGTACGCAATTTACGAGCCGCACCTTCATGCAGTACGTCCAAGATCTTGGCGCCAAGGTCTGCTTCGCTTCTGTTGCTCACCCGAGAAGCAACGGTCAAGCGGAGAGGGCAAATGCTGAAGTGCTGGGCGGGCTCAAGACCAGAACTTTCGACAGGCTGCACAAGTGCGGAAGAAACTGGATCGAGGAGCTGCCGGTGGTTCTTTGGTCGATCAGGACGACGCCAAATCGAGCCACTGGCCAGACACCCTTCGCTCTAGTCTATGGAGCAGAGGCAGTTCTCCCCACAGAACTCGTATACGGGTCGCCTCGAGTGCTCGCTTACGATGAGCTTGAGCAAGAGCAGCTGCGGCAAGATGACGCGCTGCTCCTTGAGGAAGACCGTCTTCAGGCTGCGGTGCGAGCTGCTCGCTACCAGCAAGCTTTGCGCCGCTACCATAGCCGCAAAGTTAATGCCAGAAGTCTTGAGGAAGGCGACCTTGTTCTTCGGCGCGTTCAATCCGCCAAGAATTCAAACAAGTTGACGCCAAAGTGGGAAGGCCCTTACCGGGTGAAACAAGTCACTAGGCCTGGCGCTGTCCGCCTGGAGACCGAAGATGGCATCCCAGTGAGCAACTCCTGGAATATTGAGCATCTTCGCAAGTTTTACCCGTAGGGCGCGGTTGCCGGAACCCGTTCCGGCAACCACCTTTTGTACAAGTCTTGCCGCTGTTGCATGTAATCCTTTGTACAAAGCCGGGCGCAGATCCCGTGCATAAATATCATGTGCTCAGCACACCTTGTCGATTTCATGCTTTTTAAATTTTGCATGTGTTATCTGACATTTTGTGCAGCACTTACCCCCGGTAAGCAGCAACAAGCCGTAAGGCTCCATACTATTATTTCGTCCTCTTTCTTTTTCGCAAGGAAAAGAAGGTTCCCTCGCGCTCAAGTTGCCGGGGGGGAAGGGAGAAGATACGGTATGGACCAGGCGTCGTTCAAGAAGGTTTCGCCTTGCCGGGAAGCAAGTAACAAGAAAAGATAAGTTGCCAAAGTTTGAGCAATCAGATTTCGTTTAAAATTTTAAGTTATTTTCGTTGAACGACCGTGCTTTGTATGGAAAACCTGTGCGCGGAGGAACCAACTCGTAGCTAGTTGCGCCCTTACTGTTGTTTCGAGTCCGCTCAACAACTTAAGCGAGATGCGGCTAGCTGCGACAAGGTTTCTTGTCGGCTGCAGCACCGCCAGCAGGCTGCTGACGTTCCGCACTCAGCGCCCGCGGCAAAGGTGCCTGTGCCGACAAGTTCCCTAAAAGCACAGGGTAAAAACATACAAAAGAAAGAGTCAAGTAAAGGAAATAACATAGCAATTACTACCCAGGATAGAGTATATTACAAAATAACTTGTCGCAGCTCTAATAGACTGTTTTTTCATAACATAATTAACAGCGACAAGGAAGGAAGAAGATGGGCGGCCTAGTCTACACGGTCACCCTCAACCCTCTTGATGCCGCTCACCCTGTCCATGATGGGTGCGACAAGGGCCTTGAGCTCCTCCAGATCAGCATCCGGCAGCAAGCTCCTAAGGACGTTGGTGAGGCGGAGACCCGGATTGCGGAACGCCACCTTCATCAGCACCTTCTGAAGAGCTCCCGCGCAGATCTTGCGCGACTCGTCGGCAAGTTGCTTCGGGATCCCTTCCCGGAGTCGCCGGAGTGCTGTCGTTATGCCCTTGAAGAACAAGGTGAGCTTGGCGCTGGGTTGGAGGTTCTCGTCGGATGGATACCCGAGATCCACCATCCCCAGCTGCGCCAACTCCTTGTCGATGTCGGCGGCGACGTTCACCAGACCCTCCGTCCAGTGCTCCACGTTCTCCGACAGAGTCTTCTGGGCGGCAGCAGCATTCGCCAGCAGCACCTTGCCGGCCTTGACTTCCTCCTTTAGGGCCGTCTCCTGCTCCTTGGCGCCGTCCAGAGATTTGGTCAGAGCTGCCAGCTTCACTTCGAGATCAGCGTTGGAGTTCTTGGCGGCGTCCAGTTCCTTGCCCTTCTCGGCGAGAAGGGCCTGCAGCTCCGAATAGCTATTGGCGTCCTTCTCCCGCTCAAGCTTGAGCGCGGCAAGCTCATCGCCGCTCGCCTTGAGACCCACCTCCAGCTGCACCACCTTCAGCTCCAGCTTAGTCTTGGCGGCCTCGGCAGCTGCCGCGGCGTCTTCGGCTTGCTTGAGGGCTCCGCCAACTGCTCGCTCGCGCGCGGCAAGCTCCTCCTCGTGGCTGTCGAGGTTGACCTTCCGCTGCGCCAAGTCACCCTCCTGCGAAGACAACTTCTCCGCGGCAGGCCGTTGGCGTTCTTCAACGTCAGCCTTCTCGAGAAGGAAGGCTTGCTGCGCTTCGGCAAGTTGCTCCCGTTCCTTTGCCAGGGAGCGGAGAGCTTCCTGGTTGGCGCCCCGGAGCTCCTCCGCGCGCTTCTCGATGTCGGCCCCCGCCTTCGCGACGAGTGCTTCGCGGGACTCCAGTTTGGCTTGCCGGGCTCGGTAGAGCGCCCCTAGCTTCCGTAGCAGACACTCCTCTTCGGGTTCACTGCTGCTGCTGCTTGGCGCGTCGACCAACTTCAGCCCGGCGGAGGCAAGCACCTCTCCGTCAAGCATCTCTCCCTCGACCGGCGCCCTGGAGCTTGACGCCCAGGGGAGGTTGATGAAGATGTCGTCGCCGGCCTTCAGGTAGACGCCAGGCTGGGGCTCTTCGGAGCCTGGCGCGGCGGCAGCGGCGGAGGAGTCGGTGGTCGGAGCAGCGCCCGGCGCTCCTGCGGCCTCCGGGTCGTCAGTACGACCACCAGACTCCCCGCCCGCTTCCGCGGCGGCAGCCCTGGCGGCCTCCTCGCCGGCGCCGGCTGCTTCCTTGGTGGAAACAGCGTCGTCGGCGACGACTTCAGTCTCCATCGGCTCTGCAGCAGATGGATCTGACAGCCGGAAGAAGGGAGAAGATTCAAGCAAAATTCGAGCAAAATCCAAAAAGAAGATCAAAAGAAGAAGAAGCCAAGGGGAGTTTTGAAACAAGGAAGTTACCTGTGCCAGGGTCTGCAGCTGTGGTCTCCGTCGCCGGGGGATCGCTGACGCAGTCCCTTGCCGGAGATCCCTCCCTTACCGGAGCCTCCTCCCTTGCCGGGGGCTCCGCCCTTTCCGGAGTCTCCTCCCTCGCCGGAGAGCTCTCCCTTGCCGGAGACCTCTCCCTCTCCGGAGGACTCTCCCTTGGCGCTTCAGGGGCGGCCTCCGGGCTCTCTTGATGAGGCTGCTCTGCTCCTGCACAAGTCAACAAACAAATATCAGCAAAGCAAGGATTTCCATGCACACCCGACAGCGGAAAGCAAGAGAAGATGCTTACGCTGGGGGCTGCTCTGAAGATCAGCCGCCGGGTCCGGCAAGTTTGTCTCAGGCGCGTCCCCTGCGTACGCGGTTGGTTCATCCTCGATGACAATCACCGGGGCCTTGGCTCTCTTTGCCGCTCTCTGGGCCAGAGTCCTAAGAAGGAATGAGTTCGGATCGAAGCAAATGAGATACAAGACAAGAAACAGCAAAGATTGAAGAAATGCAAGTACAATAAGAAAAACTTACTCTTCTTCTTCTTCCTCGCCGGAGCTGAACGCGGAGAAGTCGAGATCCGGCTCGTGTCCGATGCGGGAAGGTGGAGGATTAGGCTCCCTTAGTCGCTTGGCGGGAGCAGAAGCGGCAGTCCGAGAAGACCCCGCTCCAGTTGCAGCGGCAGCATGGGGCGCTCCCGCGGCAACAGTGCTTGCCGCGGTGGAGCGCGTCGTGCGGCGCGGCGACTGCCGGCTCGCCTGCCGCCTCGCTACATCCCCGGCCTTGCGGAGACGCCTTTTTGGTGGAGACGGAGGCGCTGCTGGCGGCGTACTGCCTGAGGACGAAGTGGAGGAGGAGTCGATCTCCAACGAGCCGCTCGCATCCTCGGTGAGCTCGCTCGGCTCGGCGTCACGCCCGGCAAGATCTTCCTTGCCGGCAAGCTCCTCTTGCCGGGCAAGCTCTTTCTTGCCGGTGAATTCCTCTCGCTCGGCACGGTTTTCCGCCTCTGCTGCCGCTGCCTCCTCCAAAGTAAACCCGAACTCGCCTGCCGCAGCGGCTGTCGCTGCCTCTTCCAACCTGGTGGCGATGTACGCCAACTCCGCCTCGGTGGTGTCGCGGATGAGGCCGTCCTTCTCGTCGGCGCGGATTGGCACCTCTACCAGGTTGTCGAAGAACTGCTGCACGACCTCGTCTTCGGGCTCTTGCCAAGTGGGCACGAGTCCGTGCGAGTCGCACAGCGGCATCATTGAACTAATGCGTTCGAGCGCAGAATTGTTGCACAACGGGACGACGCCCTGCGGCAACCTAAAGACTTCGGGGTGATCTGGATCATACTTGAAGAGCTCCTGCAGCATTCCGTTGAGCTCAAGGACAGTGAAATTGTAGTTGAGGCCCGGGTGCAGCCTCATGATATCTGCCGCGTTCTTGAACTCCCAGGCAGGCCTCCTCCGTTCCTGCAGGGGGGCGATGCGGCGGCGAAGAAAGTCTGCGCCAACGGCGCCTACAGTGAGTCCGGCAAGCCTGAGGCGCTGGATCCTGGTGACGGCAATCTTCAGCCTGCTGTCTTCCGGGGCCACGTCGCTCCAGTCACTGCCGCGTACTGCTGCTGCTTGGCGCCGGGCGGTGAATGGCTGCGGGCTCTCCTCGACAATCCAGCACCAATCTGCCCTCCACTCCTCCCACTTGCCGCGGAACTCGCCCTCCAGATACGAATCTTTCTTGCCGGTCCTTGAGACCCAAGCGATTCCGCCGGATAAGGGCTCTCCTCTCTCTACCCGGGGAATAAAGAAATGACGAAATAGAGCTACGTTTGGGTGGACTTCGACAAAATTTTTGCAAAGGTGTGCGAAAACTTCCATGGTGAGGACGACGTTGGGGGTGAAATCAAGGAGGCAAAGGCCATAGGTGTTCATGATGTCATAGAAGAATTCGGAAAAGGGCGGGCAGAGCCCGCAGTAGAAGAATACGGCAAAGAAGGGATACCCGTCCGGAGCCGTCTTGTGAGCAGTGGCCGGGAGCACCTTGGTCCGCGGGTGAGCTCGCGTCTCCGTCGACCAGAAGAGGTAATAGTACTCCCGCAGCTCCTTCGCGCCGAGCTTGGGGGGGGGGGGGGGCAGGACGCTGCTCTCTTGCTGCTTTGAGAAGACGGAGGCGGGGCGGAGTTTTCTGAGATTGGAATGGGGCGAGTGGGCGCACTACCCCCGTTTCCCCTTGCTTATAAATGGGGAAGGGGCGGACGTTCCGCCTTTCCAAATAAAGCAACCACCCACGATTCCTCCCACGACGCCACGTTTGACGCGTGCCGTTCGGGGAGGGCGCGGCGGATGCGGAGTAAGAAACGGCGTAACCCAGGCCGCGCGTGCCCGTGCCCTGTTTTGGGCCTGGCCCAACAGCGCTCGGCACCGTGTATGGCCCAGGCCCAGGGCTCCTGTCGGTGTACTAAAGTAGGGGTACCTTAGTATCCCTAACTTGGGCACGGGCAGTCGCAGCATCCCGCAGCAAGGCTTGCCGGGCGACCGCCAAGGTTCTCCATGGATCCTCTAAAGCCATTCAAGAACAAAGTATCCAAGGACAAGACAAGACCCCGGCAAGAGGAGCTTGCTGGGAAGGCTAACCAAGGCCCGGTGAGCGACAAGCTCCCGGATGCGACAAGGCAACGACCGCGGCAAGGCACTTGTCGCGGCAAACCTCCATTCTGTACCTGCGCTCCAGCGCATCCACCAACGTGTCGCTCTGGGACCCTTCCAGGCGTACGTGGCGGAAGGCTGTGCAGCCAGAGGTACACGGTGGCGAGCAGCGCTGACAAGATCGCCGTCGTGGCAAGCAATGGCGTCCCTAGCGGTCCCTTTCTGCACCGTCTAGGCGACACAGACAGACATTTAATGCCTCTGTCCCCTGCCGCTTAGATTAGGTATGATACAACTGTAGTAGGTGGTGGTGCCAACCACCACTTCTTTTCCATTTTTACCCTCATCTATGTTGCCACCTGTCGGTGACCCCTTTGACATATAAAAGGAGGCCCATGCGCAACAGAGGGGGGGGGGACGATCATTCTCACGCTCGGTCTCGCTAGCCACTTGAGCGTACTGTAGCATTCACCGCTCCCGAGCAAGAACACAATACAAACCACAAGCAGGAGTAGGGTTTTACGCATCCGTGCGGCCCGAACCTGGGTAAACTGATCGCATGCTCGTGCGTTTCGCCTCGATCTGCTCTTCGTGCTCTCTCCGCCCCCTGCCAAACCGAAAGGGGCCTCGCTCCGCCGTGGTCCCATAGGTGTCCGAGGGATCAGTCACCCCCGACACAAGACAAGATTAATTTATTCACATCTCTGCAAAACTCGATCAAGATTGCTCAAGCAATCATCAAAAGAGGAACCATAGACGGAAAAATCGTCCATGAAAACCTCACAAATCTTTTCACAAAAGTCAGAGAATATAGCCATCATGCATCTTTGAAAGGTAGCAGGTGCATTACATAAACCAAAAGGCATACGTCTATAAGAAAAAGTACCAAAAGGGCCTGTAAAAGTAGTCTTTGATTGATCTCTAGCCGACACAGGTATTTGAGAGAAACCAGAATAACCATCTAGAAACTAATAGTGTGTATGTTTGCATAATATTTCTAGCATTTGATCAATAAAAGGTAAGGGGTAATGATCTTTCTTAGTAGCTTTATTTAATTTGTGGAAATCAATTACCATCCTATAACCTGTGATAATTCTTAGTGGAATCAATTCATCTTTATCATTAGGAACAACAGTAATACCTCCCTTCTTAGGGACACAATGGACAGGACTTACCCACTGACTATCAGCAATGGGATAGATTATACCTGCCTCCAGAAGCTTGAGTATTTATTTTCTTACCACTTCTTTCATTTTAGGATTCAGACGTCATTGAGGATCACGAAGTGGTTTGGCATCTGCTTCCAAATTTATTTTATGTTGACATAGAGTGCGAGTAATGCCCTTAAGATCATCAAGAGTATATCCAATAGCAGCATGATGCTTCTTCAGAGTTTTCAATAATCTTTCTCCTTCGTGAGGCCAGAAATTATATATATAATTGCGATCATGATGAACAAGATGCATAGGGTAATACTTTTGATGAAATTCCAACTTCAATCTTTTATAGTTCCATGATCTCGTATCATCACATAGCCTATACCATATCAATGCGTCTCCCTTCAAAGATAAAGGGAGGACCTTCTTCTTAGCAACATCATCGGGTATACCAGTAAGCTTAAATAATCCACAAACTTCATCCACATATATTAAGTGCTCGTCAGGATGCTTTGTTCCATCTCCTGTAAAAGGGTTAGCTAGCATTTTTTCCATCATAACCGAAAGAAATTCAAAAGGAGTTTCATTTTCAATAGGTTCAGTAGGTTGAGGAGCAACTCTTTGCTCTACTGGACGGGGTGAAGATACCCCGAACAAGCCCCTCAGAGAATTACTTTCCACAGTAACAAGTGACAGTAAATTTCAGCACACTATATAAATTTCAGCACTCCCCGGTAATGGTGCTAGAAAAGAGTCTTGATGACCCACAAGTATAGGGTAGCTATCGTTGTCCTTTCGATAAGTAAGAGTGTCAAACCCAACGAGGAGCAGAAGGAAATGATAAGCAATTTTCAGCAAGGTATTCTCTGCAAGTACTGAAATAAGTGGTAACAGATAGTTTTGTGATAAGATAAATTGTAACGAGCAACAAGTAACAAAAGTACATAAAGTGCAGCAAGGTGGCCCAATCCTTTTTGTAGCAAAGGACAAGCCGGAACAAACTCTTATAATAGGAAAGCGCTCCCGAGGACACATGGGAATATCGTCAAGCTAGTTTTCATCATGTTCATATGATTCGCGTTCGATACTTTGATAATTTGATATGCGGGTGGACAGGTGCTTGGGTGTTGTTCTTACTTGAACAAGCATCCCACTTATGATTAACCTCTATTGCAAGCATCTGCAACTACAACAAAAGTATTAAGGTAAACCTAACCATAGCATGAAAAATGTGGATCCAAATCAGCCCCTTACGAAGCAACGCATAAACTAGGGTTTAAGCTTCTGTCACTCTAGCAACCCATCATCTACTTATTACTTCCCAATGCCTTCCTCTAGGCCCAAATAATGGTGAAGTGTTATGTAGTCAACGTTCACATAACACCACTAGAGGCTAGACAACATACATCTTACCAAAATATCAAACGAATACCAAATTCACATGACTACTAATAGCAAGACTTCTCCCTTGTCCTCAGGAACAAACGTAATTATTCACAAAGCATATTCATGTTCATAATCAGAGGGGTAATAATATGCATATAGGATCTAAACATATGATCTTCCACGAAATAAACCAATTAGCATCAACTACAATGAGTAATCAACACTACTAGCAACCTACTAGCACCAATCCCGGACTTTTAGACAAGAATTGGATACAAGAGATGAACTAGGGTTTGGAGATGAGATGGTGCTGGTGAAGATGTTGATGGAGATTGCCCTCTCTCGATGAGAGGAGCGTTAGTGATGACGATGGTGATGATTTCCCCCTCCTGGAGGGAAGTATCCCCGGCAGAATAGCTCTGCGGGAGCTCTAGATTGGTTCCGCCAAGGTTCCGCCTCGTGGCGGCGGAGTCTCGTCCCGAAAGGTTCCTTCTGATTTTTTTTCTCATCAAAAGACTTCATATAGGAGAAGATGGACGTCGGAGAGCCACAAGGGGGCCACGAGGTAGGGCCCCCCCCACCCTCGTGAGCAGGGTGTGGGCCCCCTGGCCTTCATCTTTGGCGAGGATTTTTCTTTATTTATTTTAAGATGTTCCGTGGAGTTTCAGGACTTTTGGAGTTGCGCAGAATATGTCTCTAATATTTGCTCCTTTTCCAGCCTAGAATTCCAGCTATCGGCATTCTCCCTCCTTATGTAAACCTTGTAAAATAAGAGAGAATAGCCATAAGTATTGTGACATAAAGTGAAATAACAGTCCATAGTGCAATAAATATCGATATAAAAGCATGATGCAAAATGGACGTATCAGTGTGGCACACCTCTCATTTGGGCACGCTTGTCCTTGGCACCTTTGCGGACGAAACCGCCATGCGTCTGAGCACCACTCATCCACCAACGCCACCCAACAATCCACCTTATCCGCACACCATCTCGGGGGCACCCAAGTCAGTAAAGAGAAACTTGAGCGCTACACCTACGAATCAAATCAACGAAACTAAGAACAAGGCCTTAAGAATATAGGCAATTACCGTCATAAACTCCTCCTTCAGAAACTTTCTGTGGCACTTCTTCATGGGCTTCCAAACACCAGATGAGGCAACGTAGTCTCAAACAGCCTGCACCCGATCCTCGTGTCGTAAGTTTTGTAGTAGGCGCCTGCACTCAGCATCGATAACCCATGCACAGGCCTCCTCGTATCCCTCATCCACCTAGAGAAGGTCTGCAATCAAATGAGACAACATTGATTAGTACAATAACTAAGCTTATTCGAAGATTTTTAATTGTGTAAAGGAGAAATTAACCAAAACATTCTGATCACCATGTCGGCCCTCGTGTGGCACAAGACACCGTCGATAAACTCCACCGGCGGGGCCGGGGCAGCCAAGTAGTGCTCCCAGGTCAATCCTAGCTCTAGAAGCTGACCCTCACCGGGCAACATGACCCACCACGGGAAGTTTTGCTAGTAAAGGAAACCAAGGACTTGGTTGGGCCTGCGGATATCCTGAGGGTGGTCCCAACCCCTGCAGTATGAGAAGGCCAACGCATTAGATAGTTGAGAAAACATGATGGCAAAAGGTACAAAAAGAGTAAATGCACTTACCTCGTCCCATCAGGCCAAATCAACCACCTCTGCTCGCGGGTCGCCGGCACGGACGGGAGCCGTGTACTACCACGCTGGTAGACGGTTCCCCCCTCAACCACCTCGTCGTCGCTGCTATCAGAAATCTGATGCTCGCCACCATCAGCGTGGCCACTTGACCCCTCAGGAGGATCCTGCCAGGTACCCCATCCGTACATCTCCTGGGATGTAGCCTGGGCCGGAGGCACGTGGGCCCAAGTGTCCTGGCCCGATGTCTTGTGGGCCAATGGCCCATCGACCCGAGGCTCGTGGACCGGAGTCTCGTGGGTCAAAGTCCCGTCTACCCGAGGCTCGTGGACCAGAGTCCACGTAGCCTCCTCCTCAGACGTGGCCCATATCAGTCGTGTGCTCGGGTGACTCAACTGGGGGTGGCGGCGAGGAAAGCATAGGAGCCTGCCTACCTCTCTCGTGGCCACATCCTCCCTGACCTCCTCTCTTCCTCCCTCCTCGACCTCCTCTCCCGGTGGGCAACGACGCCGACGAAGAAACGCCCACTGGTGAAGCCATACCCTCGTACAACGCTCTCTGGAGAGGTACAGGTGGAATGGAAGTACCACTCCCACCACGCTGAGGACCAGCGCCCACCATCTTTCAACACTTGTCATGATAGAAGAGTAAACAGAATTAGTACAACATAAAAAAATGAATACCGACATGAATAATAAAATGTATATTAACTCATCAGATAATAGGTAAAGATAGGTCCAGTAGCATGTATATTCATTAGTTAATCTAAGTTGTCAATTTTGAAACTTCAAACAACCAAACTGACTCCTGACAAAAGATCCTCGACCATCGACCCCTCGCCCCTTGTCCCCTGGACCCCTCGGCGACCCTCGACCCCTCGGTGATGAGGATTAAAAGCCAAGTTTTGAAACTTCAAACAACCAAATTGACAATAAAGCAGGGCGTAGAAAGAGAAACGAAAGATGAAATAGTACACAGTGAGAGGTTGTGCAACTAGGATGATTTTTCTGTACCAGCCATTTTAATCAATTGGAGACGATGATGGCGAAGAAGTCGAAAGACACCAATGGCTTTCGAGTTCTTCACCATCATCCTCTCAAATTCGTTAAAAAAGCTGTTAAAGAATATCATCCTAGTTGCACAACCTCTCACTACGTACTGTTTCGTCTTTCGTTTCTCTTTCTACGCTTTGATTTTTTGTCATGAGTTAGTTTGGGTGTTTCAAGTTTCGACACTTGGCTTTTAATCCTCGGCAATCATCGACCCCTCGACCCCTCGGCAACCCTCGACCCCTCGAACCCTCGGTGACCCTCAACCCCTGACCCCTCGGCGACCCTCGATCCCTGACCCCTCGGCGACCCTCCACCCTTGACCCATCGGCAATCCTCGACCATCGACCCCTCGGTGGTCCTATCGAACACCTTCACTTTGAGCATGGTGCGGCTGTTGTCATAGCTTAAGATGCAGACGTGCCCGAGCTGAAGGTCATCAACGCGGGCGAACTGCTTCCATCTGTTCTTCGCACACGGATGGAAGTAGTTCACCCTCTCTCATGACCTTCAGCTCTAGGACATCCTCATATTAAGCTATGACACCAGTCGGTCAGCACTCGGACCGGAAGATCCTCGACCATCGACCCCTCGCCCCTCAGTCCTCGACCCTTTGCCCCGACCCTTGACCCCTTGGCGACCAGCGATCCTCGACCGGTTCCATCGGCGCCGACGCACCCCTAACCTCCTCTCTTCTTCTTCCGCCTCTTATTCTCCTTCTTCTTATTATTTTCTTTTTTTCTTATTTTAATCTTTCTTCTTAACTAAACCTAAACTAAACTAAATATAAACCTAAACCAAAAAATAGAAAAACAGAAAAACCGAATCTACACCTAAACTACACTAACTACACTAACTACACTAACTAAACCTAGAAAACAGAAGAAAAAACCTAAACTCCTCTTCTTCTTCTTCTTTTGTTAAAACTAAAACTAAACTAAACTAAACATAAACTAAAACTAAACTGGACTAAATATGAACCTAAACTAAATTTCTCCTCCTCCCTCTTTTCTTCTACTTCTTCTTCTTCTTCTTCTTCTTCTTCTTCTTCTTCTTTTTCTTTTCATCATCATCATCTTCTTCTTCTTCTTCTTCTTTTTCTTTTCATCATCATCATCATCATCTTCTTCTTCTTCTTCTTCTTCTTCCACCCTCCTCCTACTCTTCTTCTTCTTCTAAACTGAAACTAAAACTAAACTAAACTAAAACATAAACCTAAAAGTAAAATAAAAAACAAAAAAAGGGCGAGGAGCTCACCGTAGGGTAGGGGGGCGGCGCCGCGGCCTGCCGGGGCGGTAGGACGGCCGCCGCATGGGAGGGGGCGGGGCCGACGCGGGAGAAGGGGGCGGCCCGGTGGAGGCCGCAGGGAGGGGGCAGCGATGTGGCCTGTCGGGGCAGCTGGGTGGCCGCCTCAGGGGAGGGGCGGGGCGGCCGCGGGAGGAGGGGGACGGCCCGGTGGAGGGGGCCGGTCAGCCGCAGGGGAGGGAGGCGGGCCGGCGGGACGGCCACGGGGCGACATGGACGGAGCGGCGAGGGCGCGGTGGGGGTCGGGGCGTGGTGGCCGACGGCTGTTGGGGTTGGGTGCACGCGGGGGGTTGGGTCGGGGAGGGAGAGAGAGAGAAGAGAGAGAGAGAGGAGGGGCGGGACGGCCGTTGCATACTCAATTCTTTGCCATCTGCTAGCAGACGGCAGAGATTCTTTGTCGTTCGCTGGCAGACGGCAAAGAGGTGGGGCTGGTGGGCCGTTAGGGTTTGGGCCTCCACTGGACCCCACCCACCTCTTTGCTGTTTACTTGCGGACGATAAATAATTGGCTGGTGGAAAAAAGGTCTTTACCGTCAGCCAGTTCTTTGCCATCCGTTTTTAGAAGCGGACCGGAAAGACCTTCTTTGTTGTTCGCTAGCCGGTGGCAAAGATCTGACTGAAGGCAAATTGTCTGTTTCCAGTAGTGAAGGAGGGATCTGACATACCCACCAAGCTGTACTTCCTCCTGTCATACCATAGTTAGCCAAACAACGGGCAATCCTGTTCTGATCTCTATGTATCTTGCATTCTTGCTGAGTATTCGCCATGCTAGAGAGGAATTAAAACCAAGGCCTAACAAAACTTTTCATAGCAGACTGTGGACTCGCGGACATGGGGTTCTCAGGGCACCCATTCACATGGGATAATAAGAGAGAAGGGGCAGAAAATATTCAAGTCAGACAGGATAGGGCCACATGCTTCGCGTCATTCATGCAGATGTTCCCGGAATCCAAGGTGCGGCATATTTTGACGGAGGAGTCCGATCACCAGGTGCTTTTTGTCCGTGTTGCGTCGACACTGGTCGACGAACCGACGCGGGTGCAGAGACCCTTCTAGTACGAGGAGGCCTGGACTAGGCACGTGATAACCCATAAGTATAGGGGATCAATTGTAGCCTCTTTCGATGAGTAAAAGTGTCGAACCCAACGAGGAGCTAAAGGTAGAACAAATATTCCCTCAAGTTCTATCGACCACCGATACAACTCTACGCACACTTAACATTCGCTTTACCTAGAACAAGTATGAAACTATAAGTACTTTGTAGGTGTTGTTGGATAGGTTTGCAAGATAATAAAGAGCGCGTAAATAAAAAGTAGAGGCTATTTATATGAAGACACAACTAAGTTAGTTTTAGTAGAGAGCTTGTTGTCACACAAGAAAGTTATTTGTCCCTAGGCAATCGACAACTAGACCGGTAATCATTATTGCAATTTTATTTGAGGGAGAGGCATAAGCTAACATACTTTCTCTTTTTTGGATCATATGCACTTATGGTTGGAACTCTAGCAAGCATTCGCAACTGCTAAAGATCATTAAGGTAAAACCCAACCATAGCATTATAAGGCATTAAGTCCTCTTTTCTCCCATACGCAAACAACCTACTTACTCGGGTTTGTGCTTTTGTCACTCACGCCACCCACCATAAGCAAATCATGAACATATTGCAAACCCTACAGCGGGGATCCCTCACGCTTGCATGACACGGAGAGCACCATAGGACATCACCAATAATAAAACATGCAACTCAAACCAATCCTGATCATCAATTAACCCATAGGACAAAACAGATCTACTCAAACATCATAGGATAGCCATACATCATTGGGAAATAATATATAGTGTTGAGCACCATGTTTAAGTAGAGATTATAGCGGGTAAAAGAGGGGTTACACCGCTACATAGAGGGGCGAAGAGTTGGTGATGACGGCGGTGAAGTTGTTGGTGTAGATCGTTGTCGCGATGATGGCCCCAGCGGCGTTCCGGCGCCACTGGGAGAGAGGGGAGAGAGCCCCCCTTCTTCTTCTTCTTCTTCTTCTTCCTTGACCTTCTCCCTAGATGGGAGAAGGATTTCCCCTCTGGTCCTTGGTCTCCATGGCATGGGAGAGACGAGAGTCCCTTCGAGATTGGATCTGTCTCTCTGTCTTTCTCTATTCCTGAATTCCCAGATCTGGCCTTTCACCGTTTCTTATATTCCTGGAGATACGTAACTCCGATTGGATTGAAATTTGAACATGATTTTTATCCGGATATTAGCTTTCTTGCGGCGAAAGAAGGGAACCAACCGCCTTACGGGGTGTCCACGAGGGTTAGGGGCGCCCCCTGCCTCGTGGCCCCCCTCGGGCATCGTCTCGCGTTGATTCCACTTCTCAAAATTCACATATATTCCAAAAAAATCTCCGTTAGTTTTTATCCCGTTTTGGATTCCGTTTGATATGGATTTGCTGCGGAAAAAACAAGCAACAAACAGGAACTGGCACTAGGCACTGGATCAATATGTTAGTCCCAAAAATAGTATAAAAAGTTGCCAAAAGTATATGAAAGTTATATAATATTGGCATGGAACAATAAAAAATTATAGATACGACGGAGACGTATCAGCACACGGATTACCAGGCCATGGTGGCCAATGCATGGGAAGCGGCTCATGCGGCCAATCATATGCAACCTAGTATAGGTGCATCATGTCAGCAGCTTGCCCTAATTGCCAAAGCTATGCAATCTTGGAGTCGGGAGGTTTTTGGATCTATTAAAAAGCAGATTGGTCATTTAAAATGGCAGCTCAAAGATGCCAAGGAGAGGGCACTACGAACAGGCTATGGGCAGGAAATAAAGGATATTGAGGATCAGTTGCATGAAATGTACGAACGAGAGGAGATTTATTACAAGCAGAGGTCAAGGGTGGATTAGCTACAATATGGTGACCAAAATACACAGTATTTTCACAACAGAGCTTCACATAGGAAGAGGAAAAACATAGTTAAGGCGTTACGAAGGGAGGATGCAACCAAATGCACGGACGATGATGGTATGCGAGGGATGGCTGCAGAGTTTTATGCCTTGCTTTTCAAATCAGAGGGGTGCCGGGAATGAAGCAAGATTTTAGAAAATATTGATACACTTGTCACGGAGGATATGAATAGCAGGCTGGCAACACCGTTTACAGATGTGCAGATTGAGAGAGCATTATTTCAAATGGGGCCATCTAAGGCCCCGAGACCAGATGGTTTCCCGGCGATATTTTATCAACGACACTGGTCGTTGGTGAAAGAGGAGGTGTGTGCTGCTATACGAGATTTCCTGGTAGGGAGGACGACGCCGGAGGGGTTCAATGATACAGTTATTGTGATGATCCCCAAGGTGGGCTTGTTGGGGACGTAGTAATTTCAAAAAAATTCATACGCACACGCAAGATCGTGGTGATGCATAACAACGAGAGGGGAGAGTGTGATCTACGTACCCTTGTAGATCGACAACGTAAGCGTTTGGTTGATGTAGTTGTACGTCTCCACGGCCCGACCGATCAAGCACCGAAACTACGGCACCTCCGAGTTCTAGCACACGTTCAGCTCGATGACGATCCCCGGACTCCGATCCAGCAAAGTGTCGGGGAAGAGTTCCGTCAGCACGACGGCGTGGTGAGGCTCTTGATGTACTACTGTCGCAGGGCTTCGCCTAAGCACCGCTACAATATTATCGAGGACTATGGTGGCAGGGGGCGCCGCACACGGCTAAGAATATGATCACGTGGATCAACTTCTGTTCCTCTGGGGTGCCCCTGCCTCCGTATATAAAGGTTCAAGGGGGGAGGCCGGCCGACCATCATAGGGCGTGCCAGGAGGAGTCCTACTCCCTTTGGGAGTAGGACTTCTCCCCCAATCCTAGTTGGAATAGGATCCGCGAGGTGGAAAAGAGAGAGAGAGAGAGAGAGAGAGAGAGAGAGAGAGAGAGAGAAAGGAGGGGGGCACCGGCCCCCTCTCTCCTTGTCCTATTCGGACTAGGGGGAGGGGCGCACGGCCCAGCCCTGGCCGCCTCTCCTCTTCTTCCACTAAGGCCCACTAAGGCCCATATAGCTCCCGGGGGGTTCCGGTAACCTCCCGGTACTCCGGTAAAAATCCCGATTTCACCCGGAACACTTCCGATATCCAAACATAGGCTTCCAATATATCAATCTTTATGTCTCGACCATTTTGAGACTCCTCGTCATGTCCGTGATCACATCCGGGACTCCGAACAACCTTCGGTACATCAAAACGTATAAACTCATAATATAACTGTCATCGAAACCTTAAGCGTGCGGACCCTACGGGTTTGAGAACAATGTAGACATGACCGAGACATGTCTCCGGTCAATAACCAATAGCGGGACCTGGATGCCCATATTGGCTCCTACATATTCTACGAAGATCTTTATCGCTCAGACCGCATAACAACATACGTTGTTCCCTTTGTCATTGGTATGTTACTTGCCCGAGATTCGATCGTCGGTATCCAATACCTAGTTCAATCTCGTTACCGGCAAGTCTCTTTACTCGTTCCGTAATACATCATCTCGCAACTAACTCATTAGTTGCATTGCTTGCAAGGCTTAAGTGATGTGCATTACCGAGAGGGCCCAGAGATACCTCTCCGACGATCGGAGTGACAAATCCTAATCTCGAAATACGTGAACCCAACATGTACCTTTGGAGACACCTGTAGAGCACCTTTATAATCACCCAGTTACGTTGTGACGTTTCGTAGCACACAAAGTGTTCCTCCGGAACACGGGAGTTACATAATCTCATAGTCATAGGAACATGTATAAGTCATGAAGAAAGCAATAGCAACATACTAAACGATCGGGTGCTAAGCTAATGGAATGGGTCATGTCAATCACATCATTCTCCTAATGATGTGATCCCGTTAATCAAATAACAACTCTTTTGTTTATGGTTAGGAAACATAACCATCTTCGGTTAACGAGCTAGTCAAGTAGAGGCAAACTAGTGATACTCTGTTTGTCTATGTATTCACACATGTATTATGTTTCCGGTTAATACAATTCTAGCATGAATAATAAACATTTATCATGATATAAGGAAATAAATAATAACTTTATTATTGCCTCTAGGGCATATTTCCTTCAGTCTCCCACTTGCACTAGAGTCAATAATCTAGTTCACATCGCCATGTGATTCAACACTAAGAGTTCACATCACCATGTGATTAACACCCATAGTTCACATCGTCATGTGACCTATACCCCAAGGGTTTACTAGAGTCAATAATCTAGTTCACATCATTTATGTGATTAACACCCAAAGAGTACTAAGGTGTGATCATGTTTTGCTTGTGAGATAATTTTAGTCAACGGGTCTGTCACATACAGATCCGTAAGTATTTTGCGAATTCTATGTCTACAATGCTCTGCACGGAGCTACTCTAGCTAATTGCTCCCACTTTCAATATGTATCTAGATCGAGACTTAGAGTCATCCAGATCTTTGTCAAAACTTGCATCGACGTAACTTTTTACGACGAACCTTTTATCACCTCCATAATCGAGAAATATTTCCTTATTCCACTAAGGATAATTTTGACCAATGTCCAATGATCTACTCTTAGATCACTATTGTACTCCCTTGCTTAACACAGTGTAGGGTATACAATAGATCTGGTACACATCATGGCATAATTTATAGAACCTATGGCTGAGGCATAGGGAATGACTTTCATTGTCTTACTATCTGTGGCCGTGGTCGGGCTTTGAGTCTTAATCAATTTCATACCTTTTAACACAGCCAAGAACTCTTTCTTTGACTGTTCCATTTTTGAACTACTTCAAAATATTGTCAAGGTATGTACTCATAGAAAAAACTTATCAAGCGCCTTGATCTATCTCTATAGATTTTCATGCTTAATATGTAAGCAGCTTCACCGGGGCCTTTCTTTGAAAAACCTTTTTAAAAACACTCCTTTATGCTTTGCAGAATAATTCTACATTATTTTCGATCAACAATATGTCATTCACATATACTTATCAGAAATGCTGTAGTGCTCCCACTCACTTTCTTGTAAATACAGGCTTCACCGCAAGTCTGTATAAAACTATATGCTTTGATCAGACTATCAAAGCGTTTTATTCCAACTCCGAGAGGCTTGCACCAGTCCATAAATGGATCGCTGGAGCTTGCACACTTTGTTAGCTCCTTTTGGATCGACAAAACCTTCCGGCTGCATCATATACAACTCTTCTTCCAGAAATCCATTCAAGAATGCAGTTTTGACATCCATTTGCTGGATTTCATAAAATGCGGCAATTGCTAACATGATTCGGACAGACTTAAGCATAGATACGAGTGAGAAACTCTCATCATAGTCAACACCTTGAACTTGTCGAAAACCTTTTTTCGACAATTCTAGCTTTGTAGATAGTAACACTACTATCAGCGTCCGTCTTCCTCTTGAAGATCCATTTAATCTCAATGGCTCGCCGATCATTGGGCAAGTCAATCGAAGTCCATACTTTGTTCTCATACATGGATCTCATCTCAGATTTCATGGCCTCAAGCCATTTCGCGGAATCTAGGCTCATCATCGCTTCCTCATAGTTCGCAAGTTCGTCATGGTCTAGTAACATGACTTCCAGAACAGGATTACCGTACCACTCTGGTGCGGATCTCACTCTGGTTTACCTACGAGATTTGGTAGTAACTAGATCTGAAGTTATATGATCATCATCATTAGCTTCCTCACTAATTGGTGTAGTAGTCACAAGAACAGATTTCTGAGATGAACTACATTCCAATAAGGGAGATGGTACAATTATCTTATCAAGTTTTCTACTTTCCTCCCACTCACTTCTTTCAGGAGAAACTCCTTCTCTGGGAAGGATCCATTCTCAGCAATGAATATCTTGCCTTCGGATCTGTGATAGAAGGTGTACCCAACTGTCTCCTTTGGGTATCCTATGAAGACACATTTCTCCGATTTGAGTTTAAGCTTATCGAGATGAAACTTTTTCACATAAGCATCGCAACTCCAAACTTTAAGAATCGACAGCTTAGGTTTCTTGCCAAACCATAGTTCACACGGTGTCGTCTCAACGGATTTAGATGGTGCCCTATTTAACGTGAATGCAGCTGTCTCTAATGCATAACCCCAAAATGATAGTGGTAAATCGGTAAGAAACATCATAGATTGCACTATATCCAATAAAGTACAGTTATGACGTCCGGACACACCATTATGTTGTAGTGTTCCAGGTGGCGTGATTAGTGAAACTATTTCACATTGTTTTAACTGAAAACCAAACTCGTAGCTCAAATACTCTTCTCCACGATCAGATCGTAGAAACTTTATTTTCTTGTTATGATGATTTTCCACTTCACTCTGAAATTATATGAACTTTTCAAATGTTTCAGACTTCTATTTCATTAAGTAGATATACCCATATCTGCTCAAATCGTCTGTGAAGGTCAGAAAATAATGATACCCGCTGCAAGCCTTAATATTCATCGGACGGCATACATCATTATGTATGATTTCCAACAAATCTATTTCTTGCTCCATTGTTCCGGAGAACAGCGTTTTAGTCATCTTGCCCAAGAGACATGGTTCGCAAGCATCAAGTGATTCATAATCAAGTGATTCCAAAATCCCATCAGCATGGAGTTTCTTCATGCGCTTTACACCAATATGACCTAAACGGCAGTGGCACAAATAAGTTGCACTATCATTATTAACTTTGCATCTTTTGGTTTCAATATTATGAATATGTGTATCACTATGATCGAGATCCAACGAACTTGTTTCATTGGGTGTATGACCATCGAAGGTTTAATTCATGTAAACAGAACAACAATTATTCTCTGACTTTAATGAATAACCGTATTGCAATAATCATGATCAAACAATATTCATGCTCAACGCAAACACCAAATAACACTTATTTAGTTTCAACACTAATCCCGAAAGTATAGGGAGAGTGCGATGATGATCACATCAATCTTGGAACCACTTCCAACACACATCGTCACTTCACCCTTAACTAGTCTTTGTTTATTCTGCAACTCCTGATTCGAGTTACTACTCTTAGCAACTGAACTAGTATCAAATACTGAGGGGTTGCTATAAATACTAGTAAAGTACATATCAATAACATGTATATCAAATATACTTTTGTTCACTTTGCCATCCTTCTTATCCGCCAATCACTTGGGGTCGTTCCGCTTCTAGTGACCAGTCCCTTTGCAGTAGAAGCACTTAGTCTTAGGCTTAGGACCAGACTTGGGCTTCTTCACTTGAGCAGCAACTTGCTTGCTATTCTTCTTGAAGTTCCCCTTCTTCCCTCTGCCCTTTTCTTGAAACTAGTGGTCTTGTCTACCATCAACACTTGATGTTTTTCTCGATTTCTACCTTCGTCAATTTCCGCATTACGAAGAGCTTGGGAATCGTTTCCGTTATCCCTTGCATATCATAGTTCATCATGAAGTTCTACTAACTTGGTGATGGTGACTAGAGAATTCTGTCAATCACTATCTTATCTGGAATATTAACTCCCACTTGATTCAAGCAATTGTAGTACTCAGACAATCTGAGCACATGCTCACTAGTTGAGCGATTCTCCTCCATCTTTTAGCTATAGAACTTGTTGGGGACTTCATATCTCTCAACTCGGGTATTTGCTTGAAATATTAATTTCAACTCCTAGAACATCTCATATGCTCCATGACGTTCAAAATGTCTTTGAAGTCCCGATTCTAAGCCATTAAGCATGGTGCACTAAACTATCAAGTAGTCATCATAATGAGCTAGCCAAACGTTCATAACGTCTGCATCTGCTCCTGCAATAGGTCCGTCACCTAGCGGTGCATCAAGGACATAATTGTTCTGTGCAGCAATGAGGATAAACCTCAGATCACGGATCCAATCCGCATCATTGCTACTAACATCTTTCAACACAATTTTCTCTAGGAACATATCAAAATAAACACAGGGAAGCAACAACGCGAGCTATTGATCTACAACATAATTTGCAAAATACTACCAGGACTAAGTTCATGATAAATTTAAGTTCAATTAATCAAATTACTTAAGAACTCCCACTTAGATAGACATCCCTCTAATCCTCTAAGTGATTACGTGATCCAAATCAACTAAACCATGTCCGATCATCACGTGAGATGGAGTAGTTTCATTGGTGAACACCACTATGTTGATCATATCTACTATATGATTCACGCTCGCCTTTTCGGTCTCCGTGTTCCGAGGCCATATCTGTATATGCTTGGCTCGTCAAGTATAACCTGAGTATTCTGCGTGTGCAACTGTTTTGCACCCGTTGTATTTGAACGTAGAGCCTATCACACCCGATCATCACGTGGTGTCTCAGCACGAAGAACTTTCGCAACGGTGCATACTCAGGGAGAACACTTCTTGATAATTTAGTGAGAGATCATCTTATAATGCTACCATCAATCAAAGCAAGATAAGATGCATAAAAGATAAACATCACATGCAATCAATATAAGTGATATGATATGGCCATCATCATCTTATGCCTGTGATCTCTATCTCCGAAGCACCGTCATGATCACCATCCTCACCGGCGTGACACCTTGATCTCCATCGTAGCATCGTTGTCGTCTCGCCAATCTTATGCTTCCACGACTATCGCTACCGCTTAGTGATAAAGTAAAGCATTACATCACGATTGCATTGCATACAATAAACCGACAACCATATGGCTCCTGCCAGTTGCCGATAACTCGGTTACAAAACATGATCATCTCGTACAATAAAATTTAGCATCATGTCTTGACCATATCACATCACAACATGCCCTGCAAAAACAAGTTAGACGTCATCTACTTTGTTGTTGCAAGTTTTACGTGGCTGCTACGGGCTTAAGCAAGAACCAAACTTACCTACGCATCAAAACCACAACGATAGTTTTTCAAGTTGGTGCTGTTTTAACCTTCGTAAGGACCGGGCGTAGCCACACTCAGTTCAACTAAAGTTGGAGAAACTGTCACCCGCAAGCCACCTATGTGCAAAGCACGTCGGGAGAACCGGTCTCGCGTAAGCGTACGCGTAATGTCGGTCCGGGCCGCTTCATCCAACAATACCGCCGAACCAAAGTATGACATGCTGGTAAGCAGTATGACTTATATCGCCCACAACTCACTTGTGTTCTACTCATGCATATAACATCAACACATAAAACCTAGGCTCGGATGCCACTGTTGGGGAATGTAGTAATTTCAAAAAATTTCTTGCGCACACGCAAGATCATGGTGATGCATAGCAACGAGAGGGGAGAGTGTGATCTACGTACCCTTGTAGATCGACAACGGAAGCGTTTGGTTGATGTAGTCGTACGTCTCCACGACCCGACTGATCAAGCACCGAAACTACGGCACCTCCGAGTTCTAGCACACGTTCAGCTCGATGATGATCCCCGGACTCCGATCCAGCAAAGTGTCGGGGAAGAGTTCCGTCAGCACGACGACGTGGTGACGATCTTGATGTACTACTGTCGCAGGGCTTCGCCTAAGCACCGCTACAATATTATCGAGGACTATGGTGGCAGGGGGCGCCGCACACGGCTAAGAATATGATCACGTGGATTAACTTCTGTTCCTCTAGGGTGCCCCTGCCTCCGTATATAAAGGTTCAAGGGGGGAGGCCGGCCGGCCATCATAGGGCGCGCCAGGAGGAGTCCTACTCCCTCCGGGTGTAGGACTTCTCCCCCAATCCTAGTTGGAATAGGATTCACGAGGTGGAAAAGAGAGAGAGTGAGAGAGAGAGAGAAAGGAGGGGGGCGCCGGCCTCCTCTCTCCTTGTCCTATTCGGACTAGGGGGGAGGGGCGCGCGGCCCAGCCCTGGCCGCCTCTCCTCTTCTTCCACTAAGGCCCATATAGCTCTCGGGGGGTTCCGGTAACCTCCCGGTACTCCGGTAAAATCCCAATTTCACCCGGAACACTTCCGATATCCAAACATAGGCTTCCAATATATCAATCTTTATGTCTCGACCATTTCGAGACTCCTCGTCATGTCCGTGATCACATCCGGGACTCCGAACAACCTTCGGTACATCAAAACATATAAACTCATAATATAACTGTCATCGAAACCTTAAGCGTGTGGACCCTACGGGTTCGAGAACAATGTAGACATGACCGAGACATGTCTCCGGTCAATAACCAATAGCGGGACCTGGATGCCCATATTGTCTCCTACATATTCTACGAAGATCTTTATCGGTCAGACCGCATAACAACATACGTTGTTCCCTTTGTCATCGGTATGTTACTTGCCCGAGATTCGATCGTCGGTATCCAATACCTAGTTCAATCTCGTTACCGGCAAGTCTCTTTACTCGTTCCGTAATACATCACCTCGCAACTAACTCATTAGTTGCATTGCTTGCAAGGCTTAAGTGATGTGCATTGCCGAGAGGGCCCAGAGATACCTCTTCGACGATCGGAGTGACAAATCCTAATCTCGAAATACGTCAACCCAACATGTACCTTTGGAGTCACCTGTAGAGCACATTTATAATCACCCAGTTATGTTGTGACGTTTGGTAGCACACAAAGTGTTCCTCCGGCACACGGGAGTTACATAATCTCATAGTCATAGGAACATGTATAAGTCATGAAGAAGGCAATAGCAACATACTAAACGATTGGGTGCGTCATGTCAATCACATCATTCTCCTAATGATGTGATCCCGTTAATCAAATAACAACTCTTTTGTTTATGGTTAGGAAACATAACCATCTTCGATTAACGAGCTAGTCAAGTAGAGGCATACTAGTGACACTCTGTTTGTCTATGTATTCACACATGTATTATGTTTCCGGTTAATACAATTCTAGCATGAATAATAAACATTTATCATGAGATAAGGAAAAAAATAATAACTTTATTATTGCCTCTAGAGCATATTTCCTTCAGGGCTCACCAGAGATGCTTACCCAGTTCAGACCAATTAGTCTTTGCGATGTACTGTATAAAATCGCGTCAAAAACTTTGGCTAATAGGCTCAAGGAGGTGTTGCCGGTATTGATTGCGGAGGAGCAAAGTGCTTTTGTCCCCGGGTGATTAATCACGGATAATGTTTTCTTGGCATATGAGTGCGTTCATGCTATCAGGAAGCAGAAGAGGAGGAAACCACTTTGTGCAATTAAGCTTGACATGATGAAGGCTTATGACAGGGTCGAGTGGATCTTTCTGGACCAGGTAATGACAAAATATGGTTTCTCTACTCACTGGAGAGAGATGATCATGAGGTGTGTCATGACTGGGAGTTTCTCGATGAAGTTAAATGGTGCCTTCTCTCACAGATTTACCCCATCTAGGGGCCTCCTGCAAGGTGACCCGTTATCACCATATCTTTTTCTCTTTTGTGTTGAGGGCTTTTCAGCTTTGCTTAAACATGCCCAGGAGGAGAAGAAGATTAAGGGTGTCTTGTTTGGGAGCACTGGCCCCACAGTTACTCATTTGCTTTTTGCTGACGGTAGTATTGTCTTTCTAGAGGGGTCCCAAGACAACTTTCTTTGTCTACGTGCTATCTTGCGGGATTATGAATTGGCTTCTGGACAAAAAGTCAACTTAGAGAAATCTGCTATATTTTTTGGTAAAGATAGTGGTGATGAGGATAAAGAGATTCTCAAGAAAAATATTGGCATATCATCTGAGGCTCTTGGTGAGAGATATTTGGGCCTACCAACGGTAGTGGGAAAATCCTAGGACAACATGTTTAAATACGTCAAAGAGAGAGCAAAGGGGAAAGTTTCAGGATGGAAGGGTCAGGGGCTATCCAAGATGGCCAGGGAGGTGTTGCTGAAATCGGGACTTCAACCTACTCCTACGTTCACCATGAGTTGTTTTCAACTCACAAAGAAAATGTGCGGGAATCTGTCTTCTATTTCTTCAAACTTCTGGTGGGGTGAGGCTAATGGTGAGAAAAGAGTACATTGGATTGCATGGGACAAAATGTGCACAAGGAAGCAAGAAGGTGGACTTAGGTTTAGGGATCCGGAAGCTTGCAATCAAGCGTTGCTTGCCAATCAAGCATGGTGGCTGCTGCACGTACCAAATTCATTGTGTGCAAGAGTGTGATGACCCACAACTATAGGGGATCTATCGTAGTCCTTTCGATAAGTAAGAGTGTCGAACCCAACGAGGAGCAGAAGGAAATGATAAGAGGTTTCCAGCAAGGTATTCTCTACAAGTACTGAAATAAGTGGTAACAGATAGTTTTGTGATAGGATAATTTGTACCGAGCAACAAGTAAGAAAAGTAAATAAAGTGCAGCAAGATGGCCAATCCTTTTGTAGCAAAGGACAGGCCTGGAAAAACTCTTATATGATGTAAAGCGCTCCCGAGGACACATGGGAATATCGTCAAGCTAGTTTTCATCACGTTCATATGATTCGCGTTCGGTACTTTGATAATTTGGTATGTGGGTGGACCGGTTCTTGGTTGTTGTCCTTACTTGGACAAACATCCCACTTATGATTAACCTCTATTGCAAGCATCCGCAAATACAACAAAAGTATTAAGGTAAACCTAACCATAGCATGAAACATATGGATCCAAATCAGCCCCTTACGAAGCAACGCATAAACTAGGGTTTAAGCTTCTGTCACTCTAGCAACCCATCATCTACTTATTACTTCCCAATGCCTTCCTCTAGGCCCAAATAATAGTGAAGTTTCATGTAGTCGACGTTCACATAACACCACTAGAGGAGAGACAACATACATCTCATGAAAATATCGAACGAATACCAAATTCACATGACTACTAATAGCAAGACTTCTCCCATGTCCTCAGGAACAAAAGTAACTACTCACAAAGCATAAACATGTTCATAATCAGAGGGGTATTAATATGCATATAGGATCTGAACATATGATCTTCCACCAATTAAACCAACTAGCATCAACTACAAGGAGTAATTAACACTACTAGCAACCTACTAGCACCAATCCCGGACTTGGAGACAAGAATTGGATACAAGAGATGAACTAGGGTTTTGAGATGAGATGGTGCTGATGAAGATGTTGATGGAGATTGCCCTCTCCTGATGAGAGGAGCGTTGGTGATGACGATGGCGATGATTTCCCCCTCCGGGAGGGAAGTTTCCCCGGCAGAACAGCTCCGCCAGAGCCCTAGATTGATTCCGCCAAGGTTCCGCCTCGTGGCGGCGGAGTTTCGTCTGAGAAGATCGCTTATGATTTTTTTCCCATCGAAAGACTCCATATAGCAGAAGATGGCCACCAGAGGGCCACCAGGGGGGCCACAAGGTAGGGGGGCGCGCCCTGGGGGGTAGGGCGCGCCCCCCACCCTCGTGGGAAGGGTGTGGCCCCCCTGGTGAGGTTATTGCGCTCAGTATTTTTTATATACGTGAAGTTTTGGGACTTTTGGAGCTGTGCAGAATAGGTCTCTAATATTTGCTCCTTTTCCAGCCCAAAATCCCAGCTGCCGGCATTCTCCCTCTTTATGTAAACCTTGCAAAATAAGAGAGAATAGGAAGAAGTATTGTGACATAATGTGTAATAACAACCCATAATGCAATAAATATTGATATAAAAGCATGATGCAAAATGGACGTATCAACTCCCCCAAGCTTAGACCTCGCTTGTCCTCAAGCGAAAAGCCGAAATCGAAGAATATGTCCACATGTTTAGAGATAGAGGTGTCGATAAAAATAAAATACGGACATGAGGGCATCATGATCATTCTTAGAACAACAACTTACACAATTCTTTGTCACATAATATCTGATGCTAGAGTAATAATTCAATCACAATATCAAGTATGAATCATAAACTTCATCTACAATCTCGGTCATTGAAGCAATTGCAATTTATCATAACATAGGAAAGAGTCAATGTATAAGAGCTTTCCACATACTGAACTATCATATACTATTTCACAATTGCTGACAGTCACGCAATACTTATGGGTATGGAGTTTTAATCGGACACAGATAAAGATAGGGGCTTATAGTTTTGCCTCCCAACGTTTTACCTCAAGGGTAATGTCAACAGTAATAGTTCATGAAAACTCACATCCAATTAGCCACATATACCAGGATCTTTCCAACATATTGTGCTTGCCAAAGGATAAAATGAAAAAAGGAAGGGTGAATATCACCATGACTCTTATGCAATGTAGGAGATAAAAGCAAAAGATAGGCCCTTCGCAGAGGGAAGCAGAGGTTGTCATGCGCTTTTATGGGTTGGATGCACAAAATCTTAATGCGAAAGAACCTCACTTTATATTGCCACTTGTGGATGGACCTTTATTATGCAGTCTGTCGCTTTTATTACTTCCATATCACACGCTCGTATAAAGCTTATTTCCTCCACACCAATCAATTATACATATTTAGAGAGCAATTTTTATTGCTTGCACCGATGACAACTTACTTGATGGATCTTACTCAATCCATAGGTAGATATGCTGGACTCTTATGGCAAGACTGGTTTAAGGGTGTTCGGAAGCACAAGTAGTATCTCTACTTGGTGCAATGAATTTGGCTAGCATGAGGGGGAAAGGCAATCTCATCATGTTGGAAGATCCAAGACAATATAATTTATCTCAGATGTAAGAAAACATAAACCATTACGTTGTCTTCCTTGTCCAATATCAACTCTTTAGCATGTCATATTTTAATGAGTGCACAAAATCATAAAAGATGTCCAAGATAGTACATTTATATGTGAAGACCTCTCTTTCTTTATTACTTTCTATTAATTGCAACGATGACCAAAACTGTGTTTGTCAACCCTCAATAACTTTTATTCATCATACTCTTTCTATGTGAGCTCATTACTCTCCATAAGACTCATATGATCTCTTTGTTTCTTTTTATTTCTTTCTCTTTTCTTTTATTCTTTTAGGATCATGGCAAAATAATCAAGCCCTTGACTCAACACTAATCTTTATTATATAGCTCACGGACTCGATTACATAGAAGGATAATAAAGCAAAACTCATAACTAGATCATACTAATAACTTTTATTCTACTAGATCAAGATATTACCAAAAGGATCGAACTAAGAAAAACGGTAAAGATAAAGTGATGGTGATACGATACCGGGGCACTCCCCCAAGCTTGGTAGTTGCCAAGTGGAGTGCCCATACCTATGTGATTATGTCTCCTTTGCTGGTGAAGAAGGTGGGGTTGTTGATGATGGATAGTCGCACATCGAGCGTAGGAGGTCTTCTAACTTGCGTATAATGCCCTTGAGTGCGATGATATGCTCCTTCAACAAAAAAAATTCACGTGTGAGATACTTATTTTGTATACGAGCCAACTCAATCATCTTGAAAGCTTCGATTTCTGTTGGGGTAAGAAGATTATGATCCAGTTGAAGGGTGTCTTCTGTTGCTGGAACTTGGTCCTCCATGGCCTTCTTGATCCCTTCATCCTTGTTGATCTCCATAGGTTCTTCTCTCTTCAGCTCTATCTTCATTAGCCAAGCATCATTGCCCTCATGGTTGGAGGAGGAGGGAGACGACATAGTGCCTGGCCTTGACAACCCTGACAGAAAACAACTCGAAACAAAGACAGGAGATTTTTGCGTGATACGGGAGTCAAAACCCCCGGGAGATTATATAATGAATTTTTATTGACCAAAATACGTATCGTGTACGAAAACAGAGTCCGAAGAGCACACGAGGTGCACACGAGGTAGGGGGCGCACCCAGTAGGGTAGGGCGTGCCCTCCACCCTCGTGGAGCCCTCGTGTCCTTCCCAGACTGCTGCTTATTTTTCTATTTTTCTAAATATTCGAAAACAGAGAAATATTGCCTTAAAACTGTTTTGGAGTCGGTTTACTTACCGTATCACATACCTATTCCTTTTCAGTGTCTGAAATGTTCTGGAAAGTGTCCTTTATGTATTCCTCCGGGGTTACAGTTTCGATAACATTGGTTTCAACATTTATGGGATTACCTGAGATATAGTGTTTGATTCTTTGACCATTCACCACCTTCGGATTGGTGCCTTCAAAGTTGTTGATTTTTATGGCACCGGACTGGTAGACCTCCTCGATAACGTAAGGGCCTTCCCATTTAGAGAGAAGTTTTCCTGCAAAAAATCTTAAACGAGAGTTGTATAACAATACATAGTCACCTACATTAAACTCACGCTTCTGTATCCTTTTGTCATGCCATCTTTTAACTTTTTCTTTAAACAACTTGGCATTTTCGTAGGCTTGGGTTCTCCATTCATCAAGTGAGCTAATATCAAATAACCTCTTCTCACCACCAAGTTTAAAATCATAATTAAGTTCTTTAATAGCCCAATAAGCCTTGTGTTCTAGTTTGAGAGGCAAGTGACATGCTTTTCCATAGACCATTTTATACGGAGACATACCCATAGGATTTTTATATGCAATTCTATAGGCCCATAATGCATCATCAAGTTTCTTGGACCAATTCTTTCTAGACCTATTAACAGTCTTTTGCTAAATTAATTTGAACTCTCTATTACTCAATTCTACTTGACCACTAGACTGAGGGTGATAAGGAGATGCAATTCTATGATTAACATCATATTTAGCAAGCATTTTACGGAAGGCACCATGAATAAAATGTGAACCACCATCAGTCATTAAATATCTAGGGACTCCATCTTGGAAAAATAACTTCTTTAAGCATTTTAATAGAAGTGGTATGATTAACACTACTAGTTGGAATAGCTTCTACCCACTTAGTAACATAATCAACAACAACTAAAATATGTGTCTAACCATTAGAGGAAGGAAAAGGTCCCATATAGTCAAAGCCCCAAACATCAAATGGTTCAATAACAAGTGAATAATTCATGGGCATTTCTTGACGTCTACTAATATTACCAATTCTTTGACATTCATCACAAGATAAGACAAACTTACGGGCATCCTTGAAGAGTGTAGGCCAATAAAAACCAGATTGCAGTACCTTATGTGCAGTTCTATCTCCAGCATGGTGTCCTCCATAAGCTTCGGAGTGACACTTGCGTAGGATCTGTTCCTGTTCATGCTCAGGTACACAACGTCTAATAACACCATCTACTCCTTCTTTATAAATATGTGGGTCATCCCAAAAGTAATGCCTCAAATCATAGAAGAACTTTTTTCTCTTGCTGGTATGTGAAACTTGGTGGTATAAACTTAGCAACAATGTAATTAGCATAATCAGCATAGCATGGAGCAGTATGAGAAGCATTTATGACATTTAATTGCTCATCAAGAAAGCTATCATCAATAGGTAGTGGGTCATCAAGGACATTTTCTAACCTAGACAAGTTGTCTGCAACGGGGTTCTTAGCTCCTTTTCTATCAACAATATGCAAATCAAATTCTTGTAGCAAGAGAACCCATCTAATAAGTCTAGGTTTAGCATCTTTCTTTTCCATAAGATATTTAATAGCAGCATGATCAGTGTGAATAGTTACTTTAGAATCAACAATATAAGGTCGAAACTTACCACAAGCAAATACAACTGCTAAGAATTCTTTTTCAGTAGTAGCATAATTTCTTTGAGCATTGTCTAGAGTTTTACTAGCATATTGAATAACATTTAGTTTCTTATCAACTCTTTGTCCTAGAACAGCACCTACAACATAATCACTAGCATCACACATAATTTCAAAGCGTAAATTCCAATCAGGTGGATGAACAATAGGTGCAGAGATCAATGCTTTCTTAAGTATTTCAAATGCTTCTACACAATCATCATCAAAGACAAATGGTATATCTTTTTGTAATAAATTAGTCAGAGGCCGAGAGATTTTTGAGAAGTCCTTAATGAACCTCCTATAAAAACCGGCATGACCAAGGAAGCTTCTTATACCTTTGATGTCCTTGGGACATGGCATCTTTTCAATAGCATCAACCTTGGCTTTATCAACTTCAATACCTCTTTCAGAAACTTTATGCCCCAAGACAATACCTTCATTAACCATAAAGTGGCACTTTTGCCAATTCAAGACAAGATTAGTTTCTTCACATCTCTGCAAAACTCGATCAAGGTTGCTCAAGCAATCATCAAAAGAAGATCCATAGACGGAAAAGTCGTCCATGAAAACCTCACAAATCTTTTCACAAAAGTCAGAGAATATAGCCATCATGCATCTTTGAAAGGTAGCAGGTGCATTACATAAACCAAAAGGCATACGTCTATAAGCAAAAGTACCAAAAGGGCATGTAAAAGTAGTCTTTGATTGATCTTTAGCTGACACGGGTATTTGAGAGAAACCAGAATAACCATCTAGAAAGCAAAAATGTGTATATTTAGATAATCTTTCTAGCATTTGATCGATAAAAGGTAAGGGGTACTTATCTTTTTTAGTAGCCTTATTTAATTTGTGGAAATCAATTACCATCCTATAACCTGTAATAATTCTTTGAGGAATCAATTCATCTTTATCATTAGGAACAACAGTAATACCTTCCTTCTTAGGGACACAATGGACAGGGCTTACCCATTGACTATCAGCAACGGGATAAATTATACCTGCCTCAAGGAGCTTTAGTATCTCCTTTCTTACCACTTCTTTCATTTTAGGATTCAGCCGGCGTTGATGATCACAAACTGGTTTAGCATCTTATTCCAAATTAATTTTATGTTGACATAGAGTGGGACTAATGCCCTTAAGATCATCAAGAGTATACCCAATAGCAGCATGGTGCTTCTTCAGAGTTTTCAATAATCTCTCTTCTTCATGTTCTGAAAGGTTAGCACTAATAATAACAGGGTATATCTTTTTTCTCATCAAGATCAACATATTTAAGAGTATCAGGTAACGGTTTAAGCTCGAACACGGGATCACCCTTGGGTGGAGGAGGATCCCCTAGGATTTCAATAGGTAAATTATTTTTCAGAATAGGTTCATGTTTAAAGAATACTTCATCTAATTCCCTTCTTTCATTCATAAACATATCGTTTTCATGGTCTAGCAAGTAGTGTTCTAAAGGATCACTAGGAGGTATGGCAATATAAGTAAGACCAATAATTTCATCCTTACTAGGGAATTCTTCTTCACGGTGTTGTCTACTAAATTTAGAAAAATTAAATTCATGAGTCATATCATCTAAACCGATAGTAACAACATCTCTTTTGCAATCTATGGTAGCATTAACAGTATTTAAGAAGGGTCTACCAAATATAATGGGACAAAAGCTATCTTGTGAGGAACCAAGAACAAGAAAATCAGCAGGATATTTAGTTTTCCCACACAAGACTTCAACATCTCTAACAATTCCCATTGGTGAAATAGTATCTCTATTGGCAAGTTTAATTGTGACATCAACATCTTCCATCTCAGTAGGTGCAATATCATGCATAACTTCTTTGTATAAGGAGTAAGGTATTGCACTAGCACTAGCACCCATATCACATAAGCCATGATAACAATGATCTCCTATTTTAACAGAAATAACAGGCATGCCTACTACAGGTCTAGGTTTATCTTTATCACGGGGTTTAGCAATTCTAGCAGTTTCATTACAAAAATAAATAACATGCCCATCAATATTATTAGACAAGAGATCTTTAACAATAGCAATATTAGGTTCAACTTTAACTTGCTCAGGAGGTGTATATGTTTTAATATTGCTTTTACGAATCACAGTTGAAGCTTTAGCATGATCCTTTATCCTAACAGGGAAAGGTGGTTTCTCAACATAAGAAGTAGGTACAATAGGATCATTATAAGTAATAGTCTTTTCTTCAACTTTAATAGGTGCAGCTACTTTTACTTCTATGGGAGGATGATATTTAAACCACTTCTCCTTGGGGAGATCAACATAAGTAGCAAAAGATTCACAGAAAGAAGCTACTATCTCAGAGTCAAGTCCATATTTAGTGCTAAATTTACGAAAAATATCGGTATCCATAAAAGATTTAACACAATCAAAACTAGGTGTCATACCTGACTCCTTACCATTGTCGAGGTCCCAATCTTCAGAGTTGCGTTTAATACTTTCCAATAAATCCCATTTTAATTCAATAGTCTTCATCATAAAAGAGCCAGCACAAGAAGTATCAAGCATGGTGCGATTGTTACCAGAAAGCCGAGCATAAATTTTTTGAATAATCATTTCTCTTGAGAGCTCATGATTGGGGCATGAATATAACATTGATTTCAGCCTCCCCCAAGCTTGAGCGATGCTTTCTCCTTCGTGAGGCCAAAAATTATATATATAATTGCGATCACGATGAACAAGATGCATAGGATAAAACTTCTGATGAAATTCCAATTTCAATCGTTTGTAATTCCAAGACCTCATATCATCACATAGCCTATACCATGTCGATGCATCTCCCCTCAAAGATAAGGGAAAGACCTTCTTCTTAACAACATCTCCGGGTACACCTGCAAGCTTAAATAATCCACAAACTTGATCCACATATATCAGATGTTCATCAGGATGTTTTGTTCCATCTCCTAGAAAAGGATTAGCTAGCAGTTTTTCTATCATACCCGAAGGAACTTCAAAGCAAGCATTTTCATTTTCATTTTCATTTTCAGTAGGTTCAGTAGGTTAAGGAGAAACTCTTTGCTCTATTGGTCGGGGTGAAGATACCCCGAACAAGACCCTCAGAGGATTACCTTCCATGGTAACAAGTGACAGTAAATTTCAGCACACGATATAAATTTTTCCTTACCAAATTCCACCTACCAAAGGCACTTCACTCCCCGAAAACGGTGCCAGAAAAGAGTCTTGATGACCCACAAGTATAGGGGATCTATCGTAGTCCTTTCGATAAGTAAGAGTGTCGATCCCAACAAGGAGCAGAAGGAAATGATAAGCGGTTTCCAGCAAGGTATTCTCTACAAGTACTGAAATAAGTGGTAACAGATAGTTTTGTGATAGGATAATTTGTAATGAGCAACAAGTAACAAAAGTAAATAAAGTGCAGCAAGGTGGCCCAATCCTTTTGTAGCAAAGGACAACCCTGGACAAACTCTTATATGATGTAAAGCGCTCCCGAGGACACATGTGAATATCGTCAAGCTAGTTTTCATCACGTTCATATGATTCGTGTTCGGTACTTTGATAATTTGGTATGTGGGTGGACCGATGCTTGGGTGTTGTCCTTACTTGGACAAACATCCCACTTATGATTAACCTCTATTGCAAGCATCCGCAAATACAACAAAAGTATTAAGGTAAACCTAACCATAGCATGAAACATATGGATCCAAATCAGCCCCTTACGAAGCAACGCATAAACTAGGGTTTAAGCTTCTGTCACTCTAGCAACCCATCATTTACTTATTACTTCCCAATGCCTTCCTTTAGGCCCAAATAATGGTGAAGTGTCATGTAGTCGATGTTCACATAACACCACTAGAGGAGAGACAACATACATCTCATCAAAATATCGAATGAATACCAAATTCACATGACTACTAATAGCAAGAGTTCTCCCATGTCCTGAGGAACAAAAGTAACTACTCACAAAGCATAAACATGTTCATAATCAGAGGTGTATTAATATGCATATAGGATCTGAACATATGATCTTCCACCAATTAAACCAACTAGCATCAACTACAAGGAGTAATTAACACTACTAGCAACCTACTAGCACCAATCCCAGACTTGGAGACAATAATTGGATACAAGAGATGAACTAGGGTTTTGAGATGAGATAGTGCTGATGAAGATGTTGATGGAGATTGCCCTCTACCGATGAGAGGAGCATTGGTGATGACGATGGCGATAATTTCCCCCTCTGGGAGGGAAGTTTCCCCGGCAGAACAGCTCCGCCAGAGCCCTAGATTGATTCCGCCAAGGTTCCGCCTCGTGGCGGCAGAGTTTCATCCGAGAAGATGGCTTATGATTTTTTTTCCCATCGAAAGACTCCATATAGCAGAAGATGGCCACCGGAGGGCCACCAGGGGGCCCACGAGGTAGGGGCGCGCCCCGGGGGGGTAGGGCGCGCCCCCCACCCTCGTGGGAAGGGTCTGGCTGGAGGAAATATGCCCTAGAGGCAATAATAAATTTATTATTTATTTCCTTATATGATGATAAATGTTTATTATTCATGCTAGAATTGTATTAACCGGAAACATAATACATGTGTGAATACATAGACCAACAGAGTGTCACTAGTATGCCTCTACTTGACTAGCTCGTTAATCAAAGATGGTTATGTTTCCTAACCATGAACAAAGAGTTGTTATTTGATTAACGAGGTCACATCATTAGTTGAATGATCTGATTGACATGACCCATTCCATTAGCTTAGCACCCGATCATTTAGTATGTTGCTATTGCTTTCTTCATGACTTATACATGTTCCTATAACTATGAGATTATGCAACTCCCGTTTATCGGAGGAACACTTTGGGTACTACCAAACGTCACAACGTAACTGGGTGATTATAAAGGAGTACTACAGGTGTCTCCAATGGTAGATGTTGGGTTGGCGTATTTCGAGATTAGGGTTTGTCACTCCAATTGTCGGAGAGGTATCTCTGGGCCCTCTCGGTAATGCACATCACATAAGCCTTGCAAGCACTGCAACTAATATGTTAGTTATGAGATGATGTATTACGGAACGAGTAAAGAGACTTGCCGGTAACGAGATTGAACTAGGTATTGGATACCGACGATCAAATCTCGGGCAAGTAACATACCGATGACAAAGGGAACAACGTATGTTGTTATGCGGTCTGACCGATAAAGATCTTCGTAGAATATGTAGGAGCCAATATGGGCATCCAGGTCCCGCTATTGGTTATTGACCGGAGACGTGTCTCGGTCATGTCTACATTGTTCTCGAACCGTAGGGTCCGCACGCTTAACATTACGATGACAGTTATTATGAGTTTATGCATTTTGATGTACCGAAGGTTGTTCGGAGTCCCGGATGAGATCACGGACATAACGAGGAGTCTCGAAATGGTCGAGACGTAAAGATTGATATATTGGAAGCCTATGTTTGGACATAGGAAGTGTTCCGGGTGAAATCGGGATTTTACCGGAATACCGGGAGGGTTACCGGAACCCCCCGGGAGACTAATGGGCCTATTGGGCCTTAGTGGAAAAGAGAAAAGGGGCAGCCCACAGCTGGCCGCCCCCCCCCCCTTCCCCAAGTCCTAGTAGGACTAGGAGAAGGGGCCGGCCCCCCTCTCTCTCCTTTCCCCCTTGAGAGTCCTAGTTGGAATAGGATTGGAGGGGGGAGTCCTACTCCCGGTAGGAGTAGGACTCCCCCTGTGCCTCCCTCTCTCTGGCCGGCCAGCCCCCCTCCCTCCAACCTTTATATACGGGGGCAGGGGACACCCCAAGACACACAAGTTGATCCTTGAGATCGTTCCTTAGCCGTGTGCGGTGCCCCCTGCCACCAAATTCCACCTCGATCATACCGTTGTAGTGCTTAGGCGAAGCCCTGCGTCGGTAGTACATCAAGATCATCACCACGCCGTCGTGCTGACGGAACTCTTCCTCGACGCTTTGCTGGATCGGAGCCCGAGGATCATCATCGAGCTGAACGTGTGCTAAGAACTCGGAGGTGCCGGAGTAACGGTGCTTGGATCGGTCGGATCGGGAAGAAGATGTACGACTACTTCCTCTACGTTGTGTGATCGCTTCCGCAGTCGGTCTGCGTTGGTACGTAGACAACACTCTCCCCTCTCGTTGCTGTGCATCACCATGATCTTGCGTGTGCGTAGGAAAATTTTCGAAATTACTGCGTTCCCCAATAGTGGCATCCGAGCCTAGGTTTTATGGTTTGATGTTATTTGCACGAGTAGAACACAAGTGAGTTGTGGGCGATACAAGTCATACTGCCTACCAGCATGTCATACTTTGGTTCGGCGGTATTGTTGAGTGAGACGATCCGGACCAACCTTACGCGTACTCTTACGCGAGACCGGTTCCCTCGACGTGCTTTGCACATAGATGGCTTGCGGAAGACTGTCTCTCCAACTTTAGTTGAACCAAGTGTGACTACGCCCGGTCCTTGAGAAGGTTAAAACGGAGTCTATTTGACGAACTATCGTTGTGGTTTTGATGCGTAGGTGAGATGAGTTCTTACTTAAGCCCGTAGCAGCCACGTAAAACTTGCAACAACAAAGTACAGGACGTCTAACTTGTTTTTGCAGGGTATGTTGTGATGTGATATGGTCAAGGCATGATGCTGATTTTATTGTATGAGATGATCATGTTTTGTAACCGAGTTATCGGCAACTGGCAGGAGCCATATGGTTGTCGCTTTATTGTATGCAATGCAATCGCGATGTAATTCTTTACTTTATTACTAAGCGGTAGTGATAGTCGTGGAAGCATAAGATTGGCGAGACGACAACGATGCTACGATGGAGATCAAGGTGTCGCGCCGGTGACGATGGTGATCATGACGGTGCTTCGGAGATGGAGATCACAAGCACAAGATGATGATGGCCATATCATATCACTTATATTGATTGCATGTGATGTTTATCCTTTTATGCATCTTATCTTGCTTTGATTGACGGTAGCATTATAAGATGATCTCTCACTAAATTATCAAGAAGTGTTCTCCCTGAGTATGCACCGTTGCCAAAGTTCGTCGTGCCCAGACACCACATGATGATCGGGTGTGATAAGCTCTACGTCCAAATACAACGGATGCAAAACAGTTGCACACGCAGAATACTCAGGTTATACTTGACGAGCCAAGCATATACAGATATGGCCTCGGAACACGGAGACCGAAAGGTCGAGCGTGAATCATATAGTAGATATGATCAACATAACGATGTTCACCATTGAAAACTACTCCATCTCACGTGATGATCGGTTATGGTTTAGTTGATTTGGATCACGTGATCACTTAGAGGATTAGAGGGATGTCTATCTAAGTGGGAGTTCTTAAGTAATTTGATTAACTGAACTTAAACTTATCATGAACTTAGTACCTGATAGTATCTTGCTTGTTTATGTTGATCGTTGATAGATGGCTCGTGCTGTTGTTCCGTTAAATTTTAATGCGTTCCTTGAGAAAGCAAAGTTGAAAGATGATGGTAGCAATTACACGGACTGGGTCCGTAACCTGAGGATTATCCTCATTGCTGCACAGAAGAATTACGTCCTGGAAGCACCGCTGGGTGACAGGCCTGCTGCTGGAGCAACGCCAGATGTTATGAACGTCTGGCAGAGCAAAGTTGATGACTACTCGATAGTTCAGTGTGCCATGCTTTACGGCTTAGAATCGGGACATCAACGATGTGTTGAACGTCATGGTGCATATGAGATGTTCCAGGAGTTGAAGTTAATATTTCAAGCAAATGCCCGAATTGAGAGATATGAAGTCTCCAATAAGTTCTATAGCTGCAAGATGGAGGAGAACAGTTCTGTCTGTGAGCATATACTCAAAATGTCTGGGTATAATAATCACTTGATTCAGATGGGAGTTAATCTTCCAGATGACTGCGTCATTGACAGAATTCTCCAATCACTGCCACCAAGCTACAAGAGCTTCGTGATGAACTATAATATGCAAGGGATGAACAAGACTATTCCCGAGCTCTTCGCAATGCTGAAAGCTGCGGAGGTAGAAATCAAGAAGGAGCATCAAGTGTTGATGGTTAGCAAAACCACTAGTTTCAAGAAAAAGGGCAAAGGGAAGAAGAAGGGAAACTTCAAGAAGAACAGCAAGCAAGTTGCTGCTCAGGAGAAGAAACCCAAGTCTGGACCTAAGCCTGAAATTGAGTGCTTCTACTGCAAGCAGACTGGTCACTGGAAGCGGAACTGCCCCAAGTATTTGGCGGATAAGAAGGATGGCAAAGTGAACAAAGGTATATGTGATATACATGTTATTGATGTGTACCTTACTAGAGCTCGCAGTAGCACCTGGGTATTTGATACTGGTTCTGTTGCTAATATTTGCAACTCGAAACAGGGACTACGGAATAAGCGGACGCTAGCAAAGGACGAGGTGACGATGCGCGTGGGAAATGGTTCCAAAGTCGATGTGATCGCGGTCGGCACGCTACCTCTACATCTACCTTCGGGATTAATATTAGACCTAAATAATTGTTATTTGGTGCCAGCGTTAAGCATGAACATTATATCTGGATCTTGTTTGATGCGAGACGGTTATTCATTTAAATCAGAGAATAATGGTTGTTCTATTTATATGAGTAATATCTTTTATGGTCATGCACCTTTGAAGAGTTGTCTATTCTTGTTGAATCTCGATGATAGTGATACACATATTCATAATGTAGAAGCCAAAAGATGCAAAGTTAATAATGATAGTGCAACTTATTTGTGGCACTGCCGTTTAGGTCATATCGGTGTAAAGCGCATGAAGAAACTCCATACTGATGGGCTTTTGGAACCACTTGATTATGAATCACTTGGTACTTGCGAACCGTGCCTCATAGGCAAGATGACTAAAACACCGTTCTCCGGTACTATGGAGAGAGCAACAGATTTATTGGAAATCATACATACCGATGTATGTGGTCCGATGAATATTGAGGCTCGTGGGGGATATCGTTATTTTCTCACCTTCACAGATGATTTAAGCAGATATGGGTATATCTACTTAATGAAACATAAGTCTGAAACATTTGAAAAGTTCAAAGAATTTCAGAGTGAGGTTGAAAATCATCGTAACAAGAAAATAAAGTTTCTACGATCTGATCATGGAGGAGAATATTTGAGTTACGAGTTTGGTGTACATTTGAAAAATTGTGGAATAGTTTCGCAACTCATGCCACCCGGAACACCACAGCGTAATGGTGTGTCCGAATGTCGTAATCGTACTTTACTAGATATGGTGCGATCTATGATGTCTCTTACTGATTTACCGCTATCGTTTTGGGGTTATGCTTTAGAGACGGCCGCATTCACGTTAAATAGGGCACCATCAAAATCCGTTGAGACGACACCTTATGAACTGTGGTTTGGCAAGAAACCAAAGTTGTCGTTTCTTAAAGTTTGGGGCTGCGATGCTTATGTGAAAAAGCTTCAACCTGATAAGCTCGAACCCAAATCGGAGAAATGTGTCTTCATAGGATATCCAAAGGAAACTATTGGATACACCTTCTATCACAGATCCGAAGGCAAGACTTTTGTTGCTAAATTCGGAAACTTTCTAGAGAAGGAGTTTCTCTTGAAAGAAGTTAGTGGGAGGAAAGTAGAACTTGACGAGGTAACTGTACCTGCTCCCTTATTGGAAAATAGTACACCACAGAAAACTGTTTCTGCGACACCTATACCAATCAGTGAGGAAGCTAATGATGATGATCATGAAGCTTCAGGACAAGATACTACTGAACCACGTAGATCAACCAGAGTGAGATCCGCACCAGAGTGGTACGGTAATCCAGTTCTGGAAGTCATGCTACTAGATCATGATGAACCTACAAACTATGAAGAAGCGATGGTGAGCCCAAATTCCGCAAAGTGGCTTGAGGCCATGAAATTTGAGATGGGATCCATGTATGAAAACAAAGTATGGACTTTGGTTGACTTGCCCGATGATCGGCAAGCAATTGAGAATAAATGGATCTTCAAGAAAAAGACTGACGCTGACGGTAATATTACTGTCTATAAAGCTCGACTTGTCGCGAAAGGTTTTCGACAAGTTCAAGGGATTGACTACGATGAGACCTTCTCACCCGTAGCGATGCTTATGTCCGTCAGAATTATGTTAGCAATTTCCGCATTTTATGATTATGAAATATGGCAGATGGATGTCAAAACTGCATTCCTGAATGGATTTCTGGAAGAAGAGTTGTATATGATACAACCAGAAGGTTTTGTCGATCCAAAGGGAGCTAACAAAGTATGCAAACTCCAGCGATCCATTTATGGACTGGTGCAAGCATCTCGGAGTTGGAATAAACGCTTTGATAGTGTGATCAAAGCATTTGGCTTTATACAGACTTTTGGAGAAGCCTGTATTTACAAGAAAGTGAGTGGGAGATCTGTAGCATTTCTAATATTATATGTGGATGACATATTGCTGATTGGAAATGATATAGAATTTCTAGATAGCATAAAGGGATACTTGAATAAAAGTTTTTCGATGAAAGACCTCGGGGAAGCTGCTTACATATTAGCCATAAAGATCTATAGAGATAGATCAAAACGCTTAATTGGACTTTCACAGAGCACATACCTTGACAAGATTTTGAAGAAGTTCAAAATGGATCAAGCAAAGAAAGGGTTCTTGCCTGTGTTACAAGGTGTGAAGTTGAGTCAGACTCAATGCCCGACCACTGCAGAAGATAGAGAGAAAATGAAAGATGTTCCCTATGCTTCAGCCATAGGCTCTATCATGTATGCAATGCTGTGTACCAGACCTGATGTGTGCCTTGCTATAAGTTTAGCAGGGAGGTACCAAAGTAATCCAGGAATGGATCACTGGACAGCGGTCAAGAACATCCTGAAATACCTGAAAAGGACTAAGGATATGTTTCTCGTATATGGAGTTGACAAAGAGCTCACCGTAAGAGGTTACGTTGATGCAAGCTTTGACACTGATCCGGACGATTCTAAATCGCAAACCGGATACGTGTTTACTTTAAATGGTGGAGCTGTCAGTTGGTGCAGTTCTAAACAAAGCGTCGTAGCGGGATCTACATGTGAAGTGGAGTACATAGCTGCTTCAGAAGCAGCAAACGAAGGAGTCTGGATGAAGGAGTTCATATCCGATCTAGGTGTCATACCTAGTGCATCGGGTCCAATGAAAATCTTCTGTGACAATACTGGTGCAATTGCCTTGGCAAAGGAATCCAGATTTCACAAAAGGACCAAACACATCAAGAGACGCTTCAACTCCATCCAGGATTTAGTCCAGGTGGGAGACATAGAGATTTGCAAGATACATACGGATCTGAATGTTGCAGACCCGTTGACTAAGCCTCTTCCACGAGCAAAACATGATCAGCACCAAAGCTCCATGGGTGTTAGAATCATTACTGTGTAATCTAGATTATTGACTCTAGTGCAAGTGGGAGACTGAAGGAAATATGCCCTAGAGGCAATAATAAAGTTATTATTTATTTCCTTATATCATGATAAGTGTTTATTATTCATGCTAGAATTGTATTAACCGGAAACATAATACATGTGTGAATACATAGACCAACAGAGTGTCACTAGTATGCCTCTACTTGACTAGCTCGTTAATCAAAGATGGTTATGTTTCCTAACCATGAACAAAGAGTTGTTATTTGATTAACGAGGTCACATCATTAGTTGAATGATCTGATTGACATGACCCATTCCATTAGCTTAGCACCCGATCGTTTAGTATGTTGCTATTGCTTTCTTCATGACTTATACATGTTCCTATAACTATGAGATTATGCAACTCCCGTTTATCGGAGGAACACTTTGGGTACTACCAAACGTCACAACGTAACTGGGTGATTATAAAGGAGTACTACAGGTGTCTCCAATGGTAGATGTTGGGTTGGCGTATTTCGAGATTAGGGTTTGTCACTCCGATTGTCGGAGAGGTATCTCTGGGCCCTCTCGGTAATGCACATCACATAAGCCTTGCAAGCACTGCAACTAATATGTTAGTTATGAGATGATGTATTACGGAACGAGTAAAGAGACTTGCCGGTAACGAGATTGAACTAGGTATTGGATACCGACGATCGAATCTCGGGCAAGTAACATACCGATGACAAAGGGAACAACGTATGTTGTTATGCGGTCTGACCGATAAAGATCTTCATAGAATATGTAGGAGCCAATATGGGCATCCAGGTCCCGCTATTGGTTATTGACCGGAGACGTGTCTCGGTCATGTCTACATTGTTCTCGAACCGTAGGGTCCGCACGCTTAACGTTACGATGACAGTTATTATGAGTTTATGCATTTTGATGTACCGAAGGTTGTTCAGAGTCCCGGATGAGATCACGGACATAACGAGGAGTCTCGAAATGGTCGAGACGTAAAGATTGATATATTGGAAGCCTATGTTTGGACATAGGAAGTGTTCCGGGTGAAATCGGGATTTTACCGGAATACCGGGAGGGTTACCGGAACCCCCCGGGAGACTAATGGGCCTATTGGGCCTTAGTGGAAAAGAGAAAAGGGGCAGCCCACAGCTGGCCGCCCCCCCCCCCCCTTCCCCAAGTCCTAGTAGGACTAGGAGAAGGGGCCGGCCCCCCTCTCTCTCCTTTCCCCCTTGAGAGTCCTAGTTGGAATAGGATTGGAGGGGGGAGTCCTACTCCCGGTAGGAGTAGGACTCCCCCTGCGCCTCCCTCTCTCTGGCCGGCCAGCCCCCCTCCCTCCAACCTTTATATACGGGGGCAGGGGACACCCCAAGACACACAAGTTGATCCTTGAGATCGTTCCTTAGCCGTGTGCGGTGCCCCCTGCCACCAAATTCCACCTCGATCATACCGTTGTAGTGCTTAGGCGAAGCCCTGCGTTGGTAGTACATCAAGATCGTCACCACGCCGTCGTGCTGACGGAACTCTTCCTCGACGCTTTGCTGGATCGGAGCCCGAGGATCGTCATCGAGCTGAACGTGTGCTAAGAACTCGGAGGTGCCGGAGTAACGGTGCTTGGATCGGGAAGAAGACGTACGACTACTTCCTCTACGTTGTGTGATCGCTTCCGCAGTCGATCTGCGTTGGTACGTAGACAACACTCTCCCCTCTCATTGCTGTGCATCACCATGATCTTGCGTGTGCGTAGGAAAATTTTCGAAATTACTGTGTTCCCCAACAGTGGCCCCCTGGTGAGGTTCTTGCGCTCAGTATTTTTTATATATTTGGAAAACATCATCCGTGAAGTTTCAGGACTTTTGGAGCTGTGCAGAATAGGTCTCTAATATTTGCTCCTTTTCCAGCCCAGAATCCCAGCTGTCGGCATTCTCCCTCTTTATGTAAACCTTGTAAAATAAGAGATAATAGGCATAAGTATTGTGACATAATGTGTAATAATAGCCCATAATGCAATAAATATTGATATAAAAACATGATGCAAAATGGACGTATCAGAATTCTTAGAGCAAGGTACTACACAGACGGCTCCATTCTCAATACCACTTGCCCAGAGGGGGGTCGTTCACTTTTAGGAGCATCCTTCATGTTGGGGAACGCAGTAATTTCAAATTTTTCCTACGCACACGCAAGATCATGGTGATGCATAGAAACGAGAGGGAAGAGTGTTGTCCTTGTACCCTCATAGACCGTAAGTGGAAGCGTTATGACAACACGGTTGATGTAGTCGTACGTCTTCACGATCGATCGATCCTAGTACCGAAGGTACGACACCTCCACGACCTGCACACGTTCGGCTCGGTGACGTCCCACGAACTCACAATCCAGTAGAGTGTCGAGGGAGAGCTTCGTCAGCACGATGAGATGATGGCGGTGATGATGATGCTACCGGAACAGGGATTCACCTAAGCACCACTATGATATGACCGAGGTGGATTATGGTGGAGGGGGGCACCGCACACGGCTAAGAGATCAATGATCAACTTGTGTGTCTATGGGGTGCCCCCTCCCCCGTATATGAAGGAGTGGAGGAGGGGGAGGGGGCTGGCCTCCTAGGCGCGCCCCAAAGAGAGTCCTACTCCCATCGGGAGTAGGATTCCCCCCTTCCCTAGTTGGATTAGGAGAGAAGGAAGGGGGAGGAAGGAGGAAGGAAAGGGGGGGCTCCCATTTCGGATTGGTCTGGGGGCGCCCCTCCTTTTCTCCTTTCTCCTCTCTCCCACTATGGGGCCAATAAGGCCCATATACCTCCCGAGGGGTTCTGGTAACCTCCCGGTACATCGGTAAATGCCCGATCTCACCCGGAACCATTTCGATGTCCAAATATAGTCGTCCAATACATTGATCTTTATGTCTCGACCATTTCGAGACTCCTCGTCATGTCCCCGATCTCATCCGAGGCTCCGAACAAACTTCGGTTATCAAATCACACAACTCATAATACAAATCATCATCGAACGTTAAGCGTGCGGACCCTACGGGTTCGAGAACTATGTAGACATGACCGAGACACATCTCCGGTCAATAACCAATAGCGGAACCTGGATGCTCATATTGGCTCCTACATATTCTACAAAGATCTTTATCGGTCAAACCGCATAACAACATACATTGTTCCCTTCGTCATCGTTATGTTACTTGCCCGAGATTCGATCGTCGGTATCTCAATACCTAGTTCAATCTTGTTACCGGCAAGTCTCTTTACACATTCCGTAATGCATCATCCGGTAACTAACTCATTAGTCACATTGCTTGCAAGGCTTATAGTGATGTGCATTACAGAGAGGGCCCAGAGATACCCCTCCGATACTCGGAGTGACAAATCCTAATCTCGATCTACACCAACTCAACAAACACCACCAGAGACACTTGTAGAGCATCTTTATAGTCACCAAGTTATGTTGTGACATTTGATAGCACACTAAGTGTTCCTTCGGTATTCGGGAGTTGCATGATCTCATAGTCATAGGAGCATGTATAAGTTATGTAGAAAGCAATAGCAACAAACTAAATGGTCATCGTGCTAAGCTAACGGATGGGTCAAGTCAATCACATCATTCTCTAATGATGTGATCCCATTAATCAAATGACAACTCATGTCTATGGTTAGGAAACATAACCATCATTGATTCAATGAGCTAGTCAAGTAGAGGCAAACTAGTGACACTCTGTTTGTCTATGTATTCACACATGTACTAAGTTTCCAGTTAATACAATTCTAGCATGAATAATAAAAATTTGTCATGATATAAGGAAATATAAATAACAACTTTATTATTGCCTCTAGGGCATATTTCCTTCAGTCTCCCACTTGCACTAGAGTCAATAATCTAGATTACATTGTAATGATTCTAACACCCATGGAGTCTTGGTGTTGATCATGTTTTGCTCGTGAGAGAGGCTTAGTCAACAGGCCTGCGACATTCAGATCCATATGTATCTTGCAAATCTCTATGTCTCCCTCCTTGACTTGATCACCGATGGAATTGAAGCGTCTCTTGATGTGCTTGGTTCTCTTGTGAAATCTGGATTCCTTTGTTGTCAGGGATATACCCCGCAGTATGACCCGGCCGGAAATATGACCCGGTCGGACTTGGTGGCTTACTTAAGACCCAGTTGACACTTGGCGATTCACTGATGAGTCACCCTGACCAGACGGTTTACAAGAAACCCACTTGAACATTATGACTCACTGGTAACCCGGCGGGCGGGACAGACGGATGACAAGGCCCAAGGCCCAGAAGGCTGGTTTATGTTAATAGTGGGCCAGTTTAAAAGGAAAGGCGTGAGGAATATTTCCCTTACAAGGAGTCAAGACCCGGACTTGTATCCGATTTGTATTAGAAGGTAGACTAGTCCTAATCCTAATAGGACTCCACATGTAACCCACCCCTCTAACTTTTATAAGGAGGGGCAGGGCTCCCCAAGAGGGGGAGGCAAGAAACAATCTTAAGATTAGACACAACTAGGAGAGCCGATTTACCGCGACTCCCTGATGAGCATAATGAGACCTAGCCACAAACAGCATGTAGGGTTATTACCGAATGATGTTTCTCGGGGCCCGAAGCTTTGTAAATCCTCGTCTTGTGAGTTGCATTTCTCGATTTCGACCAACCCCTTTAAGCTAACTACATTGTGATGGCTCCACGACTAAGTCCTCACACTAGGACATCTGTCGTGACAAAACCACGGCATTTGCCAAGGTAATTGCACCAGTATTGTCACAAAAGATTTTCATTGGACCCGATGCACTAGGTATGACACCTAGATCAGATATGAACTCCTTCATCTAGACTCATTCATTTGCTGCTTCCGAAGCAGCTATGTATTCCGCCTCACACGTAGATCCCGCCATGATGCTCTGCTTGGAACTGCACCAATTGATAGCTCCACCATTTAATAAAAACACGTATCCAGTTTGTGACTTAGAGTCATCCGGATCAGTGTCAAAGCTTGCATCGACATAACCCTTTACGATGAGCTCTTTGTCACCTCCATACACGAGAAACATATACTTAGTCTTTTTCAGGTATTTCAGGATATTCTTGACCGCTGTCCAGTGATCCACTCCTGGATTACTTTGGTACCTCCCTGCTAAACTAATAGCAAGGCACACATCAGGTCTGGTACATAGCATTGCATACATGATAGAGCCTATGGCTAAAGCATAGGGAACACCTTTCATTTTCTCTCTATCTTCTGCAGTGGTCGGGCATTGAGTCTGACTCAACTTCACACCTTCTAATACAGGCAAGAACCCTTTCTTTGCCTGATCCATTTTGAACTTCTTCAAAACTTTATCAAGGTATGTGCTTTTTGAAAGTCCAATTAAGCGTATTGATCTATCTCTATAGATCTTGATGCCCAATATATAAGCAGCTTCACTGAGGTCCTTCATTGAAAAATTCTTATTCAAGTATCCTTTTATGCTATTTAGAAATTTAGTATCATTTCCGATCAACAATATGTCATCTACATATAATATCAGAAATGCTACGGAGCTCCCACTCACTTTCTTGTAAATACAGGCTTCTCCAAAAGTATAAAACCATAGGCTTTGATCACACTATCAAAGCGTATATTCCAACTCCGAGAGGCTTGCACCTGTCCATAAATGGATCGCTGGAGCTTGCGCACTTTGTTAGCACCTTTTGGATCGACAAAACCTTCTGTTTCCATCATATACAACTCTTCTTTAAGATATCCATTAAGGAATGCAGTTTTTACTTCCATTTGCCAAATTTCATAATCATAAAATGCGGCAATTGCTAACATGATTCGGACGGACTTAAGCATCGCTACGGGTGAGAAGGTCTCATCGTAGTCAACTCCTTGAACTTGTCGAAAACATTTTCCAACAAGTCGAGCTTTGTAGACAGTAATATTACTGTCATCGTCAATCTTCCTCTTGAAGATCCATTTATTCTCTATGGCCTGCCGATCATCGGGCAAGTCAACCAAAGTCCATACTTTGTTCTCATACATGGATCCCATCCCAGATTTCATGGCCTCAAGCCATTTTGCGGAATCTGGGCTCATCATCACTTCCTCATAGTTCATAGGTTCGTCATGGTCAAGTAACATGACTTCCAGAACAGGATCACCATACCACTCTGGTGCGGATCTTACTCTGGTTGACCTACGAGGTTCGGCAGTAACTTGATTAGAAGTTTCATGATCATCATCATTAGCTTCCTCACTTACTGGTGTAGGAATCACTGGAGCTGATTTCAGTGATGAACTACTTTCCAATAAGGGAGAAGGTACAATTACCTCATCAAGTTCTACTTTCCTCCCACTCACTTCTTTCGAGAGGAACTCCTTCTCCAGAAAGGATCCATTCTTAGCAACGAATATCTTGCCTTCGGATCTGTGATAGAAGGTGTACCCAACAGTCTCCTTTGGGTATCCTATGAAGACACATTTCTCCAATTTGGGTTCGAGCTTATCAGGTTGAAGCTTTTTCACATAAGCATCGCAGCCCCAAACGTTAAGAAATGAGAACTTGGGTTTCTTGCCAAACCACAGTTCATAAGGTGTCGTCTCAACGGATTTAGATGGTGCCCTATTTAACGTGAATGTAGTCGTCTCTAAAGTATAACCCCAAAACGATAGCGGTAAATCACTGAGAGACATCATAGATCACACCATATCTAATAAAGTGCGGTTACGACATTCGGACACACCATTATGTTGTGGTGTTCCAGATGGCGTGAGTTGCGAAACTATTTCGCATTGTTTCAAATGAAGACCAAACTCATAACTCAAATATTCTCCTCCACGATCAGATCATAGAAACTTTATTTTCTTGTTACGATGATTTTCCACTTCACTATGAAATTCTTTTAACTTTTCAAATGTTTCAGACTTATGTTTCATTAAGTAGATATACCCATATCTGCTCAAATCATCTGTGAAGGTGAGAAAATAACAATATCCGCCGTGAGCCTCAATGTTCATTAGACCACATACATCAGTATGTATGATTTCCAATAACTCTATTGCTCACTCCATTGTTCCGGAGAATAGAGTTCTAGTCATCTTGCCCATGAGGCATGGTTCACAAGTACCAAGTGATTCATAATCAAGTGATTCCAGAAGTCCATCAGAATGGAGTTTCTTCATGCGCTTTACACCAATATGACCTAAACGGTAGTGCCACAAATAAGTTGCACTATCATTATCAACTCTGCATCTTTTGGCTTCAATACTATGAACATGTGTCATCAAGATTTAGTAAAAATAGACCACTCATCAAGGGTTCATGACCATAAAAGATATTATGCATATAAATAGAACAACCATTATTCTTTGATTTAAATGAATAACCATCTCGCATCAAATAAGATCCAGATATAATGTTCATGCTCAACGCTGGCACCAAATAACAATTATTTAGGTCTAAAACTAATCCCGAAGGTAGATGTAGAGGTAGCGTGCCGACGGCGATCACATTGACTTTGGAACCATTTCCCACGCACATCGTCACCTCGTCCTTAGCCAATCTTCTCTTAATCCATAGCCCTGTTTCGAGTTGCAAATATTAGCAACAGAACCAGTATCAAATACCCAAGCGCTACTGCGAGCATTAGTAAGGTACACATCAATAACATGTATATCAAATATACCTTCACTTTGCCATCCTTCTTCTTCGCCAAATATTTGGGGTAGTTCCGCTTCCAGTGACCAATACCTTTGAAGTAGAAGCACTCAGTCTCAGGTTTAGGTCCAGACTTGGGTTTCTTCACTTGAGCAGCTACTGGCTTATTGTTCTTCTTGAAGTTCCCCTTCTTCCCTTTACCCTTTTTCTTGAAACTGGTGGTCTTGTTAACCATCAACACTTGATGCTCCTTCTTGATTTCTACCTCCGCAGCCTTTAGCATTGCGAAGAGCTCAGGAATCGTCTTATCCCTCCCTTGCATATTATAGTTCATCATGAAGCTCTTGTAGCTTGGTGGCAGTGATTGAAGAACTCTGACAATGACACTATCATCAGGAAGATTAACTCCCAGTTGAGTCAAGTGGTTGTGGTACCCAGACATTCTGAGTATATGTTCACTGACAGAACTATTCTCCTCCATCTTGCAGCTGTAGAACTTATTGGAGACTTCATATCTCTCACTCCGGGTATTTGCTTGAAATATTAACTTCAACTCCTGGAACATCTCATATGCTCCATGATGTTCAAAACGTCGTTGAAGTCCTGGTTCTAAGCCGTAAAGAATGGCACACTGAACTATCGAGTAGTCATCCGTTTTGCTCTACCAGGTGTTCACAACATCTGGTGTTACTCCTGCAGCGGGTTTGTCACCTAGAGGTGCTTCCAGGACGTAATTCTTCTGTGCAGCAATGAGGATAATCCTCAAGTTACGGACCCAGTCCGTGTAGTTGCTACCATCATCTTTCAACTTAGCTTTCTCTAGGAACGCATTAAAATTCAACGAAACAACAGCACGGGCCATTATTTTGGTTTAACACCAATCTCGATGGTAGAGGGAGCGTGCGATGCTTGATCATATCAACATTGGAAACACTTCCAACACATATTGTCAACTCACCTTTAGCTAGTCTCCGTTTATTCCGTAGCTTTTATTTCGAGTTACTAACACTTAGCAACCGAACCGGTATCTAATACCCTGGTGCTACTAGGAGTACTAGTAAAGTACACATCAACACAATGTATATCCAATATACTTCTATCGACCTTGCCAGCCTTCTAATCTACCAAGTATCTAGGGTAATTCTGCTCCAGTGGTTGTTCCCCTTATTACGGAAGCACTTAGTCTCGCGTTTGGGTTCAACCTTGGGTCTCTTCACTAGAGCAGCACCTGAATTGCCGTTTCATGAAGTATCCCTTCTTGCCCTTGCCCTTCTTGAAACTAGTGGTTTCACCAACCATCAACAATTGATGCTCCTTCTTGATTTCTACTTTGGTGTCAAACATCGCGAATATCTCAAGGATCATCATATATGTCCCTGATATATTATAGTTCATCACGAAGCTCTAGCATCTTGGTGGTAATGACTTTGGAGAAAACATCACTATCTCATCTCGAAGATCAACTCCCACTCGATTCAAATGATTGTTGTACTCAGACAATCTGAGCACAAGCTCAACAATTGAGCTTTTCTCCTTAGTTGGTAGGCTAAGAAAATCGTCGGAGGTCTTATACCTCTTGACGTGGGCACGAGCCTGAAACTCCAATTTCAGCCCTCGAAACATCTCATATGTTTCGTGAAGTTTTCAAAACCGTCTTCGGTGCCTCAACTCTAAACCGTTTAACTGAACTATCACGTAGTTATCAAAACGTGTATGCCAGATGTTCGCAACATCCACAGACCACGTTCGAGGTTCAGCACACTGAGCGGTGCATTAAGGACATAAGCCTTCTATGAAGCAATGAGGACAATCCTCAGTTTACGGACCTAGTCCGCATAATTGCTACTATCAACTTTCAACTAAAATTTCTCTAGGAACATATCTAAACAGTAGAACTGAAGCGCGAGCTACGACATAATTTACAAAATCCTTTTGACTATGTTCAGGATAATTAAGTTCATCTTATGAACTCCCACTCAGATAGACATCCCTCTAGTCATCTAAGTGATTACATGATCCGAGTCAACTAGGCCGTGTCCGATCATCACGTGAGACGGACTAGTCAACATCGGTGAACATCTTCATGCTGATCGTATCTACCATACGACTCATGCTCGACCTTTCTGTCTTCTGTGTTCCGAGGCCATGTCTGTACACATGCTAGGCTCTTCAAGTCAACCTAAGTGTTTCGCGTGTGTAAATATGTCTTACACCCATTGTATGTGAACGTTAGGATCAAACACCCGATCATCACATGGTGCTTTGAAACAACGAACTGTCGCAACGGTGCACAGTTAGGGGGAACACTTTCTTGAAATTTTAAAGAGGGATCATCTTATTTACTACCGTTGTTCTAAGAAAATAAGATGTATAAACATGACAAACATCACATGCAATCAAATAGTGACATGATATGGCCAATATCATAGTGCTCCTTTTGATCTCCATCTTCGGGGCTCCATGATCATCATCGTCACCGGCATGACACCATGATCTCCATCATCGTGTCTTCATGAAGTTGTCTCGCCAACTATTACTTCTACTACTACAGCTAATGGTTAGCAATAAAGTAAAGTAATTACATGACGTTTATGTTGACACACAGGTCATAAATTAGGACAACTCCTATAGCTCCTGCCGGTTGTCATACTCATCGACATGCAAGTCGTGATTCCTATTACAAGAACATGATCAATCTCATACATCACATATATCATTCATCACCTCCTTTTGGCCATATCACATCACATGGCGTACCCTGCAAAAACAAGTTAGACGTCCTCTAATTGTTGTTTGCATGTTTTATGTGGCTGCTATGGGTTTCTAGCAAGAACGTTTCTTACCTACGCAAAACCACAACGTGATATGCCAATTGCTATTTACCCTTCATAAGGACCCTGTTCATCGAATCCGATCCGACTAAAGTGGGAGAGACAGACACCCGCCAGCCACCTTATGCAACTAGTGCATGTTTGTCGGTGGAACCGGTCTCACGTAAGCGTACGTGTAAGGTTGGTCCGGGCCGCTTCATCCCACAATGCCGCCGAATCAAGATTGGACTAGTAACGGTAAGCATATTGAACAAAATCAACGCCCACAACTACTTTGTGTTCTACTCATGCATAGAATCTACGCAATAGACCTAGCTCTGATACCACTGTTGGGGAACGTAGCAGAAATTCAAAATTTTCCTACGTGTCACCAAGATCTATCTATGGAGAGACTAGCAACGAGGGGAAGGAGAGTGCATCTACATACCCTTGTAGATCGCTAAGCGGAAGCGTTCAAGTGAACGGGGTTGATGGAGTCGTACTCGTCGTGATCCAAATCACCGATGATCCTAGTGCCGAATGGACGGCACCTCCGCGTTCAACACACGTACAGCCCGATGATGTCTCCCACGCCTTGATCCAGCAAGGAGAGAGGGAGAGGTTGAGGAAGACTCCATCCAGCAGCAGCACAATGGCGTGGTGGTGGTGGAGGAGCATGGCAATCCTGCAGGGCTTCGCCAAGCACCACGGGAGAGGAGAAGGACTTGGGAGAGGGGAGGGGCTGCACCAGAACATTAGTATGGCTGCCCTCCCACCCCCCACATATATATAGGGGCAAGGGAGAGGGGGTGAGGCGCAGCCTTGGCCCTTCCTCCAAGGAAGGGTGCGGCTAGTAGGAGTCCCTCCTCCCCAAGGCACCTCGGAGGTGCCTTCCCCCTTTAGGACTCTTCCTATCCCTCATCTCTTGGTGCATGGGCCTCTTGGGGCTGGTGCCCTTGGCCCATGTGGCCCCCCGGGGCAGGTGGCCCCACCCGGTGGGCCCCCGGGACCCTTCCGGTGGTCCCGGTACAATACCGATGACTCCGAAACTTGTCCCGATGGCCGAAATAGGACTTCCTATATATAAATCTTTACCTCCGGACCATTCCGGAACTCCTCGTGACGTCCGGGATCTCATCCGGGACTCCGAACAACATTCGGTAACCACATACAAACTTCCTTTATAACCCTAGCGTCATCGAACCTTAAGTGTGTAGACCCTACGGGTTCGGGAGACATGCAGACATGACCGAGACGTTCTCCGGTCAATAACCAACAGCGGGATCTGGATACCCATGTTGGCTCCCACATGTTCCACGATGATCTCATCGGATGAACCACGATGTCAAGGATTCGATCAATCCCGTATACAATTCCCTTTGTCTAGCGGTATGATACTTGCCCGAGATTCGATCGTCGGTATCCCGATACCTTGTTCAATCTCATTACCGGCAAGTCTCTTTACTCATTCCGTAACACATCATCCCGTGATCAACTCCTTGATCACATTGTGCACATTATGATGATTCCTTACCGAGTGGGCCCAGAGATACCTCTCCGTCACACGGAGTGACAAATCCCAGTCTCGATTCGCGCCAACCCAACAGACACTTTCGGAGATACCCGTAGTGTACCTTTATAGCCACCCAGTTACGTTGTGACGTTTGGCACACCCAAAGCATTCCTACGGTATCCGGGAGTTGCACAATCTCATGGTCTAAGGAAATGATACTTGACATTAGAAAAGCTTTAGCATACGAACTACATGATCTAGTGCTATGCTTAGGATTGGGTCTTGTCCATCACATCATTCTCCTAATGATGTGATCGCATTATCAACGACATCCAATGTCCATGGCCAGGAAACCGTAACCATCTATTGATCAACGAGCTAGTCAACTAGAGGCTTACTAGGGACATGGTGTTGTCTATGTATCCACACATGTATCTGAGTTTCATATCAATACAATTCCAGCATGGATAATAAACGATTATCATGAACAAGGAAATATAATAATAACTTATTTATTATTGCCTCTAGGGCATATTTCCAACACGATCATCACGTCAGATGGAGTAGTTTCCAATGGTGAACATCGCTATGTTGATCATATCTACTATATGATTCACGCTCGACCTTTCGGTCTTAGTGTTCCGAGGCCATATCTGCATATGCTTGGCTCGTCAAGTTTAACCCGAGTTTTTTGCATGTGTAAAACTGGCTTGCACCCATTGTATGTGAATGTAGAGCTTATCACACCCGATCATCACGTGGTGTATCGGCACGACGAACTGTAGTAACGGTGCATACTCAGGGAGAACACTTATACCTTGAAATTTAATGAGAGATCATCTTATAATGCTACCGTCAAACTAAGAAAAATAAGATGCATAAAGGATAAACATCACATGCAATCAATATAAGTGATTGAAGGAAATATGCCCTAGAGGCAATAACAAAGTTATTATTTATTTCCTTATATCATGATAAATGTTTATTATTCATGCTAGAATTGTATTAACCGGAAACATAATACATGTGTGAATACATAGACAAACTTAGTGTCACTAGTATGCCTCTACTAGACTAGCTCGTTAATCAAAGATGGTTATGTTTCCTAACCATGAACAATGTGTTGTTATTTGATTAATGAGGTCACATCATTAGTTGAATGATCTGATTGACATGACCCATTTCATTAGCTTAGCACCCGATCGTTTAGTATGTTGCTATTGCTTTCTTCATGACGTATACATGTTCCTATGACTATGGGATTATGCAACTCCCGTTTACCGGAGGAACACTTTGTGTGCTACCAAACATCACAACGTAAATGGGTGATTATAAAGGAGCTCTACAGGTGTCTCCAAAGGTAGATGTTGGGTTGGCGTATTTCGAGATTAGGATTTGTCACTCCGATTGTCGGAGAGGTATCTCTGGGCCCTCTCGGTAATGCACATCACATAAGCCTTGCAAGCATTGTGATTAATGAGTTAGTTGCGAGATGATGTATTACGGAACGAGTAAAGAGACTTGCCGGTAACGAGATTGAACTAGGTATTCGATACCGACGATCGAATCTCGGGCAAGTAACATACCGATGACAAAGGGAACAACGTATGTTGTTATGCGGTCTGACCGATAAAGATCTTCGTAGAATATGTAGGAGCCAATATGGGCATCCAGGTCCCGCTATTGGTTATTGACCGGAGATGTGTCTCAGTCATGTCTACATTGTTCTCGAACCATAGGGTCCGCACGCTTAATGTTACGATGACAGTTATTATGAGTTTATGCATTTTGATGTACCGAAGTTAGTTCGATGTCCCGGATGTGATCACGGACATGACGAGGAGTCTTGAAATGGTCGAGACATAAAGATTGATATATTGGAAGCCTATATTTGGATATCGGAAGTGTTCCGGGTGAAATCGGGATTTTACCGGAGTACCGGGAGGTTACCGGAACCCCCCGGGAGCCATATGGGCCTTAATGGGCTTTAGTGGAAAGGAGAAAGGGGCAGCCCAAGGTGGCCGCGCGCCTCCCCCCTCCCCTAGTCCTATTAGGACTAGGAAAGGTGGCCGGCCCCCTCTCTCTCTTTCCCCCTCGGGGAATCCTAGTCAAACTAGGATTGGGGGGAGTCCTACTCCCGGTAGGAGTAGGACTCCTCCTGCGCCCTCCTCCTGGCCGGCCGCACCCTCCCCCTTGGCTCCTTTATATACGGAGGCAGGGGGCACCTCTAGACACACAAGTTGATCCACGTGATCGTTCCTTAGCCGTGTGCGGTGCCCCCTGCCACCATATTCCACCTCGATCATATCGTTGTAGTGCTTAGGCGAAGCCCTGCGTTGGTAGAACATCAAGATCGTCATCACGCCGTCGTGCTGACGGAACTCCGCCCCGAAGCTTTGCTGGATCGGAGCCCGGGGATCGTCATCGAGCTGTACGTGTGCTAAGAACTTGGAGGTGCCGGAGTAACGGTGCTTGGATCGGTCGGATCGGGAAGAAGACATACGACTACTTCCTCTACGTTGTGTCAATGCTTCCATTGCGATCTACAAGGGTACGTAGATCAGCCTCTCCCCCTTGTTGCTATGCATCACCATGATCTTGCGTGTGCGTAGGATTTTTTTTTGAAATTACTACGTTTCCCAACAATGGTATCAAAGCCTAGGTTTTATGGTTTGATGTTATTTGCACGAGTAGAACACAAGTGAGTTGTGGGCGATATAAGTCATACTGCCTACCAGCATGTCATACTTTGGTTCGGCGGTATTGTTGGACCAGACGACCCGGACCAACCTTACGCGTACGCTTACGCGAGACCGGTTCTCCCGACGTGCTTTGCACACAGGTGGCTTGCGGGCGACTGTCTCTCCAACTTCAGTTGAACCGAGTGTGGCTACGCCCGGTCCTTGCGAAGGTTAAAACGGAGTCTATTTGACAAACTATCATTGTGGTTTTTATGCGTAGGTGAGATTGGTTCTTGCTTAAGCCCGTAGCAGCCACGTAAAACTTGCAACAACAAAGTAGAGGACGTCTAACTTGTTTTTGCAGGGCATGTTGTGATGTGATATGGTCAAGACATGATGCTAAATTTTATTGTATGAGATGATCATGTTTTGTAACCGAGTTATCGGCAACTGGCAGAAGCCATATGGTTGTCGCTTTATTGTATGCAATGCAATCGCGATGTAATGCTTTACTTTATCACTAAGCGGTAGCAATAGTCGTGGAAGCATAAGATTGGCGAGACGACAACGATGCTACGATGGAGATCAAGGTGTCGCGCCAGTGACGATGGTGATCATGACGGTGCTTCGGAGATGGAGATCACAAGCACAAGATGATGATGGCCATATCATATCACTTATATTGATTGCATGTGATGTTTATCTTTTATGCATCTTATCTTGCTTTGATTGACAGTAGCATGATAAGATGATCTCTCACTAAATTATCAAGAAGTGTTCTCCCTGAGTATGCACCGTTGCGAAAGTTCTTTGTGCTGAGACACCACGTGATGATCGGGTGTGATAGGCTCTACATTCAAATACAACGGGTGCAAAACAGTTGCACACGCGGAATACTCAGGTTATACTTGACGAGCCAAGCATATACAGATATGGCCTCGGAACACGGAGACCGAAAGGTCGAGCGTGAATCATATAGTAGATATGATCAACATAATGATGTTCACCGATGAAACTACTCCATCTCACGTGATGATCGGACATGGTTTAGTTGATTTGGATCACGTGATCACTTAGAGGATTAGAGGGATGTCTATCTAAGTGGGAGTTCTTAAGTAATATGATTAATTGAACTTAAATTTATCATGAACTTAGTACCTGATAGTATCTTGCTTGTTTATGTTGATTGTAGATAGATGGCTCGTGCTGTTGTTCCGTTGAATTTTAATGCGTTCCTTGAGAAAGCAAAGTTGAAAGATGATGGTAGGAATTACACGGATTGGGTCCATAACTTGAGGATTATCCTCATTGCTGCACAGAAGAATTATGTCCTGGAAGCACCGCTGGGTGCCAGGCCTGCTGCTGGAGCAACACCAGATGTTATGAACGTCTGGCAGAGCAAAGCTGATGACTACTCGATAGTTCAGTGTGCCATGCTTTACGGCTTAGAATCAGGACTTCAACGACGTTTTGAACGTCATGGATCATATGAGATGTTTCAGGAGTTGAAGTTAATATTTCAAGCAAATGCCCGGATTGAGAGATATGAAGTCTCCAATAAGTTCTATAGCTGCAAGATGGAGGAGAACAGTTCTGTCAGTGAGCATATACTCATAATGTCTGGGTATAATAATCACTTGATTCAATTGGGAGTTAATCTTCCAGATGATTGCGTCATTGACAGAATTCTCCAATCACTGCCACCAAGCTACAAGAGCTTCGTGATAAACTATAATATGCAAGGGATGAACAAGACTATTCCCGAGCTCTTCGCAATGCTGAAAGCTGCGGAGGTAGAAATCAAGAAGGAGCATCAAGTGTTGATGGTTAACAAAACCACTAGTTTAAAGAAAAAGGGAAAAGGGAAGAAGAAGGGGAACTTCAAGAAGAACGGCAAGCAAGTTGCTGCTCAGGAGAAGAAACCCAAGTCTGGACCTAAGCCTGAAACTGAGTGCTTCTACTGCAAGCAGGCTGGTCACTGGAAGCGGAACTGCCCCAAGTATTTGGCGGATAAGAAGGATGGCAAGGTGAACAAAGGTATATGTGATATACATGTTATTGATGTGTACCTTACTAATGCTCGCAGTAGCACCTGGGTATTTGATACTGGTTCTGTTGCTAATATTTGCAACTCGAAACAGGGATTACGGATTAAGCGAAGATTGGCTAAGGACCAGGTGACGATGCGCGTGGGAAACGGTTCCAAAGTCGATGTGATCGCAGTCGGCACGCTACCTCTACATCTACCTTCGGGATTAATATTAGACCTAAATAATTGTTATTTGGTGCCAGCGTTGAGCATGAACATTATATCTGGATCTTGTTTAATGCGAGATGGTTATTCATTTAAATCAGAGAATAATGGTTGTTCTATTTATATGAGTAATATCTTTTATGGTCATGCACCCTTGAAGAGTGGTCTATTCTTGTTGAATCTCGATAGTAGTGATACACATATTCATAATGTAGAAGCCAAAAGATGCAGAGTTGATAATGATAGTGCAACTTATTTGTGGCACTGCCGTTTAGGTCATATCGGTGTAAAGTGCATGAAGAAACTCCATACTGATGGACTTTTGGAACCACTTGATTATGAATCACTTGGTACTTGCGAACCGTGCCTCATGGGCAAGATGACTAAAACACCGTTCTCCGGTACTATGGAGAGAGCAACAGATTTGTTGGAAATCATACATACAGATGTATGCGGTCCGATGAATATTGAGGCTCGTGGCGGATATCGTTATTTTCTCACCTTCACAGATGATTTAAGAAGATATGGGTATATCTACTTAATGAAACATAAGTCTGAAACATTTCAAAAGTTCAAAGAATTTCAGACTGAAGTGGAAAATCATCGTAACAAGAAAATAAAGTTTCTACGATCTGATCGTGGAGGAGAATATTTGAGTTACGAGTTTGGTGCACATTTGAAAAATTGTGGAATAGTTTCGCAACTCACGCCACCCGGAACACCACAGCGTAATGGTGTGTCCGAATGTCGTAATCGTACTTTACTAGATATGGTGCGATCTATGATGTCTTTTACTGATTTACCGCTATCGTTTTGGGGATACGCTCTAGAGACGGCCGCATTCACATTAAATAGGGCACCATCAAAATCCGTTGAGACGACGCCTTATGAACTATGGTTTGGCAAGAAACCAAAGTTGTCGTTTCTGAAAGTTTGGGGCTGCGATGCTTATGTGAAAAAGCTTCAACCTGATAAGCTCGAACCCAAATCGGAGAAATGTGTCTTCATAGGATATCCAAAGGAAACTATTGGATACACCTTCTATCACAGATCCAAAGGCAAGACTTTTGTTGCTAAATTCGGAAACTTTCTTGAGAAGGAGTTTCTCTCGAAAGAAGTGAGTGGGAGGAAAGTAGAACTTGACGAGGTAACTGTAACTGATCCCTTGTTGGAAAGTAGTACATCACAGAAAACTGTTTCTGCGACACCTACACCAATAAGTGAGGAAGTTAATGATAATGATCATGAAACTTCAGAACAAGATACTACTGAACCTCGTAGATCAACCAGAGTAAGATCCGCGCCAGAGTGGTACAGTAATCCAGTTCTAGAAGTCATGCTACTAGATCATGATGAACCTACGAACTATGAAGAAGCGATGGTGAGCCCAGATTCCGCAAAGTGGCTTGAAGCCATGAAATCTGAGATGGGATCCATGTATGAGAACAAAGTATGAACTTTGGTTAACTTGCCCGATGATCGGCAAGCAATTGAGAATAAATGGATCTTCAAGAAAAAGACTGACGCTGACGGTAATGTTACTGTCTATAAAGCTCGACTTGTCGCAAAAGGTTTTCGACAAGTTCAAGGGGTTGACTACGATGAGACCTTCTCACCCGTAGCGATGCTTAAGTCTGTCCGAATCATGTTAGCAATTGCCGCGTTTTATGATTATGAAATTTGGCAGATGGATGTCAAAACAGCATTCCTGAATGGATTTCTGGAAGAAGAGTTGTATATGATGCAACCGGCAGGTTCTGTCGATCCAAAGGGAGCTAACAAAGTGTGCAAGCTCCAGTGATCCATTTATGGACTGGTGCAAGCCTCTTGGAGTTGGAATAAATGCTTTGATAGTGTGATCAAAGCAATTGGTTTTATACAGACATTTGGAGAAGCCTGTATTTACAAGAAAGTGAGTGGGAGCTCTGTAGCATTTCTGATATTATATGTGGATGACATATTGCTGATTGGAAGTGATATAGAATTTCTGGATAGCATAAAGGGATACTTGAATAAGAGTTTTTCAATGAAAGACCTCGGTGAAGCTGCTTACATATTAGGCATAAAGATCTATAGAGATAGATCAAGACGCTTAATTGGACTTTCACAAAGCACATACCTTGACAAAATTTTGAAGAAGTTCAAAATGGATCAAGCAAAGAAAGGGTTCTTGCCTGTGTTACAAGGTGTGAAGTTGAGTCAGACTCAATGCCCGACCACTGCAGAAGATAGAGAGAAAATGAAAGATGTTCCCTATGCTTCAGCCATAGGCTCTATCATGTATGCAATGCTGTGTACCAGACCTGATGTGTGCCTTGCTATAAGTTTAGCAGGGAGGTACCAAAGTAATCCAGGAATGGATCACTGGACAGCGGTCAAGAACATCCAGAAATACCTGAAAAGGACTAAGGATATGTTTCTCGTATATGGAGGTGACAAAGAGCTCACCGTAAGAGGTTACGTTGATGCAAGCTTTGACACTGATCCGGACGATTCTAAATCGCAAACCGGATACATGTTTACATTAAACGGTGGAGCTGTCAGTTGGTGCAGTTCTAAACAAAGCGTCGTAGCAGGATCTACATGTGAAGCGGAGTACATAGCTGCTTCGGAAGCAGCGAACGAAGGAGTCTGGATGAAGGAGTTCATATCCGATCTAGGTGTCATACCTAGTGCATCGGGTCCGATGAAAATCTTTTGTGACAATACTGGTGCAATTGCCTTGGCAAAGGAATCTAGATCTCACAAGAGGACCAAGCACATCAAGAGACGCTTCAATTCCATCCGGGGTCTAGTCCAAGTGGGAGACATAGAGATTTGCAAGATACATACGGATCTGAATGTTGCAGACCCATTGACTAAGCCTCTTCCACGAGCAAAACATGATCAGCACCAAGGCTCCATGGGTGTTAGAATCATTACTGTGTAATCTAGATTATTGACTCTAGTGCAAGTGGGAGACTGAAGGAAATATGCCCTAGAGGCAATAATAAAGTTATTATTTATTTCCTTATATCATGATAAATGTTTATTATTCATGCTAGAATTGTATTAACCGGAAACATAATACATGTGTGAATACATAGAAAAACTTAGTGTCACTAGTATGCCTCTACTAGACTAGCTCGTTAATCAAAGATGGTTATGTTTCCTAACCATGAACAATGTGTTGTTATTTGATTAACGAGGTCACATCATTAGTTGAATGATCTGATTGACATGACCCATTTCATTAGCTTAGCACCCGATCGTTTAGTATGTTGCTATTGCTTTCTTCATGACTTATACATGTTCCTATGACTATGAGATTATGCAACTCCCGTTTACCGGAGGAACACTTTGTGTGCTACCAAACGTCACAACGTAACTAGGTGATTATAAAGGAGCTCTACAGGTGTCTCCAAAGGTAGATGTTGGGTTGGCGTATTTCGAGATTAGGATTTGTCACTCCGATTGTCGGAGAGGTATCTCTGGGCCCTCTCGGTAATGCACATCACATAAGCCTTGCAAGCATTGTGACTAATGAGTTAGTTGCGAGATGATGTATTACGGAACGAGTAAAGAGACTTGCCGGTAACGAGATTGAACTAGGTATTGGATACCGACGATCGAATCTCGGGCAAGTAACATACCGATGACAAAGGGAACAACGTATGTTGTTATGCGGTCTGACCGATAAAGATCTTCATAGAATATGTAGGAGCCAATATGGGCATCCAGGTCCCGCTATTGGTTATTGACCGGAGATGTGTCTCAGTCATGTCTACATTGTTCTCGAACCGTAGGGTCCGCACGCTTAACGTTATGATGACAGTTATTATGAGTTTATGCATTTTGATGTACCAAAGTTAGTTCGGAGTCCCGGATGTGATCACGGACATGACGAGGAGTCTCGAAATGGTCAAGACATAAAGATTGATATATTGGAAGCTTATATTTGGATATCGGAAGTGTTCCGGGTGAAATTGGGATTTTACCGGAGTACCGAGAGGTTACCGGAACCCCCCGGGAGCCATATGGGCCTTAATGGTCTTTAGTGGAAAGGAGAAAGGGGCAGCCCAAGGTGGCCGTGCGCCTCCCCCCTCCCCTAGTCCTATTAGGACTAGGAGAGGTGGCCGGCCCCCCTCTCTCTCTTTCCCCCTCGGGGAATCCTAGTCCAACTAGGATTGGGGGGAGTCCTACTCCCGATAGGAGTAGGACTCCTCCTGCGCCCTCCTCCTGGCCGGCCGCACCCTCCCCCTTGGCTCCTTTATATACGGAGGCAGGGGCACCTCTAGACACACAAGTTGATCCACGTGATCGTTCCTTAGCCGTGTGCGGTGCCCCCTGGCACCATATTCCACCTCGATCATATCGTTGTAGTGCTTAGGCGAAGCCCTGCGTCGGTAGAACATCAAGATCGTCATCACGCCGTCGTGCTGAAGGAACTCCTCCCCGAAGCTTTGCTGGATCGGAGCCTGGGGATCATCATCGAGCTGTACGTGTGCTAAGAACTCGGAGGTGCCGGAGTAACGGTGCTTGGATCGGTCGGATCGGGAAGAAGACGTACGACTACTTCCTCTACGTTGTGTCAACGCTTCCGTTGCGATCTACAAGGGTACGTAGATCAGACTCTCCCCCTCGTTGCTATGCATCACCATGATCTTGCGTGTGCGTAGGAATTTTTTTGAAATTACTACGTTTCCCAACAGTGATATGATATGGCCATCATCATCTTGTGCCTTTGATCTCCATCTCCAAAGCACCGTCATGATTACCATCGTCACCAGCTTGACACCTTGATCTCCATCGAAGCATCGTTGTCGTCTCGCCAACTATTGCTTCTACGACTATCGCTGCCGCTTAGTGATAAAGTAAAGCAATTACATGGCGATTGCATTTCATACAATAAAGCGACAACCATATGGCTCCTGCCAGTTGCCGATAACGGTGTTACAAAACATGATAATCTCATACAATAAAATTTAGCATCATGTCTTGACCATATCACATCACAACATGCCCTGCAAAAACAAGTTAGACGTCCTCTACTTTGTTGTTGCAAGTTTTACGTGGCTGCTACCGGCTGAGCAAGAACCGTTCTTACCTACGCATCAAAAACCACAACACGGTATAGTGATTGCTTTTTGATCTTCAGAAAGAACCATGTTCATTGAATATGATTTAACTAAAGTTGGAGAAACTGACATGCACCAGCCACCTGTGTGTGAAGCACATCGGTAGAACCAGTCTGGCGTAAGCGTATGCGTAATGTCGGTCCGGGCCACTTCATCCAACAATACCGCTGAATCAAGAATCAACTAGTGACGGCAAGCAATATGTATATACCCATGCCCACAACTCCTTTGTGTTCTAATCCTGCATATAACATCTACGCATAAACCTGGCTCTGATATCACTATTGGGGAACGTAGTAATTTCAAAATTTTCCTACGCACACGTAAGATCATGGTGATGCATAGGAACGAGAGGGAAGAGTGTTGTCCACGTACCCTCGTAGACCATAAGCGGAAGCGTTATGACAACGTGGTTGATGTAGTCGTACGTCTTCACGATCGATCAATCCTAACACCGAAGGTACGACACCTTCGCGATCTGCACACATTCGGCTCGGTGACGTCCCACGAACTCACAATCCAGTAGAGTGTCGAGGGAGAGCTTCGTCAGCACAACGGCGTGATGACGGTGATGATGATGCTACCGGAACAGGGCTTCGCCTAAGCACCGCTATGATATGACCGAGGTGGATTATGGTGGGGGGGCACCGCACACGGCCAAGAGATCAATGATCAACTTGTGTGTCTATGGGGTGCCCCCTCCCGCGTATATAAAGGAGTGGAGGAGGGGGGCGGCCTCCTAGGCACGCCCCAAGGGGAGTCCTACTCCCACTGGGAGTAGGATCCCCCCTTCCCTAGTTGGATTTGTTGGGGAACGTAGTAATTTCAAAAATCTTCCTACGCACACGCAAGATCATGGTGATGCATAGCAACGAGGGGAGAGTGTGATCTACGTACCCTTGTAGATCGACAACGGAAGCGTTTGGTTGATGTAGTCGTACGTCTTCACGGCCCGACCGATCAAGCACCGAAACTACGGCACTTCCGAGTTCTAGCACACGTTCAGCTTGATGATGATCCCCGGACTCGGATCCAGCAAAGTGTCGGGGAAGAGTTCCGTCAGCACGATGGCGTGGTGATGATCTTGATGTACTACTGTCGCAGGGCTTCGCCTAAGCACCGCTACAATATTATCGAGGACTATGGTGGCAGGGGGCGCCGCACACGGCTAAGAATAAGATCACGTGGATCAACTTGTGTGTCTATGGGGTGCCCCCTGCCCCTGTATATAAAGGAGTGGAGGAGGGGAGGGCCGGCCCTCTCTATGGCGCGCCCTAGGGGAGTCCTACTCCCTCTGGGAGTAGGATCCCCCCCCAATCCTAGTTGGAATAGGATTCGCGGAGGGGGGAAAAGAGAGAGGGGGGCCGGCCCCCTCTCCTTGTCCTATTCAGACCAAGGGAGGGGAGGGGCACGCGGCCCATCTTGGGCTGCCCCTTCTCTTTTCCACTAAGGCCCACTAAGGCCCATATAGCTCCCGGGGGGTTCCGGTAACCTCCCGGTACTCCGGTAAAATCCCGATTTCACCCGGAACACTTCCGATATCCAAACATAGGCGTCCAATATATCGATCTTTACGTCTCGACCATTTCGAGACTCCTCGTCATGTCCGTGATCGCATCCGGGACTCCAAACTAACTTCGGTACATCAAAACTCATAATATAACTGTCATCGAAACCTTAAGCGTGCGGACCCTATGGGTTCGAGAACAATGTAGACATGACCGAGATACTTCTCCAGTCAATAACCAATAGCGGAACCTGGATGCTCATATTGGCTCCTACATATTCTACGAAGATCTTTATCGGTCAGACCGCATAACAACATACGTTGTTCCCTTTGTCATCGGTATGTTACTTGCCCGAGATTCGATCGCCGGTATCTCAATACCTAGTTCAATCTCGTTACCAGCAAGTCTCTTTACTCATTCCATAATACATCATCTCGCAACTAACTCATTAGTTGCAAGCTTGCAAGGCTTATGTGATGTGCATTACCGAGAGGGCCCAGAGATACCTCTCCGACAATCGGAGTGACAAATCCTAATCTCGAAATACGCCAACCCAACATGTACCTTTGGAGACACCTGTAGAGCTCCTTTATAATCACCCAGTTACGTTGTGACGTTTCGTAGCACACAAAGTGTTCCTCTGGCAAACGGGAGTTGCATAATCTCATAGTCATAGGAACATGTATAAGTCATGAAGAAAGCAATAGCAACATACTAAACGATCGAGTGCTAAGCTAACGTAATGGGTCAAGTCAATCACATCATTCTCCTAATGATGTGATCCCGTTAATCAAATAACAACTCTTTGTCTATGGTTAGGAAACATAACCATCTTTGATTAACGAGCTAGTCAAGTAGAGCATACTAGTGACACTCTGTTTGTCTATGTATTCACACATGTATTATGTTTCCGGTCAATACAATTCTAGCATGAATAATAAACATTTATCATGAAATAAGGAAATAAATAATAACTTTATTATTGCCTCTAGGGCATATTTCCTTCAGTCTCCCACTTGCACTAGAGTCAATAATCTAGATCACATCGCCATGTGATTTAACATCAATAGTTCACATCACCATGTGATTAACACCCATAGTTCACATCGTCATGTGTCCAACACTCAAAGGGTCTGCTAGAGTCAGTAATCAAGTTCACATCTATATGTGATTAACACCCAAAGAGTACTAAGGTGTGATCATGTTTTGCTTGTGAGAGAAGTTTAGTCAACGGGTCTGCCACATTCAGATCCGTATGTATTTTGCAAGTTCTATGTCTACAATGCTCTACACGGAGCTACTCTAGCTAATTGCTCCCACTTTCAATATGTATCTAGATTGAGACTTAGAGTCATCTAGATTAGTGTCAAAACTTCCATCGACGTAACCTTTTATGACGAACCTTTTGTCACCTCCATAATCGAGAAACATATCCTTATTCCACTAAGGATAATTTTGACCGCTGTCCAGTGATCTACTCCTAGATCACTATTGTATTCCCTTGCCAAAATCAGTGTAGGGTATACAATAGATCTGGTACACAGCATGGCATACTTTAATAGAACCTATGGCCAAGGCATAGGGAATGACTTTCATTCTCTTTCTATCTTCTGCCGTGGTCGGGTTTTGAGTCTTACTCAACTTCACACCTTGTAACACAAGCAAAAACTCTTTCTTTGACTGTTCCATTTTGAACTACTTCAAAATCTTGTCAAGGTATGTACTCATTGAAAAAAACTTATCAAGCGTCTTGATCTATCTCTATAGATCTTGATGCTCAATATGTAAGCAGCTTCACCAAGGTTTTCTTGAAAAAAATCCTTTTAAACACTCCTTTATGCTTTGCAGAATAATTCTACATTATTTCCGATCAACAATATGTCATACACATATACTTATCAGAAATGCTGTAGTGCTCCCACTCACTTTCTTGTAAATACAGGCTTCACCGCAAGTCTGTATAAAACTATATGCTTTGATCAACTTATCAAAGCGTATATTCCAACTCCGAGATGCTTGCACCAGTCCATAAATGGATCGCTGGAGCTTGCATATTTTGTTAGCACCTTTAGGATTGACAAAACCATCTTGTTGCATCACATACAACTCTTCTTTAATAAATCCATTAAGGAATGCAGTTTTGTTTATCCATTTGCCAGATTTCATAAAATGCGGCAATTGCTAACATGATTCGGACAGACTTAAGCATAGATACGAGTGAGAAACTCTCATCGTAGTCAACACCTTGAACTTGTCGAAAACCTTTTGCGACAATTCTAGCTTTGTAGATAGTAACACTACTATCCGTGTCCGTCTTTCTCTTGAAGATCCATTTAATCTCAATGACTCGCTGATCATTGGGCAAGTCAATTAAAGTCCATACTTTGTTCTTATACATGGATCTTATCTCAGATTTCATGGCCTCAAGCCATTTCGCAGAATCTGGGCTCATCACCGCTTCCTCATAGTTTGCAAGTTCGTCATGGTATAGTAACATGACTTCCTGAACAGGATTACCGTACCACTCTGGTGCAGATCTCACTCTGGTTTACCTACGAGATTCGGTAGTAACTTGATCTGAAGTTATATGATCATCATCATTAGCTTCCTAAATAATTGGTGTAGTAGTCACAAGAATAGATTTCTGTGATGAACTACTTTCCAATAAGGGAGATGGTACAATTACCTTATCAAGTTTTCTACTTTCCTCCCACTCACTTCTTTCGAGAGAAACTCCTTCTCTAGAAAAACTCCGAATTCAGCAACAAAAGTCTTGCCTTCGGATTTGTGATAGAAGGTGTACCCAAAAGTCTCCTTTGGGTATCCTATGAAGACATATTTCTCCGATTTGGGTTTGAGCTTATTAGGATGAAACTTTTTCATATAAGTATCACAAGCCCAAACTTTAAGAAACGACAACTTTGGTTTCTTGCCAAACCACAGTTCAGATTGTGTCGTCTCAACGGACTTAGATGGTGCCCCTTTTTAACGTGAATGCAGCTGTCTTTAATGCATAACCTCAAAAACGATAGTGGTAAATCGGTAAGAAACATCATAGATTTGCACTATATCTAATAAAGTACGGCTATGACATTCGGACACACCATTATGCTGTGGTGTTCCAGGTGGCACGAATTTGTGAAACTATTCCACATTGTTTTAATTGAAGACCAAACTCGTAACTCAAATATTTGTCTCCGTGATCAGATCGTAGAAACCTTATTTTCTTGTCACGATGATTTTCCACTTCACTCTGAAATTCTTTGAACTTTTCAAATGTTTCAGACTTATGTTTCATCAAGTACATATACCCATATCTGCTCAAATCATCTGTGAAGGTCAGAAAATAATGATACCCGTTGCAAGCCTTGATATTCATCGGACCACATACATCAGTATGTATGATTTCCAACAAATCTGTTGCTTGCTCCATTGTTCCGGAGAACGGCGTTTTAGTCATCTTGCCCAAGAGACATGGTTCGCAAGCATCAAGTGATTCATAATCAAGTGATTCCAAAATCCCATCAGCATGGAGTTTCTTCATGCGCTTTACACCAATATGACCTAAACGGCAGTGCCACAAACAAGTTGCACTATCATTATTAACTTTGCATCTTTTGGCTTCAATATTATGAATATGTGTATCATTACAATCGAGATCCAACAAACCATTTTCGTTGGTGTGTATGACCATAGAAGGTTTTATTCATGTAAACAGAACAACAATTGTTCTCTAACTTAAATGAATAACCGTATTGCAATAAACATGATCAAATCATATTTATGCTCAACGCAAACACCAAATAACACTTATTTAGGTTCAATATTAATCCCGAAAGTATAGGGAGTGTGCGATGATAATCATATCAATCTTGGAACCACTTCCAATACACATCGTCACTTCACCCTTAACTAGTCTCTGTTTATTCCACAACTCCCGTTTCGAGTTACTAATCTTAGCAACTGAACTAGTACCAAATACTGAGGGGTTGCTATGAACACTAGTAAAGTACACATCAATAACATGTATATCAAATATACTTATGTTCACTTTGCCATCCTTCTTATCCGCAAATCACTTGGGGTAGTTCCGCTTCTAGTGACCAGTCCCTTTGCAGTAGAAGCACTTAGTCTCAGGCTTAGGACCAGACTTGGGCTTCTTCACTTGAGTAGCAACTTGCTTGCCGTTCTTCTTGAAGTTCCCCTTCTTCCCTTTGCCCTTTTCTTGAAACTAGTGGTCTTGTCTACCATCAACACTTGATGTTTTTCTCGATTTCTACCTTCGTCAATTTCAGCATTACGAAGAGCTTGGGAATCGTTTCCGTTATCCCTTGCATATCATAGTTCATCATGAAGTTCTACTAACTTGGTGATGGTGACTAGAGAATTCTGTTAATCACTATTTTATCTGGAAGATTAACTCCCACTTGATTCAAGCAATTGTAGTACCCAGACAATCTGAGCACATGCTCACTAGTTCAGCGATTCTCCTCCATCTTTTAGCTATAGAACTTGTTGGAAACTTCATATCTCACAACTCGGGTATTTGCTTGAAATATTAAATTCAACTCCTGGAACATCTCATATGGTCCATGACGTTCAAAACGTCTTTGAAGTCCCGATTCTAAGCCATTAAGCATGGTGCACTAAACTATCAAGTAGTCATCATATTGAGCTAGCCAAACGTTCATAACGTCTGTATCTGCTCCTGCAATAGATCTGTCATCTGGCGGTGCATCAAGGACATAATTCTTCTGTGCAGCAATGAGGATAAACCTCAGATCACGGATCCAATCCGCATCATTGCTACTAACATATTTCAACACAATTTTCTCTAGGAACATATCAAAATAAACAGAGGGAAGCAACAACGCGAGCTATTGATCTACAACATAATTTGCAAAATACTACTAGGACTAAGTTCATGATAAATTTAAAGTTCAATTAATCATATTACTTAAGAACTCCCACTTAGATAGACATCCCTCTAATCCTCTAAGTGATCACGTGATCCAAATCAACTAAACCATGCCCGATCATCACGTGAGATGGAGTAGTTTCATTGGTGAACATCACTATGTTGATCATATCTACTATATGATTCACGCTCGACCTTTCGGTCTCCGTGTTCCGAGGCCATATCTGTATATGCTTGGCTCGTCAAGTATAACCTGAGTATTCCGCGTGTGCAACTGTTTTGCACCCATTGTATTTGAACGTAGAGCCTATCACACCCGATCATCACGTGGTGTCTCAGCACGAAGAACTTTCGCAACGTTGCATACTCAGGGAGAACGCTTCTTGATAATTGGTGAGAGATCATCTTATAATGCTACCGTCAATCAAAGCAAGATAAGATGCATAAAAGATAAACATCACATGCAATCAATATAAGTGATATGATATGGCCATCATCATCTTGTGCCAGTGATCTCTATCTCCGAAGCACCGTCATGATCACCATCGTCACCGGCGCGACACCTTGATCTCCATCGTAGCATCGTTGTCGTCTCGCCAATCTTATGCTTCCACGACTATTGCAACCGTTTAGTGATAAAGTAAAGCATTACAGTGCAATTGCATTGCATACAATAAAGCAACAACCATATGGCTCCTGCCAGTTGCCGATAACTCGGTTACAAAACATGATCATCTCATACAATAAAATTCAGCATCATGTCTTGACCATATCACATCACAACATGCCCTGCAAAAACAAGTTAGACGTCTTCTACTTTGTTGTTGCAAGTTTTACGTGGCTGCTACGGGCTTAAGCAAGAACCAATCTTACCTACGCATCAAAACCACAACGATAGTTTGTCAAGTTGGTGTTGTTTGAACCTTCCCAAGGACCGGGCGTAGCCACACTCAGTTCAACTAAAGTTGGAGAAACTGTCACCCGCAAGCCACCTATGTGCAAAGCACGTCGGGAGAACCGGTCTCGCGTAAGCGTACGCGTAATGTCGGTCCAGGCCGCTTCATCCAACAATACCGCCGAACCAAAGTATGACATGCTGGTAAGCAGTATGACTTATATCGCCCACAACTCACTTGTGTTCTACTCGTGCATATAACATCAACACATAAAACCTAGGCTCTGATACCACTGTTGGGGAACGTAGTAATTTCAAAAATCTTCCTACGCACACGCAAGATCATGGTGATGCATAGCAACGAGGGGAGAGTGTGATCTACGTACCCTTGTAGATCGACAACGGAAGCATTTGGTTGATGTAGTCGTACGTCTTCACGGCCCGACCGATCAAGCACCGAAACTACGACACTTCCGAGTTCTAGCACACGTTCAGCTCGATGACGATCCCCGGACTCCGATCCAGCAAAGTGTCGGGGAAGAGTTCCGTCAGCACGACGGCGTGGTGACGATCTTGATGCACTACTGTCGCAGGGCTTCGCCTAAGCACCGCTACAATATTATCGAGGACTATGGTGGCAGGGGGCGCTGCACACGGCTAAGAATAAGATCACGTGGATCAATTTGTGTGTCTATGGGGTGCCCCCTGCCCCCGTATATAAAGGAGTGGAGGAGGGGAGGGCCGGCCCTCTCTATGGCGCGCCCTAGGGGAGTCCTACTCCCTCTGGGAGTAGGATTCCCCCCCCCCCAATCCTAGTTGGAATAGGATTCGCGGAGAGGGGAAAAGAGAGAGGGGGGCCGGCCCCCTCTCCTTGTCCTATTCGGACCAAGGGAGGGGAGGGGCACGCGGCCCATCTTGGGCTGCCCCTTCTCTTTTCCACTAAGGCCCACTAAGGCCCATATAGCTCCCGGGGGGTTCCAGTAACCTCCCGGTACTCCGGTAAAATCCTGATTTCACCCGGAACACTTCCGATATCCAAACATAGGCGTCCAATATATCGATCTTTACGTCTCGACCATTTCGAGACTCCTCGTCATGTCCGTGATCGCATCCGGGACTCCGAACTAACTTCGGTACATCAAAACTCATAAACTCATAATATAACTGTCATCGAAACCTTAAGCGTGCGGACCCTACGGGTTCGAGAACAATGTAGACATGACCGAGACACTTCTCCGGTCAATAACCAATAGCGGAACCTGGATGCTCATATTGACTCCTACATATTCTATGAAGATCTTTATCGGTCAGACCGCATAACAACATACGTTGTTCCCTTTGTCATCGGTATGTTACTTGCCCGAGATTCGATCGTCAGTATCTCAATACCTAGTTCAATCTCGTTACCGGCAAGTCTCTTTACTCGTTCCATAATACATCATCTCGCAACTAACTCATTAGTTGCAATGCTTGCAAGGCTTATGTGATGTGCATTACCGAGAGGGCCCAGAGATACCTCTCCGACAATCGGAGTGACAAATCCTAATCTCGAAATACGCCAACCCAACATGTACCTTTGGAGACACCTGTAGAGCTCCTTTATAATCACCCAGTTACGTTGTGATGTTTGGTAGCACACAAAGTGTTCCTCCGGCAAACGGGAGTTGCATAATCTCATAGTCATAGGAACATGTATAAGTCATGAAGAAAGCAATAGCAACATACTAAACGATCGAGTGCTAAGCTAACGGAATGGGTCAAGTCAATCACATCATTCTCCTAATGATGTGATCCCGTTAATCAAATAACAACTCTTTGTCTATGGTTAGGAAACATAACCATCTTTGATTAATGAGCTAGTCAAGTAGAGGCATACTAGTGACACTCTGTTTGTCTATGTATTCACACATGTATTATGTTTCCGGTTAATACAATTCTAGCATGAATAATAAACATTTATCATGAAATAAGGAAATAAATAATAACTTTATTATTGCCTCTAGGGCATATTTCCTTCAGGATTAGGAGAGAAGGAAGGGGGAGGAAGGAAAGGGGGTGGCCCCCCTCCCAATTCGGATTGGGCTTGGGGGGCGCCCCCTCCTTTGCTCCTTTCTCCTCTCTCCCACTATGGCCCAATAAGGCCCATATACCTCCCGGGGGTTCCGGTAACCTCCCGGTACATCGGTAAATGCCCGATATCACCCGGAACCATTCCGATGTACAAATATAGTCGTCCAATATATTGATATTTATATCTCGACCATTTCGAGACTCCTCGTCATGTTCCCGATCTCATCCGGGACTCCGAACAAATTTCGTTCATCAAATCACATAACTCATAATAAAAATCATCATCGAACGTTAAGCGTCCAGACCCTACGAGTTTGAGAACTATGTAGACATGACCGAGACACATCTCCGGTCAATAACCAATAGCGGAACCTAGATGCTCATATTGGCTCCTACATATTCTACGAAGATCTTTATCGGTCAAACCGCATAACAACATATGTTGTTCCCTTTGTCATCGGTATGATACTTGCCCGAGATTTGATCGTCGGTATCTCAATACGTAGTTCAATCTCGTTACCGGCAAGTCTCTTTACTCGTTCCGTAATGCATCATCCCCTAACTAACTCATTAGTCACATTGCTTGCGAGGCTTATAGTGATGTGCATTACCGAGAGGGCCCAGAGATACCTCTCCGATACTCGGAGTAACAAATCCTAATCTCGATCTATGCCAACTCAATAAACACCATCTGAGACACCTGTAGAGCATCTTTATAGTCACCCAGTTACGTTGTGACGTTTGGAAGCACACTAAGTGTTCCTCCGATATTCGGGAGTTGCATAATCTCATAGTCATAGGAACATGTATAAGTTATGGAGAAAGCAATAGCAACAAACTAAATGATCATCGTGCTAAGCTAAGGATGGGTCAAGTCAATCACATCATTCTCTAATGATGTGATCCTGTTAATCAAATGACAACTCATGTCTATGGTTAGGAAACATAACCATCATTGATTAAGCGAGCTAGTCAAGTAGAGGCAAACTAGTGACACTCTGTTTGTCTATGTATTCACACATGTACTAAGCTTCCGGTTAATACAATTCTAGCATGAATAATAAACATTTATCATGATATAAGGAAATATAAATAACAACTTTATTATTGCCTCCAGGGCATATTTCCTTCACTTCATGGCCATGACCTCCTCCTGGAAGGGCTCATTTGGCGAATTGGAGACGGATCCCAAGTATGTATACATCATGATTATTGGATACCGCGGAAGGGCGGCCTGAAGCCACTGGGCCAGGTGTTTGTCCCGGGCATAACAAGAGTCAGTGATCTTCTGAACAACACGAGCTCCGAGTGGGATCAAGCTAAGGTGCAGAATATGTTCCCTCCGGCGGAGGCATGCGAGATCTTGCAAATATCAGTGGGGGGCTGACGGTGGAGGACTATCTCGCATGGAATCATACAAAGGATGGTGTTTTTACTGTTAGATCGGCTTACCACCTTTGCATGGGCCTGAAACGGGCTAAGACAGGCAGTCCGGGATCGTCCTCCTCGGTCGCGAATCATAGAGCTTGGATGAGGGATACTGTGGCACCGGGCAGAGTAAAAATTCATACCTGGCGACTTATTCGCAATGGGCTGGCGATGGGATATGAGCTTCATCGGCGCAAGATTAAACCCGGGGTGTTCTGTGTTGTGTGCGGACGAGAGGAGACGAATCTTCACAAGTTTTGGAGCTGTCCACACTCTGCAAAATTCTAGAAAGTGTTGTACTCGGAATTGGGAGCACCGGCGGCGATCCCGCCGAAGTCAGTAAGCTCCTAGAGTGCGCTATCTCAGTGGCTCTTGACATGGTTTGCTGATGCGTCGGACGATGATCGAGCTATAATGGTGCAGGGATTATATGCTTTGTGGATGGCACGGAATAACGCGTGAGATGGGAAGAGGATTGAGGAGGAGGCGGACACGGCTGGCATGGTTAGGAGGCTCATGGAGGAGTGGCAGAATGTTAATGGCAGAGCGAGCAAAATCCCGGAAGTAACCCCGGTCCAGAAGTGGAGCGCTCCAGAGGAAGGGTGGATCAAGGCGAATATTGATGGTGCAGGTACTAAGGGAGGGGAGAAGGGGGGCGGTGGCGTGGTGTTCAGGAACAACGACGGAGCGTTCCTTGGTGGAGCGTGCCATTACTATCCTATGGGTGGAGACCCAACAATGTTGGAGCTCCAGGCCTGCAAGAGGGCGGTGCAACTAGCGGGGGAGCTAAACTTCGCGAAACTGCACATTGAGATGGACTGCCAAGAGGTGGTACACAAACTACAGAGGGAGGAGAACGATTTATCCGCGCTGGGACCTTTGATCAAGAAGGTGAAAAACATGCTGGCGACAAGGGAATGGAAGGTGTCCTGGGTCCGGAGGACGGCGAACGGTGCCGCACATGGGTTAGCTAAGGAGGGAGTAGCAAATAATCTTTGCAAAGTTTGGGTGAATGAACCCCTAGATTGTATTTTGCACATTATTTCGGCAGAAATTCCTGCCTTCTATGAATAAATAGAGACGTGGTAGATTTCAAAAAAAAAATTGTTCCCGTCTTATTTAATTGAATGTGTACCTCTGAAATGCAACAGTGATCCAATCTACGATGTGGCCTGCCGACTTGGCGGCGATAAAGTTGCCCATGTACAACAACTACGAATTAACTGCACTATGTTAAGTGGAAGTGCCACAGGGGGGCTTTCGACTCTTGGCATGTCCGCTGGTCTGTAGTGCGATACGGTACACCCACCCGCCCGCCGCCACATGGGCGGGGAAGATGGTTGATGCATTTTTTTTCCTCTAAAGATCCAGCAAGGAATCATACGCTGGAGCCTAGAGTTAGTATCATGTACTAGCAGCTGTACTAGTTAGTCGTGAGTCAAGTAAACGGATCTAATCCTCTCCACTATTTCCTGTTTCATCGGCGGCCGCATCGTCCACCCTCTGCTCGGCCGGAGATCGACCGGCAGACTGTTTTCGGACGGCGGTATGTATATACACATCAACATTTGTCAATTGTGATGCTGAGAAGCCGGTCGTAGTTTGGCGCATCGTATTGCAATCCTATACTTACGTACGTATATTTTGTTAAGCGCACGGCATTTGTAAGCACGGGCGTTGCTTAATTAGTGATTTGCGGGCGTATATGTTTCGTGAAACTGCAGGCGCGTACGTATAGTCCTGCGGCCGACGCGGGTAGGGAGCAATGGTGGCTGCCTGGCCCCGGGAGCTCTGGAACAATTGGTCCATCCAGATCCTGGTGCTCCTCAGCCTCGGGCTCCAGGTCGCCCTCTTCCTCTTTGCCGGGATCCGCCGGCGTGGAGCCCACTCCGTGCTGCGGTTCTTCCTCTGGCTGGCCTATCAGCTGGCCGACTACACCGCGACGTACGCCCTCGGCCACCTCTCCCTCAAGGGCGCGCCGCGCGACCAGCCGATCGTGGCATTCTGGGCGCCATTCCTCCTGCTGCACCTCGGCGGCCCCGACAACATCACCGCCTACTCTCTGGAGGACAACAAGCTGTGGAAGCGCCACCTGCTGAGTGCCATCCTCCAAATGTCCGGAGCCGTGTATGTCCTCTACGAGCATGTCGTGGACAGAGGGGCGTTGCTCCGGCTTGCCTCCGCCTTGAAGTTCGCCATCGGCGTCGTCAAGTACGGGGAGAGGACGTGGGCGCTCATGGGCGGCAACCTCGACAACATCCGAGGCTCCATCAAGAAGCAACCAGCTGCCATGCATGGACATTTCCGCCCTCACGATAGTGTTCAAGGATGGAGACTTCGATGAGGAGTCCCTTGTGCGACGAGCTCACTTGCTGTTCCACATTTGCAAGCGCGCCATGGTCGACTATCCAGTGATGGAAGATGATTCACACGGCGAAGACACCACCAAATTGATAGGCGAGGTCGGGCTATGGCGGTTGATGGAGACCGAGCTCTCCCTCATGTATGACATGTTGTACACCAAGTCACCTGTCATCTCCACCTGCTTCGGCTACTTGGTACGTCTCATCTCGCCGATCGCCATTGTCGCGTCACTGCTGCTTTTCAAGTTCATTGACAAGAACGCCCACCGTAGAGTTGACGTCAATATCACCTACGTATTGTATGGTGGTGCCTTGTTCATGGAGATGACATCGCTGCTGAACACCCTAGGCTCCTCTTGGGCATTTGCCTTCCTGAGTACCACAAGATGGCACTGGCTTCGATACGCAGCTCTGTGCAATGAAAGATGGGACCGCCTCAGGCGTGTGGTTGCATGTCTTCACCATCTTGTCAGGGTAGGAGGAGGCAGCCGGTAACAGATCAAGGAGGTGGTCATATACCATGGGACAGTACAACATGCTGCACTACTGCACTCGCTCTCACAGTTTATGTTAGAATAAAATCCGAGACTATCGTTGATTTACTGAGGACCAAGCAATCACACAAGCACGACACCGAGATTTGTTAATGAGATTCACCGATATGGCTACATCCCCGGGGCCTGACTACGGGCGCTCCTCCCCGTGACACCGTCACAATACCGCACCCGGTCGCCCTGGACACCGGCACATGCCGCCGGCTTCCCCTGCGTTCCGGTGCTATTATGTTGGCATATGTTACATCGTGTGTCTACCCCCATTATATATGAGAGGTCTAGGATATAAGTGTCCTATTAGGACACAACTCCACATCCTATGTAAACACAATACAACTCCTAGTCCAACTGTAACCTACCTTGTACACAATATTCGACACAACTCTAACAAACTCCACCTTGGCGAATATTCTCCACCACCTTGAATTCGTCAATGCGTCAAACTTCCATGTATATTGGACTTGAGTTTATCCCATGAGCACCGCTGCTACTCCAAAGACTCCATGTGACTATACCTGCAACTTGTAGTCCCTTCTTTTCTTGACCACAGTCAACACTCGAGCAAAATTAAGTTCCTTGTTACTCTAGTTTGTGCTCCCAACTTCCAGAGTATCCGTCCAACGTCATCACACATTAATCACTGACCTGCGTGAAAATGAACAACTCACATATTGGGTGTCACACGTAAGAGTTACCTGAACTCAACATCACCGCTCCTTTCTTGACCGCCTATCTGAAACTTGAAGGAATTTCACCGTTGCTTGTAGTCACCCCGAGTCAAATTCGCAGTTGTCTCACCACATGCATGACCACCAGAGCCCTGGCCCGTCTCTATGTCCCGTGCTAGCCGCACGCCTCACCGCTATTACCGCGTCGAGCCTCTGCTGTCCCGGTCGAGTCTCAAGGGTCGTGAACCCACACCACTCAACCCCCACTGCAGAGTACCACCGATCATCACCGACCGATGACGAGTTTCACGCTTCCATCAGACCACTGGGCTCCAGTCCGAACTGCATGTCACTCGCTTTCCCCCTTGCTGAATAGGCTTCGATTCCCTGGATCCTTACACCGTAGCCCCTCAATCCAGCTCCACCTTCAACATGACTCCATGGTAGATGATCAGTCCACCCTTGCGCCTCATCGACTTCAAGCTCTGTGTAGACAACACCTTGAATCAAACCCGCGCCATAGTCTTGTCGAAGCCGCACAAGCCTCGGGCATGTGCACCACGTGTTTCCACGCCCAGAAGTCGGTCACCATCAGCATCACGCTCCTATGTCGTCGTCGCCGATCCCACCACCGTCTTCTGTACCAACCGACATCTTGCGTCGATCCCGTCAGACTGTTAGTCCGACCCAGCCGAACTTGTTCGACTGCACGATATGCTCGAGACTCCACAAGCCATATAAGCACATCACCAATCTGCCATTGTCATGGTAAAACCTCGTGTGCAATTAGAAACACTTCCAAAAGAAAATTTTACTTTCCTGATAGTCTCCATGGGTGCACCAAAGCCTTTGCCTCCCATAATCTCCAAAGCACTCTTTCTTTATTGTGTTGTTCTCCATGCCACGTCAATACCATATATAATGCAGAATTTTCTTTTGGTCCAAACAAATCTCGTGTCTGCTTTCCACCCTTCCGTGTGCTCTTCCGTGACTCAGCTCCAAACAGCCGCCAACAGTACACACGATTGGTACACGGCAATCCAATGCAACACCAGGGGCTTCCAACGCGACTCCGCCTGTGCTGCGCACACGTCTGCCACCGCGTGGCCTTCAGCGCACGCACACGTACACGCCAGCCCGTGGGCTGCCACCTTATGCACGCCTGGCCACCCGTACGCGCCCCGGATTGGGCGATTCCGAGTGTCCGCCGCCGCCTGCTATTCGATTTCGCCGAGAACTCCCTGCCGATCGCTTCTTCCAAACACGATGCTGTCTCCCGAACCTTCAACTCAAGCAACCTTGATCCACCGACGCGACAACTTTGCTACCATGTCTCCAATCACAAACGCTGCACCTTGTCAGATCCCATTGACAGCTTTCACGTGCTCTCCTCTAAATCAACGATCCGCAACCTTCGAACAACCTAGCTCATGATACCACTTGTTAGAATAAAATCCGAGACCATCGTTGATTTACTGAGGACCAAGCAATCACACAAGCACGACACCGAGATTTGTTAACGAGGTTCACCGATATGGCTACATCCCCGGGGCCTGACTACGGGCGCTCCTCCCCGTGACACCGTCACAATACCGCACCCGGTCGCCCTGGACACCGGCACATGCCGCCGGCTTCCCCTGCGTTCCGGTGCTATTATGTTGGCATAGGTTACATCGTGTGTCTACCCCCACTATATATGAGAGGCCTAGGATACAAGTGTCCTATTAGGACACAACTCCACATCCTATGTAAACACAATACAACTCCTAGTTCAACTGTAACCTACCTTGTACACAATATTCGACACAACTCTAACAGTTTACTCACCAGGCCTATGCTTGGCAGTTTGGCCAAGAAGGTGGGACTTGGATTAAATGAGCTTTGGAACAGGAAGCATTTCTCATTGACATGTCTGACCATGTCAAGGATAGTATCACTGAACATATGAAGAAGATGTACAATGCTGGGGGTGTGAACTCACTGGGCATGCTCAAGAACAGGTGGGGCGAGGAACCACTGGCTCGTGAGGAGTTACTCGAAGAAGGCAGCATATTCAAAGATTCCCTCGGTGTCGAGTTCCAGGAGTGCATCATCATCTGGCACATCGGCACCGATGTTTTCCTTGCCAAGAGCGAGCACGCCAAAGACGATGATGTGAAGGCGATCAAGGTGATATCCAACTACATGATGTACCTTCTCGTGGAACAGCCAGACATGCTACCAGGCCTCTCCCAAAACAGGTTGTACCAACTAACTTGTGAAAGTTTAGTCAAGACTTGGCGATCGACCCATAGGCCTCGGAATATGAACTCGGGTGCCACGCTCAAGAATCTGTTCCGCCTGCACGATGACGCCGATTCTAATTCCAGGGCCACCGACAGAGATGAGCTTGCTGAGAAACTGTATGATGAGTATGAGAGCAAAAGCTTCATGTACGATTCTCCTCGTCTCTCCTACGTAGCTCAACTTGCTAAGGAGCTGCTGGCAATGGAGAAAGGTGGCACGGTTGACCCGGTGAAACTCGTCCGTGAGGTGTGGACGGATATTCTTGTCTACGCAGGCAACAAATGCAGCCGGAAGTTCCACGCCGAGAAGCTCAACAGTGGCGGTGAGTTGACAACAATCCTGTGGCTTATGGCAGAACACTTCTACCAAATTTATCTGGGGAGCCTGGTCAAAAGAAAGAAAAAAGGAAATGATTTAGCAGGAGAAGGCATCAGCCACCCGGGGAGATGATGATAATTATAGATAGCACCATAGCCTTTGTATCCTTGAAGCCATATAAGTTGTAGTATATCTTGTTCCGCTTCTTGAATAAAGATTTCAATTTAATTTTTTGACTGACTGCAAATGACACTTCTATAGAAATACATCAGCATAGAGCTTCCTCTCCTTCGTATCCAGCCCATCCTACCCCCACTCGACCCACCGACACCGATTGACTCCTCTCCGCAAATATATAGATCGGCAAGGCATTGTACAACAAGATGTGATGTGCGCGAAAGAAAGCTTGTACACAATGTGCAACAGTTCTACTTGAATATGTTATAAACAGTTGATAGTAAACGAGCTAACCAAATGACGATGAGGTGGTCCGCATGATGCAAGCACGTCGGGTGACATGCCAATGCGATGAGCACATGCGTGATTCCTCGTCGTCTTTGTACTTCATTGTTGTCAGATTCTCTCCTTGTCTTCTCTCGAAAAGTACCTTAGTTAGGACTTGGCTAGCTCTTTTTCTTTCCTTTTTGAGGAACACTTGGCTAGCTATGGGTACGTCAATTTGTCACCTTGGCAGTTAATTGGATGGGAGTATACGCCGCCCGTGTGCGTCAAAAAGATGCAGCTATGCTAAAGTTTGGGAAAAGAAAACAATAAGAGCACTCCCTAGCCGCCCCTCCTCCTTCTCCCTCCCAACCCTAGCCGCCTCTCCTCCTCCTTCCTAGCCGCCCCTCTTCCTCTTCCCTTCCTCGCCGCCGCCGGAGGCAGCCGCCGGGCAAGCTCGGGGCGCCAAGGATGGTGGCGGCGGGGCCTCGGTTGCCCTGCCTCTGCGTGGGGAACCACAGATCTGGAGCGGCGGCTCCATTGGCAAGGCACGGCCGGCTAGCAGCCGTGCGGGCGGTGGATCTGGCGTTCCGGCCGCGCAAGCGGCGGGATCCGGTGGTCGTTGGCGGCCGGCGGCGGTTTCTGCGGTGGCCGATGCACGCGATATGGCGCCTCCCCTCCTTCCCTGTTCGGCGTGCAGGCCAGCCTCGTCGGGTCGCGCTTTCATGGGTCGCCGGTTCTGTACAGGAGGCGCTGCTGGTGGCGGGGATTTAGTTCGGGCGAAATCCCTGGTCGGCCATGGCCGACCGCGTTGACTGCGACGCCTGAGGGCGTCGTTCCCCTCCTTGGAGGCATCGGTATGGACTGATCCCCTTACTTCCCCTTCCCCTAGGTCTTCCGGGCGAAAGCCCTAAATTTGTTGGGCGGCGACGGCGCTAACGACGCCATTTTCTTCTTGAAGGCGCCGCTTTGGGAACCTTGGGGTTGGGTGGCACTTGTGGGTGGTGGGCGACGGCGGTGGTGCGGCTCTATCCTAGCATGGATCTGTGTCCGTTGCTTGAAGATGGACTCGCGTAGGTGGAGGTCGTCGTTTGACGTCATGGTGGCGTCGATGGCGGAGGCACCTGTCAAGGTTGGCACATCAATCTGCTCTGAAAATGGACCAGTGGAAGATGGCGGCGACGACACATGTGAGTGCGTCGGACCGGTTTGTGCCTCGGACCCGGTATGTGGCTCGGTCGGGGCCTCCGGCTTTAAATGTTAGGCTTAGATGAGAGGTCTGGTTATTTGGCCCAGCTTGCACCCCTTCATCATATGGATTGGAGTAGCGACAGATGTTGCTAAGACGACGGATTCAGGCATATTGTTGTACTACTTTGTAAGGTCCTCGAGAATAATCAATAAAATGACCGCATGCTTCTCCCAGATGCAGAGGCCGGGGTCATCCTCTTTTTCTAAAAAAAAATTGCTAAAGTTGGGGCGCTTTGGCCAGCCCACTATGCCCCAATCGGTTTTCATTTTTCTTCAAAAAGTGGGCACTGTAGCATCAAGTTCACTGTAGTGCCCACTTTTTGCTTGGTTTTTATTGTCTGGATATTTTGAAAATATTAATATATACACTGAAAAATAAATTATACGAATTGAACATTTTGTAATGTATGTTGAATAATTGTCAAGTACGCACTGAACATTTGAGTAATGTATGTTGAGAAAAAATTTAATACACATTGAACATTTGTGTAATATATTCTGAAAAAAATTATATACAAGGGAAAATTTGTGGTATACCTTGAAAATATTCTAAATATATGATGAACATTTTTCTATAATGCACGGTGAACTCTTTCGTAATATACCATGAATATTTTCTTAATGTACAACGAAATTTGTTGTAATACACACTAAACTTTTGTATAGTACCCAAAAAAGGATAAAATTACGAAAAATAAAAAGGGAAATAAAATAAAATAAAATAAATAGAAACAGAGAAATAAAAACTAGAAAAGGAAAAAAGGAAACAAAAGAGGAGATTTTTTTTTAGACAAACAAAAGAGGAGATGAAACAGTGAAACCCACTATGGGTCGGCCCAAACTGGGGCGTCGGGGAGGGTCGCCTTCAGCCAAGCCGCACCTATTTGCCGGCGGCGGATTGGCCCAATTGGATGGTGACTCTTCGAATAGTAGCCGTCGATGTACTTTAATTTTCTATGTTTAAAAACCAATGCCAGATCAAATAACAGCCTTTTGTTTGACTACTTAATTGTCTGACGTTGCAAAGGGAGCATGCATATTCTAGTGACCATGTTGCTCTCTCTCTTCCTTTGAAGTCCTCCATGTAAGTGCCTGTGTTACCATAGGAAAAAGATTCCTTGCTCGTTCAAAGAAAGGGGGAATTGACATGGTTTCCATTCATATAGGTAACTAAATGCTTGCAGGATGCCACGGAATAACAAAAGAATAGCCACGCTGATGCATAAATGGTTGTATTCACAAATTTGTACCAAACATTACACTGCTAATTTTATTTAAGTGCATCGTTAACTAACATGCCATCCTTCCTAACTTTTCACATTTCATTGTGCACATGGAAATTTACTTGTACTTGAAAAGAGTTTCATAAAAGCTGTAATTTAAGTTTTTCTTTTGAACATCACTCACCCATATGAACGCATACACGCACACCCTACCATAAGCATCTCCAAGAGACTGAGCCGGTATGTCATCTTGAAATTTACGAAGTCATCATAGACGTATTGTCGTCGGCGGAAATCCTAAAATAAATTCAGGAATAATGCGAGCACCAGGACTTGAACCTTGGTGGGCTAGGGATACTAGTGTCTCTCTAACCATCCAACCACAGATTGGTTCACGCTGTAATTTAAGTTGCAATGATGTCCAATTGCTTAATTACTTGTGCCTTCTAGGATGTTGCTGGTGTCTGGTTGGTAGGCTTCATCGTCGCAACAAAGGCTAACGACTGACTAGGCTCGCACGTGCAGCCAAATACATGCCCGATGTTAGAGTATGTAATGGGCCTAATGGCCTGGGCTGGCGGTATAGCCCGTTAGTCTTAGGGTTAATTAGAAATAAGGGTCGCTTTCTTACGGGTCAAGTAAGCCTTGCTTGGGAGTCAAGTAAACCTCTTTATATAAAGAGAGGAGATATATCAATCTAATCAAGCAAGAATTAAAAAGGAAATCCCTTCCATCTTGCCCGGCCGTGGGCAAAAGGCCCCCGGCCGGCCCTCTCGCATTCTCCTTCTAACAGCGCCATAACAATTTGGTATCAGTTAGCTTCGGTTCGATCATGTCTTCACCGCCGCCCAACCCGTCTCTTTCGTTGCCGGTCACGACCGTCGCCCCGCTCCTGCCCGCGCCGGGATCCTCCGTCGCACCCGCCCCCGTCGTCCTCACCCCGGAGGTGTCCGGGGCGCTGCAGGACCTAACACAGGCGGTCCAGGAGATCCACCTGTTCTTGGCCGGGTCCTATGGGCCGCACCCGGCTGCGCCGCCCATCACCGCCACCGGCGCCGCCGTGGCTGCCGCCGCACCAAGCGGCCCCCGCCGCACTCGCCGGACTGCTGCAGCAGCCGCTGCAGCTGCCATCCATCGCCCCGTCCTGGCTGTCGTGGCAGCCGCCGCACCAGGCGGCCTCCGCCGCGCTCGTCGGACTGCTGTAGCAGCCGCTGCAACTGCCATCCACCGCCACCACCGCCCCGTCCTGGCTGCCGTGGCAGCCGCCGCACCAGGTGGCCTCCGCCACGCTCATTGGGCCGCTGCAGCAGCTGCCATCCACCGCCCCGCCCTGGCTGCAGTGGCAGCCACCGCTCCTGGCGACCTCCGCCGCGCCTGGCGCTCCGCCGCAGCAGCCGCTGCAACTGCAGCAGCCATCACCGGTCAGCTTCGGCCCCGCATCGACCGCGCCGACGGGAGTCCCGATCCACCAGATCAAGTTCCCGTCGTCGCCATCACCGCTTCCCCAGGGCGTCCCCATCCAGCAGATCAAGCTTCCGCCGTCGCCGTCACCGCTTCCAGCTTGGATAACTACCCGCCACGTGTCGGCGACGGTGAGGCTGCAGGCTACTGCACGCGGCCTCCTAGCGCGTCGGCGTGTGCGGGAGTTGTGTGGTCTGCAGCTGCCGCTCCTCCCAGTTGCGCTTCGCTGCGCAAAGGACCTCGATCTCGTCCACTGCGTCGGGGATCTTGGGCATGCTGTTTTCCCCATGGACAATGCCCTCAAAGTCTGCGACATTAGCGGTTGGGGAGACGCACCCCTCCTCGCCATTGTCCATCGACAACCCTCCACTCTTCTATGTGCGGTGCCGACCAACAGCCGTCCGGCGGGGAGAAGGCATGGTGTCACCGACAAGAGCGCACCGCGTAGCACCACTGCATTCCGCCACCGGCCGCCGCGAGGGCGCCTCTGCTGGTCGCTCTTGCGACCACTTCCAGGTGGCCATACACATGCACTCCTTTTGTCCAGATGGTGTCCATGGGATCCAGGTGGCTGTACACGTGCACGTCCGACGTGCGGATGGTATCCACTTTTTGTTAAGAGGTCCAAAATAAATCATCCCGGTCCATTTCAGGTTGAGAGTAATAAAACAAGCCAAGATGTAAAAGGCTTGTTTTTATATGTTAGGTTTGTGTTGCCTCGAGTCATGGTTATAAGTTGGTTAGGCTGCAGCTTGAGGACAAGCTGCATGTCCAGGTGGGGTGTAGTGTTAGAGTACGTAATGGGCCTAATGGCCTGGGCTGACGGTATAGCCCGTTAGTCTTAGGGTTAATTAGAAATAAGGGTCGCTTTCTTATGGGTCAAGTAAGCCTTGCTTGGGAGTCAAGTAAACCTCTTTATATAAAGAAAGGGGATGTATCAATCTAATCAAGCAAGAATTAAGAAGAAAATCTCTTCCATCTTGCCCGACCGTGGGCAAAAGGCCCCCGGCCGGCCCTCTCGCGCCCTCCTTCTAGCAGCGCCATAACACCGGGGCTGCTGCATTTGCTATGTCTACTGAAGTTAGTACATAGTAAAACCCAGTAGTAATTATATGCATCATCTTCACTAAAATTAATGTGGTTAAGCATATATCCCTCAGTTTCATTTTGTTAAGTTCCATTATTATTAGGTTGCTAGCAAAAGCAACCATACAAACATATTTGTGTTTTATTTTCAACATAGTTTCATAAAGCTTGAGCAAATAATTGCATATAAAGTTCAAAAACACACAAAGTTAATATAATGGTTGGAAATTTTATACATCTAATACTCCGCCATGAAGTTAAGGGGGTTATATTTACCGAATCAGCCAATGCCTATTACTGTGAACATCAAGGATGTAACTACTGAGAAGGGAAAAACACTAAGATTAAAGTAAACCTGCATAGAAAATAAAATCCCTTATTCCTTTTAAAACTACTGAGTATGTCCCTTTGCTAGCACTAGGTGGAAAAGACTCTTTTTTTGTTAATATAGGGACAATTGCAAGCTATCATTGTTTTGCAAGAAATAGGCACTATCGTCAAATCTAATATGAACGACCTAGATTGTTTAATATTTATTGTTATACTTGGCAAAGAAATACACTACTTTAAGGAGACATTCTATGAGTCAACTATTTAGCATGTATTCGAATCCTACATTCTTAAAAAGTTGCTCCCCACTTTCACCAATTCTTTCTACATGCGGACTGTCCACATCAGCATGCATGCCACGTCAGCATTCAGACACAAACACCAACCAATCGACATGCATAATGCAGCCATGCATCCATGTCATCATTTATGTTCTGAAATAATTTTCACAAATAGTTAGTGCTCTATTCATCCGAATTTATTAAGCCAGTGGGCCACGAAGGGACAACAATAGTTTTTTCCTTCGCCCCCTTCATGTCTCCCTATTATATGTGTGCCGCTTGGGGAGAAAAATCAGCTTTCACGCCAAAAGAAAGGAAATAAGACTGGTCATAGTGGGGAGTAACTTAAACTAGTATCATGCATATAACACTAGTGTAAGTTACTACCTTCATAGTGCAAAGTAACATAGTAGTAGTATCATAGATTGCTTCATTTATTATCTCATAGACTCATTTTGCCTCGGGAAGCGCTATGTTATAGTAACATAGGGGGTGTTTGATTCAGGGACTTTTTAGTCCCAGAGACTAGAAAAAGTTCCTAAAAAGTCCCTAGGAACCAAACGGGAGAGACTTTTTCTACAAGTACTAGAAAAAGACTCTATTGGAGAGTCTTTTTTGACTAGTCTCTGGGACTAGAAAAAGTCCTAGGACTTCTGAAACAAACACCCCCATATTATGTTACCACAAGCACTTCTTTCTTCATTAAATACTTGCCACATAAGCAAAATTGTCTTGGGATGTGTTAAGTTACTACCTAAGTTACCCCACTATAGCTAGCTTAAATCATTTGGCTGGAGAATTAAAGGTAGAGAACTCCATAGAACCGGAAACCAGGACCATGCAACCAATGCATATGCATGCACGTCCCACGGCAAATAGAAGTATCACGTTAATTGCTGCACTTAATCAGGGAGTTATATTACCATGGCAAATAGAAGTATCACATTAATTGTTTATGGAGTCTCCTAGATTCTCACGTTAATAGTTGTTGGCATTTGATTGGCCCAGCACAAGAGCCCGACCCCTCCTTCTCCCTGAAAAAAAAATTTCTTCGCCTTTTCTTCTCTCTCCTCTGTTTGATCTCCTTGGCCACAAAGATCCCATCTACGAGGAACTTTTTCCTGGCATGCTGCGGCGACTGGCACTATACTCGTGATCGCTCCCATGGAGCCGATTTTGGAGACATGGAGTGAACCAACTACGGTTCTTCGGATTACGACCGCAGCCACACCGTCGTGCATCCCGCAACTGCAAGTTCATTTGTGCGGGGTTCATGCGTTTCTGCCATGGCACGAGCGCACAACATGAAGAGGACCATGTGCGTGTCTACGGCACGATCGAGACCCGCTTCTACCTCAAGCCGCCGTTGTCCGTGATCGGCACCCTACCTGAACGACCCGTTCACCTAGCGTTGTCCACACCTCGACGGCCACCAGTCTTGGCTCCATCCGGCGACCTCACTTTGTCCTCCCCGTCCGCAGGTTCCAACTCCATCCCTTTTTTACTCTACTTCTTGGCGTTTTGCATTTCCTCACGACCACTCTCGAAACAGTCTTTCGCCCCGCTTTATAGATAAAGCATAAGTCCATACAACCACGTCCGAATCAAAGTCATAAAAGAAAATTGTTGAGGCCACAGCACAGAGACGCCCAAAAGAACTGAAGAGAAACAGAAAAGGCCACCAGGGGCAAGCTACGAAGCTGTCGAGCGGTCAGAGAGTCGATGCGCGGTAGACACCAGAGCGTCCAGAAAAAGCTGAAGACGGTCACGATCCCTCGGCCTAACGAGCGGATGCCAATGCTGCAAGAAGACAAGAAATTTGAAGAACGAGTCAGAAGCACGTCACGGGAACACCCACTCAATCACCATCTTATTGTGAGTAGTCCAAAGAGTCCACATCATAGCCACGAAGATGAGCCAGAACAGTCGGCGCTTACGGCCAACCTGAGTGGCCCTAACCTGCAGAAACTCTGCAAGGTCAAGGGCCTTCCACTTCGGTCCTAGAGCCTCACAAACAAAGCACCAAAGTGCCTGCGCTGCTACTCACGAGAACAAAATATGCGTTCCCGTTTTCGGGACGTGGCACAAAGGGCAAAGGCCATTGCCCGGACCCTGGCGTTTCAGCACCTCAGTCCTCGAAGGTAAACGATCTCGGAGAAGCTGCCATACGAAAATCTTAATCTTCAAGGGCATCAGTGCCTTCCACAATGGGGATAGCCACTATGGAACCGGCAATCAGCATAGTGCCTGATAGGCCGAACTAACGGAGAATTCACCCGAAGGAGAAAGGCTCCAAGAAACAGAGTCAGGGGCCTGGGACAGAGGAAGAGGGACTACTCCCCTCATTTCTGTCCATTCCCGTACCTCATCGGGTCCGAATGTGCGGCGGAACGCAATGTTCCATCCCTCATCCAAAGCAGCCGTCGAAACAAGGATGGTCAGGTCGTCACAAATTGCAAAGAGCCTCGGGAACCGCAGGCGAGGAGGCTCGTCCTCAAACAAAGGGTCCAACCAAAACTGGGTCCCAGACCCATTGCCAACCGAGAAACGCAAACCCAGCCTAATCTCTTCTTTTATGGCCTGAATACATTTCCAGAACTGGGACCCGACCAAGAGAGAGCAAGCCAAGAGGGGTCGACCCTGCAAGTACTTGGCCTCAATCAGCTGCGACTCGGTCAAAAGCGGTCGTGTGACCAGGGAAAAACCAGTCAAGTGATCAAGCGACCGAGCGCTCTCCTTCTACATTGATCCAGCGCTCTCCTTCTACCAAGATGGGGGTTTCTAATGGTCTACCATTGACTTTGAAAAAATACAGAAAATTAAAAAGGGAAACAATCAGAAGAAAAAAGTTCTTGAATTAGAAAATTACATGGCAGTTCACAAACTTCAAAAAGTTCATGAATTTGAAAAAAAAATCATTTGATTTGAAAAAGGTTCATCTAACTTGAAAAAATCATCCATTTTTCAAAATGTTCATCAAATTTGAAAACAAATTCATCAATTTGAAGAGAGTTCATGCATTTATGAAAAAGAAAGAAGAAATAAGAAAAATAGAAAAATAGAAAACCCAAGTGGAATCGCAAAAAACGAACAGAGAAGACAATGGGTCAACCCGCTACAAGACCTAGCCTACAGAGAAGACAGTGTGCGCTCTATACCATAAGGCCTATAACGGCGCGACGACGTCGCTTTCAACGATTCCACAGAATGTCTTGTGTCGAGATTTTCATGGCCGAGGTCATTAATGGACCAGCCCATTTCACACACTGTTAGATAAAAAGAAACGGAAAAGAGGAGCATTAGGGGTAGTTCTCTGGTTGCAGGGAAGGAAGCCAGCGCTACTAGCCACCTCGCCATCCTACAGTTCACGATAAGTAAAAGGGTGTGACCTAATTGAAGCAAGTCGAGCCATTCTTTCTTCTTTTTTTCGTCTTCGTTTTTCTTTCTTTTCTTTTCTTTCTTCTTCTCCGTTTATTCATTTGCTTCTTCGTTTTTTATTTTCTTTGGTTTTTTTGTTTCTTTTGGCTTTCATTCCACTTTTTCGTATGTACACATTTAACATTTTTATGCACAATTGTATATATCTTTAAATGCTTGATTAACAGTTTCAAATAAAAATATTAATATTTTTTGATACATGGTCAACATTTTTTCAATAAACATTTAACATTTTTCAAACACTTGTTCAACATTTGTTTAATGCTTGATTAATATTTTTATATGCATGATCAAATTTTTCATCATTTTCTTAATACATGGTCAAAAAAATTCTATACACATTTAACATTTCTCAATGATTGATTAACATTTTTCAAATGCTTGTTCAATATTTTTTTTTCAAAATGCTTCATTAACATTTTCATATGCATGATCCAATAGTTTCATCAGTTTTTAATACATGATCAACAATTTTTCTATACACATTCAACAGTTTTTCAAATGCTTTATTAACAATTTTTCAGATACTTGTTCAACATTTTTTAAATACTTGTTTAACATTTTTGAAATACATGGTCAACATTTCTCTATACACATTTAACACTTTTTGAATGCATGATTAATATTTTTAAAACATTATGGAAAAAATATTTTTAATATATGTATTACTGTAATATTCGGAGGTTTAAGAAAAAATAAGAACTAAGCTAAAAATGAAAGAAAAACAGGAAAAAAAGATGTGCCCTCAAGCGCACCTGGGCCGGCACATCTAGTGCTGCCCTGACGCGAGGGTTTCCTTAGGTCTCGCTTAAAGTGGGAGATAAGGGCACCCCTATAACGGGCACTTGTGGCGCCGTACAGGAAATACCGATCGCAGGAGGATTTCTTACTTGGGGAGCAACTAGTTAACGAGCGCTTCTTCGGCAACCTCACAACGATCAGCGCCACTTAGCGCGCTCTCAGCCATTTTGCCACGTGTCGCGCTCTGGACGCTTCCTCCGGGTTTTGTTTTCATTTTATTTTTCCGCACGCGTTTTCGGCTTTTTAAATGGTTTTTTAGGGTTTTTTTGATGTTTTGGTTTTTCCCCGGTCTTCCTTAGCTTTTCTATTAAAAAAACTTTTTTTTTGAAAAAAACAAGATTTTATGCGAAAAAACAAATCTTTTTTTTCTTTCGCTAAAGTCACGGGTTTTTTTTCGCGAGAGGCACGGTTGTGCTTTACCGAGAGTCACGACCGTGTCTTTCGGAAACGAAAAAAAACGCATTTTTTGTTTTTTTTCTTTCGCGAGAGTCACGGCCGTGCCTCTCGGAAAAGGAGAAAACAAAACGCGTTTTTGGTTTTTTTCGCGAGAGTCACGGTTTTGCTTTCACAAAAGGCACGGTTGTGCTTTCACGAGAGTCACGACCGTGCCTCTCAGAAAGGGAAAAAATACGTGTTTTCTGTTTTTTTTCGCGAGAGTCACGGTTTTGCTTCCGCGAGAGGCGCGGTTGTGCTTTCGCGAGAGTCACGGCCGTGCCTCTTAGAAACGAAAAAAATGTGTTTTCTTTTTTTTCCTTGCACGAGAGTCACGGTTTTGCTTCCACGAAAGACACGGGCGTGATTTCCGCGAGAGGTACGGGCGTGCCTCTTTCGGAAAGGGGAAAAAACCGTGCTCCAGGTTTTGGTTTTTTTGCCCGATTTTTTTGTTCGGTTTTTTGAAAAAAAGTTAGTCAAAACTTATCAACATGGGATTTAGTTTTGAAGATCTCAACGCGAGGAATCCAATAGTGAAAACGGTTCGAGATTTGAACGCACGGTTTAAAAAATAAAATGTTTTGAATAAACAGATCTACGGAAAAAGGGAAAACTTTCAGATTGCGACAAGTGACATGATGCATGTGCACCACTTGTTACGACCTGGAAAAATGGAATGTTCTTTGGAACGAGTACTCTTTAATTAGTTATTTCGCCCTATTTGACATGAGTTGCAGCAAATTGCCGTGCATTCGAATAGGACATTGAGGAGCACCGTGATATGGGCCGGTCCTTTTCAACTGTTGTATATTCAACAGAATCCTGGTTTTGCGAACCGTCTACACAAATTCTGAACATGTTTGTTTTCTTTACTTTTTATTATGGTGTTCTTGTTGGTTATTTATTTATTTAATATTTTTTTCTTCTTCTTTTTTCTTTTTCCTTCTCTTTTTATTTTTTTATATTCACAACCTTCAGTAAATGTTCACGTTCTCAAAATCTGTTTTCTTTTTCGAAAGAATTGGAATTTAATTTTTTTCTCATGTTTGAAAAAGGTGTTAGTAATTTCAAAATTATTTGAAATTTCAAATTTTAGTCAAGTTCTTAAAAATCTTTTGAATTAATTTTTATTATTTTTCAAGTTCATATGTTTGAAAACATCCGTATTTTAGGAAAAAACAAGAATTTTAAAAATGTTTGCTTTTAAAATTATAATTTTCAAAGAATGTGTGAAAAAGTTCAACACATAGTCGATTTGCTTGTACTGTCTCAACTCCTATTAAAAGTTGAGTTGGTGATGATCGTGTGTCTGCCATTCTTCATTATCGACCATCCAATCTATATCCAACGCACATGAAGCAAGTTATAACAACTTTGCAAAAAGATGCCCACACTCCACTCCCTATTTGCAGATAACGCCTTGTTTCTCCTGTTCAGCTGATGTCTCCACCACCTCCTCATCCAGACTTCAGAAGAATGCCATGGAACAATCTGGCGTGGTAGGCCACTACCGGCGCTATCCATCCCCAATGCCTCCACTCAGCCCGGCCACCACTACGACCCACTCTTCCTCGTTGTATCTTGCCCTTTCCTCGTCTCCCCAACGCACACCTCGCCACGTACGCCGCTGACGCAGTCCGCTTCGAGGCCGTCCTCTGCAACCACATCGTCGGCTCTGTTCGTGCACCCAATGCCTCTGCTGCCTCACCACCCAGCACCACCACCTCACCGTCCTCAGTTGATGGAAGCATAAGTTTGTTGCATTGAGAACAAGAATTGAAGCAAAATTCAGGTGGCAGCATTTAATGTTCAAAATAACACCATCTAAAAAACAAATTTTGTATAAAGTAGATAGAAGCAAAAATTTCAGTTCCATGGGAAGCAAACTGAAATTTTAGTGGATGTTACATTTCATAAGGAGGCAAACTAGTATGTAGCGGGGAAACTTCTTTTGAAGATAATTAGTTTCCTTGCCGACCAAAACTAGTTTCCAAAAAATCTAGAAGAGAATCAAATTAGGGGTAGTTAATAATGCATCCCATGTAATTGGTTTTAATTTTTGATACCCCCAGATGGTGCACATTGGCTAGTATACTCATCTAACAATTGGGTGGGCTTTTATCCAACGGTCATCTATTGGTCTGATGGGATGTTATGGATCGGTAATTTGATAGCTAGTGGTTCGCTGTCATAAACTCATAAAAATTGCTATATTTATGTTCAAATTACATATTGTAGCATAGTTTCACCACATAAGCAAAGAGATTATACAAGTACAACAACCTATAGGCTCTTCATCGCTTCCACCAAACATGCGTCTACGCCGCTTCGTTCTTTTACATGTCTCTATTTCTATATGTATTGTGCTTCCCGACTGTCTACTACAACAAGGTTTGTCCGGCTCCAGTGATGGATGGGTGATGACGGTGGCACACTTCGGCTCGCTATAGTGCTGATAATCGTCAATAGGTGGTCTACGGACCTGAATGTACATTTTTACTTTTGATGTTCTTTTTTAATAATTACTTTTGATGTTCGTTATACTATTTTGCTTGTTGATGAATAGATTTTAAGTTTTTAAGAAAAAAAAGTACACGCCGACACGTGTGATGCAGCCGCTAACGCCGAATAGCCAGGTGGTACATCCGAAGTAGAAGTACACGTTCCCAGAAGTACACAACCATCTTCCCATCTAAGGTACTGACCACCTGTTCCATACAAAGTTTTTTCCACGGTAGGGACACTTGATTAAGCAATGCATGTGGTTGTACCTGCTGGTCCTCCTCTTCTCCAGACATAATACTACAAATTAACGTCAGCTTGGATCGATTGGTCGTGCTAACTGATACGCAAGTAAGCAACAGATATATGCATGCACTGCCTGCATTCCACACGCAAACAACTCGGAGAGCAAACTGTAATGACCTCTTCCGGGAATTCATGTAGAAATTGAACTTCAATCTTAATTGGGAGTTGGACGCCCGCGTGTGTCGGTGTGTTTCAATTTGCACGGAAATATGACGGAAATTACAGATGACGAAACTTGCGATTTCAGTTTAATAATGTCCATTACATCTCATGAGATTTTTTCCATGGTAGAGCGAACGATCTGTCTACAAGCTGATCAGAAACATTAGTTCAAGTTCGACGAGGTTGATGGAAAAAGTTCCGATGGCTTGGGATGTTTTGTCATGTTCTGATGACTTTTGTTCAAGGGCGCACATCCCAGGCAATAACACCATTTGAATCGAAGTTCATTTTTTCAAATAATACCACGTCCACATCTCAACCGCAAGCGTACCAGCCGGACGTATCTTCTTGACACGCGGGAGATCCAGGGCAAACGCGCTGGGTCAAGGACTAATGACATTGGCTCTGTGCAGAGTAATACGTATACACGCAGTGACAGAGTCAGGATTCAAGTATAGGGAAGGCCAAGTATATATATTAATTTAATCTCGTTGGTAATTACTCATCACTGCTATTAAAATTGTCGATCATTGGGGGGGCTAGGCCCCTGCTCGTCCCCCTGGCTCCGCCCCTATATACATGTACACCGCGTATAATCCTAAGAAAAACAAACACCAAGGTGTATATATTATCAGATGAAATTTCCAGGATTTTGCGCCCTGTTCTGTATATATACCCCATACATGGGGTAGCCCACAACCACCACTATCCAAGCATTTAGCAACAAAACACTTCCAAAGCTAGCTAGCTGAACCGAAGACAGGCAGACACACGAAGGCCTCCAGGACTACTGAGCATGGCGGCGAAGGGTACGTGAGCCGGCCTCCAGATATCGAATTCATCCATTGCATGCACATGCACGATCGGAGTAAGCTCTGATGTAGTAGAACGTACTAATATATTCTCCATACTTGCATATGTGCAGGGACAAGTAGACCTGTGCCTCCAATGCCGTGGTCTTCCGGCCAACGTCCAGCGTATGCTCCGGCAGAGGCCGGCCAAAAGGCGCCGCCGCCTAGTGCAGGTTAGGCTAGTCATAGTGGGAGTAATTTAAAAGGTGTTTGGATACGTTTTAGTCTCATGACTAAAGCTTGCTAGCTTTATTCATGCTTGGATTCAAATTCTAAAGAGACTAAAATCAAGTTAATGAGCATTTATTATCCTCCAAACCCTTCAATCCAGAACCCGTCTGTGTTAAAGGTGAGGAGTTAAATGAGGAGAGAGAGGACTAATCCACATTTTAGTAGGGGTACCCCTGACTAAAACATTTTAGTCTTAACACTAGTTTTAGCCCCTCTTTAGTCAGGGGTGCTTGGAATTTTAGCCTCTTAAAGAGACTATTTTTAGTCAGACTAAAATAAATTCCTTGGATCCAAGCACCCTCTTAGGTAGTAACATAACGCACCTCGAGAATTTTTTGCTTATGTGACAAGTAGTTAATGAGAAATAGTAACATAATATGTTACTGTAACATAGCGCTTTTGAAGACAACATGAGTCTACAAGCTATTAAATGAGGCCACATATAACACTAGTACTATGTTAGTTTGCACTATGAAGATAGTAACTTAGACTAGTGTCATGTATATGACACTAGTCTAAGTTACTCCCCATTATGACCAGCCTTAGTGAGTGTCACTCATCGGCTCAACACCTGAGCATACGTGATACGTGCATCATGCATGGATAGCTCGCTCTTTGTCAGATCCGCACCTTTCTGGTGGTAGTAGTACCTTTCCATTCCACGGTTCTGGTCTCTGATGCTTTTTTGCACTTTCTTGACGCCTTTTGCATTCGTGTGCTCCGTAAAGCAGGTAAAGCGTTGTCGACGGCGACCTCTGCCTCGAGCAACGGCAACAGCTCTCACGCAGCGAGACCCCCGTACAAAGCCGATGATGCAAGTGCTGGTGGTAAAACCACCGGACAAAAAGGTGAGCCGATGATGTATAGTTCGTAGTAATTCTAATTCGTACTAGTGTTTTGCATGATTTGATTCTATTTTTTTTGTTATTTGACTATTCAGCCAAGGGCTTATCTAGGTGGTGAATGCTCCGCGCGTGGAAGAAGAATCATGTGACTAAATATCAGTTTGCCCAAGTTATCTGTCAAATACATATGGAGTGTAGCTTGTGAAAGTGGTCGTGCAGACAAGTAGTAGTATTTCATTCGTTCATGCATGTTCTTCATCTATATCTATATATGCCGTAGTTATGTTGGCGAATTTGTATAGTGGATCATATATACTAGAATTGTATATTGAATTCGTTCTAATAGATATTTAATCAGTCTTGCTAAGTCTCAATCGATACTATATTCATGAGATCTTATATTGAGATTCATGCAAAATTTTCTTTTCATTTTTTGTCTTTTTCTTTATAGCATGATACGTCACTTAATTGAGACTTGGTTAAATCTTAGTCGACTGAGACCTAACCACACCCATATTAAATATATATACATAACACATTTTACACCATGTGATATTATTTAGAACTGCTATTCATCACATGCATGTTTACGTGGAAAGCTACCTTCAACCCATGATTCTTCTTTATACTTGGCGTACTTCAAATCATAAAAATTGATGTTGAAATTGACAAACTAGAAGCTCTACCCGTCATCGGTGAGAGTTCATAAAAATTAAGAAAATGAGACGTTGCATTGGTCCCCCAGATATTCAGGGTCGGGGTCGGGTCCGCCGGTAGAGACAACAAGGATACTTCCCTGAAAATTCTATATATATATTTAAATAGTTTATCCTCATAAACTTAACTTTTTGGACATGCAACTATGTCAATCCATCATGCCATCATGCATGCTTCATTAAATTTAATTCTTTCTACATACAACTATGCCAACTGACCATGACACTATGAATGAAAAAACTCACTTTAACACGCGTAGTGCGGCAGATCATATATACAGGAAATTTTTATGATTCGTTCATGCATGTACTTTGTTTATATCTATATATACGGCAGTTATGTTGGTGAATTTGTATGGCGATCATATATATGAGAATTGTTTATCAATTTAGTTCCAATTAATTAATATATATACAGATTCATTACGCCATATTTAGAGTAGTATTCTATTCAACACATCCTTGTTCTTACGAGGGGCTCTAACTCCAACTCGTACGCGACGACCTAGCCAGCCGCCGCCTTCCAAAAAGGTAGGGTTCTCTGCCTTCCGCCGGCGCCGGTCCGTCCCGTCTCCGGTGGCCTTAGGGCCATGGAGGCAGGGTGGATCTCGACCTTTGCATGGGATGTCTCCATTTTTAGATCTTTTTTCGAACTTTGTTAGAGTTTGTATCCTGCTCAGGAAGGCGAGACGGCGACGGCTCCCTGAAGATGGAATAAAGGTCTTCCCGACTAGCCCCCATCATCGGTGGGCGTGTGCAAGTGTGTCTTCGGCAGATCTATGTTTGGTGGATTTGCTCAGATCAGTTCGTCGTTTGTATCTTTGTTCGTGTGTCTTCAGGTTGGATCCTTCTGATGTACACTCTTCATCCGTGGCGGTTGCTGTTCTGGTGCGTTGGTTCTATGGGGTCTTAGCATGATGACTTCCCGACTGCCTACTACAACAAGATTTGCCTGGCTCCAGCGAGAGAGGGGCGATAACAGCGGCGTGTCTTCGGCTCGCTTCAGTGTTTGTAGTCGTCGCTAGGTGGTATCTGGATTTAATTTTTATTAATTATAGCGTTCATTGTACTACCATGACTGAAGATGAATAGATTAGAAGTTTTTTGCCGAAGAAAGAAAAGTTAGCTTCAGCCCACGAACAAACCAATGGCTTCTTTGTACCTGGCATACTTCAAATTCGTCTAATTAAATTGGTGTGAAATTAGTAAACTACTAAAGTCTGTTTGGGACTGCTCTGCTTCTTAAAATTTAGCTCCGCTTCAGAAAACACAAGCCAAACGGGATAGCTCCATGATATGTCGCTCCGCAAAAAAAACTAGAATCTAGGATACAACTCTCAGTTTTTTATGAAGCTCTTTAGGGGGTGCTCCAAAAAACTCTAGAAGCTGGAGTTGGGTGGAAATTACCCACCACTGCCACCAGTAAGTGGATACCCCTTCGTTTCTTCCCCCTCAACCAATCAAATAGATCATTTCACCAAATTTCTCATTCTTGAAGCTGGAGCTAGATGGCAGCCAAACATTCCCTTTGGTAGTACTACAACTTCTAGATGAAACCGCTCCAAAGTGAATTTAGTGGAGCGAAACCAATTTTTGTGAAGTGAAGCAGTCCCAAACAGGCCCTAAGAAACACGTACGAGCTCTTAGCTTAAACCCTCTGTCTCCTGCTCACCCCATCACTACAGAGCCGCCATTTATGTGTATGTTTCTGTGGTGACCACCCCCCCTCCCCCTCCCCTAACGCTTGTAACTTCATTATTTTTCCCCTGTCAATGCAATGATAGGACATCTAGGCGTATTCGAGAAAAAAAGAAGAAACACGGACGAGCTCTACGCGTCACCGGCTAGGGTTTGCATTGGTCCCCCGGATGTTCAGGTCGGGCCCGCGAGTAGAGACAACGCCCAAGATCAAACGGATGAGAGCGGTAGTTACAGATGCGGCACCGCCAAACGAAACTTCAACCCAAACAACAGCACCGCCGGGACGTAGCAGCCCTTGCACAGCCACCCGCTGCAACGCCGACGCAATTGCCTGCACAGCTCTGCCGCGATCACCAGCCACGGCTCCGCGGACAGCGCCGCACCAGATCTAGGCAGACGCCGGACACCAGGTCGCCCCAATTCGCTGAACGACCACCCTAGGTCGAGACCACGCCGCCAAGCAGCACAGCGCTCCACCAGTCCGGCCACGCCGCCGTATCCCGAGTTGTTCGTCGTCGATGCACTCGAACCGTCGCAGCCTTTTTTTTACTCAAGAAAGAGAGATGGGGAAGTGGGGTGGACAGGAACATGAGCTTCATGTCAACCATAAACGGAAAATCATTAGATACATACGGATGTAATTTTACAGCGTCGAACCAAAGGCCTTTTTCTCTTACGGTGGCTGCAGGCGAGTCTGAAACAGAGCGTGGCTTGGTTGGGTGCAGCAACCGGCTCGGTCGATCGACCAGAGTGAGGTTCTTTGTACTTGGCGTACTTCAAATTCGTCTAATTAAATTGGTGCGAAATTAATAAACTACTGCGAAGAGACACGTACGAGCTCTACGCGTCATCGGCTAGAGTTTGCATTGGTACTCCGGATGTTCAGGTCGGTCCCGCGAGTAGAGACAACGCCCAAGGTGGATTAGCAGTCGCTACAACGTTGAAAATTCTAGGATAACTCCTCGACAACATTGAGCAGTCGTCGATCTCCTCCTCGGGCTGTCACACCTGCACCCGCGCCCTCGTGGTGGAGCCCTCGCCGCCGTACGTCACTCCGGCCCATCGCCGGCGGGCGCCCAACCTCCTCTCCGTCTCCCGCTGCCCCCTCACTTCTTCCTCCCAGCGCTGTGCCATGGCGTCCTGTAGGCTGTAGCCAAGTGCCGCAGCTGTCCGACTCCTACATCTCCTCTCCTTGGATGGAGGCACGGATCACCTCTCCCGTCCGACCGCCGCGCAACCATCGGCCCCTTTGTGTGAGGAGGCACCGGCCAACTTCTAGTGGAGGGCGTTCACGCTCCGCCCAACTTATCACAAACGATTTTGCTAAGTTTCAGTCGACTAAGACTTTGTTATATCTCAATCGATACTACCTTTCTTTGATTTTGCATGAAGATTCGTGTAAAAAAATTCTTCTCAGTTTTTCTTTTTACTTCTTTAATGCTATATCACTTGATTGAGACTTTGTTAAGTTTCGGTCCACTGTCTTTCGGACAAATCGGCAGAGATGACAAAAACGATAATAATAAAGAAATACAATGTGCTTACGTAAGTTTTTACCTGCAGCCGTGTACATACGCTCAGGACTCTATGTAGTAGATAAACAACATGGCACAAAAATACCGTTACGTATGATGCAAAAAGATATGCAAAATAAAAGGGTCAGGGCATGTCCGTGTTTGTCAAGTCGGACACGGCGCTAGACTGGGTCCGCAACGACCAGAACCTGGTGGCAGCCTAGGCTCTCAACAGGCCCGCCAGCGCCGCCAGCGCCATGTCAACTAGAAACTCGCCAAGATTGACGAGGAATTATTGCTTACCGACACCATTGCCAATGCCTACAGGGGGAAGGCAAACGCCAGGGTATCGCGGGCGTCATCGGCATTGGCAACGGCGGCCTCTGCGCCACGCAAGAGGAAGCGGACCGGCTCCTTCACGAGCGTCGGGCGACGGCTAGACAAGGCTGTCCCGGTGGCCATGTGCCCCTCCGCGGCATGAGGAATGACATCGACGATGATGACAACACGGGCGGCGATGGGGATGCGGCCGGGCTGGCCAGGCGGCCAAGTGTATGAGGTCATCGTCCGTTACAAGTTAGGCTCGTAGGTTTTCTTCTAGTTCTTATTTAAATGGTCGAAATATCATCCGTTTTATATAAATTATGTCCTAACTTTAATGAAATTTGGTGTGTGATATAATTTGTTTAGTTTATTTATATCCCGTTTAAGATATATGCAGACAACTTTGATGTGCGGCTTCTACATTAGTGTCTGTGGACTGGTCCTCACCAGTCCGCGGACTGATACAGTGTCCGATTTCAATCAGCGTAGAAGACGCCCTTACCAACCATTCATATATGTGCCATTAGTTTATGTTTCTCGAACGCGCAGGGGAGAGGATTTGGGCCAGGTAGTTGCAAGAGCATCAAGTCCCCGCGCGTGTTTTGTTTTTTGTCTTTCAATTTTTAAACTTGCATATCTTATGAATAAGAGGTCCAAATTAAGTTATGTTTTCAGATTAGTGTTTCTAGTGACAACGGCTTTCAAATAAGATCCACACATAGTTATCAGTCGTTCGTACTAAATTTTAATACCTCATGATTTCTGTGCCAACATCGGACAAAACTTTAACACATTTTTTTGCCCTCATGCAGTATCTAATTGCTTCATGAAATCGCGAGACAATTGGAGGGCCGGGTAAGCCTTGACGCCTCAATTGTCTCGCACCCCCGCACCGGCGTAGCCCTCCAAATTTCCGCGCGGTTCCACCCTGCGCTACCTCACGCGCGCGGTGGCTTCCCGTAATCGCAAACCGCGTTGGGCATTGGCCATTGGGTCAAGTTCGTCGGTCGTACTCTCGAACGGTTCCGGTGGATTCAGCCGGGCTGCCCTTTCGCGTGAGGCGCTGTCTTCTACTTGCATTTACTCCCTACACTCACAGTTCTGCCCAGGAAGGCAAATGGCACGTATGTATGTATATTTTTCTGAGGAAAAATGACACGTATATATGTATGCTTCTTCTTCGGAAGGCAATTGCCACGTACGTATCTGCTACTGCCCAGGAAGGCGCCTAGCAAGCCTTCTCCGCAAAGCAAACCCACCGGTGCAAAAATATCTCTGACAAGACGCGGCGGTGTATGATGCAACCGGGATGTATAAATGCTCAATGGATTCGGTAGCCCATGGGCAATTTGCCAATCGTGTAGCAGCCATCTCAATACTGCAGCTAGCCGGAAACCCCCCCAGAGACGAAGGCCCTCCATCTCAAGGACCGATCATGGCGCCGAAAGGTGAGCCGGCAGCATCCACAGATCCGATTCATCCATCATCCATGGTCGAAGCAAGCTAGCATCTACAATTTTCTGATGTGTCAACGTATTGTCCATGCATGTATGCAGCGATGACAAGCAAACCAGTGCCGCCGGCACGGCCTCCTGTCCCGTCTCCGGCCCCGGCGTATACTGTGCAGGCGGCTGGGCAAAACGCGCCGCCTACAGGTCAGTGAGCATCACCCATCATATCAGTACTTGAGCACACGTGATATGTGTATGCATGGATGTGACAGCTCCCTTTTATCAGATCTGCACCTTTCTAGCCAGCGCCTTTCTGCTTGACGTTTCTGGTCTCTGAATGCTTTCTTGTGCACTTTCTTGACGCCTTTTGCATGCATGCAACAGCTAACGGGTCGTCCAAGACGCCCCCTCCTTGCCAGAGCTACAGCAACAGCACGCAGAATCGACCGCCGGTCAGATCCGGTGAAGAGCGTAGTACTACTGGTGGTAAAGTGACAGGTGAGTCAACCTAGGCACTATCAGATCAGCTTCTATCCGTGGATCGATCGATCATGCTAAAAATATGCTATGTTTATGCATAGGACGTACTAGAATTTTGCATGATCGATGTGCTGCGAAAATACCAACGTGCATACTAAAAGTTTCATTCTTTTCTCATCTTTCAGCCGCCAAGGCCATGTCTTCTAAGTGAACGACCTACGTGCCTAGGCCGCCTTGTGCGGAAGAAGAAACAAGTGAATCTTAGTTCGTCCAAGTCGTATGTCAGATTGAATAATGCCACATCGGTTCTGTATTGGAAGAAGCTCTGCAGATATCAAGTGTAGTTTGTGAAAGGGGTCACGTAAACAAGTAGTGGTTCATTTGTTCATTCATGTTCGTTTCTATCTATATTGTTATTGGTTAATTTATTATACAGTGGTCATATCATATATGTATATACAAGAGTTGTTATTGAATTTGTTCTGAGATTTTCTTTAATATACTTTTTATGGACCATATTTACTACTACATATTCATCGCATGCATGTTTGCGTGTAGACTTTTCTTGGTCCCAAGAACAGGCTTCGAACTTCAAATAAATTAAAATGATTTCTCCGTGGGGGGATTAAATTAACTACTGCTCTAAAACACGTTTGAGCTCCATTAGAATGGCTTGACAAGTAGAGTAAGGGAGAGACTATTTGTAAGTCGTCTGGATTTTTTTTTCAACTGGAGGCGGCGCCGGGCCGGGGCGGCCGGGAAGCCGGGCGGCTCGGAGGTGGCGCCCGGCCCGGGCGGCTCGACGCCGGCCACGGCGGAGGTGGCTCACCGCGCGGCAGGGGGCTCAAGGCGGAGGCGGAGGCGAGGCCGCGGTCGGGGCGGCGGGGCGGCGGCTCGAGTTGAAGCCGGCGAGGGGTGAAGGCGCCTTGGAAGCGAAGGCGAGGCGCGACCGCGGCTCGCAGGCGTTGAGGCGGAGTCGCGGCGGCGATTCGCAGGCCGCAGAGACGACGGCGCAGAGGCAGCAGCCTAACGAGGCCGCGACGCCGGAGGCGGGGGCGGCGCGAGGCGATTTGAGGGCGAGGGCGGGAAGGCGAAGACCGCCAGCTCGGCGGCGGCTCGAGGTGAACCGAGGCGAGGCCGGCCTGGCGCGGCAGTGACGATGAAGGCGGGGGCGCGATGCGAGGTCGAGGCGGGGCCGTGGCAGAGGCGCGGCAAGCGGAGACGAACCAAAGTGGGCGGCTGGAGGCCGCAGGGGCGAGCTCGCACGGGGGCGGCTCGAAGTGGAGACGACTCGGCGAGGCGGTTGGAGCCGGCTTAACGGAGACCGGCGGATGCGGAGGCGGCTTGAAGCCGCGGACGACTCGACGGCGAGGTCCTGGCCGCAGGCGGAGGCCGGAGGAGGCGACTCGAGGCGGGGTCCGAGTCCTTCTCCGGGTCGTCCAACTCTCATATTTATTATCGTGATGACTGGGTTGACGAATCCACGTCCACGTCCTCCAGGTCGTTTTTTTAGGTCTGACGACCAAGTGTAGTATCTTCTCCTTTACTATTTCATTCACAGGTATTTGGAAACAGGTGATTTTAAACCTGGAACGTCAAAACAAACAGCAGCGGCGGATTGCTTTTCCGTTGGGACTTGATCCCGTCTCTTGGTGGTGTCTTGCCTTGTTTGCCTTCAACATGATCGGCCGTAGTACGAAACCAGCTGAGCACAACATCCTTGAGATCTCCGCAAGGTGAGACGTGCCGTGTGTTGAGGGCAGTACCTGAATTGTCTCAGCCCTCGGTTAACAAAGCTGAGGTTGATATCATCCTAGCCGCAGCGCACGACACGTCTGCTGTTGAATACACCAGTTTAAGCAGATCATTCGCGGCAGTACGCGGGATGCCCACGAAAAATTGTTTCAATCTCATCTGAACTCTGAAAATGCTAGTTATCAACTACTCCCTCCGTTCCGAATTACTTGTTTTGGATTTATCTAGATACGGAGGTATCTAGCACTAAAATGAGTCTAGATACATCCGTATCTAGACAAATCCAAAACAAGTAATTCAGAACGAAGGGAGCAGAAGAAGGGTGAATAGACGATTTTCATGAAAGTCTTCTAAACATGAGGTCTTTAAAGGCAGAAAATCAAATGAAACCTATATAATATGCAGCGAAAGATAAACTACACTAGACAGACCATAGTAAATAAGCAATATAATGAAAGCAAGAAGACTAATAGCAACTAGGTACTACAAATCGGAATGGAAGATATGAAGCCAAACAGGTAATAGTCTTCACACAGTGAAGTCAAACTAATTAGGCAAACAAGCAATGACTTCACGAAGACAAACTGAAATATAAAGGACGTGGGGATAGAACCAGTAGCTTGGTGATGACAAGTATTTGGTAGACCAGTTCCAGTTACTGCGACAACTGTATGTCTGGTTAGGGAGGCTAAGATTGAACTCAGAAGACCGCGTCTTCACCTTATTCCCTTTGAGCTAAGGATACCCAGTCCTCGCGTAATCACTCTGATAAGTCTTCAAGGTAGACTTCCAAATCTTCACACATCCCGTTCACTAGCGATCCACAATGACTTTTGGATCCTCAGAACGCGACGCCTAACCGGCTGGAGGATACACAATCCTCAAGTGTAACAAGTTTTCAGGTCACGCGGACAGAAAGACTTCAGTGATGCCTAACACTCTTTGGCTCTAGGTGTTTTGAATTTTGTCCTCGCAAGGATTCTCTCTCTCAAAGATTTCGGAGGTGGGTTGTTCTCAAACGACAAAAGTCGTGCACTAACTCTGAGCAATCACCAATTTATGGTGTAGGGGTGGACTATTTATAGCTAGGAGGCAACCCGGCAAGATATGTCTAAAATGACCCTGGGTCACGAATGAACCGACACGTGTCTAACGGGCGGATTTCAAAAACACGCGGCAACATTGCTTGGGCTACAAGCAAGGCTGACTCATTCAACTCTGGATAAGATTTGCTTTCATAGTCTTTGCTCGAAGACATAGGATTTTGGGTTGAGCATCACGTCAGTCTTATGAATTTGTTCACTTGGACCCCACTTAACAGTGCGGTGGTTCCTATGACTCAAGAAAGAAGAAAATGAAACTATGAAAGAAACTATGTCTTCACACTCCGTAGTCTTCACGTGAATGTATTCACACGTCATTATCTTCAACGTGAATGTCTTCACGAACTACCATTGTCTTCAATGTCCTCATATATTTTTAGGGGTCATCTCTGTTAGGTAAACTAAATCAATGAGGGACTTTTACTTGCGCTATCCTACAATTCTCACAAACACATTAGTCCCTCAATCACGTTTGTCGTCAATACTCCAAAGCCAACCAGGGGTGGCACTAGATGCACTTACAATCTCCACCTTCTTGGTGATTGATGACAAACTAATTGAAGTTTAGCAAGCATAAAAATATGTGTAAGTTAAAGGATGCGATCATTGGCTTCATGAAGTTGAAAGGGCTATTAGTAATTTGTCTTTGAATGGAAATGCACATGGCAGGTTTTGCTTTGTGGAGATCTTCCCCAACTCATGAAGACAATTCATCGTGCATACAAAAATGTAATGAGGATAATGACATGCACAATGAGAAATGGGCGTCTGCAGAATGACTTCATGTGAAATTTATCATTGCAACAAAAGGTAGCAGCAAAAGTGGCAAACGACCATGTAAGTGCATCTAGTGCCACCCCTAGTTGGTTTTGGAGTACTGACGACAAACTTAGTTGAGGGGCTAATGTGTTTGTGAGAATTGTAGGATAACACAGGTAGTAGTCCCTCATTGATTCGGTTTACCTATCAGAGATGACCCCCAAAAATGTGTGAAGACATTGAAGATAATGATGGTCTGTGAAGAGATTCGCATTGAAGACTATGACATGAGAAGACATCGTATGAAGACTATGGAGTACGAAGACATAGTTGTTTCGTAGTTTCCTTTTCTTCTTTGTTGAGTTATAGAAACCACCATACTGTTAAGTGGGGTCCAAGTGAACAAAGTCAGAATGACTAAAGTGATGCTCAACCAAATCCTATGTCTTCGAGCGAAGACAATGAGAGCAAATCTTATCCAGAGCTGGATGAGTCAGCTTTACTTGAGCCCAAGTCAAGCTGCCGCGTGTGTTTGAAATCTGACCGTTGGACACGTGTCAGTTCCTTAGTGACCCGGGGTTATTTTGGAGAAATCAGGCCGGGTTGCCTCCTGGCTATAAATAGCACACCCCCTACAATATAAATTGGCGGCTACTCAGAGTTAGTGCGTGGCTTTTGTCGTTTGAGAGCAACCCACCTCTGAAGCATTTGAGAGAGAAATGCTTGCGAGGACAAAGCCCTAAACACCCAGAGCCAAAGAATCTTTCTGTCTGCGTGATCTGAAGACTTGTTACACTTGAAGACTGTGAATCCTTCAGCCGGTTAGGCGTCGTGTTTTGAGCATCCAAAAGTCATTGTGGATTGGCGGTAAACGAAGTCTGTGAAGGTTTGGAAGTCTACCTTGAATACTTACCAGAGTGATTGGGCGAGAACTGTGTGTCCTTAGCTCAAGGGGAATAAGGTGAAGACGCGGTCTTCTGAGTTGAATCTTAGCCTCCCTAACCAGACGTATAGTTGTCACAGTAACTGGAACTGATCCAAAAAATCCTTGTCCGCACCAAGCAACTGGCTCTATCCTTTACCTCTCTTTATTTACAATTTGTCTTCGTGAAGTCATTGCTTGCTTGCTTGATCTGATTGACTTCATTGTGTGAAGGCTGTTGTTATTTGGCTTCATACTATTTTCCATCCTGATCCATACTACCTAGCTGCTGATAGTCTTCGTGCTTTCACTTCACTGCTTACTTGATTATGGCTTGTCTAGTGTAGTCTACCTTCGGTTGCATATCAATAGGTTCATTTCTACTGTATGTCTTTAAAGTCATCGCGTTTTGAAGATTTTCATAAAAATCGCCTATTCACCCCCCTTTAGTCGATAACTAGCACTTTCAGACTATCAAAGTTTAAGTGTTATAACTCAAAAACAACAGGTTTCCGCTTGACGTTTCTGGTATCTGGAATCTGGATGCTTTCTTTTGCACTTTCTTGACGCCTTTTGCATGCATGCGTGCGCTCGCTCCACACAGGTAAAGGGATGTCCAAGATGACCCCTCCTGGCCCGAGCAACGGCAACATCAACAGCTCGCACGCAGAATCGACCGCCGTTCAGATTTGATGAAGCACCTAGTACTACGGGTGGTAAAGTGACAGGTGAGTCAACCTAGCACTATCAACTTCTATTTGTGGATCGATCGATCATGCTAAAAAAATGCTATGTCTATGTATAGGCCGTACTAGAATTTTGCATGATGTGCTGCGAAAATACCGACGTGCATACTAAAAGTTTCATTCCCTTCTCATCTTTCAGGCGCCAAGGCCATGTCTTCTAAGGGGCCAATGATCCACTTGCCTAGGCCACCTTGTGCGGAACAAGAACCATGTGAATCTTAGTTCATCCAAGTCATATGTCAGATTGAATAATGCCACATGGATTCTGTATTCAAAGAAGCTCTGCAGATATCAAGTGTAGTTCGTGAAAGTGGTCACGTAGACAAGTAGTGATTCATTAGTTCATTCATGTTCATTTCTATCTATATTGTTGTTGGTTAATTTATATAGTGGTCATATCATATATGTACATAATGGAATTGTTATTGAATTTGTTCTGAGATTTTCTTTAATATACATTTTTTGGACCATATTTATTACTACATATTCATCGCATGCATATTTACGTGTAGACTTATCTTGGTCCTAAGAACAGGCTTCGAACTTCAAATAAATTAAAATGATTTCTCCGTGGGGGGATTAAATTAACTACTGCTCGAAACACGATTCGAGCTCCACACGTTATCAACTAGCATTACTATCCTGGAAATTTCAGCGAGTCGTAGTTACTACCTCCGTCTCAAAATATAAGATGTTTTTGTAGGAGAGTTGGTAGTATTTGAGACGACGAGATTTATTTGTGGCTACACTAGAATGGCTTGACAAGTGGAGTAAGGGATAGACTATTTGTAAGTCGTTTGGATTTTTTTCCATGTTTCTTTTTCATTTGTGCTATTAGTGTTTTTCTGTATATACACATGAGGTTTGCACACTTTCTCCCATGAAAAATCTAACATATATTTACCTTTTCCACAGAGCTAACAAACTAAGAAAAGGATGTTCGATGTCCACTAGTGTTCGACCCCTGTCACTCAACCTTCCCTATTTGTGTCTCTACGACTACCACTTGCGAAGAAATTAGTTGCGTGACACCACGCGCCATCTCTGTTCTCATGTTACGATTTATTTCTTTTCCTGTTTTCTTACATTTGTGACCCACCAGTTCACCACACCGACCGCACCTCTATTTGACCCACCACTAGTCATGTCAACTACAACGGGCCAAGGGGGACATATCTGACCAAAACTTCTGCAGTGGGGCCCGACGGGATGGGACAGAGGCACCGCTCGGCAGCGTCATGGCCTCTACACGAAGCGGCGCTTCCCCCAACCCTGCTCTCTCTCTCTCTCTCTCTCTCTCTCTCCGTCTCTCTCTCTCTCTCTGTGTGTGTGTGTGTGTATGTGTGCCTCCCTTCCCCTGTAGCCTCGTAGCCACTCCGCCGCTTGCCCTAGCCCTCGCTTAGTTCATCATGATGCCGCCCGTCCCTAATCCACGTGCACGGGTCATCAATGCATCATGGCCCAACGCCGAGCGCCACGTCTCGCCACCCCGCTCACGTCCTGAAAGTGCAAAAGGTTTAGTTGTAGCCTTTCCGAAGGAGTATCGATCCCATAGGGAGCACAGGAAATGGTCTCTATGACACCGGTGGAGATGGCACCGACATGAAGGCTAGAGCGATGCGGTGATACGTCCCCAACGTATCTTTAATTTTTTATTGTTCCATGCTATTATATTATCTATCTTGGATGTTTTATATGCATTTATATACTATTTTACAAGATTTTTGGGACTAACCTATTAACCTAGAGCCCAGTGCCGGTTTTTGTTTTTCCTTGTTTTTGAGTTTCGCATAAAAGGAATATCAAACAGAGTCCAAATGAGCTGAAAATGTACGGTGATTTTTTATGGACCAGAAGAAGCCCTTGAAGCAAAAGAGTTGGGCCAGAAGAGCCACGAGGCCTCCACAAGGGTGGAGGGCGCGCCCTCCGTCCTTGTCGTCTCCTTGTGGACCCCCTGACTTGTTCTTGACGCCAAAAATTCCTATAAATATAGAAACCCTCAGAAATAAACCTAGATCGGGAGTTCCACCGCTGCAAGCCTCTGTAGCCACGAAAACCCAATCGGGAGCCCGTTCCGGCACCCTGCCGGAGGGGGAAACCATCACAGGTGGCAATCTTCATCATCCCAGCACTCTCCATGACGGGGAGGGAGTAGTTCATCCTCGGGGCTGAGGGTGTGTACTAGTAGCTATGTGTTTGATCTCTCTCTCTCTCTCTCTCTCTCTCTCTCTTGTGTTCTTGATATGGCATGATCTTGATGTACCGCGAGCTTTCCTATTATAGTTGGATCTTATGATGTTTATTCCCCTCTACCTTCATGTAATGAATTGAGTTTTCCCTTTGAAGTTATCTTATCGGATTGAGTCTTTAAGTATTTGAGAACACTTGATGTATCTCTTGCATGTGCTTATCTGTGGTGACAATGGGATATTCACGTGATCTACTTGATGTATGTTTTGGTGATCAACTTGTGGGTTATGTGACCTTGTGAACTTATGCATAGGGGTTGGCACACATTTTCTTCTTGACTCTCTGGTAGAAACTTTGGGTCACTCTTTGAAGTTCTTTGTGTTGGTTCGAATAGATGAATCGGAGATTGTGTGATGTATATCGTATAGTCAAACCCGCGGATACTTGTGGTGACATTGGAGTATCTAGGTGACATTAGGGTTTTGGTTGATGTGTGTCTTAAGGTGTTATTTTAGTACGAACTCTAGGGATGTTTGTGAAACTTATAGGAATAGCCCAATAGATCGGTTAGAAAGAATAACTTTGAGGTGGTTTCGTACCCTACAATAATCTCTTCATTTATTCTCCGCTATTAGTGACTTTGGAGTGACTCTTTGTTGCATGTTGAGGGATTGTTATATGATCTAATTATGTTATCATTGTTGAGAGAACCTGCACTAGTGAAAGTATGAACCCTAGGCCTTGTTTCTAAGCAGTGCAATACGGTTTTTGCTCACTTTTTTTACTAGTTACCTTGCTGTTTTTATATTTTCAGATTACAAAAGCCTATACTACCATCCATATTGCACTTGTATTGCCATCTCTTCGCCGAACTAGTGCACCTATACAATTTACCATTGTATTGGGTGTGTTGGGGACACAAGAGACTCTTTGTTATTTGGTTGCAGGGTTGTTTGAGAGAGACCATCTTTATCCTACGCCTCCCACAGATTGATAAACCTTAGGTCATCCACTTGAGGGAAATTTGCTACTGTCCTACAAAACTCTACGCTTGGAGGCCCAACATGAGTCTACAAGAAGAAGGTTGCGTAGTAGACATCATGCGGTGGTATAGCCTCCTCTTCCTTCTACTTGTCTTGGCTCTCCTTCGATGGTGGAGGTGGTCTTCGAGCAACACGGGATATGAAGATGGTGATATGAGCTTTATTGTCGGTAGCTAGGGTTGGATGTGTATATATCGGAGGCCTTCTCGGGGCTCCTCCGTTGATGTAGCTTCCCCCCTTTGATCAAAGGGCTCTACATGAGCCAAATCCAATCCTAATAGTCAGGGGAACAAACATGGATGAAATCCATGAAGAATTGAGTGAGATCTGGGCAATGTCGCAGCTTTCTCGGCCTGGTATGACCGAACCCGGTCGTACCCGACGCCGTCTTTCTCTCTGGACCCCTTTAGTATTTTGGCCACCATTTTCGCATACAAACTCTGATTTTGACGTTTTTCGTCTCGTTGGAGTCGTATGTATGACGCTGATGAACCTGCGGTATTGTATATTCAATTTGGGAACTTTAATTTTTTTTCATATTTGATACTCCAAAATGCCCAAATCTGGTGCCAACCTTGGCCTTTTCATTGTGTTTGGTGCATGGTTTCTCCAAAACACCTAAAGACGCAACAAAACAAACGAAAAACTACAAACTATGCGATGCTCACAATGAAAAGAGTATAAACTGGAAATCATGCATAATGGACATGTAATTGGCTCAATGGGACATGATATATGGAGATAATATGCAACCAATGAGCCTCAAAGGGTGTATAAAATAGAGGCATCAAACATCACGGGTAGCGTTGCAGTTGCAGTGGAGACAAATAGGCAGCTGGAGCCGGTCAAAGGTTGCATCTCCCAGTGGTGCGTGGGTGGCTGTGCAACTTAAAACCCCCAACAGGACGCTGGGAGGGAGAAGGGGAAATTTCCCTCCCATGCTGGCTCTTGTGGTATGGAACAACCTCCATATGTGAAACAATCATTTTTTGTTAAGACTTATTAATCATACATATTTTCGGACAACAAACTCTTTGTATTTTTTTGATACGTGAAATAGTAATTATGACGTTAATCAATAATACCACAAATCAAGTTACACAATCAAGTATTACAAGCACACCTCATGTTTTGTCAAAGCATACATGTATACCAGGTATAAAACATTGAGTTCTTTACGAAAAACTTAGTTTATGCCCATTAGAGTGGCAAACCAAAACTTACTAGGTCCTACAAATGTCAATTTATCTTATAGATTTATTATATACTAACCACATGAATATAGATTCTTATTTACTACTCCTTTGTCACTTAATTAGCATAAAAACAATAAATAAAGATGGAAGTCTGAGGTGTATTGCTTGTCGAAGACCATATGGATTGTTTAAATGAAATCAGAGAGGAAGACCTCTCTTTTGCTGGAAAAAACATTCATTTTTATGTGTACAGTAATGTCTCATAAATTAAGTCAAACAAAAAATAGATCCATTTTTCTTCCATTTGTGCAACAAAAATAATTTGATAATCAATACCACCAAATATATATTTATTGTATATGTTTGCCTGAGAAATCTATAATACATAAATAGTTGATCCACACTAAGTCTAATTCTCTCAACATGCAGCCCCCCCACATCATCAAATATGACACATCATCATTCACTAGAACTATTTTGTAGCACATGCATACCACAATTTAATTGTTCCATCTCCAATAGTCCAATGTACATGCATACTCTTTGCTCACATATAATTACATTTGAAAATAATAACTTTCGATTTAGATCATTGTTAAGGCATATCTCTCTCGATGTAGTTTTGGTGATTCATGACAACAGGTTTGCGGACTAACCATGTGCTTTGAGCATTTCAGAGATTCATCCTTTGGCACGAGATGATTTCTTTCCCCTCGGAGTGTTTTTCAAGATGGTGTAGCTTTTTGTTTCTTGTTTGGTGGACTAGTTTCGTAGGAGTCACCGTACTATCAAGAGGGGTCCGCTTTGGTAAGGCTAGGGTGGAATCATCACGTACACTTCCGTTTCACACCCTCTGGGCCTTCCCGCGTCATTGGAGGTTTGATTCCCTGCTGGATGGGCAGTCTTTGGCCCTAGCGGTAGTACCGCGGTGCCCAGCGGTAGTACCGCTTGAGGGTCCTCAGCGGCAGTACTGCTGCGGTACCGGGCCACTACCGCCTCGACTCGAGGGGGGCGCATCTCATGTCGGGTTGAGCAGCACTTGCAGCGGTAGTACCGCTCGAGAGCAGTAGTACCGCCCTACCACCGCGGCAGTACCGCGCTGGGCACGATCCCTCCTCTACCTTCAAGCCCTCCCAGGCTGGGCGGTAGTACCGCAAGGGGGATCGGTAGTACCGCTGGGTCCAGCGGTAGTACCGCTGCCCCCTGCGGTAGTACCGCACTCTACAGGGCAGTTTTGAGGGTAATGGTTGGATGGGGTCCATTAGTATAAAAGGGGGTCCCCTTCTTTCTCGTTGACATACCTCTTCCCCCATAAGGTCCATTAATGCTCCAAGCTCCATTTTCGCCCGATCTCTCTCCCTAGCCAATCATACTTGTTGATTTGCTCGGGAGTGGTTGAGAAGGCCCCGATCTACACTTCCATCAAGAGAAATTTGATTCCACCACCAATCCCTAGCGGATCTTGTTACTCTTGGGGTGTTTGAGCACCCTAGATGGTTGAGATCACCACAGAGCCATAGTCCATTGTGGTGAAGCTTTGTGGTGTTGTTGGGAGCCTCCGATTAAGTTGTGGAGATTGCCCCAACCTTGTTTGTAAAGGTCCGGTCGCCGCCTCCAAGGGCACCAATAGTGGAATCACGGCACCTCGCATTGTGTGAGGGCGTGAGGAGAATACGGTGGCCCTAGTGGCTTCTTGGGGAGAATTGTGCCTCCACACTGCTCCAACGGAGACGTACTTCCCTTCAAAAGGAAGGAACTTCGGTAACACATCCTCGTTGAGGGAGTCCTGGATTAGGGGGTCTCCGGACAGCCGGACTATATCCTTTGGCCGGACCGTTGGACTATGAAGATACAAGATTGATGACTTCATCCCATGTTCGGATGGGACTCTCCTTGGCGTGGAAGGCAAGCTAGGCAATATGGATATGTAGATCTCCTCCCTTGTAACCGACCTTGTGTAACCCTAGCCCCCTTCCGGTGTCTATATAAACCGGAGGGTTTAGTCCGTAGGACAACATACAATCATACCATAGGCTAGCTTCTAGGGTTTAGCCTCTATGATCTCGTGGTAGATCAACTCTTGTAATACTCATATCATCAAGAACAATCAAGCAAGACGTAGGGTATTACCTCCATCAAGAGGGCCCGTACCAGGGTAAATATCCTGTCCCCTGCCTCTTGTTACCATCCGCCTTAGACGCACAGTTCGGGACCCCCTACCCGAGATCCGCCGGTTTTGACACTGACATTGGTGCTTTCATTGAGAGTTCCACTGTGTCGTCATCATAGGGAAGGATGGCTCGTCTCATTGTCAGGGACAACATCACCTCTGGGGGAGCCCTGGCTGTAGGCCAAACTCTCTGACTAGGCGGCTTCGTTATGACCGCCCGCTCGGCCGCTGCGCCGACGATGACTTCTCGGGTCATCGAAAATAACCTCCACATCGGCTCGAAATTCACCGAGCAGATGGATCCAATGGAGCTCTCCTCTTTGAACGAGCTCTTGGATCGCATTGCCGCTCTGGGAGTCGCTACGGACTACGATCGGATCGGGCTTAAACCCGACCAAAGGGAAATTAACTCTTCGCCGGTCACCCATCAGATAGCGGTGGTGGAGGAGCAATGCGGCGATTCTCCCTCTATCCTGAGGAGGAACTATGTCGGGATTCCCGAGCTCTCCGAGCCGGATACCCGCTCATGGGAGGACATCGCCCTAACCCTGAACCTAGAATCAAGCTGCATACGGAACCTGCGGGGCAACATCTTGGAGCCCGAACTTCCAAGATCGGAAAGTCCCCCGCCCCGGGGTCTCAGATTGGGGCAAGGTTTGGACTTAAATCCACCCACCCACCCAGATACAAACGATCTTTCCCACATTAGGCAAGAGCCCCAAGAGACAGTACATCACTATCGGGCCAGATTCCTCCTTGTAAGGAACAAGGTCAAGGACTGTCGCGAGGAAGACACAGTTTTGTTCTTTTGCAACAATTGCACGGACAAGGGAATCCTCAATGCCATAAGTCGCCGTGACATAGCACACTTCGCTGACTTGGCGGCCATAGTACAGAAGTACTGTGCGATGGAAAGTGCCTGGAAAACGCAAACAAAATTTTGGGATAATCTGGCTCTGAGAAAACCCCCAGTCCGAACTAAAAGGGTGCACTCTCATAAGTCGCCCGACTCAATTACAAAGAAGCAAAAGCCCACTACAGGGCGTGGAACCGTATTGGAGGGATGGCTTAACGGGCCCTGCAAAATTCATAGTACAACTAATACCATATCAACACACAGCCTTAGAGCATGTTGGGTAATCCGACAGGTGGCCAAGAGCGGTGAGGATCTCCTCATCCAAAATACCTCATAGCACCTTCCCGTGGATAACAATACAGTATTGACAGTCTTCGATACCTTCGCCTCAAATAATAGGCGTAAGCGAGCACTCCGCAGCCTCGCCGAAGTCTGCCACGTGGCAGCAATAAATCCATGGAGCGACACGGCTATCACCTTCAATGCCAGTGACGAACCTAAATTCCGAACAGCCCGAGCACCAGCCGCCTTGGTCCTCAGTCCAATTGTGGACGGCTTTCGGCTCACTAAAGTGCTCATGGACGGCGGCAGCGGATTAAACCTCATTTATGAGGAGACTCTTCAAAAAAATGGAAATAGACAGCAACCATGTTGAGCAAAGCAGCATGACCTTCCGAGGAATCATCCCTAGTCAAGAGGCACGTTGCGCTGGGAAAATTACACTAGATGTGGTATTCGGCACTCCGGAGAATTACAGGTCCGAGGAAATTACATTCCAAGTGGCTCCGTTTAGTAGCGGATACCACGCCCTTCTAGGGCGGGAGGCATTCATGATCTTTCGAGCCATACCCCATTACGGGTACATGAAACTCAAAATGCCCGGGTGATACGTCTCCAACGTATATATAATTTTTGATTGCTCCATGCTATATTATCTGCTGTTTTGGGCAATATTGGGCTTTATTATCCACTTTTATATTATTCTTGGGACTAACCTATTAACCGGAGGCCCAGCCCAGATTTGCTATTTTATGCCTATTCCAGTGTTTTGAAGAAAAGGAATATCAGACGGAGTCGAAACGGAACGAAATCAACTGGAGAAGTTATTTTGGAAGGAAACACACCTGATGGACTTGGAACCCACGTCAGAAGATACGGGAGCTTCCCACGAGGGTGCCCCCCCTAGGGCGCGCCCCTGCCTCATGGGGCCCCCGTGGCTCCCCTGACGTACCTCCTGCACCCATATATACCTACGTGACCTAAAACTTCCAGAACGCACAATAGATCGGGAGTTCTGCCGCCAGAAGCCTCCGTAGACACCGAAAACCAATCTAGACCCGTTCAGGCACCCTGCCGGAGGGGGCAATCCATCTTCAGTGGCCATCTTCATCATCCCGGTGCTCTCCATGACGAGGAGGGAGTAGTTCTCCCTCGGGGCTGAGGGTATGTACCAGTAGCTATGTGTTTGATCTCTCTCTCTCCCATGTTCTTGAGATGATACGATCTTGATGTATCGCGAGCTTTGCTATTATATTTGGATCCAATAATGTTTTCTCCACCCTCTACTCTCTTGTAATGAATCAAGTTTCCCCTTTTGAAGTAATCTTATCGGATTGAGTCTTTAAAGACTTGAGAACACTTGATGTATGTCTTGCCGTGAATATCTGTGGTGACAATGGGATATCACGTGCCACTTGATGTATGTTTTGGTGACCAACTTGCGGGTTTCGTGACATTGGGAACCTATGCATAGGGGTTGGCACACGTTTTTGTCGTGATTCTCCGGTAGAACTTTGGGGCACTCTTTGAGGTCCTTTGTGTTGGTTGAATAGATGAATCTGATATTGTGAGATGCATATCGTATAATCATGCCCACAGATACTTGAGGTGACATTGGAGTATCTAGGTGACATTAGGGTTTTGGTTGATTTGTATCTTAAGGTGTTATTCTAGTACGAACTCTAGGGCTGTTTGTGACACTTATAGGAATAGCCCAACGGATTGATTGGAAAGAATAACTTTGAGGTGGTTTCGTACCCTACCATAATATCTTCGTTTGTTCTCCGCTATTAGTGACTTTGGAGTGACTCTTTGTTGCATGTTGAGGGATAGTTTTATGATCCAATTATGTTAGTATTGTTGAGAGGACTTACACACTGGTAGAAAAAGGGCCTATAGTCCCGGTTCGTAAGGGCCTTTAGTCCCGGTTCCTGAACTGGGACTAAAGTGTCGGTACTAATGCCCCGACCCTTTAGTCCCGGTTCAATCCAGAACCGGGACTGATGGGCCTCCACGTGGGCAGTGCGCAGAGCCCAGGCAGGAGACCCTTTGGTCCCGGTTGGTGGCACCAACCGGGACCAATAGGCATCCACGCGTCAGCATTTCTGTGGCTGGGGTTTTTGTTTTTTTGAAGGGGGGGGGGGGTTGGGGGTTTTGGGGGGTTAATTTAGGTGTTTCATATATTGTGTTAGCTAGCTATAATTAATAGAGAGAAGTGTCCTCTCTTATGTCCGTGCTTGGTCGACGCTACGTACTATACATACGTATAGAGAGGACTAGACACGCTGGCTAGCTAGTAAGCAAACGAAGTAAACAGAAGATCGTCATGAACATATATGCATACAGAGAGAAGTGATATCGACCACCTCTCCTTCTCCAAGAGATTGGTCGAACAATAAGTTCTCGTATATCTATCTGACACTACCGGCTACATATATACAATAATTATCTCTTACAAATATAATCATACGGACTCAGGGTCCACATAGAATTCTCCGTCTTCAGGGATCACGTGGTCAAGAAAGAATGCCGCCAATTCCTCTTGAATTGCTCGCATGCGAGCTGGTGCTAGGAGTTCATCCCGCTTCCGAAACATCTAATTTAAAGAAGGGGGTCAATATATATATATATATATATATATATATATATATATGAATGAATGAAACTCAACACAAATGATGGTAATAAAAAAAATTATGAATGTTGTTATTTACGTACTTCATATTGTTCGTTAGTGTAGCCCCGCTCACAGGTCGTGTGGCGAATGGACTCGCAAACATAGTATCCATAGAAATCATTCCCCTATTCCTGCCACAACCACTTTACAAGAAATAGAGGTTAATCAAACTGATAAGCAAGAATGCCAAATGGTATTGATGAAACTAGCGCTTGAATGACTAGCAGATGCGCTTAAAATGCTACTATAGTATTTACTTTCGGGTGTCTAAATTGCAGCTCCTTCGGCAGTCCCGGAGATTTTTTGGTGAATTTTCTCCAAACCCTGCCGGACAAAGAAAACAATTACTTGATATATCAGGAAATGAACAAAGTTGCGGATATGGTGGATAATGATCGATTTAACTTACTTCTCGAGTATTTGAGTCATGTCTGCATAGTCCTGGGGATCTTTTCGTCTTGAGTCTAAGACGGTTACTAGTCCCAGCTCAAGCTTAATCTCTAGGAGAATATAGTGGAAACTGCACACGCATGCATAACTCATCAATTACATTACTATAGCCTTGACTAATATATAAGGGAAATCGAATACGCACAAGACAGTAACACTCACTTGAAGTTGTAAGGAAAGAGTATTATATCTTTGATTTATTACGAACGATAGTAGCAAGTTGGCCTTGGTAGCTGCGGCATGAAATTTAACCTGAGTTGCATCTATGAGATATGTGTTAATGAACCCAATATCACCGACTTGTCTTTTCTTCAATTCGACGATCTTCAATCTGCATAATATAGTGAGGATGATTATAAATACATGCAATGAAAGAGCTAAGCTATATAGAGAAACTTAATGACAGAAGTAGTACTACTTACAGACAGTAGCAGGCGACCGTTGTTTTATCGAGGGCCAATTGATTGAAAAACTGATAGAACTCCTCAAATGGAACAGGCAACAGATCAATTCCAACGAGGTCATGCTCCTTTTTAACTTTCACATACAAAGTACTCCTCCCCCCAGAGTCTCTGCAGATTTTCAAGTACCAATCATGCAATCTTCGCATCATCGTTGATAGAGATCTTTCATCTTTGACGAGAGGCTTCCCGTACTCGTATCTTTGTATCTGCATGTCCATGGGTTCATAATGTACTTCGTCGGGCAGGTAATCTGCAAGATTGCTATAACTGGGCACCATCCTCGGATCATTAGCGATGTTGTGGCTAGGCACCTTGAGCGGGGGGCACGATTGCTTCGCTTGTTCGCCGAGCTGGGCAATTTGTTTCCCAGCTGCTCGTCGTTCTTTCAGCCTTTGATCACTGACTGTACTTCCCGACCGCTTCGCTTCGACAAATTCCTTTCCAATAATGCGCTCATAGTTGCCTTTCGGCGGAGACTTGGGTGGTTTTGCCAGCGCAGCCAGAGTGCGCTTCACTTTCACCGGATCTACCTTCTCCTTCGGAGGTGGATGTCTATTTGCTTTCAACCCTTGAAACCAGTCATCCACTTCGGTTTGCGCGATCTTCGCGTTCTCCTCCGGGGTCCTCTCGTATGGTAACTTCTCTGGAGTCTTCAGAGAAGGACCGAATCTGTATGTCCTCCCGCCTCTGGTTGTACTGCTAGATGCCGACCGAGCAGACGGAGCGGTTGTCTTCTTTACTTGCTTAAGAGGCGGAGGAGAAGGACTACGACGCGCCGGAGCAGCTGGAGCGGCGGCAGGTCTCTTCCGCCCTTGCTAACGAGGCGGAGAAGGAGGAGGCTGGCAGCTCGGGCGCGTCGGCGCAGGCAGAGAAGGAGGCGGAGTGCCGCCACGTGCCGGAGAAGGAGCCGGCCGAGGGCCCTAGTCGTCACTCGCCGGAGGAGGAGGCGGTGGAGGAGGCGGAGTGCCCTGACTTGCCGGAGGAGGAGGAGGAGGCGGAGGCGGAGGCATCCAGTTCGGAAGGTTGATGAGCTCCTTCCGCCATAGGCATGGAGTCTTCAGAGCAGACCCCAGCCGAGTCTCCCCTTCACCGGTAGGGTGGTCAAGATGGAGGTCCTCAAATCCCTCCGTTATCTCATCCACCATCACCCTAGCATATCCTTCTAGAATCGGCCGGCAGTGAAAAGTTGCGCCGGGTTCAGTAGGATAAACAGAGCCAACAGCCGCCTTGACCTTCAAATTCATCCATTGCGTCATAAGGTGGCAATTTTGAGACTCCGTTATAGCATCCACGGGATAGCTGACAGGAGCCGTCAAGGCATGCTCCGGCTGAAGCAGCTCGGTGGAAGCCATGCTGCTTCTGCGCTGAGATGGCGGGGTAGCTTCGGGGGAGGCTTCGGCAGTACGTTTGCTGCGATTTGCTTCTCGTTCCTCTATCGCGTCTACCCTTGACTGCAGCGCCTGCATTTGGGTCTGTTGCACTTTTTTCCTCCTCTCATGGGATTTGTAACCGCCTGCGTCCGGAAACCCAACCTTCCACAGAATGGAGCCTGGCATGCCTCGTGTCCGTCCAGGGTGCTCAGGATTCCCGAGGGCCATTGTGAGCTCGTCGTTCTCTCTGTGTGGAAAGAACTTCCCTTGCTGCGCTGCTTCTATATACTGCTTAAGCTCCCTGACTGGTATGTCCATTTGATCGTTCGTCCAAATGCACTTCCCTGTTACAGGGTCGAAGGTTCCGCCAGCCCCGAAGAACCAAGTCCGGCAACGGTCTGGCCAGCTAATTGTCTCTGGTTCGATCCCTTTAGCAACCAGATCATTCTCAGTCTTGGCCCACTTAGGCTGGGCTACGAGGTAGCCACCTGACCCCGTGCGATGGTGAAGCATCTTCTTCATAGCATTTTGCTTGTTTGTCGCCGACATCTTCTTACTCTTTTCCGATGTCTTGTGGGCCACAAATGCGGGCCAGTGATCTCTGATCTTCTCATATCTACCCTTGAATTCTGATGTCTCATTATTTTCGACAAACTTATTCAGCTCTTTCTTCCACCTCCTGAATAGTTCTGCCATCCTCTTAAGAGCAAAAGACTTGATTAATTGCTCTTTAACTGGGTTCTCTGGATTATCCTCTGGCGGTAGCGTGAAATTTGACTTCAGCTCAGTCCAAAGATCATTTTTCTGCATATCATTGACATAAGACACCTCAGGGTCTTCTGTAGCCGGCTTAAACCATTGCTGGATGCTTATCGGGATCTTGTCCCTAACCAGAACCCCGCACTGAGCAACAAATGCGCTCTTTGTCCGGAGGGGTTCAATCGGTTGGCCGTCGGGCGCGATTGCTATGATCTCAAACTTTTCATCCGAGCTCAACTTTTTCTTTGGGCCTCGTCTCTTTACCGAAGTTGTGCTCGATCCGGAGGGCTAGAAAAAAGAACAAAGACTTAATTAATATGTGTACATACCAAAACAACGAATGCATCAATCAGCTAGTCAGCATAGGCTTAACTAATATATATATATATACCTGGCCGGACTTGGTTCGGTCACCGGAGCCGTCATCACGGTCTCCTTCTTGCACCGGCATTGGGTCACCGGAGCCGTCCTCATGTTCTTATTCTTGCACCGGCATTAACTCACCGTAGCCAGCTTGTTCACCCTCTCCTTCCAGACCATCGGTGTCGTTGAGAAACAACGAGACGGCATCACTTCCTTCTGCGATTATGTCCCTCAACAACGCTTCTTTTGCTTCGTCTCGGGCGGTGTCCATAGATTCTACAAATATTTACAACATGGCAATTATTATGCAAACATGACAGATGGATATATTAGTGCCAAACATAGAACTAGCTACCTAATCATAGAAAGCTATCGGGAGGGGGTATATATCGACAACAACGACACTACATCTATGTCCCTCGACGACCCTCGTTCCCGATAAAAAAAAGAGGAAGAAGAAGAAAAAAAGAGGAGAAGAAAGAATAGAGGAGAAGAACTCCTCTATTCTTTCTTCTCCTCTATTCTTCGAGGGGTCGGGAGGTTGCGTAGTGTTAAAGGATTCAACAAAACCATGTCTTCATCATTAGGCGAAAGTAACATGTGCATGATGGTACGAAGCTCTTCAAAGTTGTTCTGGAACGGAGTCCCAGATAGGATAATTCGCTTTTTGGTACAAAGTTCAGCAAGAGCCTTCCGAATATCGCTATTTGGAAGGCCTTTGCTGAATTCGTACCAAAAGGCGGATTATTCTATACGGGACTCCATTCCAGAACAACTTTGCAGAACTTCGTACCAACATGCCCTGGTTACTTCCGGCTAACGATTAAGGCATGGATTTCTTCAATACTTTGACACTAGGAAACCTCTCTCGACCCCTCGGCGATCCTCGACCCCTCGACCCCTCGAACCCCCGATAAAAATTAAGAAGAAGAAGAAGAAGAAGAAGAAGAAGAAGAAGAAGAAGAAGAAGAAAGAGGAGAAGAAGAAAGGAATAGCTAGAGGAGAGGAAGAACTGACAAAGTCTTCTCCTCTATTCCTTCTTCTTCTCCTCTTTTTCTTCTTCTTCTTCCTCTTTTTTCCTTTTCTTTTTTTCTCCTCTTCTTCCTCTTCTCTTCTTCTCCTTCTTCGGGTACGCCCTAGTTTCCCGACCCTCGATCGCTCAACGACACTCTCGACATGCCCTCGTTCCCGATAAAAAAATAAGAAGAAGAAAAAGGAAGAGAAGAAAGAATAGAGGAGAAGAACTTCTTCTCCTCTATTCTTTCTTCTCCTCTTTTTATTCTTCTTCTTCCTCTTCTTTTTTCTTCTTCGACCCCTCGGCGACCCCTAGTTCCCGACCCTCGACCCCTCGGCGATCCTCGACACCCTCGTTCCCGATAAAAATTAAGAAGAAGAAGAAAAAAAAGAGGAGAAAAAAAGAGAAGAAGCTCCTCTATTCCTTCTTCTTCTCCTCTTTTTTTTTCTTCTTCTTCTTCCTCTTCTTCCTCTCCTCATCTTCTCCTTCTTCTTCTCCTTCTTTCTCTACTTATTTTCCTTTTCCTTATTTTACTTTTTCCTCTCCACTAACATAAAATGCACTAACCTAAAATGCAACGAACATAAAATGCACTAAATCGATCAACTAACCTAAAATCAGTGATAAAATGCACTAACCTAAAATCGATATCTACTAAGAACTTAAAAAATTAATACATATATGAAAAAATGCATATATGAAAAAAAACATCATCATATCATCAACAGAAAAAAACATCATCATATCATCAACGGAAAAAACATCATCATATCATCAACAGAAAAAAACATCATCATATCATCAACAGAAAAAAAACATCATCATATCATCAACATCATCATATCATCAACCTAAAATCAGTGATAAAGGGCGCCGGCGGCCGGACCGAAGGTGGCGGCGTGTGGTCGGGGCGACGGCGACGGGGTTGGGGAAGGGGCGGTGCGCGCGGCGACGACGACGGGGTCAGGGAAGGGGAGGCGCGCGCGGCGACGACGACGGGGTCGGGGAACGGGTGGCGCACGCGGCGACGGCGAAGGGGCAGGGGCGGCGCGCGCGGCGACGGCGATGGTGTCGGGGCCGGCAGGGGCGGCGGGCGTGGGGCGACGGCGACGGGGAGCGGGCGGCGACGACGACGACGAACGGCCTGGGGGCGTCGGGGCGAATGGGAGCGGTTGGCCAAAATTTCACAAGTGTTGGCTTATATAGCCAGAGCAATGGCCCTGGTTCGTGCTACGACCCGGGACTAATGCTCCCTTTGGTCCCGGTTGGTGCCACGAACCGGGACCAAAGGCCAATTTTCAGCAACTCAAAGGGCGGGAAGCGGCGGCCTTTGGTCCCGGTTGGTGGAACCAACCGGGACTAAAGGGGGGCATTGGTCCTGGTTGGTGCCACGAACCGTGACCAATGCCCCCTTTAGTCCCGGTTGGTGCCACCAACCGGGACCAATGGCCTTGTGCTGCCCCGCGCCCAAAAGTTTAGTCCCACATCGCTAGCTGAAGGGCGCCAGCACTTGTTTATAAGCGCTGGTGTGCCACCCCATTCGAGCTCCTCTCTAATGCAGGCTTTCGGGCCTATACTTGCTACTGCCTGTGGGCCTATTGGGCCTTCTGCGGGCCTGAATCCTGGCCCATGTAGGGTTTCTAGTCGTATTCAGGCCGTGGAGGCCCAGTAGGTGGCATTTTTTGGTTTTTTCTTTTTTATTTCTACATTTTTTTGGTTTTTTATTTTTTATTTCTACTTAAAACTAAATACTTACAGTTTTTTAGTGATTTCTTTTTGCTTTTAGGTCACCAAAATTATAAACTTTCTGTTAGTGCCATTAGTTTTAAATTTTGAATAGTTTAAATTTGAATTTTTAAAAATTTGTGTGAATCACTAGTTTATGAATAACTTTACTATAAAAATTGAATTTTTTTCTATTTATTTTTTATTTATACTTACAACTAAATACTTATAGTTTTTTAGTGATTTCTTTTTGATTTTAGGTCACAAAAATTATAAACTTTCTGTTAGTGCCATTAGTTTTAAAATTTTGAATAGTTTAAATTTGTATTTTTTAAAATTTGTGTGAATCACTAGTTTATGAATAACTTTACTATAAAAATAGAATTTTTTCTATTTATTTTTTATTTATACTTACAACTAAATACTTATAGTTTTTTAGTGATTTCTTTTTGATTTTAGGTCACAAAAATTATAAACTTTCTGTTAGTGCCATTAGTTTTAAAATTTTGAATAATTTAAATTTGTATTTTTAAAATTTGTGTGAATCACTAGTTTATGAATAACTTTACTATAAAAATAGATTTTTTTCTTTTTTGCTATTTATTTTTATTTATACTTACAATTAAATACTTATAGTTTGATTTTAGGTCACAAAAATTATATTCTTTTTGCTATTGAAGAATATTATAGTTTTATTTTAGATGATCATAACATAATATTTTAATTGATTGTTTTTATTTTCATAAAAGTTTTGTAGTTCATTCTGTTTGCTATTAATTCATTCTTTGAGCTAAATGACTCTGAAATTGGAAAGCATTTAGAAATGAACTCTGAAAAGGTTGAAAGTTGGCATGGTATCATCATTTCACCTACATAGCATGTTCCAAAAAGTAGAGAGGGTTACGACAAAAACTTGATGCACTTCATGTACAAAATGGACAATCACTTTCGAAGTATCAAAGTTTCAGACAATAACTGCGCCACATCATTGGCTAGGACGAATGGTTCGTCTATGTACCCAAGATTGTTTAGATCCACTGTTGTCATACCGTACTGTGGGTCTACCTGTACCCCGCCTCCTGACATATTGATCCATTTGCCTCAACACATAAAACCTTGAACCATAAGACATGAAAGAATTTCAAATGAATTCTGAAAAAGTTGAAAGTTGGGATGGTATCATAATTTCACCCACATAGCATGTGCATGTACAAAACGGACAATGGTAGCATGTTCGTCTGTTACAAATTTGGCATGGTATCATCATAATAGTTGCGGGAGAAAGTCTTCACTTTTTCTTCGCTTGTGTCATTTGCTTATTGCGTCATAACCATGGATAATCTTCATTGTTTATCAGGATGCTTGGGTCAGCCTTGACATTGAAGGGAGGAATTTCATGAAACTTTTCATAATCTTCAGACATGTCTGTCTTGCCGTCCACTCCCAGGATGTCCCTTTTTCCTGAAAGAACTATGTGGCGCTTTGGCTCATCGTATGATGTATTCGCTTCCTTATCTTTTCTTTTTCTCGGTTTGGTAGACATGTCCTTCACATAGATAACCTGTGCCACATCATTGGCTAGGACGAACGGTTCGTTAGTGTACCCAAGATTCTTCAGATCCACTGTTGTCATTCCGTACTGTGGGTCTACCTGTACCCCGCCGCCTAACAGATTGACCCATTTGCACTTAAACAAAGGGACCTTCAAATCAGGTCCGTAGTCAAGTTCCCATATGTCCACTATGTAACCATAATATGTATCCTTTCCGCTCTCGGTTGCTGCATCAAAGCGGACACCGCTGTTTTGGTTGGTGCTCTTTTGATCTTGGGCGATCATGTAAAATTTATTCCCATTTATCTCATATCCTTTGTAAGTCAATACAGTCAAAGATGGTCCCCTGGACAACAAGTACAACTCATCACAAACAGTGTTGTCACCTCTGAGACGTGTTTCCAACCAACTGCTGAAAGTCCTGATGTGTTCACATGTAATCCAGTCGTCGCACTGCTCCGGGTGTTTGGAGCGCAGACTGTTCTTGTGTTCATCGACATACGGGGTCACCAAGGTAGAGTTATGTAGAACTGTGTAGTGTGCTTGAGACCAAGAATATCCCTCCCTACATATTATTGAGTCTCTTCCAAGAGTGCCTTTTCCAGTCAGTCTCCCCTCACACCGCGATTTAGGGAGACCTATCTTGTTAAGGCCAGGAATGAAGTCAACACAAAACCCGATAACTGTTGGGGAACGTAGTAATTTCAAAAAAATTCCTACGCACACGCAAGATCATGGTGATGCATAGCAATGAGGGGGAGAGTCTGATCTACGTACCCTTGTAGATCGCAACGGAAGCGTTGACACAACGTAGAGGAAGTAGTCGCACGTCTTCTTCCCGATCCGACCGATCCAAGCACCGTTACTCCGGCACCTCCGAGTTCTTAGCACACGTACAGCTCGATGACGATCCCCGGGCTCCGATCCAGCAAAGCTTTGGGGAGGAGTTCCGTCAGCACGACGGCGTGGTGACGATCTTGATGTTCTACCGACGCAGGGCTTCGCCTAAGCACTACAACGATATGATCGAGGTGGAATATGGTGGCAGGGGGCACCGCACACGGCTAAGGAACGATCACAATGATCAACTTGTGTGTCCTAGGGTGCCCCCCTGCCCCTGTATATAAAGGAGCAAGGGGGAGGCCGGCCGACCTATGAGGCGCGCCAAGGGGAGGAGGAGTCCTCCTCCTAGTAGGAGTATGACTCCCCTCTCCTAGTCCAACTAGGAGACTTGAGGGGGAAGGAAAGAGAGGGAGAGGGAGAGGGAAAAGGGGGGCCGCGCCCTCCCCTCCTAGTCCAATTCGGACTCCCCTTGGGGGGGTGCCACCTCTTGGGCTGCTTCCCTCTCTCTCCCCTCAGGCCCAATAAGGCCCATTACTTCCCTGGGGGGTTCCGGTAACCCCTCCGGCACTCCGGTTTTATCCGAAATCATCCGGAACACTTCCGGTGTCCGAATATAGCCGTCCAATATATCAATCTTTATGTCTGGACCATTTCGAGACTCCTCGTCATGTCCGTGATCACATCCGGGACTCCAAACTAACTTCGGTACATCAAAATGCATAAACTCATAATAACTGTCATCGTAACGTTAAGCGTGCGGACCCTACGGTTCGAGAACAATGTAGACATGACTGAGACACATCTCCGGTCAATAACCAATAGCGGGACCTGGATGCCCATATTGGCTCCTAAATATTCTACGAAGATCTTTATCGGTCAGACCGCATAACAACATACGTAGTTCCCTTTGTCATCGGTATGTAACTTGCCCGAGATTCGATCGTCGGTATCCAATACCTAGTTCAATCTCGTTACCGGCAAGTCTCTTTACTCGTTCCGTAATACATCATCTCGCAACTAACTCAATAGTCACAATGCTTGCAAGGCTTATGTGATGTGCATTACCGAGAGGGCCCAGAGATACCTCTCCGACAATCGGAGTGACAAATCCTAATCTCGAAATACGCTAACCCAACATCTACCTTTGGAGACACCTATAGAGCTCCTTTATAATCAACCAGTTATGTTGTGACATTTGGTAGCACACAAAGTGTTCCTCCGGGAAACGGGAGTTGCATAATCTCATAGTCATAGGAACATGTATAAGTCATGAAGAAAGCAATAGCAACATACTAAACGATCGGGTGCTAAGCTAATGAAATGGGTCATGTCAATCAGATCATTCAACCAATGATGTGACCTCGTTAATCAAATAACAACACCTTGTTCATGGTTTGGAAACATAACCATCTTTGATTAACGAGCTAGTCAAATAGAGGCATACTAGTGACACTAAGTTTGTCTATGTATTCACACATGTATTATGTGTCCGGTTAATACAATTCTAGCATGAATAATAAACATTTATCATGATATAAGGAAATAAATAATAACTTTATTATTGCCTCTAGGGCATATTTCCTTCAGTCTCCCACTTGCACTAGAGTCAATAATCTAGATTACACAGTAATGATTCTAACACCCATGGAGCCTTGGTGCTGATCATGTTTTGCTCGTGGAAGAGGCTTAGTCAACGGGTCTGCAATATTCAGATCCGTATGTATCTTGCAAATCTCTATGTCTCCCACCTGGACTAGATCCCGGATGGAATTGAAGCGTCTCTTGATGTGCTTGGTCCTCTTGTGAAATCTGGATTCCTTTGCCAAGGCAATTGCACCAGTATTGTCACAAAAGATTTTCATTGGACCCGATGCACTAGGTATGACACCTAGATCGGATATGAACTCCTTCATCCAGACTCCTTCGTTCGCTGCTTCCGAAGCAGCTATGTACTCCGCTTCACATGTAGATCCCGCTACGACGCTTTGTTTAGAACTGCACCAACTGACAGCTCCACCGTTTAATGTAAACACGTATCCGGTTTGCGATTTAGAATCGTCCGGATCAGTGTCAAAGCTTGCATCAACGTAACCTCTTACGGTGAGCTCTTTGTCACCTCCATATACGAGAAACATATCCTTAGTTCTTTTCAGGTATTTCAGGATGTTCTTGACCGCTGTCCAGTGATCCACTCCTGGATTACTTTGGTACCTCCCTGCTAAACTTATAGCAAGGCACACATCAGGTCTGGTACACAGCATTGCATACATGATAGAGCCTATGGCTGAAGCATAGGGAACATCTTTCATTTTCTCTCTATCTTCTGAAGTGGTCAGGCATTGAGTTTGACTCAATTTCACACCTTGTAACACAGGCAAGAACCCTTTCTTTGCTTGATCCATTTTGAACTTCTTCAAAATCTTGTCAAGGTATGTGCTTTGTGAAAGTCCAATTAAGCGTCTTGATCTATCTCTATAGATCTTTATGCCTAATATGTAAGCAGCTTCACCGAGGTCTTTCATTGAAAAACTCTTATTCAAGTATCCCTTTATGCTATCCAGAAATTGTATATCATTTCCAATCAGCAATATGTCATCCACATATAATATCAGAAATGCTACAGAGCTCCCACTCACTTTCTTGTAAATACAGGCTTCACCGAAAGTCTGTATAAAACCAAATGCTTTGATCACACTATCAAAGCGTTTATTCCAACTCCGAGAGGCTTGCACCAGTCCATAAATGGATCGCTGGAGTGCAACACTTTGTTAGCTCCCTTTGGATCGACAAAACCTTCTGGTTGCATCATATACAACTCTTCTTCCAGAAATCCATTCAGGAATGTAGTTTTGACATCCATATGCCAAATTTCATAATCATAAAATGCGGCAATTGCTAACATGATTCTGACAGACTTAAGCATCGCTACGGGTGAGAAGGTCTCATCGTAGTCAACCCCTTGAACTTGTCAAAAACCTTTTGCGACAAGTCGAGCTTTATAGACAGTAACATTACCGTCAGCATCGGTCTTTTTCTTGAAGATCCATTTATTCTCAATTGCTTGTCGATCATCGGGCAAGTCAACCAAAGTCCATACTTTGTTCTCATACATGGATCCCATCTCAGATTTCATAGCTTCAAGCCACTTTGCGGAATCTGGGCTCACCATCGCTTCTTCATAGTTCGTAGGTTCATCATGATCTAGTAGCATGATTTCCAGAACTGGATTACCATACCACTCTGGTGCGGATCTTACTTTGGTTGATCTACGAGGTTCAGTAGTATCTTGTCCTGAAGTTTCATGATCATCATCATTAGCTTCCTCACTAATTGGTATAGGTGTCGCAGAAACAGTTTTCTGTGATGTACTATTTTCCAATAAGGGAGCAGGTACAGTTACCTCGTCAAGTTCTGCTTTCCTCCCACTCACTTCTTTCGAGAGAAACTCCTTCTCTAGAAATGATCCATTCTTAGCAACGAATGTCTTGCCTTCGGATCTGTGATAGAAGGTGTACCCAACAGTTTCCTTTGGGTATCCTATGAAGACACATTTCTCCGATTTGGGTTCGAGCTTATCAGGTTGAAGCTTTTTCACATAAGCATCGCAGCCCCAAACTTTAAGAAACGACAACTTTGGTTTCTTGCCAAACCATAGTTCATAAGGTGTCGTCTCAACGGATTTTGATGGTGCTCTATTTAATGTGAATGCGGCCATCTCTAAAGCATAACCCCAAAACGATAGCGGTAAATCAGTAAGAGACATCATAGATCGCACCATATCTTGTAAAGTATGATTACGATGTTCGGACACACCATTACGCTGTGGTGTTCCGGGTGGCGTGAGTTGCGAAACTATTCCACAATTTTTCAAATGTACACCAAACTCGTAACTCAAATGTTCTCCTCCACGATCAGATCGTAGAAACTTTATTTTCTTGTTACGATGATTTTCAACTTCACTCTGAAATTCTTTGAACTTTTCAAATGTTTCACACTTATGTTTCATTAAGTAGATATACCCATATCTACTTAAATCATCTGTGAAAGTGAGAAAATAACGATATCCGCCACGAGCCTCAATATTCATCGGACCACATACATCGGTATGTATGATTTCCAACAAATCTGTTGCTCTCTCCATAGTACCGGAGAACGGTCTTTTAGTCATCTTGCCCATGAGGCACGGTTCGCAAGTACCAAGTGATTCATAATCAAGTGGTTCCAAAAGCCCATCAGTATGGAGTTTCTTCATGCGCTTTACACCGATATGACCTAAACGGCAGTGCCACAAATAAGTTGCACTATCATTATCAACTCTGCATCTTTTGGCTTCAACATTATGAATATGTGTGTTACTACTATCGAGATTCATCAAAAATAGACCACTCTTCAAAGGTGCATGACCATAAAAGATATTACTCATATAAATAGAACAACCATTATTCTCTGATTTAAATGAATAACCGTCTCGCATCAAACAAGATCCAGATATAATGTTCATGCTTAACGCTGGCACCAAATAACAATTATTTAGGTCTAATATTAATCCCGAAGGTAGATGTAGAGGTAGCGTGCCGACCGCGATCACATCGACTTTGGAACTGTTTCCCACGCGCATCGTCACCTCGTCCTTCGCCAGTGTTTGCTTAATCCGTAGTCCCTGTTTCGAGTTGCAAATATTAGCAACAGAACCAGTATCAAATACCCAGGTGCTACTACGAGCTCTAGTAAGGTACACATCAATAACATGTATATCACATATACCTTTGTTCACCTTGCCATCCTTCTTATCCGCCAAATACTTGGGGCAGTTCCGCTTCCAGTGACCAGTCTGCTTGCAGTAGAAGCACTCAGTTTCAGGCTTAGGTCCAGACTTGGGTTTCTTCTCCTGAGCAGCAACTTGCTTGCCGTTCTTCTTGAAGTTCCCCTTCTTCTTCCCTTTGCCCTTTTTCTTGAAACTAGTGGTCTTGTTAACCATCAACACTTGATGCTCCTTCTTGATTTCTACCTCCGCAGCTTTCAGCATTGCGAAGAGCTCAGGAATAGTCTTGTTCATCCCTTGCATATTATAGTTCATCACGAAGCTCTTGTAGCTTGATGGCAGTGATTGGAGAATTCTGTCAATGACGCAATCATCTAGAAGATTAACTCCCATCTGAATCAAGTGATTATTATACCCAGACATTTTGAGTATATGCTCACTGACAGAACTGTTCTCCTCCATCTTGCAGCTATAGAGCTTATTGGAGACTTCATATCTCTCAATTCGGGCATTTGCTTGAAATATTAACTTCAACTCCTGGAACATCTCATATGCTCCATGACGTTCAAAACGTCGTTGAAGTCCCGATTCTAAGCCGTAAAGCATGGCACACTGAACTATCAAGTAGTCATCAGCTTTGCTTTGCCAGACGTTCATAACATCTGGCGTTGCTCCAGCAGCAGGCCTGGCACCCAGCGGTGCTTCTAGGACGCAATTCTTCTGAGCAGCAATGAGGATAATCCTCAAGTTACGGACCCAGTCCGTGTAATTGCTACCACCATCTTTCAACTGTGCTATCTCAAGGAACGCATTAAAATTCAACGGAACAACAGCACGAGCCATCTATCTACAATCAACATAAACAAGCAAGATACTATCAGGTACTAAGTTCATGATAAGTTTAAGTTCAATTAATCAAATTACTTAAGAACTCCCACTTAGATAGACATCCCTCTAATCCTCTAAGTGATCACGTGATCCAAATCAACTAAACCATAACCGATCATCACGTGAAATGGAGTAGTTTTCAATGGTGAACATCGTTATGTTGATCATATCTACTATATGATTCACGCTCGACCTTTCGGTCTCCGTGTTCCGAGGCCATATCTGCATATGCTAGGCTCGTCAAGTTTAACCTGAGTATTCTGCGTGTGCAAAAACTGGCTTGCACCCGTTGTAGATGGACGTAGAGCTTATCACACCCGATCATCACATGGTGTCTGGGCACGACGAACTTTGGCAACAGTGCATACTCAGGGAGAACACTTCTTGATAATTTAGTGAGAGATCATCTTATAATGCTACCGTCAATCAAAGCAAGATAAGATGCATAAAAAGATAAACATCACATGCAATCAATATAAGTGATATGATATGGCCATCATCATCTTGTGCTTGTGATCTCCATCTCCGAAGCACCGTCATGATCACCATCGTCACCGGCGCGACACCTTGATCTCCATCATAGCATCATTGTCGTCTCGCCAATCTTATGCTTCTACGACTATCGCTACTGCTTAGTGATAAAGTAAAGCATTACATCGCGATTGCATTGCATACAATAAAGCGACAACCATATGGCTCCTGCCAGTTGCCGATAACTCGGTTACAAAACATGATCATCTCATACAGTAAAATTTAGCATCATGTCCTGACCATATCACATCACAACATGCCCTGCAAAAACAAGTTAGACGTCCTCTACTTTGTTGTTGCAAGTTTTACGTGGTTGCTACGGGCTTAAGCAAGAACCAATCTCACCTACGCATCAAAACCACAACGATAGTTTGTCAAATAGACTCCGTTTTAACCTTCGCAAGGACCGGGCGTAGCCACACTCGGTTCAACTAAAGTTGGAGAGACAGTCGCCCGCAAGCCATAATATGTATCCTTTCCGCTCTCGGTTGCTGCATCAAAGCGTACACCGCTGTTTTGGTTGGTGCTCTTTTGATCTTGGGCGATCGTGTAAAATGTATTCCCATTTATCTCATATCCTTTGTAAGTCAATACAGTCAAAGATGGTCCCTTGGACAACAAGTACAACTCATCACAAACAGTGTTGTCACCTCTGAGACGTGTTTCCAACCAACTGCTGAAAGTCCTGATGTGTTCACATGTAATCCATTCGTCGCACTGCTCCGGGTGTTTGGAGCGCAGACTGTTCTTGTGTTCATCGACATATGGGGTCACCAAGGTAGAGTTCTGTAGAACTGTGTAGTGTGCTTGAGACCAAGAATATACCTCCCTGCATATTATTGAGTCTCTTCCAAGAGTGCCTTTTCCAGTCAGTCTCCCCTCACACCGCGATTTAGGGAGACCTATCTTGTTAAGGCCAGGAATGAAGTCAACACAAAACCCGATAACTGTTGGGGAACGTAGTAATTTCAAAAAATTTCCTACGCACACGCAAGATCATGGTGATGCATAGCAACGAGGGGGAGAGTCTGATCTACGTACCCTTGTAGATCGCAACGGAAGCGTTGACAGAACATAGAGGAAGTAGTCGTACGTCTTCTTCCCGATCCGACCGATCCAAGCACCGTTACTCCGGCACCTCCGAGTTCTTAGCACACGTACAGCTCGATGACGATCCCCGGGCTCCGATCCAGCAAAGCTTCGGGGAGGAGTTCCGTCAGCACGACGGCGTGGTGATGATCTTGATGTTCTACCGACGCAGGGCTTCGCCTAAGCACTACAACGATATGATCGAGGTGGAATATGGTGGCAGGGGGCACCGCACACAGCTAAGGAACGATCACAATGATCAACTTGTGTGTCCTAGGGTGCCCCCCTGCCCCTGTATATAAAGGAGCAAGGGGGAGGCCGGCCGGCCTATGAGGCGCGCCAAGGGGAGGAGGAGTCCTCCTCCTAGTAGGAGTAGGACTCCCCTCTCCTAGTCCAACTAGGAGACTTGAGGGGGAAGGAAAGAGAGGGAGAGGGAGAGGGAAAAGGGGGGCCGCGCCCTCCCCTCCTAGTCCAATTCGGACTCCCCTTGGGGGGGGGGGGGTGGGGCGCCACCTCTTGGGCTGCTGCCCTCTCTCTCCCCTCAGGCCCAATAAGGCCCATTACTTCCCCGGGGGGTTCCGATAACCCCTCCGGCACTCCGGTTTTATCCGAAATCATCCGGAACACTTCCGGTGTCCGAATATAGCCGTCCAATATATCAATCTTTATGTCTCGACCATTTCGAGACTCATCGTCATGTCCGTGATCACATCCGGGACTCCGAACTAACTTCGGTACATCAAAATGCATAAACTCATAATAACTGTCATCGTAACATTAAGCGTGCGGACCCTACGGTTCGAGAACAATGTAGACATGACTGAGACACATCTCCGGTCAATAACCAATAGCGGGACCTGGATGCCCATATTGGCTCCTACATATTCTACGAAGATCTTTATCGGTCAGACCGCATAACAACATACATAGTTCCCTTTGTCATCGGTATGTTACTTACCCGAGATTCGATCGTCGGTATCCAATACCTAGTTCAATCTCATTACCGGCAAGTCTCTTTACTCGTTCCATAATACATCATCTCGCAACTAACTCATTAGTCACAATGCTTGCAAGGCTTATGTGATGTGCATTACCGAGAGGGCCCAGACATACCTCTCCGACAATCGGAGTGACAAATCCTAATCTCGAAATATGCTAACCCAACATCTACCTTTGGAGACACCTGTAGAGCTCCTTTATAATCACCCAGTTACGTTGTGACGTTTGGTAGCACACAAAGTGTTTCTCCGGGAAACGGGAGTTGCATAATCTCATAGTCATAGGAACATGTATAAGTCATGAAGAAAGCAATAACAACATACTAAACGATTGGGTGCTAAGCTAATGAAATGGGTCATGTCAATCAGATCATTCAACCAATTATGTGACCTCGCTAATCAAATAACAACACATTGTTCATGGTTAGGAAACATAACCATCTTTGATTAACGAGCTAGTCAAATAGAGGAATACTAGTGACACTAAGTTTGTCTATGTATTCACACATGTATTATGTTTCCGGTTAATACAATTCTAGCATGAATAATAAACATTTATCATGATATAAGGAAATAAATAATAACTTTATTATTGCCTCTAGGGCATATTTCCTTCAATAACATCCTCTGTTTGATGGCCCATGGAGATGCTTCCTTCTGGCCTAGCGCGGTTACGGACATATTTCTTTAGGACTCCCATGAACCTCTCAAAGGGGAACATATTGTGTAGAAATACGGGCCCCAGGATGACAATCTCGTCGACTAGATGAACTAGGACGTGCGTCATGATATTGAAGAAGGATGGTGGGAACACCAGCTCGAAACTGACAAGACATTGCGCCACATCACTCCTTAGCCTTGGTACGATTTCTGGATCGATCACCTTCTGAGAGATTGCATTGAGGAATGCACATAGCTTCACAATGGCTAATCGGACGTTTTTCGGTAGAAGCCCCCTCAATGCAACCGGAAGGAGTTGCGTCATAATCACGTGGCAGTCATGAGACTTTAGGTTCTGAAACTTTTTCTCTGGCATATTTATTATTCCCTTTATATTCGACGAGAAGCCAATCGTGACCTTCATACTGAGCAGGCATTCAAAGAAGATTTCTTTCTCTTCTTTCGTAAGAGCGTAGCTGGCAGGACCTTTATACTGCTCCGGAGGCATGCCGTCTTTTTCGTGCAAACGTTGCAGGTCCTCCCGTGCCTCAGGTGTATCTTTTGTCTTCCCATACACGCCCAAGAAGCCTAGTAGGTTCACGCAAAGGTTCTTCGTCACGTGCATCATGTCGATTGAGGAGCGGACCTCTAGGTCTTTCCAGTAGGGTAGGTCCCAAAATATAGATTTTTTCTTCCACATGGGTGTGTGTCCCTCAGTGTCATTCGGAACAGCTAGTCCAGCGGGACCCTTTCCAAAGATTACGTAGTGTAAATCATTGACCATAGCAAGCACGTGATCACCGGTGCGCATGGCGGGCTTCTTCCGGTGATCTGCCTGGCCTTTGAAATGCTTGCCTTTCTTTCGACATTGATAGTTGGTCGGAAGAAATCGACGATGGCCCAGGTACACATTCTTCCTGCATTTGTCCAAGTATATACTTTCAGTGTCATCTAAACAGTGCGTGCATGCGTGGTATCCTTTGTTTGTCTGTCCTGAAAGGTTACTGAGAGCGGGCCAATCGTTGATGGTCACGAACAACAACGCCTTAAGGTTAAATCCCTCCTGTCTGTGCTCATCCCACGTACGTACACCATTTCCATTCCAAAGCTGTAAAAGTTCTTCAACTAATGGCCTTAGGTACACATCAATGTCGTTGCCGGGTTGCTTAGGGCCTTGGATGAGAACTGGCATCATAATGAACTTCCGCTTCATGCACATCCAAGGAGGAAGGTTATACATACATAGAGTCACGGGCCAGGTGCTGTGATTGCTGCTCTGCTCCCCGAAAGGATTAATGCCATCCGCGCTTAAAGCAAACCATACATTCCTTGGGTCCTTTGCAAACTCATCCCAGTACTTTCTCTCGATTTTTCTCCACTGCGACCCGTCAGCGGGTGCTCTCAACTTCCCATCTTTTTTTCGGTTCTCACTGTGCCATCGCATCAACTTGGCATGCTCTTCGTTTCTGAACAGACGTTTCAACCGTGGTATTATAGGAGCATACCACATCACCTTCGCAGGAACCCTCTTCCCGGGGGGCTCGCCGTCAACATCACCAGGGTCATCTCGTCTGATCTTATACCGCAATGCACCGCATACCGGGCATGCGTTCAGATCCTTGTATGCACTGCGGTAGAGGATGCAGTCATTAGGGCATGCATGTATCTTGCCCACCTCCAATCCTAGAGGGCATACGACCTTCTTTGCTATGTATGTACTGTCGGGCAATTCGTTATCCTTTGGAAGCTTCTTCTTCAATATTTTCAGTAGCTTCTCAAATCCTTTGTCAGCCACAGCATTCTCTGCCTTCCACTGCAGCAATTCCAGTACGGTACCGAGCTTTGTGTTGCCATCTTCGCAATTGGGGTATAACCCTTTTTTGTGATCCTCTAACATGCGATCGAACTTCAGCTTCTCCTTTTGACTAATGCATTGCGTCCTTGCATCGACAATGACCTGGCAGAGATCATCATCATCGGGCACATCATCTGGTTCCTCTTGATCTTCAGCAGCTTCACCCGTGGCAGCATCATTGGGCACATCGTCTGGTTCCTCTTGATCTTCACCAGCTCCCCCCGTTGCAGCATCACCGTATTCAGGGGGCACATAGTTGTCATCGTACTCTTCTTCTTCGCCGTCTTCCATCATAACCCTATTTCTCCATGCCTCGTCCAAACATTATAGTGTGGCATGAAACCCTTGTAAAGCAGGTGGGAGTGAAGGATTTTCCGGTTAGAGTAAGACCTCGTATTCCCACTTTCAGTGCATGGACAACACATAAAACCATTCTGCTTGTTTGCCTCAGCCGCATCGAGAAACTCATGCACGCCCTTAATGTACTCGCGGGTGTGTCTGTCACCGTACAACCATTCCCGGTTCATCTGCGTGCATTATATATAATTAAGTGTCCAAATTAATAGAAGTTCATCATCACATTAAAACCAAAGTGCATACATAGTTCTCATCTAACAACATATAGCTCTCTAGAGCATCTAATTAATTAAACCATACATTGAAACTATGTAAAACATTTCAATGCGAAAACAAATGCGATCATAATCGCAACCAAGGTAACAATTGATCCAACGGCATAATGATACCAAGCCTCGGTATGATGGCATATTTTCTAATCTTTCTAATCTTCAAGCGCATTGCATCCATCTTGATCTTGTGATCATCGACGACATCCGCAACATGCAACTCCAATATCATCTTCTCCTCCTTAATTTTTTTATTTTTTCCTTCAACAAATTGTTTTCTTCTTCAACTAAATTTAACCTCTCGATAATAGGGTCGGTTGGCATTTCCGATTCACATACATCCTAGATAAATAAAATCTATGTCACCTTGGTCGGCATAATTTTCATAAACAATAAATGAACCAATAGTTATAAAGATAATATACATACCACATCCGAATCATAGACATGACGAGGGCCGACGGGGGCGGATACCAAAACCATCGCACTATATAAGATGCAATAATAAATGTAAGAAAATGATACAAGTATCTATCTAAACATACAAGTAAGAATATTTTTCCTTTCAGAAAGAAGATAAGAACAAGAGGCTCACCACGGTGGTGTCGGTGATGAGATCGGCGTGGGTGATCGACGGCGGTGAAGACAGGGATGGGGCGTGACGGACCGCTAAATCTCGAAAAATCTCGAGGAAAATGGAGTTTGGAGGTCGAGCTTCGAGAGGAGAAAGCTTAAGTAGTGTGGCTCGGACATTCCATCGAACACCTCATGTGCATAGGAGGTGAGCTAGAGCACCACAAAGCCCTCTCCCCCTCGGACAGAAAAAACAGAGCATTGTGCTCTGCTCTTACGCGAGGGGGTATATATAGGCACCTCATTGGTCCCGGTTGGTGGCATGAACCGGGACTAAAGGGGAGCCTTTGGTCCCGGTTCATGCCACCAACCGGGACCAATGGTGGTGGGCCAGGAGCGAGGCCCATTGGTCCCGGTTCATCCCACCAACCGGGACCAAAAGGTCCAGATGAACAGGGACAAATGGCCCACGTGGCCCGGCCGGCCCCCTGGGCTCACGAACCAGGACCAATGCCCACATTGGTCCCGGTTCTAGACTGAACCGGGACTAATGGGCTGACCCGGCCTGGACCAAAGCCCTGTTTTCTACTAGTGACACTAGTGAAAGTATGAACCCTAGGCCTTATTTCCTATGATTGCAATACCATTTACGCTCACTTTTACCATTAGTTACCTTGCTGTTTTTATAATTTCAGATTACAAATACCTTTATCTACTATCCATATACCACTTGTTTCACCATCTCTTCGCCGAACTAGTGCACCTATACAATTTACCATTGTATTGGGTGTGTTGGGGACACAAGAGACTCTTTGTTATTTGGTTGCAGGGTTGCTTGAGAGAGACCATCTTCATCCTACGCCTCCTACGGATTGATAAACCTTAGGTCATCCACTTGAGGGAAATTTGCTACTGTCCTACAAACCTCTGCACTTGGAGGCCCAACAACATCTACAAGAAGAAGGTTGTGTAGTAGACATCATGCTCTTTTCTGGCGTCGTTGCCGGGGAGGTAAGTGCTTGAAGGTATATCTTTAGATCTTGCAATCGAGTCTTTTAGTTTCTTGTTTTATCACTAGTTTAGTTTATAAAAGAAAACTATAAAAAATGGAATTAAGTTTGCCTCATACGCTTCACCTTTTTAATATCTTTCGTGAGTATGATGGAAAGGATAATTGTGCCCAAGTGTAGAAGAAGAAATCTATAAAAAGTTTGGCACTAAATATTTTAATGATGAGAAGGATTGCAATGTTGTTAGTATGAATTCCTTGAATATCCATGATGCTAATGATATGCAAAGCCACAAGCTTGGGGAAGCTATGTTTGAAGAAGATGATATTTTTTGTCCCCCAAGCTTTGATGAGAAAATTTACTATGATGAAAGCATGCCTCCTATATATGATGATTATTGTGATGACACATATGCTTTAAAGAATAATGATAACCATGAAACTTGTCATCTTGATTTTAATTTTCAAGCACATGATAGTTATTTTGTTGAGTTTGCTCCCACTATTATTCATGAGAAGAATTTTGCTTATGTGGAGAGTAGAAAATTTTCTATGCTTGTAGATCATGAAAAGAATTCTTTAGGTGCTGGTTATATTGTTGAATTCATTCATGATGCTACTGAAAATTATTATGAGGGAGGAACATATGCTTGTAGGAATTACAATAATATCAAGTTTCCTCTCTATGTGCTTAAAATTTTGAAGTTATGCTTGTTTTACCTTCCTATGCTAGTTGATTATTGTTCCCATAAGTTGTTTGCTCACAAAATCCCTATGCATAGGAAGAGGGTTAGACTTAAATGTGCTATTTATATTCTTCATGATGCTCTCTTTATATTTCAATTCTTATCTTTTATGTGAGCATCGTTGAAATCATCATGCCTAGCTAGGGGCATTAAACGATAGCGGTTGTTGGGAGGCAACCCAATTTTATTTTTGTTACTTGCTTTTTGTTCCTGTTTAGTAATAAATAATTCATATAGCCTCTATTTAGATGTGGTTTTATGCTTTTAATCAGTGTTTGTGCCAAGTAGAACCTTTGGGAAGACTTGGGGAAAGTCTTTGTGATCATGCTGTAAAAAACAGAAACTTTAGTGCTCACGAGAATTGCTGCCATTTTTATTTGGAGAGTTCTATTTAGTTAATTATTTTTGCATATGATTAATAGATAAATTCCTCAGGTCCAGAAATTTATTTGAGAATTTTATGAGTTCCAGAAGTATACATTTGATCCAGATTACTACAGACTGTTCTGTTTTTGACGGATTCTGTTTTTCATGTGTTGTTTACTTATTTTGATGAATCTATGGCTAGTAAAATTGTTTATAAACCATAGAGAAGTTGGAATACAGTAGGTTTAACACCAATACAAATAAAGAATGAGTTCATTACAGTACCTTGAAGTGGTGATTTATTTTCTTATACTAACGGAGCTCACGAGTTTTCTACTTTAAGTTTTGTGTTGTGAAGTTTTCAAGTTTTGGGTAAAGATTCAATGGATTATGGAATAAGGAGTGGAAAGAGCCTAAGCTTGGGGATGCCCAAGGCACCCCAAGGTAATATTCAAGGATAGCCAAGAGCCTAAGCTTGGGGATGCCCTGGAAGGCATCCCCTCTTTCGTCTTCGTTCATCGGTAACTTTACTTGGAGCTATATTTTTATTTACCACATGATATGTGTTTTGCTTGGAGCGTCAATTTATTTTGTTAGGATTTGCTTGCTGTTATTTAGAACAATGTTTTGTATCTTGTATTTCAATAAAAGTGGCATTGATAGCCTTTACTATGCCTATGTTACAAGTATACATGTTGCTGTTTGAAAACAGAAAGTTTACCGCTGTTGCAATAATTCCCTAGAAAAGTAAGAATGTGATAAAATGTTGAAACCTTTTGCATATTAAGATCTGATAAATTTAATACAGTGGGAATTGTATTTCATAATTTTTGGAGTTAGGGAAGTATGGATGCTGCAGCATTCTTTACAGACTATCCTGTTTAGGCAGATTGCTGTTATGTTTGCACTGTTTGCATATGTTTGCTTCTTTAATGATTCTATTTGACGATAGGACTATTAAATATGCAAAGGCATTTAGTATGCAATGTTTAATCATAATTTTAGTGATTTGCTACAGTAGAGTATGATAAGGTTTTTGCAATGGTTGATACTAACTTATCTCACGAGTCCTTGTTGAGTTTTGTGTGGATGAAGCTTTTGACATTTAGGGAGACCATGATATGAGAGGAATTAAGGAGACCCAAAAGCTCAAGCTTGGGGATGCCCAAGGCACCCCAATATAATACTTCAAGAAGTCTCAAGCGTCTAAGCTTGGGGATGCACCGGTTGGCATCCCACCTTTCTTCTTCAACAACTATCGGTTAGTATCGGTTGATCCTAAGTTTTTGCTTCTTCACATGATGTTTGCTATTCTGAGAATGTCATTTTCTTTTGCTTTGCTTGATGTTTGAATAAAATACCAAGATCTGAAATTATTGAAAGTTAGAGAGTCTTCACATAGTTGCATAATTATTAAACTACTCATTGATCTTCACTTATATCTTTCGGAGTAGTTTGTCATTTGCTCTAGTGCTTCACTTATATCTTTTAGAGCATGGTGGTAGTTTTATTTTGAAGAAATAGATGAACTCTCATGCTTCACTTAGATTATTTTGAGAGTCTTAAATAGCATGGTAATTTGCTTAAAATCCTAATATGCTAGGTATTCAAGAATAATAAAATTCTCTTATGAGTGTGTTGAATACTGTGAGAAGTTTGATACTTGATAATTGTTTTGAGATATGGAGATGGTGATATTAGAGTCATGCTAGTTGAGTAGTTGTGAATTTAAAGAATACGTGTGTTAAAGTTTGTGATTCCCGTAGCATGCACGTATGTTGAACCGTTATGTGACAAAGTCGGAGCATGATTTGTTTATTGATTGTCTTCCTTATGAGTGGCAGTCGGGGACCAGCGATGGTCTTTTCCTACCAATCTATCCCCCTAGGAGCATGCGCGTAATACTTTGCTTTGATAACTTCTAGATTTTTGCAACAAGTATATGATTTCTTTGTGACTAATGTTGAGTCCATGGATTATACGCACTCTCACCCTTCCACCTTTGCTAGCCTCTCTAATACCACGCACCTTTCACCGGTATCATACACCTGCCATATACCTTCCTCAAAACAGCCACCATACCTACCTATTATGGCATTTCCATAGCCATTCCGAGATATATTGCCATGCAACTTTCCACCATCTAGTTCATCATGACACATTCATCATTGTCATATTGCTTAGCATGATCATGTAGTTGACATAGTATTTGTGGCAAAGCCACTATTCATAATTTCTTTCATACATGTCACTCATGCATCATTGCACATCCCGGTACACCGCTGGAGGCATTCATATAGAGTCATCTTTGTTCTAGTATCAAGTTGTATCATCGAGTTGTAAATAAATAGAAGTGTGATGATCATCATTCAATAGAGCATTGTCCCAAAAAAGGCCAAATAAAAAAAGAAAGGCCAAATAAAAAAGGAAAGGACAAATAAAAAAAAGTGGCCAAATAAAAAAAAGGGACAATGCTACTATCCTTTTACCACACTTGTGCTTCAAAGTAGCACCATGATCTTCATGATAGAGAGTCTCCTATGTTGTCACTTTCATATACTAGTGGGAATCTTTCATTATAGAACTTGGCTTGTATATTCCAATGATGGGCTTCCTCAAATTGCCCTAGGTCTTCGTGAGCAAGCAAGTTGGATGCACACCCACTAGTTTCTTTTGTTGAGCTTTCATACACTTATAGCTCTAGTGCATCCGTTGCATGGCAATCCCTACTCACTCACATTGATATCTATTGATGGGCATCTCCATAGCCCGTTGATACGCCTAGTTGATGTGAGACTATTTTCTCCTTTTTGTCTTCTCCACAACCACCATTCTATTCCACCTATAGTGCTATGTCCATGGCTCACGCTCATGTATTGCGTGAAGATTGAAAAAGTTTGAGAACATCAAAAGTATGAAACAATTGCTTTGCTTGTCATCGGGGTTGTGCATGATTTAAATAATTTGTGTGGTGAAGATGGAGCATAGCCAGACTGTATGATTTTGTAGGGATAGCTTTCTTTGGCCATGTTATTTTGAGAAGACATAATTGCTTTGTTAGTATGCTTGAAGTATTATTATTTTTATGTCAATATAAACTTTTGTCTTGAATCTTTCGGATCAGAATATTCATATCACAAGTAAGAAGAATTACATTGAAATTATGCCAACTAGCATTCCACATCAAAAATTATCTTTTTTATCATTTACCTACTCGAGGACGACCAGGAATTAAGCTTGGGGATGCTTGATACGTCTCCAACGTATCTATAATTTTTGATTTCTCCATGCTATATTATCTACTATTTTGGGTGATATTGGGCTTTATTATCCACTTTTATATTATTTTTGGGACAAACCTATTAACCGGAGGCCCAGCTCAGATTTGCTGTTTTATGCCTATTCCAGTGTTTTGAAGAAAAGGAATATCAGACGGAGTCAAAACGGAACGAAATCAACTGGAGAAGTTATTTTTGGAAGGAAACACACCTGATGGACTTGGACCCCATGTCAGAAGATACGGGAGCTGCCCACGAGGGTGGGGGGCGCCCCCCCTAGGGCGTGCCCCCTACCTCGTGGGCCCCCCGTGGCTCCCCTGACGTACCTCCTGCACCCATATATACCTACGTGACCTAAAAATTCCAAAACGCACAATAGGTCGGGAGTTCCGCTGCCAGAAGCCTGCGTAGCCACCGAAAACCAATCTAGACCCGTTCCGGCACCCTGCCGGAGGGGGCAATCCTTCTCCGGTGGCCGTCTTCATCATCCCGGTGCTCTCCATGATGAGGAGGGAGTAGTTCTCCCTCGGAGCTGAGGGTATGTACCAGAAGCTATGTAATTGATCTCTCTCTCTCTCTCTCTCGTGTTCTTGAGATGATACGATCTTGATGTATCGCGAGCTTTGCTATTATATTTGGATCCTATGATGTTTTCTCCCCCCTCTACTCTCTTGTAATGAATCGAGTTTCCCCTTTTGAAGTAATATTATCGGATTGAGTCTTTAAAGACTTGAGAACATTTGATGTATGTCTTGCCGTGAATATCTGTGGTGACAATGGGATATCACGTGCCACTTGATGTATGTTTTGGTGACCAACTTGCGGGTTTCGTGACATTGGGAACCTATGCATAGGGGTTGGCACATGTTTTCGTCGTGATTCTCCGGTAGAACTTTGGGGCACTCTTTGAGGTCCTTTGTGTTGGTTGAATAGATGAATCTGAGATTGTGTGATGCATATCGTATAATCATGCCCACGGATACTTGAGGTGACATTGGAGTATCTAGGTGACATTAGGGTTTTGGTTGATTTGTATCTTAAGGTGTTATTCTAGTACGAACTCTAGGGCTGTTTGTGACACTTATAGGAATAGCCCAACGGATTGATTGGAAAGAATAACTTTGAGGTGGTTTCGTACCCTACCATAATATCTTCGTTTGTTCTCCGCTATTAGTGACTTTGGAGTGACTCTTTGTTGCATGTTGAGGGATAGTTTTATGATCCAATTATGTTAGTATTGTTGAGAGGACTTACACTAGTGAAAGTATGAACCCTAGGCCTTATTTCCTATGATTGCAATACCGTTTACGCTCACTTTTACCATTAGTTACCTTGCTGTTTTTATAATTTCAGATTACAAATACCTTTATCTACTATCCATATACCAATTGTTTCACCATCTCTTCGCCGAACTAGTGCACCTATACAATTTACCATTGTATTGGGTGTGTTGGGGACACAAGAGACTCTTTGTTATTTGGTTGCAGGGTTGCTTGAGAGAGACCATCTTCATCCTATGCCTCCTACGGATTGATAAACCTTAGGTCATCCACTTGAGGGAAATTTGCTACTGTCCTACAAACCTCTGCACTTGGAGGCCCAACAATGTCTACAAGAAGAAGGTTGTGTAGTAGACATCACCGGGCCCAATGGAATCATCACTCTAATTAGTGATCCGGACATAGCACTCCATGCCGAGAAGAAAACAGCCGCACTGGCCCTCGAGGCATTATCCGAAGCCCTTGTGGCGGAGGAGTTAACCGTGTTGCACTCCACAGTGGACAGGGACGACGTGATACTAGACAAAAGATCCAAGTCCACCTCTTTTAAACCGACGGATGAAATAGTCAAATTCCAAGTCCATCCAACGGACCCCACAAAAACAACATCCATCGGGGCACAATTAAACCCCGCCGTAGACGCTGCACTACGGGAGTTCCTACGCGAGAATTGGGACATATTCGCCTAGCATCCTTCAGACATGCCAGGAATCCCACGCAGGCTGGCCGAGCATAGCCTTAACATTCTAAAAGGATTCAAGCCAGTCAAGCAGACTCTTCGGCATTTCTCCGAACCTAAGGGACAAGCCATGGGAGAGGAGCTAGCCAAGTTACTGGAGGCCGGATTCATTAGAGAAATAAAGCATACGGACTGGCTAGCAAACCTAGTGATGGTACCAAAGAAGGACAAATCCTAGCGCTTATGCGTCGACTTCAAGGACCTTAATAAGGCTTGCCCAAAGGATCCCTTCCCCCTCCCCCGCACCGATCAAATTATCGACGCTATCGCAGGACATGACTCATTGTGCTTCCTCGACGCATACTCCGGTTACCACCAAATTAAGATGGCGGAGTCCGATCAGGCCGCAACGGCATTTATCACTCCATACGACCCCTTCTGTTTTAACACAATGCCCTTCCGGCTCAAAAACGCTGGCGCAACATATCAGCGTATGATTCAGACATGTCTGGAAAAGCAGATTGGCAAAACTATGGAGGCATACGTCGACGATGTGGTCGTTAAAACCAGACACGTCGACTGCTTAATAGATGACTTGAGGCTCATGTTCGACAATCTCCGAACATATGACATTAAGCTCAATCTGGAAAAATGTGTTTTCGGCGTACCCGCCGGAAAGCTCATGGGCTTTATCATCTCCAGCAGAGGAATTGAAGCAAATCCGGCTAAGATCCGAGCTCTGTCGCAGTTGGCTATCCCAACTAACCTCAAGCAAATCCAGAAGTTAACTGGATGTGTGGCGGCCTTAAGCCGCTTTATCTCCCGATTAGGAGAAAAGGCACTCCCCCTTTATCGCCTTCTTCGGCGCACCGAACACTTCGAGTGGACGGACGCAACCACGACCGGATTGGAAGAAATAAAAGCCATCCTGGCCACCAACCCAATCTCGGCCGCGCCAAATGTCGGCGAACCAATGCTGTTATATATAGCGTCAACTCACCAAGTTGTAAGCGCAGTGCTCGTCGTCGAACGAGAGACGGGCGGACATAAATTCCCACTTCAAAAGCCGGTATATTATGTGTCCACTGTCCTCACTCCATGCAAATCACGGTACCCACATTATCAAAATATAGCATACGCGGTATTCATGGCATCCCGGAAATTACGACACTACTTTCAAGAGTGTTCAATGACGATGGCCTCCGAAGTACCACTCAACGACATAATAAACAACCGCGATGCCACGGGCCGTATTGCCAAATGGGCTATCGACCTCCTCCCGTTCGACATAACATATAAATCATGGCGAGCCATTAAGTCGCAAGTACTGGCTGATTTCGTCGCCGAATGGACAGAAGACGAACTCCCGAAAGAGTACAGTGCGTACTCCAATTGGATCATGCACTTCGACGACTCTAAAATGCTGGCTGGTCTGGGGGCTGGCGTCGTCCTGACGTCCCCCACCGGAGATACAATGCAATACGTACTCCAAATACTATACACAGACTCCAATAACGCAGCCGAATATGAGGCCCTATTACACGGTCTCCGGATGGCAGTTTCCATGGGCATTCAACGCCTGGAAGTGCGTGGGGACTCAAACCTCGCAATATCTCAAATAAATGGAGACTTCGATGCCAAGTATCCGAAAATGGCGGCATTTCGCAATGCCGTCCTCAAAATGTCAGCTCGGTTCGAGGGGCTGGAGTTCCACCATGTGGCTCGGGAAAATAATCATGCGGCAGATATCCTCGCTCGTATCGGCGCTAAACGTGACCCTGTCCCACCCAACATCTTTCTGGAAAAACTGTTTCAGCCGTCCGTGGTATGGGAGGGGGACACCGGTAATAATAATCCGGACCCGGCCACAACATCAGATACCGAACACTCTGACACAATCGGAGGCTCTGCCATCAAAATCACACCTTCAACCCACGTAATAATGGCCGTCATCGCCCCGTGGACAGAACCATTCCTGGCCTACCTAACCAGGCAGGAACTACCCGAGGACCAAAATGAGGCACGCTGCATAGTGCGGCGATCTAAAGCCTACAAGGTCCACGAGGGAGAACTTTATAAGAAGAGCACTACCGGAGTCCTTCAAAGGTGCATCTCCGAAGAGGAAGTGCGGAAGCTTTTGGAAGAAATCCACGCTGGACTCGGCGGCCATCACGCCGCAGCCCGGGCCCTTGTAAGCAAGGCCTTCCGTACATGTTTATATTGGCCGACGGCCCGAGCAGATGCGCAACATCTGGTCCAACATTGCGTCGGTTGCCAGCTTTTTGCAAACCAAAACCATATGCCGCCTACCACTCTCCAAACAATCCCCATTACTTGGCCCTTTGCGGTCTGGGGGCTTGATATGGTCGGACCCCTTAAAGGGGGAATCCATAAGAAAACATACTTACTGGTCATGGTGGATAAATTCACCAAATGGATAGAAGCCAAACCTATCAAAACGGCTGAATCTGGACCAGTGATAGACTTCATATCCGGGGTTGTACACCGTTATGGCATCCCCACGGCATCATCACTGACAATGACACGAACTTTATAGCCAACGAGGTGAAACTTTGGTGCAGCAACATGGGCATCAAGCTCGATTATGCTTCTATCTATCACCTGCAAACTAACGGTCAAGTCGAGCGAGCAAATGGTCTTATCATAAGCGGAATTAAACCCAGATTAGTGCGGTCCTTAAAGGAATCAAACACGCACTGGGTAGAGGAGCTCGACTCCGTACTATGGGGGTTGCAAACCACGCCGAATCGCACTACCGGATACACACCATTTTTTATGGTGTACGGCGCAGAGGCGGTTCTGCTTTGCAACATAATTCATGACTCACCTCGAGTGCACATGTACGAAGAAAAAGAGGCCGAGCTTGATCGGCAGGACAGTTTGGACGCCCTAGAGGAGGAGCGCGATGTGGCAAAAGCCCGTTCCGCATTCTATCAGCAACAGGCTCGAAGGTATCAAAGCAGAGAAGTGCGGGCCAAAACCTATAACGTTGGCGAACTAGTTCTACGCCTGCCGGAGAAGAAAAAGAACAAGCTCAAACCCAAATGGGAACTTGTTGATGTCTACTACACAACCTTCTTCTTGTAGACGTTGTTGGGCCTCCAAGTGCAGAGGTTTGTAGGACAGTAGCAAATTTTCCTCAAGTGGATGACCTAAGGTTTATCAATCCGTAGGAGGCGTAGGATGAAAATGGTCTCTCTCAAGCAACCCTGCAACCAAATAAACAAGAGTCTCTTGTGTCCCCAACACACCCAATACAATGGTAAATTGTATAGGTGCACTAGTTCGGCGAAGAGATGGTTATACAAGTGGTATATGGATAGTAGATACAGGTTTTTGTAATATGAAAATATAAAAACAGCAAGGTAACTAATGATAAAAGTGAGCGTAAACGGTATTGCAATGTGTTGAAACAAGGCCTAGGGTTTATACTTTCACTAGTGCAAGTTCCCTCAACAATAATAGCATAATTGGATCACATAACTATCCCTCAACATGCAACAAAGAGTCACTCCAAAGTCACTAATAGCGGAGAACAAACGAAGAGATTATGGTAGGGTACGAAACCACCTCAAAGTTATTCTTTTCAATCAATCCGTTGGGCTATTCCTATAAGTGTCACAAACAGCCCTAGAGTTCGTACTATAATAACACCTTAAGACACAAATCAACCAAAACCCTAATGTCACCTAGATACTCCAATGTCACCTCAAGTATCCGTGGGTATGATTATACGATATGCATCACACAATCTCAGATTCATCTATTCAACCAACACATAGAACCTCAAAGAGTGCCCCAAAGTTTCTACTGGAGAATCATGACGAAAACGTGTGCCAACCCCTATGCATAGGTTCATGGGCGGAACCCGCAAGTTGATCACCAAAACATACATCAAGTGAATCACGTGATATCCCATTGTCACCATAGATACGCATGGCAAGACATACATCAAGTGTTCTCAAATCTTTAAAGACTCAATCCGATAAGATATATAACTTCAAAGGGGAAACTCAATCCATTACAAGAGAGTAGAGGGGGGAGAAAACATCATGGGATCCAAATATAATAGCAAAGCTCGCGATACATCAAGATCGTATCACCTCAAGAACACGAGAGACAGAGAGAGAGAGATCAAACACATAGCTACTGGTACATACCCTCAGCCCCGAGGGAGAACTACTCCCTCCTCGTCATAGAGAGCACCGAGATGATGAAGATGGCCACCGGAGAGGGATTGCCCCCTCCGGCAGGGTGCCGGAACGGGTCTAGATTGGCTTTCGGTGGCTACGGAGGCTTCTGGTGGCGGAACTCCCGATCTATTGTGTTCCCCGATCGTTTTAGGGTATATGGAGATATATAGGCGGAAGAAGGACGTCAGGGGGGGCACGAGGGGCCCACGAGGGTGGAGGGCGCGCCCAGGGGGGTGGGCGCGCCCCCTGCCTCGTGGCTTCCTCATTGCTTCCCTTACGTGCACTCCAAGTCTCCCGGGTTGCTTTCCTTCCAAAAATAAGTTCCGTGAAGTTTCAGGTCAATTAGACTCCATTTGATTTTCCTTTTCTGCGATACTCTAAAACAAGGAAAAAAACAGAAACTGGCACTGGGCTCTAGGTTAACAGGTTAGTCCCAAAAATCATATAAAATAGCATATAAATGCATATAAAACATCCAAGGTTGATAATATAATAGCATGGAACAATCAAAAATTATAGATACGTTGGAGACGTATCAGCATCCCCAAGCTTAATTCCCTCTCGTCCTTGAGTAGGTAAATGATAAAACAGAATTTTTAATGTGGAATGCTACCTAACATATTTATCCATGTAGTTCTCTTTATTGTGGCAAGAATATTCAGATCCATAAGATTCAAGACAAAACTTTAATATTGACATAAAAATAATAATACTTCAAGCATACTAACTAAGCAATCATGTCTTCTCAAAATAAAATGGCCAAAGAAAGCCATCCCTACAAAATCATATAGTCTGGCTATGCTCCATCTTCACCACACAAAATATTTAAATCATGCACAACCCCGATGACAAGCCAAGCAATTGTTTCATACTTTTGAAGTTCTCAACCTTTTTCAATCTTCACGCAATACATGAGCGTGAGCCATGGACATAGCACTATAGGTGGAATAGAATGGTGGTTGTGGAGAAGACAAAAAGGAGAAGATAGTCTCACATCAAGTAGGTGTATCAACGGGCTATGGATATGCCCATTAATAGATATCAATGTGAGTGAGTAGAGATTGCCATGCAACGGATGCACTAGAGCTATAAATGTATGAAAGCTCAACAAAAGGAACTAAGTGGGTGTGCATCCAACTCGCTTGCTCACGAAGACTAGGGCATTTTGAGGAAGCCCATCATTGGAATATACAAGCCAAGTTCTATAATGAAAGATTCCCACTAGTATATGAAAGTGACAACACAGGAGACTCTCTATTATGAAGATCATGGTGCTACTTTGAAGCACAAGTGTGGTAAAAGGATAGTAGCATTGCCCCTTCTCTCTTTTTCTCTCATTTTTTATTTGGGCCTTCTCCCTTTTTATGGCCTCTTTTCTCTTTTTTTTAAATTTGGGCTTCTTTGGCCTCTTTTATTTTTTTATTTTCGTCCGGAGTCTCATCCCGACTTGTGGGGGAATCATAGTCTCCATCATCCTTTCCTCACTGGGACAATGCTCTAATAATGATGATCATCACACTTTTATTTACTTACAACTCAAGAATTACAACTCGATACTTAGAACAAGATATGAGTCTATATGAATGACTCCGGCGGTGTATCGGGATGTGCAATGATGCATGAGTGACATGTATGAAAGCATTATGAATGGTGGCTTTGCCACAAATACGATGTCAACTACATGATCATTCAAAGCAGTATGACAATGATGGAGCGTGTCATAATAAGCGGAACGGTGGAAAGTTGCATGGCAATATATCTCGGAATGGCTATGGAAATGCCATAATAGGTAGGTATGGTGGCTGTTTTGAGGAAGATATATGGTGGGTTTATGGTACCGGCGAAAGTTGCACGGTACTAGAGAGGCTAGCAATGATGGAAGGGTGATAGTGCGTATAATCCATGGACTCAACATTATTCATAAAGAACTCACATACTTATTGCAAAAATCTTTTACTTATCGAAACAAAGTACTATGCGCATGCTCCTAGCGGGATAGATTGGTAGGAAAAGACCATCGCTTGTCCCCGACCGCCACTCATAAGGAAGGTAATCAGTAAATAAATCATGCTCCGACTTCATCACATAACGGTTCATCATACGTGCATGCTATGAGAATCACAAACTTCAACACAAGAATTTCTCAAATTCACAACTACTCAACTAGCATGACTCTAATATCACCATCTCCATATCTCAAAACAATTATCAAGTATCAAACTTCTCTTAGTATTCAATGCACTTCATATGAAAGTTTTTATTATATCCCTCTTGGATGCTCATCATATTAGGACTAGTTTCATAACCAAAGCAAATTACCATGCTGTTTAGGACTCTCAAAATAATATAAGTGAAGCATGAGAGTTCATCTATTTCTATAAAATAAAACCACCACCGTGCTCTAAAAAGATATAAGTGAAGCACTAGAGCAAACGACAAACTACTCCGAAAGATATAAGTGAAGATCAATGGGTAGTCAAATAATTATGCAACTATGTGAAGACTCTCTAACATTTAATAATTTCAGATCTTGGTATTCTATTAAACAGAAAGCAAAGCAAAATAAAATTACATTCTAAGAATGGCAAACATCATATGAAGAAGCAAAAACTTAGGATCAACCGAAACTAACCGATAGTTGTTGAAGAAGAAAGGTGGGATGCCAACCGGGGCATCCCCAAGCTTAGGCGCTTGAGACCTCTTCAAATATTATCTTGGGATGCCTTAGGCATCCCCAAGCTTGAGCTTTTGTGTCTCCTTAATTCCTCTCGTATCACGGTCTCCCTAAATCTCAAAAGCTTCATCCACACAAAACTCAACAAGGACTCGTGAGATAAGTTAGTATAAACCATTGCGAAAACCTTATCATACTGTACTGTAGCAAATCATTTAAATTATTATTCAAAATTTAATACTAAATGCCTCTGCATATTTAATAGTACTATCCTCAAATAGAATCATTAAAGAAGCAAACATATGCAAACAATGCAAACATAACAGCAATCTGCCTAAACAGGACAGTCTGTGCAGAATGCAGCAACATCCATACTTCCCTAGATCCAAAAATTATGAAAGAAAATTCCAACTGTAGTAAATTTATCAGAGCTTAATATGCAAAAGGTTTCAACATTTTATCACATTCGGACTTTTCTAGGGAATTATTGCAACAGCGGTAAACTTTCTGTTTTCAAACAGCAACATGTGGACTTGTAACATAGGCATAGTAAAGGCTATCAATGCCACTTTTATTGAAATAAAAGATGCAAAAAATTGTTCTAAATGACAGCAAGCAAATCTTAACAAAATAAATTGACGCTCCAAGCAAAACACATATCATGTGGTGAATACAAATATAGCTCCAAGTAAAGTTACCGATGAACGAAGACGAAAGAGGGGATGCCTTCCGGGGCATCACCAAGCTTAGGCTCTTGGCTATCCTTGAATATTACCTTGGGGTGCCTTGGGCATCCCCAATCTTAGGCTGTTGCCACTCCTTATTCCATAGTCCATCGAATCCTTGCCCAAAACTTGAAAACTTCACAACACAAAACTTAACAGAAAACTCGTAAGCTCCGTTAGTATAAGAAAATAAATCACCACTTCAAGGTACTGTAATGAACTCATTCTTTATTTATATTGCTGTTAAAAATACTTTATTCCAACTTCTCTATGGTTTGTAAACTCTTTTACTAGCCATAGATTCATCAAAATAGGTAAACAACACATGAAAAATAGAATCTGTCAAAAACAGAACAGTCTGTAGTAATCTGGATCAAACGTATACTTCTCGAACTCATACAATTCTCAAATAAATTTATGGACCTGAATAATTTATCTATTAATCATCTGAAAAAAGACTTAACTAAATATCACTCTCCAAATAAAAATGGCAGCAATTCTCGTGAGTGCTAAAGTTTCTGTTTTTTACAGCATGATCAACAAGACTTTCCCCAAGTCTTCCCAAAGGTTCTACTTGGCACAAACACTAATTAAAAGCATAAAACCACATCTAAACAGTGGCTAGATGAATTATTTTTTACTAAACAGGAACAAAAAGCAAGGAACAAAAAAAATTGGGTTGCCTCCCAACAAGCGCTATCGTTTAACGCCCCTAACTAGGCATGATGGTTTCAATGATGCTCACATAAAGGATAAGAATTGGAACATAAAGAGAGCATCATGAAGAATATGACTAACATATTTAAGTCTAACCCACTTCCTATTCATAGGGATTTTGTGAGCAAACAACTTATGGGAACAAGAATCAACTTGCATAGGAAGGTAAAGCAAGCAAAACTTCCAAACTATAAGCACATAGAGAGGAAACTTGATATTATTGCGATTCCTACAAGCATATATATTCCTCCCTCATAATAATTTTCAGTAGAATCATGAATGGATTCAAAAATATAACCAGAACCTAAATCATTCTTTTCATGATCTACAAGCATAGAAATTTTATTATTCTCCACATAAGCAAAATTCTTCTCATCAATAGTAGTGGGAGCAGACTCAACGAAATAACTATCATGGGATTGAAAATTGAGATCAAGATGACAAGTTTCATTGTTATCATTATTCTTTAAAGCATACGTGTCATCACAATAATCATCCTAGATAGGAGGCATGCTTTCATCATAATAAATTTGCACATCAAAACTTGGGGGACAAAATATATCATCTTCATCAAACATAGCTTCCCCAAGCTTGTGGCTTTGCATATCATTAGCATCATGGATATTCAAGGAATTCATACTAACAACATTGCAATCATGCTCGTCATTCAAATATTTAGTGCCAAACATTCTAATGAATTCTTCTTCTAACACTTTGGCACAATTTTCCTTCCCATCATACTGACGAAAGATATTAAAAAGATGAAGCATATGAGGTAGACTCAATTCCATTTTTTATAGTTTTATTTTATAGACTAAACTAGTGATAAAACAAGAAACTAAAAGACTCGATTGCAAGATCTAAAGATATACCTTCAAGCGCTAACCTCCCCGGCAACAGCGCCAGAAAAGAGCTTGATGTCTACTACACAACCTTCTACTTGTAGACGTTGTTGGGCCTCCAAGTGCAGAGGTTTGTAGGACAGTAGCAAATTTCCCTCAAGCGGATGACCTAAAGGTTTATCAATCTGTAGGAGGCGTAGTATGAAGATGGTCTCTCTCAAGCAACCGTGCAACCAAATAACAAAGAGTCTCTTGTGTCCCCAACACACCCAATACAATGGTAAATTGTATAGGTGCACTAGTTCGGCGAAGAGATGGTGATACAAGTGGTATATGGATAGTAGATAAAGGTTTTTGTAATCTGAGAATATAAAAACAACACGGAAACTAATGATAAAAGTGAGCGTAAACGGTATTGCAATGTGTTGAAACAAGGCCTAGGGTTCATACTTTCACTAGTGCAAGTTCCCTCAACAATAATAGCATAATTGGATCACATAACTATCCCTCAACATGCAACAAAGAGTCACTCCAAAGTAACTAATAGCAGAGAACAAACAAAGAGAATATGGTAGGGTACGAAACCACCTCAAAGTTATTCTTTCCAATCAATCCGTTGGGCTATTCCTATAAGTGTCACAAGCAGCCCTAGAGTTCGTACTAGAATAACACCTTAAGACACAAATCAACCAAAACCCTAATGTCACCTAGATACTCCAATGTCACCTCAAGTATCCATGGGTATGATTATACGATATGCATCACACAATCTTAAATTCATCTATTCAACCAACACATAGAACCTCAAAGAGTGCCCCAAAATTTCTACCGGAGAATCACGACGAAAATGTGTGCCAACCCCTATGCATAGGTTCATGGGCGGAATCCGCAAGTTGATCACCAAAACATACATCAAGTGAATCACGTGATATCCCATTGTCACCACAGATACGCACGGCAAGACATACATCAAGTGTTCTCAAATCTTTAAAGACTCAATCCGATAAGATAACTTCAAAGGGGAAACTCAATCCATTACAAGAGAGTAGAGGGGGGGGGGGAGAGAAAACATCATAGGATCCAAATATAATAGCAAAACTCACGATACATCAAGATCATATCACCTCAAGAACATGAGAGAGAGAGAGAGAGAGAGATCAAACACATAACTACTGGTACATACCCTCAGCCCCGAGGGAGAACTACTCCATCCTCGTCATAGAGAGCATCGGGATGATGAAGATGGCCACTGGAGAGGGATTGCCCCCTCCGGCAGGGTGCCGGAACGGGTCTAGATTGGCTTTCAGTGGCTACGGAGGCTTCTGGTGGCGGAACTCCCGATCTATTGTGTCCCCCGATCGTTTTAGGGTATATGGAGATATATAGGTGGAAGAAGTACGTCAGGGGGCGCACGAGGGGCCCACGAGGGTGGAGGACGCGCCCAGGGGGGGTGGGCGCGCCCCCTGCCTCGTGGCTTCCTCATTGCCCCCTTACGTGCACTCCAAGTCTCCCTGTTGCTTTCCTTCCAAAAATAAGTTCCGTGAAGTTTCTGGTCAATTGGAATCTGTTTGATTTTCCTTTTGTGCGATACTCTAAAACAAGAAAAAAACAGAAACTGGCACTGGGCTCTAGGTTAATAGGTTAGTCCCAAAAATCATATAAAATAGCATATAAATGCATATAAAACATCCAAGGTTGATAATATAATAGCATGGAACAATCAAGAATTATAGATACGTTGGAGACGTATCACTTGTATATTCAAGCACTTATGACCCCTACGCCTGGTTTCCATGCATACCCCGGTTTTTACATAACCGAGTGGGTATTCGGATACACTCCGGACTATCGGGTCCAGAGGTCGAAGCGAAAAGGTCTGCCATGACAAATGATTTACAATCCGGCTAGGGACATTACATATGGCACTTGAAGTACACAGTCACTAAGACTGATTAAATTCTTCTTCTATACCATCCAACAGGCTGTCTAGCCTACAATCCTGTTGGGAATACTTTGCGGCTAATTCTACTTGGTTATACACTAAACTGATGGGGATCTCTTTCCCATCGGGCCCCACAGGTCCGACCTCGGCCATGTGGTTTGGGTCAGCTTTGGTATATCGCGTCTTCACCATAGCCCAGGCTTCCCTTGCACCTTGTCGGTAGGCTGATATCTTCCATAATCGAAAGTGCCGCCACGCTCCCTTGAGCTTCTCTACAAGCTCCCCTGTGCCTCCTAGCGGGGACGCGGATGTCCACAAGGCTTGGGCAATACCCTACATCACCTGCCGAACTTGCTCGTGCAGTTGTGAGAGCTCTGGTAGAAGATCACCCGAAGACCCAGGCATCACCTCTGCGGGACGACCCGTCAGCATACCTGCAGACATAACTCTGTTAGCCGGCTTCTTCGCTGAACTCCTTTAAAAGTTCGGTCAAGCACTTACTAAAAATGCCGCATCAAAGCCGCTTATTCTCCTTCACAGAGTCCGCAAGCTGGGCTCAGACGTCTTTCAGTTCCACGTCTAGCCGGATATTGGCGTCCTGGAGATTATTTTTCTCCTGCCTGACCTGTGTAAGCACGCGCTCGCCAGCATTTAGCTATCGATTAGCATGTTGCGCATCCTCCGGCATGGCCTTCGGATTCACTCTGGGGTCATCTGCAACATCTACTATTATATTTGCATGCATGCCGCATACTATCTGGTACCTGTAATTCTTTGCAATAGAAGCAGGTGTTACCAGAGGGGGCCTTCTTTGACTCCTCCAACACGGCCACCACGGCCTGTAGCTGGGCTTTGCACTCTCCCAGCTCTCGAGACAATTGGGTATTCTTCTCTGTAAGAACCTGCACAAATAATGATCCTTAAATCAGTTGTGTCAACTATTTCAAGTCTCAGGGGCTAATGATATGTATAATCATCAGATTTTCCTACCCGTATATCCTTTACATACTGGTCCGTGGCTCTGGCAAGACCATTTTGAGCAGCACGGATGTACGCGTCTCCTGATTTGAAGGCATCGAACGCCTCTTGGGATAAACAAGCGTCACGGAGTACGGCCCGGCGACGCCTGTGATTCATGGCGCTCTCCACTTTGGAATTTGTAGCGGATAGTCTGTCCACATCCTTTGTAGGAGGAGCATCCGGCGTCCGCCCCGTGTTAGCTTCTGCCTCTATGTCCGGCCCTGGAGTCCGACTGGTGGAAGCGTGGTCGGCAACCTCTCCGGATATAGTCCGGCGAGCGTTTTTTCTACTAGGAAACATGGACGTCATTATATTTTAGGAAAGACGACAACCACGGAGCGAGGTTTTGTGGCATACCTCTGCGCCGGCGTCTCCGTCCTGACCGCCTTCCTTTTTGGCCTACCCGGCTTCAATGCCCCTTGTTGGTGAGTCGTTGCGGGTTCGGCACGGCGTCCCGAAGGCCTTCCCTATAAAACACCATATGTGTACGGTAGGTGAAGTGCATAAAAGGGAATCCTTCTTGGAAGTTGGGACTCCGATTTTTTCTTACATGCGATGCAGGGAGTAGTCCAGGATAGTAGGCCGTTATGGCCAGCATGGCATCATCGCAGCTCAATTGATAGAATTTCCTGTCTATCAGCTCCACAAATATGTCTGGATCCTCTTCGAGTCCCAGGGCGAGGGCCCGGTCAGGGTCCTCCGGTTGTGGAGGTGGGCTGTTGACCTCCCTTACAGCTTTTCACAGTTCCTGCGTGAAATGGCAAGGTGAGTATTTACGACGAAGAATGCGGGGAGGTTGGAGTAAAGAGCGACGGCTCACCCAGCTTGGAGGGTTGTACATGGAGAATCCATCCCGTGGCTTAATGCGGATGAACTCCTCTTCCTCTCCCTTGAACAACTCGAACATAATTTTTGCTAGAGCAGCAGTGGAGTCTGGTCCCTTACGCCCGCAGCAGGTGGCATCATCTTCCCCGTTAAAACACCACAGGGGGTGCCCTCGATATTGAAGCGGCTGCACCCCCCGCATTATGCATATTGACATAACCTCGATTATTGTCAATCCTGATTGAGCCAGCACTTTAATCCGGTCCATCAGGTAAAGGACTTCTCAGTTTTCTTCCTCCTGGGGGCTCCGTGGGTTCCAACTTCAGCGTTTCTTCAGAGGAGCATTGTTGAACTTGGGAAGACCCCTCCGAACAGGGTCTGGAAGGGGGACGTCCTCCATGTAAAACCACTCCGAATGCCAGTCTTCGGACGTCGTCTTCGGGGTGCTGGACAGGTATCCGGTCTCGGAGACGTGCCATATTTCGGCTTCACCCACTTGATAAAGTGACCCCTTCTGTGTACGGGGCACAAGGCAGAATAGCTTCTTCCATAGCTCGAAATGAGCCTCGCAGCCCAGAAACAGCTCACAAAGGGCAACATAACCAATGATGTGTAATATGGAAGCAGGGGTGAAATTATGCAACTGGAGGCCGTAAAACTCCAGGACCCCGTGGAGGAACGAATATATTGGAAATCCAAGTCCCCTTAGTAAGTAAGGGACAAGGCATACCCGCTCGCCCTTGGAGGGATTGGGGAAGCTCTCCGCTTGCTCCCCGCAATTATAGCTGGCGAGCCCGGCTTGGACGGGGACCATATACGCTGGAGGGAGAAATCCCTGGGTCTGCAACTCTACTAATTGGCTGTGCGGGACGGAACACTTCTCCCAATCACTGGGCTTAGGGCTACGGGAGCGGGAGGAGGAGCTGCGATGGCCGGCCATGATGGAATGGATTTTTCCGAGCACGCTCCGATGGATACTCGCCATGGGAGGATGGTGTGGATTGGATCTAAGAATCCTCGTCCCTTTAATAGACAATTTATTTACATGGCTCCTCGCATTCGCTCGACACGTGGAAGATAGCCCTTATTGGGCACAGAAGCCAAGAATTGCAACATTTATGGGGAGTTGGACACTACTCAGCAGATATTCAGAATTTGGAGAAGAACCCGCCTTGCAATGTGATACGTCTCCAACGTATCTATAATTTTTGATTGTTCCATGCTATTATATTATCAACCTTGGATGTTTTATATGCATTTATACGCTATTTTATATAATTTTTGGGACTAACCTATTAACCTAGAGCCCAGTGCCAGTTTCTGTTTTTTCCTGGTTTTAGAGTATCACAGAAAAGGAAAATCAAACGGAGTCCAATTGACCTGAAACTTCACGGAACTTATTTTTGGAAGGAAAGCAACCCGGGAGACTTGGAGTGCACGTAAGGGAAGCAATGAGGAAACCATGAGGCAGGGGGCGCACCCACCCCCTGGGCGCGCCCTCCACCCTCGTGGGCCCCTCGTGGCCCCCCGACGTACTTCTTCCGCCTATATATCTCAATATACCCTAAAACGATCGGGGAGCACAATAGATCGGGAGTTCCGCCGCCAGAAGCCTCTGTAGCCACCAAAAACCAATCTAGACCCGTTCTGGCACCCTGCCAGAGCGGGCAATCCCTCTCCGGTGCCCATCTTCATCATCCCGATGCTCTCCATGACAAAGAGGGAGTAGTTCTCCCTCGGGGCTGAGGGTATGTACCAGTAACTATGTGTTTGATCTTTCTCTCTCTCTCTCTCTCTCGTGTTCTTGAGGTGATACGATCTTGATGTATCGCGAGCTTTGCTATTATATTTGGATCATATGATGTTTTCTCCCCCCTCTACTCTCTTGTAATGGATTGAGTTTCCCCTTTGAAGTTATCTTATAGGATTGAGTCTTTAAAGATCCGAGAACACTTGATGTATGTCTTGCCGTGCATATCTGTGGTGACAATGGGATATCACGTGATTCACTTGATGTATGTTTTGGTGATCAACTTGCGGGTTCCGCCCATGAACCTATGCATAGGGGTTGGCACACGTTTTCGTCGTGATTCTTCGGTAGAAACTTTGGGGCACTCTTTGAGGTTCTATGTGTTGGTTGAATAGATGAATCTGAGATTGTGTGATGCACATCGTATAATCATACCCACGGATACTTCAGGTGACATTGGAGTATCTAGGTGACATTAGGGTTTTGGTTGATTTGTGTCTTAAGGTGTTATGCTAGTATGAACTCTAGGGCTGTTTGTGACACTTATAGGAATAGCCCAACGGATTGATTGGAAAGAATAACTTTGAGGTGGTTTCGTACCCTACCATAATCTCTTCGTTTGTTCTCCGCTATTAGTGACTTTGGAGTGACTCTTTGTTGCATGTTGAGGGATAGTTATGTGATCCAATTATGCTATTATTGTTGAGGGAACTTGCACTAGTGAAAGTATGAACCCTAGGCCTTGTTTCAACACATTGCAATACCGTTTACGCTCACTTTTATCATTCGTTACCTTGCTGTTTTAGATTTTCAGATTACAAAAACTATTATCTACCATCCATATACCACTTGTATCATCATCTCTTCGCCGAACTAGTGCACCTGTACAATTTACCATTGTATTGGGTGTGTTGGGGACACAAGAGACTCTTTGTTATTTGGTTGCTTGAGAGAGACCATCTTCATCCTACGCCTCCTACGGATTGATAAACCTTAGGTCATCCACTTGATGGAAATTTGCTACTGTCCTACAAACCTCTGCACTTGGAGGCCCAACAACATCTACAAGAAGAAGGTTGTGTAGTAGACATCAAGCTCTTTTCTGGCGCCGTTGCCGGGGGGGGGGGGGGGGGTGTTAGCGCTTGAAGGTATATCTTTAGATCTTGCAATTGAGTCTTTTAGTTTCTTGTTTTATCACTAGTTTAGTCTATAAAAGAAAACTATTAAAAAAATGGAATTGAGTCTACCTCATATGCTACATCTTTTTAATATCTTTCATGAGTATGATGGGAAGGAAAATTGTGCCAAAGTGTTAGGAGAAGAATGCACTAGAATGTTTGGCACTAAATATTTGAATGATGAGCATGATTGTAATGTTGTTAGTATGAATTCCTTGAATATCCATGATGCTAATGATATGCAAAGCCACAAACTTGGGGAAGCTATGTTTGATGATGATGATATATTTTGTCCCCCAAGTTTTGATGAGCAAATTTATTATGATGAAAGCATGCCTCCTATCTATGATGATTATTGTGATGACACGTATGCTTTAAAGAATAATGATAACAATGAAACTTGTCATCTTGATCTCAATTATCAATCCCATGATAGTTATTTCGTTGAGTCTGCTCCCACTACTATTGATGAGAAGAATTTTGCTTATGTGGAGAGTAATAAAATTTCTATGCTTGTAGATCATGAAAAGAATGATTTAGGTTATGGTTATATTGTTGAATCCATTCACGATGCTACTGAAAATTGTTATGAGGGAGGAATATATGCTTGTAGGAATCGCGATAATATCAAGTTTCCTCTCTATGTGCTTATAGTTTTGAAGTATTGCTTGCTTTACCTTTCTATGCAAGTTGATTATTGTTCCCATAAGTTGTTTGCTTACAAAACCCCTATGTATAGTAAGTGGGTTAGACCTAAATATGTTAGTCATATTCTTCATGATGCTCTCTTTATGTTCCAATTCTTATCCTTTATGTGAGCATCATTGAAATCATCATGCCTAGCTAGGAGCGTTAAACGATACCGCTTGTTGGAAGGCAACCCAATTTTATTTTTGTTCCTTGATTTTTTTTCCTGTTTAGTAATAAATAATTCATCTAGACTCTTTTTAGATGTGGTTTTATGCTTTTAATTAGTGTTTGCGCCAAGTAGAACCTTTGGGAAGACTTGGGGAAAGTCTTGTTGATCATGCTGTAAAAAAGGAAACATTAGCGCTCAGGAGAATTGCTGCCATTTTTATTTGGAGAGTGATATTTAGTTAAATATTTTTGAAGATAATTAATTGATAAATTCCTCAGGTCCAGAAATTTATTTGAGAATTGTATGAGTTCCAGAAGTATACGTTTGATCCAGATTACTACAGACTGTTCTGTTTTTGACAGATTCTGTTTTTCATGTGTTGTTTACTTATTTTGATGAATCTATGGCTAGTAAAAGAGTTTATAAACCATAGAGAAGTTGGAATACAGTAGGTTTAACATCAATATAAATAAATAATGAGTTCATTACCATACCTTGAAGTGGTGATTTATTTTCTTATACTAACGGAGCTTACGAGTTTTCTGTTAAGTTTTGTATTGTGAAGTTTTCAAGTTTGGGTAAGGATTCGATGGACTATGGAATAAGGAGTGGCAAGAGCCTAAGCTTGGGGATTCCCAAGGCACCCCAAGGTGATATTCAAGGATAGACAATAGCCTAAGCTTGGGGATGCCTCGGAAGGCATCCCCTCTTTCGTCTTCGTTCACCGGTAACTTTTCTTGGAGCTATATTTTTATTCACCACATGATATGTGTTTTGCTTGGAGCGTCAATTTATTTTGTTAAGATTTACTTTCTGTCATTTAGAACAATGTTTTGCATCTTTTATTTCAATAAAAGTGGCATTGATAGCCTTTACTATGCCTATGTTACAAGTCCACATGTTGCTGTTTGAAAACAGAAAGTTTACCGCTGTTGCAATAATTCCCTAGAAAATTCAGAAAGTGATAAAATGTTTAAACATTTTGCATATTAAGCTCTGATAAAATTACCACAGTGGGAATTTTATTTCATAATTTTTGTATCTAGGGAAGTATGGATGTTGCTGCATTCTGTACAGACTGTCCTATTTAGGCAGATTGCTGTTATGTTTGCATTGTTTGCATATGTTTGCTTCTTTAATGATTATATTTGAGGATGGGACTATTAAATATGCAGAGGCATTTAGTATGCAATGCTGAATAATAATTTTAGTGATTTGCTACAGTAGAGTATGATAAGGTTTTTGCAATGGTTTATACTAACTTATCTCACGAGTCCTTGTTGAGTTTTGTGTGGATGAAGCTTTTGAGATTTAGGGAGACCGTGATATGAGAGGAATTAAGGAGACACAAAAGCTCAAGCTTGGGGATTCCCAAGGCATCCCAAGATAATATTTCAAGAGGTCTCAAGCGTTTAAGCTTGGGGATGCCCCGGTTGGCATCCCACCTTTCTTCTTCAACAACTATCGGTTAGTTTCGGTTGATCCTAAGTTTTTGCTTCTTCACATGATGTTTGCCATTCTTAGAATGTCATTTTATTTTGCTTTGCTTGCTGTTTGAATAGAATACCAAGATCTGAAATTATTAAATGTTAGAGAGTCTTCACATAGTTGCATAATTATTCGACTACCCATTGATCTTCACTTATATCTTTCGGAGTAGTTTGTCGTTTGCTCTAGTGCTTCACTTATATCTCTTTAGAGCACGGTGGTGGTTTTATTTTATAGAAATAGATGAGCTCTCATGCTTGACTTATATTATTTTGAGAGTCCTAAACAGCATGGTAATTTGCTTTGGTTATGAAACTAGTCCTAATATGATGAGCATCCAAGAGGTATATAATAAAAACTTTGATATGAAGTGCATTGAATACTAAGAGAAGTTTGATACTTGATAATTGTTTTGAGATATGGAGATGGTGATATTAGAGTCATGCTAGTTGAGTAGTTGTGAATTTGAGAAATACTTGTGTTGAAGTTTGTGATTCCCGTAGCATGCACGTATGGTGAACCGTTATGTGATGAAGTCAGAGCATGATTTATTTATTGATTGCCTTCCTTATGAGTGGCGGTCGGGGACGAGCGATGGTATTTTCCTACCAATCTATCCCCCTAGGAGCATGCGTGTAGTACTTTGTTTCGATAACTAATAGATTTTTGCAATAAGTATGTGAGTTCTTTATGACTAATGTTGAGTCCATGGATTATACGCACTCTCACCCTTCCACCATTGGTAGCCTCTCTAGTACCGTGCAACTTTCACCGGTACCATAAACCCACTATATATCGTCCTCAAAACAGCCACCATACCTACCTATTATGGCATTTCCATAGCCATTCCAAGATATATTGCCATGCAACTTTCCACCGTTCCGCTTATTATGACACGCTCCATCATTGTCATACTGCTTTGCATGATCATGTAGTTGACATCGTATTTGTGGCAAAGCCACCATTCATAATTCTTTCATACATGTCACTCATGCTTCATTACACATCCTGGTACACCGCCGGAGGCATTCATATATAGTCATATCTTGTTCTAAGTATCAAGTTGTAATTCTTGAGTTGTAAGTAAATAAAAGTGTGATGATCATCATTATTAGAGCATTGTCCCAGTGAGGAAAGGATGATGGAGACTATGATTCCCCCACAAGTCGGGATGAGACTCCGGACGAAAATAAAAAATAAAAGAGGCCAAGGAAGCCCAAATTAAAAAAAATTGAGAAAAGAGACCGTAAAAAAGGAGAAGGCCCAAATAAAAAAATGAGAGAAAAAGAGAGAAGGGGCAATGCTACTATTCTTTTACCACACTTGTGCTTCAAAGTAGCACCATGATCTTCATAATAGAGAGTCTCCTATGTTGTCACTTTCATATACTAGTGAAAGTGCGTTATATCGACTAGATGGGGGGGTGAGTAGGCGATTTTTATGAAATTCTTCACTGAGGAATTTGCCGGTGAGGAAATTCCTTAGCGAAGAACTACTAGCAGTGGAATAAGTACTCAAAAGTAAACGCACCAGAATACAAGCATAGTCATCATGATGAAATGAAGACAGGCACAGAGTACAGGAAGCATAAGCACATGATAACATAGGATGAAGACAAACAGACTGAAGAAATTGAACTGAGGAAATTGAGAAAGTCTTCAATCAAAGTCTTCAAACACAGATATGAAAAAACACACAACATGGCTATGAGGAAATGAATGAGTTGAGGGAATAGAACCAGTGAGCTTGGTGAAGACAATGATTTGGTAGACCAGTTCCAACTGCTGTCTCAGTTGTACGTCTGGTTGGAGCGGCTGAGTATTTAAACTCGAGGACACACAGTCCCGGACACCCAGTCCTGAACACGCATCTCAGGACACCCAGTCCTCACTGTATTCTCCTTGAACTAAGGTCACACAGATCTCGTCCAATCACTCGTGGTAAGTCTTCAGGCGACTTCCAAACCTTCACAAACTTGGTCACTTGGCGATCCACAATTCCTCTTGGATGCTCTAGACCATGACGCCTAACTGTCTGGAAGAAGCACAGTCTTCAAAGGTAACAAGTGTCGGATCCACACAGGATCAATCTCTTCAGTGATGCTCAATCACTTGGGGTTTGTAGGTGTTTGGGTTTTGGGTTTTTCCTCACTTGATGATTTTCGCTCAAAGTCCTCGGAGGATGGGTTGCTCTCAAATGACAAGTGTCAGTTTCTCTCGGAGCAGCCAACCAGCCAGTGGTTATAGGGGGCGGCTATTTATAGCCTAGGGAGCAGCCCGACATGATAAGACATAAATGCCCTTCAATGATATGACCGTTAGGTGGATAGATATTTTGGGACAGCTGGCGCATAGCACAACAACGGGCGGAATTTTGAGTAGCAAAATCCTCAGGGCTATCATGTTCCTCACTGTGTAGGAAATCCGCACTGGCGAATTCCTATCTCCTCAGTCAGAACAAATTCCTCAGAGACTAGAAGAACTTCGTCTCTATCACTAAAGAATATGACTGGACTGTATGAGATTTCCAATGGCTTCACTCGAAGGGATTGGTAGGTGTAGGATTTTGAGTTGAGCATCACATGGAAATTTTTCCTTAGTATTTCCTCGACCCCCTTTAACAGTACGGTGTTTCCTATGACTCAAGAAAGAGAAAATGAAACTACGAAAACAAAAGTCTTCACGCTTCATGTTCCTCTAATGAATACCAAGTCTTCAAGGTCACACCAATTTCTTCACTTTCAAAGTCTTCAGAAATCCAAAGTCTTCAGTCGAAGAACTTCATTTTTAGGGGTCGACTTTCTCTGTAAATATCAAACTCCTCATAGACTTATAGACCTGTGTACACTCACAAATGCATTAGTCCCTTAACCTATAAGTCTTCAATACACCAAAATCACTAAGGGGCACTAGATGCACTTACAATCTCCCCCTTTTTGGTGATTGATGACAATATAGGTTAAGTTTTCAACGGGGATAAACATATGAAGTTTAAATACTGATATTGAGGAAGTTCATTGCAAGATATAGAAGAACTCCCCCTAAAGATGTGCATAGTGAGGAATTTGCTTTTGAAGCAATGCACACTTAAAGAGTTGAATCATGGAGATCTCCCCCTATATCTTGTAATTCATACACGCATTTGACATATAACAGTGAAGAATTTGAAATGCATGATGAAATATGGTGACTAATGTAATTCAGCATGCGTGCAATAATATTTAACGAGGAATAAGCATGCAGAAAAACGCATCAAGAGTATCAGGGCACCATCGGGTTTAAGTTTACAACTCGATCCAATAAAAGCCTCAGAAGAATGAGAGTTATAACTTAAAAAACGCCCATATAGAAAGACCCGCTTGAAGACTAACTCAAAATTCTCCCCCTTTGTCATCAAATGACCAAAAGGTTCAAATATGAGGACTAACGCCCCTGAAAAATATCAAGTTGATGAAGGAGCGCCAGCATTGTTGGGGTCGTTTGTTGTAGTAGGGCCTGCTGTAGTGTCATCCAAGTCTTCATATTCATCAGTGTCGCGCGATGAAGAATATGAGCTGGCCACCAGAGAAGGAACCTTGACCTTCTTGAATTTCTTCGGTGGAGGTGCAGACCAGTCAAAATCTTCCTTAAGACCCATTTTCTTCAGGTCGTCTTCACCATACAGATGTGACAGGATTGCCCAGGTGCGACCGAAGACTTGATGGAGGTAGTAATGGTTTTTCTTCACTGCATTGTGTGTATCAGTCATGTTGTGAAGAAGTGAACCAAACCGACGCTTTACCCATTTGTGATTTCGATCCACCTTCTAATGAAGACTAAGCAGAAGTTCACGGTCAGTCATCATGCGCGGAGCAGTGGCTTGAGGAGTAGACTTGGGTGCATTGGTAGAGTCATGTGTGGCAGAGTCATCATTGGTGGAATAAGAAGCAGCTTTGCGAAATTGACCATCCAATGGACGAATGCCTTCATCTATAACAGCTGGTGCCTTGCCCTTTCCATCAACTAAGGAATAAGTCTGTTTGAGGACTTCAATTGGGGGCAAGTAGCTGAGGTGATTCTGAAAATCAGCTTTGTAGTTGAGTGAAGACCTTGTCCTGAGGAATCTCATAATCCAATGTGCATAAGGCTCTAGCTCAAATGGAGATAGTGCAACATTTGCCAGAGTCCGCATGAAGAAATCGTGATAATTGACAAGAATGCCATTAACAATGTTGAATACCAGATTCTTCATGATGCCAACAATTTCCTCATCAGATGAGTCGTGGCCTTTGATAGGACTGATTTTCCTCGTAAGAATATGATAGACAGTTCTGGGCACGTAAAGCAATTTCTTCATGAGGAATTTGGTTCTTGGTGCTTGACCTGGCTTCAAAGGTTTCATCAGCACTTGCATGTAATGATTTGTAAGCTCAGGTTCACTGTAGAGACAACGAGCTTCTTCAAGGGGAGGTGAGGGAATCCTGGATTAGGGGGTCTCTGGACAGCCGGACTATCTCCATTGGCCGGGCTGTTAGACTATGAAGATACAAGATTGAAGATTTTGTCTCGTGTCCAGATGGGACTCTACTTGGCATGGAAGGCAAGCTAGGCAATACGGATATGGATATCTCCTCCTTTGTAACCGACCTTGTGTAACCCTAACCCTCTCCGGTGTCTATATAAACCAAAGGGTTTTAGTCCGTAGGACAACAACCACAACATACAATCATACCATAGGCTAGCTTCTAGGGTTTAGCCTCTCTGATCTCGTGGTAGATCTACTCTTCTACTACCCATATCATCTACATCAATCAAGCATGACGTAGGGTTATACCTCCATCAAGAGGGCCCGAACCTAGGTAAAACATTGTGTCCCCTGCCTCCTGTTACCATCCGGCCTAGACGCACAGTTCGGGACCCCCTACCCGAGATCCGCCAGTTTTGACACCGACATTGGTGCTTTCATTGAGAGTTCCTCTGTGCCGTCGCACTTAGGCTTGATGGCTCCTACTATCATCGATAGCGATGTGGTCCATGGCGAGACTTTTCTCCCCGGACAGATCTTCGTATTCGGTGGCTTTGCACTGCGAGCTAATTTGCTTGGCCATCTGGAGCAGATTGAAAGCTACACCCCTGGCCGTCAGGTCAGATTTGGAAGTTTGAACTACACGGCCGACATCCGTGGAGACTTTATCTTTGACGGATTCGAGCCACAGCTGGGCGCGCCGCACTGTCACGACGGGTATGACCTAGCTCTGCCGCCGAACAGTACCCCAGAGGCCGCGCCTGCATCAGCTCCGACCCTTAGCTCGGAGCCAACTGCGCCAATCGAGGACGGGTGGCTAGACACCGCCTCAGGGGCTGCAGTCTCAACGGCGATCGAGCCAAGCACCAGCCTAATCCTCTGCGAAGCCCGTGACTCCAAGGTGCCAGACTCTTTTCTGGACTCCGAACCGTCCGCGCCCTTGCCAATCGAATCCGGTTGGGCGCAGATCATGGAATTCATCGCCGCGGATATCTTTCAGCACTCGCTCTTCAGCGACATCCTGAATTCACTAAGGTCTCTCTCTTTGTCAGGAGAGCCCTGGCCGGACTATGGCCAACAGGATTGGGATGCAGACGACGAAGAAATTTGACGCCCACCCACCACCCACTTCGTAGCCACTGTCTATGATTTAACCGACATGCTCGACTTCGACTCCGAAGACATCGACGGTATGGACGACGATGTAGGAGACGAACATGAACCAACGCCTATAGGGCACTGGAAAGCCACATCATCATATGACATGTACATGGTGGATACACCCAAAGAAGGCAATGGCGACGAGATAGCGGAGGATGACCCCTCCAAGAAACAACCCAAGCACCGACGTCAGCGGCGCCGCTTTAAGTCCCGCCAAAGCAAAAGTGGTGATACCGGCACAGGAGATAATAACACTCCGGATAGTGCCGAAGACAACAACAATCCCCTCCATCATGATTTAGCGCAGGAGGATGGAGGAGCCAGCTCTCTTGAGAGAGCGACAAACGGAGAGGAGGAGGACGACAGTTACATGCCCCCCTCCGAAGACGAGGCAAGCCTCGGCGATGATGAATTCGCCGTACCAGAGGATCCCGTCGAACAAGAGCGCTTCAAGCGCCGGCTTATGGCCACGGCAAATAGCCTGAAGAAAAAGCAGCAGCAGCTTCAAGATGATCAAGATCTGCTAGCTGATAGATGGACTGAAGTCCTCGCGGCCGAGGAATATAAACTCGAGCGCCCCTCCAAGAATTACCCAAAGTGCAGGTTACTACCCCGACTAGAGTAAGAAGCGTATGATACGGCTGACCGGCCACCTCGTGGCCGCGATAGAGAGGCATTCCAGCCAAAAGCTCAGCCTCCACCCCGACGCCATTCAAATAAGAAGGCATGGGGAGATACGCCAGACCTGTGAGACATATTGGAGGACAAAGCAAAGCATGCAAGATCGATCTACGGATCATGACGGCGCACCACTCTGCGAGACGATAAACGTCATGCCGGATACAGTAAAAGCAAATCCGGGTGGGCCGAACATAGCGGGCAAGACCCATTCGAGCTGCGTCGCGATATAGCCCAATACAGAGGCGCTGCACACCCCTTATGCTTCATAGACGAAGTAATGGAACATCAATTCCCAGAAGGTTTCAAACCTGTAAATATTGAATCATACGACGGCACAACAGATCCCGCAGTATGGATTGAGGATTTCCTCCTCCACATCCACATGGCCCGCGGTGATGACTTACACGCCATCAAATACCTCCCACTAAAGCTCAAAGGACCAGCACGGCATTGGCTTAATAGCTTGCCAGCGGACTCCATTAGCTGTTGGGAAGATCTGGAAGCCGCATTCCTCGACAACTTTCAGGGCACTTATGTGCGACCACCACACGCCGATGACTTGAGCCACATAATTCAGCAGCCAGAAGAGTCGGCCATGCAATTCTGGACTCGGTTCCTTACAAAGAAAAATCAAATCATCGACTGTCCGGATGCGGAGGCCTTAGCGGCTTTCAAACACAACATCCGAGACGAGTGGCTAGCCTGGCACCTTGGTCAGGAAAAGCCGAAATCTATGGCAGCTCTCACGACGCTCATGACCCGCTTTTGTGCGGGAGAAGACAGCTGGCTGGCTCGCAGTAATAACATATCAAAGAACTATGGTACCCCGGATACCAAGGACGGCAATAGTAGGTCACGTCGCAACAAACATAAGCGCCGCATTAACAACGAAAATACCGAGGATACGACAGTCAATGCCGGATTCAAAGGCTCTAAACCCGGTCAGCGGAAAAAGCCATTCAAACAAAGTACGCCGGGTCCGTCCCGCTTGGACCGTATACTCGATCGCTCGTGTCAAATAGATGGAACCCCAGACAAGCCAGCCAATCACACCAACAGGGATTGTTGGGTGTTCAAGTAGGCCGACAAGTTAATTGCCGAAAACAAGGACAAGGGGCCGCATAGCGATGACGAGGAGGAGCCCCGGCAGCCGCACACTGGAGGACAGAAGAGGTTTCCCCTGCAAGTGCGGAAGGTGAACATGATATACGCAACCCACATCCCCAAGAGGGTGCGGAAGCGTGCGCTCAGGGACGTATATGCGTTGGAGCCAGTCGCCCCAAAGTTCAACCCTTGGTCCTCCTGTCCGATCACCTTCGACCGCAGGGACCACCCCACTAGTATCCGTCATGGCGGATTCGCCGCACTGGTCCTAGACCCAATCATTGACGGATTTCACCTCACTCGAGTCCTTATGGATGGCGGCAGCAGCCTGAACCTGCTTTATCAGGACACAATGTGCAAAATGGGTATAGACCCCTCAAGGATCAAACCCACAAAAACGACCTTTTAAGGGCGTCATTCCAGGTGTGGAGGCCCACTACACAGGCTCAATTACACTGGAAGTGGTCTTTGGATCCCCGGATAATTTCTGAAGCGAAGAGTTAATCTTCAATATAGTCCCGTTCCGCAGTGGTTATCACGCGCTGCTCGGGCGAACCGCATTTGCTAGATTCAATGCGGTGCCGCATTATGCATACCTCAAGCTCAAGATGGCAGGACCTCGCGGAGTTATTACAGTCAATGGAAACACAGAGTGCTGTCTCCGAATAGAGGAGCACAGCATGGCCCTCGCAGCAGAAGCGCAAAGCAGCCTCTCAAGGCAATCAACCGATTCGGCGCTTCAAAGCCCGGACACCTTCAAGCGCGCTTGGGGCAATCGGCAAATAGACCGCCTGGCGCGATCTGAGCTCGTGTAGCAATACGGCGGCCACCCCAATCCCAGCCCAGTGGCGAAACTCGTGCCACGCGTACATAATTACGCATTAAAAATACCATGGGCACAGATGGGGAGGGGGGCACAACTGCGGCACACCCCAGGACGCGGCTTAAACCGCACTAGGGGCTTCCCGTTTGGTTATCTTTTTTTTCAGGACTTTAATCTCTGGAGACACTGTCCGGCAGCACTATTGCCGAACACATGTTGCAGCAACCAATGAGGCAGACAGCTACGTCATACCACGGAATTCACAGGTATGCCCTTGGAAGGGACATAGTCCTACTCTTTGCTTATCTCACTGTCTGTATCATTCTGCTTTAACGCAATTTTTTGAATAAACAATGCATGACATTACAACTATTATTGCATTCTTGCTATATATATATATATCTATGTGTTCATTAATGACGCCTTGCAATCGTACACTCTGGTACGGCCAATACACCAGGGGCTTACGTACCCCACAATGCGGTGTGAAAAGTCCGAACACTTTCACAAGTGCGGCACCCCGAACTTATAGCATCATATGCATCAGCTCCGAATCATGTCTTTGGTCAAATGTTGGGTTTGCCCGGCTCCTATGTTTTGGTACCTTACGTTCCGCTCTATCAGCTACGGTAGCGCTAGGAGAACTACTACGATTGTGCCACGGTTCTGCTGGGTTCAGCACCTCAGTAGAGAAAGCTGAAACTGACTGTCATGATAAGGCAAGAGACTGGTCGTTGTTCGGCGAGGTTTTCGAGTCCCTAAAGACTTATGACGCTTAGAGCGAGGGGCCGGCCCTGTCCGGCTTAAAGGCGTGTATCGTGCCCCAAATTTGGCCTTCCGAATACCAGGGGCTTCGCCGAAATTTAAAATTATAGAATTCTATGGCTAAGTGAGAGTGATAAAGCATTATTAGTCTGGTTGCCTTGTTCGCTGTGCTGAGCACCTCCCTCGAAGGACCCAAACATGGGAACATGAGTGCTCAGGTTTATCCCGAACACCCCAGCACTCGTGGCATGGGGGCAGAAGCCGAGGACTAGCCATCTCTCAGATTGGATAAACAGCCAAACAGAAGGTAATATTTTAAATTCAAACAAGCATTGCATAGCGCATATGAAACAAGTTTTCATAAATACAGGATAAAACGAGCAAGTCTCACTCAAATATTACATCTTTTGAACACTCGTCCGCAATGAGACGGGCACCCAGCAGAACACCCTCGTAGCACATCTCGGGGTGGCGGTGCTCCTTGCCCTCCGGCGGCCCCTCCTTGATCAGCTTCATGGTGTCTAGCTTGACCCACTGCAATTTCACACGGGCGAAAGCCCGACCTGCACCTTCAATGCAGACAGATCGCTTGACAACCTCCAGCCGCGGGCAGGCATCCACAAGCCGCCTCACCAGGCCGAAGAAGCTATTCGGAAGGGTGTCGCCAGGCCATAGCCGTTCTATAAAGCTCTTCATGGCTCGATTGGCCGCCTTATGTAGCTCGACCATCTGCTTCAGCTGGTCGCTCACTGGCACCGGGTGTTCGGCCTCAACATACTGAGACCAGAGCAGCTTCTCCGTTGAGCTTCCATCCTCAGCCTGGTAAAATTGTGCGGCATCGAACACACTGCGGGGCAAATCTGCGAATGCTCCTGGAGAGCTCCGGATTCGGGTAAGTAATCGGTAATTTACTTTTACATGCTTGCTTTGCATATAGAAAGCCTTACCCGCCGCTATCTTCTTTCATCGTGTCGATCTCTTGGAGGGCCTTTTGGGCTTCGGCCTTGGCAATTTTTGCATTCTCGAGGGCCGTGGCAAGCTCGGACTCCCGCGTCTTTGAGTCAAGCTCCAACGCCTCGTACTTCACCACGAGAGCCTGGAGCTCTTGCTGCACCTCGCCCACCCGAGCCTCGTGCTTCTCTCGCTCGGTGCGCTCCTTGGCTGCTTTATCTTCGGCCTTGGTTAGCGCTTGCTTCAGGGTCGCCACCTCGGTTGTGGCCCCTGGCAAACATACGATGATCCTGTCATTTTGCAATCGCATCCTCTTTTATATATACATATCTATAGACAGGGTATTACTTACCCTTGTTCTCCTCGAGCTGCCTCTTGGCAAGGCCGAGCTCTTTCTTGGACCCCTCGAGGTCCTGCTTCAGTACGGCGACCTCCGCAGTCAGTGCGGTGGACGCCAGCAGCGAAGCCTGCATATGCATATTGACATACTTATATTAGACTCCTGCGATATTATTTGATCCTCTGCTCGGCTTTTCTTTGTGAACACCGAACAAAGCATCAGGGGCTACTGTCTATGCTATAATATTTCTACTACATTTTGAAACACTTACCTCAAAGCCTGTTAGAAGGCTGGCACAGGCTTCAGTCAATCTGCTCTTGGCGGACTGAACCTTCTGGATCACCGCACTCATGATAGTGCGGTGCTCCCCGTTGATGGAAGCACTGCGAAGCGCTTCCAGAAGATTGTCCGGCGCCTCTCGATGGACAGAGGTCACCGGCACAGGAGTCTTGCCCCTCTTAGGAGGAGGCTGCCTGCCCGAGCCCGGAACCGCTGGAGGGTCCGGCGCGGTGTTCGGCTGAGGGCCGAACTTGGAGCTCTCAGGGGACCCGTCCCCTCGGCTTCCGGAGTCTGGAACGTCGCCTTGAGGTGCCTCCAGGACTGTCTCGCCTCGACCCGGTGCCTCTTGAGACAGCACCTCGGCGACGTCAGTAGGATGAGAGGAGGTGGCGGTCGGGACTGGATCGCTATCCATGTCCGACGAGCCCAGGAAGCCGTCTGATGATACATCGATGCTGGTTCGCGGCGGCCTGCATAATCATGTTCGATGTTAGGGAAAGCAGTGCGAAAAAGGAATGCTACGAGTTACTCTGGTATTCGAATACTTACGATCTCCCCAGGGGCTTGGCCCTGGGCAACCACTCATCTACGTCTTCGTCGGCGGTGGTGGAGCTGACCGGAAGGAGAGTCCTTCCCTTCTTGGACCCTTCGCCCCCCAGTTAGGGCGGACTTCCTTTTCTTATCTCCTCCTGCAGGAGGGGGAGCATCTTCTTCTTCTTCCTCGTCTTCGGGGGAGGAGTGCGCCGCAGAATCATCGGACAGTGAGTCCGACGACGCCTGGCGGCGGGAACTCTTTCGGGTTCGCTTGGCCTTCTTGGTCTTCTCCGGCATCGTATAAGGAGCCGGAGTCAGCATCTTCGCCAGAAGAGCGTCTGCTGGGCCTTCGAGCAAAGGAGCCAGACAATCGATCTGTCCGGCCGTCTCCTGCCAGTCCTGTCAAAGGTACGGGAGTTTAGATCCCGCATGGAGTCAACCTATAAAAAATAAGTATCCTGCGAGAGGTAAAGCAGCTTACCGCTTTGGCTTGGCGCTTCGCGCTGAATCCACGATCCTCAGTAATGGGAGGGGGGACCTCGGCGCTTTTGAACAGCACCCTCCAGGCATCTTCATGAGTTGTGTCGAAGAGCCTATTCAGAGTTTGGTGCCGCGCCGGGTCGAACTCCCACAAGTTGAACTCCCGTTGTTGGCACGGGAGAATCCGGCGGTGGAGCATGACCTGGACCACGTTTACAAGTTTGAGCTTCTTGTTCCCCATGTTTTGAATATATGTTTGGAGTCCGGTCAGCTCTTCCGAACTACCCTAGGACAGGCCCTTCTCTTTCCAGGAGGTTAGCCGTGTGGGGATGCCAGATCAGAACTCGGGGGCCGCTGCCCATACAGGGTCGCACGGCTCGGTGATGTAGAACCACCCCGATTGCCACCCCTTTATGGTTTCCACAAAGGAGCCCTCGAGCCATGTTACATTGGGCATCTTGCCCACCATGGCGCCTCCACACTCCGCCTGGCGCCCGCCCACAACCTTCGGCTTGACATTGAAGGTCTTCAACCATAAGCCGAAGTGGGGCTTGATGCGGAGGAAGGCCTCGCACACGACGATAAATGCCGAGATGTTGAGGATGAAGTTTGGGGCCAGATCATGGAAATCCAGGCCATAATAGAACATGAGCCCCCGGACGAATGGATGGAGAGGGAATCCCAGTCCGCGGAGGAAATGGGTGAGGAACACTACCCTCTCATGGGGCCTGGGGGTGGGGATGAGCTGCCCCTCATCTGGGAGCCGGTGCGCGATGTCGTCGGGCAGGTATCCGGCTCTCCTCAGTTTCTTGATGTCTCCCTCCATGACGGAGGAGATCATCCACCTGCCTCCCGCTCCGGACATGGTTGGAGACGGTTGAGGTGGGAAGTGCGGACTTGGGCGCTAGAGCTCGAGTGTGCGAAAACAGATGAGCAAATGAGGAAGAAGGCGTGGATAGAAAGGTGAATCATTATCCCTTTATATGGGCGGACGAAGCTACGCGTCCCCACTTGCCTGGTAAAACTCGCTTATCCCCCAAGCGCCGTAATTGATGGCGCGGTTGGGTTACCCACGCCCGTATTGATGAGAATCCCGTAATAAGGGGACACGATCTCTGCTTTGACGAGACGTGTTGAAAAACTGCCTCACGTTATGTGAGGGGCTGGTTAAAGGGAACGGTTCGAATAATCACCGGGCCATGACATTAGAATTGTGAAAATATTATTATCTCTACGGTGGTATGTGGAACTTATTTTGCAGGGTCGGACACTATCCTCGTTTTCAAGTTCTTCTGTGATGTATTCGGAGAAGGAACCCGCCTTGCAATGCCGAAGACAAAACTGCGCGCCGGACTCATCGTCATTGAAGCCTGGTTCAGGGGCTACTGAGGGAGTCCTGGATTAGGGGGTCTCCGGACAGCCAGACTATCTCCATTGGTCGGACTGTTAGACTATGAAGATACAAGATTGAAGACTTCGTGTGGTGTCGGATGGGACTCTACTTGGCGTCGAAGGCAAGCTAGGCAATACGGATATGGATATCTCCTCCTTTGTAACCGACCTAGTGTAACCCTAACCCTCTCCGGTGTCTATATAAACTGAAGGGTTTTAGTCCGTAGGACAACAACCACAACATACAATCATACCATAGGCTAGCTTCTAGGGTTTAGCCTCTCTGATCTCGTGGTAGATCTACTCTTGTACTACCCATGTCATCAATATCAATCAAGCAGGACGTAGGGTTTTACCTTCATCAAGAGGGCCCGAACCTAGGTAAAACATTGTGTCCCCTGCCTCCTGTTACCATCCGGCCTAGATGCACAGTTCGAGGCCCCCTACCCGAGATCCGCCAGTTTTGACACCGACAGGAGGACTGAGTGGTAAGGCACGAAGCAATTCAGAGGCTGGTGTAGTGTAGTGAGTATTTTCAGATATCCAGTCCAGCACCCATGAATTCACATCTTCAGAATCTCCTATGATGTGCAGTGTTGCATAGAATTGAAGAATCAGTTCTTCATTCCAATCACAGATGTGAGAGCAAAAGTTTAACAGTCCTGTCTCGTGAAGAACACTAAGGACTGGTGCGAAGCACGACAGAGATTCCATGTCCACGTGAGGAATATGCTCATGATAGAAGATTTTCTCCTTGTTGAACAGCACTGAGGAATAGAAATTTGCTTGACTAGTAGTCCGGAAACGCCTCTTCCTAATGCGAGAAGAGTTATATGGGTTGTAATCTTCGAAGAATACGTGCTCGCCGAAGAAATCATCAGCCTTGAACTTTTTCTTGCATGAGAATGGATCCTTTGGCTTCGGCAGAGGAGTGTCAGTGAGTTGCATCACGACCTCAGGAATCTCAATCACAGGTTCTTCAGGCTGAGAAATTTCTGGTTCCTCTTCAGTGGCAGTCTGCGTCTTCAGATGTTCAGCAGCAGCATTTTCTTCAGCACTAGTGGCTGGAATTTCCTCATGTACAGATGAAGTGGGGTGAGTTTCTTCAGAGCCCATTTGAACAATTTGTGCGGGGGACTGAGGTATTTGCTGCAGCGGTGTGAACATTGGAGAGTTTGGATGTTGACTTTCCCAGAATTCATCACTTATTACGGGTGTGGAGCAACCAACATCCACATCTTCATCTTCCATTTCTTCAACGCCAGCCTGTTCAGCTGTGAACTGAGGCATAGGCGAGGAGATGACAGGTGTTGAAGGGATCGCATCCACTTCAATTTCTTCATCAATCTGCTCTAACGAAGCAGCATAATGATTTTCTTCATCAGATCCGCTAGGGATCTCATATTCTTCACCAAAAGGAACAAGGTCCTTTGATGGCCTGGTTGAGATGGGAACATTATCAATGGCTTGTCAAGGGCTTCATCTTCTTCGGAGCTGAGGAATCTGAAGCAGCTGGTGCTTTCCTTTTCTTCACTTCAGCACGCTCTGCAGCCTTGGTCTTCTTCACATCTGATGCAGATGGAAGGATTGGAGTTGAAGTTGGCGCAGGAGCAGCTGAGGAATTTGGTTGATTTTATTCAGGCACAACTGATGTAGTTGTCGTGATTTCTTCAGTTTCTTCAAGCGCACCACTAGTGGATTCCCTGGCAATTTCTTTAGCGGCTGGAATGCAGTCATCAGCCCTGGAACTCAGATTTTCTTCAGCAGCCTGATTTTCATCAGCGGTGCTGGCATGTTCTTCAGTCGGCTGAGCGGATGCTTCAGCCTGAGGAACTTCCTATTGTGTTGGGGCAGCAACATTGGAAGTGAAGTTATCCGCAAGTTTCACAAAACGAAACTTGGCTCAAAGACAATCAGCGCGATATGCGTCAAAGTCATCACTGAGTTTCTTGATCTCAGCTTGAATAGTGACAAGTTCTTCAGTTGTCATAGAGACAACGTTTTTCTTCAGATAGCGCTCTTTCTTGTACTGCACTTTCTTGATCTGCCTGGCCTTCTCAAATTTCCACTTCTCTTCTTGAATGAAGTGGGTCAGCATGTGACTTTGGCCAGCAGTCAGCTTGAAGTCAGGCATGGGAGTGTTGGGGTCCTTGTGCCAAACATCAATGTATTCGAGGATCAACTTGGGATCCAAAAGCAGTGGCACCTCTGTTCCCTTGGCTCTAGCAGCCCTGACTTGCCTATCTTTGATGATTTCTGCAAGTTCATCATCATCAACTTTGTCTTCGTCAGACGGCACTTGGAAAGTGACCTGCTTCTTCTGAGGACTTGGTCGAGGACCACGTCCAGTAGTTGACTTTGTCTTCAGTAGTGAGGGGCCAGCTGAGGAACTTGGTACAACTGAGGAACTTGCTGAGACACCTGAGGCAATAGATATGCCTACAGTCCTTTGGCACGAGGCAAGATGCACAGGTGTTGAGGACTTTGTCGGAATAGTTGAAGACTTTGGCGGAGTTGCTGAGGACTTTTGAGGAACAGGAGCGGCATGAGGAATTGGCCGTCAGGGCTTTGAGGATTCTGGCCGTGAGGGCATTGCTGATGAGATTGGCTTGCACGCAGGCTTCTTTGACATAGCCTTCTTTGGCTTGACAGCAGAGGCCTCAGCAGAGGCAGCAGCAACAGAGTCTTCATTGAATTTCCTCACTGCTTCTCTGGCTTGCTTAGCCAACTTGGCTTGGTGCTTGGCCCATTCATCAGGATAGTCCTCACCGCGCTTGAGGCTGGTGGGATCAGCTATTTGGCCAGGTGCCAATGGAGCTCTTGGGCATGGAGGAATGAGTGCGAATTTCTTCATGTACTTTGGAGTTACATACCTGTACTCCCTCCATTCTCTTGCCCATCTCCTTTCTATCCACTGTATGCACACCTTGCGCTTATTTTTGTCCTCTTTTCAACTTGGCCTCATCAGGAGTGCAGTAATCTTTGTATATGTCCTTAGGGATTTCAAAGGTAGTCATGACCTCAGGCTTGTTTCCTCCTTTCTGTGGCCTTTTACCATCAGCCATTTTCTTTAGTTGAGGAATTTGAACAATCGAATTCTCTAAAGAAGCATGCAACTTTTCTTCGAGGAACGCTGCTGTAAGTGCATCTAGTGCCACCCCTAGTTGGTTTTGGAGTATTGACGACAAACCTAGTTGAGAGACTAATGTGTTTGTGAGAATTGCAGGATAACACAGGTAGAAGTCCCTCATCGATTCGGTTTTCCTACTAGAGATGACCCCTAAAAATGTACGAAGACATTGAAGTCAATGGTGGTATATGAAGATATTCACATTGAAGACTATGACAAGAGAAGACACCACATGAAGCCTGTGGAGCTCGAAGACTTAGATCCTTCGTAGTTCTTTTTCATTTGTGTTGAGTCATAGGAACCACCATACTGTTAAGTGGGGTCCAAGAGAACCAGTCAGAATGACAGAAGTGATGCCTAATTAAAAACCTATGTCTTCGAGTGAAGACTATGAGAGCTAATCTTGTCTAGAGTCAGACAAGTCAGCTTTGCTTGTAGCCCAAGTAAAGTTGCCGTGTGAGTTTGAAATCTGACCGTTGGAACACGTGTCAGTTCCTTAGTGACCCAGGGTCATTTTGGACAAATCAGGTCGGGTTGCCTAGTGGCTATAAATAGCCCACCCCCTACAACCATAAATGGTTGGCTGCTCAGATTCAGTGCACGGCTTTTGTCGTTTGAGAGCAACCCACCTCGAAGCCTTTGAGAGAGAATTCCTTGCGAGGATAAAGCCCTAACCACCCACAGCCAGAGAGAATTGGGCATCACTTAAGTCTTCTTGTCTGAGTGATCTAAAGACTTATTACACTTGAGGACTGTCCATCCTCCAGCCGGTTAGGCGTCGCGTTCTGAGCATCCAAGAGACATTGTGGATTGCCGGTGAACGAAGTCTATGAAGGTTTGGGAGTCTACCTTGAAGACTTACCAGAGTGATTGGGCGAGGTCTGTGTGACCTTAGCTCAAGGAGAATACAGTGAGGACTGGGTGTCCTGAGCTGCGTGTTCAGGACTGGGTGTCCGGGACTGTGTGTCCTAAGGTTTAAATACCTAGCCGCTCCAACCAGACGTACAGTTGTCACAGCAACTCGAACTGGTCCAACAAATCATTGTCTTCAACGAGTCACTGGTTTCATCTTCACTTCCCTTCACTTACTGTTACTCGTTGTGAAGTCATTGCATGTTTGCTCTATCTTTTGTCTTCACAACGTGAATGCATGTTCTGTTTGGCTTCATAATATCTTCCTACCTGAACCTTATTACACTGCAGCCATTTGTCATTGTGCTTTCACTCTATTGAATACCTGACCATGGCTTGCCTAGTGTAGTCTACCTTCCGCTGCATAGTAATAGGCATATCTCTACTGTTTGTCTTCATAACTTCGACGTTTTGAAGACTTTTATAAAAATCGCCTGTAGGGAAGATGACTTATGCGGTGCCTGTGACTCCCACGTTCAAGAAAGATCACTTATGCGGTGCCTGTGAAGCAGGGAAGATGACGAGGGCCAAACATCCCTCTAAGACAATCATGACCACTACTCGACCCTTCGAACTACTTCACATGGATCTTTTTGGTCCCACTCACTACTCAACTTTTACCACTACTGCTTGCCTCTATGGCTTTGTCATTGTTGATGATTACTCTAGATATACTTGGGTGCACATAATCCTTTACAAGACTGAAGTGCAGGATGTCTTCAAACGCTTCGCCAATCGAGCAATGAACAATTACGGCGCCAAGATAAAGCACATCAGAAGTGACAATGGCACTGAATTCAAGAACACTGGACTTGATACATATCTTGATACCTTGGGCATCACACATGAATTCTCAGCCCCGTACATGCCACAGCAGAATGGCGTAGTCGAACGCAAGAACAGAACACTCATTGAGATGGCCAGAACGATGCTAGATGAATACAAGACTCCAAGAAAATTCTGGCCTGAAGCCATTGACACTGCATGCCATACAATCAATCGTGTTTATCTTCACAAGCTTTTGAACAAGACATCTTATGAACTCCTAACTAGCAAGAAGCCAAATGTCAGTTACTTCAGAGTATTTGGCGCAAGGTGCTGGATCAAGGACCCACATCACACCTCAAAGTTTGCACCAAAAGCACATGAGGGTTTTATGCTTGGATATGGAAAGGATTCGCACTCCTATAGAGTCTTCAATCTCTTTCATTACAAAGTGGTTGAAACAGTGGATGTGCGGTTCGATGAGACCAATGGTTCACAAAGAGAGCAACTGCCAAATGTGCTAAATGAAGTTCCTTTGAGTGAATCAATCAAGCTAATGGGAACTGGAGAGATTATACCTTCTGAAGCTCATCCTAAAGAAGAACTTATCCTCTCAGCACCTGATCCACATGAAGACAATGCTCAGCCTGAAGACATTCCTACCAACAACAACCCAGATCAACAAGAGCAAAGTCTTCGCCCTGTACATCCTCGTGTTGCCAATGAAGTGTAGATTGAGAGAATAATTGACAGCATCAATGCACCTGGTCCACTCACTCGTTCAAGGGCAACTCAGCTGGAAAATTTCTGTGGGCACTTCGCATTCATCTCAATTACAAAACCCAAGAAAGTTGAGGAAGCCTTCATGGAACCTGAATGGATTCAAGCTATGCAAGAAGAGCTTCAACAGTTTGAGCTGAATAATGTATGGGAACTGGCTAAGCGTCCTGATCCACGGAAGCACAATGTAATAGGCACCACAGACTTCTGTATCAAATGGATGTGAAGAGTGCTTTTCTCAATGGCAAGATTGAAGAAGAAGTGTATGTTGCACAACCGCCTGGGTTTGAAGATCCAAAACATCCTGACATGGTATACAATCTCAACAAGGCACTGTATGGCCTCAAACAAGCCCCTCGGGCCTGGTATGACACACTCAAATATTTCCTGAAGAGCAAAGGCTTCATACCTGGTTCCTTAGACCCCACTCTCTTCACGAAGACATATGATGGTGAACTGTTTGTGTGCCAAATATATGTGGATGACATTATCTTCGACTGCACCAATCAGAAGTACAGTGAAGAGTTTGGCTATATGATGCAAGAGCAATATCAGATGTCTATGATGGGGGAGCTGAAGTTCTTCCTCGGTCTTCAAATACGACAACAACGCAACGGCATCTTCATATCTCAAGAGAAGTATCTCAAAGAGTGCCTGAAGAAGTTTGGTATGCAAGACTACAAAGGCTTCACAACACCAATGCCAGCCAAACATCATATGGGTCCCGACGGCAATGGTAAAGAGTTCAATCAAAAGGTATACTGCTCCATGATTGGTTCTTTGCTTTATTTATGTGCATCTAGGCCAGATATTATGCTTAGTGTTTGCATGTGTTCTCGATTTCAAGCGGCACCAAAGGAGTCGCATCACTTAGCTGTGAAGCGAATTCTTCGATATTTGGCTCACACCCCAACTCTCGGATTATGGTATCCAAAGGGCTCAGAGTTTGATCTGGTTGGATTCTCGGATGCTGATTATGCAGGTGACAAGGTTGATCACAAGTCTACATCAGGCACATGTCACTTTCTGGGACGATCACTTGTATGTTGGTCTTCAAAGAAGCAGAACTGTGTATCCCTCTCCACTGCTGAATCTGAATACATTGCTCCTGGATCTTGCTGCGCTCAGCTTCTGTGGATGAAGCAAACTCTCAAGGACTATGGCATTCATCTGAAGCAAGTACCACTTTATTGCGACAACGAAAGCGCCATCAAGATTGCCAACAACCCTGTTCAGCACTCGAAGACAAAGCACATAGAAATTCGTCATCACTTTCTCATAGATCATGTTGTGAAGGAAGATATTGATATCATACACGTCAACACTGAAGAGCAATTGGCAGATATCTTCACCAGGCCCTTGGATGAGAAGAGATTTTGCAAGTTACGGTGTGAGCTAAATATCCTGGAATCCTCAAATGTCCTGTGATCAGGCACACATCCTAACACTTATGCATATTGATGACTTAGATGTGCAACACACGAAGTAACGTATATCTTCAATCAATGAAGACATACATTCTAAGTGTGAATACATTAATGTGGAATTTGACTTCGGAGCGCCACGATAATTGTGCGCCGTGTCTGGGTCTAATACTTCCTATACGGTGGGTAACATCACCACCAAACGTTCTATTTTGAAGTGTCTCACTCATGGCGTTACCTTGCAATGTCTTCACATTTGGTTTGGCTTCAATCTCAACATATCTTCATGATTATCTTCACTATGTTGATTGTATAGTTATATATATACTAGTGTTCTGTCCTCTACAGCATTCACTTATAGCTATGTCTTCTTGTTTGAATCTTTTGAACTAAGTGAATGTGATCGGACCCTAACCTCTCTATGCTTTCTATCTCAAATTCTATCTCTCCAAGTCATATGCATTCTATTGAAACTGTCGAATGTCTTCTCTGCGCCCTTGTCAGCAGACGACACAGAGACAACCTTTAAGTCCGTTTTCAATGCTCATTCATCCACATGAAATCCGGAGAAGTAGGAACGACCACCCGACAATCTAGGCGTGCGTGGGACGTGGAACAAACCCCAAAATTCCGCATGATGGCCACGTGTTACTCAGATGCGAATCGCCAGGGGCACCTGTGTAATAGCGCAGTGCCGCCCCTGTACCTATAAATACACACTCACAGCGGTCATTATCCCTTCTTCCACCCTCGCACGAACCCTAGCGCCACCGCTAGCCCTCGACGACGCCGGCGACGAAGCGCTTCGCTGCTGCAACCTCTCCGACGCCGTCTTCACGCCGATCGCGGACATCGTCCTCTCTGCCGTTGCCGTAGGTGTCCTCCGTCGCCAAGTTAGGGCACAGAAGATTGAACTGCTTGGCCTCATCTCCCACTCCGTCTAGCAATTCCCAGTGTGGTAAATAAAACTTCTTTTTACGACCACTTTTGATCCTGTGGCTTTGTCACTTTCTACCATAAGAAGTTTCTATTCACACAAGTTAGATCTCTCTCATACTGCATCTCATAACATGCCTAGTATATTCACTTGTGCTTCACAAAGTAGTTAGATTCCTCACTTGTACTGATCTGTGGGTTCGTACAAATCTGGAACCAACTTCTTATCTATGAGTGAATGTCTTCGCACGATGAGGTCACTGTCTTCTAAACTGATTTATCTTCAAAATCTTCTGAGAATGCATATGACCTCTTCCCCTTCCCTCGCACCTTAATGTTGTCATAGGTACATGTCCATGGGAGAATCCTTTGGTTCTCATAGTCTGCATTCATTTGCAGAGTTCTTACAGCATCACATAAATTCTCCTGAAGCCAGTTCCTGTTGGTCCAGCAAGAGAAAGCCTTTGAAGCCTTTGAACATCTTGAAGCCTTTCAAGTTAAAGTTTATGGCTTCAGAGAACGCAGCAAGGAAGGGGGGCAGACAACGTCGTGGCAGAACATCCAGAGATCTGCCAGATGAACTCACAGAAATGTACAAGACAGATCCTGAAGAGGATTACAGTCAACGCAAGACCCGAATCCAATGGATTCGACGATATTGGGCAGAACAATGGTTCAAATACCGCTTCACAACCCAAGAGTATGCTGAGAAAAGTGCCATCAAAAGACCATGGGGAGACATCCTATACAAGAATCTTCTACCCAGGTCCAGAGATGAAGCCATTGCATAAAGCTTCTATCCATGCATGGTCCGTGGGCCACATCCTGATGAAGCACATCCGTCGTCACTACTCTGGTGTCGTGACGACCATCTGTTCAAGCGCAACTTCCAGTTTGCCCAAAACTCAGCGAAGCAGAACAAGAAGAAATTTGGGTTAGACTTCAACCCTGGTCCCCCAGCACCAAGGGCAGATGGCACACGAGAAGCAGAACCCAATGTCATCGGTCCTTACGCCAACCTTGAAGGCCTCATCACCAGCATCTTAGTTCAAGGGACTGCAGTGAATGAGCCTCCAGCTGACTCTGAATCAGAAGAAGCTCCTGCAGTGCTGAAGCCAAAGAAGATGAAGAAGCCTAAAGCTTCAAAGCCTGCCCCTTCACCCAAAATTTCAAGGGCGAAGCCACTGGCAACTGCACCTCCTGAAGACAGTGTGCCGTCTGAAGACTTATCACGCATCGCAAAGCCCCAGAAGGCCAAGGTGCCTCTGCCACACAGCGGCCAAGAGCTCGCAACTGCTACCATTCTGCGCAATGATGACATTGACCTGTCAAGTGATGAAGACCTAGCAGATGACGCTCTTGAGCAACTCATCAAGAGCAAAGAAGAAGCAGAAATCTTTAATGATCTGCCACTCTTTGATGTAACCATCATCCACAACTTCATTGACGAGTGGTTTGACACGCCCAACATCAGCTTTGATGATCTGCAACTACCCATTGGCCTCAGTGTCGCCTTCCATGGCGCCATTGCTTCAGAACTAGCCATCGCCCAGCGCGTTGTTGAGCTGAAGCAGAAGATTGACTATGAAAAGGCTCAGTTCAAGAAGCATATGGCCAAGCTCAGCGTGCAAGATGTGAAGAACTTCAAGATCATGCTGCACGAGCTCAAGGAAGCCTTTCTGAAGAAACGTGCAGAAGCTGAGGGTTCGCGTGAGCGCATGAAGACTCTGGCTGACAGATGTGTGCAAGCCTACAATGAGGCTGAGAAGCGCAAGGCACTTGGGCGTCCTGGCATCGACCCCAGGATGGCCGTGAAGAAGAAGAAGAAGCCTGCTACGGCTGAACCCGACGCACCACGGCAAGACGAAGTTCTGATTGTCTTCCCAACTGCAATGACTGGCTCGAAGCCAAAGAGCCGGTCAACCGCTTCAGAGCTCAAGAAGACCAGGACTGCTGAGGCTGAAGCAAGGAAGATAAAATATCCTGAAGCATCTGCAACTTATCCCTCTAAGAAGAAGAGGAAGACCAAGAAAGATCGGGCTGCTTCCACAGAGCCCTTGATGGTTGAACCCATTTATATGGTCTATCCTGAAGCTGAACGCCAACTGACTGTCCATGAGCCTGCTTCCACAGAGGCTCATGAAGCTGAAGACATTCCAGCAGCTGATCCCATCACTGCTGAAGACATTGGTCAACATGACAATGTAGAAGATGATGCAGTCCTTCCTCAGCAAGACAACAGCGAACTCATCAGCATTGGTCGTCCACTGACGCCAATTGCACATGATGCTTCATGGGCAGATCACCCACAAGAGGAAGAAGACAATGAGGCCCAGCCCACTCAAACTCCACAGGCGTCGCCCGCGTTGCACAGGCTTCACAAAGGTCCAAGGCCTCAAGTCTCTGCTGAAGACATTCCGGCTGCATCAGCCGAAGACGAAGAAGTACCACGAGTCCCCCCGTCTCACCAAGAAGCAGTTCTTACGGAGAACGTGCTTGTGTCCGACCCTCCAGCTCGTCAAGTGGAGGATGAAAATCATGAGGCTGCCACGACTAACAATGAAACTAATGTGGAGCCCTCCCCACCAAAAGCATCAGAAGACAACGAAGCCACTGATCCTAACACTTCTGTTCCTGAGTCTGCTGCCGGTCCCCAGTTTGACTATCATGTTGAGCACAGGCCTCAGGTACAGAAGCCAATCCCAAGACTGCCAAGGTTCCCAGGTCCTGCATCAGCACCTAGCTCCTTCAACATCAATGGCTTCAGGGTAGACAATACATTCTTCAATAGCTCCAAGAACCCCTACTCAAGGGAAAGGATTTCATTAGATCGGTTCTGGAGCTATCCTCAGCGAAGTTATTACTCATGCATACTGTACTACCAAGGTCGCATCTTCCCACACAAGCGCCTTGACGTTGAAGCTATAGCTGGTGTGCCCTACCTAGAAGAAGCTTTGGATTGCTTCAAGCAAGTTGGACTGCTGCCATTCATAACTGACCAAGAGCATTGGAATGAAGAGCTGCTGCTCCAATTCTATGCCACACTCCACATCCGTGGGTACAACAGAGATCCGAAGACTTGGGTCTGGAGTGAATGACCGGAAATGTTCATCACGAAGCCAATGCATTTGACATCATTGAGCTCACTGGCTTGCCCACTCCTGGCGATCTCTTCGAGCAAGGCTGTCAGCTGCATACTGAAGCTATTGAGAGCGTCTTTCAGAGGCCTGAACCTGATATGAGTTAGATGCTCAGCATGATGAAGCCATTGCCCCAAGATGCTACTTATCCCATAGAGTTCTTCATTGAAGACCTTGAGTATCTGCCAAGAACCATCTATCACATCATCAGGCGGACTCTCTGGCCCATTAAAGGACACTCTCCAAATGCCAAGATCGAGGGTGCAATGAAGACTTTGATATTCTATATCCTTCATGGCAAATGCTTCAATACATAGGACTTCTTCATATGCCAACTTGCTGCATCAGGCTCTGATCTGTTTGGTTTGAAGTTCTACGCCCCTTGGGTAATGCGACTGATCAAACTTCACTCTGCTATCTCGTATCAGCCCTCAGCCCGCAACCATCGTATCTTCTTGCCTTATATGGATACCTCTGCTGAAGCCATCTATCCCGAGCCTACCAAGCAACCTCTGAGTCTTCAGAATGCAGAACACCAGAGCTTCACTCAAAACATTGAAGGAGTTGAAGCAGTCTCTCGGGTGTATCCGTTGGCTGGCACTACACGTGCACCACGCCCTCCTTCCACTGAAGCCACTGACAGCACAACTGCTCCAAGACCCAAGAAGCGCACTCGTGTTCTCAATGACCGAGAGCTTCTTGTGGCCCTTCATCAAAAACAGGATAGGCATCATGACTGGCTGAAGCGTCAGATGAAAAGCCTCTTGGTGGATGTTAATCGCATTCGAAATCTTGCCACCAAGAATGCTTTCGTTACCCATGAAACCTGTCGCCGTACATGGAAAGGGCTAACGATGATGTGTTCTGAAGCTGATCTTCAAGAGGATGGCTTCATTGAGCGATTCAAGTTTGACTCCATACCTCCTAGAAGGGCTGTGCTGCGAGGAACACCATCCCTTGAAGGCTCTGAGTTTTCTTCCTCTGCCGCCACAGTGACTGCCAGAGTTATCGCGGATGAAGATGATGCTACTTCACCGCCACCTCCTTCAGCACACATCGATACTGCTCCAAGTTCGTCTGCACCGCCAAACACCACCGAAGACCCTGCTACTTCACCTACTCCTCATGGGACCGAGTGGATGCTCTATGTCTTCAAACCTTTTTGGTCCTCACTGACAAAAGGGGGAGAAGCATATGGGGTTGATAGTCTTCAAGCGGGTCCATATGGGTGGGTGCTTTATATTTTGCTATATTTTGCTTCGTGCTTACAACTCTCGTTTTGCTACATTTGGTTCTTTGAGTTGTAACACTTAAACTCGATGGTCGTCTGCTACTTATTTGCCAACTTGTTTTGGGATGATAAATTCCGCATGTGTGACGATAAATTCCGCACTTAGATCATTCTGCAGACGTCCATTTTTCATTATGCATGTCATTATCTTCATATACTTTCACATGCATAGTGGAATGTCATCATAAGGTGAAGTGGATCTTGTTGGGGAACGTAGTAATTTCAAAAAATTTCCTACGCACACGCAAGATCATGGTGATGCATAGCAACGAGGGGGAGAGTCTGATCTACGTACCCTTGTAGATCGCAACGGAAGCGTTGACACAACATAGAGGAAGTAGTCGTACGTCTTCTTCCCGATCCGACCGATCCAAGCACCGTTACTCCGGCACCTCCGAGTTCTTAGCACACGCTCAGCTCGATGACGATCCCCGGGCTCCGATCCAGCAAAGCATCGGGGAGGAGTTCCGTCAGCACGACGGCGTGGTGATGATCTTGATGTACTACCGACGTAGGGCTTCGCCTAAGCACTACAACGATATGATCGAGGTGGAATTTGGTGGCAGGGGGCACCGCACACAGCTAAGGAACGATCTCAATGATCAACTTGTGTGTCTAGAGGTGCCCCCTGACCCCGTATATAAAGGTTGCCAGGGGGAGGGCTGGCCGGCCAAAGGAGGAGGGCGCAGGAGGAGTCCTACTCCTACCGGGAGTAGGACTCCCCCCCCCCAATCCTATTCCTAATAGGACTCCTCGAGAGAGAGAGAGGGAGAAGGGGGCCGGCCACCTCTCCTAGTCCTAATAGGACTAGGGGAGGGGGAGGCGCGCAGCCCACCTTGGGCTGCCCCTTTCACCTTTCCACTAAGGCCCAATAAGGCCCATTTGGTTCCCGGGGGGTTCCGGTAACCTCCCGGTACTCCGGTAAAATTCCCGATTTCACCCGGAACACTTCCGATGTCCAAACATAGGCTTCCAATATATCAATCTTTATGTCTCGACCATTTCGAGACTCCTCGTCATGTCCGTGATCACATCTGGGACTCCGAACAACCTTCGGTACATCAAAATGCATAAACTCATAATAACTATCAACGTAACGTTAAGCGTGCGGACCCTACGGTTCGAGAACAATGTAGACATGACCGAGACACGTCTCCGGTCAATAACCAATAGCGGGACCTGGATGCCCATATTGGCTCCTACATATTCTACGAAGATCTTTATCGGTCAGACCGCATAACAACATACGTTGTTCCCTTTGTCATCGGTATGTTACTTGCCCGAGATTCGATCGTCGGTATCCAATACCTAGTTCAATCTCGTTACTGGTAAGTCTCTTTACTCGTTCCGTAATACATCATCTCACAACTAACATCTTAGTTATAATGCTTGCAAGGCTTATGTGATGTGTATTACCAAGAGGGCCCAGAGATACCTCTCCGACAATCGGAGTGACAAATTCTAATCTCGAAATACGCCAACCCAACACCTACCATTGGAGACACCTGTAGTACTCCTTTATAATCACCCAGTTACGTTGTGACGTTTGGTAGTACCCAAAGTGTTCCTCCGGTAAACGGGAGTTGCATAATCTCATAGTCATAGGAACATGTATAAGTCATGAAGAAAGCAATAGCAACATACTAAACGATCGGGTGCTAAGCTAATGGAATGGGTCATGTCAATCAGATCATTCAACTAATGATGTGACCTCGTTAATCAAATAACAACTCTTTGTTCATGGTTAGGAAACATAACCATATTTGATTAACGAGCTAGTCAAGTAGAGGCATACTAGTGACACGCTGTTTGTCTATGTATCCACACATGTATTATGTTTCCGGTAAATACAATTCTAGCATGAATAATAAACATTTATCATGATATAAGGAAATAAATAATAACTTTATTATTGCCTCTGGGGCATATTTCCTTCAGTCTCCCACTTGCACTAGAGTCAATAATCTAGATTACACAGTAATGATTCTAACACCCATGGAGCCTTGGTGCTGATCATGTTTTGCTCGTGGAAGAGGCTTAGTCAACGGGTCTGCAACATTCAGATCCGTATGTATCTTGCAAATCTCTATGTCTCCCACCTGGACTAGATCCCGGATGGAGTTGAAGCGTCTCTTGATGTGTTTGGTCCTTTTGTGAAATCTGGATTCCTTTGCTAAGGCAATTGCACCAGTATTGTCACAAAAGATTTTCATTGGACCCGATGCACTAGGTATGACACCTAGATCGGATATGAACTCCTTCATCTAGACTCCTTCGTTCGCTGCTTCCGAAGCAGCTATGTACTCCGCTTGACATGTAGATCCCGCTACGACGCTTTGTTTAGAACTGCACCAACTGACAGCTCCACCGTTTAAAGTAAACACGTATCCGGTTTGCGATTTAGAATCGTCCGGATTAGTGTCAAAGCTTGCATCAACGTAACCTCTTACGGTGAGCTTTTTGTCACCTCCATATACGAGAAACATATCCTTAGTCCTTTTCAGGTATTTCAGGATGTTCTTGACCGCTGTCCAGCGATCCACTCCTGGATTACTTTGGTACCTCCCTGCTAAACTTACAGCAAGGCACACATCAGGTCTGGTACACAGCATTGCATACATGATAGAGCCTATGGCTGAAGCATAGGGAACATCTTTCATTTTCTCTCTATCTTCTGCAGTGGTCGGGCATTGAGTCTGACTCAACTTCACACCTTGTAACATAGGCAAGAACCCTTTCTTTGCTTGATCCATTTTGAACTTCTTCAAAATCTTGTCAAGGTATGTGCTTTGTGAAAGTCCAATTAAGCGTCTTGATCTATCTCTATAGATCTTTATGCCTAATATGTAAGCAGCTTCCCCGAGGTCTTTCATCGAAAAACTTTTATTCAAGTATCCCTTTATGCTATCCAGAAATTCTATATCATTTCCAATCAGCAATATGTCATCCACATATAATATCAGAAATGCTACAGAGCTCCCACTCACTTTCTTGTAAATACAGGCTTCTCCAAACGTCTGTATAAAACCAAATGCTTTGATCACACTATCAAAGCGTTTATTCCAACTCCGAGAGGCTTGCACCAGTCCATAAATGGATCGCTGGAGCTTGCACACTTTGTTAGATCCCTTTGGATCGACAAAACCTTCTGGTTGCATCATATACAACTCTTCTTCCAGAAATCCATTCAGGAATGCAGTTTTGACATCCATCTGCCAAATTTCATAATCATAAAATGCGGCAATTGCTAACATGATTCTGACAGACTTAAGCATCGCTACGGGTGAGAAGGTCTCATCGTAGTCAACCCCTTGAACTTGTTGAAATCCTTTTGCGACAAGTCGAGCTTTATAGACAGTAATATTACCATCAGCGTCAGTCTTTTTCTTGAAGATCCATTTATTCTCAATTGCTTGCCGATCATCGGGCAAGTCAACCAAAGTCCATACTTTGTTCTCATACATGGATCCCATCTCAGATTTCATGGCTTCAAGCCACTTTGCGGAATCTGGGCTCACCATCGCTTCTTCATAGTTCGTAGGTTCATCATGATCTAGTAGCATGACTTCCAGAATTGGATTACCGTACCACTCTGGTGCGGATCTCACTCTGGTTGATCTACGTGGTTCAGTAGTATCTTGTCCTGAAGTTACATGATCATCATCATTAGCTTCCTCACTAATTGGTATAGGTGTCGCAGAAACAGTTTTCTGTGATGTACTATTTTCCAATAAGGGAGCAGGTACAGTTACCTCGTCAAGTTCTACTTTCCTCCCACTCACTTCTTTCGAGAGAAACTCCTTCTCTAGAAATGATCCATTCTTAGCAACGAATGTCTTGCCTTCGGATCTGTGATAGAAGGTGTACCCAACAGTCTCCTTTGGGTATCCTATGAAGACACATTTCTCCGCTTTGGTTCGAGCTTATCAGGTTGAAGCTTTTTCACATAAGCATCGCAGCCCCAAACTTTAAGAAACGACAACTTTGGTTTTTTGCCAAACCATAGTTCATAAGGCGTCGTCTCAACGGATTTTGATGGTGCCCTATTTAACGTGAATGCGGCCATCTCGAAAGCATAACCCCAAAATGATAGCGGTAAATCAGTAAGAGACATCATAGATCGCACCATATCTAGTAAAGTACGATTACGACGTTCGGACACACCATTACGCCGTGGTGTTCCGGGTGGCTTGAGTTGCGAAACTATTCCACAATTTTTCAAATGTACACCAAACTCGTAACTCAAATATTCTCCTCCACGATCAGATCGTAGAAATTTTATTTTCTTGTTACGATGATTTTCAACTTCACTCTGAAATTCTTTGAACTTTTCAAATGTTTCAGACTTGTGTTTCATTAAGTAGATATACCCATATCTGCTTAAATCATCTGTGAAGTTGAGAAAATAACGATATCTGCCACGAGCCTCAATATTCATCGGACCACATACATCGGTATGTATGATTTCCAACAGATCTGTTGCTCTCTCCATAGTACCGGAGAACGGTGTTTTAGTCATCTTGCCTATGAGGCACGGTTTGCAAGTACCAAGTGATTCATAATCAAGTGGTTCCAAAAGCCCATCAGTATGGAGTTTCTTCATGCGCTTTATACCGATATGACCTAAACGGCAGTGCCACAAATAAGTTACACTATCATTATCAACTCTGCATCTTTTGGTTTCAACATTATGAATATGTGTATCACTACTATCGAGATTCATCAAAAATAGACCACTCTTCAAAGGTGCATGACCATAAAAGATATTACTCATAAATAACCGTCTCGCATGACCATAAATGAATAACCGTCTCGCATTAAACAAGATCCAGATATAATGTTCATGCTCAACGCTGGCACCAAATAACAATTATTTAGGTCTAATATTAATCCCGAAGGTAGATGTAGAGGTAGCGTGCCGACCGCGATCACATCGACTTTGGAACCGTTTCCCACGCGCATCGTCACCTCGTCCTTTGCTAGTGTCCGCTTATTCCGTAGTCCCTGTTTCGAGTTGCAAATATTAGCAACAGAACCAGTATCAAATACCCAGGTGCTACTGCGAGCTCTAGTAAGGTACACATCAATAACATGTATATCACATATACCTTTGTTCACCTTGCCATCCTTCTTATCCGCCAAATACTTGGGGCAGTTCCGCTTCCAGTGACCAGTCTGCTTGTAGTAGAAGCACTCAGTTTCAGGCTTAGGTGCAGACTTGGGTTTCTTCTCCTGAGCAGCAACTTGCTTGCTGTTCTTCTTGAAGTTCCCCTTCTTCTTCCCTTTCTTGAAACTAGTGGTCTTGTTGACCATCAACACTTGATGCTCCTTCTTGATTTCTACCTCCGCAGCTTTCAGCATTGCGAAGAGCTCGAGAATAGTCTTGTTCATCCCTTGCATATTATAGTTCATCACGAAGCTCTTGTAGCTTGGTGGCAGTGATTGGAGAATTCTATCAATGACGCAATCATCTGGAAGATTAACTCCCATCTGAATCAAGTGATTATTATACCCAGACATTTTGAGTATATGCTCACTAACAGAACTGTTCTCCGCCATCTTGCAGCTATAGAACTTATTGGAGACTTCATATCTCTCAATTCGGGCATTTGCTTGAAATATTAACTTCAACTCCTGGAACATCTCATATGCTCCATGACGTTCAAAACGTCGTTGAAGCCCCGATTCTAAGCCATAAAGCATGGCACACTGAACTATCGAGTAGTCATCAGCTTTGCTCTGCCAGACGTTCATAACATCTGGTGTTGCTCCAGTAGCAGGCCTGGCACCCAGCGGTGCTTCCAGGACGTAATTCTTCTGTGCAGCAATGAGGATAATCCTCAGGTTACGGACCCAGTCCGTGTAATTGCTACCATCATCTTTAAACTTTGCTTTCTCAAGGAACGCATTAAAATTCAACGGAACAACAGCACAAGCCATCTATCTACAATCAACATAAACAAGCAAGATACCATTAGGTACTAAGTTCATGATAAGTTTAAGTTCAGTTAATCAAATTACTTACGAACTCCCACTTAGATAGACATCCCTCTAATCCTCTAAGTGATCACGTGATCCAAATCAACTAAACCATAACCGATCATCATGTGAGATGGAGTAGTTTTCAATGGTGAACATCGTTATGTTGATCATATCTACTATATGATTCACGCTCGACCTTTCGGTCTCTGTGTTCCGAGGCCATATCTGCATATGCTAGGCTCGTCAAGTTTAACCTGAGTATTCTGCGTGTGCAAAACTGGCTTGCACCCATTGTAGATGGACGTAGAGCTTATCACACCCGATCATCACGTGGTGTCTGGGCACGACGAACTTTGGCAACGGTGCATACTCAGGGAGAACACTTCTTGATAATTTAGTGAGAGATCATCTTATAATGCTACCGTCAATCAAAGTAAGATAAGATGCATAAAAGATAAACATCACATGCAATCAATATAAGTGATATGATATGGCCATCATCATCTTGCGCTTGTGATCTCCATCTCCGAAGCACCGTCATGATCACCATCGTCACTGGCGCGACACCTTGATCTCCATCGTAGCATTGTTGTCGTCTCGCCAATCTTATGCTTCCATGACTATCACTACCGCTTAGCAATAAAGTAAAGCATTACATCGCGATTGCATTGCATACAATAAAGCGACAACCATATGGCTCCTGCCAGTTGCCGATAACTTGGTTACAAAACATGATCATCTCATACAATAAAATCAGCATCATGCCTTGACTATATCACATCACAACATGCCCTGCAAAAACAAGTTAGACGTCCTCTACTTTGTTGTTGCAAGTTTTACGTGGCTGCTACGGGCTTAAGCAAGAACTCATCTCACCTATGCATCAAAACCACAACGATAGTTTGTCAAATAGACTCCGTTTTAACCTTCTCAAGGACCGGGCGTAGCCACACTCGGTTCAACTAAAGTTGGAGAGACAGTCGCCCGCAAGCCATCTATGTGCAGAGCACGTCGAGGGAACCGGTCTCGCGTAAGCGTACGCGTAAGGTTGGTCCGGGTCGTCTCGTCCAACAATACCGCCGAACCAAAGTATGACATGCTGGTAGGCAGTATGACTTGTCTCGCCCACAACTCACTTGTGTTCTACTCGTGCAAATAACATCAAACCATAAAACCTAGGCTCTGATACCACTGTTGGGGAACATAGTAATTTCAAAAAATTTCCTATGCAAACGCAAGATCATGGTGATGCATAGCAACGAGGGGGATCGATCGATCATGGTCGTACGTCTTCTTCCCGATCCGACCGATCCAAGCACCGTTACTCCGGCACCTCCGAGTTCTTAGCACATGTTCAGCTCGATGACGATCCCCGGGCTCCGATCCAGCAAAGCTTCGGGGAGGAGTTCCGTCAGCACGATGGCGTGGTGACGATCTTGATGTACTACCGACGTAGGGCTTCGCCTAAGCACTACAATGATATGATCGAGGTGGAATTTGGTGGCAGGGGGCACCGCACACGGCTAAGGAACGATCTCAATGATCAACTTGTGTGTCTAGAGGTGCCCCCTGGCCCCTTATATAAAGGTTGCCAGGGGGAGGGCTGGCCGGCCAAAGGAGGAGGGCGCAGGAGGAGTCCTGCTCCTACCGGGAGTAGGACTCCCCCCCCCAATCCTATTCCTAATAGGACTCCTCGAGAGAGAGAGAGGGAGAAGGGGGCCGGCCACCTCTCCTAGTCCTAATAGGACTAGGGGAGGGGGAGGCGCGCAGCCCACCTTGGGCTGCCCCTTTCACCTTTCCACTAAGGCCCAATAAGGCCCATTTGGTTCCCGGGGGGTTCCGGTAACCTCCCGGTACTCCGGTAAAATTCCCGATTTCACCCGGAACACTTCCGATGTCCAAACATAGGCTTCCAATATATCAATCTTTATGTCTCGACCATTTCGAGACTCCTCGTCATGTCTGTGATCACATCCGGGACTCCGAACAACCTTCGGTACATCAAAATGCATAAACTCATAATAACTATCATCATAACGTTAAGCGTGCCGACCCTACGGTTCGAGAACAATGTAGACATGACCGAGACACGTCTCCGGTCAATAACCAATAGCGGGACCTGGATGCCCATATTGGCTCCTACATATTCTACGAAGATCTTTATCGGTCAGACCGCATAACAACAAACGTTGTTCCCTTTGTCATCGGTATGTTACTTGCCCGAGATTCGATCGTCGGTATCCAATACCTAGTTCAATCTCGTTACTGGCAAGTCTCTTTACTCGTTCCATAATACATCATCTCACAACTAACATCTTAGTTATAATGCTTGCAAGGCTTATGTGATGTGTATTACTGAGAGGGCCCAGAGATACCTCTCCGACAATCGGAGTGACAAATTCTAATCTCGAAATACGCCAACCCAACACCTACCATTGGAGACACCTGTAGTACTCCTTTATAATCACCTAGTTACGTTGTGACGTTTGGTAGTACCCAAAGTGTTCCTCCGGTAAACAGGAGTTGCATAATCTCATAGTCATAGGAACATGTATAAGTCATGAAGAAAGCAATAGCAACATACTAAACGATCGGGTGCTAAGCTAATGGAATGGGTCATGTCAATCAGATCATTCAACTAATGATGTGACCTCGTTAATAAAATAACAACTCTTTGTTCATGGTTAGGAAACATAACCATCTTTGATTAACGAGCTAGTCAAGTAGAGGCATACTAGTGACACTCTGTTTGTCTATGTGTCCACACATGTATTATGTTTCCGGTAAATACAATTCTAGCATGAATAATAAACATTTATCATGATATAAGGAAATAAATAATAACTTTATTATTGCCTCTAGGGCATATTTCCTTCAGATCTCCACAAGTACAACCTGCCATGTGCATTTGCTTTCCAAAAGCAAATTACTTATATGCACATCTTCAGGGGGAGCCCTTGCAACTTTTGAAGACAATTCCTTATCCTTTAAAATCTCACAGATTATATTCCCAGTTGAAAACTTCAACTAGTTTGTCATCAATCACCAAAAAGGGGGAGATTGTAAGTGCATCTAGTGCCACCCCTAGTTGGTTTTGGAGTATCGACGACAAACCTAGTTGACGGACTAATGTGTTTGTGAGAATTGCAGGATAACACAGGTAGAAGACCCTCATTGATTCAGTTTTCCTACCAGAGATGACCCCTAAAAATGTATGAAGACATTGAAGTCAATGGTGGTATATGAAGATATTCACATTGAAGACTATGACAAGAGAAGACACCACATGAAGCCTGTGGAGCTCGAAGACTTAGATCCTTCGTAGTTCTTTTTCATTTGTGTTGAGTCATAGGAACCACCATACTGTTAAGTGGGGTCCAAGAGAACCAGTCAGAATGACTGAAGTGATGCCTAATTAAAAACCTATGTCTTCGAGTGAAGACTATGAGAGCTAATCTTGTCCAGAGTCGGACAAGTCAGTTTTGCTTGTAGCCCAAGTAAAGTTGCCGTGTGAGTTCGAAATCTGACCGTTGGAACACGTGTTAGTTCCTTAGTGACCCAGGGTCATTTCGGACAAATCAAGTCGGGTTGCCTAGTGGCTATAAATAGCCCACCCCCTACAACCATAAACGGTTGGCTGCTCAGATTCAGTGCACGGCTTTTGTCGTTTGAGAGCAACCCACCTCGAAGCCTTTGAGAGAGAATTCCTTGCGAGGATAAATCCCTAACCATCCAAAGCCAGAGAGAATTGGGCATCACTTAAGTCTTCTTGTCTGAGTGATCTGAAGACTTATTACACTTGTGGACTGTGCATCCTCCAGCCGGTTAGGCGTCGCGTTCTGAGCATCCAAGAGACATTGTGGATTGCCGGTGAACGAAGTCTGTGAAGGTTTGGGAGTCTACCTTGAAGACTTACTAGAGTGATTGGGCGAGGTCTGTGTGACCTTAGCTCAAGAAGAATACGGTGAGGACTGGGTGTCCTGAGCTCCATGTTCAGGACTGGGTGTCCGGGACTGTGTGTCCTAAGGTTTAAATACCTAGCCGCTCCAACCAGACGTACAGTTGTCACAGCAACTGGAACTGGTCCAACAAATCATTGTCTTCAACGAGTCACTGGTTTCATCTTCACTTCCCTTCACTTACTGTTACTCGTTGTGAAGTCATTGCATGTTTGCTCTATCTTTTGTCTTCACAACGTGAATGCATGTTCTGTTTGGCTTCATAATATCTTCCTACCCGATCCTTATTACACTGCAGCCATTTGTCATTGTGCTTTCACTCTATTGAATACTTGACCATGGCTTGCATAGTGTAGTCTACCTTCCGCTGCATAGTAATAGGCATATCTCTACTGTTTGTCTTCATAACTTCCATGTTTTGAAGACTTTTATAAAAATCGCCTATTCACCCCCCTCTAGTCGATATAACGCACTTTCAGCTGCAAATGAGTTAAGTTGGTGAGAACCTAGTGATTCAGCAACTGACATGAGTACTTGTGAATAGAGTATAGTTGCGAGGAATTTGGAGAGGTCATATGCGTTCTCAGAAGGTTTTTCAAAAAGAACAAGTTTGAGGAAGTTGACCAGATGAGTCTTGAAGAATTTCACTAAGCGTTCTTTGTCTTAGGTTCCAGAGTTGTATAGATCGAAGATCCACACAATTGAGGAATCTTGAAGAAAAATGATGCTTAGAGAAACGAATCAAGAACAGATGACTTGTGAGGTGTTTAGTGTGTGAAGCTATGAAGAAGAAACACCTTTGAATATTTTGAAGATAATCATTCGAATCAATGAGGGTAGTAAAAGTAACTTTTAATTACCCTGGATGAAGAACACGACGAACAGTGAGGTGTAGAGATGAAGTTCGTCAGTGTAGATCTTCCACGCCCTAACTCGGCGGAGGAAGACGGCTACGGCGGCGGCGGAGTGAAGATTTCCGCGGTCGGCGCGAGTACGTCGGCGACGAGGTCGAGGCAGTGAAGCTCTTCCTCACCGGCGGTGATGAAGTAGCGGCGGCGCTAGGGTTTGAGAAGCTCGAGTTGGAGAGAGGTCGAGCGAAGTAAAAGAAGTGAGGAAGGGAAGGAGGGTATTTATAGCCACGGCGAAAAACTGCTCGTCCGAAGAAATTGGACGAACGTGCCCTTGACCCTTCTCATTCGCATGACATGTGTCACACACGTAGTGAGAAGTGGAGATTGTGTTAGATCGTGGGTGAGTGGATAAGTATATCGTGGATGCAGAACGGTTTGAGCGGCAAAGCCGAAAATTTAGATAAGATAGGTTTTAAAGTTCCGTTCGCAATTTCTTCAGCTGAAAAGGACACAATGAAGATTTTGAACGAGTTTCAAATAGAACGCACATGAAGAATTTGTGAATATATTGGGTTGAGTATAGCATAGAGGGGGAAGGGTCCGATCACATTCACTTAGCAGAAAAACCAACTTGAAGAATTAGCAATAAGTGAATGTTGTAGAGGACATAAACTTATATATATATATATATAGCTAACGAAGAAAAACGACGGAAACAGTGAAGACAATGCGAAGTTGAAGAATATGAACAATTGAGGAATTTCAACTTTTGGTGGTGGCGTGACCCACCGTATAAGAATGATGATTTCAGACACCGCGTACAATTATCTTAGGGTTTTGAGAATCAAATTCTTCGTTAATTTCTTCACACTAAGAGTGTTATTCTTCATTGATTGAAGAAAAACATTTCCTCATGTGTTGCACATCTAAGTCATCAATTTTGCATAAGTGTTAGGATGAGTGTCCTTTTCAAAGAACATTCGAAGATTCTAGGATATTTAGCTCACACCGAAACTTGCTAAATCTCTTCTCATCCAAGGGCTTTGTGAAGATGTCGGCTAGCTGTTCTTCAGTCTTCGCATGCTCAATAGAAATGTTGCCCTTCAACACATGATCACGAAGAAAATGATGACGAATCTGAATGTGCTTTGTCTTCGAGTGCTGAACTGGGTTGTGAGCAATCTTGATGGCACTCTCATTGTCATAGAAGAGAGGCACATTCTTCATGTTGACGCCGTAGTCCTTGAGAGTTTGCTTCATCCATAGCAATTGAGCACAGCAAGAACCAGCGGCAATGACGTGTACCAGATGTTAACTTGCGGTCCACACAATCACCAGCATAGTCAGAGTCAGAATATCCAATGAGATCAAAAGCCAAGCCCTTGGGGTACCATAATCCAAGTGTTGGTGTGTGAGCTAGATATCGAAGAATATGCTTGACAGCCTTATGGTGTGATTCCATCAGTGTAGCCTGAAATCAGGCACACATGCAAACACTAAGCATTATATCTGGCCTAGATGCACATAAGTACAATAAAGAACCAATCATGGAGCGGTATAACTTATGATCAAACTCAATACCATTTTCATCAGTGCACAGATGGCCATATGTGGGCATAGGAATTTTGACTCCTTTGCAATCTTGCATGCCGAATTTCCACAATACATCCTTGAGGTATTTCTCCTGAGATATGAATATCCCATTGTGTTGTTGACGAATTTGAAGACCTAAGAAGAATTTAAACTCTCCCATCATAGATATTTGATATTCTTCACTCATCATATAGGCAAATTCATCACTATAACGTTGGTCAATATAGCCAAAGATAATATCATCAACATATATTTGGCACACAAACAATTCACCATCATAAGATTTAGTGAAAAGAGTAGGGTCGAGTGAACCAGGTTTGAAGCCTTTCGTCATGAGGAATTCCTTCAAGGTATCATACCACACCCGTGGGGCCTGCTTGAGACCATAGAGGGCCTTCTTGAGTCTGAAGACTTTGTCAGGATTCTTTGGATCTTCAAAACCTGGGGGTTGAGCAACATATACTTCTTCCTCAAGCTTACCATTGAGGAATGCACTTTTCACATCCATTTGATATAAAGTGATATCATGATGGTTAGCATAAGCAAGTAATATGCGAATAGCCTCAAGTCTAGCAACAGGTGCAAAAGTTTCATCGAAATCAATTCCTTCAACCTGTGTGTAGCCTTGAGCTACAAGCCGTGCCTTATTCCTCACCACAAGGCCGTTTTCATCTTGCTTGTTGCGGTAGATCCACTTTGTGCCAATGGTATTTTGCTTGCGAGGATCTGGACGTTTGACCAGTTCCCAGACATTGTTGAGCTCGAACTGATGTAATTCTTGTTGCATGGCCTGAATCCACTCAGGCTGCAGAAATGCTTCATCTACCTTAGTGGGCTCTGTAATAGAGACAAAAGCATAGTGCCCACAAAAGTTAGATAAATGTGAAGCTTTTGAGCGTGTGAGAGGACCTGGCGCTTTGATGTCATTAATGATCTTTTCAACTTGCACTTCTTTTGCAATGCGAGGATGAGCTGGTTGTCGTTGAAGAATTTGATCAGCATTCTCTTCAGCACCATTTTCTTCAGTATTTTCTTCAGGTGCATTAGCTCGATGTTCTTCATGTTCTAGAATGAATTCTTTAGCAGATTCTTCAGTGGGAATGACATCCTCAGTAGCCTTGAACTTGATAGTTTCCTCAGGTGCTGGTTCATCTATCACAGTAGGTAGGTGCTCTCTTTGCGAGCCATTAGTTTCATCGAACCGCACATCTACAGTTTCAACAACCTTGTGAAGAACGTTGTTGAAGACTCTATAGGTGTGCGAGTCCTTTCCGTAACCAAGCATAAAACTTTCATGTGCTTTCGGTGCAAATTTTGAGTTGTGATGAGGATCTCTAATCCAACATTTAGCACCAAAGACTTTGAAATAACTTACATTGGGTTTCTTATCAGTGAGGAGTTCATAGGCAGTCTTCTTGAAGAATTTGTGAAGACATACTCTGTTGATGATGTGGCATGCAGTATCAATTGCCTCAGTCTAGAAACGACGAGGCGTTTTGTATTCATCAAGCATAGTGCGAGCCATCTCAGCAAGAGTCCTGTTCTTGCGCTCCATGATGCCGTTTTGCTGAGGAGTATAAGGAGCAGATAACTCATGAGTAATACCAAGTTCATCAAGATAGTCATCGAGACCAGAATTCTTGAACTCAGTGCCATTGTCACTTCTGATGTGCTTGATCTTCACACCAAAGTTGGTTGAAGCCCTCGAGGAAAATCGTTTGAAGACTTCCTGCACTTCATGTTTGTAAGTAACAAGGTGTACCCATGTATAACGAGAGTAATCATCAACAATAACAAAGCCATATTGAGATGCTTCATTTGAAACAGCAGAATAATGATTAGGACCAAAGAGATCCATGTGAAGCAATTCAAATGGGCGAGTGGTGGTCATGATAGTCTTCGCTGGATGCTTGGCCTTGGTCATCTTCCTAGCTTCACAGGCTCCACATAGGTGATCCTTGAGGAATTTGACATTCTCGATGCCAATGGCATGCTTCTTCTTCGCAAGCGTGTGCAAATTCCTCATGCCTGCATGACCAAGTCGTCGATGCCAGAGACAGCCTTCTGAAGCTTTTGCAAGTAGACACATGGCTGGTTGTGGTCCTGTAGAGAAATCAACAATATAAAGGTCTCCTCTCCTAAAGCCTTCGAAGACTTTGGAATTGTCAGCTTCCACAAGCACAACACAATGGTACTTGCCAAAGACAATAACCATATCAAGATCACAAAGCATTGAGATAGACATAAGATTGTATCCTAAGGACTCAACAAGCATGACTTTGTCCATGTGTCGATCCTTTGTGATCGCAACCTTACCTAGACCCAATACCTGACTTTTGCCTTTGTCAGCAAAGATGATATGCTTCAGATGTGACGGAGATAATGGAGCATCCATCAATAGATTCTTGTCACCAGTCATGTGATTTGTACATCCACTATCGAGGACCCACTCAGTGGCTTTGGGTTGATCATCCTGCAGATGAATTAGTGCAGCTTACAAACTCATATACTTCATCAGTGAAGAATATGACATCAATTCATCAGATCAACTTCATCAAGCAACACAACAGATAAAGCAGTGTGAGGACGTGAGAAATGAAAGTTCATTTCTTCATGATTAGCCTGCGTCCTATCAGACACACTCAGGTCTCCAGGAAATTCTTCAGACGATTACGTATGTCTGGTGACCTGACCGTGCAGAAGAGATTAGTTCTTTTTCTTCACCACCCACATCTGAAGGAGTGGCAAAGAGTTCATCACTCTGCGAGCTCCATACGAGAAGGATGGCATAGAAGCCAGTCCATTTCTTTTCACATAAGAGGGGTTAGAATAAGCATAAGAGTAAGCAGAGAAATTCTTCGAGGACTTATGGACATAGTGATTTGAAGAATGATGCACATATCCATAATCCTTAGATCTTCCCTGCGAAACAGACGGGTTAGCACAATGATGTTCATATGAAGACTTTGATCCTTTTGAGGAATATGATCCATGTGAGGAGTTTGGTCCGTATGAGGACTTGGATCCATATGAAGAACTTGGTCCATATGAAGAATTTGATCTGGGGTTCCTATTCTACACAGGTGGCGTCATGATGACATTCACCTGAAGATTTTCAAGGCATCTTTTGGGAACCCAGATTTTCTTCATAGGGGGACCGTTCCTGCAGTTAGTGCCAACATATCTAGCAAATACTTCACCATTCTGATTTTTGAATAGTTTGTAGTTGGAGTCAAATGACTCATCATCAGAATGAGGAGATTCACATGCATATCCAGATAGGTTAGATGGATCAACTGGAGGTCCCTTTGCAGCAACCCATGTAGTTTTGGGGTACTGCTCAGGCTTCCAATATGTACCATCAGCATTGAGTTTTCTCTCAAAAGCAATACCCTCTTTCCTAGGGTTCCTGTTGAGGATCTGCTTTTTAAGCACATCACAAAGAGTCTGATGCCCTTTGAGGCTTTTGTACATGCCTATCATATATAATTCCTTCAGCCCTGAATCGTCAGTGATACTAGTAATGTCCTTAGATGAGGAATTAGTGATAGCAGAGGCATGTGAAGAATTTGAAACATTAGCAGCATTTGAACATTCAGGTGAAGAATTAGCAGATTCACGTTCAATGCATTTCAAACATGGAGGAACAAATTCTTCGTGAGAAGCGCTAATTTGTTGAGCAAGTAATGAATCACGCTCCTTTTGAAGATCTTCATAACTCATTCTTAGCTTCTCAAGATCTTGCTTTCTTTGAAGAAATTCATAAGAAAGCTTCTCATGATCCGATAAGAGAGTGTTATGATGATTTTAAAGATTCTCAAGCTTGGACTGAAGTCTCTGAAGATTTTCAGTCAAAGTTTCAGTGCGATCCATTTCTTCACCCAACATATCATCACTTTTGTCTAGCATGTTTTGAACCTTTTCAAGAGCCCTTTGTTGTTTTATAGCAATCTTAGCAAGTTTAGAATAGCTGGGCTTAAGGTTTTCGTCAGATTAATTCTCACTTGATTCAGAGGAGGTATATTTGAGTACCTTGGCACCCTTTGCCATGAAGCAATAGGTGGGAGCGTAGTCATCATCGCCTTCATCAGCCTTGTTGATGAGGTCATTTTCTTCAGTGTTGAAGATAGACTTGCTGACGAATGCAGTAGCGAGAGCTAGGCTTGCCACTCCGGATTTGGACTCCTCAGATGTCTCCTCTTCCTCATTTTCTTCAGATTCAGCCTTAGAGTCCATTTCCTTGCCAATGAATGCCTTGGCCTTCTTGGAGCTGCTCTTCTTGTGATATGAAGGCTTTGAGCATTTTGATGATGAAGATTTTGTGGATTTCTTCTGTTTCTTCGCATCATCAGAACTGTAATCCTTGTATTTCTTCTTCTTTGATTCCTTTTCCCACTGAGGAAAATCTTGAATGTAATTTCCAGGTTTCTTGCATTTGTGACAGAGCCTCCTCTTGTAGTCACTGGACGAGGAATCATTGCTCCTTGAGGGTCTTCCAAGGTGACCACGTCTTGAGAGCTTTTGGAACTTCTTCACGAGCAGAGCTAGATCATGGCTTAGTTCTTCAGGATCACCAAGGCTGCTACCAGAGTCTTCATCTCCGGACTCAGATACTGCCTTGGCCTTCAGTGCGCGTGATCTGCCATAGCTCGAACCATAGAGATCTCTTTTTCAGCAAGTTGGAACTCATGAGTATTCAACCTCTCGAGAATATCAGCGGGATCAAGTGACTTGTAATCAGCATGTTCTTGTATCACCAATGCCAGAGTGTCAAATGAGGAATCAAGCGATCTCAGTAATTTCTTCACTACCTCATGGTCGGTGATGTCAGTAGCACCAAGTGCTTGAAGCTCATTTGAGATGTCAGTGAGGAGATCGAAGGTTTGTTGAACACTTTCATTGTCAAGTCTTTTGAAGCGGTTGAAGAGATTGTGAAGAACATCAACTCGAGAGTCACGCTGTGTTGAGACTCCTTCATTCACTTTGGACAACCTGTCCCAGATAAGCTTCGCTGTCTCCAAAGCACTCACTCTGCCATACTGTCCTTTGCTCAGATGGCCACATATGATATTCTTTGCTTGAGAGTCGAGTTGCTTGAATATCTTCGCATCAGCAGCATTCAGAGAAGGTGTGACTGAGGTAACACCATTTTCCACAACATACCAGAGATCGTTATCAATTGCCTCAAGATGCATTCACCTCTTATTCTCCCAGTAGGGGTAGTCTGTCCCATCGAAGGTAGGACACCCAACAGAGACCTTGATCATACCTGCGGTCGACATAACTAAACTCCAGGTGGTTAAACCAAAATCACATAGAACAAGGGAGTACCTTGCTCTGATACCAATTGAAAGTGCGTTATATCGACTAGAGGGGGGAGGGGTGAATAAGCAATTTTTATGAAATTCTTCACTAAGGAATTTGCCGGTGAGGAAATTCCTTAGCGAAGAACTACTAGCAGCGGAATAAGTACTCAAAAGTAAAAGTAACAGAATATAAGCATAGTCATCATGATGAAATGAAGACAGGCATAGAGTATAGGAAGCGTAAGCACATGATAACATAGGATGAAGACAAACAGACTGAAGAAATTGAACTGAGGAAATTAAGAAAGTCTTCAGTCAAAGTCTTCAAACACAGATATGAACAAACACACAACACAGTTATGAGGAAATGAATGAGTTGAGGGAATAGAACCAGTGAGCTTGGTGAAGACAATGATTTGGTAGACCAGTTCCAACTGCTGTCTCAGTTGTACGTCTGGTTGGAGCGGCTGAGTATTTAAACTGAGGACACACAGTCCCGGACACCCAGTCCTGAACACGTAGCTCAGGACACCCAGTCCTCACCATATTCTCCTTGAACTAAGGTCACACAGACCTCATCCAATCACTCGTGGTAAGTCTTCAGGCGACTTCCAAACCTTCACAAACTTGGTCACTAGGGGATCCACAATTCCTCTTGGATGCTCCAGACCATGACGCCTAACTGTCTGGAAGAAGCACAGTCTTCAAAGGTAACAAGCATCGGATCCACGCAAGATCAATCTCTTCAGTGATGCTCAATCACTTGGGGTTTGTAGGTGTTCGGGTTTTGGGTTTTTCCTCACTTGATGATTTTCGCTCAAAGTCCTCGGAGGATGGGTTGCTCTCAAATGACAAGTGTTAGTTTCTCCCGGAGCAGCCAACCAGATAGTGGTTGTAGGGGGCGGCTATTTATAGCCTAGGGAGCAGCCCGACATGATAAGACATAAATGCCCTTCAATGATATGACCGTTAGGTGGATAGATATTTTGGGACAGCTGGCGCATAGCACATCAACGGTCGAAATTTTGAGTAGCAAAATCCTCAGGGCTATCATGTTCCTCACTGTGTAGGAAATCCGCACTGGCGAATTCCTAACTCCTTAGTCAGAACAAATTCCTCAGAGACCAGAAGAACTTCGTCTCTGTCACTGAAGAATATGATTGGACTGTATGAGATTTCCAATGGCTTCACTCAAAGGGATTGGTAGGTGTAGGATTTTGAGTTGAGCATCACATGGAAATTTTTCCCTAGTATTTCCTCGACCCCCTTTAACAGTACGGTGTTTCCTATGACTCAAGAAAGAGAAAATGAAACTACGAAAACAAAAGTCTTCACGCTTCATGTTCCTCGAATGAATACCAAGTCTTCAAGGTCACACCAATTTCTTCACTTTCAAAGTCTTCAGAAAGTCTTCAGAAATCCAAAGTCTTCAATCGAAGAACTTCATTTTTAGGGGTCGAATTTCCCTGTAAATATCAAACTCCTCATAGACTTATAGACATGTGTACACTCACAAACGCATTAGTCCCTAACCTATAAGTCTTCAATACACCAAAATCACTAAGGGGCACTAGATGCACTTACAACTGGTGGGAATCTTTCATTATATAACTTGGCTTGTATATTCCAATGATGGGCTTCCTCAAAATGCCCTAGGTCTTCGTGAGGAAGCGAGTTGGATGCACACCCACTTAGTTCCTTTTGTGGAGCTTTCATACATTTATAGCTCTAGTGCATCCGTTGCATGGCAATCCCTACTCACTCACATTGATATCAATTAATGGGCATCTCCATAGCCCGTTGATACGCCTACTTGGTGTGAGACTATCTTCTCCTTTTTGTCTTCTCCACAACCACCATTCTATTCCACCTATAGTGCTATGTCCATGGCTCACGCTCATGTATTGCATGAAGATTGAAAAAGTTTGAGTACATCAAAAGTATGAAACAATTGCTTGGCTTGCCATCCGGGGTTGTGCATGATTTAAATATTTTGTGTGGTGAAGATGGAGCATAGCCAGACTATATGATTTTGTAGGGATAGCTTTCTTTGGCCATTTTATCTTGAGAAGACATGGTTGCTTAGTTAGTATGCTTGAAGTATTATTATTTTTATGTCAATATTAAACTTTTGTCTTGAATCTTATGGATCTGAATATTCTTGCCACAATAAAGAGAACTACATGGATAAATATGTTAGGTAGCATTCCACATCAAAAATTCGGTTTTATCATTTACCTACTCGAGGACGAGCAGGAATTAAGCTTCGGGATGCTGATACGTCTCCAACGTATCTATAATTTTTGATTGTTCCATGCTATTATATTATCAACCTTGGATGTTTTATATGCATTTATATGCTATTTTATATGATTTTTTGGACTAACTTATTAACCTAGAGCCCAGTGCCAGTTTCTGTTTTTTCCTTGTTTTAGAGTATCGCAGAAAAGGAAAATCGAACGGAGCCCAATTGACCTGAAACTTCACGGAACTTATTTTTGGATGGAAAGCAACCCGGAGACTTGGAGTGCACGTAAGGGAAGCAACGAGGAAGCCACGAGGCAGGGGGCGCGCCCTCCACCCTCGTGGGCCCCTCGTGGCCCCCTGACGTACTTCTTCCGCATATATATATATATATATATCTCCATATACCCTAAAACGACCGGGGAGCACAATAGATCAGCAGTTCCGCCACCAGAAGCCTCCATAGCCACCGAAACCAATCTAGACCCGTTCCGGCACCCTGCCGAAGGGGGCAATCCCTCTCCGGTGGCCATCTTCATCATCTTGGTGCTCTCCATGACGAGGATGGAGTAGTTCCTCCTCGGGGCTGAGGTTATGTACCAGTAGCTATGTGTTTGATCTCTCTCTCTCTCTCATGTTCTTGAGGTGATACGATCTTGATATATCGCGAGCTTTGCTATTATATTTGGATCCTATGATGTTTTCTCCCCCTCTACTCTCTTGTAATGGATTGAGTTTCCCCTTTGAAGTTATCTTATAGGATTGAGTCTTTAAAGATTTGAGAACACTTGATGTATGTCTTGCCGTGCGTATCTGTGGTGACAATGGGATATCACGTGATTCACTTGATGTATGTTTTGGTGATCAGCTTGCGGGTTCCGCCCATGAACCTATGCATAGGGGTTGGCTCACGTTTTCGTCGTGATTCTCCGATAGAAACCTTGGGGCACTCTTTGAGGTTCTATGTGTTGCTTGAATAGATGAATCTGAGATTGTGTGATGCATATCGTATAATCATACCCACGGATACTTGAGGTGACATTGGAGTATCTAGGTGACATTAGGGTTTTGGTTGATTTGTGTCTTAAGGTGTTATTCTAGTACGAACTCTAGGGCTGTTTGTGACACTTATAGGAATAGCCCAACGGATTGATTGGAAAGAATAACTTTGAGGTGGTTTCGTACCCTACCATAATCTCTTCGTTTGTTCTCCGCTATTAGTGACTTTGGAGTGACTCTTTGTTGCATGTTGAGGGATAGTTATGTGATCAAATTATGCTACTATTGTTGAGGGAACTTGCACTAGTGAAAGTATGAACGCTAGGCCTTGTTTCAACACATTGCATTACCGTTTACGCTCACTTTTATCATTCGTTACCTTGCTATTTTTATATTTTCAGATTACAAAAACTATTATCTACCATCCATATACCACTTGTATCATCATCTCTTCGCCGAACTAGTGCACCTATACAATTTGCCATTGTATTGGGTGTGTTGGGGACACAAGAGACTCTTTCTTATTTGGTTGCAGGGTTGCTTGAGAGAGACCATCTTCATCCTACGCCTCATACGGATTGATAAACCTTAGGTCATCCACTTGAGGGAAATTTGCTACTGTCCTACAAATCTCTGCACTTGGAGGCCCAACAACGTCTACAAGAAGAAGGTTGTGTAGTAAGCATCATAATGCCGAAAACAATCTGTGCGCCGGACTCATCGTCATTGAAGCCTGGTTCGGGGGCTACTGAGGGAGTCCTAGATTAGGGGGTCTCCGGACAGCCGGACTGTTGGACTATGAAGATACAAGATTGAAGACTTCGTCCCGTGTCCGGATGGGACTCTCCTTGGTGTGGAAGGCAAGCTAGGGAATACGGATATGTAGATCTCCTCCCTTGTAACCGACCTTGTGTAACCCTAGCCCCCTCCGGTGTCTATATAAACCGGAGGGTTTAGTCCGTAGGAAAACATACAATCATACCATAGGCTAGCTTCTAGGGTTTAGCCTCTACGATCTCGTGGTAGATCAACTCTTGTAATACTCATATCATCAAGAACAATCAAGCAGGATGTAGGGTATTACCTCCATCAAGAGGGCCCGAACCTGGGTAAACATCGTGTCCCCTTCCTCCTATTACCATCCGCCTTACACGCACAGTTCTGGACCCCCTACCCGAGGTCCGCCGGTTTGGACACCGTCACTCGTCTTCACCGGCTCCACCCTTGGTTATCTCATACCTTTACTTGTGCAAGCTAATTAGTGTTACTTCCCTTGCTTGCTTGTGTGCTTGTTGTTGTTGCATCATATAGGTTGCTCAACTAGTTGAGGTTCTAGACAACCTACTTTGATGCAAAGTTTAATTTGGTAAAGAAAAGCTAAAAATTATTAGTTGCCTATTCACCCCCTCTAGTCAACCATATTGATCCTTTCAATTGGTATCAGAGCCTCCTCTCTTTACTAAGGACTTTACCGTCCGAAGAGTATGGTTGATACCGTAGACGGTGTGGAGGAACACTCCGGTGTGAATCCGAACTCGTCTATGGGCGATGGGGAAACCTCGGTCTCTCGTGAGGAATTCAATGTGGCCTTGGAGACACTGAAAACCTCCATGACGACCGAGGTTGAAAGCATGTTTAGTAAATTAATTGAAGGGCTTAAACTATCCACCGCACCATTGAAAGTGAGTGATCCCACTGACAAGGTGACGGATGCTAACTCTGACAAGGGGGAAGCTAGTAGTGACAAGGCCCCTTCTTCTAGTGGTAAAAATGACACCGACATCTTTGCCCATGTGGAACCACCACTTGTTTATGGTGGACCGCTTCCTTCCACTCATTTGAATCATGCCGGTCCTCCCCCTAAGATTGTGAAAAATGGGGACTTTGATTCTTGGGTTTATCGCTTTAAGCGTCATTTAAATCATGTGAACACTAATCTTTGGAGAATCATTGAAGAAGGTTTCTATCCGCATGACCCAAGCAACTTCATGCTACCTCTTTTAGCACTGCGTTGGTTTTCCCCGAAGAGGAAGGGATGATGCAGCAAAGTAATGTAAGTATTTCCCTTAGTTTTTCAGAACCAAGGTATCAATCCAGTAGGAGGCTACGCGCGAGTCCCTCGTCCCAGCACAAAACAAATAAATCCTCGCAACCAACACAAATAGGGGTTGTCAATCCCTATAGGCCCACTTACGAGAGTGAGATCTGATAGATATGATAAGATAATATTTTTGGTATTTTTATGATAAAGATGCAAAGTAAAATAAAGGCAAACTAAATAGAAAAGTAAATAACTAAGTAGTAGGAGATTGATATGATAAAGATAGACCCCGGGGCCATAGGTTTCACAAGTGGCTTCTCTCGAGAGCATAAGTATTCTACGGTGGGTGAACAAATTACTGTTGAGCAATCGACAGAATTGAGCATATTATGAGAATATCTAGGTATGATCATGTATATAGGCATCACGTCCGAGACAGGTAGACCGACTCCTGCCTGCATCTACTACTATTACTCCACTCATCGACCGCTATCCAGCATGCATCTAGAGTATTAAGTTAAAAATAGAGTAACGCCTTAAGCAAGATGACATGATGTAGAGGGATAGACTCATGCAATATGAAGAAAACCCCATCTTGTTATCCTCGATGGCAACAATACAATACGTGCCTTGCTGCCCTTACTGTCACCGGGAAAGGACACCGCAAGATTGAACCCAAGGCTAAGCACTTCTCCCATTGCAAGAAAGATCAATCTAGTAGGCCAAACCAAACTGATAATTCGAAGATACTTGCAAAGATAACCAATCATACATAAAAGAATTTAGAGAAGATTCAAATATTATTCATAGATAGACTTGATCATAAACCCACAATTCATCGGTCTCAACAAACACACCGCAAAAAGAAGATTACATCGAATAGATCTCCACAAGAGAGGGGAAGAACATTGTATTGAGATCCAAAAAGAGATAAGAAGCCATCTAGCTACTAACTATGGACCCGTAGGTCTGAAGTAAACTTCTCACACTTCATCGGAGAGGCTATGGTGTTGATGTAGAAGCCCTCCGTGATCGATGCCCCCTCCGGTGGAGCTCCGGAACAGGCCCCAAGATGGGATCTCGTGGATACAGAAATTTACGGCGGTGGAATTAGGGTTTTGGCTCCTGTTCTGATCGTTTGGGGGTACGTGGATATATATAGAGGAAGAAGTACGTCAGTGGAGCAACAGGGGCCCCACGAGGGTGGAGGGCGCGCCTGGGGGGGGGGGGTAGGCGCGCCCCCTACCTCATGGGCTCATGTTATCTGGCTTGACGTAGGGTCCAAGTCTCCTGAGTTTTATTCGGTGAGAAAATCATGTCCCCAAAGGTTTCATTCCGTTTGGACTCCGTTTGATATTCCTTTTCTTCGAAATCCTAAAACAGGAAAAAAACAGCAATTCTGGGCTGGGCCTCCGGTTAATAGGTTAGTCCCAAAAATAATATAAAAGTGGATAATAAAGCCCAATAACGTCCAAAACAGTAGATAATATAGCATGGAGCAATCAAAAATTATAGATACATTGGAGACGTATCAAGCATCCCCAAGCTTAATTCCTGCTCATCCTCGAGTAGGTAAATGATAAAAACAGAATTTTTGATGCGGAGTGCTACTTGGACTAATTTTAATGTAATACTTCTTAATTGTGGTATGAATATTCAGATATGAAAGATTCATGACAAAAGTTCATATTGACATAAAAATGATAATACTTCAAGCATACTAACTAAGCAATTATGTCTTCTAAAAATAACATGGCCAAAGAAAGTTCATCCCTACAAAATCATATGGTTTAGTCATGTTTCATTTTCGTCACACAAGAATGCTATCATCATGCACAACCCCGATGACAAGCCAAGCAATTGTTTCATACTTTAGTAATCTCAAACCTATAAACTTTCACGCAATATATGAGCGCGAGCCATGGACATAGCACTATAGGTGGAATAGAATATAATGAGGGGGGTTATGTGGAGAAGACAAAAAATGAGAAAGTCTCACATGAACAAGGCTAATCAATGGGCTATGGAGATGCCCACCGATTGATGTTAATGCAAGGAGTAGGGATTTCCATGCAACGGATGCACTAGAGCTATAAATGTATGAAAGCTCAACAAAAGAAACTAGTGGGTGTGCATCCAACTTGCTTGCTCACGAAGACCTAGGGCACTTGAGGAGGCCCATTGTTGGAATATACAAGCCAAGTTCTATAATGAAAAATTCCCACTAGTATATGAAAGTGATAACATGAGAGACTCTCTACTATGAAGATCATGGTGCTACTTTGAAGCACAAGTGTGGCAAAGGATAGTAACATTGTCCCTTCTCTCTTTTTCTGTCATTTTTTTTCTTTTTTGGGCCTTTTTTATGGCCTTTCTTTTTTTTATTCCTCACTTGGGACAATGCTCTAGAAAATTATGATCATCACACTTCTATTTATTTACAACTCTATGATTACAACTCGATATTAGAACAAAAGATGACTCTATATGAATGCCTCCGGTGGTGTACCGGGATATGCAATGAACCAAGAGTGACATGTATGAAATAATTATGAATGGTGGCTTTGCCACAAATACTATGTCAACTACATGATCATGCTAAGCAATGTGACAATGATGAATGTGTCATGATGAACGGAATGATGGAAAGTTGCATGGCAATATATCTCAGAATGGCTATGGAAATGCCATAATAGGTAGGTATGGTGGCTGTTTTGAGGAAGATATAAGGAGGTTTATGTGTGAAAGAGCGTATCATATCACGGGGTTTGGATGCACCGGCGAAGTTTGCGCCAACTCTCAATGTGAGAAAGGGCAATGCACGGTACCGAAGAGATTAGCAAGGATGGAAGGGTGAGAGTGCGTATAATCCATGGACTCAACATTAGTCATAAAGAACTCACATATTTATTGCAAAAATCTACAAGTCATCAAAAACCTCAGTACTACGCGCATGCTCCTAGGGGGATAGATTGGTAGGAAAAGACCATCGCTCATCCCCGACCGCCACTCATAAGGAAGACAATCAAATAACTCCTCATGTTTCAAATTTGTTGCATAACGTTTACCATACGTGCATGCTATGGGACTTGCAAACTTCAACACAAGTATTTCTCAATTTCAAGACTACTCAACTAGCACGACTTTGATATTATTACCTCCATGTCTCAAAACAATCATCAAGCATCAAACTTCTCTTAGTATTCAACACACTCATAAGAAAGTTTTATTATTAATCTTGCATACCAAGCATATTAGGATTTTAAGCGAATTACCATGCTATTAATACTCTCAAAATAATCTAAGTGAAGCATGAGAGATCAATAGTTTCTATAAACAAATCCACCACCGTGCTCTAAAAGATATAAGTGAAGCACTAGAGCAAAATTATATAACTCAAAAGATATAAGCGAAGCACATAGAGTATTCTAACAAATTCCAAATCATGTATGGCTCTCCCAAAAGGTGTGTACAGCAAGGATGATTGTGGTAAACTAATAAACAAAGACTCAAATCATACAAGACGCTCCAAGCAGAACACATATCATGTGGTAAATAAAAATATAGCTCCTAGTAAAGTTACCGATAGAAGTAGACGAAAGAGGGGATGCCTTCCGGGGCATCCCCAAGCTTTGGCTTTTAAGTGTCCTTAGATTATCTTGGAGGTTCCATGGGCATCCCCAAGCTTAGGCTCTTGCTACTCCTTGTTCCATAATCCATCAAATCTTTACCCAAAACTTGAAAACTTCACAACACAAAACTTAAAGTAGAAAACTCGTGAGCTCCGTTAGCGAAAGAAAACAAACGACCACTTCAAGGTACTGTAATGAACTCATTCTTTATTTATATGGGTGTTATACCTACTTTATTCCAACTTCTCTATGGTTCATAAACTATTTTACTAGCCATAAATTCATCAAAATAAGCAAACAACACACGCAAAACAGAATCTGTCAAAAACAGAACAGTATGTAGTAATGTGTAGCTAGCGCAAGACCTGGAACCCCAAAAATTCTAAAATAAATTGCTGGACGTGAAGAATTTATATATTAATCATATGAAAAAAGATTTAACTAAATAGCACTTTCCAAATAAAAATGACAGCAGTTCTTGTGAGCGCTAAAGTTTCTGTTTTTTACAGCAAGTTCAACAAGACTTTCCCCAAGTCTTCCCAACGGTTCTACTTGGCACAAACACTAATTAAACAAAAAAACACAACCAAAACAGAGGCTAAATAAATTATTTATTAAATAACAGCAAGGAATAATATTGGGTTGTCTCCCAACAAGCGCTTTTCTTTAAAGCCTTATAGCTAGGCATTGATAATTTTAATGATGCTCACATGAAAGACAAGAATTGAAGCACAAAAGGAGCATCATAAAGCATGTGAAAAACACATCTAAGTCTAACATACTTCCTGTGCATAGGCATCTTATAGGCAAACAAATTATCAAGGCAAGCAAAAACTAGCATATGCAAGGAAACGGAAAGAAACAATATCAATCTCAACATAACGAGAGGTAATTTAGTAACATGAAAATTTCTACCGCCATATTTTCCTCTCTCGTAATAATTACATGTAGGGTCATAAGCGAATTCAAAAATATAGCTATCACATAAAATATTCTCAACATGATCCACATGCATGCAAAGTTGACACTCTTCCGAAATAGTGGGATCAACATTAACTAAAGTCATGACCTGTCCAAACCCACTTTTATCAAAAACTTCATGAGATTGAACATTCTCCAAATATGTGGGATCTAAAGTTGACATTCTTCCAATCCCACTTTCAATATTATTGCAAACATTATAATCAATCTCATATTCATCATGGGGTTTAAATAAATTTTCAAGATCAAAAGAAGAATCACCCCAATCATGATCATTGCAACAAGTAGAGGACATAGCAAAACTAGCATCCCCAAGCTTAGGGTTTTGCATATTATTAGCACAATTGACATTAATAGATTTTATAATAGCATCATTGCAATCATGCTTTTTATTCAAAGATCTATCATGAATTACTTCATAAAATACTTCATCGCAATTTTCAGATTCACGAATTTCGAGCAAAACTTCATAAAGATAATCTAGTGCACAAAATTCACTAGCAATTGGTTCATCATAATTGGATCTCTTAAAAAGATTAGCAAGCGGATGAGGATCCAGAGATCTTTAGGTTCTCTGTTTAGTAATAAATAAACAACTATTCCAACCATATGAGCAAACAAGAAACGGGCAAAAGAGGCAAAAGGGAAAGAGAGGTAGGATAGAGAGAGAGGGCGAATAAAACAACAAGGGTGAAGTGGGGGAGAGGAAAATGAGAGGCAAATGGCAAATAATTTAATGCGGGAGATAAGGATATGTGATGGGTACTTGGTATGTTGACTTTTGCGTAGACCTCCCCGGCAACGGTGCCAGAAATCCTTCTTGCTACCTCTTTTAACACTACGTTGGTTTTCCCCGAAGAGGAAGGGATGATGCAGCAAAGTAACGTAAGTATTTCCCTCAGTTTTTGAGAACCAAGGTATCAATCCAGTAGGAGGCTACGCGCGAGTCCCTCGTACCTGCACAAAACAAATAAATCCTTGCAACCGACGCAAATAGGGGTTGTTAATCCCTATCTGGCCACTTACGAGAGTGAGATTTGATAAATATGATAAGATAATATTTTTGGTATTTTTATGATAAAGATGCAAAGTAAAATAACGGCAAAGTAAATAGCAAAGTAAATGACTAAGTAGTAGGAGATTGATATGATAAAGATAGACCCGGGGGCCATAGGTTTCACTAGTGGCTTCTCTCAAGAGCATAAGTATTCAACGGTGGGTGAACAAATTACTGTTGAGCAGTTGACAAAATTGAGCATAGTTATGAGAATATCTATGTATGATCATGTATATGTTGGGGAACGTAGTAATTTCAAAAAATTTCCTACGCACACGCAAGATCATGGTGATGCATAGCAACGAGAGGGGAGAGAGTTGTCTACGTACCCTCGTAGACCGAAGCGGAAGCGTTGACGCAACGTAGAGGAAGCAGTCGTACGTCTTCCCGGTCCAACTGATCCAAGCACCGTTACTCCGGCACCTCCGAGTTCTTGACACACGTACAACTCGATGACGCACCCCAGGCTCCGATCTAGCAAAGCTTCGGGGAGGAGTTTTGTTAGCATGACAGCATGGTGACGATCTTGATGTTTAACCATCGCAGGGCTTCGCCTAAGCACCGCTACAATATGATCGAGGTGTAATATCATGGAGGGGGGCACCGCACACGGCTAAGGAACGATCACGAAGATCAACTTGTGTGTCCAAGGGTGCCCCCTGCCCCTGTATATAAAGGAGCCAAGGGGAGGGGGCGGCCGGCCAAGGAGGGGCGCGCCAGGGGGGAGTCCTACTCCCACAGGGAGTAGGACTCCCTTCTTTCCTAGTTGGAGAAGGAGAAGGGGGGAAAGAGGAGGAAGAGGGGAAGGAAAGGGGGGGGGGCGCCACCCCCCTTCCCTTGTCCTATTCGGACTAGGAAGGGGAGGGGCGCGTGGCCACCTCCTGCCTCCTTCTCTCTTCTCCCTCAAGGCCCATGTAGGCCCAATAACCCCCCGGGGGGTTCCGGTAACCCCCCAGTACTCCGGTAAAATGCCGATTTCACCCGGAACGATTCCAATATCCAAATATAGGCTTCCAATATACCGATCTTTATGTCTCGACCATTTCGAGACTCCTCGTCATGTCTGTGATCACATCTGGGACTCCGAACAACCTTCGGTACATCAAAATACATAAACTCATAATGAAACTGTCATCGTAACTTTAAGCGTGCGGACCCTACGGTTTGAGAACAATGTAGACATGACCGAGACACGTCTCCGGTCAATAACCAATAGCGGGACCTGGATGCCCATATTGGCTCCTACATATTCTACGAAGATCTTTATCGGTCAGACCGCATAGCTACATACGTTGTTCCCTTTGTCATCGGTATGTTACTTGCCCGAGATTCGATCGTCGGTATCCAATACCTAGTTCAATCTCGTTACCGGCAAGTCTCTTTACTCGTTCCGTAATACATCATCTTGCAACTAACTCATTAGTTGCATTGCTTGCAAGGCTTAAGTGATGTGCATTACCGAGAGGGCCCAGAGATACCTCTCCGACATTCGGAGTGACAAATCCTAATCTTGAAATATGCCAACCCAACATGTACCTTTGGAGACACCTGTAGAGCTCCTTTATAATCACCCAGTTACGTTGTGACGTTTGGTAGCACATAAAGTGTTCCTCCGGCAAACGGGAGTTGCATAATCTCATAGTCATAGGAACATGTATAAGTCATGAAGAAAGCAATAGCAACATACTAAACGATCGGGTGCTAAGCTAATTGAATGGGTCATGTTAATCAGATCATTCAACTAATGATGTGATCCCGTTAATGAAATAACAACTCTTTGTCCATGGTTAGGAAACATAACCATATTTGATTAACGAGCTACTCAAGTAGAGGCATACTAGTGACACTCTGTTTGTCTATGTATTCACACATGTATTATGTTTTCGGTTAATACAATTCTAGCATGAATAATAAACATTTATCATGATATAAGGAAATAAATAATAACTTTATTATTGCCTCTAGGGCATATTTCCTTCAGTCTCCCACTTGCACTAGAGTCAATAATCTAGTTCACATCACCATGTGATTTAACAGCAATAGTTCACATCTTTATGTGATTGGTTCACATCTCCATGTGACTAACACCCAAAAGGGTTTACTAGAATCAATAATCTAGTTCACATCGCTATGTGATTAAGACCCAAAAAGTGATCATGTTTTGCTTGTGAGAGAAGTTTAGTCAATGGGTCTCCACATTCAGATCCGCATGTATTTTGCAAATTTCTATGTCAACAATGCTCTGCATGGAGCTACTCTAGCTAATTGCTCCCACTTTCAATATGTATCCAGATTGAGACTTAGAGTCATCTGGATCAGTGTCAAAACTTGCATCGACGTAACCCTTTATGATGAACCTTTTGTCACCAACATAATCGAGAAATATATCCTTATTCCACTAAGGATAATTTTGACCGCTGTCCAGTGATCTACTCCTAGATCACTATTGTACTCCCTTGCTAAATACAGTGTAGGGTATACAATAGTTCTGGTACACAGCATGACATACTTTAAAGAACCTATGGCTGAGGCATAGGGAATGACTTTCATTCTCTTTCTATCTTCTGCCGTGGTCGGGCTTTGAGTCTTACTCAACTTCACACCTTGTAACACAGGTAAGAAACTTTTTCTTCGACTGTTCCATTTTGAACTACATCAAAATCTTGTCAAGGTATGTACTCATTGAAAAAACTTATCAAGCGTCTTGATCTATCTCTATAGATCTTGTTACTCAATATGTAAGCAGCTTCACCGAAGTCTTTCTTTGAAAAACTCCTTTCAAACACTCCTTTATGCTTTACAGAATAATTCTACATTATTTCCGATCAACAATATGTCATTCACATATACTTATCAGAAATGTTGTAGTGCTCCCACTCACTTTCTTGTAAATACAGGCTTCACCGCAAGTCTGTATAAAACTATATGCTTTGATCAACTTATCAAAGCGTGTATTCCAACTCCGAGACGCTTACACCAGTCCATAAATGGATCGCTGGAGCTTGCATATTTTTTTAGCACCTTTAGGATTGACAAAACCATCTTGTTGCATCACATACAACTCTTCTTTAATAAATCCATTAAGGAATGCAGTTTTTTTATCCATTTGCCAGATTTCAGAAAATGCGGCAATTACTAACATGTTTCGGACAGACTCTAGCATAGATACGAGTGAGAAACTCTCATCATAGTCAACACCTTGAACTTGTCGAAAACCTTTTGCGACAATTCTAGCTTTGTAGATGGTAACACTACTATCAGCGTCTGTCTTCCTCTTGAAGATCCATTTATTCTCAATTGCTTGCTGATCATCGGGCAAGTCAACCAAAGTCCAAACTTTGTTCTCATACATGGATCATATCTCAGATTTCATGGCCTCAAACCATTTTGCGGAATCTGGGCTCATCATCGCTTCCTCATAGTTTGCAAGTTCGTCATGGTCTAGTAACATGACTTCCAGAATAGGATTACTGTACCACTCTGGTGCGGATCTCACCCTGGTTTACCTACGAGATTCGGTAGTAACTTGATCTGAAGTTACATGATCATCATCATTAGCTTCCTCACTAATTGGTGTAGTAGTCACAAGAACAGATTTTTGTGATGAACTACTTTCCAATAAGGGAGAAGGTACAATTACCTTATCAAGTTTTCTACTTTCCTCCCACTCACTTCTTTCGAGAGAAACTCCTTCTCTGGAAAGGATCCATTCTTAGCAACGAACTTGCCTTCGGATCTGTGATAGAAGGTGTACCCAACAGTTTCCTTTGGGTATCCTATGAAGACACACTTATCCGATTTGGGTTTGAGCTTATCAGGTTGAAACTTTTTCACATAAGCATTGCAACCTCAAACTTTTAAGAAACGACAACTTAGGTTTCTTGCCAAACCATAGTTCACACGGTGTCGTCTCAACGGATTTAGATGGTGCCCTATTTAACGTGAATGCAGCTGTCTCCAATGCATAACCCCGAAACGATAGTGGTAGATCGGTAAGAGACATGATAGATCGCACTATATCTAATAAAGTACGGTTATGACGTTCGGACACACCATTACACTATGGTGTTCCAGGTGGCGTGAGTAGTGAAACTATTTCACATTGTTTTAGTTGAAGGCCAAACTCGTAACTCAAATATTTTACCTCTGCGATCATATCGTAGAAACTTTTATTTTCTTGTCACGATGATTTTCCACTTCACTCTAAAATTCTTTGAACTGTTCAAATGTTTCAGACTTATGTTTCATCAAGTAGATATCCCCATATCTGCTCAAATCATTTGTGAAGGTCAGAAAATAATGATACCTGCTGCAAGCCTTAATATTCATCAAACCACATACATCAGTATGTATGATTTCCAACAAATCTGGTGCTTGCTTCATTGTTCCGGAGAACGGCATTTTAGTCATCTTGCCCATAAGGGATGGTTCGCAAGCATCAAGTGATTCATAATCAAGTGACTCCAAAAGCCCATCAGCATGGAGTTTCTTCATGCGCTTTACACCAATATGACTTAAACGGCAGTGCCACAAATAAGTTGCACTATCATTATTAACTTTGCATCTTTTGGTTTCAATATTATGAATATGTGTGTCACTATGATCGAGATCCAACGAACTTGTTTCATTGGGTGTATGACCATCGAAGGTTTTATTCATGTAAACAAAACAACAATTATTCTCTGACTTTAATGAATAACCGTATTGCAATAAACATGATCAAATCCTATTCATGCTCAACGCAAAAACCAAATAACACTTATTTAGGTTCAACACTAATCCCGAAAGTATAGGGGAGTGTGCGATGATGATCATATCAATCTTGGAACTACTTCCAACACACATCGTCACTTCACCCTTAACTAGTCTCTGTTTATTCTGCAACTCCTGTTTCGAGTTACTACTCTTAGCAACTGATCCAGTATCAAATACTGAGGGGTTGCTATAAACACTAGTAAAGTACACATCAATAACATGTATACCAAATATACTTTTGTTCACTTTGCCATCCTTCTTATCCGCCAATCACTTGGGGTAGTTCCGCTTCCAGTGACTTGTCCCTTTGCAGTAGAAGCACTTTAGTCTCAGGCTTAGGACCAGACTTGGGCTTCTTCACATGAGCAGCAACTTGCTTGCTGTTTTTCTTGAAGTTCCCCTTTTTCCCTTTGCCCTTTTCTTGAAACTAGTGATCTTGTCAACCATCAACACTTGATGCTCTTTCTTGATTTCTACCTTCATCGATTTCATCATCATGAAAAGCTTGGGATTCGTTTTCGTCATCCCTTGCATACTATAGTTCATCATGAAGTTCTACTAACTTGGTGATGGTGACTAGAGAATTCTGTCAATCACTATCTTATCTGGAAGATTAACTCCCACTTGATTCAAGCGATTGTAGTACCCAGACAATCTGAGCACATGCTCATTAGTTGAGCGATTCTCCTCCATCTTTTAGATATAGAACTTGTTGGAGACTTCATATCTCTCAGCTCGGGTATTTGCTTGAAATATTAACTTCAACTCCTGGAACATCTCATATGGTCCATGACGTTCAAAACATCTTTGAAGTCCCGATTCTAAGACGTTAAGCATGGTGCACTAAACTATCAAGTAGTCATCATATTTAGCTAGCCAAACGTTCATAACGTCAGCATCTGCTCCTGCAATAGGTCTGTCACCTAGCGGTGCATCAAGGACATAATTCCTCTGTGCAGCAATGAGGATAAACCTAAGATCACGGATCCAATCCGCATCATTGCTACTTACATCTTTCAACACAATTTTCTCTAGGAACATATCAAAATAAACATAGGGAAGCAACAACGCGAGCTATTGATCTACAACATAATTTGCAAAAAACTACCAGGACTAAGTTCATGATAAATTTAAGTTCAATTAATCATATTACTTAAGAACTCCCACTTAGATAGACATCCCTCTAATCCTCTAAGTGATCACGTGATCCAAATCAACTAAACCATAACCGATCATCACGTGAAATGGATTAGTTTTCAATGGTGAACATCATTATGTTGATCATATCTACTATATGATTCACGCTCGACCTTTCGGTCTCCGTGTTCCGAGGCCATATTTGCATATGCTTGGCTCGCCAAGTTTAACCTGAGTATTTTGCGTGTGTAAAACTGGCTTGCACCCATTGTTGATGGACGTAGAGCTTATCACACCCGATCATCACGTGGTGTCTGGGCACGACGAACTTTGGCAACGGTGCATACTCAGGGAGAACACTTCTTGATAATTTAGTGAGAGATCATCTTATAATGCTACCGTCAATCAAAGCAAGATAAGATGCATAAAAGATAAACATCACATGCAATCAATATAAGTGATATGATATGGCCATCATCATCTTGTTCTTGTGATGTCCATCTCCGAAGCACCGTCATGATCACCATCATCACCGGCGCGACACCTTGATCTCCATCTTAGCATTGTTTTCATCTCGCCAATCTTATGCTTCTACGACTATCGCTACCGCTTAGTGATAAAGTAAAGCATTACAGGGCGATTGCATTGCATACAATAAAGCGACAACCATATGGCTCCTGCCAGTTGCCGATAACTTAGTTACAAAACATGATCATCTCATACAATAAAATTTAGCATCATGTCTTGACCATATCACATCACAACATGCCCTGCAAAAACAAGTTAGACGCCCTCTACTTTGTTTCTTGCAAGTTTTACGTGGCTGCTACGGGCTTAAGCAAGAACCAATCTTACCTACGCATCAAAACCACAACGATAGTTTGTCAAGTTGATGCCATTTTAACCTTCGCAAGGACCAGGCGTAGCCACACTCGGTTCAACTAAAGTTGGAGAAACTGACACCCGCCAGCCACCTGTGTGCAAAGCACGGCGGTAGAACCAGTCTCGCGTAAGCGTACGCGTAATGTCGGTCCGGGCCGCTTCATCCAACAATACCGCTGAACCAAAGTATGACATGCTGGTAGGCAGTATGACTTATATCACCCACAACTCACTTGTGTTCTACTCGTGCATATAACATCAAACCATAAAACCTAGGCTCGGATGCCACTGTTGGGGAACGTAGTAATTTCAAAAAATTTCCTACGCACACGCAAGATCATGGTGATGCATAGCAATGAGAGGGGAGAGTGTTGTCTACGTACCCTCGTAGACCGAAGCGGAAGCGTTGACGCAACATAGAGGAAGTAGTCGTACGTCTTCCCGGTCCAACCGATCCAAGCACCGTTACTCCGGCACCTCCGAGTTCTTGACACATGTACAGCTCGATGACGCACCCCGGGTTCCAATCCAGCAAAGCTTCGGGGAGGAGTTTTGTCAGCACGACGGCGTGGTGACGATCTTGATGTTTAACCGTCGCAGGGCTTCGCCTAAGCACCGCTACAATATGATCGAGGTGTAATATCGTGGAGGGGGGCACCGCACACGGCTAAGGAACGTTCACGAAGATCAACTTGTGTGTCCTAGGGTGCCCCCTGCCCCCGTATATAAAGGAGCCAAGGGGAGGGGGCGGCCGGCCAAAGAGGGGCGCGCCAGGGGGGAGTCCTACTCCCACCGGGAGTAGGACTCCCTTCTTTCCTAGTTAGAGAAGGAGAAGGGGGGAAAGAGGAGGAAGAGGGGAAGGAAAGGGGGGGGGGGGCGCCGCCCCCCTTCCCTTATCCTATTCGGACTAGGAAGGGGAGGGGCGCGCGGCCACCTCCTTCCTCCTTCTCTCTTCTCGCTCAAGGCCCATGTAGGCCCAATAACCCCCCGGGGGGTTCCGGTAACCCCCCGGTACTCCGGTGAAATGCCGATTTCACCCGGAACGATTCCGATGTCCAAATATAGGCTTCCGATATATCGATCTTTATGTCTCGACCATTTCGAGACTCCTCGTCATGTCCGTGATCACATCCAGGACTCCGAACAACCTTCGGTACATCAAAATACATAAACTCATAATGAAACTGTCATCGTAACTTTAAGCGTGCGGACCCTACGGTTCGAGAACAATGGAGACATGACCGAGACACGTCTCCGGTCAATAACCAATAGCGGGACCTGGATGCCCATATTGGCTCCTACATATTCTACGAAGATCTTTATCGGTCAGACCGCATAGCAACATACGTTGTTCCCTTTGTCATCGGTGTGTTACTTGCCCGAGATTCGATCGTCGGTATCCAATACCTAGTTCTATCTCATTACCGACAAGTCTCTTTACTCGTTCCGTAATACATCATCTTGCAACTAACTCATTAGTTGCATTGCTTGCAAGGCTTAAGTGATGTGCATTACCGAGAGGGCCCAGAGATACCTCTCCGACATTCGGAGTGACAAATCCTAATCTCGAAATACGCCAACCCAACATGTACCTTCGGAGACACCTGTAGAGCTCCTTTATAATCACCCAGTTACGTTGTGACGTTTGGTAGCACACAAAGTGTTCCTCCGGCAAACGGGAGTTGCATAATCTCATAGTCATAGGAACATGTATAAGTCATGAAGAAAGCAATAGAAACATACTAAACGATGAGGTGCTAAGCTAATGGAATGGGTCATGTCAATCAGATCATTCAACTAATGATGTGATCCCGTTAATCAAATAACAACTCTTTGTCCATGGTTAGGAAACATAACCATATTTGATTAACGAGCTACTCAAGTAGAGGCATACTAGTGACACTCTGTTTGTCTATGTATTCACACATGTATTATGTTTCCGGTTAATACAATTCTAGCATGAATAATAAACATTTATCATGATATAAGGAAATAAATAATAACTTTATTATTGCCTCTAGGGCATATTTCCTTCAGTCTCCCACTTGCACTAGAGTCAATAATCTAGTTCACATCGCCATGTGATTTAACAGCAATAGTTCACATCTCCATGTGACTAATACCCAAAAGGGTTTACTAGATTCAATAATCTAGTTCACATCGCTATGTGATTAAGACCCAAAAAGTGATCATGTTTTGCTTGTGAGAGAAGTTTAGTCAATGGGTCTGCCACATTCAGATCCGCATGTATTTTGCAAATTTCTGTGTCAACAATGCTCTGCATGGAGCTACTCTAGCTAATTGCTCCCACTTTCAATATGTATCCAGATTGAGACTTAGAGTCATCTGGATCAGTGTCAAAACTTGCATCGACGTAACCCTTTATGACGAACCTTTTGTCACCAACATAATCGAGAAATATATCCTTATTCCACTAAGGATAATTTTGACCGCTGTCCAGTGATCTACTCCTAGATCACTATTGTACTCCCTTGCTAAATACAGTGTAGGGTATACAATAGTTCTGGTACACAGCATGACATACTTTATAGAACCTATGGCTGAGGCATAGGGAATGACTTTCATTCTCTTTCTATCTTCTGCCGTGGTCGGGCTTTGAGTCTTACTCAACTTCACACCTTGTAACACATGCAAGAAACTTTTTCTTTGACTGTTCCATTTTGAACTACATCAAAATCTTGTCAAGGTATGTACTCATTGAAAAAACTTATCAAGCGTCTTGATCTATCTCTGTAGATCTTGTTACTCAATATGTAAGCAGCTTCACCGAAGTCTTTCTTTGAAAAACTCCTTTCAAACACTCCTTTATGCTTTACAGAATAATTCTACATTATTTCCGATCAACAATATGTCATTGACATATACTTATCAGAAATGCTGTAGTGCTCCCACTCACTTTCTTGTAAATACAGGCTTCACCGCAAGTCTGTATAAAACTATATGCTTTGATCAACTTATCAAAGCGTGTATTCCAACTCCGAGACGCTTACACCAGTCCATAAATGGATCGCCGGAGCTTGCATATTTTGTTAGCACCTTTAGGATTGACAAAACCATCTTGTTGCATCACATACAACTCTTCTTTAATAAATCCATTAAGGAATGCAGTTTTTTTATCCATATGCCAGATTTCAGAAAATGCGGCAATTACTAACATGTTTCGGACAGACTCTAGCATAGATACGAGTGAGAAACTCTCATCATAGTCAACACCTTGAACTTGTCGAAAACCTTTTGCGACAATTCTAGCTTTGTAGATGGTAACACTACTATCAGCGTCTGTCTTCCTCTTGAAGATCCATTTATTCTCAATTGCTTGCTGATCATCGGGCAAGTCAACCAAAGTCCAAACTTTGTTCTCATACATGGATCATATCTCAGATTTCATGGCCTCAAACCATTTCGCGGAATCTGGGCTCATCATCGCTTCCTCATAGTTTGCAAGTTCGTCATGGTCTAGTAACATGACTTCCAGAACAGGATTATTGTACCACTCTGGTGCGGATCTCACTCTGGTTTACCTACGAGATTCGGTAGTAACTTGATCTGAAGTTACATGATCATCATCATTAGCTTCCTCACTAATTGGTGTAGTAGTCACAAGAACAGATTTTTGTGATGAACTACTTTCCAATAAGGGAGAAGGAACAATTACCTTATCAAGTTTTCTACTTTCCTCCCACTCACTTCTTTCGAGAGAAACTCCTTCTCTGGAAAGGATCCATTCTTAGCAACGAATGTCTTGCCTTCGGATCTGTGATAGAAGGTGTACCCAACAGTTTCCTTTGGGTATCCTATGAAGACGCACTTCTCCAATTTGGGCTTGAGCTTATCAAGTTGAAACTTTTTCACATAAGCATTGCAACCTCAAACTTTAAAGAAACGACAGCTTAGGTTTCTTGCCAAACCATAGTTCACACGGTGTCATCTCAACGGATTTAGATGGTGCCCTATTTAACGTGAATGCAGCTGTCTCCAATGCATAACCCCAAAACGATAGTGGTAGATCGGTAAGAGACATCATAGATCGCACTATATCTAATAAAGTATGGTTATGACGTTCGGACACACCATTACCTCTCCGACATTCGGAGTGACAAATCCTAGTCTCGAAATACGCCAACCCAACATGTACCTTTGGAGACACCTGTAGAGCTCCTTTATAATCACCCAGTTACGTTGTGACGTTTGGTAGCACACAAAGTGTTCCTCCGGCAAACGGGAGTTGCATAATCTCATAGTCATAGGAACATGTATAAGTCATGAAGAAAGCAATAGAAACATACTAAACGATGAGGTGCTAAGCTAATGGAATGGGTCATGTCAATCAGATCATTCAATTAATGATGTGATCCCGTTAATCAAATAACAACTCTTTGTCCATGGTTAGGAAACATAACCATCTTTGATTAATGAGCTAGTCAAGTAGAGGCATACTAGTGACACTCTGTTTGTCTATGTATTCACACATGTATTATGTTTCCGGTTAATACAATTCTAGCATGAATAATAAACATTTATCATGATATAAGGAAATAAATAATAACTTTATTATTGCCTCTAGGGCATATTTCCTTCAGTATATAGGCATCACGTCCGAGACAAGTAGACCGACTCCTGCCTGCATCTACTACTATTACTCCACTCATCGACCGCTATCCAGCATGCATCTGGAGTATTAAGTTAAAAACAGAGTAACGCCTTAAGCAAGATTACATGATGTAGAGGGATAGACTCATGCAATATGAAGAAAACCCCATCTTGTTATCCTCGATGGCAACAATACAATACGTGCCTTGCTGTCCTTACTGTCACCGGGAAAGGACACCGCAAGATTGAACCCAAATCTAAGCACTTCTCCCATTGCAAGAAAGATCAATCTAGTAGGCCAAACCAAGCTGATAATTCGAAAAGACTTGCAAAGATAACCAATCATACATAAAAGAATTCAGAGAAGATTCAAATATTATTCATAGATAGACTTTATCATAAACCCACAATTCATCGATCTCAACAAACACACCGCAAAAAGAAGATTACATCGAATAGATCTCCACAAGAGAGGGGGAGTACATTGTATTGAGATCCAAAAGGAGAGAAGAAGCCATCTAGCTACTAACTATGGACCCGTAGGTCTGAAGTAAACTACTCACACTTCCTCGAAGAGGCCATGGTGTTGATGTAGAAGCCCTCCGTGATCGATGCCCCCTCCGACGGAGCTCCGAAACAGGCCCTAAGATGGGATCTCATGGATACAGAAAGTTACGGCGGTGGAATTAGGGTTTTGGCTCCTGTTCTGATCGTTTGGGGGTACATGGATATATATATATATATATATATATATATATATATATATATATAGGAGGAAGAAGTATGTCGGTGGAGCAACAGGGGCCCCACGAGGGTGGAGGGCGCGCCTGGGGGCGGGAGGAGGGGGGGGGGTAGGCGCGCCCCCTACCTCGTGGGCTCCTATTAGATGGCTTGATGTAGGGTCCAAGTTTCCTGAGTTGTATTCGGTGAGAAAATCATGTTCCCGAAGGTTTCATTCTGTTTGGACACCGTTTGATATTCCTTTTCTTCGAAATCCTAAAACAGGCAAAAACAGCAATTCTGGGCTTGGCCTCCGGTTAATAGGTTAGTCTCAAAAATAATATAAAAGTGGATAATAAAGCCCAATAATGTCCAAAACAGTAGATAATATAGCATGGAGCAATCAAAAATTATAGATACGTTGGAGATGTATCACTTCACTCCTCGAGAAGCCGCGGATAATCAATTCAATGAGAATGCTCTCTTCATCATCCAAGATGCAATTCCACCCGAAGATCTACCTCATCTTCGGCCCTTCGCCTTAGCCAAAGATGCATGGCTTTGTGTTGTCTCTCTCTATCGGGGAAGCGCAAGCATTCAACGCTCCAACTATGAAGTAGTGCAAGATGAAGCCGATGAGTTTGTAATGAAAGAAGATGAAGAACCTCGTGAGCTTGATCGAAGAGTAACCAAACTCGTGGTCTCACTCCGAGATCATGGGAGCAAGGACACAGATGACGATTGGATCAAGCGTAAATTCCTCAAGGCAATGATGTTGTACCACAAGGCCATGTCCTCCGTCATTCGTCAAAGCCGAAGACTGTCGGAGTAAATAGCCATGGGTAGCCTAGCCGGCTTCCCCTGGCCCTTCTGAAAAAATTACGAGCCCGTCCGGCTCTCAAAAGAACTCAAGACCTGGGGCCGCCTTCCCCCTGCCGACTATCTTCTAGGCCGGCTTCGGGGGGCGGCCCGCCTTTAGCCCTCATGAAGGAGGCCGTGGGAGGGCCGACTTCGAGAAGTCAGCGATAAGTAGGCCGACTCCAGGAAGCCGGCTCCCATAAAGCAGTCAGGATCGTACCCGCGAAGTCCACGTCCACCTAACAATGATGAAGTGGGGCGTGGCTACAGTAAAGCCTGCCACCCCCAAAACCCGGAGCACCCCCAGCACAGTGCGCCGTACGGGTGCCCACGACCCGTCCGGCGCGGCACTGTTGCCACGGTGGCCCTGACGCCATCCACGACGGGCCACCAGCGTGGCCCCCAAGGCGGTGGGCCCCTTCGGGCGGGGAGATACCGAGGGCGGCCGCACCTCCTCCCAAGTCGGCCCGATGGAGAGCCGACCCCCCCATAGCCGGCCTGCCATCCTCCTCGAAGGAGACGCCCATTAAGGAGACAAGATACGGTGGGGCTACAGTAATCGCCCGCCAGGGCGGCGGTACTGTAGCCACGCTTACCCCGACCAAGCCCGCGTCATCAGCCTAGAGCAACAGTAACCAGCCACCGACCAGACCCTGGACAGTGGGGCCTGCCTGTCGACCAGGGTGCCGGTAGCCGGCGAGACCCACCAGTCGGCGGGCCCCTGTGGCCGGCGCAGAAACCGACGAGCATAGTCCCAGACAGCTGGTCCCCGTGCCTAGCCAGATTACCATTGTACCCCCGGGGGGTAGGCCTATATAAACCCCCCGGTGCACCCATGCGAAGGGTTCGACCCCCAAGCTAGTCTTAGACACCATACAAGGAGAAGAAGCGAGCTAGCCGTGCCCTTCTTCCTCCTTCCACCAAAACAGCTCAAGGAGCATTGTGTAGCTACTTGTTCATCTAGTGATCATGCGGAGACCCCGCGGAGCAGCAGTAGGGGTGTTATCTCCACGGAGAGCCCTGAAGCTGGGTAAAGTACGTCGGCGAGCTTGTCTTCGCCTCATCCCGTTTCCAGGCACCGGCGACGTCCTATTGGCTCCCACAATGATAAGCCACCCGTTGGCATATGTCGCACCTACCATCCGACATTTGGCGCCCACCATGGGGCCAGGTGCACCATCGTCCGGAGACCTGTTCTGGACGGGAACCCTCTTCGTCCCTAGCGAGCGTAGCCAGCCCGGCACGCCCGATGGCGCTTGCCACGACGCGCTGCAAGGCGTCGCCAGCATCTGCGCGGCAAGCAGCCTCACTGATCTCCTCGACGAGGCCCGCATCTCCGACGAGCTCGCCTCCGATGTGGGCACCGACCACCTCGCCATCCTCCTCGGCCAGCTCCATGTCTCCAGCGAGCCTCCTGCGGATCTGGAGTCGGTTGGCTCCACCAACCCGATGCCTGTCGATTCTGTCGACTCCAACACGGCCTCCTACGACACCTTCCCCACCAACGTCACGATCTACAACGACCCGCTCCCTTGGACCGACGATCGCGATACTGTCACCACTGAGGTGATGGTTATCGGCCATGGCGATCCGGCCGGCGAGAGCGCCCACGACGCCCCGCGCGCGGCGGCCCACGTCTTGTCTGCCCCCCTCCCGGCTGATGCTGACGACGAAGCACTGGAGGCGCGCCATCTCGCCCTCCTCGCGGAGGGCCGGAGGCTGGCTTCCGTGAGACGCCTCACTAAGGCTTACCAGCGTGAAGCTGACCGCGCTGCCTTCGGCACGCCGCCCCCGGCTAGCCCAAGCCGGGCTGGTGCTGTCAGGCAACGCGGCGCCGTCATCGCCGATGCGCTGGGAGTCGACCGCCCGGTCTATGCAACTCCGCTCGAGAACTAGCGTGCCGCCCAGGCGGCCGTGGACGAGTTGGACGGCTTGGAGGCCGAAAACCTCCCCCACATGACCCGGCGCATACAGCAACTGATTGACGCGGCCGCTCAGCGGCACAAGGCCGACGCCCGCGCGAGAAGCCCAACCCCGCGTCGGGATCACGGCGCGACGTCCTGGACACCGACTAAGAGTAACACCCGCGCGCGGCGCGAGAAAGAGCCGGCTTCCAGCCGAAGCCAGACCAGAATCTCCATCGAGCGCGACGCGGACGGCCGTCCCCGAGCCATGGAATGGCGGGGCAGCCCGCCTCCGCCTCGGGCTCATGGAGAAAGATACCCCACCCCACCGCCAGTGGCGCACCCGACTCTCAGTGGCCGACTAGGTCGCCGTGAAGGAGTCGGCGAGAACGACGCCCGCCATCGGATCGACCGCCTGGCCAGATCCCTGGCGCTGGAAGAAGAAGACGATGTCGTCCCGCCCTGTTTCGGCTCCCGCATCCGCGACGAGCCCTTCCCCAAAGGGTTCTCGCTCCCAAGAGACACGCCCAAGTACAACAGCTCTGTGAAGCCGGAAGACTGGCTGATCGACTACTCCACGGCAGTCAGCATAGCCAACGGCAACCGGGGGGTTGCCGTAAAGTACGTGCCCCTCATGCTGCAAGGCACGGCACGGACTTGGCTTAACAGCCTCAAGCCTCTCAGCATCAACAGCTGGGTTAGATTTCACCGAAGCCTTCGTTCGCAACTTCACCAGCACCTACAAGCGGGCTCCCTAGCCCAGGCAGCTCTCCCTGTGCGTACAGGGCCCAGCCGAGTCCACCCGTGACTACCTGACGCGTTGGGCCGAACTTCGCAACTCTTGTGAAGGGGTGCACGAGGTGCAGGCCATCAAATACTTCACTGCCGGGTGCCGAGAAGGCACCCTCCTCAAGCACAAGGTTCTCTACGACGAGCCGACTACCCTTGACGAGCTTCTGAACATCGCCGATAGATACGCCACCGCCGATTCTTTGATGAAGACCGAGCTCCGGGTAGACGCGTCCGGGAAAGTTCTTAACCCGGCGCCCAAGACGCCGGCAGGAGATTCCGGCCGACGCCAGCTCCCGAACGACCATAAGCATAAAGGCCCTGCGCCACCTCCCGTTAACCGCCAGGTGGCCACGGTCGAAGACATGCCGCCAGAAGGGCGGCCCGCACCCAAGAAGCCCAAGGGCGGCCGGCTGGCTTGGCAGCCGGCTTTCTCCTATGAGCAAACTCTTGATGCCCCGTGCAAGTTCCATAGCGGCGCGAAGCCGTCCAACCACACAACCCGAAAGTGCAACTGGCTCGCCCGAATCTCCAAGGGCGAAGGGCTCACGCCGACTCCTCCTGCCGGCCCGCCGCCTCCGGCTCTGCCGCCTCAGGCCGCCCAGCCCGCAGTCGGTGCCGTGCAGGACGAGTTCCCCGACGAGCAAGTATCCTACGTCATCTTTACAAGCCAGCCCGAAGACCGGCGCAGCAAGCGCCGAGAGCATCAGGAAGTCAGTGTGGTCGTTGCTAACCCAGCCGGACATATGCATTGGTCAGAGAAACCCATCAGCTGGAGCTGGGCCGACCACATAGAGGTGATGTCGTCCCTCGCCTCCTATGCTTTGGTCCTGGAGGCCACCCTCGCGACGGACAGACGTGCCACCCGCTTCTCCCGCGTGCTGATAGATGGCGGAAGCAGCATCAACATCCTGTACCGCGACACCCTGGAGAAGTTAAGTGTCAAGACGAAGCAGCTTGTGCCGACTCGGACAGTGTTTCACGGCATCGTGCCCGGCTTGTCCTGCGCCCCCATTGGCAAGATCAAGATCGATGTACTCTTTGGGGACAAGGAGCATTTCCGCCGGGAAGCGATCTGGTTCGAAGTGGTGGACCTGGAGAGCCCTTACCATGCATTGCTTGGCCGACCCGCCTTGGCCAAGTTCATGGCGGTCCCCCACTACGCATACCTCAAGATGAAGATACCAAGCTCCAAGGGCATCATCACCATAGCCGGCGATTACAAGAAGTCTGCTGAGTGCGCTGCGGCCAGCAGCCGACTGGCCGAGTCCCTTGTGATTGCCGAAGAAAAGAAGACGCTGGACCGGGTCGTGGCCCTGGCCAGCAAGCAGGTGAGCCAGCCCACCGACTCCAAGGAGCATGATTCCTAAGGATCTTTCTAGCCGGCCAAGGAAACCAAGAAGATACCTCTTGACCCCGAGCACCCCGAGAGGTTTGCTGTCATTGGGGCAAGCCTGAACAGCAAATAGGAAGGCGAGCTCGCCGATTTCCTCCGTGAGAATCGGGATATCTTTGCATGGTCCACCAAGGACATGCCGAGTGTTCTGAAGGATTTCGCCGAGCACAAGCTACACGTGCGAGAAGACGCAAAACCAGTCAAGCAGCCTCTCCGCCGACTGTCAGAGGAGAAGAGAAGGATTGTAGGGGAGGAGATAGCCTGGCTTCTGGCAGCCGGCTTCATTATGGAAGTTTTCTTTCCAGAGTGGCTTGCCAACCCGGTTCTCGTGCTGAAGAAGAATAACAAGTGGCGCATGTGTATAGACTACACAAGCCTCAACAAAGCCTGCCCCAAAGATCCCTTCGCCCTGCCAAGAATTGACCAAGTGATAGACTCCACAGCCGGATGCGAGCTATTGAGTTTTTTGGATGCTTATTCAGGATACCACCAGATAAAACTGAACCCGGATGACCGCCTGAAGACCGCCTTCATCACGCCATTTGGAGCCTTCTGCTACCTGACCATGACATTCGGCTTGAGGAATGCTGGTGCCACTTTTCAGCGTTGCATGCAGAAGTGCCTTCTCACGCAACTCGGCAAAAACGCTCACGTCTACGTGGACGATATCATGGTGAAGACGGAGAAGCGCGGCACCTTGCTGGAAGACCTGAAAGAAATGCTCGAGAACCTGCGCCGGTTCCGAATCAAGCTCAACCCCGAGAAATGCGTGTTTGGAGTGCCAACCGGCCAGCTCCTAGGCTTCCTGGTCTCTGAACGCGGCATCGAGTGCAACCCGGTGAAGATCAAGGCCATCGAGAGAATGGCGATCCCCACCAAGCTTCGAGAAATCCAGAAGTTCACCGGGTGCTTGGCCTCTTTAAACCGCTTCATCAGCCGGCTCGGAGAGAAAGCCCTCCCTCTCTACCGCCACATGAAGAAGAGCACTCACTTCGAGTGGAACGACCAGGCCGACCAAGCCTTTCACGAGCTAAAGAAGATGCTGGCCACGCCGCCTGTCCTGGCGGCGCCGACTGAGAAAGAGCCCATGCTCCTTTACATTGCCGCAACCAGCCGGGTGGTCAGCATCGTCATCGTGGTCCAACGCCCAGAAGAAGGCCGGGCCCAGCCGGTCCAGAGGCCGGTGTATTACTTGAGTGAGGTGCTGTCCGCCTCAAAACAGAACTACCCACACTAACAGAAGATGTGCTACGGCGTATACTTCACCGCCAAGAAGCTGAAGCCCTACTTTCACTAGCACCCCATCACGGTCGTATGCACTGCCCCGCTGGCCGAGATCATAGGCAGCCGGGACGCATCCGGCCGGGTGGCGAAGTGGGCCATCGAGCTGGCCCCTTACACAATCTTTTACCAGCCCGCACCGCCATCAAGTCCCAAGCATTGGCCGACTTCCTCATCGACTGGGCCGAGACCTAGTACCTGCCGCCGGCTGCTGACTCCACCCATTGGCGCATGCACTTTGACGGGTCCAAGATGCGCACCGGTTTGGGAGCCGGCGTCATCCTTACCTCTCCCAAGGGCGACAAGCTTAGATACACGCTACAGATCCACTTCGCCGCCTCCAACAATGTAGCCGAATACGAGGCGCTCATACATGGGCTCCGGCTTGCCAAGGAACTCGGCATCCGCCGGATCCTATGTTATGGCGACTCGGATTTGGTGGTTCAACAATCATCCGGCGACTGGGACGCCAAGGACACAAACATGGCAAGCTACCGCTTCCTGGTGCAGCAAATCAGTGGATACTTTGAAGGATGCGAGTTCCTCCACGTGCCGTGAGCCGACAACGAGCCAGCCGATGCCCTGGCCCGAATAGGCTCCACTCGACAAGCAATACCAACTGGCGTCGCTCTGCAACGCCTCCTCAAGCCGTCCGTCAAGCCGTCTCCAGAATCCGACTCCATCTTCGTGCCACCCAACCCCGACGGGGCCCGGTCCGTCTCGAAGAACCAAGCAGGCGACCCGGGGACTTCAGTACTCGGCCTAGGGACTGCAGTAGCCGGCCCGGGGACTGCCGCACCCGGACCGGGGACTGCAGTAGCCGGCCCGGGGACTGCAGTAGCCGGCCCAGGGACTAAGTCAACGCAGCAGTCGGCGGCCGACTCCAACACTTCATCACCCAACCCGCCCACCCTGGTGGCAGTAGCCACATTGGCGGTAGGGGAAGTCGCAGCTCCATCATGGGCTCAATCCATCCTCAACTTCCTAGTAAATCAAGATCTGCCAGCTGACGAAACAGAAGCGAGACAAGTCCAACGGCGAGCTAGAGCATACACGATCGTCAACAGAGAACTGGTCAAGCGCAGCGTCACTGGAGTCCTCCAATGGTGCATCGAGCAAGAGAAGGGCATTGCAATCCTCAGAGATATACACCAAGGAGAATGCGGCCACCATGCCGCCTCAAGATCACTTGTCGCCAAATCTTTCCGCCACGGCTTTTTCTGGCTGACTGCTTTGGATGACGCCAAGGAATTAGTTAAGCATTGCAAACGCTGTCAACTTTTCAGCTCCAAGCAACACATGTCGGCTTCGGCACTCAAGACCATCCCCATCACTTGGACCTTCGCCATTTGGGGATTAGACATGGTGGGCCCATTCAAGACGGCGTGCGGCGGCATGACACATTTGCTCGTCGCCGTAGATAAATTCACCAAGTGGATCGAGGCAAAGCCGATCAAGAAGCTGAATGGGCCGACTGCCGTGACATTCATCGCAGACATAACAACTCGGTACGGCATGCCACACAGCATCATCACCGACAATGGCACAAATTTTGCCAAAGGAGCCTTGGCACGTTTCTGCGCTGCACAAGGTATCCGGCTGGACTTAGCATCCGTCGCCCACCCGCAGTCAAACGGCCAGGTCGAGCGAGCCAACGGCCTCATCCTCTCCGGCATCAAGCCCCGACTGCTCGTACCTCTGGAGCATTCAGCCAGCTGTTGGCTCGATGAGCTGCCGGCTGTCCTCTGGAGTCTGTGCACCACCCCAAACAAGTCAACCGGCTTCACTCCTTTTTTCCTCGTGTACGGTGCCGAAGCAATCATCCCAACCAACATCGTGTTCGACTCACCTCGGGTGACCATGTACACGGAGGCGGAGGCCAAGGAAGCACGAGAAGACGGCGTCGACCTGCTGGAAGAAGGCCGGCTGTTAGCCCTCAGCCGGTCTGCCATCTACCAGCAGGGGTTGCGCCGCTACCACAGTCGCAAGGTCAGACCAAGATCCTTCCAGGAGGGCGACCTTGTGCTCCGGCTGATCCAGCGAACAGCCGGCCAGCACAAGCTCTCGGCCCCCTGGGAAGGCCCCTTCGTCATCAGCAGAGCTCTAGGCAATGACTCCTACTACTTAATCGACGTACAGAAACCCAAGGCACGCAAGAGAGACGACTCGGGCAAGGAGTCGGAACGACCATGGAACGCCAATCTCCTTCGAAGATTTTACAGTTGAAATGCAGTATGTATCACGTTAACTTTTGTATTAAGTACGAGACAATAGGCCCCCCGAGGAGGACTCGGGGACTGCCATCTTTTATCTATGAATGAACAATATCATGCTTATGACCTCGTCATTTCATTTACTTATTCTGTCCGGCACCGGGTTCGACCAATCGGCCCGGGGACTAACCGACTAAAGTTATATTAGAAGTCTTACCCATGGTTAGGCAAGTAGTGTGCCGACACCCAGGCTTAGCTCTTGCCAAAGCCGCAGTTCGAAGAACCGGCTGTTCGGCTGGCAAGAGTCAAAAGCAGGAAAGGGTGCGCACACTAAAAATGGCTAGGGACCAGCGGACTAATATAACAGGAGCCGGTTTGCCGCCTGCCGCCGACCGACTACCAGAGTAGCCGGCCGGCCGGTTTCCATTCACTTCACTTCAATCCAAGAAAGGTTGAGTACTTGCCTCCCCAAAGTGGGAAGGCGGCAAAGGAAAAAGCCTAAGGATAAAAAGCGTACGTGCATGGAAACCAAACATGCACACCATAATGTTTACATAAAAAGACCTCTATGAGGCCGACATCCAACATAGTTTGATACACCCCCAGCGGGTGGAATTGCAAAAGCTTAAAAGATTGTTCCAAAAGACAACAAGCAGGAAAAATAAAGACGGCGGATCAAGCTGGCGAAGCGGTTGATGAGCTGGGCTGGTCGGTGGAGACAGTCGTGTCGGCTGAGGGAGCGGTCGGCTTGATCACCGCCTCCTGCAGAGGGCGCGGTTCCACGCGCCTCATTGCTGGAGGCACGATCGGCTGGAGGCTGGCCGGTTGTTCTGCTAGCCGGCTCGACGTCTTCGCCGTCTTCGTCCTCGTCATCCTCGCCCTCATCGCCCGCCCGGCTCCGAGATGGGCCGCCGACGCCTTCCAAGCTTCGAAGCGGCCGACTGCGACCTCCAGCCAGTCGGCGGTCCGGCTTGGGGTGCGGGGGATTGTCTGGCCGGGCCAGAGGGCGGCCAGCACCTGCGCCCCGGCACGTTGAAGCCGGCGAAGCATCCGGTGAGCCGGCTGCAGCCGCGCTTGGACGGCCACGAGCTGCTCCACCAGCGTCCGATTTGCGTCCGGCGCGACGTTGACGCCCGCCTGACGGTGCGCCTCGCGATGAGCCTCGATGGCTTGGGCAGCGAGGGTGGAGTGGTCGGGAAAGTAACCTTCACAAGAAAATGGGCGGCAGTACAAGTGAGCCCACGACCCCAGGCGGCCAGCAGGCAGAAGAAGGGCGAGAAAAGCAGCTTACCATCGATCAAGTCTTTGATGCGGCCGGAGCCCGCATCCAGTGCTTGACGAGTCTCAGCCCAGCTCGCCGCCTCGGTCTCAAACTCCGCCTTCAGGGCGGCCTCGCCCTCCTGCGCCTTCTGCAGGGCCGCCTTTGTGGCTTTCTTCCTAATCAGCCAGCTTCTTGGCCAGGCGGTCGCGCTCCTGGGCCAAGGTGGCATACTCGGCGTCCCTGGTACGAAGGGCGGTCTGCGCCTCGCCAAGCTCTCTCCGCAAGTCGACATTGGCTCCTGCAAAGAGCAAAAGACAAAAAGAAAAAACCAATGAGGGAAAGGTTGTCAAGGAAGATCCGACCCGACTGCTCAGCAGTCGGCCCGAATCTTGGGGACTACACCCAGTGGGTGTGCTGACGCGCCCCCACAGGAAACAGATAAAAACAAACACTTACTTCGGCTGTTGGCCAGGTCGTCGATTTTTCGACCCAAGTCCTGAGCCTGGGAGTTGAAGGCGGCAGCACGGGAATTATGATATTCCTGGAAGTTAAGATAGAAAGCAAAGATGAGACGGTCGCCAAGAAAGATCTGACCCAACTGCGCAGCAGTCGACCCGAATCTCGGGGACTACACCCAGTGGGTGCGCAGACACGCCCCCATGGAAGAAATCAAGGAACCAGAGCGGTCAAGAGCAAAAAACTTACCCGGATGGCGGCTCGCATCGACAGGAACTCCTGCGTGTATTGCTGCAGGAGGGTGGCCTGAGCTCGCAGCCGACTCCGAACCTCTTGGGCCACCACATTCAGCTCGCCGGTCCCCGCGCTGGAAGTCCACCCGGACGTACCGGAGCTGGCCGCCTCCAAGGCCTCCGCAGACTGGCCAGCGCCTGTGGCTTGGCGCGACTCCGGCGGAGCGGCGCTTCCCCCTGCGCGCTGATGCTTCACCGGCTGTATTTCAAGTCCGGCTCCGACTTCAAGTGCGCCCCTGGCCGGCTCCATTGGCGCCGTCGACGACTGGCCACCTTGGCCCGCGCCGACTGGCGCGGCCGGCAGCGTCCTCCCCGCGAAAACCTCGAAGAGCTCCTCCCTTTGCACCAACGGCGGGTCTTGGATGAGCTTCTCCGCCAGGGGCAATGGGGTGTCCGGGGCTACGGATCGGAGTGGGATGGCGAGCAGCGGGGGTTGGTCGCGCAAGCCCTCCGCCTCTGTCTCCGCAGTCGCCCGCTCCGCCTGAGCCTTGGCCGCCGCTTCGGCCCGCTCCTTTGCCGCCTGAGCTGCCTCCCGATCCGCCGCCTCCCTCTCCTCCCGTGCCTCACGAGCATTCTGCTCTGTGGCCTCCATGTGATCGGCGCGGGGATCCACGCGGCGGGATCCCGAAGACCCTCCAGCCGGCCCGACGACGGAGCCGCCTTGGCCCCGCTCCAGAGAAAGCAGCGCCCTGCTCAGAAAACGGAGAAAAGTCAGGAAGAATGATTCAAACAGAAGAACACAGAAAAACAAGCATGCAAACAGTTGGATGCTTACGCCGAGACCGTCTGGGGCTGCTTCACCGCTTTCCGGAAGTGGGCCGCCTTCGCAGCCGCCTCGTCTCGCTTCATCGCTGCGGCGGAGGTTTTGGGCTTCTTCGGTCGACTGTCGAAGAGAGCTGACGCGGCCCGGCGCTTCGGAGCGCCGCCGCCTGCGGCCGGCGCGGCAGACGAGCCCGCACTTCAGCGGTCGGGCGCCGGCTGGCGACATGGGACTTCTTCGGCGTCGGCGTCGTCCGGCCAGTCCTCGAAGCTGGCGGAAAGCCTGGTGCCTCCGGGCTCAATATTGTCCCCCACGACGGCCTCCTCCATGGCGGCTGCTCCCAAGTCCGGGTCGTCAACATCGTCCACCATGCGATCAGGGGCGTACTGACGCTCGATCCCTGCCGCCCCAGCCGGCGGTGGGAGAAGGGGGTTCTGCTAGCAAAAACCGGCTGATCAGAAGCCGGCCATCATGGAGCCGGCTGACAACAAAAAGAAGATAGAGAGAAGAGCTTACCACAGGCGGAAGATTGGCGCGATGGTACGGCGCCTTGGTGTATCGCCAGTCCCCAACGAGCTTGTAGTTGGCGATGTAGTCGACCATGAGCGCCACCTCCACGTGCGGCATTTCCCGCATGCTCAGTCGGCTTGGGTCAAAGCGGCCGCTCATCTGGCACATCATGTGGGGCTGACTTTGAAGAGGGAGAATCCGGCGCTCCACGAAGGCGGCCACCAGGTCGGATCCGCGCAGACCCTCCGACTGGATCATCACCCGAAGCCGGGAGATGGCGGCGTTCCCAGCCGGAGACAGGGACTTGGACCGGTAACTCCATGACGGCTGCCTTCCAGCCGGCGGGCCGGCTACATAGGCCGGCAGATTGACGTTTTCTCCTCTCGGGGGCGAGCCGGCGTTCTTCATGTAGAAATATGACTTCTGCCAGATCTTCACTGACTGGATTAGAGGGATGGAGGGGAACGGATTGTTATCGTCTGACCTCCTCATGGCGATGTAGGCTCCGCAGGGGGCAGGCACGCCGGCGGTGACGGTGCCGAGCTTGCTCTGGAAGAACTCCCCCCAGAGCTCCAGCGTGGGGAGCACGCCCAAGAAGCCTTCGCAGAGGAAGACGAAGGCCGACACAAGCATCACCGCGTTGGGCGTGAGATGGTCCGGCTGCAAATTGTAGAACTCCAAGAAGGAGCGCAGAAACCCGCTCGCCGGCAGGCCGAAGCCGCGCAGGAAATGCGAGTGGAAGACGACCCGCTCGCCTTCCTCCGGCTCCGGCGAGACCTCCGTCGCGGGCGCCAGGCGAACTTGCACAAGATTGGCACCGGGCAGGCGCCGCGTCTGGCGGAGGAACTCCACTTGCTCGTTGTCGACATTGGAGCCGTCCCATGAGCTTGATAACGCCATGGGGCAGGGCACGGTGGGGGTGCTGCGATGAGAAGCTGCGACGGCAGTGAGAGGAAGAAGAAGAAGAAAGAAGACGAGGAGGGATGGAGTGTGGGAGAGCGAGCGAACCTCTGCCTCTCCCCCTCCTCCCCCTACTTGTAGGCTCGGGTGGCGGAGCCGAGGAGGCGCGGTGTGGGGGAACGTGGGGATCGATCGTTCCCACTTCCCCCACGACCCGCGTTTATTGCGCCCTAATGGCGAATTCAAGGTGCCACAGGAAGGCAAGCAGTCTCCCTGGGCCGCAGAAGATCAGCGCTCGGGCCGAGGCCAGGGAGTGGCGAGCTCGGGCCTGCGGCGGCGTCCCGCCGTGCGCGTGCGTGGGCAGGATTCCGCCGCCACGTGGCCCACGGGGGGCCCATGATTGGCATGCAAGTCGGCCACCATCCTGGCCGCAAGATATGAGAACTCTCTGAAAACGACCTACGCCAGTGAAGCAGGCTCCTCGGGATAAGAAGGTGATCAAGCTTCTCGTCCCTCTGTCCGCCTCGAAGCTCGCCCAGCTTCGGGGACTACTGTCGGAGTAAATAGCCATGGGTAGCCTAGCCGGCTTCCCTTGGCCCTTCTGAAAAAATTACGAGCCTGTCCGGCTCTCCAAAGAACTCAAGACCTGGGGCCGCCTTCCCCCTGCCGACTATCTTCTAGGCCGGCTTCGGGGGGCGGCCCGCCTTTAGCCCTCATGAAGGAGGCCGTGGGAGGGCCGACTTCGAGAAGTCGGTGATAATTAGGCCGACTCCAAGAAGCCGGCTCCCATAAAGTAGTCAGGATCGTACCCGCGAAGTCCGCGTCCACCCAGCAATGATGAAGCGAGGCATGGCTACAGTAAAGCCTGCCACCCCCAAAACCCGGAGCACGCCCAGCACAGTGCGCCGTACGGGTGGCCACTACCCGTCCAGCGCGGCACTGTTGCCACGGCGGCCCTGACGCCGTCCACGATGGGCCACCAGTGTGGCCCCCGAGGCGATGGGCCCCTTCGGGCGGAGAGATACCGAGGGCGGCCGCACCTCCTCCCAAGTCGGCCCGATGGAGAGCCGGCCCCCCATAGCCGGCCTGCCATCCTCCTCGAAGGAGACGCCCATTAAGGAGACAAGATACGGTGGGGCTACAGTAATCGCCCGCCAGGGCGGCGGTACTGTAGCAACGCTTACCCCGACCAAGCCTGCGTCATCAGCCTAGAGCAACAGTAACTAGCCACCGACCAGGCCCTGGACAGTGGGGCCTGCCTGTCGACCAGGGTGCCGGCAGCCGGCGGGACCCACCAGTCGGCAGGCCCCTGCGGCCGGCGCAGAAGCCGGCGAGCATAGTCCCAGACAGCTGGGCCCCACGCCTAGCCAGATTACCATTGTACCCCCGGGGGGTAGGCCTATATAAACCCCCCGGTGCACCCATGCAAAGGGTTCGACCCCCAAGCTAGTCTTAGACACCATACAAGGAGAGGAAGCGAGCTAGCCCTGCCCTTCTTCCTCCTTCCACCAAAACAGCTCAAGGAGCATTGTGTAGCTACTTGTTCATCTAGTGATCATGCGGAGACCGCGCAGGGCAGCAGTAGGGGTGTTATCTCCACGGAGAGCCCTGAAGCTGGGTAAAGTACGTCGGCGACCTTGTCTTCGCCTCATCCCGTTTCCAGGCACCGGCGACGTCTTATTGGCTCCCACAATGATAAGCCACCCGTTGGCATATGTCACACCTACCACCCGACAAAGACTTCCACACTTTGACCTCAAGTGAAGTGTTGGATGAGTTTGTGGCTACGAACATCTTGGATAAGACCGCCGACAATGCGATGCTTCGTTCTCAAAGGGCAAAGAAGCCTAACCTTGCATTGAAGGCCAAGGTTTGTGTTGAAGAAGAAGAAGAAGAAGAAGAGGAAAGCAACCCCGAAGATACAAAGTATGCATATCATGAACACATGGCACTTGCTTCAAGGCAATTTGGGAGCAAGAAAAACTCAAGGCCAAACTTCAACAAGAACAACTCAAGTGGCATGAAGAACAAGCAACGTGTGAGGACTTGCTAGACTTGTGGCAATGTGAGCCATTTTGTTGCGGAGTGCCCATATGAGAAGAGGGAAGACAATGGTGGCAAGCTCATTCGAAAGGACAAAGCCAAGTCTTTCCCCAACAAGAGCAACTTCACCAAGAAGACCCCTCACAAGGCGTTGGTGGTTCAAGAAGAGTACCATGAGGATGATGATGATGATGATGATGGTGAATTGGTTGCCATGGCCTCCGTTGCCATTGCAAAAACTCCACGAGTGTCTCTCTTCGACTCACCCAATGAGAACATCACCGCCAAGTGCCTCATGGCTAAAGCCACCAACAAGGTAACCCCCAACATCAAAACTTCCATCATTAATAATCCTTCCTTGATGGATTGCATTGATGAATGTAAGGGATCTAATGTGGAGAAAAATGAGTTTGAGTCCTTTAAGGTTAAACTCAAGGGTAAATCCAAGAAGCATTTTGTTGCTCTCTTGGAACAACTTGGTGAAGCCAATTACATGGTCGAGGCTCACGAAGATACTATCTCCAAGATGGAGGGGCATAGTCGTGACTATGCCGATGAGATTTTGGATCTTTCCAATGCTCTTGAGGAAGAGCGTGGTCTTCGTTTGGCTCTTGAGGAGTCACACAATGTTGATCATGCTAAGTTAAAGAAAGATTTTGATCATGCTCTCGTTGTTTCTCGTGTGCTAAACTCCGAGAAGGCCAAACTTGGGGTTGATCTTGCTAGACTCAAAGAGGAGTTTGATCTACTTGACAAGGCTCACAAGGTCTTGAAGGGTGCTCATGCTATCCTCAAAGAGTCTCATGATCAACTTCAAATGAAGCTAACCAAGGAGAAAGCCACTTTTCCTCGTATGATGTTAATTGATAATGCAAATGCTACTAACCCACGTTGTGAGCATGTGCATCTTGTTGAGGAGAACGCTAAGCTAAAGGTGCAACTTGAGAAAGGCCTTGTGTCTTGCATACAAGGCGAGAAGAATCTCAACAACCTTTTGACCAACCAAAAGGGAGTTGTGGACAAGGAAGGGATTGGGTACGTGCCCAACTCCAAAACCAAGAAGAAGAATGACAAGGCCAAATGACCTCCTCCTCTCAAGCAAACTTTTTTGAAGGAGGGAGAGGGTGGTACTAAGGAGAAGGAGAAGAACTCCGTGAGGGGTAGTGATGCCAAGAAGGGCAACGCTTCCATTCCCAACAAAGCCGGAGACTTTAACCCTTCTTGTGTATTGTGCCATGCTAGAGATGGGCATGTTTATGCCAAATTTGTTGGTTCTCCTTATGAGTACATTGAGTGGTCTATTTGGGTTTCTAAGACCCTTGTTACTAACTTCAAAGGACCCATTACAAAATGGGTACCTAAAACCAAGCATTGATCTCTTGTAGGTGTTTGCTTCCGGTGGGGGATCATGGTTGCTCGATAGTGGAGCTACTATTCATATGACCGGGAGCAAGGACTTGGTGGTGGACATGCAAAAGATTCCATCCATGCCCACCAACGTCGAGTGGGGTGATGCCTCGTCTTCTAAGGTATTGGGAGTCGGCAAAGTTGTCATTTCTCATGATCTTAGGATCGAGAAGGTCATGCTTGTTGAGTCCCTTGCATACAATTTACTTTCCGTTCATCAACTAGCACTCATGGGCTTTGCCACTTTGTTTGATATTGATACCGTGGCCCTCTTGTGGAGCAAGACTCTTAAAGTAGCCTTTGTTGGGCATGTCGAGAATGATCTCTATGTGATTAACTTTTTGGAGCGACCCACTAAGACCGCGACATGCCTAATGGGTAAAGTTGACGCGGGATGGCTTTGGCATCGCCGTCTAGCCCATGTCAATATGAGATCTTTGCAAAGTCTTCTCAAGGGGGACCATGTCCGTGGACTAATAAATGTTAGTTTTGCCAAAGATCGTGCTTGGAGTGCTTGCATCGAAGGAAAGCTACATGAGAAGGCTCACCCTCCCACGACTATCATTTACTCGAAGAGGCCGCTGGAGCTCCTTCATTTGGATCTCTTTGTACCTCCATCCTTTGATAGTCTTGGGGGCAGAAAGTATTGTTTGGTGATTGTGGATGACTACTCAAGATACACTTGGGTATATTTCTTCAAGAGGAAGAGCGAGACCCAACAAACCATCATCGACTTTGCAAATGAAGCTCAACGACAACACAATGCAAAGATCTTGACAATAAGAAGTGACAACGACTTCGAGTTCAAGAACTACACCTTGGATGAGTTCTTGAGTGATGAAGGAATCAAGCATCAATATTCCGCACCTCATACCCCTCAACAAAATGGTGTAGCGGAGAGGAAGAACTGGACGTTTGTGGATGCGGCAAGGATCATGATGGCGGAGTTCAAGTCTCCCTACAACTTTTGGGCCGAAGCCATCAACACTGCGTGTAATGCATCTAATCGGCTCTACCTCCGCAAAGGCTTGAACAAGACTCCATATGAGATACTCACCGGTAACAAGCCCAACCTCAAGTACTTCCGGGTGTTCGGGTGTAAGTGTTTCATTCTCAAGAAAGGTGTCTGTTTGTCTAAATTTGAGGGTAGAGCTTATGAGGGCATATTTGTTGGTTATGCTACAAACTCTCATTCTTACTATGTTCTCGATAAGTCCACGAGACTTATTGAGGAAACGTGTAATGTGGAGTTTGATGAGAATAACGGCTCCCAACTGGAGCAAAGTGGTACTTGTGATGTAGGTGATGAAATTCCTCCCCACACTAGTGCAGAACCGGGCAATAGCACCGGTTCGTAAGGCCCTTTAGTGCCGGTTTAGGAACCAGCACTATTATTTCGGCACTAAAGCCCCCCCCCCTTTAGTACCGGTTCAGCACGAACCGGTGCTAAAGGGGTACCACGTGGCACCAGCCAGCTCCGGGGGCCGGGAGCTCTTTAGTACCGGTTGGTAAAACCAACCGGTACTAAATGGTTGTGGGTTTTGTTTTATTTTGTATTTTTCAATTAAATTTGTGTTATCAATTTAATTTAGGATTGTTTTATGTTATAATGAGTTGTAGTCGTCATCATCATCATCATCATCATCATCATCGCATATTAATAAATAAATAAACTCTAGCTAGCTAAAAATCATCGTGGTCGTCTAATTACCACTATTTAATCATCATAGTCATTACCGCTAGCTATGTAATCATCATCAACGTTGGCTAGCTTAAAGAGGAAACATTCACTTTGTAACAGAAGCAAAGAGATATCATCAAGTTCAACATAATCATCACCAACATCGAAGTTCAGGACACGGATCCATGAGACAAGTACTAATTAAGAGCATGAAGTAGTAGGTACTGATCCTGCTGCTCCCTCTCAGGTAGAATAGCATAGAACATGTATAGCTCTCCTGATTCATCATACTGGAGCATGTAGATGAATCTGTCTCCTAATCTTGGGTTGCGCTTCTCCTTACTGCCCCCTAGTACTTCTCTGCGATCGTTAACAATTTTGCTCCAATCTTTCACTATTAAGCATTCTTCGCTTTTAGAAATCCTGAATGCACTCAAGTGCAATGTAGGAAATCTTGGTCGTAAGCTAACCATTGACATGCGACCTTTTGTCTCGATCCACTGAGGCACAACTGTCATCGGAAGTCCCTGTTGAACAACATCGTATAGTAATTAATATACTAAGCAATGAAAGTTTAGCTTCAAAAATAATGTATGCAAAAGATGCACTAATTAAGGACAAATATTTAAAATCTTACCATCTTTTGATTATAGATGTGACCGTAGTTCAATACGATCACCATTGGTCGCACGTTTTGATTACTAACATTTCTAAGTTTAGGAAAAAAAATTGTCTTGACAGTATTAAGATCCTCAAGCCATGAAACATAATGACTTATCTCCTCGCAGTTTAGTTGAGCCTCGGGGCAGTAGTAGGTCCTGTCTACCAAGCGCCGGACATGTTTGCTTGAACCGAAATAAGCTGACAATGCAAAATAGTTGTCAACTATTTTTGAATAAACTGTATGAAAGACATAAACATATGCATGCATGGTTGAGAAAAAACTCACCAAATGGTAGAACTGGAGGCGTTTGCATATCGACCCAGATGTCTATATTACCTTCAATATCATCTTCCGGACGAATATCAAAGGTGATAACCATATCAGGCTCAAATGCATAAGCCTTGCATAGTGCTTGCCAAGTTTTGCATTCAAAATGGGTGTATGTGTCTCCATTATATAATTTGACGTTGAAAGTATACCCATGCTGCGTCTTCAAGTAAACTCTCTTTACCTCCATATCATCTATAGCACTGAAACCTATCTTATCCAAGACAAAAATTCTTGCATGGCAGGGGATGCGCTAGTAGAATAGTGAAAATTTAAAATTATAAGTTGAAGCAAATGAAGCATAAGTTTTGCATTCAAATAATAATTGACAAAGTGACTTACTGTATCAACTTCGAATGTCTCATCCAGCTTGATGCTGAAGCGCCTACCATCAACAAGGAAATTTTGGTCGCACAGGCCGCGCTGGTCTTCACAGTGTTCGCACATAATAAAATCTTTTTCGTCGTCAGATGACATTTCCTATGTTCATATAGGTGAAACATTAAACACCTATATCTAGCCAAATATATATTCATCTAACATTTGATATTAATATATCTAACTATATATTCAATTGACATTACTATATATTTAACTTTTCTATCTAATTCATCTAACATTCGACATTAATCTAACATTTATATAAACTCAAAATATATAAAAAAATTAAATAAACAGAAAAACTTATTAACAAATAATATTTTAATTAGATCATCAAATCTCATATACCTAAATTTTCTTACTAAAAATAAACTAGTTATATTAATTATTCAACTAATTCTAATCTCATATACCTAAATTTTCTTACTAAAAATAAACTAGTTATATTAATTATTCAACTAGTTCTAATCTCATATACCTAAATTTTCTTACTAAAAATAAACTAGTTATATTAATTGTTCAACTAGTTCTAATCTCATATACCTAAATTTTCTTATTAAAAATAAACTAGTTATATTAATTATTCAACTAGTTCTAATCTCATATACCTAAATTTTCTTATTAAAAATAAACTAGTTATATTAATTATTCAACTAGTTCTAATCTCTAGTTCGACAATTTTTCTATCTAGCTAGCTAATTCATCTAACATTCGACATTAATCTAACATTCGATCATCTAATTAACTTTTCTAAAAAACAGAAAATAAGTAAAAAGTTGTGTGTGTGTGTGTATGTGTGTGTATGCATGTGTGTGTATATATACGTATATGTGTGTACGTATGTGTGTATGTGTGTGTGTATGCGTGTGTGTGGTATATGTGTGTGTGTGCGGCCCCATATGCCGCCGCCCCGTACGTACGAGCGGGGGCGCCGGCGTACGGGGCGGGGGCGCTGGTGTGTGTGTGTATGTGTGTGCGGGAGCGAGAGAGAGACGTACGGCCGCGGCGATGATGACGGACGGCGGCGGCGTTCGGGGCGGCAACGCGAGACGACGACGACGACGACGGGCGGCGGCGGGGACAGCGACGATGACGACGGACGACGGTACGGGCGACGGGCGGCGACGACGGGATCGAGCGGCGCGCGCGGCGGAGGTTGGAGACGAAGTGGGGAGTTGAAACTGAAATTTTCGTAAGTGCTATATATATAGGATTGACCTTTAGTACCGGTTCGTGGCTCCAACCAGTACTAAAGTCCTATTTTCCCCAGGCCAAGCGGCGGGAAATGAACGCTTTTAGTACTGGTTGGAGCCACCGACCGGTACTAAAGGGGGGGCCTTTAGTACCGGTTGGAGCCACCAACCGGTACTAAAGGGTGTGCGCTGCCAGGCAAGGGGCGCAGAAGTTTAGTCCCACCTCGCTAGCCGAAGGGCGCACACACCTGCTTATAAGCCCCGCCGCCGCTGCTGTCTCGAGCTCCTCTCTAAAGTAGGCCTTCTGGGCCTACCTCTGCTACTCTGCCCTGTGGGGCCTATTGGGCTTGCGGGCCTGCATCCTGGCCCAACAACAGGTTGGGTTTCTAGTCGTATGCAGGCCGCTGTGGCCCAGTAGGTGGGCCTTTTTCATTTAGTTTTTCTTTTCTGCTTTATTTATTTTGTTTTATTTATTTTTAGTTGTTTTTTGTTGTATTTAGAGTTTGCGCTGCCACCCCAAAATTTAGTACCACCTCGCCCGGCGAAGGGCAGCCGCACTGGTTTAGAAACCCAGCCGCGGCTACCTCTTCGAACTCCTCTATATAGCAGGCTTCTAGGCCTAATTAATTAGGGCGCGCTGCCCTGTGAGTCTGCTGGCCCTTCTGGGCCTGCATTTGCACACCCTAGGTCTGGTAGACCCACAGGGCAGTGCGCCAACAAATTTTTTATATAGTTTTTTCTTTTCTGCATTACTTATTTTCTTTTATTTATTTTTGAGTAGTTTTTTATATAGTTTTTTCTTTTCTGCATTATTTATTTTCTTCTATTTATTTTTGAGTAATTTTTTTGTATAGTTCTTTTATTTTCTGCATTACTTATTTTTGCATAGTCCGAAACCCTGATACTCGGAAAGAGTTTGTCCAGTTTTTGCCGTGACCCTCTCTACTCTTTCGCGCATGCTATGCGGGTGATACGATGATACCATGCAAAGTTTCAACATTTTCAGGATTCATTTTGTAGTGATTTTCAATTTCACGGTCATTTAGCTCTCTAAACAATTAGGTAAATGACCAAAAAACAACAAATGGTGTCAGAACATGTTGGAAATTGATGATGTCGCTTTAAATGCTGCATACTGAACACAAAAGAAGTCCAGAGTTCAAATAAGTTTAAAAAACATTGAAGTGGCCATGTAACAGAGGTGCAATGCTGGTTAATTTGCTTCAAGCCATTCGGAATAGTGTAGACTGCACTGCACATAGCTCAGTGCAATCTATGCTATTCCGCAAGGCTTGAAGCTAATCAACATGTAGATGAGCATTGCAACTCTTCATCATTGTCTGTGCACTCACGGCTTATAAACCGCTCATACTGCCTCTCTCTTGGCGAGGTGGGACTAAAAACAACTTGCCATAACCTCATCAATTTCCTCTTGAAGCTTGTCCTTGCCTTTTTGCTTGTAGTCTTGTGGTGGAAAATCATCTTGAGCTTGTGTCCCCTTGAAGGAAGTAGGATACTTCTCTTGTTGAGGAACAAACTTTGTCTTGGGGTATTGATCTTCTTCCCACTCAACTCCATTGGCATTGAACTTTCGTTCAAAACCAACACCATGATTCTTCCAGTGCCTTCCTTGCTTCCGCACAATTTCCTCGAATTGCTTACTCCCGGCAAGGCTTTTGTACACTCATTTCTCTATAATTCCCTTCAATAAGCTATTTTCTTGCTCAAGTGTAACTTGGCTAAGAGAATCATTAGTGGAATCAAGAGAACTACTAGAAGCAACAATGTTAGATCTTATGTCACAAAAAAGAAGTTGTATCAAACCTTTTATGTCGGATCTAGAACAAACCAATCGGTATCGCCATCATACAGCCCTACCATGGCTCGTGATGCATATATATGCATATCAAATGCACGGTTGGGCGTATGATGGCGAATCCGAATGATTTGTATTCAATTGATGAACTGGTAGATGTATGCAGTCGATGAACTGGTAGATGTATGTAGTCAATGAACTGAAAGACTTATGCAGGGAAGGCGAGAGATGGGCTATATATAGGGTCGTCTGGCTCACAAAGTGATTGTGGTAGTTTCGATCCAATGACTCACGTGAGCTAGGAAGAAACACACCCTTGATCCAACGACTCGCAAGAGCTAGAAAGAAACACATGATCCGTGTGATTCTTCCTGATTGGTGGAATGCACATTAGTATCTGTTCGTGCCACGAACCGGTGCTAAAGATTGGCAACAAACCGGTACTAATGGTAGCAGCCCGCCTAGCCGTTGGAATCGGCACTAATGGTCACATTCGTGCCGGCTCAAATTCAAACCGGCACTATAATGTGCTTCACATTTGACCGTTTTTCTACTAGTCAATAGAGTTTGCCAAACTTGAGTTTCCAAAAGTCACTTACACAAAAAGCTATGACTCATGGTTGTCAAATCCATAATTTCCAAACCACAACAACCTTGAGGCATAACAAGCTTTAAATGCTGCATACTGAACACAAAAGAAGTCCGGAGTTTAAATAAGTTATTAAAAATAAAAAAGAGGTGCAATGCTGGTTAATTTGCTTCAAGCCATTCGGAATAGTGTAGATTGCACTAAACCACTGCACATAGCTCAGTGCAATATATGCTATTCCGCAAGGCTTGAAGCTAATCAACATGTAGGTGAGCATTGCAACTCTTCGTCATTGTCTGTGCACTCACGGCTTATAAACCGCTCATACTGCCTCTCTCTTGGCGAGGTGGGACTAAAAACAGCTTGCCATAACCTCATTAGTACCGGTTCGTGGTACGAACCGGCACTAAATGGTGATGGTGGGGCCATAGCCTGACCGCAGGATGACACAGCCTCTTTAGTACCGGTTCGTGGCATGAACCGGTACTAAAGGTTCGCCATGAACCGGTACTATTGGTCGCCGCCACGAACCGGCACTAATGTACACATTAGTGCCGGCTCTAATTCAAACCGGCACTAATGTGCTTCACGTTTGACCCTTTTTCTACTAGTGCCAAGCCATAAGAAGAATGGGTGTTGGTCATATCCTACCCATTGAGGAACCCCTTGTGGCCGAAGGACAAGGACAATGTTCTACTCAAGTGGAACCTTCACCAACCCAAGACCCACACGCTTCCGAAGAACAAAGTGAGGGCCCTCAACCTCAAGAACAAGACCATGGGCAAGGTCAATCTCAAGATGGTGTTGTAACATCAAGTGATGCCCAAGGTCAAGTTCCCTCCTCCGAGCATGTTCAAGATCAAGAGCTTCCATGAGATCAAGAACAAGCTCAAGACAACGCTCAAGATGATCAAGTGATCACTCCCCATCTCACCCCGAGGAGGAATCGGAGCGTTGTTCCACCAAGGTTGCTTCCAAGCTCTCCACCAAGGATCATCTCATGACAAATGTGCTTGGAAGCTTAAGGAAGGGGTAAGCACTCGTAGACAATTAGCCAACTATTGAGAATATCACGCGTTTGTCTCGTGTGTTGAACCCCAAAAGGTCTATGAGGGACTCAAAGATCCGGATTGGCTCACTGCCATGCATGAAGAACTCAATAACTTCGAGCGCAACAAAGTGTGGAGATTGGTGCCAAGGCCTATGGGGAACCACAATGTCATTGGAACCAAGTGGATATTCAAGAACAAGTAAGATGCTCATGGGATTATCATTCGCAACAAGGCTCGCTTGGTAGCACAAGGCTACTCCCAAGTCGAGGGTATCGACTACGGTGAAACCTTTGCTCCCGTTGTTCGTCTTGAATCCATTCACATGTTAATTGCATATGCTTCTCATCATAACTTTAAGTTACAACAAATGGATGTGAAGAGTGCTTTTCTTAATGGTCCTATTAATGAATTGGTTTATGTCAAGCAACCCCCCGGGTTCGAGGATCCCTACTTTCCCGATCACGTGTATCAACTCGATAAGGCACTCTATGGCCTTAAACAAGCCCCGCGTGCGTGGTATGACCACCTTACCGAGTTGTTACAAGACCATGGTTTTGAAGTTGGGCTAATCGACCCCACTCTTTTTACTAAGAAGGTCAAAGGGGAGTTGTTTGCATCCCAATTATATGTTGATGATATTATCTTTGGTTCCCCTAACAAAGCTTTCAATGAGGAATTTGCCGCTCTCATGACCTCAAAGTTCGAGATGTCTACCATGGGAGAGTTGAAGTTCTTTCTCGGGTTTGAAGTGAAGCAAAGGAGAGAAGGAACCTTCATCAACCAATCCAAATACACTCAAGACATGCTCAAGAGATTCAAGCTAAGTGATGTCAAGCCGGCTTCCACTCCCATGCCCACCAAGTGCCAACTTGACATTGATCCCAATGGTAAAGCAGTGGATCAAAAGGTATATCGCTCCATGATTGGCTCCTTGCTTTACCTTTGTGCATCTAGACCGGATATCATGTTGAGTGTGGGAATTTGTGCACGGTTTCAAGCCGCACCTAAGGAAAGTCACTTTGTGGCAGTCAAGCAAATCTTTCGATATTTGGCTCATACCCCAAACTTTGGCTTATGGTACCCAAGAGGAGCAAACTTCAAGCTTGTAGGTTATTCGAACTCGGATTGGGCGGGAGATAAAGTGGATAGGAAGTCCAGTTCTGGAGGGTGCCAATTTCTTGGTTGCTCTTTGGTGAGTTGGTCTTCCAAGCAGCAAAGTTGTGTGTGTCTCTCGTCCATGGAAGCGGAGTATGTGGCTGCCGGTAGTTGTTTTGCACAAATATTATGGATGAGGCAAACTTTAAAGGATTATGGTGTCACGTGTGACGAAGTGCCTCTTTGATGTGACAATGAAAGTGACATCAAGATTTCTCTCAACCCGGTGCAACACTTCAAGACAAAGCATATTGAGATTAGGTATCACTTCATCCAGGATCACATTAGGCGAGGGGAGATCGAGCTCAACTATGTCAACACTCATGATAACCTTGCAGATATTTTCACGAAGCCTTTGGATGAAGCAAGATTTCGCGAGTTAAGACATGAGCTAAATATCATTGATTCGAGCAATGTGACTTGAACCCTTGCACATCCCACCTCACTCAACCTGTTGTCTAGTTTAGGTGTAGGCATGGACATAGGGGGGTGTTGTTCTCTCAATGAACTTTCCCTCCCCCCATAATGTATAAACTAACCAAACTCTTTCACATTAGCCATTTTTATGGTACTTGTGCTTCAAAGATGAGTGTTGGTGATACGTCTCCAACGTATCTATAATTTTTGATTGCTCCATGCTATATTATTTACTATTTTGAATGTTTATGGGCTTTATTATACACTTTTATATCATTTTTGGGACTAAAGTATTAACCCAGAGCCCAGTGCCAGTTTCTGTTTTTGCCATGCTTTAGGGTTTCAAAGAAAAGGAAAACCAAACGGAGTCCAATTGACCTGAAACTTCACGGAACTCTTTTTTGGAAGGAAAGAAGCCCAGAAGACTTGGAGTGCACATTGGGGGATCTGCGAGGAGGTCATGAGGCAGGGGGCGCGCCCTCCACCCTTGTGAGCCCCTCGTGCCCCCCTGATGTACTTCTTCCGCCTATATATGTCCATATACCCTAAAAACATCCATGAGCACAATAGATCAGGAGTTCCGCCGCCAGAAGCCTCCGTAGCCACCGAAAGCCAATCTAGACTCGTTCCGGCACCGTGGCGGAGGGGGCAATCCTTCTCCGGTGGCCATCTTCATCATCCCGGTGCTCTCCATGACGAGGAGGGAGTAGTTCTCCCTCGGGGCTGAGGGTATGTACTAGTAGCTATGCGATTGATCTCTCTCTCTCGTGTTCTTGAGATGATATGATCTTGATGTATCGCGAGCTTTGCTATTATATTTGGATCCTACGATGTTTCTTCCCCCTCTACTCTCTTGTAATGAATTGAGTTTGCCCTTTGAAGTTATCTTATCGGATTGAGTCTTTAAAGATTTGAGAACACTTGATGTATGTCTTGCCATGGATTTCTGTGGTGACAATGGGATATCACGTGATTAACTTGATGTATGTTTTGGTGATCAACTTGTGGGTTCCGCCCATGAACCTATGCATAGGGGTTGGCACACGTTTTTGTCGTGATTCTTCGGTAGAACTTTAGGGCACTCTTTGAGGAACTTTGTGTTGGTTGAATAGATGAATCTGGGATTGTGTGATGCATATCGTATAATCATGCCCACAGATACTTGAGGTGACATTGGAGTATCTAGGTGACATTAGGGTTTTGGTTGATTTGTATCTTAAGGTGTTATTCTAGTACGAACTCTAGGGCTGTTTGTGACACTTATAGGAATAGCCCAACGGATTGGTTGGAAAGAATAACTTTGAGGTGGTTTCGTACCCTACCATAATCTCTTCGTTCGTTCTCCGCTATTAGTGACTTTGGAGTGACTCTTTGTTGCATGTTGAGGGATAGTTTTATGATCCAATTATGTTAGTATTGTTGAGAGGACTTACACTAGTGAAAGTATGAACCCTAGGCCTTGTTTCCTAGCATTGCAACACCGTTTACGCTCACTTTTATCACTTGTTACCTTGCTGTTTTTATAATTTCAGATTACAAATACCTTTATCTACTATCCATATACCACTTGTATCACCATCTCTTCACCGAACTAGTGCACCTATACAATTTACCATTATATTGGGTGTGTTGGGGACACAAGAGACTCTTTGTTATTTGCTTGCAGGGTTGCTTGAGAGAGACCATCTTCATCCTACACCTCCTACGGATTGATAAACCATAGGAGGGGCCCGGTCGGCCACCGCTTTCGGGTCGTCTCTCTGCATTTCCTCCGGTGGAGTCAATCCCCACCATGTCCTCTAGCTATGGATGCCGGTATTGCCCCTGTTCCCGTTCTCTCTTTGCCTAGATCTTGCATCTAGTTTTTAGGGGCAATAGGCATTGTTATTCTCGTCTTTTGGCTAAGGCGAGGCTTGAGTAGGGTGGAGATGGCTTGTAGGCTCTGTGGATTGAAGTTTGGTAGGATTGTTTTTGAATTTGGCATCTCCGGTAGTGTCAGATCTGTCCACGGCAGTATGGAACCACCGTTCCCCATCTGGCGCGGTACTACCGCCCTCCTCGAGTGGTACTACCGCGCAAGCGGTACTACCTCTGTTCGGCCGCGGTACTACCGCTGGATGCCTAGTTCCAGCTTTCCCTACCAAGTTTTGATCCTTGTTGTTTTGTTTGATGGCTTATGCTTTTTCTTTCGTGTGTTTCTTCTGGTCGTGTGTTTTGGTTCCAGGTGATGATCATCCTGAGCATCAGGTCCGCCGTGTCAACCCGGTTCGTGCAATGTCAAAGCGCTACCGCACATCTGAGTCAGCAGGTGGTTCCTCAAGTGCTCCACCGCCACCAGCGGGCGCTTCCTCAAGTGCTCCAAAGCTCTTGAAGAAATCTGCTAGCAAGCCAAAGGGGAAGACTGTGACCGAGATGACTGCCAAGGAATTTTGGGCAAAGCATCGTCGCAACCCCTATGAGGAAGACCAAGATCCCACTTTGGTCAACCGCCCGTTCTGGAACCGCTTTCAGTTTGCCATCTTCTTTGATGTGATCAAGGCTAAGAAGAATCACTTTGTTGATGTCCGTTCCATCGACACCGATCCTATGGAAAATTGACCCTGAGTAATTTGGCGAAGCCCTTCAGATGTGCACTCAGTTGAACATTCTCAGAATCATGCAGTTCAACAAGGACTTTGATGCCAATATCATATGCCAATTCTATGCCACTGTCCATCTTGGAACTGATGCAGAAAGGACTCTGACCTGGATGACAAATGGGAAGTTGCTCACTATCACATGGAAGGCCTTCATGGAGTTACTTGGGGTGGAAGATCACGGGCTTGAGAATCCAGTCGGCTTCCGTCCTCACCGTAATGTCACCTCCACTCACAAGCAAGCACTCTGGCCCTACTGTTCTCAGAAGGTTAACCCCAAGACAAAGAAGGTTACCTATGAGATGTCTACCTATCTGGACATCCTTCATCGTGTCTTCCGCGAGACTCTTTTCCCGCGCATTGGGAATCTGGATATGGTCCACTCCTATCTTGTGGACATGCTTCTCTTCTGCCAGCATGAGAAGGAAGAAACCACTGGAGAGTCCCTAGACATTTCTCATGTTATGTGGTCTGAACTTCTATCTGCCATTTCGCGCAAGTGCCCAATCTATGGTCGTTTCATCATGCTGCTCATTGAGAAGGCCTGGGCACATCACTATCCCAGGGCTGCGCTGGAAACTGGAGAGTTAATTTCTCATGATATCAAGCGTCTGAGGAAGAAGGACAATTGGGGCACCCATGCCCCTCGATCTGATGTTCCACCTTCTGAGGCAGACATGGGGTCCAAGGAAGAGGCTGAGGTCGACAAGGATGACGACTATGAGCCCTCCGGTGTGGAGCCCTCATGGGCTAAGAGGATTAAGCGCAAGATGAAGAAACTTTTCTGCATGGAGTCTCATGGCCAGTACATGTCTCATGTCTCTGAGAAGAAGGCCCGCAGACGTCACAAGGAGCTCATGCGCCAGTTGGGTGCCACTATTAACAGCGGATCTGAGGAGAGGATCACTGATGAGGAGGAGTGGGTTCAGCAGCATTGCCAGTGGACCGATTCAGACATAGAGCAGTTTCTGACCGACGACGACAGTGCAAACGATCCCGCTGAGATGTGATGTTCGAGATCCTCAACTTGCTATCACATGGAGTCGTAGCAACGCTCTTTGCACTTTTGGTGTCTCGCTGCCAAAGGGGGAGAGAGTTTAGGGATTTGTGTTGTTGCCATGTTGCGAGTGTGTCTTTGTGGTTTGTGGTGTCTTGTGTTTTCTCGTTGTTTTGCTTGGTTTGGTTTGGTGCCAGTGAGACCTAAGTTCTAGACATATGGTGTGAGACATATACTACCTTATCTTTACCTTTATTATCTATGTCTATCTAGTACTGTGGTATCTTATGAGTTGCATGCTTCTCCTGTTTTATAATCTGCTCTCATATATCCTATGCTTAGAATTGTTGGACTATAAAATATAGGGGGAGTGTTCATCCTAATGTGCGTGTCTTGCATTCCAAAGGCACTACTAACTAGGTGCACACATTCAGGGGGAGCTCGTCTATATTTTGTAGTTCTAAGTATCTTTACTTTCTTGAATTATCCCTGTGCAAATCCCTGTTTGTCATCAATCCACCAAAAAGGGGGAGATTGTTAGAGCATATCTCTCTCGATGTAGTTTTGGTGATTGATGACAACAGGTTTGCGGACTAACCATGTGCTTTGAGCATTTCAGATATTCATCCTTTGGCACGAGACGATTTCTTTCCCCTTAGAGTGTTTTTCAAGATGGTGTAGCTCTTTCGTTTCTTGTTTCGTGGACTAGTTTCGTAGGAGTCACCGTACTATGAAGATTTGGTCCGGTTTGGTAAGGCTAGGGTGGAATCATCATGTACACTTCCGTTTCACACCCTCTGGGCCTTCCCGTGTCGTTGGAGGTTTGGTTCCCTGCTGGGTGGGCAGTCTTTGGCCCCAACGGTAGTACCGCGGTGCCCAGCGGTAGTACCGCTTGAGGGTCCTCAGCGGCAGTGCCGCTGCAGTACCGGGCCACTACCGCCTCGACTCGAGGGGGCACATCTCGTGTCAGGTTGAGCGACACTTGCAGCGGTAGTAGGTGCGGTAGTACCGCTCGAGAGCGGTAGTACCGCCATACCACCGCGGTAGTACCGCGCTGGGCACGGTCCCTCCTCTACCTTCAAGCCCTCCCAGGCTGGGCGGTAGTACCGCAAGGGGGAGCGATAGTACCGCTGGGTCCAGCGGTAGTGCTGCTGCCCCCTGTGGTAGTACCGCCCTCTACGGGGCTGTTTTGGGGGTAATGGTTGGATGGGGTCCTTTAGTATAAAAGGGGGTCCCCTTCTTCCTCGTTGACCTACCTCTTCACCCATAAGTTCCATTAATGCTCCAAGCTCCATTTTCGCCCGATCTCTCTCCCTAGCCAATCATACTTGTTGATTTGCTCGGGAGTGGTTGAGAAGGCCCCGATCTACACTTCCACCAAGAGAAATTTGATTCCACCACCAATCCCTAGCTGATCTTGTTAGTCTTGGGTGTTTTAGCACCCTAGACAGTTGAGGTCACCATGGAGCGATAGTCCATTGTGGTGAAGCTTCATGGTGTTGTTGGGAGCCTCCGATTAAGTTGTGGAGATTGCCCCAACCTTGTTTGTAAAGGTCCGGTTGCCGCCTCCAAGGGCACCAATAGTGAAATCACGGCATCTCGCATAGTGTGAGAGCATGAGGAGAATACGGTGGCCCTATTGGCTTCTTGAGGAGCATTGTGCCTCCACACCGCTCCAACGGAGACGTACTTCCCTTCAAAAGGAAGGAACTTCGGTAACACATCCTCGTCTTCACCGGCTCCACCCTTGGTTATCTCGTACCATTACTTGTGCAAGCTAATTAGTGTTACTTGCCTTGCTTGCTTGTGTGCTTGTTGTTGTTGCATCATATAGGTTGCTCACGTAGTTGCACTTCTAGACACCTACTTTGATGCAAAGTTTAATTTGGTAAAGAAAAGCTAAAAATTGTTAGTTGCCTATTCACCCCCCCTCTAGTCAACCATATCGATCCTTTCAATCATTTCATTCATATAGAATGTATCCAAAATTAATCTTTAAAATCCTGCAGCAACCGTGCGGGGAAATTGCCTAGTAAAACTAGTTTGCACACGTCTATGCACACATCTAAGTTTTGCTTTCTCAAACTTACAATGTCAGCAACATGTTAGTTAGTTTGGTCCTTTCGTACTTAAAGTCGTAATATCATTTTTCCGCCATCGCACTGCACACATACTTGGATCAAGTTACAAGGCATTTACTTATGCATGGGGAATTTCATTTCACCCGCAGACGCACGAACGTCTTCCTTCCTGCTCTTTTATGCCTAGCATCTTCCTTCCCAGTTGCATGCTCCAGAACCGATCTCTTCTCACATGTCTACGATGTTTGTGCCCCCACTTGCATCAACTCCATTATGCAACCATTGCCACCAAGGAAACCTATTGCGTCTCTTTATTGATTTTTGTCGTGCGCACTTTTGATAGTCTAAAAACTGAAATGGAGGTGGATGGAGGGGATGAAATTGAGGCAAATTTCGATGTATCTCTCTTATTCTTGTCCAAACACATGGGCAAAATGCTTATTTGCAGATGATTCTATTCCTATTGCCCAATCTGATACAACTACACAGGTTTGTGCGGCCATGAGAATGTTCTGAAGTACAACACCTTCAGCCTCTTCTTTTGAGAATCCTGCGAACACATGAAAGTATGCTTGAAGTACTTATTCATTTCTTAATCAATAGTTGCATAATTTCTTACTTACTTAATCGTACAATATTCTTGCTTATTTGTTAACTCTAGACATAAATGACGCGCCTAGGCTTAACTGTTGGAACATAAACTTGTTATCCATGGGAATTACCTATTAATATCTATTAGTTTATCATTTTCAAATTTTCGAAGAGACTACTTGCTAAATTTCAAAATTGCTCGTCTATATGGTTATCTTAGCCATAATTCCTAAATACCGTAATGTCTGTAAAAGACTACCATGCATGTTGTGAAAACAATAAATTATAAACTCTGTAACAACAATCAATTATTTCATTTGATTTGTGTGAGGTTACCCTTGCTTTGTAAGAAATGTTTTCCTGCAGAACCTGCATATTACAAAATTTGACATAACTGAAGTTAGGGCTTTCCTTAAGACAAAAGAGGATTTGAGAATCGGCGTCAACATCCCGAATGAAGAACAACAAACTTTTTTCACGGTCGATGATCGGAATGATGTGCAAATGACCTTGACTCTACGTGGTGGTGTGGGTCGCTCCATCTATGTGCAACTACACAATAATCCTGTCACTCATCCATGTATGTTGTCTTGAATATAACCGCACTTTAGTTTCCTTTGTCTCTAATGACCAATCTGTTAAGGTTTAGGTCTATGTGTTTACCATGCTAGCCCTTGGATCGGTTCACCAACATACACGGTACTGATGTAATATCAAACACAAATGCATCATCCCATTACATCATAATGATCCAAAATTAACATAGTCTTATAAACCACTAGCCAGAGGCTAGCCAAACAAATAGCCTTTAAAACGTAAATAGTTCATAACAACAGAAACACAAAAAAAAAATAGCCCCATCTTTGGTAGAATGGTCACCGAGCGAAACCCCAATATTGGCTCGACAGGCCATTTGATGCCCTCCCCCGGGGTGTCATTCTTTATGCCCAAAAAAGTTGTCCAAATCAGAAAATAGTCCGAAAATACATGGCAAAGAAACTCAAATAGATTTGCAATGAGATTTATATCATGCATTTGAATTGTCTACGGAAAAGCATGTACTAAAAAATTAACTACCATGATAGCATGAAAAACAAAAATCAACAAAAAAGGACAAATAAAGTAGAACACGTATTTTCCATACAAAAATTGCCATCGGATATGTATAAAATTTTCCATGGTAATGTCACATTAAATTGTCCTTCCGAAATGTAATGCTTTAACATTGTATATAAATTTTTTGGGCCATCAAAAATAAAATTGCTGTCCTCTTAATAATCACTTGGCCAAATTGTATATTTTCTATGTTTTAACATAAACTCCCACACACAAAAATTTCCATCATTGATTCGATAGAACTGCCATACCAGTTAACTAAATTACGATGATCTAGATAATAAAATTTGCCATGACACGCTGAAAAACACTTGAAAAAGACAATGTATTTTAAGTTGCTGTGGTTGTATAATTCAAATTTTCACTTCAACAAAGTTTAAGTTTCTATGACAACAAGTTTTTTCTTCAATGGTAATGATGCACAAACTGTAATCTTGTGAAAACAAAGAAAATTGCACGTTCGAAACAATAAAATTACCATGATAGTAGAAATAAAAATGTCATGCTCTTCGTAATAAAATTTTCATGTGATATATTTTCTTAATAAAAGTGATATGCCATTAAAAATAAGTTGTCTTGCTCTTAATAAAATGTGTCGTTCTCTAATAATAATAATAAAATACCATGATTTAGATGGGAAAAGGCCCAACTATCCCATGAGAACAAAAAATAATAATTATCTATAATTGATCTATAAGAATTATGTACATAAATAATTATCTACAAAAAATTACAGGAGAAAAAAGCATAAAAAATGCATGCCCATAAAATTGCCATCTCAAAAATAACCGTGAAAAAGTATTAAAATACATAACATGGATATTGGATAAAAATGATAGAAAAGTAAGTTTGCCATGATTGTGATTAAAGAACTCCTATATATAACATAAAAATGTCCCATGTTCGACATTAAATATATATGGATAAAAATATAAATTAGAGGGAAATTGTCATGACCGAGTAAAAAAATCCACCTATATCTAAATTTAAAATTGCTATGATGCATTAAATAAAATTTGACATACTATACTAGATAAATTTCCCATGCTAGAAAATATAATCTGCCATGGTGATATAGAAAAAAAACATACACATGATAAATGGTCGTGGTACTGTATGAGAAATTAGGAATAGTTCAATTTTGGACATGGTCCATGAAACTTTGATGTAAAATGTTCTATATGAGGAAAACATGGCAAGTGTGTAGGAAATTTTGTAATCATCACATGTCAACTTGTTTTAAAGAAGTTTAACTTATCACATAGAAAATTAGATAATTCTCGTTACATAATTCACTAAAATTTATACGTAGAACACATAGCAAATTGTCTTCATATGTATTTTGTATTTTGTTTTTTTCATTTGTTACATGTAGAGGGAGAATCACTAGGCATTGCACATGTCAATTCCACATAAAAATAGTGTTGGCAGTTTTTCTAAAAAAATATTCACAAGACAACATTGTTTTTTATCATATCAAGTACATTTATATACCCTGTGACACATATATTACATAGATCATGGCGAAATTCTAAATATTATGGAAATTTTTGATGAAAACAATTATTTCTAATGCGTAACAAATTTAGAAGTACTTTTTTGCTGGTCACATAGCAAGCTTAGACAAATTTGTGATCTATATTATGGCAACTGTACATATTATGATTTTTTTACTAGTCACATGGCAAGTTTAGGAGATTTTTTCATAACATGGCAAACCCGTATTTGGTCACATAGATCTTTTTTACAAGCATGGAAAATTGTATATATCTTTGTAATGTCCACATGGCAAATCTATGAATTTTTAAACTTGTCGCATGGAAAATTATATATTCTTGGACATGAAAATTTACGCATATTTGGTGTATAAGACATGGTAATCCCCCATCTCGTCCATCGGGCTAATTTGGACATGAAAAATTATGCATATTGACATATAAGACATGGTAAATTGTTCTTTTTTATCATATCATGTACTTGTATATACCCCGCTCACCACCCTCGTTGGGGCTTCGTAGGGACACAGGAGCTGCCGCCACAACACCATCGCCAGCAAAGAGAAGTGGGGGTGGGGTGAATGAGTTACATGAGTGGGTGACATGAGTGGGCAAGGAGGGGGGGGGGGGGGGGGGGGGGGGGGGCTCGGTCTTGAACACGGTGCAAACTATTCAAACACATGACATGGCATCAGCCTTGCGCCGGTATCTGTATTGTGTGATCGGACGATAGGAAGAGCGTTGCACAAGATGGACAAAAATCTGACGTTAGATGTATAACATTTAGGTTTACTAATGCACACATGGAGTAGTATACTGTATAGGTTAACGCGTATGTTGAAAATGCAATTTTTTGTGAACTACTTCTATAGTACATCGCAAAAAAAAAAAGAATTACTTCTATAGTAAAGGGCAGGTAGGTAACAGTCAACCCAGTGTGAAAAGAGAAGGAGAACACATGTGTAGTATAACCAGGTGGTACATCAGAAGTACACGTTCCCAGAAATACACAACCATCTTTCTAACCACCCGTTCAATACTAGTTCTTTCCACGGTTGGGGCACTTAATTAAGCTATATGCATGGCTGTACCTGTTTGTCCTCCTCATCCTCCTCTTCTTCTTCTCCAGACATAATAATCGGAGAACTAATTAATGTAGTACTCCACACGCAAACGACTCGGAGAAAAACTACATTGATCTGTCTCCTGAATTCATGTAGAAATCGAGCCTCTCAGTTAATTGGGAGTTGGACGCCCGCGCGTGTCGGTGTGTTTCGATTTGCATGGAAATATGATGGAAATTACACACGATGAAACCTGCGATTTGAGTTCAATGTCCAGGCATTCGTCAAGTCCATTACATTCATGACGTTTTCCATGGCAGAGCATTGATCTGTCCACAAGCTGATCAGAAACAACATTGATTAAGTTCGACGAGATTGATGGGAAAAGTTCCGACGGGTTGGTATAACAAATCTGTTATTGTCATATTCTGACGACTTTTGTTCAAGGGCGCACATTGCAGGCAATAACACCATTTGAATCGAAGGTCATTATTTCAAATAAATACTATGTCTACATCGTATCGCAACTGCAACCGTACCAGCCGGACGTATATCTTCTTGATACGCGGGAGATCCAGCGACGCGCTGGGTCAAGACCTAATGACATTGGCTCTGTTTTTCTTTTGGAAATGGAGGTATACCCCTGACCTCTGCATCATGACATTGGCTCTGTACAGTAGGAATAAAAGTACACGTACGCCATGTATAATTCTAAGAAAAATAAACACCACGGTATATACATGATGGATGCAACCAGATGAAATTTCCAGGATTTCCCCCCTCTGTCCGTGCGTACTACCTGTATAGATGTATATATACCCCATCCATGGGCTGACCCCAAATTATCCAAGCATCGAGCAACAAACTCTTCCAAAGCTAGCAAGCTGAAGAGAACACACGCAGACACGAAAGCCTCCAGGACTGAGCATGGCGGCGAAGGGTGAGCCAGCCTTCTCCAGATATCCAATTCGTCCATTGCATGCACATGCACGGTCGGAGTAAGCAAATCATCAACTCTGATGGTCTAATATATTCTCCATACCTACATATATGCAGCACAAAGTGGATTTGTGCCTCCAACGCTAGGGCCTCCCGGCCAGCAGAATGATCAACCATATGCTCCGGCGGAAGCTAGCCAACAGGCACCGTCGCCTAGCACAGGTTAGTGAGTGTCGCTCATCCGATCGTTCAACATCTGAGCATACGTGATACGTGCATGCATGGATAGCTCTCCCTTTATCACATCCGCACCTTTCTGGTACTACCTTTCTATAGATTCGACGGTTGTGGTCTTTGATGCTTTCTTGCACTTTCTTGACGCCTTTTGCATGCGTTCGTGTGCTCCGTAAAGCAGGTAAAGCGTTGTCGACTGGAACAATCCCTGACCCCAGCAACGGCAACAACTCAAGAACGCCATACAACGCAGATGATGGTAAAACGACCTGAGAAAAAGGTGAGTCAAGAATCCTGGCTGCATGTTTATGTATAGTTCGTACTCCTACTAGTGTTTTGCATGATGTGATGCGAAAATACTGGCGTGCATCCATTCTAATTAAGAATCTCGTTATTTGACTTTTCAGGCAAGGGCATCATCTAGGGGGTGAATGGTCTGCGTGCGGAAGAAGAATCGTGTGAATAAATATCAGTTTGTGCTACTTATCTGTCAAGTACGATATTTGTGTGGTCAAGAAACCTCTATACCTACATATGGATTGTATAGCTTCTGAAAGTGGTCGTGTATACAAGTAGTATTTCATTCGTTCATGCATGTTCTTCGTTTATATCTATACCGTAGTTATGTTGGTGAATTTGTGTAGTGGATTGTATATTTATATATACCGGAATTGTATATTGCATTCTTTTTTTTGCATCAAGTATATTAAATTCGTTGTACTAATAGCGTATCCCTTGATCCCTTCAAAATTGCCCTTCAAAAACTCAAAACCATCGTGCGCTGGCCTCACGGTGGGCGGCAACTGTCGTGAAATTGTCACGGCAGATATCCTAGTGTGAGGATTTAGTCGTGGAGCTATCGCAACTAGGTTAGCTTAAAGGGGTTAAACGGGACAAAGCACACAGGGAGTTTACACTGGTTCGGCCCCTTGCGGTGAAGGTAAAGGCCTAATCCAGTTTGAGGTGGTATTGCTTATGTCTCGATTAACAGGGAGCGAATACACTTGAGCTAGCTTTCGATCTGTTGTCTCTTGCCTTAAGTCGCCGCCGTGTCGTCCCTTTATATACACAGGTCGACGCGCAGCGGCTTACAGAGTCCTGACCGGCTCATAACCAACGTGTCCGGCTCGGTGACTTACTGTGCCTTATAATACAAGTTACACATATACGACGGTTGAGGGAGTCCTGGATTAGGGGGGTCTCCGGACAGCCGGACTATATCCTTTGGCCGGACTGCTAGACTATGAAGAATTAAAGATACAAGATTGAAGACTTCGTCTCGTGTCCGGACACTAGTGCAGAACCAGGCAATAGCACCGGTTAAGGCCCTTTAGTGCCTGTTAGGTAACCGGCACTAAAATTTCGGCACTAAAGGCCCCCCCTTTAGTACCGGTTCAGCACGAACCGGTGCTAAAGGGCAACCACGTGGCATGAGCCAGCTCCGGGGGGCGGGAGCCCTTTAGTACCGGTTGGTAACACCAACCGGTACTAAAATGTTTGGAGGGTTTTTGGTTTTATAATTTCTTTTTCATTTAATTTTGTGTTTTCCATTTTAATTCTTTTTCGTTTGCTGGTATTTTACGATACTACACATTGTACACGTTATGCATATATATATATATATATCATCAATCATGTCTCACAAACCACCATATTAATTCACACATACACACATGTATAGCTATATACAATTTCTCCTACATATGCATGTTGCCTTCGGAGCCAGTGGCATTAGCCTGATTGATGCCTTTGGAGCACGATGACAATTGGAAGTGGTTCATGACCTGGTTGATGGGGGCGGTAGCGGGTAATAGTATTCTCCCTTCGGATTTATGACCTGGTCGAGCAAAAATCCCGCTATTTCCTCTTGAAGTGCTTCTACGCGCTCCGTTTCTAGGAGCTTGTCCCGCACCTCTTTGAATTGTTAAGAAGGAGATCAATATGCATGTGTATTAGTTGTGTGACTAGATATCGATAATGGTGTAAAAATTATGAATAGTGTTCTGACAAGCGTACCCATTCCTGTCTTTGAAATCTGCTCCTTTCAGACGCCATCATGCGAATGTTCTCGCAAACGCAGAATGCACACAGATCAGTCCCATGCGCCTGCTTCAGGGCCTTTATTACGAGAATGGAATTTAATTTGATTAGATAATAATTAATCAAGCATGATAATTAAAGAGATGGCAGCTAGCTAGCTAGCTAGTACTACTTAATTACTTACCTTGGCTCGAAACCATTTCAGGTGTGGTTTTCATTCGCCTTCCGTGACGCTGATGAACCTTGCACAAGCCCTGCCCGCCGACAAAGAAAATGAATAAAGGGGTTATTAAATAGTTCATATCATGAAATGACGAACTAAATAGGCCGAGATATATAGTTAATAATGATTGAAATTACCTGTTGACTATCCCAAACAAGATGTTATAGTCACTATTTGCTTTGAGTAGCGAGTCCAGTATTTAACTGTTCCGGCGCCAACTTTAATGATACACAAGATCCAGTGAAATCTGCATGCACACACGTTTGCATGTCTTAATTAAGCGGGCATATGTAAGCAAAAACATGTAGGTAGCTAGTAGGAAAAAATAGAGAATTTGTAGTACAAGAAAGTGTGACTCACTGGAAGTTGTAAGGAAGTAGTATATCTTCATTGTATTTGAGGCGCTTCAAGAACTCGAACATGCTGTCCTCTACCTCTTTTTCATGATGCTTGTTTATTTTCCATGTGTATTCATTAACGGTGTTTGGGTCAATGAACCCAATGCCATAGCGTCCACCTTTTCTCATTTCATACATCTTCATCCTGTATAATACCACAGAAAAGAATATAGTGAGGATAATTACACGTAATGATTGATCAAAAGGATCACTACAGCTAGCTTGAGACTTAAATTACAGAAAGAAATCACTTACAGACAATAGCAACTGACGATAGATTTGTTGAGTGCGGCTTGATTGTATAACTGAAACAGTTCAGAATACTCAATGGCCACAGCTTTCTCATGGTAGTAATCATCCTTCTTGACATACACCATGAGAGAATCTTGATCGGATCTCTTGGTAATGTCCATGTACCATTGATGCAATTCATACATTCTCGTTGGGAGCTTCTTGACATCTTCTGGCTCGACCAAAGGTTGGCCCCGGACATATTTCCGTTTTATTTCCTCCTCTGTAAGCAGAGGCATGTCCTCGATCTCGAGGAGTTGTCGAACAGTGATCTTGAGTTCTTCAGCCTGCATTATATGCTCCTGTATTATTACCACATCGCCCACCTCGGGAACGTAAACTGTTTGGCCATAATAATATTGAGCGCGCGTACTGTCACGTGTTGTTGGCGGCACAACAAGCGGGGGGATCGATTGCGCCGCCTGTTTTCCCAGCTGGGCAACGGTTTTCCCGCATTTTTTGACAGCTGCTTGTTGTTTGCTCGAGCTCGAGCTCGCCTCCTTCTGTAGACGTTGTCGATGTAACTTCCTGATGTGGCGCTCATAGTCAGGGTCAACAGGCTTAGGAGCTGGTGGTTGAGCCATACGAATGAAGTGGTCAACTACTTCCACAGGCAGTTTCTCCCTTGGCGGCGGAGGCGGTTTCGGTCCAAAATGGGCGTCAACTTCTGCCCGCACTATGGCATTGGTTTGCTCCTCGGTCCTGTCGTAAGCCCTCACAGGAAGAGGAGTACTGAGGTTTGTACCATATTTATATCGCTTGCCTCAGCCTGTAATTCCTATACTATCACCTCGACTCGTACCGCTACGCACCATAGCTGCGGGGTGTCTCTTCTGCGATTGCTGAGGCGGCGGAGACAGCTGACGAGGCTGAGTGGGACAAGGAGGAGTGGCCTGAAGCTGTGCCGGACTTGGAGGAGGAGTGGCCTGAGGTTGTTCCGGACTTGGAGGAGGAGTGGACGTCTGACGCTGTGTCGGACTTGGAGGAGGAGTGGCCTGACACTTTGCCGGACTTAGAGGAGGAGGAGTGGCCTCACGCGTTGGTGGACTTGGAGCGGGAGTCTGCTGACTCGGTGGCGGACTTCGACGAGGAGTCGGGTGACGCGGTGTCGGTGGCCTTCGAAAGATGATGCAATCCTTTCTCCATAGGATGACACGATGTATGGCCTCTCCCAATGTGTGCTCGTCGTCACCTCCAGGATTGTCAAGCTGTAGCTCCGAATATGGGTCCACGACCTCATCAACCAAGACACGAGCATAGCCCGCTGGAATCGGGTTGCAATGGAAGGTTGCCTCGTGGGAATTTGAAAAAGCAACGGTGTCCGCCACCTTCATGGATATGTTCTTCATTTTGAAGTGTAGCTCGCAGTTAGTGTTCTCCGTGATGTCATCCACGGGGTATCTATCCAGCACTGCGTCGCCCGGGACGGAACCCACGCTGCTTCTCGGCATGGATGGGCCGGTGGTATCCAATGTTGGATCATCCGCTAGCTGCTGCAGCTGCTGAGACCCCCTTTGCTGGCTAAGTGAGTCGATCTGCTCCTGCTGCCGCTGGAATTTAGCTGCCAATTCCACTTGACTTGCTTCTAGGCCTTGAAGGCATTCATAGTCCCGCTTCCTCTGCTCCTCCTCCATCTTCCTCTTCTTTCCTCCGCAATCTTCTTTCTCGCACGGGTTCTGTAGTCGGCGTTCCAGTCCGAAAACCCCTCATACCACGGAATAGCGCCCTTGCCTCGTGTTCTTCCTGGGTGTTCAAGATTTCCCAGGGCACGCATAAGCTCGTCGTTCTCTCTGTTGGGCTGGAACACCCCCGATCGAGCCTCTTCTATTGCAACAAGTAGCGCATCGTCAGCTCCGTTCAGATATGCCTTCGTCGAAACATTGCCTGTCTTCGGGTCCAACTCCCCCCCATGCGCATAGAACCAAGTCCTGCACCTGGGGGGCCAGCTCTTAGTAACCGGAGTGACACTTGCATCCTCCATCTCTTTCTGAGACTTATCCCACTTAGGCATTGCCACCGCGTAGCCACTTGGCCCCAGCTTATGGAACTTATCCTTTTTTCGGCATTCTTCTTGTTTATTCTCGACCGTTCCTTAGCTAATTCTGAAACCTTGAATTTCATGAAATCGTCCCAATGAGCACTTCGATTCTCTAGTATCCCCTCGAATACTGGAGTCTTCCTTCCTCCCTTGACGTACTTCTCCCACGTCGTTCTCTTGTGGTTCTTGAATGCAACCGCCATCTTCCTAAAAGCAGCGTCCTTGACTTTCCGCACATCTGCTTCTGTGAAATGATCTGGTAGGGTGAAATGTTCCATGAGAGTATCCCAAAGCAGTTTTTTTATTCTCGTTGACAAAAGTAACATTTGGACGTGGCTTTGCTGGCTTTCTCCATTCTTGAAGGGAGATCGGGAGTTGGTCCTTCACAAGAACTCCGCACTGACGAACGAACTTTTCCGCAATCTTCTTAGGCGCTAATGGTTCGCCATTAGGTTTGAATGCCTCGATATTGTACTTTACGCCCTCCTTCAACTTTTTGTTCAGGCCTCGTTTCGTCCTTTTGCCTGAAGATTTGCTCGATCCGGATGGCTGAAAGAAGAAAGATCGATTCGTTAATATATCTTCAACTCATTTAAAACATGCGATGATCACCAGATTCCTTCTTATATAATTATATATACCTCGCCGGTGTTTGTTGTTTCAGGATCAACATGTTCTTCGTCGTAGTTCATGACTTCATCTTCTCGGTCGTCGCGATCGAATATCATATCACCCTCTCCGGTGTTGTTTAGAAATTCGGAGCCGTCAAAATCTTCTTCATTCTGATCATCATCTGGCCCGCGTATGATATCGAACATGGTCTGTTCTCTCTCTCTCTGTCGGTATTGTCCGCCATAGCTTTTATTTAACTATGCCAAAAGAAATATAAAACAATTTAGTATAATCTCGAATAATAGATATAATCTCGAATACATCATCTCGAATAATGGATATAATCTCGAATACATCGTCTCGAATAATAGATTTAATCTCGAATACGTCGTCTCGAATAATAGATATAATCTCGAATACATCGTCTCAAATAATATATATAATCTCGAATAAATGATCTCGAATATTATATATCGAATACATCACTAGCTAGCTAGCTAGCTAATAAAGATCGAATACTAGAGAGTAATCTAGGCGGTGGACAACCAAAGTGAAGGAACCATCACTGTATCATAGCTCGGGTGATCTCCCCAAAGAACCTGCCAGGTATTGGAGAACCTGACGTCCATAGCAGCCATGTAGCGATGGACGTGCTCGTCCTCCTCCCTAACACGGCGACGTACCACCTCCGGAGGGGCCGGCTCCCTCCGCACCGAAAGTGGCCCACGCAAATGCCACCAAAGGAGATGAGGGTCGACGACGGGACCCGGGGCCGGGTTCCTCACCAAGCGTCGCACCCCTGAAGGTAGCACCTCCCAGTGCCAGCCCGGCGGAGCCCAGTCCCGGACATGGGTCCTCTGAAGCAGGACGTCGTCGCGGACGGGTCGACGGCGAGGATGCGGGCCGGGCATCGTCGACAACAAATACTATATGCAAATGTAACACTAATTATGCTATCATTGCATATGTCAAAATTCTATATGCTATTTCATACTAATTAAGCATCTAACACTAAAAACAGAAAAAACAACTTCTATACATCCATTAAAAACAGAAAAACAACATTATATAAAAAATTCCGTACTAATTAAACACTAATTATATCCATCTAACATGCATTCATACATATATACTAGTGAAAAAATAATAATCTGAAAAATCTAAACTAATTAAACATACAAAATACGTATATACTAATTAACTTAAGGAAATGTGCGTGTGTGTGTGTTCATCATGCTTGTGTGTGTGTGTATGGGCTCGGGGAGGGGCGGCGCCCATGGTGGCCACCGGGGGCGAGGGAGAGGGGTTAGAGGGGGAGAGCTCACAGCGGGGCGACGGCGAGGCGATGGCCCGAGGCGGCGACGGGCCAGGGCGTGACGGGGCGGCGACGCGGGGACGGCGACGGAGATGAGGGCGGCGACGGCGACGGGGACAGGGGCGGCGACGGGGATGAGGGCGGCGACGAGGATGGGGGCGGCGACGGCAACGGCGCGCGACGGGGGCGGCGTAGGACGGGGGCTGCGACGGCGTCGATCGATCGGGACGGGCGGTGCTTCAATGGGGAAACAGAGGAAGAAACAGAGGGAGAATGAAATTTTTCGAAGTGATGTATATATAGAAGGCACCTTTAGTACCGGTTGGAGCCACCAACCGGTACTAAAGGCCTGTTTTGGCCAGGCCAAGCGGCGGGAAGCACCCCCCTTTAGTACCGGTTCGTGGAACCAACCGGTACTAAAGGCCCCCCCTTTAGTACCGGTTGGTGCCACAAACCGGTACTAAAGGGGGGTACGCTGCCAGGCGAGGGCCACAAAAGTTTAGTCCCACCTCGCTAGCCGAGGGGCACTCGCACCTGCTTATAAGCCCCGTCGTCGCTACTATCTCGAGCTCCTCTCTTAAGCATGCCTTCTGGGCCTACCTCTTCTGCGATGCCCTGTTGGGCCTACTGGGCTAGCGGGCCTGCATCCTGGCCCAACTTGAATTTGGGTTTCTACTCGTATGCAGGCCGCTGTGGCCCAGTAGGTGGGCTTTTTTCTTATTTTTTGCTTTATTTATTCTTGTGAATAACTTAACTTTGAAAATAGATTTTCCAGTGATTCTTTTTTCTTATGTTTAATATTAGTGTGTTTTATCATTATGTTCAATTTGGTTATTTAAAAAATGAAATGCCTTTGTAACGGATGAGTTTTCGTCCGAAACCCTGATACTTCGAAACAGATTGTCCATTTTGTACACGAAGTGCATCCAGTTTTTGCGGTAACCCTCTCTACTTTTTTGCACATGCTATGTGGGTGAAATTATGATACCATGCCAACTTTCATCCTTTTCTGAGTTCATTTGAAATGCTTTTCAATTTCAGGGTCATTTAGCTGAAAAAATCAGTAAATGCATGAAAGAATTTGCTTGCACATAAAATTTCTTCACGTTTCAAATGCCAAAACACATAACTAGCTACCCTAACTATTACAGAGATTCCCTCCTGGGTGTGAAACACAGAAGAAAGTGATGATAGTTAAGCCGATCACATCCCAGATCTTTGGGTGTGAAACTTTTTCTTCGCGTGTGTCCCTTTGCGTCGTAGCCATGGAAAATCTTCATCATTTAACGGGATGCTCGGGTCAATATTCACTGTGAATGGAGCAATTTCATCAAACTTTTCATAATCTTCTGACTTGTCTGTCTTGTCATCCACTCCCATGATGTTTCTCTTCCCAGAAAGAACTATGTGCCGCTTTGGCTCATCGTATGATGCATTCGCTTCCTTATCTTTTCTTTTTCTTGGCTTGGTAGACATGTCCTTCACATAGAAAACCTGTGCCACATCATTGGCTAGGACGAATGGTTCGTCTGCATACGCAGGATTGTTGAGATCTACTGTTGTCATTCCGTACTGCGGGTCTTCCGTTACCCCGCCTCGTGTTATATTGACCCATTTGCACCGAAACAAAGGGACCTTCAAACCACGTCGATAGTCAAGTTCCCATATGTCCTGTATATAACCATAATATGTTTCCTTTCCCGTCTTGGTTTTTGCATCAAAGCGGACACCACTGTTTTGGTTGGTGCTCTTCTTATCTTGGGAGATCGTGTAAAATGTATTACCATTTATCTCGTACCCTTTGAAAGTCATTATATTCAAAGATGATAACTGGGACAACAAGTACAGGTCATCTTCAATAGAGGTGTCATGCATGGTACGTGCTTGCAACCAGCTGGCAAAACTCCTGGTTTGTTCACGTGTAATCCAGTCATCAGACCGCTCCGGGTGTTTGGAGCGTAGCAAATTCTTGTGTTCATCCATATACGGAGCCACCAAGGCGGAATTCTATAGAACTATGTAGTGTGCTTCAGTGAGAGAATGTTCGTCCATACATATTATTTGTTCCCCTCCTAGCGTGCCTTTTCCATCCAGTCTGCCCTTATGCCGCGATTCAGGAACACCAATCGGCTTAAGGTCAGGAATAAAGTCAATACAAAACTCAATGACCTCCTCATTTTGACGGCCCTTGGAGATGCTTCCTTCTCGCCTAGCACGGTTATGAACATATTTCTTTAAGACTCCCATGAACCTCTCAAAGGGGAACATATTGTGTAGAAATACAGGACCCAAAACGTTAATCTCTTCGCATAGGTGAACTAGGACGTGCGTCATGATGTTGAAGAAGGATGGTGGGAACACCAACTCGAAACTGACAAGACATTGCACCAAATCATTCTATAACCTTGGTATGATTTCTGGATCGATTACCTTCTGAGAGATTGCATTGAGAAATGCACATAGCTTCACAATGGCTAATCGAACGTTTTCCGGTAGAAGCCCCCTCAATGCAACTGGAAGCAGTTGCGTCATAATCACGTGGCAGTCATGAGACTTTAGGTTCTGGAACTTTTTCTCTGCCATGTTTATTATTCCCTTTATATTCGACGAGAAGCCAGACGGTACCTTAATACTGAGCAGGCATTCAAAGAAGATTTCCTTCTCTTCTTTGGTAAGAGCGTAGCTTGCATGACCCTGATGTATGCCGTCTTTTCTGTGCATGCGTTGCTGGTCCTCCCGTGCCTCAGGTGTATCTTTTGTCTTCCCATACACACCCAAGAAGCCAAGCAGGGTCACACAAAGATTCTTCGTCACGTGCATCACGTCGATTGCGGAGCAGACCTCGAGGTCTTTCCAATAGGGAAGGTCCCAAAATATAGATTTCTTCTTCCACATGGGTGCGCGTCCGTCAGCGTCATTCGGAACAGGTTGTCCACCAGGACCCTTTCCAAAGACCACCTTCAAATCCTTGACCATATCATGTACATCAGCACCAGTACGGTGGCGAGGCTTCGTCCGGTGATCCGCCTCACCTTTGAAATGCTTGCCTTTCTTTCTTACGGGATGCCTGCTTGGAAGAAATCGACAATGTCCCAGGTACACATTCTTATTAGCCAAATATATACTGTCGGTATCGTCCAAACAGTGCGTGCATGCGCGGTATCCCTTGTTTGTCTGTCCTGAAAGGTTACTGAGAGGAGGCCAATCATTGATGGTCACGAACAGCAACGCCTTTAGGTCAAATTCTTCCCCCATGTGCTCATCCCACGCACGTACACCTGTTCCATTCCACAGTTGTAAGAGTTCTTCAACTAATGGCCTTAGGTACACATCAATGTCGTTGCCGGGTTGCTTAGGGCCTTGGATGAGCACTGGCATCATAATGAACTTCCGCTTCATGGACAACCAAGGAGGAAGGTTATACAAACATAGAGTCACAGGCCAGGTGCTATGGTTGCTGCTCTGCTCCCCAAAAGGATTAATGCCATCTGCGCTTAGACCAAACCATACGCTCCTTGCGTCATCTGCAAACTCCTTCCCATACTTTCTTTCAATTTTTCTCCACTGCGACCCGTCAGCGGGTACTCTCAACTTTCCGTCTTTCTTACGGTCTTCTCTGTGCTATGGCATCACCTTGGCATGCTCTTTGTTTTGGAACAAACGTTTCAACCGTGGTATTATAAGAGCATACCACATCACCTTGGCAGGAATCTTCTTCCTGGGGCGCCGGCCCTCGACATCACTAGGGTCATCGCGGCTGGTCTTATAGCGCAATGCACCACATACCGGGCAAGCGTTCAAATCCTCGTACTCACCGCGGTAGAGGATGCAATCATTAGGGCATGCATGTATCTTCTGCACCTCTAACCCTAGAGGGCAGACAGCCTTCTTTGCTTCGTACGTACTCTCGGGCAATTCATTGTCCTTTGGAAGCATATCCTTTATCATTACCAGCAACTTTCCAAATCCCTTGTCAGATACACCATTCTCTGCCTTCCATTGCAGCAATTCCAGTGTGGTGCCCAGCTTTTTCTTGTCACCTATGCAATTCGGGTACAACAATTTTTTGTGATCCTCTAACATCTGCTCCAACTTCTTCTTCTCCAAATCACTTGCGCAGTTTCTCTTTGCATCGGTAATGGCCCGACCTAGATCATCAACGGGCTCATCTGATGCCTCTTCTTCAGCTTCTTCCCGCATTGCCGGATCAGCTTCTTCCCGCATTACCGGCTCAGCTTCTTCCCCCATTGTTGTATCATCGTATTCAGGGAACCCATGGCCAGGATAGCTGTCGTCATCCTCTTCTTCTTCATTGTCTTCCATCATAACCCCTCTTTCTCCGTGATTGGTCCAAACAATATAATGGGGCATGAAACCGGACTTAAACAGGTGGACGTGAATGGTTCTTGACGTAGAGTAATTGTGACCATTCTTACAGCGAGCACATGGACAAGGCATAAAACCATCCGCCCGCTTGTTTGCCTCAGCCGCAAGCAGAAAAGTATGCATGCCCTCAACGAACTGGGGAGAGCATCGGTCATCGTACATCCATTGCCGGCTCATCTTCATACACAACACCGAATAGACCAAATTAATACAAGTTCATACATAAAGTTCATACAACACTTAAATGCAACAAACAAATAACTCTCTAGCTAAAGCATTTAAATGCAACAACAAATACGATCAAGATCGCAACTAAGGTAACAATGGATCCAACAGCATAATGATACCAAGCCTCACTATCGATGGCATATTTTCTAATCATTCTAATCTTCAAGCACATTTTCTCCATCTTGATCTTGTGATCATCGACGACATCGGCAACATGCAACTCCAATTCCATCTTCTCCCCCTGAATTCTTTTCAATTTTTCTTTCAAGTACTCGTTTTCTCTTTCAACTAAATTTAACCTCTCGGCAATAGAGTCGGTTGGAATTTCCGGTTCACATACCTCCTAGAAAAAATTTATATGTCAACTTGATGGGCATAATTTGTCATAAACACGAAATGCAACTAGTTTTAAAAGAGAATATACATACCACATCCGAATCATAATAAGGACTAGGGCCGACGGGGACGGATATCAAAACCATGGCACTATATGTATAACAAAGGACGTACGGGTAAGATAATTATACGAGTAACTATATATCTAAATCACACAAACATCAATTTTTATATAAAATTTCATGAACAAGAGGCTCACCACAAGGTGGTGCCGGCGACAGGACGGTGCGGGCGATCGATGGTGGTTACGATGGAGATTTAGAAGGCACTAAGTAAACCACACCTACATATGCAAACTAAGTGTTATTTTTGACCTCAAATTGCATATAAATCAAATACTAGCATATATATATATATATCCTCCCAAATTACTAAACTCACAAATTAATCACTATATAAAGCATTGCAAGAGCTAATCTAGCAATGAGAGATGAAAGGACAAAGTTGCTAACCTTTGTGATTATTTGAATGGATGTGGGCCTTCAAATCTTGACAAATTTTGGGCAAAATGTGTGATGAGCTCGAGAGGAAGAGGGGAAGAACAGAGAGGAGAGGGGAAAGGGGAAGAACAGAGCGAGCTCGGGTGGACGAAGGGTTTATGTAGGACGACCTTTAGTACCGGTTTGTGCCAAGAACCGGTACTAAAGGGGCTGGAGGGTGTCACATCCCTAGTTCTGGTATGACCTAGGCTAGCCCTTCATGCTTGCATCATGTTTAAACTCCATTTAAATTTGAAATGGGGATTTGTGAACCCTCAGAAATCATTTTTGAAAATGACCCAGATAAAAAGTGCTCCAAAAGGGTCCAAGAAAATGTTCATGTCTCTCTCTAAAAATATTGGTGAGAGGTAAAATTCAAACCAATATTTTTAGGAGCTCATAAATATTTATTTTGGCCATTTGGAATTAATGCATAATTATTTGTATTGGATTTATATTTGTTATATATTCAAATATACTCCAATAATTTTGATTTTTAATGTGGGGCTTTGGAATAATCCAATTAGTTCCTACAATAATTTTCAGAAGCATATAAAATGATTTGGTATTTTTATCAAATCAAAACAAATGTCAGAAAATTAGAAAAGGAAACAGAAAAGGGAGAGAGACCTACCTGGGCGCTTACCTGGTGGCCCAGCTGGCCAGCCCACCTGGCGGCCCAGCCCACCAGGGGCAGCCCCGTCTTCTACCTCTTGCCAGTAGGCAGAGGAGAAGCCGGGCACGACGCTCGCCGTGGCCATGTCGCCCCGCCACCTCCTGCTTCCCTCCTCGTCGCCCTGGAACTCCCTGAACAACGCCACACGCCGCCCTGTTCCCTTCTCACTTCCCCCCAGCTCTCTCCTCTCCTCTCCCTTGCTTTCTCGCTCACGGCCGAGCGCTGCTGTCGCCGCCGTTCGCCATTGCAGCGGCCACCGCCTCCCCCTCGCCCACTCTTCGAGTCCAGGAGCTCCGCCTCCTCCCTCCGAAGCTCTCCGCCGAGCCACAAGACGCCGGACGCCCTGTGGAACCGCCGTTGCCATCATCTTCCTCCTCGGGCGCCGCCGATCGCCGACTCTGATTCGCCATCTTCAGCGCCTCCCCGAGCCCACTGGCCTGCTCAGCAACTCTGCCGTGAGCTCCCCTTCCTCCTCCCCCTAGCCCCGTAGCTCGAGCGCCCCCTAGCCCTGCCGGCCACCTTGGCCGAGAGCTCGGCTCCGCCGTTCATGGCGCCACCGTGGCCAGGGGCCGAGCCAGCCGCAACCGAGCACGTCACCGTGCTCCTGGTGCCACGAGGGTGCCGCAGAGCCCCTCGGGTGGCCTCCTCGTGCCCCACAGCCCGCTCCCGCTTGAAGCCCGTGCTCCGGCCGCCGCCCCGAGCTCCGCTCCGGCGAGCTCCGGCCATCCCCGCCTCTCCCACTTGCTCCAGATGACGCGGACGAGCGCTGGCTCCTCGCCAGTGGTCTCCGCCGTCCAAATGGTCGCCGGAGGGCGAAATCCGAGGCCCTCCGCCGCGTCTGGCTCGCCGGCGTCAAGCCGCCGGTGGCTTTGACCGCGCTAACCAGGGTTGACCTCCCATGGGTCGCTGACATGTGGGGCCCGGCCCTATTAATTTTTAGTTTAGGATTAGTTTAAATTAATTACCTCTGTTAGTTAACCATGACACTGATGGGTGGACCCCGCGTGTCAGGTTTGACCTGGACAGCCGCGTTGACCCGCTGATGTAGTGATGACGTCAGGCTGATGCAATATATCCTTTTCTGGAATTAAAATAAATCAGGAAATTCCAAAATATATTCAAAACTTCAAAAATTCATAGAAATTCAACCGTAACTCAGATTGAAATAATTTATATATGAAAAATTATCAGAAAAATTCAAGCTATCCATCTGTACCATTTTCATGCATGACAAAGCAACCTATACTTGCTGTATATATGGAAACACCCTTATGGCTTATATAAAGAGCTTATTTGGAGATGCATTTGAATCTTTGGTTCAAATGGACTTCATGCAGTTGAATACTAGTTGCATTAGCTCAAACTGCATCACATCTTCATGCCATGTTCATGCATCAGATTGTTGCATATGCTTGTGTATTGATTGTTGGCACCGTTCCTTCTCGATAGGTCCTGCTCCGGAAGTGTTCGAGAGTACCTATCAGTGAAGCAGTGCCCCCCTGTTGAACTACCAGGCAAGCAACCCCCCCTTGTTCATTCCGATACAATCCCACTCTCTCGCTCCTGCTCTCTTTTATTGCATTAGGACAACAACGATTCAACTGCTACTTTATGATGCGGTAGTTGAACCCATTCCTCTGCATGACCTGTCATTGCCACAGTAAATAGTTGAAACCCACTAGCATGTGTAGGGGTTGATTGAGCCATGTTGTGTTCTTGCCATGCCATGCCTGCTATTGCTTAGAGTTGTGTCACGTCTGATTCATCGGGAATGAATTGGAGTGGTACGATATGTTCTGGTGCTGAGAGTTAAGCGTGTGAACACGATTTGGTAAAGGTAGCGGTGAGAGGCCATCTAGGAGTACATGGTGGGTTGTCTCACTGGAACCGTCCTTAAGCACTGAGTTCCGTGTATGTTGTCCAATGACTAGCTACTACCACACATTGGAATGCTTAAGTGCCCCTCTCGACTTATTAGCCAACTTGATCTCTGTCCAGGAGTAACAAATAGTCTCTGGTGTTTGTAGGTAGTGCTATTTTTCTACCGAGTGGCACCCGGCAGGGTGGACTTGGGACAGACTAGGCACACGTGGCCCGGTGTACCGAGTGGCACCCGGATGGTGGGCTCGGGAACCCTGTACACATCGTTTGGGGCCGTGAGCGAAACCTCGGCCGGATCTCCTTGCGAATGGAACCCGAATAGGCGATAAACCTAGACTAGAGTCTTGCGTGGTTAGTCAGGTCGTGGCCGACACCCTCGCCAGGCTTCCGCTTGAAGGTTGCCGAGATACATGACGTGTACATGGCGGTAAGTGGCGAGAGCGTGTGTGATGAAGTACACCCCTGCAGGGTTATCATGATCTATTCGAATAGCCGTGTCCTCGGTTATGGACTTCTTGGATGCTTACGTGGTACATAGACAACTTAAAGTGGATACTCTAAAATGCTCAAGACAAGTGTGAGTGCTATGGATGGCCTTCTCGTAGGGAGACGAGGACGAATCCTTAGTGCTGTATTGATGTGGTGATTAGTGGACTCGTGTGCGCTGCCTCATCTCAAAGAAGTTTGTCGTTGTCGTAGAACAGGATAGCCACTGAGTCAAAGCTGGCTTGCTACAACTAAACCCCACATTATCTTCTTGATACAAATGCATGTATGATAGGATCTGATGTAAGTCTTGCTGAGTACCTTTGTACTCACGTTTGCTTTATTTATGTTTTGCAGATGAGACATCTGTCTTACTAGTAGTTCCGCTTGGACTTCGACGAGTAGCTTGTTACCTCAGCTACGATCTTGTACCCTTGGGAGGGTCTTGTAGATAGTCAGGCTTTCCAGCTCTTTTCTTTTGTAGTTGTCTGTACTCAGACATGTAATGCTTCCGTTGCTTGTATGCTCTGAATGATGGGTCATGTGACCCCTGCTTGTATTTATGCTATGTGGCTCTTCTGAGCCTTTATCTATATGAGTTTGCGTTATGTTGTGATGCCATGTTGTACAGCACATACTTGCATGTTATGCGTACGTGTAGCGTGTATTGCTATGTGTGGGATCCGACAATCTGGTTGTTTATCCTTGGCAGCCTATCATATGGGGAAATGTAGTCTAGTGTTTTCTGAGCGATAGTAGTCCGCTACAGCCCGGTCCACCGGAGTCCTGCTAGCCCAGCACTACTGCTCGGAACACTTGACTGGCCGGCATGTGTTTCACTTTGTTCCTGTGTCTGTCCCCTCGGGGAAATGTCACGCGGTGACGACCGGAGTCCTGCCTAGCCTGCTACAGCCCGGGTTCCCGGAGTCCTATTAGCCTGGTGCTACAGCCCGGATTCACACGCTGCTGACCGAGACGCTCGATGTGAATCATGTATGCCTGTTCCCATAGGTTAGGGCCGCTTTGGGTTCACGACTAGCCATGTCGGCCCGGGTTCTCTGTCATATGGATGCTAGCGACGCAATCATATACGCGAGCCAAAAGACGCAAACGGTCCCGGGCCATGGTAAGGCGACACCCGTGGGGATACCGTGCGTGAGGCCGCAAAGTGATATGAGGTGTTACATGCTAGATTGGTGTGACTTAGAATCGGGGTCCCGACAGCCTTGGTATCAGAGCCTGACTGCCTGTAGGATTTCCAAGCCAACCTAGTCGAAGTTGTGTCTAGAAATTCTTTAGTTATGTAAGGGAGTTGATTGTGGAAGGGAACGTAAGGCTCTTTTTACTCCTTATACCTCATGCCTTCCGATCTGAGTCATCCTATCTTTCCTACGGGGTTAAGGAACTAGGCTTCCTCTTCTGTCTATCAGGATCACGCGTTACTACTCCGTAGTCTCATAGGATTGGCTGATCAGAGTCATATCCCAGTTTTCAAGTACTTCCGGTGTAGTCTGTTTAGTACTATCCCAGAACCTTGAGTGATGATGTTGAGTATGTTACTACCCCATTTTAGCAGGATGTCTCATTCTGAGCATTTTACTGCCGTTATGCTGCCGGAATTGCCCGAGGAATTTGAGAGTTACTAATTTCCTTGTCCTACATTCTATAGTCTATAGTTGATGCTGATCCGTCCTTGGTTTCGTTTCTCAGGATGTCATCAGTTAAACGAAGTTCTGTTGCTCGTAGCCAGAACCCCGGGGATGGTAGGGATGAGGATCCTCCCGACCAACCTTCGATGGCAAAGTTCATGTTAGAGATGGATAAGAACAAGCGAGAGTCTAACCGCTTGCTAGCACGTATTGAGGAGAACACCTCCTGCCAGCACAAAGAGTTTGTGTCCATCCATGACTTCATCGGTCTGAAACCACCCACCTTCCATCATTCCATTGAACCACTCGATGCAGATAACTGGCTCCATAGTATCACACACAAGATGCGTTCTGCGAACGTAGCTGAAAGTGACAAGGTCACCTATGCTGCTTATCACCTGGAAGGTCCTGCTAGTAATTGGTGGCAGAACTATGAGGCTATGCTTCCAGCTGGCCAGATAATCACCTGGAGAGATTTCACTGAGGCTTTCCGCGAGCATCACATTCCTCAGGCTCTCGTTGATCGCTAGAGAGAAGAGTTTTGTAGTTTCACCCAGAGTAAGATGGCTGTTGATGCCTACAGTAGAGAATTTGAGAACCTCGCCCGCTATGCTACAGAAGGAGTGTCCACAGACGCCAAGAAGCAGGCTAGGTTCCGGAAGGGTCTCAACCCCAAGTTGCGTCGTGATCTCCACCTGCACCATTGCAATACATTCCAGGCTCTTGTGAACAAGGCCATTAATGCGGAGACAACTCAGCTCACTTACGAGGAGTCTCGTAAGCACACCCGTGATTTGGTTTCTTCCTCCGGCTCTACCTTGTAGAAGCGCCGGTTTTGGGTTCCGAACTCCGCTCTTCCACCCGGTTACTCACCGAGGCCCTCTTATGTGGCACCTCACCCAGTTCAGTTACATGCTCCACCCAGGCCTATTGGTAGACCGCTTGTCAAGGCGGTCCCACGTCCTACTTCAGGGACTTGCTTCACATGCGGAGAGCCAGGACACTATGCACGTGACTGCTCTCAAACCAGTTATGCCCCACCCCAGCCTGAGAAGTCTGTTGGCCGTGATAAGCCATCACGCAAGATGATTAGTGTCAAGTCAGCTCCCCCTGAACGTGGATGTGTGCATCACGTCTCAGCTAGAGACACTCGCGATGATCCGGATGTCGTTCTTGGTACCCTCCTTGTCAATTGCCATCCAGCTTCGGTTTTGTTCGATACCGGAGCATCTCACTCCTTCATTTCAGAAGGCTATGCTCGTTTGCACGACATGTCATTTTGTGATATGCCAACTCCACTTGAAATCCAAACTCCAGGGTCTAGATGGCAAACTACCAGAATAAGCCATGGTAATGAAATCCTTGTTGACAGACTTGTATTCCTTGCATCACTTATAGCCCTCAAGTCTACAGATATTAACATCATATTGGGTATGGACTGGATGAAAGCTCATCATGCCAAGATTGATTGTTACACAAGGTCTGTTCAGCTTACACACCCATCTGGCAAGATAGTCACCGTCTCCACTAGAGTTGCAAAGCGTCAACTCTATTCTCTTAATGCCAACCCTCTTCCAGACCTTGAAGATATCCCGGTAGTCCGTGACTATCCGGATGTCTTTCCAGAGGAACTGCCAGGTATTCCACCTGACAGAGATGTAGAATTTGTCATAGATCTTATCCCAGGAACCGCTCCAATCTCTAGGAGACCTTACAAGATGGCACCCTTAGAACTAGCTGAGCTTAAGAAACAACTCGATGAATCCTTGCAAAAGGGTTTCATCCGTCCCAGTTCTTCTCCCTGGGCTTGCCCCGTTCTCTTCATCAAAAAGAAGGATGGTACGGACCGGATGGTTGTAGATTATCGTCCAGTTAATTTGGTCACGACAAAGAACAAGTATCCGCTCCCCAGGATCAACGACCTGTACGATCAGCTCGCTGGATCCTCAGTCTTTTCCAAAATGGATTTGAGGTTAGGCTACCACCAAATCAAGATCAGAAATGGGGACATTCCTAAGACGGCTTTTGTCACTCGTTATGGTCAGTACGAGTACACCGTCATGTCCTTTGGTCTAACCAACGCTCCAGCTACTTTCTCTTGCTTGATGAACTCGATCTTCATGGAGTACCTAGACAAGTTTGTCGTGGTTTACCTCGATGATATCCTTATTTACTCGAAGAACGAGGAAGAGCATGCCGAACATCTTAGACTTGTGCTAGAAAAACTCAGAGAGCACCGCCTTTATGCCAAGTTCTCCAAGTGCGAATTTTGGTTGCCAGAAGTGACCTATCTCGGCCACGTAATCTCTGGTAAGGGCATTGCTGTCAATCCCGAAAGAGTTCAGGCCGTTCTTGATTGGACTCCGCCTGAATCAGTTAAGCAAGTTAGGAGTTTCCTTGGTCTAGCCAGTTATTGTCGCCGCTTCATTGAGAACTTCTCCAAAGTGGCCAAACCTCTCACGGAACTTCTCAAGAAAGATAAAAAGTTTGAGTGGTCCCCACAGTGTGAGCACAGTTTTCAGGAACTGAAAAGACGCCTGACTTCTGCTCCCATACTTGTGTCACCGGATTTCACTAAGGACTTTGTTATCTATTGTGATGCCTCACGATAGGGACTAGGTTGCATTCTTATGCAAGATCGCCATGTGATTGCCTATGCATCTCGACAGTTGCATCCACATGAGGAGAATTATCCTACCCATGATCTAGAGCTTGCAGCCATAGTCTATGCACTTAAGACCTGGCGACATTACCTTCTTGGTAAATGTTGCGAGATTTACACCGATCACCAGAGTCTCAAGTATATCTTCACCCAACCAGATTTGAACCTTAGGCAAAGACGTTGGTTGGAGTTGATCTCAGATTATGACTTAGGGATTACTTACACCCCAGGCAAGGGGAATGTTATGGCTGATGCGCTAAGTCGTAAGTCCTATTGCAACAATCTCATGTTGCAACAGGGCCAGCCACTTCTCCATGAGGAATTATGTAAGCTTAACCTTCACATTGCTCCTCACGGATTCCTTTCTACCTTGGTGGCGAAACCTACCCTTGAGGATCAGATCATTACTGATCAGAAGTTTGATAGGGGTGTTATCCGCATCAAGAGAAACATTAAGAAGGGAGTTGGTGGATGTTTCTCCATGGATGATCGAGGTGTTGTTTTCTTTGAGAATCGCTTGGTGATTCCCAAGAATCAACATCTGCGACAACTGATTCTTAAGGAGGCACATGAATCCCCTCTCACGATTCATCCCGGTAGTACTAAGATGTATCAGGACCTACGCCAGAGGTTCTGGTGGACTAGGATGAAGAGAGAAATCGTTGAGTTCATTGCTAACTGTGACGTTTGTCATCGCGTTAAGGCAGAACATCAGAGGCCTGCTGGCACTCTTCAGCCTTTAGCTATTCCTGAATGGAAATGGGATAAAGTTGGTATGGACTTCATCACCGACTTTCCCAGGACCAAGAGAGGGAATAACGCTATCTTCATAGTCATTGATCGTCTTTCCAAAGTGGCTCAGTTCCTACCTGTTCGAGAGAGTATCACTGCTAGTCAGCTCGCTGACTTATATATTTCTCGAATAGTGTCACTTCATGGTGTTCCACTAGAGATCAATTCAGACCGTGGTAGTCTCTTCACTTCTCATTTCTGGGAGAGTTTCCAAACTGCCATGGGCACCCATCTTTCTTTCAGTACCGCTTTCCACCCTCAATCAAGTGGTCAGGTGGAAAGGGTCAACCAGATTCTTGAAGACATGCTTAGAGCTTGTGTTATCTCATTCGGTATGGATTGGGAGAAGTGTCTTCCTTTTGCCGAGTTTGCTTATAACAATAGCTATCAATCCAGCCTCAAGAAAGCTCCTTTTGAGGTTCTGTATGGACGAAGATGTCGAACACCTTTGAACTGGTCAGAAACCGGTGAACGGAAATTCTTTGGACCGGATATGATCCAGGAGGCAGAAGAGCAAGTTCGCATCATTCGTGAGAATTTGAAAACAGCCCAATCTCGTCAAAAGAGCCAGTATGACCGTAGTCATAAGGAAGTGGCTTATGAAGTTGGCGATAAGGCTTATCTCCGGGTTACTCCTCTAAAGGGTACCCATTGATTCGGTATCAAGGGCAAGTTGGCTCCTCGTTACATTGGTCCCTTTCTCATTCTCGCTAAACGAGGAGAGGTTGCCTACCAGTTGGAACTACCACCACATCTTTCTCGAGTTCATGATGTCTTCCACGTCTCTCAACTCAGGCGTTGCTTCTCGGATCCCATCCGCGAAGTGGACCACGAAACGCTTGATCTCCAAGATAACCTCACTTATCGAGAGTACCCCGTCCGCATTCTGGATCAAGCAGAGCGTGTCACTCGACGTCATAACATCAAGTTTCTCAAGGTTCAGTGGTCTCATCATTCTGAGAGATAAGCTACCTGGGAGCGTGAAGATCGTCTTCGACTTGAGTACCCCGCTTTCTTCCCGCCGGCTCCTGAATCTCGGGACGAGATTTCTTCGAGTGGGGGCGAGTTGTCACATCCCTAGTTCTGGTATGACCTAGGCTAGCCCTTCATGCTTGCATCATGTTTAAACTCCATTTAAATTTGAAATGGGGATTTGTGAACCCTCAGAAATCATTTTTGAAAATGACCCAGATAAAAAGTGCTCCAAAAGGGTCCAAGAAAATGTTCATGTCTCTCTCTGAAAATATTGGTGAGAGGTAAAATTCAAACCAATATTTTTAGGAGCTCATAAATATTTATTTTGGCCATTTGGAATTAATGCATAATTATTTGTATTGGATTTATATTTGTTATATATTCAAATATACTCCAATAATTCTGATTTTTAATGTGGGGCTTTGGAATAATCCAATTAGTTCCTACAATAATTTTCAGAAGCATATAAAATGATTTCGTATTTTTATCAAATCAAAACAAATGTCAGAAAATTAGAAAAGGAAACAGAAAAGGGAGAGAGACCTACCTGGGCGCTTACCTAGTGGCCCAGCTGGCCAGCCCACCTGGCGGCCCAGCCCACCAGGGGCAGCCCCGTCTTCTACCTCTTGCCAGTAGGCAGAGGAGAAGCCGGGCACGACGCTCGCCGTGGCCACGTCGCCCCGCCACCTCCTGCTTCCCTCCTCGTCGCCCTGGAACTCCCTGAACGACGCCACGCGCCGCCCCGTTCCCTTTTCACTTCCCCCCAGCTCTCTCCTCTCCTCTCCCTTGCTTTCTCGCTCACGGCCGAGCGCTGCTGTCGCCGCCGTTCGCCATTGCCGCGGCCACCGCCTCCCCCTCGCCCTCTCTTCGAGTCCAGGAGCTCCGCCTCCTCCCTCCGAAGCTCTCCGCCGAGCCACAAGACGCCGGACGCCCTGTGGAACCGCCGTTGCCATCATCTTCCTCCTCGGGCGCCGCCGATCGCCGACTCCGATTCGCCATCTTCAGCGCCTCCCCGAGCCCACTGGCCTGCTCAGCAACTCCGCCGTGAGCTCCCCTTCCTCCTCCCCCTAGCCCCGTAGCTCGAGCGCCCCCCTAGCCCTGCCGGCCACCTTCGCCGAGAGCTCGGCTCCGCCGTTCATGGCGCCACCGTGGCCAGGGGCCGAGCCAACCGCAACCGAGCACGTCACCGTGCTCCTGGTGCCACGAGGGTGCCGCAGAGCCCCTCGGGTGGCCTCCCCGTGCCCCACAGCCCGCTCCCGCTTGAAGCCCGTGCTCCGGCCGCCGCCCCGAGCTCCGCTCCGGCGAGCTTCAGCCATCCCCGCCTCTCCCACTTGCTCCAGATGACGCGGACGAGCGCTGGCTCCTCGCCAGTGGTCTCCGCCGTCCAAATGGTCGCCGGAGGGCGAAATCCAAGGCCCTCCGCAGCGTCTGGCTCGCCGGCGTCAAGCTGCCGGTGGCTTTGACCCCGCTAACCAGGGTTGACCTCCCATGGCTCGCTGACATGTGGGGCCCGGCCCTATTAATTTTTAGTTTAGGATTAGTTTAAATTAATTAACCTCTGTTAGTTAACCATGACACTGACGGGTGGACCCCGCGTGTCAGGTTTGACCTGGACAGCCGCGTTGACCCGCTGATGTAGTGATGACGTCAGGCTGACGCAATATATCCTTTTCTGGAATTAAAATAAATCAGGAAATTCCAAAATATATTCAAAACTTCAAAAATTCATAGAAATTCAACCGTAACTCAGATTGAAATAATTTATATATGAAAAATTATCAGAAAATTCAAGCTATCCATCTGTACCATTTTCAGGCATGACAAACCAACCTATACTTGCTGTATATATGGAAACACCCTTATGGCTTATATAAAGAGCTTATTTGGAGATGCATTTGAATCTTTGGTTCAAATGGACTTCATGCAGTTGAATACTAGTTGCATTAGCTCAAACAGCATCACATCTTCATGCCATGTTCATGCATCAGATTGTTGCATATGCTTGTGTATTGATTGTTGGCACCGTTCCTTCTCGATAGGTCCTGCTCCGGAAGTGTTCGAGAGTACCTATCAGTGAAGCAGTGCCCCCCTGTTGAACTACCAGGCAAGCAACCCCCCCTTGTTCATTCCGATACAATCCCACTCTCTCGCTCCTGCTCTCTTTTATTGCATTAGGACAACAACGATTCAACTGCTACTTTATGCTGCGGTAGTTGAACCCATTCCTCTGCATGACCTGTCATTGCCATAGTAAATAGTTGAAACCCACTAGCATGTGTAGGGGTTGATTGAGCCATGTTGTGTTCTTGCCATGCCATGCCTGCTATTGCTTAGAGTTGTGTCAGGTCTGATTCATCGGGAATGAATTGGAGTGGTACGATATGTTCTGGTGCTGAGAGTTAAGCGTGTGAACACGATTTGGTAAAGGTAGCGGTGAGAGGCCATGTAGGAGTACATGGTGGGTTGTCTCACTGGAACCGTCCTTAAGCACCGAGTTCCGTGTATCTTGTCTAATGACTAGCTACTACCACACATTGGAATGCTTAAGTGCCCCTCTCGACTTATTAGCCAACTTGATCTCTGTCCAGGAGTCGCAAATAGTCTCTGGTGTTTGTAGGTAGTGCTATTTTTCTACCGAGTGGCACCCGGCAGGGTGGACTTGGGATAGACTAGGCACACGTGGCCCGGTGTACCGAGTGGCACCCGGATGGTGGGCTCGGGAACCCTGTACACATCGTTTGGGGCCGTGAGCGAAACCTCGGCCGGATCTCCTTGCGGATGGAACCCGAATAGGCGATAAACTTGGACTAGAGTCTTGTGTGGTTAGTCAGGTCGTGGCCGACACCCTCGCCAGGCTTCCGCTTGATGGTTGCCGAGATACATGACGTGTACATGGCGGTAAGTGGCGAGAGCGTGTGTGATGAAGTACACCCCTGCAGGGTTATCATGATCTATTCGAATAGCCGTGTCCTCGGTTATGGACTTCTTGGATGCTTACGTGGTACATAGACAACTTAAAGTGGATACTCTAAAATGCTCAAGACAAGTGTGAGTGCTATGGATGGCCTTCTCGTAGGGATACGAGGAGGAATCCTTAGTGGTGTATTGATGTGGTGATTAGTGGACTCGTGTGCGCTGCCTCATCTCAAAGAAGTTTCTCGTTGTCGTAGAACAGGATAGCCACTGAGTCAAAGCTGGCTTGCTGCAACTAAACCCCACATTATCTTCTTGATACAAATGCATGTATGATAGGATCTGATGTAAGTCTTGCTGAGTACCTTTGTACTCACGTTTGCTTTATTTATGTTTTGCAGATGAGACATCTGTCTTACTAGTAGTTCCACTTGGACTTCGACGAGTAGCTTGTTACCTCAGCTACGATCTTGTACCCTTGGGAGGGTCTTGTAGATAGTCAGGCTTTCCAGCTCTTTTCTTTTGTAGTTGTCTGTACTCAGACATGTAATGCTTCCGTTGCTTGTATGCTCTGAATGATGGGTCATGTGACCCCTGCTTGTATTTATGCTATGTGGCTCTTCTGAGCCTTTATCTATATGAGTTTGCGTTATGTTGTGATGCCATGTTGTACAGCACATACTTGCATGTTATGCGTACGTGTAGCGTGTATTGCTATGTGTGGGATCCGACAATCTGGTTGTTTATCCTTGGCAGCCTATCATACGGGGAAATGTAGTCTAGTGTTTTCTGAGCGATAGTAGTCCGCTACAGCCCGGTCCACCGGAGTCCTGCTAGCCCAGCACTACTGCTCGGAACACTTGACTGGCCGGCATGTGTTTGACTTCGTTCCTGTGTCTGTCCCTTCGTGGAAATTTCACGCGGTGACGACCGGAGTCCTGCCTAGCCTGCTACAGCCCGGGTTCCCGTAGTCCTATTAGCCCGGTGCTACAGCCCGGATTCACATGCTGCTGACCGAGACGCTCGATGTGAATCATGTATGCCTGTTCCCATAGGTTAGGGCCGCTTTGGGTTCACGACTAGCCATGTCGGCCCGGGTTCTCTGTCATATGGATGCTAGCGACGCAATCATATACGCGAGCCAAAAGACGCAAACGGTCCCGGGCCATGGTAAGGCGACACCCGTGGGGATACCGTGCGTGAGGCCGCAAAGTGATATTAGGTGTTACATGCTAGATTGGTGTGACTTAGAATCGGGGTCCCGACAGAGGGGCCCCATTCTGACAACATCCTGCCACCACTCTCATTAGTACCGGTTCGTGGCACGAACTGGTGCTAAAGGTTCGCCACGAACCGGTACTAATGAAAGCGGCCCAGCTAGCCGTTGGAACCGGCACTAATGTATACATTAGTGCCGGCTCAAATACAAACCGGCACTAATGTGCTTCATGTTTGACCCTTTTTCTACTAGTGGGATGGGACTCTACTTGGCGTGGAAGGCAAGCTAGGCAATACGGATATGGATATCTCCTCCTTTGTAACCAACCTTGTGTAACCCTAACCCTCTCTGGTGTCTATATAAACCGGAGAGTTTTAGTCCATAGGACACACAACAACAACGACAACATACAATCATACCATAGGCTAGCTTCTAGGGTTTAGCCTCTCTGATCTCGTGATAGATCTACTCTTGTACTACCCATATCATCAATATTAATCAAGCAGGACGTAGGGTTTTACCTCCATCAAGAGGGCCCGAACCTGGGTAAAACATTGTGTCCCCTGCCTCCTGTTACCATCTGGCCTAGACGCACAGTTCAAGACCCCCTACCCGAGATCCGCCGGTTCTGACACCGACATTGGTGCTTTCATTGAGAGTTCCTCTGTGTCGTCGCTGTTAGGCTGGATGGCTCCTACTATCATCAATGGCGATGCAGTCCAGGGTGAGACTTTTCTCCCCGAACAGATCTTCGTATTCGGCGGCTTTGCACTGCGGGCCAATTTGCTTGACCATCTGGAGCAGATTGAAAGTTACGCCCCTGGCCACCAGGTCAGGTTTGGAAGCTTAAACTACACGGCCGATATCCGCGGAGACTAGATCTTCAACGGATTCGAGCCTCTGCCTTTTTCTTCATGCGGTCACGATGATCGCGGTTTAGCGCTACCATCGAATAGTGTTCAAGAGATCGCACAGGCAGCCGCTCCGACCCTCAATTCGGAGCCAGGTGCGCCTTCCGCGGACGGGTGGATGGACCCCGCCACGGAGGCCTTACCCTCAGCGGCGATCGAGCCAAACATCAACCTTACCTTGCACGAGAGCCGTGTTGTTAAACTGCCGTATCCTTCTCCGGCCGCGGACTCCGAACCGCCTGCGCCCATTCCTATCAAATCTAATTGGGCGCCGATCATGCAGTTTACCTCCGCGGATATTTTTCAGCACTCGCCCTTTGGCGACATACTGAACTCATTAAGGTCTCTCTCCTTGTCAGGAGGATCCTGGCCGAACTATGTCCGACAGGACTGGGATGTGGACGACAAAGAAATTCGAGGCCCACCCACCACCCACTTAGTAGCCATTATCGATGATTTAACCGACATGCTCGACTTCGACTCCGAAGACATCGACGGTATGGACGACGATGCAGGAGGCGAAGAGGAACCACCGCCCACAGGGCACTGGACAGCCACCTCATCATACAATATATACATGGTGGATACACCCAAAGAAGGCAATGGGGACGAGATAGCGGAGGATGACCCCTCTAAGTCCCACCAAGGCAAAAGTGGTGATACCGGCACAGGAGATAATAATACTCCGGATAGTGCCGAAGACAACAACAATCCCCTCCAGCAAGATTTAGAGCAGGAGAATGGAGGAGCCAACCCTCCAGAGAGAGCGACAGATGGAGAAGAGGAGGATGATAATTACATGCCCCCCTCTGAAGACGAGGCAAGCCTCGGCAACGACGAATTCGCTGTGCCAGAGGATCCCGTCGAACAACAGCGCTTCAAATGCCAGCTTAAGCCACGGCAAACAGCCTTAAGAAAAAGCAGCAACAGCTTCAAGCTAATCAGGATCTGCTAGATGACAGATGGACTGAAGTCCTCACGGCCGAGGAATATAAACTAGAGCGCCCCTCCAAGAGTTACCCAATGTGTAGGTTGCTACCTTGACTGGAGGAAGAAGCGTATGATACGGCTGATCAGCCACCTCGTGGCCGCGTTAGAGAGGCATTCCAGCCAAAAACTCAGCCTCCACCCCGACGCCATTCAAATAAAAAGGCATGGGGAGATACGCCAGACCCGCGAGACATATTGGAGGACAAAGCAAAGCATGCAAGATCGATCTACGGATCACGAGGGCACGCCACTCTAAGAGACGATAAACGTCACGCCGGATACAGCAAAAGAAAATCTAGTCGGGCCGAACACAGCGGGCAAGACCCATTCGAGCTGCGTCGCAATATAGCCCAATACAAAGGCGCCACACACCCCTCATGCTTCACAGACAAAGTAATGGATCATCAAATCCCAGAAGGTTTCAAACCTGTAAATATTGAATCATACGACGGCACAACAAACCCTGCAGTATGGATCGAGGATTTCCTCCTCCACATCCAAATGGCCCGCAGTGACGACTTACACGCCATCAAATACCTCCCACTAAAGCTCAAGGGACCAGTGCGGCATTGCCTTAATAGCTTGCCAGCCGAGTCCATCAGCTGTTGGGAAGATCTAGAAGCCGCATTCCTCGACAACTTTCAGGGCACTTATGTGCGGCCACCAGATGTCGATGACTTGAGCCACATAATTCAACAGCCAGAAGAATCGGCCAGGCAATTCTGGACTCGGTTCCTAACAAAGAAAAATCAAATTGTCGACTGTCCGAATGCAGAGGCCCTAGCGGCTTTCAAGCACAACATCCGCGATGAATGTCTAGCCTGACACCTTGGTCAGGAAAAGCCAAAATCTATGGCAGCCCTCACAACACTTGTCGGTGTCAAAACCGGCGGATCTCGGGTAGGGGGTCCCGAACTGTGCGTCTAGGCCGAATGGTAACAGGCGGTAGGGGACACAATGTTTTACCCAGGTTCGGGCCCTCTTAATGGAGGTAAAACCCTACGTCCTGCTTGATTAATATTGATGATATGGGTAGTACAAGAGTAGATCTACCACGAGATCAGAGAGGCTAAACCCTAGAAGCTAGCCTATGGTATGATTGTATGTTATGGTTGTTTTTCTACGGACTAAAACCCTTCGGTTTATATAGACACTGGAGAGGGTTAGGGTTATACAAGGTCGGTTACAAAGGAGGAGATATCCATATCCGTATTGCCTAGCTTGCCTTCCACGCCAAGTAGAGTCCCATCCGGACACGAGACGAAGTCTTCAATCTTGTATCTTCATAGTCTAACAGTTCGGCCAATGGAGATAGTCCAGCTGTCCGGAGACCCCCTAATCCAGGACTCCCTCAGTAGCCCCTGAACCAGGCTTCAATGATGATGAGTCCGGCATGTAGTATTGTCTTTGGCATTGCAAGGCGGGTTCCTTCTCCGAATACATCACAGAAGAATTTGAATACGAGGATATTGTCCGACCCTGCAAAATAAGTTCCACATTCCACCGTAGGGAGAATAATATTTTCGCAGATCTAATTTGCTATCTTGTTTTGGCAGTATGACGTTACGTCATGGCCCGGTGATTATTCGAACCGTTTCTTTTAACCAGCCCCGCACATAATGCGAGGCAGTTTTTTGACACGTCTTGCCAAAGCAGAGATCGTGTCCCCTTATTACAGGATTCTCATCAATACGAGCGTGGGTAACCCAACCGCGCCTTCAATTGCGGCGCTTCGGGGATAAGCGAGTTTTACCAGGCAAGTGGGGACGCTTCTTCGTTCGCCCATATAAAGGGATAAGGATTCACCTTTCTATCCATGCCTTCTTCCTCCTTTGCTCATCTGTTTTCGCACACTCGAGCTCTAGCGCCCAAGTCCACACTTCGCACCTCAACCTTCTCCATCCATGTCCGGAGCGGGAGGCAGGTGGATGGTCTCCTCCGTCACAGAGGGAGGCATCAAGAAACTGAGGAGAGCCGGATATCTACCCGATGACATCGTGCACCGGCTCCCAGATGAGGGGCAGCTCATCCCCACCCCCAGGCCCCATGAGAGGGTATGGCCCCAAACTTCATTCTCAACATCTCGGCGTTTATTGTTGTGTGCGAGGCCTTCCTCCGCATCAAGCCCCACTTCGACTTATGGCTGAAGACCTTCAATGTCAAGCCGAAGGTGGTGGGCGGTCGCCAGGCGGAGTGCGGAGGCGCCATGGTGGGCAAGATTCCCAATGTAACATGGCTCAAGGGCTCCTTTGTGGAAACCATAAAGGGGTGGCAATCAGGGTGGTTCTATATCACCGAGCCGTGCGACCCTGCATGGGCAGCGGCCCCCGAGTTCTGATCTGGCATCCCCACGCGGCTCACCTCCTGGAAAGAGAAGGGCCTGTCCTGGGGTAGTTCGAAAGAGCTGACCGGACTCCAAGCATGTATTCAAAACATGGTGGACAAGAAGCTCAAGCTTGTCAACATAGTCTAAGTTATGCTCATCCGCCGGATACTCCCGTGCCAACAACGGGAGTTCAACTTGTGGGAATTCAATCCAGCGCAGCACCGAACTCTGAACAGGCTCTTCGACACGACTCATGAAGACGCCTGGAGGGTGCTGTTAAAAAGTGTCGAGGTCCCCCCCCTATTACTGAGGATCGCGGATTCAGCACGAAGCGCCAAGCCAGTGCGGTAAGCTACTTTACCTTTCACAGGATACTTATTTTTTTATATAGATTGACTGTCAACTGTCCTTTGACCGGACAGATGGCCGGACAGATCAACTGTCCGGCTCCTTTGCCCAAAGGCCCTGCAGACGCTCTTCTGGCGAAGATGTTGACTCCGGCCCCTTATACGGTGCCGGAGAAGACCAAGAAGGCCAAGGGAACCCGAAAGAGTTCCCGACGTCAGGCGTCGTCGGACTCACCATCCGATGACTCTGCGGCACACTCTTCAACCGAAGACGAGGAGGAAGAAGAAGAAGATGCTCCCCCACCGACTGGGGGAGACAAGAAAAGGAAGGCCGCCCCAACTGGGGAGGCCGGAGGGTCCAAGAAGGGAAGGACTGTCCTTCCGGCAGTTCCACCACCGCCGACGAAGGCGAAGACAAGTGGTTGCCCAGGGTCAAGCCCACGGGGAGATCGTAAGTATTCGGATACCAGATTAACTCATAGGATTGCTTTGTCGCACTGCTTTCCCTAACACCAAACGCAATTATGCAGGCCGCCATGAGCCAGTATCGATGTATCATTGGACGGTCCTTGGGCTTGTCGGACATGGATAGCGATCCAGTCCCGACCGCCACCTCCCCTCATCCTGTCAAGGATGCCGAGGTGTTGTCACTAGAGGCACCGGGACGAGGGGAGACAGTCCTGGAGGCGCCTCAAGGCAACCTTCCGGACTCCGAGACCCGCGGGGACGGGCCCCCGAGAGCTCTGAGTCCGACCCTCAGCCGAACACCGCGCCGGACCCTCAAGTGGTTCCGGGCTCGGGCAGGCGGCCTCCTTCTAAGAGGGGCAAGACGCCTGTGCCGGTGACCTCTGTCCATCCAGAGGCACCGGACAATCTGCTGGAAGCGCTTCGCAGCGCTTCCATCGACGAGGAGCACCGCACTATCATGAGTGCTGTGATCCAGAAGGTTCAGTCCGCCAAGACCGGATTGACTGAAGCCTGTGCCAGCCTTCTGACAGGCTTCGAGGTAAGTGTTTTAAAATGTAGTAGAAATATTACTGCATAGACAGTAGCCCCTGATGCTTTGTTCGGTGTTCAGAAAGAAAAGCCAAATAGAGGATCAAATAATATCGCAGGAGTCTAATATAAGTATGTCAATATGCGTATGCAGGCTTCGCTGCTGGCGTCCGCCGCACTGACTGCGGAGGTCGCCGTACTGAAGCAGGACCTCAAGGGGTCCAGGAAAGAGCTCGGCCTTTCCAAGAGGCAGCTTGAGGAGAACAAGGATAAGTAATACCCCGTCTATAGATATGTATATATAAAAAAGGACGCGATTGCAAAATGATAGGATCATTGTATGTTTGCCAGGGGCCACGACCGAGGTGGCGACCCTAAAGCAAGCGCTAACCCAGGCCAAACATAAAGCGGCCAAGGAGCACGCCGAGCGAGAGAAGCACGAGGCTCTTGTGGGTGAGGTGCAGCAAGAGCTCCAGGCTCTCGTGACGAAGCACGAGGCATTGGAGCTTGACTCGAAGACACGAGAGTCTGAGCTTGCTGCGGCCCTTGCGAGCGCAAAGAGTGCCAAGGCCGAGGCCCAGAAGGCCCTCCAAGAGATCGACGTGATGAAGAATATAGCGGTGGGTAAGGCTTTCTATATGCAAAGCAAGCATGTAAAAGTAAATTACCGATTACTTACCCAGATCTGGAGCTCTTCAGGAGCATTCGTAGATTTGCCCCACAGTGTGTCTGATGCCACACAATTTTACTAGGCCGAGGACGGAAGCTCGACGGAGAAGCTGTTCTGGTCTCAGTATGCTGAGGCCGAACATCCGATGCCAATGAGCGACCAGCTGAAGCTGATGGTCGAGCTACATAAGGCGGCCGATCAGGCCATGAAGAGCTTTATAGTCCGGTTGTGGCCTGGCGACGCCCTTCCGAACAGCTTCTTCGGCCTGGTGAGGCGGCTTGTGGATGCCTGCCCGCGGCTGGAGGTCGTCAAGCGATCTGTCTGCATTGAAGGTGCACGCCGGGCTTTCGCTCGTGTGAAATTGCAGTGGGTCAAGCTAGACGCCGTGAAGCTGATCAAGGAGGGGCCACCAGAGGGCAAGGAGCACCGCCACCCCAAGATGTACTACGAGGGTGTTCTGCCGGTTGCCCATCTCATCGTGGACGAGTGTTCAAAAGATGTAATATTTGAATGAGACTTGCTCGTTTTATCCTGTATGTATGAAAACTTGTTTCATATGCGCTATGCAACGCTTGTTTGAATTTAAAATATTACCTTCTGTTTGGTTGTTTATCCAATCTGAGAGATGGCTAGTCCTCGGCTTCTGCCCCCATGCCATGAGTGCTGGGTTGTTCGGGATAAACCTGAGCACTCTTGTTCCCATATTTGGGTCCTTCGAGGGAGGTGCTCAGCACAACGAACAAGGCAACTGGACTAATAATGCTTTATCACTCTCACTTAGCCATAGAATTCTATAATTTTAAATTTCGGCGAAGCCCCTGGTATTCGGAAGGCCGAATTTGGGGCGCGATACACGCCTGTAAGCCGGACAGGGCCGGCCCCTCGCCCTAAGTGGCATAAGTCTTTAGGGACTCGAAAAACCTCGCCGAACAGCGACCAGTCTCTCGCCTTATCATGACAGTTAGTTTTAGCTTTCTCTACTCAGGTGCTAAGCCCGGCAGAACGGGGGCACAATCGTAGTAGTTCTCCTAGTGCTACCTTAGCCGATAGAGCGGAACGTAAGGTACCAAAACCTAGGAGCCGGGCAAACCCAACATTTGACCAAAGACATGATTCGGAGCTGATGCATATAATGCTATAAATTCGGGGTGCCACACTTGTGAAAGTGTTCGGACTTTTCACACCGGATTGTGGGGTATGTAAGCCCCTAGTGTATTGGCCGTACCATAGTGTACGGTTGCAAGGCGTCATTAATGAACACACACACATACACACACACACACACACACACACACACACATATATATATATATAACAAGAATGCAATAATAGTCATAATGTCATGCATTATTTATTAAAGAATTGCGTTAAAGCAGAGTGATACAGATAGTGCGATAAGAAAAGAGTAGGACTATGTCCCTTCCAAGGGCAAGCTGAGGAATGATGTTAAATTGAATATTTCACTCGTTACTATAATCAACCTGGGAATTCCGTGGTATGACGTAGCTGTCTGCCTCCTTGGCTGCTGCATCGTGTGTTCGGCAATAGTGCTGTCAGACAATGTTTCCAGAGATTAAGGTCCTGAAAGAAAAAGAAAAATAACCAAACTGGAAGCCCCTAGTGTGGTCTAGGCCGCGTCTTGGGGTGTACGCAGTTGTGCCCCCCTCCCCACCTGTGCCCATGATATTTTTAATGCGTAATTATGTACACGCGACACGAGTTTCGCCGTTGGGCTGGGATTGGGGTGGCCGCCGTATTGCTACGTGAGCTCAGCTCGCGCCAGGCGGTCTATTTGCCGATTGCCCCGAGCGCGCTTGAAGGTGTCCGGGCTTGGAAGCGCCGAACTAGTTGGTTGCCTTGAGAGGCTGCTTTGCGCTTCTGCTGCGAGGGCCGTGGTGTGCTCCTCTGTTCGGAGAGAGTGCTCTGTGTTTCCATTGACTGTAATAACTCCGTGAGGTCCTGGCATCTTGAACTTGAGGTATGCATAATGCGGTACCGCATTGAATCTAGCGAATGCGGTTCGCCCGAGCAGCGCGTGATAACCACTGCGGAACGCGACTATATCGATGATTAACTCTTCGCTTCGGAAATTATCCGGAGATCCGAAGACCACTTCTAGTGTAACTTTGCCTGTGCAATGGGCCTCTACACCTGGAATGACGCCCTTAAAGGTTGTTTTTGTGGGTTTGATCCTTGAGGGGTCTATACCCATTTTGCGCACTGTATCCTGATAAAGCAGGTTCAGGCTACTGCCGCCATCCACAAGGACTCGAGTGAGGTGAAATCCGTCGATGATTAGGTCTAGGACCAGTGCGGCGAATCCGCCATGACGGATACTAGTGGGGTGGTCCCTGCGATCGAAGGTGATCGGACAGGAGGACCAAGGGTTGAACTTTGGGGCGACTGGCTCCAACGCATATACGTCCCTGAGCGCACACTTCCGCTCCCTCTTGGGGATGTGGGTTGCGTATATCATGTTCACCATCCGCACTTGCGGGGGAAACCTCTTCTGTCCTCCATTGTGCGGCTGCCGGGGCTCCTCCTCGTCATCGCTATGCGGCCCCTTGTCCTTGTTTTCGGCAATTAACTTGCCGGCCTGCTTCAACACCCAACAGTCCCTGTTGGTGTGATTGGCTGGCTTGTCTGGGGTGCCGTGTATTTGACACGAGCGATCGAGTATACGGTCCAAGCTGGACGGACCCGGCGTACTTTGTTTGAATGGCTTTTTCCGCTGACCGGGTTTAGAGCCTTTGAATCCGGCATTGACTGTTGTATCCTCGGTATTTTCGCTGTTAATGCGGCGCTTATGCTTGTTGTGACGTGACCTGCTGGTGGTCGCACATAAGTGCCCTGAAAGTTGTCGAGGAATGCAGCTTCCAGATCTTCCCAGCAGCTAATGGAGTCCGCTGGCAAGCTGTTAAGCCAATGTCGCACTGGTCCTTTGAGCTTTAGTGGGAGGTATTTGATGGCGTGTAAGTCATCGCCGCGGGCCATGTGGATGTGGAGGAGGAAGTCCTCAATCCATACTGCAGGATCTGTTGTGCCGTCGTATGATTCAATATTTACAGGTTTGAAACCTTTTGGGAATTGATGTTCCATTACTTCGTCTGTGAAGCATAAGGGGTGTGCGGCGCCTCTGTATTGGGCTATATCGCGACGCAACTCGAATGGGTCTTGCCCGCTGTGTTCGGCCCGGCCGGATTTGCTGTATCCGGCGTGAAGTTTATCGTCTCGCAGAGTGGTGCGCCGTCGTGATCTGTAGATCGATCTTGCATGCTTTGCCTTGTCCTCCAATATGTCTCGCAGGTCTGGCATATCTCCCCATGCCTTTTTATTTGAATGGCGTTGGGCTGGAGGCTGAGCTTTTGGCTGGAATGCCTCTCATATGCTTCTTCCTCTAGTCGGGGTAGTAACCTGCGCCTTGGGTAACTCTTGGAGGGGCACTCGAGTTTATATTCCTCGGCCGCGAGGACTTCAGTCCATTTTTCAGCTAGCAGATCTTGATCAGCTTGAAGCTGCTACTGCTTTTTCTTCAGGCTATTTGCCGTGGCCATAAGCCGGTGCTTGAAGCGCTCTTGTTCGACGGGATCCTCTGGTACGGATAATTCATCGTCGCCGAGGCTTGCCTCGTCTTCGGAGGGGGGCATGTGATTTTCATCTTCCTCCTCTCCGTATGCCGCTCTCTAAGGAGAGCTGGCTCCTCCATCCTGCTCTAAATCTTGCTGGAGGGGTTTGTTGCTTTCTTCGGCACTATCCGGAGTGTTATTATCTCCTATGCCGGTATCACCACTTTTGCTTTGGTGGGACTTAGAGCGGCGCCGCTGACATCGGTGTTTGGGTTGCTTCTTGGAGGGTCATCCTCCGCTATCCCGTCGCCATTGCCTTCTTTGGGTGTATCCACCATGTATATGTCATATGACGAGGTGGCTTTCCAGTGCCCTATAGGTGCTGGTTCATGTTCGTCTCCTACATCGTCGCCATACCGTCAATGTCTTCGGAGTCGAAGTCGAGCATGTTGGTTAAATCATCGACAGTGGCTATGAAGTGGGTGGTGGGTGGGCGTCGAATTTCTTCGTCGTCCGCATCCCAATCTTGTTGGCCATAATCCGGCCAGGGCTCTCCTGACAAAGAGAGAGACCTTAGTGAATTCAGAATGTCGCCGAAGGGCGAGTGCCAAAAGATATCCGCGGCGGTGAATTCCATGATCGGCGCCCAATCGGATTCGATTGGCAGGGGCGCGGATGGTTCGGAGTCCGGAAACGAGTCCGACACCTTGGAGTCACGGGCTGCGCAGAGGGTTAGGCTGGTGTTCGGCTTGATCGCCATTGAGACTGCAGCCCATGAGGCGGTGTCTAACCACCCGTCCTTGACTGGCGCAGTTGGCTCCGAGCTAAGGGTCGGAGCTGATGCGGGCAGCCTCTGGGGTACTGTTCGGTGGCAGAGCTAGGTCATACCCATCGCGACAGTGCGGCGCGCCCGGCTGTGGCTCAAATCCGTCGAAGATCAAGTCTCCACGGATGTCGATCGTGTAGTTCAAACTTCCAAATCTGACCTGATGGCCAGGGGCGTAGCTTTCAATCTGCTCCAGATGGCCAAGCGAATTAGCCCGTAGTGCAAAGCCGCCGAATACGAAGATCTATCCGGGGAGAAAAGTCTCACCCTGGACCGCATCGCTATCGATGATAGTAGGAGCCATCAAGCCTAACGGCGACGACACAAAGGAACTCTCAATGAAAGCACCAATGTCGGTGTCAAAACCGGCGGATCTCGGGTAGGGGGTCCCGAACTGTGCGTCTAGGCCGGATGGTAACAGGAGGCAAGGGACACGATGTTTTTCCCAGGTTCGGGCCCTCTTGATGGAGGTAAAACCCTACGTCCTACTTGATTCATATTGATGATATGGGTAGTACAAGAGTAGATCTACCACGAGATCAGAGAGGCTAAACCCTAGAAGTTAGCCTATGGTATGATTGTATGTTATGGTTGTTTTTCTACGGACTAAAACCCTTCGGTTTATATAGACACCGGAGAGGGTTAGGGTTACACAAGGTCGGTTACAAAGGAGGAGATATCCATATCTGTATTGCCTAGCTTGCCTTCCACGCCAAGTAGAGTCCCATCCAGACACGAGACGAAGTCTTCAATCTTGTATCTTCATAGTCTAACAGTCCGACCAATGGAGATAGTCCGGCTATCCGGAGACCCCCTAATCCAGGACTCCCTCAACACTCATGACCCACTTTTGTGCGGGAGAAGACAGCTGGCTAGCTCATAGTAATAACATATCAAAGAACCATGTTACTTCGGATACCAAGGACGGCAATAGCAATTCACGTCACAACAAACATAAGCGCCGCATTAACAGCAATAATAACGAGGATACGATAGTCAATGCCAGATTCAAAGGCTCGAAACCCGGTCAGCGGAAAAAGCCATTCAAACAAAGTACGTCGGGACCGTCCAGCTTGGACCGTATACTCGATCGCTCGTGCCAAATACACGGCACCCCAGAAAAGCCAGCCAATCACACCAACAGGGATTGTTGGGTGTTCAAGTAGGCCGGCAAGTTAATTGCCGAAAACAAGGACAAGGGGCCACATAGCAATGACGAGGAGGAGCCCCGGCAGCCACACACCGAAGGACAGAAGAGGTTTCCCCCACAAGTGCGGACGGTGAACATGATATACGCAACCCACATCCCCAAGAGGGAGCGGAAGCGTGCCCTCAGGGATGTATATGCGTTGGAGCCAGTCGCCCCAAAGTTCAACCCATGGTCCTCCTATTCGATCACTTTCGATCGCAGGGACCATCCCACTAGTATCCATCATGGCGGATTCGCCGCACTGGTTCTGGACCCAATCATTGACGGATTTCACCTCATTCGAGTCCTTATGGATGGTGGCAGCAGCCTAAACCTGCTTTATCAGGACATAGTGCGCAAAATGGGTATAGACCCCTCAAGGATCAAACCCACAAAAACGACCTTCAAGGGCGTCATTCCAGGCGTAGAGGCCCATTGCACAGGCTCAATTACACTGGAAGTGGTCTTCGGATCCCCGGATAACTTCCGAAGCGAAGAGTTAATCTTCGATATAGTCCCGTTCCGCAGTGGTTATCATGCACTACTCGGGCGAACCGCATTTGCGAAATTCAATGCGGTACCGCATTATGCATACCTCAAGCTCAAGATGTCAGGACCTTGCGGGGTTATTACAGTCAATGGAAACACAGAGCGCTCTCTCCAAACAGAGGAGCACACTGCGGCCCTCGCAGCAGAAGCGCAAAACAGCCTCTCAAGGCAATCCACCAGTTCGGCGGTTCAAAACCCGGACACCTTCAAGCGCACTCGGAGCAATCGGCAGATAGACCGCCTGGCGCGATCTGAGCTCACGTAGCAATGCGGCCGCCACCCCAGTCGCAGCCAAACAGCGAAGCTCGTGCCACGCGTACATAATTACGCATTAAAAATACCATGGGCGCAGGTGGGGAGGGGGGCACACTGCGGCACGCCCCAAGACGCGGCTTAAACCACAATAGGGGCTTCCCGTTTGGTTATTTTTTCCTTTTTTCAGGAACTTAATCTCTGGAAACCCTGTCCGGCAGCACTATTGCCGAACACATGATGCAGCAACCAAGGAGGCAGAAAGCTACGTCACACCACGGAATTCCTAGGTGGATTACGATAACGAGCAAAATATTAAGCATGGGGGGCGATGAGAGTCCCACCTCTCCTCCCTCCGGCGCCCTAGGCTCTCCGGCGATCTTCCTCCTCAGCTAGTAAATTTGGTTTTCTCTCCGCCCATCTTCTCCGGCACTCTCTGACCTACCACCCTATACCCATCTCACATGGGTTCTCATGGTGGATCCACCTTGGATCTGGATTTCTCCAAAGGAGTGGCTTTTGCGGAAGAGGTTTTCGGATCTTGTGGGAAAACCATTCATCCCTCGGATGACACGAGCCATTTTACTATGGTTGTGTCTTTTAGCAGACATAGATTCCGTCTTGATGAGGATTCGGTGGCGGCGGCATTGGAATGTGCAACTGGAGGATCTGCAATCGATCTATATGTGCAAATCATTGCGGACAAGGTATTCTCATTGATGGTATCATGCAAACGTGTTGGCATTTTTATTCTCCATTTGCGATCTTTCGCGTGCCCGCAATTCAAATGCTACTTTCATCTGTGGGGAAATGGCGGCCCTAATTGGAAACGTGAATTTACTATTTGGAAGAAAGAGTGTGATGCGGAGTGGATTATCATCAGTCCTTCTAAGAGGTGTGCTTCTATTGGTTTGCTTGCTATGCATAAGCCTCCTTCCAAATCTGCATTACTTTCGGGTTCTAGGCCTCCGAGCAACATTTCTTTCGCTACTTTCCAACAGTACGATGCCTGCAAGGGATACTCTTATCCTGCTTCGCCAGGTCTTGTTGATCTGGTTTCAGATGCTGGGTACGCTGTGCTACCTCGTGAGAGAGACATTGTGCCTCCACCACCGGCGACTAAACTCCGATGGACGGTGGCAGAACCACCCATTATTTTCGGAACAGTCAACGTCCAAGCTATTTCCTCGGCTGGGATTTCTAATCCAGTCATTTCGGACGTGAATCTGCATGTGCATGGGAAGGAATGGGCTGGTCCGGCTGTGGCCCAGGAGACCTCTTCAGCCCAGCTTAATACCCAGCCCCAGGAGATTTCCCCGGCCCAGTTTGATTTGGCCCAAGCTGCATCCGGATCTCAATCTACCCCTCCACCTGTTATTGGAAATGAGGAGTTTATTACTCCCAGGGCATCGGAATCACCTGTTGATTATGACAGATTTAATGATTTTGTGGATGACATGGTTTTCAAAGTTTGGAAATGTCAGAATTGTTTGTCCATGAGGCATTTATCCAGCGCGTGCACCAGCAAGATTAGGTGCCGTAGACGCTTTCGGTTGGGGCACCGGGCAAAGGGCTGTTCCGATTCTAGTCTATCTCCCTCTTACAGGTGGGTCCCACGGAGCAAATCCACCGTATCTAATCGGTCTACTAGTTTATCGGAGCGAGACTCCTCGATTTCTCCCATAGCCAGCCCGGAGGGGTCTATGCCCAGTCCTATCAAGCCTGCCACCCCGTCCATCCCACCGTTGCCAGTTGAGCCACCGCCCACAACGCCTCTGCCGCCCACCTCACCACCGCCCTCAATCGTCTCGACTCCGTCTTTGGATCACCCCTCCCCAGCTCCGGCAATGGCCAACTTTCCGCTGGACCCGATGGATTTCCTCCCGCATGGCTTCGACATCATTGATGGAGGGGAGCTGCGCCTGCCTCGCACTTTCTTTGCGCCGGCGGTGGCTCCGGATCGACAGCATGAGGAGTATGCCATCGCCATTGTTGAGCCGGCTCCTCTACCTGAAGAAGTTGCCATCTTCCGGAATCTGGTCAGTGATTTTGTCGTCAATAATCTGCAGAGAGCTGTGCTGGATGCTCAGCTGTGGATCCAAGGGGTTGGTTTGTTTAGATTGCGTAGTGCTCTGGCCCGACAAGCATTAGTTGATCATCCTCCTTTCAACTTGGGCAACGATAGATTTGTCAGGTTTATTCCGCATGATGAAGGTATCAACTACAGAGCTGCACAGGGTTTTAGAAGGGGATGGGTTATGCTGCTAGGCGTTCCTTTGGACTATAGGCGCTCTCAATACCTTGCAGATGTCATTAGTACTTTTGGGCGCTTTCACCATTGGCATCAGGATGATCCGATGATGGTCCGATCATTGGTATATGTGTCTTTTCCTGCACCGACTATGGTTCGCAGAACAGTGGCATACAGAGAATTTGCAGATTTTGGAGGGGTTCGGATCTCTTGGTCTGCACCAGTTTATATTCTATCTGCGGACCATGCGGATATCCTACCTGCTGATGAGGACCCAACGCCCCTCAATGGCAACCCCCACCCTCTCCCTGGCAACATGCAGTTCAACAACCATAACTGGGTCCTGCCTGAGTTCCCAGAACTGGGCTGGAATGATGTGCCTGCACCTGACAATGGGCAGCCACAGAATGAACCCTCATAGTTTCAGGAAGTTCTGCAGCAGGATAATGTTGAGGAAGTTCAGTCTCAGGAATCCATTGTGCTCCAGCGGTCAGAGGATTCAGTTAACAATGTGAATGATGCTGCTGAAATGGCTATTCTACAACACCCAATGGGACTGCAGCAGCCTCCTTTCATGATCGGACAAGTTCTAACTACTTTTGGGCCTGTTCTGCCCCCTGTCATGCAGTGGAAACGTACTTTTGAGAAGATACTGCCGCTTATGGGGATCTCTGATATCCCAAAGTTTGGTTTCCGATCTGATCTTGGTGCTTTTCTGAACAAGCAGTCCTGGGCGACTCTTTTCAACACTTCATCCCCAAAATTACAGCTTCTGCCTGCACCTGTTTCTGTGACTCAGTCTCTGGAAGTGACACCTGTTAAACGGCCGGTAGCTCGAGCTCTGTGTTTTCATGATATTGATGAACCTGTTGCTGAAGCATTTGAGTTTACGGCTGTTACTAAAGTTACTCTGAAGCGTGGGAGAAAGCCTAAGGCCTCTCGAGTTATGGTGGATTCTGAGGTCAGGCGCAGTGCTTGTCTTAGTGCGATGCGTGATGGATATCGTCAGGTAACTTCTGGCACACCTTCTAGGAAGCCGCACACATTGAAGAAGCGCAAATCTGTGCCTTCCCAATCTGAGGACGACTCTGCAGTGCCTCCTCTGATTGCCATAGTCGATCTTCAGCGAATTGGTACTCGTCTTCGCATCGCGCCGGAGAAGATCATGACGGATAAGCTTGCAGCTAATCCTACCCGCTCCAACAAAAGCGCAAGTTCCGATGATTAGTTGCTTCATCCAGGGTTTAGGTCCATGGCATACCATAATCGCCATTTATCTGTTCTTATCTGTTTGGAACATTGAGGTTTTCGTCTGTTTAGTGGGTTGTAGGCCATTGCGTGGCTTACTTTTAATTGTGTGCTCTTTTGGTTTGTAATGAATCAAACTTCGTTTAGAGAGTGGAAAGTACTTTGTTGGAATGTTAGGGGTTTGAATTCTGAAGCGCGTAAGCTCGCTATTAGGCAAAAGATCAATGAAAGTGGGTGCTCTGTTGTTTGCCTTCAGGAAACCAAATGCATGCATATTGATCAACGTTTCATTAGAAAGTTCTGTCCTCGGCGTTTTGATAACTTTGTTTATGTGCCATCGGTTGGGGCATCAGCCGGTATGGTGGTCATCTGGAATTCATCCTTCTTCACAGGCAATTTAATTGAGGCTAAGCCATTTGGTATTATTATGAAGTTTCAATCTAAGCATACATCAGAGACTTGGTTTCTGGTCTCAATTTATGGTCCTTGTCAAGGACCGGCGCGTGACGATTTTGTGCAGTTGTTATATAATCTGGATATTCATTTTGAGGACAATTGGCTGCTTTTAGGTGATTTCAACTTTATGCGATCGTTGGAGAATCGAAATCAGCCAGGTGGTGATGTGAATGATATCTTTTTGTTTAACGAAATAATTGGTCATTTGGGTCTTGTTGAGCTGCCAATCAAGGGCCGTCAGTACACATTGTCTAATATGCAAACCACACCTCTGCTAGAACAAATTGATTGGTTTTTTACATCTGTGGCTTGGACACATGATCACCCCAACACAATGGTCTTTCCGCTTGCGCGCACTGCCTCTGATCACGTTCCATGTGTGGTTTCCATTGCCACTTGTATTCCCAAGGCAAAGGTTTTTCGCTTTGAAAACTATTGGGTTGATCTGCCTGGTTTTATGGATTGTGTATCTGAGGTTTGGAACAGACCTATGGATAGATCTTCAACTGCCTTAACCATTTCTACTAAATTCAAAACCCTTCGTTATGCTCTTAAGAAATGGCATCTCAACCTATCCACAGTCAAGGCTCTCATTGCTGATTGCAACAAAGCAATCATGTTTTTGGATAATATTGAGGAATTTAGGCCCTTGAGTTGGCCGGAGTTCAATTTCCGCAAGATTGTCAAATTACATCTTGAAGATATTTTGCACTGGCAGTTCATTTATTGGAAGCAACGTTGCACGATCAGAAATATCAAAGTTGGTGAGGAAAATTCAAAAAATTTCCATGCTATGGCAACGGAAAGGTATCGGAGAAACACCATTTCCTCGATCAAATCTGTGGATGGGGAGGTGATTTCTGATCATCAACAGTTAGCAGGGATGTTTTGGTCTGACTTCAATAGTAGAATGGGCCAGGTAAAACGTATTCAAATGGGTTTTGACCTTGACACATTAATTACGCGGATAGATGGTCTGGAGAATTTATCCTTGCCTTTCACAGACTCGGAGGTGGATACGGTGATCAAGAACATGCTTCTGACCGCGCCCCGGGCCCTGATGGGTTTACTGGTCTTTTTCTCAAGAAATGCTGGAATATTCTGAAGCCAGATTTTATGAAGCTGGTCAAGGAATTTTATGAGGTAAAGTGTGACCTAGAGTGTCTAAATACATCTCTCATTACCCTCATTCCCAAGAAGTTGAGCCCGGAGTATATTGGTGATTTTAGGCCCATTTCGTTGACAAATACTTGCCTCAAGTTTTTAACTAAACTTTTGGCAAATCGTTTACAGAGTGTGATTTTAAAATGTATTCACCGCAATCAATATGGGTTTCTTCGCTGTAGATCCATTCAAGATTGTCTTGCATGGTGTTTTGAATATATCCATTAGTGCAAGGCATCCAAAAGGCCTATAATCCTTCTCAAGTTGGATTTCACGAAGGCGTTTGATACCATCGAGCACGAGCTGATTCTCAGGGTCCTGAAATGTAAGGGTTTTGATGATCGCTGGACAGGTTGGATTGATAGCATCTTGTCCTCTAGATCCTCTTCGGTTCTTTTAAATGGTGTGCCTGGTAGTCATTTTGTTTGTCGTTCGGGTGTGCGTCAAGGAGACCCATTATCCCCTTTGTTATTTGTGATTGCTGTGGATTTATTGCAGTCTGTGGTTAATGAGATGTGTGCAAGGAACATTCTCACACTGCCCATACCAACCTCTTCACGGGACTATCCGATCGTGCAATACGCTGATGACACATTAATTGTCCTTCCGGCGGTGGACAGCCAGCTCATTGCTTTCAAGGATATGCTTGAGACCTTTGCTAAGTCTATGGGGTTGCGGGTTAACTTTAGTAAATCCTCATTAATTCCAATGAATATGTCTGATGAGGAGGGTAAATGTGTGGCTGCTTTGCTTGGGTGTGATGTTGGCTCCATGCCATTTACTTACGTGGGATTGCCAATGGGTACTAGTAGACCCACAATTTATGACTTGCTTCCCTTAGTGGATCGCATAGAGAGAATATTGCCTGCCTCCTCTTGTCTGTTGAACCAGGGCAGCCGGCTACAGCTCTTGAAATCTGTTCTCTCTTCCATGCCAATATATTTCTTGTGCACTCTCTCATTACCTCAAGGAATTTTGAAGCAGATTGAACGCATCATGCGGCAATGTTTGTGGCGAGGTAACTCTGATACACCAAGACAATCATTGGCAGCTTGGGAGCTAGTATGTCGGCCCAAGAGTCATGGAGGACTTGGGGTCCTGGACCTGGGCATACAAAATGATGCCTTGTTGATCAAGCATCTCTACAAAATTTTTAACAAGTTGGATGTACCTTGGGTTTCTCTTATCTGGGACACATATTATGCTGCTGCACCGCCCCAAGTAACCCGAAGTTGTGGTTCTTTTTGGTGGCGTGACGTGATGAAGCTGTATGATAAATTTTGTCAATTGGCTGTCTCTCACGTGCGCTCCGGAGACTCGGTGGTTTTCTGGCTGGATCGGTGGCAATTTAATAACGAGGTGGTTATCATGCAGCAGCATTTCCCGAGGCTCCACTCTTTTGTGATTGATGACACGCTTACCATTAAGGATGTGATGGCGCTGCCTGACCTGACCGACAATTTTCATCTGCCTCTATCAGTTGAAGCTTTTGAGGAATTCAACCAGCTTCAGGCTTTAATGCCTCTGATCAATTTGCAGGAGGGAGTTAATGATGTCTGGAAATGGCCTTCAAAGACTGGGGATTATCGATCCAGGATCTACTATCTGTTTTGTTTCTCCGAAGTTGTGGTTGACCCCATATTTGGGTGGATCTGGAAATGTTCTTGTACTCTCAAGCTCAAGGTGTTTGGCTGGCTCCTTTTGATGGATCGTCTAAACACTAGGGATATGATGCAGCGACGACATTGGATCATCCAGGATGATACATGTGCTATGTGCTTCTCAGGTTTGCATGAAGATAGAGCTCATCTCTTCTTTGCTTGCAACTTTAGCCAACGGGTCTGGAATTACTTGGGCATCTCATGGAGTGTTCACCCTAACCAGACTACTTTTGGAATGGCTTGCGTGGCCAGGGAGGAATTTGGTCAGCCTTTTTTCACGGAGGTAGTCTTTACGGCTACTTGGAATATTTGGACCCAAAGGAATGGAAGGATCTTCAGAAATGAGTTGCCCACTTTCAGATCTTGGAGGAGGAATTTTATTCATGATATTTCTCTTTTAGCTCATAGAATCAAGTGTAACTATAGAGATAGACTAATCTCTTGGATAGATTCCCTCCCCTAATCTCTCTCTGTAAGTAGTCTTTCTTTTGCTTTTTGTAATTTTGTACAACTCACCTATTGTTTTTTAATAATAAAGGGCTATGAGGCTGTTGCCTTGCAGTATATAGTAAAAAAAAACGAGCAAAATATTTGATTTAATACTATTCCTCAGCTTGCCCTTGGAAGGGACATAGTCCCACTCTTTGCTTATCGCACTATCTGTATCATTCTGCTTTAACGCACCTTTTTGAATAAACAATGCATACCATCACGACTATTGTTGCATTCTTGTTATATATATATATATATATATATATATATATATATATATATATATGTGTGTGTGTGTGTGTGTGTGTGTGTGTGTGTGTGTGTGTGTGTGTGTGTTCATTAACGACGCCTTGCAACCGTACACTTTGGTACGGCCAATACACCAGGGGCTTACGTACCCCACAATATGGCGTGAGAAGTCCGAACATTTTCACTAGTGCGGCACCCTGAACTTATAGCATTATATGCATCAGCTCCGAATCATGTCTTTGGTCAAATGTTGGGTTTTCCTGGCTCCTATGTTTTGGTACCTTACGTTCCGCTCTATCAGCTAAGGTAGCGCTAGGAGAACTACTGCGATTGTGCCCCGGTTCTGCCGGGCTGAGCACCTCAGTAGAGAAAGCTAAAACTGACTGTCATGATAAGGCGAGAGACTAGTCACTGTTCGGCGACGTTTTCGAGTCCCTAAAGACTTATGCCGCTTAGGGCGAGGGGCCGGCCCTGTCTGGCTTAAAGGCGTGTATCGCACCCCGAATTCGGCCGTCCGAATACCAGGGGCTTCGCCAAAATTTAAAATTATAGAATTCTATGGCTAAGTGAGAGTGATAAAGCATTATTAGTCCGGTTGCCTTGTTCATTGTGCTGAGCACCTCCCTCGAAGGACCCAAACATGGAAACAAGAGTGCTCAGGTTTACCCCGAACACCTCAGCACTCGTGGCACGGGAGCAGAAGCCGAAGACTAGCCATCTCTCAGATTGGATAAACGGCCAAACAGAAGGTAATATTTTAAATTCACACAAGCGTTGCATAGCGCATATGAAACACGTTTTCATCATACAGGATCACACGAGCAAGTTTACTCAAATATTACATCCTTTGAACATTCGTCCGCCACAAGACAGGCACCCTTCAGGACACCCTCATAATAAATTTTGGGGGTGCGATGCTCCTTGCCCTGCGGTGGCCCTTCCTTGATCAACTTCATGGCGTCTAGCTTGGCCCACTGGACCTTCACACGGGCGAAAGCCCGGCGTGCACCTTCGATGCAGACGGACCGCTTGACGACCTCCAGTCATGGGCACGCATCTACAAGCCGCCTCACCAGGCCGAAGTAGCTGTTCGGAAGGGCGTCGCCAGGCCACAGCCGGAATATAAGGCCCTTCATGGCCTGTTCGGCCGCCTTGTGCAGCTTGACCAGCTGCTTTAGCTGGTCGCTCAGAGGCATCAGGTGTTCGGTACCAGTATACTGAGACCAGAACAGCTTCTCCGTTGAGCTTCCCTCCTCGGCCTGGTAAAATTGTGCGGCATGCGACACGCTGCGGGCAAATCTGCGAATGCTCCTGGAGAGCTCCGAATCCGGGTAAGTAATCGGTAATTTTACTTTTACATACTTGCTCTGCATATAGAATGCCTTACCCGCCGTTATCTTCTTCATTGCGTCGATCTCCTGGAGGGCCTTTTGGGCTTCGTCCTTGGCACTTTTTGCGCCCTCGAGGGCCGTCGCAAGCTCAGACTCTTGCGTCTTCGAGTCAAGCTCCAATGCCTCGTGCTTCGTCACGAGAGCCTGGAGCTCTTGCTGCACCTCGCCCACCCGAGCCTCTTGTTTTTCCCGCTTGATGCGCTCCTTGTCCGCTTTATCTTCGGCCTTGGTTAGCGCTTGCTTCAGGGTCGCCATCTCGGTCGTGGCCCCTGGCAAATATACGATGATCCTGTCATTTTGCAATCGCGTTTTTATATATACATATCTATAGACAGGTTATTACTTACCCTTGTTCTCCTTGAGCTGCCTCTTGGCAAGGCCGAGCTCTTTCTTGGACCCCTCGAGGTCCTGCTTCAGTACGGCAACCTCCGCAGTCAGTGCGGCGGACGCCAGCAGCGAGGCCTGCATATGCGTATTGACATACTTATATTAGACTCCTGCGATATTATTTGATCCTCTGTTCGGCTTTTATTTGTGAACATCGAACAAAGCATCAAGGGCTACTGTCTATGCGGTAATATTTTTCCTATATTCTAAAAACACTTACCTCAAAGCCTGTTAGAAGGCTGGTACAGGCTTCAGTCAATCCGCTCTTGGCGGACTGAACCTTCCGGACCACCACACTCATAATAGTACGGTGCTCCTCGTCGATGGAAGCGCTGCGAAGCGCTTCCAGCAGATTGTCCGGCACCTCTGGATGGACAGAGGTCACCGGCACAGGCGTCTTGCCCCTCTTGGAAGGAGGTCGCCTGTCGAGCCCGGAACCACTGGAGGTTCCGGCGCGGTGTTCGGCTGAGGGCCGAACTCGGAGCTCTCAGGGGCCCCGTCCCCTTGGCTCCCGGAGTCCAGAAAGTCGCCTTGAGGCGCCTCCGGGACTGTCTCCCCTCGACCCGGTGCCTCTTGAGACAGCACCTCAGCGTCGTCAGCAGGATGAGGGGAGGTGGCGGTCGGGACTGGATCGCTATCCATGTCCGATGAGCCCAGGGAGCCATCCGATGATACATCGATACTGACTCGTGGCGACCTGCATAATTATGTTCGGCATTAGGGAAAGCAGTGCGACAAAGGAATGCTATGAGTTACTCTGGTATCCGAATACTTACGATCTCCCTAGGGGCTTGGCCCTGGGCAACCACTCATCTTCGCCTTCGTCGGCGGCGGTGGAACTGTCCGGAAGGAGAGTCCTTCCCTTCTTGGACCCTTCGCCCCCCCCCCCCACAGTTGGGGCGGCCTTCCTTTTCTTATCTCCCCCAGCTGGAGGGGGGGCATCTTATTCTTCTTCCTCATCTTCAGGGGAGGAGTGCGCCGCAGAGCCATCGGACGGTGAGTCCGACGACGCCTAGTGTCGGGAACTCTTTCGGGTTCCCTTGGCCTTCTTGGTCTTCTCCGGCACCGTATAAGGAGTCGAAGTCAGCATCTTCGCCAGAAGAGCGTCCGCTGGGCCTTCGGGCAAAGGAGCCGGATAGTCGATCTGTCCAGCCGTCTCCTGCCAGTCCTGTCAAAGGTACAGGAGTTTAGATCCCGCACGGAGTCCATCTATAAAAGATAAGTATCCTATGAAAGGTAAAATAGCTTACCGCGCTGGCTTGGCGCTTCGCGCTGAATCTGCGATCCTCAGTAATGGGAGGGGGGACCTCGGCGCTTTTGAACAGCACCCTCCAGAGTTGTGTCGAAGAGCCTGTTCAGAGTTCGGTGCTACGCCGGGTCGAACTCCCACAAGTTGAAGTCCCGTTGTTGGCACGGGAGGATCCGGCGGTGGAGCATGACCTGGACCACGTTGACGAGTTGAGCTTCTTGTTCACCATGTTTTGAATACATGTTTGGAGTCCAGTCAGCTCTCCCGAACTACCCCAGGACAGGCCCTTCTCTTTCCAGGAGGTGAGCCCGTGGGGATGCCAGATCGGAATTCGGGGCCGCTGCCCATGCAGGGTCACGCGGCTTGGTGATGTAGAACCACCCCGATTGCCACCCCTTTATGGTTTCCACAAAGGAGCCCTCGAGCCATGTAACGTTGGGCATCTTGCCCACCATGGCGCCTTTGCTCTCCGCCTTGCGGCCGCCCACAACCTTCGGCTTGACATTGAAGGTCTTCAGCCATAAACCTAAGTGGGGCTTGATGCGGAGGAAGGCCTCGCACACGACGATAAACGCCGAGATATTGAGGATGAAATTCGGGGCCAGATCGTGGAAATCCAGGCCATAGTAGAACATGATCCCTCGGACAAATGGGTGGAGAGGGAATCCCATTCCGCGGAGGAAATGGGTAAGGAACACTACCCTCTCATGGGGCCCGGGGGTGGGGATGAGCTGCCCCTCATCTGGGAGCCGGGCGCGATGTCGTCGGGCAGGTATCCGGCTCTCCTCAGCTTCTTGATGTCTCCCTCCGTGACGGAGGAGACCATCCACCTGCCTCTCGCTCCGGACATGGTGGGGGAAGGTTGAGGTGGGAAGTGAGGACTTGGGCGCTAGAGCTCGAGTGTGCGAAAATGGATGAGCAAAGGAGGAGGAAGGCGTGGATGAAAAGGCGAATCCTTATCCCTTTATATGGGCGGACGAAACTATGTGCCCCCCACTAGCCTGGTAAGACTCGCTTATCCCCCATGCGCCATAATCGATGGCACGGTTGGGTTACCCACGCCCATATTGATGAGAATCCTGTAATAAAGGGGATACGATCTCTGCTTTGACAAGATGTGTCAAGAAACTGCATCGCGTTATGTGCGGGGCTAGTTTAAGGAAACGGTTCGAATAATAACCGGGCCATGACATAATGTCATGCTGCCAAAACAAGTCAGCAAATTAGATTTGCGAAAATATTATCCTCTCTACAGTGGTATGTGGAACTTATTTTGCAGGGTCGGACACTATCCTTGTATTCAAATTCTTCCGTGGTGTATGCGGAGGAGGAACCCGCCTTGCAATGCCGAAGACAATACTACGCGCCAGACTCATCGTCATTGAAGCATGATTCAGGGGCTACTGAGGGAGTCCTGGATTAGGGGGTCTCCGGACAGCCGGACTATATCCTTTGGCCGGATTGTTAGATTATGAAGATACAAGATTGAAGACTTCGTCTCGTGTCCGGATGGGACTCTACTTGGCGTGGAAGGCAAGCTAGGCAATACGGATATGGATATCTCCTCCTTTGTAACCGACCTTGTGTAACCCTAACCCTCTCTGGTGTCTATATAAACCGGAGAGTTTTAGTCCGTAGGACACACAACAACAACGACAACATACAATCATACCATAGGCTAGCTTCTAGGGTTTAGCCTCTCCGATCTCGTGGTAGATCTACTCTTGTACTACCCATATCATCAATATTAATCAAGCAGGACATAGGGTTTTACCTCCATCAAGAGGGCCCAAACCTGGGTAAAACATTGTGTCCCCTACCTCCTGTTACCATCCGGCCTAGACGCACAGTTCGGGACCCCCTACCCGAGATCCGCCGGTTTTGACACCGGCAGCGGTTTACACTTGTTTGGGCCTTAAGTCACCTTCGGGCTTCAGGCCCTCGATGAGTTTGCGTAGTGGACTACCGTCTTAAGCATCTTCATAGGCTTTGTCTTGATGAACCACCACGGGCTTAACCCGGCCCCTCCTGGACAGGTTAACTCAATAGTCACATCCCCAACAATTAATATCCTGGAAATTTCAGCGAGTCGTACTTACTACCTCCGTCTCAAAATATAAGATGTTTTTGTAGGAGAGTAGGCAGTACTTGAGACGACGAGATTTATTTGTGGCTACACTAGAATGGCTTGACAAGTAGAGTAAGGGGTAGACTATTTGTAAGTCGTTTGGATTTTTTTTCCAAGTTTCTTTTTCATTTGTGCTATTAGTGTTTTTCTCTATATAGACATGAGGTTTGCACACATTCTCCCATGACAAATCTAACATATATTTACCTTTTCCACAAGAGCTAACAAACTAAGGAAATGATGTTCGATGTCCACTAGTGTCCGAGCCCTGTTACTCAAACTTTCCTATTTGGGTCTATACCGCTACCACTTGTGAAGAAATTAGCTGCATGACACCACGCGCCATCTCTGTTCTCACGTTACGATTTATTTCTTTTCTGTTTTCTTACATTTGTGACCCACTAGTTCACCACACCGACCGCACCTCTATTTTACCCACCACTAGTCATGTCAAATGCAATGGGCCAAGGGAGACATATCTGACTGTAACTTCCGCAGTGGGGCCCAATGGGGTGGGACAGAGGCACCGCTCGGCAGCGTCATGGCCTCTACACGAAGCGGCGCTTCCCCCAACCCTGATCTCTCTATCCCTCTCTTTCTCTCTCTCTCTCTCTCTCTCTCTCTCTCTCTCTCTCTCTCTCTCTCTGTGTGTGTGTGTGTGTGTGTGTGCCTCCCTTCCCCCATGCCCTCACTTAGTTCATCATGATGCCGCCCGTCCCTAATCCATGTGCACGGGTCATCAATGCGTCAGGGCCCAACGTCGAGCGCCACGCCTCGCCACCCCGCTCACGTCCTGAAAGTGCAAAAGGTTTAGTTGTAGCCTTTCCGAAGGAGTATCGATCCCAAAGGGAGCACCGGAAATGGTCTCTATGACACCGGTGGAGATGGCACCGACCCGAAGGCTAGAGCAGTGTGGTGATACGTCTCCAACGTATCTATATTTTTTTTTATTGTTCCATGCTATCATATTATCTATCTTGGATGTTTATATGCATTTATATGCTATTTTACATGATGTTTGGGACTAACCTATTACCCTAGATCCCAGTGCCAGTTTCTGTTTTTCCTTGTTTTTGAGTTTCGCAAAAAAGGAATGTCAAACGGAGTCCAAATGAGCTGAAATTTTACAGTGATTTTTTATGGACCAGTAGAAACCTCCGAAGCAAAAGAGTTGGGCCAGAAGAACCACGAGGCCTCCACAAGGGTTGAGGGCGCACCCTCCGTCCTTGTCGTCGCCTCGTGCATCCCCCTAACTTGTTCTCGACGCCAAAAATTCCTATAAATATAGAAACCCCCAGAAATAAACCTAGACCGGGAGTTCCGCCGCCGCAAGACTCTGTAGCCATGAAAATCCAATCGGGAGCCCGTTCCGGCACCCTATCGGAGGGGGAAACCATCACAGGTGGCCATCTTCATCACCCCGGCGCTCTCCATGACGGGGAAGGAGTAGTTCACCCTCGGGGCTGAGGGTATGTACAAGTAGCTATGTGTTTGATCTCTCTCTCTCTCTTGTGTTCTTGATATGGCATGATCTTGATGTACCGCGAGCTTTGCTATTAGTTCGATCTTATGATGTTTCTTCCCCTCTACCTTCATGTAATGAATTGAGTTTTCCATTTGAAGTTATCTTATTGGATTGAGTCTTTAAGGATTTGAGAACACTTGATGTATGTCTTGCATGTTCTTATTTGTGGTGACAATGGGATATTCACGTGATCTACTTGATGTATGTTTTGGTGATCAACTTGCGGGTTCTGTGACCTTGTTAACTTATGCATAGGGGTTGGCACACATCTTCGTCTTGACTCTCCGGTAGAAACTTTGGGGCACTCTTTGAAGTTCTTTGTGTTGGTTCGAATAGATTAATCTAAGATTGTGTGATGCATATTGTATAATCAAACCCGCAGATACTTGTGATGACATTGGAGTATCTAGGTGACTTTAAGGTTTTGGTTGATGTGTGTCTTAAGGTCTTATTTTAGTACGAGCTCTAGGGCTGTTTGTGAAACTTATAGGAATAGCCCAATAGATCGGTTAGAAAGAATAACTTTGAGGTGGTTTCATACCCTACAATAATCTCTTCATTTACTCTCCGCTATTAGTGACTTTGGAGTGACTCTTTGTTGCATGTTGAGGGATTGTTATATGATCTAATTATGTTATCATTGTTGAGAGAACTTGCACTAGTGAAAGTATGAACCCTAGGCCTTGTTTCTAAGCATTGCAATGTAGTTTTTGCTCACTTTTGTTACTAGTTACCTTACTGTTTTTATATTTTCAGATTACAAAAACCTATATCTACCATCCATATTGCACTTGTATCACCATCTCTTCACCGAACTAGTGCACCTATATAATTTACCATTGTATTGGGTATGTTGGGGACACAAGAGACTCTTTGTTCTTTGGTTGCAGGGTTGTTTGAGAGAGACCATCTTCATCCTATGCCTCCCACGGATTGATAAACCTTAGGTCATCCACTTGAAGGAAATTTGCTACTGTCCTACAAAACTCTACGCTTTGGAGGCCCAACACGAGTCTACAAGAAGAGGGTTGCATAGTAGACATCATGCGGTGGTATAGCGTCCTCTTCCTTCTACTTGTCTTAGCTCTTCTTTGGTGGTGGAGGTGGTCTTTGAGCAACACATGATATGAAGATGGTGATATGAGAGCTTTATTGCCGGTAGCTAGGGTTGGAGGTGTATATATCAGAGGCCCTCTCGAGGCTCCTCCGTTGATGTGGCTTCTCCCCTTTGATCAAAGGGCTCTACACAAGCCAAATCCAATCCTAATAGTCGGGGGAACAAACATGGATGAAATCCATGAAGAATTGAGTGAGATCTGGGCGATGTCGCAGCTTTCTTGGCCCGGTAAGATCGAACTCGGTCGTACCCAACACCGTCTTTCTCGTTGGACCGCTTTAGTATTTTGGCCACCATTTTCGCATATAAACTCTGATTTTGACGTTTTTCATCTCGTTGGAGTTGTATGTACGACGCTGATGCACCTGTGACATTGTATATTCAATTTGGGAACTTTAATAAATTGTTATATTTGATACTCCAAAATGCCCAAGTATGGTGCCAACCTTGGCCTTTTCATTGTGTTTTGTGCATGGTTTCTCCAAAACACCTAAAGACACAACAAAACAAATGAAAAACTACAAACTATGCGATGCTCACAATGAAAGGAGTATAAACTGGAAATCATGCATAATGGACATGTAATTGGCTCAATGGGACATGATATATGGAGATAATATGCAACAAGTGAGCCTCAAAAGGGTGTATAAAATAGAGGCATCAGACATCATGAGTAGCATTGTAGTTGCAGTGGAGACAAATAGGCAGCTGGAGCCGGTCAAAGGTTGCATCTCCCAGTGGTGCGTGGTTAGCCGCGCAACTTAAAACCCCCCAACAGGACGCTAGGAGGAAGAAGGTGAAATTTCCCTCCCGCGCTGGCTCTTGTGGTATGGAACAACCTCCATATGTGAAACAATCATTTGTTGTTAAGACTTATTAATCATACATATTTTTGGACAGCAAACTCATTGTATTTTTTTATATGTGAAATAGTAATTATGATGTTAATCAATAATACCACAAATCAAGTTACACAATCGAGTCTTACAAGCACACCTCGTGTTTTGTCAAAGCATACATGTATACCAGGTATAAAACATTGAGTTCTTTACGAAAAACTTAGTTTATGCCCATTAGAGTGGCAAACCAAAACTTACTAGGTCCTACAAATGTCAATATATCTTATAGATTTATTATATACTAACCACATGAATATAGATTCTTATTTACTACTCCTTTGTCACTTAAATACCGTAAAAACAATAAATAAAGATGGAAGTCTGAGGTGTATTGCTTGTCGAAGACCATATGGCTTGTTTAAATGAAATCAAAGAGGAAGACCTCACTTTTGCTGAAAAAACATTCATTTTTATGTGTACAATAATGTCTCATAAATTAAGTCAAACAAAAAACAGATCAGATTTTCTTCCATTTGTGCAACAAAAATAATTTGATAATCAATACCACCAAATATATATTTATTGCATATGTTTGCCTGAGAAATAAAACTAGTTTGCACACGTCTATGCACACATCTAAGTTTTGCTTTCTCAAACTTACAATGTCAGCAACATGTTAGTTAGTTTGGTCCTTTCGTACTTAAAGTCGTAATATTTTTTTCTGCCATCGCACTGCACACATCCTTGGATCGAGTTACAAGGCATTTACTTGTGCATGGGGAATTTCGGTTCACCCGCAGACGCACGAACATCTTCCTTCCTGCTCTTTTATGCCTAGCATCTTCCTTCCCAGTTGCATGCTCCAGAAACGATCTCTTCTCACATGTCTACGATGTTTGTGCCCCCAGTCGCAGCAAATCTATTCTGCAACCATTGCCACCAAGGAAACCTATTGCATCTCTTTATTGATTTTTGTCGTGCGCACTTTTGATAGTCTAAAAACTTAAATGGAGGTGGATGGAGGGGATGAAATTGAGGCAAATTTCCATGTATCTCGCTTATTCTTGTCCAAGCACAGGGGGCAAAATGCTTAGTTGCTGATGTTTCTATTCCTATTGCCCAATCTGCTACAACTACAAAGGTCTATGTGGCCATGAGAATGCTCTAAAGTACAACACCTTCAGCCTCTTCTTTTGAGAATCCTGCGAACACATGAAAGTAAGCTTGAAGTACTTATTCATCTCTTAATCAACAGTTGCATAATTTCTTACTTACTTAACCGTACAATATTCTTGCTTATTTTTCACTCCAATTTACTTCAGACAGAAAAGACGCGCCAAAGCCTAACTGTTGGAACATAAACTTGTTATCCATGGGAATTACCTATTAATATCTATTAGTTTATCATTTTCAATTTTTCAAAGAGACTACTTGCTAAATTTCAAAATTACTCGTTTATATGGTTATCTCAGCCATAATTCCTAAATACCGTTATGTCTGTAAAATACTACCATGCATGTTGTGAAAACAATAAATTATAAACTCTGTAACAACAATCAATTATTTCCTTTGATTTGTGTGAGGTTACCCTTGCTTTGCAAGAAATGTTTTCCTGCAGAACCTGCATATTACAAAATTTGACATAACTGAAGTTAGGGCTTTCCTTAAGACAAAAGAGGACTTGAGAATCAGGCGTCAACATCCCGAATGAAGAACAACAAAAAAATTCACGGTCGATGATCGGAATGATGTGCAAATGACCTTCACTCTACGTGGTGGTGTGGGTCGCTCCATCTATGTGCAACTACACAATAATCTGGTCACTCATCCATGTATGTTGTCTTAAATATAACTGCACTTTAGTTTCCTTTGTCTCTAATGACCAATCTGTTAAGGTTTAGGCCTATGTGTTTACCATGCTAGCCCTTGGATCGGTTCACCAACATACACGGTACTGATGTAATATCAAACACAAATGTTGTTGGAAATATGCCCTAGAGGCAATAATAAATTAGTTATTATTATATTTCCTTATTCATAATAATCGTTTATTATCCATGCTAGAATTGTATTGATAGGAAACTCTGATACATGTGTGGATACATAGACAACACCATGTCCCTAGTAAGCCACTAGTTGACTAGCTCGTTGATTAATAGATGGTTACGGTTTCCTGACCATGGACATTGGATGTCGTTGATGACGGGATCGCATCATTAGGAGAATGATGTGATGGACAAGACCCAATCCTAAGCCTAGCACAAGATCGTGTAGTTCGTATGCTAAAGCTTTTCTAATGTCAAGTATCATTTCCTTAGACCATGAGATTGTGCAACTCCCGGATACCGTAGGAATGCTTTGGGTGTACCAAACGTCACAACGTAACTGGGTGGCTATAAAGGTGCACTGCGGGTATCTCGGAAAGTGTCTGTTGGGTTGGCACGAATCGAGACTGGGATTTGTCACTCCATGTAACGGAGAGGTATCTCTAGGCCCACTCGGTAGGACATCATCATAATGTGCACAATGTGACCAAGGAGTTGATCACGGGATGATGTGTTATGGAATGAGTAAAGAGACTTGCCGGTAACGAGATTGAACGAGGTATCGGGATACCGACGATCGAATCTCGAGCAAGTATCGTACCGATAGACAAAGGGAATTGTATACGGGATTGATTAAATCCTCGACATTGTGGTTCATCCGATGAGATCATCGTGGAACATGTGGGAGCCAACATGGGTATCCAGATCCCGTTGTTGGTTATCGACCGGAGAGTCGTCTCGGTCATGTCTGCGTGTCTCCCGAACCCGTAGGGTCTACACACTTAAGGTTCGGTGACGCTAGGGTTGTAAAGATATTAGTATGCAGTAACCTGAAAGTTGTTCGGAGTCCCGGACGTCACGAGGAGTTCCAGAATGGTCTGGAGGTGAAGATTTATATATAGGAAGTCCAGTTTCGGCCATCGGGAATGTTTCGGGGGTAATCGGTATTGTACCGGGACCACCGGAAGGTTCCCGGGGGTCCACCGGGTGGGGCCACCTATCCCGGAGGGCCCCATGGGCTGAAGTGGGAGGGGAACCAGCCCCTGGTGGGCTGGTGCGCCCCCATGGGCCTCCCCCTGCGCCTAGGGTTGGAAACCCTAGGGGTGGGGGCGCCCCACCTAACTTGGGGGGCAAGTCCCCCCTTGGTCGTTGCCCCCCCCCCTTGGAGATTGGATCTCCTAGGGATGGCGCCCCCCTAGGGGTCCTATATATAGTGGGAGGGAGGGCAGCCGCACCCAAGTTCTTGGCGCCTCCCTCTCCCTCCGTGACACCTCTCCCTCTCGTTGCTGCTTGGCGAAGCCCTGCCGAGATCCCGCTGCTTCCACCACCACGCCGTCGTGCTGCTAGATCTCCATCAACCTCTCCTCTCCCCTTGCTGGATCAAGAAGGAGGATACGTCTCTCCGTTCCGTATGTGCATTGAACGCGGAGGTGCCGTCCGTTCGGCGCTAGGATCATCGGTGATTTGGATCACGATGAGTATGACTCCATCAACCCCGTTCTCTTGAACGCTTCCGCTTAGCGATCTTCAAGGGTATGAAGATGCACTCCCTCTCTCTCGTTGGTAGTATCTCCTAGATTGATCTTGGTGACACGTAGAAATTTTTTGAATTAGTGCTACGTTCCCCAACAGTGGTATCAGAGCTAGGTCTATGCATAGATTCTATGCACGAGTAGAACACAAAGCAGTTGCGGGCGATGATTTGTTCAATTTGCTTATTGGTACTAGTCTTATCTTGATCCGGCGGCATTGTGGGATGAAGCGGCCCGGACCGACCTTACACGTATGCTTACGTGAGACTGGTTCCACCGACTGACATGCACTTGATGCATAAGGTGGCTGGCGGGTGTCTGTCTCTCCCACTTTAGTCAGATCGGATTCGATGAAAAGGGTCCTTATGAAGGGTAAATAGCAATTGGCATATCATCGTTGTGGTTTTGCGTAGGTAAGAAACGTTCTTGCTAGAAACCCATACCAGCCACATAAAACATGCAACAACAATTAGAGGACGTCTAACTTGTTTTTGCAGGGTATGCTATGTGATGTGATATGGCCAAACGGATGTGATGAATGATATATGTGATGTATGAGATTGATCATGTTCTTGTAATAGGAATCGCGACTTGCATGTCGATGAGTATGACAACCGGCAGGAGCCATAGGAGTTGTCTTAATTTATTTATGACCTACATGTCAATGAAAATGCCATGTAATTACTTTACTTTATTGCTAACCGTTAGCCATAGTAGTAGAAGTAATAGTTGGCGAGGCAACTTCATGAAGACACTATGATGGAGATCATGGTGTCATGCCGGTGACGAAGGTGATCATGCCGCGCCTCGAAGATGGAGATCAAAAGGCGCAAGATGATATTGGCCATATCATGTCACTTTATGATTTGCATGTGATGTTTGTCATGTTTACATCTTATTTCCTTAGAACGACGGTAGAATAAATAAGATGATCCCTCGCTGAAATTTCAAGAAAAGTGGTCCCCCTAACTGTGCACCATTGCGAAGGTTCGTTGTTTCGAAGCACCACATGATGATCGGGTGTGATAGATTCTAACATTCGCATACAACGGGTGTAAGCCAGATTTACACATGCGAAACACTTAGGTTGACTTGACGAGCCTAGCATGTACATACATGGCCTCGGAACACGGAAGACCGAAAGGTCGAACATGAGTCGTATAGTGGATACGATCAACATGAAGATGTTCACCGATGATGACTAGTCCGTCTCACGTGATGATCGGACATGGCCTAGTTGACTCGGATCATGTATCACTTAGATGACTAGAGGGATGTCTATCTAAGTGGGAGTTCATTGAATAATTTGATTAGATGAAGTTAATTATCATGAACATAGTCAAAAGGTCTTTGCAAATTATGTCGTAGCTCACGCTTTGGTTCTACTGTTTTAGATATGTTCCTAGAGAAAATTTAGTTGTGAGTTGACAGTAGCAATTATGCAGACTGGGTCCGTGAACTGAGGATTGTCCTCGTTGCTGCACAGAAGGGCTATGTCCTTAATGCACCGCTCAGTGCGTTGAACCTCGAGCGTCGTCTGTAGATGTTGGGAAACATCTGACATACATGTTTTGATGACTACGTGATAGTTCAGTGCATACTACTAACGGTTTAGAATTGTGGCATGAAAGACGTTTTTGAAACATCGTAGAACATATGAGATGTTCTAAAGACTGAAATTGGGATTTCAGACTAGTGCCCACGTCAAGAGGTATGAGACGTCTGACAAGTTTCTTAAGCCTGCAAACTAAGGGAGAAAAGCTCAATCGTTGAGCATGTGCTCAGATTGTCCGAGTACTACAATCGCTTGAATCAAGTGGGAGTTAATCTTCTAGATGAAATAGTGATGATTCTCCATAGTCACTGCCACCAAGCTATTGGAGCTTCATGATGAACTATAACATATCAGGGATAGACATGATGATCCTTGAGCAACTCGCGATGTTTGACACCGCGAAAGTAGAAATCAAGTAGGAGCATCAATTGTTGATGGTTAAACCACTAGTTTCAAGAAGGGCAAGGGAAAGAATGGATACTTCATGAAACGGCAAATCAATTGCTGCTCTAGTGAAGAAACCCAAGGTTGAACCAAACCCTGGACTAAATGCTTCTGTAATGAGGGAACAGTCACTGAAGAAGAACTACCCTAGATACTTGGTAGATGAGAAGGTTAGCAAGGTCGACAGAAGTATTTTGGAAATACGTTATATTAATGTGTACTTTACTAGTACTCCTAGTAGCACCAGGGTATTAAAATATCGGTTTAGTTGCTAAGTGTTAGTAACTCGAAATAAAAGGCTACGGAATAAACGGAGACTAGCTGAAGGTGAGATGACGATATGTGTTGGAAGTGTTTCCAAGGTTGATGTGATCAAGCATCGCATGCTCCCTCTACCATCGAGATTGGTGTTAAACATAAATAATTGTTATTTGGTGTTTGCGTTGAGCATAGACATGATTGGATTATGTTTATCGCAATACGGTTATTCATTTAAAGAGAATAATGGTTACTCTATTTATTTGAATAATACCTTCAATGGTCTTGCACCTAAAGTGAATGGTTTATTGAATCTCGATTGTAGTGATACACATGTTCATGCCAAAAGATATAAGATAGTAATGATAGTACCACATACTTGTGGCACTGCATTTTGAGTCATAATGGTATAATATGCATGAAGAAACTCCATACAGATGGATCATTTGGGCTCACTTGATTTTGAATCACTTGAGACATGCAAATCATACCTCATGGGCAAGATGACTGAAAGGCCTCATTTTCAGTAAGATGGAACAAGAAAGCAACTTGTTGGAAGTAATACATCTTGACGTGTGCAGTCCAATGAGTGCTGAGGCATGTAGTGGATATCGTTATGTTCTTACTTCACAGATGATTTGAGTAGATGCTAAGTATATTTACTTGATGAATCATGAGTCTGAATTATTGAAAGGTTCAAGTAATTTCAGGGTGAAGTAGAAAGATCATCGTGACAAGAGGATAAAAATATCTATGACGTGATCATAGAGATGAATATCTGAATTACGAGTTTGGCACATAGTTAAGACATTGTGGAAATTGTTTCACAACTAATACTGCCTGGAACACCATAGTGTGATGGTGTGTCCGAACATCATAACTGCACCCTATTGGATATGGTGCATACCATGATGTATCTTATAGAATTACCACTATAGTTTATGGGTTAGGCATTAGAGACAACCACATTCACTTTAAATAGGGCACCAAGCAATTCCGTTGGAGTCAACACCGTATGAACTATGGTTCAGAGAAACCTAAGCTATCGTTTCTTAAAAGGTTTGGGGCTGCGACGCTTATGTGAAAAAGTTTCAAGCTGATAAGCTCGAACCCAAAGCGGATAGATGCATCTTCATAGGACACCCAAAACAGTTGGGTATACCTCCTGTCTCAGATCCGAAAGCAAATAGGGATTGTTTCTTGAATCGGGTCCTTTCTCGAGAAAAAGTTTCTCTCAAAAGAATTGAGTGGGAGGATGGTGGAGACTTGATGAGGTTATTGAACCGTCACTTCAACTAGTGTGTAACAGGGCACAGGATGGTGTTCCTGTGGCTGTTGGGGAACGTAGTAATTTCAAAAAAAATTCCTACGCACACGCAAGATCATGGTGATGCATAGCAACGAGAGGGGAGAGTGTTGTCTACGTACCCTCGTAGACCGACAGCGGAAGCGTTATGACAACGCGGTTGATGTAGTCATACGTCTTCACGGCCCGACTGATCAAGCACCGAAACTACGGCACCTCCCAGTTTTAGCACACGTTCAGCTCGATGACGATCCCCAGACTCCGATCCAGCAAAGTGTTGGGGAAGAGTTCCGTCAGCAGGACAGCGTGGTGACGATCTTGATGTTCTACCGTCACAGGGCTTTGCCTAAGCATCGCTACAATATTATCGAGGAGTATGGTGGAGGGGGGCACCGCACACGGCTAAGAAAACGATCACAAGGATCAACTTGTTTGTTTAGAGGTGCCCCCTGCCCCCGTATATAAAGGAGCAAGGGGGAGGCCGGCCGGCCCTTGGGCGCGCCAAGGAGGAGGATTCCTCCTCCTAGTAGGAGTAGGACTCCCCTCTTTCCTACTCATAGTAGGACTCCCCTCTTTCCTACTCCTACTAGGAGGGGGAAAGGAAGGGGGAGAGGGAGAAGGAAAGGGGGGCGCCGCCCCCCTCTCCTAGTCCAATTCGGACCAGAGGGGGAGGGGGCACGCGGCCCACCCTGGCCGCCCCTCTCTCTCTCTCCAGTAGGGCCCATAAGGCCCATTACTTCTCCCGGGGGGTTCCGGTAACCCTTCGGCACTCCGGTTTTCTCCGAAATCACCCGGAACACTTCCGGTGTCCGAATATAGCCGTCCAATATATCAATCTTTATGTCTCAACCATTTTGAGACTCCTCGTCATGTCCGTGATCACATCCGGGACTCCGAACAAACTTCTGTACATCAAAATATATAAACTCATAATGAAACTATCATCGTAATGTTAAGTGTACGGACCCTACGGGTTCAAGAACAATGTAGACATGACTGAGACATGTCTCTGGTCAATAACCAATAGCGGAACCTGGATGCTCATATTGGTTCCCACATATTCTACGAAGATATTTATCGGCCAGACCGCATAACAACATACTTTGTTCCCTTTGTCATCGGTATGTTACTTGCCCGAGATTCGATCGTTGGTATCTCAATACCTAGTTCAATCTCATTACCGGCAAGTCTCTTTACTCGTTTCGTAATACATCATCTCGCAACTAACTCATTAGTTGCAATGCTTGCAAGGCTTATGTGATGTGCATTACTGAGAGGGCCCAGAGATACCTCTCCGACAATCGGAGTGACAAATCCTAATCTCGAAATACGCCAACCCAACATGTACCTTCAGACACCTGTAGAGCTCCTTTATAATCACCTAGTTACGTTGTCACGTTTGGTAGCACACAAAGTGTTCCTCCAGCAAACGGGAGTTGCATAATCTCATAGTCATAGGAACATGTATAAGTCATGAAGAAAGCAATAGCAACATACTAAACGATCGGGTGCTAAGCTAATGGAATGGGTCATGTCAATCACATCATTCTCCTAATGATGTGATCCCGTTAATCAAATGACAACACATGTCTATGGTTAGTAAACATAACCATCTTCGATTAACGAGCGAGTCAAGTAGAGGCACACTAGTGATGTTTAGTTTCTCTATGTATTCACACAAGTATTATGTTTCCGGTTAATACAATTCTAGCATGAATAATAAGCATTTATCATGAAATAAGGAAATAAATAATAACTTTATTATTGCCTCTAGGGCATATTTCCTTCACTCTCCCACTTGCACTAGAGTCAATAATCTAGTGCACATCGCCATGTGATCTAACATCAATAGTTCACATCTTTATGTGGTTAACACCCATAGTTCACATCGATATGTGACCAACACCCAAAGGGTTTACTAGAGTCAGTAATCTAGTTCACATCGCTATGTGATTAACACCCAAAGAGTACTAAGGTGTGATCATGTTTTTCTTGTGAGATAATTTTAGTCAACGGGTCTGTCATATTCAAATCCGTAAGTATTTTGCAAATATCTATGTCAACAATGCTCTGCACGGACCTACTCTAGCTAATTGCTCCCACTTTCAATATGTATCTAGATCGAGACTTAGAGTCATCTAGATCTGTGTCAAAGCTTGCATCGACGTAACTCTTTACGATGAACCTTTTGTCACCACCATAATCGAGAAACATATCCTTATTCAACTAAGGATAATTTTGACCGCTGTCCAGTGATCTACTCCTAGATCACTATTGTACTCCCTTGCCAAAATCAGTGTAGGGTATACAATAGGTACACAGCATGGCATACTTTATAGAACCTATGATTGAGGCATAGGGAATGACTTTCACTCTCTTTCTATCTTCTGCCGTGGTCGGGCTTTGAGTCTTACTCAATTTCACACCTTGTTACACAGGCAAGAACTCTTTCTTTGATTGTTCCATTTTGAACTACTTCAAAATCTTGTCAAGGTATGTACTCATTGAAAAACTTATCAAGCGTCTTGATCTATCTCTATAGATCTTGATGCTCAATATGTAAGCAGCTTTACCGAGGTCTTTCTTTGAAAAACTCCTTTCAAATACTCCTTTATGCTTTGCAGAATAATTCTACATTATTTCCGAGCAACAATATGTCATTCACATATACTTATCAGAAATGTTGTAGTGCTCCCACTCACTTTCTTGTAAATACAGGCTTCACCGCAAGTCTGTACAAAACTATATGCTTTGATCAACTTATCAAAGCGTATATTCCAACTCCGAGATGCTTGCACCTGTCCATAGATGGATCGCTGGAGCTTGCATATTTTGTTAACACCTTTAGGATCGACAAAACCTTCTAGTTGCATCGTATACAACTCTTCTTTAATAAATCCATTAAGGAATGCAGTTTTGTTTATCCATTTGCCAGATTTCATAAAATGCGGCAATTGCTAACATGATTCGGACAGACTTAAGCATAGATACGAGTGAGAAACTCTCATCATAGTCAACACCTTGAAATGCCGAAAACCTTTTGCGACAATTCTAGCTTTGTAGATAGTAACACTACTATCAGCGTCCGTCTTTCTCTTGAAGATCCATTTATTTTCTATGCCTTGCCGATCATCGGGCAAATCCATCAAAGTCCATACTATGTTCTCATACATGGATCATATATCAGATTTCATGGCCTCAAACCATTTCGCGGAATCTGGGCTCATCATCGCTTCCTCATAGTTCGCAAGTTCGTCATGGTCTAGTAACATAACTTCCAGAACAGGATTACCATACCACTCTAGTGCGGATCTCACTCTGGTTTACCTATGAGATTCAGTAGTAACTTGATCTGAAGTTACATGATCATCATCATTAGCTTCCTCACTAATTGGTGTAGTAGTCACAAGAACAGATTTCTGTGATGAACTACTTTCCAATAAGGGAGAAAGTACAATTACCTTATCAAGTTTCTACTTTCCTCCCACTCACTTCTTTCGAGAGAAACTCCTTCTCTGGAAAGGATCCAGTCTCAGCAACGAATATCTTGCCTTTGGATCTGTGATAGAAGGTGTACCCAACATTTTCTTTTGGGTATCCTATGAAGACGCATTTCTCCGATTTGTGTTTGAGCTTATCAGGTTGAAGCTTTTTCACATAAGCATCGCAACCCCAAACTTCAAGAAACGACAACTTTGGTTTCTTGCCAAACCACAGTTCATACGGTGTCGTCTCAATGGATTTAGATGGTGCCCTATTTTTTAACGTGAATGCAGCTATCTCTAATGCATAACCCCAAAACTTTAGTGGTAAATCGGTAAGAAACATCATATATTGCACTATATCCAATAAAGTACGGTTATGACGTTCGGACACACCATTATGCTGTGGTGTTCCAGGTGGCATGAATTTGTGAAACTATTCCACATTGTTTTAATTGAAGACCAAACTCGTAACTCAAATATTCGTCTCTGTGATCAGATCGTGGAAATCTTATCTTCTTGTCACGATGATTTTCCACTTCACTCTAAAATTCTTTGAACTGTTCAAATTATTTAGACTTAAGTTTTATCAAGTAGATATACCCATATCTACTTAAATCATCTGTGAAGGTCAGAAAATAACGATACCCGCCGCGAGCTTCAACACTCATCGGATCGCATACATCAGTATGTATTATTTCCAATAAGTCAGTTGCTCGCTCCATTGTTCTGGAGAACGGAGTCTTTGGTCATCTTGCCCATAAGACATGGTTCGCAAGCACCAAGTGATTCATAATCAAGTGATTCCAAAATCCCATCAGCATGGAGTTTCTTCATGCGCTTTACACCAATATGACCTAAATGGCAGTGCCACAAATAAGTTGCACTATCATTATTAACTTTGCATCTTTTGGTTTCAATATTATGAATATGTGTATCACTACGATCGAGATCCAATGAACCATTTTCATTGGGTGTGTAACCATATAAGGTTTTATTCATGTAAACAGAACAACAATTTATTCTCTTACTTAAATGAATAACCGTATTACAATAAACATGATCAAATCATATTCATGCTCAATGCAAACACCAAATAACACTTATTTAGGTTCAACACTAATCCCGAAAGTATAGGGAGTGTGTGATGATGATCATATCAATGTTGGAACCACTTCCAACAGACATCGTCACTTCACCCTTAACTAGTCTCTGTTTATTCTGCAACTCCCGTTTCGAGTTACTAATCTTAGCAACTGAACTAGTATCAAATACTGAGGGGTTGCTATAAACACTAGTAAAGTACACATCAATAACATGTATATCAAATATACTTATGTTCACTTTGCCATCCTTCTTATCCGCCAATCACTTGGGGTAGTTCCGCTTCCAGTCACTAGTCCCTTAGCAGTAGAAGCACTTAGTCTCAGGCTTAGGACCAAACTTGGGCTTCTTCACTTGAGCAGCAACTTGCTTGCTGTTCTTCTTGAAGTTAGCCTTTTTTCCTTTGCCCTTTTCTTGAAACTAGTGATCTTGTCAACCATCAACACTGGATGTTTTTTTTATTTCTACCTTCATTGATTTCATCATCATGAAAAGCTCGGGAGTCGTTTTCGTCATCCCTTGCATACTATAGTTCATCACGAAGTTCTACTAACTTGGTGATGGTGACTAGAGAATTCTGTCAATCACTATCTTATCTGGAAGATTAACTCCCACTTGATTCAAGCGATTGTAGTACCCAGACAATCTGAGCACATGCTCACTAGTTGAGCGATTCTCCTCCATCTTTTAGCTATAGAACTTGTTGGAGACTTCATATCTCTCAACTCGGGTATTTGCTTGAAATATTAACGTCAACTCCTAGAACATCTCATATGGTTCATGACGTTCAAAGTGTCTTTGAAGTCCCGATACTAAGCCGTTAAGCATGGTGCACTAAACTATCAAGTAGTCATCATATTGAGCTAGCCAAACGTTCATAACGTCTGCATCTGCTCCTGCAATAGGTCCGTCACCTAGCGGTGCATCAAGGACATAATTCTTCTGTGCAGCAATGAGGATAAACCTCAGATCACGGATCCAATCCGCATCATTGCTACTAACATCTTTCAACACAATTTTCTCTAGGAACATATCAAAATAAACATATGAAAGCAACAACGCGAGGTATTGATCTACAACATAGATATACTAATTCTACCAGGACTAAGTTCATGATAAATTAAAGTTCAATTAATCATATTACTTAAGAACTCCCACTTAGACAGACATCCCTCTAATCGTCTAAGTGATCACGTGATCCAAATCAACTAAACCATGTCCGATCATCACGTGAGATGGAGTAGTTTTCAATGGTGAACATCACTATGTTGATCATATCTACTATATGATTCACGCTCGACCTTTCGGTCTCTAGTGTTCCGAGGCCATATCTGTATATGCTAGGCTCGTTAAGTTTAACCTGAGTATTCCGCGTGTGCAACTGTTTTGCACCCGTTGTACTTGAACGTAGAGCCTATCACACCCGATAATCACGTGGTGTCTCAGCACAATGAACTTTCGCAATGGTGCATACTCAAGGAGAACACTTTATACCTTGAAATTTAGTGAGAGATCATCTTATAAAGCTATTGTCGAACTAAGCAAAATAAGATGTATAAAAGATAAACATCATATGCAATCAAAAAATGTGACATGATATGGCCATGATCATCTTGCGCCTTTGATCTCCATCTCCAAAGTACTATCATGATCTCTATCGTCACCAGAATGACACCATGATCTCCATCATCTTGATCTATATCAATGTGTCGTCACATGGTCGTCTCGCCAACAATTGCTCTTCCAACTAATGCTATCGCATAGCGATAAAGTAAAGCAATTATTTGGCGCTTGCATCTTATGCAATAGAGAGACAACCATAAGGATTTTGCCAGTTGCCGATAACTTCAACAAAACATGATCATCTCATACAACAACTTATATCTCATCACGTCTTGACCATATCACATCACAACATGCCCTGCAAAAACAAGTTAGACGTCCTCTACTGTGTTGTTGCAAGTTTTACGTGGCTGCTACGGGCTGAGCAAGAACCAATCTTACCTACGCATCAAAACCACAATGATAGTTTGTCAAGTTGGTGTTGTTTTAACCTTCGCAAGGACCGGGCGTAGCCACACTCGGTTCAACTAAAGTTGGAGAAACTGACACCCGCCAGCCACTTGTGTGCAAAGCACGTCGGTAGAACCAGTCTCGCGTAAGCGTACGCGTAATGTCAGTCCGGGCCGCTTCATCCAACAATACCACCGAACCAAAGCATGACATGTTGGTAAGCAGTATGACTTATATCACCCACAACTCACTTGTGTTCTACTCGTGCATATAACATCAACACATAAAACCAGGCTCGGATGCCACTGTTGGGGAACGTAGTAATTTCAAAAAATTTCCTACGCACACGCAAGATCATGGTGATGCATAGCAACGAGAGGGGAGAGTGTTGTCTACGTACCCTCGTAGACCGCCAACGGAAGTGTTATGACAACGTGGTTGATGTAGTCGTACGTATTCATGGCCCGACCGATCAAGCACCGAAACTAGGGCACCTCTGAGGTTTAGCACACGTTCAGCTCGATGACGATCCCCGGACTCCGATCTAGCAAAGTGTTGGGGAAGAGTTCCGTCAGCACGACGGTGTGGTGATGATCTTGATGTTCTACCGTCGCAGGGCTTCGCCTAAGCACCGCTACAATATTATCGAGGAGTATGGTGGAGGGGGGCACCGCACACGGCTAAGAAAACGATCACGAGGATCAACTTGTGTGTCTAGAGGTGCCCCCCTGCCCCCGTATATAAAGGAGCAAGGGGGGAGGCCGGCCGTCCCTAGGGCGCGCCAAGGAGGAGGAGTCCTCCTCCTAGTAGGAGTATGACTCCCCTCTTTCCTACTCCTACTAGGAGGGGGAAAGGAAGGAGGAGAGGGAGAAGGAAAGGGGGGCGCCGCCCCCCTCTCCTAGTCCAATTCGGACCAGAGGGGGAGGGGGCGCACGGCCCACCCTGGCCGCCCCTCTCTCTCTCCACTAGGGCCCATAAGGCCCATTACTTCTCCCGGGGGGGTTCCGGTAACCCTCCGGCACTCCGGTTTTCTTCGAAATCACCCGGAACACTTCCGGTGTCCGAATATAGCCGTCCAATATATCAATCTTTATGTCTCGACCATTTCAAGACTCCTCGCCATGTCCGTGATCACATCCGGGACTCCAAACAAACTTCGATACATGAAAATAAATAATCTCATAATGAAACTGTCATCGTAACGTTAAGCATGCGGACCCTGCGGACCCTACAGGTTCGAGAACAATGTAGATATGACCGAGACATGTCTCCGGTCAATAACCAATAGCGGAACCTGGATGCTCATATTGGTTCCCACATATTCTACGAAGATCTTTATCGGTCAGACCGCATAACAACATACTTTGTTCCCTTTGTCATCGGTATGTTACTTGCCCGAGATTCGATCGTTGGTATCTCAATACCTAGTTCAATCTCGTTACCGGCAAGTCTCTTTACTCGTTTCATAATACATCATCTCGCAACTAATTCATTAGTTCCAATGCTTGCAAGGCTTGTGTGATGTGCATTACCGAGAGGGCCTAGAGATACCTCTCCGACAATCGGAGTGACAAATCCTAATCTCGAAATATGCCAACCCAACATGTACCTTTGGAGACACCTGTAGAGCTCCTTTATAATCACCCAGTTACGTTGTGACGTTTGGTAGCACACTAAATGTTCCTCCGGCAAACGGGAGTTGCATAATCTCATAGTCATAGGAACATGTATAAGTCATGAAGAAAGCAATAGCAACATACTAAACGATCGGGTGCTAAGCTAATGGAATGGGTCATGTCAATCACATCATTCTCCTAATGATGTGATCCCGTTAATCAAATGACAACACATGTCTATGGTTAGGAAACATAACCATCTTCGATTAACGAGCTAGTCAAGTAGAGGCACACTAGTGACGTTTAGTTTGTCTATGTATTCACACAAGTATTATGTTTCCGATTAATACAATTCTAGAATGAATAATAAACATTTATCATGAAATAATAAGGAAATAAATAATAACTTTATTTTTGCCTCTAGGGCATATTTCCTTCAGTGGCACCTACACCAATTGAAGTGGAATCTTATGATAGTGATCATGAAACTTCGGATCAAGTCACTACCAAACCTCATAGGTCGACAAGGATGTGTACTACTTCAGAGTAGAATGTAATCCTGTCTTGGAAGTCATGTTGCTAGACAACAATGAACCTACGAGCTATGGAGAAGTGATGGTGGGCCTGGATTCCGACAAATGGCTCGAGGCCATAAAATCTGAGAGAGGATCCATGTATAAAACAAAGTATAGACTTTGAAAGAACTACTTGACGGTCGTAAGGCTGTTAGGTGCTGATGGATTTTAAAAGGAAGACAGACAATGATGGTAAGTGTCACCATTAAGAAAGCTCGACTTGTCGTTAAGATGTTTCCCGACAAGTTCAATGAGTTGACTACGATGAGACTTTCTCACTCGTAGCGATGCTGAGAGTCTGTTGGAATTATGTTAGCAGTTACTGCATTATTTATGAAATCTTGCAGATAGGATGTCAAAACATTGTTTCCTCGACATTTTTCTTGAGGAAAGGTTGTATGTAATAAAACCAAAAGTTTTTGACAATCCTGAAAGATGCTAACAAGTATGGAAAGCTCCAGCAACCCTTCTAAGGACTGGAGTAAGCATCTCGAAGTTGGAATGTACGCTTTGATGAGATGATCAAAGATTTTGGGTTTATACAAAGTTTATGAGAAACTTGTATTTCCAAAGAAGTGAGTGGGAGCACTATAGAATTTCTGATGAGTATATGTTGTTGACTATTGTTGATTAGAAATGATGTAGAATTTCTGGAAAGCATATAGGGTTATTTGAAAAGTGTTTTCAATGGAAAACCTGGATTGAGCTACTTGAACATTGAGCATCAAGATCTATAAGAATAGATCAAAACGCTTAATAGTACTTTCAAATGAATACATACCGTGAAAAGATTTTGAAGGAGTTCAAAATAGATCGGCAAAGAAGGAGTTCTTGGCTGTGTTACAAGGTGTGAGTATTGAGTAAGACTCAAGACCTGACCACGGCAGAATAGAGAGAAAGGACGAAGGTCGTCCCCTATGCTTTAGACATAGGCTCTAAAGTATGCAATGTTGTGTACCGCACCTGAAGCGTGCTAAGCCTTGAGTCAGTCAAGGGGTACAAGTGTGATCTAGGAATGGATCACAGGACAACGGTCAAGGTTATCCTTAGTAACTAGTGGACTAAGGAATTTTCTTGATTATGAAGGTGGTAAAAGAGTTCATCATAAAGGGTTACGCCGATGCAATCTTTGACACTAATCTGGATGGTTCTGAGTAGTAAACCGGATTCATATAGTAGAACAGCTATTTGGAATAGCTCCAAAAAGAGCGTGGTTGCTGCATCTACAAGATGACATAGAGATTTGTAAAGAACACACGGATCTGAAAGGTTCAGACCAGTTGACTATAACATCTCTCACAAGCATAACATGATCAAACCTAGAACTCATTGAGTGTTAATCACATGGTAATGTGAACTAGATTGTTGACTCTATTAAACTCTTTGGGTGTTAGTCACATGGGGATGTGACCTTGAGTGTTAATCACATAGCGATGTGAGCTGGATTATTTACTCTAGTGCAAGTGGGAGACTGTTGGAAATATGCCCTAGAGGCAATAATAAATTAGTTATTATTATATTTCCTTGTTCATAATAATCGTTTATTATCCATGCTAGAATTGTATTGATAGGAAACTCAGATACATGTATGGATACATAGACAACACCATGTCCCTAGTAAGCCTCTAGTTGACTAGCTCGTTGATCAATAGATGGTTACGGTTTCCTGACCATGGACATTGGATGTCCTTGATGACGGGATCGCATCATTAGGAGAATGATGTGATGGACAAGACCCAATCCTAATCCTAGCACAAGATCGTGTAGTTCGTATGCTAAAGCTTTTCTAATGTCAAGTATCATTTCCTTAGACCATGAGATTGTGCAACTCCCAGATACCGTAGGAATGCTTTCGGTGTACCAAACGTCACAACGTAACTGGGTGGCTATAAAGGTGCACTGCGGGTATCTCCGAAAGTGTCTGTTGGGTTGGCACGAATCGAGACTGGGATTTGTCACTCCGTGTAACGGAGAGGTATCTCTGGGCCCACTCGGTAGGACATCATCATAATGTGCACAATGTGACCAAGGAGTTGATCATGGGATGAATGTGTTACGGAACGAGTAAAGAGACTCGCTGGTAACGAGATTGAACGAGGTATCGGGATACCGCCGATCGAATCTCGGGCAAGTATCGTACCGATAGACAAAGGGAATTGTATACGGGATTGATTAAATCCTCGACATCATGGTTCATCCGATGAGATCATCGTGGAACATGTGGGAGCCAACATGGGTATCCAGATCCCCCTATTGGTTATTGACCGGAGAGTCGTCTCGGTCATGTCTGCGTGTCTCCCGAACCCGTAGGGTCTACACACTTAAGGTTCGGTGACGCTAGGGTTGTAGAGATATTAGTATGTGGTAACCCGAAAGTTGTCCGGAGTCCCGGATGAGATCCCGGACGTCACGAGGAGTTCCGGAATGGTCCGTAGGTGAAGATTTATATATAGGAAGTCCAGTTTCGGCCATCGGGAAAGTTTCGGCCATGGGCTGAAATGGGAGGGGAACCAGCCCCTGGTGGGCTAGTGCACCCCCCATGGGCCTCCCCCTGCGCCTAGGGTTGGAAACCCTAGGTGTGGGGGGCGCCCCACCTGACTTGGGGGGCAAGTCCCCCCTTGGCCGCCGGCCCCCTTGGAGATTGGATCTCCTAGGGCCAGCGCCCCCCCTAGGGGTCCTATATATAGTGGGGGGCGGGAGGGCAGCCGCACCCAAGTCCCTGGCACCTCCCTCTCCCTCCGTGACACCTCTCCCTCTCGTTGTTGCTTGGCGAAGCCTTGCCGAGATCCCGCTGCTTCCACCACCACGCCGTCGTGCTGCTGGATCTCCATCAACCTCTCCTCTCCCCTTGCTGGATCAAGAAGGAGGAGACGTCTCTCTGTTCCGTACGTGTGTTGAACGCGGAGGTGCCGTCAGTTCGGCGCTAGGATCATCGGTGATTTGGATTACGACGAGTACGACTCCATCAACCCTGTTCTCTTGAACGCTTCCGCTTAGCGATCTTCAAGGGTATGAAGATGCACTCCCTCTCTCTCGTTGCTAGTATCTCCTAGATTGATCTTGGTGACACGTGGAATTTTTTTGAATTATTGCTACGTTCCCCAACAAATGCATCATCCCATTACATCACAATGATCCAAAATTAACATAGTCTTATAAACCACTAGCCAGAGGCTAGCCAAACAAATAGCCTTTAAAACGTAAATAGTTCATAATAACGGAAACACACACAAAAAAGTAATAGAGCCCCATCTTCGGTAGAACGGTCACCGAGCGAAACCCCAATATTGGCTCGACATGCCATTTGATGCTCTCCCCGTGGTGTCATTCTTTATGCCCAAAAAAGTTGTCCAAATCAGAAAACAGTCCGAAAATACATGGCAAAGAAACTCAAAATAGATTTGCAATGAGATTTATATCATGCATTTGAATTGTCTACGGAAAAGCATGTACTAAAAAAATTAACTGCCATGATAGCATGAAAAACAAAAATCAACAAAAAAGCACAAATAAAGTAGAACACATATTTTCCATACAAAAATTGCCATCGGATATGTATAAAATTTTCCATGGTAATGTCATATTAAATTGTCCTTCCGAAATGTGTGCTTTGACATTGTCTATAAATTTTTTGGGCCATAATAAATAAAATTGCCGTCCTCTTAATAATCACTTGGCCAAATAGTATATTTTCTATGTGTTAACATAAACTCCCACACACAAAAATTTCCATGATTGAATCGATAGAACTGCCATACCATTTAACTAAATTACCATGATCTAGATAATAAAATTTGCCATGATACGCTGAAAGAACACTTGAAAAAGACAGTGTATTTTAAGTTGTCGTGGTTGTATAATTCAAATTGCCACTTCAACAAAGTTTAAGTTTCTATGGCAAGAATTTTTCTTCAATGGTAATGATGCACAAATTGTAATCTTGTGAAAACAAAAAAAATTGCATGTTCAAAATAATAAAATTACCATGACATTAGAAATAAAAATGTCATGTTCTTCGTAATAAAATTTTCATGCGATATATTTTCTTAATAAAAGTGATATGCCATTAAAAATACATTGTCTTGCTCTTAATAAAATTTGTCGTTCTCTAATAATAATAATAAAATACCATGATTTAGATGGGAAAAGGCCCAACTATCCCATGAGAACAAAAAAATAATTATCTATAATTGATCTATAAGAATTATGTACATAAATAACTATCTACAAAAAATTTACAAGAGAAAAAAGCATAAAAAATTGCATGCCCATAAAATTGCCATCTCGAAAATAACCGTGAAAAAGTTTTAAAGTACATAACATGGATATTGGATAAAAATGATAGAAAAGTAAGTTTGCCATGATTGTGATTAAAGTCCTCCTATATATAACATAAAAATGTCCCATATTCGACATTACATATATATGGATAGAAAATATAAATTAGAGAGAAATTGTCACGACAGAGTTAAAAAATCCACCTATATCTAAATTTAAAATTGCTATGATGCATTAAATAAAATTTCCATACTATACTAGATAAATTTCCCATTGCTAGAAAATATAATCTGCCATGGTGATATAGAGAAAAAAACATACACATGATAAATGGTCATGGTACTGTACGAGAAATTAGGAATAGTTCAATTTTTGGCATGGTCCATGGAAACTTTGATAGAAAATGTTCTATATATGGAAAACATGGCAAGTGTGTAGGCAATTTTGTAATCATCGCATGTCAACTTGTTTTAAAGAAGTTTAACTTATCACATAGAAAATTAGATAATTCTCGTTACATAATTCACTAAAACTTATACGTAGAACACATAGCAAATTGTTTTCATATGTATTTTGTATTTTGTATTTTGTTTTGTTTCATTTGTTTCATGTAGAGGGAGAATCACTAGGCATTGCACATGTCAATTCCACACAAAAATGGTGTTGGCAGTTTTACTAAAATAATATTCTCAAGACAACATTGTTTTCATCATATCAAGTACTTTTATATACCCTGTGACACATATATTACATAGAACATGGAGAAATTAGACATATTATGGAATTTTTTGATGAAAAAAATTATTTCTAATGCGTGACAAATTTAGAAGTATTTTTTTACTGGTCACATAGCAAGCTTAGGCAAATTTGTGATCTAGATCATGGCAACTGTACATATTATGATTTTTTTTTGTACTAGTCACATGGCAAGTTTAGGAGATTTTTTCATAACATGGCAAACCCGTATTTGGTCACATAGATCTTTTTTAGAAGCGTGGCAAATTGTATATATCTTTGTAATGTCCACATGGCAAATCTATGAATTTTTAAACTTGTCGCATGGAAAATTATATATTCTTGGACATGAAAAATTACGCATATTTGGTGTATAAGACATGGTAATCCCCCATCTCGTCCATCGGGCTAATTTGGACATGACAAATTACGCATATTGGTGTATAAGACATGATAAATTGTTTTCTTATCATGTCATGTACTTGTATATACCCCACTCACCACCCTCGTTGGGGCTTCGTAGGGACACAGGAGCTGCCGCCACAACACCATCGCCAGGTAGATGGATGATTTTTTTTAATTTTTATTTGCAGGTTGGGGGAGATGGAACATTTGACGGGGAAGAAGGCGAAGAGAAGTGGGGGTGGGGTGAATGAGATACGCGAGTGGGTGACGTGAGTGGGCAAGGAGGCGGCGGGGGGGGGGGGGGGGGGGGGGGACAGCTTTCATTCGCTCAGTCTTGGACATGGTGCGAACTATTCAAACACATGACGTGGCACCAGCCTTGCGCCGGTATTTGTATTGTGTGATCGGACGATAGGAAGAGCGTTGCACAAGATGGACAGAAATCTGACGTTAGATGTATAACATTTAGGTTTAATAATGCACACATGGAGTAGTATACTGTATAGGTTAACACGCAGTATGTTGAAAATGCTATTTTTTTGTGAACTACTTCTATAGTACATTGCAAAAAAAATACTTCTATAGTAAAGGGCAGGTAGGTAACAGTCAACCCAGTGTGAAAAGAGAAGGAGAACACATGTGTAGTATAACCAGGTGGTACATCAGAAGTACACGTTCCCAGAAATACATAACCATCTTTCTAACCACCCGTTCAATACTAGTTCTTTCCACGGTTGGGGCACTTAATTAAGCTATATGCATGGCTGTACCTGTTTGTCCTCCTCATCCTCCTCTTCTTCTTCTCCAGACATAATAATCGGAGAACTAATTAATGTAGTACTCGGAGAAAAACTACATTGATCTGTCTGATCATGTAAAAATCGAGCCTCTCAGGCTAGTCATAGTGGGGAGTAACTTAGACTAGTAACATATATATGTTACTAGTCTATGTTACTATCTCCATAGTGGAAAGTGTCATAGGTGTAGTAACATACATAGCTACATTTATTGCTTTATAGACTCATTTTGCATTGGAAAGCGTTATGTGATGGTAACATATTATGTTACTCTATTTGCCTCTCTCCTCTTTAATTACATGACACATCATCTTTTTTGCTTATGTGACATCTATGTTACTATTTATGTTACTTCCACTATGACTAGCCTCAGTTAATTGGGAGTTGGATGCCCGCGCGTGTCGGTGTGTTTTGATTTGCATCGAAATATGACGGAAATTACACATGATGGAACCTGCGATTTGAGTTCAGTGTCCAGGCATTCGTCAAGTCCATTACATTCATGACGTTTTCCATGGCAGAGCATCGATCTGTCCACAAGCTGATCAGAAACAACATTGATTAAGTTCGACGAGATTGATGGGAAAAGTTCCGACGGGCTGGTATAACAAATCTGTTATTGTCATATTCTGACGACTTTTGTTCAAGTGCGCACATTGCAGGCAATAACACCATTTGAATCGAAGGTCATTATTTCAAATAAATACTACGTCTACATCGTATCGCAACTGCAACCGTACCAGCCGGACGTATGTCTTCTTGATACGCGGGAGATCCAGCGAAAACGCGCTGGGTCAAGGCCTAATGGCATTGGCTCTGTACAGTAGGAAACTAGGAATACATGTACACGTATGCCATGTATAATTCTAAGAAAAATAAAACATGATGGATGCAACCAGGTGAAATTTCCAGGATTTCCCCCTCTGTCCGTGCGTACTACCTGTATAGATGTATATATACCCCATCGATGGGCTGGCCCCAAACCATCCAAGCATTGAGCAACAAACTCTCCAAAGCTAGCAAGCTGAATAGAACACAAGCAGACACGAAGGCCTCCAGGACTGAGCATGGAGGCGAAGGGTGAGCCAGCCTTCTCCAGATATCCAATTCGTCCATTGCATGCACATGCACGGTCGGAGTAAGCAAATCATCAACTCTGATGTTCTAATGTATTCTCCATACATACATATATATGCAGCACAAAGTGGATTTGTGCCTCCAATGCGAGGGTCTTCCGGCCAGCCGAATGATCGACCATATGCTCCGGCGGAAGCTAGCCAAAAGGCGCCGTCGCCTAGCAGAGGTTAGTGAGTGTCGCTCATCCGATCGTTCAACACCTGAGCATACGTGATACCTGCATGCATGCATAGCTCTCCCTTTATCAGATCCGAACATTTCTGGTACTACCTTTCTATAGATTCGACGGTTGTGGTCTCTGATGCTTTCTTGCACTTTCTTGACGCCTTTTGCATGCATTCGTGCGCTCCGTAAAGCAGCTAAAGCATCGTCGACAGGAACAACCCCTGAGCCCAGCAACGGCAACAACTCATCGAGAACGCCATACAAAGCAGAGTAAAACGACCTGACAAAAAGGTAAGTCAAGCGCATGTTTTGCATGATATGACGCGAAAATACTGACGTGCATCCATTCTAATTAAGAATTTCGTTATTTGACTTTTCAGGCAAGGGCATATCTAGGGGGTGAATGGTCTGCGTGCGGAAGAAGAATCATGTGAATAAATATCAGTTTGTCCTAGTTATCTATCGAGTACGATATTTCGTGGTCCAAGATACCTCTATACCTACATATGGGTAATGGATTGTATAGCTTGTGAGAGTGGTCGTGTAGACAAGTAGTATTTCATTTGTTCATGCATGTTCTTCATTTATATCTATACCTTAGTTATGTTGGTGAATTTGTACGGTGGGTCATATATATTTATATATAATGTAATTGTATCGGTCTCGGTTTGTATATGTTTTCTCCCGATTTTTCGTTAATTAACTGGGCAATTCTTATTCGCCAAAAAAAACCCGGGCAATTCTCTTCTGTTTAATTAATCGATGAGGCAATTTTTTGCCTCCGTTTCAAATAAACAATACTGGAATTGTATATTTAATTTTTTTGCATCAAGTATATTGAATTCGTTGTACTAATAGATGCTTCATGGGGCATTATTATGTACTGCTATTCATGACATGCATGTTTACGACCTTCAGCCCACGAACCTATCATTGGATTCTTCTTTGTACTTGGCATACTCCGGTCTTCAAATCATCTAAACTGATGACCAAACAAACTAGAGTACCCGCAAAAAATAAATTAGAGTACGGCAAGGTAGCACGTACTACCAGCTAACCAGCTCTACACCTCATCGACGAGTACAGGAAAATCAAGGAAAGGACGATACGCCGTTGCGTTGGTCCCCATGCGTAGAGAGAGACAACGCTCAAGAAGGATCGAACAAAGATACTTTCCTACTCCTGGAAATTTCGGTCCTGGAAATTTTGGTGTGGTAGTTACAGATGAGATGACGTCGTCGACATCTATCTGTGGCCACGAAGGTTGATTATCAATTCCTAGTAGCTACAACGTTTGAACATTCTAGATAGCTCCTCGACATCCAGCGGTCGACCGATCATCTCCGCCCGGCTGCCACTCTAGTATCTATCGACCTTCGGAATTATGTGTCTTGCAACTATATTCAAAATACATAAACATATTAATATTTGGAATACCATATTATGGAATTATAGATGTATTTGTACATCTTATTATTTTACATGTTTAGCATGAAAATAGTTACTTGCTAAATTGTAGGAGCCCGATATCTCCCGACCGTTCGGTCTGGGCAGGTGCCAGACCAAACAAGATGTTTGGTACGATACCTCACCCCTGACGAACGATTTGGTATGATACCTCACCCCTGACGAACGATTTCGTTCGGGAGGAGAAGCCCCCCAGTGCGTACCCCTCCCCTACTCCTAACACCCCAAAAAGGTGAATCAGAAAACCCAGTAACGTAAAATAAAAGAAAAAAGCCAAGATTTTCTTTTGCTGTGACAAAAATAGGCTAGTGTTTTGCTTTGTTAAGTAAAAAACATGCCATCTACTTTTAAACACGGAAAATTGCCATGGGTGAATAAGATTATATTTTAACAATAACCAAAAAAAAGTCATGGTAATTTACATCATACAAACCGAATAATTTGCAATGGCAAATTCATAGTAAAAAATGTCATGGTATTTTTACTTAAACTTACATATAATGTATGCGAAAATTGCCATGTGTGATAAAACACAAAAGGTTGTAAAAATAAAAAAAATTGAACAAGAAAACCGTAACCAAAATCATATTAAATTTTGCATGGCAAAATTTAATATCTGCCATGTTAATAAAGGTCAAATAAATAGTAAAACTTAGCATGGAGGTCAGTGGCGGACGACCGCGGGAGCCTTGCCTGTCACTGCTAGACTTTTAGCCCCCGTCGGACATTCCTGCAGTAGTGTATTAATATTTAGGTTTAATAATGGACGCATGGACACATATACACATGGAATAGTATACTGTATAGGTTAATGTGCAGTACGATTGAAAATGCTATTTTTGTGAACTACTTCTATAGTAGTAAAGCGAAGGTAGGTAACAGGGAACCCAGTCAAATTTATGTGTTGGACACGACGCAGTGTGATAAAAGAACAACACATGTGTATAGCCAGGTGGTACATCAGAAGTTCCTAAAATAAATGTGGTACATCGGAAGTAGAAGTACACGTTCCCAGAAATACTCAACCATCTTCCCATCCAAGGTGCCGACCACCCGTTCAATACTAGTACTTCGTCTTTTCCACGGTCGGGACACTTCACTAAGTTATGCATGGCTGTACCTGTTGGTTCTGGTCCTGTTCTTCTTCTTCTGACATAATACTCGGAGAACCTAATTAATTTAGTACTCCACACGCAAACGACTCGGAGAAATACTACATTGATCTGTCTCCAGAATTCATGTAGAAAATAGGACTTGGACTACCCTTACAAAAAGGAGTTGGACGGCCGAGCGTGTCGGTGTGTTTCGATTTGCACGGAAATTACACATGATGAGACCTGGGATCTCAGTTTAGTGTCCAGGCCTTCGTCAAGTCCATTACGTTCATGACGTTCTCCATGGCAGAGCATCCATCTGTCCACAAGCTGATCAGGCACATTGATTCATGTTCAACGAGTTGATGGGAAAAGTTCCGACAGGTCAAAATAATAAATTGTTATCCTGCTATGTTTTTGTCATTTGCTGATGACTTTTGTTCAAGGGCGCACATTGCAGGCAATAACACCATTCGAATTGAAGTTCATTATTTCAAATAAATAGTACGTCTACATCGTATCTCAACTGCAACCGTACCACGAACGTATCTTCTTGATACGCGGGAGATCCAGGGAAAACGCGCTGTATCAAGGCCTAATGACGTTTGCTCTGTACAGTAGTAATACATGTACGCCATGTATAATACTGCGAAAAACGAACAACAGGCCAGGGCGTACTCGCGTATATATGATGCAACCAGATGAAATTTCTGATTTTGCCCTCTGCCTTTCTGTACCTGTATATATACCCCATCCATTGGATAGCCTACAACTATCCAAGCATTTAGCAATAAAATCTTTCCAAAGCTAGCTTGCTGAAGTGAAGCCAGACAGATACGAAGGCCTGCAGGACTGAGCATGTCGGCGAAGGGTGAGCCAACATCCACACATCCAATTCATCCATTGCATGCACATGCACGATCGGAGTAAGCTAATTACCAACTCTTATGTACTACCAATAGATTCTCCTCCATACATGCATATATGCAGGGACAAGTAGGCCTATGCCTCAAATGCCAGGGTCTTCGGGCCAGTATGATGATCGACGTCCATATGCTCCGGCGGAAGCTGGCCAAACGGCGCCGTCGCCTAGTACAGGTTAGTGAGTGTCACTCATCCGATCGTTCAACACCTGAGCATATGTGATACGTGCATGCATGGATAGCTCTCCCTTTATCAGATCTGCACCTTTATGCATGGCGGTAGGACCTTTCTGTATATTCGACGGTTGTGGTCTCTGATGCTTTCTTGCACTTTCTTGACGCCTTTTGGATGCGTTCGTGCGCTCCGTAAAGCAGGTAAAGCGTTGTCGACTGGAACAATCCCTGACCCCAGCAACGGCAACAACTCTTACGCATCAAGAACGCCATACAACGCAGATGATGGTAAAACGACCTGAGAAAAAGGTGAGTCAAGAATCCTGGCTACATGTTTATGTATACTTCGTACTCCTACTAGTGTTTTGCATGATGTGATGCGCAAATACTGGCTGCATCCATTCTAATTAAGAATTTCGTTATTTGACTTTTCAAGCAAGGGTATCATCTAGGGGGTGAATGGTCTGCGTGCGGAAGAATAATCGTGTGAATAAATATCAGTTTGTGCTAGTTATCTGTCAAGTACGATATTTGTGTGGTCCAAGAAACCTCTTGATAGGATCTCTCTTGCAATACTTGGATTAACCACACTAGCTCTCAGGTACAGGCTTGATTCGGGTACAAGAATGAAGAGGAAGAACTAGGGTTCGAGGGAAAGGGGAAAGTGGTAGCCGCCGCCGTCTCCGTGATCCTCTGGATGCCTGCCTTCTGAGGGGCTGCGGTTAAGTAGTCGTCGCGTAGGCCTGGGCCGCCGTCACCCACTCCGGGCCCAGCACTCGCTTGTTGGCCACACGTGCACGCTTGGGCCGTGCACCGTGGGTTGGGTCAGCTTCAGGGACGCCGACATCCTCCCCTCCTTGACAAGCGGCTTGCCCCCAAGCCGCCGCCAGCGGAAAACGAGCGTGAAGCGCTTCTTTATCTTCCCAGGTGACACCCATGGTTGAAGGGTTGGACCAGCGAACTTGTACTTGCTCAACAACCGCCCCTCTTCTCTTGCGCCATCTTGTTTGAAGGATCTCCACAGGCACCGCCAAATCGTCAGTGCAAACTGGAAGCACGGGAATAATAGTAGTACCTGGTAAAAGAGCTTGGCGGAGTTGCGATACATGGAAAACTGGATGCACCGTGGAAGAAGCCGGCAGTTGGAGTTCGTAAGCCACGTTGTTGATCTTGCGGATGATTGGAAATGGTCCGTAGAACTTGAACGACAACTTGTGATTGGCACGGGGAGCAACGGATGTCTGAATATATGGTTGCAGCTTCAAGTATACCTGATCACCCACTTGAAATGTCCTGACCGAACGCTTCTTGTCTACCTGGTGTTTCATGCATTGTCGAGCTCAGTGGAGGTGCTGCTGGATGAGGTCTTGAACCACGTGACGCTCCTCCAGCCATGCCTGGAGTGATGGAACAGACACTGCAGCTTCTGGCGTGAGACCCCAATGGTGCGGCTCGTGCCCGTACAACGCTTTGAACGGCGACATCCCAATAGCAGAATGTGAAGAAGTGTTGTACCAGAACTGGGCGAGAGGGGCCTAGAAGCTCCATCGCCTTGGACATGCATGCGTAATGCAGCGGAGGAAAGTCTCCGGGCACTGGTTGACTCGCTCAGTTTCCCGTCAGTTTGTGGGTGGTTAGCTGTACTCAGCCTCAATTCAGTGCCTGCATATCGAAACAGCTCTCGCCAAAAATGGCTGGTGAACATTGGGTCGCGGTCAGAGACAATGGCACCGGGAACCCATGAAGCTTGTAGATCTGCAACATGTAGAGCTGGACCACTTTTGCTGCAGTGTACGGGTGTGCCAGGGGTAACAAGTGAGCAAATCGAGTCCGCTTATCCACCAGGACCCACAAGCAGTTGTATTTTCCCGATTGGGGTAGGCCATCAATAAAGTCCATTGTTATGAGCTCCCAAGGCTGTGAAGGAATTGGCAAGGGTGTGAGCAGGCCTGGGGAAGCCGCACGATCCGGTTTGGCTTGTTGACAGGTTGGGCAGCAGGGGACGTATTGCTTGACGTGGGCCTTCATCTTGGGCCACGCAAACAGCCGACACACACGCTTGTACGTCACCGGGAATCCCGAATGACCCCCGAGAGCACTGTCGTGGAATGCTGAGATGATGCGTTGCTGAAGAGCAGTTGATCCCCCAAGCCAAATGTGATCTCGGAAACGAAGAATGCATTGGTGCAGACTGAATCTTTTCTTTGGGTCAAGACGAATGGCTAGTTGCTCAAGCAGCTTCTGCGCGTGAGGGTTGGCATTGTAGCTGTTGACAACATCCTCCAACCAAGATGGTTGGCACGACGTGATGGCAAATAGCATCTCCTGTGGTCTTGCTCGAGAGAGGGCATCGGCAGCTGAATTGTCTGACCCCTTCTTGTATTTGATACAGTATCGCAACCCCAAGAGCTTCGTGATGGCCTTTTGTTGCCATGGTGTGGTCAGCCACTGCTCCTCCAAGTGTACGAGGCTGCGTTGGTTGATACGTCTCCAACGTATCTATAATTTTTGATTGCTCCATGCTATATTATCTACTGTTTTGGACTATATTAGGCTTTATTTTCCAATTTTATATTATTATTGGGACTAACCTATTAACTGGAGGCCCAGCCCAGAATTGTTGTTTTTTTGTCTATTTCAGTGTTTCGAATAAAGAGAATATCAAACGGAGTCCAAACAGAAAAATCCTTTTTGGAACGTGATTTTCTTCTCGGATAAGGCCCAGGAGACTTGGACCCTACTCCAAGAAGTACCGGAGGCGGTCACGAGGGTAGGGGCGCCCCCCCCCCCCCTACAGGGCGCGCCCCCATGCCTCGTGGGCCCCTCGGTGCTCCACCGACGTACTCATTCCTCCTATATATACCCACGTACCCCCAAACGATCAGAACAGGAGCCAAAAACCTAATTCCACCGCCGCAACTTTCTGTATCCACGAGATCCCATCTTGGGGCCTGTTCCGGAGCTCCGCCGGAGAGGGCTGTCATCCCGGAGGGCTTCTACATCATCATAGCCTCTCCGATGAAGTGTGAGTAGTTTACCTCAGACCTTCGGGTCCATAGTTAGTAGCTAGATGGCTTCTTCTCTCTTTTTGGATCTCAATACAATGTTCTCCCCCTCTCTTGTGGAGATCTATTCGATGTAATCTTCTTCTTTTGCGGTGTGTTTGTTGAGACCGATGAATTGTGGGTTTATGATCAAGTCTATCTATGAACAATATTTGAATCTTCTCTGAATTCTTTTATGTATATTGGTTATCTTTGCAAGTCTCTTCGAATTATCCGTTTGGTTTGGCCAACTAGATTGGTAGTTCTTGTCATGGGAGAAGTGCTTAGCTTTGGGTTCGATCTTGCGGTGTTCTTTCCTAGTGACAGAAGGGGCAGCAAGACACGTATGGTATCGTTGCCATCGAGGATAACAAGATGGGGTTTATTTCATATTGCATGAATTTATCTCTCTACATCATGTCATCTTGCTTAAAGCGTTACTCTGTTTTGAACTTAATACTCTAGATGCATGCTGGATAGCGGTCGATGAGTGGAGTAATAGTAGTAGATGCAGAATCGTTTCGATCTACTTGTCACGGACGTGATGCCTATATACATGATCATGCCTAGATATTCTCATAACTATGCTCAATTCTGTCAATTGCTGAACAGTAATTTGTTCACCCACCGTAGAAAACTTATACTCTCGAGAGAAGCCACTAGTGAAACCTAGCTATGGCCCCCGTGTCTATTCTCATCATATCAATCTCCATCACTTTAATCTTGTTTTGCTATTTACTTTGCTTTTACTTTTTACTTTGCATCTTTATATCAAAAATACCAAAAATATTCTATCTATAAGATCTCACTCTCGTAAGTGACCGTGAAGGGCTTGACAACCCCTAATCGCGTTGGTTGCGCGTAGCTATCGCTTTTTGCAGGTACGAGGGACTTGAGCGTGGGCTCCTACTGGATTGATACCTTGGTTCTCAAAAACTGAGGGAAATACTTACGCTACTCTGCTGCATCATCCCTTTCTCTTCGGGGAAAACCAACGCAAGCTCAAGACATAGCAATAAGGATTTCTGGCGTCGTTGCCGGGGAGTCTACGCAAAAAGTCAACATACCAAGTACCCATCACAATCCCTATCTCTCGCATTACATTATTTGGCATTTGCCTCTCGTTTTCCTCTCCCCCCAATTCACCCTTGCCGTTTTATTCGCCCTCTCTCTCTATCCTCCCTCTCTTTCTCTATTTGCCTCTTTTTGCTCGTTTCTTATTTGCTCGTATGGTTGGAATAGTTGTTTATTTATTACTAAACAGAGAACTTAAGATCTATGGATCCTAATCCGCTTGCCAATCTTTTTAAGGGATCCAATTATGATAAACCAATTCCTAGTGATTTGGATGCACTAGATTATCTTTATAAGCTTTTGCGTGACATCCGTAAATCTAAAAATCGTGATGAAGTGCTTTATGAAGTGACTCATGATAGATCTTTGAATAAAAAGCATGATTACAATGATTTTATTATAAATTCTCTTGATGTCAATTGTGCTAATAAGATGCAAAACCCTAAGCTTGGGGATGCTAGTTTTGCTATGTCTACTACTTGTTGAAATGATTATGATTGGGGTGATTCTTCTTATGATCTTGAAAATTTATTTAAACCCCATGATGAATATGAGATTGATAATAGTGTTTGCAATATTATTAAAAGTGGGTTTGGAAGAGTGTCAACTTTAGATCCCACATATTTGGAGAATGTTCAATCTTATGAAAATCTTATTAAAAGTGGGTTTGGAGAAGTCATGACTTTAGTTAATGTTAATCCCACTATTTTGGAAGAGTGTCAACTTTGCATGCATGTGGATCATGTTGAAAATATTGTATGTGATAGCTGTTTTGTTGAATTTGCTTATGATCCTACATGTAATTACTATGAGAGAGGAAAATATGGTTGTGGAAATTTTCATGTTACTAAATTACCTCTCGTTATGTTGAGATTGCTATTGTTTCTTTCCTCTTCCTTGCATATGCTAGTTTTTGATTGCCTTGATAATTTGTTTGCCTATAAGATACCTATGCATAGGAAGTATGTTAGACTTAGATGTGTTTGTTGTTGGGGAACGTAGTAATTTAAAAAATTTCCTACGCACACGCAAGATCATGGTGATGCATAGAAACGAGAGGGGAGAGTGTGATCTACGTACCCTTGTAGACCGACAGCGGAAGCGTTAGCACAACGCGGTTGATGTAGTCGTACGTCTTCACGGCCCGACCGATCAAGCACCGAAACTACGGCACCTCCGAGTTTTAGCACACGTTTAGCTCGATGACGATCCCCGGACGCCGATCCAGCAAAGTGTCGGGGAAGAGTTCCGTAAGCACGACGGCGTGGTGACGATCTTGATATACTACCGTCCCAGGGCTTCGCCTAAGCACCGCTACAATATTATCGAGGATTATGGTGGAAGAGGGCACCGCACACGGCTAAGAATATGATCACGTGGATCAACTTGTGTCTATGGGGTGCCCCTGCCCCCGTATATAAAGGAGTAGAGGAGGGGAGGGTCGGGCCTCTCTATGGCGCGCCCTAGGAGAGTCCTACTCCCACCGGGAGTAGGATTCCCCCTTTCCTAGTCCAACTAGGAGTCCTTTCATGTAGTAGGAGTAGGAGACAAGGAAGGGGAAGAGGGAAGAGAAGGAAGGAGGGGGCGCCGCCCCTCCCCTTAGTCCAATTCGGACTAGTCAATGGGGGGGGGGGCCTGCCTCTCCCTCTCCCCTAAAGCCCAATAAGGCCCATATACTTCTTCCCCCGTATTCCCGTAACTCCCGGGTACTACGAAAAATACCCGAACCACTCGGAACCTTTCTGATGTCCGAATATAGTCGTCCAATATATCGATCTTTACGTCTCGACCATTTCGAGACTCCTCGTCATGTCCCCGATCTCATCTGGGACTCCGAACTCCTTCGGTACATCGAAACTCATAAACTCATAATATAACTGTCATCGAAACCTTAAGTGTGCGGACCCTACGGGTTCGAAAACAATGTAGACATGACTGAGACACGTCTCTAGTTAATAACCAATAGCGGAACCTGGATGCTCATATTCGCTCCAACATATTCTATGAAGATCTTTATCGGCCAGACCGCATAACAACATACGTTGTTCCCTTTGTCATCAGTATGTTACTCGCCCGAGATTCGATCGTCGGTATCTCAATACATAGTTCAATCTCGTTACCGGCAAGTCTATTTACTCGTTCCGTAATACATCATCTCGCAACTAATTCATTAGTTGCAATGCTTGCAAGGCTTATGTGATGTGCATTACCGAGAGGGCCCAGAGATACCTCTCCGACAATCGGAGTGACAAATCCTAATCTCGAAATACGCCAACCCAACATGTACCTTTGGAGACACCTGTAGAGCTCCTTTATAATCACCCAGTTACGTTGTGACATTTGGTAGCACACAAAGTGTTCCTCCGGTAAACGGGAGTTGCGTAATCTCATAGTCATAGGAACATGTATAAGTCATGAAGAAAGCAATAGCAACATACTAAACGATCGAGTGCTAAGCTAACGCAATGGGTCAAGTCAATCACATCATTCTCCTAATGATGTGATCCCGTTAATCAAATAACAAGTCTTTGTCTATGGTTAGGAAACATAACCATCTTTGATTAACGAGCTAGTCAAGTAGAGGCATACTTGTGACACTCTGTTTGTCTATGTATTCACACATGTATTATGTTTCCGGTTAATACAATTCTAGCATGAATAATAAACATTTATCATGAAATAAGGAAATAAATAATAACTTTATTATTGCCTCTAGGGCATATTTCCTTCAGTCTCCCACTTGCACTAGAGTCAATAATCTAGTTCACATTGCCATGTGATTTAACACCAATAGTTCACATCATTATGTGACCAACACTCAAAGGGTTTACTAGAGTCAATAATCTAGTTCACATCGCTATGTGATTAACACCCAAAGAGTACTAAGGTGTGATCATGTTTTGCCTGTGAGACAAGTTTAGTCAACGGGTCTGCCATATTCAGATCCGTATGTATTTTGCAAATTTCTATGTCAACAATGCTCTGCACGGAGCTACTCTAGCTAATTGCCCCCACTTTCAATATGCATCCAGATTGAGACTTAGAATCATCTGGATCAGTGTCAAAGTTTGCATCGACGTAACCCTTTACGACGAACCTTTTTTCACCTGCATAATCGAGAAACATATCCTTATTCCACTGAGGATAATTTTGACCGCTGTCCAGTGATCTACTCCTAGATCACTATTGTACTCCCTTGCCAACATTAGTGTAGGGTATACAATAGATCTGTTACACAGCATGGCATACTTTATAGAACCTATGGCTGAGGCATAGGGAATGACTTCCATTCTCTTTCTATCTTCTGCCATGGTCGGGTTTTGAGTCTTACTCAATTTCACACCTTGTAACACAGGCAAGAACTCTTTCTTTGACTGTTCCATTTTGAACTACTTCAAAATCTTGTCAAGGTATGTACTCATTGAAAAAACTTATCAAGCGTCTCGATCTACTCTATAGATCTTGATGCTCAATATGTAAGCAGCTTCACTGAGGTTTTCTTTGAAAAAATCCTTTCAAACACTCCTTTATGCTTTGCATAATAATTCTACATTATTTCTGATCAACAATATGTCATTCACATATACTTATCAGGAATGCTGTAGTGCTCCCACTCACCTTTTTGTAAATACAGGCTTCACCGCAAGTGAAAGAACATGCGGTGCCCCCATGTTTGGTTTTGGTAATTGATGACAATATCTATGGACTAATGCTTTCCTTGAGTTATATTTGAAGGTTTTGTCCATAGGCTTTTCTTGGAGTACATGTGTTGGTTTCAAGGAGAGTTTGTGTCGACCAAGGTGCTATTCAAGGAATTATCCAAAGATTGGTCATTTGAGAGTTGAGCTTATTGCAAGCATGTCTTGAAGAAGAAGATTGTGTGATCATTCATGTTTACCTTGAAGACATCATCCAAACGAAGAGAGTTGGAAAGATTCAAGGTTGATCAAGACTAAGTCAAGATTGAATCAAGTTGATCAACTCACAAAGAGTAGAAGATGTACCGAGAGGGATCAAGTGATCCCATGGTATGGTAAGCATTGTCCATTGCACTTTGTGTACTAACCCATGGTCTATGTGAGAGTCTATGTGGGGTTAGTGTTGGAAATATGCCCTAGAGGCAATAATAAATAAGTTATTATTATATTTCCTTGTTCATGATAATCATTTATTATCCATGCTATAATTGTATTGATAGGAAACTCAGATACATGTGTGGATACATAGACAACACCATGTCCCTAGTAAGCCTCTAGTTGACTAGCTCGTTGATCAATAGATGGTTACGGTTTCCTGACCATGGACATTGGATGTCGTTGATAACGGGATCACATCATTAGGAGAATGATGTGATGGACAAGACCCAATCCTAAGCATAGCACTAGATCGTGTAGTTCGTACGCTAAAGCTTTTCTAATGTCAAGTATCATTTCCTTAGACCATGAGATTGTGCAACTCCCGGATACCGTAGGAATACTTTGGGTGTGCCAAACGTCACAACGTAACTGGGTGGCTATAAAGGTGCACTACGGGTATCTCCGAAAGTGTCTGTTGGGTTGGCACGAATCGAGACTGGGATTTGTCACTCCGTGTGACGGAGAGGTATCTCTGGGCCCACTCGGCAGGACATCATCATAATGTGCACAATGTGATCAAGGAGTTGATCACGGGATGATGTGTTACGGAACGAGTAAAGAGACTTGCCGGTAACGAGATTGAACAAGGTATCGGGATACCGACGATCGAATCTCGGGCAAGTATCGTATCGATAGACAAAGGGAATTGTATACGGGATTGATTAAGTCCTTGACATCGTGGTTCATCTGATGAGATCATCGTGGAACATCTGGGAGCCAACATGGGTATCCAGATCCCGCTGTTGGTTATTGACCGGAGAACGTCTCGGTCATGTCTGCATGGTTCCCGAACCCGTAGGGTCTACACACTTAAGGTTCGATGACGCTAGGGTTATAAAGGAAGTTTGTATGTGGTTACTGAATGTTGTTCGGAGTCCCGGATGAGATCCCGGACGTCATGAGGAGTTCCGGAATGGTCCGGAGGTAAAGATTTATATGGGAAGTCCTGTTTTGGTATCCGGAAAAGTTTCGGGGTTTATCGGTAACGTACCGGGACCACCGGGAGGGTCCCGGGGGTTCACCAAGTGGGGCCACCAGCCCCGGGGGCCACATGGGCTGTAGGGGTGTGCGCCTTGGCCTATATGGGCCAAGGGCACCAGCCCCAAGAGGCCCATGCACCAAGAGATAAGGGAAAGGAAGAGTCCTAAAGGGGGAAGGCACCTCCTAGGTGCCTTGGGGAGGATGGACTCCTCCCTGGCCGCACCCTTCCTTGGAGGAAGGGCCAAGGCTGCGCCCCCCTCTCCCTTGGCCCTATATATAGTGGGGGGGAAGGGAGCGCAGCCGCACAAAAGCCCTGGCGCCTCCCTCTCCCTCCCGTGACACATCTCCCTCCTCGTCTCTTGCGGTGCTTGGCGAAGCCCTGCTGGAGTACCACGCTCCTCCACCACCACCACGCCATTGTGCTGCTGTTGGATGGAGTCTTCCTCAACCTCTCCCTCTCTCCTTGCTGGATCAAGGCATGGGAGACGTCACCGGGCTGTACGTGTGTTGAACATGGAGGTGCCGTCCGTTCGGCACTAGGATCTTCGGTGATTTGGATCACGACGTGTACGACTCCTTCAACCCCGTTCTCTTGAACGCTTCCGCTTAGCGACTACAAGGGTATGTAGATGCACTCTCCTTCCCCTCGTTGCTGGTCTCTCCATAGATAGATCTTGGTGACACGTAGGAAAATTTTGAATTTCTGCTACGTTCCCCAACAGTTAGGTACGTGTCCATGGGCTTGCGTCAAGAGGATGATATCATACAACCCATGGGAAGGATGACATCAAGTGGTGATCGTCATCAAGATTGCCGTGTGCAATTTCAAGTGGAGAATCACGAAGAGATCAAGTGCTTGAAGCTTGCCATCCATTGTGGTGTCAATGGACTTGTGAAGATGTGCCGAAGAGTGGCTCACCCATAGTGGAGTATGGGGGAGTAATCATCTAGTCTTCATCGACCCAACGCAATCAAGAAAGGTGGTCCATCTTGAGGAGGACAAGATCGTCATCATCTAACTCAAGTGGATCATGTGCAAGGCAAAGGTTTACCCTTTATAGGTTTTCTATTTTACCGGTCTCATGGTGGTAGTTGGGAGACCGGGTTATAGGATCGATAGCCGTACTATCAAGGGGGGCTCTCAAGTGAGTAGCTTGATCGTATCGTTCGTCGAGAGATCAAACCATTGCATCCTTGCATCATGTTTCTTGGTTCTTGTTTGGTTCTCTTTGTGAGTCTTAGAGCTTATGGTCATCTTTATGACAAGCTTGAGTTCATCGAAAACGGAGTTCGCATGCGTCTTCTATGATGTTTTCGGTGTTGTAGGTTTTACCGGTCTTATCCAAGGAAGGGTCCTCACCATTTTCTTATGGGCCTTTTCTCATTTTCTTCTTATTGATATTTCTTTGAAGATTGTGTTAGCCCTTGTTTCTAGCTTTCCAACAAACTTGGTTTCATCGAATTCGGAGTCCGTTTGCAAAAGTTGTGGCAGTTTTGGTGTTCTGAAAAGGCTGCAGCTGTACTACCGCGAATTGGAGCGGATGTAATTTTTTACTACCGCGGCTCCTACAGTGGTAGTACCGCTCCGGACCAAAAACTCGTCGCAAGTCTTGCGGTGGTAGGCCCGGATGTATTTTTTTAGTACCGCTCGCAAGCAGTAGTACCGCTACCATTTGCGGTAGTACCGTGAGGTCGAGCGGTAGTACCGTGAGGACGAGCGCTAGTACCGCTCCGGCGGTTCTTCTGGCCTTTTGCCTCATCGCTGTTGTTTTTCAAAGGGGTACTTCCGCCCTAGCGGTAGTACCGCTCCTTGGAGCAGTAGTACCGCTCTGTGCGGGCTATGAGCATAACGGTTGGATTTTCCCCCTCCTATAAAAGGGGGTCTTCTTCCCCATTGAACCTTATCTTTTGAGCTCGTGTTCTTCCCCCATTGTTGACCTTCTTCGAGCTTGCTAACTCTCAATCCCTCCATGGATTCTTTCTAGTTTTTGAGGGAAAAGAGAGAGGAGATCTAGATCCACAATTCAATCAATCACTTTCTCCTCTATGTGAGGGGAACCCCTTGGATCTAGATCTTGGAGTTCTTGGTGTTCTCCTTCTTGTTCTTCCTCTCATTTTCCTCCCTAGCATTAGTTGCTTTGGTGGGATTTGGGAGAGAAGGACTTGGGAACTCCGTGTGCCCTTGCCATTGCATTTGTGCATCGGTTTGAGTTCTCCACGTGATACGTGGAAGTTACAAGTTGAGAAGCTTATTACTCTTGGGTGCTTGGTACCCTTGAGCTTGTTCCTCTTGGGTGCTTGGGCGCCCTAGACGGTTGTTGGTGTTCGGAGCTCAATCATTGTGGTGCAAAGCTCCGGGCAAGCGTCGGGGTCTCCAATTAGGTTGTGGAGATCGCCCCGAGCAATTTGACGGGTACCGGTGACCGCCCCCAAGGGTTGCCAAAGTGTACGGGTTTGGTGACCGCCCCCAAGGGTTGCCATTTGTACGGGTTCGGTGACCGCCCTCAAGGGTCCCTTAGTGGAATCACGGCATCTTGCATTGTGCGAGGGCGTGAGGAGATTACGGTGGCCCTAGTGGCTTCTTGGGGAGCATTGTGCCTCTACACCGCTCCAAACGGAGATTAGCATCCGCAAGGGTGTGAACTTCGGGATACATCGTCGTCTCCGCGTGCCTCGGTTATCTTTTACCCGAGCCCTTTACTTATGCACTTTACTTTGTGATAGCCATATTGTTCTTTGTCATATATCTTGCTATCACATAGTTGCTTATCTTGCTTAGCATAAGTTGTTGGTGCAGATAGGTGAGCCTAGTTGTTTTAGGTTTTTTGCTTGGCAAATTAACCGCTAGGTTTATTCCGCATTTGTTCAAGCCTAAACCGTAATTATTTTAAAGCGCCTATTCCCCCCCCCCCCTCTAGGCGATATCCACGATCTTTCAGCAAGTCTGTATAAAACTATATGCTTTGATCAACTTATCAAAGCGTATATTCCAACTCCGAGATGCTTGCACCAGTCCATAGATGGATCGCTGGAGCTTGCATATTTAGTTAACACCTTTAGGATCGATAAAACCTTCTAGTTGCATCGTATACAACTCTTCTTTAATAAATCCATTAAGGAATGCAGTTTTGTTTATCCATTTGCCAGATTTCATAAAATGCGGCAATTGCTAACATGATTCGGACAGATTTAAGCATAGATACGAGTGACAAACTCTCATCGTAGTCAACACCTTGAACTTGTCGAAAACCTTTTGCGACAATTCTAGCTTTGTAGATAGTAACACTAGTATCAGCGTCCGTCTTCCTCTTGAAGATCCATTTATTTTCTATGGCTTGCCGATCATCGGGCAAATCCATCAAAGTCCATACTTTGTTCTCATACATGGATCATATCTCAGATTTCATGGCCTCAAACCATTTCGCGGAATCTGGGCTCATCATCGCTTCCTCATAGTTCGCAAGTTCGTCATGGTCTAGTAACATGACTTCCAGAACAGGATTACCGTACCACTCTGGTGCAGATCTCACTCTGGTTTACCTACAAGATTCGGTAGTACTTGATCTGAAGTTACATGATCATCATCATAAGCTTCCTCACTAATTGGTCTAGTAGTCACAAGAACAGATTTCTGTGATGAACTACTTTCCAATAAGGGAGAAGGTACAATTACCTTATAAAGTTTTCTACTTTCCTCCCACTCACTTCTTTCGAGAGAAACTCCTTCTCTGGAAAGGATCCATTCTCAGCAACGAATATCTTGCCTTCGGATCTGTGATAGAAGGTGTACCCAACATTTTCCTTTGGGTATTCTATGAAGACGCAATTCTCCGATTTGGGTTTGAGCTTATCAGGATGAAACTTTTTCATATAAGCATCGCAACCCCAAAATTTTAAGAAACGACAACTTTGGTTTCTTGCCAAAAACACAGTTCAGATTGTGTCGTCTCAACGGACTTAGATGATGCCCTTTTTTAACGTGAATGCAGCTGTCTTTAATGCATAACCCCCAAAACGATAGTGGTAAATCGGTAAGAAACATCATAGATTGCACTATATCCAATAAAGTACGGTTATGACGTTCGGACACACCATTATGCTATGGTGTTCCAGGTGGCGTGAGTAGTGAAACTATTTCACATTGTTTTAACTGAAGACCAAACTCGTAACTCAAATATTTGTCTTCACGATCAGATCGTAGAAACCGTATTTTCTTGTCACGATGATTTTCCACTTCACCATGAAATTATTTGAACTTTTCAAATGTTTCAGACTTATGTTTCATCAAGTAGATATACTCATATCTGCTCAAATCATCTGTGTAGGTCAGAAAATAACGATACCCGCCGCGAGCCTCAACACTCATTGGACTGCATACATCAGTATGTATTATTTCCAATCAAGTTTGTTGCTCGCTCCATTGTTCCGGAGAATGGAGTATTAGTCATCTTTCCCATGAGGCAGGGTTCGCAAGTACCAAGTGATTCATAATCAAGTGGTTCCAAAAGTCCATCAGTATGGAGTTTCTTCATGCGCTTTACCGATATGACCTAAATGGCAGTGCCACAAATAAGTTGCACTATCATTATTAACTTTGCATCTTTTGGCTTCAATATTATGAATATGTGTAACACTACGATCGAGATCCAACGAACTATTTTCATTGGGTGTATGACCATTGAAGGTTTTATTCATGTAAACAGAACAACAATTATTCTCTGACTTTAATGAATAACCGTATTGCAATAAACATGATCAAATCATATTCATGCTCAATGCAAACACCAAATAACACTTATTTAGTTTCAACACTAATCCCGAAAGTATAGGGAGTGTGCGATGATGATCATATCAATCTTGGAACTACTTCCAACACACATCGTCACCTCACCCTTTACTAGTTTCTGTTTATTTTGCAACTCCCGTTTTGAGTTACTACTCTTAGCAACTGAACCAGTATCAAATGCCGAGGGGTTGCTATAAACACTAGTAAAGTACACATCAATAACACGTATATCCAATATACCTTTGTTTACCTTGCCATCCTTCTTATCCGCCAAATACTTGGGGCAGTTCCACTTCCAGTGACCAGTCCCTTTGCAGTAGAAGCACTTAGTCTCAGGCTTAGGATCAGACTTGGGCTTCTTCACTTAAGCAGCAACTTGCTTGCCGTTCTTCTTGAAGTTCCCCTTCTTCCTTTTGCCCTTTTCTTGAAACTAGTGGTCTTGTCAACCATCAACACTTGATGTTTTTCTTGATTTCTACCTTCGTTGATTTCAATATCACGAAGAGCTTGGGAGTTGTTTCCATTATCCCTTGCATATTATATTTCATCACGAAGTTCTACTAACTTGATGATGGTGACTAGAGAATTCTGTCAATCACTATCTTATCTGGAAGATTAACTCCCATTTGATTCAAGCGATTGTAGTACCCAGACAATCTGAGCACATGCTCACTAGTTGAGCGATTCTCCTCCATCTTTTAGCTATAGAACTTGTTGGAGACTTCATATCTGTCAACTCGGGTACTTGCTTGAAATATTAACTTCAACTCCTGGAACATCTCATATGGTCCATGACGTTCAAAACGTCTTTGAAGTCCCGATTCTAAGCCATTAAGCATGGTGCAGTAAACTATCGAGTAGTCATCATATTGAGCTAGCCAAACATTCATAACGTCTGCATCTGCTCCTGCAATAGGTCTGTCACCTAGCGGTGCATCAAGGACATAATTCTTCTGTGCAGCAATGAGGATAAACCTCAGATCACGGATCCAATCCGCATCATTGCTACTAACATCTTTCAACACAATTTTCTCTAGGAACATATCAAAATAAACATAGGGAAGCAACAACGCGAGCTATTGATCTACAACATAATTCTCAAAATACTACCAGGACTAAGTTCATAATAAATTTAAGTTCAGTTAATCATATTACTTAAGAACTCCCACTTAGATAGACATCCCTCTAATCATCTAAGTGATCACGTGATCCAAATCAACTAAACCATGTCCGATCATCACGTGAGATGGAGTAGTTTTCAATGGTGAACATCACTATGTTGATCATATCTACTATATGATTCACGCTCGACCTTTCGGTCTCCAGTGTTCCGAGGTCATATTTGTATATGCTAGGCTCATCAAGTTTAACCTGAGTATTCCGCGTGTGCAACTGTTTTGCACCCGTTGTATTTGAACGTAGAACCTATCACACCCGATCATCACGTGGTGTCTCAGCACGAAGAACTTTTGCAACGGTGCATACTCAGGGAGAACACTTATACCTTGAAATTTAGTGAGAGATCATCTTATAAAGCTACTGTCGAACTAAGCAAAATAAGATGTATAAAAGATAAACATCATATACAATCAAAATATGTGACATGATATGGCCATGATCATCTTGCGCCTTTGATCTCCATCTCCAAAGTACTGTCATGATCTCTATCGTCACCAGCATGACACCATGATTTCCATCATCTTGATCTATATCAATGTGTCGTTACATGGTCGTCTCGCCAACAATTGCTCTTGCAACTATTGCTATCGCATAGCGATAAAGTAAAGCAATTATTTGCCGCTTGCATCTTATGCAATAGAGAGACAACCATAAGGATTTTGCCAGTTGCCGATAACTTCAACAAAACATGATCATCTCATACAACAACTTATATCTCATCACGTCTTAACCATATCACATCACAACATGCCGTGCAAAAACAAGTTAGACGTCCTCTACTTTGTTGTTGCAAGTTTTACGTGGCTGCTACGGGCTTAGCAAGAACCAATCTTACCTACGCATCAAAACCACAACGATAGTTTGTCAAGTTGGTGTTGTTTTAACCTTCGCAAGGACCGGGCATAGCCACACTCGGTTCAACTAAAGTTGGAGAAACTGACACCCGCTAGCCACCTGTGTGCAAAGCAAGTCGGTAGAACCAGTCTCGCGTAAGCGTACGCGTAATGTCGGTCCGGGCCGCTTCATCCAACAATACTGCCGAACCAAAGTATGACATGCTGGTAAGCAGTATGACTTATATCTCTCACGACTCACTTGTGTTCTACTCGTGCATATAACATCAACACATAAAACCTAGGCTCGGATGCCACTGTTGGGGAACATAGTAATTTCAAAATTTTCCTACGCACACGCAAGATCATGGTGATGCATAGCAACGAGAGGGGAGAGTGTGATCTACGTACCCTTGTAAACCGACAGCGGAAGCGTTAGCACAACGCGGTTGATGTAGTCGTATGTCTTCACGGCCCGACCGATCAAGCACCGAAACTACGGCACCTCCGAGTTTTAGCACATGTTCAGCTCGATGACGATCCCCGGACTCCGATCCAGCAAAGTGTCGGGGAAGAGTTCCGTCAGCACGACGGCATGGTGACGATCTTGATGTACTACTGTCACAGGGCTTCGCCTAAGCACCGCTACAATATTATCGAGGATTATGGTGGAAGGGGGCACCGCACACGGCTAAGAATATGATCACGTGGATCAACTTGTGTCTATGGGGTGCCCCCTGCCCCCGTTTATAAAGGAGTGGAGGAGGGGAGGGCCGGCCCTCTCTATGGCGCGCCCTAGGGGAGTCCTACTCCCACCGGGAGTAGGATTCCCCCTTTCCTAGTCCAACTAGGAGTCTTTTCATGTAGTAGGAGTAGGAGACAAGAAAGGGGAAGAGGGAAGAGAAGGAAGGAGGGGGCGCCGCCCCTCCCCTTAGTCCAATTCGGACTAGTCAATGGGGGGGGGCGCGGCCTGCCTCTCCCTCTGCCCTAAAGCCCAATAAGGCCCATATACTTCTTCCCCCGTATTCCCGTAACTCCCCGGTACTCCGAAAAATACCCGAACCACTCGGAACCTTTCCGATGTCCGAATATAGTCGTCCAATATATCAATCTTTACATCTCGACCATTTCGAGACTCCTCGTCATGTCCCTGATCTCATCCGGGACTCCGATCTCCTTCGGTACATCAAAATTCATAAACTCATAATATAACTGTCATCGAAACCTTAAGTGTGCGGACCCTACGGGTTCGAGAACAATGTAGACATGACTGAGACACAACTCTGGTCAATAACCAATAGCGGAACCTGGATGCTCATATTGGCTCCTACATATTCTACGAAGGTCTTTATCGGTCAGACCGCATAACAACATACGTTGTTCCCTTTGTCATCGGTATGTTACTTGCCCGAGATTCGATCGTCGGTATTTCAATACCTAGTTCAATCTCGTTACCAGCAAGTCTATTTACTCGTTCCGTAATACATCATATTGCAACAAACTCATTAGTTGCAATGCTTGCAAGGCTTGTGTGATGTGCATTGCCGAGAGGGCCCAGAGATACCTCTCCGACAATCGGAGTGACAAATCCTAATCTCGAAATACGCCAACCCAACATGTACCTTTGGAGACACCTGTAGAGCTCCTTTATAATCACCCAGTTACGTTGTGACGTTTGGTAGCACACAAAGTGTTCCTCCGGTAAACGGGAGTTGCATAATCTCATAGTCATAGGAACATGTATAAGTCATGAAGAAAGCAATAGCAACATACTAAACGATCGAGTGCTAAGCTAACAGAATAGGTCAAGTCAATCACATCATTCTCCTAATGATGTGATCCCGTTAATCAAATAACAAGTCTTTGTCTATGGTTAGGAAACATAACCATCTTTGATTAACGAGCTAGTCAAGTAGAGGCATACTAGTGACACTCTGTTTGTCTATGTATTCACACATGTATTATGTTTCCGGTTAATACAATTCTAGCATGAATAATAAACATTTATCATGAAATAAGGAAATAAATAATAGCTTTATTATTGCCTCTAGGGCATATTATGGTTAGGAAACATAACCATCTTTGATTAACGAGCTAGTCAAGTAGAGGCATACTAGTGACACTCTGTTTGTCTATGTATTCACACATGTATTATGTTTCCGGTTAATACAATTCTAGCATGAATAATAAACATTTATCATGAAATAAGGAAATAAATAATAACTTTATTATTGCCTCTAGGGCATATTTCCTTCATTTTTTACATGCTTTATGATGCTTCTTTTGTGCTTCAATTCTTGTCTTTCATGTGAGCATCATTAAAATTATGAATTTCTAGCTATAAGGCTTTAAAGAAAAGCTCTTGTTGGGAGTCTACCCAATATTTATCCTTCATGTTATTCAATAAATAAATTATTTAGCCTCTGTTTTGTTTGTGTTTTTTTGTTTAATTAGTGTTTGTGCCAAGTAGAACCATTGGGAAGACTTGGGGAAAGTCTTGTTGAACTTGCTGTAAAAAAACAGAAACTTTAGCGCTCACGAGAACTGCTGTCATTTTTATTTTAAGAGTGATATTTAGTTAATTATTTTTGAAGATGATTAATAGATAAATTCCTCACGTCCAGCAATTTATTTTAGAATTTTTGGGGTTCCAGATGTTGCGCTAGCTACAGATTACTACAGACTGTTCTGTTTTTGACAGATTCTGTTTTTCGTGTGTTGTTTGCTTATTTTGATGAATCTATGGCTAGTAAAATAGTATATAATCCATAGAGAAGTTGGAATACAGTAGGTTTAACACCAATATAAATAAAGAATGAGTTCATTACAGTACCTTGAAGTTGTTTTTTGTTTTCTTTCGCTAACGGAGCTCATGAGTTTTCTACTTTAAGTTTTGTGTTGTGAAGTTTTCAAGTTTTGGGTGAGTTCTTTTGATGGATTATGGAACAAGGAGTGGCAAGAGCCTAAGCTTGGAGATGCCCATGGAACCCCCAAGATAATACAAGGACACCAAAAAGTCAAAAGCTTGGGGATGCCCCGGAAGGCATCCCCTCTTTCGTCCACTTCCATCGGTAATTTACTTGGACCTATATTTTTATTCACCAACATGATATGTGTTTTGCTTGGAGCGTCTTGTATTATTTTTGTCTTTGTTTGTTAGTGTGACGCAATCATTCTGGCTGTACACACCTTTTGGAGAGTCATCTATGAATTAAAATTTGATAGAATACTCTATGTGCTTCACTTATATCTTTTGAGCTATGTAGTTTTGCTCTACGTGCTTCACTTATATCTTTTGAGCGTTATAATTTTCCTCTATGTGCTTCACTTAGATCTCTTAGAGCATGGTGGTGGTTTGTTTTAAAGAAACTATTGATCTCTCATGCTTCACTTAAATTATTTTAAGAGTCTTAATAGCATGGTAATTTTCTTAATATAAATATGCTTGGTGTTCAAGATATGTGAAATTTTCTTTTGAGTGCGTTGAATACTAAGAGAAGATTGAAGCATGATAATTGTTTTGAGATATGGAGGTGATAATATTAGAGTTATTCTAGTTTAGTAGTTGTGAATTTAAAGAATACTTGTGTTAAAGTTTGTGATTCCCGTAGCATGCACGTATGGTGAACCGTTATGTGATGAAGTCGGAGCATAATTTATTTATTGATTGTCTTCCTTATGAGTGGCGGTCGGGGACGAGCGATGGTATTTTCCTACCAATCTCTCCCCCTAGGAGCATGCGCGTAATACTTTGCTTTGATAACTTCGAGATTTTTGCAATAAGTATATGAGTTCTTTATGACTAATGTTGAGTCCATGGATTATATGCACTTTTTCCCATCCTTCCACCATTGCTAGCCTCTCTAATACCGCGCACCTTTTGCCGGTATCATACACCCATCATATACCTTCCTCAAAACAGCCACCATACCTACCTATCATGGCATTTTCATAGCCATTCCGAGATATATTGCCATGCAACTTTCCACCGTTCCGTTCATTATGACACGCTCCATCATTGTCATATAGCTAGCATGATCATGTAGTTGACATCGTATTTGTGGCAAAGCCACCATTCATAATTCTTTCATACATGTTACTCTTAATTCATTGCATATCCCGGTACACCGTCTAAGGCATTCATATAGAGTCATATTTGTTCTAAGTATCGAGTTGTAATTGTTGAGTTGTAAGAAAAATAAAAGTGTGATGATCATCATTTTCTAGAGCATTGTCCCAAGTGAGGAAATGACGATGGAGACTATGATTCCCCCATAAGTCGGGATGAGACTCCGGACGAAAAAAAGAGGCCATAAAAAAAGAGAGAGAAAAGGCCCAAATAAAAAAAGAGAGAAAAAGAGAGAAGGGACAATGTTACTATCCTTTTACCACACTTGTGCTTCAAAGTAGCACCATGATCTTCATGATAGAGAGTCTCTTCATGATAGAGAGTCTCTCGTTATGCCACTTTCATATACTACTGGGAATTTTTCATTATAGAACTTGGCTTGTATATTTCAATGATGGGCTTCCTCAAATTGCCCTAGATCTTCGTGAGCAAGCGAGTTGGATGCACACTCACTTAGTTTCTTTTGATGAGCTTTCATATACTTATAGCTCTAGTGCATCCGTTGCATGGCAATCCATACTCACTCACATTGATATCTATTGATGGGCCTCTCCATAGCCCGTTGATACGCCTAGTTGATGTGAGACTATCTTCCCCTCTTTTTTGTCTTCTCCACAACCACCCTTCTATTCCACATAGTGCTATGTCCATGGCTCACGCTCCTGTATTGCGTGAAGATTGAAAAAGTTTTGAAAAAGTTAGAGTATGAAACAATTGCTTGGCTTGCCATCGGGGTTTTGCATGATTTAAATACTTTCTGTGGTGAAGATAGAGCATAGCCAGACTATATGATTTTGTAGGGATAACTTTCTTTGCCCATGTTATTTTGAGAAGACATAATTACTTTATTAGTATGCTTGAAGTGTTATTATTGTTTATGTCAATATGAACTTTTGTCTTGAATCTTTCTAATCTGAATATTCATACCACAATTAAGAAATTTTGCATTGAAATTATGCCAAGTAGAACTCCGCATCAAAAATTCTCTTTTTATTATTTACCTACTCAAGGACAAGCAGGAATTAAGCTTGGGGATGCCTGATATGTCTCCAACGTATCTATATTTTTTGATTGCTCCATGCTATATTATCTACTATTTTGGACTATATTGGGCTTTATTTTCCACTTTTATATTATTTTTGGGACTAACCTGTTAACCGGAGGCCCAGCCCAGAATTGCTGTTTTTTGCCTATTTCAGTGTTTCGAAGAAACAGAATATAAAACGGAGTCCAAACAGAAAAATCCTTTTTGGAACGTGATTTTCTTCTCAGATAAGACCCAGGATACTTAGACCCTACTCCAAGAAGTACCGGAGGCGGTCACGAGGGTAGGGGAGCCCCCCCCCTACAGGGCGCGCCCCCTGCCTCGTGGGCCCCTCGGTGCTCCACCGACGTACTCCTTCCTTCTATATATACCCACGTACCCCCAAACGATCAGAACAGGAGCCAAACACCTAATTCCACCGCCGCAACTTTCTGTATCCACGAGATCCCATCTTGGGGCCTGTTCCGGAGCTCCGTCGGAGAGGGCCGTCATCACGGCGGGCTTCTACATCATCATAGCCCCTCCGATGAAGTGTGAGTAGTTTACCTCAGACCTTCGGGTCCATAGTTAGTAGCTAGATGGCTTCTTCTCTCTTTTTGGATCTCAATACAATGTTCTCCCCCTCTCTTGTGGAGATCTATTCGATGTAATCTTCTTCTTTTGCGGTGTGTTTGTTGAGAGCGATGAATTGTGGGTTTATGATCAAGTCTATCTATGAACAATATTTGAATCTTCTCTGAATTCTTTTATGTATGATTGGTTATCTTTGCAAGTCTCTTTGAATTACCCGTTCTGTTTGGCCAACTAGATTGGTAGTTCTTGCCATGGGAGAAGTGCTTAGCTTTGGGTTCGATCTTGCGGTGTTCTTTCCCAGTTACAGAAGGGGCAGCAAGACACGTATGGTATCGTTGCCATCGAGGGTAAAAAGATGGGGTTTATTTCATATTGCATGAATTTATCTCTCTACATCATGTCATCTTGCTTAAAGCGTTACTCTGTTTTGAACTTAATACTCTAGATGCATGCTGGATAGCGGTCGATGAGTGGAGTAATAGTAGTAGATGCAGAATCGTTTCGATCTACTTGTCACGGACGTGATGCCTATATACATGATCATGCCTAGATATTCTCATAACTATGCTCAATTCTGTCAATTGCTGAACAGTAATTTGTTCACCCACCGTAGAAAACTTATACTCTCGAGAGAAGCCACTAGTGAAACCTATGGCCCCCGGGTCTATTCTCATCATATCAATCTCCATCACTTTAATCTTGTTTTGCTATTTACTTTGCTTTTACTTTTTACTTTGCATCTTTATACCAAAAATACCAAAAATATTCTATCTATCAGATCTCACTCTCGTAAGTGACTGTGAAGGGCTTGACAACCCCTAATCGTGTTGGTTGCGGGTAGCTATCGCTTTGTGCAGGTACGAGGGACTTGAGCGTGGGCTCCTACTGGATTGATACCTTGGTTCTCAAAAACTGAGGGAAATACTTACGCTACTCTGCTGCATCATCCCTTCCTCTTCGGGGAAAACCAAGGCAAGCTCAAGACGTAGCATTGGTCAGTGAGGATCATGAACTCCGCGTGTTGCAAGTAAGGTCTCCATTGGTCCACCGCTACAAGGATTGCCAGGTACTCTTTCTCGTACGCAGACAGCCTTTGTTACCTCGGGCAGAGAGCTTTGCTCATAAACGCGATCGGGTGACCACGTTGCTGGAGGACTGCTCCCACTCCTTTGTCGCTGGCGTCCGTCTCAATAACGAATTGCTGAGAGAAATCTGGCAAGGCAAGGACGGGGGCTGTGATCAGCTGATTCTTTAAAGCCTGGAAGGCTTGTTTTGTGATGGAAGTCCATACAAAGGGCGTTCCTTTCTTGAGCAGGTTGAACAGGGGCCGTGTGAGCATCCCAAAGTGCCGGATAAAGCGTTTGTAGTAGCCTGCAAGGCCGAGGAAACCTTGGACTTCTTTGACATTGATCGGTGTTGGCCACTCCGCCACGGATTTAACCTTGCTTGGTTCTGTCGCCACCCCCTTGGAACTGATGATGTGCCCCAGATATGTTAGTTGTAGTTGACCGAACGCACACTTACTCAGCTTGACTTTCCATTGATCCCTGCGCAACAAGGCCAAGACCTGCCGAAGATGCTCCTTGTGTTCAGAGAGTGTGCGGTTGAAAATGAGGATGTCGTCGAAGAACATCAACACACATTTCCCGTTGACCAGTTTCAAAGTTGTGTAAACTGCTCCATTGAAGTGACCTCCCGCCGAGCCAAACGATAACACCTTGAATTCAAACTGCCCGAAGTGGGTCTGGAATGTTGTTTTGAACTCACCACCTTCAGCGATCTGTATATGATGATACCCTGCTCGTAGGTCTAACTTAGAGAACCACTGAGCTCCTTGTAGCTCGTCCAATAATTCCTCAATTATAGGGACCGAAAACTTCGCCATGCATGTGAGAGCATTGAGCAGCCTGTAATCGACACACATTCTCCATGTGACATCCTTTTTCTTGACCAAGATCACCGGGGATGAGAATGGACTGTTGCTGGCTTGGATCACCCCCGATTTCAAGAGTTCTGCAACTTGTCGCTCTATCTCATCTTTTTGCTCTGGCTTGTGTCTGTATGCTCTTATACTGAAAGGTTGAGCTCCTGGAAGCAGTTGTATCTTGTGATCACACGAGCGCTTGGGTGGCAATCCTTCTCGCTCCCCAAAGACATCGACGAAATCGTCCAGGATAGGTTGCAGACATTCAGGAATCTGCTGTCCCTCCGTTTGATCTTCAGATATGGGACACAGATGCACAATATTGCTGACAGCCTTGTTTTTACACAAGCTTTGGAGTTGCACTGCATTGCTGAGTAGGCAAGTCGATGATTCCGCGTCGTGCCCCTGCAGCTTGATTTTGTCCAACGGAGATTGGGATTCCAGTGACTTGGCACGCCAGTCCACCGTCATAGGACTATGGTTCTCCAGCCAGTCCATGCCGAGGATTGCATCATATGTGCCCAAGGCGAGCACCTTCAGATTTGTGCGGAAATCATGCCCCTGAGTGCACCATTCGCAGGCTGGCACCACCGCAAAACAGAGAAGTTCACCCCGTCCGCCACACGAACATGACAGGCACGCGGGAGAGGGCGCGCGCCAGACAGACTCGCAGCGAGTTCTTGATCGATGAATGAGTTGGTGCTGCCGGAGTCCACCAACATGTGCACCTCGCGGCCTTGAATCCAGGCGCGCAACTGGAACGCTTTGGCTGATACGCCCCCAGACACAGTCGAGAGAGAGAGATAGCCATGACTGTGTCTTCAGGCGGTGGTAGCTGCATGTCGATGGTGCTGTCGATGCTGAAGACGTCCAGAAGTTCTTCGACGACGTGCAGTTGGACCGAAGTGGGACAGACGTGATCGTGCCCCCACTTCTCGCCGCACTTGAAACACAGGCCGCGGGCGCGACGGTAATCCCGCAGCGCCTTGAGCTTGGTAGATTCAGCGCGCGCGGTGTCCGTGCCACGTCGATCAGTCGCCCCTGCTGTGGGTGCGGGGCGGCTCGGGGGTGGCGGTAGCGGCAGCGGGAGTGCTGCTTTGGCTGCTGCGTCAGGTGGTCTGGGCAGTGCCCCGAATGTGCCACCAAGCACCTCCTCCTGCAAGAGCGCCAATGAGCACGCCGTGTCCAGGTCGGGGGGTCTCTGGACCAGCACCACTGCTCGGATATCGGTCCTCAATCCCTCCACAAAATGAGTGAGAAAGTAGTAAGGATGGATAGAATCAGAATATGAACTCAAGTGATTAATGATCATCTCAAATTTTTCAATATAATCAGCTACTAAAGTGGTCTGTCACAAAGAATAGAACTGGCGAATCAACATTTGGTGGCGATCCCGACCAAAACGGGTGCACAAAAGGGAGGTAAATGCTTCCCAATCAAACTCCGACAAACGCTTCTAAATCGTCTGCAACCAAACTGATGCAGTACCAGAAAAATTGAGCGCCGCCATCGGAACCCAAAAAGATGGATGGATGCCGAACATGGAAAAATATTGTTCGCGCAGGGTTTTCCAGAGGTTCGGATTCTCGCCTGCAAATTGAGGAAACGAAATAGACGGGTGCGCTTGGCCCAATCCAGCGAGCATCTGGCTCGCATGAGCAAAGGGAGAGACCATAGATGGAGACAAGAGGGAATCAGACTGACCGCTTGCCGGGAGCGGCGGCGGCGTCTAGAACGACACCGCCGTCGGCCCCCGTGTGATGTTGAAAACGTCGTGGCCATCGGGCCCTTGTTGATGGGTCGCTGGCCAGGCACGAGTCCGATGGGGACGTCGTGCGTCGCGAGCGGATCCTGCGTCGAGGGTGGTTCCTCGCCCTCCTTGGGCGTCGTGGGCTGAGCGAGTTGCAGTGCCACCACCGCATCGCTCAAATCCGCCACCCGACGCTCCAGATCGGGACGCCACTTGAGTACCTTGTCAATCTTGGCGGATGTCACCTGCTGGGCCTTGGTCTGCGCGTCTATAGAGGCTTCGATTTTGGCCTCCAGCTTGGTGAGGAACCAGAGACACTCGGATCCATGGCTTCGAGATGCGCCCGGGCTTGATGCAGGCTCCTAGTCTCGACGAGACGCGCCAGAACGACGCGAAGAGGGTGGAGTTTGGTCTCTGATACCATATGATAGGATCTCTCTTACAATACTTGGATTAACCACACTAGCTCTCAGGTACAGGCTTGATTCAGGTACAAGAATGGAGAGGTGGAACTAGGGTTTAAGGGAAAGGGGAAAGGGGTAGCCGCCGCCGTCTTCGTGATCCTCTGGATGCCTGCCTTCTGTGGGGCTGCGGTCAAGTAGTTGTCGCGTGGGCCTGGGCCGCCGCCACCCACTCTGGGCCCAGCACTCGCTTGTTGGCCACGCGTGCACACTTGGGCCGTGCACCGTGGGCTGGGTCAGCTTCAGGGACGCTGACACCTCTATACCTACATATGGATTGTATAGCTTCTGAAAGTGGTCGGTGTAGACAAGTAGTATTTCATTCGTTCATGCATGCTCTTCGTTTATATCTATACCGTAGTTATGTTGGTGGATTTGTACAGTGGATTGTATATTTATATATACCGGAATTGTATATTGCATCCCTTTTTTTTGCATCAAGTATATTGAATTCGTTGTACTAATAGACGCTCCATGGGGTATTATAATGTACTGCCATTCATGACATGCATATTTACGACCTTCAGCTCACGAAACTATGGATTCTTGTTTGTACTTGGTGTACTTTCGTCTTCAAATCATCTAAACTGATGACCAAATTAACAAACTAGAGTACCCAGAAAAAAAAATAGAGTACTGCGAAGAGTAGGACGTACTACCAGCTAACCAGCTCAACAACTCATCGGCGAGTTCAGGAAACGTTGGTCTCCTCCAGATATTCAGGGTCGGGCTCGGGCCCCGCGCATAGAAGGATCGAACAAGGATTCTTTCCTGCTCCTGGGAATTTCGGTCCTGGAAATTTTGGTGAAAATGGTAGTTACAGATGAGATGACGTCGACGACATCTATCTGTGGCCACGAAGGTTGATTAGCAATTGCTAGTTGCTACAACGTTTGAACATTCTAGGATAGCTCCTCGACATCAAGCGGTCGGTCCATCATCTCCGCGGGTTGCCACTCTGGTACCCGTCCACCTCTGGAAATATATGTCCTGCAACTATATTTGAATTATATGAAAATATTAATATTTGGAATACCATATCATGGAATTATAGATGTATTCGTACTTCAAATTATTTTGCATGTTTAGCATGAAATAGTTACTTGCTAAAATGTGCTCCCTCTTTCGGACGATCGGAGGGCCGAACTGCAGTTTGGTTGCCATCTGGACCTGCAGACGTTCCTCTACTATGTAGGAACGAATATTTCAACAGTTGAGCAATGAAATCCTTTTAACCCCGCAAAAAAATAAAATGTGCTCCCTCCATTCCATAAAATAAGGGCATTTTTTACACTACACTAGTGTGAGAAATGCTCTTATAATATGGGACGGAGAGAGTAGGACCCTGATATCTCCCGACCATTTGGTCTGGGCAGGTGCCAAACCGAACGAGACATTCGGTACAATACCTCACCACCGATGAACGATTTCGTTTGGGAGGAGAAGCCCCCCAATGTGAACGCCTGCCCAGCCCCTAACAGCTCAAAAAGTGAATCAAAAAGCCTAGTAACAAAAAATTAGAAAAAAAGCCAAAATTTTATTTTGTTTTTGCTGTGACAAAAGGCCAGTTTTTTGCTTTATTGAGTAGAAAATATGCCATCAACTTTCAAATGCAGAAAATTGCCATGGGTGAACAATATATTTTAACAATAACCCAAAACAAGTCATGGCAATTTCCATCATACAAACAAAATAATTTGCAATGGCAGATTCATAGGAAAAAATGCCATGGTATATTTTTAATTAATACATCTAATTTATGCAAAAATTGCCATGTGTGAAAAGGCATGAAAAGTTAAAAAAAGAACAAGAAAAGCGCCATAACAAAAATCATATTAAAATTTGCATATATTTGTTATGGCAAAAAAGTAAAATCTACCATGTTAATAAAGGACAAATAAATAGTAAAACTTAGCATGGCAATAAAAGCTAAATATTGCCATGGGATGTAGGTAAATTTGACATGTTAATAAAGGTAAATTAGCCATGAGTAAAACTTGCCTCGGCAATAAAAGTTAAATATTGCTATGCGGATTTAGGTAAAATTGTCATGTTAATGTGACGCCCCCGATTTGACCATACACTAGTCATACACGCAAACGTGTACGATCAAGATCAGGGACTCACGGGAAGATATCACAACACAACTCTACAAATAAAATAAGTCATACAAGCATCATATTACAAGCCAGGGGCCTCGAGGGCTCGAATACAAGAACTCGATCATAGACGAGTCAGCGAAAGCAACAATATCTGAGTACAGACATAAGTTAAACAAGTATGCCTTAAGAAGGCTAGCACAAACTGGGATACAGATCGAAAGAGGCGCAGGCCTCCTGCCTGGGATCCTCCTAACTACTCCTGGTCGTCATCAGCGGGCAGCATGTAGCAGTAGGCACCTCCGGTGTAGTAGGAGTCGTCGTCGACGGTGGCGTCTGGCTCCTGGGCTCCAACATCTGGTTGCGACAACCAGGTAGAAGGGATAGAGGGAAAAGAAGGAGAAAGCAACCGTGAGTACTCATCCAAAGTACTCGCAAGCAAGAGCTACACTACATATGCATGGGTAAATGTGTAAAGGGCCATATCGGTGGACTGAACTGCAGAAAGCCAGAATAAGGGGGGATAGCTAGTCCTTTCGAAGACTACGCTTCTGGCAGCCTCCGTCTTGCAGCATGTAGAAGAGAGTAGACTGAAGTCCTCCAAGTAGCATCGCATAGCATAACCCTAACCGATGATCCTCTCCTCGTCGCCCTGTGAGAGAGCGATCACCGGTTGTCTCTGGCACTTGGAAGGGTGTGTTTTATTAAGTATCCGGTTCTAGTTGTCATAAGGTCAAGGTACAACTCCGGGTCGTTCTTTTACCGAGGGACACGGCTATTCGAATAGATAAACTTCCCTGCAGGGGTGCACCACATACCCCAACACGCTCGATCCCATTTGGCCGGACACACTTTTCTGGGTCATGCCCGGCCTCGGAAGATCAACACGTCGCAGCCCTACCTAGGCACAACAGAGAGGTCAGCACGCCGGTCTAAATCCTATGGCGCAGGGGTCTGGGCCCATCGCCCTTTACACACCTGCATGTTGCGTACGCGGCCGGAAGCAGACCTAGCCTAGTGGCTTTCCAGTCCAATCCGGCGCGCGCCACTCAGTCGCTGACGTCATGAAGGCTTCGGCTGATACCACGACGCCGGGATACCCATAACTACTCACGCGTAGATGGTTAGTGCGTATAGACCAAATGGCCAGACTCGGATCAAATACCCAGATCTCGTTAAGCGTGTTAAGTATTCGCGAACGCCGACCAGGGCCAGACCCACCTCTCTCCTAGGTGGTCTCAACCTGCCCTGTCGCTCCGCCACAAAGTAACAGTCGGGGGCCGTCGGGAACTCAGGCCCACCACTACCTGGATGGAGCCACCTGCCCCTTCAGCCCCCATCTCCAAACAGTATCACCAGTAATGTAATAGTGTAATGTATATAGTATATGCCCGTGATCACCTCCCAAGGGATCACGGCCCAGTAGCATAGCATGGCAGACGGACAAGAGTGAAGGGCCACTGATGGAACACTAGCATCCTATACTAAGCAGTAGGATAGCAGGTAATGGTAACAACAGTAGTAGCAAGGACAGGCTATGCAGCAGTATAGGATTAACTGAAAGCAGTAACATGCTACACTACTCTAATGCAAGCAGTAAAGAAGAATAGGCGATATCTGGTGATCAAGGGGGGGCTTGCCTGGTTGCTCTGGCAAGAGAGAGGGTTCGTCAACACCGTAGTCATACTGGGTAGTAGCGGCGTCAGTCTCGGTATCTAGCGGAAGAAGAGGGGGGAAGAAACAATGAATACAATGCAAACAGATGCATAACGATGCATGACAAGACAGGTAACGGTGTTAGGGGTGCCCTAACGCGGTATGAGGTGATACCGGTGAAGGGGGGAAACATCCGGGAAAGTATCCCCGGTGTTTCGCGTTTTCGGGCAGAGTAGCCGGAGGGGGAAAGTTGCGAGTTTGCTATGCTAGGGATGCGTGACGGACGAACGGGCTGCGTATCCGGATTCGTCTCGTCGTTCTGAGCAACTTTCATGTAGAAAGTATTTTCATTCGAGCTACGGTTTATTTTATATTAGTTTTAAAAGATTTAAATCATTTTTAGGATTAAGAGAATTAATTAAATCAAAAGGCATTTATGATGTCATCATGACATCAGCGCGATGCAAGCGGTCAAAGTTGACCGTTGACCAGTCAACTAAAGGGTGGGTCCCGCATGTCATAGTCCAAGACTGACTAAACATGTTTAATTAGTTTAGCTGGTGATTAGGTTAATCTAAACAGGATTAATTAAGTTAATTAGTTACTTAATTAATTAATTAATTAAAATTTATTTATTATTATTATTTTAAATTCTTTTTTTAACAAAAACGTTCAGGGGTGGGGGCCTTTGTCATGGGCCCCTGGGGACCTAGCGGGTCGGGCTCTAGCGAAAAGGGGCGGGCGCAGGCGCACCTGAATGGGCGCTCGCCCGTAGAGGGTGCAGCGGAACGAGGCCGCAGGGGAGGCGCGAGCGCTCGCGCGCGGCCCTGGCCAACGGAGGTAGGCAGCGGTAGCAGCGGGCGACACGGGAGCAGCGAACGAGGTCGACGGGTGGGGAACGTCGACAAGGGGGAGACGGGGCGCGAGCGGGCGGCTGGGCGCGGTAGTGGCGGACGAGGCCAGCACACACACAGGCAGGGGCGTGCGCGAACGGACGGAGCTCGGGAGCGGCGGCTATGGCAAGGGATTTGAACGGAATGGCGGGGAACGGACGAGGCTCACAGGGAGGAGGTCGACGGAGAGCTCGACACGGTCGGGGAGGCATCGGGGCGACGGTGATGACCGGCGGGGCCGCGGCGTCAGGCGGGCGCCTTGCGAGGGAGAGGAGGGGGCGCAGAGGAGTCCCTGAGGGGCGCCGCCGAGCCCGGCTGGCGGTGGCCTTAGCGGCGCGGCGACTTGCGTTAGGCGTGGCCGTGCGGGAGGAGGGGATCGAGCTGGGGCGCCCCTCCCCAAGGAACGAGGCGTGCGTGTGTTGCGTGTGGTGGCGGCGGTGTGGGAGACGAGGGGAAGGTGGGGAACGAGGGGAAAGGTGGGGCGACGGGCTCTAGGGTTCGGGGGTAAGAGGGATACGGAGTGGGAGGGGCCGGCTGGGCCGGCTGACTGCATGGCCAGCTGGGCCGATGCCCAGCGGGGGGGGGGGGTTAATTTCTTTTGTCTTTTTTTTTGTTTTGTTCTTTTTCTTTTACTGTTTCCTTTTATTCTAGTTTTATAAAACATAAAAGTTGTACCTTAAATAGTAACACTAGTTATACCTCTGCCACAAAAAGGTTTAACCCCCCAAATAATATATTTTAGTATTTTATAAAATACCAAGGCATTTATTTATTTGTTTTACCTACTGTTTTAATTATTTATATGCATTTAGACCTTTTATAAAACTGTGGTTTTTCCACCAACATTACTTATGAATTATTTGTCACATTTAGAACATTTTAGTTTTGACTTTCGAAAACCTTAACTGTTTGACTTTAACTTAGATTTAATTTGAATCAGTTTTTAAACTAATGTGAGTTTATCGACAATAACAGAGGTGACGTGGCATCATTAGCAGAGGGTTACTGTAGTCTAATTATCCAGGCGTCACAGTTAATAAGGGTCAATTTGCCATCGGCAAATGAAAAGTAAAACTTGCCATGGAAACAAAAGTTAAATATTGCCGTGGTTCATTAACATATGCTGCAATGTATTGTAATATCTTATCAAAATCACTATAATGTCGCAACATATTGCAATTTATTATATATATATTATGCAAAAACACAACCATTGCAGCTCAATGTTGCCGTGGCTGCAATTTTTTTTACTTGCATGCCTAAGTAGTCAGTGGCGGTCATTCAAATATGCCCGCCACTGCTTAAACACTCAACAGTGGCGGGCGCCAAAGCCGTGCCCGCCACTAAAGAGTTTGTACTAGTGGCGGGCGCATGCCCGTCACTATGCCATTTTAGCAATGGTGGACGCCCGTGGGAGCCTTGCCACTGCCGGGCTTTTTGCGCTGGTCATTGCTAGTCATTCCTATAGTAGTGTATTAACATTTAGATTTAATAATGGACGCATGGACACATGGAGTAGTATATATACTGTATAGGTTAACGCGCAGTATGTTGAAAATGCTATATTTGTGAACTACTACTATAGTGAAGGGAAGGTAGGCAACAACCAACCCAGTCAAATTTGTGTTGGACACCACGCAGTGTGATAAAAGGACAACACATGTGTATAGCCAGGTGGTACATTAGAAGTCCCTCAAAAACAAAAAAGAAAGATGGTAGTCCCTTCGGTCTTTTTTAGTTCGCATATAAAGTCTGTCCGAAGTCAAAGTACCTCTACTTTGATCAAAATTTTAGAAAAAAGTATTAATATTCGCAATGCCAAATCAACATTGTTAGATTCATTATGAAATGTAGTTTCATAGTATACATATTTGATATTGTAGATGTTGATACTTTTTAATATAAATTCGGTCAAACTTTGTAAAGTTTGACTTGACACAAACCTAATATGTAGAGTAAAAAGGACCGGAGGGAGTACACAGAAGTAGAAGTACACGTTCCCAGAAATACACAATCATCTTCCCATATAAGGTACCGACCACCCGTTCAATACTAGTACTTCGTTTTTCCACGGTCGGGACAGTTTCATTAAGTTATGCATGGCTGTACATGTTGGTCCTGCTCCCCCTCTTCTTCTTCTCCAGACATAATACTTGGAGAACCTAATTAATGTAGTACTCCACATGCAAACGACTCGGAGAACAAACTATACTGATCTCTCTCCGGAATTCATGTAGAAATCGAGCCTCTCAGTTAATTGGGAGTTGGACGCCCGCGCATGTCGGTGCGTTTCGATTTGCACGGAAATGCGACGGAAACTACACATGATGATACCCGATGATACCTGGGAGTTCAGTTTAATGTCCAGACCTTCGTGAAGTCCATTACGTTCATGACGTTTTCCATGGCAGAGCATCCATCTGTCGACCAGCTGATCAGAAAACATTGATCATGTTCGACGAGTTGATGGGAAAAGTTCCGCGGGTTGGGATAATAAATTGTTGTATCGCTATGTTTTGTCATTTTCTGATGACTTTTGTTCAAGGGCGCACATTACAGGCAATGACGCCATTTGAATCGAAGTTCATTATTTCAAAAAATACTACGTCCACATCGTATCTCAACTGCAACCGTACCAGCCGGACGCATCTTGTTGATACGCGGGAGATCCAAGGAAAACGCGCTGGGTCAAGGCGGGCCTAATGACAATGGCTCTGTACAGCAATACATGTACACCATGTATAATACATCATGGATTCAACCAGATGAAATTTCCATGATTTTGCCTTTTGTGCGTGCGTACTCCCTGTATATATACCCATCCATGGGTAGCCTACAACTACCGAAGCATTTAGCAACAAACTCTTCCAAAGCAAGCTAGCTGAAGAGAAGACAGGGAGACACCAAGGTTTCCAGGACTGAGCATGGCGGCGAAGGGTGAGCCAGCCTCTCCAGATATCCAATTCGTCCATTGCATGCACATGCACGATCGGAGTAAGCAATTTGTCAACTCTGATGTTCTAATATATTCTCCATACATACATATATATGCAGGACAAAGTAGATCTGTGCCTCCAATGCAAGGGTCTTCCGGCCAGCAGAGAGCCGCGTACACGGAGGGCCAGAAGCCGCCGCCGCCGCCTACTGCAGGTCAGTGAGTGTCACTCATCCGATCAACACCCGAGCACACGTACGTGCATGCATGCATGGATAGCTCTGCCTTTATCAGATCCGCACCTTTCTGGTACTACCTTTCTATGGTCTCTGATGCTTTCTTGCACTTTCTTGACGCCTTTTGCATGCATTCGTGCGCTCCGTAAAGCAGGTAGTAAAGGGTTGTCGACGAAGACCGCTGTGTCGAGCAACGGCAGCAACTCTCACCCACCAAGACAGCCGTACAAACTCGATGATGCAAGTGCTGGTGGTGGTAAACCGACAGGTGAGTCAACCAGCCTAGCTAGCTAGGTATCAACTTGTATAATCCTTGCTGCATGTTTACTGGTGTTTCCGATCGATCCTAAGAATTCCGTTATTGACTTTTCAGCCAAGGGCTTATCAAGGTGGTGAATGGTGTGCGTGCGGAAGAAGAATCATGTGAATAAATATCAGTTCGTCCTAGTTATCTGTCAAATCTACGATTCTGTGGTCGAAGAAACCTCTCTACATCTGGATTGTATAGCTTGTGAAAGTGGTCGTGTAGACAAGTAGCATTTCATTCGTTCAGGCATGCTCTTCATTGATATCTGTATCTCAGTTATTATGTTGGTGAATTTGTACGGTATATCATACATATATATTTATATATACTGGTATTGTATATCGAATTCGTTCTAATAGATACTATTTGATACGTAATATCAGTTATTATGTTGGAGTATTTATTACAGCTATTCAGCACATGCATGTTTGCAACCTTAAGCACTGACGAACCTATTTTTGGATATTTTTCTTTGTAGTTGCCGTACTTCAGTCTTCAAAATCATATAAATTGGTGTCAAAATTAACAAACTACCGCGAAGAAGCACGTACGACTACACCAGCTCTACGCGTCATCGGCTAGAGGTTCACGAAAATTAAGGAAAGGACGACACATCATATGACGTTGCGTTGATCCTCCAGATATTTAGGGTTGGCCCACCCACAAGTAGAGACAGAAAGGATACTTCCTCAAAATTTCGACAGATGACGAGATTTATCTGTGGCCAGGCCACGAAGGTTGATTAGCAATCGCGACAACGTACGTTGAATATTCCACGCTAACTCCCCGACATCGAGCGGTCTGTGGATCTCCTGCGCGGCACCCGCGTCCACCTGGAGGCCCGCGTCGCCCAATGTCTTGTCCCTCTCCCCTACCTTCTTCCTCCCAGCGCTGTGCCAATGTCTTCCCGTAGTGTGAGGATGAGCCGGTCTCGCTCCGAGACGTCCTCTCCCTCGGTATAGAACCCTCCCTCGTCCGCCCGCCGTTAGCGCGCGGGCGCTGGCGAGGGATGGTAGAGGGCTAGTGTGTGTGTCTCTCCTCTCTCGCCGGAGTCAGAGCTCGGAGGGAGCGTCGTCTCCAGCCGCTCCTCGCGTCCCTGATGCTGCACAACCGTCTGCCCGAATCCTGCGCAGTGCCTGCGGTGCGTTGGCGAGGGCCAGCTCTCGGCGGCGTGCATAACGCCCGTGCAGCTTGACATCGACGTCGGCCCCGTAGTGTGAGGATGCGCCGGTCAACTTGTCGCGGAGGGCGCCCACGCTCCTCTGCCCGCGCCCCCCGCCGCCGGGCGCCATGCGGTTGCAGCGATCTTGAAGTCGTCACGTTCGTGAGGGGTCGGCGAAGAGCTCGATTCGTGGACCTTCATTCAGCCAGGGGTCCATTCGAGGCGACGGCGGCTACTGCCGCTGTTCTGCCTGATCCTTCGATTGGTAGCCGCTTCCTCGAGCCCTCTGACAAGCTACTGCAAATGGAGAACGAGCTTATGCGCGGAGCGGTCGTGGTCACCATCACCGGCACCGGACCTGAGGTCTATCTGGGTGAGGTGGCTGCAGCAATCCAAGCCGAGTTTGCAAGCATCCGTCCATCCGCCGATCGCCCGATCCGTGCCTTCTCGCCGGAAGACTTTCTCGTCCTCTTCAAAGAGCAAGGTACTCGGGAGTCGGGAACGTCTGGTCGCCCCGAGCAGCATGTTATTGCCGAGGTTCTCTGTCTTGCTACGACCGTGGCTTGTCACTCGAGCTCGTCGCCATCCCTGGCCATGGCCCATGCGTTGTGCCGCCGGCTGCCGATCTGGTGCTTGGGAGTTCTGGCCTTATCAGGGATATCCGGATGTGGCAGCTAACCCAGTCTGTTTGGTTTGTGACTAACTTTGCCAAAGATTGCCACACCTAAGATTAGGCAAGTTTGACCAATTTAGATGAGTGTTTGGTTCAAGCCACACCTTAGACAAGCCACACTTGGGTCCCACATGCCATACACACAAAAAGTGTGGCAAGATTCCCTTAGGCTTGCCAACTTGTGGCTCTCATTTTGATGAACTAACCTTAGGCAAGTTTGGTAAAAATGTGTGTCAAAGTGTAGCAATACTAGTCCTAAAACCAAACAACCCATATTGCTCGCGATCGGCGGATGGACGGATCCCGCCTCCCGGAGTGTGGCAGTTCCCGCCTCCCACGCCGCCGCCGCCTACAATCCCGCCTCCGACCTCGCCGTCCGGCCTCATGGCGGTGGAATTCGGCAGGATGGGGTACCCGCCGCCCCCGGGTGCCCCATACCATACAGCGCCGCCACCTCCACCGTCGCCGCTCCGTCCGCCCGTGCCTCCCACGGCCCCAACTCCTTTCGACGCCGGCATCAAGAGGCGAAAATATATAATAGAACACCTGCACCCAGACCCTCCCTATCTAGCCATTCATTCTACGCATCACGATTCGTGCAAACACATTTCTCTTTTTTGTTTCTCTCGAATAAAACATGTTTTGAAGTTCAAACCTTTGCAGCGTGGCAATGCTTTCTATCTAGAATCTAGTATAAATCTTTCAGTTTTGGTCAAAAATAAATATACAAAAAATGTTTTTTTAGATTAAAAAATCATTTTTGTATATTTATTTTTGACCAAAAAATCTGAAAGATTTATTCTAGATTCTAGATAGAAAGCTTTGCCACGCTGCAAAGGTTTGAACTTCAAAACATGTTTTGTGCGAGAGAAACAAAAAAGAGAAAATTTCATATAAAAAGTTAGTTGTGTTGCACAGATCTTAAAGCAATATTGGACAACCAGAATAGCAGGGCCCGGGTGCAGATGTTCTAAAAATCCATGTCCCATCAAAAGGAAGAGGCAAGGGAACCACCTCGTCCAAGACTGCGTAGCCGCTGCCGCACCACTGACCTTCGGCCCCGCTCCGATTCCACCCGCCAAGGCTGCAGGCGGGAGGAAGCAGATCCCCTCCACCGGCCCGGCCATTGCGCGGGCAAAACCAAGGAAGAAGGCGATCGCGACAAGGGGTCGGGCTCCTCCTCCTCCTTCGGCTGACCACGACATCCACATTCACGGTGAAGCCGCCGGCGACACCTACAATGTGTTCGATGAAACGATATGGAGGTATAATTTTTTTCCTCTTTTCCTTGGTTTGCTCCCGTGATCTATGCTTCGGCCATTCGGACCACTTGCTTGATCTACAGCAGTTCGGAACACTTGCTTGATCTATACTTCGGTGGTGGTGGCTTCGGCATGGGTAGTGGTGATGGTGGTGGTCGCTTCGGCATGGATAGTGGTGCTTCGGTAAGCCATGTGAATGAGGGTGGTGGTGGTGGTAGCGGCGGCGGCAGTGGCGGCTTCGGCATGGGTGATGGTGCTTCGGCAAGCCATGTGAATGGTGGTGGTGGCGGTGCTTGATGATGATGTATTAGTGATGATGAACTTTTGTCCCATGGTTTTATTTGCGGTACCGCGAGCCCTGTGGTGCGGAACAGATCCCGTAAACGCGTTCCGCAAAACATTTGCGGGATAGGTTTCTGGGATATGTTCGGCTAGAGCGCTCGCGGTATCGTAAAAAAGTTTTGCGAGCCGACCTTTTGTGGGATCTGCTAGTGATGCTCTTACTTACCAGTAACGCATCCGCCATTTACATGTGCATCAAGATCCGTGTGGTATCACTATTTTATTCTCATTATTCTGCTATACAAAAATTATACCGGACCAAATACATGTAGTGGATCCCACTTAAGCATCCATAATACTACTTTTGTCGGTCTACTTTTTGTGAGACAAGGACACACATGCACATGTCTCTTCTTTCTCTCGCAAATAAATCTATGGACTTTATTTCATCTTTGCCAAATAAAAACATTCATATCTTTTAAATCACAAGTTAGTTTTTTAAATAATTTATATATTTGATGGCGGCAAGGCCTTTAGAACTAAACCAATCTTGGATACATTTCGAACAAATTTCAGTGTTTCACATTTTGTGTGTGGAAAAAAACCCATTTCACTTGAAATAGATGTTTTTTGTGAAACATAGGTTCTGAATCGTGAAATAGTAACCAAAAAATAAAATTATAATGTATCAATGTGCAACTGATTATTTGAAAATGTGAAACAATTTATTTCAAATGAGTGAAATAGGTTATTTGAGAAACGATCAATTGCTTTAGTTTTTGTTGTGAAACAAGCCATTGAAAAGTGAAACGTAGGTTCTAACCTGTGAAATAATAACCAAAGAAAGTAAAATCATAATGTATCAGTGTGAAACTGATTATTTAAAATGTGAAATGATTTATTTCAAAAGAGTGAAATAGGTTATTTGAGAAATATGCAATTGAAATAGATGTTAGTTTTGTGAAACAAGCTAGTGAAAGTGAAATGTATGGTTGGTGAAATGGTTACTACAGAAAGTGAAACTGTACCGTGAAACAAATTGTTTCAAAATGTGAAATATATGTTCAAATTTAAACTTGGCTGAAAAATATCATAGATTGGTCTCATTTTAAAGGTTTTAGCATAAGAAGTTCAAATATATAAAAAAATAAAAACAAATATATGATTTAAAAGATATGGATGTTTTAAATTACTCAAGGGAGAGAGAGAGAGAGAGAGATGCGTACTTCGCGGCGCTGCTGCCACAAACCACGTGACCTATTCATGAATGATTTGTGCTTCATGTACTAAACAGGTGTTGGTCTAGTGCGCCATGTGGCATGTACGCGGAGCACTGCTAGGTACCTTGGCACAATGACGAGGGAGGGTTTTGCCATCGCGAACTTGAGTAATGATCCAATTCATTGTGAGTCTCATGAACATTCTTACATATAGATAGATGAGAGGCGTTTTAGCCTGGCTTTAAATTAACACACACAAAGATGACATCACATTATATTAAAAGTTCAACAAACTACACATTTAAAATATATTGTCAAATGGCAACACTTTTTTCAAAGTCGAATGCTTCAAATAAGTTTATCTCAACTAAAAACATGTGTGAGCTTACAACCTCAAGTACTTGAGTAAAAGCACAAATATAAATACATAATGAGCTATTCTTTATGGAAAAAGTTTATACATGTGCATAAGAAACACGTACATGCATATGAATTCTTAATCAACAAAATACACAATACTAGTTTTGACTGATTATTCGGTTGATGAGAGCATCGATTCGCCCGCCGATTCAGCTAGAACATGAAGATAACGTGGAACTGGCGGCATATTAACCTCCACAATACCTTCCAATATTTGTACAATTACTCCCATGGTCGGCCTAGAGCGCTCATCTTGTTGGACGCACCAACAAGCAACCATCCAAGCCCTGTCGAGCTCCTCCAAGTTGACATCTCTTCTCAAGTCATCATCCAACAATTCATGCACATCTCCTTCTTGAATCTTCGTTGCAACTAGTATCGGAAAGAACTTGTCTGCGCATCGCTTCCCATGCTCCACATTTCTTTTCAGCGAGATGATCTCAAAGAGCATCATTCCGTAGCTGAACACGTCAGCTTTCGCAGTGATGGCGGTACCACTTATCCATTCGGGTGCCAAATACCCGATGGTTCCTCGCATTGTCGTGATGACCCTGCTAAAGTCTCGACCTAGCAGCTTCGCCAGTCCAAAATCCGCCACTTTTGGGGAAAATGTTGCATCCAATAATATGTTTTCTGGCTTGATATCACAATGGATGATGCAATTCCTGCAATTGTCATGCAAGTAAGTTAAACCTTTGGCAATGCCGATGGCTATTTGGTATCTTGTGTTCCAAGGCAGAACATCACCAAGAGCAGCCCTAAACAGGTGTTGGTCTAGTGCGCCATGTGGCATGTACTCGTAAATGAGCATCCGATGCTCTCCTTCTGAGCAAAACCCAAGCAATTGGATCAAATTTACATGGTGAATAGTTCCAAGCGTGCTCATCTCTGCCCGAAACTGCTTCTCGCCTTGACGAACACCTTCAAGCTTCTTAATCGCCACAGTTGTGCCATCTTGAAGGACTCCTTTGAACACAGAGCCGAAAGATCCAGCACCTAGCTTTTCTGAAAAGTTCTTAGTTACCAATTGCAGATCTTTGTACCTAAAGGTGGTCATGTTAATGTCAATGTGAGGTAAACCCTTGACGTTTCTTCTTTTATGAAGAAGACACAAAATAACCACAAGGCATACACCCAGTGCGAGTATTGAGCCTCCAACAATAACCCATAATGGTCGCCCTCTCGAAGATTTGGTGTGTGGTATCTCAGAAGCAGGAAGTCGAATGAATATACTATTAGCTGTGTTATCAAGATTTTCTTTTAGGTTCATCAGATCGGTGTACCACAAAGAGCAGGTCTCGTTGTAAGAGTAGGCCATGCAAGAACAGTTGTTAAGGCAGGCTACCTCACACTCAATTGCGCTTGCGGCTCTCACAGTCTGTGACCCATCAGGCAATCTCACGTTATTGGCCACATAGAATCTATCCTCTTCATATCTATGCACTAATGGCACCGAACCTCCACCATTTAAGCTGCATGGCAATGCAACATTCCTGGTGCAACCTCCCGTGTAATTGCCCGAGCTCCATTCAATTGGGCTCTGTGCGCTGAAGCCCCTAAGGCAGCTACACATTGGGATGATGTTTTCGGCGCACCAACTGAAAGCCCCGCACATGGAGTAGACAGAGCACTTCTCACTGGGCTCCGCAAAGTATAACATCCAGTCTTGCTTGTCCTCTAACCATACCATCCCCTTCTGTTGGCCAGATGGGTCAATCACAGTGCGGAGGAAGAGGTTATCATCCTTGACCGTGAGCAAGAAGTACTCCTCCTTGTCATTTTCAACATACTCATATGAGTATATAGAGTTTGGCATCATCATCACCGTCATCGATGGGATGCTGCTAAATGCGCCTGCTTGTGGATTGAACTTCCCAGGGGTGTAATAAGGTCGGGAGTTGTTCCATATGAGCAAGTATTGTGCTGCTACGCTCGGATCCATCGCGACCGAGAAGAGGCCTGGAGATGGGTCCATATAGTTTCTCCATGAGACCTGGCGGTCACTCTCGCCTGTGAGCTTGTTTCGCCCAAACTTCATGCCAGGAAGTTGGGTGTCGGTGGGGTGATTGAAGCTTTGCCATATTATATTGGAGGTGTTGGATGCATGTGTAAGAACTAGATTACCAGTGTTGAGGAGCACAACAACAATGGTTGTGTTGGAGGCTCCAGTGGTGGTTGGGGTGTTGCTAGACCAAAATATAGACCTAGACTTGTTGAGAAGAACCAGGTTGCCATCAGTCCATACAGTTAACTCTGATGATGCCGGGTCTGAGATGGGTGTTTCCCTATTGGCTATCCACACTGGAGTAACTTTTTGCACCTTGTTATACCATATTGCAATATACCACTTGTCTTGGGGTCCACCACCTACAATATTGTTTTGCATGCATCATGGTAGAGAACACAAATTTTAATGAAAAGATACCGGAAATGATGAGATAGAAAGCTATCAAAATGGGCCATTTTCTTATTTAGAGTACATTTTAAGTAGAAAGCGTCAATTTTGGCTTCACAACTATTCTCCAGTTTACCTTGACCTTATAGACCGTTTGGTTTTTCTACAAGCAAATGTACGCAATAGACTTGGAGTTAATGACTAGATAGTGTGCAAGGATACTCTCTCTACCTCAAAATATAAGACCTAGTTTGTCTGCCTAAATCCATGATTTGTCCATAAATCTCTCATAGAATATCTAGTCAACGTCTAAAAAATCATAATTGAATGAAAAGGCTTTAAATACAAATCTAATTATGTTTAATTTGTACAAAATAAACTACATTTTTTGACCTAAATCTTGGTCAAAGAATGTATTTGGGCAGTCAAACTACATCTTTTGTTTTGAAATGATAAAGGTAGTACTACAAGGTAGTGTTGGGGCCATACACATGTATCCTAACCCCTATAAAATGAAGGGCAGCCACAACATAAACACAATGACATATTCCCAAAGGTACACATGATATTTGGCAGAATATGCTATTATGGGGGTTTCATGGGGGAACCAAAGTACCAATATGCACACATTGTCTTCTTTACGCACCAACTCATCCAAAAAATATCATTTGATTTAACGCAAATTTATGGTGGGAATGTGAGGTTAAAATGTAAATACCAAAGATTTACACAAACCTAATATGGCCCCTCATGGGCATATAGCACCTAGCTTCTCTACACAGTAGAGATAAAATTGTACCTGACGGATTTCAGTTGCTTGTATGTATATTTTTCTTGCTAACATGTTTTTGATCGATATATGGATTTTTTAGGAGACCGGACATTTGTGATATGAAAATTTCCATTTCCATTTGACATTCAAATAAAAAAGTGGACATGGAATCTTGTAGAAGCCATTTTAGTTCAGCATGGGGATTTGAGGAACTGAGTTCTTTGAAGCCAAACTGGGTTTAAATTACCTTATACTATGTAATTCTCCAAAAAATCACATACTTTGTTTTAGATGCGGTGAGAATATGTAGCATACATAGCACACATTCTATGAGTAACTACAATATATTTAAAGATATTTTTTAATCATTTCATGACTCTTAGGATCACATAAGTTGTATAAACAATGTAAAAGAAAGGTTGTTGCAATAACTTTTATTGCTAGATGATCAATCGATCTGCTGTAGTAGATGCATTATGTTTATCACCTTTTCTCTTAGTTAAAAAAAGAATGCCCACTCCCTGCAAATAGATAAATGAATAAATAATGCCTACGGTAATCCTTTTCCTGACAAAAGGATTATTGTGCTATCTTGATCATGTACTTACTGCAAAACAAGGGCAAAGCGGCAGCGCGCATATATAATTTGAAATACTACTTGTAGCATATAACTTCTTTAATTTCTTTCTAGACAAATCTTCCATATATGTTCATTGAGGGGCGATATTAGGTTTGCGAAAAACAGAACAATTGCTGTTATATTTGTTTCTCACAAACAAAATAAATAACAGAAGAGAAAAGGAAAAATAAAGACAATCCATTGGCATATGTTCTACTCCCGTTAGTTTGCAAAAAAGACTTATATTATGAGACGGAGGGAGTAATTAAGAAGATGCATGGGAGTGGGATACAGATGAAGTCAGTTACCTGGCTGGTAAAACCCCAAAGCGAACTTGCCACCCTGGGAGACCAACTTCTGTTTCCCAGAGAGCGGCCGCGTGGATGTGATCACATCAGTAGCTCCCGCGGGAGATCCTTGTAAGGAAATGAGCAGTATGAATAACTTGTACAGCACAACCGAACACGGGGTGGCACTGGTAGTGCCGGTGTGCGCCATGGATTTGGAAGCTATCTTCCAATGGACGCCAGAATTCTCTTATTGTGACTACCGCACTCAGAAGTGATCTGGCATGCAGTCGGTCAGAACTCATAAGTCAGAACACATGCAGTAGACTTTCGCCGTCCCGGACGCCCGAAGCTAACGTCAAGCGCGATGTTGATGGAAGTTTGACCACCGCACCAACAGATTAGCTCCTGTAGAGCGACGACTTAATTTGATGGTACTAGTAGTAGTAATTTAACCGGTCATGCTTCGATCGGCCTTAGCAGCCGCTAGGTTGGTGGCCGCTGGCCGATATTCCCGAATTAGTTCGGACGACTGACTTGGAATCTAGTCTAGAAATTTATTTGGCTCCTGCAGAGCGACGACTTAATTTGATGGGAGTAATTTAACCGGTCATGGCTCGATCGGGCTTAGCAGCCGCTAGGGTGGCCGCTGGCCCATATTTCCGAATTACACCATTCGTCCAATAATTTAAGAGTGTTATTGACATTAGTAAAGGGAGGTGGGTCATGGCTGCTTTGTTTTTTTAATGTTGTTTTGTTTGTTGTATGGGTTCCGTGATTAAGGCATCTTCAAAGCGGATCCTCAAATCGCTCGCATCCGTTTGAGACGTGCTGACCGGACGTGTTTTGCCATCCAACGTGGTATCCAGCCTCATCGGGTCTGCATAGCGTTCTGGGCGTCCGTTTCTCTGCAAACTAAAACCAAACAAAAAAGACTTAGCAGGAGTTTGAACATCTGTCTGGCCAATCACTACCGGACTCGCGGTCTATGCCTACGGCCACGGGCCGTCGGCATAGGCCCCTAGGCCGTCGGCATAGATCTATGCCTACGGTTGCCGTCGGCATAGGCCCGTCGGCGCAGATGTCGTCAGCGTAGTCTTGTCAGACCGTCGGCATAGTATAGCCGTCGGCATAGGGGCCTATGCCGACGGCCTGACGTCAGCCGTCGGCATAGTATAGCCGTCGGCAGTGTTTTTCGTCTAACGGCAACGGACGACGCCGTTAAAAGCGCTGACGAATCACGCAATGCCACGTCGCAGAGCTATGCCGACGGGAAAGCCATCGGCATACCTCTGCCACATGGCAACCCGGGGTACTCCTGGTGGCAGGGCTATGCCTACAGCAAAGCCGTGGGCATAGATGAATCTATGCCGACGGCTTTGCCGTAGGCATATCTCTGCCACGTGTCATCTCCTGGTTCCTCCTGGCAGCAGGGCTATGCCTATGGCAAAGCCGTCGGCATAGATTTTCAGCTATGCCTACGGCTTTGCTGTAGGCATAGATGTGCCACGTGGCAAGGCCTGGAAACTCCTGGGCGTATATATGCCGACGGCTTTGCCGTAGGCATAGTTTTTTCCCCTGTTTTCTCTTTTCCAATTCATTTGACTGCATTTCAAAACAGAACAATATGAAATTATGCAAAAATATGACAATTCATCATGTAAACATACTCAAGTTCATCTAAACATACTCAAGTTCACCATCATCATCTAAACATACTCAAGTTCATCACATCATCTAAAGATCATCACCGATGGAAGTTCATGAACATAAAAGTAGTGCAAGACATGAAACATCATAAAAGTAGGAATATGAAAGGCATGGCACGATGGCCACATGCACGGAATCATCAAGCAAGACCACCTCCGCCAAAACCACCATCACCTCCGCCAAAACCGCCATCGCGACCACCACCACTCTGCCAGATCGGAGTGACTGGGGTCGACGGAGCAGGAGTCGAGCCACCGGTCCCCTACATGTTTCAGAAAAGATTCTAACAGTAAATATGATATGATAGTGTTTCATGAACGAGAACTAGTTTGCCAGTAGTTAGGCAAATGTACTAACAGGACCATCACTGCCTAGTGCCACCCATTCATCGAACGTGGGCACGTGTGGGGGTTCTCCCGCAGGTGGTGGTGGGGGTCCCATTTGTGGTGGATCCGTGCGGTTACTCCAAGATGCCAACATAGCCTGAATGTTAGTTAAACAAGCAAACTAGAAGATCAGAAGGAATGAAAGTGCAAAATTTTAGCTTGGTTTTAAGAGGGCAAAACTAACCGTCATCATCTGACGGTTGTAATCATCGTTTGCCTTCACTCGTTTCAAGTACTCCCGCACCTCGAGATTCCTATGCTCGACAAACTCCTTATATGCCTACATAATTTAGGTTGTTTCTGTTGGGGAACGTAGTAATTTCGAAAATTTTCCTACGCACACGCAAGATCATGGTGATGCATAGCAACGAGAGGGGAGAGTGTTGTCTACGTACCAACGCAGACCGACTGCGGAAGCAATCACACAACGTAGAGGAAGTAGTCGTACGTCTTCTTCACGATCCGACCGATCCAAGCACCGTTACTCCGGCACCTCCGAGTTCTTAGCACACGTTCAGCTCGATGACGATCCTCGGGCTCCGATCCAGCAAAGCGTCGAGGAAGAGTTCCGTCAGCACGACGGCGTGGTGACGATCTTGATGTACTACCGACGCAGGGCTTCGCCTAAGCACTACAACGGTATGATCGAGGTGGAATTTGGTGGCAGGGGGCACCGCACACGGCTAAGGAACGATCTCAAGGATCAACTTGTGTGTCTTGGAGTGTCCCCTGCCCCCGTATATAAAGGTTGGAGGGAGCGGTCCGGCCGGCCAGAGAGAGGGAGGCGCAGGGGGAGTCCTACTCCCACCGGGAGTAGGACTCCCCCCTCCAATCCTATTCCAATTAGGACTCTCAAGGGGGAAAGAAGAGAGAGAGGGGGGGGCCGGCCCCTTCTCCTAGTCCTACTAGGACTTGGGAAAGGGGGGGGGGGGGGGGGCGCCGGCCAGCTATGGGCTGCCTCTTTTCTCTTTTCCACTAAGGCCCAATAGGCCCATTAGTCTCCCGGGGGGTTCCGGTAACCCTCCCGGTATTCCGGTAAAATCCCGATTTCACCCGGAACACTTCCTATGTCCAAACATAGTCTTCCAATATATCAATCTTTACGTCTCGACCATTTCGAGACTCCTCGTCATGTCCGTGATCTCATCCGGGACTCCGAACAACCTTCGGTACATCAAAATGCATAAACTCATAATAACTGTCATCGTAACGTTAAGCGTGCGGACCCTACGGTTCGAGAACAATGTAGACATGACCGAGACACGTCTCCGGTCAATAACCAATAGCGGGACCTGGATGCCCATATTGGCTCCTACATATTCTACGAAGATCTTTATCGGTCAGACCGCATAACAACATACGTTGTTCCTTTTGTCATCGGTATGTTACTTGCCCGAGATTCGATCGTCGGTATCCAATACCTAGTTCAATCTCGTTACTGGCAAGTCTCTTTACTCGTTCCGTAATACATCATCTCATAACTAACATCTTAGTTATTATGCTTGCAAGGCTTATGTGATGTGTATTACCGAGAGGGCCCAGAGATACCTCTCCGACAATCGGAGTGACAAACCCTAATCTCGAAATACGCCAACCCAACATCTACCATTGGAGACACCTGTAGTACTCCTTTATAATCACCCAGTTACGTTGTGACGTTTGGTAGTACCCAAAGTGTTCCTCTGGTAAACGGGAGTTGCATAATCTCATAGTTATAGGAACATGTATAAGTCATGAAGAAAGCAATAGCATCATACTAAACGATCGGGTGCTAAGCTAATGGAATGGGTCATGTCAATCAGATCATTTAACTAATGATGCGACCTTGTTAATCAAATAACAACTCCTTGTTCATGGTTAGGAAACATAACCATCTTTGATTAACGAGATAGTCAAGTAGAGGCATACTAGTGACACTCTGTTTGTCTATGTATTCACACATGTATTATGTTTCCGGTTAATACAATTCTAGCATGAATAATAAACATTTATCATGATATAAGGAAATAAATAATAACTTTATTATTGCCTCTAGGGCATATTTCCTTCAGTCTCCCACTTGCACTAGAGTCAATAATCTAGTTCACATCGCCATGTGATTTAACAGCAATAGTTCACATCACCATGTGATTAACACCCATAGTTCACATCGTCATGTGACCAACACTCAAAGGGTTTACTAGAGTCAGTAATCTAGTTCACATCTCTATGTGATTAACACCCAAAGAGTACCAAGGTGTGATCATGTTTTGCTTGTGTGATAATTTTAGTCAACGGGTCTGTCACATTCAGATCCGTAAGTATTTTGCTATGTCTACAATGCTCTACACGGAGCTACTCTAGCTAATTGCTCCCACTTTCAATATGTATCCAGATTGAGACTTTAGATTCATCTGGATCAGTGTCAAAAACTTGCATCGACGTAACCCTTTACGACGAACCTTTTTGTCACGTACATAATCGAGAAACATATCCTTATTTCACTAAGGATAATTCTGACCACTGTCCAGTGATCTACTCCTAGATCACTATTGTACTCCCTTGCCAAATCAGTGCAGGGTATACAATAGATCTGGTACACAGCATGGCATACTTTGTAGAACCTATGAATGAGGCATAGGGAATGACTCTCATTCTCTTTCTATCTTCTCCCGTGGTCGGGCTTTGAGTCTTTACTCAACTTCACACCTTGTAACACAGGCAAGAAACTTTTTCTTTGACTGTTCCATTTTGAACTACTTCAAAATCTTGTCAAGGTATGTACTTATTGAAAAACTTATCAAGCGTCTTGATCTATCTCTATAGATCTTGAAGCTCAATATGTAAGCAGCTTTATCGAAGTCTTTCTTTGAAAAACTCCTTTCAAACACTCCTTTATGCTTTACAGAATAATTCTACATTATTTCCGATCAACAATATGTCATCCACATATACTTATCAGAAATGCTGTAGTGCTCCCACTCACTTTCTTGTAAATACAGGCTTCACCGCAAGTCTGTATAAAACTATATGCTTTGATCAACTCATCAAAGCGTATATTCCAACTCCGAGATGCTTGCACCAGTCCACAGATGGATCGCTGGAGCTTTCACATTTTGTTAGCACCTTTCGGATTGACAAAACCTTCTGTTGCATCATATACAACTCTTCTTTAATAAATCCATTAAGGAATGCAGTTTTGTTTATCCATTTGCCAGATTTCATAAAATGCGGCAATTACTAACATGATTCGGACAGACTCAAGCATAGATACGAGTGAGATGCTCTCATCGTAGTCAACACCTTTGAACTTTGTCGAAAACCTTTTTGCGACAATTCTAGCTTTGTGGATAGTAACACTACTATCAGCGTCCGTCTTCCTCTTGAAGATCCATTTATTTTCTATGGCTTGCCGATCATCGGGCAAGTCAACCAAAGTCCATACTTTGTTTTCATACATGAATCCCATCTCAGATTTCATGGCCTCAAGCCATTTTGCGGAATCTAGGCTCATCATCGCTTCCTCATAGTTCGCAAGTTTATCATGGTCTAGTAACATGACTTCCAGAACAGGATTACCGTACCACTCTGGTGCGGATCTCACTCTGGTTTACCTATGAGATTCGGTAGTAACTTGATCTGAAGTCACATGATCATCATCATTAGCTTCCTCACTAATTGGTATAGGTGTCACAGAAACAGTTTTCTGTGATGTACTACTTTCCAATAAGGGAGAAGGTACAATTACCTTATCAAGTTTTCTACTTTCCTCCCACTCACTTCTTTCGAGAGAAACTCCTTCTCTAGAAAAACTCCGAATTTAGCAACAAAAGTCTTGCCTTCGGATCTGTGATAGAAGGTGTACCCAACTGTCTCCTTTGGGTATCCTATGAAGACATATTTCTCCGATTTGAGTTTGAGCTTATCGAGATGAAACTTTTTCACATAAGCATCGCAACTCCAAACTTTAAGAAACGACAGCTTAGGTTTCTTGCCAAACCATAGTTCACACGGTGTCGTCTCAACGGATTTAGATGGTGCCCTATTTAACGTGAATGCAGCTGTCTCTAATGCATAACCCCAAAACGATACTGGTAGATCGGTAAGATACATCATAGATTGTACTATATCCAATAAAGTACGTTTATGACGTTCGGACAAACCATTATGCTATGGTGTTCCAGGTGGCGTGCGTAGTGAAACTATTTCACATTGTTTTAACTGAAGACCAAACTCGTAACTCAAATATTTTACCTCTGCGATCATATCGTAGAAACTTTTATTTTCTTGTCACAATGATTTTCCACTTCACTCTGAAATTCTTTGAACTGTTCAAATGTTTCAGACTTATGTTTCATCAATTAGATATCCCCATATCTGCTCAAATCATCTTGTGAAGGTCAGAAAATAATGATACCTGTTGCAAGCCTTAAATATTCATCGGACCACATACATCAGTATGTATGATTTCCAACAAATCTGTTGCTTGCTTCATTGTTCCGGAGAACGGCGTTTTAGTCATCTTGCCCATAAGGCATGATTCGCAAGCATCAAGTGATTCATAATCAAGTGATTCCAAAAGCCCATCAGCATGGAGTTTCTTCATGCGCTTTATACCAATATGACCTAAACGGCAGTGCCACAAATAAGTTGCACTATCATTATTAACTTTGCATCTTTTGGTTTCAATATTATGAATATGTGTATCACTACGATCGAGATCGAACGAACTTGTTTCATTGGGTGTATGACCATCGAAGGTTTTATTCATGTAAACAGAACAACAATTATTCTCTGACTTTAATGAATAACCGTATTGCAATAAACATGATCAAATCATATTCATGCTCAACGCAAAAACCAAATAACACTTATTTAAGTTCAACACTAATCCCGAAAGTATAGGGGAGTGTGCGATGATGATCATATCAATCTTGGAACTACTTCCAACACCCATCGTCACTTCACCCTTAACTAGTCTCTGTTTATTCTGCAACTCCTGTTTCGAGTTACTACTCTTAGCAACTGAACCAATATCAAATACCGAAGGGTTGCTATAAACACTAGTAAAGCACACATCAATAACATGTATATCAAATATACTTTTGTTCACTTTGCCATCCTTCTTATCTGCCAAATACTTGGGGCAGTTCCGCTTCCAGTGACTAGTCCCTTTGCAGTAGAAGCACTTAGTCTCAGGCTTAGGATCAGACTTGGGCTTCTTCACTTGAGCAGCAACTTGCTTGCCGTTTCTTCTTGAAGTCCCCCTTCTTCCCTTTGCCCTTTTCTTGAAACTAGTGGTCTTGTCAACCATCAACACTTGATGTTTTTCTTGATTTCTACCTTCGTTGATTTCAGCATCACGAAGAGCTTGGGAGTTGTTTCTGTTATCCCTTGCATATTATAGCTCATCACAAAGTTCTACTAACTTGGTGATGGTGACTAGAGAATTCTGTCAATCACTATCTTATCTGGAAGATTAACTCCCACTTGATTCAAGCGATTGTAGTACCCAGACAATCTGAGCACATGCTCACTGGTTGAGCGATTCTCCTCCATCTTTTAGCTATAGAACTTGTTGGAGACTTCATATCTCTCAACTCGGGTATTTGCTTGAAATATTAACTTCAACTCCTGGAACATCTCATATGGTCCATGACATTCAAAACGTCTTTGAAGTCCCGATTCTAAGCCATTAAGCATGGTGCACTAAACTATCAAGTAGTCATCATATTGAGCTAGCCAAACGTTCATAACGTCTGTATCTGCTCCTGCAATAGGTCTGTCACCTAGCGGTGCATCAAGGACATAATTCTTCTGTGCAGCAATGAGGATAAACCTCAGATCATGGATCCAATCCGCATCATTGCTACTAACATCTTTCAACACAATTTTCTCTAGGAACATATAAAAAATAAACACAGGGAAGCAACAACGCGAGCTATTGATCTACAACATAATTTGCAAAATACTACCAGGACTAAGTTCATGATAAATTTAAGTTCAATTTAATCATATTAATTAAGAACTCCCACTTAGATAGACATCCCTCTAATCCTCTAAGTGATCACGTGATCCAAATCAACTAAACCATAACCGATCATCACGTGAGATGGAGTAGTTTTCAATGGTGAACATCGTCATGTTGATCATATCTACTATATGATTCACGCTCGACCTTTCGGTCTCTGTGTTCCGAGGCCATATCTGCATATGCTAGGCTCGTCAAGTTTATCCTGAGTATTCTGCGTGTTCAAAACTGGCTTGCACCCGTTGTAGATGGACGTAGAGCTTATCACACCCGATCATCACGTGGTGTCTGGGCACGACGAACTTTGGCAACGGTGCATACTCAGGGAGAACACTTCTTGATAATTTGGTGAGAGATCATCTTATAATGCTACCGTCAATCAAAGCAAGATAAGATGCATAAAAGGATAAACATCACATGCAATCAATATAAGTGATATGATATGGCCATCATCATTTTGTGCTTGTGATCTCCATCTCCGAAGCACCGTCATGATCACCATCGTCACCGGCGCGACACCTTGATCTCCATCGTAGCATCGTTGTCGTCTCGCCAATCTTATGCTTCCACGACTATCACTACCGCTTAGTAATAAAGTAAAGCATTACATCGCGATTGCATTGCATACAATAAAGCGACAACCATATGGCTCCTGCCAGTTGCCGATAACTCGGTTACAAAACATGATCATCTCATACAATAAAATTAGCATCATGCCTTGACCATATCACATCACAACATGCCCTGCAAAAACAAGTTAGACGTCCTCTACTTTGTTGTTGCAAGTTTTACGTGGCTGCTACGGGCTTAAGTAAGAACTCATCTCACCTACGCATTAAAACCACAACGATAGTTCATCAAATAGACTCCGTTTTAACCTTCTCAAGGACCGGGCGTAGTCACACTTGGTTCAACTAAAGTTGGAGAGACAGTCTTCCGCAAGCCATCTATGTGCAAAGCACGTCGAGGGAACCGGTCTCGCGTAAGAGTACGCGTAAGGTTGGTCCGGATCGTCTCGTCCAACAATACCGCCGAACCAAAGTATGACATGCTGGTAGGCAGTATGACTTGTATCGCCCACAACTCACTTGTGTTCTACTCGTGCAAATAGCATCAAACCATAAAACCTAGGCTCGGATGCCACTGTTGGGGAACGTAGTAATTTCGAAAATTTTCCTACGCACACGCAAGATCATGGTGATGCATAGCAACGAGAGGGGAGAGTGTTGTCTACGTACCAACGCAGACCGACTGCGGAAGCGATCACACAACGTAGAGGAAGTAGTCGTACGTCTTCTTCACGATCCGACCGATCCAAGCACCGTTACTCCGGCACCTCCGAGTTCTTAGCACACGTTCAGCTCGATGACGATCCTCGGGCTCCGATCCAGCAAAGCGTCGAGGAAGAGTTCCGTCAGCACGACGGCGTGGTGACGATCTTGATGTACTACCGACGCAGGGCTTCGCCTAAGCACTACAACGGTATGATCGAGGTGGAATTTGGTGGCAGGGGGCACCGCACACGGCTAAGGAACGATCTCAAGGATCAACTTGTGTGTCTTGGGGTGTCCCCTGCCCCCGTATATAAAGGTTGGAGGGAGGGGGCCGGCCGGCCAGAGAGAGGGAGGCGCAGGGGGAGTCCTACTCCCACCGGGAGTAGGACTCCCCCCTCCAATCCTATTCCAATTAGGACTCTCAAGGGGGAAAGGAGAGAGAGAGGGGGGCCGACCCCTTCTCCTAGTCCTACTAGGACTTGGGAAAGGGGGGGGGGGGCGCCGGCCAGCTATGGGCTGCCTCTTTTCTCTTTTCCACTAAGGCCCAATAGGCCCACTAGTCTCCCGGGGGGTTCCGGTAACCCTCCCGGTATTCCGGTAAAATCCCGATTTCACCCGGAACACTTCCTATGTCCAAACATAGTCTTCCAATATATCAATCTTTACGTCTCGACCATTTCGAGACTCCTTGTCATGTCCGTGATCTCATCCGGGACTCCGAACAACCTTCGGTACATCAAAATGCATAAACTCATAATAACTGTCATCGTAACGTTAAGCGTGCGGACCCTACGGTTCGAGAACAATGTAGACATGACCGAGACACGTCTCCGGTCAATAACCAATAGCGGGACCTGGATGCCCATATTGGCTCCTACATATTCTACGAAGATCTTTATCGGTCAGACCGCATAACAACATACGTTGTTCCTTTTGTCATCGGTATGTTACTTGCCCGAGATTCGATCGTCGGTATCCAATACCTAGTTCAATCTCGTTACTGGCAAGTCTCTTTACTCGTTCCGTAATACATCATCTCATAACTAACATCTTAGTTATTATGCTTGCAAGGCTTATGTGATGTGTATTACCGAGAGGGCCCAGAGATACCTCTCCGACAATCGGAGTGACAAACCCTAATCTCGAAATACGCCAACCCAACATCTACCATTGGAGACACCTGTAGTACTCCTTTATAATCACCCAGTTACGTTGTGACGTTTGGTAGTACCCAAAGTGTTCCTCTGGTAAACGGGAGTTGCATAATCTCATAGTTATAGGAACATGTATAAGTCATGAAGAAAGCAATAGCATCATACTAAACGATCGGGTGCTAAGCTAATGGAATGGGTCATGTCAATCAGATCATTTAACTAATGATGCGACCTCGTTAATCAAATAACAACTCCTTGTTCATGGTTAGGAAACATAACCATCTTTGATTAACGAGCTAGTCAAGTAGAGGCATACTAGTGACACTCTGTTTGTCTATGTATTCACACATGTATTATGTTTCCGGTTAATACAATTCTAGCATGAATAATAAACATTTATCATGATATAAGGAAATAAATAATAACTTTATTATTGCCTCTAGGGCATATTTCCTTCAGTTTCTAAGTGAGCAATGCTGAAAATAAACTTAGAATGCTAGATAGAAAAAGATAAACAGGAAGTACTTACAGCATGCTGGCGGGCTAAGGGAGTCTGTGAACGCCCCGTACTCTCTAACTGGCTCGGGTTGGTAGCCCAAAGCTGTGTGTACAAGATCGAAGGAGTGATCAAGCTGTTGAAACACGGATACCGGCCATTCTTCTTCCCCTGGATGGCCACCACCGCCGTGTCATCGATCTGAGACTGGGCGACCTCAGCAACAGGAACATCCGGATGCAACTCCTGATAGTGATGAATGTAAGACCCCAGGTGCTCCTCGGTCTTGCCGTAGTACTGGCTCTCGCCCTCCTTGCGATGACTCCGCTCGTGGGGCAGCTTCCACGACTCCATGTCTGAGAGCGGCCTCTTCAACTTGTCCTCCTACAACGTCAAATAGAAGTTAGCCATACATAAGAACATGACGGTAAAGAAGAACAAAAATGCATCATGCACATAGATATACCTTCATGGCCTTGAAGCCCCAGTGGTTCCTGTTTCCTTGGCCGTGTGTCCCGTCGGCTCCACGGTTAGCCCGGGCCTTGATGCTCTTGGCAGCAAACTCTGCATCGGCGCCGAGCCACCTATCCACCAAACTCGCCCATCCGTCATGCCTTCCATAGCACCAACGAGGAACAACCTATGCAATTTTTGGAAGCATGACATGTGAGCACGAAACATATAGTTGACTGCTTGAAACAATGAAAAGTTAGTAATAGTTACCATCATGAACTGCTCCCTGCTCAAGGTAAGTCGTAGCTTCTGCGCTTGAGTTTTGGTCATCTTTTGGTGCAGGTAGTAGTGGTAGTATTGCGAGACGGCAACCCAGCGCACCTCGTACTACAACTGACGAGCTTTCTTCTTCGCAGCCGCAAGCAAGACCACGTCGTCTCTGGCCTTGTGCTCGTCAAGAACTCTGTAGAGTTGCTGCAATCATGCATAAACCAGAAGCAAACAAGGCATGAGTTGAGTGATTCAATGATAAACTATGAACGAAACTGAAGACAAGTGATTCGGAAGAGAACTTACCCAAAATTTGGTGATCACGGCGTTAGCAGCCGTCCCGTACTCCGCGTTGCTGTAAGCCTCGTAGTGGGCACAGCTCGTGGCCAAAACCCGCAGCTGCGGGTCCCTATCTGGCCGCGGGCAGAATAGGCCAGGCCAAAACTCCTTCAACAGGACAGTGATAAGGCCGTTCGGTTTACGGCCCTTTCCGCGAAGGATCCAGTTTCTGCAAAAGAATCAAATGATTGCCATGTGTACAATAAGAAAATGTTGTCATGTGTTGAAAATATGATTGAGAGGCACTTACTCTGTCCCCACAGGTTCAATGATCCACTTGTGCTCCTCGATAGAAGGTGGTGTAGGTAGTCCAGCATTACCTCGCAGCCACCCCTGCAGAGCACCCGGTGGCAAGTCACCCCACAACTCGGGATCAACCTCCCCTCCACCCTCCTTAAAAAAATTTCCCTTTACCTTTTCCTTTGCCCTCGCCCTCGTCTTTGCATGTGGCTTTGCCTTTGCCTTTCCCCTCACCGGCAGGCTTAAGAGCTTTCAGCTGAGCAAGCACATCCGCACCAGAAAACGTTGGAATCTCGTTTACTTCATGTACAACTTTGCCTTTTGTGAAGTTCTTCTTGTCTTCCCTATCAGGATGGTCTGGAGGGAGGAACTGTCGATGCAGGTCAAATGCAACATACTTGCCACCCTTCTTCAGCCAAATGAAAATCAAGGCCTGCATGCACACTGGGCAAGGCATCTTTCCACTTGTACACCATTCGTAGAACAGGGCATAACCGGGAAAGTCATGCATGCAATATTGTAGCCAAACTTTCATCAAGAAATTTTTCTGCAGATGTCGGTCGTATGTCAACCTCGGGAAGTACCAAGAATGGTGCAAATCATCCACCAACGGCTGCATAAACACACTCAAATTCTTCCCCGGATATTCAGGCCCCGGAATTATAAGCGACAGGAACATGGTCTTGCGTTGCATTATGGCGCCGGGAGGGAGATTCAGCGGAATAACAAATACGGGCCAACAGCTGTATGGATTAGACGACATACCATATGGATTGAACCCATCACCTGTTATAGCAATTCTGACATTCCCAGTCTCGGCTGCTTCCTCCGGGTACTCTATATCGAATGACTTCCATGCTTCACCTCCTCATGGATGTATAATTTTTTTTGGATTGTACCTTTTCCCTTCCTAGTGCCACTTCATCATTTTGGCAGACTCCTCGGTGATGAAAAGGTGCTGCAGTCTTTTTATAAAATCAAGATACCGAAGAACCTTCACGGGGATTTTTAGCTACTGCTTCTGACCATGCTTATCGACCACCTCATTATACCGAGAGGAACCGCACTTCCTATAGTACTTGTCATCCGCATACTCATGCCTAAACAAAAGGCAATTCTTTGGACAAACATGTATTTTCTCATAGTCCATCGAGAGCGCCTTCATGATTTTCTTCGTAGTGTACATGGTTTTCGGCAGTTCATGGCCCTCAGGCAGGCTGTTAGCCCATACTCCCAGAAATGCTTCGAAGCAACCTCGGCTACAGCCGTACTCAGCCTTGACTGCCATCAATTGCGAGATGGCATCCAGCACAGATAGCTTGGCACCCTCATAGAGAGGTTTCTTTGACGAGGCCAAGATTTCCAGGAAGGCCTTTGCGGTTTCCTCCGGCTCCTCCGGTTCATTCGCTGAATGTGACGGAGGTGTCGGCTGTGCAGCAAAGACATCATCTAGCATGTCTCTAACCCCATCGTCCTCATAACCAATGACGCGTTGTCGTATCACATCCTCTCTACCACGGTCCCGCTGGGCAAAGTTTATCGGCATATTAAAGTTGGGCATAAATCCATGCGTGCGAAGGTGCTTAGTCATCTCACTCTTATCTCTGCGGATACGCCTCTTACATCTGGCACACAGGCATTCTGGCACCATCCTCATTGGACTACGGAATATCTCTTTCAAAAACACATCAGTTTTCTCGACCCACTCTGTTGTTACTTGATTCCGACGAAAAAACCCACTATACATCCACTGATTATCTACCATCTCTGCTTTATTGGAAGCCACACAACAAAATTAAGGATTCATTTAAATTACCCACATCAATATTTTATTTTTTACAAGGTTGACGAGAAACGACATTTAATACACCTACATCTCTAATAGGTAAAGATGTGTCCTAATCCCACCCGAGAATGTGTAGATTGAGTACGGTCCATGCTCTACCCCATTCCGAGACAAAATTTCGGCAGCACCTCCCCGCTGTTCTCCAAATACATGTCTCGGCAAAATGCCAAGAGAATGTGCATCCGGAGAACAACAGGGAGGCGCCGCTGAAATCTTGTCTCAGAACGGGGTAGAGCATGAACAACGTACCCAATCTACACATCCTTGGGCTGTCCGTGGAAAGCGCTGGACAATCCGAAAGATCTGCGGTGATAAATATGCAGTTGAATGCGTATTTATCGATGCAACCCTTTCGGACGGGGGACCTAGGTTACGCGACTTGATATGAAAATTTAATCTAGTGACATGGAAAAAAAGTGGACGAGGTCATGGAATTGTTGCTCACCCTCCGATGAAGAGGATGTAGTCGATCAAAGGAGGGACGATCCTGGACCAACACCTCCAACGTCGACGGTCACTCCATGAAGATGGGAACACCACAAATCCTGTTAATTCCATCAAGTGAAAAAAATTAGGTCTTCACCTCACATTAACCATTTGGCACAACATTATGAATCGACATGAAACAAAATGTCAAATTGCAAAAAAAATCTTTATTAAGTATTTTAGAAACCAAGTGCCTCGATTTGCTTCTTATATATGAATCAACATGACCATAACACTAACTTGACCAATATCCATCCATGTATCACAAATTTGCCCAACATCTAATTCATCTATATTCACAAACTTAGTAAAAACTATCTAGTATGTATCTAAATACCTAATAAAACTACACAAAACTATCTAGTATATATCTAAATATCCATCCATCTATCTATTCATCTAGCATCCATCTATATATTCATCTAGCATCCATGCATCTATCTAGCATCTATCTATTCATCCGGCCACCATGAACACAAGCAACGAGAACAACGGGTGCTCACTGAGGCTGGGAGGGGGCACGGCGGCGTCTGGCGGTGGAGGGAGGAGCTCACTTGGGCGGGAGTGCTCAGCGAAGCAGGGCCGGCGGAAGCCACACCCAGGAGTGCTCGTCGGGGCGGCCTGCGGGCTCCGGGAGGCCGAGCTAGGGGCGGGGAGCCCTACGGCCGGCGGCGGCGCGAGACGGGGTCGGTGCGGGCCGGGTGGACGGCGGCGTTGTGGGGTTGGGTGGGGTTGGGAGGCTAGGGCGGGGTCGGGTGGACGGGGGCGCAGCGAGGAGGGGGCGGAGAGGGTCGGGGCGAGGGGCGGGGAGCGGCGCGGGTAAAGCGGGCGGCAGGGAGCGGCGTGGCTGGTCGAGCGGGCGGCAGGGAGCGGCGCGGGTGGAGCGTCGGCGCAGCGTGGGGGCGGCGGGGAGCGGCGCAGCGTCGGTGGCGCGGTGGGGAATGAGTGGAGGGGGTTCGCCCCGCGGGTGGATAAGGCAGCCTATGCCGACGGCTAAGCCGTCGGCATACGTGAGGAGGCCACGTGGCACCTATGCCGACGGCTTAGCTGTAGGCATACTTTTTTATTTTTTTATTACCCACGTCACTGATCCACGTAACGCCTACCATATGGCCTCAGCTACATAGTTTTACTTTCCTTTTTTTATTTGATATACATTTTTAATGTTTTCTCATAGTTATATATTTATTCTTTTTTATTTTATATAGATTTTTAAATTTTTTATAGTTATAATTTTCCTTTTTTATGTATTATTATTTCATATAGATTTTTTATTTTTTTTAAACCGCTCAGCCCTCTCCTCTCCCGGAACAACACAGAGGGGAGGGGAGGGGAGGCGCTGAATTCGAGCAGCTTCGTCCGCCAAGGCCGTGGCCTGGTCGCGGGTATGGGAGCGCCATGGCCGCCCTCGATCGCGTGCTCGATCTGGAGCTTAGTTCGTTAGGTGAGTGAAGAGGGGGAGGGGGTCGTCGACGGTGAGGGTGGGGGTGGGGGCGGGGGTAGCTTAGTTCGTTAGGTGAGTGAAAGGGGAGGGGGTCATCGACAGAGGGACACCTGGGAGCAACATCCGGGCCAAACCCACTGCTACATATCCACACCGTGTAGACCCGACACGTCCGTTTCCCCCCTCCCGGTGCCGGCGGCGGCGCCGTCTGTTAGGGGGGCCACACCCCGAAGATGCGTGCCGCCTCTTCGGACATGCCACAACACCACCCTGCTTGTATGAGGGCCCGGTACGACACTCCGATGGCATTGCTACCCCCTAGGGACCCCTTCCCGCCTAACCCTGGAGCGGTTGACCACGAGATCTAGCCCTTTGACTTCCTACGGACGGGCTTTGACTAGTGGACCTCTCCACCCGATTGTGTCAGGTCAGCCTAGAGGGACACCTGGGAGCAACATCCGGGCGAAACCCACAGCTACATCCACTCTGTGTAGACCCGACGCGTCCGTTTCCCCCTCCCGGTGCCGGCGGCGGCGCCGTCAATGAGGGGTGCCACACCCCGAGGCGCGTGCCGCCTCTTCAGACATGCCACAACACCACCCCGCATGTATGAGGGGCCGGTACGACGCTCCGGTGGCATTGCTACCCCCAGGGCCCCCGTCCCGACTAACCCAGGAGCGGTTGATCACGAGATCTAGCCCTTTGACTTCCCACGGACGGGCTCTGACCAGTGGATCTCTCCACCCGGTTGTCTCAGGTCTACCCATAGGGACACCCGGGAGCAACACCCGGGCCAAACCCACAGCTACATCCACTCCGTGTAGACCCGACGCGTCCGCCCCCCCCCCTCCAGGTGCCGGCAGCGGCGCCGTCCATGATAGGGGGCACACCCCGGAGATGCGTCTCGCCTCTTCGGACATGCCACAACACCACCCCGCATGTATGAGGGCCCGGTACGACGCTCCGGTGCCATTGCTACCCGCAGGTCCCCCGTCCCGCCTAACCCTGTAGCGTTTGACCACGGGATCTAGCCCTTTGACTTTGCACGGACGGGCTTTGACCAGCGGACCTCCCCACTCGGTTGTGTTAGGTCAGCCCATAGGAACACTTTGGAGCAACATCCGGGCCAGACCCACAACAAGATCCCCTCCATGTAGACCCGACGCGTCCGTTTCCCCCCTCCAGGTGCCGGCGGCGGCGCCGTCCGGGAGGGGGGCCACGCCCCGGAGACGTGTGCCGCCTCTTCGGACATTTCACCACACCACCCCGCATGTATGAGAGCCCGGTGCGACGCTCCGGTGGCATTGCTACCCCCACAGGCCCCCCGTCCCGCCTGACCCTGTAGCGTTTGACCACGGGATCTAGCCCTTTGACTTTGCACGGACGGGCTTTGACCAGCGGACCTCCCCACCCAGTTTTGTTAGGTCACCCCATAGGAACACTTTGGAGTAACATCCGGGCCAGACCCACAATTAGATCCCCTCCGTGTAGACCCGGCGCATCCGTTTCCCCCCTCCAGGTGCCGGCCGCGGCACCGTCCGTGAGGGGGGGGGGCACACACCGGACACGCGTGTCAGGCGTTTGCAACTGCCACAACACTTCCAGACTTGTGAGAGGCCGCCTACGCAAGATTTGGCGGCATGCTAGCCCCCGGAGGCCGCCGGCCACAGCCGTAGACGCGCGAAGGACAATTCGCTTAGAGGGAATTTTTCGGATACTTCTCCATCACCAAAAATTATGAAAAAATACCATCGCTCCTATAGCACATGTGCTGACGTCGTGCAAAAAACTCATGATTTCATCGCGCTCCGAGTATTTAATAATATTCACGCCGCATCGTTACCGCAGAACGTCTAGTACCGTGTCATCACCGTCCGTGAGGGGGGCCACGCCCCGGAGACGCGTGCCGCCTCTTCGGACATGCCACCACACCACCCCACATGTATGAGGGCCCGGTGCGATGCTCCGGTGGCATTGCTACCCCGCAGGGCCCCTGTCTCACCTAACCCTGTAGCGTTTAACCATGGGATCTAGTCCTTTGACTTTGCACGGACGGGCTTTGACCAGCGGATCTCCCCACCCGGTTGTGTTAGGTCAGCCGATAGGAAAACTTTGGAGCAACATCCGGGGCAGACCCACAGCAAGATCCCCTCGGTGTAGACCCGACGCGTCCGCTTCCCCCCTTTAGGTGCCGGCGGCAGCGCTGTCCGTGAGGGGGGGGGGGCACACCCCGGACACGCGTGCCGGGCGTTTGCAACCGGCACAACACTTCCAAACTTGTGAGAGGCCGCCTACGCAAGATTTGGCGGCATGCTAGCCCCCGGAGGCCGCCGGCCACAGCCGTAGACGCCCGAAGGGCAATCCGCGTAGAGGGAATTTTTAGGATACTTCTCCATCTACAAAAATTATGAAACAATACTATTGTTCGTATAGCACATGTGCCCACGTCGTGCAAAAACTCATGATTTTATCGCGCTCCGAGTATTTAATAATATTCACGCCGCATCATTACCGCAAAACGTCTACTACCGTGTCATCGCCATCTGTGAGGGGGGCCATGCCCCGGAGACGCGTGCCGCCTCTTCGGACATTTCACCACACCACACCGCATGTATGACGGCCCGGTGCGACGCTCTGGTGGCATTGCTACCCCCACAGGGCCCCCGTCCCGCCTGACCCTGTAGCGTTTAACCACGGGATCTAGCCCTTTGACTTTGCACGGACGGGCTTTGACCAGCGGACCTCCCCACCCAGTTGTGTTAGGTCACCCCATAGGAACACTTTGAAGCAACATCCGGGCCAGACCCACAACAAGATCCCCTCCGTGTTGACCCGGCGCGTCCGTTTCCCCCTCCAGGTGCCGGCCGCGGTGCCGTCTGTGAGGGGGGGCACACACCGAACACGCGTGCCGGGCGTTTGCAACTGCCACAACACTTCCAGACTTGTGAGAGGCCGCCTACGCAAGATTTGGCGGCATGCTAGCCCCCGGAGGCCGCCGGCCACGGCCGTAGACGCCCGAAGGGCAATCCGCGTAGATGGAATTTTTCGGATACTTCTCCATCACCAAAAATTATGAAAAAAATACTATTGTTTGTATAGCACATGTGCCCACGTCGTGCAAAAAACTCATGATTTTATCGCGCTCCGAGTATTTAATAATATTCACGCCGCATCGTTACCGCAAAACGTCTACTACCGTGTCATCGCCATCTGTGAGGGGGGCCATGCCCCGGAGACGCGTGCCGCCTCTTCGGACATTTCACCACACCACACCGCATGTATGACGGCCCGGTGCGATGCTCCGGTGGCATTGCTACCCCCACAGGGCCCCCGTCCCGCCTGACCCTGTAGCGTTTGACCACGGGATCTAGCCCTTTGACTTTGCATGGACGGGCTTTGACCAGCGGACCTCCCCACCAGTTGTGTTAGGTCACCCCATAGGAACACTTTGAAGCAACATCCGGGCCAGACCCACAACAAGATCCCCTCCGTGTAGACCCGGCACGTCCGTTTCCCCCTCCAGGTGCCGGCCGCGGCGCCGTCTGTGATGGGGGGGCACACATCGGACATGCGTGCTGGGCGTTTGCAACTGCCACAACAATTCTAGACTTGTGAGAGGCCGCCTACGTAAGATTTGGCGGCATGCTAGCCCCCGGAGGCCGCCGGCCGCCGTAGACGCGCGAAGGACAATCCGCGTAGAGGGAATTTTTCGGATACTTCTCCATCACCAAAAATTATGAAAAAATACCATCGCTCCTATAGCACATGTGCTGACGTCGTGCAAAAAAAACTCATGATTTTATCGCGCTCCGAGTATTTAATAATATTCACGCCGCATCGTTACCGCAGAACGTCTACTACCGTGTCATCGCCGTCCGTGAGGGGGGCCACGCCCCGGAGACGCGTGCCGCCTCTTCGGACATGCCATCACACCACCCCGCATGTATGAGGGCCCGGTGCGATGCTCCGGTGGCATTGCTACCCCGCAGGGCCCCCGTCCCGCCTAACCCTGTGGCATTTGACCACGGGATCTAGTCCTTTGACTTTGCACGGACGGGCTTTGACCAGCGGACCTCCCCACCCGGTTGTGTTACGTCAGCCCATAGGAACACTTTGGAGCAACATCCGGGGCTGACCCACAGCAAGATCCCCTCCGTGTAGACCCGACGCGTCCGTTCCCCCCCTCCAGGTGCCGGCAGCGGCGCCGTCCGTGAGGGGGGCACACCCCGGACACGCGTGCCGGTCGTTTGTAACCGCCACAACACTTCTAGACTTGTGAGAGGCCGCGTACGCAAGATTTGGCGGCATGCTAGCCCCCGGAGGCCGTCGGCCATAGCCGTAGATGACCGAAGGGCAATCCGCGTAGAGGGAATTTTTCGGATACTTCTCCATCACCAAAAATTATGAAAAAAATACTATTGTTCATATAGCACATGTGCCCACGTTGTGCACAAAAACTCAAGATTTATCGCGCTCCGAGTATTTAATAATATTCACGTTGCATCGTTACCGCAAAACGTCTACTACCGTGTCATCGCCATCTGTGAGGGGGCCACGCCCCGGAGACGCGTGCCGCCTCTTCGGACATTTCACCACACCACCTCGCATGTATGAGGGCCCGGTGTGATGCTCCGGTGGCATTGCTACCCCCACAGGGCCCCCGTCCCGCCTGACCCTGTAGCGTTTGACCACGGGATCTAGCCCTTTGACTTTGCACGGACGGGCTTTGACCAGCGCACCTCCCGACCCAGTTGTGTTGGGTCACCCCATAGGAACACTTTGGAGCAACATCCGGGCCAGACCCACAACAAGATCCCCTCCGTGTAGACCCGGAGCGTCCGTTTCCCCCCTCCAGGTGCCGGCCGCGGTGCCGTCCGTGAGGGGGGGCACACACGGGACACGCGTGCTGGGCGTTTGCAACTGCCACAACACTTCCAGACTTGTGAGAGGCCGCCTACGCAAGATTTGGCGGCATGCTAGCCACCGGAGGCCGCCGGCCACAGCCGTAGACGCGCGAAGGACAATCCGCGTAGAGGGAATTTTTCGGATACTTCTCCATCACCAAAAATTATGGAAAAATACCATCGCTCCTATAGCACATGTGCTGACGTCGTGCAAAAAAACTCATGATTTTATCGCGCTCCGAGTATTTAATAATATTCACGCTGCATCGTTACCGCAGAACGTCTACTACCGTGTCATCGCCGTCCGTGAGGGGGGCCACGCCCCGGAGACGCGTGCCGCCTCTTCGGACATGCCACCACACCACCCCGCATGTATGAGGGCCCGGTGCGACGCTCCGGTGGCATTGCTACCCCCACCCCCAGGGCCCCCATCCCGCCTAACCCTTTAGCATTTGACCATGGGATCTAGCCCTTTGACTTTGCACGGACGGGCTTTGACTAGCGGACCTCGCCACCCGGTTGTGTTAGGTCCACCCATAGGAACACTTTGGAGCAATATCCGGGCCAGACCCATAGCAAGATCCCCCCCGTGTAGACCCGATGCGTCCTTTTCCCCCCTCCAGGTGCCGGCGGCGGCGCCGTCCTTGAGAGGGGGCACACCCCGGACACGCGTGCCGTGCGTTTGCAACCGCCACAACACTTCCAGACTTGTGAGAGGCCGCCTACACAAGATTTGGCGGCATGCTAGCCCCCGGAAGCCGCCGGCCACAGCCGTAGACGCGCGAAGGGCAATCCGCATAGAGGGAATTTTTCGGATATTTCTCCATCACGAGAAATTATGAAAAAATACCATCATTCCTATAGCACATGTGCCCTCGTTGTGCAAAAAAACTAATGATTTTATCGCACTCCGAGTATTTAATAATATTCACGCCGCATCATTACCGCAGAACGTCTAGTACCGTGTCATACTGTCATCGCCATCCGTGAGGGGGGCCACGCCCCGGAGACGCGTGCCACCTCTTCGGACGTGCCACCACACCACCCCACATGTATGAGGGCCCGGTGCGATGCTCCCGTGGCATTGCTACCCCGCAGGGCCCCTGTCTCGCCTAACCCTGTAGCGTTTGACCACGGGATCTAGTCCTTTGACTTTGCACGGACGGGCTTTGACCAGCGGACCTCCCCACACAGTTGTGTTAGGTCTGCCGATAGGAAAACTTTGGAGCAACATCCGGGGCAGACCCACAGCAAGATCCCCTCCGTGTAGACCCGACGCGTCCGCTTCCCCCCTCTAGGTGCCGCCAGCGGCGCCGTCCGTGAGGGGGGCACACCCCGGACACGCGTGCCGGGCGTTTGCAACCGCCACAACACTTCCAGACTTGTGAGAGGCCGCCTACGCAAGATTTGGCGGCATGCTAGCCCCCGGAGGCCGCCGGCCACAGCCGTAGATGCCCGAAGGGCAATCCGCGTAGAGGGAATTTTTCGGATACTTCTCCATTACCAAAAATTATGAAAAAATAATATTGTTCGTATAGCACATGTGCCCACGTCGTGCAAAAAACACATGATTTTATCGCGCTCCGAGTATTTAATAATATTCACGCCGCATCGTTACCGCAAAACGTCTACTACCGTGTCATCGCCATCTGTGAGGGGGGCCACGCCCCGGAGATGCGTGCCACATCTTCGGACATTTCACCACACCACACCGCATGTATGACGGCGCGGTGCGACGCTCCGGTGGCATTGCTACCCCCACAGGGCCCCCGTCCCGCCTGACCCTATAGCGTTTGACCACGGGATCTAGCCCTTTGACTTTGCACAGACGGGCTTTGACCAGCGACCTTCCCACCCGGTTGTGTTAGGTCAGCCCATAGGAACACTTTGGAGCAACAACAGGGCCAGACCCACAGCAAGATCCCCTCCGTGTAGACCCCACGCGTCCGTTTCCCCCTCCAGGTGCCGGCGGCGACGCCGTCCGTGAGGGCGGGCACACCCCGGACACGCGTGCCGCCTCTTCGAACATGCCACAACACCACCCGCATGTATGAGGGGCCGGTGCGACGCTCCGGTGGCATTGCTATCCCAAGGCCCCCTGTCCCGCCTAACCCTGGAGCGGTTGACCATGAGATCTAACCCTTTAACTTTGCACGGACCGGCTTTAAACAGTGGACCTTTCCACCCGGCTGTGTCAGGTCAGCCCAGAGGGACACCTGGCAGCAACATCCGGGGCCAAACCGACAACTACATCCCCTCCGTGTAGACCCGATGCGTCCGTTTCCCCCCTCCAGGTGCCGGCGGCGGCGCCGTCCGTCAGGGGGACCATGCCTCGGAGATGCGTGCCGCCTCTTCGAACATGCCACAACACCACCCGGTTGTGGTAGGTTGTAACGCCCTCGATGCGGCTATGTCTCCCACGTGTCGAGGCACGACTTAGAGACATAGGCGCATTGAAAGCAATGTCGCAAGTCGGGAATCATTACACAACCCATGTACATATATAATATAAAGGGGAATAATAGCATAGTTGGCTTACACTCGCCACGTCACATCAGAGTACATAAATAACATCCATCATACAAACACTCATGGCCCGACTACGGCGCCAAAATAGAAAAGACCCCCAACAAGCGACTAGGTCCTGGATCTAACCCCGAATAGGCATCCCTACTGATCATCAGGAAACGACACATAGTAACGCTGAGAGTCCTCGTCGTACTCCCACTTCAGCTCGAGCGCGCCATCCGGAGAGGTATCATCGGTCCCTGCATCTGGTGTAATAGTAATCTGTGAGCCACAGAGGACTCAGCAATCTTGCACCCTCGCGATCAAGACTATTTAAGTTTAATAGGTAGGAAAGGGGTAAAGTAAAGTGGAGCTGCAGCAAGCGACTAGCATATGGTGGCTAACTTATTCGCAAAGGAGAGCGAGAAGAGGAGGCAAAGCGCGAGCGGAAACTATATAGAGCAGCCTACACAAACATAACTCCAACGCCATGTCCACTTCCCGGACTCCGCCGAGAAGAGGCCATCACGGCAACACACTCAGTTGATTCATTTTAATTATTTAAGGTTCAAGTTATCTACAACCGGACATTAACAAATTCCCATCTGCCCATAACCGCGGGCACGGCTTTCGAAAGATCAATCCCTGCAGGGGGGGTCCCAACTTAGCCCATATCAAGCTCTCACGGTCAACGATGGAATAGACCTCCACCCAGGACCCACCGATCAGACTCGGTATCCCGGTACAACAAGATGATTCGACAGGTCAAAACTAGTCCAGCAACACCGCCCGAATGCGCCGACAAAATCCCGATAGGAGCTGCACATATCTCGTTCTCAGGGCACACTCAGATGAGACATCCTACGAGTAAAACCAACCCTCAAGTTGCCCCGAGGTGGCCCCGCAGTCTACTCGGTCGGACCAACACTCAGAGGAGCACTGGCCCGTGGGGGGCTAAAATAAAGATGACCCTCGGGCTCCGGAAACCCAAGGGAAAGAAAAGGGTAGGTGGCAAATGGTAAAACCAATGTTGGGCATTGCTGGAAAAGCTTTAATCAAGGCGAACTATCAAGGGGTTCCCATTATAGCCCAACCGCGTAAGGGACGCAACAATCCGGGAACATAACACTGATATGACGGAAACTAGGGCGGCAAGAGTGGAACAAAACACTAGGCGAGAGGCCGAGCCTTCCACCCTTTACCAAGTATATAGATGAGTAAAGATAACATAGCAATATAATGATATCCCAACAAGTAAATAAAGGTTCCAACAAGGAACGGCTCCAATCTTCACCTCTAACTAACAACGCTATAAGAAGGGCTGAGCAAAGCGGTAACATAGCCAATCAATGGTTTGCTAGGACAAAGGTGTGTTAGAGGCTCAATCATGGCAATTAGGAGACTAACAAGTAAGTGGTAGGCATCGTAGCATTGGCAAAGCAAAAGAGCGAGCAAACTAGCATGGCAAAGATAGTAGTGATTTTTCAAGGGTGTGATCATCTTGCCTGCACAGTTGTCAGAGTTTACTGGATCCTCAAAAGCAAACTCAACGGGCTCCTCATTAGCGAACTCGTCTCCCGGCTCTACCCAACAACACAAACAAGCAACAAGGATACAATCAACCACGTGCAAGGGCAATCAATAATATGCAAAGACGATATGCTATGCGGGATGCAAAATGCAAGACGTGACAGGAAATGCATGAACCTGGCCTCAACTTGGAAACCAAGTTTGCCACTGGATAGAGGGGAAGAAATCCCCTGAAAATGATATAAAGATCAAGGCAATCGGAGCTACGGTTTAGAAATGGCAAGCGTTTTACGAAACGAACCGATCTGCGATTTACAGCAAGTAGGCTCCTCAATGCAACGGAATGAACATGCTACAGCCACCAAACATGAAAACAAATTGCATGGCACGGATGTACTCAAGAAGCTTAACAAATCACCAGGACTGAGGCATAGGCAAATTCATCCATTAAGGGCGTCAAACAAGCATGGCAAAACTGAGTAAGCAAAACAGATTTCAGACTTAGCGAAATTAACGCTAGTCTGAAATTTCAGACCACGGTGCTCTCTTCGGAGCAGCAAAACAACATGAACCAAAACCTGAACATGGCAAGTAAGAGCATGTCATGGAGCTATTCAATAAGCTTAACAAAACACCCCAAATGACCTGGGGCCAAAAGGGTTCACAAAATACTCTACCGAGCACACGAACATCGATGAAACACAATCAGTTTTCAGACTTAGTGAAAACTGGGACATGCTGAAATATAACTCACGGAGGCATGTAAACGAGTTCGATGCTCTCACTATGGTGCAAGTCATGGCAAGGCAAGCATATATACATTAAGAAAGCACAAAATGCTAGCTAGGCATGGCAAGAACAATGGCATAGCACGCATGGATCACTAGCAATGGCTCCGGCAAAATCGCAAAAGAGTTCACGATCTGCCCAAATTAACAACTATGCAAAAGTTGAGCTCAATTGAGTCAACCTAGGCTGCTCCAACATAACAAGTAAAGACATGGATGAATTAAGCACAACAAGCATAACAAATCACTCTTACTGATCATCCTCAAAAGAGGCACGGATCACTAGGAAACAAGCTGGACATATAGCATCGTGAACTAAAACATCCCAGACAGTGATTTTCACTAAGTCCCTGAAATCAGTAAACTCAGGTACCCTACTTCGCAAGCTTGCACAAGACAACACACACATCCTAAAAATGCAAGGGAGGCACCTCTGGAAAGAAGACAACATGCTTAACAATTCATCCCAAAGGGGCACAGGCATATCATGCACACAATAATCATGGCAAAAATGACAAAAGTCAATGTAGGGCTAACAGATCTGCAATTTAACTCATGATGCCTCCTTCCAACAGCATTTTGGACAACAAGATGAACTCAAATGCAAATGATGCAATGGAATGAAATGATGTACTCGTCGAGATGAAGATTTTGATATATCATATGCCCAAATCGGAGCTACGGATGCAAAGATATGGCAGGTCAAAGTAGGCATAAAATCTGAAAAAAACGGGGAGAAAGTCAACCGGGGGTTAGGGTTTTTTTCAGATCTCAGATCTACTGTAGCTGGCACTGTAGCTCGCCGGGTTGCAAGCTCGATGCCGGCGAGGAAGGAGGGTGCCGGGGATCGCCGGAGTGCGGGGGAATGCCGGAGCCGGCGAGGGACGGCCGGATCCGGTGGCGGCGAGGGCGGCGGCGACCGGTGGCGGCGAGGGCGGCCGGACGGCGCGGTCGGGCGCCGGGACGCGGGCGAGCTCCGGTGGGGCGCCCGGGGCGGCGCGGGCTTCCTCCGGCGAGCTCCGCGGTGGTGCGGACCGCCGAAACCGGAGAAGGAGGCGGCGGGGCGTCGGGAGGCGCGGGCGGCGCGTGGGGCCCGGTCGGGCGACGGGGAGGGCCAGCCGCGGGCTTCCGCGGGCCGGGGCGGCGGCGGGCGCCGGTTGCCACGTGGCAACGCCTGGTTGGCGGCGGCGGGATCCGGACACTGTCCGGCTCGTCCGGACACGTCCGGCGGCGGCAGAGGGATTTTTAGGGTTTCGAGAGGGGGAGAGAGATCCGAATTTCGGGGGGTCTATTTATAGACCTAGAGGGAGCTAGGAGAGTCCAAATGAGGTGCGGTTTTCGCCCACACGATCGTGATCAAACGACCGAGACGATGGAGCAGAGTTCGGTGGGTTTTGGGCCAAATTGGAGGGGTGTTGGGCTGCACACACACGAGGCCTTTTCGGTCCCTCGGTTAACCGTTGGAGTATCAAACGAAGTCCAAATGACCCGAAACTTGACAGGCGGTCTACCGGTAGTAAACCAAGGCCGCATGGCAAGTCTCGGCCCAATCCGGAAATGTTTAATCCCCACACACGAAAGAAAGCTAGAAATGGCCACCGGAGGAGAACGAAGCGCCGGAATGCAAAACGGACAACGGGGAAAATGCTCGAATGCATGAGATGAACATGTATGCAAATGCAATGCGCGTGATGACATGACATGAGATGCACGAAAACATAAACAACACACGGAGACAAAGACCCGAACCCGAGAATTAAATATATAACTTAGTGCCGGAAACGGCAAGAGTTGGAGTACAATTCGGGAAGGTTACATATGGGGCGTTACAACACTCCACCACTACGAAAAGATCTCGTCCCGAGATCTAGGACTGAAAGAACTCCGAGTACTCAGAACGGAGGTGATCCTCGCGTTCCCAGGTAGCTTCACGGTCGGAATGGTGTGACCACTTGATTTTGAGAAATTTAATTGACTTGTTGCGAGTTTTGCGTTCAGTCTCTTCAAGGATTGCAACTGGGTGCTCACGATAGGAGAGATCTTCTTGGAGCTCAATGTCCTCGAAGTTGACGGTGCGCTCAGGCATCTTGAAGCACTTACGGAGTTGCGAGACGTGGAACACATCATGAACATTGGCAAAGGTTGCAGGAAGCTCGAGTTGATAGGCGAGGTCGCCTCTCTTGCTGACGATCTTGAAAGGTCCGACGTATCTGGGGGCAAGCTTCCCTTTGATACCGAAGCGACGAGTCCCTTTCATCGGAGAGACGCGGAGGTAGACATGATCTCCGATCTCGAAAGCCAAGTCATGGTGCTTACTATCATAGTAGCTCTTCTGGCGGGATTGGGCTGCTTTGAGGTTATCACGAATGACCTTGCACATTTCTTCTGCCTCTGTGATCAGGTCATTACCCAGCAGCTGACGTTCACCGGTTTCAGACCAGTTGAGAGGTGTACGGCACTTCCTACCATACAGAATTTCAAATGGGGCCTTGCCGGAACTTGCTTGGAAACTGTTGTTGTACGAGAATTCAGCATAAGGAAGGCAATCCTCCCACTTCATGCCGAAGGAGATAACACAAGCCCTGAGCATATCTTCAAGAATCTGGTTGACACGCTCGACTTGACCGCTTGTTTGAGGATGGAAAGCAGTGCTGAAGCGAATGCTGGTGCCCATGGCCTTCTGAAAAGAATCCCAGAACTTGGAGGTAAAGATGCTGCCACGGTCTGAAGATATCACTTGAGGAATACCGTGCAGAGATACAATTCGAGAGGTATAAAGCTCCGCCAATTGAGCTGCAGTGATTGACTCTTTGATAGGCAGGAAATGAGCCACTTTGGTGAGCTTGTCGATGACAACGAATATAGCATCATTGCCATGCTTGGACTTAGGAAACCCAGTCACGAAGTCCATTTCAATGTGGTCAAACTTCCATTCTGGAATGGCAAGAGGTTGGAGGAGACCTGCTAGCCTCTGGTGTTCTGCCTTCACTCTTCTGCAGACATCACATTCATTCACGAATTGAGCGATCTCGCGCTTCATTCGAGTCCACCAATAGGTTTGCTTCAGATCTTGATACATCTTCGTGCTCCCAGGGTGGATGGAGAGGAGAGAGTTGTGAGCCTCATTCATGATCACTTTACGAAGTTCACCTTTGGGCACAACAATTCGATCCTCGAAGAAGAGAGTGTCCTTGTCATCAAGTCGGTAGCACTTGTACTTGGACTGACTCTTTGCAATACCAATCTTCACCTTTTTCACCATAGCATCAAGAAGCTGGGCTTGGCGAATCTGGTCTTCCAAGGTAGGAGAAACTTGAAGGTTGGCGAGGAAACCTTGAGGAACAACTTGCAGATTAAGTTTGCGGAAAGCTTCACAAAGCTCGGGTTGATAAGGCTTGAGAATCAGACTGTTGCAATATGCTTTTCTGCTCAAAGCGTCAGCAATCACATTAGCCTTGCCTGGAGTATACTCGATACTCGGATTGTACTCTTGAATCATTTCGACCCATCGAGTCTACCTGAGGTTGAGATTAGGCTGAGTGAAGATGTACTTGAGACTCTTGTGATCAGTGAAAATGTCCACTTTCCTTCCCAATAGAAGGTGTCTCCAAGTCAACAATGCGTGCACCACTGCCGCCAACTCGAGATCATGAGTGGGGTAGTTCTTCTCATTAGGCTTCAACTGGCGAGAGGTATAAGCAACAACTTTCTTCTCTTGCATCAGTACAGCACCTAGACCTTGGAGAGAGGCATCACAAAAGACCTCGTACGGCTTGGTTTCATCAGGCGGAGTTAGAACTGGAGCAGTGATCAACTTCTCTTTCAAAGCGTTGAAAGCAATATCACACTCCGGAGACCAAACGTACTTGACGTGCTTCTGAAGAAGATTTGAGAGAGGCTTCGCGATCTTGGAAAGTTTTCAACGAATCTTCGGCAGTAGCTTGCAAGACCGAGGAAGCTACGGAGTTGCTTCACATTCTGAGGAGGTTCCCAATTAACAATTGCAGACACCTTCTCAGGATCCACAGAAATGCCCTTGGCAGAGATGATGTGGCCAAGATAAAGAACCTCATCGAGCCAAAATTCACACTTGAAGAACTTGGCGTAGAACTGATGTTCCCTTAGCTTGTCAAGAACCAAACGCAAGTGCTTGGCATGATCTTCCTTGTTCTTCGAGAAAACCAGAATGTCGTCGAGATAGACCAAAACGAAGTCATTGGTGTAGGGGTTGAAGATGAAGTTCATCATGCGAGAGAACGTCGGAGGAGCGTTGGCGAGGCCAAAAGACATGACAGTTTATTCATATGACCCATAGCTTGTTCTGAACACCGTCTTGGGAATATCTTGCTCACGAATGCGAATTTGGTGATAACCCATACGGAGGTCAAGCTTGGAGAATACTTGGGCACCCTTGAGTTGTTCAAACAGCTCATTAATGTTGGGAAGTGGGTATTTGTTCTTGATGGTCTTCTTCTTCAATGGACGGTAATCAACACAAAGTCGGTCCGTTCCATCCTTCTTCTTCACAAAAAGAACACCACAACCCCACGGAGAAGTACTAGGCCGAATGAGACCCATTCTTTCTTGCACATCGAGTTGTTTCTTCAACTCCTTCAACTCTTCGGGGCCGAGCTTGTAGGGACGTTTGCATACAGGTTCCGTACCGGGCTCAAGTTCAATAACAAATTCAACCAGCCAGTTTGGAGGCATGCCTGGGAGTTCTTCTGGGAAGACATCTTGATACTCACAAACAACCCGAATCTGTGAAATAGCATCCAATTCACCCTTCTCATTGAGAGAGAACAACCGGATGGTATTATCCCGAGCAGCAAAGACAATGACATCTTCAGATGAATGAGTCAGTTGAATCGCCTGGCTGCACAATCGAGGTGAGCCTTGTGTTTAGAGAGCCAGTCCATCCCAAGAATAAGATCGATATCAGAATTACCAAGAACCACCGGAGAAGAGAGAAACTTGTAATCGCCCAATGTGATAGAAATATCGGGAGCAACCAAACTTGAAGTCAAAAGCTTGCCTGGAGAAACAACTTGCATGGCTTTGGGCATAATCTCAGTATCAACATTGTGCTTCGATGCAAACGGGCATGACAAGAAAGAATGCGATGCACCAGTATCAAAAAGTACTTTTGCGGGAACATCGTTAATAGGAAGGTTACCCATGATCACATCTGACGAATCCTCTGCCTGAGCTGCGTTCATCAAGTTGACCTTGGCGGACTTGGGGTTATGCTTGACCACAGCTGTACTTGCCGATCTGATAGGAGGAGGAGGAGGAAGACGCCTCTGGTTGAAACACTTGTTGGCATAGTGACCCTTCTATTGGCACTTGTTGCACGTGACCTCTGAGAGCGGACGGTGGTACGGAGCACTCGATCTTGAAGCTTGAGACGAAGTCTTGTTCTGAAAGCCTGGGTTGGGTGGGTGGGATGAACCACTGCCACCTTTGCTCTTCTGCTGATACGGCTGACGGAACAGAGGAGGAGGAAGCCAATACTTCTGCTGCTTGGCCACTTGAGTAGAGGAAGGAGGCGTAGTGTCTCTGACTCGCTTCCTGGAAGCATCACACCTTAGCTGAGCAGCCTCTTGCTTCAGTGCCATGTTGTAGAACTCATCGTATCTCAGCGGCTCGAAGAGGACAAGAGCGAGCTGAATTTCTTGACGAAGACCACCCCTGAACTGATAGATCATGCTCTTCTCATCAGGAACATCCTGCTTGGCAAAACGGGCGAGCTTCTGGAACAACTTGTTGTAGTCATAGACAGACAAAGAGCCTTGCTTCAGATTGCGTAATTCTTCATGTTTGCTTTCAGTCACAATTTGAGGAATGTGATGAGCGCGGAAATCACGACGGAAATCATCCCAAGTGATCAAACTTCCACCTCTGGAATCCCGGTACTGCTGAAACCACTCTGCGGCCTGATCCTTGAGCTGGAAAGACGCGGAACTTGACAAAATCTTCAGGTCTGACGTTGCTCAATTCAAAATGCTTGCCCAGATCGACTAACCAATCATCAGCATCGGTAGCCTCAACGCAGTTGCTGAACGTCTTTGGACCATTTGCGAGGAACTGATTCAGAGTTGCAAAATGGTTCTGGTTGTTGCCTTGATTCGCTTGACTGCTTTGATTCCGCTCTTGGATGATTTGCATGATCAGCTGTGTATTTGCATTAGTAGCGGCCATCACAGCTTGCCATGCTTCCGGAGGAGGCGGAGGTGGCGGAGGATCTTGATTCTGGTTCTGACTGGTGCTCTTAGCGGGAGCCATCCTGAAGAGGTTGACCACCGTTAGCACACAAATAGAGAAATATTGAAGCTGAATCCAACGGAATGAAAATTGCAACATAAAGTCTTCACATCCGAACAAAATGAACGAATGCACTTCCATTGAAGTGGTCACATATTCCTAAATTGCGAAGCCACGAAGAATCAGGTAGAAGAGGTATATCAATGAGGGATGGAATCAACATATGACGTCGAAGCAGAACGAATACCACAACTCAAAAAAAATAAAAACCAAGGGTTGGCTTGCGGAATAAGCCGGAACAAACACATGATAGAAATTTCGTCCGAAGTTTTCGTGGTAGGACCTACATGGGCTCGACCGTACAACACCATCATGTACAAGGCAGTGCACATGACATACGAAGCGTCCCCGAGTCAGCATAGCCAAGGACTCTTTAAGACACAACGAGGCCACTGTAAAATCGACTGTGAATAGGCGAACCACTAGACGTCGAACCCCAATTTCATATCACACATCTGTTGGAAAGATATCCTAAGGCTACTTGAATTCCCACCTATGAAACTCCCGAAACTTTCCGGTTATGCAATCAGGTGTTGGGGATACAGGGGAAGCATAATATCTCACCCAAGCTAGCAAATCCTACATCCAGCTGCATCCATCCTTCAACACATAACCAAGAAACCTTCGGAAACCATCTATCTCAACCTTCGAAAAGCATCCGTTATACAAGTTATGGCGATACTCCCGAACTCCCGCCCCAGTACTGGGTGGCGTCGAGGTTATCTCACCAACAAACTGCATAAAGGAGATTTTCGATGTCGCGCACATATCTCAAGTATACCAGAATTGCAACGATAGAATTATGATGACAACACCTCAGAGCTCAACTCCCCGGGACACTTCCACTAAACCCCTGATAGGAGGCACCAAGATAGTATTCTCATCATAAGCCATCGGAACAAAACTAAGATACTCGCGTGATCCTAAATTTTTTTTTTTGTGAAATTTGAGAAGAGAAGAGTCAAAACTCTACGTCAGGATGCCTTACCAGAGCGATGAGGAGACTGGGAAGTAAAAAAGAATTCCTAAGCTCTCCGATATATAATTCCTAAGGACTCAAAACATTTTTCTAGACACAACTCGGCTGCTAAAAACGATCAAGCAATGGGGCTCCTAAGGTCGGGGAACGCTCTGATTACCAACTTGTAACGCCCTCGATGCGGCTATGTCTCCCACGTGTCGAGGCACGACTTAGAGACATAGGCACATTGAAAGCAATGTCGCAAGTCGGGAATCATTACACAACCCATGTACATATATAATATAAAGGGGAATAATAGCATAGTTGGCTTACACTCGCCACATCACATCAGAGTACATAAATAACATCCATCATACAAACACTCATGGCCCGACTACCGCGACAAAATAGAACAGACCCCCAACAAGCGACTAGGTCCTGGATCTAACCCCGAATAGGCATCCCTACTGATCATCAGGAAACGACACATAGTAACGCTGAGAGTCCTCGTCGTACTCCCACTTCAGCTCGAGCGCGCCATCCGGAGAGGTATCATCGGTCCCTGCATCTGGTGTAATAGTAATCTGTGAGCCACAGAGGACTCAGCAATCTCGCACCCTCGCGATCAAGACTATTTAAGCTTAATAGGTAGGAAAGGGGTAAAGTAAAGTGGAGCTGCAGCAAGCGACTAGCATATGGTGGCTAACTTATTCGCAAAGGAGAGCGAGAAGAGGAGGCAAAGCGCGAGCGGAAACTATATAGAGCAGCCTACGCAAACATAACTCCAACGCCATGTCCACTTCCCGGACTCCGCCGAGAAGAGGCCATCACGGCAACACACTCAGTTGATTCATTTTAATTATTTAAGGTTCAAGTTATCTACAACCGGACATTAACAAATTCCCATCTGCCCATAACCGCGGGCACGGCTTTCGAAAGATCAATCCCTGCAGGGGGGGTCCCAACTTAGCCCATAACAAGCTCTCATGGTCAACGATGGAATAGACCTCCACCCAGGACCCACCGATCAGACTCGGTATCCCGGTACAACAAGATGATTCGACAGGTCAAAACTAGTCCAGCAACACCGCCCGAATGCGCCGACAAAATCCCGATAGGAGCTGCACATATCTCGTTCTCAGGGCACACTCAGATGAGACATCCTACGAGTAAAACCAACCCTCAAGTTGCCCCGAGGTGGCCCCGCAGTCTACTCGGTCGAACCAACACTCAGAGGAGCACTGGCCCATGGGGGGCTAAAATAAAGATGACCCTCGGGCTCCGGAAACCCAAGGGAAAGAAAAGGGTAGGTGGCAAATGGTAAAACCAATGTTGGGCATTGCTGGAAAAGCTTTAATCAAGGCGAACTATCAAGGGGTTCCCATTATAGCCCAACCGCGTAAGGGACGCAACAATCCGGGAACATAACACCGATATGACGGAAACTAGGGCGGCAAGAGTGGAACAAAACACTAGGCGAGAGGCCGAGCCTTCCACCCTTTACCAAGTATATAGATGAGTAAAGATAACATAGCAATATAATGATATCCCAACAAGTAAATAAAGGTTCCAACAAGGAACGGCTCCAATCTTCACCTCTAACTAACAACGCTATAAGAAGGGCTGAGCAAAGCGGTAACATAGCCAATCAATGGTTTGCTAGGACAAAGGTGTGTTAGAGGCTCAATCATGGCAATTGGGAGACTGACAAGTAAGTGGTAGGCATCGTAGCATTGGCAAAGCAAAAGAGCGAGCAAACTAGCATGGCAAAGATAGTAGTGATTTTTCAAGGGTGTGATCATCTTGCCTGCACAGTTGTCAGAGTTGACTGGATCCTCAAAAGCAAACTCAACGGGCTCCTCGTTAGCGAACTCGTCTCCCGGCTCTACCCAACAACACAAACAAGCAACAAGGATACAATCAACCACGTGCAAGGGCAATCAATAATATGCAAAGACGATATGCTATGCGGGATGCGATGCGGGATGCAAAATGCAAGACGTGACAGGAAATGCATGAACCTGGCCTCAACTTGGAAACCAAGTTTGCCACTGGATAGAGGGGAAGAAATCCCCTGAAAATGATATAAAGATCAAGGCAATCGGAGCTACGGTTTAGAAATGGCAAGCGTTTTACGAAACGAACCGGTCTGCGATTTACAGCAAGTAGGCTCCTCAATGCAACGGAATGAACATGCTACAGCCACCAAACATGAAAACAAATTGCATGGCACGGATGTACTCAAGAAGCTTAACAAATCACCAGGACTGAGGCATAGGCAAATTCATCCATTAAGGGCTTCAAACAAGCATGGCAAAACTGAGTAAGCAAAACAGATTTCAGACTTAGCGAAATTAACGCTAGTCTGAAATTTCAGACCACGGTGCTCTCTTCGGAGCAGCAAAACAACATGAACCAAAACCTGAACATGGCAAGTAAGAGCATGTCATGGAGTTATTCAATAAGCTTAACAAAACACCCCAAATGACCTGGGGCCAAAATGGTTCACAAAATACTCTACCGAGCACACGAACATCGATGAAACACAATCAGTTTTCAGACTTAGTGAAAACTGGGACATGCTGAAATATAACTCACGGAGGCATGTAAACGAGTTCGATGCTCTCACTATGGTGCAAGTCATGGCAAGGCAAGCATATATACATTAAGAAAGCACAAAATGCTAGCTAGGCATGGCAAGAACAATGGCATAGCACGCATGGATCACTAGCAATGGCTCGGGCAAAATCGCAAAAGAGTTCACGATCTACCCAAATTAACAACTATGCAAAAGTTGAGCTCGATTGAGTCAACCTAGGGTGCTCAAACATAACAAGTAAAGACATGGATGGATTAAGCACAACAAGCATAACAAATCACTCTTACTGATCATCCTCAAAAGAGGCCCGGATCACTAGGAAACAAGCTGGACATATAGCATCGTGAACTAAAACATCCCAGACTTAGTGATTTTCACTAAGTCCCTGAAATCAGTAAACTCAGGTACCCTACTTCGCAAGCTTGTACAAGACAACACACACATCCTAAAAATGCAAGGGAGGCACCTCTGGAAAGAAGACAACATGCTTAACAATTCATCCCAAAGGGGCACAGGCATATCATGCACACAATAATCATGGCAAAAATGACAAAAGTCAATGTAGGGCTAACGGATCTGCAATTTAACTCATGATGCCTCCTTCCAACAGCATTTTGGGCAACAAGATGAACTCAAATGCAAATGATGCAATGGAATGGAATGATGTACTCGTCGAGACGAAGATTTTGATATATCATATGCCCAAATCGGAGCTACGAATGCAAAGATATGGCAGGTCAAAGTAGGCATAAAATCTGAAAAAAAAACAGGGAGAAAGTCAACCGGGGGTTAGGGTTTTTTTCAGATCTCAGATCTACTGTAGCCGGCACTGTAGCTCGCCGGGTTCCAAGCTCGACGCCGGCAAGGAAGGAGGGCGCCGGGGATCGCCGGAGTGCGGGGGAAGGCCGGAGCCGGCGAGGGACGGCCGGATCCGGTGGCGGCGAGGGCGGCGGCGACCGGTGGCGGCGAGGGCGGCCGGACGGCACGGTCGGGCGCCGGGACGCGGGCGAGCTCCGGCGGGGCGCCCGGGGCGGCGCGGGCTTCCTCCGGCGAGCTCCGCGGTGGTGCGGACCGCCGGAACCGGAGAAGGACGCGGCTGGGCGTCGGGAGGCGCGGGCGGCGCGCGGGGCCCGGTGGGGCGACGGGGAGGGCCGGCCGCGGGCTTCCGCGGGCCGGGGCGGCGGCGGGCGCCGGTTGCCACGTGGCAACGCCTGGTTGGCGGCGGCGGGATCCGGACGCTGTCCGGCTCGTCCGGACACGTCCGGCGGCGGCGGAGGGATTTTTAGGGTTTCGAGAGGGGGGAGAGATCCGAATTTCGGGGGGTCTATTTATAGACCTAGAGGGAGCTAGGAGAGTCCAAATGAGGTGCGGTTTTCGCCCACACGATCGTGATCGAACGACCGAGACGATGGAGCAGAGTTCGGTGGGTTTTGGGCCAAATTGGAGGGGTGTTGGGCTGCACACACACGAGGCCTTTTCGGTCCCTCGGTTAACCGTTGGAGTATCAAACGAAGTCCAAATGACCCGAAACTTGACAGGCGGTCTACCGGTTGTAAACCAAGGCCGCATGGCAAGTCTCGGACCAATCCGGAAATGTTTAATCCCCACACACGAAAGAAAGCTAGAAATGGCCACCGGAGGAGAACGAAGCGCCGGAATGCAAAACGGACAACGGGGAAAATGCTCGAATGCATGAGATGAACATGTATGCAAATGCAATGCGCGTGATGACATGACATGAGATGCACGAAAACATAAACAACACACGGAGACAAAGACCTGAACCCGAGAATTAAATATATAACTTAGTGCCGGTACAATTCGGGAAGGTTACATATGGGGCGTTACATAGGTCATCCCATAGAAACACTTCGAAGATGCGTCCCCTCCGTATAGACCCGATGCGGCTGTTTCCGCCCTCCAGATGCCGCCGGCGGCGCTGTTCGTGAGGGGGGCACACCGCGGCGCTGCCCTCCAGATGTTTCGGCATGGCTGTTTTTGATTTTAATAAAATATAATGTTCTACATTCAAAAGAACATGACGGCACATTATTAATGTGCTCGAAAAAAATATGAACTATATATATATATATATATTTATATTCATAATCTATGAAAAAATTTACAAACTACACATATATTCATATAATACATAAAAAAGCATAAAAACATATGTAAAAAAGCATAAAAACATATGTAAAAAAAGCATAAAAACATATGTAAAAAACACATGTAAAAAAAACTATGCCGACGCCATTGCCGTCAGCATAGATACGGCTGGGTTTAGGCGGGCGCCGTGCCACGGATCGATGACGTGGAGCCTATGCCGACGGCTGCCGTCGGCATATCTGCGCCGCGGATCAGTGACGTGGCGTGCGTGAAGGAAATATGCCCTAGAGGCAATAATAAAGTTATTATTTATTTCCTTACATCATGATAAATGTTTATTATTCATGCTAGAATTGTATTAACCGGAAACATAATACATGTGTGAATACATAGACCAACAAAGTGTCACTAGTATGCCTCTACTTGACTAGCTCGTTAATCAAAGATGGTTATGTTTCCTAACCATGAACAAAGAGTTGTTATTTGATTAACGAGGTCACATCATTAGTTGAATGATCTGATTGACATGACCCATTCCATTGGCTTAGCACCCGATCGTTTAGTATGTTGCTATTGCTTTCTTCATAACTTATACATGTTCCTATAACTATGAGATTATGCAACTCCCGTCTACCGGAGGAACACTTTGGGTACTACCAAACGTCACAACGTAACTGGGTGATTATAAAGGAGTACTACAGGTGTCTCCAATGGTAGATGTTGGGTTGGCGTATTTCGAGATTAGGGTTTGTCACTCCGATTGTCGGAGAGGTATCTCTGGGCCCTCTCGGTAATGCACATCACATAAGCCTTGCAAGCACTGCAACTAATATGTTAGTTGTGAGATGATGTATTACGGAACGAGTAAAGAGACTTGCCAGTAACGAGATTGAACTAGGTATTGGATACCGACGATCGAATCTCGGGCAAGTAACATACCGATGACAAAGGGAACAACGTATGTTGTTATGCGGTCTGACCGATAAAGATCTTCGTAGAATATGTAGGAGCCAATATGGGCATCCAGGTCCCGCTATTGGTTATTGACCGGAGACGTGTCTCGGTCATGTCTACATTGTTCTCGAACCGTAGGGTCCGCACGCTTAACGTTACGATGACAGTTATTATGAGTTTATGCATTTTGATGTACCGAAGGTTGTTCGGAGTCCCGGATAAGATCACGGACATGACGAGGAGGCTCGAAATGGTCGAGACGTAAAGATTGATATATTGGAAGCCTATGTTTGGACATAGGAAGTGTTCCGGGTGAAATCGGGATTTTACCGGAATACCGGGAGGGTTACCGGAACCCCCCGGGAGACTAATGGGCCTATTGGGCCTTAGTGGAAAAAGAGAAAAGGGACAAGCCCATAGCTGGCCGGCGCCCCCCCTTTCCCCAAGTCCTAGTAGGACTAGGATAAGGGGCCGGCCCCCCTTCTCTCTTCTTTCCCCCCGAGAGTCCTAATTGGATTAGGATTGGAGGGAGGAGTCCTACTCCCGGTGGGAGTAGGACTCCCCTACGCCTCCCTCTCCCTGGCCGGCCGGCTCCCCCTCCTCCAACCTTTATATACGGGGGCATGGGGCACCCCAAGACACACAAGTTGATCCTTGAGATCGTTCCTTAGCCGTGTGCGGTGCCCCCTGCCACCAAATTCCACCTCGATCGTACCGTTACAGTGCTTAGGCGAAGCCCTGCGTCGGTAGTACATCAAGATCATCATCACGCCGTCGTGCTGACGGAACTCTTCCTCGACGCTTTGCTGGATCGGAGCCCGAGGAACGTCATCGAGCTGAACGTGTGCTAAGAACTCGGAGGTGCCGGAGTAACGGTGCTTGGATCGGTCGGATCGGGAAGAAGACGTACGACTACTTCCTCTACGTTGTGTGATCGCTTCCGCAGTCGGTCTGCGTTGGTACGTAGACAACACTCTCCCCTCTCGTTGTTGTGCATCACCATGATCTTGCGTGTGCGTAGGAAAATTTTCGAAATTACTGCGTTCCCCAACAGTGGCATCCGAGCCTAGGTTTTATGGTTTGATGTTATTTGCACGAGTAGAACACAAGTGAGTTGTGGGCGATACAAGTCATACTGCCTACCAGCATGTCATACTTTGGTTCGGCGGTATTGTTGGACGAGACGATCCGGACCAACCTTACGCGTACTCTTACGCGAGACCGGTTCCCTCGACGTGCTTTGCACATAGATGGCTTGCGGAAGACTGTCTCTCCAACTTTAGTTGAACCAAGTGTGACTACGCCCGGTCCTTGAGAAGGTTAAAACATAGTCTATTTGACGAACTATCGTTGTGGTTTTGATGCGTAGGTGAGATGAGTTCTTACTTAAGCCCGTAGCAGCCACGTAAAACTTGCAACAACAAAGTAGAGGACGTCTAACTTGTTTTTGCAGGGCATGTTGTGATGTGATATGGTCAAGGCATGATGCTGATTTTATTGTATGAGATGATCATGTTTTGTAACCGAGTTATCGGCAACTGGCAGGAGCCATATGGTTGTCGCTTTATTGTATGCAATGCAATCGCGATGTAATGCTTTACTTTATTGCTAAGCGGTAGTGATAGTCGTGGAAGCATAAGATTGGCGAGATGACAACGATGCTACGATGGAGATCAAGGTGTCGCGCCGGTGACGATGGTGATCATGACGGTGCTTCGGAGATGGAGATCACAAAGCACAAGATGATGATGGCCATATCATATCACTTATATTGATTGCATGTGATTTTTATCCTTTTATGCATCTTATCTTGCTTTGATTGACGGTAGCATTATAAGATGATCTCTCACTAAATTATCAAGAAGTGTTCTCCCTGAGTATGCACCGTTGCAAAAGTTCTTCGTGCTGAGACACCACGTGATGATCGGGTGTGATAGGCTCTATGTTCAAATACAACGGGTGCAAAACAGTTGCACACGCAGAATACTCAGGTTAAACTTGACGAGCCTAGCATATGCAGATATGGCCTCGGAACACAGAGACCGAAAGGTCGAGCGTGAATCATATAGTAGATATGATCAACATGACGATGTTCACCATTGAAAACTACTCCATCTCACGTGATGATCGGTTATGGTTTAGTTGATTTGGATCACGTGATCACTTAGAGGATTAGAGGGATGTCTATCTAAGTGGGAGTTCCTAAGTAATTTGATTAACTGAACTTAAACTTATCATGAACTTAGTACCTGATAGTATCTTGCTTGTTTATGTTGATTGTAGATAGATGGCTCGTGTTGTTGTACCGTTGAATTTTAATGCGTTCCTTGAGAAAGCAAAGTTGAAAGATGATGGTAGCAATTACACGGACTGGGTCCGTAACCTGAGGATTATCCTCATTGCTGCACAGAAGAATTACGTCCTAGAAGCACCGCTGAGTGCCAGGCCTGCTGCAAGAGCAACACCAGAACTTATGAACGTCTGGCAGAGCAAAGCTGATGACTACTCAATAGTTCAGTGTGCCATGCTTTACGGCTTAGAACCGGGACTTCAACGACGTTTTGAACGTCATGGAGCATATGAGATGTTCCAGGAGTTGAAGTTAATATTTCAAGCAAATGCCCGGATTGAGAGATATGAAGTCTCCAATAAGTTCTATAGCTGCAAGATGGAGGAGAACAGTTCTGTCAGTGAGCATATACTCAAAATGTCTGGGTATAATAATCACTTGATTCAATTGGGAGTTACACTTCCGGATGATTGCGTCATTGACAGAATTCTCCAATCACTGCCACCAAGCTACAAGAGCTTTGTGATGAACTATAATATGCAAGGGATGAACAAGACTATTCCCGAGCTCTTCGCAATGCTGAAAGTTGCGGAGGTAGAAATCAAGAAGGAGCATCAAGTGTTGATGGTTAACAAAACCACTAGTTTCAAGAAAAAGGGCAAAGGGAAGAACAAGGGGAACTTCAAGAAGAACGGCAAGCAAGTTGCTGCTCAAGAGAAGAAACCCAAGTCTGGACCTAAGCCTGAAACTGAGTGCTTCTACTGCAAGCAGACTGGTCACTGGAAGCGGAACTGCCCCAAGTATTTGGCGGATAAGAAGGATGGCAAAGTGAGCAAAGATATATGTGATATACATGTTATTGATGTGTACCTTACTAGAGCTCGCAGTAGCACCTGGGTATTTGATACTGGTTCTGTTGCTAATATTTGCAACTCGAAACAGGGACTACGGAATAAGCGGACACTAGCAAAGGACGAGGTGACGATGCGCGTGGGAAACGGTTCCAAAGTCGATGTGATCGCGGTCGGCACGCTACCTCTACATCTACCTTCGGGATTAATATTAGACCTAAATAATTGTTATTTGGTGCCAGCGTTGAGCATGAACATTATATCTGGATCTTGTTTAATGCGAGACGGTTATTCATTTAAATCAGAGAATAATGGTTGTTCTATTTATATGAATAATATCTTTTATGGTCATGCACCTTTGAAGAGTGGTCTATTCTTGTTGGATCTCGAAGATAGTGATACACATATTCATAATGTAGAAGCCAAAAGATGCAAAGTTAATAATGATAGTGCAACTTATTTGTGGCACTGCCGTTTAGGTCATATCGGTGTAAAGCGCATGAAGAAACTCCATACTGATGGGCTTTTGGAACCACTTGATTATGAATCACTTGGTACTTGCGAACCGTGCCTCATAGGCAAGATGACTAAAACACCGTTCTCCGGTACTATGGAGAGAGCAACAGATTTATTGGGAATCATACATACCGATGTATGTGGTCCGATGAATATTGAGGCTCGTGGCGGATATCGTTATTTTCTCACCTTCACAGATGATTTAAGCAGATATGGGTATATCTACTTAATGAAACATAAGTCTGAAACATTTGAAAAGTTCAAAGAATTTCAGAATGAGGTTGAAAATCATCGTAACAAGAAAATAAAGTTTCTACGATCTGATCGTGGAGGAGAATATTTGAGTTACGAGTTTGGTGTACATTTGGAAAATTGTGGAATAGTTTCGCAACTCACGCCACCCGGAACACCACAGCGTAATGGTGTGTCCGAACGTCGTAATCGTACTTTACTAGATATGGTGCGATCTATGATGTCTCTTACTGATTTACCGCTATCGTTTTGGGGTTATGCTTTAGAGACGGACGCATTCACGTTAAACAGGGCACCATCAAAATCCGTTGAGACGACACCTTATGAACTATGGTTTGGCAAGAAACCAAAGTTGTCGTTTCTTAAAGTTTGGGGCTGCGATGCTTATGTGAAAAAGCTTCAACCTGATAAGCTCGAACCCAAATCGGAGAAATGTGTCTTCATAGGATATCCAAAGGAAACTATTGGATACACCTTCTATCACAGATCCGAAGGCAAGACTTTTGTTGCTAAATTCGGAAACTTTCTAGAGAAGGAGTTTCTCTCGAAAGAAGTGAGTGGGAGGACAGTAGAACTTGACGAGGTAACTGTACCTGCTCCCTTGTTGGAAAATAGTACATCACAGAAAACTGTTTCTGCGACACCTATACCAATCAGTGAGGAAGCTAATGATGATGATCATGAAACTTCAGGACAAGATACTACTGAACCACGTAGATCAACCAGAGTGAGATCCGCACCAGAGTGGTACGGTAATCCAGTTCTAGAAGTCATGATGCTGGATCATGATGAACCTACGAACTATGAAGAAGCGATGGTGAGCCCAGATTCCGCAAAGTGGCTTGAGGCCATGAAATCTGAGATGGGATCCATGTATGAAAACAAAGTATGGACTTTGGTTGACTTGCCCGATGATCGGCAAGCAATTGAGAATAAATGGATCTTCAAGAAAAAGACTGACGCTGACGGTAATATTACTGTCTATAAAGCACGACTTGTCGCGAAAGGTTTTCGACAAGTTCAAGGAGTTGACTACGATGAGACCTTCTCACCCGTAGCGATGCTTAAGTCCGTCAGAATTATGTTAGCAATTGCCGCATTTTATGATTATAAAATATGGCAGATGGATGTCAAAACTGCATTCCTGAATGGATTTCTGGAAAAAGAGTTGTATATGATACAACCAGAAGGTTTTGTCGATCCAAAGGGAGCTAACAAAGTATGCAAACTCCAGCGATCCATTTATGGACTGGTGCAAGCATCTCGGAGTTGGAATAAACGCTTTGATAGTGTGATCAAAGCATTTGGCTTTATACAGACTTTTGGAGAAGCCTGTATTTACAAGAAAGTGAGTGGGAGCTCTGTAGCATTTCTAATATTATATGTGGATGACATATTGCTGATTGGAAATGATATAGAATTTCTGGATAGCATAAAGGGATACTTGAATAAAAGTTTTTCGATGAAAGACCTCCGGGAAGCTGCTTACATATTAGGCATAAAGATCTATAGAGATAGATCAAAACGCTTAATTGGACTTTCACAGAGCACATACCTTGACAAGATTTTGAAGAAGTTCAAAATGGATCAAGCAAAGAAAGGGTTCTTGCCTGTGTTACAAGGTATGAAGTTGAGTAAGACTCAATGCCCGACCACTGCAGAAGATAGAGAGAAAATGAAAGATGTTCCCTATGCTTCAGCCATAGGCTCTATCATGTATGCAATGCTGTGTACCAGACCTGATGTGTGCCTTGCTATAAGTTTAGCAGGGAGGTACCAAAGTAATCCAGGAATGGATCACTGGACAGCGGTCAAGAACATCCTGAAATACCTGAAAAGGACTAAGGATATGTTTCTCGTATATGGAGGTGACAAAGAGCTCACCGTAAAAGGTTATGTTGATGCAAGCTTTGACACTGATCCGGACGATTCTAAATCTCAAACCGGATACGTGTTTACTTTAAACGGTGGAGCTGTCAGTTGGTGCAGTTCTAAACAAAGCGTCGTAGCGGGATCTACATGTGAAGCGGAGTACATAGATGCTTCGGAAGCAGCAAACGAAGGAGTCTAGATGAAGGAGTTCATATCCGATCTAGGTGTCATACCTAGTGCATCGGGTCTAATGAAAATCTTCTGTGACAATACTGGTGCAATTGCCTTGGCAAAGGAATCCAGATTTCACAAGAGGACCAAACACATCAAGAGACGCTTCAACTCCATCCGGGGTTTAGTCCAGGTGGGAGACATAGAGATTTGCAAGATACATACGGATCTGAATGTTGCAGACCCGTTGACTAAGCCTCTTCCACGAGCAAAACATGATCAGCACCAAGGCTCCATGGGTGTTAGAATCATTACAGTGTAATCTAGATTATTGACTCTAGTGCAAGTGGGAGACTGAAGGAAATATGCCCTAGAGGCAATAATAAAGTTATTATTTATTTCCTTACATCATGATAAATGTTTATTATTCATGCTAGAATTGTATTAACCGGAAACATAATACATGTGTGAATACATAGACCAACAGAGTGTCACTAGTATGCCTCTACTTGACTAGCTCGTTAATCAAAGATGGTTATGTTTCCTAACCATGAACAAAGAGTTGCTATTTGATTAACGAGGTCACATCATTAGTTGGATGATCTGATTGACATGACCCATTCCATTGGCTTAGCACCCGATTGTTTAGTATGTTGCTATTGCTTTCTTCATAACTTATACATATTCCTATAACTATGAGATTATGCAACTCCCGTCTACCGGAGGAACACTTTGGGTACTACCAAACGTCACAACGTAACTGGGTGATTATAAAGGAGTACTACAGGTGTCTCCAATGGTAGATGTTGGGTTGGCGTATTTCGAGATTAGGGTTTGTCACTCCGATTGTCGGAGAGGTATCTCTGGGCCCTCTCGGTAATGCACATCACATAAGCCTTGCAAGCACTGCAACTAATATGTTAGTTGTGAGATGATGTATTACGGAACGAGTAAAGAGACTTGCCAGTAACGAGATTGAACTAGGTATTGGATACCGACGATCGAATCTCGGGCAAGTAACATACCGATGACAAAGGGAACAACGTATGTTGTTATGCGGTCTGACCGATAAAGATCTTCGTAGAATATGTAGGAGCCAATATGGGCATCCAGGTCCCGCTATTGGTTATTGACCGGAGACGTGTCTCGGTCATGTCTACATTGTTCTCGAACCGTAGGGTCCGCACGCTTAATGTTACGATGACAGTTATTATGAGTTTAGGCATTTTGATGTACCGAAGGTTGTTCGGAGTCCCGGATAAGATCACAGACATGACGAGGAGTCTCGAAATGGTCGAGACATAAAGATTGATATATTGGAAGCCTATGTTTGGACATAGGAAGTGTTCCGGGTGAAATCGGGATTTTACCGGAATACCGGGAGGGTTACCGGAACCCCCCGGGAGACTAATGGGCCTATTGGGCCTTAGTGGAAAAAGAGAAAAGGGACAAGCCCATAGCTGGCCGGCGCCCCCCCTTTCCCCAAGTCCTAGTAGGACTAGGATAAGGGGCCGGCCCCCCTTCTCTCTCCTTTCCCCCCGAGAGTCCTAATTGGATTAGGATTGGAGGGAGGAGTCCTACTCCCGGTGGGAGTAGGACTCCCCTGCGCCTCCCTCTCCCTGGCCGGCCGGCTCCCCCTCCTCCAACCTTTATATACGGGGGCAGGGGGCACCCCAAGACACACAAGTTGATCCTTGAGATCGTTCCTTAGCCGTGTGCGGTGCCCCCTGCCACCAAATTCCACCTCGATCGTACCGTTACAGTGCTTAGGCGAAGCCCTGCGTCGGTAGTACATCAAGATCGTCATCACGCCGTCGTGCTGACGAAACTCTTCCTCGACGCTTTGCTGGATCGGAGCCCGAGGAACGTCATCGAGCTGAACGTGTGCTAAGAACTCGGAGGTGCCGGAGTAACGGTGCTTGGATCGGTCGGATCGGGAAGAAGACGTACGACTACTTTCTCTACGTTGTGTGATCGCTTCCGCAGTCGGTCTGCGTTGGTACGTAGACAACACTCTACCCTCTCGTTGCTGTGCATCACCATGATCTTGCGTGTGCGTAGGAAAATTTTCGAAATTACTGCATTCCCCAACAGTGCGGAGGTATGCCGACGGCCGCCCGTCCCGACCGTCGGCATAGCTTTGACGCCGTTAGCCGCTGGTCACGGGCGGGGTTGCCGGGCCCACATGTACGCCGACGGCTCACTTATGCCGACGGCCACTGTCGGCGTTTATTAATCTAGGTCGACGGCTGATCTGTGCCGACGGTTGCCGTCGGTGTAGATAGGGGTAGCCCGACGGCCAGGATAAGCCGACGGCCAGGAGTAGGCTGTCGGCATAGATCCAAGTAGGCCGACGGCAGCCGTCGGCATAGTTTTGGCCGTCGGCGTAGAGCCGTTTTCCGGTAGTGAATCTAATGCCGCCACGCACCCTTCTCTGTTTGTCCAGATGGCGGAAGAATGGCAATTAGCATTAGCGTTTGGCAAAAGCTACTAATTAGAGCATCTTCAACAGGCGCGCGGTTGTGCGGCACGCTAAAATATTTATTCAGCATTGAAATAACTTTTTTAGTGCACATGAAGGCGTTTGCTCCAACAGACACAACAAAATATGGCGCCGCTATAGCTCCAGCAGGCGCTGCAAAATCCAGCGCGCGCGAGCAGCCGGTACTATAATGCAACACATACAAAAAATATGAAACAACACATAGATTTAGATTCATAGCATAGTTCAAGCCCAACACCACAAGCTAGTCCATATGGTACAGATAAAATCTAGACAAATATAGTAGATAAAACGCGTCGATGATAAAAACTAGATAACTACTTCTCCTCCTCCTCCTCCTCCTCCTTGGTAATGTAGTCTGATGACAGAAATGCGTCGTCCCATCGAGGATCATTGTTGCCCGAGGTCGACACATGTCCCAGTTCGCACTGGGCTTCCGCCAGTGCCTTCTGCTCACGCTTGTCCGCCCGATCCATGGCTCGCTCTGCCCTCCTCTATTCCCAGAATTCATTTTCGGCAGCAACATCCTCGAGTAACGCTCACGCCACACCGTCATGGTATGCTCAAGGAAAAATTAGCATGCATTGGATGGCGGAAGCTACGAATTGGCGTGCACACTAATTAGCATTGCATTGCGGAAGCTATAAATTAGCATGCATTGTTTCATTTTTTTTTCTTAGTAGTCATGGAAGTATTTGGTGGAAGCAAACTTAATCATGCAAGTGTTCTGCGGAAGCAAACTTTAACCCATGCATGCAAGTATCTGGGAAGCTACTCTGTGATCACACATGTTTTGACGGAAGCCTTTCCACGTGCTCGACGAAAGCTACTAACCATGGATTAGTACCATAATAGTCACGCATATTTCTCAGAAGATGTTAATAGCAGCGGACATTTGCGGTAATGGTTGCGTGACTGCTTCACATTAGTATCTGCAGACTGATCCCTGGTTTACGAACGGATACGATGTCTGGTTTGCGATTAGCGTTGGAGATGCCGTGGGCAGCCCCTATTTGCATGGTTAACAGCTATAATTCAATTCTCTCGCAAAACAAAAGCTATAATTCAATTCAAAGCCGTCTAGAAGCATACGGCACGGACGACGGTGAAGTTGCTTGTGCATGCATGCAGACCAAAAAAAGCAGGAAGAAACCTCCGGCAACAAATGATACGTGCCTTTTCCAACCATGCATGACGAGTCTACACGGCTGCTCGCAGTCTGAGCTTAGACATTTACATGCATGAAATGTCCATGGAGCATGGTCGATCAGATCAGTATAAATGTTGCAGCCCTAGCATGTAATCTGGCACGCACAACGGTCGAACATGGAAATGTTACCGCTAATCTTGCTCGTTGTTGCAGCAGTGTGCATAATGCGAGCAATAGTCTTGATGATCAAGAATGCTGGCTCCTCGTCGGCCAGCACAAGAGCCGGCGAGGCGCCTCTCCCGCCGGGCCCGTCCAAGCTCCCGCTGATCGGGAGCATTCACCACCTGACCACCGGCGAGCTCCCGCACCACGCCATCACTCGCCTCGGCCGCGAGCACGGCCCGGTGATGTACCTGCAGATGGGGCAGGTCGGCCTCGTCGTCGTCTCGTCCCGCGAGGCGGCCAGGGAGGTCATGAAGGTGCAGGACGCAAACTTCGCCCACCGCCCGGAGCTAGCCGGGCCCAAGGTTCTGCTGTACGGCTGCGCCGACGTCGCCTTCTCCTCCGGCGGCCCCACCTGGCGCCGGCTGCGCAAGGTGTGCGTCGTCAAGCTCCTGTCCGCGAACCGGGTCAGGTCTTTCGCTCCCATACGGAGGGAGGAGACACGTCGTCTCCTGGAGAGCATCGCCGGACACTGTCCGGGCAAGGCCATTGACCTCCGGGCCATGGTCGAGGTCTTCAGCAGCGCCATCGTGAGCAGGACGGCATTGAGCGAGACGTTCGAGCACAGGGGCTCCATCTTAAAGAAGGGCCTGGAGCTGGCGTCGGGGTTCAACCTGTCGGACCATTTCCCGTCGTTGAGCTTCCTCGACGTCCTGTTGAGGCACCGGCTGCGACGGATGCAGCGGCAGGTCGACAAGCTATTCGAAGACGTCATTGAGGAGCGCAAGTGGCTTCGGCAGAAGAAGAAGAAGGACACAACAGAGGACATGCTAGATGTGCTTCTCGATGCCATGGAGCATCCAGAAGACACGGAGGTGCCCATTACACACGACAACATCAAGGCTGTCATAATGGTATCTGCCATATCCCTAGCACTATATATAGTACGCAGATTTTTTAATTCTGATTAGCCATCACTATGAATATTATTAACCGTAGATTAGCTCTGCATAGAACTAACTATTGGGATGAAATGGACACGCTGCAGGATATGTTTGCCGCGGGGACAGAGACATCGTCGTCAACGATAGAGTGGGCGCTGGCAGAGCTGATGAAGAACCCCAAGGAGATGGCCAAAGTGCAGGACGAGGTGAGGACAAAAATGGAAGCAGTGACAAGCTGGTGCGACATCGGACATCTCAGCTACCTCCGGCTTGTCGTCAAGGAGACGATGCGGCTGCACATGCCGGCGCCTCTTCTAGTCCCCAGAGTCTGCAAGGAGCAGTGCCGTGTCGGTGGCTACATGATCCCGGCTGGCAGCAGGGTGGTCATCAACGCATGGGCCATGGGCAGGGACCCGAGGTACTGGGAGGACGCCGAGGCGTTCCGTCCCGGGAGATTCCTCGGCACAAGCGTCGACTTCAAGGGGGGCGACTTTGAGTTCCTACCGTTCGGTGCCGGCCGGAGAATGTGCCCAGGGATAGAGTTTGGGCTCGCCGGCGTCGAGCTTTGCTTGGCTCAACTCCTTTTCTATTTCGACTGGACGCTTCCTGGTGGCATCGCGCCGGAAGACCTCGACATGAGCGAGACATCGGTCGGTGCTCTATCGGTAGTCCGGAAGGAGCCACTTCGGTTGATCCCCAGCATACACGCTCCACTTCATCTCAAGTATTGACTCTTTGGGGTTTCATTGTTGGCAGGGTGCATCAGGGCTCTGTTTATGGAGTTGCAGAGGTTATGCCTTCTTTACTGTTGTAATACCTTTTTTTCTTAATAAATATACATGTAGCTCTATTGCATGTTTAAAAAAAGTCACACGACTACAAAATAAAAATAGATATGTTCAATGAAGAAATAGAAAATAAATTGATGCACATAGTTGTGATGTCCCTCACGTCATATCTATGAACACATTGACAGTCCAACGGCAACATTTGTGAGCCGGTACTAGACCTCGGACTTTATCTTCGTATTTTTGTTAAATATAAATAAAATGATTGCATGCATCACTCTGATGCATAGGCCACGGCTATCCTCCTTTTCAGAAGAAAAAAAGGATGGATAGCGGTCTTGGTCCTGTAGCACGTCTCACATGTCGGCCAATATATTAAGTGTATCGATCAATACATTTAAATTCACATGTATGTCGTGTCCTGTGTTTATGGAGTTGTAGGGGTTGTGCCTTCTTCAGTGTTGTAAAATGCCCTTTTTTTCTTGGTGAATATATATGTAGGTCTACTGCATAGTTTTTTTTTAAATCACAAGATTACAAAATATAACTAGACATGTTGTACAAAGAAACAGAAAATAAACTCATGCACATTGTTGTGATGTCGATTTTTGAAAGAAAAAAATTGTTGTGATGTCGCTCATGTCATATCTATGAACACATTGACGGTCCAACTGCAACATAGAATATCATGCCGCCGAAAAAAATTGGGTAACTCATATCTCCAAACGTGATGAGACCGATAAAGGAACATAAAAGTGTTACCAATGATAAATCAGATTTCCCAATAATAAGTCGGCACTCTCACCTTCAGATTGATCGTCTCGTTGTAAAACTATTGTTGTAGCCGTCATTCCATGTCTTTTGGCCAAGATGACCGATTGACTGCAAAATGATGATCAGTCACCTGACAAAAACTATGGAAATTATATGGCCTTGGCCCCATTCACATTTCTTCTGTCATTTATAAACAAATCCCAGTGGCCACCCATTCTCAGAATTACGCGAGAAATATACTCTGTCTCGTAATAGGCGATCGCCAGATCGGCCAGCCCAATATGAGATTTTGATGGAGCGGTTTTAGGAGGCTTCTATGACTGGCTCGGACCGGTTTTATAAGCTTATGCATGTTTTATTTGTTTTTATTTTCGGCGTTTCTTTGGGGATTTTAGTTTTTTTATTTTCCTTTTTTTGTTTTTCATTTCTATTTTCTTCCAATACTTAGGTGCCTTTTTCAATACACATTGTTCATTTTTCTTATACATCTGAAACAATTTTATACACATTTTTTAAATACATGATGAATCATGAATATTATTTTAAATAATTGTATTGAATATTAGTCCAACATTGTTAAAATACACGTTGAACATTTTTTCAGTGCGACAAATTTTTAAAAATATTCAAACTCTTTTTTACATTGTACCACATTGTCTAAAAATGTCATGAACATATATTAAAAATCCTGAACATTTTATAAATTTCAGTTGCATATTTTGAATGGCACAATTTTTTTTTGAATTTCAAGAACATTGTTTTACATTGTATAATTTTTTTAAAAGGTCCCAAACATTTTTTTGAAACATATAAACATTTTTTGTCAAATTAATTTTTGAAAGATATTGGCATTTTTTGAGAGTTTCGCGGACCTTTTTTTAACACAGCTTGAACCTTTTTCAAACCCGCAAATGAGCACTTTTAAAATTTCATTATTTCCCATTTTAAGAAATATTAATAAGAAAATAAGCGAGAGCTCCTCCCACACTGCGTCAGCTTACTAAGGAAGCACCAGATGCGACTGCTTCGTACAACCCGCACAAACTGAGACAAAGGCCCTGTTTGGATACTCTAACACAGTTAGAGTTAGAGTTATTTTCTAATCCACTCTAACCCAAATAAGCACCTTTTCACCGGGATAGTTGGGTTAGATGGAACTAACCCACTCTAACCATCCATGTTTGGATACTTTTGGATTATTTGAGTCTTCAACTAACCCAAACTAGCTTTAACCCCATGATCCAAATAGGGCCAAAGAAAGGGGCAACTAATGAGCGGGTACCCGTTCGGGAGCTTACCCTGCGGCCGCACGCACTTCGAGGAAAGTCTGAATATATTTTTTGAAGGACCTAGATGACTACAAAATTAGCCTTTGCCGCTCCAATGGTTTTTGTGTAGCTCCGACACTGCACACGCAATGGCGCTTCTACCGCCATGTGATGCGCCCCAGTGCCGCCATGTGCCACAAGATGGCACGCCCTGTAGGAACACGCTTTTTTTTGTATGTGCTTCGGGGTTCCATTCGCGTTTAAAAAAATGACATTCTGCATTTTACTTGGTTTTCTAAAAAAAACCGCATGCAAATCACACTGTGCGAAGAAAATCATAGTTCTCCTTCATGATGAAGCACAACTATCCTTTCCGACAGTGACCAATGCCCCTTTATTCAACGCAACACCAATCTCACTAAACTTGCACTACTAGATGACAATGAAACCCTAGACCTATGGAACAACAGGAAGAGAAACGGGAGCCCACCCCCTTCCTCTAGCCGCCGGAGCAGCGAACGGAGAGGGGTTGGCATCACAGCATCGCCGACATCCAAAGGCGGGCAGGAACTCGTCTGTCGCCAAAGAAAGAGAGCAAAACAGTTAGCTAAGAGCGCATTCGGAAATGTTTGACTATTCGGAAATCAAGCGCGTGTGTAAGCCTAGCCCGTTTAACTTGTTTTTTTGGATCGCCTAGCCCGTTTAACGAGTAATGATACATCTACGCAAACTGTTTTACGTGAGTAATGTAATGATCTGTGTGGCAGTTTTTTGTTGGGCGAATTAGTGGAGGAGGGCCCACCCACTTTAAATCAAGGGGGTGGAGGGGTGGAGAGGTTCGTAAGAGCAACTCTAGCAGACCCCGCAAAACGTCCGACCCGCAAAAATTCCGGTGAGTATGCGGGTTCGGTCCAATTTTCCGACCAGAACAGAGCCCGCATAGTCGCCCGGCCCGCAATTTTTTTTGTCGCAGCCCGCAAACCCCACGCCCCGAGCAGTATAACTGCGGTTCCGCGATCCTTTTGCGGGTCCAAACCCTATCCCCCTGTCGCCGCGAGCCACCCGATTCCTCTTTTCCCTCTCCACAATCCTCGCCGCCGGCGACCACCCACCCCACCTCCAGCCGCCATGTGGGGCCGCATGTGAAGCTCCGAACGCGGCTCCGGCAGCAGATCCGGCGGCGGAAAGGACCCGGAGCGCAAGCGGCACGTCCGGTCCGACGACGCGCGGAAGCGCGAGGCCCGGAAATGGACCAGCCTGTCGCCGCCGGCGAGCTTCCAGCGGAGTACGACCGTCGGCGCGCGTCTTTCTCCTCCGCGAGGTCCTCGTACGCCTGGAGCTCCTCCTCCTCCGGCGCGGGCCTTCTCCCCGTGAAGAGGGAGTGGTCGGACGACGAGGAGGAGCCGGAGGAGCCGGCGCCGTTCGTCTTCGTCCCCGTGAAGGAGGAGCCCGAGGACCTCGCTCCGCTCGGACGCCGCGGAGTCGTTCGGCCCGAGGACTACGTCGCAGACGTCGACGCCATCGCGGCCGCCATCGCCGAGCGGAGCGTGCGCAAGGAGGCAGGGCGCCTGCGCCACACCGAGTAGATCGAAGATCTCGAGTGGCGGCAGGCGGTCGCCGCCAACGTCGCCGCCAACAAGAAGGCCGAGGAGTAGCGCCGCATCCGCGCGAAGCAGGCGGCGAAGTACGTCGACATGTGCAGCTCCGGTGAGGAGGATTGAGCGTCCGGCTCCTCCACGGCGTCGTCCATTTGCTGCGACCTCGTCGCCGTTTAGATCCGACCCCTCTAGTACTAGTTTAATGTAGTATGCATTATAACTATGCTTATAGTTTGTTGATCATGTGATGAACTATGTAGTATGTGATGCACTATGTTTGTGCAATTTCTACCGCGAAAGTGTTTTTTTTTAAATTATGCAGGTTTAAATACGGGTTCTGTTCGACCGCGGTAGTTTTCGACCCGCAAACACGATTTTCGTGAAACCGCAAACGCGTTTTGCGGGGTCCGCTAGAGTTGCTCTAAAAGCAGAACCTAACTTTACCTAGGTGTAGCATTATTGGTAGCATTTTCGCCCGTTTAACTGTGCAGCAAGGAGCCAAGGAGTGCATTACCTAGTTCCAAATTGTACTTTCTGGCAGTACCATCTCTAAATATGAGTTTCATGTCGAAAAACATCAAAGAATTGTTGTATGCGGTATATATATGGGTCGATCGGGTCGACGGACATAACCAACTAACTTAACTCATAATGGAATTAAATTAACCACTCCCGAGAATCCTTGAACTCAGAAGTCATTGGCCTCCAAAATCGCGCTCAACCTTTGCGCGCCTGCACGACGACGACGATGACGGCTGCTGCGCCTTCCACCGTAACCACCCCCCTTCCTCGCCTTCCCAGCCGCCTCATCACAGGCGGCCAGCACCCTCTTGCGCGTGCCCCCGTCCCGCTGCGCGACATCGTCGTCGTCAGCGAGTGGTGCCACTCGAGCCGCCACCTTCCGTCGCTTGCCGTTGGCGCCAGCCACCGCGGCTCCGTTCTTGCCGCGCGTGGGGGATGAAATGCCGCTCGCGACGGCCAGCGCCGAGCTGGCCCTGACGGCGAGGGCGGTCATCTCCTGCCCCGAGAGCGGCCGACGGAGCATAGACACGGGCAGCACGAAGTAGAGCCACTCGGGCTGGAGCCCCTCGTCCGCGGCCAGCGCGCGGGCGGGCGCGTCGAGGCGGAGCTCGTCGGGGCTGCATAGGAAGCTCGACGCGCCGGCGGCGTCAACCAGTGCCTCGCGTGCCGTGACCGGCGCCGCGTACTGCGCCATGGAGCCGTCCAGACGAATCACCTTCGCCGTCTTGGTGGCCACTGCCCGCCCGGACCCGGCCCCCGTCGCCGACGCCGGGAAGCGCGAGGCACACGAGCCCATTTCTCCCCTCGTGACGACGTGTTGGTACGTGTGTTGACAGTCCGTATGTCTCTGGGAGCAAGTGCGAAATGGGCTGGTTGGTCCGTTGATACGGTTGCGTGATGAAGCTTTTTATAGTGGGTTCATGGGTTTATGCTATGGATGACGCAGGCCAGTTCGTCATGCTGTCAGTGTCAACGGATGGAGACAAGGGGAGCGAACTTGCGTTGCACTCCACTGCAGTGTAGCTGATCATATCGATTGAAGGACAAGTTGGTGGATAGTGGGAGTAAGTAACATACTCCCTCCATTCCGTTTTGTAGTGTGCATAGATTTTTGTCTAAAATTCCGTAATGTAGTGCGTGCATGCAGCACAAACCTGGTTTGGACTATTTACCCTTGGCTGCAATCAAGGAACACACAGCAGAACAAGTACATGGCATGCATGCAAGGTTAATCTGGTAAAATTCACAACTCCAGCTCATGCATTGGTATTGGAGCTAGCATCCATGCGCACTATAATATGAAACAGAGGAAGTAGCTTACTTCATTTTTTTTTCTTATGTGATAAGTAGTTAATGAGAGATGGTAACATAATATATTACTATAAACTAGCGCTTTTCAAGATAGGACTATCCTATAAGCTAATGAATGAAACCATCTATGACGCTATTAGTATGTTACTTTGCACTATAAAGATAGTAATTTAGACTAGTGTCATACGCATAACACTAATATTATAAGTTACCACCGGCCTTAGTTTCGTTGTGACAAAGTCGCCGTAGAGGCCACTTGTATAGTGGTCAGAGTAATCGGTGAGGAGATTTCATCTCCTGGTCGAAGGTTCCTGCAGGAAGGTGATAGGAAGTGCCAATTGTCCGACTGTCAAGTGGTACGTGGGGTGGGGTGAATAGCTATTTTAGTTGTGACAGCGACTTTCGAAAATAATCAGCGAGAGCAACTTGTCAGTGCCATGTCTATATCGTTCGGGGTCATGGCTAGACTCGTTATCGTCATGGCTGGCGGTAGCTGATTATGACATTGAGAGTAACTTTAGTTAGTTAAGCCGTCAAACACGGGAGTCATAAACGGTCTTGCAGCTGAAACGGTTTAGCTAACTGAAGAGGACAGAACGAACATATACTAAACTTAATTTTTGCAAAAATAAAGCACAAAAGATCTTAAAGCAAGGCCAACCGTCATGCTAAGAATGGAGAAAGAATGCCAACCACCCTAGGGACTCTAATAAACGCCAAATGCCGGAGACACGACCTGGTCAAACTTCACACCGCTTGATTTAAGGCGGAAGTTATACTCCTTTTTTTTGTTTATAGGCCTTATCTTAAAATTTTAGTTTTCTCATTGTACAAATCTTAATTTGATTGTTTCTCATCACATGTTCAAATTTCAAGATGCAATAAATCGTTGCATGCAAGTATTAAGAGAAAATTGACTAATGCATGTACTTTATGTACGCATGCATTGTTGGATTTTGCCAGTAAGCCTTTGGCCCAAAGTCCAACTAAAATTCTGAAATTCCCTTGGCTCATTCATGCACACATGTGAGTGGAGTGAATGAGATTAAAGTTTAGTCCCACTACGAAAATTGAGAGACTTGCATCTTTTTATAAGGTGAGCTCTTCTACCACTTGTACGAGCATGAGAAGATGAGATCTACACGCGTGCTCCTCCTCGCCACGCCACGCCTCGTCACGACGCGCCGCGGGTTGCGGGATTGTCCCAAGCCGAGGACAGAGATATGCACGTTGTCTATATTTTTGCTGCTCGGGAAAATTAATAAGTCATTAATTAATAATTAACAGACGCGTTAATTACTGAACCATTTCCGATTCTTTTGGATCGCGACGACTCGGACGTGGGGTTTACTCCCACGACCTACTCGGCCCACACAATATAGTCAGGCAGACGTTTACCCTAGCCGCCGTCGCTTTGTATGGTTTCGCACCACCGATTCAGATCATTGCGCTGCCAAGCAAGTCTTCTACATCCCTCCTTTCGGCATGCACCGGGAGAAGGGACAACAGGCCTCCGGAACCCCGCCTCTCGTGATCCTGTACGGGAGAGGGGCGATCAGGTTTTTGAGGAGCGCACTCACGCGAGTGCTGGCAGCGACGACTTCGCCAACGACGACTTCTTCCCCGACCTTGGCAACCTCATCCTCGATGACATGGGCGACAACATCAACGCCGGTGCTGCTGCTCCCACTGCACCGTATGTGATTCTATCCTTCCTGTTCGAGATCGTGGTAGAATTCATATTTCTAGTATGTGCCCTAGATGTGATTTGTTCATCTACTATACTAGTTCGCATGATTAGTTTAATATCTGCTATTGCAGTCATGATTTATCTTCTGTTTATTCGGATTAAATCTCGTAGTAATTTGCTCATTTTTTCAACAATCCAAAAATTTGATCGCAGGCAATTTTCTCCGAATGGTTTTGCTGCGCATTTGAAGCCGCCTGCCTTTAAGGGGGTGCAATATAAGAGGTGGCGCACGAGAGCAGTATACTGGTTTCAGACCATGTGCTACTATGACGCCAATAAGGGCAAGCCTGAGGGCGATCTTAATCCAGCACAGCTGTGGAAGCTTTTGAGAAGATCGATACTCTCTATAAAGGCGCTCTTCTGAGTGTTCTTGATGAATCCATTGTGGATTCGTATATGTCGTTTGACAACGGCAAGGACATGTGGGCTGCGCTCGAGGCCAAGTTTGGTGCCTCGGACGCCAACAGTGAGTTGTATGTCATGGAGCAATTCTATGATTACAAGATGACTGATAAGCGCTCTGTTGTACAACAAGCTCATGAGATACAGTCGCTCGCAAAAGAACTTGAGTACTTCAAGTGTGTGTTGCCGGAGGCATCATTGCTAAGCTTCCACCTTCGTGGAACAATTTTGCTACTTCCTTGAAACACAAGAGACGGGAGTTTTCCGTTGCGGATCTCATTGGTACTCTTGATGTTGATGAGAAGGCGAGAGCAAAAGTCACACATGCTCGAGTTGCTGAGGGAGCTTCCAGTGCCCATATGGTACAAAAGAAGAACTTCCAACCCAACAAGTTTAAAAATAACAAGAACAAAACTCTGGGCAAAGGCATGTTTAATGCAAAGAACAAGCCATCACATTCTACCAACTTCAAGAAGAATTCTCATAAGAAGGGGAAGGGACTTTGCCATGTCTGTGGTGACCCTAATCACTGGGCTCCGAAATGTCCTAACTGCTTTGAGAAGCGTGAACATGAGAAGAGCGGCAAGTCCGCTAATGTTGTCATCGGTGATACTAATATGAATGAATGAGGGTACGGTATTTTTCCTACAATCCTTCCAGTATTCCAATCCTCTGATTGGTTAATCGACACCGGTGCCAATGTACATGTTTGTGCTGACGCCTCCATGTTTTCTTCTTACCAGGCCACAGGGATTTCTCCCGTGCTGATGGGGAACGAGTCACATGCCATTGTTCGAGGTGTCGGTATGGTTGATCTGATGTTTACTTCGGGGAAGACCGTGCGTCTGAAGAACGTTCATCATGTGTCGTCCATCAATAAAAATCTCGTTAGCGGTTTCCGTTTATGTCGAGATGGTTTTAAGTTGGTTTTCGAGTCCAATAAAGTTGTAATTTCTAAGTATGGACAATTTGTTGGAAAAGGCTATGAGAGCGGAGGCTTGTTTCGCCTCTCTTTGTCAGATGTTTGCACTAAAGTTATTAATAATGTTTGCCACAATAATGAGTTTGATATTTGGTATTCACGACTTTGCCACATTAACTTTGGTTGCATGATGCGACTGGCCAATATGAATTTAATTCCAAAAATCTCTACTGTCAAACACTCCAAGTGCCAAGTATGTGTGAAAGCTAAGCAACATCGCAAGTCCCATAAGACTACGGAGGCAAGAGACTTGGCGCCACTAGAGCTTATACATTCTGATCTTCGTGAGATTAATGGCGTGTTGAAAAAAGGTGGAAAGAGATACTTCATGACATTGATTGATGACTCCACTAGATATTGTTATGTGTATCTTCTGAAATCGAAAGATGATGCTTTAACTTTCTTCAAAAACTATAAAGATGAGGCAGAGAACCAACTTGATCGAAAAATTAAACGGCTTAGGCCGATCATGGTGGAAAGTATTTTTCCAATGAATTTGATCTGCTTTGTGCGGAACATTGTATAATTCATGAGAGGACGCCTCCCTACTCACCTCAGTCAAATGGGGTAGCCGAAAGAAAGAACCGAACTCTAACTGATATGGTTAACACCATGTTAAACACATCGGGTGTCTCCAAGGAATGGTGGGGGGAGGCACTAATCACTACTGGAATCTGGCATTTTGCCGTCCACCGGCTCTTTGCCGTCTGCCAGGTGACGGCAAAGAGGTCCTTTGCCGTCCGATTTGAGGAAGCGGACGACAAAGAGACAGCGTATGGCGAAGAGGTCCTTCACCATCAGCTAGTTCTTTGTCGTCCGCCAGCCGACGGCAAAGTTTCTTTGCCATTAGCGGACGGACGGCAAAGAGATGGGTGGGGTCCAGTGGAGCTCTAAATCGTAATGACCCAACGGCCCCACCACTTTGTCTTCCGCCAGTGGTCGACAAAGACTGTTTGCCGTCCGCTGGCGGACGGCAAAGAGATGGGTACGTAAACAGTCGTCCCACCCCGTCCCCCTCTCTTCTCTCTTTGTACCCGACACCCTCGACCCACACCCGGGCCGCCGCCGCCGACCCCTTACGTCGTAGCCGGCCGCCCTGCCGCCCCGCACCCCTCCCCTGCGCCGCCCCGACCGCCACCCCGCCCCCGCCGCCCCTTCCATGTTGGCCCGCCCCCGCCCCTCCCCTGCGTCGCCATCCCCGATCCGCGCCGCCGCTGCCGACCCCGTTCGCCGTAGCCGGCCGCCCCGCCGGCCCGCACCCCTCCCCTGCGGCGCCCCGACCTCCATCGCGCCCCTGCCGCACCTTCCACGTCGGCCAGCCGCACCGCAGTCGTCCAGCCGCCCGCCCCCTCCCCTACGTCGCCGTCCCCGCACCATCCCGCCGCGGCCGTCCGGCCTCCCCCTCCACCGGGCCGCCGCCTCCTCCAGCGGCCGCCCTCCCATCCACCGGCTGCCCCGCGCCTCCTCCGGCGATCCCTGCAGGTGAGTTCTCCCCCTTTTTTTAGTTTAGTTTCTTTTAGTTTAGTTTAGTTTCTGTTTTAGTTATAGTTATAGTTATAGTTTGAGTTTAGTTTTAGTTTTGGTTTATTTTATTTTAGTTTAGTTTTAGTTTAGAAGAATAAGAATAAGAGTATTTTAGTTTAGAAGAAGAAGAAGACTAGTTTTAGTTTAGAAGAAGAAGAGTATTTTAGTTTTAGTTTATTTTAGATTAGTTTTAGTTTAGTGTTAGTTTACTGTTAGTTTTTGTTTTAGTTTTAGTTTTAGTTTAGAAGAAGGAGGAGGAGGAGTAAGGAAGAGGAGGAGGGAGAAGAAGAAATAAGAAGAAGAAGAAGAAGAAGAAGAAGAAGAAGAAGAAGAAGAAGAAGAAGAAGAAGAAGAAGAAGAAGAAGAAGAAGAAGAAGAAGAAGAAGAAGAAGAAGAAGAAGAGGAGGAGGAGGAGGAGGAGAAGAAGAAGAAGAGAAGAAGAAGAAGAAGAAGAAGAAGAAGAAGAAGAAGAAGAAGAAGAAGAAGAAGAAGAAAGAGGAGATGAGGAGGAGAAGAAGAAACTAAAAAAAACTAAATCGATGTAACGCCCTCGATGCGGCTATATCTCCCACGTGTCGAAGCATGACTTAGAGGCATAACCGCATTGAAAGCAATGTCGCAAGTGAGGTAATCTTCGCAAACAACCCATGTAATACAATAAGGGAAAAGATACATAGTTGTCTTACAATCGCCACTTCACAACAATACATGAATAAAGCATTACAACATCCAAATACAATCAAGGTCCGACTACGGAACCAAAATAAAGAACAACCCCAAATGCGACAAGGTCCCCCGATCGACCCCAACTGGGCTCCACTACTGATCAACTGAAAACGAAACAAGACAAAGGACAAGATCTTCATCGAGCTCCTCCTTGATCTTGGTTGCGTCACTTGCTCGGTAACATCGGCACCAGCAAACTGGTTTTGGAAGTATCTGTGAGCCACGGGGACTCAACAATCTCACATCCTCGCGATCAAGACTATTTAAGCTTATAGGAAGGGTAAAAGGTATGAGGTGGAGCTGCATCAAGCGACTAGCATATATGGTGGCTAAACATAATCGCAAAAGAGAGCGAGAAGAGAAGGCAAAAGCACGGCCGAACAACTAATGATCAAGAAGTGATCCTAGAACAACCTACGTCAAGCATTACTCCAACACCGTGTTCACTTCCCGGACTCCGCTGAGAAGAGACCATCACGGTTACACACACGGTTGATGTATTTTAATTAAGATCAACTTCAGGTTTTCTACAATCGGACATTAACAAATTTCCATCTGCCCATAACCGCAGGCATGGCTTTCGAAAGTTCAAAACCCTGCAGGGGTGTCCCAGCTTAGCCCATCACAAGCTCTCACGGTCAACGAAGGATATTCCTTCTAGCGGAGACCCGATCAGGCTCGGAATCCCGGTTACAAGACATCCTCAACAATGGTAAAACAAGTCCAGCAAGACCACCCGATGCGCTGACATCCCGATAGGAGCTGCACATATCTAGTTCTCAGGGCACACCAGATAAGCTAAGCGTACGGGAGCCAACGTAACCCAAGTTGCCAAGGGACGGCCCCGCATGGTGCTCTGGGTTGGACCAACACTTAGACAAGCACTGGCCCGGGGGTTTAAAAATAAAGATGACCCTTGGGATGCGCGACTCCCAAGGGAAAAGGCTAGGTGGCGAATGGTAAAACCAAGGTGCTGGAGGAGTTTTATTCAAAGCGAACTGTCAAGGGGTTCCCATTATAACCCAACCGCGTAAGGAATGCAAAATCCAGGAACATAACACCGATATGACGGAAACTAGGGCGGCAAGAGTGGAACAAAACACCAGGCACAAGGCCGAGCCTTCCACCCTTTACCAAGTATATAGATGCATTAATTAAATAAGAGATATTGTGATATCCCAACAAAATATCCATGTTCCAACATGGAACAAGCTCCAATCTTCACCTACAACTAACAATGCTATAAGAGGGGCTGAGCAAAGCGGCAACATAGCCAAACAATGGTTTGCTAGGATAAGGTGGGTTAGAGGCTTGGCTTAACAATATGGGAGGCATGATAAGCAAGTGGTAGGTATCGCAAAAGAGCAAGCAACTAAGCAAGCAAAGATAGAAGTGATTTCGAGGGTACGTTCATCTTGCCTGAAATCCCGCAAGGAAGAAGAATGAGTCCATGAAGAAGACAAACGGACGTAGTCGAACGGGTCCTCACAAAAGCGACGTTCTCGGAACCAACTCGAAGAAGAAAATACCGGAAAGAAGCACACAACATAGTAAACAACCAACACATGAACATGGTATGATATGCAGGATGCGGTATGCGATGCATATGCATGATTTGGAAAGGAATGATTGAACCTGGCCTCAACTCGGAAATCCAAGAGTGCCACTGGAAAGGTGAGATGATTTCGGTTGAAATCGATATAAAGATCACTGGAATCGGATGCACGGTTTGGAAATGGCAAGCGAAACAAATATGACACCGGTCTGCGATAAACAGCAAGTAGCCATCTAAATGCAACAAGTTAAATATGCTACAGTACTCAAACATGACAACAAAATACATGGCAGGGATCCACTCATGATGCTTGGCAAAAGAAGAACACTGAGATACGGCTAATTCATCCATTAACAGGTTCAAATAGGCATGGCAAAAGTGCAAATGATAACAGGTTTCAGACTTAGTGAAATTAACATAAGTCTGGAATTTATCATCAGGAAGCACACTCTAGAGCATGAAAACTACAATCTACAGGATATTAACATGGCAAAAAAAGGCATGGCATGAAGCTACTCAAAGCACTTAAGAAAAGTCCCTTAGTGACCTTGAGCCAAAAGGGATCAGAAAATACAATTGCAAGCATGTGAACATGGCAAAAACATAAACAGATTCAGACTTAGTGAAAAACTGGAGCATGCAAATCGGTTAATGAGTAGGCATGTTTACGAGCTCGATACACTCACTACAGAGCATGGCATGACAAACTACGCATACCCCCATCAAGAATACATGGCATAGAAGCTATACATGGCAAGAACAACAACATAGCATGCACGGCTCAATAGCAACAACCTTGGCAAAATCGCTAAACAAGTTAACAATCTGCCAGGAACATTTTATAGCAAAAGTAGAGCTTGATTGACTCAAGCTAGGGTGCTCCATAAAAGCAAACAAAGACATGGATGGATAGAGCACCACAATGTTAACAACACATCCTTACTGATCATCCTCAAAAGAGGCACGGATCACTAGGAAACAACATGAACATATGGCATAACGACAAAAACAGGCCAAGGACTTAGTGAAATTCTAAGTCCCTGAAATCAGCGTTAACGATTACGCTACTTTGCAAGCTTGTACTAGTCACCACAAATATCACAAAAATACATGGCAAGCACCTCTGTAAAGAAGGCATGGCATATAACAAAACACATGTAGATCTCAGGGTCATAGCATGCACACATTAATCATGGCAAAAATGACAAAATGCCATTTGCTGAAACAGATCTGACAAATTCATCACATAGCCCTCTTACAACAGCATTTCGGGCATCAAGATGAGCTCAAATGAAAATGATGCAATGAGATGAAATGATGTACTCATCAAGACGAACATTTTGATATGCTACATGCACGAATCGGAGCAACGGGTGATGATTTATGATGCAATGAATATGGGCATATGAATCTGGAAACTGGGGACTTAGAGAAATATAACCTCGCGGAAAAAAATACACCGGGCCGGAGGAGGTGGGCCGGCGGGGACGAAGCTGGACCGCAGGCGAGGCCGATTGGGCCGGCCCACGCGGGCGGCGCTGGAGGTCAACGGGGCGCGGCGAAGGGTTCCCGATCCGATCCGGGCGGGGCGGCGGCCATGGCGCGGCGGCGCTGGAGGGCTCCGGCAAGGCATGGAAGGTCGAGGGAGGTCGGGATCCACTTGATCCGGTGGAGGACGAGGCCGGGGATCCTGGCGGCGAGCTCCGGCGAGCTCCTGGAGCGGGGCGCCGGCTTCGAAGGTCGGCGGGGCCGAGCCGCAATGGGAGGCGGGGCGTGAGACGCCTGCGGGCAGGCGGCGGCGACGAGATGGGCTCGGGGGCCCGATCCGGGCCCCGACGGGCCGGGTGCGGTGCGGGAGGAGAAAGAGGGTGGCGGGATGACGTGGCGGCGGGGGATTGGCTGAGGAGGCGACGCGGACATGTCCGGCGGCGACAGAGACGCGTCCGGTTGCGCGAGGTAGGAGGAGCTAGGGTTTGTACCGCAAAAAATCGGGGAGAGACACATATTTATAGGTAGAGGGAGCTAGGAGAGTCCAAATGAGGTGCGGTTTTCGGCCACGCGATCATGATCAAACGACCGAGATGATGAAGTAGGTTTAGGTGGGTTTTGGGCCAAATTGGAGGGGTTTTGGGCTGCAACACACGAGGCCTTTTCGGTCCCTCGGTTAACCGTTGGAGTATCAAACGAAGTCCGAATGGTACGTAATTTGACAGGCGGTCTACTGGTAGTAAACCAAGGCCGCATGACAAGTCTCGGTCCAATCCGAAAACGTTTAACACCCGCACATGAAAAGAGGTAGAAAGGGACACTCGATGACATAGGAGCGCCGGATTGCAAAAGGGACAACGGGGAAAATGCTCGGATGCATGAGACGAACATGTATGCAAATGGAATGCACATGATGACATGATATGCAATGCATGACAAGGCAACAACAGCGAATAACTGGAGGACACCTGGCACATCGGTCTCGGGGCATTACAACACTCCACCACTACAAGAGGATCTCGTCCCGAGATCTAAAATGGCACCGGAGGGAAAAACGGAAGAGAAAAAGAAGAGATAAAACTAAGTTGGTTCTTTGACAAACGAGTGAAACCAAAGGACCTTGAATAGGTTAAGCCATTTTCAAGAATAGAATAAACGGAGATGAACGAAGTTGAAGACACTCCATTAAGAAAGAGGAAAAGAAAGAGCCAATTCGGGTAGCACTTCGGTTGAAAAGAGATGAAAGACTTGATAAGACGAAAAGAACTTGAGCAAAAAGGTCACAACACTCCGGTTAAAATGAGATAGAGAAGGAATAGGAATGATATAATTTGGACAGCACTCCGGTTGAGAAGGGATGCAAAATTTGATAAGATGAGAGAGCTCGAAAGAAAACACGACACTCTGGTTGAATCGATCAGCAAAGAAAAGAACACTATCATGACAAAACAAGAAGATGGGTAGAAGAGAGCAACATCACAATGAAGGAAATATGCCCTAGAGGCAATAATAAAGTTATTGTTTATTTCCTTATTTCATGATAAATGTTTATTATTCATGCTAGAATTGTATTAACCGGAAACATAATACATGTGTGAATACATAGACAAACAGAGTGTCACTAGTATGCCTCTACTTGACTAGCTCGTTAATCGAAGATGGTTATGTTTCCTAACCATGGACAAAGAGTTGTTATTTGATTAACGGGATCTCATCATTAGGTGAATGATCTGATTGACATGACCCATTCCATTAGCTTAGCACCCGATCGTTTAGTATGTTGCTATTGCTTTCTTCATGACTTATACATGTTCCTATGACTATGAGATTATGCAACTCCCGTTTGCCAGAGGAACACTTTGTGTGCTACCAAACGTCACAACGTAATTGGGTGATTATAAAGGTGCTCTACAGGTGTCTCCAAAGGTACATGTTGGGTTGGCGTATTTCGAGATTAGGATTTGTCACTCCGATTGTCGGAGAGGTATCTCTGGGCCCTCTCGGTAATGCACATCACTTAAGCCTTGCAAGCATTGCAACTAATGAGTTAGTTGCGAGATGATGTATTACGGAACGAGTAAAGAGACTTGCCGGTAACGAGATTGAACTAGGTATTGAGATACCGACGATCGAATCTCGGGCAAGTAACATACCGATGACAAAGGGAACAACGTATGTTGTTATGCGGTCTGACCGATAAAGATCTTCGTAGAATATGTAGGAGCCAATATGAGCATCCAGGTTCTGCTATTGGTTACTGACCGGAGACGTGTCTCGGTCATGTCTACATTGTTCTCGAACCCGTAGGGTCCGCACGCTTAAGGTTTCGATGACAGTTATATTATGAGTTTATGATTTTTGATGTACCGAAGGAGTTCGGAGTCCTGGATGAGATCGGGGACATGACGAGGAGTCTCGAAATGGTCGAGACGTAAAGATCGATATATTGGACGACTATATTCCGACATCGGAAAGGTTCCGAGTGTTCGGGTATTTTCCGGAGTACCGGGGAGTTACGGGAATACGGGAGAAGAAGTATATGGGCCTTATTGGGCTTTAGGGGAAAGGGAGAGGCAGGCCGCGCGCCCCCCCAAGGCCTAGTCCGAATTGGACTAGGGGGAGGGGCTGCGCCCCCTCCTTCCTTCTCTTCCCTCTTCCCCTTCCTTGTCTCCTACTCCTAATACTTCGAAGGACTTCTAGTTGGACTAGGAAAGGGGGAATCCTACTCCCGGTGGGAGTAGGACTCCCCTAGGACGCGCCATAGAGAGGGCCAGCCCTCCCTTCTCCACTCCTTTATATACAGGGGCAGGGGCACCCCATAGACACACAAGTTGATCTTCGTGATCGTTCTCTTAGCCGTGTGCGGTGCCCCCTGCCACCATAATCCTCGATAATATTGTAGCGGTGCTTAGGCGAAGCCCTGCGACAGTAGTACATCATGATCGTCACCACACCGTCGTGCTGACAGAACTCTTCCCCGACACTTTGCTGGATCAGAGTCCGGGGATCGTCATCGAGCTGAATGTGTGCTAGAACTCGGAGGTGCCGTAGTTTCGGTGCTTGATCGGTCGGTCCGTGGAGACGTATGACTACATCAACCAAACGCTTCTGTTGTCCATCTACAAGGGTACGTAGATCACACTCTCCCCTCTCGTTGCTATGCATCACCATGATCTTGCGTGTGCGTAGGAAAATTTTGAAATTACTACGTTCCCCAACACATAATGCCTCCGGAACAAAAGAATAGAAGAAAGATAATTGAGATAGGAGAATGGAGAAGAAAATGCCAACTTCTGCCACAAAAGAGCTTGAAGAGGCATCTTTAGGATAAGGGTCGAACGGAGTTGTTGGAAAAACCAACAACGAAAAGAATAAGCTTGATATGGTCTTATGGAATACATCTGAAAATTATGAGGTGACAACCTGTCACTAACGGGGAAAAATTGGATTGATATCAACAAGGAGACGAGAAAGCTATTTCACCGGGAGGATAAAAGAAGAACTTGGGTCACTTATGAGCACCATAGATAGCAACAATCCTCCGGGAAGGCTTTAGGTGAAACATGACACAAGATAGCTCCAACTAGTTGGTTGGTGGATTTGAAATATCTCATTCTTAACAACATGTGAATCATGAAACATGACTCAAAATATCAAGAATGACATAATACCACCTCCAATGATACGGAAGGAAGAATTGCACTCCGGATAGCAAGATGAAGAATGCTTGAGCTCCTTAGAAAAGAATCTCAATGAACACTTCGAGGATGAATTAAATCATATCTGAACCATCATGTAGACCCTCCGTGAAGAACTCCGGTAACAAAAGGATAACGAGAAGAAAGGGAAGTTGAAAACACAAGGTGAAACCTTGTAATGCTTTAGATGTATCTCCGAGATGATACAATTGCAAGAGCTTGGAACTTCGGAAAAGAAAGATGAGCTATTGAAACCAAGAATTTGATGAGCCTCCAGAATAGGGAATTGAGTTCACTCGATGAAACAAGAATAAGAATTATATTATGCTTATCCTTCACCAATTAAATTGATGACAATCAATGGCTTTGGCATACTACTTATTCTCGTAGAAAGAATTAAGATAGATATAGAGTCAACTTGGAAAGGTCTTCAATGAGCCGCCGGTAGGATTGAAACAACGAATGAATTGATATGATAAACGAATGAAGAGAAGTCTTGAACGAACCACCGTAAGGATTTAAAATGAACGAAGAGAAAATAAAGAAACACCGGGAAGAATTATAAAAAGAACGAAGATACTTGAGAGGATTTGATACATGAGAACGAATAGATCGCAAACTTAATAGAGAAAATACTTGAATGATGCACCGGTAAGATTTGGAGAAAGTGAGCTGAAAGCTGAAATGAATGATCCGAAATGATGGCCTTCAGAGGCACAAACTGAAAAGACTCCTGAATTGCTCCGGATGGTTGAAAAGAATTCTGATTATCGAAAACAATAAAGAGAGGATGGCCTCGAACTAGAACCACGAATCCCTGAGAGAACGGATAAGATATGGAGGTAAGGCTCTTCTTCGGTCTTCAAATAATGAGAAAGACGACGAGAAACACCACCGTGAATTGTTGAGACACTCCGGAATAAAGAATAATAGAAAATTTAAACCAATGATGAAAATAATTTGGAAGATCTTGGAGAAAGACATTTGACTGATGATAAATCATTCTTACGTCAAACTTCGAAAAGAAATTTGAGGATAGCTCCGGGAAAATAAGAAGAGTCAGGTAAGATCCTGGGAAAAGACCTCTGGGTTAGGGCCCACTCAAAAGAAAACATCGTTGAATGATTTGAAAGAGAGGTTGCACCAGTTGAATTAAATGACTTGAATGAGATAACAACCTCGAAGGATCTTGAATGAATGCAGAGTGGAAACACGAATCTTTGAGATATCTTAAGCACTCCGGAACAAATGAATAGCGAGAGGTGAATGATAAAGAGGTGCACCGGTAATAAAAGGTATTTGAAACAATATTTGAAATAGCACGCTACAAAATATAGCGAGGCCCTTCTCTAAATGCTACACAAGTTATAGCGCGCTAATAGCGTGCTATATTTCAAAATAGCGTTTGCAAAAAAAATCAAATATATCTAGAAATAAAGTATTTGAGCAACTAAATTTTTCATAGGAGCAAGCAATATATGCATCTGATAAAAGGAGTGAGAAAGCTAGTGGGAGAATCTGATAAAAGGAGTGAGAAAGCTAGTGGTCGTGGGTTGGTTTTGGCCTGCTGGTCCTGCTGGGCTGTGCTTATTTCAGTTTTGCATGGTCTGCACGTTGTAACGTTACAATGTTACAACGTTATAGTGTGTGTAGCGTGCTAATTACGCGATTAGCGCCGTAGCGTCCGATTTTGCCAAAACGTAACGTCTCTCTTCCAAATATGCTATAACCGCGTTATAACGGCGAAATAGCGTGCTATTTAAAATATTGATTTGAAACGAGGAAAAAGGATATGATTCACAAAGCTTGACTTGGTTCCACCAGAGAAGAAAAAAGAATGAATAATGGTGAACTAGAAACTCCGTTAAAATCTTCATGAGCATCACCGGGTAAGAACAATGATTGAAAAGAAAGAAGAGGCTTCACATGAATAAGATGGATAGTTTTTTAAGAAATATTAGTCCTTGAAGAAAAAGGGTGGGTGGGTGGGAAAAACAAAGGCAACTTGGAGATGGATGAAACAAACACCGTTGAGAAAACCGAGAGGTGATCTTGCGATGTTAAAATGATCGGATCCACTTGAAGAGAAACACGCCGGTGAAAAGAAATTGAAATGACAAACTCGATGATCGAGAAGGATTAGTATTCACAGAGGAATATGAGAACACCACTTGGAAAAGGCATGGAATCAACACTTGACATTGAAGCAACTCGAATACCACAACTCAAAACAAAAACAAAGGATTGTCTTGCAAAATAAGGCGGAACAAACATATGATAGAGATTCCGTCCGAATTTTTCGTGGTGGGGCCTACACGGGCTCGATCGTACAACACCATCATGTACAAGGCAGTGCACATGACATACGAAGCGTCCGCGAGTCGGCATAGCCAAGGACTCTTTAAAACACAATGAGACCACTGTAAAACCAACCGTGAATAGGCGGACCACTAGACGTCGAACCCCAATTTCATATCATACATCTGTCGGAAAGATATCCTAAGAGCTACTTGAATTCCCACTTATAAACTCCCAAAACTTTCCGGTTATGCAATCAAGTGTTGGGGATACAGGGGAAGCATAATATCTCACCCAAACTAACAAATCCTACATCCAGCTGTATCCATCCTTCAACACATAACCAAGAAACCTTCAGAAATCGTCTACCTCAACCTTCGAAAAGCATCCGTTATACGAGTTATGGCAATACTCCCGAACTCCCGCCCCAGTACTGGGTGGCGTCGAGGTTATCTCACCAACAACTGCACAAAAGAGATTTTCAATGTCGGCGAAACTAATCTCAGGTATTCCAGAACTGCAGCAATGGAATTGTGACGACAACACCTCGGAGCTCAACTCCCCGGGACACTTCCACAACCCCTAAATGACAGGAGGCACCAAGAACAATGTTCTCGTCACAAATCGATCGGAATAATTCCAAGATACCCGTGTGATCCTAAATTTTTATTAGTGAAATTTGAGAAGAGGAGAGTCAGAACTCTACGTCAGGATGCCTTACCAGAGCGATGAAGGGACTGGGGAGTAAAAAAAATTCCTAACTCTCCGATATACAATTCCTAAATGACTCAAAACATTTTTTCTAGACTCAACAACTCCAACGATTCGATCAAGCAGGGGGCTCCTAAGGTCGGGGAAGGCTCTGATTACCAACTTCTAACGCCCTCGATGCGGCTATATCTCCCACGTGTTGAAGCACGACTTAGAGGCATAACCGCATTGAAAGCAATGTCGCAAGCGAGGTAATCTTCGCAAACAACCCATGTAATACAATAAGGGAAAAGATACATAGTTATCTTACAATCGCCACTTCACAACAATACATGAATAAAGCATTACAACATCCAAATACAATCAAGGTCCGACTACGGAACCAAAATAAAGAACAACCCCAAATGCGACAAGGTCCCCCAATCGACCCCAACTGGGCTCCACTACTGATCAACTGAAAACGAAACAAGACAAAGGACAAGATCTTCATCGAGCTCCTCCTTGAGCTTGGTTGCGTCACCTGCTCGGTAACATCGGCACCTGCAAACTGGTTTTGGAAGTATCTGTGAGCCACGGGGACTCAACAATCTCACACCATCGCGATCAAGACTATTTAAGCTTATATGAAGGATAAAAGGTATGAGGTGGAGCTGCATCAAGCGACTAGCATATATGGTGGCTAAACATAATCGCAAAAGAGAGCGAGAAGAGAAGGCAAAAGCACGGTCGAACAACTAATGATCAAGAAGTGATCCTAGAACAACCTACATCAAGCATTACTCCAACACCGTGTTCACTTCCCGGACTCCGCTGAGAAGAGACCATCATGGTTACACACGCGGTTGATGTATTTTAATTAAGATCAACTTCAGGTTTTCTACAACCGGACATTAACAAATTCCCATCTGCCCATAACCGTGGGCATGGATTTTGAAAGTTCAAAACCCTGCAGGGGTGTCCCAACTTAGCCCATCACAAGCTCTCACGGTCAACGAAGGATATTCCTTCTAGCGGAGACCCGGTCAGGCTCGGAATCCCGATTACAAGACATCCTCGACAATGGTAAAACAAGTCCAGCAAGACCACCCGATGCGCCGACATCCCGATAGGAGCTACACATATCTCGTTCTTAGGGCACACCGGATAAGCTAAGCGTACGGGAGCCAACGTAACCCAAGTTGCCAAGGGACGACCCCGCATAGTGCTCTGGGTTGGACCAACACTTAGACAAGCACTGGCCCGGGAGTTTAAAAATAAAGATGACCCTCGGGATGCGCGACTCCCAAGGGAAAAAGGCTAGTTGGCGAATGGTAAAACCAAGGTTGGGCCTTGATGGAGGAGTTTTATTCAAAGCGAACTGTCAAGGGGTTCCCATTATAACCCAACCGCGTAAGGAACGCAAAATCCGGGAACATAACACCGATATGACGGAAACTAGGGCGGCAAGAGTGGAACAGAACACCAGGCATAAGGCCGAGCCTTCCAACCTTTACCAAGTATGTAGATGCATTAATTAAATAAGAGATATTGTGATATCCCAACAAAATATCCATGTTCCAACATGGAACAAGCTCCAATCTTCACCTACAACTAACAACACTATAAGAGGGGCTGAGCAAAGCGGTAACATAGCCAAACAATGGTTTGCTATGATAAGGTGGGTTAGAGGCTTGGCCTAACAATATGGGAGGCATGATAAGAAAGTGGTAGGTATCGCAACATAGGCATAGCAAAAGAGCGAGCAACTAAGCAAGCAAAGATAGAAGTGATTTCGAGGGTATGGTCATCTTGCCTGAAATCCCGCAAGGAAGAAGAATGAGTCCATGAAGAAGACAAACGGACGTAGTCGAACGGGTCCTCACAAAAGCAACATTCTCGGAACCAACCCGAAGAAGCAAACACCGGAAAGAAGCACACAACATAGTAAACAACCAACACATGAACATGGTATGATATACGGGATGCGGTATGCGATGCATATGCATGATTTGGTAAGGAATGATTGAACCTGGCCTCAACTTGGAAATCCAAGAGTGCCACTATAAAGGTGAGATGATTTCGGTTGAAATCGATATAAAGATCACTGGAATCGGATGCACGGTTTGGAAATGGCAAGCAAAACAAATATGGCACCGGTCTGTGATAAACAACAAGTAGTCATCTAAATGCAATAAGTTAAATATGCTACAGTACTCAAACATGACAACAAAATACATGGCACGGACCACTCATGATGCTTGACAAAAGAAGAACACTGAGATACGGCTAATTCATCCATTAACAGGTTCAAATAGGCATGGCAAAAGTGCAAATGATAACAGGTTTCAGACTTAGTGAAATTAACACAAGTCTGGAATTTACCATCAGGAAGCACACTTTAGAGCATGAAAACTACAAGCTACAGGATATTAACATGGCAAAAAAGGCATGGCATGAAGCTACTCAAAGCACTTAAGAAAAGTCCCTTAGTGACCTTGAGCCAAAAGGGATTAGAAAATACAATTGCAAGCATGTAAACATGGCAAAAACATAAACAGATTCAGACTTAGTGAAAAACTGGAGCATGCAAATCGGTTAACGAGTAGGCATGTTTACGAGCTCGATACACTCACTACAGAGCATGGCATGACAAACTAAGCATACCCCCATCAAGAATACATGGCATAGAAGCTATACATGGCAAGAACAACAACATACCATGCACGGCTCAATAGCAACAACCTTGACAAAATCGCTAAACAAGTTAACAATCTGCTAGAAACATTTTATAGCAAAAGTAGAGCTCGATTGACTCAAGCTAGGGTGCTCCATAAATGCAAACAAAGACATGGATGGATGGAGCACCACAATGTTAACAACACATCCTTACTGATCATCCTCAAAAGAGGCACGGATCACTAGGAAACAACATGAACATATGGCATAACGACAAAAACAGGACAATGACTTAGTGAAATTCTAAGTCCTTGAAATCAGCGTTAACGATTATGCTACTTTGTAAGCTTGTACTAGTCACCACAAATATCACAAAAATACATAGCAAGCACCTCTGTAAAGAAGGCATGGCATATAAAAAAACACATGTAGAGCTCAGGGTCATAGCATGCACACATTAATCATGGCAAAAATAACAAAATGCCATTTGCTGAAACAGATCTGAGAAATTCATCACATAGCCCTCTTACAACAACATTTCGGGCATCAAGATGAGCTCAAATGAAAATGATGCAATGAGATGAAATGATGTACTCGTTGAGACGAACATTTTGATATGCTACACGCACGAATCGGAGCAACGGGTGATGAGTTATGATGCAATGCATATGGGCATATGAATTTGGAAACTGGGGACTTAGAGAAATATAACCTCGCGGAAAAAATACACCGGGCCGGAGGAGGTGGGCCGGCGGGGACGAAGCTGGACCACAGGCGAGGCCGATTGGGCCGGCCCACGCGGGCGGCCCTGGAGGTCAACGGGGCGCGGCGAAGGGTTCCCGATCCGATCCGGGCGGGGCGGCGGCCATGGCGCCGCGGTGCTGGAGGGCTCCGGCAATGCATGGAAGGTTGAGGGAGGCCGGGATCCACTTGATCCGGTGGAGGACGAGGCCGGGGATCCATATCCGATGATGGACGGAGCTTGGGGCGGCGCGAGGGGTCCTGGTGGCGAGCTCCTGGAGCGGGGCGCCGGCTTGGAAGGTCGGCGGGGCCGAGCCGCAATGGGAGGCGGGGCGAGAGACGCCTGCGGGCAGGCGGCGGTGACGAGATGGGCTCGGGGGGCCCGATCCGGGCCCCAGCGGGCCGGGCACGGTGCGGGAGGAGAGAGAGAGGGTGGCGGGATGATGTGGCGGCAGGGGATTGGCTGAGGAGGCGACGCGGACATGTCCGGCGGCGACGGAGACGCGCCCGGTGGCGCGAGGTAGGAGGAGCTAGGGTTTGTACCGCGAAAAATCGGGGAGTGCCACATATTTATAGGTAGAGGGAGCTAGGAGAGTCGAAATGAGGTGCGGCTTTAGGCCACGCAATCGTGATCGAATGATCGAGATGATGGAGTAGGTTTAGGTGTGTTTTGGGCCGAATTGGAGGGGTGTTGGGCTGCAACACACACGAGGCCATTTCGGTCCCTTGGTTAACCGTTGGAGTATCAAACGAAGTCCAAATGGTACGAAACTTGACAGGCGGTCTACCGGTAGTAAAACAAGGCCGCATGAGAAGTCTCGGTCCAATCCGAAAACGTTTAACACCCGCACACGAAAAGAGGTAGAAAGGGACACCGGATGACATAGGAGCGCTGGATTGCAAAACGGACAACGGGGAAAATGCTCGGATGCATGATACGAACATGTATGCAAATGGAATGCGCATGATGACATGATAAGCAATGCATGACATGCAAGCAATGACAAGGCAACAACAGCGAATAACTGGAGGGCACCTGGCATATCGGTCTCGGGGCGTTACAATCGACCCCCCCGACCCCGACCCTCGACACCCTGACACCACACCCCGACCCCGACCCCGACACCCTGACACCCCGACCCCGACAAGACACCCCTGCACGACACCCCGCCCCCGACACCCCGACACCCTGACACCACACCCCGACCCTGACCACCGACACCCCGACACCTGATACCCCGACCACCGACACCCTGACACCCCGACAATCGACACCCCGACCCCCCACCCCGACCCCGACCCCCGACACCCTGAACCACACCCCGACACCCTGACAACACACCACGACACCGACACCCTGACACCCCGATCGACCCCGACACCCTGACACCACAACCACAACCACACCCCGACCCCGACCACGACCCCGACGGGGTCATATAGTTGTGAATTATGAGTTAGGTTGAATATTTTTAGATTTTTTATGCAAAACATCATATATATATATATATATTTGTGTTGATCGGGTGTATTTTTACTATGTTCATGATGATGATAAACTTAAATTATATACATATTATTATATTCATGTCAGGTATCCAATTCTTTATGTTGTACTAATTTCTTTTACTTTTTGTCATTGCAGGTGTTGACCAGATGGTGGGCAAGGGTCCAGAGCACCCCAAGCCTCCTGCGAGCGCTACTGGGAGGGGTGGTTCCATTATTCCAGCCCAGCCCCTCCGGAGAGCGCTGCTAGACAATATGCAGACAGCTGCGGCGGGCGTTTCTTCTACGACTGGGAGAGGTTGGGGGAGGACAAAGAAGGCTGCTAGAGGTGGACATGGCAGCGGGAGAGGTAGGAAGGCTGCTACGCCTGCCTTGCCGCCACCCTCAGCTGATTCACCCGACCACAGGACTGCTTCGTCTGACATGGTCCTGTCTTGGACTCCGGTCCATGAGCCTCCGGTCACCGATCCTTCGCCCCAGCAGACTCGTGTCGCTGATCCTTCGCCCCACCTGACTTGGGTCGCCGATCCTTCGCCCCATGTGAGTCTGGTCCCAGAGTCTTCGTCCTAGAAGACTCCGGTCACGGGGTCTTCGTGCCAAAAGACCCCGGTCACGGGGTCTTCGTCCCAGAAGACTCCGGTCACGGGGTCTTTGTCCCAGAAGACTCAGATCCCGGAGGCTTCTTCCCACGAGACTCCGGAGGCTAGTGGGCCTACTGATGGTAGCGAGGACACCTTTTATGATGATAGCTACAACGATGATGAGCTGGTTGAGAAGGGCAAGAAGGTCTACAAGCGTGGCTGTACAAAGCTCCCGCCCGTGCCGGCGACCCCCGACTAGAGGTGGTTGATTGCACCTAAAGGGTTGAAGTAAGTGCATTTAATATTTTTTAACCTTTTGCCTTCATGTTCCTTCAAATTAATATCTAATGTGTTGGCCTTGTCATACTGCAGGGGTTGGGTACACCCCTGTGGTGTCCGCAGGCCCAACCAGGTCCTTGGTGTGATTTGCCGACAACACTTCCCTGGGTGGGTCACGTTGCCTGGTGAGGGTCAGGTTCCACATCTAGCACTGAGCTGGGAGCTGTACTCGATTTCCCCGGCCCTGCCGGGGAAGATGGTCGGCGGTGTCTTGTGCGAGACGGTGGCCGACATGGTGTTTCATTGGTTTTGGGTAATTTCTCCTTTACAGAATTAAAAGTCAACACTACCTAGTGATTAACTAGTGATTATACTAATCAGTGTTGTCTTGTTTGATTGCAGACCTTCTACAAGGTTTCAGAGGGAGAGCAGGAGGCCGCGTCTGTGGTTGTCGAAACCGAGTGCAAGCGCCTACTTCAGAACTTACGACACGAGGCTCGGGTGCAGGCCGTTCGAGACTACTATGCCTCGAAGGGTATTAGGAGGGCCAAGACGAAGTGTCGCGGCAAATTTCTGAGTAAGGAGAAGTACATGTAGGTAATTACCTATTCTTAAGGCCTTGAACTTAGTTTTCTTGATTTGATTCATAGGCGTAGCGCTGAAATTTCTCTCGACTAACTTAGGTGCCCCCGAGATGGTGTGTGGATAAGATGGACTGTTGGGAGGCGTTGGTGGATGCGTGGTGCTCTCCCGAATGGCTAGTCGAACACCAGAGGGCCAAGGATAAGCGCAACCAAATGGAAGGTGTGCCCCACCATCAAGGGAGCTCCAACCTATTTGAGTACGGGGATAACTGGGTATGTTGTTTGCTACATGATTCATGCAATTTCATTCTTCATGCTAGCATTTATCCCTTCCAAAATGACTTAATATGCTTAGTTAGTTAAAAAATGGCATACCTACCTTGGATAGTTCATTTATTACATATTTAGCTCCAAAATGACATAATAACCTTAGGTAGCTCTATAAAATGACTTTATATGCTTTAGTTAGTTAAAAAATGACATAACTACCTTCGATAGCTCAATAACGACCTAAACTAATCTTAGCTAGTTCATGCATTCATGACATAAGTAGCTATAAAATGACATAATAACCTTAGATAGCTCTATAAAATGACTTAATATGCTAAGGTTACTAAAAAATGGCATAACTACCTTCGATAGCTCAATAACGACCTAAACTAATCTTAGCTAGTTCATTCATGACATAATTAGCTCTAAAATGACATAATAACCTTGGATAGCTCAATAATGACATAATTAGCATACTTTGGTCAAAATGGCATAATAATCTTGGTTACCTAAAAAATGACCTAAACTTAGCTTATTTTCCTCGAAAATGACATAATAACCTTTCTTAGCTCCAAAATGACCTATTTACATAGCAAAATCATTCTTCATGCTAGCTTGAGCCCTTAACTAATATTTTGTTCCTCTCTCTAAGGCGCACCACCACAAGAAGCTTGTGCCAAGTCTGTTCAACCTCTATGGCATGGCCCATATGGCCCCGTACAAGAAGGCCAAGCCATTCACGGAGTCTGACCTAGATCATCCAGAGAGCTTCACCAACAAGTCCTCCCACCACAAGCTTGTGAAGTACAGAGACGAGGGGATGGCGAGGAAAGGGGAGGACTTTAACCCGAGCCAGGATCCTTTTGATACAGATCTGGTGATGATATCTGGTGGCGGGAGGTCCCATGTCTCTCAAGCCATTGGTGATGGACTGATACATTGTCCTAAGACTCTCCTGCAGATCAAGAAGCGCCTAAGTAGCTCTGATCCTGAGATAATGCGTCATGCACGGCCCGTGGAGCTCGCCATGGCAGTTAGTTATACAGACTCTCTCACCTTTCCTCCATTACATTGTGTGTGCGCCCGTCAATGATTACAATGCTAACGAGGAGTGGTGTGTTGCAAGCTATTGTTGAGAAAGAGAGATTGAAGACGCATGCGCTTTTGGAGGAGGCAAAAAGGGAGGCGGCGGAGAGGGAGAGGGAGATGGAGGAGAGGATGGCTAAGCTGTTAGAGGAGGAGAGGAACTGGAACGACATCGCTAACCGGGCCCTATACGAGCTCATCGTGGTACGTTTCTCGTGCATATTAGCCCAATCATGCACGTAATGTTCGCATTACTATCTAATATGACTGACTCATGAGAACCAAATGTGTAGACCATGTGCGAGAAAAACGGTCAGGCCCCTTCACCGATGCCCCAAATTGCTCTGGCAACCACGGTGAGTTTGATTTGAATGGTCGTTGCTTACTACTATTCAAATTTTAGTTTCCAAACTTGCTAACAAGACATTATTGGAAATGATCTTTGGTGCAGGATGGCTCCCGACAAGCATCGACCACTCCTTCTGCCAATGCCGGAACCCCGACCGGTCCTTCACCTTCGTTTGGCACTAGCGCAACCCCGACCATTCCTACACCTCCATGATAACGGTATTTTTATTCTTATTTAGCGTGTTTTAGTCCATTTTGACATAATTTAGCCTATTTAGTCCACAAATGACATAATAAGATGGAGAAAATCAAGGAAGAGGAAGGAAATAAGGAATATGAAGAAAAGAAGAAAACTAGAAGAAGAAGAAGAAGAACTTCTTCTTCTTCTAGTTTTCTTCTTCTTCTTCTTCTTCTTCTTCTTCTCCAAAATGAAGTTAGCTCTAACTTATATAAAAAATGGCATAATATGCTTAGTTAGGTCAAAAATGGCATAATTAGGTAGGTAAGCTCAAAAATGACATTTTTCTACTTATTTAGCCTATTTAGTCCATTTATGACATAATTTAGCCTATTTAGTCCACAAATGACATAATAAGATGAAGAAAATCAAGGAAGAGGAAGAAAAGAAGGAATAGGAAGAAAAGAAGAAGAAGAAGAAGAAGAAAAGAAGAAGAAAGCTCAAGAAGAAGAAGAAGAAGAAAAGAAGAAGAAAGCTCTTCTTCTTCTTCTTCTTCTTCTTCTTCTTCTTCTTCTTCTTCTTCTTCTAGTCTTCTTCTTCTTCTTATTCTAGTTTTCTCCTTCTTCTTCTTCTCCAAAATGAAGTTAGCTCTAAGTTATATCAAAAATGGCATAATATGCTTAGTTAGGTCAAAAATGGCATAATTAGCTAGGTAAGGTCAAATTGGCATTTTTCTTCTTATTTAGCCTATTTAGTCCATTTATGACATGATTTAGCCTATTTAGTCCACAAATGACATAATAAGATGAAGAAAATCCAGGAAGAGGAAGAAAAGAAGGAATAGGAAGAAAAGAAGAAGAAGAAAAGAAGAAGAAGAAAAGAAGAATTTCTTCTTCTTCTTCTCGTCTTCCTCTTCTTCTTCTTCTTCTCCAAAATGAAGTTAGCTCTAAGTTATATCAAAAATGGCATAATATGCTTAGTTCACTAAAAAATGGCATAATTAGCCAGGTTAGCTCCATTTTACCTAAGTATGCTTACTTCTTCTTCTTCTTCTTCTTCTTCTTCTTCTTCTTCTTCTTCTTCTTCTTCTTCTTCTGATTCTAGTCTTCTTCTTCTGACTTCCTTGTTTCCCATTTTGCAGATTTAGTTCACTATATGGAAGCTTGCATGGATGGAGTGCTTGTTTCCCTTTTCTTTTTTTGTTTGTATCGATGAAAAATGTGGAACTTGTTATATGGATGTTTGGAACAATGTGTTGGATGAATATTGTGATGTTATTGTAATATGTATGGATGGAACTCTGTTTCTTATTATGTATGTATGTTGATCATGGATGGAGCTATGTGTTGGATACATCATATGTCTGTTGTGCATGTGAAAAAAATATGTATATCTGTGTGTGAATTCCTGTGAAACTAAATGGATTCAAATAAAACCAGGGGATATGTAGCCTCCTTGCCGACGAAGCTCTTTGTCGTCTTCTAGCGGACGACAAAGAGGACACGTGGCAGCTACGTGTAAAAACTGGGAACACTGGCTGCCTATTTGGTCACTTCAGACGGCAAAGATTCAAATCACTTTGCTGTCCGCTGGCGGATGTCATAGTTGGCCACATGGCAGCTTCCCAGTGCTGCCCAGCTGAGCTATTTGTCATCTGTCAGCGGACAACAAAGAGCTTTGACTCTTCGCCGTCCACTGGCAGTCGACAAAGAGCGCTGTTAACCCCCTAACGGCTGTCATGCCACCGCACTGCCGTCCGTTTTCTATGCCGTCTGCTGGCCTCGGATGGCGGACGTCAAAATCATTTGCCGTCCGTTTCCAGGAAGCGGACGACAAAGAAGGCCTTTGCTGGCATGAGTTCAGCCGGACAGTTTGCCGTCCATTTGCCGTCCGGGATCTATGCCTTTGCCGTCTGCCATGCAGACGACAAAGAAGCTGATTCCAGTAGTGAATGACTGCGTGTCATGTCTTAAACCGAGTTCCCACAGAGCATAAGACCATGACTCCATTTGAGGAATGGGAAAGGAAAAGATTGAAACTCTCTTACCTACGTACTTGGGGTTGTTTGGCGAAAGTCAATATACCAATTCCCAAGAAGCGCAAGCTTGGACCAAAAACCGTGGATTGTGTTCTTCTGGGCTATGATTTTCATAGCATTCTCTATACATTTTTGATAATAAAATATGAGGTATCCGACATGCATGTTGGTACGATTATGGAGTCGAATGATGCAACTTTCTTTGAGGACATATTTCCTATGAAGGACATGCCAAGTTCATCAAATCAGGAGATACCTACTCCATCTAGTGAGGAATTCGCTGTAATTCCGGAACCCACCATTGCGATTGAACACATTGAGAATCCTGTTGAGGGTGACAATGGAACTCCCATGAGGAGTAAGAGACAGAGGACCGCAAAGTCTTTTTGTGATGATTTCATTGTGTACCTTGTGGATGACACACACAGGGCTATTTCAGAAGCCTATGCATCTCCTGATGCTGACTACTGTAAGGAAGCTGTTCGTAGTGAGATGGATTCCATCTTAGCTAACGGAACCTGGGAGATCACTGACCGTCCTTATGGGTGCAAACCTGTAGGATGTAAGTGGGTGTTCGAGAAGAAGCTTAGACCTGATGGTACAATTGAAAAGTACAAGGCATGGCTTGTGGCTAAGGGTTATACCTAGAAAGAAGGTGAAGACTTCTTTGATACTTACTCACTCGTGGCTAGACTGGCCACAATTCGGGTGCTACTATCATTGGCTGCCTCACATGGTCTTCTCGTTCATCAAATGGATGTTAAGACGGCTTTCCTCAATGGAGAGTTGAAGGAGGAAATTTACATGATTCGGCCAGATGGTTTTGTAGTACCTAGTCAGGAAGGAAAGGTGTGCAAGTTATTAAAGTCTTTATATGGCCTTAAGTAAGCTCCTAAGGAGTGGCATGAGAAGTTCGAAAGCACATTAACTGCTGCCGGCTTTGTAGTAAACGATGGTGACAAGTGTGTGTACTATTGCTATGGTGGGGGCGAAGGAGTTATTCTTTGTCTGTATGTTGATGACATACTAACCTTTGGAACCAAACTTGATTTAATCAAGGAGGTTAAGGATTTCTTATCTCATTACTTTGAGATGAAGGATCTAGGAGTAGCTGATGTTACCTTATGTAACGCCCCGATAATCAAGATACAGTAACCTCACCCTAATGTGCCATGTCATCTAGTTTTGTTAAGCCAATTTGCCACTTGATGAAAATGAAAGTCAAATTCAAATTTTAATTTGCAAGTGAAATTATTATTTCTTCTAACTATAAAATAAAAATGTTCGCTGGGTTGCAAATATTCACTAAGGAATATTCATGTAGAAACCAACATCATTTGCCTCATAGATAAATTCCTAGGAAGTTAATAATGGTCAAACAACAATTATTTTGGACTCTTTAAAATAAGCAAATATCTATGCTTTTCTGAATGATGTAAAACCTTGTGTGTGGTCTTAGATTATTGCATAGCATTTATGTGCCAAGTTACATATATAGCAAAGTTCATTTAGTGGACAAACTAATTGAAATCAGTAGCAAAATTGAAAACTGATTAGAATAAGTAAATCAGAGAAGGACTATTGGTATTGGGCCCTAGTGCATTAGTGAATTAGGCCCAGCCCACACCCCCACTCATCCCCAACCTCCTGCTACAGGGAGGCAGGGGATTGTGGTGGACACCCGACCGGCCATGGTGGCGCCATGGCGCGTGCCGGCCATCTCCCGGCCCCCTTGGAGTATAAGGCCGAACCCCCAACACCCCCTGCGAACCCTAGCCCTCAATCCCTTCTTCCCCACGCCGCTTCCTTCTCTCCCAAGCAAAGCCGTCGCCGCCGCTCACCATAGCCATGGCCACTGGCCAACCCTCGGCCACCGACCAACCCTTTCCCACCCGAGGTGTCCAGGAGGACCCTCGTCTTCAACCACGTCGCCTACGCCCCTGGATCAAGGAGGGGGGGACCACCAAACGTCTCCTTCGATCCGCTCTTCTCCGCCATGGCCACCGCGACGTCATCGTCGATATGCCGCACCGCGACCTGCCGAGCCTCCCCGTGCTACTCCTCGACAACGCTGTGAGCCGCCGGTTCCCGTGCACACTCTACCCCTCTCCCTCTCGCCCTATAGGTCACCCGCTTAGCTCCGCCATCGCCGCTGTTTGTATTCGTCGCCAGCATGGTCTCCGGTGACCAGTTGGTCATGTGCATCGCCGGTAGCCTCATTAGTCCCCCGTGAAACAAACGCAACGATCAACTTGATCGATTTTGGACCGAAGCACTACCCCGTTCGAACCTATGCTAGTGCCGCCGCCGGACAACGACATTGCTATTGAATCCGGCCACCCCACAGCCTTTCGCGGGCGCCCCTGGGTGCGCTCGGACAAGGGCTGCTCCCTAGTGCGCTCGGCTCAACCTACTGCCGCCTGTAGTGCCGCTCCGGCGAGCGTCTGCCGCTGCCTGCGAAATCCCGTGGCCGCGCCCAGAGCTCCGCTCCCTCGCACCTGCCTCACTCATGCCATGTCCCTGCTCGCCTGGCCGCGCCGCTGTGGCTCTCCGCCTAGGCCTACGCCTACTGCTGTTGCCGGCTAGTGGCCTAGTGCATACTGCTAGTGCTGCTTCAAGCTGCTACCGCTGCTATGCTATGCTGTCACCGCTGCTTGCTATTGCTGCTCTTGCGCTCACCTGCTACTTTGCATTGCTGCTCTCTGATGAGGCCGGTTACTGTTGCTATTGCTTGCTGATGGATGTGCATGTGTACATGGTGTGCACCAGCTGTGCTTCTGGCCGGCTAATTTGGCTAGAGCATCTTCAGCCGTTGCCCCTCAGGAGGCATAAAAATCGCCCCTGGGGCGAGCCTGCGATACAATCGACGCTGAGTATGGTTGGGCGTTCAGTCGTCGCCCCCAGACGCCGAGATTGGCCCATTTTTCGGCCCACTTTCGGCGAATAAAGTCCCCATATGGGCGAGAATCGGCCCATATTTGGCATGGTTCTTCGTGGCTCAGCGTTCAATTATGAACATAAATATTTTTTTATCACATAGTTCATCAGAGAAGAACAAATAGTTTAACAAAATAGTGCAACAACAAATAGTTCAATACAAATTATATAGTTCAACAAATAAAAACTCATATTTCATCACATGTCGAGCCCGACGTCGCCCTTGAGCCTCCATAGGTGCTGCACCAGATCCTGCTGCAGTTGATGATGCACCTGTGGGCTCGAATCTCCTGACCCATACTGAGGTAAGCAGTCCAGGTTGCCGCTAGCTGGTGATCAACTTCGGCTAGAGGACCCTGCCTGTAGTATGGTTCAGTGTCAAACACTGGCTCTTCCTGCTCGCTCTTGATGACCATGTTGTGCAAGATGACATAGCAAGTCATGATCTCCCACATTTGATCTTTCAACCAGGTCTGAGCAGGGTAGCGGACAACAACAAATCGAGATTGGAGCACACCAAAAGCCCGCTCGACATCCTTCCTACAAGCCTCCTGCACCTTGGCAAATTAGGTCTTCTTGCCTGTTGGCACAACATTTGAGATAGTCTTCACGAATGTAGACCATCTCGGATAGATGCCATCAGCTAGGTAGTACCCCTTGTTGTAGTGCCGCCCATTGACCTTGAAGTTCACCGGAGGAGAATGACCTTCAACAAGCTTGGCAAAGACAGGGGAGCACTGCAGCACGTTGATGTCATTGTGAGTTCCTGGCATACCAAAGAAGGAGTGCCAAATCCAGAGGTCCTATGTGGCCACCGCCTCAAGTACCACACTTCAACCACCTTTAGCGCCTTTGTACATCCCCTTCCAAGCAAATGGAAAGTTCTTCCATTTCCAATGCATGCAGTCGATGCTTCCAAGCATCCCAGGAAATCCTCTTGGTGCATTTTGTGCTAGGATCCGAGCAGTGTCTTCCGCATTGGGTGTTCGCAAGTATTGCGGTCCAAACACCGCCACGATTGCCCGACAGAACTTGTAGAAACGCTCGATGATGGTGGATTCGGCCATGCGCCCATAGTCGTCGAGCGAATCACTGGGAGCTCCGCATGCAAGCATCCTAATCGTTGTTGTACACTTCTGGATTGAGGTGAATCCAAGTTTGCCAGTGCAATCCTTCTTGCACTTGAAGTAGCTGTCGAACTCCCGAATGGAATTCACAATCTTGAGGAAAAGCTTTCGGCTCATCCGATAACGGCGCCTAAATGTTTTGTCGCCGTGTAGTGGAGCGTCGGCGAAGTAGTCGGAGTAGAGCATGCAGTAGCCTTCGACACGATGCCGATTCTTTGCTTTCATCTGCCCCAGCGCCGAGCCACCTCGCAACGGCTTTTCATTGCTCGCCAGCAGGGCGGCGAGGGAGGCGAGGACCATGAGATGTTCCTCTTCCTGGACATCAGCCTCGGCTTCCTCCTCCAGCAGCGCGGCGAGTGCGTCCTCATCGTCCGAGTCCATCGTCGAGGCAGGCAAATCGCCGAACACCTTGCGCCTGGTGGGCGCATACCCGCCGCTAAATTGCCCCCCCATGGCCGGAAACAGCATGAAAAAATGCCCATCTGTTGGTGGAGGGGCTGCCTCGGTGAACCTCTTCTCTTTTCCCAGTGGGGATTGGCTATCTAGCGGTGAAGGGCGGTGGGCGACGCCGGGATACAGTTGTTGGCGCCGAGCGCGCGGAGGGTGGGAGGTGAGTCGGGGAAGAAAAACTTGACTTTTCGCCTAACGGTGTGGGCCAGCCGTGCTTTTCCCTTGCGCCGGAGCCCCCGAGCGCCCCCAGTGCGCCATGTTCGGCCTGCGATCGCCGGGCCCAAAAACGGGCCGAACCGACGGATTTCGGTGTCCCGGGGGTGCGACTGGGGCGTTCTTTCGGCGCCGGCGCCAAAAAAGTGGCCCGGGGGGCCTGTTGGGGGCGCGGCTGCAGATGCTCTTAGAGATAGGTTAGTTTTAATTAGGATTAAATAGTCTAATGTGTTGTTTCCATGTGGGTCCTTTTTAATTAGGTTGGTTTTATTTTTTTGTTTAGGTACAACCTCTGCCATGTGGGCCCACACCTTGTCCTTTTGACTAGTCAATTGACTTGGTCAATTCGGATTAAAGCAAATACAAGAAAAACTAAAAAAATGCATTAAACTTCGAAAAATCATAAAAAACCGCTGCTTTGATGAAAAAGTTTTCTACATGAAAGTTGCTCAGAAAAATTCAATGAATCTGAATATGCAATTCGTTCATGTGTCACATGCCCCTAGCATGCTGAACATGGAACCATCACCTCTCTTTCATATGTCCGGAATTCGTCTACCCTCGGGAAATCATCCTCGGATGTTCCCCCCTCCATCTGCAATGTTTAGTACTATGTTAGAACACCCTAGCTTTGTATGTCGTCATGTGATACTTAGTGATGCACTTGATTGCTTTATATTTATTGTTTCTTCCCCCTCTTCTCCCTAATAGACGCCGAGACCGCTGCCGATGCCACTGTGATCGACTACATCGACAACAACACTTCTTCCTTTTCAACAGAGCTTCCAGGCAAGCACCCCCCTTTTGAGCATACTCTATCTCTCTTATGCTTGCATTAGAATCTGCTGCTACTACTGTTATCCTATTTCTGCTGCATAGCCTGTTTATTGTAACCTGCTGTTGTTACCTACCTTCTTATCCTAAACTGTTTACTATAGGCTGGGCAGAGACCCATCAGTGGCCCCCACTTTGCCCCGACTGCCCCGCTGGATTATCAGAAGACCCGATCAACAGGATCGAAGACCAGGCCCCGGCACCGCACATCACTTTCCCCTTAGTTGCTCGACACTACTGGGTTACTATCGAGTGCCGAGGGTGATACCTCATCAACACTTCGGATGTTAACCTTGTAGGTTAGCTCATCAGTTATGGTCATCGAGGGTGATTCCTCCTTGTCCACTCCTGAAAACGACACTGTCGTGCAACTCCTCAAGAGTGGACCTCGAGGGTGATTCTTCCTTCCTTCACCTTGACGATAACATCAGGTGGAGTTCCATCGAGGGTGATTCCTGAGGGTTCCCTTTGGTGTTAGACACACGGTTTATATGGTTACTATGGCTTTACACTAAACTATGTTACCAAAGATGGGTCGGCCCTGAGGGGTACCCGTGCGAGCTTAATTGCGAGTGTTGTGGAGTCGGGTTCACCTGGAAGGTGCCCGCGAGATAATTATGAGGCGTGGCCGGGCATTCTTAGCCCTTGCCGCAAGTCCTCGAGACGGGGCGACGGGGTCATGCTACCTCTTGAGCACTTGCATTGGTTTTCCCTTGAAGAGGAAAGGGTGGTGCAGCAAAGTAGCGTAAGTACTTCCCTCAGTTTTTGAGAACCAAGGTATCAATCCAGTAGGAGTCCACGCACGAGTCCCTCGTACCTACACAAACAAATAAATCCTCGCAACCAACGTGATAAGGGGTTGTCAATCCCTACACGGTCACTTACAAGAGTGAGATCTGATAGATATGATAAGTTAATATTTTTGGTATTTTTATGATAAAGATGCAAAGTAAAATAAAAGGCAATAAAAATAAATAAGCATTGGAAGATTAATATGATGGAAGATAGACCCGGGGGCCATAGGTTTCACTAGTGGCTTCTCTCGAGAGCATAAGTGTTCACTGCGGGTAAACAAATTACTGTTGACCAATTAACAAAATTGAGCATAATTATGAGAATATCTAGGTATGATCATGTATATAGGCATCACGTCCGAGACAAGTAGACCGACTCCTGCCTGCATCTACTACTATTACTCCACACATCGACCGCTATCCAACATGCATCTAGAGTATTAAGTTCAAGAGAACAGAGAAATGCTTTAAGCAAGGTGACATGATGTAGAGGCATAAACTCATGCAATATGAAATAAACCCCATCTTGTTATCCTCGATGGCAACAATACAATACGTGCCTTGCTGCCCCTACTGTCACTGGGAAAGGACACCACAAGATTGAACCCAAAGCTAAGCACTTCTCCCATTGCAAGAAAGATCAATCTAGTAGGCCAAACCAAACTGATAATTCAAAGAGACTTGCAAAGACAACCAATCATACATAAAAGAATTCAGAGAACATTCAAATATTGTTCATAGATAAACTTGATCATAAACCCACAATTCATCAGTCTCAACAAACACACCGCAAAAGAAGATTACATTGAATAGATCTCCACAAGAGAGGGGGAGAACTTTGTATTGAGATCCAAAAAGAGAGAAGAAGCCATCTAGCTAATAACTATGGACCCGTAGGTCTGAGGTAAACTACTCACACTTCATCAGAAGGGCTATGGTGTTGATGTAGAAGCCCTTCGTGATCGATGCCCCCTCCGGCGAAGCTCCGGAATAGGCCCCAAGATGGGATCTCATGGATACAGAAAGTTACAACGGTGGAATTAGGGTTTTGGATCCATATCTGGTAGTATGGGGGTACGTAGGAATATATAGGAGGAAAGAGTACGTCGGTGGAGCAACAGGGAGCCCACGAGGGTGGAGGGCGCGCCTAGGGCGGTAGGCGCGCCCCCTACCTCGTGGCCTCCTGATTGATGTCTTGACGTAGGGTCCAAGTCCTCTGGATCATGTTCGTTCCGAAAATCACGTTCCTGAAGGTTTCATTCCGTTTGGACTCCGTTTGATATTCTTTTTCTGCGAAACCCTAAAATAGGCAAAAAAACAACAATTCTGCGCTGGGCCTCCGGTTAATAGGTTAGTCCCAAAAATAATATTAATGTGTATAATAAAGCCCAATAATGTCCAAAACAGAATATAATATAGCATGGAACAATAAAAAATTATAGATACGTTGGAGACGTATCAAGCATCCCCAAGCTTAATTCCTGCTCGTCCTCGAGTAGGTAAATGATAAAAACAGAATTTTTGATGTGGAATGCTACTTGACATAATTTTAATGTAATTCTCTTAATCGTGGTATGAATATTCATATCCGAAAGACTCAAGACAAAAGTTTAATATTGACATAGAAATAATAATACTTCAAGCATACTAACTAAGCAACTATGTCTCTTCAAAATAACATGGCCAAAGTAAGTTATCCCTACAAAATCATATAGTATGGCTATGCTCCATCTTCACCACACAAAGTATTCAAATCATGCATAACCCCGATGACAAGCCAAGCAATTATTTCATACTTTTAACGTTCTCAAACTTTTTCAATCTTCACGCAATACATGAGCGTGAGCCATGGACATAGCACTATAGGTGGAATAGAATGGTGGTTGTGGAGAAGACAAAAAAGGGAGAAGATAGTCTCACATCAACTAGGCGTATCAACGGGCTATGGAGATGCCCATCAATAGATATCAATGTGATTGAGTAGGGATTGCCATGCAACGGATGCACTAGAGCTAAAAATATATGAAAGCTCAACAAAAAGAAACTAAGTGGGTGTGCATCCAACTTGCTTGCTCACGAAGACCTAGGGCATTTTGAGGAAGCCCATCGTTGGAATATACAAGCCAACTTCTATAATGAAAAATTCCCACTAGTATATGAAAGTGATAACATAGGAGACTCTCTATTATGAAGATCATGGTGCTACTTTGAAGCACAAGTGTGGAAAAAAGGATAGTAGTATTGCCCCTTATATATATATTGTGCCTTCTTTTTTTCTTTGGCCTTTCTCTTTTTTATTTGGGACAATACTCTATGAATGATGATCATCACACTTCTATTTATTTACAACTCAATGATTACAACTCGATACTAGAACAAAGTATGACTCTATATGAATGCCTCCGGCGGTGTACCGGGATAGCAATGATGCATGAGTGACTTACATGAAAGAATTATGAACGGTGGCTTTGCCACAACTAAAATGTCAACTACATGATCATGCAAAGCAACATGACAATGATGGAGCGTGTCATGATAAACGAAACGGTGGAAAGTTGCATGGCAATATATCTCGGAATGGCTATGGAAATGCCATGACAGGTAGGTATGGTGGCTGTTTTGAGGAAGGTATATGGTGGGTGTATGATACCGGCGAAAGGTGCGCGGTATTAGAGAGGCTAGCAATGGTCGAAGGGTGAGAGTGCGTATAATCCATGGACTCAACATTAGTCATAAAGAAATCACATACTTATTGCAAAAATCTATTAGTTATCGAAGGAAAGCACTATGCGCATGCTCCTAGGGGGATAGATTGGTAGGAAAAGACCATCGCTCGTCCCCGACCGCCACTCATAAGGAGGACAATCAATAAATACATCATGCTCCGACTTATTAACATAACGGTTCACCATACGTGCATGCTACGGGAATCACAAACTTCAACACAAGCATTTCTCAAATTCACAACTACTCAACTAGCACGACCCTAATATCACCATCTCCATATCTCAAAACAATTATCAAGTTTCAAACTTCTCATAGTATTCAACACACTCATAAGAAAATTTTATTTATTTAATCTTGAATGGCTCAAATAATTAAAGAAAATTACCATGATGTTTTGTAGGACTCACAAAATAATCTAAGTGAAGAATGAGAAGACAATGGTTTCTATAAAACAAATACACCGACGTGCTCTAAAAGATATAAGTGAAGCACTACGGCAAAAACTATATAACTCAAAAGATATAAGTGAAGCACATAGAGTATTCTAATAATTTCCAAATCATGTGTGTCTCTCTCAAAAAGGTGTGTGCGGAAAGGATGATTGTGGAAAACTAACAAATAAAGAATCAAATAATACAAGATGATCCAAGCAAAACACATATCATGTGGTAAATAAAAATATAGCTCCAAGTAAAGTTACCGATAGAAGTAGACGAAAGAGGCGATGCCTTCCGGGGCATCCCCAAGCTTTGGCTTTTAGGTGTCCTTAGATTATCTTGGGGGTTCCATGGGCATCCCCAAGCTTAGGCTCTTGCCACTCCTTGTTCCATAATCCATCAAATCTTTACCCAAAACTTGAAAACATCACAACACAAATATTAAAGTAGAAAATCTCGTGAGCTCCGTTAGCGAAAGAAAACAAAACACCACTTCACAGTACTGTAATGAACTCATTCTTTATTTATATTTGTGTTAAACATACTGTATTTCAACTTCTCTATGGTTTATAAACTATTTTACTAGCCATAGATTCATCAAAATAAGCAAACAACACACGAAAAACAGAATCTGTCAAAAACAGAACAGTCTGTAGTAATCTGTAGCTAATGCATGATATGGAACCCTAAAAATTCTAAAATAAATTGCTGGACGTGAGAAATTTATCTATTAATCATCTGCAAAAATAATTAACTAAATATCACTTTCCAAATAAAAATGGCAGCAGTTCTCGTGAGCGCTAAAGTTTCTGATTTTTACACGTCTAGGTAAAGGTGAATCATATTAGTTCCATTATTATCAAGATTCATATTGAAAAACAAAGATTTAATAGGGGACACACCAATAACTTTTAGATCTTCATCTTTATTATCATGGAAACTAGAAGAACACGCTTTTATAAAGCAATCTTTTTTAGCACGCATCCTAGTGGTTCTTTCTTTGCACTCATCAATGGAAATTCTCATGGCTTTGAGAGACTCATTGATATCATGCTTAGGTGGAATAGATCTAAGTTTCAAAGAATCAACATCAAGAGAAATTATATCAACGTTCCTAGCCAACTCATCAATCTTAAGCAATTTTCCTTCAATCAAAGCATTGAAATTCTTTTGCGAAGTAATAAATTATTTAATATTAGATTCAAAATCAGAGGCATCTTATTATATTTTCCATAAGAATTGTTGTAGGAATTACCATAATTATTAGAGGAATTAGTAGGATACGGCCTAGGGTTAAAGTTTCCTCTATATGCGTTGTTAGCAAAATTATTCCTACCAACAAAATTCACATCCATAGATTCGTTATTATGCTCAATCAAAGTAGACAAAGTCATATCATTGGGATTAGAAGAAACACTTTTATTAGCAAATAATTTCATAAGTTCATCCATCTTTCCACTCAAAACATTAATTTCTTCTATCGCATGCACTTTCTTATTAGTAGATCTTTTAGTGTGCCATTGAGAATAATTAACCATAATATTATCTAGGAGTTTAGTAGCTTCTCCTAAAGTGATTTCCATAAAAGTGCCTCCCGCGGCCGAATCTAAAAGATTTCTAGAAGCAAAATTCAATCCGGCATAAAATTTTTGTATAATCATCCACAAATTCAAACCATGCGTAGGGCGATTACGTATAATTAATTTCATCCTCTCCCAAGCTTGTTCAACATGTTCATGATCAAGTTGCTTAAAATTCAAAATATCGTTTCTAAGAGAGATGATCTTGGCGGGAGGAAAATACTTAGAGATAAAAGCATATTTGCACTTATTCCATGAATCAATACTATTTTAGGCAAAGACGAAAACCAAGCTAGCACGATCTCTAAGCGAAAAAGGAAATAGCTTCAATTTAACAATATCATTGTCCACATCTTTCTTCTTTTGCATATCACACAAATCAACGAAGCTATTTATATGGGTAGCGACATCTTCACTAGGAAGGCCGGAAAACGGATCTTTCATGACAAGATTCAGCAAGGCAGCATTAATTTCACAAGATTCAGCATCGGTAAGAGGAGCAATAGCAGTGCTAATAAAATCATTGTTGTTGGTGTTGGTAAATTCACACAATTTAGTGTTATCTTGAGCCATCGTGACAAGCAAGCAATCCAACACACAAGCAAATGAGGAACGGGCAAAAAGAGGCAAATAGAGAAAGAGAGGGAGGATAGAGAGAGAGGGTGAATAAAACGGCAAGGGTGAAGTGGTGGAGAGGAAAACGAGAGGCAAATGGAAAATAATGTAATGCGGGAGATAAGGGTTGTGATGGGTACTTGGTATGTTGACTTTTGCGTAGACCTCCCTGGCAACGGCGCCAGAAATCCTTCTTGCTACCTCTTGAGCACTTGCGTTGGTTTTCCCTTGAAGAGGAAAGGGTGGTGCAACAAAGTAGCGTAAGTATTTCCCTCAGTTTTTGAGAACCAAGGTATCAATCCAGTAGGAGGCCACGCACGAGTCCCTTGTACCCACACAAACAAATAAATCCTTGCAACCAATGCGATAAGGGGTTGTCAATCCCTACACGGTCACTTACGAGAGTGAGATCTGATAGATATGATAAGATAATATTTTTGGTATTTTTATGATAAATATGCGAAGTAAAATAAAAGGCAATAAAAATAACTAAGTATTGGAAGATTAATATGATGGAAGATAGACCCGGGGCCATAGGTTTCACTAGTGGCTTCTCTCGAGAGCATAAGTGTTCACGGCGGGTAAACAAATTACTGTTGAGCAATTGAAAAAATTGAGCATAATTATGAGAATATCTAGGTATTATCATGTATATAGGCATCACGTCCGAGACAAGTAGACCGACTCCTGCTTGCATCTACTACTATTACTCCACACATCGACCGCTATCCAGCATGCATCTAGAGTATTAAGTTCAAGAGAACAGAGTAACGCTTTAAGCAAGATGACATGATGTAGAGGGATAAACTCATGCAATATGAAATAAACCCCATCTTGTTATCCTTGATGGCAACAATACAATACGTGCCTTGCTGCCCCTACTGTCACGGGGAAAGGACACCACAAGACCCAAAGCTAAGCACTTCTCCCATTGCAAGAAAGATCAATCTAGTAGGCCAAACCAAACTGATAATTTGAAGAGACTTGCAAAGATAACCAATCATACATAAAAGAATTCAGAGAAGATTCAAATATTGTTCATAGATAAACTTGATCATAAACCCACAATTCATCGGTCTCAACAAACACATTGCAACAGAAGATTACATCAAATAGATCTCCACAAGAGAGGGGGAGAACTTTGTATTGAGATTCAAAAATAGAGGAGAAGCCATCTAGCTAATAACTATGGACCCGTAGGTCTGAGGTAAACTACTCACACTTCATCGGAAGGGCTATGGTGTTGATGTAGAAGCCCTCCGTGATCGATGCCCCCTCCGGCGAAGCTCCAGAACAGGCCCCAAGATGGGATCTCGTGGATACAGAAAGTTACGGCGGTGGAATTATAGTTTTGGCTCCATATTTGGTAGTTTGGGGGTACGTAGGTATATATAGGAGGAAAGAGTACGTCGGTGGGGCAGCAGGGGGCCCATGAGGGTGGAGGGCGCGCCCAGGGGGTAGGCGCACCCCCTACCTTGTGGCCTCCTGGTTGATGTCTTGACGTAGGGTCCAAGTCCTCTGGATCATGTTCGTTCCGAAAATCACGTTCCCGAAGGTTTCATTCCGTTTGGACTCCATTTGATATTCTTTTTCTGCGAAACCCTAAAATAGGTAGAAAACAACAATTCTGGGTTGGGCCTCCGGTTAATAGGTTAGTCCCAACAATAATATAAAAGTGTATAATAAAGCCCAATAATGTCCAAAACAGAAAATAATATAGCATGGAACAATGAAAAATTATAGATACGTTGGAGACTTATCAGGTCACATCGATCGTGGGTCTCTGCTCATTACCGCGCGTTCCTTATCCACTACTATTTGGATATTTGATCCGAGGTGCCTCTGGCCTGATAGCACTAACCATCACATGGGCATAGTATGGGCGTTCTGTGTCGTATGCATCAGTCGAAGCTTAATAGACGTCATGCGACTGAGCGGCGCGCGTCGGGTTGGACTGGAACACCTCGCCTTGTATAAGGGAGGCTAGGTCTACTCATCGGCCGCCAACACAACATGCAGGAGTTCCCGAGGTGATGGCCCAAGACCCCTGGGAGCATAGGTTTAGTCCGGCGTGCTGACCTATCTATTAAGCCTAGTTCGGGTTGGAGCGTATCATTTGGCCGAGGCTGGGCATGACCCAGTAAAGTGTGTCCGGCCGGAGTTAAGCAAGCGTGGTGGGTAAGTTGGTGCACCCCTGTAGGGAAGAAAACATCTATCGATAGCCCGTCCTACGGTAATGGACACTCGGAGTTGTATCCCGATCGATACAACTAGAACTGGATACTTGAGGTGATAACTGGATAGTATGACTCTGGGATTGCTTTCTCGCAGGGAGTCAAGAAAGGATCTCTGGGCGAGGATGATGACACTACTACTACTTTACATTATGCTAATCTGCAATCTTCTAATGCTGCAAGACCTCTGAAGATGGTAGTCGTCGATAGGACTAGGCCTTTTCTCTATTCTAGCATTTCTGCAGCCCAGTCCACATATACAACCCTTCCTTTGATACTGTTGCATATGTAGTGTAGATCCTTGCTTGCTAAGTACTTCGGATGAGTACTCACGGTTACTTTGCTTTCTTTTCCCCCTTTTCCTTTCTTTCCGGATGTTGCAACCAGATGGTGGAGCCCAGGAACCTGACGCCACCTTCGACGACGACTACTACTACTACTACTACACCGAGGGTACCTACTACTATGTGGAGGCCACCGCCGACCAGGAGTAGTTAGGGGGCTCCCAGCCAGGAGGCCTTGCCTTTTCGATCGATGTTTCTTTTGTGCTAGCCTTCTTAAGGAAAACTTGTTTAACTCATGTCTGTACTCAGATAATGTTGCTTCCGCTAACTCGTTTGTATTCGAGCTTATGTATTCGAGCCCCCTGGCTTGTAATATAAAGCTTGTATTATTTTAATTTTTGTCTCGAGTTGTGTTGTGATATCTTCCCATGAGTCCCTAATCTCGATCGTACACATTTGCACGTATGATTAGTGTACGATTGAATTGGGGGCCTCACATCTTAAACATCAAGCTGTTGAGAGATGAGAATGGTGGGATCACACTGCTTCAGTCTCACTATGTGGAAAAGATCTTGAGTTGGTTTGGGTATAGCGACTGCACGCCTTCTCCAACTCTATATGATGCTACTGTGTTGCTTCGAAAGAATCAACGGATTGCTAGAGATCAACTGAGGTATTCTCAGATTATTGGCTCGCTTATGTATTTGGCGAGTGCCACGAGGCCTGACATCTCTTTTGGTGTGAGCAACCTGAGTCGGTTTTTGTCAAAACCGGGAGATGATCATTGGCATGCACTTGAGAGAGTTATGCGCTACTTGAAAGGCACTGCGGGCTATGGGATTCAATAAACCGGGTATCCAAGGGTATTGGGGGGGGGGGGGGTTATAGTGACTCAAATTGGATATCTGATGCTGATGAGATTAAGGGCACACGTGGTTATGTTTTTACACTTAGTGGTGGCGTTGTTTCCTAGAAGTCTTGCAAGCAGACCATCTTAACGAGGTCAACTATGGAAGCAGAACTCATAGCATTAGACACTGCCACTGTTGAAGTAGAGTGGCATCGTGAGCTCTTGATCGACTTACCTATGGTTGAAAAACCAATACCCCCTATCCTGATGAACCGTGATAATCAAACTGTGATTGTCAAGATAAATAGTTCTGAGGACAATATGAAGTCCTCAAGGCATGTGAAGAGGAGACTAAAATCTGAAAACTGAGAAACTCAAGAGTTATTACGTTGGATTATATCCAAACGTCGAAAAACTTGGCAGATCCCTTCACAAAGGGTCTATCACGTAATGTGATAGATAATGCATCGATGGAGATGGGTCTAGGACTGATATGTCTCTGTCGTATCTACTTTTCCAAACATTTTTGCCCTTATTTTGGACTCTAACTTGCATGATATGAATGGAACTAACCCGGACTGACACTGTTTTCAGCAGAATTTCCATGGTGTTATTTATGTGCAGAAACAAAAGTTCTCTGAATGACCTGAAACTCCATGGAGATTATTTTTGGAAATAATAAAAATACTTGCAAAGAATCAAGGCCAGGGGGCCCACACCCTAGCCACGAAGGTGGGGGGCGCGCCCCCTGCCTTGTGGCCCCCCTAGAGCTCCACCGACCTCAACTCCAACTCCATATATTCGTGTTCGGGGAGAAAAAAATCAGGGAGAAAGATTCATCGCGTTTTATGATATGGAGCCGCCGCCAAGCCCTAAACTCTCTTCAGAGGGCTGATCTGGAGTCCGTTCAGGGCTCCGGAGAGGGGAATCCGTCGCCATCGTCATCATCAACCATCCTCCATCACCAATTTCATGATGCTCACCGCCGTGCGTGAGTAATTCCATTGTAGGCTTGCTGAACAGTGATGGGTTGGATGCGATTTATCATGTAATCGAGTTAGTTTTGTTAGGGTTTGATCCCTAGTATCCACTATGTTCTGAGATTGATGTTGCTATGACTTTGCTACGCTTAATGCTTGTCACTAGGGCCCGAGTGCCATGCTTTCAGATCTGAACCTACTATGTTTTCAGGAATATATGTGAGTTCTTGATCCTATCTTGCAAGTCTATAGTCACCTACTATGTGTTATGATCCGGCAACCCCGAAGTGACAATAGTCGGGACCACTCCCGGTGATGACTGTAGTTTGAGGAGTTCATGTATTCACTATGTGTTAATGCTTTGGTCCGGTACTCTATTAAAAGGAGACCTTAATATCCCTTAGTTTCCGGTAGGACCCCGCTGCCACGGGAGGGTAGGACAAAAGATGTCATGCAAGTTCTTTTCCATAAGCACATATGACTATATTCGGAATACATTCCTACATTACATTGATGAATTGGAGCTAGTTCTGTGTCACCCTATGTTATGACTGTTTCATGATGAAGCACATCCGGCATAATTCTCTATCACCGATCCAATGTCTATGAGCTTTCCATATATTGTTCTTCGCTTATTTACTTTCCCGTTTCTATTGTTATCATCACTACAAAATACCAAAAATATTACTTTGCTACTAAACACTTGCTGCAGATATTAAGTTTCCAGGTGTGGTTGAATTGACAACTCAGCTGCTAATACTTGAGAATATTCTTTGGCTACCCTTGTGTCGAATCAATAAATTTGGGTTGAATACTCTACCCACGAAAACTATTGCGATCCCCTATACTTGTGGGTTATCAAGACTATTTTCTGGCGCTATTGCCGGGGAGCATAGCTCTATTCTTTGAGTCATTTGGGATTTATATCTGCTGGTCACTATGAAGAACTTGAAAGACGCGAAAACAAAAATTTATCCCTCAACTACGAGGGCGGGTAAGGAACTGCCATCTAGCTCTGCACTTGATTCACCTTCTGTTTTGAGTAAGCTTGCGACACCTAAACCTGCTTCTTATATTAATTCTGATATGTCGCATATTATTGATGATGCCACTTCTACTATGCATGATACTTATGATGAAACTACTTCTATGCTTGATACTACTGTACCACTTGGTGAATTTCTTGATGAACAACTTGCTAGGGCTAGAGAGAATGAAATTATTGAAACTGATAATATTTGATGAAAGTGATGATGAAGGTTCTCCTAATAAATAAGAATTTCCTATTGTGCCTGACGGCTATGTTATGGATGAAGAAACTAAAAAAGACTTTCTTGCATGCAATGATAGAAGTGATCTTAAGAAATTATTAGCTAAGCTTAAACAAAAAACTCTGAATGCTAGAATGAAATATGATCCTGCTTATGCTACTTCACCTATCTTTGTTACTGATAAGGATTATGAATTCTCTATTGATCTTGATATAATTACTTTGGTTGAATCTGATCCTTTTTATGGGTATGAATCTGAAATTGTTGTGGCACATCATACTGAATTAAATGATATAGCCACCCTGTTCACTAATGATGAGAGAACTCGCTATTTTTATATCCTTAAAATATTTCCGTTCTCATTAAAGGGTGATGCTAAGATATGGTTTAATTCACTTGAGCCTGGTTGTGTGCGTAGTCCCCAGGATATGATTTATTACTTCTCTGCTAAATATTTCCCTGCTCATAAGAAACAAGCTGCCTTAAGGGATATATATATATATATATATATATATAATTTTGTGCAAATAGAAGAAGCGAGTCTCCGACAAGCTTGGGGGAGGCTTCTCCAATTACTTAGTGCTTTGCCTGATCATCCTCTTAAGAAAAATGAAATACTTGATATCTTTTATAATGGATGAACAGATGCTTCCAGAGACCACCTGGATAGTTGTGTTGGTTCTATTTTCAGGGAAAGAACACCGGATGAAGCTAAAATTCTATTGAATAATATGTTGACAAATGAAAATAATTGGACACTTCCCGAGCAGCTCCTGAGCCTATTCCTAAACTAACTCCGAAGAAAAGAGGTGTTCTATATCTCAGTCCTGAAGATCTGCAAGAGGCAAATAAATCTATGAAAGAAAAGGTTATTAAAGTTGAAGATGTTAAGAATTTACCTCCTATTGAAGAAATACATGGTCTTAATTTACCGCTGTTGAAGAAATATATGGTCTTAATCCATCACCTCTTGAAGAAACACATGGTCTTGATAACCTGACACAAGTAGTAAAGGTAAATTCTCTCTGTAGATATGATAAAGTTGAAATCCCTCCTACTAAGATTGCTAGCCAATGTTTGGATGAGTTTGATAACTTTATGGTTAGAGAAGAAGACTTTAATGCTTATTTTGGTAGACAATTAAAACAAAATGCTTACATGATTGAACACTTGGGTGATTATATGTCTAGAGTTAAAGGTGAACTTAAACTCATTAGTAAACATGCTTCTATGTTCACCACTCAAGTAGAACAAGTACTTAAACCTCAGAATGATTTGCTCAATGAATTAAATAGTAAGAAAAATGATAATGATGTTAGAGTTATGACTAGAGGCGGTAAAATGACCCAGGAACCTTTGTATCTTGAGGGCCATCCTAAGAGAATTGAGCAAGATTCTCAGAGAAGTGATATTGATCAACCTAGTCCTTCTAAGAGGAAGAAAAAGAAAAACGATAGGACTTTGCATGCTTCTAGTAAACATGTTATTGACACACCTGAGAATCCCAATGATATCTCTATTTCTAATGCTGAAACACAATCTGGTAATGAACATGAAACTAGTGATAATGTTAATGATAATGTTCATGTTGATGCTCAACCTAGCAATGATAATGATATAGAAATTGAACCTGCTGTTGATCTTGATAACCCACAATCAAAGAATCAGCATTATGATAAGAGAGACTTTGTAGCTAGGAAGCACGGTAAGGAAAGAGAACCATGGGTTCAGAAACCCATGCCTTTTCCTCCTAAGCCATCCAAGAAAAAGGATGATGAGGATTTTGAGCGCTTTGCTGAAATGATTATACCTATCTTTTTGCGTATGCGTTTGACTCTTATGCTTAAAATGAATCCTTATGCTAAGTACATGAAAGATATTGTTACTAATAAAAGAAAGATACTGGAAGCTGAAATTTCCACCATGCTTGCTAATTATACTTTTAAGGGAGGAATACCAAAGAAACTTGGAGATCCCGGAGTACCAACTATACCATGCTCCATTAAAAGAAACTATGTTAAAATTGCTTGATGTGATCTTGGAGCCAGTTTTAGTGTTATGCCTCTCTCTTTATATCATAGACCTGATTTGAATAAGTTGACACCTACTGAAATATCTTTGCAAATGGCTGATAAATCAACTGCTATACCTGTCGGTATTTGTGAGGATGTGCCTGTCGGAGTAATGGGCCACGAGTAGGCTAACGTGAGGCCCAGAACCTTTCAAGACATTGGGGCTGGCTGCGCCCCTCTAGGCACCAAGATGAAGTGCCGCCTTTTGGTGGCCGGCTGCCCATAGACAGTCGAGTTCCAGACACCGGCTTCAAGACCAGCCGACTCCTAGTTTGCGGCTTCTAGAGAAGCCGGCCCCTAGCAGTCAGCCCAAGGCGCCAATGAAGCCCGCGCGCTCATGAAGAAAGACAAGACTGGGGATGGCTACAATATAGACCATCCCCCATCGATCCAGGGACGGGCGTGGCCACAGTGCACCGTACCGGCGGAGATCTCCGCCCGGCGCGGCACTAACATCACCACAAGCAGGTGGAGCCCTGCTCCCACGACGGCCTATCGGTACGGCCCAAGGACGATGGGCCCCACCAATCAGCGAGAGCCCGGAAGACGGCTAGAGCCCCAGCAGTCGGACCCGAGGGAGGTCGGCCCCCAGCAGTCGACTCGCCCTTTCCTTGGGTCCCACGCGCCATTAACCACACAAGACATGGAGTGGCTACAGTAATTGCCCACCAGGAGGCGGAGCTATAGCCACGATCCCCTTACCAAGCCTGCGTCATTAGAGTCACGGCTACAGCGATCAGCAGCCGACAAGACCCGAGAGCGGCGTGCGCGGCCTGTCGGCCCCATACCCAACCAGTCGGCTGGGGCCCACTAGGCAGCGGGCCCCAGCAGTCGGCGGAGAAGCCGACAGCCGAACAGACTGACGGCCGGGCCCTACGCCCGCCAGATTACCATTGTACCCCTGGAGGGTAGGCCTATATAAACCCCCCAGGCACCCATGCAAAGGGTTCTGACCCGGTTAGGACTAGACTTAGACCTAGAGGAGGAGAGAGCTAGCCTTGCCTTCTCCTACCTCTAGCATACAGCTCGAGGAGCACCATTGTACTCACTTGGGCCTTAGTGATCATGCGGAGACCTCGCAGAGCAGGACTAGGGGTGCTATCTCCTAGGAGAGCCCCGAACCTGGGTAAAGTATCCTGTCGTTCGTGTCTACGCCTTATCCCGCTTCCGGGCACCGGCGACGTTCTACTCGCTCCCACCATGATAAGCCATCCATTGGCATATGTCGCACCCAACCCCCGACATTTGGCGCCCACCGTGGGGCAAGGTGCACCGTCGTCCGGAGACCTGTTCTGGATAGGAACCCTTTTCCTCCCTGGCGAGCGTAGCCAGCCCGGCATGCCAGACGGAGTCTGCGCCGACGCGTTGCGTGGCGTGGAGATCGCCTGCGCGGTGAGCTGCCTCGCCAAGTTTGTTGGCGAGGTTCGCCTCTCCGACGAACCAGCGTCCGATGCGGGCAATGATGGCCCTGAGAGCCGCCTCGTCAGCCTCCTCGATCAGCTCGACATAGCCAGCAAGCCTGCTGCGGACTTGGAGTCCGTTGGCTCCACCGACCCGATGCTTGTCGATTCCGACACTGTGTCGCTTTACACGTTCCCCACCAACGTGGTGGTCTACGACGAGCCACCTCCTTGCACGGAGAGCGGCGAAAGCGACATCATGGAAGTGCTTGTCATCGGCCACAGCGAGCACTCCGGCGGAGGTGCTCATGATCTGCTCAATGTCACACTACAAGACCTGACGACGCCCATCCCAGAAGACGCCGACGCCGAGATGCTGGAAGCACGCCGCATCCAGCTTGTCGAGGACGCCAAGAAGCTGGCTAGCATGAGACACATTTCAGAAGCCTATCGGCGTGAGATGGACCGCGCTGTGGGCGGCACGCCGGCTCCTGCTGGGCCCAGCCGCCTTGGCACGGTCTAGCAGCACGACATGGCCATCGCCAACCTGTTCGGGGCAGATCGCCCTGTCTACGCCACGCCCGCGGAAAATATCCAAGATGCCCAAGCAGCAGCAGAAGAGCTAGACAAGTTCAAGGGCGAAGAATGTCGCCAGATGGCGGAGCGCGTCCAGCGGCTCCTCGACGCGGTTGCTGAGAAACCCGAGGCCGGTTGCCGCACTGAGGTGCCCCGCCGGCAAAATGATGATCCGCCTCCCCGCTGAGATCAAGGCGTGACATCTCGGACGCCGAATGGTGGCGTCCGCGGAAGAAGAGACAAGGAGCCGGCTGCTAGCCACAGCCGGACTCGCATCACCATCAACGCGACCAAGACGGCCGCTCGAGAACAGTGGAACGGCGGGATGACTGTCCGCCTCCTCCCCCTCGCAGGGAAAGGCGCGTCTCCCTGCCGCCTGTTGATCACCCGACACTCGGCGATCGCCTTGGCCCCCGAGAGGGAGTCGGAGAGAACGATGCCCGCCACCGGATCGACCGTCTCCACCGGTCCCTGGCACTAGAAGAGGAAGATGAGCCGGGTCCGCCTTGTTTTGGCCCCCACATTCGAGACGAGCCCTTCCCCAAAGGGTTCATGCTCCCAAGAGACACGCCCAAATACACCGGCTCCGTGAAGCCGGAGGACTGGCTAGTCGACTACTCCACAGCCGTCAGCATAGAAAACGGCAACAAGCGCGTTGCTCTGAAGTACGTTCCGCTCATGCTCTAGGGCACAACCCGGACATGGCTGAACAATATGAAGCCCGACAACATCAACAGCTGGGTCGACTTCACCGAAGCCTTCATCCGCAACTTCACCAACACGTACAAGCGGCTGCCCAAACCTCGCCAGCTCTCCTTGTGCGTACAAGGCCCCAACGAGTTGACTCGCGACTACCTCACGCATTAGGCCGAGCTCCACAACTCTTGCGAAGGCGTGCACGAGGTGCAGGCTATCGAGTACTTTACCGCTGGATGCCGAGAGGGCACCCTCCTTAAGCACCGACTCCTCTACGACGAGCCGGCAACCCTCGACGAGCTGCTGATCATAGCAGATAAATATGCCACGGCCGACTCCACCATGAAGGCAGAAATCCAAGTTGATGCGTCTGGCAAAGTAGCCCCTCAAGCTCCTCGAACCCCGGCTGGCGACACCAGTCGGCACTAGCAACCAAGCGACAACAAGTGCAAGGCCATGCAGCTGGCTTTCACAAGCCGGCAGGTGGTGACAGTCGAAGACCAGCAGCCGGAGGGGAAGCCTCCATCCTAGCGCCAGAAGAGCGGCAAGTCCAATTGGTTGCCTGCTTTTTCATATGAGCAGACTCTTGACGGGCCCTGCAAGTTCCACAGTGGCGCGAAGCCGTCAAACCACACCACTCGGAAGTGCCATTGGCTCACCAGGATCGCCAAGGGAGATGGCCTTCCGCCTCCTCCGCTTGCTGGGCAGCCGCCTCCTCCTTCCCCCAGCTGCCGGCGGTTTGACTAGTCGGAGCCATACAAGACGAGTATCCTGAGGAGCACGGAGCTTATGTCGTGTTCACCGGCGTGGCCGACGATAAGCATAGCAGACGACAACGACAACAAGAAGTAAATGTAGTGGAATCGGAGACCCCCGAGTTCATGCATTGGTCCGAGAAGCCCATCAGCTGGAGCAGAGCTGACCACCCGGAAGTAATGCCCAATCCCGGCTCCTACGCCCTGGTCCTAGATGCCACCTTTGCCACTAATAGGCGAGCTGCTCGGTTTTCTCGAGTTCTGATAGATGGCGGGGGCAGCATCAACATTCTATACAAAGATACCATGGAGAAGTTAGGAATCAAACAAAGGCAGCTTCAGCTCAGTTGGACTGTATTCCATGGTATAGTTCCTAGCCTTTCCTGCTCACCAATCGGCAAGATCTAGATAGATGTCCTATTTGGAGACAAGGATCACTTCAGACGAGAGCCAGTCTGGTTTGAAGTGGTGGACCTCAAGAGCCCATACCATGCACTACTTGGCCGGCCTCCACTGGCCAAGTTCATGGTGGTCCCCCACTACGCTTACCTCAAGATGAAGATGCCGAGTTCAAAGGGAATTCTGACCATAGCTGGGGACTACAAGAAGTCGTCCGCTTGTGCGGCAGATAGCAGTCGGCTGGCCGAGTCCCTCATGATCGTGGCCGAGAAACGGCTCCTTGACCGAGTTGTGGCAATGGCAGGCAAGCAGCCGGAGATGTCACCCAACCCCAAGGAGTCGGAAGCTGAGGGTTCGTTCAAGCCGGCCAAAGAGACAAAGAAGATACCCTTGGACCCGGAGCACCCGGAGAGGTACGCTGTCATAGGTCCAAACCTTGACAGCAAATAGGAAGGCGAGCTCGTCGATTTTCTCCGTGAGAATCGGGACATCTTTGCATGGTCACCTAAAGACATGCCGGGTGTTCCGACGGATTTTTCCGAGCACAAGTTACATGTCCGGTCTGATGCCAAGCCAGTCAGGAAGCCCTTGTGCCGCCTGTCAGAAGAGAAGAGTCATCGGAGAAGAGATAACCCGGCTGCTGGCAGCCGGCTTCATCATGGAAGTGTTCTTTCCAGAGTGGCTGGCCAACCCAGTCCTTGTGCTGAAGAAAAACAAGCAGTGGCGCATGTGTATTGATTACACCAGCCTCAACAAAGCCTGCCCCAAAGACCCGTTTGCTTTGCTGAGAATTGACCAAGTGATAGACTCCACAGCCGGATGCGAGCTGTTGAGTTTCTTGGATGCATACTCAGGGTATCACCAGATCAATCTGAACCCGGTCGACAGACTGAAGACCGCCTTCATCACTCGCCTTCTGCTACTTGACCATGACGTTCGGCTTGAGGAACACCGGCGCCACGTTTCAATGTTGTATGCAGAAGTTCCTCCTCAAACAACTCGGCAAAAACGCCCGCGTTTATGTGGACGATGTTTTGGTGAAGACGGAGAAGTGTGGAACGCTGCTAGAAGACCTCAAGGAGACCTTTGAGAACCTGCGCCGATTTCAAATCAAGCTCACCCCAGAGAAATGCGTCTTCAGAGTGCCAGCCGGACAGTTTCTTGGATTCCTGGTCTCAGAGCGCGGCATAGAGTGCAACCCTGTGAAGATCAAGGCCATTGAGAGGATGGAAGTGCCCACCCGACTGCTGGATGTGCCGAAGTTCACCGGCTGTTTGGCATCCATCAGTTGTTTCATCAGTCGACTAGGAGAGATGGCTCTTCCCCTGTACCAGCTCATGAAGAAGACCACTTTTTTGAGTGGAACGACAAGGTGGATGAAGCTTTTTTCCAGCTCAAGAAGATACTGACTACTCCTGTCCTGGCGGCTCCGACTCCTAAGGAGCCCATGCTCCTCTACATCGCCGCCACCAGCCGAGTGGTCAGCACAGTCATGGTGGTAGAACGCAAGGAGGAAGGCAAGGCACTACCAGTCTAGAGACCGGTGCATTACCTGAGTGAAGTGCTGCCAGCTTCCAAACAAAACTACCCCCACTACCAGAAGATGTGCTACGGCGTGCACTTTGCCACCAAGAAATTGAAGCCGTATTTTCAAGAGCACCCAATCACTATGGTCTGCACAGCTCCACTGGCAGAGATCTTTGGAAGCCGGGATGCTTCAGGCCGAGTGGCCAAATAGGCCATCGATTTGGCCCCCTACACCATCTACTACCAGCCTCGCACCGCCATCAAGTCACAAACGCTGGCCGACTTCCTCATCGACTGGGCCGAGACCCATTACTTGCCGCCAGCGCCCGACTCCACCCGTTTGCAGATGCAATTTGATGGTTCCAAGGTGCGCACTGGTTTGGGAGCCGACATCGTCCTCACCTCTCCCAAAGGTGACAAGCTCAGATATGTGCTGCAAATCCATTTTACCGCCTCCAACAACGTCGCTGAATATGATGCACTCATTCACGGGCTCCGGCTCGCCAAAGAGCTCGGCATTCGCCGGATCCTGTGCTATGGTGACTCTGACTTGGTGGTCCAGCAGTCGCTAGGCGACTGGGACGCCAAAGATGCAAACATGGCGAGCTACCGCTTCCTCGTACAGCAACTTAGTGGATAGTTTGAAGGGTGCGAGTTTCTCCATGTGCCAAGAAACGACAATGAGCAAGGAGACGCCTTGGCATGAATCGGCTCCACCCGTCAAGCAATACCGACCGGCGTCGCCCTACAACGCCTTCTCAAGCCGTGTGTCAAGCCATCGCCAGAGTTGGATTCTATCTTCGTGCCGGCTGCTCCTGAAGCAGTCGGATCTGACTTGAGAGCTCCAGCAGCCGACACGTGATTTCCGGTAGGTGGGCCGGGGGCCGCGGCAGTCGCACCCGGCCCGGGGACTTCAGAACCCGGCCCCGGGACTGAAGCGGCCAGCCCAGAGACTTCAGAGCCTGGCCCGGGGACTGCGGCAGTCAGCCCGGGGACTTCATCGACATAGCAGGCGGCAGCTGACTCCAACCCGCCACTTCCCAACCCAGTCGCCCTCGTACAAGTGTCAGGCCTAGCAATCGAAGAGATTGCAGCACCTTCATGGGCCCAGCCCATCCTCAATTTTTTTGGTAAACAAAGAGTTCCCGACTTATGAAATCTCGGCCTGGCAAGTGCAACCCGAGCAGCAACATACACCATAGTCAACAAAGAGCTTGCAAGGCGCAGTGTCACTGGTGTCTACCAGCGCTGCGTGGAGCCGGTGCAAGGCCAAGCAATTCTCAAAGACATCCATCAAGGCGAATGTGGCCACCATCTGGCTTCAAGAGCACTCGTCGCCAAGGCTTTCCGCCATGGTTTTTTTTGGCCAACTGCCCTGGAAGACACCAAGAGCTTGCTCCATAAATGCAAAGGGTGCCAGAAGTTTCGTTCAAAGCCTCATCAGCCGGCTTCTACACTCAAGACTATTCCCATAGCCTGGCTCTTTGCCGTATGGGGCCTCGATATGGTGGGACCATTCAAGACGGCAAAAGGTGTCTTGACTCATCTGCTTGCCGCGGTGGACAATTTCACCAAGTGGATAGAAGCAAAGCCAATCAAGAAGTTGAATGGTCTGACTGATGTGACTTTCATCTCCGACATCACCATCCGGTACGGCATACCACATAGCATCATCACCGACAATGGCACGAACTTCGCCAAAGGTGCCTTGGCCCGTTTCTGCGCGACGCAGGGCATCTGACTGGACCTAGCGTCTGTTGCTCATCCGCAGTCAAATGGCCAGGCGGAGTAAGCAAACGGCCTTATTTTGCCCGGCATCAAGCCCCGACTGGCCGAGCCTGTGGAGCGTTCGGCTGGATGCTGGCTCGACGAGCTGCCAGCCGTCCTGTGGAGCCTGCGCACAACACCGAACAAGTCAACCGGCTTCACGCGTTTCTTCCTCGTCTACGGTGCCGAAGCCGTCATCCCAACAGACATAGAATTGGACTCCCCTCGAGTCACCATGTACACCGAAGAGGAGGCAGAAGAGGCACGTCAAGACGGCGTCGATCTGTTGGAAGAGGGCCGGCTGTTGGCACTCAGCTGGTCCAGCATCTACCAGCAGAGCCTGCACCGATACTACAACCAGAAGGTCAAGCCGAGATCTTTCCAAGAAGGAGACCTTGTGCTCCTGCTGATCCAGAGAACAGCCGGCCAGCACAAGCTCTCAGCACCTTGGGAAGGCCCCTTCATCATCAGCAAAGTGTTGGGCAACGACTCCTACTACCTGATCGACGCTCAGAAGCCTTGAGCACACAAGAGGGACGACTCCGGCAAGGAGACGGAGCGGCCATGCAATGCAAATCTCCTCCGAAGATTTTACAGTTGATGCAGTATGTACCACGCTACCTTTTGTATTAAAGTACGAAAACTCCGGGTCCCCCGAGAAGAGCTCGGGGACTGCCCTCTTTTATCTATATGATAATAATTATGCCTATGAGTATGTCATTTTCTTTATGCCGCTTGGCACGGGTCTGACTAGTCGGCCCGGGGACTTGCTGCCTTGTACTATGAAATGCTTCCTACAGCCGGACAAGCAACGTGTTGGCACTTAAGCCGTCTCCTGCCAAAAGCCGCAGCTCGCAGAGCGACTGTCTGGTGGGCAGGAGTGTAATGCCCTCGATGCGGCTATGTCTCCCACGTGTCGAAGCACGACTTAGAGGCATCACCGCATTAGCAATATCGCAACTGAGGTAATCTTCACACAACCCACGTAATACATAAGGGAAAGGGATACATAGTTGGCTTACACTCGCCACTTCACACAATTACATGCATAAAGCATTACATCAACCAGATACAATCACGGTCCGACTACGGAACCAAAATAAAAGAAGACTACCCCAAATGCTACACAGATCCCCGATCGTCTCAACTGGGCTCCACTACTGATCAACTGGAAACGGAACAACATAGCAAACACAAACTTCATCGAGCTCGTCCTTGAGCTCGGTTGCATCACCTGCACGGTATCATCGGCACCTGCGAACTGGTTTTGGAAGTATCTGTGAGCCACCGGGACTCAGCAATCTCACACCCTCGCGATCAAGACTATTTAAGCTTAAGGTAAGGTAAAGGTATGATGTAGAGCTGCAGCAAACGACTAGCATATTAGGTGGCTAACATACGCAAATGAGAGCGAGAAGAGAAGGCAAAGCGCGATCGGGAAACTATGATCAAGAAGTGATCCTAGAATAACCTACATCAAACATAACTCCAACACCGTGTTCACTTCCCGGACTCCGCCGGAAAGAGACCATCACGGTTACACACGCGGTTGATGTATTTTAATTAAGATCAACTTCAGGTTTTCTACAACCGGATGTTAACAAATTCCCATCTGCCCATAACCGCGGGCACGGTTTTCGAAAGTTCAAATCCCTGTAGGGGTGTCCCAACTTAGCCCATCACAAGCTCTCATGGTCAACAAAGGATATTCCTTCTAGCGGGAAGACCCGATTAGACTCGGAATCCCGGTTACAAGACATTTCAACAATGGTAAAACAAGTCCAGCAACACCGCCCGAATGTGCCGACAAATCCCGATAGGAGCTGCACATATCTCGTTCTCAGGGCACACTCAAATGAGACATCCTACGAGTAAAACTAACCCTCAAGTTTCCCCGAGGTGGCCCCGCGGTCTACTCGGTTGGACCAACACTCAGAGGAGCACTGGCCCGGGGGGTTAAAATAATGATGACCCTTGGGAGCACGACTCCTAAGGGAAAAGAAAAGGCTAGGTGGCAAATGGTAAAACCAATGTTGGGCATTACTGCAGGAGTTTTATTCAAGGCGAATTGTCAAGGGGTTCCCATTAAAATGCAACCGCGTAAGGAACGCAAAAATCCGGGAACATAACACCGATATGACGGAAAGTAGGGCGGCAGGAATGGAACAAAACACCAGGCATAAGGCCGAGCCTTCCACCCTTTACCAAGTATATAGATGAATTAATTAAATAAGAGATATTGTGATATCCCAACAAGTAAACATGTTCCAACAAGGAACAACATAACCATGTACCAACAAGGTACAAACTTAAATCTTCACCTGCAACTAACAATGCTATAAGAGGGGCTGAGCAAAGCGGTAACATAGCCAAACAACGGTTTGCTAGGACAAGGTGGGTTAGAGGCTTGGTTCAACAATATGGGAGGCATGATAAGCAAGTGGTAAGTATCACAGCATAGGCATAGCAAAAGAGCGAGCAACTAGCAAGCAAAGATAGAAGTGATTTCGAAGGTATGGTCATCTTGCCTGAAATCCCGCAAGGAAGAGGAACGAGTCCATGAAGAAGACAAACGAACATAGTCAAACGAATCCTCACAATGCGACGTTATAGGAACTAACATGAAGGAGAAACACCGGAAAGAAGCAAATAACATAGTAAACAACCATCACATAAACATGGCATGATGCACAATCAAGTATGATGCATGTCCGGTTTAATGAAGCATGGCATGGCAAAGTGCACAAGCAACCCTACAAATTAAGTGGAGCTCAATATGCTACAAGTTGCATATTGACGAAACACCATGACAAGTTATTTAGTTTGATCTCGTTTATGTACCCAACAATATTAAATGTTGTTAAACATGGCAAGAGGGTGAGGCAAAGTAAAACTACCTATCTAGTCAAGGTTAAATGTGGCCGGAAGCAACGAACAACAATTCCGGTAAATCCCCATATGCATATATTAGGTTTGGTACTATTCAGCCCTAAACACAATTTTAGAGTTGTTAAACATGAAAAGTAAATCCATCATGATAATCTAGGCATTTTTCTACCCCATTTACATATAAAGTTTATTAGATTCCGAGTTACGGTTATTTAGTTATGAATAAAAGCATTTTAGCATGGCATAAGAGCAAATTTAATCAAACATCATTTAAAAATTTTAAACATAGATGAAAGTGGCATATTATTAAACTAGACAAAATTATAGACATATTACATATAAAGTTTGTTTTAATCCGATGCACGGTTAGATAGTTAGTATATGCATGAAGCTTAGGGAGTTTTCTGTAAACCGTAAATTCTGGATAAAAGGACAAATCATCCAGACCTGGAAAAAAACCTATCGGGACGAAACTAGGCATACAGAGCCTGGCCCAATAGCAGGGGAGACAGAAAAAAGGCGCTCAGGGGTGTGGCCTCACATTGGGCCTGGCCCGGTCGGAAGGGGGCGCTGGGCCTCGCGACTTGCGGGCCACACGCAGAGGAGGCCGCTCGAGGCAAGGCAGCTGGATCGAACGGACAGCTGGGGGAGGCACGGTCAACGAGTGCAGGCGAGGCGCGTGTTCGTCCTCAAAGCAGAGCCGCGGCAGCGTGGGCAACTCAGAGGAGGACGGAGCGATGGGAACTGGAGGGGATCGCTGGATCTGATGACAGGCTCCTAGGACGACGCCGGATCAGAAGAAGAGCACAACCCCGGCATGGGCTCTTCAGCGAGGTGGCGTTCTGGCGGAGCTGAAGCCTGTCCGCTGTTCAACAAGGAGACAATTCAGAGAGAAGCAAGTCGGGGAAGGAAAAGGAGAGGCCGAGAGGGGCCTTGCTGAACGGCAGCGACCCATCGGTGGCGGCGCCACGACAAGGCACAGAACCAGCGCAGGGGTGAGGACTCGGTGAGGCGGATCTGGCAGCAACGACGAAGCAGCACGAGGACGACGGCAACGAAGCCGTGTGCTGGGAAGCAGAGAGAGCTTGAGACCGGAGGCAGAGGAAAAACATATGGAGAACAAGAGAGGGCGACGGGGACGGGGAAGGAAGAAGCATGGCGACATGACCTGCTGGTCGCCGGCGGCGGCAGGATGTGGTGGCGTCGGGGGCTCAACTATTGGTCTCAGGAGGAGCGGGAGAAGAGGAGCTCCTCCGGTTGGCCGGGTGGATCAAGGGGAGGGGCCTGACTGCAAGGGGATCGATGGAGGTAGGTGGGGGAGCTGGGTTGGCTCGGGAAGGAGTGAGGGGATCCCAAGGAAGATTTTTGAGCGGCGGCGGTAGGGAGGGACAAACCTCCTATGTTTTAGGGTTAGGCTAGATTAGGTGAGGTTGGGCTATAAATATAAGGAAAAGAGGGAGTTTGGATCATCCGATCACAATCGGACGGTTCAGAAAGAATAGGCTAGGGAGGCCAAATAATAAAACGGTGACGTTTTGTAGATGTTTGGGGATGATCCGGACACGACGGTAGCGACAGTCCGGGTCGGGTCCGGGATAGCTCTCGGGCGCGCACGCGAGGAGGGCCACGGGCTGATGAGAGAGGTTAGGTTGGACATGGCGGTAGGTAGTGCAGAAGGCAAAGGGCTGAGAAAAGATAAGAGGAGAGGCCCGGCGACTGTTTCCGGAGACCGAAAACGTCCGACGTTAGACCGACTATATTGCCGCTATAGTTATCCGTTGGGGCATCAAACGATCTCCGAAAGCGATGAAACTTGACAGGCGGTCTATCTACACTATAATAAGACCACATGTCAACTCTCATCCCATTCTAAGAACATTTTCCGGCCACTTATAAAATATTATTTCGGACATGCCGCGGGCGCGTGCAAGTGTGGTTGGGCTCAGAACGGACAACAGAGAGAACTCGGAGAACCCGGACGAATGCAAGTTTTAAAACATGATGATGCAATGCACATGATGAGATGCAACACGCAAGCAAATGACATGACAACGTCAGCGAATAACTAGAAAACACCTGGCACATCGGTCTCGGGGCGTTACAACACTCCACCACTACGAAAGGATCTCATCCCGAGATCTAGAATGGCACCGGAGGAAACGGAAAAGGAAGAGAAGAGGTAAAACTAAGTTGCTTCTTTGACAAACGAATGAAACCAATGAACCTTGAAAGGTTGAACAAATTCGAGAAAAGAATACAACGAAGGTGAACAAAGTTGAAACCTCCGTTAGGGAAGAGGAACAAGGAACCTTACTAGACCCTTGTAGGTTGAAAGACATAAGAAAAGTGTTACGATGGACAATAGGTACATGCAGGCACTCCGATTGAAACGAGATGTACAAGAATGATAAGGATCAATTTACGACAACACTCCGGTTAAAACAAGATAGAGAAGGAAAAGGAATGATATAATTTGGGCAGCATTAGTAGTAAAAAGAAAAGGAATTGAATAAGAACTTGACAAGAAGAGAGTATGCTTGATGAAATCAACAACACACTGTCTTCGGAACTATTGAAAGAATGGCCCAAGGGGTAAGAAAGATCTTAGACAGCACTCCGGTTGAGAAGGGAGTCAAAATTTGATAAGATGAGAGAGCTCGAATGAAAACACGACACTCCGATTGGATGGATAAGCAAAAGAAAGAACATGAACTTCACAATACGAGATGATGAGTGAAGAGGGCATCATCACAATGCCTCTGGAAGAAATATAAGAATGAAACAAAAGAACAGAGAAGAAGACAACAAGTTCTGCCTGAAATGAATTTGGGAGAGCATCCATAAAAAGAAGGATAACGGAGTTGTTGGGAAATCAACAACGAAAAGACTAAGCTTGTTGTGGAGTTACGGAAAACATCTCAAAATTATGAGGTGATCGCCGACCACAAGCGGAAAAAATTAAATAGCTGAGAAGAAAGAAGAAATGCAAAACTCCATTTCAAAGGAAAACGGAGAATTAATTGCACTATGAGATGCAAGACGAAAAAGATACTTGAGCTCCTTCAACAAAAATATTGATGAACACTTGAAGAATGAATTAAATACTGACGAGCCACCGTGAAGGACTCCGATAACAAAGGATGATGAGATAAAATTTGAGGATGAAAAGAAATAATATTAAAGCCTTGCGATGATTAGATGGAGCTTCGCGACGAGACAAGCGAGAAGACTTGGAACTCTGGAAAAGAAAAAGGTGAACCACTTAGCATTGAGAGATTATTCCTCAAGAAAAATCTCCGAGGGAAGGAATTAATCAGCTTGATGAAAGAAGAATAAGAATTATGTTATGCTTATCCTTCACCAATTAAATTGATGAGAAGCAATGGATTTACATACTACTTATTCGCGTTGGAAAAAAATAAGGAGGGATATAGCGTCAAATTGGGAAGGTCTTCGACGAAACACCGGTAGAATTGGGAAGAACGAATGAGTATATGTGGTAAGAGCGGAAAGGAATCTTGAACGAACCACCATAAGAACTAAAAATTGAATGACAAAAAAGAATGAGACGCCGGGAAGAATTAGAAAAACACGAAGACACTTTAGATTATTTAGATACATGAGAACGAAGAGGTCATGAACTGATTAGAGGATATTTGAACGATACACCGGTAAGATTTGGGGAATGAGATCTGAAAGCTGAGAATGAATAATACTGAGATGATGGGCTCCGGATAACAAACTGAGAAGACTCTTGAATTGCTCCGAATAGGTGAAAAAAAAAATTCGCACGATCAAAACAATTATGAGAGGATGGCAACAAGCTAGAATCGTGAATCTTGAAGAGAATGAATAAGATTGAGAGAAAAATCTTCTTCGGTCTTCAAATCCGAGAATGACGACGAGAAACACCACCAAATTGTTGAGGCACTCCGGAATGAATAATGGAAAGGTTGAGCCAACGATGAAAAAAAATGAAAAATCTTTGAGAAAGGCATTTGACTGATGACAATTCATTCTTACGTCAAACTTCGAAAAGAATTTGAGAATAACTCCGAGAAAATAAGAAGAGTCAGGTAAGATCCTGGGAAAAAGACATGTGGGTTAGGGCCCACTCAAAAGAAAACACCGTTGATATGATTACTTGAAAAAGGAGATAGCACCGGTTGAATTAAAAGACTTGAATGAGATAACAGACTCGAGATATCTTGAACACTCCGGAACAATTGAATAGTGAGAAGTGGATGATTAAGAGGTGCACCGGCATGAGAAAGCATTTGAAACAAGGAAAAAGGATATGATCAACACCAAATCTTGATTTGAATCCACCAGAGAAGAAAAGAATTAAGGGTGACGACCTTGAGGCTCCGCTAAAATCTTCATGAGAATCACCGGGTATGAACATTAATTGAAAAGAAAGAAGAGGCTTCACATGAATAAGAGGATACTTGATTAAGACATCAGATTCCTTGAAGAAAAAGGGTGGGTGGGCAGGAAAACAAAGGCAACTTGGGGACGGATGAAACAAAAACCATTGAGAAGATGTGATAATTGATCTTGCGGAAGTTGAAATGATCGGATCCACTTGAAGAGAAGCACACCGGTTAAAAGAATTGACATGACAAACTCGACTATCATGAAGGATTGGTATTCACATGAGAACACCGCTTAGGAAAAGGTATGGAATCAACATTTGACTTCGAAGCAACTCGAATACCACAACTCAAAACAAAACAAAGGATTGGCTTGCAAAATAAACCGGAACAAACATATGATAGAGATTTTGTCCGAAGTTTTCGTGGTGGGGTCTACACGGGCTCGATCGTACAACACCATCATGTACAAGGCAGTGCACATGACATACGAAGCGTCCCCGAGTCGGCATAGCCAAGGACTCTTTAAGACACAACGAGACCACTGTAAAACCAACCGTGAATAGGCGGACCACTAGACGTCGAACCCCAACTTCATATCACACATCCGTCGAAAAGATATCCTAAGAGCTACTTGAATTCCCACTTACCAACTCCCGAAATTTTCCGGTTATGCAATCGGGTGTTGGGGATACAGGGGAAGCATAATATCTCACCCAAAACTAGCAAATCCTACATCCAGCTGTATCCATCCTTCAACACATAACCAAGAAACCTAAGGAAATCGTCTACCTCAACCTTCGAAAAGCATCCATTATACGATTTATGGCAATACTCCCGAACTACCGCCCCAGTACTAGGTGGCGTCGAGGTTATCTCACCAACAACTGCATAAAAGAGATTTTCGATGTCGGCGAAACTAAACTCAGGTATTCTAGAACTGCAACGATAAAATTGTGACGACAACACCTCGGAGCTCAACTCCCCGGGACACTGCCACAACCCCTAAATGACAGGAGGCACCAAGAACAATGTTCTCGTCACAAAACCATCGGAACGATTCCAAGATACCCGCGTGATCCTAAAATTTGTTTAGTGAAATTTGAGAAGAGAAGAGTCAAAACTCTACGTCAGGATGCCTTACCAGAGCGATGAAGGGGACTGAGGAGTAAAAAGAAGTCCTAACTCTCCGATATATATAATCCTAAATGACTCAAAACATTTTTCTAGACTCAACAATGCCAGCTATTCGATCAAGCAGGGGCTCCTAAGGTCGGGGAAGGCTCTGATTACCAACTTGTAACGCCCTCGATGCGGCTATGTCTCCCACGTGTCGAAGCATGACTTAGAGGCATAACCGCATTGAAAGCAATGTCGTAAGTGAGGTAATCCTCACACAACACATGTAATACATAAGGGAAAGAGATACATAGTTGGCTTACACTCGCCACTTCACACAATTACATGAATAAAGCATTACATCAACCAGATACAATCACGGTCCGACTACGGAACCAAAATAAAAGAAGACTGCCCCAAATGCTACACAGATCCCCGATCGTCCCAACAAGGCTCCACTACTGATCAACTTGAAACGGAACAACATAGCGAACACAAACTTCATCGAGCTCCTCCTTGAGCTCGGTTGCGTCACCTGCACGGTATCATCGGCACCTGCAAACTGGTTTTGGAAGTATCTGTGAGTCACGGGGACTCAGCAATCTCACACCCTCGCGATCAAGACTATTTAAGCTTAAGGTAAGGTAAAGGTATGATGTAGAGCTGCAGCAAGCGACTAGCATATTAGGTGGCTAACATACGCAAATGAGAGTGAGAAGGGAAGGCAAAGCGCGACCGAGAAACTATGATCAAGAAGTGATCCTAGAACAACCTACGTCAAACATAACTCCAACACCGTGTTCACTTCCCGGACTCCGCCGGAAAGAGACCATCACGGTTACACACGCGGTTGATGTATTTTAATTAAGATCAACTTCAGGTTTTCTACAACTGGACGTTAACAAATTCCCATCTGCCCATAACCGCGGGCACCGTTTTCGAAAGTTCAAATCCCTGCAGGGGTGTCCCAACTTAGCCCATCACAAGCTCTCACGGTCAATGAAGGATATTCCTTCTAGCGGGAAGACCCGATCAGACTCGAAATCCCGGTTACAAGACATTTCGACAATGGTAATACAAGTCCAGCAACACCGCCCGAATGTGCCGACAAATCCCGATAGGAGCTGCACATATCTCGTTCTCAGGGCACACTCGAATGAGACATCCTACGAGTAAAACCAACCCTCAAGTTGCCCCGAGGTGGCCCCGCAGTCTACTCGGTTGGACCAACACTCAGAGGAGCACTGGCCCGGGGGGGTTAAAATAATGATGACCCTCAGGAGCGCGACTCCCAAGGGAAAAGAAAAGGCTAGGTGGCAAATGGTAAAACCAATGTTGGGCATTGCTGGAGGAGTTTTATTCAAGGCAAATTGTCAAGGGGTTCCCATTATAACCCAACCGCGTAAGGAACGCAAAAATCCAGGAACATAACACTGATATGACGGAAACTAGGGCGGCAAGAGTGGAACAAAACACCAGGCATAAGGCCGAGCCTTCCACCCTTTACCAAGTATATAGATGCATTAATTAAATAAGAGATATTGTGATATCCCAACAAGTAAACATGTTCCAACAAGGAACAACATAACCATGTACCAACAAGGTACAAACTTCAATCTTCACCTGCAACTAACAACGCTATAAGAGGGGCTGAGCAAAGCGGTAACATAGCCAAACAACGGTTTGCTAGGACAAGGTGGGTTAGAGGCTTGGTTCAACAATATGGGAGGCATGATAAGCAAGTGGTAGGTATCGCAGCATAGGCATAGCAAAAGAGCGAGCAACTAGCAAACAAATATAGAAGTGATTTCGAAGGTATGGTCATCTTGCCTGAAATCCTGCAAGGAAGAGGAACGAGTCCATGAAGAAGACAAACGAACGTAGTCGAACGAATCCTCACAATGCGACGTTATCGGAACTAACCCGAAGGAGCAACACCGGAAAGAAGCAAATAACATAGTAAACAACCATCACATAAACATGGCATGATGCACAATCAAGTATGATGCATGTCCCGTTTAATGAAGCATGGCATGGCAAAGTGCACAAGCAACCGTACAAATTAAGTGGAGCTCAATATGCAACAAGTTGCATATTGATGAAACACCATGACAAGTTATTTAGTTTGATCTCGTTTATGTACCCAACAATATTAAATGTTGTTAAACATGGCAAGAGGGTGAAGCAAAGTAAAACTACCTATCTAGTCAAGGTTAAATGAGGCCGGAAGCAATGAACATCAATTCCGGTAAATCCCGATATGCATATATTAGGTTCGGTACTGTTCTGCCCTAAACACAATTTTAGAGTTGTTAAACATGCAAAGTAAAGCCATCATGATAATCTAGGCATTTTTCTACCCCATTTACATATAAAGTTTATTAGATTCCGAGTTACGGTTATTTAGTTATGAATAAAAGCATTTTAGCATGGCATAAGAGCAAATTTAATAAAACATCATTTAAACATTTTAAACATAGATGAAAGCGGCATATTATTAAACTAGACAAAATTATAGACATATTACATATAAAGTTTGTTTTAATCCGATGAACGGTTAGATAGTTAGTATATGCATGAAGCTTAGGGAGTTTTCTGTAAAACCGTAAATTCGGGATAAAAGGACAAATCATCCAGACCAGGAAAAAAACCTATCGGGCCGAAACTGGGCGTACAGAGCCTGGCCAAACAGTAGGGGAGACAGAAAAAAGGCGCTCAGGGGTGTGGCCTCACATTGGGCCTGGCCCGGTCGGAAGGGGGCGCCGGGCCTCGCGACTTGCGGGCCACACGCAGAGGAGGCCGCTCGAGGCGAGGCAGCTGGATCAAATGGACAGCTGGGGGAGGCGCGGTCAACGAGTGCAGGCGAGGCGCGTGTTCGTCCTTGAAGCAGAGCCGCGGCGGAGTGGGCAACTCAGAGGAGGACGGAGCGACGGGAACTGGAGGGGATCACTGGATCTGACGACAGGCTCCTGGGATGATGCCGGATCAGAAGAAGAGCATGACCCTGGCATGGGCTCTTCGGCAAGGTGGCGTTCTGGCGGAGCTGAAGCTTGTCCTCTGTTCAACGAGGAGACAATTCAGATAGAAGCAAGTCAGGGAAGGAAAAGGAGAGGCTGAGAGGGGCCTTGCTGAATGGCAGCGACCCACCGGTGGCGGCGCCACGGCAAGGCGCAGAACCAGCACGGGGGCGAGGACTCGGCGAGGCAGATTCGGCAGCAACGACGAAGCAGCACGAGGACGACGGCAACGAAGCCATGTGCTGGGAAGCAGAGAGAGCTTGAGACCGGAGGCAGAGGAAAAACATATGGAGAACAAGAGAGGGCGACGGGGACGGGGAAGGAAGAGGCATGGCGACATGAACTGCTGGTCGCCGGCGGCGGAAGGATGAGATGGTGTCGGGGGCTCAACTGCTGGTCTCGGGAGGAGCAGGAGAAGAGGAGCTCCTCCGGTTGGCCGGGTGGATCAAGGGGAGGGGGCTGACGATAAGGGGATCGATGGAGGTAGGTGGGGGAGCTGGGTTGGCTCAGGAAGGAGGGGATCCCGAGGAAGATTTTTGAGCGGTGGCGGTAGGGAGGGACAAACCTCCTATGTTTTAGGGTTAGGCTAGATTAGGTGAGGTTGGGCTATAAATATAAGGAAAAGAGGGAGTTTCTATCATCCGATCGAAATCGGACGGTTCAGAAAGAATAGGCTAGGGAGTCCAAATAATAAAACAGTGACGTTTTGTAGATGTTTGGGGATGATCCGGACACGACGGTAGCGACTGTTGGGAAACGTAGTAATTTCGAAAATTTTCCTACGCACACGCAAGATCATGGTGATGCATAAAACGAGGGGGAGAGTATTGTCTACGTACCAACGCAAACCGACTGCGGAAGCGATCTCACAACGTAGAGGAAGTAGTCGTACGTCTTCTTCCTGATCCGACCGATCCAAGCACCGTTACTCCGGCACCTCTGAGTTCTTAGCACACATTCAGCTCGATGACGATCCTCGGGCACCGATCCAGCAAAGCGTCGAGGAAGAGTTCCGTCAGCACGACGGCGTGGTGACGATCTTGATGTACTACCGACGCAGGGCTTCGCCTAAGCACTACAACGGTATGATCGAGGTGGAATTTGGTGGCAGGGGGCACCGCACACGGCTAAGGAACGATCTCAAGGATCAACTTGTGTGTCTTGGGGTGTCCCCTGCCCCCGTATATAAAGGATGGAGGGAGGGGGGCTGGCCGGCCAGAGAGAGGGAGGCGCAGGAGGAGTCCTACTCCTACCGGGAGTAGGACTCCCCCCTCCAATCCTAGTCCAACTAGGAATCCTTTAAAGGGGAGAGAGAGAGAGGTGGCCGGCCCCTCTCCTAGTCCTAATAGGACTAGGGAGAGGGGGGGAGGCGCAGCCCTATGTGGGCTTCCCTCTCACCTTTCCACTAAGGCCCATGTTGGCCCATTTGGCTCCCGGGGGGTTCCGGTAACCCTCCCGGTAATCCGGTAAAATCCCGATTTCACCCGGAACACTTCCGGTGTCCAAACATAGGCTTACAATATATCAATCTTTACGTCTCGACCATTTCGAGACTCCTCGTCATGTCCGTGATCACATCCGGGACTCCGAACAACCTTCGGTACATCAAAATGCATAAACTCATAATAACTGTCATCGTAACGTTAAGCGTGCGGACCCTACGGTTCGAGAACAATGTAGACATGACCGAGACACGTCTCCGGTCAATAACCAATAGCGGGACCTGGATGCCCATATTGGCTCCTACATATTCTACGAAGATCTTTATCGGTCAGACCGCATAACAACATACGTTGTTCCCCTTGTCATCGGTATGTTACTTGCCCGAGATTCGACCGTCGGTATCCAATACCTAGTTCAATCTCGTTACTGGCAAGTCTCTTTACTCGTTCTGTAATACATCATCTCATAACTAACATCTTAGTTATTATGCTTGCAAGGCTTATGTGATGTGTATTACCGAGAGGGCCCAGAGATACCTCTCCGACAATCGGAGTGACAAACCCTAATCTCGAAATACGCCAACCCAACATCTACCATTGGAGACACCTGTAGTACTCCTTTATAATCACCCAGTTACGTTGTGACGTTTGGTAGTACCCAAAGTGTTCCTCCGGTAAACGGGAGTTGCATAATCTCATAGTTATAGGAACATGTATAAGTCATGAAGAAAAGCAATAGCAACATACTAAACGATCGGGTGCTAAGCTAATGGAATGGGTCATGTCAATCAGATCATTCAACTAATGATGTGACCTCGTTAATCAAATAACAACTCTTTGTTCATGGTTAGGAAACATAACCATCTTTGATTAACGAGCTAGTCAAGTAGAGGCATACTAGTGACACTCTGTTGGTCTATGTATTCACACATGTATTATGTTTCCGGTTAATACAATTCTAGCATGAATAATAAACATTTATCATGATATAAGGAAATAAATAATAACTTTATTATTGCCTCTAGGGCATATTTCCTTCAGTCTCCCACTTGCACTAGAGTCAATAATCTAGTTCACATCGCCATGTGATTTAGCAGCAATAGTTCACATCACCATGTGATTAACACCCATAGTTCACATCGTCATGTGACCAACGCTCAAAGGGTTTACTAGAGTCAGTAATCTAGTTCACATATCTATGTGATTAACACCCAAAGAATACTAAGGTGTGATCATGTTTTGCTTGTGAGATAATTTTAGTCAACGGGTCTGTCACATTCAGATCCGTAAGTATTTTGCATGTTTTATGTCTACAATGCTCTACACGGAGCTACTCTAGCTAATTGCTCCCACTTTCAATATGTATCCCGATTGAGACTTTAGATTCATCTGGATCAGTGTCAAAAACTTGCATCGACGTAACCCTTTACGACGAACCTTTTTGTCACGTCCATAATCGAGAAACATATCCTTATTTTACTAAGGATAATTCTGACCGCTGTCTAGTGATCTACTCCTAGATCACTATTGTACTCCCTTGCCAAATCAGTGCAGGGTATACAATAGATCTGGTACACAGCATGGCATACTTAATAGAACCTATGAATGAGGCATAGGGAATGACTTTCATTCTCTTTCTATCTTCTGCCGTGGTCGGGCTTTGAGTCTTTACTCAACTTCACACCTTGTAACACAGGCAAGAAACTTTTTTTTCTTTGACTGTTCCATTTTGAACTACTTCAAAATCTTGTCAAGGTATGTACTTATTGAAAAACTTATCAGGCGTCTTGATCTATCTCTATAGATCTTGAAGCTCAATATGTAAGCAGCTTTACCGAAGTCTTTCTTTGAAAAACTCCTTTCAAACACTCCTTTTATGCTTTACAGAATAATTCTACATTATTTCCGATCAACAATATGTCATTCACATATACTTATCAGAAATGCTGTAGTGCTCCCACTCACTTTCTCGTAAATACAGGCTTTACCGCAAGTCTGTATAAAACTATATGCTTTGATCAACTCATCAAAGCGTATATTCCAACTCCGAGATGTTTGCACCAGTCCATAGAAAGATCGCTGGAGCTTGCATATTTAGTTAACACCTTTAGGATCGACAAAACCTTCTAGTTGCATCGTATACAACTCTTCTTTAGCAAATCCATTAAGGAATGCAGTTTTGTTTATCCATTTGCCAGATTTCATAAAATGCGGCAATTGCTAACATGATTCGGACAGACTTTAAGCATAGATACGAGTGAGAAAATCTCATCGTAGTCAACACCTTGAACTTGTCGAAAACCTTTTGCGACAATTCTAGTTTTGTAGATAGTAACACTACTATCAGCGTCCGTCTTCCTCTTGAAGATCCATTTATTTTCTATGGCTTGTCGACCATCGGGCAAGTCAACCAAAGTCCATACTTTGTTCTCATACATGGATCATATCTCAGATTTCATGGCTTCAAGCCACTTTGCGGAATCTGGGCTCACCATCGCTTCTTCATAGTTCGTAGGATCATCATGATCTAGTAGCATGACTTCCAGAACAGGATTACCGTACCACTCTGGCGCGGATTTTTACTCTGGTTGATCTACGAGGTTCAATAGTGTCTTGTTCTGAAGTTTCATGATCATCATCATTAGCTTCCTCACTAACTGGTGTAGGTGTCACAGAAACATTTTTCTGTGATGTACTACTTTCCAATAAGGGAGCAGGTACAGTTACCTCGTCAAGTTCTACTTTCCTCCCACTCACTTCTTTCGAGAGAAACTCCTTCTCCAGAAAGTTTCCGAATTTAGCAACAAAAGTCTTGCCTTCGGATCTGTGATAGAAGGTGTATCCAACAGTTTCCTTTGGATATCCTATGAAGATGCACTTCTCCGATTTGAGTTTTTTAGCTTATCAGAATGAAACTTTTCATATAAGCATCGCAACCCCAAACTTTAAGAAACGACAACTTTGGTTTCTTGCCAAACCATAGTTCATAAGGCGTCGTCTTGACGGATATAGATGGTGCCCCTTTTTAACGTGAATGCAGCTGTCTCTAATGCATGACCCCAAAAACAATAGTGGTAAATCGGTAAGAGACATCATAGATTGCACTATATCCAATAAAGTACGGTTATGACGTTCGGACACACCATTATGATGTGGTGTTCTAGGTGGCGTGAGTAGTGAAACTATTTCACATTGTTTTAACTGAAGACCAAACTCGTAACTCAAATATTTGTCTCCGCGATCAGATCGTAGAAACTTTATTTTCTTGTCACGATGTTTTTCACTTCACTCTGAAATTCTTTGAACTTTTCAAATGTTTCAGACTTATGTTTCATCAAGTAGATATAGTCATATCTGCTCAAATCATTTGTGAAGATCAGAAAATAATGATACCTGTCGCGAGCCTCAATATTCATCGGACCACATACATCAGTATGTATGATTTCCAACAAATCTTTTCTCGCTCCATTGTTCCGGAGAACGGCGTTTTAGTCATCTTGCCCAAAAGGCATGGTTCGCAAGTCAAGTGATTCATAATCAAGTGATTCTGAAAGTCCATCAGCATGGAGTTTCTTCATGAGCTTTATACCAATATGACCTAAACAGCAGTGCCACAAATAAGTTGCACTATCATTATTAACTTTGCATCTTTTGGTTTCAATATTATGATTATGTGTATCACTACTATCGAGATCCAACGAACTATTTTCATTGGGTGTGTAACCATATAAGGTTTTATTCATGTAAACAGAACAACAATTTATTCTCTTACTTAAATGAATAACCGTATTACAATAAACATGATCAAATCATATTCATGCTCAACGCAAACACCAAATAACACTTATTTAGGCTCAACACTAATCCCGAAATTATAGGGAGTGTGAGATGATGATCATATCAATCTTGGAACTACTTCCAACACACATCGTCACTTCACCCTTAACTAGTCTCTGTTCATTCTGCAACTCCCGTTTCGAGTTACTACTCTTAGTAACTGAACTAGCATCAAATACTAAGGGGTTGCTATAAACACTAGTAAAGTACACATCAATAACATGTATATCAAATATACTTATGTTCACTTTGCCATCCTTCTTATCCGCCAATCACTTGGGGTAGTTCCGCTTCCAGTGACCAGTCCCTTTGCAGTAGAAGCACTTAGTCTCAGGCTTAGGATCAGACTTGGGCTTCTTCACTTGAGCAGCAACTTGCTTGCCGTTCTTCTTGAAGTTCCCCTTCTCCCCTCTGCCCTTTTCTTGAAACTAGTGGTCTTGTCAACCATCAACACTTGATGTTTTTCTTGATTTCTACCTTCGTTGATTTCAGCATCACGAAGAGCTTGGGAGTTGTTTCCGTTATCCCTTGCATATTATAGTTCATCACGAAGTTCTGCTAACTTGGTGATGGTGACTAGAGAATTCTGTCAATCACTATCTTATCTGGAAGATTAACTCCCACTTGATTCAAGCGATTGTAGTACCCAGACAATCTGAGCACATGCTCACTAGTTGAGCGATTCTCCTCCATCTTTTAGCTATAGAACTTGTTGGAGACTTCATATCTCTCAACTCGGGTATTTGCTTGAAATATTAACTTCAACTCCTGGAACATCTCATATGGTCCATGACGTTCAAAGCGTCTTTGAAGTCCCGATTCTAAGCCGTTAAGCATGGTGCACTAAACTATCAAGTAGTCATCATATTGAGCTAGCCAAACGTTCATAACGTCTGCATCTGCTCCTGCAATAGGTCTGTCACCTAGTGGTGCATCAAGGACATAATTCTTCTGTGCAGCAATGAGGATAAACCTCATATCACGGATCCAATCCGCATCATTGCTACTAACATCTTTCAACACAATTTTCTCTAGGAACATATCAAAACACAGGGAAGCAACAACGCGAGCTATTGATCTACAACATTATTTGCAAAATACTACCAGGACTAAGTTCATGATAAATTTAAGTTCAATTAATCATATTACTTAAGAACTCCCACTTAGATAGATATCCCTCTAATCCTCTAAGTGATCACGTGATTCAAATCAACTAAACCATAACCGATCATCACGCGAGATGGAGTAGTTTTCAATGGTGAACATCGTTATGTTGATCATATCTACTATATGATTCACTCTCGACCTTTCGGTCTCCGTGTTCCGAGGCCATATCTGCATATGCTAGGCTCGTCAAGTTTAACCTGAGTATTCTGCGTGTGCAAAACTGGCTTGCACCCGTTGTAGATGGACGTCGAGCTTATCACACCCGATCATCACGTGGTGTCTGGGCACGACGAACTTTGGCAACGGTGCATACTCAGGGAGAACACTTCTTGATAATTTAGTGAGAGATCATCTTATAATGCTACCGTCAATCAAAGCAAGATAAGATGCATAAAAGGATAAACATCACATGCAATCAATATAAGTGATATGATATGGCCATCATCATCTTGTGCTTGTGATCTCCATCTCCGAAGCACCGTCATGATCACCATCGTCACCGGCGCGCCACCTTGATCTCCATCGTAGCATCGTTGTCGTCTCGCCAATCTTATGCTTCCACGACTATCACTACCGCTTAGTAATAAAGTAAAGCATTACATCGCGATTGCATTGCATACAATAAAGCGACAACCATATGGCTCCTGCCAGTTGCCGATAACTCGGTTACAAAACATGATCATCTCATACAATAAAATCAGCATCATGCCTTGACCATATCACATCACAACATGCCCTGCAAAAACAAGTTAGACATCCTCTACTTTGTTGTTGCAAGTTTTACGTGGCTGCTACGGGCTTAAGTAAGAACTCATCTCACCTACGCATCAAAACCACAACGATAGTTCGTCAAATAGACTCCGTTTTAACCTTCTCAAGGACCGGGCGTAGTCACACTTGGTTCAACTAAAGTTGGAGAGACAGTCTTCTGCAAGCCATCTATGTGCAAAGCACGTCGAGGGAACCGGTCTCGCGTAAGAGTACGCGTAAGGTTGGTCTGGATCGTCTCACCCAACAATACCGCCGAACCAAAGTATGACATGCTGGTAGGCAGTATGACTTGTATCGCCCACAACTCACTTGTGTTCTACTCGTGCAAATAACATCAAACCATAAAACCTAGGCTCGGATGCCACTGTTGGGAAACGTAGTAATTTCGAAAAATTTCCTACGCACACGCAAGATCATGGTGATGCATAGCAACGAGGGGGAGAGTATTGTCTACGTACCAACGCAGACCGACTGCGGAAGCGATCTCACAACATAGAGGAAGTAGTCGTACGTCTTCTTCCCGATCCGACCGATCCAAGCACCGTTACTCCGGCACCTCCGAGTTCTTAGCACACGTTCAGCTCGATGGCGATCCTCGGGCTCCGATCTAGCAAAGCGTTGAGGAAGAGTTCCGTCAGCACGACGGCGTGGTGACGATCTTGATGTACTACCGACGCAGGGCTTCGCCTAAGCACTACAACGGTATGATCGAGGTGGAATTTTGTGGCAGGGGGCACCGCACACGGCTAAGGAACGATCTCAAGGATCAACTTGTGTGTCTTGGGGTGTCCCCTGCCCCCGTATATAAAGGATGGAGGGAGGGGGGCTGGCCGGCCAGAGAGAGGGAGGCGCAGGAGGAGTCCTACTCCTACCGGGAGTAGGACTCCCCCCTCCAATCCTAGTCCAACTAGGAATCCTTTAAAGGGGAGAGAGAGAGAGGTGGTCGGCCCCTCTCCTAGTCCTAATAGGACTAGGGAGAGGGGGGAGGCGCAGCCCTATGTGGGCTGCCCTCTCACCTTTCCACTAAGGCCCATGTTGGCCCATTTGGCTCCCGGGGGGTTCCGGTAACCCTCCCGGTAATCCGGTAAAATCCCGATTTCACCCGGAACACTTCCGGTGTCCAAACATAGGCTTCCAATATATCAATCTTTACGTCTCGACCATTTCGAGACGCCTCGTCATGTCCGTGATCACATCCGGGACTCCGAACAACCTTCGGTACATCAAAATGCATAAACTCATAATAACTGTCATCGTAACGTTAAGCGTGCGGACCCTACGGTTCGAGAACAATGTAGACATGACCGAGACACGTCTCCGGTCAATAACCAATAGCGGGACCTGGATGCCCATATTGGCTCCTACATATTCTACGAAGATCTTTATCGGTCAGACCGCATAACAACATACGTTGTTCCCTTTGTCATCGGTATGTTACTTGCCCGAGATTCGATCGTCGGTATCCAATACCTAGTTCAATCTCGTTACTGGCAAGTCTCTTTACTCGTTCTGTAATACATCATCTCATAACTAACATCTTAGTTATTATGCTTGCAAGGCTTATGTGATGTGTATTACCGAGAGGGCCCAGAGATACGTCTCCGACAATCAGAGTGACAAACCCTAATCTCGAAATACGCCAACCCAACATCTACCATTGGAGACACCTGTAGTACTCCTTTATAATCACCCAGTTACGTTGTGACGTTTGGTAGTACCCAAAGTGTTCCTCCGGTAAACGGGAGTTGCATAATCTCATAGTTATAGGAACATGTATAAGTCATGAAGAAAAGCAATAGCAACATACTAAACGATCGGGTGCTAAGCTAATGGAATGGGTCATGTCAATCAGATCATTCAACTAATGATGTGACCTCGTTAATCAAATAACAACTCTTTGTTCATGGTTAGGAAACATAACCATCTTTGATTAACGAGCTAGTCAAGTAGAGGCATACTAGTGACACTCTGTTGGTCTATGTATTCACACATGTATTATGTTTCCGGTTAATACAATTCTAGCATGAATAATAAACATTTATCATGATATAAGGAAATAAATAATAACTTTATTATTGCCTCTAGGGCATATTTCCTTCAGCGACAGTCCGGGTCGGGTCCGGGACAGCTCTCGGGCGCGCGCGAGGATGGCCGCGGGCTGACGAGAGAGGTTAGGTTGTACATGGCGGTAGGTAGTGCAGAACGCAAAGGGCTGAGAAAAGAGAAGAGGAGAGGCCTGGCAACTGTTTCCGAAGACCGAAAACGTCCGACGTTAGACCGACTATATTGCCGCTATAGTTATCCGTTGGGGTATCAAACGATCTCCGAAAGCGATGAAACTTGACAGGCGGTCTATCTACACTATAATAAGACCACACGTCAACTCTCAGCCCATTCCAAGAAAATTTTCCGGCCACTTATAAACTATTCTTTCGGACATGCCGCGGGCGCATGCAAGTGTGGTTGAGCTCAGAGCGGACAACAGAGAGAACTCAGAGAACCTGGACGATTGCAAGTTTTAAAACATGATGATGCAATGCACATGATGACATGATGAGATGCAACACGCGAGCAAATGACATGACAACATCAGCGAATAACTAGAAAACACCTGGCACATTGGTCTCGGGGCGTTAGAAGGAGCAAGGCAGAAAGGGTGTCCCCATTAAAAATGGCTAAGGACACAAAGCACGTGCATAGTTTAAGCCGGCTTCCCGCCTTCTACGACTGACTGTTGAGCAGCCGACATGCCGGCTTCTACTTAACTTGCTAGAATGTTCTAAAAATGGCTAAGTGTTTGCCTTGCCGGAGGTAGCTAAGTACTTGACCAAGCCACAGTCCGCAGAGCGGCTGTTCGGCTAGCAAGACGGCAATGAAGGGAAGGCGGCAAAGGAAAAAGCCAAAGAGCAGCAAGCAAGAAAAGATAGAACTCAGAAAAATATTTACATAAAAAAGGCCCTTGGCCGATCTTCAAAACACAAGCTTAAGATACACCCTATGGGTGGAATTGTGCAAAATTAACAAGTTCGTCGAGACTGATAGATGGGTAAAGCAAAAGATAAACTGGCGGCCTAGGAAGCGGCAGACGGGTTCGGTGGATCGGAGGAATCGGCAGCGTCAGTTGGTGGAGCGGTCGGCTGGTCAATATCCGCTTGGTCGCCTCCAGCGGTAGCTGGCTCGGTTGGGCGTGGCTCGTTGCTGGAGGCGCGGTCGAGCTGGGGCTGGCCGTCCGCTCCGACCTCTGGCGCCTCCTCTTCACCTTCCTCCTCCGCCTCACCTTCTTCCTCACCGTTGTAGTCGATCACCTCCGTCGAGTCCTCGCCGTCTTCGGGGTTCAACCCAAACCATTCCGGCGGTGCCTCGGCGCCATTCTCAACCCGCTCTGGGACGAAGATGCTGGTGTCGGTGTATTCGGCGATGACGCCGCGCATTTGACGAGGTCATCTTCCACGACCGCCAATTCCTCCTAAGCCTCCAGCCGGAATGTGGCTAGCTGGGCTAGACTCAGCCCAGGATACCACGCCTTGACGAACTCCAAGGCCTGGCACGCTCCAGCCCGGGCCGAGGAACCCTTCTAGGCCTCAAGACGGCCGGCCGCCACCTCTAGCCAGTCGGCAGTCCGACTGGGAGTGCGTGCTGCCGACATGTCAGGCCAAAGGGCGGCGATCGCCTGGGCGCCGACACGCTAAGCCGGCGCAACATCCGGTGAGCCGGCCGAAGACAGGCCTCGATGCCTAGGATCTGCTTGTTAAGGGTTTGGGGGGCGTTGGCGGCGATCTGCGCACCGTCCGCCCACCGTCCTTCATGATCAGCTTCAATGGCCTGGTTGGCGGCGTCCGAGTGACTAGGGAAGAAGTCTGCCAAGACAAAAAGCAAAGAGCCAAAGGTAAAGACGAGAAGCGGGCTCGACCAACAGCCGGAAGCTCAAAGAAGGAAAAAGAGGGAAGCTCACCATCGACTATGTCCTCGATCTCGTGAAAGCCAGAAGTCAGCATCGCCTCCTTGTCGGTCCAGGCGGAGCGTTCGATTGCAAACTCAGCAAGGAGGCTGGTCTCCTTGTCCTCTACCACCTTCTAGGCCTTCTGGGGGAGCTCCTTCTATTCCGCCAGTTATGCGACAAGTCGGTCGCGCTCTTCAGCCAGCTTGCTGCGCTGCTCCTCCATAGCGCGTAGCGTAGTGTTGGCTTCCCCCCAGCTGCTGCTGCAAGGTGGCGTTGGCCTCTGCGGAAGAAAAGAAGAAAGGAAGGCGTCAGTTGCCAACAAAGAAGAACAGTCACCAGGGAGATCTGGCCCAACTGCTCAGCAGTCGGCCAAAATCTCGGGGACTACAGCCCGCGGGTGCGCCAGCGCGCCCCCGCGGAGAAAGGAGTCATCAACGGAAAGAAGAATAGTCGCCGGGGAGATCCGGCCCGACTGCTCAGCAGTCGGCCCGAATCTCGGGGACTACAGCCCGTGGGTGCGCCAGCGCGCCCCCGCGGAAAGGGAAGAAGACTTACTCCGGTTCTCCGACAAATCAGCAGCGCGTTGATCCGAATCCAGGACCTTGGAGTTGTAGGCGGCAGCACGAAGGTTATGATAATCCTGCGGCAAGGATATCAGCACATAGAGCCTGCTAATTAAAGTTCTGAGCCGCCTGGTCAGCAGTCGGCCCGGAACTTGGGGACTACACCCAGTGGGTGCGCTGGCGCCCCACGAAGCAATACAAGAGTGAAAAACAAAAAAAAGAAGCATACCCGGATGGCTCTTGCGATGCCAGATACGGCTTGTTGTAGTTCTTGATAGCGTCAGCGCTGAGTTTGGTTTGAACATCCAGCATCGCCTTGTTCAGAGGGCCTGTCCCGCCGACCCGCACCCACCCAATGGGCGCGGTGCTGGTCGCCTCGGTGTCCGGGATCGAGGAGCTCGCAGCGCCAGTCTCCAACAGGCGTGTCGCCGAGGCCGCCTTTGGAAGTCGGCGATGCGGTGGTGTGCCGACCTCAAGAAACAGGCCCGTCGCCACCTTGTTTGCAGTTGGTGGCACCGGCGGGTCCGCAGGCTGCTCACCTTGCGTGCTCCCGGATGGCGGCGGTGGAGGCACAATCACGTCCGACATAGCGACGTCGCCACCGTCCCTCTCCATGACCGGGTGCTCGCCCCCAGTTTCCTCAGTCTGCGCCATGAACTCCGGAGGTGGCGGCGCGGAATTCAGGGGAGTGTTGAAAATCGCCGACTGGTGGCACGCGGCATCTTCAGCCTGTTTCTTCGCCGCGTCGGTGGCCTCGGCCTCCGCCAATTTCTTCAACGTGGCGGCCGCCGCCTTCTCGGCCTCCGCCTTCTCCCGGCGGGCGGCTTCCTGCTCTTCGCGCACTTCTCACGCATTCGCTCCCTCACCTCCCGGAGGTCGGCGGCCGGATTGATCCGCCGAGTGGTGGTGGAAATCTCCGCCGACCCCACAATGGAGGCGGCGGACGATTTCTCAAGAGAGAGCGGAGCTCTAGATCAAGGGAAACAAAGTGAAGAAACTGATACAAGATCAACAAGAAAAAATGAGGGTACGAGATAAAGGCAGTACTTGCGCAGAAACCAACTACGGCTTCTTCACCTCCTTGCAGAAACGGATGGCCTTCACGGCCGCTTCGTCCCGCTTGGTCACCGAGGCCGAGCCCTTGGGTTTTTTCGGCTAACTGCCGCACAAGCTCGGCGCGGCTCGGCGTTTCTTTGCGCCGCCTTGGGCATCCGGCGTGGCGGACGAGCTCGCGCCCGGCTAGCCGACTCCTGGCTGGTGGTGCGGGGTGACTTCCCACGCTTCATCGTCAGGCCAGTCCTCGAGGTTGGCTCCGAGCCTCGAGCCACCAGTTTCGCCGCCTCCTCCTTCGGCGTCGTCCTCCAAGGCCGCCGCCCCCAAGTCGGGGTCGTCGACATCGCTCTCCGCTCGACCGGGGAGGAATCGGTGCTCTGGCCCTGCGGCGTCGGCTGTCTGCTGGAGGAGGGGGCTCTGCTCAAAGCTGATTGGTCAGATTAGGCAAGCCGGACTCGGCAACAAAGAGACAGAGAAAAAAGAAAAAAAACAACTTACAATAGGCGGGGGATTGGCGCGTGAATACGGCTCCTTGCCAAACCGCCACTCTTTCGTGAGCTCGCAGTTCGCAAGGTAGTTCACCATGTGAGCTACCTATGCATGAGGCATTTCCTTGGTGCACAGCCGACTCGGGTCCTGATGTTCGCTCATCTGGCAGATCTTGTCAGGGCAGTTCTGGAGCCGGAGCACTTGGCACGCCACGAAGGCGGATAGCAAGTCGGGCCCGGTTAGGCCCTCCGAGTGTGTCAGCACTCGGAGCCGCGCGATAGTGGCGGCTCTGGAGGGCGACAGCGTCTTGGCCCGGTATGACCAGTTGGGCCGCCTCCCAGCCGGCGGGCCGGCTTCGTAAGCCGGCAAGTTGACCCAGTCACCCTCCGTGAAGACGCTCTTCACGTAGAAGTACGACCGCTGCCACATCTTCACGGGCTTGATCAGCGGGATGGCAGGAAACGGATTTTCGGCTGCCGGCCTCCGCACTGCAATGAATGTGCCGCATTGAGCCAGCACGCCCGCGACGAGCGTGCCGAGCTTGATGTAGAAGAACTCCCGCAGAGCTCGATAGTGGGGAGGACGCCGAGGAAGCCCTCGCACAAGGTGACGAAGGTGGACAGCAGCACCACCGTGTTCGGGGTGAGGTGGTGCGGCTGGAGACTGTAGAACTCGAGGAAGGATCGGAAGAAGCTGCTCGCCGGCAGGCCGAGGCCGCGCAGGCAATGCGAGCGGAAGACGACCCGCTCGCCCTCCTCCGGCGCTGGCAAAATTTCCCTCTTCGGCGCGAGGCAGACCCTCACGTGGTCCTCACTGGGGAGCTGCCGCGTCTGGCGGAGGAAGCTGATGTGGTAATCATGAACCCCGGAGCCATCCCATGCTTCGGAGCATGCCGTGGGGGCGTGGGGGTGTAAGATGAGCTCATCGGAGACGAACCACCGCGGCGCTCAACGTGGTTTGGGGGCGCTTCGGTGAGAGGAAGAAGAAGGAGGAAAGAATAGGGAGGAGGGACGTGCATGCTCCGCCGCTCCCCCTCCCCCTACTTATAGGCCTACGGGCTGCGAAGACGAGGGGGCGATCGTGGGATTTACTGTGCCCACGATCCCACGCCCCCATGTTTATCGTGCAAAAAACTGCGCACAGTAACTCCGCGGGGAACCCAACCGCCCACCTCGACCGCAGCGGATCCGCTCGCCCGCCGAGGCGTGGTAGTGGCGGGCCCCGCCCGCAGGTGTGTCCCATCATGGCGTGGGTTTGCAGATTGGCCCGGCCGCTCCCCGGCATCTTGAGGACGTTGTAGCCATGGTGGGTGACTGCCCTGAATTTGGCTAGAGCTGGGTACCCGAGGATGGCATTGTACAGCAGGCGGATGTGGGCGACGTCGAAGTCGACGAGCTCGGTGTGGTAGTTGTTGCACTGACCAAAGGTGACAGCGAGACGAACTTGCCCTATCAGGGTGGTGGAGCTGTCAGTTACTCCTGAGAAAGGCTTGGTGGGCTGGAGCTAATTGTATGGCACTTGAAGGCTGTCGAATGTCTTGACGAACATGACACTAAGCCCTGCGCCTCCATTGATGAGGGTCTTGGTGACTTGGACATTGCTGATGACGGGTGAATAGAGCATCGGGAGAACGCCGGCGGTTGCCGCGCATTTGAGCTGGTCCGCTGAGCTAAAGGTGATGGCGTACTTGGACCATCGGAGCGGGCGCGTGGCCTCGAGCTTGGCGAGGACTACGTTCACCTCGTGAGAGAACTTCTTGAAGATGCGCTGGGAGGCTGGGGCCTGAGCGCCACCCAAGACACAGGTGATGGCGCGCGGCTCCTGGAAGCCCCTAGCCCCTTCGTCATGTTGGTGTTCGTCATTCCTCCTTGGTGGTGGCGGCGGCGGAGGGAGACCAGGGTTGCCCTGAGGACGGTCCTCGCGAGGCTGGTCCCTCTAGGCGCCCTCATGAGGCTGATCCTGCCAGCATTCCTCGCGAGGCTAGTCGCGCCACTCCTAGCAAGGCCCACGGTCGTCCCAACATCCTCCACCTCATCCACCTCCTCATCCGTAGCCTCGGTCATTGCACTCAGGGCGTTGACCAAAGCGTCCATCTCGAATGGCCCTGAGCTCTTGACACTCGTTGGTGTTATGGTTGCGTGCGTTGTGGAAAGCGCAGAATGTACGGCTGCCCTTGGACGACTCGAGAAGATCTCGGCCATGTTTTGTCTCTGGCTCTGCCGCGAGTACGGCCACCCCCTTGCGCTTCACGTCCTTGACCTTGGCCTTCTTCTCCTCTAGATACGTAGCGGGGAGCTCAAGGAGGGTGAGGCACCCCTCCTCAGCTCTTGCACACTTAGTTGCTATATTGAACAACTCCGAATTCATGCACAGCTCCTCATGGATGGAGAGCTCTTGCTTCATCATAAAGTCGCAGACGCCATCGGAAAACGCGAAGATGATGGCCTCGTCTGTCACCTTGGGGATCTGGAGTCGCACGCTGTTGAAGCACTGTATGTACTTCTGCAGGGTCTCTCCTAGCTGTTGTTTGATGCGGCGCAGGTCACTCGTGGTCGGGGGGCGGCCGCGAGTGCCCTGGAAGTTGGCGATGAAGTGGTCGCGCATCTCATCCCAGGAGGAGATCAATCCTGGGGGCAGGTTCAGGAGCCATGAGTGAGTGCCGTCCTTGAGAGCCATGGGAAACCAGTTTGCCATTACCTTTTCATCACCGTTGGCCGCCTCAATGCTCAGCTTGTAGAGCTGCAAGAACTCTGCAGGGTCGGGGGTGCCGTTGTAGCGAGGAGGCAGATCCATCTTGAACTTGCCTAGCCAGACGATGCTACGCAGCTCAGGAGTGAAGGTGTGGCAGCCTGCCGTGGCCATCGGGGCCCGTCGTGGAGGCGGAGCTTGATCTTGGTCTACCTGCGCCGCCACAGCAAGTGGCGCATGGCCCTACCGTGGCAAGCGATCCTGTCGTGGCAGTGCTGGGAGTGGTGGAGCATTTTCTTGCGAACGGGGAACCTCTTGGCAGCTTCTTTCTTCGTGTGCGGGCACACGGCGCTGTGGATCACGCCGCGGGACTGCACATCTTGGAGAGAGGACGCCGTCCTGACGCGGAGGAGGCGGAGGCGCTCCATGAGTCGTGCATCTCGGCGCGAGGGCGCCATCTTGATTAGGAGGGGGCGGAGGCCCTCCATGAGCCACATCGCCTGTAGCCGGGGGCGGGCGAGGCAACAAGAGGGATGGTGCAGGAGAGGCCCCCGCGGTGCTCACGAGCTCGGCGATGCAGTCCAACCAGTCCTCGTAGAGGTCGTCGACCAAGCGGTAGTGCAGGAGCTCATGTGCCGTGAGCAGCGCGGCCTGCGCGTCCGTGGGTGCGCGACAGCGAGCGTGAGACGATGAGCCGGCCGGAGTCAGTGACGGGGTGGCGGTGCGGCCGTCTCGCCGCACGGAGGGGTGCAGTGAGGAGGCTTGCTGCTCGTTTGCCACCGGGCCGGTGGCGGCATTGGTGGAGGGTGATGGAGAATGACGGGGAGGCCCACCGACGGGGGCTGTCTAAGCGACACAGGTGGCGAGGGTGGCCCGGCGCTCGGCACGGGCCCAGGGAGCGTCGACCATGAACTTGATGGAGTGACGAAGCACGGATTGACCAAGGGGAAAGCTTAAGCGCACCCCAACCTAGCGCGCCAAATGTCGGATTTCGGCTTCCGGCAAAACACTTGAGGTTCGAACACTGGGGTGCGCACGAAGATCTCCCCCCCCCCCCTTAGCTCGCACACATCATGATCTCACGTCCTAGCTCGACGAACCCAAACAATAGGAGACACAAGAGTTTATACTGGTTCGGGCCACCGATGTGGTGTAATACCCTACTCCAGTGTGGTGTGGTGGATTGCCTCTTGGGCTGAGGATGAACAATTACAAGGGAAGAACAGCCTCCTGAGGAGAGGTGTTCTTGTGCTTGGCGAACTTGTGCGAGGCTATGGATGGAATGGCCCCGTTCCAATCTCTCCCTCTACGGTGGTGGCTAGTCCTATTTATAGAGGCCCTGGTCATCTTCCCAAATACTGAGAGGGAAGGGATCCCACAACGGCATAATTCGAAGGGAGACAACTAGTACAAGTTATCCTGACAAAAGTAGTCCTCGCCTGCCAAAGGATCTGGTGGTGACACCGTCTTTGGCTCCACGGTGTCCTCCGTCCTGCCGTCCTGCTGGTCTTTGTCTTGTTGCACTGATATGGAAACCTTTTCCTGATGCCTCAGGACTCCTCGCCTGCGCTTGCGTTTTTAGCACCAAAGAGGAAACGAGGACACTGCACGCGCTGGCGCCCGCCTGGCTCCAGTCGTCATGGCTTGCATCACGGAAACCTCGTGAGGTGTCCCTTGCCTTGATCTCCGCCCCTCGCGAGCCAGCCTGGTGAGGCCGCCCCAGAGGAGGTCTTGCACCATCCACCTCGCGAGGCTTGGCCCCTTGCGAGGGTCGTGAGTGTTTGCCGGTGAAAATGGGCCGTATAGGGCCGCTGGTGGAGCTACGCTGTGGGCCGCAGGCAGGCAAGTTTGGGGACCCCCGTTCCCAGAACGCCGACAACCCCATATTGGTTGCTTCATTCATATGGTTACAATCGTCCATAAGAATTTCTCCTTTGGATTCATCTGTACTAGTTTTCTTAGGGAACTTTTCATCCAATCCAACCTCTTGTGAAGAAGGCTACATGTTTCTAGATTGTAATCAAATGCCCATGTTAATCATGCCAGATCGAAGATGGCATGTTGGTGAATTTTACCAATCCTGCAAACCAAATGGGCGTGTAGCAGTGTTCAAAATTGCATGTAGGCACTAACACGTTCTCTTCTTTTGCAGTGCATATTAGGCCCGGTGGATGATGTTTATAACGACAATCACATCGAATGCCTGGATCTGCATCTCTCAAATATTACTTTGAACTCCTACCGAGGAACCCCACCAGAGATTACACTCGCCAGGTTCTTTCTTGCTAGAGCAAAGGTGCTGAGTGTACTAAGGTTGAGCACACATTTAATTAGGAGAGATCAATGGTATGATCAGCAGAGCCGGCTGGTACTGTTGAAAGGAAGTGCCTCCAAAAATGCCAAAGTTCATATGGGAAGAACATATGGCAAAGCAATTGGAAATCATTGTGTCAAACCCGTACATGACTTGTCAGCGGCTGATCCCTTTTCAGAAATGACGCAGCTTGCAATGTTTGAATTTGGGCGTTGTAATCTTTGAATTTGATCCTTGCAATATTTATGGTATTTGTTATATTGAACCGTTCATGTTCTATTGTCTCAACGCAAACAGTTCATCCGGGTGAACCGCATGTCGTACATCGCACACACCTTGATCTGGCTGACCGTTTCTTTTGTGTTGCCTAATCACAAGCAGTTCATCCGAGTGAACTGTATGTTGTACATTGCACACACCTTGATCTGGCTGACCATTTCTTTTGTGTTACCTAATCACAAACAGTTCATCCGAGTGAACCGTATGCTGTACATCGACATACCTTCATCTGGCTGCCCGTTTCTTTTGTTCTTACTCATCGAAAATAGTTAATTGAACTGAACCGTATGCCTTGAATCGCACACAACTAAAATCTGAACCGTGTTTGATGCATCCGTCATCGCAAACATTTTGCACCTTTTTGACATTTTTACACCACCGTTTGCGATTATTGCATCGCGCATAGTTTCGTTGAAGGGTCTCTGATCGTAGTGTCGCATTAGCAGCATCCTGTAGTAGTGAATCTACAATTCTAGTTTACTATTTATTATGCAATCTTTATTTTCCAATCTATATCACAAAAATACCAAAAACATTTATGTTATTATCTTTATCAGATCTCACTTTTGCAAGGGGTCGTGAAGGGATTCACAACCCCTTTATCGCGTTGGTTGCAAGGTTCTTATTTGTTTGTGCAGGTACTAGGCGACTTGCATGTAGTCTCCTACTAGATTGATACCTTGGTTCTCAAAAACTGAGGGAAATACTTACGCTACTTTGCTGCATCACCCTTTCCTCTTCAAGGGAAAACCAACACATGCTCAAGAGGTAGCATTAGTCAAACAATTGGTTCATACTTTTTAACGCACTTCAGCTTTTTCACTACAAGAAATATGTCAACTAGTGACCTTCTGTCAGTGACCCTGGAAGAATTGGTCATAGATCTGCGACCATTTGAGATCAATTGGTCAAAAGTTGTTCTGGGGGCTCCAAACTCTCAACTATATCGACCATTTTGGTCAGAAAGGTCGTAATTTCCTTACACGAAATGGTCATAAAGCAAACAGCACTGGGCTGCTGCCTTATTTCTAGCAGATCACGACCAATATAGATGGTCATAATCTTGTAAATTGTGGTTGATTTCTATGACTAGACGCTACCTTATCAGTTTTGCCTATGTGTCAATTTTTTCCCTAGGTTGTGAAGCAACCTATATTTCTGTCATTCCCAAAATTCCCCAAAAAATCTCATAAATTCTTTGGGTCATATCTTCGTCAAATATGTAAAAATCCTTCCTTGCCTAGTTCAAAAATAATTCAACAATATTCATTTTCCTATTCTATTTAGAACAACACTTTGTGAAGGAAGTGCTATTTATATATTCTTGATTGCCCTAAAAAATTTTGAGCACTCTTTCCTATCCAAATAATTGCCTCATGACAAAATTCAACTCCATTTGCCTAGTAAATATTCCTTGGCAAATTTCCAAAGTTTTTCCACCTAGAAGCATTGTAAAGTTCCTTCATATGCCCAAATTATCACCCTCCTCCAAATTGCAGCTCAGTCAAATCATCTATGTGAGCCTAGGTTCAATTTATATTTTATGGCCAGATTGGCACGGTGCAAAGCAAGTGTTATCTAGACCCCTCCTATTACCCTCAAACTTTTTGGGCACTCTTCCATACCCAAATCATTGCCACATGATAATATTCAGCTCCATTCTGGGAAATCTTTCTCGGGAAATTTCCAAAGTTTATATCTCGAGAGAAGCTTTGCGAAGTAAGTACTAGCTAGGCTTACCAAAATGATCTGAAAATTTAACAGGGCCTGACCATGCCTATGTAACTTACCTACACCAAATTTGAGCTCATTTCATTTATCCAATTTATCTCGCTAATTTTCCCAAGTTTCTGTCCATAGAAGAGCATTCTGAAGGAAGTACCACTTTGGCATGTGCAAATAGTATCGATTTTCGATAGTGCTTTCCTATGCCCAAATAACCATCCTCCACCAAATTTCAGCTCAATCCATTCATTATTTTGAGCCCGGCTTCAACATTCATATTTTTGTCCAGTGTGGTACTTTGCAAAGCAAGTACCACCTAGGCTCCTCCTTTTGAGCTGAAAATTTGTGAAGACAGTCTTCTTAGTAGGTGATCATCCTCAGCCAAAACACATGCCAATTGGCCATGTGCATTTCTTGTACCGCTAATCAAACACTTGGCTGCTAATTCATATTTGAGCATAGTTCGGTCTCCTCGTGAGAAACGTCTGGAATAATTTTATTCCTAGCACCTACCTGGGGAGTGCCCAACCCACTAGACATGCCTAGGCCACCCAGAACACACGTTAACGCCACAGTCACGCAGTGACCACGCGACAGGCATGCGACTTGACGCGCTTTGGAGTTGGGGCCCTCGGCTACCGTCCAAACCTCGATGTATCGCCACCAAACCATGTATTTCTAATTAAATAGATACTTATGTAACTATAAATGATTTTTTGGAAAAAATAAAGAGCAAACTATAAGGCGGCTGCAGTTCAAATTTGACCCGCTTCCTACTGAATCGACGGGAATTTGTCCTTTTCACCAGAGGTGGGTCAAGGCTTTTGACACCCAACCATTTTCTCAATTGTGCATTAAATATTTCCTAGTATTTTAGAAAATTGATTTGGTCCATTGTTGCAACAAATATATGGTAGGTCCTTTAAAAAAACTCAATTCAGGCACTCGGGAAATGGAAAATGAATTTTCCGTGCAAAGAAAATGAAAACTCCCTTAGGGAACATTGTTTGGAATTCCAAGATGCACCCTTGTGCACAATATGAGATCATTTGAAGAAACTATGCCATGAATGTGGCCATAAGATTGATCATTTGGCTTGAAAGCCTTGAATCTTCATGCATGATATCTCATTTCTGAGAACACTTTTTTAAAATAATTGTCGTATTACAAGTGTATTATTTTTCCTGGAAACTTGGTCACATAAAATTACACAATGAGAAGGTTTTCCAAATTTTTGGTTTTTTTGAATTTTTTTATGCCTGTTTCGAAATGCGGTCAAAACGGCGGGCTTGACCGTTCCTAGCTAGTGGTTGAATCTTGGAAAAAATTTGATGTTTCTCTGATTAAATAGATACTTATGTACCTAGAAATGATTTTTAGAAAAACAAAGAGCAAACTATGAGGCAGCAGCAGTTCAAATTTGACCCGCTTCTTGTTGAATCGGCAGAAATTTGTCTTTTTCACCAGAGGTGGATCAAGGCATTTGACACCCAACCATTTGCTCAATTGTGCATTAAACAAGGCATAGTATTTTATAAAATTGATTTGGTCCATTTTTGCAACAAATATATGGTAGGTCCTTCACAAAAAAACTCAATTATTCAGGCACTCGGAAAAATGGAAAATGAATTTTTCGCGCAAAAAATGAAAACTCCCTTAGGCAACATTGTTTGGAATTCCAAGATGCACCCTTGTGCATAATATGATATCATTTGAACAAACTATGCCATGAATGTGGCCATAAGATTGATCATTTGACTTGAAAGCCATGAATCTTCACAAATGATAGCTCATTTCTGAGAACACTTTTTAAAAATAATTGTCGTATTACAAGTTTATTATTTTTGTTGGAAACTTGGTCACATATAATGACACAATGCGAAGGTTTTCCAATTTTTTGACTTTTTTGAATTTTTTATACCCGTTTCAAAATGCGGTCAAAATGACGGGCTTCACCGTTCCTAGCTAGTGGTTGAATCTTGGAATTTTTTTGATGTTTTTCTGATTAAATAGATACTTATGTACCTAAAAATGAGTTTAAAAAATAGCAAACTATGAGCAAGCTATAGTTCAAATTTGACCCGCTTCTTACTGAATCGGCAGAAATTTGTCTTTTTCACTAGAGGTGGATGAAAGCTTTTGACACCCAACCATTTGGTCAATTATGCATTAAATATGACCTAGTATTTTATAAAATTGATTTGGTCCAATTTTGCAACAAATATATGGTAGGTCCTTAAAAAACTCATTTTGGGCACTCGAAAAAGGGAAAATGTTTTTTTTTGCAAAAAACTCATTTCCGACGACACCTTTTAAAGATATTTATTTTATTCCATGTTGTTATCTTTTCTGAAAACTTGTTCACATTTTGGTGACACAATGAGAAGGTTTCCCATTTTTTAGAATTTCTCAGATCATAAAGTAGCTTAAATGATTTTAACACATTATTTTAAGGTAACTACAACCAATTTAGATGGTGATAACATCGTACTGCATTCTGATTGGTCCGTGAACATATCACACGGATCATGCATCCAACACCGTTCGATGCTCGGGGATCCAACGGCTATCCTCGACCCATCTACACCAACCCCGAAACCCTAGCTATGTCCTCTGGGTCAATTTCCATCCACCCCCGCCTCCTTTCTTTCCCTCGCTCCCCGATCCCCTCCCTTCCTCACCCACGCAAACCCTTGCTCCTCTCAATCCCGTCCCCTTCCTCCCCGCCAGCTCCACCGATCCTCCCCTTGATCTCGTCGGAGCGGGCGGAGATCGGGCCGCGGCGATTCCCCACCCCACCCAGCCACAACGCCATGCCCAAATCAAGCCTCCCCCCTCCTCCGCCGCACCCATCCCCATCCCCACTCCAATCGCGCCGCCCGCCCCCGTCGACCGCTCGTCCGCCCCACCGAGTCGTCGCGCACTGGTGAGTGAGCTTGTTTCTCGTATCACCCACAACAGCGGATGGCCCTAATTAATTCCCCCAATTTGGTCCCCTCACAGGCCGCGGCACCGTCGCCGTGGAAGGGATGTGCGGTGGCTGTCCCCCCAGCGACCAACTCCTGCAGATGGAGACGGCCTATGATGCCCTCATGCGCAAGCTCCAGGTGCGCTCGCGGTCTGCCAGCGACCAGGACGATGCCGACGGCCTCCACAGTTGCTCCTTCTCCACATTCGCGCACCACGAGAGGAGCCTCCGACCTCAACACCATGGAAGGTCCCCTCCCATCTCCTCTCTCTCTCGTTTCCAAAAGGGACATCATTTGTGCTAGTGAGTTGCTGCATGAGAACAAATCATGTCCTGCACTTCCTCCTAGTCTCCAAGGCTTCTTGATATGTACACTACCATCATTTTGTGTACCTAGCTCGCTCGGCGCATCCGTGGGGAGCGCGCCTAGGTTTGGTTGTAGCAGTTCGTGTCTGCTATCTGGTTGTAGCAGTTCGCATCTGGATGTAGTGCTGATAAGCTTTCTTAATGTTCTTATGCTGAAATGATATGGTAATGAAATGTTCAGTTATCTTCTGATGCAATTTTGTCCCCTGGTGCCATTTGTTTGTCATCGCCTGATAACTAGATGATGAAAAACATATAACTTGAACTAATGTTGTATAGATGGTGTCGAACAATCCATGGTACAATTGATTTAACATTGTCCCTTGGGTTTGGTGATTCTATCGATTTGCTCTGGTATGTTTTGTTTGGCTGATGTGAGATTCAGTTATCTTTTTCCCTTTAGGAAAATCATGTACCTATGACACAGAGAAGCCAATAGAAACAGAGTTTGCGGGCGAATGAGAAGTAGATGGAGTTGATTTCTGCTCTGTTGAAACCATTGCCGGGTGCATTGCCTCTGACATCACCAAGGTGAACTTATTGCATCCCAATAAGTGCTTCTCTGCACTAGCAGTTCTATAGAGATATATGGTGGGCAATCAACTCTCTTTCAGTTCAAGCATCTATGGGAATGTTCAGAAACCATCTCTTGTTCATTACTTTACCAACAGTGCATGGATTTGGGTCCCTTGTATGTATTTTGTCTAGTGCAAAATGAACAAAAGTAGAAATTATTTCTCTTATTAATACCATTCATCTTTCGCTTGCTGTATTTGCAATATTACCATACATGTTGCTACAACCTGTTGCCAATAGCGTATTCTGTTAGTGTTGTTGCAGCTTATTGCGTTGATGCTATGATTGTAGCATACTACTAGTTTTAGTCATTTGACATCTTAATTTACCTAGAATGATGAAGTAGTTGCACTTGGTAGATGGGCTGAGCAAATGATGATTCATATGATTATTCTGATACATTTGATGTTTGAAAATCGAGCTTTTGAACTATGCATAGATTTGCAACAATGAGCATAGGTGGTTATAGGTTGATACTGGTTAGTGTTAGTCATACTATTTATGTACATGGCATTTGCTGTCAATTCTTGATTATAAGTTATTGGATCCCTCATTGTCTACTGTTTGATGTTCTGTGCCTATTATTTCTTATATGTTCATTCTTATTTTTTGCACAGGTGAAGTGCGAATCCATGTCCGAAGCTGTGAAGCATATCAGCAAAGCGTAGCATATTATGTGTTGTAATTGTACATGCAGTAGTAGGCATATCTGGGTTGAAATATACTGTAACGATTGTAATAGATTAATTGTTTGTTCGAAACAATGATTGTGTATGTGATTTGAATACCTGTGAAATGGAAACCTCACAAGTGGGTCCAAGTTATAATGGTTGTTTGACAAATTTCTAAGTTTCTAATGTGTGGGACCAATTTTGAGCTAAGCAAGACAAGTGGGACTCACTGCAAAATAAAATGGCTGAAAATAGAAAATCAGTAGATTATAAAAGGATGCATTCTAGGATATAAAGGCCAAATTGTTGGGCTAGGCCCATGTAGCTAGCGAAAATTGACAAGAAAAAATTATATAAATGGGTTGAATTAATGGGCTCGGCCCATATAGACACCTAATCGGACCGGGCTGATTCTTATCCACGTCAGCTTGCCACGTTGGATCCTACGTGGCTTGGGGAGGCTGCTAGTGACCAAAATTTTGGTCGAAGAACCAACGACCTTTTACATATCACAAAGAAGGTCATTAATTTCAGTTTACGACCGCCAGCTTTTGACCTTCTATTTTTTGGTCACAAAAAGGTCGCAAATGAAAAACAATGACCTTTCGGTGACCAATAGTGATGGTCGCAAGTTGACATATTTCTTGTAGTGTTTCAACCCTCACACAATACATGAGCGTGAACCATGGATATATCACTACGAGTGGAATAGATTATGATGATAAGGATAAACATAGGGAAGACAAAAAGTAAGAAAATCTCACATCGATGCGGCTAACCAACGGGCTATGGAGATGCCCATCAATTGATATCAACGTGAGGAGTAGGGTTTGCCATGCAACATATGCACTAAGAGCTATAAGTGTATGAAAGCTCAATATAAAAACTAAGTGGGTGTGCATCCAACTTGCTTGCTCATGAAGACCTCGGGCATTTGAGGAAGCCCATCATCGGAATATACAAGCCAAGTTCTATAATGAAAAATTCCCACTAGTATATGAAAGTGACTAAATAGGAGACTCTGTATATGAAAACATGGTGCTACTTTCAAGCACAAGTGTGGACTAGCGTGCCCCTTCTCTATTTGTTTCTTTTTTCTTTTTTTTCTTTCCCTTTTTTTTCTTTTTTTCTTTTCTATATTTCTCTCTCTCTCTTCGTCTGGAGTCTCATCTCGACTTATGGGGGAATCATAGTCTCCATCATTCTTTCCTCATTGGGACATGCTCTAATAACAAATAATTATGATCATCACACTTATATTTACTTATAACTCAAAAGAAATAAAAATTACTACTATATACCTAGAACAAAATAGGAATCTATATGAAGCCTCTGGCAATGTACCAGGATGTGCAACAATCTAGCATAACAACGGTATAAAAAATGGACAAGCCATGGAAATATCATGCTAGCTATCTTACGATCATGCAAAGCAATATGACAATGAATTATCAATTCGTCAAAACGGAAGTGGTGGAAGCTGCATGGCAATATATCTCGGAATGGCTATGGAAGGGCCATAATAGGTAGGTATGGTGGCTGTTTTGAGGAAAATATAATAAGACTTATGTGTGATAGAGTGTCTCATATCACAGGGTTTGGATGCACTGGCGAAGTTTGCACCACGTCTCGAGGTGAGAAAGGGCACTGCACGGTACCGTAGAGGCTAGCAAGTTGCGGAAAGGTAAGTGTGCGTATAATCCAAGGACTCACATTAGTCATAAAGAACGCATATACTTATTGCAAAAGTTTATTATCCCTCGAAGCAAAGTACTACTATGCATGCCCCTAGGGGGAGGTTGGTAGGAATTAACCATCGCGCGCCCCCGACCTCTACGCAAAGGAATACAATCAATAATAAATCATGCTCCAACTTCATAGCATAACGAGAGACTATACATGCATGCTTCGGGAATCACAAACCTTAACACCAATATTCTAACTTACCACAACCGTTTACTAGTACCTCCCACATATTCCATCTCTATATCGCAAAACTATTGCAAGGAATCAAAAATATCATATCCAGTGATCCACAAGTTTTATGTAGGATTTTATGACTAACCATGCAAATGAACAATTCCTGTTGACTCTCTAAATAGATATAAGTGAAGAAAGAGAGTTTAATTCTTTCTATAAAAGCATGCTCTAATAAATATAAGTGAAGCAAAAGAGAATTCTTCAAATGGCGGTTTTCTATGTGAAGAGAAACAGGCAATCCAAACTTCAAATGATATAAGTGAAGCACATGAAGCATTCTATAAAGCCACACTCAAATGATATAAGTGAAGTGCAATGAGCATTCTATAAATCAACCATGGACTATCTCATACCAGCATGGTCCACAAAATAAAAATGAAAACTAAACACAAAAGACGCTCCAAGATTTACACATATCACATGAATGGAACGAAGACGAAAATATACTGATACTTGTTAAAGAAAGATGGGATGCCTTCCGGGGCATGCCCAAGCTTAGACGCTTGAGTCTCTCCTTGAATATTTACTTAGGGTACCTTGGGCATGCCCAAGCATGAGCTCTTGCCTCTCCTCCTTCTCCTCATATCGAGACCTCCTCGATCTTTAATCACTTCATCCACACAAAACTCAACAGAAAGCTAGGTAAGATCCGTTCGTATAATAAAGCAATTCACTACTTTAAGTACTGTTCAAACCAATTCATATTTTGTTTTTGCATTATAGCTACTGTATTGTAACTTTTTCATGGCTTATACCTGATACGTCTCCAACGTATATATAATTTTTGATTGTTCCATGCTATTATATTATCAATCTTGGATGTTTTAAAAATCATTTTATAGTCATTTTGTAGTCATTTTTTGGTACTAACCTATTGACATAATGCCAAGTGCGAGTTGTTGTTGTCTACATGTTTTTTCCGTCGCAGGAAATCAATACCAAACGGAGTCAAATGCAAGGAAACTTTACGGTGATTTTTTATGGACCAAAAGACACCCAATGGGCCAAGGCATCGCCTGGGGGGTGCTTAATAACCCACAAGTATAGGGGATCACAACAGTTTTCAAGGGTAGAGTATTCAACCCAAATTTATTGATTTGACACAAGGGGATACAAAGAATATTCTCAAGTATTAACAATTGAGTTTTCAAGTCAACCGCACCTGAAAGACTTAATATCCGTAGTAAAGTATTTAGTAGCAAAGTAATATGGAAGTAGAGGTAATGGTGGCAAAAGTAACAATAGTAGTTTTTGTAGTGATTATAACAGTGGCAACGGAAAAGTAACTAAGCAAAGATCAATATGAGAAAACCTTGTAGGCAATGGATCAGTGATGGATAATTATGTTGGATGCGATTCCTCATGCAACAGTTATAGCATAGGGGACACAGAACTAGCTCGAGTTCATCAATGTAATGTAGGCATGTATTCCGAATATAGTCATACATGCTTATGGAAAAGAACTTGCATGCCATCTTTTGTCCTACCCTCCCGTGGCAGCGAGGTCCTATTGGAAACTAAGGGATATTAAGGCCTCCTTTTAATAGAGTACCGGAACAAAGCATTAACACTTAGTGAATACATGAACTCCTCAAACTATGGTCATCACGGAAGTGGTCCTTATTATTGTCACTTCGGGGTTACCGGATCATAACACATAGTAGGTGACTATTGACTTGCAAAATAGGATCAAGAACTCACATATATTCATGAAAACATAATAGGTTTAGACCTGAAACAATGGCACTCGGGCCCTAGTGACAAGCATTAAGCATAGCAAAGTCATAGCAACATCAATCTTAGAACATAATGGATACTCGGGATCAAACCCTAACAAAACTAACTCGATTACATGGTAAATCTCATCCAACCCATCACCGTCCAGCAAGCCTATGATGGAATTACTCATGCATGATGGTGAGCATCATGAAATTGGTGATGGAGGAAGGTTGATGATGACGATGGCGACAGATTCCCCTCTTTAGAGCCCCGAACGGACTTGTGATGCCCCCGATTCAATCGTACACTAATCATACACGCAAACGTGTACGATCAAGATCATGGACTCACGGGAAGATATCACAACACAACTCTACTTATGGGATTAACCATAATGCAAGCAAGCAAGAATTTCAAGAGAAATAAACTGCTGAGGATTTTCGGAAGATCAAATATTATTTCAAAGACTTTGGTGAAACACATGAGCAATTGGGGAGAAACAAATCCGCGGTTTGTGTGAGGATTAACTTATAGGTGTGTTGAGGTGACAAGGAACTGCAAGGCAGTAGGCACACGGATTCTCGGAACAACAACGAGTATTTCAGGGTATCTTGTAATAACAAGAGCAACTGGGGACTAAGGTAAGAATGGCAAGTGCATGTAGTTATCTATAGGGTTTGACGGTGGAAGGGAATTGCAAACGCAATGAGCGCAAGCTCTCGGGATAACATCGGAGATTAACTTCTGAATCTTCTAGTGCAGTAGGCGATCATCTGTAATAAGGGCTCTCCGGAAGGAAGTAATTACGAGAACCTAGAGTTAGAGTTAGCAAAATCTTTTAACCCGATTAGAAGAGACATCAGAGTCCCAGAGTATAGACGAGGAATAAAAAGATCCTAATACCACCCAAATGGCGACGTGGGCCCGTAAGCCACATAGCCATGTTAGTAAAAGTTTTGAAATGGCTAGACTCAACTTCGGCCAAGGAGTGTGGAAGGGGGATTCCTACAGGCAGTCGGCTCTGATACCAACTTGTGACGCCCCCGATTCAATCGTCCACTAATCATACACGCAAACGTGTACGATCAAGATCAGGGACTCACGGGAAGATATCACAACACAACTCTACAAATAAAATAAGGCATACAAGCATCATAATACAAGCCAGGGGCCTCGAGGGCTCGAATACATCATCTCGAATACAAACGAGTTAGCGGAAGCAACAATATCTAAGTACAGACATAATTTAAACAAGATTGCCTTAAGAAGGCTAGCACAAAAGTAGCAATGATCGAAAAGGCAAGGCCTCCTGCCTCGGACCTCCCAACTACTCCTCGAAGCCGAACTCCATGTAGAATCATCCTTGGGATCCTATGGCTCCTGGACTCCATCATCTGGTTGCTTCATCCGAGAAGAATGGAAAAGGGGGGAAAGAGGGAGCAAAGCAACCGTGAGTACTCATCCAAAGTACTCGCAAGCAAGAATCTACACTACATATGCATTGGTATCAATGAAATGGGTAGTATGTGTGGACTGAACTGTAGTGTAGTGACCAGACCTCAAACAGTCTGATCTCTGTGTATAAGTGTCATCCCTGGATCGGTAATGCTGACACACACATTACTTGAAGGATTTATAATAGAGTGGCAGTCACACACTTATTACATCGAATGTCTCAAAAGAGAACTTATCACAATAAATATGGCTTAAGTCCATCTAATACGATAACAACGAAAGGCTTGGAAGATAAAGTGAGTCCATCAACTCTAACGGCATCACTGAGTGAAAGACCATGACCTAAGGCTCCTTACTCGTTGTCTGAAAAGTCTGCAACATGATACGTTGCAGCTAGAAAACGGGCCAGCACATAGAATATGTTGGCAAGGTAACACAAGAGAATAATGAACAGAATAAAGCTATCACTATATGCATATATGGTTGGTGGAGTCTGTATGGTTGATATGTTTTGCGTAAAGCCAATTTTTCCCTACTGCAATGGAATATATTTTATTTAACTACAAAATTTGTTGAAAACATTGAGAATGGTAAACTCCATCTCAATCCCAATTAAAAGTAATCATTAACCCAAACAAAATTATATAATTAAGAGTGATGAGATCCACATGATAATCCAAGAACTAGATACTCAAGATGTCCATAACCGGGGACACGGCTAACCATGATTAGTTTGTACACTCTACAGAGGTTTGTGCACTTTTCCCCACAAGACTCGATCTCCTCTATTGGATTTCTCGCACTACATAATGTTTGAGAAACGGATGACCGAGACACAGTCTTTCAGAAGCGTTAGCACCATACGATGGGTAGATCGGTACACCTACATCCCCTACATCTGCTATTCTACCACTGTAAGAGTTCACACAACTTAATCAACTATGCTAGAGCCCATAATAGCATGTGGCTGCACACGGAAGTTTCCAGTATGAATAATCTTATGATCCCTTTGAGCCTGGGTGGCAGTCCATAGGAGAATCACACGATACCCCGGGATTTCTAAAAAATACAGGTAATCACTGGGTTCCCCAGGTGCCTCAATCCACCCAAATGTGTATTAAAGTTGCCACCTTAAATTGAACCATTAATTAACAATACTCACATCTGTCATGAAAACTCTCAAACCCGATCCACGTCTACGAGCATAGCATAGCAGTATAAGCATAACGTAGAAGTAACTCCTAGGGTTTGATAATAAACATGGTAATAGGTTCCTACCTCATCAACTACTTCCCAACCCACAATTTAATTCAGATCCTAACCATGCAATGTTTGAGGGTTGATCTAATGCAATAAAAACTGGGTACTAAGAGGTATGATCAAAGTGTTACTTGCCTTGCTGATGATCCGCGAAACCTAGAGACTCGTAGTAGCATGCTTCGCACTCCGGGTGTTCTATCGCAAACAAACAAGCATACAAGAAGCAATCAAGCAAGGGCACGGGTAAAACTCGAATAAAAGATCTAACCAGAAAGTTCAACTTAAGAACCCCGGTTTGCAAAAAGAATCAAATCAAACGAAGCAACAAAACTAAAACGGCGAAAGAAACAGGCTTCATTTACTAATCTGGACTAAAGTCAGATTTTACAGTAGCAAAAACTATTTTAAGTTAATTAAACGGAAAGAGAGTTTCGAGACGAAACTCTAGGCGTTTGAATCGCCTGATTCCGTTAAACGAGTGAAAAGTTATACTAAAACGAAAATCGGATCAGAAATCGCGATCGAAAATAATCGTGGAAAATCCGAGAAAAAGAAAAACTGATGAATAGGCTAATGAACGAACGTTCGCTGTCTGCGGCTAAACGGTGAACATCGTTCGCTAAAACTAACGTAAAAACGGGCCTTCGCTAAATATCTAAACCGAAAAAAATAAACTGAACCGGATCTAATAAAAAAGGATCTAGGGTTTTCAAAAAAACCAAAACGGTTTTCTCACAAAAACCGAGGCAACTACCTCGAGGTCCGGCGGGTGTCCGGTGAGGGTCCGGCGCTCCGGCGCGGTCCCCAGCAAAGTGGCGGGTTGCAGGAGGCGCGGCACGGGCGGCGGCGGTGGATCGAGCCTAGGGTAAGGGTTAGGGTGCGGTGGCGGCCTGGGTTGGTCAGGGGTTCGGGGCCGCGGCTTATAAGGGCCGGCCCGAGGAGTCCTGGCCGCTTACGGCCCGGAGTCGGTTCGCCTCTTTTTTTATATATAATTCTGACACTCAGAAAATAAAAGAAAAGAAATACTAAATAGACTCCAAAAGTCCCGAAATATATTTTCCCTGTCCTCTAAAAATAAGCCGGACAAGGTGAACATTTTTTTGTGCCTAAAATGAAATTTTGAAAAACGCACTTTTTTCCTAATTCAAATAAAATAGCAATAAAACTCCGAATAAAAATCTTATTTGGTTTTAATATTAAATCTTCCATATTTCTCTATTTTTAGGAAGTCATTTTATCCTCTCTCTTTTATTTTTATAAAAGAAATAATCGAAGAGTAAATAATTAAAATCAAACGATCCTTTTTTCAAAATTCGAGAAAAACTTGAATATGAAAATAACAAAATCCCCAACTCTCTCCGTGGGTCCTTGACTTGCGTAGAATTTCTAGGATCAACCAAAATGCAATAAAATATGATATGCAATGATGATCTAATGTATAACATTCCAAATTGAAAATTTGGGATGTTACATGTAGAATGCCAGAATAAGAGGGGGATAGCTAGTCATATCAAAGACTATGCTTCTGGCAGCCCCCATCTTGAAGCAGTAGAAGAGAGTAGATAGTAAGTTAATGAAGTATCATCGCATAGCATAATTCTACCCGGCGATCATCTCCTCGTCGCCCTGTGAGAGAGCGATCACCGGGTTGTATCTGGCACTTGGAAGGGTGTGTTTTATTAAGTATCCGGTTCTAGTTGTCATAAGGTCAAGGTACAACTCCGGGTCGTCCTTTTACCGAGGGACACGGCTATTCAAATAGATCAACTTCCCTGTAGGGGTGCACCACATTTCCCAACATGCTCGATCCTCTTTGGCCGGACACACTTTCCTGGGCCATGCCTGGCCTCGGAAGATCAACACGTCGCAGCCCCACGTAGGCACAACAGAGAGGTCAGCACTCCGGTCTAAATCCTATGCGCGCAGGGGTCTGGGCCCATCGCCCATTGCACACATGCATGTTGCGTACGCAGCCGGTGAGCAGACCTAGCAACCTCCATTACAAAGGAAGTTGTGTTATGCGGTCCAATCCGGCGCGCGCCGCTCAGTCGCTGACGTCATGAAGGCTTCGGCTGATACCACGATGTCGAGTGCCCATAATTGTTCCCGCGTAGTTGGTTAGTGCATATAGGCCAGTGGCCAGACTCAGATCAAATACCAAGATCTCGTTAAGCGTGTTATCTTGAAGTAACCGTGAACTCCGACCAGGGCCAGGCCCACCTCTCTCCTGGGTGGTCCCAACCTGCCATGTCGCTCCGCCACATAGATCCACATAGAGGGCCGTCGGGAAAGTATGTCCTTTCAGCCCCCAATTCGTGAATCAACCACGGGTACTCAACGAGCCGACCTGACTTTAGTCAGAACATGTATCATGTGTAATATGTATAGTATATACCCGTGATCAACACCCAACGTGATCACTGCCCGATAGTATAGCATGGCAGACTGAAAAGAATGTAGGGCCACTGATGATAAACTAGCATCCTATACTAAGCATTTAGGTTTGCAGGTAAGGTATCATCAATAGTAGCATGGACATGATATGCATCAGAATAGGATTAACGGAAAGCAGTAACATGCTACACTACTCTAAAGCAAGCAGAAGATAGAAGAATAGGCGATATCTGGTGATCAGGGGGGGGGGGCTTGCCTGGTTGCTCTGGCAAGAAGGGTTCGTCGTTGATGTAGTCGATCATAGGGGTACCGACAGCGATCTCAGGGTGTACCGGAAAGAAGTGACAGAGGGGAACACAATAAATAATAGAGCAATCAAAGCATCACAAAGCATAACATGGAAATACGCAGTGCTAGAGGTGGCCTAACGCAATAATAGGTGATACCGGCAAAGGGGAGAACATCCGGGAAAGTATTTTCAGCGTTTCGCGTTTTCAGACAGATGAACCGGAGGGGAAAAGTTGTGCATTCGCTACGCTAGGGATGTGTGGTGGACAAACGGGCTAGGTATCCAGATTCGTCTCGCAATTCTGAGCAACTTTCATGTACAAAGTACTTTCATCCGAGTTACTGTTTATTTTATATTAATTTTAAAAGATTTAAATCATTTTTAGGATTTATTTAATTATTTTAAATGAACATTATCCAGAATAGTGTTTGCTGACATCAGCATGACATCATCAGTCAACTGTGACCATTGACCGGTCAAACTGACAAATGGGGCCCGTTTGTCATAGACTGTTTAATCTAATTAGGGTTTAACTAATCTAATTATTGTTTAATTAATTAACACTATTTAATTAGGTTAATTAAACATAATTAATTTAGTTAATTAATTAATTAATACATATTATTATTGTTATTATTATTTTAAAATCCTTTTTTAAACGTTCTGGGGCCGTGGGCCCCATGTGTCTGTGGCCTAGAGGGGCATAGCGGGTTGGGCTACCCGGTGCGGGCGCACCCGAGCGGGCACTTGCCCGTAGGGCGGGACGAGGCCATCGGGGCACCGACGGCGGAGCAAGCGGCAGGGCCAGCCAGGGCCACGGCGGGCGGAGGCGAGGGGTGGCGCCGGCACGGCCAGTGGGACGACTACGGGAGGAGAGGGCGGAGGCGAGGCACGGGGCCATGGGGCGCCGGCCGGAGCGGGACGCGGGGAGGCGGCCAGCGCCGCAATAGAGAGGGCAGCGTAGCAGCAGCAGGGGGTCGCGCGAGGGGCGGGCTGCTCGGGCGACGGCGGTGCTGGCGGAGGCGAGCGCGGCCGGCCGGCCGTAGGGATGCGGCGGGCGAGGCCAAGGGAGGGCGCGGGCGAGCAGATGCGGGCATGGCAGATAGGGCAGCGGCGCCCGGGGCGACATCGGGCGGCGCAGGCGACGACAGGGGGAGTGGCTGGACCCACGGGAGCTCTGCCAAGCGGGCATAAACCAACGACAGGGTGCGGTGACTGTGATGAGTACAGGGCGAACGCGGCCAGTGATGAAGCTATGTACCTAGGGTAGGGTCACGGACCTGTCCTAACTGCCCTACCAAGGACATCTCTAGAAGAAATCACCTTTCAATCGACTTGGAGGTGTTCCACTCGACAGACTCGAAGACACTCGACCAAGAAGCAATCACTCGACCAAGATCCAACCACTCGACGGCTAGGAGACCCAAAGTCACTCCGCACGCTAACGGTCGGTCATTAAGTAGCTTTTATGGTCATCATAGCACTTTATTACTAGCGTTACCGGTAACGCCCTGCCTTAATGTACATTGAACCCTTCGTAACGTGGGTTGGCCGGGGTCCTGGCGCACTCTATATAAGCCACCCCCCTCCTCTGAGAGAAGGGTTCGCACCTCTGTAACTCATACTCACATAATCCAGTTGACCGCCTCCGGGCTCCGAGACGTAGGGCTATTACTTCCTCCGAGAAGGGCCTGAACTCGTAAACCTTGCGTTCTTACAACTTCTCCATAGCTAAGATCTTGCCTCTCCATACTTACCCCCCTACACTACTGTCAGACTTAGAACCACGACAGTTGGCGCCCACCGTGGGGCTGGTGTTTTAGCGTTTTGTTGGAGGAGTTGCGATCTTTTCCGACCCGAATCATCATGGTTTTCGACGGAGTTTTGGTGGAGGGCCGCGAGATCCGTCTCGGCGCACTCACGTTCGTCGCTGACGACTCCGCCTGGCTTTAGGAGGCTCCGCTCGATGTGGACGCACTCCCTGTCCGCGGGCAACGCACTTTAGCGCGTGCGTCCGCGGCGTTCTCCTGCGGCAACCATCGACCCCCTACCGGTCGGCTCCTGTGTTGTCCTCCCTCCCCGTTTCCCGCCGGCGCAAGCGCACCGGTCGGTCGAGACTTCAGCGGTGGGTGAGACACGCGGTGGCACGTCAGTCGGCCACCCCTCAAGTCGCGGCGATCGAGCCCGACGAATCCCTCTACAGCCTGTTCGACTGGCTCTGAAGAGACTGCATCCGAGTGTGACAGGAGCGATCCGGTGGCGGAGGTTCTGATGGTCGATGGACAGCCCAGTCCTCCCGGTTTTACCCGCATCAACGGAGGCGCAGGAGGAGGCGACCCGTCGCGTCCCCATGAGGAGTATCTTCCCGAGCCTCTCACGTCGCTGCAGAGAGAAGAACTTTGCCGCCGGAACGTGGATGCGCTGCACACTCCTATCATTGGAGAAACCCCCGAGGCTCGCGCCTTGGAGGACACGCACCTGGCAAACTTGGTCGAGCGCACTCGACTGGAGAACCTCCAGCAAGCACTCGACGAGCGTGCGCGACAACGGGTTCCCGAATCCAGTCGCCGTCAGCTCTTCCCGCCCCCACGGGTATATCGAACTCCGATTCAGAATTTAGCAGTTGCGGCCCGTATAGCGGAGTCAATTCAGCCTTCCCAGTCAGAGGCTCACAGAGGCTTGCTGCAGATCAGAGTGTTACTCCGGGCAGCAGGAGGTCAGAATTCCGTTGTTTCTCAGTCACGGAACAGAATTCACAGCAGATCCGTTGGCGCGGACACAGTCCACTCGGCTCACAGCCCGAGATCACCCCCGAGGCATGAGGGACGAGGAGACCGGCATGACCAGTATGGGAACCATTGGCAGTATGATCACCGAGTTGATCGTGACGGTCGACGTCGAGTGCCCACGCCTCCCCCGAGGAGTGGGTCGTATGTGCCTCGCCAGCAGGATGACAGGTGCCCTCATAGTGGTGGGCGAAGGATTCCAGTCGACCCCAGAGGGCCAAGCTTTGATGCAAGATCCATCCTCATCCAAGGTCTGGTTGACAGGAACAGGGCTCACCGAGAAGGCCACGACAGAGATGCACCTATCAGCAGCAGAGTACATGTTTCGGGGCCAGAGTGCTTTAGTAGAGCCATCAGGGCTGTTGTGATTCCTCCCAACTTCAGTATGGCGACTGGAGTCAGTAAGTTCACTGGCGAGTCCAAACCGATACTTGGCTTGAGGACTACTGAGTGTCGTCCAGATTGGCGGCGGCAATGATGAAGTGGCCATGAAGCACCTGCCTCTCATGTTGGAGGGCTCGGCGAGAGCGTGGCTAAACCAGTTAGCACCTAGCAGCATTTACACTTGGGAAGATCTCTCCCGAGTGTTCGTCACCACATTTGAAGGCACATGCAAGCGACCGGCAGGACTGACGGAACTGCGGTCTTGTGTGCAAAAGCCGAATGAAACTTTGAGGGATTACATCCAGAGATGGATCACGTTACATCACTCGATGGAGAATGTGCCTGACCACCAAGCAGTTTGTGCCTTCAAGGAAGGCGTCAAGTACAGAGAACTGAATTTGAAATTCGGTCAAATCGGAGATATGTCCCTGAATCGGATGATGGAGATTGCCTCAAGTACGCTAATGGTGAAGATGAGGATCGACTCAGGAGTGGCAAGCTCAAGTCAGTCGCCCAAGAAACCGGAGGCAATTCCAATCGGAAACAGAAGCGGAAAGCCGAGCTAGCGGCTCCCGGGGAAGCCTTAGCTTTGGCCCAAGGAAAGTCTAAAGGGAAACCTAAAGGGCCTTGGAATCCCAAAAAGGTTAAAGACCAGGAGGGGAATGATGTGTTGGACTTACCATGTCTCGTCCACACAAAGAAAGATGAAGAGGGTAATTTCATTTACCCGAAACATACCACTCGGCAGTGTCGACTCTTGATCCAGCAGTTCCAGGGCAAGCAGCCCAGGGGTAAGGAAAAGGAGTCAGACAAGGTCGAGGACAAAGAAGACAGTGATGATGGATACCCTCAAGTCAATTCCACCCTGATGATTTTTGCTGATGTTGAGAGCAAAAGTCGACTGAAAGTTATTAACCGAGAGGTGAATATGGTCGCTCCGGCAACACCTAGTTACCTAAAATGGTCTCAGACTGCCATAACATTCGACCAGTCCGACCACCCAACGCACATCGCCACCCCTGGGAGGCAAGCTTTGGTGGTCGACCCAGTTGTTGAAGGCACTCGACTGACCAAAGTCCTGATGGATGGTGGCAGTGGTTTGAACATATTATATTGTTGGGGAACATAGTAATTTCAAAAAATTTCCTACGCACACGCAAGATCATGGTGATGCATAGCAACGAGAGGGGAGAGTGTGATCTACGTACCCTTGTAGATCGACAACGGAAGCGTTTCGTTGATGTAGTCGTACGTCTCCACGGCCCGACCGATCAAGCACCGAAACTACGGCACCTCCGAGTTCTAGCACACGTTTAGCTCGATGACGATCCCCGGACTCCAATCCAGCAAAGTGTCGGGGAAGAGTTCCGTCAGCACGATGGCGTGGTGATGGTCTTGATGTACTATCGTCGCAGGGCTTCGCCTAAGCACCGCTACAATATTATCGAGGATTATGGTGGAAGGGGGCAAGCACACGGTTAAGAATATGATCACGTGGATCAACTTGTGTGTCTAGGGGTGCCCCTGCCTCCGTATATAAAGGTTCAAGAGGGGGAAGCCGGCCGGCCATCATAGGGCACGCCAGGAGGAGTCCTACTCCCTCCGGGAGTAGGACTTCCCCCCAATCCTAGTTGGAATAGGATTCACGAGGTGGGAATAGAGAGAGCGAGAAGGAGGGGGGGTGCCGGCCGCCTCTCTCCTTGTACTATTCGGACTAGGGGGGAGGGGCGCGCGGCCCAGCCCTGGCCGCCTCTCCTCTTCTTCCACTAAGGCCCATTAAGGCTCATGTACCTCCCGAGGGGTTCCGGTAAAATCCTGATTTCACCTGGAACACTTCCGATATCCAAATATAGGCTTCAAGTATATCAATCTTTATATCTCGACCATTTCGAGACTCCTCGTCATGTCCGTGATCACATCCGGGACTCCGAACAAACTTCGGTACATCAAAATGCATAAACTCATAATATAACTGTCATCGTAACCTTACGCGTGCGGACCCTACGGGTTCGAGAACAATGTGGACATGACCGAGACACATCTTCGGTCAATAACCAATAGCGGAACCTGGATGCTCATATTGGTTCCTACATATTCTATGAAGATCTTTTATCGGTTAGACCGCATAACAACATACGTTGTTCCCTTTGTCATTGGTATGTTACTTGCCTGAGATTCGATCATCGGTATCCAATACCTAGTTCAATCTCGTTACCGGCAAGTCTCTTTATTCGTTCCGTAATGCATCATCCCGCAACTAACTCATTAGTTGCAATGCTTGCAAGGCTTCAGTGATGTGCATTACCGAGAGGGCCCAGAGATACCTCTCCGACAATCGGAGTGACAAATCCTAATCTTGAAATATGCCAACCCAACATGTACCTTTGGAGACACCTGTAGAGCTCCTTTATAATCACCCAGTTACGTTGTGACGTTTGGTAGCACACAAAGTGTTCCTCCGGCAAACGGGAGTTGCATAATCTCATAGTCATAGGAACATGTATAAGTCATGAAGAAAGCAATAGCAATATACTAAACGATCGGGTGCTAAGCTAATGGAATGGGTCATGTCAATCAGATCATTCAACTAATGATTTGATCCCGTTAATCAAATGACAACTCTTTGTCCATGGTTAGGAAACATAACCATCTTTGATTAATGAGCTAGTCAAGTAGAGGCATACTAGTGACACTCTGTTTGTCTATGTATTCACACATGTATTATGTTTCCGGTTAATACAATTCTAGCATGAATAATAAACTTTTATCATGATATAAGGAAATAAATAATAACTTTATTATTGCCTCTAGGGCATATTTCCTTCATATACGCTGAGACGTTGCAAAGGATGGGCATTCTGATGTCCAGACTCAGTGCCAGCAACATGAGTTTCCATGGAGTCATTCCTGGGAAGAAGGCTGAATCACTCAGCCAGATTTCTCTTGATGTGGTTTTCGGTGATTCCAAGAATTACCGCAAAGAAAAGTTGACATTTGAAGTTGTAGACTTCCAGAGTGCCTATCACGCTATTTTGGGTAGGCCGGCTTATGCACGCTTCATGGCCCGACCATGTTACGTGTATCTCAAATTGAAGATGTCTGGCCCCAAAGGTGTGATCACCGTTACGGGCAATCGGAAGAAAGCGGAAGAATGTTTTCAGAAAGGTTCGAAGATCGTTGACGCACAGATGGCAGTGGTGGAGTTGCAGGAATACCAAAAGACTGCAGACCCGAGTGATCTGTTGCGAGCCAAGAAGCCCGCTATAGAGTCAGCTTTCCAGTCGACTGGCGATACGAAGACAGCTCACATCCACCCGACCGACCCCAGCGCCGCTCTGACTCATATCTCGACAACACTCGACTCCAAATAGGAAGAAGCGCTCATCTAGTTCCTCCATGAGAACTGGGACATTTTCGCATGGAAGCCTTCTGACATGCCAGGTGTTCCCAGGGAGCTGGCTGAGCATCGCCTGAGAGTCGACTCAAAAGTAAAACCTGTCAAGGAACATCTCTGACGGTCCGCCGTCCAAAAGAGAAAGGCTATTGGCGAGGAGGTGGCTCGGCTCTTAGCAGCGGAGTTCATCCGAGAAATCTACCACTCCGAGTGGCTCGCCAATGTTGTCATGGTCCCCAAGAAAGACAAGTCACTTTGCATGTGCATTGACTTTAAACATATCAATCGGGCCTGCCCGAAAGATCATTTTCCTCTCCTCCGCATCGACCAGATAGTCGACTCGACTGCGGGATGTGAGCGACTGTCTTTCTTAGATGCCTATTCCGGGTACCATCAGATCCGTCTGTATGGACCTGACGAGATCAAGACAGCTTTCATCACTCCATTCGGGTGCTTCTGTTTTGTTACCATGCCGTTGGGCCTGCCGGAGCCACATTCATGAGAATGATTTAGAAGTGTTTACTCACTCAAATCAGTCGGAACGTGGAAGCATACACGGATGATATTGTGGTCAAGTCATGGAAGGGTTCCGACCTGCTGACTAACCTTGCTGAAACCTTTACCAACCTCAAGAGGTATGATATCAAGCTTAATCCATCAAAGTGTACATTCGGAGTCCCTGGCGGAAAGTTACTCGGTTTTCTCGTTTCCGAACGGGGAATTGACGTCAATCCAGAAAAAGTTGGCACTATACTCCGAATGAAAAGCCCTGTGCGAGTGCACGATGTCTAGAAGCTTACTGGTTGCTTGGCCACCCTAAGTCGATTCATATCTCGTCTCGGTGAAAAGGCATTGCCTCTTTACCGATTGATGAAAAAGTCCGACAAGTTCGAGTGGACTCCTAAAGCTGATGCAGCGTTTGCAGAGCTCGAAGCTCTGCTCTCCACCCAGCCGGTGCTTGCTGCCCCAATCAGCAAAGAGCCTCTGCTGCTTTACATTGCAGCCACAGGACAAGTCGTCGGTACGGTACTTATGGTCGAGCGGGAAGAAGAAGGGAAAACCTTCAAAGTTCAGCGCCCGGTATATTATATTTCTGAAGTCTTGACCCCGTCGAAGCAAAGATATCCTCACTATTAGAAGCTTGTATATGGGATTTATATGACCACCAAGAAAGTTGCTCACTACTTCTTTGATCATTCCATTACAGTCGTCAGTGACGCTCCATTGTCAGAGATCCTGCATAACAGGGATGCAACTGGTCGAGTGGCAAAACGGGCGATTGAACTCCTTCCCCTAGATATCAAGTTTGAGGCAAAGAAAGCTATCAAGTCCCAGGCAATCGCAGATTTCGTCGCCGAGTGGATTGAAAAGGAGCTGCCGACTCAGGTTCACTCAGAGCATTGGACTATGTTCTTCAACGGCTCCAAGATGCTGAGTGGTTCCGGTGACGGAGTGGTGTTGGTCTCCCCCAGGGGAGATAAACTCAGATATGTTCTTCAAATCCACTTTGATTCCTCCAATAACGAGGCAGAATACGAAGCACTTTTATATGGGTTGCGCATGGCCATCTCACTCAGCGTCCGTCGCCTCATGGTCTATGGCGACTCAGATTTGGTGGTTAATCAGGTGATGAAGGAATGGGATGTCAGAAGTCCAGCCATGACTGGTTATTGCAATGCAGTGAGAAAGCTGGAGAAGAAATTCGAGGGGTTAGAGCTTCACCACATACCCCGACTGAAAAATCAAGCAGCTGATGATTTGGCAAAAATAGGTTCCAAAAGAGAAGCCATTCCCAGCAATGTGTTCTTGGAACACATCCACACACGATCAGTCCAGGAGGATCCCTTCACTGAAGAGGCCCCGCAGCCAAAAAGCGCCACAGATCCGACTGAAGTTGAAGTTCCAGCTGTGGTCGATCTGATCATGGAAGTGTTGGTTATCACTCCCGTCTGGACATAACCGTACATCGCGTACATCCTAAGGAAAGAACTCCCAGAAGACGAAGAAGAGGCTCGACAGATCGTCCGTCGATCCAAGGCCTTCACAATCATAAAGGGACAGTTATATAGAGAAAGCGTGACTGGGGTCGGCCAGAAGTGTATTACACCAGAAGAAGGTTAGATGATCCTTAACGATATCCACTCGGGGACCTTTGGTCATCATGCGTCCTCTCGGACCATTGTGGCTAAAGCATACCAAGCGGGGTTCTACTGGCCAAGGGCCAATTGATGGCAAAAGAGATAGTCGACAAATGTGAAGGATGTCAGTATTACTCCAATATGCCGCACAAGCCCGCGTCAGCCCTGAAAACCATTCCACTCGTCTGGCCCTTCGCTGTTTGGGGGCTGGACATGGTTGGGCCACTAAGAACAGGCAGGAGCGGCTTCACTCATGTGCTGGTAGCAGTCGACAAGTTCACCAAATGGATTGAAGCCAAGCCTATCAAGAATCTCGATGCTTGCACCGCTATCAGTTTCATCAAAGAGTTGATATTTAGATATGGAGTTCCGCACAGTATCATCATGGACAATGGGTCAAACTTCGATTCCGACAAGTTCAGGGCCTTTTGCGCCTCTCAGGGCACTCGGGTCGACTATGCTTCGGTCGCTCACCCCCAGTCGAATGGGCAAGCAGAAAGGGCAAATGGCCTAATTCTCAAAGTACTGAAACCCCGATTGATGCGCGATCTCAAGCACGCAGCAGGTGCATGGGTCGACGAGCTCCCATCAGTCCTTTGGGGATTGAGGATAACCCTGAATCGATCGACCGGAAGAACCCCATTCTTTCTGGCCTACGGAGCCGAGGCAGTCTTACCGAGTGACCTGCTTCACAACGCTCCCAGAGTCGAGTTCTACTCAGAAGAGGAAGCAGAACAAGCCCGGCAGGACGCAATCAACCTCCTAGAAGAAGAAAGAGAAATGGCCTTCATTCGATCGACCATCTATCAGCAAGACTTGCGTCGATCCATGCCAGAAATGTGAAGAGCCGAGCCTTCCAAGAAGGAGACTTAGTCCTTCGAGTGGATCAGCAGAAACCACACAAGCTCGCTCCTACTTGGAAAGGCCCCTTCATAGTCACCAGAGTCCTCCACAATGGAGCATACCACCTCTACAATGTCGATCGCCAGATTGATGAGCCACGAGCCTGGAATGCGGAGCTACTCCGCCCCTTTTATACTTGAATTCTCACTCGGATGAGATGTAATAAGAAAAACTCCTATAGTTTATTTATCAAAAGACAAGAGCGTTATAATTTTCCCAGTGATTATTATTGTTTTTGTTTGTGTAAGAAATCCCCCGGTGGGTGGCTTAGCTGCGAATCCGCTTCGCCTAAGTTTGTAAAAACAATTTCCTACTGAGTGGCGAGCCAGCCTCCCACTCGAGGGCTTAGCTGCGAATCCGCTTCGCCTAAGTTTGTAAAAACAGTTTCCTACCGAGTGGCGAGCCAGCCTCCCACTTGGGGGCTTAGCTGCGAATCCGTTTCGCCTAAGTTTGAAAAATCCTACCGAGTGGACAGCAATCCCCCCACTCGGGGGCTTAGCTGCGAATCCGTTTCACCTAAGTTTGAAAAATCCTACCGAGTGGAGAGCAATCCTCCCACTCGGGGGCTTAGCTGCAGTCCAGTACTCGCCTAAGTTCTCCCACTTAGAGACTTAGCTGCGGTCAGGCACTCGCCTAAGTTTGAAAAATCCTACCGAGTGGAGAGCAATCCTCCCACTCGGGGGCTTAGCTGCAGTCCAGTACTCGCCTAAGTTCTCCCACTTAGAGACTTAGCTGCAGTCAAGCACTCGCCTAAGTTTGAAAAATCCTACCGAGTGGAGAGCAATCCTCCCACTCGGAGGTTTAGATGCAGTCCAGTACTCGCCTAAGTTCTCCCACTTAGAGACTTAGCTGCAGTCAGGCACCCGCCTAAGTTTAAAAAATCCTACCGAGTGGAGAGCAATCTTCCCACTCGGGGGCTTAGCTGCATTCCAGTACTGGCCTAAGTTCTCTCACTGAAGACTTAGCTGCAGACCAGCACTCGCCTAAGTTTGAAAAAATCCTATTGAGTGGAGAGCAATCCTCCCACTCGGGGGCTTAGCTGCAGTCCAGTACTCGCCTAGGTTCTCTCACTAGGAGACTTAGCTGCAGTCCGGCACTCGCCTAAGTTTGAAAAAATCCTACCGAGTGGAGAGCAATCCTCCCACTCGGGGGCTTATCTGTAGTCCAGTACTCACCTAAGTTCTCTCACTGAAGACTTAGCTGCAGTCCGGCACTCGCCTAAGTTTGAAAAAATCCTACCGAGTGGAGAGCAATCCTCCCACTCGGGGGCTTAGCTACAGTCCAGTACTCGCCTAGGTTCTCTCACTAGGGGACTTAGCTGCAGTCCGGCACTCGCCTAAGTTTGAAAAAATCCTACCGAGTGGAGAGCGATCCTCCCACTCGGGGGCTTAGCTGCAGTCCAGTACTCGCCTAAGTATGAAACACATCTCAATCCTCAAGGATGACAAGGGGCGGGTCGACTGCCACCTTCTCCTGGAGAGCTTCGCCACAAATACAATGCGTGATTCATCCCGCTCTACAGTAACGAAGTACGGGTCGACTGCCACCTTCTCCTGGAGAGCTTCGCCACAAATACAATGTGCGCACCGTCCCACTCTGCAGTAACAGGGTGTGGGTCGACCGCCGCCTTCCCCTGGGGGGCTTCGCCACAAATACAAGACATGGGTCGACTACTTCCCCCTCCTTCGGAGCTGCGCCGCGAATACAGAAAGTTGTCTCGAATAAAGAATGGGTTCACTCAGCAGGAGATTCATAAATATATTCAATGGTAAACCAAGTTCAGATAAATTCTAAAGGTTCTGGATCACAGATCGAAGTACTTGGGCATGCAGCCCAAAAAAGTTTAACGGTTACAAAAACCACTCGGCATTCCGAGGAAAATTTAAGGTGGGACATAAGAGTTTGTTCAGTCCGCGGGAGGAGGGCTGGCAGGCTCGACGAACTCATCCAGGTCGATGCCATCGGTAGTCCGAGTGGCGGCAGCTATGAAAGTCTCCATAAAAGTTCGGAAGTCGTGCTTCTGGGTGTTGGCGACCTTGATTGCGGCCAGCTTGTCTTGTCGCACCTCCTTGAAGTGGACACGAACCAAGGACAGAGCCACATCAGCGCCACACCGAGCAAAAGACTTCTTCCACTCCTGCACTCGGTCAGGGATTCCATTAAGTCGAGTCATCAGAGACTCAAGATCGTTTTGGAGCGTAGCCTCTGGCCAAAGTGACGGGTCGATCCGTGACATGGCGACCTTCAGTCGCGCCAAGTAGTCCACGACACCGTCGATGCGAGATTCCAGTCGGAGCAGATTCATGGCAGTTTCATCTTTCACAGGAGAGTTGATTGGATCCAGACCTGGTTCGATCCGCCCAGTCTCCTCTTCAAAGTTCTGGCAAAACTCTGCATTCACGATCCAAGGATAAGTCAATTTTCATACACTGAGTCGACACAAAAAAATCAGTTGGAACAGAATGTGCACCTTCAAGCTTGATGTACAGCTTCTTCGCAAGACTCCTCAGATAGCTCTCCAGATCATCCCTCCTGCGAGAAATGCCTTCCATTTTCTCACCTTTAACGAGATTCGCCTTCTTCCAGCGCGAGCACTCCTTGTTGGAGTCATTCAGAGCAGTCTTCAGCCTGGTATTCTCTTCTTCCAACTGGTCGACTGAAGCCAGCTTCTGTTTGGCCAGAGCGGTCCTGTCGTCAGCCTCCTTCTGGGAAGCAGCCAAATCCTGATCCTTTTTCGCCAAAGCTTCTCTCAGTTTTTCTGCAAAGAAATGATGATTGATTCAGAAATAGCAGAAGGGTGCTCAAGCCTAAAACTGACCAGTCGACAAACTTGTCTTACCAGCGGCGCCGTCTCTGACCGTGTGCAGTTCTGTCCTGGCCAGCTCCAAGTCAAGTTTCAGTTGAATCTTCTGCCTTTCCTAATCAGCGAAGCGAGCTCCAAGATCACAAGATTTCAGAAATCAAAGGGGAGAAATTATTCCACAGCAAAAAACGACGAAGACATTAAGTACTAAGACTATGGTCGACTGCCCGCAGTCGACCATAGTCTTGGGGACTACACCCAGTGGGTGCACTTTGCGTGCCCCCACCGGTTCTGATCCCACTCGACTAGCCCGCCAGAGTCGAGTTCAAAAAAAAGGGAGACAAAGTAGAGCTCAGACCACAGTCGACTGCCAGCAGTCGACCGCGGTCTCGGGGACTACACCCAGTGGGTGCACTTTGCGTGCCCCCACCGGTTCTGATCCCACTCGACCAGATTGAGCGGAAGAAACAAACTACCAGTTCGGTTTTTACTCGACAAAATACAAAGACTATAGTCGACTGCCAGCAGTCCACCATAGTCTCGGGGACTACACCCAGTGGGTGCACTCAGCGTGCCCCCACTAGTCCAAAACTTTAACCGACGCACCCAGTGGGTGTACAGATGCAAAGATTTTCAGAAAAAATCTTTAGATAGCCGACTAACCTGAACGTTACTCTGGAGAGACGAGCTGGCATCATAGGCGGCTTGGCTGGCGTCCCGCACCATCTTCATCTTCTCCATCATAATGCCCGCCTGGCGAATGGCTTCCCTAGTAGCATTCACCTCGTCCTCTGGGACATGATGGGTCGCAAAAACTGAAGGCGAGTCAACAGGGGCCCGAGCAGCCGACGAAGAAGGCAAGGCACTCGACAGGGGCTCGGTGAAGGTAACAGAACCCCGATTGACGTCACCAGTGTCCTGAACGACTGATTCCGTCCTCAGCGTCGACTGTGGCGCCTCGCTTGCAGGAGCTCGCCTATTCTTCCTTATCAAAGGCCTCTCAGGCTCTTCATCATCATCAGGGAGGTCAATAATGTTGGGAGCTGTGCAAAGTTCAATCGCCAAAATCACGTCACCTAGTGGTGCACATTGCAGTTGAATCGACTGAACAAAGACAGTATGGCAGAAGTGATACCCGGATTAGAAGTGACCGCATCCTCCATCACCTCATCATCATCCCTGTAAACTGAGGTCCCAGAAGTGGCAGCGCTGACAATTCCAAATTTCGTCCAGTTAAAACAAGAAAAACAAACAGCGCGGAGCGTCGAGCGAATACAAGGGGAGACACTCACGCAGAGGCGACAGGGATATCGATCTTGATCTTCGGCAGCGCCTTCCGAGTCTTCGGCTCTACAACTTTGAGGTGCTTTGGCACCTTCTCAGTCGTGGTTGGTGGAGAGACTCGAGGACGCTTCGAAGACTGACCAGCCTGAGCCGTTGCCTTGTCATGGGAACTCGGCCGATCTTGGTCAAGCTTGGATCGTCTCTCTATGCGAGGAGGCGACTCGACTTCTTCCCCATCACTTGAGTCGTCGCTTCCTCCATCCCCTTCACCATCGGAAGTCCACTCGCCACTTTCACCACCACTCGCCTCGCCTTCCAGAGCTTGCTCTTGCTCCCCGTTGGGCATCGAGTACATTTCAATAAAGGCCTGAAAGAAAGCAGGGAGGACAAAGTCAGTCGACGCAATACAGGCAGCTGCGCGAGTGAATTCAGATTACAAGCAAAAACTTAGAATCAGACCTGCTCTGGTGCATGCGACTGATCGAATGGGGGAACTCTCCTGGCTCCTCTGGGATTATCGTTGTTCCCGATGATGCTCGACAGCCACTTCTCCAGTGTGTCGTCGTCGACCTCCTCCGGGTGGATCCGAGTGGAGTCTTCAAGACCCGAATACACCCACATCGGATGGTCTCGGGCTTTGACAGGCTGGATGCGCCGCTGAAGGAAGACCTCCAAGAGATCCATACCAATGACCCCGTCACGAATAAGCTGGACCACTCGGTTGACCAACACCTTCACATGCGCCTTCTCCTCTGGGAGCACCTTCAAAGGGGAGGGTTTTTCCACTCGGTCCATGCTAAAGGGAGGGAGGCCAGTCGATTGCCCTGGCGTCGACTGGTCTTTACAGTAGAACTAGGTCGACTTCCATCCGCGAACTGAGTCAGGAAGAATCATGGCCGGAAAGGAGCTTTTCCCCCTTGTCTGGATGCCAAGACCCCCACACATCTGGATCACTTGGGTCCTCTCGTCACTCGGATTAGCCTTTTTCACTGTCTGGGAGCGACAAGTGAAAATATGCTTGAAAAGACCCCAGTGAGGCCGGCAACCCAGGAAGTTCTCACACAAGGAAATGAACGCGGCAAGATAAACGATTGAGTTGGGGGTAAACTGGTGGAGTTGAGACCCAAAGAAGTTCAGAAACCCTCGAAAGAAAGGATGAGGAGGCAAGGAAAACCCACGGTCGACGTGGGTGGCAAGAAGAACGCGCTCACCCTCCCGAGGTTGCGGCTCGGATTCCTTCCCCGGAAGCCGTGCCGAGTCGTAGGGGATCAGCCCTTCCTCGGCCAGGTCGTCGAGGTCTTCTTGGGAGATCCTTGAGTGGATCCAGTCGCCCTGGATCCAACCCTTTGGCAGGCCAGTCCGCAAGGAAGATCCAACCCAGCTCGTCGCCTTCCCCTTCGACCTTGTCGTCGCCTTCTTTGCCCGCTCCAGAGCCGCTGTCTTCTCCTTCACCATTGTCGCCGGCGAGACGCGTGTGGTGCGGTGGCGCTGGGGCGAGAGCGAGCGCAGCGGAGAGGCGTGAGGAGGAGAAGAAGTAATGGGGCGCACTGTTCGGGAGACTCCGGTCCAACGCATTATATGAGGCCGCTTCCGAGTGGCTGACAGGAAGGCCCAGATGGCTCTATCAAATCCCATAACGACCGCGCGAGCGATACCTGGCGAAAAAGGTGGCGTGGGGATCGAGGCGGCTCCGCTCTATCCCATCCATTTACTGCGGCCTCCCCCGCCCCGCGCGCTTCCCAAAATTCGGATCCCACGAAATCCGCGGGCAGCAAACAACTTGTCAGACCAAAGATCTCCTCCGCGCCGTCACTCGGAGCCTTACAAGTAAAGAAACTCACTCGATGAAGAATTAAGAATGGATCAAGGTGACTGAAAAGGAAGTTGCTGTCATCACTCAGGTCCGTTGATCTGAGACAAGATATGCTCACGGCATGGAAAACGAGTCGGAGAAGTCCTCAACTCCTTCCCCACTCAAACCTCGATCCATTCAGGGGCTAATGATGAAGCTATGTACCTAGGGTAGGGTCACGGACCTGTCCTAACTGCCCTACCCAAGGACATCTCTAGAAGAAATCACCTTTCAATCGACTTGGAGGTGTTCCACTCGACAGACTCGAAGACACTCGACCAAGAAGCAATCACTCGACCAAGATCCAACCACTCAACGGCCAGGAGACCCAAAGTCACTCCGCACGCTAACGGTCGGTCATTAAGTAGCTTTTATGGTCATCATAGCACTTTATTACTAGCGTTACTGGTAACGCCCTACCTTAATGTACATTGAACCCTTCGTAACGTGGGCTGGCCGGGGTCCTCGCGCACTCTATATAAGCCACCCCCCCTCCTCCGAGACAAGGGTTCGCACCTCTGTAACTCATACTCACATAATCCAGTCGACCGCCTCCGGGCTCCGAGACGTAGGGCTATTACTTCCTCCGAGAAGGGCCTGAACTCGTAAACCTTGTGTTCTTACAACATCTCCATAGCTAAGATCTTGCCTCTCCATACTTAGCCCCCTACACTACCATCAGACTTAGAACCACGACAGCCAGGGAAAGCGGTGCGCGTCTCGCGCGTGCGTGCGGGTGGCGGTAGGAGCGTGCGGGCTACAGCAGCAGCAGCTCACAGGCATGGTCCAGCTCGCGAGGTCCGCCGCGGTTATGCAAGCATGACGATGGTGGTTCGAGGTGGAGGAGAGCATGGGGAAAGAGGGGGGAGATGGAGCAGAGCTCATAGTGAAGCCGGTAGGGGGCTCAGGGGAGCCGAGGGGAGATCGAGGATGTAGATCGACTGTGCGGAAGCAGTGGCATTCGACGAAGGGGATTCTGGTGACTTGGCGATTCCTTGGCTTGAGCTGCTCCTCGGGGACAACCTGGACGATCCAGGCAATGCCCTGGACATCTTCGAGCCACGCGGGGTTGACCAGAGGCACGCGGATGCCGGTGGTCATGGCGGCGATGGCTCCGCCGAGCTCGGGATAGAACAAGGAGGGGAAGAAGGGGGATCGGGCAGAGGGTTGGTGCGGGCTAAGGTTAAGTAGCTGGTGGGCGCGGCTGGGCTAAGTAGGCTAGTTGGGTGGGATGGGCCGAGGCCCTTGGGGAGCAGGTGGGGGTTTTCTTTTGTTTTGTTTTGTTTTTACCTTTTATTTATTTTCTTTTTGTGCTTCAGTTTTATTTCCTATTACTTTTGTTTTAGTAAAATATGCACTTAGCATCTAAATTAGTATTCCAACTTAGTCCATAGTCACAAAAAGTCTAGTTCTCAGATATATTAGTTTGACATTTTGTTAATTACAAAAGCTATTTAAATAATTGTTTGCCGCTGTTATATTCATGTTATAGTATTTAAACATTTTATAAAGGTGTGGTTTGTCCACCACTATTTCTTATGAATTATTTGGCTCACCCCAAACATTTTAGTTTTAATATTTGAGAACTTTTATTGTTTGCTTGATTTTTAATTTAAATTCGAACCGGTTTCAAACTAACGCGAGATTAGCAACAGTAATCGAGGTGACATGGCATCATTAGCAGAGGTTCACTATAGCTTAAGTATCCGGGCGTCACAATTCTCCTCCACTACAAGAAATCTCATCACGAGATTTAAGAGGTAGTGTAAGGGGAAAAGATTTGGTATCGAATCTATCGAGTCTTCTCGGTCTTGCTTCCTCTTCTCGAAGAAGTTGATCCCTTATGTTGATGTCTTCATTTCTCTGCTTCAGGTCATCATGATGAAGTCGGTATCCTTTCTTCGTGAACTCCATTGTACGTACGAAGGACAAGGGGTAACTTCGGAAGAATGGACCGCTACAATGTTGCTTATCTAGTAGATAACATTAGGGAAGGTGGCGGAAAGTAACTCTCGAATTGAAACTTAAGAAATTATCAAGAGCAAAGTAAGAAGGTGCAAAATAGAAGTTTCAAGCGCATAGGCAATTGTCCATTGCCTGATACAAAATGTGATAGGGGTTCAGAGCAATGGGAAAGTATTGCGTCTGGTAGCACAATAGATCACTAGGAAGGTGGCCCATGAATTACATACGAAGCCAAGCGAGTGGAATAACGTTGGAAATAGGGGTGTACAGAAGAGTCAGGTTTCGATCCTGTGGAATTGTGGGTTATGGGCCCACCATGTGGGTTAAAAGTAGAAGGAGTGGTGACATCTTGCACGGTTTTGATAGCAAGGCATGTCAGAGGGTGGCTTGTCGGTCATGTCGTCAATAACATCGGTACCCAGGGCAAGGGACGAAGAGAACCATTTTCCTGCTCGTTGAACGAGGCGTACCAGTAGGAAAAGTTCTCGTCCATCAGTGGATACCGGAATGTCATCAACAATAGTAATGGGGTCTTGCTGACAGAATTGTACACCGAGGTGTTTACATAAGCAGGAGAATATTACTACTTAGATCCTATAGATCACAAGAAAGGTTAAACCAAACAATCGAATGGAAAATATGATTATCAGATTAAACAGAACAATGGAAAGGAAAATATGTTTAAACACATATTTCAAGGTTATATCCTTCCCAAGGACAAGCATTGCATGATATCCATTACAAGATATAATGTAGAAAACTCTTTAGGTAAGGGGAGAGAAATTTCATGACATTACCCATACAGGGGTGTTTGGAGAATTGAGCAGGAAACATTTAACATTGGGCTTCGAATGTTTTTTGTTGAAAATCGGAGTACCACATACATGCTTCGAGATAGCATTGACATGGTCTCTGGGTAGAGATCAGGCTTTGAATACACAAAGGATCCATCGGGAACAACTTATAGAATAAGTCTTACAATTTCCTCATGGAAGAATGGCTAACCTTGCTAAAAAGGAAACTATAACAATAGGTCCTCCGGCCAGGTGTGCTAGGCATGACATCACCTTACCGGTATATAAGGACAATGTTATAACTCTTGGAAATATGTCCCGACCATCATATCCGACTGAGATTCAGATCTGATTGGTGTCAGGATACCTCAGACTCGGGATGTCTGAGAAGAAAAGGTGCAACACAAATTGACGAGATGACATTGTAAGATTCTCGGGAAATGAACCATGGAAGTGAGTCCTGAAACAAGAGTTCATCAATAAACCAAGGAGATGATGAGGAAGTGGCTGCTGGACTCAGCGGCAATTCATCAAGATTTCCATAAACACACATTTTCACAATTAAATGAACAAGGAGATAACATTTGACAGATCAAATGATATAATGATGTATGCTCGAGGGAAACATACACCATTAACCATTAGTTGGAAGGTGCACCCATAATATGGGCTTAGGTAGCATGATCAATGTTTAGAATGGTGATTCAGTAACCAACACACCAAGAATGAAACTATCGTTCATTATCTTACAAGCAATAAGGTTGCTAGTAATTTTCAATTTTACACATCACAGTTCAATCGTCGGTATTCCGGTTGGAAACAATATGGGGACCAAGAGATGGATGTAGATAGAGGGATGTATCACTTGTATCAAGAACTCTCAAGAGGTGGTGAAATTCCCATGACATTCTTGACATAAAAGGTGGTAATATTCCAAGGTAAAGAAGAACAAATGCTGGATAGCAAAGAACTCCCATTTTTCACATGAGCTGGATCTCGACCAACCAAATTGCCATCGATTGTACCCCTAAGGCTATTCAAATTGTCCATCCCTAATCAGAGCATTGCTTCTGATCCCTTGTCTTGGAATTCATAATTCCTTTGCATCTGAGCTTTGAGTTAGTCAGTTGTTTCTATAATATGATCTCCTTGCATTCTTTATTCCTATGGTTGAGTATCGATACTCACATCAGATCCCTTATGGACCACCAGATCCTTTGTTGTATTTTGTCCGACACCGTTCTTCATATTCATTAAAATTGTGAGGCTTTCATCGGATTCATAATGCCTTTGGTAAATTATATACCCTGCTTTTGTCAACCATACTCTGCTCCCGAGCTTGAGTTATTCGCTCCTGAAGTTGGGGGTATGTCTTCATAAGATGCCCCGATGTGTTAAACCTATGCCTTCCTTACTCTGTGTGAACCCGAAAGATTTCACGGGTCATAATTATCTAGTATTGCACCAGGTAAAACTTTCGACAACTAATGTCATTTTCAAAAAGCGAGAGGTGAATGGAAGGTTATACATTGAAGAAGTGGGAGTTGACCTTGAACTTTGTGTTCATGCCCATGGACACGATGTATAACCTATCATGGAAGCTTCTTGTAATATTAACTATTCCCTTGATATAATATCATTTGGTATTTGTGAACTGATCCTTTGAAATCGTGGTTCCGATCATATTTTCTCCTTGATTCCATTTTTCAGACAAGTTATAGTACTTGTCTTCTGCAGATCAATACATCTCTGCAACCTCTATATTGACCTTCCTTGAGTATTACCCTCCGTTACCTCAAGAATATCAAAGAACTGTGTTGCTTCCTATGAGCCTTCATCTAGTATTGCTTCTCATCAAGTTCGGAGGTATAACACAAAACACGATCAAGTTTATGTTGGAGGGATGGCAATAAAGTTTCCGATGATAACACAAATCATAGAGGGCAAGGATGGTATTTCTCATCATGAATTCAACTGATATCTTGGAAGAGCTCATAAGGTTGATGATGATCACGACACATTTGTCAAGAGATTTCATGAAGATGTAATCAACCAGTGATGACATCGAGTCAAAGGAATGATGAAGCGAAAGGTTATTGGGACCATGGGTATGTCACAAACTCAAAATCAAGCTTGTTGTTCAAGGCGAAATGATATGATGAGGAAAATCGACGTAAGCTTAACTCATTGTCGAAAATTGTGCTCTGGGAAGAAGGACCATGTAGCACAATTAAAAGTTTGCATGATAATGATATAGCCAAGAAGGTAGGACTTACGTGATCGAGTTCAAATTCGTAAGTAATGAAGGTTATCAAGAGTTGTTTAATCACAGTGCCAAGTCAATTCAGTTATCGGTGTTCTCGAGTGAATGGTAACTTAGAACCCGAGGGAAATCCGAACTTGATGAGAAGCAATACTAGATGAAGGCTCATAGGAAGCAACACAGTTCTTTGATATTCTTGAGGTAACGGAGGGTAATACTCAAGGAAGGTCAATATAGAGGTTGCAGAGATGTATTGATCTACAGAAGACAAGTACTATAACTTGTCTGAGAAATGGAATCAAGGAGAAAATATGATCGGAACCACGATTTCAAAGGATCAGTTCACAAATACCAAATGATATTATATCAAGGGAATAGTTATTATTACAAGAAGCTTCCATGATAGGATATACATCGTGTCGATGGGCATGAACACAAAGTTCAAGGTCAACTCCCACTTCTTCAATGTATAACCTTCCATTCACCTCTCGCTTTTTGAAAATGACATTAGTTGTCGAAAGTTTTACCTGGTGCAATACTAGATAATTATGACCCGTGAAATCTTTCGGGTTCACACAGAGTAAGGAAGGCATAGGTTTAACACATCGGGGCATCTTATGAAGACATACCCCCAACTTCAGGAGCGAATAACTCAAGCTCGGGAGCAGAGTATGGTTGACAAAAACAGGGTATATAATTTACCAAAGGCATTATGTATCCGATGAAAGCCTCACAATTTTAATGAATATGAAGAACGGTGTTGGACAAAATACAACAAAGGATCTGGTGGTCCATAAGGGATCTGATGTGAGTATCGATACTCAACCATAGGAATAAAGAATGCAAGGAGATCATATTATAGAAACAACTGACTAACTCAAAGCTCAGATGCAAAGGAATTATGAATTCCAAGACAAGGGATCAGAAGCAATGCTATGATTAGGGATGGACAATTTGAATAGCCTTAGGGGTACAATCGATGGCAATTTGGTTGGTCGAGATCCAGCTCATGTGAAAAAATGGCATCTGAGCCAGAAGGATGAATTCTAGGATCTGGTTGAGGATTGTGAGCATTCGCACTTATTGAACCAATGGGCTCAAAAAGATAGTGGCAAAGGATGCCAATAAGATTACTATACTTGTGGGATTAACCATAATGCAAGCAAGCAAGAATTTCAAGAGCAATAAGCTGCTGAGGATTTTCGGAAGATCAAATATTATTTCGAAGACTTTGGTGAAACACATGAACAACTGGGGAGAAACAAATCCGCGGTGTGTGTGAGGATTAACTTATAGGTGTCTTGAGGTGACAAGGAACTGCAAGGCAGTAGGCACAAGGATTCTCGGAACAACAACGAGTATTTCGGGGTATCTTGTAATAATAAGAGCAACTAGGGACTAAGGTAAGAATGGAAAGTGCATGTAGTTATCTATAGGGTTTGACGGTGGAAGGGAATTGCAAATGCAATGAGCACAAGCTCTCGGGATAACATCGGAGAGTAACTTCTGAATCTTCTGGTGCAGCAGGTGATCATCTGTAATAAGGGCTCCCCGGAAGGAAGTAATTACGAGAACCTAGAGTTAGAGTTAGCAAAATCTTTTAACCCGATTAGAAGAGACATCAGAGTCCCAGAGTATAGACAAGGAATGAAAAGATCCTAATACCACCCAAATGGCGACGTGGGCCCATAAGCCACACAACCATGTTAGTAAAAGTTTTGTAATGACTAGACTCAACTTCGGCCAAGGAGTGTGGAAGGGGGATTCCTACAGGCAATCGGCTCTGATACCAACTTGTGACGCCCCCGATTCAATCGTACACTAATCATACACGCAAACATGTACGATCAAGATCAGGGACTCATAGGAAGATATCACAACACAACTCTACAATAAAATAAGTTATACAAGCATCATATTACAAGCCAGGGGCCTCGAGGGCTCGAATACATCAGCTCGAATACAAACGAGTCAGCGGAAGCAACATTATCTGAGTACAGACATAAGTTAAACAAGATTGCCTTAAGAAGGCTAGCACAAAAGTAGCAACGATCGAAAAGGCTCCTAACTACTCCTCGAAGCTGAACTCCATGTAGAATCATCCTCGGGATCCTCTGGCTCCTGGACTCCATCATCTGGTTGCGACATCCGAGAATAATGGAAAGGGGGGAAAGGAGGGAGCAAAGAAACCGTGAGTACTCATCCAAAGTACTCGCAAGCAAGAATCTAATTAGGGTTTAACTAATCTAATTATTGTTTAATTAGTTAACACTATTTAATTATGTTAATTAAACATAATTAATTAATATATTTTATTATTATTATTTTTATATTTTTTTAAATCCTTTTTAAAACATTCTGGGGCCATGGGCCCCATGTGTCTGTGGCCAAGAGGGGCATAGCGGATTGGGCTACCGGGTGCGGGCGCACCCGAGCGGGCACTCGCCCCCAGGGCGGGACGAGGCCAGCGGGGCAGGCCGGCGTGGCCAGACAGGGCCACGGCGGGCGGAGGCGAGGGGTGGCGCTGACACGGCCAGTGGCGGGGCCGCGGGAGGAGGAGAGGGCAGAGGCGAGGCATTGGGGCCATGGGGCGCCAGCGGAGCGGGATGCGGGGAGACGGCCAGCGCCGCGATAAAGAGGGCAGCTTAGCAGCGGCGGCAAAGCAGCAGCAGTAGGGCGTCGCGCGAGGGGCGGGTTGCTCAGGCGGCGGCGGTGCTGGCGGAGACGAGCGCGGCCGGTCGGCCGCAGGGATGCGGCAGGCGAGGCCAAGGGAGGGCGCGGGCGAGCAGACGCGGGCATGGCAGACAGGGAAGCGGCGCCCGGGGTGACATCGGGCGGCGCAGGCGATGACGGGGGAGTGGCTGGACCCACGGGAGATCTGCCGGGTGGGCATAAACCAGCGGTAGGGTGCGGTGACTACGACGAGTAAAGGGCGGACACGGCCAGGGAAAGCGGTGCGCGTCCCGCGCGGGCTGCAGCAGCTCGCGGGCATGGTCCAGCTCGCGAGCTCCACCACGGTTATGCAAGGATGACGACGGCGGTTCGAGGTGGAGGAGAGCACGAGGAAAGAGGGGGGAGATGGAGCAGAGCTCACAGTGAAGCCGGTAGAGGGCTCATGGGAGCTGGGGGGAGGTCGAGGATGTAGATTGACGGTGGGGAACCGGTGGCATTTGACGAAGGGGATTCTGGTGACTTGGCGATTCCTCGGCTTGAGCTGCTCCTCGGAGACGGCATGGACGACGCAGGCAATGCCCTGGACATCTCCGAGCGGCGCGAGGTCGATGAGAGGCGCGCGGACGCTGGTGGTCATGGAGGCGATGGCTCCGCCGAGCTCAGGATAGAACAAGGAGGGGGGAGAAGGGGGATCGGGCAGAGGGTTGGTGCGGGCTAGGGTTAAGTAGCTAGTGGGCGCGGCTGGGCTAAGTAGGCTAGTTGGGTGGGATGGGCCGAGGCCCTTGGGGAGCAGGCGGGGGTTTTCTTTTGTTTTGTTTTGTTTTGTTTTTACCTTTTATTTATTTTTCTTTTTGTGCTTTTGTTTTATTTCCTATTACTTTAGTTTTAGTAAAATATGCACTTAGCATCTAAATTAGTATTCCAACTTAGTCCATAGTCACAAAAATTCTAGTTCTCAGATATATTAGTTTGACATTTTATTAATTACAAAAGCTATTTAAATAATTGTTTTGCCGCTGTTATATTCATGTTATAGTATTTAAACATTTTATAAAGGTGTGGTTTCTCCACCATTATTTCTTATGAATTATTTGGCTCACCCCAAACATTTTAGTTTTAATATTTGAGAACTTTTATTGTTTGCTTGATTTTTAATTTAAATTCGAACCGGTTTCGATCTAACGCGAGATTAGCAACAGTAATCGAGGTGACATGGCATCATTAGCAGAGATTCACTGTAGCTTAAGTATCCGGGAGTCACAGGACTCCAAATCAGCCCTCCCGAGAGAGATTAGGGCTTGGCGGCGGCTCCGTATCGTAAAACATGATGAATCCTTCTCTCCAGTTCTTTCTCCCCGAACGTGAATATATAGAGATTTGAGTTGACGTCGGTGGAGCCTCGGGGGGGCCACGAGGAAGGGGGGCGCACCCTGCACCCTCGTGGACAGGGTATGGGCCCCCTGGTGTTGATTCTTTCGCCAGTATTTTTTATAAATTCCAAAACGTGTCTCCGTAAATTTCTAGGTCATTCCGAGAACTTTGATTTCTGCACAAAAATAACACCATGGCAATTCTGCTGAAAACAGCGTCAGTCCGGGCAAGTTCTGTTGGGAATATAGCTACCGGGTAAGACCTGCCCAGGAGGGGCCGGGTCAGTCCCAATGGCGGGTCACAAAAGAAGCCCAGTAGCATTCAAGGTGATAGTTTATTAAGACTTATAGAAGGCCTAAGCCCATAGGCGGCTTATGGCCCAATATTGTAAAGCGCCATATGTAAGAAAAGACTTGTAGAGAAAGGCATGTAAAAGAAGTCACCGAGACGGACACGTTTTATGAGCCGGCCGGGACTCTGTAGGCCGCCAGGCGTCAACATGTGTATATAAGGGGACGACCCGGCGGCGGCTTAGGGCAAGAGACAACAACTCAAAGCCAGGACAAGCATATTCACTCTCTGGTCTTTGAAACCCTAGCAATCCAAACACAACTAGACAAAGGCTTTTACCTTCATCGTCAGGGGCCGAACTAGTATAAAACCTCTCTTGTCCTTTGTCCCGATTAACCCCTTTAAGCTTCCTAGTTGCGATGGCCCTACGACTAAGTCCTTTCGCTAGGACATCTGTTGTGACAATTCCATGACAGTTGGCGCCCACCATGGGGCCAGCGCACGGTGGATTTGAGTTCTTGAAGGGCAACTTCGAAGGGCTCAAGGGATACGTTGTGGGCCGGATGACCAAGAGTCATCGCGCCAAGCTCTACATCGACGGCGAAGGTTGGGGCCCAGAGGCCGGCTCAATTGAGTACGGGTACCGGGTCACCTTCGGCGGAATTCATGTCTTCATAGGCCGGATCGGTGAATCGGGCCCTGAGCCGGACGTCTGCACCAACATCATCGAGACGGTTCAGCACGCGAGACCCGCCCGGGCCCGACCGGCCGTAAACGTGTCTTTGTGGGTTGCATCCATGGAGGTGAATCCTCGGAAGGATCAGTGGATGGCGGTGAGACGGCCATCTGTTCTGACGCCACGTCATCAATAGGCGATATGGATTCTTTGTATCAGCTGCAGGATGGCATGCTTGGGGGCTGTTCCAATGGCAACTGTATTTCAGACCCCTTTGAGCCGCTGAATCGAGCCAGAGTCTACATGGCTGGCACTCAGCCCGGGCAGAACTCCACGGCTGCAGCAGCAACAACCACCGGGTCGGCATCGGCTGGGTCAGGAGACCCTGTGCGCCCTCCGGATCAGATGCTAATGGACCTCATGGATAAACTGACGGCTCTGTTGACTGCCGTGGTGGAGCCGGCGGATAAAGCTCAGCATGACGCGGAGGTGGCACGGGTACGCGAAGAGATGGCACAGGCCAAGGAAAATTTAGCAGCAGAAGAGGTCAGGATGGCCACGGAATGGGCGGCTTTGGACGCTCGTGCTCAGCAACTTCAAGCGGAGACTTTCTAGCTCTCGGTGGATCTGAACGCGTCAAACGAGGTCATGAGGAGAAGGCATTAGAAAACTCAGTCGCGTCTACCTCTGACGCTCGATCCTAGGAACCTTTTCCACACACCCGGGGCAGGTCCAAGTAACCCGCCGGAGGCAAATCGGATCACAACACCCGGAGCGCCGGTTCAACCGCGGGCCATGGAGCCGCCTCGTATGAATACCGCTCCGCCTCATTATACACCAATACCGCCGGGTCACTTTTCCAATCCTTTAGAGAATCTCATTGATGCGTCAGCTCGTTTGGCGGCTCTCTCGATGGAAGGCGACTCTCCGACAGCAATCAAAACACGAAGGGTGCGAGAACTTCTTCAGACAGCTCTGGCATAGCAGGATGTGTACTCTTACAGTCGAGACAGAATCCACTCAACCCCTTGCCCAAGCCGGAGCCCAAGCTACAGCAGGCATATGAACTCAGCCGAAATGTCGTGCAACGCTCAACCCCGTAAACAACCGCGCATGCATGAGCCGACACAGGGTGGAGCCCTTAACTTGGCGGATTAGGAGAGAACCCGTCAAGAGGCTGAACGGGAGGTTCAACTGGCAGCTGAGCAGGCGCCTCATCAGGCTTTTCCAGCTTATCCGGCAACCTATGTTGAGGCAGGAGTAGCCACAAGAACAGGAGGTGTCCCTTGCCTGGTGCGGCTATACGTAATGAGCGCTTGCCAAAAGACTTCAAGGGGCCTCGTAAGGTGCCTAATTACACGGCCGACTTGCAGCCTGGGGCCTGGATTGAGAGTTATGAGATGGCGATGGAGCTGTTGGAAGTCAGCGATGCAGCAATGGCTAAGTATTTCACTATGATATTGGATGGAACGGCTCGCACTTGGTTGAAAGGATTGCCCCCCAATTCCATCGGCTCATGGGTGGAATTAAAAGCCCGGTTCATTCAGAACTTCAAGGACGCATGTAAACAACCTATGTCAATCGTGGACTTGACTAATTGTAAGCAAGAGGAAGGTGAGTCCACAACCCATTGGGTGCGTCGGGTCAAGGAGATAATACATTCATCTGATAAGATGGATGCCGGCTCGGCAGTCTTAATGTTGGAGAAAAAATGCCGTTTTGAACCTATGAAGCAGAAGCTGGGGCGGCTCAAGCGTGACTGCAATGACATGGGTCAGTTGATGGCGGCTCTGGTCAAGTATGATGATTCTAATGGTACCAAGGATCCCATGTCTGATGAAGAAAAAACAGGGAAGGGAAAGAAGAACGGCAATGGCAAGGGTCACCAGCATAACCCGACAAATCAAGGAGGTAATAAACGTAAGGCTGACGAATTCGTGGCTAACACCAATGAACAGGGCAACAATCAACGATGCAAGGGTAGGCAACCCCCTCGGTCAGGCTGGTCAGGTCCCACCCTCGAGCAACTATTGAATGAACCTTGTCCAAGACACGGCACCTGGGAGAAGCCAGTCACCCATCTGTGGAAGGACTGTACAATCATGAAGGCATTTGATGGAAGTCACGGACCCGGCGGTGGTTCAAGCGCATGCGGCTTTCAAGGCCCGGGCGTCGGGTCAGGCGGAGGCGGTTTTCACGGTCAAGGACATCCGGGTAACCAGGGCGGTTATAACCAGCAACCTAGCCAAAATAATCGGCAACAACAATCCGGGTATCAGAGTAACCCAAAACAGTTGAATAGTGGGCAGTACCATGTGTTTACCACTAGTTTGTGCAAGAGGGATCAGAAGCTTCATAAGAGGGCTGTTAATGCCATTGAGCCGGCGATACCACGTTATTTAAGGTGGTCAGAACAGCCTATTGTGTGGAACAGAGAAGATCACCCTCCTCGGATTGATAATCCGGGTCACTTGGCCTTGGTGGTGGCGCCCCAGGTGGGTGGATATAAGTTCACTAAGGTGCTCATGGACGGGGGCAGTAGCATCAATATCCTCTATTATGAGACGTTTCGTCGGATGGGGTTGACTGATAAGAGTCTTAAACAATCCAACACTGTTTTTCATGGTGTTGTCCCTGGTAAGTCGGCATACCCAGTTGGTAAGATTGAACTGGAAGTAGCCTTTGGAGATGAATATGACTCCAGGGCCAAGAAATTAACTTTTGAAGGGGTTAAGAGCATCTTCAGCCGTTGGCCCCCCAGGGGGTGCCTAAAATCGCCCCCTGGGGGTGAGCCGGCGCAAAAACTCGGCCTGGGGCCGAGTTGGTCCCCAGTCGCCGGTCCCAGGGCTGTCCCCAGGCGCACTTAAAACAATTCATATATATAGCAAACTTCAAAGTTTGGCGAAGTTCGGCATATATTACATTTAAAAAGAGGGTTTTTTATTACATATATAATTAAAAAAAGAACTGGCTAAAAGCGGAGTAGTCGACGTCGTCGCCGCCATCGTCGTCGCCGTCCGACTTCTCCTCCTTGATGCGGCCGTCCCTGGTGGACCCCTGACCGGCATCGCCTATGCGGGCTGGTGGCGGCGGTGCGGCCGCGTCGTCACTGTCGTTGATGATGATGATTCCTCCCTCGTCGCGGCCCCGGCGGCGCTGCGCGAATTGCCGCAGGGCGGCGCACTGGCGCTCCCTTGCCATCTTCAGGGAGTCCATGCGCGCCCATTCTAGGGCCGCATCATCATCGACCTCGACGTCGGTGCCATGCTCCATCTTCACCGCGGGGAGGCCCGGCTCTGTCTTCACCGGCACCAGGCCCGGCTCCGTCTTGGGCTTGACAAAGCACGGAAGAGCCAAAGAGGGGGCGCGCCGGCCGCCCTCATTGATGATGATGCCGGCGCTGCGAGTGCGCCAATCGAGCGGCATCTCCGCCGCGGGCTCGGCCTTGATGCCGAGCAGCACCAGAGCGTCGGACGAGTGTGAGGAAGAGCGGGAGGAGGAGGAAGAATAGAAGGCGCCGAACCTCTTCGGCAACCATTGCCCGTCGCGTCGGCGGTGAGCCGTGGCCATGGCAGCCGCCCTCGCCGGGGGGTATACCAACGGCGGGTCGTTGCCGCCCTCGAGGTACGTTAGAACGCCCTCGAGGGTCCGACCGGGGACACCCCACAACAGGCGTCGTCCGTCCCTGTTCTTCGGTCCGGCCACCACCGGCGTGCCGATGGTGGGCGCCAGCCTCTGCTGCTGCCGGTGCTAGAAGTACGTCGTCCACGCCGTTGTGTTGTCGGCGGCGTACTCAGGGAGGGCGATCTGGGCGGCGGTGAGGGAGGCGCGCACGATGTCGACCTTGTCCGTGAAGTAGCCCGGTTTCGCCACAGCGTCGGGCAACAGGGGATTGGGCACTCCCCCGTTGCTGAGTCTCCACCCCGTTGGCCCGACGCGCATGTCCGGCGGCGTCGGGATGTTCGCCTGGAACAGGACCCAAGACTCCTGTTCGCGGAGCGATCGGCGGCCGAAACCGTTGGCCGCGGCCTCATCGCCGGGGAACCGCTCGGCCATCGAGAGAGGGAGGGAGGGATGGAGAGGGAGGGCTCGGCGGCAGCGCTCGGGAGAGGCAAGGCTCGGCGGCGGCGCTCGGGAGAGGCAGAGGGCGGGCTAGGGCGGGTGTGGCTGGTGTAGCCAGAGGCGAGGGAGGCCACCGGCTTATATAGCGGCGTCGCCCCGTGTGTATGCGTGCGAGGGAGGGGAGGCATCGGCGCGCCGCCCCGTGAACGCGCCGCCCGTGAGGAATCACTTGTAAGGCTGACCGGCGGTAGCCTTGCCATTGATTCCCACCGGGAAACCGAGGCGTTCGGGGAAGATGACGCGCGGTGTCGCTAACGCGGCGGGCCCGCGGCTCTTTCACGCCAAAACCGCTCGCCCCGGCGCCCCCAGCGCGCCGGGTTCGGCCTGGTTCCGCCGGCACTAAATTCGGCCCAGGCCGACGAAAACCGGGCTCCTGGGGGCACGACTGGGCCGATTTTTCAGCGCCGGTGCGAAAAAAATGCCTGGGGAGGCCTTTCTGGGGGTGCTGCTGGAGATGCTCTAAGATCAAAAGCCCGTATCATGCTCTGTTTGGCCGGCCGGCTTACGCCAAGTTCATGGCTCGGCTGTGTTATGTATATCTGCAGCTCAAGATGCCGGGTTATAAAGGCACCATTACGGTTCATGGAAGCCGGAAAATAGCCCTGGAATGTGAAGAAGGTGATGCCGCTTATGTTGAGTCCGTTTGTGCAACAGAGGAATTGAAGTTCTATAAAGACAACGTTGACCCGGCGGACATGACGTCTTTGAAGAAGCCAACTACGGAGCATGAACCGGTGTTGAAGTTCAAGTCAGCTGATGACACCAAGATGGTTAATTTTGTGCCAGGCGACTCATCCAAACAGTTCATCATCAGTGCCAACTTGGATCCAAAATAGGAAAGCGCGCTCATCGAGTTCATCCGTGAGAATCGGGACATCTTTGCATGGAAGCCTTCTGACATGCCGGGTGTCCCGAGAGAACTCGTTGAGCACACTCTTAACATTGATCCGAAGTTTAAGCCGGTCAGGTAGTTCCTTCGGCAGTTTAATGAGTAACGACGCAAGGCCATAGGAGAAGAGGTGGCCCGGCTCTTGGCGGCCGGGTTCATTGTGAAAGTTTTTCACCCAGAGTGGTTGTCTAACCCGGTGCTTGTACTCAATAAGAATGGCACCTGGCGTATGTGTGTGGATTACACTGATTTGAATAAGGCTTGTCCGGCTGACCCTTTTGCTCTCCCTCGTATTGATCAAATCATTGATGCTACGGCAGGTTGCGAGCATTTGAGTTTTTTGGATGCATACTCAGTTTATCATCATATCAAGATGGCAATTAAGGACCAGGAGAAAACAGCTTTCATCACTCCATTTGGAGCCTTCTGCTATGTGTCTATGCCTTTCGGGCTTAAAAGTGCCGAGGGGACTTATCAACGGTGTGTACAAAATTGCCTTCACAATCATATTGGGCGGAATGTTCATGCTTATGTGGATAATATAGTGGTGAAGTCCAAAAAGGAGGAAACCTTGGTAACAGATCTAAAGGAGACCTTTAATAACCTTCGGGTCTACAAGATGATGCTTAACCCGGCCAAGTGTGTTTTTGGAGTCCCAGCTGGCAAAATTTTGGGTTTTCTGGTGTCTAACAGAGGTATTGAGGCTAACCTGGAGAAGATCAAGGCAATCACATCTCTGGCTAAACCGGTGTGCATCAATGACGTTCAGCGGCTGGTGGGTCACATCGCGGCCTTAAGCCGGTTCATAAGCCGGTTAGGGGAAAACGCGATGCCTTTGTATCAAATGATGAAAAAGGCGGATGACTTCATCCGGAGTGATCCTACTAACTCTGCTTTTGAGGATTTGAAGAAACAGCTCGCTGAACCCCCGGTTCTCGCTGCTCCAGTTGAGAAAGAGTCGTTGTTATTATACGTAGCTGCCAACTCATAAGTTGTTAGTGTGGCCATTGTGGTGGAACGAAAGGAGGCCGGCAAGGATCATCCGGTCCAACGGCCGGTTTACTACGTCAGTGAGGTGTTGATTGAATCTAAACAAAGATATCCACATTGGCAGAAGCTCGTGTATGGGGTGTTCATGGCAAGCCGGAAGCTCAAACTTTACTTTCAGGGTCACCCAATCACTGTGGTTAGCTCTGCTCCTTTGGGAGACATCATTCAAAATAGAGAAGCTACTGGACGAGTCGCCAAGTGGGCCATTGAACTTGGGTCTCATGGGTTGAAGTATGTGCCACGTACTGCGATCAAGTCTCAAGCGCTGGTTGACTTTATTAATGACTGGACAGAGATGCAGATGCTAGAGGAGAAACCAGACAACACATATTGGACGATTCACTTTGATGGTTCCAGAAAGTTAGAAGGCTCGGGGCTGGAGTTGTTTTAACTTCCCCTCGAGGTGACAAGTTTTGTTATGTGTTGCGATTGATGTTTCCATGTACTCAACGTAGCATAATATGAAGCCTTGCTCCATGATCTTCGAATGGCTAAAGAAATGAGTCTGAGCCGGGTCCGGTGCCTTGGCGATTCAGATTTGGTGGCTCGACAGGTGTCAGGCAAGTGGGATTCCAAGGATACTCTCATGGCGGCTTATCACCGTGAAGTCGACGCTGTTGCAGGACATTTTAAGGGTTATCAAGTGGAACACATTGACCGTAGAAATAACGAAGCGGCCGATGCCTTAAGTCGGTTGGGATCTCAACGTAAGCCGGTGCCACCTAACACCTTTTTGGATGTTTTGCATAACCCGTCTATTAAGTTACCTATAGAGGAATATTTGGCCATTCCTGACCCGGAGGCATAGTTGGTGGCGGCTCTTCACATCATCCCAGATTGGACAGTATCGTTCTTGGCTTACATAACCCGGGGCGAGTTGCCAAAGGATGAGACCCTGGCCCGACAGATAACTCGGCGGTCCAAGTCAATGACGATTTCTGACGGAGAGTTATACCATCGCAGCGTCACTAGAGCATTCCAGCGGTGTGTTTCTCCTGAAGAAGGCCAAGAAATACTTCATGAGATCCATGAAGGGGATTGTGGTCATCACGTTGTGTCAAAATCTCTTGTGGCTAAAGCTTTTCATCATGGTTTTTACTGGTTGGCAACTCACGCTGATGCAGAGGATCTGGTCAGTAGATGTGATGGAAGTCAAAAATTTGCACGACGAGCGCATGTGCTGGCTCAGGGATTGCGCATGATTCCAATCACTTGGCCGTTTGCAGTCTGGGGGCTTGACATTGTTGGACCTTTCAAAAGTTCCAAAGATAAAAAGACACATCTTTTAATGGCAGTTGACAAATTCACAAAGTGGGTTGAGGCAGAGCCAGTGAGTAAGTGTGATGCAGCCACGGCGGTTCAGTTCACGAAAAAGGTGATTTTTCGCTCTGGTTTTCCACATAGCATTATCACTGACAATGGCACTAATTTGTCCCAAGGGGCTATGGCGGAATTTTTCAAAGAGAGCACATCCGGCTGGATGTTTCTTCTGTAGCTCACCCTCAATCTAATGGGCAGGCTGAGAGAGCAAATCAGGAAATCTTAAAAGGTCTCAAACCCCGGCTCATGGTTCCCTTACAACGGACGCAGGGTTGCTGGGTAGAGGAGTTACCCTCGGTGCTGTGGAGTATCAACACCACTCCTAACAGGTCCACAGGTTATACACCCTTCTTCATGGTTTATGGAGCGGAAGCGGTGCTGCCTAGTGACATCCATCATGACTCGCCTCGTGTGGCGGCTTATGTTGAAGCTAATAATGAACAAGCTAGACAGGATGCACTTGACTTGTTAGATGAGGAGAGAGACTTAGCAGCGGCTCGATCAGCAATTTATCAACAGGACCTGCATCGTTATCACAGCCGTCGGGTTAAGTCCAGGACTTTTCAAGAAGGTGACCTGGTGCTCCGGCTCATCCAGGATCTGTCAGATGCACGCAAGATATCCCCGCCTTGGGAAGGACCCTTTGTGGTCAGCAAGAACTTAAACAACGGGTCATATTACCTCATTGACATTCGAGAGCACATAGACTCACGTAAGTCGGAGGAGGAGACCCGCCGGCCTGGAACATTGCTCAACTTCGGCCGTACTACACCTGAGCCACTGGCTCTCATCATGTACATACTTTGACGTTGTATATACTATGATAAGTAATAAAGCAGGACATTTGTCCTTTTCCTCTTCAAAGGTCATATATCTTTACTATTTTTCATGACTATTAAGGACCTGATCATATCTGAATTTAGCTTAGCCTTTTTGGTCCGGCTTATGATCGTATTCGAATCTAGCTGTAAACCTCATGATCACTTGGGGGCTTCCTGTTCAAACATAGGTCGTATTCGAACCAAAGAGAACATAGCTGTCGTAACCCTCTTGATCGGCTCAAAGCCAAACTCACTAGGGGGCTTCTTGATCGTATCCGAATCATAGCTTAACCCCTTTTGGGTCCGACTTGGATCGTATTCGAATTAGGGTTGTTAAAAACCTCTCAAGGTCATTTGGGGGATTCCTGTTAAAACATAGGTCGTATTCGAACCAAAGAGAACATAGCTGCCGGTACCCTCTTGATCGGCGCAACGCCAAAGCCACTGGGGGCTATATGATTGTATTCGAATCTTAGCTTAACCCCTTTGGTCCGGTTTACTGATCGTATTCGAATCAGAAACCCCCAACTTTCAGTTACAAGGTTAATTTATATTGTTTGCAAACTGTTATTTGCCTTATTGGTATTTTATTGTCTCAATTTTAAACGATCAGCATGGTCTTTTCACCGGCTTGACTATTTGACAATAAGCCGCCAAGGCATGATGATCATCAGGCATGAAGAAGCATTGACTTCTCAAAAAAAGGACTGGGTCATGTAAACCGGTGGTCCAGATACAAAAGATACAGGTATGACTGTAATCAAAGGTTGTTTCAACCTTGTTTATTTTCACGTCTGGTTCTGTTTTTCTACTATGATAAAACCATTGGTCATGTACCGGGTATTCTGACCCGTTCGGTGCTAAACCGCCAAGCCAGTTTTTTTCCTTTTCTACAGGAACAGAGCCGAAATATTACAGAGATAACCATAAATGTGACGCATATATTGACATTAGGAAGCAAAGAGTCACACACGACATCTTATGCATGATGGCATAGGCAAAATATGCAGTTGTTTCAAGCTAAAATCTATTACAAGGCTTTAAAGAGCCCACAAAGATGGTTCTCACTCTTCCCTCGTTGGTTCACCTCCTTCTGTTAATTGGAAGCTAGGATTGGACCATTCAAAGCCGTTCACGACAATGGACTCTGCTTCATCATCAATCAGGCCAGCCGGATCAACTTCTGACGCAAGCATATGTTGACGAACTGGCGGGATAAGGTCCGTCACCTTATAAGAGGGAGTCGCCATCTTCTTATTCTCCAAATCAAAACCCGGCTGATATTTGTTGATGTTGGTCTCATCTCCAAGAATGGTGGCCCGAGGTCGAACTCCCCTCATGCAAGCAACGAAGTCATCCTGCTCAAATAGAGACCCGTCTTCCTTCACGGTAGGGTACCCCCTGGCTACATCCACCGGGTCTAGATCTGGCACCCAGGCTTTGGAGCGGCTCAGGGAAGTCAAGGCTCTGGCTCTGGCACAGGATCGTTTGACTTCTTGAAACCTGGCGGGTAAGATTGACAATTTTTTCAAGACATCACTGAGCCGGTTGGGTCCTTGGTTGGCAGGAGAGATAGCAGCAAGTGCTCGTTGAGAGCCAGTGTACAACTGCTCCACTAAAGTATAGAACGCCTTCAGTTTAGTCAATTATATTGGCTCAGAATTTTGCTTCGCGGGCCTGCACATATTTTTAAACAAGGGGTCAGCATGGCGGTTTATATTCTGGGTTAAAAGAAGGTACAAAAAGATCGGTACATATGGCTTACCAAAGATGGCGAAAACCATTTGACACACCCGGTTCTTTAAGCCGGTAAGCTCCGTGGTAACCTCCTCAAGAGACGCTTCAGCTTTTTCAGCGCTTTGTGTCAGCAATGTCTTTTCTTCGGCCCAGGATTTCTTTTTGGCTGTCAAGCTGGTTTTCAATTTTTCCGTCTCAGCAAGACTCAATTGAAGTTTAGAATCAGCGGACTTGATTTCTGCCTCTTGATCCGCCACTCGGGTCTTTGCATCAGTTAATTGGGAGCCCAATTCAGATAGGGCGTTCTACAAAACATGCATAGGTGTGTCAAGGCTTAAACTAAAAGTTATAAAGATTCAAGTCTCAAGTACTTTGCACTTCAATACCACTTGACACTTGGGGGCTAATGTCTGTTAAAACAATTTCTTATGAATTTTATATATTTCAAGTCCCAAGTACCTTACAAAGTAACAGCACTTGGCACTTGGGGGCTAATGTATGACATTTAGAAAGTCTCTCAAGATTAAACCGGATTACAATATTTATTGGGACTAGCACAAGACAGTTATGAAATTAAGTACCGTCTCATTTATGATCAAATGAACCGGCCCTTGGGGACTACAGCTGAAGTTTGCACTATTCTGTTGGAATTTTGAAAGACTTAGAGAGAAAAATATCCATCTATATCATAAAGTCTCCAGATCATTCAGAATCATCATCTAAAGACTTGGGGGCTGGCAGAGTATAAGTAAACCGGAGAACATACCTCATATTTCAGCTGAAGTTGCTTGACCATCTCAATCTCCGACTCACGGCTGGAATGAACATGGCTGAGATAGCCGGACAATATGTCATTAGCATTCAGATGACTATAGTGAGAGATATGAAAATGCACTTTCTGTCTCTCCAGGGCTTCTTGTTTAGCGATGTGTCGAGCTAACACGGTGGGAGTCCCCGACTCAACAAAACGGCTTCCAGTGATTAGAACATCATGATCAGAAGATGATGGCGGGTTAGCCAAGCTGGATGGTCCGGCAGTAGAGGGGTTAACAACGGTGTCATCAGCTGACGGCTCAGGAGGGTCTAATTGAGTGTCAGCAGCCGGGTCTTCTGGTGCTTCAGTTCGAGGAGGAGAAGTTGGCATGGCCGGTTCAGGAGCAAGGACTGACGGGTCTTCCGCCGGTTTATTTACTTTGGCTTTCTTGGACTTGGCTTGGCCACTACGAAAGATGTTATGAGACAGTTAGTACAAAGATGCAGTTTGAAAGACACGGAGGAAAGATGATTTTTTTTCCTTACCCAGGGGCAGTCTTGAAAGCTAGAAATTGAGTTTGAGATGAGTCGCTAGAAGAGCGAGACACCTCCTGCAGAAGATAAAATAAAGTTAGTAATGCAAGGGAGAAGATCCATTAATGAAAAGTAAAAGATGAAGATAAAAGAGACCTCATTCTGGCATTTTTGAGGAGTTTGTTGAAGAATGGAAGGCGGTTCATCGTTGTTCCGGGCCTGACGACAACTCTCATGTTGCTGCTTTTTCAAAAGAAAATGAGGGTCCAAATAAGCCAAAGGGTGTGAAAACCTTACTTTCCGGGTTACCAGTCGAAGTTTCTGTCTTGGCAAATGGGCTGAGTCGAAGGAAATAGTTACCTCTTCTTCCACGGCCTGACTGGCCCCCGTGTCGTTCCTGGCAATAGTCAGTGTCAATAAGGTTATTAAAAAACTGGCCAAGGGAGTCAAGGGCTACCTCCGACTCAGAAGTATCATCAAGCTTTAACAGGTCCTCAGCGGTGCTCTTCTTCTTCTTAGACCTCCGGGTCGTCTTCTTGGCGGTCATGGCGGCGGCTCTAGCCTTCTTGGCGGCTTCGTGGTCATACTTGGCTTTCTAGAAGTCAGATTTGGCCTGTAAACAAGTAAACGAGATGAAAGGTCATGCAGGTATTTAAAACGACTGAGAAAAATACAAAGAGAAAGAGGTCAGGGGTTTTTACCTCTAGCGCCGGGTTAAGTTTGCAGAAGGGGTTTAACCCGGCTTTACTGCAGTCTTCATATTTGCCGTTCACCAGAAGGGTCGACATTGAAACAATATCTCCTTCAGTTAATTGAACGGAGCTGTGACGAAGAGAGTCATCTGGGCCTCCACCATATTCATACATCAATTTGGATTGGCGGCTTAGAGGGATGACCCGCCACGCGACCCAACAACGAGTCAAATCAACTCCAGTTAAGCCGTTCCCCAGCAAGGCGTTAATCCTTTTAATTGATGGAATAAGCTTCTTGCGTTCAGCGGCAGTAAGCTTGTTAGGGAGCGAAAATTTGGAATCTAGACGATCCGCGCGATAACCCGGCAGTGGTTTTTCATTGGCTGGTGAAGTGTCTTGACAGTAGAACCAGGTCTAATTCTAGTCTTTGGGATGACTCGGCAAGACTATTAGGGGGAAGACGGCGCCCTGTCGGCGCTGAATTGAGATGCCTCCAAGTTCTAAGCTAGGGCCATTGGTACACTCGTTCTGGCGGTTCAGATAAAAATACTCTCTAAAGAGCTCCACAGTCGGTTCTTCTTGAAGATACACCTCACAGAGAACTTGGAAATTGCAAATATTGGATATGGAATTGGGCCCGAGATCTTGAGGGTGGAGTTTGAAAAAATGGAGAACATCTCTGAAGAACTTTGAGCCGGGTGGTGAAAAGCCCCGATTCATGTGGTCAGAAAAGACAATGACTTCACCATCTTTGGGATTGGGCCGTTCCTTGTCCGGGTCAGGTGCACGGTAAGACATAACATTCTTCCTGGAAAAAAACCTATGGTGAAGAATTCCTTTAGGTTGTCCTCGGTTATTGTGGAAGGGACCTAATTGCAGCCGGTCAGTGCTTTTGATGGCATGGCGATCAAAAGACGAACTGAAAAGAAAGTAACGTGTCGGTTCAATTCAATGGTGAAATTAACAGTTAAATGATGATGGTGCAAATAGGTAATGGCGGCTTAAGTAAGGGCTAATGTCATATAAGGGAAAAGTAAGCCGGCGTCATAAGCCGCCATGACTATAGACACATTTGAAGGAAAACAGAAACAGAATTGGCTAAGTGTTGAGGCAAACAGGTTTCCTAAATTCTTGATATTATTTCGGATCGAGTGGTCGTTCAAAATGGAAATATTCTAGACCTAAAGGTCTGGCACAGAGGAGTTCATGAGCTCTAATGAAACCCTTTTTACCAGAAGAAGGAATCTACTAGTATCAAGGATGGGCACAAAACAACTACCGCACGATTATATGTTTCTTTTTGGATCAAGAAGAAGCTGCAGTGGAAGAACTACAACAAACATGTGACAAACTATGAAGAACACGCGGGAAACTTAGAAACCCTAATGCGGATCTGAGGAGCAGGAAGGTGAAAACTTACAACCACGGATCTTCTGCGGAGGTCGCCGCCGTTCTCTGGACCGATTCAGGTTGATACAGCGGCCAAGGTCGACAGAGACGAGGAGCTATGCGACGGCGGCAGAGCTCGAGTGGTGGTAGGGTTGCGAGAGGAAGAAGACGGAGAAAGAGAAGAATGAGAAAGACTGGGGCGTGCCTATTTATAAGGAGATAAGCGAACAGGCGGGCGTGAAAATCGAGGAAGACCCAAATAATGACAATACAACTAAATGGATGCCTCGATTCTTGAAAGACATTAAAAGATAAAGATCCATTGAGGATGACGTCATAAAAGTTTTTGTGTTTTCAGAAGATGACGTCACGGCGGATTACAATTTTTTTACAGAGATAGGAAGATGGATTTCATATAAGTATTGAAGATTGACAAGGAACAAAGTTCAAAGTCAACTTGGGGCCAAATGTTGGGAATATAGCTACCGGGTAAGACCCGCCCAGGAGGGGCCGGGTCAGTCCCAATGGCGGGTCACAAAAGAAGCCCAGTAACATTCAAGGCGATAGTTTATTAAGACTTATAGAAGGCCTAAGCCCAGAGGCGGCTTAAGGCCCAATATTGTAAACCGCCGTATGTAAGAAAAGACTTGTAGAGAAAGGCATGTAAAAGAAGTCACCGAGCCAGACACGTTTTATGAGCCGGCCGGGACTCTGTAGGCTGCCAAGCGTCAACCCGTGCATATAAGGGGACGACCCGGCGGCGGCTTAGGGCAAGAGACAACAACTCGAAGCCAGGACAAGCATATTCGATCCCTGGTCTTCGAAACCCCAGCAATTCCAAACACAACTAGATGTAGGCTTTTACCTTCATCGTAAGGGGCCGAACTAGTATAAAACCTCTCGTGTCCTTTGTCCCGATTAACCCTTTTAAGCTTCCTAGTTGCGATGGCCCTACGACTAAGTCCTTTCGCTAGGACATTTGTTGTGACAATTCCACGACAAGTTCCATTCAAATCATGCAAGTTAGAGTCCAAAACAAGGTAAAAAGTGTTTGGAAAAGTAGATACGTTGGAGATGTATCAGTGCTCCGAGGAGAGCACAACCCACCAGGGTGCGCTAGGAGGCCCAGGAGCGCCTTGTGGGTTGTGCCCACCTCTAGCGCCCCCTGGACCGCCTCTTTGCTCTATAAATACACCAATATTCCAGAAACCCTAGGGGAGTTAACGAAAATCAATTCCAGCCACCGCAGAGTCTAGAACCACCGGATCCAATCTAGACACCATCACGGAGGGGTTCACCACTTCCATTGGTGCCTCTCTGATGATGCGTGAGTAGTTCTTTGTAGACCTACGGGTCCGTAGTTAGTACATAGATGGCTTTCTCTCTCTCGTTTGATTCTCAATACAATGGTCTCTTGGAGATCCATATGATGTAACTCTTTTTGCGGTGTGTTTGTTGGGATCCGATGAACTTTGAGTTTACGATCAGATCTATCTTTTTTATACATGAAAGTTATTTGAGTTTCTTTGATCTCTTATATGCATGATTACTTATAGCCTCGTATTTCTTCTCCCTTATTTGGGTTTTGTTTTGCCAACTTGATCTATTTATCTTGCAATGGGAAGAGGTGCTTTGTAGTGGGTTCGATCTTATGGTGCTTGATCCCAGTGACAGAAGGGGAACCGACACATATGTATCATTTCTACTAAAGATAAAATGATGGGGTCTATCTCTACATAGATAGATCTTGTCTACATCATGTCATCGTTCTTATTGCATTACTCCCTTTCCCCATGAACTTAATACACTAGATGCATGATGGATAGCGGTCGATGTGTGAAGTAATAGTAGTAGATGCAGGCAAGAGTCGGTCTACTAATCTTGGACATGATGCCCATATAATGATCATTGCCAGGATATCGTCATGATTATTTGGAGTTCTATCAATTTCTCAATAGTAATTTGTTTACCCATTGTTTGCTATTTTTCTCGAGAGAAGCCACTAGTCAAACCTACGGCCCCTAGGTCTCTTTCTCATATTATTTGCCTTTGTGATCTATTTTATTTGCCTTTTATTTTCAGATCTATTAAACCAAAAATACAAAAATACCTTTCTGTGTTTTATTCTTATTTATTTTATTTGGCGTTCGATCTATCAATCTACTACAGTTTATTCACGTCTGTTTGCCTATCTTGAGGTGCCGTTACCTGAAAGGGATTGACAACCCCTTTAATATGTTGGCTTGCGAGTATTTGTTATTTGTGTGCAGGTGTTGTTTATATGTTATTGCTTGGTTCTCCTACTGGTTCGATAACCTTGGTTTCATCACTGAGGGAGATACCTACCATCATTGTGTTGCATCATCCCTTCATCTTTGGGGAAATACCGACGTAGCTTCAAGCCGCATGAAAAGGAATTTTCTGGCGCCGTTGTCGTGGAGGATCATCTACATATACCAGGTTCTCAGTCACAAATCTCATCTCCTTGCAACTTACATTATTTTCCATTTGCCTCTCGTTTTCCTCTCCCCCACTTCACAAAAGTTTGCCGTTTTATTCGCCCCTCTTTTTCATTTGCCTTTTTTTGCCAGATCTATATTTGAGTGCAATCTTGTTGCGTAGTCATCATGACTCAAGAGAACACCAAATTGTATGATTTCTCAAATACCAACAACAATGATTTTATTGGCACTCCGCTTGCTCCTCCCGCCACTAGTGTAGAGTCTTGTGATATTAATACTGCTTTCCCGAATCTTGTTATGAAAGATCAATTTTCCTATACTAACGGATCTCACGAAGGTTTTTTTGAGTTTTGTGTGATTTAAGTTTTCAAGTTTTGGGTTATCTTACGATGAATGAAGGAATAAGGAGTAAGAAGAGCCTATGCTTGGGGATGCCCCGGCATCCCAATCTATTATCCAAAAGAGAGCAATCAACTAAGCTTGGGGATGCCCCTAGTGGCATCCCCTCTTTCTTCTAGCGACCATCGGTATTTTACTCGAAGCTATATATTTATTCATCACATACTATGTGTTTTGCTTGGAGCGTCTTGTATTATATGAGTCTTGGCTTGTTTTATTTTGTGTTTTAAGTCTTGATTCCTTTCTGGGCACACCAATTTGAGAGAGCCAAAATTATGCCATGACTTGTTAGAATTGCTCTCTATGCTTCACTTAAATTTTTATGAGCTATGGATTTGCTCTAGTGCTTCACTTATATCTTTTTTAGCACGGTGTGCTTTAGTATTTTTGAAGAAATGCTCTCTTGCTTCTCTCAGATTTATTTGAGAGTCAGTAAAATTTTCAAGAAATTCTCTCTTGCTTCACTTAAATTAATTTGAGAGAAAGAATTTTATGCTCATGACCTTCACTTATATTTGTTTGAGCTTATCAAAAGCAACATATGAAAATTAGTTCCAAAGTGATAGATATCCAAGAAGGATATAATAAAAACTTTGATGAAGATCATTGGAAAAAATAAACTTGATTCTTAGTAATAGTTTTGAGATATGATGATGTGATATGTGAGTCATGTTGATGACTAATTATGCTTTAGTAAGAATATTGGTGTTAAGGTTTGTGATTCCCTATGCAAGCACGAAAGTCAATAATTATGCAATTAAATTATATCCTACTTGCGGGGCATTATTCGGTGTTAATTATGCTTAATGCTCGCTTATGAGATTATTAATTTCTTGGTTGGTCGCTTCTCAATCTTTTGCTACCCTTCATTTTGCACTAAGTATGATCACTACTTGTGCATCCAAAAACCTTTAAACCAGTTTTGCCACATGAGTCCACTATATCTACCTATATGCGGTATTCTTTTGCCATTCTAAGCAAATTTGTATGTGCCATCTCTTATTTTCAAAATAAACTTCTCTTTTGTGTGTTCGTACCGCTCGCGGAGCGGTGAGGGGTGGCCAATATGTTCCATGCTAGATGTGTTATTCTCACGATGAGTGTTTATTCACTTGTAATTGCATGAGAGTAAGGCAAAGGTATTAGGGATGCCCAGTCCCGAAGTGAAAAATGAATTTACTTTATGTTGTCAAATAATAAATTCCTTAGAAAGTGTTGGTATGGAAGGCACCCATGGATACGGTTAGCCATGGAAAGTGAAAGTATGGTGGAAAAAGGATAAACTTTAATTTCTGTTTGGGAACCGCCTATGATATATCTAGCATGGAAAGTGTTGGAAACTCTAAGTCGATTTCGTTGGTGGGAAAGACACACCTCCAAAAATGTTTTTATCTCTAAGTTTTTCGCTTTGAGCTCTGGCACCTCTACAAATCCCTACTTCCCTCCGCGAAGAGCCTTTCTTTTACTTTATGCAATTTTTATTTTGAATTTGAGTCTCCATCTTCTCTTATAAAGCACCAACTAGGAGGCACTATGATCGTACTTGAGCATTGGTTGTAGTTAATATTCGAGTGTGTTTCATGAATGGGTGAATGATTGATGGGCTAGGGATAGCTTATTTTAGCGTTGATATTTTGTAAGACATGGTTGCTTGTTGGTATGCTTGAGTATTTAAGTTATGATGTCAAAACTAGACTATTGCTTTGAATCACATAAAATTCCAAATGTCCATGCTATAAAGAAAAAAATATGAGATGACATGTTAGGCAGCATTCCACATCAAAAATTCTGTTTTTATCACTTACCTACTCGAGGAAGAGCAGGAATTGAGCTTGGGGATGCTGATACGTCTCCAACGTATCTATAATTTTTTATTGTTCCATGCTGTTATATTATCAATCTTGGATGTTTTATAATCATTTATAGTCATTTTATATCATTTTTGGTACTAACCTATTGACATAGTGCCAAGTGCCAGTTGTTGTTTTCTGCATGTTTTTTACATCGCAGGAAATCAATACCAAACGGAGTCCAAATGCAACAAAACTTTATGGAGATTTTTTATGGACCAGAAGACACCCAATGGGCCAAGGCAGTGCCTGGGGGGTGCTCCGAGGGGAGCACAACCCACCAGGGCACACGAGGAGGCCCAGGCGCACCCTGGTGGGTTGTGCCCACCTCGGGCGCCCCCCGGACCGCCTCTTTGCTCTATAAATACCCCAATATTCCAGAAACCATAGGGGAGTCGACGAAAATCAATTGCAGGCACTTCAAAGTCCAGAACCACCAGATCCAATATAGACAACATCACGGAGGGGTTCAACACTTCCATTGGTGCCTCTCCGATGATGCGTGAGTAGTTCTTTGTAGACCTACGGGTCCGCAGTTAGTAGCTAGATGGCTTCCTCTCTCTCATTTGATTCTCAATACAATGGTCTTGGAGATCCATATGACGTAACTCTTTTTGCGGTGTGTATGTTGGGATCCTATGAACTTTGAGTTCATGATCAAATCTATCTCTTTTTATCCATGAAAGTTATTTGAGTTTCTTTGATCTCTTATATGCATGATTGCTTATAGCCTCATATTTCTTCTCCGATATTTCGGTTTTGTTCGGCCAACTTGATCTATTTATCTTGCAATGGGACGAGGTGCTTTGTAGTGGGTTCGATCTTAGGGTGCTTGATCCCAGTGACAGAAGGGAAACCGACACGTATGTATCGTTGCTACTAAGGATAAAACGATGGGGTCTATATCTACATAGATCTTGTCTACATCATGTCATCGTTCTTATTGCATTACTCCGTTTCCCTATGAACTTAATACACTTGATGCATGCTGGATAGCGGTCGATGTGTGGAGTAATAGTAGTATATGTAGGCAAGAGTCGGTCTACTAATCTTGGACATGATGCCTATATAATGATCATTGCCTGGATATCCTCATGATTATTTGAAGTTCTATCAATTGCCCAACAGTAATTTGTTTACCCACAGTTTGCTATTTTTCTCGAGAGACGCCACTAGTGAAACCTACGGCCCCCGGGTCTCTTTCTTGTATTATTTGCCTTTGTGATCTATTTTATTTGCCTTTTATTTTTAGATCTATTAAACCAAAAATACAAAAATACCTTGCTGCGTTTTATTCTTATTTATTTTATTTGGCGTTCGATCTATCAATCTACTACAATTTATTCACGTCTGTTTGCTTATCTTGAGGCGTCGTTACCCGAAAGGGATTGACAACCCCTTTAATACGTCGCGCGAGTATTTGTTATTTGTGTGAAGGTGATGTTTACGTGTTGTTGCTTGGTTCTCCTACTAGTTTTATAACCTTGGTTTCATCACTAAGGGAAATACCTACCGTCGATGTGCTTCATCATCCCCTCTTCTTTGGGGAAATACCGACATAGCTTCAAGCCACATCAATACCATCCATAGAATCGATAGTTTCATCAAAACAAGCAAAACAGTGCATCAAAAACAGAATCTGTCTTAAACAGGACAGTCTATAACAATCTGAACATCTACCATACTTATGCTACTCCAAAAATTCTGAAACATTAGGACAAAAAAACATTTTTTATATCAATACCGTGAAAAAAGTTTCAAAAGGTTTTGACGTTCCAATAAAAAAAAGAAAATTCATGCACTACAGCCAAAGTTTCTGTTTTTGCACCGCACATACCAACAAGCAATCTACTCATCCTAAAGGCAAATCTTGGCACAATAATTTTACAATACAAAGGATTTACACAAGGGGATAATTATTTTTCTTGAGAAGTTTCTGTAATCGAGATTCACAAAATTTCCATGGGCATGAACAAAGTTCAAGGACGTCCCACACTTCAAAGGTGTTCGTCTTTCTCACTTTCACTGTTCTTTTTGTGAAGTTTTAAGTTCCCCTCTATATTTTTTTTAAACTTTATAAAAGCACTCAACAGAAATAAATGACTCTCTAAAACTTCTGTGTTGTCTCCCTGGTAGCACTTTCTTTAAAGCCATTAAGCTAGGCATAAAGTGCTCAAGTAATGGATCCACCCAGATCCCAAGGTATATCAAAGCCAATTTTAATTAACAATGATTTGTAATTTAATAATGAGCACAAAGCGGCATAAATCATGCAATGACGAAGTCTAACTCTCTTCATATGCATCAGCATGCCATAAAAGAACAATTCATGCACATCAAGTAAAGGCCAATACATAACATAAGCAGTTTCTTGCAATTCTATCATGTTGAAAACATAGAGAGGCGGAGATGTAGTTCCTCTCTCATAATAATTGCAAGTAGGAGCAGCAAGCACATGCATATTATATTCATCAAAATCATCATGTGCAATGGTAAAACGCAACCCATCGATGTAATCCTTAATAAATGCTAACTTCTCTGATATAGTGTAATTTGAAGAATTCAAAAAGATAATAGGAATAAATAACTTATTCTACTACACAACTTATTCTTGTAGACTTGTGTTGTGCCTCCAAACGTAGAGTTTTGTAGGACAGTAGAAATTTCCCTCAAGTGGATGACCTAAGATTTATCAATCCGTGGGAGCCATAGGATGAAGATGGTCTCTCAAACAACCCTGTAATCAAATACAAGAAATCTCTTGTGTCCCCAACACACCCAATACAATGGTAAATTGTGTAGGTGCACTAGTTCGGCGAAGAGATGGTGATACACGTATAGTATGGATTGTAGATATAGGCTTTTGTAATATGAAAATAGAAAAACATCAAGGTAGCAAGTGATAAAACGGAGCACAAACGGTATTGCAATGCTTAGAAACAAGGCATAGGGTTCATACTTTCACTAGTGCAATCTCTCAACAGTGCTAACATAATTGAATCATATAACAATCCCTCAACATGCGACAAAGAATCACTCCAAATTTCTTATCTAGCGGAGAACATAAGATGAAATTGTTTGTAGGTTACGAAACCACCTCAAAGTCATCCTTTCCAATCAATTTATTGAGTTATTCCTATAAGTGTCACAAACAGCCCTAGAGTTCGTACAAAAATAACACCATATGATACACATCAACCAACTCTAATGTCACCTTGATACTCCAATGTCGCCACAAGTATTCATGAGTTGATTATTCGATATGCATCAAACAACTTCAAATTCATAATATTCAATCCAACACAAAGAACTTCAAAGAGCGCCCAAAGATTTCTACCGGAGAAAGTAGGACGAAAATGTGCATCGACCCTATGCGTAGATTACCCCAATGTCCCCTCGGGAATCTATGAGTTGAGTGCCAAAACATACATCAAGTTAATCAATATAATACCCCATTGTCATGAGGGGTATTCATATGCAAGACATGCATCAAGTGTCTCAAATCCATAGAGTATTCAATCCAATAATAGTGCAACCTCAGAGGTAAAAACTCAATTCATCACAAATAAGATAGAGAGGGGGAAACACCACATGATCCAACTATATTAACAAAGCTTGCGGTACATTAGGATCGTGCCAAAACAAGAACATGAAAAAGCGAGAGATCAAACACGTAGCTACTGGTACATACCCTCAGCCCCGAGGGTGAACTACTCCATCCTCGTCATGGAGATCGCTAGGATGATGAAGATGGCATCCGGTGATGATTTCCCCCTCCGGCTGGGTGCTGGAACGGGGTCTCAATTGAGGTTTTGTGGATACAGAGGCTTGTGGTGGCGGAACTTCTCATCTAGGTTTCTTTTGGGGGTTTTGGGTATTTATAGGAATTTTTGGCATCGGTCTCACATCAGGGGGTGCCTGAGGGGCCCACAAGCTCGGGAGGCGTGCCCTAGGGGGGTGCCTCCAGGCTTATGGATCCCTCAGCCATCCCCTAGCCCAGCTCCGGTGCCCCGTGAGTCTCTTCTGTTCCATAAAAAAGCACCATAAAATTTTAGGCCGTTTCAAGAACTTTTATTTCTGAAGAAAAAACAACACGACGGTAGATCTGCTGAAAACGGTGTTAGTCCAGGTTAGTTCTAATCAAATCATACCAAAACCATATAAAATTGTTGCAAAACAATTATACTTCATAAATTATAGATACATTGGAGCCGTATAAATAACATGCCCATCAATATTATCGACCAAGAGATCTTTAACCATAACAACATTAGGTTCAACTTTAATTTATTCAGAGGGTCTAGGTGTTCTAATATTACTTTTGTTAACCACAGTTGGATCCTTAGCATGTTCCTTAATCCTAACATGAAAATATGGTTTCTCAATATAAGCAGTAGACACAACTGGATCAAAACTGTAAATGATAGTTTCATCTTTAACTATAATGGGTTTATTAATCTTTTCTTTAATAGGGAGATCAACATGACTACCAAATGATTCACAAAAGGAAGGTACTATCTCAGAGTCATGTCCATATTTAGTGCTAAACTTATGAAAAGCATCGGTATCCGAAAAATATTTAGCACAATCAAACTTAACTATTATACTTGACTCTTTATTTTTGTCGAGTTCCCAATCTTCAGAGTTGCATTTAATTATTTCTAGAAGACCCCATCTAAATTTAATAGTTTTCTTCATAAAGGAACCAGTAGAAGAATAATCTAGCATGGTTTGATCATTATGGGAAAGCTGAGCATAAAAATTATGTAGGATAATTTCTCTTAAGAGCTCACGATTGGGGCATGTGTACATCATGTACTTAAGCCTTCCCCAAGCTTGAGCGATGCTTTCTTATCACGAGGCCAAAAATTATATATATAATTCCGATCACGATGAACCAGATGCATAGAATAAAACTTTTGATGAAATTCCAATTTCAATCAATTCCAATTTCTCGTCACATAGCCTATATCATGTCAATGTCTCCCCCCCCCCCAAAGATAAAGGGAAAACCTTCTTATTAACTTCAACTTTGGATAAAGCTGCAAGCTTAAATAATCCACAAACTCCATCCACATAGATTAGGTGCATATCATGATGTATTGTTATATCTCCTACATAAGCTTCAGCTAGCAGTTTCTCTATCATACCCGAAGGAATCTTATAATAAGTATTTTCAATAGGTGCAGTAGGTTGAGAGGTAACTCTTTGTGCTTCCGGTCGAGGTGAAGATACCCCAAACAAACCCCACAAAGGATTATTTTCCATAGTAACAAGTGACAATAAATTTCAGCATGTAATATAAATGTTTCCTTACCAAATTCCACTCACCAAAGGCGCTTCGCTCCCCGACAACGGCGCTAGAAAAGAGTCTTGCTAACCCACAAGTATAGGGGATCAATTATAGTCCTTTCGGTAAGTAAGAGTGTTGAACCCAACAAGGACCAGAAGGAAATAACAGGCGGTTTTCAGTAAGGTATTTTCTGGAGACACTGAAATTATCGGTAACAAGTAGTTTGATAACAAGGTAATTTTTTTATTTGGAACGATTTAGTTCTGTTTTTTATTCTATCTCTTTTATTCTTTTCCTAATTGAGTGATTTTTTTTCAAAATTGAATGATTTTTTTCAAAATCAATGAACTTGTCTTTAAAATCGATCAACTTTTTTTAAAATTAATACAATTCAAAAACAACGATCTCTTTTTCACAATCAATTATATTTTTAAAATCATGAACTTTTTTAAATCTATGAATTTTATTTCAAGCAGATAAACTTTTTTGAAATTGATGACTTTTTTTCAAATTTGCAGATTTCGAAATTTGATGAATTTTTTAAATGAGATATTTTTTCAAATTCGATGAACTTTTACTAAATCATGGAACTTTTTTCGAATTGATGACCTTTTTCATATCCATTTAATTTGTTTTCTAAATCAATGGAGCTTTTTTCAAATTGGATGAACATTTAATCAAAATCGTAGCATTTGTTTCAAAATTGATGTACTTTTGTTAAAATTCGGTAAAATTTCCTGAAATCTATGAACTTTTGAGAATCATTTTTCAAATTTATGATTTTTTTTCTAAAATTAACGATTTCCTTTTTGAATGTAAGTGGTCAAAGGTTGTTCGGTCAATGGTAAGGCCCGTCCACTGGTCAACGACGTGATCGATCTATTTTTTTTTACTTTTTACAGAATCAATGAAACGATGGATCAGTGTTGAAAACCAAGAGAGCGACCATTTGTTGTTGTTGGGCTGGCCCATGTGGACAGGCGTGTCAGTGCCGCTTCCCTAAGTTGGCGCAGAACGCACTGAATAGAACTACTCATTGGGTACGTCAGGTTTGTTACCTTCTCTTCTCGCCTTTTCTTATTCATTTTTGAGTTTTCCTTTGGTTTTTTCATTTCGATTGACTTTTTATTTTCCATTATTTTCCCTTTATTAATTTTTAAAATTCGCGAATTTTCATATCATGGACATTTTTATAATTGGTGAAATATGTTTTTGAATTTATGTTTTTTTAATTTTCAACAACTTTCCCTAAAATTTGTGAACTTCTTTTTACATACGTGAACATTTTCATTAGATCGTGACCAATTTCAGATTGACGAACAATTTTCAAACTTATAAAAAAGTTAATTCACAAACATTCTTTAGAAGTCTTGCGCATTTTTTTATTTGACAAAAAAATTGAATTCACGAACATTTTCCTGTATTCATGAACATCTTTTTGAATTTGTGAGTAATTTTCAAATTCACACACATTTGTAAATTCTGAAACATTTTATGCATTCGTCCAAGTTTTCAAATTTCTGAACAATTTTAAATTTGTGAACGTTATTAAAAATCTTAAAAACTTTTCAAATTCGTGAGTATTACTTGAAATCGCAAACTTTCTGAATTCCTGACATTTTTTATATCATGGAAACTTTCTATATTTTCTTAGATTTTTCAATTCGCGATTTTTTACCTTGTAGTTTGCTCCAAAGTACGGGAACCTTTTTTAATTTGTTTTCATTTTTTTTAATACATCGACATTTTCTCAATGCGCTGATATTTTTGGAATTTACGAATAATTTTTATTCATGAATTGGTTTTCGATTCATGGACATTTGTCAAAATCATGAACTTTTTTCTTAGTTTGCGAAGAGTTTTCAATATTGTGAACATTTTTTGTACTCCCAAACAATTTCAGATTTGTCAAAAAAAATTGAAATTGCGATCATTTTTTAGATTCGTGGATATCTTTTTATTCACAAACAAATTCAAAGATCATGATCATTTTTCCATTCTTGAATATTTTCTGAATTTGTCAAGATAAATAATTGCATGAACATTTTTATAATTTCTGAACATTTTTCAAATTCACAAGCTTTCTTAAAATCTATGGATATGTTTTGAATGCACTAATTGTTTCAAATCTATAAAATAGGAGCTATTTTTTAATGGAATATCCAATGGTTAATTTATTGCAAAACCAAGATAGTTACATCGTTTATTACAAGAGGCATGATAAAACATGGGTGGATCACCATTTGAGCATAAAACAGAATTAGAGTCATAAGCATGCCTAGCTATAGAATGAGCCGCCTTATTTATATTCCTCGAGCAATGTTGGAAGAAAATCATCCCCATCCTTTGAGCTATCAGAAAGCACTCAGCCATAATAACTCTCACAAAGCATTCAGAGCCATAATTGTAGCATAAGGACAATCCTACGACTACACAGCTGAATGGTTTTCATGGAATCACACTCGGCGATGAGAGGAGAGCAACCCATTTGTTCACCTGGAGCAAGCCCCCTTCACCTAGAGCAAGCCCCCTTTCTAAAGCCTCAGCCTGAACATTTGCCGCACTCAAAATGTTGGAAAGCAGCTCTGTAGTGAAGGAAATATGCCCTAGAGGCAATAATAAAGTTATTATTTATTTCCTTATATCATGATAAAAGTTTATTATTCATGCTAGAATTATATTAACCGGAAACATAATACATGTGTGAATACATAGACAAACTAAGTGTCACTAGTATGCCTCTACTTGACTAGCTCGTTAATCAAAAATGGTTATGTTTCCTAACCATGGACAAAGAGTTGTCATTTGATTAAACGGGATCACATCATTAGTCGAATGATCTGATTGACATGACCCATTCCATTAGCTTAGCACCCGATCGTTTAGTATGTTGCTATTGCTTTTTTCATGACTTATGCATGTTCCTATGACTATGAGATTATGTAACTCCCGTGTGCCAGAGGAACACTTTGTGTGCTATCAAACGTCACAACGTAACTGGGTGATTATAAAGGTCCTCTACAGGTGTCTCCAAAGGTACATGTTGGGTTGACGTATTTCGAGATTAGGATTTGTCACTCCGATCGTCGGAGAGGTATCTCTGGGCCCTCTCGGTAATACACATCGCTTAAGCCTTGCAAGCAATGTAACTAATGAGTTAGTTGCGAGATGATGTATTACGGAACGAGTAAAGAGACTTGCTGGTAACGAGATTGAACTAGGTATTGGATACCGACGATCGAATCTCGGACAAGTAACATACCGATGACAAAGGGAACAACATATGTTGTTATGCGGTCTGACCGATAAAAGATCTTTGTAGAATATGTAGGAGCCAATATGGGCATCCAGGTCCCGCTATTGGTTATTGACCGGAGACATGTCTCGGTCATGTCTACATTGTTCTCGAACCCGTAGGGTCCGCACGCTTAAGGTTTCGATGACAGTTATATTATGAGTTTATACGTTTTGATATACCGAAGGTTGTTCGGAGTCCCGGATGTGATCACGGACATGACGAGGAGTCTCGAAATGGTCGAGACATAAAGATTGATATATTGTAAGCCTATGTTTGGATATCGGAAGTGTTCTGGGTGAAATCGGGATTTTACCGGAGTACCGGGAGGTTACCGGAACCCCCCAAGATGGGCCGCGCGCCCCTCCCCTCCCTTGGTCCGAATAGGACAAGGAGAGGGGGCCGACCCCCCTCTCTCTTTTCCCCCTCCGCGAATCCTATTCCAACTAGGATTGGGGGGAATCCTACTCCCAGAGGGAGTAGGACTCCTCCTGGTGTGCCTCTCCTAGGCCGGCCGCACCCCCCTAGATCCTTTATATACGGAGGCAGGGGCACCCCAGAGGAACACAAGTTGATCCACGTGATCATATTCTTAGCCGTGTGCGGCGCCCCCTGCCACCATAGTCCTCGATAATATTGTAGCGGTGCTTAGGCGAAGCCCTGCGACAGTAGTACATCAAGATCGTCACCACACCGTCGTGCTGACGGAACTCTTCCCCGAAACTTTGCTGGATCGGAGTCCGGGGATCGTCATCGAGCTGAACGTGTGCTAAAACTCGGAGGTGCCGTAGTTTCGGTGCTTGATCGGTCGGGCCATGGAGACGTACGACTACATCAACCAAACGCTTCCGTTTTTGATCTACAAGGGTACGTAGATCATACTCTCCCCTCTCGTTGCTATGCATCACCATGATCTTGTGTGTGCGTAGGAAATTTTTTGAAAATACTATGTTCCCAACAGTGGCATCCGAGCCTAGGTTTTATGGTTTGATGTTATATGCACGAGTAGAACACAAGTGAGTTGTGGGCGATATAAGTCATACTGCCTACCAGCATGTCATACTTTGGTTCGGCGGTATTGTTGGATGAAGCGGCCCGGACCGACATTACGCGTACGCTTACGCGAGACCGGTTCTCCCGACGTGCTTTGCACATAGGTGGCTTGCGGGTGACTGTTTCTCCAACTTTAGTTGAACCGAGTATGGCTACGCCCGGTCCTTGCGAAGGTTAAAACGACATCAACTTGACAAACTATCGTTGTGGTTTTGATGCGTAGTTAAGATTGCTTCTTGCTTAAGCCCATAGCAGCCACGTAAAACTTGCAACAACAAAGTAGAGGACGTCTAACTTGTTTTTGCAGAGCATGTTGTGATGTGATATGGTCAAGACATGATGCTAAATTTTATTGTATGAGATGATCATGTTTTGTAACCGAGTTATCGGCAACTGGCAGGAGCCATATGGTTGTCGCTTTATTGTATGCAATGCAATCGCGCTATAATGCTTTACTTTATCACTAAGCGGTAGCGATAGTCGTGGAAGCATAACATTGGTGAGACGAGAACGATGCTACGATTGAGATCAAGGTGTCGCGCCGGTGACGATGGTGATCATGACGGTGCTTCGGAGATGGAGATCACAAGCACAAGATGATGATGGCCATATCATATCACTTATATTGATTGCATGTGATGTTTATCTTTTATGCATCTTATCTTGCTTTGATTGACGGTAGCATTATAAGATGATCTCTCACTAAATTATCAAGATAAAAGTGTTCTCCCAGAGTATGCACCGTTGCCAAAGTTCGTCGTGCCCAGACACCATGTGATGATCGGGTGTGATAAGCTCTATGTCCATCTACAACGAGTGCAAGCCAGTTTTGCACACGCAGAATACTCAGGTTAAACTTGACGAGCCTAGCATATGCAGATATGGCCTCGGAACACTGAGATCGAAAGATCGAGCGTGAGTCATATAGTAGATATGATCAACATAGTAATGTTCACCATTGAAAACTACTCCATTTCACGTGATGATCGGTTATGGTTTAGTTGATTTGGATCACGTGATCACTTAGAACATTAGAGGGATGTCTATCTAAGTGTGAGTTCTTAAGTAATATGATTAATTGAACTTAAATTTATCATGAACTTAGTACCTGATAGTATCTTGCTTATGTATGTTTGATTGTAGATAGATGGCCCGTGCTGTTGTTCCGTTGAATTTTAATGCGTTCCTTGAGAAAGCAAAGTTGAAAGATGATGGTAGAAATTACACGGACTGGGTCCGTAACTTGAGTATTATCCTCATTGCTGCACAGAGGAATTACGTCCTGGAAGCACCGCTGGGTGCCAGGCCTGCTGCTGGAGCAACACTGGATGTTATGAACGTCTGGCAAAGCAAAGCTGATGACTACTCAATAGTTCAGTGTGCCATGCTTTACGGCTTAGAATCGGGACTTCAACGACGTTTTGAACGTCATGGAGCATATGAGATGTTCCAGGAGTTGAAGTTAATATTTCAAGCAAATGCCTGAATTGAGAGATATGAAGTCTCCAATAAGTTCTATAGCTGCAAGATGGAGGAGAACAGTTCTGTCAGTGAGCATATACTCAAAATGGCTGGGTATAATAATCACTTGATTCAGATGGGAGTTAATCTTCCAGATGATTGCGTCATTGACAGAATTCTACAATCACTGCCACCAAGCTACAAGAGCTTCGTGATGAACTATAATATGCAAGGGATGAATAAGACTATTCTCGAGCTCTTCGCAATGCTGAAAGCTGCGGAGGTAGAAATCAAAAAGGAGCATCAAGTGTTGATGGTCAACAAGACCACTAGTTTTAAGAAAAAGGGCAAAGGGAAGAAGAAGGGGAACTTCAAGAAGAACAGTAAGCAAGTTGCTTCTCAAGAGAAGAAACCCAAGTCTGGACCTAAGCCTAAAACTGAGTGCTTCTACTGCAAGCAGACTGGTCACTGGAAGCGGAACTGCCCCAAGTATTTGGCGGATAAGAAGGATGGCAAGGTGAACAAAGGTATATGTGATATACATGTTATTGATGTGTACCTTACTAGAGCTCGCAGTAGCACCTGGGTATTTGATACTGGTTCTGTTGCTAATATTTGCAACTCGAAACAGGGACTACGGATTAAGCGAACACTGGGAAAGGACGAGGTGACGATGCGTGTAGGAAACGGTTCCAAAGTCTATGTGATCGCAGTCGGCACGCTACCTCTACATCTACCTTCGGGGTTAATATTAGACCTAAATAATTGTTATTTGGTGCCAGCGTTGAGCATGAACATTATATCTGGATCTTGTTTAATGCGAGATGGTTATTCATTTAAATCAGAGAATAATGGTTGTTCTATTTATATGAGTAATATCTTTTATGGTCATGCACCTTTAAAGAGTGGTCTATTTTTTGATGAATCTCGATGGTAGTAACACACATATTCATAATGTTGAAGCCAAAAGATGCAGAGTTGATAATGATAGTGCAACTTATTTGTGGCACTGTCGTTTAGGTCATATCGGTATAAAGCGCATGAAGAAACTCCATACTGATGGGCTTTTTGAACCACTTGATTATGAATCACTTGGTACTTGCGAACCGTGCCTCATGGGCAAGATGACTAAAACACCGTTCTTCGGCACTATGGAGAGAGCAACAGATTTGTTGAAAATCATACATACAGATGTATGTGGTCCGATGAATATTGAGGCTCGTGGCGGATATCGTTGTTTTCTCACCTTCACAGATGACTTAAGCAGATATGGGTATATCTACTTAATGAAACATAAGTCTGAAACATTTGAAAAGTTCAAAGAATTTCAAAGTGAAGATGAAAATCATCGTAACAAGAAAATAAAGTTTCTACGATCTGATCGTGGAGGGGAATATTTGAGTTACGAGTTTGGTGTACATTTGAAGCAATGCAGAATAGTTTAGAAACTCACGCCACCCGGAACACCACAGCGTAATGGTGTGTCCGAACGTCGTAATCGTACTTTACTAGATATGGTGCGATCTATGATGTCTCTTACTGATTTACCGCTATCGTTTTGGGGTTATGCTTTAGAGACGGCCGCATTCACGTTAAATAGGGCACCATCAAAATCCGTTGAGACGACGCCTTATGAACTATGGTTTGGCAAGAAACCAAAGTTGTCGTTTCTCAAAATTTGGGGCTGCAATGCTTATGTGAAAAAGCTTCAACCTGATAAGCTTGAACCCAAATCGGAGAAATGTGTCTTCATAGGATACCCAAAGGAGACTGTTGGGTACACCTTCTATCACAGATCCGAAGGCAAGACATTCGTTGCCAAGAATGGATCCTTTCTAGAGAAGGAGTTTCTCTCAAAAGAAGTGAGTGGGAGGAAAGTAGAACTTGACGAGGTAACTATACCTGCTCCCTTATTCGAAAGTAGTACATCACAGAAACCTGTTTCTGCGACACCTACACCAATTAGTGAGGAAGCAGAAACAGTTTTCTGTGATGTACTATTTTCCAATAAGGGAGCAGGTACAGTTACCTCGTCAAGTTCTACTTTCCTCCCACTCACTTCTTTCGAGAGAAACTCCTTCTCTAGAAATGATCCATTCTTAGCAACGAATGTCTTGCCTTCGGATCTGTGATAGAAGGTATACCCAATAGTCTCCTTTGGGTATCCTATGAAGACACATTTCTCCGCTTTGGGTTCGAGCTTATCAGGTTGAAGCTTTTTCACATAAGCATCGCAGCCCCAAACTTTAAGAAACGACAACTTTGGTTTCTTGCCAAACCATAGTTCATAAGGCGTCGTCTCAACGGATTTTGATGGTGCCCTATTTAACGTGAATGCGGCCGTCTCTAAAGCATAACCCCAAAACGATAGCGGTAAATCAGTAAGAGACATCATAGATCGCACCATATCTAGTAAAGTACGATTACGACGTTCGGACACACCATTACGCTGTGGTGTTCCGGGTGGCGTGAGTTGCGAAACTATTCCACAATTTTTCAAATGTACACCAAACTCGTAACTCAAATATTCTCCTCCACGATCAGATTGTAGAAACTTTATTTTCTTGTTACGATGATTTTCAACTTCACTCTGAAATTCCTTGAACTTTTCAAATGTTTCAGACTTATGTTTCATTAAGTAGATATACCCATATCTGCTTAAATCATCTGTGAAGGTGAGAAAATAACGATATCCGCCACGAGCCTCAATATTCATCGGACCACATACATCGGTATGTATGATTTCCAATAAATCTGTTGCTCTCTCCATAGTACCGGAGAACGGTGTTTTAGTCATCTTGCCTATGAGGCACGGTTCGCAAGTACCAAATGATTCATAATCAAGTGGTTCCAAAAGCCCATCAGTATGGAGTTTCTTCATGCGCTTTACACCGATATGACCTAAACAGCAGTGCCACAAATAAGTTGCACTATCATTATCAACTCTGCATCTTTTGGCTTCTACATTATGAATATGTGTATCACTACTATCGAGATTCAACAAGAATAGACCACTCTTCAAAGGTGCATGACCATAAAAGATATTACTCATATAAATAGAACAACCATTATTCTCTGATTTAAATGAATAACCGTCTCGCATTAAACAAGATCCAGATATAATGTTCATGCTCAACGCTGGCACCAAATAACAATTATTTAGGTCTAATATTAATCCCGAAGGTAGATGTAGAGGTAGCGTGCCGACCGCGATCACATCGACTTTGGGACCGTTTCCCACGCGCATCGTCACCTCGTCCTTTGCTAGTGTCCGCTTATTCCGTAGTCCCTGTTTCGAATTGCAAATATTAGCAACAGAACCAGTATCAAATACCCAGGTGCTACTGCGAGCTCTAGTAAGGTACACATCAATAACATGTATATCACATATACCTTTGTTCACCTTGCCATCCTTCTTATCCGCCAAATACTTGGGGCGGTTCCGCTTCTAGTGACCAGTCTGCTTGCAGTAGAAGCACTCAGTTTCAGGCTTAGGTCCAGACTTGGGTTTCTTCTCCTGAGTAGCAACTTGCTTGCTGTTCTTCTTGAAGTTCCCCTTCTTCTTCCCTTTGCCCTTTTTCTTGAAACTAGTGGTCTTGTTGACCATCAACACTTGATGCTCCTTCTTGATTTCTACCTCCGCAGCTTTCAGCATTGCGAAGAGCTCGGGAATAGTCTTGTTCATCCCTTGCATATTATAGTTCATCACGAAGCTCTTGTAGCTTGGTGGCAGTGATTGGAGAATTCTGTCAATGACGCAATCATCTGGAAGATTAACTCCCATCTGAATCAAGTGATTATTATACCCAGACATTTTGAGTATATGCTCACTGACAGAACTGTTCTCCTCCATCTTGCACCTATAGAACTTATTGGAGACTTCATATCTCTCAATTCGGGCATTTGCTTGAAATATTAACTTCAACTCCTGGAACATCTCATATGCTCCATGACATTCAAAACGTCGTTGAAGTCCCGATTCTAAGCCGTAAAGCATGGCACACTGAACTATCGAGTAGTCATCAGCTTTGCTCTGCCAGACGTTCATAACATCTGGCGTTGCTCCAGCAGCAGGCCTGGCACCCAGCGGTGCTTCCAGGACATAATTCTTCTGTGCAGCAATGAGGATAATCCTCAGGTTACGGACCCAGTCCGTGTAATTGCTACCATCATCTTTCAACTTTGCTTTCTCAAGGAACGCATTAAAATTCAACGGAACAACAGCACGAGCCATCTATCTACAATCAACATAAACAAGCAAGATACTATCAGGTACTAAGTTCATGATAAGTTTAAGTTCGGTTAATCAAATTACTTAGGAACTCCCACTTAGATAGACATCCCTCTAATCCTCTAAGTGATCACGTGATCCAAATCAACTAAACCATAACCGATCATCACGTGAGATGGAGTAGTTTTCAATGGTGAACATCGTCATGTTGATCATATCTACTATATGATTCACGCTCGACCTTTCGGTCTCTGTGTTCCGAGGCCATATCTGCATATGCTAGGCTCGTCAAGTTTAACCTGAGTATTCTGCGTGTGCAAAACTGGCTTGCACCCGTTGTAGATGGACGTAGAGCTTATCACACCCGATCATCACGTGGTGTCTGGGCACGACGAACTTTGGCAACGGTGCATACTCAGGGAGAACACTTCTTGATAATTTAGCGAGAGATCATCTTATAATGCTACCGTCAATCAAAGCAAGATAAGATGCATAAAAGATAAACATCACATGCAATCAATATAAGTGATATGATATGGCCATCATCATCTTGTGCTTGTGATCTCCATCTCCGAAGCACCGTCATGATCACCATCGTCACCGGCGCGACACCTTGATCTCCATCGTAGCATCGTTTTCATCTCGCCAATCTTATGCTTCCACGACTATCACTACCGCTTAGTAATAAAGTAAAGCATTACATCGCGATTGCATTGCATACAATAAAGCGACAACCATATGGCTCCTGCTAGTTGCCGATAACTTGGTTACAAAACATGATCATCTCATACAATAAAATCAGCATCATGCCTTGACCATATCACATCACAACATGCCCTGCAAAAACAAGTTAGACGTCCTCTACTTTGTTGTTGCAAGTTTTACGTGGCTGCTACGGGCTTAAGCAAGAACTCATCTCACCTACGCATCAAAACCACAACGATAGTTTGTCAAATAGACTCCGTTTTAACCTTCTCAAGGACCGGGCGCAGCCACACTCGGTTCAACTAAAGTTGGAGAGACAGTCGCCCGCAAGCCATCTATGTGCAAAGCACGTCGAGGGAACCGGTCTCGCGTAAGCGTACGCGTAAGGTTGGTCCGGGTCATCTCGTCCAACAATACCGTCGAACCAAAGTATGACATGCTGGTAGGCAGTATGACTTGTATCGCCCACAACTCACTTGTGTTCTACTCGTGCAAATAACATCAAACCATAAAACCTAGGATCGGATGCCACTGTTGGGGAACGTAGTAATTTCAAAAAAATTCCTACGCACACGCAAGATCATGGTGATGCATAGAAACGAGAGGGGAGAGTGTTGTCTATGTACCAACGCAGACCGACTGCGGAAGCGATCACACAACATAGAGGAAGTAATCGTACGTCTTCCCGATCCGACTGATCCAAGCACCGTTACTCCGGCACCTCCGAGTTCTTAGCACACGTTCAGCTCGATGACGATCCTCGGGCTCTGATCTAGCAAAGCGTCGAGGAAGAGTTCCGTTAGCACGACGGCGTGGTGACGATCTTGATGTACTACCGACGCAGGGCTTCGCGTAAGCACTACAACGGTATGATCAAGGTGGAATTTGGTGGCAGGGAGCACCGCACACGGCTAAGGAACGATCTCAAGGATCAACTTGTGTGTCTAGAGGTGCCCCCTGCCCCCGTATATAAAGGATGAGAGGGGGAGGGCTGGCCGGCCAAGCAAGGGAGGCGCAGGAGGAGTCCTACTCCTACCGGGAGTAGGACTCCCCCCTCCAATCCTATTCCAACTAGGACTCCAAGGGGGAAAGAGAGAGAGAGAGGTGGCCGGCCACCTCTCCTAGTCCTAATAGGACTAGGGGAGGGGGGAGGCGCGCAGCCCTCCATGGCAGCCCCTTTCACCTTTCAACTAAGGCCCATGTAGGCCCATTTGGCTCCCGGGGGGTTCCGGTAACCCTCCCGGTAATCCGGTAAAATCCCGATTTCACCCGGAACACTTCCGATGTCCAAACATAGGCTTCCAATATATCAATCTTTATGTCTCGACCATTTCGAGACTCCTCGTCATGTCCGTGATCACATCCGGGACTCCGAACAACCTTCGGTACATCAAAATGCATGAACTCATAATAACTTTCATCGTAACGTTAAGCGTGCGGACCCTACGGTTCGAGAACAATGTAGACATGACCGAGACACGTCTCCGGTCAATAACCAATAGCGGGACCTGGATGCCCATATTGGCTCCTACATATTCTACGAAGATCTTTATCGGTCAGACCGCATAACAACATACGTTGTTCCCTTTGTCATCGGTATGTTACTTGCCCGAGATTCGATCGTGGGTATCCAATACCTAGTTCAATCTCGTTACTGGCAAGTCTCTTTACTCGTTCCGTAATACATCATCTCACAACTAACATCTTAGTTATAATGCTTGCAAGGCTTATGTGATGTGTATTACCGAGAGGGCCCAGAGATACCTCTCCGACACTCGGAGTGACAAACCCTAATCTCGAAATACGCCAACCCAACATCTACCATTGGAGACACTTGTAGTACTCCTTTATAATCACCCAGTTACATTGTGACGTTTGGTAGTACCCAAAGTGTTCCTCCGGTAAACGGGAGTTGCATAATCTCATAGTTATAGGAACATGTATAAGTCATGAAGAAAGCAATAGCAACATACTAAACGATCGGGTGCTAAGCTAATGGAATGGGTCATGTCAATCAGATCATTCAACTAATGATGTGACCTCGTTAATCAAATAACAACTCTTTGTTCATGGTTAGGAAACATAACCATCTTTGATTAACGAGCTAGTCAAGTAGAGGCATACTAGTGACACTCTGTTTGTCTATGTATTCACACATGTATTATGTTTCCGGTTAATACAATTCTAGCATGAATAATAAAAATTTATCATGATATAAGGAAATAAATAATAACTTTATTATTGCCTCTAGGGCATATTTCCTTCACTACATTGTTCTCGAACCCGTAGGGTCCGCACGCTTAAGATTTCGATGACAGTTATATTATGAGTTTATACGTTTTGATGTACCGAAGGTTGTTCGGAGTCCCGGATGTGATCACGGACATGACGAGGAGTCTTGAAATGGTCGAGACATATAGATTGATATATTGTAAGCCTATGTTTGGATATCGGAAGTGTTCTGGGTGAAATCGGGATTTTACCGGAGTACCGGGAGGTTACCGGAACCCTCCGGGAGCTGTATGGGCCTTAGTGGGCCTTGGTGGAAAAGAGAAGGGGCAGCCCCAAGATGGGCCGCGCGCCCCTCCCCTCCCTTGGTCCGAATAGGACAAGGAGAGGGGGCCGGCCCCCCTCTCTCTTTTCCCCCTCCGCGAATCCTATTCCAACTAGGATTGGGGGGAATCCTACTCCCAGAGGGAGTAGGACTCCTCCTGGTGTGCCTCTCCTAGGCCGGCCGCACCCCCCCCTAGATCCTTTATATACGGAGGCAGGGGCACCCCAGAGGAACACAAGTTGATCCACGTGATCATATTCTTAGCCGTGTGCGGCGCCCCTGCCACCATAGTCCTTGATAATATTGTAGCGGTGCTTAGGCGAAGCCCTGCGACAGTAGTACATCAAGATCGTCACCACGCCGTTGTGCAGACGGAACTCTTCCCCGACACTTTGCTGGATCGGAGTCCGGGGATCGTCATCGAGCTGAACGTGTGCTAAAACTCGGAGGTGCCGTAGTTTCGGTGCTTGATCGGTCGGGCCATGGAGGCGTACAACTACATCAACCAAACGCTTCTGTTGTCGATCTACAAGGGTATGTAGATCATACTCTCCCCTCTCGTTGCTATGCATCACCATGATCTTGTGTGTGCGTAGGAAATTTTTTGAAATTACTACGTTCCCAACAAGTAGCACCAGCCACTGGGTTAAATCTTTAACACGCATCAATCAACAGACTCAATCACCCTTACCACCAACCCAACCCATTGCCATGCGAGCCTGCAAGAGGACCAAACGTCAGATAACAGGTAAGGAGCACCAAAGGTCTTGTGCGGGGAACAAGGCTGCATGTTACGCAATGTACTATTCGACTGACACCCACCACTCGCGGGACCTACAAAGCATATACAAACCCACCCTCATCGGGCCCAAGTCAAACATGAATCGACCTTATACCAACCGGACACCGTGGTTCTAGCGACGTCTTTCCCAATAGCTAGGCGGAGAAGAAGTTAACGAACCCACGTTATGAGTAGTCAGGTAGACAAGTAAGCGCGGTCTGCGAGGCATTAGGCAAGCATGCATCATGGGCTACCGCTGTTATATATGGTAATAGCCTATCTACCCTATATCACTATTGTGGTTGACGGTAGCCAAAAAGGACAAATTGTGAAATAGTTTCCATATCATTTCATGCTAATATTGATAGTAAAGATCAAAACAGTGATTTTGGCCCACCAAGGAGGTCATGAGCTCAGCTTTGACCAGAGAGAGATACGTGGTTCACGGTTTTGCTTCCACAAACCATGTGAGATGTAACCTACCCATGAATGAATTGTACTACATATATGTTGTTGTCTTCAGAGGAGATTGCTAGGTAGGTTGACACGATGACAACAAAGGTTTTTTTTCATCCTCTTAAGTAATGATCCACTTCATTTTGTATCTCATGAGCACTCTCACATATAATTATATGACAAGTTTTTTTTATCCTGGATTTAAATTAACAAACACAAAATGAAAATACATTACATTCAGAGTTCAAAAATGCTAATTACAGCTTGGTAATATATTATCAAATGGCAACACTTTTTTCAAGGTCGAATGCTTCAAATATGTTTGACTCGGCTAAAAGCATGTGCGATCTTACAATCTAAGTACTAGAGTAAAAGCACAAACATAAATATATAATCAACTCTACATGGAAAACCTTTATACATGTGCATATAAAACACATGCATGCATACACCATCTTCTTGATAAACACAATACACAATACAAGTTTTGACAAGGTTGCAGCGAGCTTGCCAGTCATTCGGTTGAGGTGGGCATCGATTGGTCTGCCGATTCGGCAAGTACCTGAAGATATCGTGGAATTGGTGGCATATTAACCTCGATGAGGCCTTCCAAAATCTGTACGATTACCCCCATGGTCGGCCTAGAGCACTCATCTTCTTGGACACACCAACAAGCAACCATGCAAGCCCTCTCAAGCTCCTCCAAGTTGACATCACTTCTCAAGTTGGCATCCAACAATGCATGCACGTCACCATCCTGAATATTCTTTGCAACTAATATTGGAAAGAACTTGTCCGCGCATCTCTTCCCATGCTCGATATTTCTTTTTTGTGAGATGATCTCAAAGAGCATCATTCCATAGCTGAACACGTCAGCTTTCATTGTGATGGCGGTTCCGCTTATCCACTCGGGTGCCAAATAGCCGATGGTTCCTCGCATTGTTGTGATGACCCTGCTGAAATCCCGGCCTAGCAGCTTCGCTAGTCCAAAATCTGACACTTTTGGGGTAAACGAGGCATCCAACAATATGTTTTGCGGCTTGATGTCACAATGGATGATGCAATACTTGCACTTGTCGTGTAGGTAAGTTAACCCTTTGGCAATGCCAATGGCTATTTGGTATCTTGTGTTCCAAGGCAGAACGTCATTGCTACCAACCTTAAATAGGTATTGGTCCAATGCTCCATGTGGCATGTACTCGTAAACGAGCATTCGGTGCTCCCCCTCTGAGCAAAACCCGACCAACTGGATCAGGTTCACATGGTGAATAGTTCCAAGAGTGCTCATCTCTGCCCGAAACTGCTTCTCGCCTTGACGAACACCTTCAAGCTTCTTAACCGCCACACTTGTGCCATTTTGAAGAACTCCTTTGAACACTGAGCCGAAAGATCCCACACCTAGCTTATCTGAAAAGTTCTTTGTTATTAGTTGCAGATCTTTGTACCTAAAGGCTATCAGGTTCATGTCAATGTGATGTGAACCATTGATCCCTCTTCTCCTACGAAGAATACACAAAACAACCACAAAGGATACACCCAATGCAAGTGCAGAGACACTAATAACAACCCGTATAGTTCGCCATCTCGAAGATTTGGCATGTGGTATCTCAGAAGCGGGAAGTCGAATGAATATACTATCCCCGGTGTTATCAAGATTTTCTTGGAGGTTCATCAGATTGGTGTACCACAAAGAGCAGGTGTTGTTGTATGAGTAAGCCAAGCAAGCACATTTGTTAAGACATGCTACCTCGCAATCACTTACACTTGCAGCTTGCACAATCTGTGACCCATCAGGCAACCTCACATTATTGATCATGTAGAATCTATCCTCCTCATATCTATGCATTGAAGGCATCGGGCCTCCACCATTGATATTGCACGGTAATGCAACATTCCTGGTGCACCCTCCAGCATAATTTCCTGAGCTCCATTCAATTGGGCTTTTTGCGCTGAAGCCCCTAAGGCAGCTACATAATGGGGCAATGTTTTCGGCGCACCAACTGAAAGCCCCGCACATGGAATAGACAGAGCACTTTGAAGTGGGCTCCACAAAGTATAGCATCCAGTCTTGCTTGTCCTCTAACCACACCATCCCCTTCTGTTGGCCAGATGGGTCGATCACGGTACGGAGGAAGAGGTTGTCATCCTTTACTGTGAGCAAGAAGTACTCCTCCTTGTCATTTTCAACATACTCATATGAGTATATCGAATTTGGCATCGTCATTACCGCCATCATTGGTATGCTGCTAAATGCGCCTGTCTGGGGGTTGAACTTCCCAGGGGTGTAATAAGGTCGGGAGTTGTTCCATGTGAGCAGGTATTGTGCCGGCACGCGCGGGTCCATCACGACTGAGAAGAGGCCTGGAGACGGGTCCATATAGTTCCTCCATGAGATCTGGCGGTCGCTCACGCCTGTGAGCTTGTTCCGGCCGAACTTCATCCCAGGAAGCTGGGTGTCAGTTGACTGATTGAAGCTTTGCCATACCATATTGGAGGTGTTGGATGCATATGCTAGAACTAGATTACCGGTGTTGAGGAGCACAGCGACAATGCTGGTGTTGGAGGTTCCAATGCTGGTTGGGATGTTGCTCGACCAGACTATGGACCTAGACTTGTTGAGAAGAACAAGGTTTCCATCCATCCAGACAGTTAACTCCGATGAAGTCTGGTCGGAGATGGGCGCTTCCCTGTTAGCTATCCACACTGGGGTCACTTTTTGCACCTTATTATACCATATTGCAATATACCACTTGTCTTGGGGTCCACCACCTACAAGTTTTTTCACATGCATCATGGTTGAGAAAATAAAATTTAAATAAAATATATTACAAATGATGAGATGGAATGTTATCAAACGTGGCTATTTTCTTATCCTGTAAATTTTAAGTAGAATGAGTTCATATTGGCTTCACAACTATTTCCAGAGTCCAGTTTCACCCTGACCTTATACACTGTACCTCTTTACCTCAATCCACCGTTCGACAAAAGGCCCACCATGGCAATGTGAGGTTGGAATTTAAATACCAAAAATTTACATAAGCCTAATATGGCCCACCAATGTGCATATAGCAGCTTCTCGACATATTTGATAAGAAAGTATCATGCGAATTTTAGTAGTTTTATGTAGACCTTCCATTTCATAAGTGCGTATATATATTTCTCAAAAGTCAAACATGATTTTTTTTATATGTTTATACAATACAAACATATATACAGGGTACAGGGTTGGTCTTGACAAGTCGGGGGGTGGGGGGGGGGGGGGAGGGGGCTAGTGCAAGTTGATAAACTGGGGCCTCTTCATAGAAACATTGTAGAAGCACGTGCTTATATTTCAGTGGCTAATAGCTTCAAGATTTTAATTCTACTCTCCCAATGCGTATTAGACAAAGATTCCGGATTGAATTTTGGAACATGGTAAGGAGAATTTTCGATATTTTTGTTTAACTTACAAATAACACATATTTGTTGCACATTACCAGAAATAATACATATATTCTAATTGACATCTTAGCACACATGGAACACAAATAGTACGTGAATTATAGCATAAAGTTGTAAACAGACTTGGAGGTTCATGGCTTGCTTCCCGGATGAAATCTAACCGAGTGGAGAGCAGGGAGAGAAACAAAATAAACCAAGAATTATATTGGTGGACAATTGCAAAGTAAGGTGTTAGGAATCAACAAATTGTGATCTTCTCCTCCATTAATCTCATTGCCTCACAAGAAAAGAAAAAAGTAACTACATGCTGCATTTAATTTCTCTCTAGAAAAATGTTTCCTATTTCTTCACCGGGATTTTACTTGGGATTGGCAACACATATATTTGTCTAGGGCACATCTAAAGGTGCATTAGTTATTGCACATCTAAAGAGATACCCGCACGAATCTTTGAATCTTCATATAAAATCAATGACACAGGACTTACATGTGCAATACTTATGGCACATCTAGATGTGCTTTAGCAAAACCGTATTTAATTTCTCTCTAGAAAAACATGTTCCGTATTTCTACCAGCAAAAAAACATCGATATTTTTAACTGTTAATTACTACTCCCTCCGTTCCAAAATATAAGTCTTTTTAGAGATTTCAACAAATGGCTACACACGGAGCAAAATAAGTGAATCCATACTCTAAAATGTGTCTACATACATCCGTATATTGTAGTTCATTTAAAATTTCTAAAAAGATTTATATTTAGGAACAGAGGGAGTACTTTTTTTGAGGGAACTGTTAATTACAACTTGACCTAGAACTTTGATACAACGAAAAAACAGAAAACCAGAACAATATAACCAATATGAAAGAAAAAAAGACAATCCATTGACATAATTTTTAGTTAAGATAAGATGGGATGTGGATGATTTCAGTTACCAGTAGGTTGGTAAAACCCCAGAGCGAACTTGCCACCCCGGGAGACCAACTTGTTTTGCCCAGAGAGCGGCTGCGCCGCTGTGATCATATCAGTACCTCCTGTGGGAGATCCTTGTAAAGAAAGAAGCAGTATGATTAACACGTAGGGCGCACCGGAATCAAGCGTGTGCGCCATGGATGCTAGCTTCCAATGGATGCCACGAGCCTCTCATTGTGTTTGTGGCCAAGCTCTATTTATGATGGATCGTGATGCACCCCCGCGGCGGTCCTACCTCTCGATCAGAAGTCACAACACATGTTGTAGACTTTGCCGGTTCTAGACGTCCCGAGACTCACGTCTAGCGCGATGTCGATGGAAGTTAGACCATGCTTGTCGGGGGAGCATGGGAAGGAAGCAGGCAAGCTGGTTAGATTATAAAATCAAGCCACGTATACGGGAGCACGGATGGGTACACGAGAAGGGAACAGGCAAGTCTCGTCCAACAAATCTAGGAGTACTACTCCAGACCGAGCGACGACGTACGTTGATGGGAGTAACGACCGGTCATGGCTCGGGCTAGGAAAAGCCGCTAGAGTCGTCGATATTAGTTACCAAACCATTTCCGACGACTGACTTGCATGGAAGAAATTTAAACACGGTGAAATTGAGACGCCGAGACTCACCGCACGGACGAAGAGCGGAAGGAAGTTTCCGTTCCCTTGACATTTGGGGCAAGTCCTGCTGAATAATATAGGATTCAGTCGGTCCTCGCTGGGGATAAATGGACTGCCTCTGGTTGCACCTGATTAATACGGTCAATCTTTTTTTGACATAGTACATACATCTATACCTATATACCTCTACTAATAAAGCAATGTGCGTTTCTCCGATTCCGTATGTCCATTGGCAAAGAAAAAACGATTTGTGCAGAATTTCGTATGTTTTTTTTTTGAGGCAAACACATGCAGCTTTATTGATCAAGGATGTTTATAGGTATAGAATTCGGATCATAGGTATGACCTAGCCACGTGTGGCGACCTATACCTAAATTAGTAGCATGCTTTACAAAGCTATGTGCCTCGAAATTAAAATTCCTACATTCATAAGTAAAAGAACAAGATTGAAACTAAAACTTTCTCTGGTTTATTTCTCTGATGATTGAGCCGTTCGCTCCATGCGAACCCAGGCCAATATCCTGCACCACCGTTAACAATCTGATGCAATGTCCACCATGTTGATGTTCAGGTCTTGAGCCAAAGCTAAGCCTTCTCTGCACGCAAGAGATTCCAGACATGCTGGATCCTGAATATCCGTAAGGACCGTAACAACCAAAGCAGAGGCACCCAAGTATTCGCCATTAGCGCCCCTGCAGATTGCTGCTGTTGCCTGCACGGCCGAAGGCGCCGCACACCCTATGGCCCAGTAAATTCAGCCCATTTTTTCCAGCCCACACACCAAAAAAAGTACTATTTTCCCGCACGATTTGGCAAATAATTTCAGCTACGCATAGGGCGCCCAAGACTTGGCGGCCCATTTTTGTTTTTTTTAAATTTTCTTCTCTGTTTCTTTCTCTTTTTATTCCCTGTTTATTTTTTATTTTTCCCATTGCAAGTCTATTTTTTAATTTTTTTCTTAAATTCAAAATTTTCATAAAATGTTTGCAATTTCAATTTTTATTCAAATTTCGTAAAAAAAAATCGAATTACAAAAATGTGTTCCTATTCTAAAAATGTTTGGATCTTTTTGTCGTGCCAAACTTTGTTTAAAATTTAAAAAATATTCCCATTTAAAAAAATGTTTGTATTTTTCAAAATTGTTCAAGGTATAAACAAATGCATTTTAAAAATGTTCCAAATTCGAAAATATTCTTGTTTTAGCAATTTTTAAAATATTGAAAAGAAAATTTGCATTGAAGAAACACATTTTCTAAAAAAGATTCTGCATGTTTAAAATATGTTCCCATTTTAAAAAATTGTTCACAACTTAAAAATGTCCTTATTTTTAAAAGAAGGTTCATGTTTTTAAGAAACGGATGTGAATTTCAGGAAATGTTCCGTTCAAAATTTTTATTCTTGCTTTGTCCAAAATTGTATGAAATTTTCAGAAAACTTATCATAATTTGGAAAATTGTTCACATTGCCAAGTATATTCGGTAGTTCATGTTATGAATTCCAAAATTGTGTTCCTATTTAAAAATGTTTGAAATTTTAATTTTTTGTCATTCTGAGTTTTTTTCGGAATTTTAAAAAATATTCCCATTTTCTGAAAAAATTTACGGTATTTCCAAATTTGTCAAGATTTAAAAAATGTTACAAATTTGATAAATATTCTTGTTTTAGTGATATGCTCAAAATTGAAAATATTTTTTTGCATTAAAATACACATTTTCTAAATTTCTTCTATATGTTTAAAACATGCTCCCGTTTCCAAAAATTGTTCACAACTTAAGAAAAATCGTATTTTTATGAAATGTTCATGCTTTTAAGAAATGTTTGTTGATTCAAAAAATGTTTTGTTCAAATTATTTGTTCATCTTTTTTACAATGTGTGGAATTTAAAAAAAAGGTAGAAAATTGTTCACGTTGCCAAGTATATTTGGCATTTCATAGTTATCAGTTTTTTAAAAGTACAAAAAAAGTTTTGATTCTAACGTTGCATTATATTCTTTAATATTCATGTAGACCATTGGTTAGCAGAACGCGTTTGTTTGAGTGGCTAGTAACATGTGATCGGGTCTTTGAGGTCGTGAGTTCGATCACTCCCATAGTGGGCCTGCTCCGCATCTGGCGCATCGAGCTAAGTCAGCTTCTTCAGAATAAGGGACACCATAAATTATTGACAGTGGTAGCTTCCATGTGCCAATAAAAGATAATATGCTGGTTAATTATAATTGAAACAAATTATGGAAACGTGCCAATAAAAAATACTTGTTTGGCTCTAATTAAAGGGTGCCATGTTCAACCAAAGAAGACATGTGGATGTCTTGATCCATTCTTATATTGGGCTAGAGGCATGTAATTATATTATCCCGTTGCAACGCACGGGCATGTGTGCTAGTAAATGTTCATACATACACACATACATTCCTATGAGCATCTTATAGAGACTGAGACGGCACATCATCTTGATACTGACAAAGTCGGTGCAGACGTCTTAGTAGTCGACGGGAATGACTACTCCCACTGAAAACACATTGCCCAAAGGTCTGAAATAAATATAGGAAAATGATCGGTCAAGTCTAGGACTTGAACCCTGATGGGTCAAGAAAATCAATATCATCCTAACCATCCAACCATAGATTGGCAATCTAACACCGGAATAAGATATCCTTATGCCGAAACTACTGACCTCTTCACCTCTGAAATATTTTATGTGACATCTACATATACACTAACATCCTCACGTTTTCATCATAAGTTTATTTGAAAACTAAAGGCCCCCTTAAATATTATAAGCTTCATGTGGTACTTGGATAAGGAGTGGTATTAATCAAAGACAACCAGGTAGTTGACAAGGTTATTTTTTGGCAACAAGGAATTGATACGACACTTGTTCGTCTAGAGCCTTCTTGCAAGACTCTTATGCTTATGTTGCTTTATTGCCACCCACAAATAGTACGGATATGTTTCAAAACTGGTTTAATGCAGTGCATCCTAAGCTGAAGGCTCAAAATTATGTAGGATTTGTATTTTTATATTTTGGGCTACAAGGAAATATCTTGATGATATTATTTCTGTAAGGACTAAAGTTCCAAAAAAATCACAAGTAATTTTCAAGGCTATTAATTGGGTCCATAGGTAGTCCTTTATGTGTCGAGGAGGACCCGAACCAGATGGAAGATGGTTCAAATGATTTCGGTGACTGCTTAAAAATAGGATAATTAACGGATGAGGTTTCATTTCTCCTCTTACTTTCGAGTTTCTTCATTCGTATTTATTGGCTTCATCGTATTTTGGGTCAAACTTTGACCATCTATGTAACTAACAAAGTGTGATGTATATGCTACAAAACACATACTATTGCATTTGTATTTGAAAGGTGATTCCCACGGTATAATTTTATGCCATATAATTTATTTATTTATTAGTTTAATTTGACCCAAAATAAAAAGGGGGCTAAGAGCATCTCCAAGTGATCCATTTTCCCAATAAAAAACAAGTATTGGGGGAGTTGGTTTAAAACGTGCTTCAACAAACCTCATTTCTCTAATAAATTATTGGGAGCTCCTAGTAAATTATCCCTATTTCCCCAACATCTAGGGAAATTTGGCCTATCCCAATCCCAATCCCAATAATTGCCACATCAGCTCGTCGCCTTCAATGGCCACCAAGCCACCGCCACCGCTGACCACCATGCCTCTAACATTGCGCCGACGTCGAATGCCGCCCGCCGCCAGTGCCGCCGCCGCTATCGTGTATTGTGCCACCTTCGCACACGCACGCGCGCGCGCGCCCACACACACACACACACACACACACACACAGAGAGAGAGAGAGAGAGAGAGAGAGAGAGAGAGATCATTGATGAGTGGGTCTATAGGTCAGGTTGGGTAGGAGGGAAAATTATTGGCAACATGAGAGAGTATCACATCTCCAACCCAGTAAAATTATTGAAAGAGCCTTGATAACCACTTGCTAGGAGAGTTTTCTTAACCCTTGGAAGATGCTCCTGCTCTTTAGCTTGCTCACGGTCACGGGGCACCTTTTTCCCATCACATTGTGTGCACTGTTGGATTGTGTGAACTCTAGAATAGTTATTAAAGGATTGTGCCCATGTAGATGTCGGAGTGTTAACCTCTTTTAGAAAAGGAAAAAAAATACATGGATGACGGTGAATCCGCTAGAGCACTGCAAAGTGGTTTCTAACGGTTGAGTACCTACCGGTGAAGCATCCACCCTACAAATGCTTTGGGATCCATGTCTCATCCATATATATAACATTGTAATCATGGCAACCCATCTCTCATATCTCTATTTATAGTCAAATCAATGTCAGCAGATTCGGGCTCATGTTGTCGGTGGCATGGTACGTGTGGAACCCCCCCCCCCCCCCCCCCCCAACCAATCAATGTGTTACATCTTTAAAAAAATTAGAAGGTCAATATCTTTTACAGTAATATTTTGTTACTGAAATTGTTTGTATATTCAAATTCCTTTCCACATGATCTTTTGAACAAGGCCAAACTTGAATATATTTAAACTATTTAAATTTTTATTGTTTCAATCATATCAAAACAATTGATTTCACTCATTTCAAATTGGCTTTCTTATATAATTGAATGAATTTTTAAAAGATTGGAACTAGTTTTCTCAAATAGTTTTTAAATGAGTGAATGAAACTACTTTTAAATGAGTAAAATTAATTTGGATTAAGTGAAATCACCTTTTTTGAAATATGTTAAACATGTTATTTCAATTAACTGAAATATGCCTAAAAATATAAAACTTTGAAACAACTGAAAATTGTTTTTTTTAATTTTCTGAAATTGAGTGAAAAAAGAATTTTTTTTGTTCAGTTTTTTTCCTGAAATAAGTGAAACTCACTTTTTAAATATGTGAAATTGGTTATTTATGAAATGTGAAATTAATTGAAATATGTCCTTTAATTGAAATAAGTAAAATCCTCTTTTTAAAATGTGTGAAGTATGTTCTTTTAGATGAGTAAATCTGTTTTTTCTAACATGTAAACCGTGTTTTTCTCTTAATGAGTGAAATTATCTTTCTGAATCGAGTGAAATCAGTTTTTTGAACTGATTGAATTTTTTAAAATGAGTGAAATATGTGAAAATGGTTTTCTCAAAGATGTGAAACTTGTTATTTCGAAAATGTGACCTGGCTAGCCATTGCTTAGCTGTTTTTGCAAGAGTTCGAAGTAGGACCATGACCTGGCTAGGGGCGGGTCCGGCCTCGTTGTTGGAGGTAGTTGCTGATGATTGTAAAGACATTTTGATTGAGTAATGCAATTTCTTTCTCGCAAAAAAAAAGTGAAACTTGTTATTTCGAAAATGTGAAGTGGTTATTTTTAACTCAATTTTATGAAATTAGTGAAATTACATTTTAGTTGCGTGAAATATGCAGCTTCACAAATATCAAATACCAATTTCAGTGAAACTGAAATATAACGGAAATTGAAAAAATTTAGAAATTCAAACTAGTCAAATTATATCTAGATGCACCTGCTGCGTACCCCCTCCGTTAGAATTCCTACTTTCTCTAGTGCACCAAGACCAGAAGAAAAAAAGAACACAAAGAAACCTCCGTGAACAGATGATACATGCAACTTTTTCCAACCAACATGCATGTCCAGTCTACACGGCATTGCAGCAGTCTACACGTACATGGATGGAAATGTCCATGGAGAAAGCTCGCCCAGAACACTATAAATGTCGCAGCCCTAGCATGTAATCTGAGACGTACAAGTACAACGGTCGACATGGAAATGTTTACTGTTTTACCGTTGATCTCGCTCGGTGTAGCAGTAGTTTGCATAATACGAGCAATAGTCATGGTAATCACGTCGGCCAGAACAACAGCCGGCGAGGCGCCTCTCCCACCAGGCCCGTCCAAGCTCCCGCTGATCGGCAGCATTCACCACCTGGCCACCGGCGAGCTTCCACACCACGCCATCACTCGCCTCGGCCGCGAGCACGGCCCGGTGATGCACCTGCAGATGGGGCAGGTCGGCCTCGTCGTCGTCTCGTCCCGCGAGGTGGCCAGGGAGGTCATGAAGGTGCAGGACGCAAACTTCGCCCACCGCCCGGAGCTAGCGGGGCCCAAAGCTCTGCTGTACGGCTGCGCCGACATCGCCTTCTCCTCCGGCGGCCCCTCCTGGCGCCGGCTGCGCAAGGTGTGCGTCGTCAAGCTCCTGTGCGCGAACCGGGTCAGGTCTTTCGCTCCCATACGGAGGGAGGAGACACGTCGTCTCCTGGAGAGCATCGCCGGCCACCCTCCGGGCAAGGCCATTGACCTCCGGGCCATGGTGGAGGCCTTCAGCAGCGCCATCGTGAGCAGGACGGCATTGAGCGAGACGTTCGAGCACAGGGGCTCCATCTTAAAGAAGGGCTTGGAGCTGGCGTCGGGGTTCAACCTGTCGGACCATTTCCCGACGTTGAGCTTCCTCAACGTTCTGATGAGGCACCGGCTGCGACGGGTGCACCGTCAGGTCGACAAGCTGCTCGAAGACATCATTGCAGAGCGCATGCGGCTTCGGCAGAAGAAGATGAAGGAGAAGGACACAGCAGAGGACATGCTAGATGTGCTTCTCGATGCCATGGAGCATCCAGACACGGATGTGCCCATTACACACGACAACATCAAAGCTGTCATAATGGTATGGTGTCTATATCCAAATCACTGTGACGTACTCCCTTCGTGCCATAATATAAAAGTGTTTTTGGCACTAGTGTATAGTATTAAAAACACCCTTATATTATATTATGTGACAAAAAGAGTAGAAAGGAATCATTAACCGTTGATTAACTCTGCACATAACTAACTATTGGATTGAAATGAACACGCTACAGGATATGTTTGCCGGGGGCACAGAGACATCATCGTCAACGATAGAGTGGGCGCTGGCAGAGCTGATGAAGAACCCCAAGGAGATGGCCAAAGTGCAGGACGAGGTGAGGACAAAAATGGAAGCAGTGACAAGCTGGTGCGACATCGGACATCTCAGCTACCTCCGGCTTGTCGTCAAGGAGACGATGCGGCTGCACATGCCGGCGCCTCTTCTAGTCCCCAGAGTCTGCAAGGAGCAGTGCCGTGTCGGTGGCTACATGATCCCGGCTGGCAGCAGGGTGGTCATCAACGCATGGGCCATGGGCAGGGACCCGAGGTACTGGGAGGACGCCGAGGCGTTCCGTCCCGGGAGATTCCTCGGCACAAGCGTCGACTTCAAGGGGGGCGACTTTGAGTTCCTACCGTTCGGTGCCGGCCGGAGAATGTGCCCAGGGATAGAGTTTGGGCTCGCCGGCGTCGAGCTTTGCTTGGCTCAACTCCTTTTCTATTTCGACTGGACGCTTCCTGGTGGCATCGCGCCGGAAGACCTCGACATGAGCGAGACATCGGTCGGTGCTCTATCGGTAGTCCGGAAGGAGCCACTTCGGTTGATCCCCAGCATACACGCTCCACTTCATCTCAAGTATTGACCCTTTGAGGTTTCATTGTTGGCAGCGTGCATCAGGGCTCTGTTTATGGAGCTGCAGAGGTTGTGCCTTCTTTACTGTTGTAATACCTTTTTTTCTTAATAAATATACATGTAGCTCTATTGCATGTTTAAAAAAAGTCACACGACTACAAAATAAAAGTAGATATGTTCAACGAAGAAATAGAAAATAATTGATGCACATAGTTGTGATGTCCCTCGTATGCCGTGTCTATGAACACATTGACAGTCCAACGGCAACATTTGTGAGCCGGACCTCAGACTTTATCTCCGTATTTTTGTTAAATAAAATAATTGTATGCATCAATCTGATGCAAACACCATGGCTATCCTCCTTTTAAAAAAAAAGGATGGATAGCGGTCTTGGTCTTGTAGTATTTCTTATTTCACACTGGTAATGTTGCACGTGCACGTCTCCCATGCCGGCCAATATAGTAAGTGTATCGACCAATACATTTAAATTCACATGTATACCGTGTCCTGTGTTTATGGAGTTGTAGGGTTGTGCCTTCTTTAGTGTTGTAAAATGCCCTTTTTTCTTGGTGAATATATATATATATATATATATATGTGTGTGTGTGTGTGTGTGTGTGTGTGTGTGTGTGTGTGTGTGTGTGTGTGTGTGTGTGTGTTGGTCTACTGCATAGTTTTCTTAAAAAAAATCACAAGATTACAAAATATAACAAGACATGTTGTACAAAGAAACAGAAAATAAACTCATGCACATTGTTGTGATGTCGATTTTTGAAAGAAAAAAATTGTTGTGATGTCGCTCATGTCATATCTATGAACACATTGACAGTCCAACTGCAACATAGAATATCATGCCGCCGAAAAAAATTGGCAACTCATATCTCCAAACGTGATGAGACCGATAAAGGAACATAAAATTGTTACTAATGATAAATCAGATTTCCCAATAATAGGTCGGCATTTGGTGAAATTGCTGGTCCTTTCTCACCTTCAGATTTATCGTCTCGTCGCAAAATTATTGTTGTAGTCGTCGTTCCATGTCTTTTGGCCAAGCATAACCGATTGACTGCAAAATGATGATTAGCCCCATGAAAAACTGTTCAAATTATATGGGCTTGGCCCATTTAAATTTCTGCTGTAATTTATAATTAAAAACCCCAGCGGCCACCCACTCTAAAAGTGATGATTTGTCTTGCATTAGGCGGCTCCTCGATGGCCCGGCCCAATATAGGTTCTTGATGGAGCCCCTGTCTATGTACACATTGATAGTCCAACGGCAACGTAGAATATAGAGTGCCGCCGGAAAAACTTGGGCAGCTCATGTGGCCAAAATAGTGATACTGATACAAAAGCATAGAAAAGGTGGTGAGACGTATAAAGCAACATAGAATTTTTAACCCATGATATATCTCATTTCCCAATAATAAGTCGGCAGATAGTGAAATAGTCGGTCCTATCTCACCTTCGGATTAATCATCCCGTCGTAAAATTACTGTCGTAGTTGTCGTTCCATGCCATTTGGCCAAGCATGACCGATTGACCGCAAATTGATGATCAATCGTATGACAAAAACTGTGGAAATTATATGGCCTTGGCCCCAGTCAAATTTCTGCTCTGATTTATACACAAATCCCAGTGGCCACCCATTCTCAGAATTAAGCCAGAAATATACTCTGTCTTGTAGTAGGCGATCGCCAGATCGGCCGGCCCAATATGGGATTTTGATGGAGCGGTTTTAGGAGGCTTCTATGACTGGCTCGGACCGGTTTTATAAGCTTATGCACGTTTTATTTTGTTTTTATTTTCGGTGTTTCATTTGGGATTTTAGTTTTTTTTTCATTTTCCTTTTTGTTTAAATTTCTATTTTCTTCCAATACATATGTACCTTTTTCAATACACGTTGTTCATTTTTCTTATACATCTGAAACAATTTTATACACATTTTAAATATATGATGAATCATGAATATTATTTTAAATAGTTGTATTAAATATTAGTCCAACATTGTTAAAATACACTATGAACATTTTTTCAGTGATACAAATTTTTAAAAATATCCAAACTATTTTTTACATTGTACCACATTGTCTAAAAATGTCATGAACATATATTAAAAATCCTGAACATTTTATAAATTTTAGTTGCATTTTTTGAATGGCACAAATTTTTTTGAATTGCAAGAACATTGTTTTACATTGTATTTTTTTTAAAGGTCCCAATTTTTTTGAAACATATAAACTTTTTTTGTCAAATTGATTTTCGAATGATATCAGCATTTTTGGAGAGTTGCGCAGACCTTTTTTTAACACCACTTGAACCTTTTTCAAACATGCCAATGAGCACTTTTACAATTTCATTACTTTCCCATTTTATGAAATATTAATAAAAAAATAAACAACCCGCACAGACTGAGACAAAGAAGGGGGCAACTAATGAGCGGGTACCCATTCGGGAGCTTTACCCTGCGGCCGCACACACTTGGTGAAAAAGTCTGAATATTTTTTTTGAAGGACTTGACTGGAAAATTAGCCTCCCCCCCCCCCCCCCCCCTCCGATCTTTATCATTAATGTTTAGCCCCCACAATGGTTTTTGTGTACCTCCGGCACTGCACATGCAGTGGCACTTCTACCGCCATGTGTTGTGCCCCAGCGCCGCCATGTGCTACAAGCCGGCACACTCTGCGGGAACACGCTTTAGGGTTCCATTCACATTTAAAAAAAATGATATTCTACATTTTGCTTGGTTTTCTTGGAAAAAAACCGCATGAAAATCACACTGTGCGAGAAAAACCATAGTTGTGCTTCACAATGAAGCACAACTATCCTTTCCGACAGTGACCAATGCCACTTTATTCAACGCAACACCAATCTCACTAAACGACGACGAAATCCTAGACCTATGAAACAACAGGGAGACAAACGGGAGCCCACCCCCTTCCTCTAGCCGCTGGAGCAGCGGGCGGAGAGGGGTGGGGATCACGGCCTCGCCGACATCCAAAGGTTGGCAGGAACTTGTCTGTCGCCAAAGAAAGAGAGCGAAGCGGTTAGCCAAGAGCACGTTCGGAAATGTGTGACTATTCGGAAACCATGTGCGTGTGTGTGTAAGCCTAGCCCGTTTAGCTTCTTTTTTGGGACAGCCTAGCCCGTTTAACTGTGCAGCAAGGAGTGCATTACCTAGTTCCAAATTGTACTTTCTGGCAGTACCACCATCTCTAAATATGAGTTTCATGTCGAAAAACATCAATTGTTGTATGCGGTATATACATGGGACGATCGATGGACAGAACCAACTAACTTTAACTAATAACGGAATTAAATTAAACACACCCGAGAATCGTTGAACTCAGAAGTCATCGGCCTCCAAAATCGCGCTCAACCTATGCGCGCCTGCACGACGACGACGATGACGACTGCTGCGTCTTCCACCGTAACCATCTCCTCTCCTCGCCTTCCCAGCCGTCTCATCACCGGCGGCGAGCACCCTCTTGCGCACGCCACCGTATTTGCCGTACGCAAGGTGCTGGTCCCATCCACCGTCCCGCTCCGCGACATCGTCATCGTCAGCGAGAGGTGCCACTCGAGCCGCCACCTTCCGTCGCTTGCCGTTGGCGCCAGCCACCGCGGCTCCGTTCTTGCCGCGCGTGGGGGACGAGATGCCGCTCGCGACGGCCAGCGCCGAGCTGGCTCTGACGGCGAGGGCGGTCATCTCCTGCCCCGAGAGCGGCCGACGGAGCATAGACGCGGGCAGCACGAAGTAGAGCCACCCGGGCTGGAGCGCCTCGTCCGCGGCCAGCGCGCGGGCGGGCGCGTCGAGGCGGAGCTCGTCCGAGCTGCATAGGAAGCTCGACGCGCGGGCGGCGTCAACCAGTGCCTCGCGTGCCGTGACCGGCGCCGCGTACTGCGCCATGGAGCCGTCCAGGCGAATCACCTTCGCCGTCTTGGTGGCCACTGCCCGCCCGGACCCCGCCGCCGCTGCCGGCGCCGGCGAGCGCGAGGCGCACGAGCCCATTTATTCCCTTGTGACGACGTGTTGGTATGGTACGTGTGCCGTGAGTGTGAGTCCGTATGACTCTCTGAGCAAGTGCAAAATGGATTGATTGATACGGTTGTGTGATGAAGCTTCTTATAGGGAAGTGTAGAACCAGTTCATGTGTTTATGCGGCGACGTAGGCCCGTTCGTCATGCTGTCAGTGTCAACGGATGGAGACAAGGAGAGCGAACTTGCGTTGCACTCCACTGCAGTGCAGCTGATCGATCACTTGAAGGACAAGTTGGTGGATGCTGGCTGCTTATTAGTTTCGTTGTGACAAAGTCGCCGTAGAGGCCACTTGTATGGCGGTCAAAGTGATCCGTGAGTAGATAGATCTGATCTCCTGGTCGAAGGTTCCTGCAGGAAGGTGACAGGAAGTGCCAATTGTCCGACTGTCAATTGGTACGTGGGGTGGGATGAATGGCTAATTCAGTGGTGACAGCAACTTCCGGAACAAACTACGCAGCGAGACTGCGAGAGCGACTTGTCAGTGCCATGTCTATGTCGTCCGGGGTCACGGCTAGACTCGTCGTCGTCACGGCTGGCGGTAGCTGATTACGACGTTTGAGACTAAGTATAGTTAGTTAACTCGTCAAACACGGGAGTCACAAACGATCTTTGCAGCTGAGACGGTTTAGCTAACTGAAGTGGACGGCACGAACATATATTAAACTTATTTTGCAATAATAAAGCACAGAAGATCTTAGAGCAAGGCCAACGTCATGCTACTTCGAGTGGAGAAAGAATGCCACTCTAAAACCTTCCTAGGGATTCCCTACTCTAGAGCAACTATAGCATACCATCAATAATTCGCTAGCTCCGAAAAAATATATTACTCTTGGAAAATAATGAACTCTAGCAGATCTCTAATAGTTCCTTAACTCCGGAAAGAAAAAGAAAAACTCCCAATAGGTGGGAAATTTCTCCTTCCCAAATCACACTCCCAAATTCGGCACCACCCACGGCTCCGTGGCGCCAATAGAGTAAGATGGTCCCGCCGACCGCCGTCGACTATATGTCGCGGCCATCTAGAGCCACTGCCGTGGCCACCATGGGTGCACGGCACCCTACTTGCCACTGCACCGCCGACCTCTGCCTTGCCCCCGGTGGCGCTCGCACCTTCCTTGAAGAGCACCGCTTTAGCGGCAAAGAAGATCGCACCCCTCTTACTTTACCTCTCCGCAGGCGCCCTCCCACTCCATCGCTGCAGAACCCTTCGGCCTCTGATGTGTTTGATTTTGACATTGGCTCCGGCACGCATGAGGTGCTCATCCAACTTTTTTTAACTGGCCAGCAAATTGCCGATTTTCATTAGCTTAACAGGAGGGAGCGACAAAGTGTTTGATCAAGTGATCAATGGGCAGAGGAGAAAATACATTGAAGAACGGGAAACAGAGAAAAAACTTCGTCATGCTGATAACTCATGGGACGTGCCCAAAAGGGTGCACTAAATTCCCGGGAGTTTTTTTTAATGTTTTCTTTTCTAGTTTTTCGCGATGAAATGCAAATAGATATTGTCACTATGTGATTGGTGTATGCAATTTAAAATTCTGAAGTTGAACTGGACTGGTTTATTATGAGATCATGCACATGCCCGTATAGTTCGCAAAGGGCACCGGATTTTGATTCCTTAGAGACCATGTTGGATGACATGTTGGTATCCATGGCATTGTCTTCTCAATGGCAAATGAGAGTGCGAAAGTGAAACAAGGGGAAGAAGTTGCTAAGGAGAAGACTCCAACAACAAACAAGGTGAACATATAAGAGCGTCCAATTACAAGGTAGAGTAGGATGAGGCATTTCTTCTTGGCATGGATGAATCTCTATCTTGATGCACCAATTGGCACTTATCAAACTAAGAAAACCTTTTAGAGGCTCATTGAGGAGCACCATCAACACAATGTGAAGATTCCTTCCAATTGAACACAATGTTGACTCTTACACCACTAGAGTGCAATACTTGATTGTTGCAAATGGTGCACATGTTGTGTCTGTGACATTGAACTCTAACATCCCAGTGGAGCGCTAAGAGGGGAGGGTTCAAACTACATCCAAGCACTATACAAGAGAGAAATGAACAATAAGGGGCAAGATGCAAGGTTCATCTCTGTGGACGCAGGTGGAATGGTTGACTAGGAAAGTGCCTAATGAGAGCTCATTCTTGGAAAGACATAGGAGATGCCTTGGAGTCGACACTTTGATGGGTGTAGTGGGATGGGGATGTGATGCACTTTGTTGTATGTTGTATGTTCTTTCTTTTGATGATATATGTGGTGTTTTGATAACCTTTTTTGGATGATATGAGGTGTATTTTGGTTAAATTCTTCCGCTAGTGTGGCTTCAAGTGAAAAGTGAAAATTTAAAATTATGCATTTAAATGTTGCTGAACTTTGGGCTTTTTAAACGTCAGTGGTTGAATAGAATATGGTGTGAAAATGGTGTTTATATGCGAAAGAGATGAGAACTAGTAAATGAAAAAAAATGGGAGTTAAGTTTAGGGAAAATGCTGGGTCACAACCTTCCAATACCTAGAACGTTTTTTTGGGGCTCTCCAATATGTGTCATTTGGGAGTTAAGCTTTGAGGATTTGCTAGAGTTGCTCTTAGGAATAATGTTATTTTGTGTGCACTCCAACCACCTCCCATGTAATATCCTTGCAATTATTTTTCTCTCTTTTTGAAAAGAGGGCAAGACTCTCGTCCTCTGCATTAGGTGATGCACACAACCATATACTATCACATGTGTCAAGTTTTTTTTTTCAAGAGAGGCAAAAGATTTGCCTCATTCATTAAATAAGAGGAATAGAGTTTATGTTCGTGTTACAACACTGACAGCGCCGCAACACCCGAAATAAAGGTGACCGACTACTCTCGCGTCATCAAGTATCCCAACTTTCTTGCACCCGCTGATACCCAAAGTGTGGCCTCCTTCTTAATGTTGGCGAGTAGAACCGTCGGCGGATCACTCTTCTGACGGAACACTCGCGCATTCCTCTCGTTCCAAATGGTCCAGGCGACTAGCATGGTGAACGAGGCCATCGCCTTCCTGTTGTGGATAGATGTGTCGGAGAGGCTCACCCACCACTCTTCGATGTTGCCTGAGAGGTGCCATGAGGAAGTATCAATGCTCACCAGTTGCAGCCAGTCCTTGACTAATTCCCATAGGCGGATAGAGAAGCGACATTTGTAGAAAAGGTGGTCAACAGACTCTTGCTCCTGCTTGCAAAGTGTACAAAGGCCACAGTTTGGCCATCCGCACTTCTCCAATCTGTCTGCTGTCCAAACTCTGTTTTGAATAGCCAGCCAAGCGAAGAACTTGACTTTGGGGGGAGCCCAAGCCCTCCACACAGTGTGCTCCATAGGGGATTTGATTGTGCCAAGGAATTGCGCTTTGTATGCCGACTCGGCCGTGAATTGCACTTCAATAATTCGTACATGTGAATTCTACTGTGGTCTATAATTCGACAATATTTCAAATTCAAAACATCAAACACCATAATCCAAATTTGTATCAATTTTTTCTGACATGCCACATCTACCCAAAAACTCATTAAATGCAACCTCAGTGGTTCGACCAATCAAGGATGAGGTCTCCCCAAAGTACAGATGCATGGCAAGGAATTGGACAATCCAATAGGTATTCTTCCATTAAAATGTACAAATCCATTTGTCACGGGTAGGAAGACAATCAACTGTTCAAAGGTATGTGGAAGGCCTCTAATAGATTGAGGCGTAAAATCTTCTTCTGGCTTCTACTTCATGACAGGGTTAATACCAAAAATCTTTTTAAAAGGAAAAAAATATATGCACTTGTACTGTTATGATTATGTTTTCTGTAATGAGCATGCTGAAGAAACATTAAGACATCTCTTTTGGGATTGTGCTTTCTTACAAGATTGCTGGAACAGCATCATTCCCAAAAAAAAAAGCCTGGAATCTCCTACTATGATGATGATATTTATTTGGCTCAATTGCTCCTGCGAGCACCAATTGCTATGGACATCATTATTCACGGTGCTGGAATATATTGACACAGAGAAATGAAAAAGTGTTCAGACCGGAAGTTCCAAGTGTAAATTATTGGAAATTCAGGCTCAAAGAGGATCTGCTCCTTTTACAGCACAGAGAATAAAGGCCAAGCACTTGGGCAGGCTTCAAGCCTGGATTACTGCTCTCTTTGATGATTGCAGCTCTCAAAGCTATCTGAAACTGTTTCCCCCATGATCCCAAGATCATGCATTGGTTGATTCGAAAAACTAGCTCCTTTTGCTCTTTTCCTTTATTTCTTTTTGTAATTTTGTATATATTTGTAAACTTTATTCTTTATTAATGGAAAATTACCGTAGGACCATTGTTCTACGGTTTGCCCTTCAAAAAAAAGAAGACGAACTAGAGATCAAAGATCGTTTAACCTTGTAGCGACCAAAATCAGAGCGTCAATGCAGAATTCAGATATCTAAACAGAATGCTAGGTCCAAAACTGTAGTACTTTCATGCAGTGTCGGTATCTGTATATATATGAGTTTTCACAATACAGATTGTAAACGCACACATGAAGAAACAAGCATGCTGTGCATATAACTCGTATGCAGTATATACACCGGTCGAGCAAACTCAACACACTGGACCAAATAACTGAACTAAACTAATCCACGGTAATCAAAAAAAAGTTGCTAACCACTCCCAACTCCCAAGAATCTAACCGCTGAATCAATACGGGGTTGCTCAGAAGTCATCGGCCTCCGAAATGGAGCTCAGCGTTGGGGTGCCAGATGCACGGCGACGACGGCGAGTGCTGCTGCGGCTTCCACTCCAACTAGTTCTCTTCCACGCCTTCGCCGCTGGCTCATCCCCGCCGTACTTGCCGTATACATGGTGATGATCCGATCCACCGTCTGGCCCGGCGATCTCATCCGCGACAACAAGCGGCGCCACACGAGCCGCCGCCTTCCGTCGCTTGCCTTTGGCGCCGGGCACCCCGGCCCCGTTCTTGCGCCGCGGGGGTGACGCAACGCCGCTGGCGAAGGCCAGCGCCGAGCTTGCTCTGGCGGCGAGCGCGGCCATCTCCGGACCGGAGAGTGAGCGGCGGAGCGTGGACATGGGCAGCACGAAGTAGAGCCACCCGGGCTGGAGCGCCTCGTCTGCCGCAAGCGCGCGGGCGGGCACGTCGAAGCGGAGCTCGTCGGAGCTGAACAGGAAGACCGACGCGCCTGGGCGGCGCTCTTGGACACTATCCAGGGCCTCGCGCGCCGTGACGGGCGCCGCGAACTGCGCCATGGAGCCGTCTACGTCCACCACCTTCGCTGTCTTGGTGGCCACTGCTCGCCCGGACCCCGCCGGCGAGCGCGAGACGCACGAGCCCATTTCTCCCCTTGGGACGACTTGTTCGTCGTAGTGATCGATCGTGTGAGCAAGTGCAAAGTGGATTTGGTTGATCCGGTGATCTGTTGGTACGAGCCGGCGTGTGATGCAGCTTTTTATAGGTCGGAATCAGAAGCGGTGCGCGAGGGGTTCATGGTGAGTTTATGCCATGACGCAGGCCAGTTCGTCATATCCTGTCAGTGTCAACGGAGACAAGGAGAGTACTTGCATCGCACTGCACTGGAGTACTTGGAGGACAAGCTGTAGCTGCTGGCTGCAACAAAGTCCACGCTGTCCGTGGCCGTGAAGAATCAACGTTCAAAAAGGAAATGGATAAACAACAGCTATGACAACTTGTTTAGAGTGAGTAGTTCTGCTCGGCCACGTACGTACTCCTAGTCGATGGTTCCGAGAGGGTGACAGGCGTAACGGATGGTGCACGCATGGCAGCTTAATGAGTTACGTAATTACGATCGAGACGTGGTTGACAGCGTGTTTCGCAACAAAATACGCAGTAGCAGACAGTGTCATGGATCGTCCCGGATCGTGGCTAATCGCGTCCGTCGTCACGGCTCGCGGCAGCTGATTGCGACGCTTGGGACACAAACGGTCTGAGCAGACGGTACCAACTTTCTGATGCTTTGGCGCCATCTCGTCAGTGGAGCATGCTAATTTACTCCCTTCCTAACTTAATATACGACGACGTTTTTTGACACTGTTTGACAAGAAGCTTGCCATCTCCGGAGACGCGACCTGATCAAACTTCACACCGCTTGATTTCGTGAGACAACCGTTACATGCAGCGTTCTTTGGAGTCGAAGGAGGGACTAACGGACCTGAGTACGACGCGTGCTAGCCAGGTCGTCACGCCGTCAGTTTCAATGGAGGCAGGCAGAGCAGTTGCACTCGTAGACCTGCAGATGCATGGATGCGTGCGGCATGCCACTTGGAGCGGTCAAAGTAATCAATGAGGAGGAGGAAAGAAGAATCTTTGGAGTAGTTGACACGTGAGTAATAAGTGGATGTACTACGTCGTCACAGCTCGCGAATGCTGAGACCTCCTCCAATGCAAATGTGCTTAGATGAGATGCTAAGCACATTAAATACCTTAGCAACCTAGCTCCTCAATGTATAGGTGCTTAACTTGTTGCTAAGCACATCATATTTAATGAGTTAACACCTAAAACCTTTCATCCATTGGTCAAGTTGCTTCATTTAAGTGGTTTGCCTAGGTTCACGCGCTTGGCATTGGTTCTTCCTGGGGTCATTAAAGTGTTCTCTCTCCTTCTTAATTGTTGTGACATGTCATTTTTTCGCTATGTGGCATGCTTAGCACCTATTCACCGTGGAGCACTGGGAAGGGCCTGATTGCGACGTTGCGGGATCGCAAAAACGTTATTTATTTCAGGTGCCTAATAACTTGCTCGACAGCGGCGCATGCTGTGGCTTCATCCAACACCTGAGGAACGTTCTCAACTTTGTATTCCGCAAGAATGAGACCAAAAATAATGATAATATGCGGGCACGGGTGCAGGATCCGTCCACATGACTGCATCAAATTCAGTGTTTTATAAAAAAATGAGTAAATAGCATAAAACTAGCACAATTCAAATTAGGGTACGTAAAACTATCGCTTTTTTCCCTGAAAAAAAGACTATCGTTTTTTTTGAAAGTTTCTAAACCCTACCGCAATATTGGTTGGCTGTTTCAAAAAACTACCATGTCACACTGATGATTGATTTGATTAAATTTAAACCATTTTATTACAGCCGCGACCCACTCGTCAGAGCCACGTGGCACATAAGTTAACGTTATCCTTATGACAGACGAGGCCCACCTGCCAGTTTCCTCTCCTCTATCCCATTCTTATGGGGCATTTCTTTGTACAACTCACATGCGCCTCCACCGCGGGACATCGCCAGCCACCCACCGGAGCACTACCATGGCCGCCGCTTGCCGCTGTTGTTGCTGGAGACCACCACGAGATGGCTAGACACCTAGTTGTCTAGGAGTGCCTCGTATGTCTCATGTAGGCGCATGTTCGTGGGAGGTCGTTGTCCCGCGCCTTGGCTCTGAAGCGACGACCATGGCGTAGGTGGGTGTCACGAGCCGAAGTCAACGACGTGCTCAAGTACCTCCTTGAGCTCGTGTCCGACGAGGTCTCAGCACACCTCAGCTCACGAACACTGGACGTGCTCTGGACATCGTGGAGCGATCATCGAGCGGGCAAGCCAAGGCCGTGGAGATCGCCGCGGTGCATGCCCGCATCGTGGACGCCACAAACGCGACATTGCCAAGCGGATACTGTTGTCGTCACCGAGCGGAGGAGGTTGCTATCCGGCACATCAGGGTCAAGGGTCATGGGAGCGGACACCAGCAGCGGCTAGCCGTGGGCTGCACTAGGGCATGGGTCACGAGGCGCTGCTCGACGACGGCCGCCATGGCCATGGCCACCACGGAGAGCAACATGCCTAAGAGCTCTAAGGTGTGCTCTCGCCGTCGCTAGCCATGCATGGCCACGTTGCCAAGTTTGGACCATTATGCAGGGACCCCGATCTTTTTTAAAACAATTGCAGACAGCTAATTGCTTGTTCAAACAAAAATGTTGGAACCTGATTGCTTTTCCAAAAAAAATAGGGAGCTAAGTGTTTCTAACAATAAGTGTAGGAACCTGATTCCTTTTACCAAAAAATTATAGGGACCCGATTGCTTTTTAAAAATATGTGCAAGGACCTGATTGCTTTCTAAAAATATTTGTAGAGTTTTTTTTATAAAAATGACTGATGTGTGGGGCTCACCCGTCATAACGGTCAAAGCTAAGGGTGTTGACTTTTACGCCACTCAAGACCTATCAGGTGGACCGATTCTAAATCATAATCGCAAATAAAATGAACCAACACTGCCCTTAATGCAACATGGTAGTTTTCCAAAACAGTCAACCAACGTTGTGGTAGCATTTGGGAACTTTTCAAAAAAGCGGTAATTTTTCAAAACCCTTGCCAGAACTATGGTAGTTTTATGCTATTTACTTTTAAAAATAGATCCAATTTAGTTGATATTTCTTTTATGTCTATAAGGTTATATGGAAAGTTTGAAGCGAATTTTTCTTGTGGGTAAAACCATTTGTTAAGTAATTACTAAAATTTATAATGTAAGCCTTGTAAAATTTGTATTTTTTATGGCTGTTGCAAGTATAGTCTCAACATTCACTTGATATTTTCAAGGGAATACTAAGTCATTTGTGAAGACTTAATGTTCATACTTACTTTTCACACAATAGTATGAGAAAGTCTTGGTGGAAACTTATTATAATTAATAGAAAATCCTATTTATAAGGTCAACCTAAACTAAATGAGGTTCCATGACATGCACTAGTTGTTCTCACTAAAAAAATCTACAAAACTAAAAGAGGTTCCAACTATTTAGGGGGCGTAGTACAAAATTAAAAATAGCTAGTGCATGTCAACTGTAAAATTTTATTTTGCTCTACTTTCCCCAACATGTTGGCATGTCAGTAATAAGTTATGTAGTTGAGTCATCTAATCTTTTTATCGACCAGTTGTGGTCTTGATTTTCCCTTTTGTCTTGATTAGTTTAAATGTTGTATACTATAATAAAAGAAAGGTTTTGTGCAACATGATGGTGCAGAGGTCGGGTCAACCCCTTTTTTGACAAATATACCAAAAGTGTAATTTCGGTTTAATAAACATGATGTGGAATGATTACAAGGGTGGTATATTTGCAACCCAGAGTGACACAACCCTGTAAAGTAGGGTCTAGTATATTGTCTTTGTACACGTATTTGTATACGTATGTAATTGTAATTATGATCGTCTATATATTGAGACATGAGGCTGGATGTCAACCACCCACGCAAAACCCTAAGGCCTCATTTGGTTCATAGGATTGGAAAATCATAGGAATAGGAAAGTCATAGGAAATAAGATGACATGCATCTCAAATCCTATGCATAGGAATAGAAAAAGAGATGCCCTTTGATTCATACCATAGGATTTTTTCCATTGAGTCTAGGCTAATGTTTGTTTTTCTATGAAATGTGGATGATAGGAAGAATTCCTCCATAGGAATAGGATTTCATTCCTACAAACCGAAGAGCTCTGAAGGAATTTTTTCTATAGAAATGCTATCCTATGAAAATCCTACAAAATTCCTCCAAACCAAAGGAGGCCTAAACCTGTGTTTTAACTTGGTATCAGAGCTAGCGTCCCCGGTGCCAAATTTGCAAGAACTGGGGCCATGAAGCCGACGACTGCCGCAAGCGCTATGATCAGGATCACAACTCCCGCATTGCAAACTCAGCCTCCACCAACACCGTCGACTTCCCTTGGGTGCTGGATACCGGGGCTACGGATCACTTGACCAATGATCTTGAGCTCCTCCAGGCTCACGAGCGCTATGACAGCAAGGATCAGGTTCAGGTGGCCAATGGTGCAGGTTTGTCTTTTTCACACATTGGTCATTCGCGTTTACCCGGTTCATCTCTTCAGCTGCGTAACATCCTTCATGTTCCACACATCAGCCAGCATCTTCTCTCTGTTTATCGTCTTCTTTGTGATAATGACGTCTTTGTTGAATTTCACCGTCGTTTTTTCCTTGTTAAGGACAAAGCAACCAGGCGCGTCATCCTTCACGATAGAAGTTACAGGGGGGTTTATCCGGTCCCCTTCGCTCGTGCGTCATCTTCATCGTCTCGTCGTGCCTCCTCCGGTGTTCGACTTTCGCCGTCGCAATGGCATCAACGTCTTGGTCATCCTACAAATAATGTGGTCACTTCCATTGTTCGGAGTCATGACCTTCCGTGTTCTAGTTCAAATAATTCACCGTTAGTTTGTGATGCCTGTCAGTGTGCTAAGAGTCATCAACTCCCCTATTCTACTTCGTTTCATATCACTACTGTACCTCTTGAATTAATACATTCAGATGTTTGGGGTCCCGCTCTTGCTTCGTCGGGAGGGTACAAGTATTATGTTAGTTTTATTGATGACTACACGTGCTTCACCTGGATTTATTTGCTTAAACACAAGTCTGATGTTGAGCAAGTTTTCTACAACTTTCAGGCTCATGTCGAACGTCTTCTGGATTATAAAATCAAGGTCGTTCAGTCCGACTGGGGTGGTGAATACCACAAACTCCATCGCAACTTTCAACGCACGGGCATCTCTCACCGAGTGTCATGTCCACATACCTCTCACCAGAATGGTATTGCCGGGCGCAAACACCGACATTTGGTCGAGACCGGTCTTGCCTTGCTAGCGCACTCCTCTCTTCCACTTCGGTTTTGGGATGAGGCTTTTCTTACGGCATGTTACCTCATCAACTGTATGCCCACTCCGGTTCTCAACAAGGACACACCTCTGTTCCGTCTGTTTCATGTTCAGCCCAACTACTCCTCCCTTCGGATTTTTGGGTGTGCTTGATGGCCTAGTCTACGCAAGTACAATGCTCACAAGCTTGAGTTTCGGTCCAAGATGTGTGTTTTCCTTGGCTATAGTCCTTTGGATAAGGGCTATAAGTGTCTTGACCGTACCTCCAGTCGGATATACATCTCTCGTCATGTTGTTTTCGACGAGACTGTGTTCCCTTACTCTCAACCCGGCGTTTCGGTTGATCCTGCTTCTCTTGAACATGCACTCACTTTTCCCTCTGATGAACCGGTTCCGGATGTCCATGTGCGTAAATATGACCTGTCCTATTTGTTGGAAATATGCCCTAGAGGCAATAATAAAAGCATTATTATTATATTTCCTTGTTCATGATAATTGTCTTTATTCATGCTATAATTGTGTTATCCGGAGATCGTAATACATGTGTGAATAACAGACACCAACATGTCCCTAGTGAGCCTCTAGTTGACTAGCTCGTTAATCAACAGATAGTCATGGTTTCCTGACTATGGACATTGGATGTCATTGATAACGAGATCACATCATTAGGATAACGATGTGATGGACAAGACCCAATCCTGAACATAGCATAAGATCGTATAGTTCGTTTGCTAGAGTTTTTCCAATGTCAAGTATCCTTTCCTTAGACCATGAGATCGTGTAACTCCCGGATACCGTAGGGGTGCTTTGGGTATACCAAACATCACAACGTAACTGGGTGACTATAAAGGTAGACTACGGGTATCTCCGAAAGTGCCTGTTGGGTTGACACGGATCAAGACTGGGATTTGTCACTCCGTATGAAGGAGAGGTATCACTGGGCCCACTCGGTAATGCATCATCATAATGAGATCAAAGTGACTAAGTGTCTGGTCACGGGATCATGCATTACGGTACGAGTAAAGTGACTTGCCGGTAATGAGATTGAATGAAGTATTGGGATACCGACGATCGAATCTCGTGCAAGTAACATACCGATTGACAAAGGGAATTGTATACGGGGTTGCTTGAATCCTCGACATCGTGGTTCATCCGATGAGATCATCGTGGAGCATGTGGGAGCCAACATGGGTATCCAGATCTCGCTGTTGGTTATTGATCGGAGAGTCGTCTCGGTCATGTCTGCTTGTCTCCCGAACCCGTAGGGTCTACACACTTAAGGTTCGGTGACGCTAGGGTTGTGAAGATATGTATATGCAGTAACCCGAATGTTGTTCGGAGTCCCGGATGAGATCCCGGACGTCACGAGGAGTTTCGGAATAGTCCGGAGGTAAAGAATTATATATAGGAAGTGTTGTTTCGGCCATCGGGACGAGTTTCGGGGTCACCGGTATTGTACCGGGACCACCAGAAGGGTCCCGGGGGTCCACCGGGTGGGGCCACCCATCCCGGAGGGCCCCATGGGCCAAAGTGGGGAGGGGAACCAGCCCATAGTGGGCTGGTGCGCCCCCCTAGGCCCACCCCATGCGCCTAGGGTTGAAACCGTAGGGGTGGGGGGGCGCCCCACCTTGGCTTGGGGGCCACTCCAGCCCTAGCCGCCGCCCCCCCTAGGAGATCCCATCTCCTAGGGCCGGCGCCCCCCCTAGGTGGCCTATATAAAGGGAGGGGGGAGGGGGGGCAGCCGCACCCTGCATCCTTGGCGCCTCCCTCTCCCCTGCTACACCTCTCTCTCGTAGTACACGGCGAAGCCCTGCTGCCGTGACGCCCTGCATCCGCCACCACGCCGTCGTGCTGCTGGATCTTCATCAACTTCTCCTTCCCCCTTGCTGGATCAAGAAGGAGGAGACGTCATCCGCTCCATACGTGTGTTGAACGCGGAGGTGTCGTCCGTTCGGCGCTTGGTCATCGGTGATTCGAATCACGACGAGTACGACTCCGTCATCCATGTTCTAGTGAACGCTTCCGCTCGCGATCTACAAAGGTATGTAGATGCAATCCAATCACTCGTTGCTAGATGAACTCATAGATGGATCTTGGTGAAACCGTAGGAAAATTTTTGTTTTCTGCAATGTTCCCCAACAGTGGCATCATGAGCTAGGTCTATGCGTAGTTCTTCTTGCGCGAGTAGAACACAATTTGTTGTGGGTGTAGATGTTGTCAACTTTCTTGCCGCTACTAGTCTTATCTTGCTTCAGCGGTATTGTGGGATGAAGCGGCCCGGACCAGCCTTACACGTACGCTTACGTGAGACCGGTTCCACCGACTAACATGCACTAGTTGCATGAGGTGGCTGGCGGGTGTCTGTCTCTCCCACTTTAGTTGGAGCGGATTCGATGAAAAGGGTCCTTATGAAGGGTAAATAGAAGTTGACAAATCTCGTTGTGGCTTTCACGTAGGTAAGAAAACGTTCTTGCTAGAACCCTAATTCAGCCACGTAAAACTTGCAACAACAATTAGAGGACGTCTAACTTGTTTTTGCAGCAAGTGCTTTGTGATATGATATGGCCAAAGTTGTGATGAATGATCTATATGTGATGTATGAGATGTTCATGCTATTGTAATAGGAATCACGACTTGCATGTCGATGAGTATGACAACCGGCAGGAGCCATCGGAGTTGTCTTTATTTTTTGTATGACCTGCGTGTCATTGAGAAACGCCATGTAAATTACTTTACTTTATTGCTAAACGCGTTAGCCATAGTAGTAGAAGTAATAGTTGGCGAGCAACTTCATGGAGACACGTTGATGGAGATCATGATGATGGAGATCATGGTGTCAAGCCGGTGACAAGATGATCATGGAGCCCCAAGATGGAGATCAAAGGAGCTATGTGATATTGGCCATATCATGTCACGTTTATTATTTGATTGCATGTGATGTTTATCATGTTTTTGCATCTTGTTTACTTAGAACGACGGTAGTAAATAAGATGATCCCTCATAATAATTTCAAGAAGTGTTCCCCCTAACTGTGCACCGTTGCGACAGTTCGTTGTTTCGAAGCACCACGTGATGATCGGGTGTGATAGATTCTAACGTTCACATACAACGGGTGTAAGACAGATTTACACATGCAAACACTTAGGTTGACTTGACGAGCCTAGCATGTACAGACATGGCCTCGGAACACAGAAGACCGAAAGGTCGAGCATGAGTCCTATAGAAGATACGATCAACATGAAGATGTTCACCGACGTTGACTAGTCCGTCTCACGTGATGATCGGACACGGCCTAGTTAACTCGGATCATGTTATACTTAGCTGACTAGAAGAGGGATGTCTATCTAAGTGGGAGTTCATTAAATAATTTGATTAGATGAACTTAATTATCATGAACTTAGTCTAAAATATTTACAATATGTCTTGTAGATCAAATGGCCAACGTAGTCCTCAACTTCAACGCATTCCTAGAGAAAACCAAGCTGAAAGACGATGGCAGCAACTACACGGACTGGGTCCGGAACCTGAGGATCATCCTCATAGCTGCCAAGAAAGATTATGTCCTACAAGCACCGCTGGGTGACGCACCTGTTCTCCCTGCTGAACAAGACGTTATGAACGCTTGGCAGGCACGTACCGATGACTACTCCCTCGTTCAGTGCGGCATGCTTTACAGCTTAGAGCCGGGGCTCCAAAAACGTTTTGAGAGACACGGAGCATATGAGATGTTCGAAGAGCTGAAAATGGTTTTCCAAGCTCATGCCCGGGTCAAGAGATATCAAGTCTCCGACAAATTCTTTACAGCTTAGAGCCGGGGCTCCAAAAACGTTTTGAGAGACACGGAGCATATGAGATGTTCGAAGAGCTGAAAATGGTTTTCCAAGCTCATGCCCGGGTCAAGAGATATCAAGTCTCCGACAAATTCTTCAGCTGTAAGATGGAGGAAAACAGTTCTGTCAGTGAGCACATACTCACTATGTCTGGGTTGCATAACCGCTTGACTCAGCTGGGAGTTAATCTCCCGGATGACGCGGTCATTGACAGAATCCTTCAGTCGCTTCCACCGAGCTACAAGAGCTTTGTGATGAACTTCAATATGCAGGGGATGGAAAAGACCATTCCTGAAGTATTTGCTATGCTAAAATCAGCAGAGGTAGAAGTCAAGAAGGAACATCAAGTGTTGATGGTGAATAAAACCACTAAGTTCAAGAAGGGTAAGGGTAAAAAGAACTTTAAGAAGGACGGCAAGGAAGTTGCCGCGCCCGGCAAGCAAGCTGCCGGGAAGAAGCCAAAGAATGGACCCAAGCCCGAGACTGAGTGTTTTTATTGCAAGGGAAGTGGTCACTGGAAGCGGAATTGCCTCAAATACTTAGCAGACAAGAAAGCCGGCAAAACAAAAGGTATATGTGATATACATGTAATTGATGTGTACCTTACCAATACTCGTAGTAGCTCTTGGGTATTTGATACCGGTGCAGTTGCTCACATTTATAACTCAAAGCAGGAGCTGCGGAATAAGCGAAGACTGGCGAAGGACGAGGTGATGATGCGCGTCGGGAATGGTTCCAAAGTCGATGTGATCGCCGTCGGCGCGCTACCTCTTCATTTACCTACGGGATTAGTTTTGAACCTCAATAATTGTTATTTAGTGCCAGCTTTGAGCATGAACATTGTATCGGGATCTCGTTTAATTCGAGATGGCTACTCATTTAAATCCGAGAATAATGGTTGTTCTATTTATATGAGAGATATGTTTTATGGTCATGCTCCTATGGTGAATGGTTTATTCTTAATGAATCTCGAGCGTAATGCTACACATGTTCATAGTGTGAGTACCAAAAGATGTAAGTTTGATAATGATAGTCCCACATACTTGTGGCACTGCCACCTTGGTCACATAGGTGTCAAACGCATGAAGAAGCTCCATGCAGATGGACTTTTAGAGTCTCTTGATTATGAATCATTTGACACGTGCGAACCATGCCTCATGGGTAAAATGACCAAGACTCCGTTCTCAGGAACAATGGAGCGAGCAACCAACTTATTGGAAATCATACATACTGATGTGTGCGGTCCAATGAGTGTTGAGGCTCGCGGTAGCTATCGTTATGTTCTCACCCTCACTGATGACTTGAGTAGATATGGGTACATCTACTTAATGAAACACAAGTCTGAAACCTTTGAAAAGTTCAAGGAATTTCAGAGTGAGGTTGAGAATCAACGTGACAGGAAAATCAAGTTTCTACGATCAGATCGTGGAGAAGAATACTTGAGTCAAGAATTTGGCACACACTTAAGAAAATGTGGAATAGTTTCACAACTCACGCCGCCTGGAATACCTCAGCGTAATGGTGTGTCCGAACGTCGTAATCACACTCTATTAGATATGGTGCGATCTATGATGTCTCTTACTGATTTACCGCTATCTTTTTGGGGCTATGCTTTAGAGACTGCCGCATTCACTTTAAATAGGGCTCCGTCGAAATCCGTTGAGATGACACCGTATGAATTATGGTTTGGGAAGAAACCTAAGCTGTCATTTTTAAAAGTTTGGGGATGTGATGCTTATGTCAAGAAACTTCAACCAGAAAAGCTCGAACCCAAGTCGGAAAAATGCGTCTTCATAGGATACCCTAAAGAAACTATTGGGTATACTTTCTACCTCAGATCCGAAGGCAAGATCTTTGTTGCCAAGAATGGATCCTTTCTAGAGAAAGAGTTTCTCTCGAAAGAAGTAAGTGGGAGGAAAGTAGAACTTGATGAAGTATTACCTCTTGAACCGGAAAGGGGCGCAACTCAAGAAAATGTTCCTGAGGTGCCTGCACCGACTAGAGAGGAAGTTAATGATGATGATCAAGATACTTCTGATCAAGCTCCTACTGAAATTCATAGGTCCACAAGGACACGTTCCGCACCACAGTGGTACGGCAACCCTGTCTTGAAAATCATGTTGTTAGACAATGGTGAACCTTCGAACTATGAAGAAGCGATGGCGGGCCCGGATTCCGACAAATGGCTAGAAGCCATGAAATCCGAGATAGGATCCATGTATGAAAACAAAGTATGGACTTTGACTGACTTGCCCGTTGAACGGCGAGCCATAGAGAATAAATGGATCTTTAAGAAGAAGACAGACGCGGATGGTAATGTGACCATCTATAAAGCTCGGCTTGTCGCTAAGGGTTATCGACAAGTTCAAGGGGTTGACTACGATGAGACTTTCTCACCGGTAGCGAAGCTAAAGTCCGTCTGAATCATGTTAGCAATTGCCGCATTTTACGATTATGAGATATGGCAAATGGACGTCAAAACGGCATTCCTTAATGGTTTCCTTAAGGAAGAATTGTATATGATGCAGCCGGAAGGTTTTGTCGATCCTAAGAATGCTGACAAGGTGTGCAAGCTCCAACGCTCGATTTATGGGCTGGTGCAAGCATCTCGGAGTTGGAACATTCGCTTTGATGAGATGATCAAAGCGTTTGGGTTTACACAGACTTATGGAGAAGCCTGCGTTTACAAGAAAGTGAGTGGGAGCTCTGTACCATTTCTCATATTATATGTAGATGACATACTTTTGATGGGAAATGATATAGAACTCTTGGACAGCATTAAGGCCTACTTGAATAAGAGTTTTTCAATGAAGGACCTTGGAGAAGCTGCTTATATATTAGGCATCAAGATCTATAGAGATAGATCAAGACGCCTCATAGGTCTTTCACAAAGCACATACCTTGATAAGATATTGAAGAAGTTCAATATGGATCAGTCTAAAAAGGGGTTCTTGCCTGTGCTGCAAGGTGTGAAATTGAGCTTAGCTCAATGTCCGACCACGGCAGAAGATATAGAAGAGATGAGTGTCATCCCCTATGCCTCAGCCATAGGTTCTATTATGTATGCCATGCTGTGTACCAGACCTGATGTAAACCTTGCCGTAAGTTTGGTAGGAAGGTACCAAAGTAATCCCGGCAAGGAACACTGGACAGCGGTCAAGAATATCCTGAAGTACCTGAAAAGAACTAAGGAAATGTTTCTCGTTTATGGAGGTGACGAAGAGCTCGTCGTAAAGGGTTACGTCGACGCTAGCTTCGACACAGATCTGGATGACTCTAAGTCACAAACCGGATACGTGTATATTTTGAATGGTGGGGCAGTAAGCTGGTGCAGTTGCAAGCAGAGCGTCGTGGCGGGATCTACATGTGAAGCGGAGTACATGGCAGCCCCGGAGGCAGCACATGAAGCAATTTGGGTGAAGGAGTTCATCACCGACCTCGGAGTCATACCCAATGCGTCGAGGCCAATCAAGCTCTTCTGTGACAACACTGGAGCTATTGCACTTGCCAAGGAGCCCAGGTTTCACAAGAAGACAAGGCACATCAAGCGTCGCTTCAACTCCATTCGTGAAAATGTTCAAGATGGAGACATAGATATTTGTAAAGTACATAGGGACCTGAATGTAGCAGATCCGTTGACTAAACCTCTCCCTAGAGCAAAACATGATCAACACCAGAATTCCATGGGTGTTCGATTCATCACAATGTAACTAGATTATTGACTCTAGTGCAAGTGGGAGACTATTGGAAATATGCCCTAGAGGCAATAATAAAAGCATTATTATTATATTTCCTTGTTCATGATAATTGTCTTTATTCATGCTATAATTGTGTTATCCGGAGATCGTAATACATATGTGAATAACAGACACCAACATGTCCCTAGTGAGCCTCTAGTTGACTAGCTCGTTGATCAACAAATAGTCATGGTTTCCTGACTATGGACATTGGATGTCATTGATAACGAGATCACATCATTAGGATAACGATGTGATGGACAAGACCCAATCCTGAACATAGCATAAGATCGTATAGTTCGTTTGCTAGAGTTTTTCCAATGTCAAGTATCCTTTCCTTAGACCATGAGATCGTGTAACTCCCGGATACCGTAGGAGTGCTTTGGGTATACCAAACGTCACAATGTAACTGGGTGACTATAAAGGTAGACTACGGGTATCTCCGAAAGTGTCTGTTGGATTGACACGGATCAAGACTGAGATTTGTCACTCCGTATGACGGAGAGGTATCACTGGGCCCACTCGGTAATGCATCATCATAATGAGCTCAAAGTGACTAAGTGTCTGGTCACGGGATCATGCATTACGGTACGAGTAAAGTGACTTGCCGGTAATGAGATTGAACGAGGTATTGGGATACCGACGATCGAATCTCGGGCAAGTAACATACCGATTGACAAAGGGAATTGTATATGGGGTTGCTTGAATCCTCGACATCGTGGTTCATCCGATGAGATCATCGTGGAGCATGTGGGAGCCAACATGGGTATCCAGATCCCGCTGTTGGTTATTGATCGGAGAGTCGTCTCGGTCATGTCTGCTTGTCTCCCGAACCCGTAGGGTCTACACACTTAAGGTTCGGTGACGCTAGGGTTGTGAAGATATGTATATGCAGTAACCCGAATGTTGTTCGGAGTCCTGGATGAGATCCCGGACGTCACGAGGAGTTTAGGAATAGTCCGGAGGTAAAGAATTATATATAGGAAGTGCTGTTTCGGCCATCGGGACGAGTTTCGGGGTCACCGGTATTGTACCGGGACCACCGGAAGGGTCCCGGGGGTCCACCGGGTGGGGCCACCCATCCCGGAGGGCCCCATGGGCCAAAGTGGGGAGGGGAACCAGCCCATAGTGGGCTGGTGCGCCCCCCTAGGCCCACCCCATGCGCCTAGGGTTGAAACCCTAGGGATGGGGGGGGCGCCCCACCTTGGCTTGGGGGTCACTCCAGCCCTAGCCGCCGCCCCCCCTAGGAGATCCCATCTCCTAGGGCCGGCGCCCCCCCTAGGGGGCCTATATAAAGGGAGGGGGAGGGGGCAGCCGCACCCTGCATCCTTGGCGCCTCCCTCTCCCCTGCTACACCTCTCTCTCGTAGTACACGGCGAAGCCCTGCTGCCGTGACGCCCTGCATCCACCACCACGCCGTCGTGCTGCTGGATCTTCATCAACTTCTCCTTCCCCCTTGCTGGATCAAGAAGGAGGAGACGTCATCCGCTTCGTACGTGTGTTGAACGCGGAGGTGCCGTCCGTTCGGCGCTTGGTCATCGGTGATTTGAATCACGACGAGTACGACTCTGTCATCCACGTTCTAGTGAACGCTTCCGCTCGCGATCTACAAAGGTATGTAGATGCAATCCAATCACTCGTTGTTAGATGAACTCATAGATGGATCTTGGTGAAACCGTAGGAAAATTTTTGTTTTCTGCAACGTTCCCCAACACTATTTGTCATCTAACTTGTCTTTTGCATGTGATATTGCTTTGAGTTCCCCCCAGGTACATGTTGCTGCTCCGACGCCTCCTGATGTGCCCGACGTACATGTCGCGCCGCCCGACGCAGGCGTGGTTGCCTCGCCCGATGACACGACCGCGGACGCGGCTGGGTCGCCACCCTAGCCCGGCACGGCTGGGTCGCCACCCTCACCCGATCTGTCGCCCGGGCCGCCACCCTCGCATGTGCCGGTCCAGCACACCATCATCTCTAGGCCCGTGTCGCCCCTTGCTGAGGTCCCCTCAGGCGCGACACCCTCGGCCAAGCCCTCGTCGCCGTCGTCTTCTCCTACTGGCGATTCAGCTCTGGCGCATGCTATGGTTACGCGCCATCATGATCATACGCGCAAGGAGAAGTCTTACACTGATGGCACGGTTCGGTATGACTCTCGCCGCCGTGCCTTCTTGGCCGCGCCGGTTTCCCATCATGATGCTCTGGGTGAAACTTCCTGGCGTGCCGCCATGTCCGAGGAGTTTGCTGCTCTCCGTCACACTAACACCTAGGTGTTGGTGCCTCGACCACCCGGTGTTAATATTGTGAGCTGCAAGTGGATTTTCAAAACCAAGCATCGTCCGGATGGGTTTGTTGATAAGCACAAAGCTCGTCTTGTTGCTCGTGGTTTTACTCAACAACATGGGATTGACTACGGAGATACTTTTAGCCCCGTGGTGAAGCCTGCCACGGTTCGCTTGGTTCTGTCTCTTGATGTGTCTCGTGGCTGGAGCCTCCGACAGATTGATGTGAGCAATGCCTTTTTACATGGGTTCCTGGCCGAAGATGTGTACATGCAGCAGCCACCTGGGTTCGAGGATGCCACTTATCCCTCTCATGTCTGCAAACTTCAGCGGTCTATTTATGGTCTCAAGCAGTCGCCCTGTGCCTGGTATGCTCGTTTGAGTCAGCGCCATTCGCAGCTCGGTTTTGTTGCCTCCAGATCAGATGCATCTCTGTTCATCTTCTCCCAGGGTACTATACAGATATACATGCTGGTGTACGTTGATGATATTGTGATTGCTGGCTCTACCCCCGCCGTGGTGGATCGTCTTGTGCAGTCGTTGTCTGCTAGCTTTCTCATTAAAGATTTGGGTCGCCTTGAGTACTTTCTTGGTTTGGAAGCGTCCTTTCATTCAGGGGGCATGACCTTGACGCAGAAAAAGTATGCGTTGGATCTTCTTCATCGCGTCAACATGGAAAACTGCAAGGCCACTTCCACTCCGCTTGCTACATCCGAGAGTCTCTCACGTCATAGTGGTGCACTACTGGGTAGAGATGACTCCTTTCGGTATCGCAGTGTGGTTGGAGCACTTCAGTATTTGACCCTCACTCGTCCTGATATCTCCTTCGCAGTGAATAAAGTGTGTCAGTTTCTGTCTCAGCCAACGGAGGATCATTGGGAAGCAGTCAAGCGTATTCTGAGATATGTCAAAGGTACGCTAGACATGGGACTACGGATTCGTAAGTCTAGATTTACTGGAGTGAGTATATTCACCGATGCAGACTGGGCATGCTGTGTTGATGATAGGCGCTTCACTGGTGGTTTTGCTATATTTGTTGGACCTAACCTTGTATCTTGGAGCTCGAAGAAGCAACCCACAGTCTCGAGATCAAGCACCGAGGCAGAGTATAAGGCATTGGCCAATGGCGCGGCTGAAGCCATTTGGATAGACTCAGTTCTCACAGAACTTGGAGTCCCACGGCAGCGCACTCCTATATTGTGGTGTGATAACTTAGGGGCAACTTACCTGACGGCGAATCCAGTGTTTCATGCTCGGACTAAACACATTGAGATTGATTTCCACTTTGTGAGAGAACGAGTAGCTACTTGTGAACTGGAAGTCGGGTTTATTTCTACAGATGATTAGTTACCGGATGTATTTACTAAACCCGCTACTAGACAGATGCTAGACCGTTTCAGAACCAATCTGAATCTTGTATATAGTTCAGATTGAGGGGGCATGTAAAGTAGGGTCTAGTATATTGTCTTTATATACGTATTTGTATACGTATGTAATTGTAATTATGATCGTCTATATATTAAGACGTGAGGCTGGATGTCAACCACCCCACGCAAAACCCTAAACCTGTGTTTTAACTAACCCATGGTTTAACGGCATGTGCATTTCATCAAGGCGGCATATTCTTTTCAGTGGGAAGCAATGTTTCAGTCAATAGCGATCCGTCTATGTTGACTTTGTCCATCTTGAAGTTGCAACTCCGAATTTTAGTAGATGGTGCATGCATGTGTTGTATGATGTTTTGTGTGTGTGCGTGTGCGCGCGCATGCGTGCGTGCCCGTTTGTTTACATTGTACTTGATGTTTAAATAACACACTATAAAACTAGGACTTCTCACTAAGCTAAAATTGCACATTTACAAATTAACACAAACATAAAAGGAATCTCAAACAATTTACAATTAGCAACCCATAACTGAGATTCCCTTTAGCTACCTAATGGATAATGTCCCAGTTATTTGCTGGATGCCGCGGTTGTGAATCTTCAAGTATCACATGTGCGTACAAACTTTTAAAGAACATGGAAACTCAAAATCGAAACTTTCGGTCTCAAATGTTAGCTACCAAACGTTCGACCTCCCCATGTAAAATGATATAGATTGCCGAATAGGAGAGTGGATGAAAGAGCAGCTAGAGAATGGAAAATGAGAAGGAGAAGGAGGAATATGAGGAAGAAGGACGCAGAGATAAATTCTATTACTCGACTTGTGCGGATGACCAATGTCCAAAAGATATTGCCGCAATTGTTTATACTCTCTCTAAAAGGAAAACTACTCTATTAAACCGGCTCTAATGACAATATGTGGATTTCACAAACCAACACTCACACAGCACTTCTTGTTGTGCACGTCCAGGAATTCTTGCAGCCTTTACACTTCTCATGTGCACCTAGACCTCGGGACTTCAAAAATCATTTAGTGGAAGTTCTCATTGATTGGTCAATGCCCGATGGCGCCAGCTTTTTAGACGTTCTTCTAAGGGGCGGGGAGAAGCCGACACAACCATAACGATTATCATCATTTGGAGTGCCAAGGTCTGTCCGAAATATGGGGTTTGCTTGTTAGGTATTAATGTGCCTGAGTCAGTGACACATGCTCTTTCAGTGTAGTTAGGCCACTTGAACCTAGTACATGGTGAAGGAATGACTCAGGATATAATATGTTTTATCCTATTGCTTGGAAAGGGGTCGTATGTGTGAAAGATTGTTGTTTGCTAGTGGCCCATGATAGACCAAGCTGGAAATAACCACAACATTGTTGTTCATGCTAGTCTCAGGGGAAATACAAAACGAGCGTAGGGTATCTCCAAATATCCATAATCTTCGCGTGCATTAAGGTTTAGGCACCTAATTGGGTGATTGCGGGACTAAACAATAAAGTCTTTCATTGACTCGAGAGTATCTTTTGTTTCTATTGATTGTTGGGCCAATAGTTCGGTAAGTTAAACTCTACCTCATGTGTCGAATTGAGGCAAGGATTTTTATATATTAAATTTCCCCATAACTAGGATTGAAGGGGGGGGGGGGGGGGTGGGGGGGTGAGGGAAATAAAAATACACAACGAGAAAGAACAAAGTGAGTGGGGGAGAAAGGGGTAGGGGTGGCATTGCTAGACTTAGCACCGTGATGTGAATTTGAATTTTGAAATTTATTGAAGGAGATTAGAGAGACATTAGGAAGACGGGTTTGGGGAGTGAAGTGCGTTGCGGCGCGGGGCGGGGGGGGGGGGGGAGTGGGGGAGGTGACAAGAGTCCAGGGATCTAGATTGCTTCTCGTCTTCCTTGGTTGCTATATTTTCTTTTTTGAAAAATGAGGCAAAAACTTCTCCTCATCGTATTAATTAAGAAGAGTTTTACAACTATTTACACATAGGCCTACTCTTGTGGCATGATCAAACTCAACTGATTCACTCCCACCAGACTCCACATATTGGCTTCCTCTTTGATCTTCCGAGTGATGATACTCGACATCGTGAAGTGCTTTTAAAGACTCTCGCATTCCGCTCATACTAAATTTCTTAATATACAAGCATCACAAAGGATGCAATCCCTTTCCTAATGGAACTGATGACTTTGATCACAAAACTCCGCAACTCCATGATCAAATTGAAATGGCACCAAACGTCGGTGTGAACATTGACGAGGACAAACCAAGCTTTAGTCTCATGCCAGATGCGTCAAGAAAATCCACCGTTGAAAAGAAGATGCGCAGCGAACTCTTGCTTCCTTTTGCATTGCTGGCACAAGCGCCACCCATGTCTCTCGAGCCAGCCAGCTGATCTTCCATACACAGTCCTAGTGAATATGCTAGGCAAAGAATCTATGATTCGATGGCATTCAAAATTTCCAAACAATCGGCTTTAAAATTGAAATATCCATGTTGTCCAGCTGCGCCAAGTAAGCCGACTTTGTTGAGTAGTCACTTGAGTCGGTCTTGTTCCACAGGATGGCATCCAAAGTGTCGTCATTGACATTAACATCTTGTAGACTCAACCAAAGATTGTACAAATCAGCAATGTGGTGGACGAAGAGCCCGAACTTAAATTGATGTTCCTAGTCCATTTCCCAGTAGAAAGAGCACTAGAGGTTCTTCTTGCACTTGGAGATGGTGAAAATAAACAGCACGATATCCTTCGGCTTTCTTCCCCCAAGCCAAGGCGGAAGCAAAACTTTTACAATTTCACCATTGCCCGGAGCTATGGCAGTCAACTCGTAAAAGAGGTCCGTGTTAACATCATCACGTTGGTGGCCCAAAACCACCCATGCCGGCCCATAAGAAGGCCCACTTGACATGGAAGTGAAGGGGCGAGGATGAGATGTTACCTCACATGCAATTCATTAAAGTTGCAGTAACACTCTGGGCAATTTGGTGCTCTAGGAGAAAAGCTATCCATGAAGGAATTTTCCAAAGCCCTCAAGCAACACATATGTTTATCGACAGATATATCAGAGATCTTGAGATCCTAAGGGAACCGAGGGCGTCACCCGGTATAGGCGCTGCAGCGGTGTCCAGGGGAACAAGACGACATAAGGCACCACCGGCAGGATACGCCAAAATCCATGTTGACGCCGGGGTTTCAGCCAGGGGAGGTGTAGCAGCTGCAGTCTGTCGAGATGACCAAGGTAACTACATGGGTAGCTCGGCTCTAGTTGTACGGGGACTCCAAGACCCGGCGACGTTGGAAGCTATTGCATGTAGGGAGGGAATAGCGTTGGCGAAAGACCTGCTTGTGCAGAATTTTATATTGGCATCTGATGCGAAGCAGGTGGTCATGGATATCCACAATTCCAATCGTGGAAAATATGAAACCATTGTTTCAGAGATACTTCATAGAGCTACCAAGTTTACTTGTAATTTCGTTTTTGAAAGCCGAGACTCGAATAACGATGCTCATAGCATAGCCAAGTTTGCTCGTTCTTTAGGTCAGGGGCGCCACGTGTGGCTTGGCCAACCCCATGATCCGAGATGTATTCCACTTTCTGTGGCTTATGAATGAATAAACTTGGTTCCCCTCAAAAAAGAAGAAGGAAGAATGTGCATATGAAATTGATGCATCTTGTACATTTGTACAATAGTACTATATAGTATGTGGTGCTATACACTGATCTCCACCTCAGCTTGGGGGGTCGAGAACCGACTGAATCAAGTAACTAGACTAACCCACGCACAAAACTTTACTAATTAACCGTTTGCAAAAATCAGCAGTGGACTCAGTCATCGGCCTCCAAAATGGAGCTTAACCTTTGCACGCCTGCCGGACGACTCGTGCCGCTTCCGTTGGAACCACCGACTCGCGTCCTCGTCTTCCCCACCGTCTCACCACCGCCGTGCACCGTCTTGAGCGCATCGCTTTTTCCATATGCGTGGCGACTCCATCCACCGTCCTCTGTTCCGGTGCCCTCGTCGTCAGCGAGGACGAGCGGCGCCACCCGAGCCGCCTTCCGCCCCTTGCCGCTGGCGACGCCGAGCGCGGAGCTGGCCTTGACGGCGAGGGCGGCCATCTCCTGCCCGGAGAGCGGGCGGCGGAGCATGGACATGGGCAGAGCGAAGTAGAGCCACCCGGGCTGCAGCGCCTCCTCGGCCGCCAGCGCGCGGGCGGGCGCGTCGAAGCGGAGCTCGTCTGCGCTGCACAGGAAGCTCGACGCGCGGGCGGCGTCCCCCAGTGCCTCGCCCGCCATGACGGACGCCGCGAAGTGCGCCAAGGAGCCGTCTAGGCCGACCACCTTGGCCGTGGCCACCGCCCGCCCGGACCCCTCCACCGGCGACGCCGTCGAGCGCGAGACGCACGAGCCCATCTCTCTTCTCTTCCGGTCTTCCCCTGCGAGGTTGCGACGACGGCCGATGTGTACGTGTACGTTCACCTTAAACTAGTCTGTCTGTCTGTCTGAGACTGAGGGAGTGGATTGGATTGATGATCTAGCCGGTGGTATGGACTCTGGATACGGGTGGAACGATGGAGCTGCTATATATACGGGGCCAGGAGTAGAGCGCGCGTTGGTGCGGTGACGCATGCCAATTCGTCATCGATCAATGCGCCCGTGCTGTCAGTGTCAACGGGGACAGGGAGAGCACTTGCTGTAGCGCTGCACTTTGTCCGGTTCAGACCGGTCAAAGCACGCAATCAGTGAGGAGGAGAGAGGGATCTTGGGGTTTGGAGCTCGAGGGGGCACTATTTTGGGGCCATGCAGGTCGTTAATGTGTTCTTTAGTTGGAAAGCGACTTGGAATGCATGCATACATCGTCATGGCTCGCCGCAGCTGATCGCGACGTTACGGAGGCTAATTAACTTCATCATGCACCTGAGGGCGAGGTGGGGTACTAGTTTAGTTGCCTCTTTTAAAAAAAAAACTTTTAATCTATTCATTTTTAATCATGATAGTACAACAAACACTAGAAATAATTAAAAATACATCCAGATTCGTAGACCACCTAGCGACGACTACTAACACTGAAACGAGCCCAAGGCGCGCCGCTGTCATCGGCCCTCCCTCGCCGGAGCCGGGCAAACCTTATTATAGTAGACAGTCAGGAAATCGTTGTGCTAAGGCCCCATAGAACCAACGCACCAGAACAGCAACCGCCGCAGATGAAGAGTGTAGATTAAAAGGATCCAACCTGAAGATACACGAATGAAAATGAAGGACGAAGATATCCGAGCAAATTCACCAAAGACAGATCCGCCGGAGACACACCTCCACACGTCCACCAATAACGCTAGACGTATCACCGGAATGGGAGCTAGACAAGAAGACCTTTATTCCATCTTCAGGGAGCTGCCGCCGTCTCACCTTCTTAAGCAGGACACAAACCCTAACAAAACTTGAAAAATATTTAAAAATAAAGCCCTCCCACCAGCAAGGGGCGAGATCCACTCCGCTTTTATGATCCTAAGGCCACCGAAGACGGGACGGACCAGCACCGGTGCCAACGGGAGGCTGACTATCCTAGCTTTTTGGTGGAGACGGCTGGCTAGGTCAAGAGGCGGCGGCTGGCTTAGTTGCCTCTCTTAACACATGCATGTATGGGTACTTGCTAGTTTAAGCCAACGAGCATCTTTCCTTCTTTCTTATTTTTGCGAATATAAGCCAACGAGCATCTCCCGCGAGAATGGACAAAACAAATATACTGTGATAAATAATTAATTAAGCTTGCTATGCTGCCCCTCTAGCTCCTCAAAGGGACAAGAGCTATATAATTAATCAAGCTTGCGATGCCTAGCCGCCGGATCGTGCGCATATTCTTGTAGCTGCGAATGTAACCATGCAAACTTAGGTTTGCTGTGGCTGTACGCATCATGATGATGTAGAGGCCGCGGTTTTTTTCCTTTTTAAAAAAAACTTAGGTTTGCTAATTCTTAGTCAATTGAGAATTAGGGGTTGTTTAATTTGTAACTAACTTTGTTAAAGATTGCCACATCTAAAGTTAGACAAGTTTGATTAATTTAGATGAGTGTTTGGTTCAAACCATACTTATGACATACACACATAAAATATGGCAAGATTCTCTTAGGCTTGCCATCTTGTGGCTCTCATTTTAATGAATTAACCTTAAGCAATCTTGGAAAAAATGTGCGGCAAAATATGACAATGATAGGCCTAGAGCCAAACAGCCCCTTAGCTAACTCTCAGTCGACACCAAGTGCTGTTAATTTGATGTTGAGATCCATGTCAAAAGTAATTACTGTGAACTTTAAAAGCAGACACTACATTCTGCTTTTGCACTAGATCAACACGGTGACCATTTTTTTAGATGTGTATGAACATAATCATGAAATCAACCGAGAAAGGTACTCCCTCTGTAAACTATTATAAAAGCGTTTAGACCACTATTTTAGTGACCTAAACGCTTTTATATTAATTTACGGAGGAAGTAGTTAATTCTCAATATTGATTGAGAGCAACCCACTCCATAAAATGTATATACTCCCTACATTCTTTTGAATAAGGCATGCAACGTAGTCAAATTAAACCAATTGTAGTTTATGTGTGATCCCTGAAATCGTATTCCAAATAAGTTTTCAATGGTATAATTTTTAAGGTGCACAACTTATGTTTATTAATTAAATTAATGATCAATGTTAAATCTTGATATTTGAAATGTGTTCACACCTTATTATATGCCTAATTGCCACGTTCTTGAAAGGCTTTGCTAATTCTCAGGTGTCAGGTATCAAAGCTCCCCTCTGCCTATGAAGGATTGAAAGTTTGAATCGACGTCTTAGGTGGATTTGTTGGTCACATGGCATGGAACGCAGCATCACGTGCAGTATGTGAATGCAGACCGATCTGAGCATATATGATGCGTGTACGTACGTTGAAACCGGGCAGGTGCATGCAGACGCGGACAACGACTGGTCGCTTTGTGCTTTCTAATGCAGGACCGACACGGATGCACTTGGTCGGGTTCCCGTGTAGCCTACCGCATACGACGGTCGACCTAGTTACCAACTCGGCAACCCCCCGTCCTGCCCCATGGGCGCGGTCGCCGTGCCGCTCGTGGTTTACTCACTGCTCCTTCAGCCCGGGACCAGGCCGCGGAGAGGACAGAGGACGGACGTACCGCGCAAGGCGTACGTCCTCACTTGAACTAACAACCCTCACCAGTCCACCAGACGGTCAGCGTACTCGTATATCGTACGGTGTTGGACTTGGCATGCACCGATGATAGGGTGGCTGGTTGGGCATTAGGGCATCTACAAAGCTGATCCTTCAACCGACCGTAACCATCTGAACCACAAGGTCCGGACGTGCTTCATCATTCAACACGGTTCTGTATCAGTTCGCTCGGTAGGTTGGATATCACTTTTCTCGCAAACCCGAAGCAAATCCAGGGATAGCTTTGCAAGCGTCCGAACCGCTATCGCATAAGCGTCCGACAGCCCTGGCTCAAACAAACCCTCTTCCTCGCCCGGTCAACACGACTCTAGAGCGCCACTGCTGCATTCATGCCGATCCAGAGCGGATGCAACCTCTCACGTGGCTTCGGCACTGAAGTGTCGCGCCGGCTGAGAGTGCCACACATGCTGCTTTCGGGTCCATGCGACCGCTCCGCATTCAAATGACAGCCCGTCCGTCCGCCTACCTATATTAAACATGTGCAGATGCCGAGGAACCTACTCCGGTGCCACCCGTTCGTCCGTCCGTCTGTCGCCCACCATTAACCACCTCGTCGGTTGCCATGCCATCCACCCGTTGTTTAAACTCCGGGCCCGACCATAGGCGCATCCGACCTCCTCCGCTCTCTTTCTCTTCTAGGCACCACACCCGTTAGGGCCTCATGAGCTCCAAAGCCGTTTGGGACAGCCTCTCGTCTGAGCAGAAGAAGGAGATCGCCACCATTACATCTAGCACTCAGGCCGACAAGACGAAGGCCAGCAATGTGGATGCCCCAATAGAGGAGGCGGTCAACGACGAGTTGGCGCCACAGTCCTCGCCGGCCTATGCCAGCATCACCATGGGTGAGGCCCGTTCTCACTACACCAAGATGGTATTGGCAGAGCGAGAGGCTGCGTTCAGGTAGGCGCAAGCCGGCCAGGAGTACAACCTCCGCCTCCTCGACGAGCACATGCGTTTGGAGGAGCAACTCGCCGTCGGCACGACCATTGCGCCAGACGTGGATGTGGCCGATCAGGAGGCGCTGCTCGACTACTATAGCCATGCCAGTGACATATGTCGCAACCGCTCACGGTATCATCTCCATCAGGCGGAGTTAGAAGCCACCTTCATGGAGATCAACGAGGCGGCCGATGAAGTGTACGTCAAGAGCGAGGATGACGGCGACGTCGCCAGCTCCTCAACGGGTGCGCCCTGCTACCACGACCATGAAGTCAGCATGCCTGGGGGCGCGGCCAACAGCGAGGAAGAGTAGAACTTGGGAAGTCGCCGACGCTCGGGTCCCAAAGCCACCACTCTTCCCCTCTAATGTGGCCAATGGTGTTGCAGCTACTACGAAAGAGAGAAACGTCATGGAGGTGTCCGGTATAGTGCCATATACTCAAAAGAGACACAGTAGCATGAGTACCAAGGAATTGAAGGCACCGATGCATGCAAATGCAACTATACGGGTATACTTTATATTGGCTCATTTGGTTTTCAAATTCCCTCGGCGGAATCATCGAAGGAGGATATCAAGCCAAACTTCAGAACGCCATCGTGTAGTTATAACCTGGCTGGTGAAATTCTCATCGAGGTTCCAATTTGATCCTTTTTGGTAAGATTCCTAGTTAGGTTGGGTTAGATCCTGCGTGATCTATTTTTGTTGGGTCAGATCCTACGTGATCAACGTTGCCGGATTATTTTATTCAGTTTTGCTAAAGCACATCTAGATGTGTCATAAGTATTGCACATCTAGGGCACATCATTGATCTTATGTTGAGATTCGTGTGGATATTTTTTTTTTCTTTTTTCTTTTCCTCTTCATACTTGATTCACTCATTTAGATGTGCAATAAGTAGGGCACATGATGTGCCCTAGACATTCCCTATTTTATTAGAAAAATGTCCTAATTAGTACTCCCTCCGTCCGAAAATACTTGTCATCAAAATGGACAAAAAGGGATGTATCTAGAACTAAAATATATCTAGATACATCTCCTTTTATTCATTTTTGATGACAAGTATTTCCGGACGAAGGAAGTATGGTTGAGAGAAAGTCTTAATACTAATATATTGCTAGTGCTAGTTTGGTCGGTTTGCATAGATAAAGTTTGTTAGCATCACGTCAGCTGCTAGTTTTAGTGGGTTCATAATTTGAGCCTGCGTGCTCCTTTAAGTACCGGCCGCTCCGGCCATGTAAGTGAGATGGGTTTTCATCGAGAGTTGAGAAAAATACAAGAAAAGTACCAGTGGGTACGCCAAATATCCGTTTTTGTTTGCTGATATTTGATATATTCAGGTGCTGCTACGCGTAGGAATTGATCTGTTTAATTCTGTACGCCAGTTATATTCTTTGATCTGCTACTTCATCATCTACGCTTGCTATTACGACTTCTGTTTCGTCCAGGAATTTTCAACATCATTAGATACCGTGAAAGATCAGGCCATCAAAATACTCATCGTTTAGTCGGGTCTGATCACCCTCCCGTTGAAGCCAAGATTGACGGGCTCATCATCATCATCGGCCGATTAGCCGCTTGTAGGCTGCAGAGAGGGGCTTCACTTTCTGAGGCTCATGGTCGGCCGGACATGAGAAACTGGTGCCGGTGGTCATTTAGACTAGGTTTAAAGTACAATTTAGTTGAAATATGTTGAAATGTAATGAGTTTGTTATAGTTTTGTTGAAAGCGTCAGGTTTTATGTAAAAATTATCCAAATATGAATGATATCATCCAGTTTGTATAAATATCTAACTCCCGTGGCCACGAACCATCTCCCTACGGATGGATGTCATGTTTAATTTTGGGTCAGTGTTGGAGAAGCCCTTAGTTCACTTCGTTTTCTCCTACAATATGTATGTCATCTGGATCACTTATGTAATATCGTGTGGTTAATGGTTCTTAGGGCATCTCAAAAGCGGAACCTCAAATCGCCCGCAACTGCCCAGACCGAGCGGTCTGCATGCAATTTGACATCCAACGATGTTCTGTATCTCTTTGCCGACTGGTCCGGCTGTACGAAATCCCGCAAATCAGAAACAAACTTGGAGGGGCTTTGTAGGAGTTCGGACCATCGCCAGGTAGGACTCCGAGACCCCTGGCCTACCGAAAACCACACTCGGACCCCGCATCTTCATCCATTCCTTCTTTATTTGCATCCGCTTCTTTCCTCGGCGACGCCACCGTTGTACCACCCGGTGTCGGTGTAAAACCGGCAGATCTCGAGTAGGGGGCCCCGAACTGTGCATCTTAGGTCGATGGTAACAGGAGACAGGGGACACGATGTTTATTCAGGTTCGGGCCCTCTCTATGGAGGTAATACCCTACATCCTGCTTGATTAATATTGATGAATACGAGTATTACAAAAGTTGATCTACCTCGAGATCGTAATGGCTAAACCCTACAGGTCTAGCTTGTATGGCTATGATAATGAATATTCCCCTCTGGACTAAGTCCTCCGGTTTATATAAGCACCGGGAGGGTCTAGGGTTACACAAGGTCGGTTATAAAGAAAGGAATCTACATATCCGGTCGCCAAGCTTGCCTTCCGCGCCAAGGAGAGTCCCATCCGGACACGGGTACAGTCTTCGGTCTTCGTATCTTCACAGCCCATCAGCCTGACCCATGGCTAACAGGCCGGACGCCCGAGGACCCCTTAGTCCAGGACTCCCTCAGTAGCCCATAAACCTGGCTTCAATGACAAGGTATCCGGCGCATAGATCTGTCTTCGGCATTGCAAGGCGGGTTCCTCCTTTCGAACTCCAAAACAGTCTTCGGACGAAACAAACGTGTCCGGATCTGCAACACACAGTCGTAGAGAGTACAGTATTTCAAGAATCCAATATGCCGAAAACTTTAGTAATGTGACATCATGCTTTCCCGGTCATTATTTTGAACTGCTTCCCGTCCCGCCGTTCCACGTTTCGGGGCGTGGTTTTTATTGGCACGTCTCATCGAAGCAGAGATCGTGTCCCCTTATTACGGGATTTTCATCAATACGAGCGTGTGTAACACAACCATCCGGCAGGAAAGATTCCTTAGGAATAGGCAGGTTCTTAGGCTTAGGAGGAGGCGTTCAATATCCAGAGGACTTGGAGTGGACGTCAAGAAACGAACGAGTCCACGAGGCAGGGGCGTGCCACCCCCTGGGCGCGCCCTCCCCCTCGTGGGCCCCTCGTGGCTCAACCGACCTACTTTTTCCTCCTATATATACTCATATACCCTGAAAACATCTAGGAGCACCCCGAAACCTTATTTCCACCGCCGCAACCTTCTGTACCCAAGGGATCCCATCTTGGGGCCTTTTCCGGAGCTCCGCCGGAGGGGGCAACAATCACGGAGGGCCTCTACATCAACTCCATGGCCCCTCCGATGATGTGTGAGTAGTTTACTTCAGATCTTCGGATCCATAGTTATTAGCTAGATAGCTTTTTCTCTCTTTTTGAATCTCAATACAAAGTTCTCCTCAATCTTCTTGGAGATCTATTCGATGTAACTCTTTTTGCGGTGTGTTTGTCGAGATCCGATGAATTGTGGGTTTATGATCAAGTCTATTTATGAACAATATTTGATTCTTCTCTGAAATCTTTTATGCATAATTGGTTATCTTTGCAAGTCTCTTCGAATTATCAGTTTGGTTTGGCCTACTAGATTGATCTTTCTTGCAATGGGAGAAGTGCTTAGCTTTGGGTTCAATCTTGCGGTGCTCGATCCGAGTGATAGAAAGGGAAACGACACGTATTATATTGTTGCCATCGAGGATAAAAAGATGGGGTTTATATCATATTGCTTGAGTTTATCCCTCTGCATCATGTCATATTACCTAATGCGTTACTCTGCTCTTATGAACTTAATACTCTAGATGCATGCTAGATAGCTGTCGATGTGTGGAGTAATAGTAGTAGATGCAGGCAGGAGTCGATCTACTTGTCACAGACGTGATGCCTATATACATGATCATGCCTAGATATTCTCTTAATTATTCGCTTTTCTCTCAATTGCTCGTCAGTAATTTGTCCACCCACCGTAATAGTTTTGCTATCTTGAGAGAAGCCACTAGTGAAACCTATGCCCCGGGTCTATTCACATCATATTAATCTTCCGTCAACAAGCTATTTCTATTATCTTTTATTTTGCATTCTTTACTTTTACTCTTTATCATAAAAATACCAAAAATATTTATCTTATTATTATTATCTCTATCAGATCTCACTCTCGTAAGTGATAGTGAAGGGCTTGACAACCCCTTTATCGCATTGGTTGCGAGGTTCTTATTTGTTTGTGTAGGTACGAGGGACTTGCGTGTGGCCTCTTGATACGTCTCCAATGTATCTATAATTTTTGATTGCTCCATGCTATACTATCTACTGTTTTGGACATTATTGGGCTTTATTATCCACTTTTATATTATTTTTGGGACTAACCTATTAACCGGAGGCCCAGCCCAGAATTGCTGTTTTTTTTTTTTGCCTATTTTAGGGTTTCGAAGAAAAGAAATATCAAACGGAGTCCAAACGAAATGAAACCTTCAGGAACGTGATTTTCTCATCGAATACTATTGGAAATATGCCCTAGAGTCAATAATAAAATGATTATCGTTATATTTCCTTGTTCATGATAATTGTCTATTGTTCATGCTATAATTGTGTTATCCGGAAATCGTAATACATGTGTGAATACATAGACCACAACACGTCTCTAGTGAGCCTCTAGTTGACTAGCTCGTTGATCAAAAGATAGTCATGGTTTCCTGACTATGGACATTGGATGTCATTGATAACGGGATCACTTCATTAGGAGAATGATGTGATGGACAAGACCCAATCCTAAGCATAGCTCAAAGATCATGTAGTTCGTTTGCTATAGCTTTTCCGAATGTCAAGTATCATTTCCTTAGACCATGAGATTGTGCAACTCTCGGATACCGTAGGAGTGCTTTGGGTGTGCCAAACGTCACAACGTAACTGGGTGACTATAAAGGTGCACTACGGGTACCTCCGAAAGTGTCTGTTGGGTTGGCACGAATCGAGACTGGGATTTGTCACTCCGTATGACGGAGAGGTATCTCTGGGCCCACTCGGTAATGCATCATCATAATGAGCTCAATGTGACCAAGTGGTTGATCACGGGATCATGCATTACGGTACGAGTAAAGTGACTTGCCGGTAACGAGATTGAACGAGGTAATGGGATACCGACGATCGAGTCTCGGGCAAGTAACGTACCGATTGACAAAGGGAATTGTATACGGGATTGATTGAATCCTCGACATCGTGGTTCATCCGATGAGATCATCGAGGAGCATGTGGGAGCCAACATGGGTATCCAGATCCTGCTGTTGGTTATTGACCGGAGAGTCGTATCGGTCATGTCTGCGTGTCTCCCGAACCTGTAGGGTCTACACACTTAAGGTTCGGTGACGCTAGGGTTGTTGAGATATTAGTATACGGTAACCCGAAAGTTGTTAGGAGTCCCGGATGAGATCCCGGACGTCACGAGGAGTTCCGGAATGGTCTGGAGGTGAAGATTTATATATAGGAAGTCAAGTTTCGGCCATCGGAAAAGTTTCGGGGGTAATCGGTATTGTACCGGGACCACCGGAAGGGTCCCGGGGGTCTACCGGGTGGGGCCACCTATCCCGGAGGGCCCCATGGGCTGAAGTGGGAGGGGAACCAGCCCCTGGTGGGCTGATGCGCCCCCCATGGGCCTCCCCTGCGCCTAGGGTTGGAAACCCTAGGGGTGGGGGCGCCCCACTTGGCTTGGGGGGCAAGCCACCCCCTTGGCCGCCGCCCCCCCTTGGAGATCCCATCTCCTAGGGCCGGCGCCCCCCTAGGGGTCCTATATATAGTGGGGGGAGGGAGGGTAGCCGCACCCTAGCCCCTGGCGCCTTCCTCTCCCTCCCGTGACACCTCTCCCTCTCGCTAAGCTTGGCGAAGCCCTGCCGAGATCACCGTTGCTTCCACCACCACGCCGTCGTGCTGCTGGATCTCCATCAACCTCTCCTTCCTCCTTGCTGGATCAAGTTGGAGGAGACGTCTTCCCAACCGTACGTGTGTTGAACGCGGAGGTGCCGTCCGTTCAGCGCTAGGTCATCGGTGATTTGGATCACGACGAGTACGACTCCATCAACCCCGTTCTCTTGAACGCTTCCGCTCGCGATCTACAAGGGTATGTAGATGCACTCCCATCTCCCTCGTTGCTAGATGACTCTATAGATTGATCTTGGTGATGCGTAGAAAATTTTAAAATTCTGCTACGTTCCACAACAAATACAACTCAGGAGACTTGGACCCTACGTCAAGACACGTAACAGGAGGCCACATGGTAGGGGGTGCGCCTACCCCCCCCCCCCCCCCCAGGCGCGCCCTCCACCCTCGTGGGCCCCCTGTTGCTCCACCGACGTACTTCTTCCTCCTATATATACCCACGTACCGCCAAACGATCAGATACGGAGCCAAAACCCTAATTCCGCCGTAACTTTCTGTATCCACGAGATCCTATCTTGGGGCCTGTTCCGGAGCTCCGCCGGAAGGGGCATCGATCACGGAGGGCTTCTACATCAACAATATAGCCTCTCCGACGAAGTATGAGTAGTTTACCTCAGACCTACGGGTCCATAGTTAGTAGCTAGATGGCTTCTTCTCTCTTTTTGGATCTCAATACAATGTTCTCCCCCTCTCTTGTGGAGATCTATTCGATGTAATCTTCTTTTTGCGGTGTGTTTGTTGAGACCGATGAATTGTGGGTTTATGATCAAGTCTATCTATGAATAATATTTGAATCTTCTCTGAATTCTTTTTATGTATGATTGGTTATCTTTGCAAGTCTCTTCGAATTATCAGTTTGGTTTGGCCTACTAGATTGATCTGTTTTGCAATGGGAGAAGTGCTTAGCTTTGGGTTCAATCTTGCGGTGTCCTTTCCCGGTGACAGTAAGGGAAGCAAGGCACGTATTGTATTGTTGCCATCGAGGATAACAAGATGGAAGTTTTCTTCATATTGCATGAGTCTATCCCTCTACATCATGTCATCTTGCTTAAGGCGTTGCTCTGTTTTTACTTAATACTCAGATGCATGCTAGATAGCGGTCGATGAGTGGAGTAATAGTAGTAGATGCAGGCAGGAGTCGGTGTACTTGTCTCGGACGTGATGCCTATATACATGATCATACCTAGGTATTCTCATAACTATGCTCAATTCTGTCAATTGCTCAATAGTAATTTGTTCACCCACCGTAGAATACTTATACTCTCGAGAGAAGCCACTAGTGAAACCTATGGCCCCCGGGTCTATCTTTATCATATCAATCTCCTACTGCTTAGTTATTTACTTTGCTATTTACTTTGCCTTACTTTACTTTGCATCTTTATCATAAAAATACCAAAAAATTTATCTTATCATATCTATCAGATCTCACTCTCGTAAGTGGCCCTATAGGGATTGACAACTCCTATTTGCTTTGCTTGCGAGGATTTATTTGTTTTGTGCAGGTACGAGGGACTCGCGCGTAGCTCCTACTGGATTGATATCTTGGTTCTCAAAAACTGAGGGAAATACTTACACTACTTTGCTGCATCATCCCTTCCTCTTCGGGAAAAACCAACGCAGTGCTAAAAGAGATAGCACCTCCTACTGGATTGATACCTTGGTTCTCAAAAACCGAGGAAATACTTACGCTACTTTGCTGCATCACTCTTTCCTCTTTAAGGAAAAACCAACGCAGTGCTCAAGAGGTAGCAGGGAGGTAGAGCTCGGCGGCGCGGACGGGAGAGGGTAGAGCTCAGCGGCGTACTGGGGGAGAGCAGAGCTCGGCGGCGGCTGGTTTGGGCTTGGGATGTTGTGGCCAGCGGCGAGGGGGAGCGGCGGGTCTTTATCGCCCGCGCCGTGTGTACGCGTGGCAGGAGGGGAGACGTCGTCGTGCCGCCCATGACGCGCCGGCCCATGAGGAATCAATGGAAGGCTGATCGGCGGCAGCCTTGCCATTGATTCCATGCGGGAAACCGAGGCGCGCTGGGGAAGACGAGGCGTCGTCTCACTGACGCGGCTGGCCCACGGATCTTTCGCGCCAAAACTGTTCGCCCCGGCCTCCCCGGACGTCCCATCGCACCGGATTCGGCCTGGGTCCGCCGGCGTCAGTTTCGGCCCAACCGGCAGAAAACGGGCTACTGGAGAAGCGACTCGGCCGTTTTTTGACACCAGTGCGACAAAATCACCTAGAGAGAGTTTGTTGGGGGCGCGGCTGAAGATGCTCTAAGTTGTACGCTCTTTAGTGCAAGCCAACGGTTAGTTCATGTCTCATGGCGTCGGCTGTATCGTCGTGTACATTTGTATTTCTCGAAGAAGGAAAATTGGCATATACACGTGTCTTGAGCTTGCACTCGGACAGAGGCCGTCGACGAGCAGGAAAAGAAAAGGTAAATGGAAGTAACCGCCGGCCGGCCGCTCTATACTTAGGGCGCGGATGGAGTTGGCGTGGTTGGAGGTTTCAGGTCTTCGTACCTAGCAAAGTTGCAATTAATCAGACAAAGAGATGGATGGATCATACGCGTGAATTTGAATGCCATTGCCACGAGCTAGATGAGCAGGAAGACAGGGAGAAATTAGTACCTGGCGTATGGTGAAAGTGGGCGCCCTGGATCAGCAGTGGCGGCGGCGGTGGGAGGAGCGCCGTTGGCGGTGGAATCCAACAGCGGCGACGACGACTCGGCTGCAGCCTCGGCGGTCGTGCTAGTCGCTGCATCCGGAGAGGCGGCAGTGGGCGGCGGCGATGGAGAATCACCGGCATCCTGTTTCTTGCTGCTGCTCCTGCTGGGTGTCGGGGAAGACGGTGGCTTCATCCCCTCGTACCTGCGACGCCGTCAGGAAATTAATGGATCCATCAGAGGCCGAATTCTTCACTCGGATGCCAAGGATGTAACATCAGTTGGTTCACTTACGCCGCGTAGGGTGAGAGCGGCCGCGGCTTTGCAGCAGCAGCGGGAGCGGCCGGAGGAGGTGGAGGAGGAGCCGGAGCAGCTGGTGCAGGGGGCGACTCCTTCACCGCCTGACCGGTGGTGCCGCTGCTAAAGCTGGGTGTTGGGGACGATGGCGGCTTCAACCCTTCGTACCTGCAATGCAACAAAATGCATCAGGAAGTGGTCATCCATTACCATGAGTCCATCAGGATATCAGTTCAGGTTCACTTACGCCGCGTATGGCGAGAGCGGCCGCTCTGCTTTTGCTGCCGCTGCTGGTGCTGGTTCAGATGTCGGTGCCGGTGCTGGAGGTGCTGCAGCTGGTGGTGCCGGTGCCGGTGCTGGAGGTGCTGCAGCTGCTGCTGGTGCCGGTACCGGTGCCGGTGCTTGAGGTGCTGGAGCTGGTGCTGGAGGTGCTGCAACTGGTGCTGGTGCCGCCGCTGCTGCGGGAGGCGACTCCTTCGCCGGGGGCGGTGCCCTGCCGGGGTCGGAGGGGACTCTGGCGAGGAGGTCCTCCGTGGGCAGCAGCGGCGCGGTGGTCTCGGCCACTAGCTCCACCACCTTGCAGTAGGCCGCCCTCCTGTTCTTGGCCACGCACGCGATCAGCTCCGCGACCTGCAGGTTGGACACCAGGCCGCCGACGTACGTGTCCCGCGGCGACACCACCAGGTTGTGCGTCTCCTTGTACGCGTCCGTCGGCCTCTCCATGCCCCCCGGCCGCACGATCGTGTACGGGACGCCGCTGGCCACCAGCGCCTCCTCCGCCATCTTCTTCCAGCACAGAACGCCCCAGAACAAGCTGCTCGATCGATCATGTGAAAACTCCATTAATCCTTGGCCAAGCAAAATCTAATTCGTAAGAGGTAGCAGCGTCGATCTGCCAGCGTGTTTATTACTTGAGGAGGGCGGCCGGGAAGCCGAATCTGGTGGTGCCGAGGGAGGTGACGAGGACGAAGTGCTCGACGCCGGCCTTGGCCGCGGCGCGCACGAGGTTGGCGGTGGCCACGTAGTCGATGCGGTAGGGGCCCGTGACGTCGAGGATCTCCTTCTCGCTGGCGCCGATGGAGCACACCACGAGCGCCGCGTCGCCGATGGCCGCCTTGATGCCCGCCTCACCCTGCTTCTCCAGGTCGCACTCGACCAGCTCCAGCCTCGAGGCCGGGGCGCTCCCTTCGCCGAGCTCCAGCCGCTCCACGCTCTGCACGAGGGGCGACGCCCTCTCCTTGCTCCGGACGGCCGCGCGGACGCGGAAGCCAAGCTTGATGAGCTCCCTACACGCGCATGGCATCATTTCCCAAATGCATTACACATGCAGCAGCGGACGGAACCGCAAACTGCCGGCGGCGATCGAGCAGAGTCGAAGAGCAGTACCTTACGGTTCGGGAGCCGACCTTCCCCGTTGCACCGGCGACGAAGACGAGGTCCTGCTCCTTCACCGGCGTCGTTGCGGCGGCAGCCATCGCGTAGACACGGCCTGCGGGGAAGGAGCGAGCAGAGGAGGAGGGGCGAGCGAGCGATATAAGAGGAGCGCCATGGTGATACCCGCACCTGCGCGACCTGCGCGCAGACGCAGAGCACGCGAGCGGGCCGTTGCCGCCGGCGACGCGGCACCGGGGCAGCGGCGCCGAGAGGGACACGGCGGCGGCCTTGGCCTCCATGTCGATCGAGCCGCTGTAGCTCTCCGCCGCTCCAGTTACTCCCCGGATGTCACTCGGATTCCCCTGATCTCCGATCCCCGCGGCGGCTGCTCGTGGCCTCGTATCGCGTCGAGGGGCGATGTGTGGTGTCCGACGTGGCGCGGCCGCGTGCTCCGGGCTGGGATAACGTGGGGCCCTCTCCTCATCCCCTCGTCCAGTGTCCATGCAAGGAGTGAAGAGAACCGAGGTGGCATGGGGACATGGCCGGTCGTGCCGTGGATGGCGACGCGGGCGCTGGAAAGGGCGCGCGCGGGCGTCCGGCTTGGAGCACGACGCCGTGCGTGGTGACTGCGTCCGCGCGTGCTCCACCATTCCCTGTGCGTGGCCGAAGCTCGTGGCCGGGCTAATTTTTGGATGATTTTCTCTTCAGTTTGACTCTTTTGGGAGTGGCTACGGATCGGACGACTGAATTCCTAATTTGGGTCAGTTATTTCATTTTATTCCGGCGTGTCCAACAGAGCTAACTCAGCTCCACGGTGAGAAACCAAGGAAGAAATCAAACATATGTGCAGGTGCAGCTCGATCAGACGTGTACATGACGATGAATCGGTTCACATACCCACCTTGTGCACAGGGGAACTCAAAAGCTTCTACCTTCTCTAGCCTTCCGGCTCCCCCTTATACAAATATACTAAAATGAAAATAGTAATAAACCAAAAAAAATGAAATTTGGCAAGGAAGAATGCATTATTGACACTGGTATTACCCTCTAAGAAAAAAAGAAAATGAACAAAATGAAAACAAATAATGATAAAATTTACACAAAAAATGTGGTTTTTATTATATGCAATAATAAACAAATAATATTGGAACTTTTGCAAAAAAAAGTTCTCTAACAAGGAATGAATTAGTGGCGTTAGTATTACGCTTAAAGAAGAAATAAAATAATAATAATGATGGCAAAATTTGCACCCAATTTATACAGAAATAAACGTTTTCAAAATATACAAAAGTAAACATATAATGGTATTTGATCCATCGCATCTCTACTTCTCAAAATCAAAATATACAAAATAACTTCTTTTGCAAAAAAACAAGTTTTCTAAAGAAAGAATAAATTACTGACATTGGTATTTGATCCATCGCATCTCTACTTCTCAAAATCAAAATTATAAAGTTTTCTGAGAAAAATGAATTAATGAAATTGGTATTACCACTTAAGAAGAAAAATGAACATGACAAAATCTGCACACAATTTACACAGAAAATTGCGCTTTTTATAATATGAAAGAATACGCATATAATAGTGGATTTTCGCAGAAACAAGTTTCCAAAGAAGAAATCAATTAGTGGCATTGGTATTACCCTTAAATAAGAAATAAATAGAAGTAAAAACAAAATCTAAATTAAAATAACAAAGTTTTCTTATAAAAAATGAATTAGTGGCATTGGTATTACTCTTTAAGGAGAAGCAAAATTAAGAAACAAATAATGAAAAGTTTTGGGCATAATTTTCACATAAATAAGCATATAAATATAGTAGTGGAGTTTCATTACAAAGTTTTCTAAGAAGAAATGAAATGCTCACACTGGTATTACCCTTAAAAAGAAAGAAACCGAAATCTTTATCTTTACCTAATAATAAAGGAAGAAACCTTTCATAGTTTTCCATACATTTAGTTGTTTTTCCTGCGTTCTTTACGTAATTGGGTTGTTCTTTACGATAAAAATTCCATCCATAGCCCAACTACTGGGCTGTTGGGAATTTCGCCGTTGCCATATAAATATAGTAGTGGAATTTCATTACAAAGTTTTCTAAGAAGGAATGAAATGCTCACATTGGCATTACCCTTAAAAAGGAAAAAAACAGAAATATTTATTTTTATCTAATAATATAGGAAGAAGTCTTTCATAGCTCTCCATACATTTAGTTGTTTTTCCTGCGTTCTTTACGATACAAATTCCGTCCATCGCCCAACTACTGGGCGTTGGGAATTTCACCGTCACCCTCTAATGGGCCGCAACGTAGCTGCTAGGCCTGCTTAGGCCTGCTTTATTTTATGGGCCTGCAGCTGAAAAATCAGCCAAAAATTGTACAACATAGTGGGGAATCGATCTCGTGACCATACGGTACAGTTTAAAATGCCATAGCTACCAACTTGGCTAGCACATATTTTATGTAATAATCCTACCTCACTTTTATGGGACAACTACCATCAGTTAATATATCTTCATAAGCTAGAATCAGCAAGCCACCATGGGAAACAGAAAATGAAGACGTGTCTAGGCAAGAAGCTTTTCCCAACCAACGGTGCCATCTTGGATGTAAGCCAGGGGGTCGTTGCTATGGCGGCAAGGCCGAGCGGCGCCACCCTGACCGACACCAGCGCCACGTAGGGCCGGTCGTGAGACTTTAGGGGCCCGGGGTGAAAACTAACATGGGCCCCTCATCGCCCCTCATATATATATGTTCGGATATATCAATATCAAAGGTTGAGATTGCTAAGTATGTACTATTATAATACATATCAATTTAGAATGTAATATTCAAACAACAAATAGAATCATAAACACTTACTTGATTCTTAACATCAGTAGTTGGTTCGTCCACATGGATTACCGCCAACTCGTCGAAGTGCCCCTATTACTCTTGAAAAAAATTATCCATAGTTCCTCTCTGTAATTATATCCATAAGCCTATTTTCCTTTTTCTTGCTCATTACCAAATCGATACTTTCCAGATGATATAATTGCTGAAACACAACAATTACAAAATCTGTTGAGCTAAAGTAATCTAATTGCCAACATACATGTAGTGACAATGGTTAGTAAATTAGTGATTAATAGTATACCTAGGACATCCGGCCAGTGAAGCAAATAGGGCTGATTGGTGAACTGGTGCGATCGACTGCTTGATACACATATCATAGGTGGAAGGAGCTTTGTGGCAGAAGAACAAAACAAGTCCTGGAGCAATCAGACCAGACGTGAGAAGAAGCTGCAGAGCCGGAGCACTATGTCAGAAGCAACAAGCCAGCGATCTTGTTCCCGGCAGGCCGTCTGAACGTCGCAACCCACTGGATCCGCTTGCGGCCTCGCGCATTTGATCCTTGACTTGCATCGTAGGGAGGTAAGACCACGATCTCGGCTGGAAAAAATAGAAGTTACCTCCTCTGCTCACACCTCCGTGTGCGAAGTGTTATTATGATTTTGCGGATGTTGGTCCCTTTCGTTCTGCCGGTTAACAAACTTGTTGTCTTTGATGCTGAAACTAAAAAAACTAAAAGAATGAAGGTGTTTTATTGATGGTCAATATTCATGGTAATACAAACTATGTTCATGTGACCAAGCGTGTTGTGTCGTTCTTCACTAAAAGAATGGGATCCAGAGTAGCGATTGGGTTGTGTTTGTCTACATCTAAATCTAAGGCGCTGCTATCACCACCACAACGCCACCTTTGGGCAGCAAAACCTTATTCCTAAAAAGACCTAACTACATCGCCATAACACAGATCCAGGATTCCCGCCCCCTTCTTCATCGGTTCGGCAAACGAAGAAGGAGGAGACAATGGCCTCACCAAGGGGATGGTATGGACGGACGGGGTCGCCTTTCTTTCCGTGAGAGAGAAGAGGAAATGTGTATAGTACTAGTATGTCTTTAGCAGTTGAAAACAAATAATAGAGACTTGCACGGATTCACACCTATAGAAAAGTATAGATTGCTTTATTCAGATGTCCTCCTACATATATATGACTCACACACCATATGCATGTAGCGTGTATGACCCCAACTTGATTTACCATGAAGAGTTTATCTCGTCGGCAACCCTGATCCAGCCGACCTCTCAGTCTCAGGCTCTCAATAGGACAACATGACGTCCACTAAGCCGGCCCCTGTAGTGTCGAGGCCGAGATCTTTCCACACGCCGGCCGACGCTCCCACCTCGTCGTCGCGGCAGTCGTGGCACTCGTCCACGGCCTCTGCCATGGCGCTGCGCCCGGTCTCCATGTCCGTGATGCGGAACAAGATGCCGCACAGGCCCCCGCTCGTGTATATCTTGCTAGACACCGTGATCACGGATTCCAGGTCGGTGTGGTATGTGCCGCTGCATGACGCCGGCGCGCGCTCCTCTCCTTGGTCGAACCCACTCAACATCATCACCCCTGAAGTCTCGACGTAGGCGAAAGATGCCCGCGGATCAGCATGGTGCCGGGCGACGGCGCACGCCACCTGCAGAAAAACAAGTAAGATTGCTGCCGCCTTGGCCGCGTTCGCCATGGTGTAAGCTAGTTGAGGAGCGACCTCCCGCTTGCTTGCGTGCGTTTAGCTTGCTTGCTTGCCCTGTGTGCTAGCTTTCTCTCTCCATGATGAGTTATGTATATGCTCGCGCTGCAGTGGAACTGGACGCTCGTGGCATAGGGAACTGGTGTGGATTTTCAATCCATGCGAAAAGGACAAGATTAATTCATCGTCATCGTTTCTCACGGCTCCAAGGTGCGATATACTCCGTATATACTCGTGCGCGCGCATGCGTTTGTTGGTTCTTCAGTGACGCCACGCCAAGCAGCAGCAAACCTCATCCTTTTATGCATCCATTCATGCTTATTCCACGCCAACAAAACAAACTACTCCCTCCGTTTCAAAATATAGAGTTTCCTCTATTCTCATTCTCATGCTTCAACTTTGATCATGAATTTAACCAACGAGACTGACTGCGACTGGAGCAAAATTTATACCAATGAATTTGTATTTAAAGAAATTTTCAATTATATAATTTTTTCTCCCACCGCGGTCAGTCTCGTTGGTTAAATTTATGGTCAAAATTAAACCTCAGAAAGCACGAACGCACTATATTTTAGAATAGAGGGAGTACAACCGATCCATCGATTGCAAACGAACACGTGGTCAACAAACGAACGAACCAGCATGTCCTCAAAACGTTTTCTTTCTTCATTTTTTTATATACGATACAACCAACCAGCGAACGATCGGATTCCTTTTCCTTTTTCTCATATCATCACGATCTATACCTACCTAATCTCCACCTCTATATCTATATCTATACCTCTATACTTATATCAAATAATAAAGTCATTAATGCTTCTGGTTGTCCGTCTAAAAATTGTTCCCAAAGTTGCTATAAACTATCCACTATGCCACTTGTAAGTGAAGAAATCGATTCGGGTTTTTTCAAAGTCACCGCGGTGTTTGGTTCTTATACTGTGATGTCCTAATACTTCACAGGCACACGACTGCCGTAATGGTTAAGGACTCAACCTTGCACCCACGAGACCAGGGTTTGATCCCAGTAGTCTGCTCTTTTTCTCTCCTTTTTCTCCTCCTCGTCGGATGCATTCATGGGCCAGCCCATGTGCGCGGTGTCACGCCCCGTTTTTTTATTTTGTTTTTTTCCACATTTTGTTGCATCTTTAAATTAATTCAGTATTTCCAAAAATTTCAAATTTCAAAAAGTTATGAGTTTTTAAATAAAATTGACAAATTATAAAATGTTCATGAGTTCAAAAAATTCTCAGGAAACTATGAAATGTTCATGATTTTAAAAAAATGTTCGTATATTATAAAAAATCATGATTTTGAAAACAAATGCTAGGGATATAAAAAGGTTCATAAGTTTTTTTAAAATGATTGTGTAGTCAAATCATATTAGGGAATTTGAAAAAAAAATCGAAAAATGTTCACAAAAATTCAAATAGATCTGTACATAACGAACAAAACAAACCGTTGCTTACATATAGGTTTTTTAGGGGATCTGTAGAGGTCGTTTTATGATTTTATATAGTCTATCATGCATCAGGTAGAAAAAAAAATCCCGTGTACAGCACTGAGCCTCCAAATAATTGACATAACTTTCTATGGGTTTAGTTTTTTTAAGCTATATGAAAATGGCCAAATGTCTAATTTGCCTCCGTACATAGCTTCTTTCTTTAGAAGGCCTCCGTACATAGCTATGTTTATTTTGCTACCACAGTTTTAGTGATCATGGAAAACACCACGACGCTTGGTCATGGCGAGAAACATCATTCATCGGTCTAGCACAGGCAGCGTCCATCAATGCAGTTTGCTCAGCCAAAAAATATTTCGTTGTGGCGCCTTAGGAAATCAAGTCGTGATGAGACCATCACACTTTTACTTTTTGAAATGACTTTTTAAAAGTCCCTTATCTCTACATGATTCAGGGTAGTTTATGAAATGACATTTTAAATGTCCTTATCTCATCCTAATATAATCTGCATAATCTGATTATTTTTCTCCTGTTGCAATGCACAAGCATATTTGCTAGTAAAACCTAATCAGAACGAAAATAATGTACTAGTGCATTGGTATAACCCTTTAAGAAGAAACAAAAGTAAAAAATAAAAATAACTAAATTTGCACATAAATTACACATAAATTTTGCTTTTTATAATATGAAAAAATAAACATACAATAGTGGAAATTCATTAAAAATCTAAGAAAGAACGAATTTGATGGCATTGGTGTTGCCCTTAAAGACGGAAGAAACTGAAATAAAAATAACGAAGTTTTCCAATAAATAATGAATTAGTGGCATTGATATTACCCTTTTAGAAGAAAGAAAATTAAAATTAAGGAAATGTTTACGCAGTTTACATATAAATTACTTTTTTATAATATGCAATAATAAGCATATAATAGTGAAATTTCACAGAAAAATAAGGTTTCCTTGAATTAGTATATTGTTATTACTCTTAAGAACAAAGAAACTAAAAAAATTAATGACAAAGTTTGCACATAATTTACAAAAAAACAATTTTTAATAATATGAAAGAATAAGCATATAATAGTGAAAACTCGCAAAAATAAAGTAGTTTCCTACGTAGAAATAAATTAGTGGCATTGGTATTACCCTTAAAGAAGAAAGAAAATAAATAAAAATATAAAAATAAAGTTTTTCGAGAAAGAATGAATTAGAGACATTGGTATTACCATTTAAGAAGTAAGAATGGAAAAAAAGTTTAAAAAAATCACGCAACTTTACACTGAAATTGCACTTTGTAATATGTAAGAAATAAGGATATAATAGTGCAATTTTCTCACTCTAGTATACTTTATTCACATGTAGTACTTCTTTGTATACATTTGACTCACACACGTACTTATCTCCCCAATACCCATAAAACTTGACTAAAAAACAAAAGAAGCTTTGTTGGCCTACAAGCAGGCAACATAAGGAAATGTGTAACGGGCTTCACCCCCAATAAGGAATCGACTAGCCCAAAATAGCGGTCAGTCGAAAATGTTCATTACAAACATGACATCACACAAGAAAAAACAAGGAGCGCGAATCTTAAAGCATCAACCAATGGTCAAGAATATCAACTGGTCCAAATTCAAAAATCAGGCAACTTACTCATAGCTAAAGTGGACTCTTTGGGGGTGACTAGGAGTGAGATGCCTGGATTTAGTAATTGGATAAATATTTTTCTTGTGCTGAGGAGATTACGTTTGTGCGTATGGATTAAAGGCACACAACTTTGGATCTGGACTGGGGATCGATCCTTCTGTTAAAGACCTCACGCGAACATTCTTCATTGTAAGCCGCTACTGGCAATAAAAGAAGAAGTCTCATCCTAATTATTCATAGTCTGTTCACGGGGAACTATCTGACTTCTATGTTTTATAGGTATAGACTAGTTAACTTGGTGATAAGTGGAAAAATAAACACAGTCTAGCACAAAACGCACGTGTGCAATAGATATTATCGGCAAGATGTACGTCGAGCACACAAATACATTGGAGAAAATCCAACGAAAAAATCAAGTAAGCATCAATGACCAAAGACATGAGTAAAATAAAATACAAACTCAGCCTTTGCAGCCACAAAATAAAACGCCGCCTCATACTTGGGCTTGGTGTGAAATATACTTGAACCTGGTAAGACAAAAGACTGGAAAAAAAAGATGGTTTATAAGGAAGAATGAATTAGTGGCATTTGTATTACCCTCTATGAAGAAATAGAATGTGAAAATCAAAACAAATAAGGAAAAAAGTGTTTTTATAATATGCAAGACCAACCAAATAATAGTGGAATTCTTGCAAACAAAAAGCTTCCTAAGAAAGAATAAATTAGTGGGATTGCTGTTTCCTGAGAAAAGAAATAAAACAAAACAAAAACTGAAACAAAGTCAAAATAATAAGTTTCTAAGAAAGAATTAATTGTTGGCACTGATATTACCCATTAAGAAGAGAAAAAAATATATAACAAATAAAGACAAAATTTGCAAATTAATTATGTTTTTCTATAGTATGCAAGCATAAGCATATAATAGTTCAATTTTCACACATAAAGCTTACAAATAAGGAATGGGTTAATGGCATTTTGTTACGAAACAAATTGAAATCAAACTTAAAGAAAACAAAATTAATGAAGTTTTTACAAAAGAATGAATCGGTGGCATTGGTATTGCCCTTTAAAAATAAATTGAATGAAAAAATAACAAATTTCACACAATTTACATAGAAAATATATTTTTGATAAGATACAGTAATAAGTATATAATAGTGGAATTTTCGCAAAAGTTAGTTCCTCAGAAGGAATTAATTAGTGGCATTGGTATTGCCCTTAAAGACATAAAGATTCATATATTGGAAGGTTACATCCGGACACCGGAATGGTTCGGATCGTTTCGGAGTACCAGAGGTTACCGGAACCACCCCCCCCCCCCCCCCCGCGCAGGGAGCTATTGGGCCTCATGGGCCTTAGTGGAGAAGAGAGAGGGTCGGCCAGGAGGTGGCGCGCGCCCCCCTTGACCCAATCCGAATTGGACAAGGGGAGGAGGCGGCGCCCCCTCCTTCCTTCTCTCCTCCTCCTTCCCCCCTTCTCCCACTTGGAATTGGAAAGGGGGGGCGAATCCTACTAGGTTTGGAGTCCTAGTAGACCCCCCCCCCCATGGCGTGCCTCCCCCCTTGGTCGGCCTCCTCCTCCCCCTCCTTTATATACGTGGGGAGGGGGCACCCTAGAACACACAAGTTGATCTTTAGCCGTGTGCGGTGCCCCCATCCATAGTTTTTCCACCTCGGTCATATTGTCGTAGTGCTTAGGCATGTTGGGGAACGTAGTAATTTCAAAAAAAAAATCCTACGCAGACGCAAGATCATGGTAATGCATAGCAACGAGAGGGGAGAGTGTCGTCCACGTACCCTCGTAGACCGTTAAGCGGAAGCGTTATAACAACCTGGTTGATATAGTCGTATGTCTTCACGATCGACCGATCCTCAGCACCGAACGTACGGCACCTCCGCGTTCAGCACACGTTCAACTCGGTGACGTCCCGCGAACTCACGATCTAGTAGAGCTCGAGGGAGAGTTTCGTCAGCACGACGGTGTGGTGACGATGTTGATGAAGCTACCGTTGTAGGGCTTCACCTAAGCACCGCTACGATATAACCGAGGTGGATTATGGTGGAGGGGGGCACCGCACACAGCTAAGAGATCAACTGATCAATTGTTGTGTCTTTGGGGAGCCCCCCTACCCCCGTATATAAAGGGGGAGGAGAGGGTCGGCCAAGGGAGAGGCACGCCCAAGGGGGGGCAATCCTACTCCAAGTAGGTTTGCCCCCTCCCTTTCCTATTCCAAGAAGGAGAAGGGGGAAGGAGGAGGTGGAGAGAAGGAAGGAGAGGGGGGCTGCCACCCCTTCCCCTTGTCCAATTCGGATTGGGGCAAGGGGGGCCGCGCGCCACCTCCTGGCTGCCCTGTCTCTTCTCCACTAAGGCCCATAAGGCCCAATAGCTTCCCGGGAGGGTTCCTGTAACCCCCGGTACTCCGGTATAGGTCCGAAACCTCCCGGAACCCTTCTGGTGTCCAAACATAGTCATCCAATATATCGATCTTTACGTCTCAACCATTTCGAGACTCCTCGTCATGTCCGTGATCATATCCGGGACTCCGAACTATCTTCGGTACATCAAAACACAAAAACTCATAATACCGATCATCACAGAACTTTAAGCGTGCGGACCCTACGGGTTCGAGAACTATGTAGACATGACCAAGACATGTCTCCGGTCAATAACCAATAGCGGAACCTGGATGCTCATATTGGTGCCTACATATTCTACGAAGATCTTTATCGGTCAAACTGCATAACAATATACGTTGTTCCCTTTGTCATCGGTATGTTACTTGCCCGAGATTCGATCATCGGTATCTCAATACCTAGTTCAATCTTGTTACCTGCAAGTCTCTTTACTCGTTCTGTAATGCATCATCCCGCAACTAACTCATTAGTTGCATTTCTTGCAAGGCTTATAGTGATGTGCATTACCGAGAGGGCCCAGAGATACCTCTCCGACAATCAGAGTGACAAATCCTATTCTTGATCTATGCCAACTCCATGAACACCATCGGACACACCTGTAGAGCACCTTTATAATCACCTGGTTACGTTGTGACGTTTGGTAGCACACAAAGTGTTCCTCCGGTATTCGGGGGTTGCACAATCTCATAGTCATAGGAACATGTATAAGTCATGAAGAAAGCATTAGCAGTAAACTTAAACGATCAAGTTCTAAGCTAACGAAATGGGCCAAGTCAATCACATCATTCTCCTAATGATGTGATCCCGTTGATCAAATAACAACTCATGTCTATGGCTAGGAAACTCAACCATCTTTGATCAACGAGCTAGTCAAGTAGAGGCATACTAGTGACACTATGTTTGTCTATGTATTCACACATGTATTATGTTTTTGGTTAATACAATTCTAGTATGAATAATAAACGTTTATCATGATATGAGGAAATAAATAATAACTTTATTATTGCCTCTTGGGCATATTTCCTTCAGTATCCCACTTGCACTAGAATCAATAATCTAGATCACACAGTAATGATTCTAACACCCATGGAGTCTTGGTGTTGATCATGTTTTGCCTGTGGAAGAGGCTTAGTCAAAGGTTCTGCAACATTCAAATCCGTATGTATCTTGCAAATCTCTATGTCTCCCACCTAGACTTGATCCCGGATGGAATTGAAGCGTCTCTTGATGTGCTTGGTTCTCTTGTGAAATCTGGATTCCTTTGCAAAGGCAATAGCACCAGTATTGTCACAAAAGATTTTCATTGGACCCGATGCACTAGGTATAACACCTAGATCGGATATGAACTTCATCCAGACTCCTTCATTTGCTGCTTCCGAAGCAGCTATGTACTCCGCTTCACACGTAGATCCCGCCATGACGCTTTGTTTAGAACTGCTCCAACTGACAGCTCACCGTTCAATATAAACACGTATCCGGTTTGCGATTTAGAATCGTCCGGATCAGTGTCAAAGCTTGCATCGATGTAACCATTTACGACAAGCTCTTTGTCACCTCCATAAACGAGAAACATATCCTTAGTCCTTTTCAGGTATTTCAGGATGTTCTTGACCGTTGTCCAGTGATCCACCCCTGGATTACTTTGGTACCTCCCTGCTAAACTAATAGCAAGGTAGACATCAGGTCTGGTACACATCATTGCATACATGATAGAGCCTATGGCTGAAGCATAGGGAACACTTTTCATTTTCTCTCTATCTTCTGCAGTGGTTGGGCATTAAGTCTTACTCAACTTCACACCTTGTAACACAGGCCAGAACACTTTCTTAGCTTGATCCATTTTTGAACTTCTTCAAAACATTATCAAGGTATGTGCTTTGTGAAAGTCCAATTAAGCTTCTTGATCTATTTCTATAGATCTTGATGCCCAATATATAAGCAGCTTCTCCGAGGTCTTTCATTGAAAAACTCTTATTCAAGTATCCTTTTATGCTATCCAGAAATTCTATATCATTTCCAATCAACAATATGTCATCCACATATAATATTAGAAATGCTACAGAGCTCCCACTCACTTTGTTGTAAATACAGGCTTCTCCAAAAGTCTGTATAAAACCATATGCTTTGATCATACTATCAAAACGTTTATTCCAACTCCGAGAGGCTTGCATTAGTCCATAAATGGATCGCTGGAGCTTGCACACTTTGTTAGTACCCTTTGGATCGATAAAACCTTCAGGTTGCATCATATACAACTCTTCTTCCAGAAATCCATTTAGGAATGCAGTCTTTACATCCATTTGCTAAATTTCATAATCATAAAATGCGGCAATTGCTAACGTGATTCGGACGGACTTAAGCATCGCTAGGGGTGAGAAGGTCTCATCGTAGTCAACTCCTTGAACTTGTCAAAAACCTTTGGCAACAAGTCGAGCTTTGTGGACGGTAACATTATCGTCAGCGTCAGTCTTCTTCTTGAAGATCCATTTATTCCCGGTGGCTTGCCGATCATTGGGCAAGTCAACCAAAGTCCAAACTTTGTTCTCATACATGGATCCCATCTCAGATTTCATGGCTTCAAGCCATTTTGTGGAACCTGGGCTCATCATCGCTTCCTCATAGTTCGTAGGCTCGTCATGGTCAAGTAACATGACCTCTAGAACAGGATTACCATACCACTCTGGTGCGAATCTTACTCTGGTTGACCTATGAGGTTCAGTAGTAACTTGATCTGAAGTTTCATGATCATCATCATTAGCTTCCTCACTAATTGGTGTAGGTGTCACGGGAACCGGTTTCTGTGATGAACTACTCTCCAATAAGGGAGTAGGTATAGTTACCTCATCAAGTTCTACTTTTCTCCCACTCACTTCTTTCGAGAGAAACTCTTTCTCTAGAAAGGATCCATTCTTAGCAACAAATGTCTTGCCTTCGGATTTGTGATAGAAGGTGTACCCAATAGTCTCCTTTGGGTATCCTATGAAGACACATTTCTCCGATTTGGATTCGAGCTTATCAGGTTGAAGCCTTTTCACATAAGCATTGCAGCCCCAAACTTTAAGAAACGACAACTTTGGTTTCTTGCAAAACCACAGTTCATAAGGTGTCGTCTCAACGGATTTCGATGGTGCCCTATTTAACGTGAATGCAGTCGTCTCTAAAGCATAACCCCAAAATGATAGTGGTAAATCAGTAAGAGACATCATAGATCGCACCATATCTAGTAAAGTACGATTACGACGTTCGGACATACCATTATGCTGTGGTGTTTCGGGTGGCGTGAGTTGCGAAACTATTCCACATTGTTTCAAATGTAGACCAAACTCGTAACTCAAATATTCTCCTCCACGATCAGATCGTAGAAACTTTATTTTCTTGTTATGATGATTTTCCACTTCACTCTAAAATTCTTTGAACTTTTCAAATGTTTCAGACTTATGTTTCATTAAGTAGATATACCCATATCTGCTCAAATCATCTGTGAAGGTGAGAAAATAACGATAACCGCTGCGAGCCTCAATATTCATCGGACCACATACATCAGTATGTATGATTTCCAACAAGTCTGTTGCTCGCTCCATTGTTCCGGAGAATGGTGTTTTAGTCATCTTGCCCATGAGGCATGGTTCGCAAGTACCAAATGATTCATAATCAAGTGATTCCAGAAGTCCAACAGTATGGAGTTTCTTCATTAGCTTTACACCAATATGACCCAAACGACAGTGCCACAAATAAGTTGCACTATCATTATTAACTTTGCATCTTTTGGCTTCAACATTATGAATATGTGTATCACTACTATCGAGATTCAACACAAATAGACCACTCTTCAAGGATGCATGACCATAAAAGATATTAATCATATAAATAGAACAACCATTATTCTCATATTTAAATGAATAACCGTCTTGCATCAAACAAGATCCAGATATAATATTCATGCTTAACGCTGGCACCAAATAACAATTATTCAGGTCTAAAACTAATCCCGAAGATAGATGTAGAGGTAGCGTGCCGACGTCGATCACATCGACTTTGGAACCATTTCCCACGCGCATCGTCACCTCGTCCTTAGCCAGTCTTCGCTTAATTCGTAGTCCCTGTTTCGAGTTGCAAATATTAGCAACAGAACCAGTATCAAATACCCAGGTGCTACTGCGAGCTCTAGTAAGGTACACATCAATAACATGCATATCACATATACCTTTGTTCATCTTGCCATCCTTCTTATCCGCCAAATACTTGGGCAGTCCCGCTTCTAGTGACCACTCCCTTTGCAGTAGAAGCACTCAGTCTCAGGCTTAGGTCCAGACTTGGGTTTCTTCTCTTGAGCAGCAACTTGTTTGCCGTTCTTCTTGAAATTCTCTTTCTTCTTCCCTTTACCCTTTTTCTTGAAACTGGTGGTCTTATTGACCATCAACACTTGATGCTCCTTCTTGATTTCTACTTCCGCAGCCTTTAGCATTGCGAAGAGCTCGGGAATTATCTTATCCATCCCTTGCATATTATAGTTTATCACAAAGCTCTTGTAGCTTGGTGGCAGTGATTGAAGAACTCTGTCAATGACACTATCAACTGGAAGATTAACTCCCAGCTGAGTCAAGTGGTTATGATATCCAGACATTCTGAGTATATGTTCACTGACAAAACTATTCTCCTCCATCTTGCAGCTGTAGAACTTATTGGAGACTTCATATCTCTCAATCCGGGCATTTGCTTGAAATATTAACTTCAACTCCTGGAACATCTCATATGCTCCATGACGTTCAAAACATCGTTGAAGTCCCAGTTCCAAGCCGTAAAGCATGGCACACTGAACTATTGAGTAGTCATTAGCTTTGCTCTGCCAGACGTTCATAACATCTGGCGTTGCTCCTGCAGCGGGTTTAGCACCCAGCGGTGCTTCCAGGACGTAATTCTTCTATGCAGCAATGAGGATAATCCTCAAGTTACGGACCCAGTCCGTGTAATTGCTACCATCATCTTTCAACTTTGCTTTCTCAAGGAACACATTAAAATTTAACGGAACAACAGCATGTGCCATCTATCTACAATAACATAGACAAGCAAAATACTATCAGGTACTAAGTTCATGATAAATTTAAGTTCAATTAATCATATTACTTAAGAACTCCCACTTAGATAGACATCCCTCTAATCATCTAAGTGATCACGTGATCCATATCAACTAAACCATAACCGATCATCACGTGAAATGGAGTAGTTTTCAATGGTGAACATCACTATGTTGATCATATGTACTATATGATTCACGCTCAACCTTTCGGTCTCAGTGTTCTGAGGTCATATCTGCATATGCTAGGCTCGTCAAGTTTAACCTGAGTATTCTGCGTGTGCAAAACTGCCTTACACCCGTTGTAGATGAACGTTGAGCTTATCACACCCGATCATCATGTGGTGTCTCGGCACGACGAACTTTGGCAACAGTGCATACTTAGGGAGAACACTTTTACCTTGAAATTTAGTGAGAGATCATCTTATAATGCTACCGTCAAACAAAGCAGAATGAGATGCATAAAGGATAAACATCACATACAATCAATATAAGTGATATGATATGGCCATCATCATCTTGTGCCTTTGATCTCCATCTCCAAAGCACCGTCATGATCACCATCGTCACCAGTGCGACACCTTGATCTCCATCGTAGCATCGTTGTCGTATCGCCAACTATTGCTTCTACGACTATCGCTACTGCTTAGTGAAAGGATCGATATGGTTGACTAGAGGGGGGGTGAATAGGCAACTAACAATTTTTAACTTTTCTTTGCCAAATTAAAACTTTGCATCAAAGTAGGTTGTCTAGATGTGCAACTAGGTGAGCAACCTATATGATGCAACAACAACGAACATACAAGCAAGCAATAGAAGTAACACTAATAAGCTTGCACAAGTAAAGGTAAGAGATAACCAAGAGTGGACCCGGTGAAGACGAGGATGTGTTACCGAAGTTCCTTCCTTTTGAGGGGAAGTACGTCTCCGTTAGAGCGGTGTGGAGGCACAATTCTCCCTAAGAAGCCACTAGGGCCACTGTATTCTCCTCACGCCCTCACACAATGCGAGATGTCGTGATTCCACTATTGGTGCCCTTGTAGACGGCGACCGGACCTTTACAAACAAGGTTGGGGCAAACTCCACAACTCAATCAGAGGCTCCCAACAACACCACGAAGCTTCACCACAATGGACTATGGCTCTGTGGTGACCTCAACCGTCTTGGGTGCTCAAATACCCAAGAGTAACAAGATCCACTAGGGATTAGTGGGGGAATCAAATATCTCTTGGTGGAAGTGTAGATCGGGGCCTTCTCAACTACTCCCGAGCAAATCAACAAGTTTGGTTGGCTAGGGAGAGAGATCAGGCGAAAATGGAGCTTGGAGCAATAATGGAGCTTTTGGGGGAAGAGGTAGGTCAACGAAGAAGAAGGGGACCCCCTTTTATAGTGGGGGTAACAATCCAACCGTTACCCCACTAAACAGCCCCACAGAGGGCGGTACTACTGCAGGGGGCAGTGGTACTACCGGTGGACCTAGCGGTACTACCGCTCCCCCTTACGGTACTACCGCCTAGCCAGAGAGGGCTAGAAGGTAGAGGAGGGACTGGCCCAGCGCGGTACTGCCGCGATGGCAGGGCGGTACTACCGCTCTCGAGCGGTACTACTGCACCTACTACCGCTGCAAGTGCCGCTCAACCCGACACGAGAAGTGCCCCCTTGAGTCGAGGCGGTAGTGGCCCGGTACCGCAGCGGTACTGCTGCTGAGGACACACAAGCGGTACTACCGCTAGGCACCGCGGTACTACCGCTGGGGCTAAAGACTGCCCAAACAGTAGGGAATAAGACCTCCAACGACGCGGGAAGGCCCAGAGGGTGTGAAATGAAAGTGTGCATGATGATTCCACCCTAGCCATACCAAAGAGGACCCCCTCTTGATAGTAAGGTGACTCCTACGAAACTAATCCACCAACAAGAATCGAAAGAGCTACACCGTCTTGAAAAACACTCCGAGGGGAAAGATATCATCTCGAGCCAAAGGATGAATCTCTGAAATGCTCAAAGCACAAGGTTAGTCCGCAAATATGTTCTCATCAATCACCAAAACTACATCGAGAGAGATATGCCTTAACAATCTCCCCCTTTTTGGTGGATTGATGACAACCAGGGATTTGCACAGGGAAAAGACATAAAAGTAAGGATACTTAGAGCTGCAAAATATAGACGGGCTCCCCCTGAATGTGTGCACCTAGTTAATAGTGCCTTTGGAATGCAAGGCACACACATTCGGATCAACACTCCCCCTATATTTTATAGTCCAAAAGTTCTAAGCACGGGATAAATGAGAGCAGGGAATAAAACAGGATAAGCAAGCAACTCATAAGATACTACAGTACGGAATAGACATAGATAATAAGGTAAAGATAGGGTAACATATGTCTCACACCATATGTCTAGAATTTAGGTCTCACTAGCACCAAACCAAACCAAGCAAAACGACGAGAAAACACAAGACACCACAAACCACAAAGACACACTCGCAACACGGCAACAACACAAATCCCTAAACTCTCTCCCCCTTTGGCAGCGAGACACCAAAAGGGCAAAGAGCGATGCTACGGCTCCAGGTGATAGCAACCTCATCACATCCTGGCAGGGTCATCCGCACTGCCATCCTCATTTGGAAACTGCCCGGTGTCTGAATCGGTCCACGGACAATGCTGCTGAATCCATTCCTCCTCTTCAGTGATCTGGCCCTCAGAACCGCTGGCAACGGTCGCACCCAGCTGATGCATGAGCTCCTTGTGATGCCCCCTGGCCTGCTTCTCAGCCACATGAGACTCCATGCAAAAGAGCTTCTTCATCTTGTGTTTAAGCTTCTTTGCCCAAGAGGGTTCTGCACTAGAAGGCCCAAAGTCCTCATCGTGATCATCGGCCGCAGCCCCACCCTCGATCTCCATGTCAGCAGCAGTAGATGGACCCCCTGGTTTAGGCGCTGGGGTGCCCCAATTGTCCTTCTTCCTCAGACGCTTGATCTCATGAGAAACCAATTCTCCAGTTTCCAACATCTCCTTGGGATAGACACGTGCCAGGCCTTCTCAATGAGCCGCATGATGAATGGACCATAGATTGGGCACTTGCGCTCAGAAACGGCTGAGAGAAGTTCAGACCACATAACATGAGAAATGTCTAGGCACTCTCCAGTGTTTGCTTCCTTCTCATGCTGGCAGGATATAAGTATGTCCACGAGATAGGAGTGGACCATATCCAGATTCCCGATGCGAGGGAAGAGAGTCTCTCGGAAGACACAATGAAGAATGTCCAGAAAGGCAGACAGCTCATAGGTTTCCTTCTTAGTCATATGGTGAACCTTCACAGTACAGTAGGGCCAGAGGGCTTGCTTGTGAGTGAAGGTAGCATTGTGGTGAGGGCGGAAGCCGACTGGAGTCTCAAGCCCATGATCTTCCACCTCAAGTAACTCCATGAAGGCCTTCCACTTGACGGAAAGCAACTTGCCATTGGTCATGCAAGTCAGAGTCCTGTCGGCATCAGTTCCAAGATGAAAAGTAGCAAAGAATTGAGCCACCAAATCTGGATCAAAATCCTTGTTGAACTGCATGATTTTGAGAATGTTCAGCTGAGAACACATCTGAAGGGCTTCGCCAAAGTACTCATGGTCCTTCTCCATAGCATCTGTGTCGATGGAGCATACATCAACATAGAGATTCCTCTTAGCCTTGATCACATCAAAATAGATGGAAAACTGAAAGCGGTTCCAGAACGGGAGGTTGACCAAAGTGGGATCTTGGTCTTCCTCATAGGGGTTGCGGCGACGCTTTGCCCAAAACTCCTTGGCAGTCATCTCAGTCACAGTCTTTCCCTTTGGCTTGTTGGCGGATCTCTTCGACTGCTGAGGTGGCGGTGGAGCACTTGAGGTTGCGCCTGCTGGCGGCGGTTGAGTACTAGAGGAACCACCTGCTGACTCAAAAGTGTGGTAGCGCTTTGACATTGCACGACCGGGGTTGACACAGCGGACCTGCTGCTCAGGATGATCATCACCTGGAACCAAAACACACGACCAGAAGAAACACACGAAATAAAGAGTATAAGCCACCAAACAAAACAACAAGGATCCAAGCTTGGTAGGAAAAGATGGAACTGGGCATCCAGCGGTAGTACCGCGACCCAACAGCGGCAGTACCGCATGAGCGGTAGTACCGTGACACAACAGCGGCAGTATCGCTTGAGCGGTAGTACCGCGCCAGATGGGGAACGGCGGTTCCCTACTACCGTGGTCAGATCCGGCACTACCGAAGATGCCAAATTCAAAAAGTAACCTACCAAACTTCAATCCACAGTGCCTAGAAGCCATCTCCATCCTACTCAAGCCTCGCCTTGGCCAAAAGACGAGAAGAACAATGACTATTGCCCCTAAAAACTAGATGCAAGATCTAGGCAAAGAGAGAACGGGAACGGGGGCAATACCGGCATCCATGGCAAGAGGACATGGTGGGGATCGACTCCACCGGAGGAAAAGGAGAGGGACAACACAAAAACGGCGGCCGGCCGGGCCCCTCCTGCGGCGAGAGGTTGCAGGAGCAACGAGAAAGACAAGTGGGGGCGAATGGGTATGAGGGAGAAGCAACTCCCCCTGCCCCGACATAACCCCCCGTCGCCCGCCCGCAACGGTAGTACCACTAGGGTGGGCGGTAGTACCGCTTGACGCTTGTCAGCGGTAGAACCGCTCACGCAGCGGTAGTACCGCTCTGCCGCAAAAAGCGGCCGACCAAACTGGGCAGAACACAAGAGAAGAAACTGAGACAAAACGAGAACACACACATAAAAAACCGACAAAAAGAAAGAAGACACACACCTCTTCAAGAGAGCACGGTGAAGGAAATATGCCCTAGAGGCAATAATAAAGTTATTATTTATTTCCTTATATCATGATAAATGTTTATTATTCATGCTAGAATTGTATTAACCGGAAACATAATACATGTGTGAATACATAGACAAACAGAGTGTCACTAGTATGCCTCTACTTGACTAGCTCGTTAATCAAAGATGGTTATGTTTCCTAACCATGAACAAAGAGTTGTTATTTGATTAACGAGGTCACATCATTAGTTGAATGATCTGATTGACATGACCCATTCCATTAGCTTAGCACCCGATCGTTTAGTATGATGCTATTGCTTTCTTCATGACTTATACATGTTCCTATAACTATGAGATTATGCAACTCCCGTTTACCAGAGGAACACTTTGGGTACTACCAAACGTCACAACGTAACTGGGTGATTATAAAGGAGTACTACAGGTGTCTCCAATGGTAGATGTTGGGTTGGCGTATTTTGAGATTAGGGTTTGTCACTCCGATTGTCGGAAAGGTATCTCTGGGCCCTCTCGATAATACACATCACATAAGCCTTGCAAGCATAATAATTAAGATGTTAGTTATGAGATGATGTATTACGGAACGAGTAAAGAGACTTGCCAGTAACGAGATTGAACTAGGTATTGGATACCGACGATCGAATCTCGGGCAAGTAACATACCAATGACAAAGGGAACAACGTATGTTGTTATGCGGTCTGACCGATAAAGATCTTCGTAGAATATGTAGGAGCCAATATGGGCATCCAGGTCCCGCTATTGGTTATTGACCGGAGACATGTCTCGGTCATGTCTACATTGTTCTCGAACCGTAGGGTCCGCACGCTTAACGTTACGATGACAGTTATAATGAGTTTATGCATTTTGATGTACCGAAGGTTGTTCGGAGTCCCGGATGTGATCACGGACATGACAAGGAGTCTCGAAATGGTCGAGATGTAAAGATTGATATATTGGAAGCCTATGTTTGGACATCGGAAGTGTTCCAGGTGAAATCGGGATTTTACCGGAATACTGGGAGGATTACCGGAACCCCCCGGGAGGCAAATGGGCCTATTGGGCCTTAGTGGAAAAGTGAAAGGGGCTGCCCAAAAGGGCTGCGCGCCTCCCCCCTTCCCTAGTCCTATTAGGACTAGGAGAAGGTGGCCGGCCACCCCTTCTCTCTTTCCCCCTTGAGGATTCCTATTAGGAATAGGATTGGGGGGGGAGTCCTACTCCCGGTAGGAGTAGGACTCCTCCTGCGCCCCTCTCCCTGGCCGGTCGAACCCCTCCCCCTGCTCCTTTATATACGGGGGCAGGGGGCACCCCATAGACACACAAGTTGACCATTGTTGATCGTTCCTTAGCCGTGTGCGATGCCCCCTGCCACCAAATTCCACCTCGGTCATATCGTTGTAGAGCTTAGGCGAAGCCCTGCGTTGGTAGTACATCAAGATCGTCACCACGCCGTCGTGCTGACGGAACTCTTCCTCGATGCTTTGCTGGATCGGAGCCCGAGGATCGTCATCGAGCTGAACGTGTGCTAAGAACTCGGAGGTGCCGGAGTAACGGTGCTTGGACCGGTCGGATCGGGAAGAAGACGTACGACTACTTCCTCTATGTTGTGTCAACGCTTCCGTTGCGATCTACAAGGGTACGTAGATCAGACTCTCCCCCTCGTTGCTATGCATCACCATGATCTTGCGTGTGCGTAGGAAAATTTTCGAAATTACTACGTTCCCCAACAGTGGCATCCGAGCCTAGGTTTTATGGTTTGATGTTATATGCACGAGTAGAACACAAGTGAGTTGTGGGCGATATAAGTCATACTGCCTACCAGCATGTCATACTTTGGTTCGGCGGTATTGTTGGATGAAGCGGCCCGGACCGACATTACGCGTACGCTTACGCGAGACCGGTTTCCCCGACGTGCTTTGCACACAGGTGACTTGCGGGTGACTGTTTCTCCAACTTTAGTTGAACCGAGTGTGGCTACGCCCGGTCCTTGCGAAGGTTAAAACGGAGTCTATTTGACAAACTATCGTTGTGGTTTTGATGCGTAGGTGAGATGAGTTCTTGCTTAAGCCCGTAGCAGCCACGTAAAATTTGCAACAACAAAGTAGAGGACGTCTAACTTGTTTCTGCAGGGCATGTTGTGATGTGATATGGTCAAAACGTGATGAGTTATAAGTTGTTGTATAAGATGATCATGTTTTGTTGAAGTTATCAGCAACTGGCAAAAGCCTTATGGTTGCCTGTCTATTGCATAAGATGCAAGCGCCCAATAATTGCTTTACTTTATCGCTATGCGATAGCAATAGTTGCAAGAGCAAGTGTTGGCGAGACGACCACGTGACGACACATTGATATAGATCAAGATGATGGAGATCATGGTGTCATGCCGGTGACGATATAGATCATGACAGTACTTTGGAGATGGAGATCAAAGAAGCAAGATGATGATGGCCATATCATGTCACATATTTTGATTGCATATGATGTTTATCTTTTATACAGCTTATTTTGCTTAGTTTGACAGTAGCATTTTAAGATTATCTCTCACTAATTATCAAGAAGTGTTCTCCCTGAGTATGCACCGTTGCCAAAGTTCGTCGTGCCCAGACACCACGTGATGATCGGGTGTGATAAGCTCTACGTCCATCTACAACGGGTGCAAGCCAGTTTTGCACACGCAAAATACTCAGGTTAAACTTGACGAGCCTAGCATATGCAGATATGGCCTCGGAACACAGAGACCGAAAGGTCGAGCGTGAATCATATAGTAGATATGATCAACATAACGATGTTCACCATTGAAAACTACTCCATCTCACGTGATGATCAGTTATGGTTTAGTTGATTTGGATCACGTGATCACTTAGAGGATTAGAGGGATGTCTATCTAAGTGGGAGTTCTTAAGTAATATGATTAAATTGAACTTAAATTTATCATGAACTTAGTCCTGGTAGTATTTTGCAAATTATGTTGTAGATCAATAGCTCGCATTGTTGCTTCCCTGTGTTTATTTTTGATATGTTCCTAGAGAAAATTATGTTGAAAGATGTGAGTAGCAATGATGCGGATTGGATCCGTGATCTGAGGTTTATCCTCATTGCTGCACAGAAAATTTATGTCCTTGATGCACCGCTAGGTGACAGACCTATTGCAGGAGCAGATGCAGACGTTATGAACGTTTGGCTAGCTCAATATGATGACTACTTGATAGTTTAGTGCACCATGCTTAATGGCTTAGAATCGGGACTTCAAAGACGTTTTGAACGTCTTGGACCATATGAGATGTTCCAGGAGTTGAAGTTAATATTTCAAGCAAATACCTGAGTTGAGAGATATGAAGTCTCCAACAAGTTCTATAGCTAAAAGATGGAGGAGAATCGCTCAACTAGTGAGCATGTGCTCAGATTGTCTGGGTACTACAATCGCTTGAATCAAGTGGGAGTTAATCTTCCAGATAAGATAGTGATTGACAGAATTCTCTAGTCACCATCACCAAGTTAGTAGAACTTCGTGATGAACTATAATATGCAAGGGATAACGGAAACAACTCCCAAGCTCTTCGTGATGCTGAAATCAACGAAGGTAGAAATCAAGAAAAACATCAAGTGTTGATGGTTGACAAGACCACTAGTTTCAAGAAAAAGGGCAAAGGGAAGAAGGGGAACTTCAAGAAGAACGGCAAGCAAGTTGCTGCTCAAGTGAAGAAGCCCAAGTCTGATCCTAAGCCTGAGACTAAGTGCTTCTACTGCAAAGGGACTGGTCACTGGAAGCGGAACTACCCCAAGTGATTGGCGGATAAGAAGGATGGCAAAGTGAACATAAGTATATCTGATATACATGTTATTGATGTGTACTTTACTAGTGTTTATAGCAACCCCTCAGTATTTGATGCTAGTTCAGTTGCTAAGAGTAGTAACTCGAAACAGGAGTTGCAGAATAAACAGAGACTAGTTAAGGGTGAAGTGACGATGTGTGTTGGAAGTAGTTCCAAGATTGATATGATCATCATCGCACACTCCCCTATACTTTCGGGATTAGTGTTGAACTTAAATAAGTGTTATTTGGGTTTTGCGTTGAGCATGAATATGATTTGATCATGTTTATTGCAATACGGTTATTCATTAAAGTCAGAGAATAATTGTTGTTCTGTTTACATGAATAAAACCTTCGATGGTCATACACCCAATGAAACAAGTTCGTTGGATCTCGATCGTAGTGATACACATATTCATAATATTGAAACCAAAAGATGCAAAGTTAATAATGATAGTGCAACTTATTTGTGGCACTGCCGTTTAGGTCATATTGGTATAAAGCGCATGAAGAAACTCCATGCTGATGGGCTTTCGGAATCACTTGATTATGAATCACTTGATGCTTGCGAACCATGCCTTTTGGGCAAAATGACTAAAACGTCGTTCTCCGGAACAATGGAGCAAGCAACAGATTTGTTGGAAATCATACATACTGATGTATGTGGTCCGATGAATATTTAAGGCTTGCAGCGGGTATCATTATTTTCTGACCTTCACAGATGATTTGAGCAGATATGGGTATATCTACTTAATGAAATAGAAGTCTGATACATTTGAAAAGTTCATATAATTTCAGAGTGAAGTGGAAAATCATCGTAACAAGAAAATAAAGTTTCTACGATCTGATCGTGGAAGAGAGTATTTGAGTTACGAGTTTGGTCTTCAGTTAAAACAATTTGAAATAGTTTCACTACTCACGCCACTTGGAACACCACAGCATAATGGTGTGTCCGAACGTCATAACCGTACTTTATTGGATATAGTGCAATCTATGATGTTTCTTACCGATTTACCACTATCGTTTTTGGGGTTATGCATTAGAGACAGCTGCATTCACGTTAAAAAGGGGAACCATCTAAGTCCGTTGAGACGACACAATCTGAACTGTGGTTTAGCAAGAAACCAAAGTAGTCGTTTCTTAAAGTTTGGGGTTGTGATGCTTATGTGAAAAAGTTTCATCCTGATAAGCTCAAAACCAAATCGGAGAAATATGTCTTCATAGGATACCCAAAAGGAGACTGTTGGGTACACCTTCTATCATAGATCCTAAGGCAAGACATTCGTTGCTTATAATGGATATTTTCTAGAGAAGGAGTTTCTCTCGAAAGAAGTGAGTGGGAGGAAAGTAGAACTTGACGAGGTAACTGTACCTGCTCCCTTATTGGAAAATAGTACATCACAGAAAACTGTTTCTGCGACACCTATACCAATTAGTGAGGAAGCTAATGATGATGATCATGAAACTTCAGGACAAGATACTACTGAACCACGTAGATCAACCAGAGTGAGATCCGCACCAGAGTGGTACGGTAATCCAATTCTAGAAGTCATGCTACTAGATCATGATGAACCTACGAACTATGAAGAAGCGATGGTGAGCTCAGATTCCGCAAAGTGGCTTGAGGCCATGAAATCTGAGATGGGATCCATGTATGAGAACAAAGTATGGACTTTGGTTGACTTGCCCGATGATCGGCAAGCAATTGAGAATAAATGGATCTTCAAGAGGAAGACGAACGCTGATAGTAGTGTTACTATCTACAAAGCTAGAATTGTCGCAAAAGGTTTTCGACAAGTTCAAGGTGTTGACTACGATGAGTTTTTCTCACTCGTATCTATGCTTAAGTCTGTCCGAATCATGTTAGCAATTGCCGCATTTTATGAAATCTGGCAAATGGATAAACAAAACTGCATTCCTTAATGGATTTACTAAAGAAGAGTTGTATACGATGCAACTAGAAGGTTTTGTCAATCCTAAAGGTGTTAACTAAATATGCAAGCTCCAGCGATCCATCTATGGACTGGTGCAAGAATCTCGGAGTTGGAATATACGCTTTGATAAGTTGATCAAAGCATATAGTTTTATACAGACTTGCGGTGAAGCCTGTATTTATAAGAAAGTGAGTGGGAGCACTACAACATTTCTGATAAGTATATGTGAGTGACATATTGTTGATCGGAAATAATGTAGAATTATTCTGTAAAGCATAAAGAAGTGTTTGAAAGGAGTTTTCAAAGAAAGACTTCGGTGAAGCTGCTTACATATTGAGCTTCAAGATCTATAGAGATGGATCAAGACGCTTGATAAGTTTTTCAATAAGTACATACCTTGACAAGATTTTGAAGTAGTTCAAAATGGAACAGTCAAAGAAAAAGTTTCTTGCCTGTGTTACAAGGTGTGAAGTTGAGTAAAGACTCAAAGCCCGACCACGGCAGAAGATAGAAAGAGAATGAAAGTCATTCCCTATGCCTCATTCATAGGTTCTATAAAGTATGCCATTCTATGTACCAGATCTATTGTATACCCTGCACTGATTTGGCAAGGAAGTACAATAGTGATCTAGGAGTAGATCACTGGACAGCGGTCAGAATTATCCTTAGTGAAATAAGGATATGTTTCTCGATTATGGACGTGACAAAAAGGTTCGTCATAAAGGGTTACATCGACGCAAGTTTTTGACACTGATCCAGATGAATCTAAAAGTCTCAATCTGGATACATATTGAAAGTGGGAGCAATTAGCTAGAGTAGCTCCATGCAGAGCATTGTTGACATAGAAATTTGCAAAATACATGTGGATCTGAATGTGGCAGACCCGTTGACTAAAATTATCTCACAAGCAAAACATGATCACACCTTAGTACTCTTTGGGTGTTAATCACATAGAGATGTGAACTAGATTACTGACTCTAGTAAACCCTTTGAGTGTTGGTCACATGACGATGTGAACTATGGGTGTTAATCACATGGTGATGTGAACTATTGCTGCTAAATCACATGGTGATGTGAACTAGATTATTGACTCTAGTGCAAGTGGGAGACTGAAGGAAATATGCCCTAGAGGCAATAATAAAGTTATTATTTATTTCCTTATATCATGATAAATGTTTATTATTCATGCTAGAATTGTATTAACCGGAAACATAATACATGTGTGAATACATAGACAAACAGAGTGTCACTAGTATGCCTCTACTTGACTAGCTCGTTAATCAAAGATGGTTATGTTTCCTAGCCATGAACAAAGAGTTGTTATTTGATTAACGAGGTCACATCATTAGTTGAATGATCTGATTGACATGACCCATTCCATTAGCTTAGCACCCGATCGTTTACTATGATGCTATTGCTTTCTTCATGACTTATACATGTTCCTATAACTATGAGATTATGCAACTCCCGTTTACCAGAGGAACACTTTGGGTACTACCAAACGTCACAACGTAACTGGGTGATTATAAAGGAGTACTACAGGTGTCTCCAATGGTAGATGTTGGGTTGGCGTATTTCGAGATTAGGGTTTGTCACTCCGATTGTCGGAGAGGTATCTCTGGGCCCTCTCGGTAATACACATCACATAAGCCTTGCAAGCATAATAACTAAGATGTTAGTTATGAGATGATGTATTACGGAACGAGTAAAGAGACTTGCCAGTAACGAGATTGAACTAGGTATTGGATACCGACGATCGAATCTCGGGCAAGTAACACACCGATGACAAAGGGAACAACGTATGTTGTTATGCGGTCTGACCGATAAAGATCTTCGTAGAATATGTAGGAGCCAATATGGGCATCCAGGTCCCGCTATTGGTTATTGACCGGAGACATGTCTCGGTCATGTCTACATTGTTCTCGAACCGTAGGGTCCGCATGCTTAACGTTACGATGACAGTTATAATGAGTTTATGCATTTTGATGTACCGAAAGTTGTTCAGAGTCCCGGATGTGATCACGGACATGACGAGGAGTCTCGAAATGGTCGAGACGTAAAGATTGATATATTGGAAGCCTATGTTTGGACATCGGAAGTGTTCCGGGTGAAATCGAGATTTTACCGAAATACCGGGAGGGTTACCGGAACCCCCCGGGAGGCAAATGGGCCTATTGGGCCTTAGTGGAAAAGTGAAAGGGGCTGCCCAAAAGGGCTGCGCGCCTCCCCCCTTCCCTAGTCCTATTAGGACTAGGAGAAGGTGGCCGGCCACCCCTTCTCTCTTTCCCCCTTGAGGATTCCTATTAGGAATAGGATTGGGGGGGAGTCCTACTCCCGGTAGGAGTAGGACTCCTCCTGCGCCCCTCTCCCTGGCCGGCCGAACCCCTCCCCCTGCTTCTTTATATACGGGGGCAGGGGGCACCCCATAGACACACAAGTTGATCATTGTTGATCGTTCCTTAGCCGTGTGCGGTGCCCCCTGCCACCAAATTCCACCTCGGTCATATCGTTGTAGAGCTTAGGCGAAGCCCTGCGTCGGTAGTACATCAAGATCGTCACCACGCCGTCGTGCTGACGGAACTCTTCCTCGATGCTTTGCTGGATCGGAGCCCGAGGATCGTCATCGAGCTGAACGTGTGCTAAGAACTCGGAGGTGCCGGAGTAACGGTGCTTGGATCGGTCGGATCGGGAAGAAGACGTACGACTACTTCCTCTACGTTGTGTCAACGCTTCCGTTGCGATCTACAAGGGTACGTAGATCAGACTCTCCCCCTCGTTGCTATGCATCACCATGATCTTGCGTGTGCGTAGGAAAATTTTCGAAATTACTACGTTCCCCAACACACGGTGGTCGAGGTCACCTATGTTTGAGTTCAGAGATATGGCGCCGCGAAGATTTTAATCTTGGGCCCATGACCAACACTTATCTTTGAAGCACAAGTACCATAAAAAATTCATCCTTTCTCATGGCTCCAAGGGAACTGGTGTGGATTTCTTCACTTACAAGTGAAGAAATCGATTTGGTTCTTATACTGTGATGTCCTAATACTACTTCACAAGCACACGACTGCCGTAATGCTTAAGGACTCAACCTTGCACCCACGAGACCAGGGTTTGATCCCAGTAGTCTGCTCTTTTTCTCTCCTTTTTCTTCTCCTCGTCGGATGCGTTCATGGGCCGGCCCATGTGCGCGACGTCACGCCCCGTTTTTTTCATTTTGTTATCTTTTTTGCTTTTTGTTTTTTTGCTCATTTTGTTTTATTTTTGCTTCTTTAAATTAATTCAAGATTTCCAGAAATTTCAAATTTCAAAAAGTTATGAGTTTCTTAATAAAATTGACAAATCATAAAATGTTCATGAGTTTAAAAAATGCTCGGGAAACCATAAAATGTTTATGATTTTAAACAAATGTTCGTATATTATAAAAAATCATGATTTTGAAAAAAATGCTAGGGGAATAAAAAGGTTCATAAGTTTTTTAAAAATAATCGTGTAGTCAAATCATATTAGGGAATTTGAAAAAAAAACAAATTTTAAAAAAAATGTTCACAAAAATTCAAACAGATCTGTACATAATGAACAAAACAAACCGTCGCTTACATATAGGTATTTTAGGGGATCTGTAGAGGTCGTTTTATGATTTTATTTAGTCTATCGTGCATCAGGTAGAAAAAAGATTCCCGTGTACAGCACTGAGCCTCCAAAAAATTGACACAACTTTCTATGAGTTTAGTTTTTGTAAGCTATATGAAAATGGCCAAATGTCTAATTTGCCTCCGCACATAGCTTCTTTTTTTAGAAGGCCTCCGTACATAGCTATCTTTATTTTGCTACCACGGTTTTAGTGATCATGGAAAACACCACGACGCTTGGTCATGGCGAGAAACACCATTCATCGGTCTAGCACAGGCAGCGTCCATCAATGCAGTTTGCTCAGCCAAAAAATATTTCGTTGTGGTGCCTTAGGAAATCAAGTCGTGATGAGACCATCACACTTTTACTTTTTAAAATGACTTTTTAAAAGTCCCTTATCTCTACATGATTCAGGGTAGTTTATGGAATGACATTTTAAAAGTCCTTATCTCATCCTGACATAATCTGCATAATCTGATTGTTTTTCTCCCATTGCAACGCACAGGCATATTTGCTAGTAAAACCTAATCAGAATGAAAATAATATACTAGTGCATTGGTATAACCCTTTAAGAAGAAAAAAAAAGTAAAAAAATAAAAATAACTAAATTTGCACATAAATTACACATAAATTTTGCTTTTTATAATATGCAAAAATAAACATATAATAGTGGAAATTCATTAAAAATCTAAGAAAGAATGACTTTGATGGCATTGGTGTTGCCCTTAAAGACGAAAGAAACTGAAATAAAAAATAATGAAGTTTTCCAAAAAAGAATGAATTAGTGGCATTGATATTACACTTTTAGAAGAAAGAAAATTAAAATGAAGTAAATTTTTACGCAGTTTACATATAAATTACTTTTTTATAATATGCAATAATAAGCATATAATAGTGAGATTTCACAGAAAAATAAGGTTTCCTTGAATTAGTATATTGTTATTACCCTTAAGAACGAAGAAACTAAAAAATAAATAATGACAAAGTTTGCACATAATTTACAAAAAAACAATTTTTAATAATATGAAAGAATAAGCATATAATAGTGAAAACTCGCAAAAATAAAGTAGTTACCTACGTAGAAATAAATTAGTAGCATTGGTATTACCCTTAGAGCTTGTTTGGTTGGTGGGAGTTGAAGATTGGGAATGGGAGTTTAAGGTAAGTGAGACTTCAAATCCTTTGATTGGCTCATGGACATGGGAATTAAGGAGGTAAGGGGAAGGGGAATTAAGAGGCCCAAGTCCCTCAAATCTCATCCCTCGGGTACACTGGTAATTCAAGTGGGGATTGGGAATTTGATAAAAAAAATAACGATTGGTACGTGAGAGAGGGAAGGCCTGGCTGAAAGCTTTTAACTCCCCTGCCTAATCCCACCAGCCAAATAGAGGCAATTAACTCCCTCTTAAATTCCGAGTTCGAATTGCCTTTAACATGCCAAACAAAAGAATGGGAGTTAAAAATAATTTCCCATGTACAATCCCTACGCAAACTCCCATCCTTAAACTCCCATTCCCTCTCCCTGTGGTTGCCAAACACGATGTTAATGAAGAATGGAAATAGATAAAAATATAAAAATAAAGTTTTTCAAGAAAGAATGAATTAGAGACATTGGTATTACCATTTAAGAAGTAAGAATGGAAAAAAGTTTAAAAAATCACGCAACTTTACACTGAAATTGCACTTTGTAATATGTAAGAAATAAGGATACAATAGTGCAATTTTCACACTCTAGTATACTTTATTCACATGGCATATAGTACTTCTTTGTATACATTTGACTCACACACGCACTTATCTCCCCAATACCCATAAAATCGACTAAAAACAAAAAAAGCTTTGTTGGCCTACAAGCAGGCAACATAAGGAAATGTGTAACGGGCTTCATCCCCAATAAGGAATTGACTAGCCCAAAATAGCAGTCAATCGAAAATGTTCGTTACAAACATGAAATCACACACAAGAAAAAACAAGGAGCGTGAATCTTAAAGCATCAACCAATGGTCAAGAATATCGACTAGTCCAAATTTAAAAATCAGGCAACTTACTCATAGCTAAAGTGGACTCTTTGGGGTGGCTAGGAGTGAGATGCATGGATTTAGTTTTTTGATAAATATTTTTCTTGTGCTGAGGAGATTACGTTTGTGCGTATGGATTAAAGGCACGCAACTTTGGATCTGAACTGGGGATCGATCCTTCTGTTAAAGACCTCCATCCTAACCATATGTTGGTCCCTAATTATTCATAGTCTGTTCACGGGGAACTATCTGACTTTTATGCTTTATAGGTATAGACTAGTTAACTTGGTGATAGGTGGAAAAAATATAATTGTATAGTCTATAAACCTTTTGGCACATCATGCAATTGTATGCCATCGAGCACCAAAATAAACACAGTCTAGCACAAAACGCACGTGTGTAATAGATATTATTGGCAAGATGTACGTCGAGCACACAAATACATTGGAGAAAATCCAACAAAAAAATCAGGTAAGCATCAATGACCAAAGACATAAGTAAAATAAAATACAAACTCAGCCTTTGCAGCCACCAAATAAAAGGCCACCTCATACTTGGGCTTGGTGTGAAATATACTTGAACCTGGTAAGACAAAAGACTGGAAAAAAAAGATGTTTTATAAGGAAGAATGAATTAGTGGCTTTGGTATTACCCTCTATGAAGAAATAGAATGTGAAAATCAAAACAAATAAGGAAAAAAGTGTTTTTATAATATGCAAGACCAACCAGATAATAGTGGAATTCTTGCAAACAAAAAGCTTCCTAAGAAAGAATAAATTAGTGGCATTGGTGTTTCCTGAGAAAAGAAATAAAAAAACTGAAACAAAGTAAAAATAAGAAGTTTCTAAGAAAGAATGAATTGTTGGCACTGGTATTACCCATTAAGAAGAGAAAAAAATATAACAAATAAAGACAAAATTTGCTCATTAATTATGTTTTTCGATAGTATGCAAGCATAAGCATATAATAGTTCAATTTTCACACACAAAGCTTACGAATAAGGAGTGGATTAATGGCATTTTGTTAATGAAGTTTTTACAAAATTAATGAAGTTTTTACAAAAGAGTGAATCGATGGCATTGGTATTGCCCTATAAAAATAAATTGAATGAAAAAATAACAAATTTCACACAATTTACATAGAAAATATTTTTTTATAATATACAGTAATAAGTATATAATAGTGGAATTTTCGCAAAAGTTAGTTCCCCGGAAGGATTAATTAGTGGCATTGGTATTGCCCTTAAAGGAAGAAGAAATAAAATAGAATCAAAATAGTGAAGTTTTCTAAGAAAGAATAAATTAGAGGCATTGTTTTTGCCCTTTATGAGGAATAAAACAAATAATGACAAAAATTGCACATAAATTGCGGGGTTTTTTTTTGTAATATGCATGTAATAGTGTAATTTTCAAGAAAATGGTTTCCTAGGAAGTAATGAAATAGTGGCATTGCTATTAGCCTTAAAGAAGAACGAAATGAAATAAGAAACTCAAATAAACTCTAAATAAAGCTTTCTAAGGAAGAATGAATTAGTAAAGCTACTATTACCCTTTAAGAAGAAAAAATATAAAAATGTATTAAAAACATGCACACAACTTTGCACTTTTGCACTATGAGTGCACTTTTTGTAGCAAAGAATGAGCATATTATCTCTTTTGATACCAGCCCCCCCCCCCCTTGCCTCGCCTCCCCTTAGGCGACGCCAGGGGCCCCCGAACCCTAGCGCCGCAGGCCTCCTCCCGCGCCTCCGTCTGCCACCGCTGCCGCCGGCGAGGGCCGCGACGGTGGCGGGCCCGGTGCCAAAGGCACCAGGGCGGGTGGACACGGCGAGATCTCATCGGAGGCGGCAGGGGTGGCCCTTCTCGTGGGATCCGAAGGCGGCGACTCGGGCGGCGATCCCTTGCCATGCGGCGGTGGCCGAAGCGCCATAAGCCGGCGGAGCGGAGGCCTTGGATGGACGGCGGCGGTGGCAGCGCCACATCCGACGGGGTGCTTGTTCTGCGCGGAGATGGTGGCGGCGGCGACTGCGGATCCAACCCCGATCGGATCCGTCGCGCGGTGGCCTTCAGCCGACCGGTGGCGCGTGGAGGGACCGGTGAGGAGATGCCGGATCTTGGCCGGTTTACCGACGTCGGCGTTCGTCTTCGTGGCGAGACTCCGCTCGGTTCCAGCCAACCACGAGATTGGGGCGACGTGGCTTCCAGTGAAAATCGTGCCTGACTGCGGTCATGGCGGCGTCTCGGACGTCGTTCCCTTCTCGAGGCATCGTCGTTGTAGGTCACGTCAACCTGATCAGAAGGTTCCGGGGAAAACCCTAGATCTGGATCGACCGGATCAGACGATGGCGACGTTTCGATGTCATTCTCCCTCCTGGGGGCATCGTTTTGGAGCAAGTGTTGACTAGAGGGGACAAGAGGAGGAGCGGCGTGGTATCTGACACGTCGACAACGGCGGGTCTCAGCGGCATGGAGCAGCAGGGTCTCACCGGTGGGCGTGTGATGATGGACGAGCGCAGGATGGTGGCGTTGTCTGGCGTCGCCGGTAGCTAAACCGGGCAAGGTACATGCAGCAGTACAGCACTAAAGATGGATTGGTGGCAGGTGGCTGCGGCGGCCTCATACCCGACAGGCGTCCAGGTTGAGGAGTGCGCCGGACTGGTGGGTGCCCCATACCCGGCAGGCGTCCTGGTTGGGACCTCAGATCTTAGATGTTAGGTTTGGCTGCAAGGTCTGTTTTGGTATTAGTCCCAGACTATCAGCATCCTTTCATCAACTAGATAGATAGGAGTAGCGACAAATGTTGCCTAGACGATGGCTTCAGTCTTATTTTTGTATAACTTTGTAAGGTCTTGTATGAATAATTAATAAAGTGGCTGCATGCATCGTTCACATGCAGAGCCCGGGGGTCCTCCTTCATTTCTAAAAAAAATTGTGCAAGTTTTCACACTCTATTATAATATACACACATACTGTATAGTACACATATATTATATAGTACTTGTGTGTATAAATTTACACTCACCTATAATGTTTAAAAAGTTGACTTATCCAAATTTAAAAATCAGGTAACTTGCATATAGTTAAAGTGGACTCCTTTATAAACCAGTCACCACACAAGATAACTCTTTTAAGCATCCAACTAGAACTTAGTAGCCACATTTTGAACACCAAGCTTTTGAAATCGACCAAATTTGATTTCTGACCCCACCCAAAGTTGTATGGTTCACCGGATGATTGTACCTACGGACATGTGGGCATGAGCTGATCTGCTGGTGGTGCCTGACACTTCCTCCCCCCTCTAAGAATGTAGATTTTGTTCACTTGGTAGTAATTAATAGATTTTGTTCACTTGGTAGTAATTAAAATGCCATAAAATGCTAGTTCATAATGTTACATTGTGATTTGCTAAGATTGGCACCGCAACTAATCAACCTCTAGATCCGCCACCAAGCTCAGACAGAAGAACAGAACATGAGAAAGTTGGTTGAAACAAATTCAAGAAAAAAATCTTAGAAGTGAAATTTAGAGTAAAGGCAAAAATCATAAGTATTCCAAAAGCTTAAAATTGGAACAAAATCGCAAAATTTAAGAATAATAATGAGCATAATGCTATGATTTTCCCTCAATTCTTTTAAATCTTTTGTGACTTTCTCGAATAACCTTTTTCATTACTTCCAGACGAAAACATTTATTCATTAGTTATCTGTATTTTTCATTCTTCTCAATTTTCATAATGTTAATCCAAATAGATTCCAATGTATATGTTCTATCAAAATATTACTTTTCTACATTTTTCCTCATCATTTCTCCTATTTTGTGAAATATATTTTGTGTAGACTAGGCAAATCGTATGTGCAAAACTGTCGTTGCTTGACCGGTCATACTGCTTCACCGAGAGATGAGCACCAAGTTTCTTTGGTTCGAAACTTTTAGGTACAAGATGTCGGTGTTGAGCGGATAATTATGGAAAGGGGTGAAAACGGAGTAGAAAACTTGCGGAGCTAGGTGCTGCCTCATTTGCTTGTGTATCTTTTAAAAGCGGAAACGAATATATTTTTTGTCTGGTAATATGGGTCTCATTCATATAATAAATATCGAGTTACAAGCCACGATAAAACATTGACTTGGAAAAACTGAAAGGACAGTAAAACCCTGGTCTTTGCACAAAGGACCACCAGCCAATAAGACAAAATACTATCATGAACAAAGAATCCCTTGAGCTTTACGTCAACTCCCGTCACCTGACTCCGGCACCACCGCAACAGCCACAAAAAAATGTGGTGGGTCACCTCTTCACACGAGCTCGACGCAGCTCCATCGTTGATATGCAGCTTTTCGGACCTTCAAAGCAGCTTAACAAAGGTGAAGCAGTTGTTGTTGAAAGACTCTGGTCAGGGAAGCACTCCGGATACGCTATCGAACTTTAGATCTAGCATCCCCGCTTGACGATGATGTCAAAGGAGGAAACTATACATGTCAACCACCAACCACGAACCCAGCACATGAACCATCGTCTTCCAGTTGTCGTCGACACAGATCATAATCTACATCCACTCCTGTACCACCACCTCCTGAGCTCCGCGCCGAGGACACAAGTCCACCATAGGGATGTCGCTGCCACACCATCCCCACTTGAATAGACTAGCAACCAGATTCATCACCCACCAATGAGCAGTTATTGCTAGAAACTGATACAAAGTGAACACCATGCAACGCAGACACGGATACAAAAATGAAGCTTGTCGGAACTCAAAAACCACTAGAATCATATAGAAAAACGAAACCAACAAACTTGTTCAATTGTGGACCCATAAGCAGAGGTGGAGGTGTTGGTGTTGGGGGGGGGGGGGGGGGGGGGCAAGAATCACGAGAGTAAGGAGATAGGTTGGGCAGGCTAGAACAGAAAGAAGATAGACGGAAATTTCCGCATTTGAGGATACTGAAATTCTGTTTCCACATGAGTTTTATCGGAGAAACATCATTCGGTTCCGTTCTCATTTCCGATTCTGCTTCCGTCCCAAAAGAATTCTGTTTCCGTTTCCATGTTTTCATTCCGTTTATACTTTAGTGAAATGAAATATGAATAACAGAAGATATCAAACTTCACGTCTGTGGAAATAGAATAAGGAAATGAGGTAGAAGTGCGTGTCTGGTTCATCAGAGTTGTCAGGCACAGGAAGATCTTTTCACGTCTGGTTACTCCACCGGTAGTTTCTGATCTTACTTACATAGCCCGGTTGGCACTCTGGACCCCGATCAGGAACTAGATGCTGCGAAGGCAAAACGAGATTTCTTGATGCTGTAACTTCCTCGGTCAGTCAATCACAGGAGATAAGACTTGTCCCTCACACAAGCATCAGAACCTGGCTGGCTTTACCGCAATTGTGTAACAAGGCTGCTGCTCCTGCAGCAGCAGCAGCAGTGCTAGCTGTAGTTTAAGTGCAACAGCAACGCCATGGTCCATGGAGAGGCCTCCCGCTCAAGCTTTCGGCCTTCCATATATGGCCTCAGGCACAATGCCCAAAATATGTATGTACTCTGGAGCGGGCGACATGAGCAGGTGCGTGTCCATGAACCCGAGAAACCTCAGCGGCAAGCTGCCGGCGGAAGATGGCGTTCGTCCTGAGACGGGCCAGAGCCAGCCGCAGCAGCACGAGCCGGAGCACGGCGGCGATGGCAGCGACGGCGAGATGGTGCATTTCAGCCACCCGGAGCACCGGCTGGCCCGGTTCGACTTCCCGTACCTCTTCCTGTGCATGGGCTGCAAGGAGTACGGCGCCGGCAAGCGGTTCATGTGCCAGATCTGCGGCTTCCAGCTGCACGAGTTCTGCGCCCTGGCTCCCCCCTCCCTCCACGACCACCCCTTCCACCCCAAGCACCAGCACCTCCTCTTCTTCGAGAAGCCAGGTAATGGCCAACGGCGACGAACCATCATCACACACCGAGCACACACGCAGGCACGCCGCCTCTACTCACGACGAAGCTGCATTTTGATCAGGCGGGTTTCTCCGGTGCAAGTGCGACATCTGCGGCAAGTCGGTGAAGGGCTTCTCGTTCCGGTGCGCGTGCTGCAGCTTCGACGTGCACCCGTGCTGCGCGGCCATGACGCGCCGGATGGAGCTCCCGGCGCACGGCCACCCGCTGCTGCTGGCGCCGGACGCGGGTGCCGGCGTGGCCACCAGCTTCGTGTGCCAGGTGTGCCGGAGGCGGCGGTCGGGGCGCGTCTACCAGTGCATGCCGTGCGGGTACTACCTGCACGCCAAGTGCGCCAAGGACATGGTGAACGGGCTCTACGAGCACGGCGTGGTGCCGCCGGAGAAGAGCAACCCGCTCGTCGCCGTGGCCAAGGTCACCATCAACGCGCTCTTCAGCGTCATCGGCGGCCTCATCGAGGGCATCGGCGAGGGGATCGGGGAGGGCTTCGTGGAGAACATCGGCAGGAGCAGAGGCAGAAGCTTCAGGTGAATCAAGAGGCTAAAACATAATGTGTATGTGTCTGATGGCGACTTGGCGAGTATGTTTACCTTTGCAAAAGTGTACTACCTGTAAATGTTTTGTTTGAGGAAAACCAGATAACTTTTCTAAAAAGTTTGAATGGATACTCTTATTTTTTGAACTTAAGATTGAATGGATACTAAATTGCCTATGAAATGTAGTTTGAGAAAAAACAAAAGATTTTTCTTCCAAGAGGTTTGAGTAGATGCTAAATACCCTATTGAGTGCAAAAGAACCTTTTGGCCCTGTTCGGTTGGCAGGGATGAGTCTACCACAATCTCCTTGGGAGGGGGTGTAACCTAACAATGCCTAGGGAACTTTTTAAAAGAATCAATCCTACCAATCAAAAAACATGTATAAGAAAAATTGCTAAAGGATTTGATCCTCCAAAAGTTCTCTGAAAATCTTTTTGAATCAAATAGGCCTCTATATAAAAGAGTAAGGGAAACTCACCTTATTTCCAATCTCCATGATGGTTTCTCTGGCTCCCAAGGAGCATGTGATTCCAGCAAAATGTGAGTGAACACCAACTGAACATGATGCAGTAATATAAAACACAGAGGCATATGTCCAAAATAACCACCAGACCACCAGACCACAAGACATATGTCCAAAATAAATCTATATAGATTATTATATGTTCACTTTAACGAATATATGTCGCCACCATCTGATAAGTCTACCACAATGCACTCACAACACGATCTATGAGGTAAATAGGTACAGTAAAACAGCATCCACGGTTCAAACAGAAAAAATAAGCCATGTCTAGCCAGAGCACCAAAGTTTCCCGCAAAACAACTATGCCGGCCTGTATCAGAAGACACCTCCACCTCCCTACGGCTGTGGATGAAGAATATGTGCGCAGAACGCCTCGCATCCATAGGGGGTAGTACTAACTAATTCAGAAGCGAATAGAACTTAGACCAGGGAGGTCTAAGGTTCTGCCGGCCAGGATCAACGCGACGACAGCTAGGGCAACTGCGACTCCGATGAAGATGTACTGCCGCGTTCTCCTTTTGAACTTGTTACGCAGGGGTGCGGGCATGGGCTGCAGCTGCCTCACAATTGGTTTAGGGATCCTCTTTATGATTATGGGTTGTGGTTGAGGAACATCAACATTCCTAGTATTGTCAGTTGTGTTGCTTTCAGTGTCTGCTGGAGCTATAGGTGCAGAGTTGCTCTCGCCACTTGTCAAGGCTGCTGGTGTAGTGCCAACCTTTTTAGACTTCTTTGCTTTCTTCTGCACATGTTTGCAATAGGATGAGAATTAATAATTTGTTGTGTGGGCAGTACAGTATATCAAGAAGGAATGAGCTCTAACATGAAGGCAGGAAATTGTGGAAACATACCTTTTCCTTCATCTCAGCTTCCTTGCGTGCTTTGAACTCGGCCCTTTCCTGAGCCTTTTCTGCCTTCTTCTTCTTTCTTTCCTCAGCCTCCTTAGCTTTGGCTATTTGCTCCAACCGGAGTCGTTCCTTTTCAGCTGCAGCCCTCTGCGCTCTTAGTTCCTCCTCCTTGCGTGCCAACTCCTCCGCCTTCCTTGCTAACTCCAACTCCTCCGCCAGACGAGCCTTTTCCTTTTCAATCTGCTTTACATCTACCACTTCTGGAGCTGGAGCTGGAGCTGGGGTTATTTCTTTCTGGGTTGAACCACTACCAGCTGCCTTTGGTTTAGCCTGCTTATGAGTCTGGGTTGGTGGTAAAACAGGGAAGGAATCCTCTTCTACAGGGACAACAACTGCAGTAGACTTTTCAGGTGCTGCCTCTGAAGTTGTAATGGTCACGTTTGGGCTTGAAACAGTGAGTTGAGATGGATTGTTGGGTCTTCTACTGTAATTGTTACTGGGAATGACGGGAGGCTCCTCATCAGGACCAAGTGATCTTCCATCATGGGTACCTAATCTCCTCAGAGTACTAATCTGGTTTGCTTCAACATACAGCCTGCGGAAGTCATCATCTTTGTTCCACATCTCCATAAAACCCTCAACCTGAAAGCGAAAGAACATTAAAAAATTAGTAAATTACTGATCAAAGTAAAATAGCATAAGATTATATGAGGATCAAGAAAGAACTGTTATAGTTTAACAACATTTTAAAGAGCATAAGAAATGAGTAATGAGGATGTTGGTACTGATCAGTCATAGGAGGGACTATAATTATGACGAATTAGCATAGTACTTAGTTGTAGGAACTTCTCATCCAAAGGTAGATCATAACCCCTACGTTCAAATATATATTATAGCACTAGCACTGCAACCCATGTTTTGTACAGAGATAAAGAAAATTGCAAATGTTAGTGGATTGTATCTGTTCTGTTGGCCAATTGGCTCAAAAGCGCATGTAAGTTGACCAGCTCAAGCAACCGAGACATCAAAACCAAGGCCAAATATCCATCATACCAAATGCATGACTAAGATAATAACAGAAAGGGGGCTGTCTGATTTACCTGATTATTACAATATGAGTGAAGTCCATCCATGTCACCAATTGATAAGAGCTTGCCCGCAGCATCACGGTCCTTCTTGTACATGAAGAAGTACTTGTTCTGTCGTGCCAAAGATATAGACAAGGATTTTCAGTTTCTTACACAGCTAACCAGAAACACTACAGAATAGATTCTGCATTATTAGTCACTAGCACAGTAGTATTTCTATGTTGACTTGTTTATTTAGCATGAAAATATTGCACTACAGAAAGCCTACAAGAAGCTTCTTACCTTCTTGCCCGGTTCCCCTCTCAGCTCAACCCAATTCTCGTAGGCCTGTTGACGTTGTTCATTGGCAGCATACAAGTCATCATTTAACTTTCTGAGAGCAGCTCTTTCATCCTCAAAAGATTTTTGAATCTTTTTTCTGTTCTCCTCAAGGGACTTCAGGTTTTTGAAAAGTAAATCTGCTTCCTTCTTCAAATTCTAGAGAAGACAACATAGGTCAGTATAAAATTAATGAAATGCGAATTGAAAAGAACAAGGCATGGCTTAAGAAAATACCTTATGTTGCTCATGAATGTGATCCTTTTGATGGAATGCTTCACTCATTTCAGCCTCTGAGCCCATATTGGAGCACGCTTGCTTCCTTTGGGCTTTCAGTTCATTAATCTCTTTAATGAATAGTTTCTCTTCTTTCAAAGAAATTGTTTCGTGTTCCATAGTCCTCTGTTTCCTCACGATCTAAATCATCAGAATTTTGAACATAAGATGACAGATCAAAAAACGCAATACTATAACATGAGAAATGGTAATAAGGTCAATACACCAGCGCAGAATTTTTACCAACTCATCAATTTCTTCAACTGAAGTTGCTTGATTCAACTTCCCAATCGTTGACCGTACACCATCTAGAACATTCCTCTTGCCGGCATGTGCAACTCTCGCTTCATTCTCTTCTTTCCGTGCTGTCTCTAACTTTTCCCGATACTCGTCAAAGGCAGCCTGCAACATATAAATACAGAAGTCAGAAACATGCTAAGGAAGGAAAAGGGGACTTGAACATTTGGAGGCCTGTTACCTTTTGCCTTTTCTTGCGAGCATTAATTGCATCTCTTTCCTGAGTCAGGCGATCCAGGTGAACTTGAGCATCTTGTACCCTTGCCCAGACATCATCGCCCGCAAGTTTAGGAACCTTTACGATGAAGAACTTGTGTGGCTTCATGAGCTGTATATTTCCCTTGTCACTCTCAAGCTCAACTGGCTGTTCAACAGGCGACTCACTGGAGTCCTCAGCAATCTTCTCCTTGCCTTTGTGTGCATGTTCATCATCATTCTCGTGTTCCACTGGAACTACCCCATCAACAGATGAAGGTTCCACTACTGTTATGCAATAACTAGGGTCAGCATTGTACTTTCACAAACAACTATATTCGGCACCAACTTCAAGGAGAAAATGTATAAATTAAAAAAACCAAAAGGTATAGCCAAATAAAAATAGCGCATACCTTCCAAAGATTTGGTTTCAACCTCAGTAGAAGATATATTGCATGCATTTATATTTTCAGTATCTTTGGATGTCTCATCTGACGTGCCTGTCGCCTTGTCGGTGTGAGGAGCCTTAACTCCAGATTCCAATGTAACAACTGGCAGGCAAGGATACTCAGTCAGAGAAACTAGCTCTTCACGCGTAGTTGATGCGTCAAGAATGTCTGGCTGGTCATTATTAGATTGGCAATCTGTAACCAAATCACATGATTCGCCTACTTGCGAAACATCACCAGCTTCACCAGCAACATCAGATTCACTTCCTGTGGCGGAAGAGGGTGTAACTTCATCTACAACAGAAGCTTTATTATCAGTCGATGCAACAGCTTCACCTTCATCAACAGCAGTTTCACTAAGAGATGCATCTCCTGTATCATATCTGAGTTCAGCGTCATCTGTCACAGCAGTTTCATGTTCCATGGAAACACCAGATATAACTTCATTGACAGTGGTGCTAGATATTTCATCCGAATTGCACTCCTCTGCTTGTACATGATCACAACTTTCCAACTCAGTATCCGGCTTTGCGTAATCGTTATCAGTGAAATCAATGGACCTTGGCTCATTATGGAAAGTAGATGCTGCAACCGCATGCAACACAACATCTTCAACAACCTCCATCTCTTTACCTGGTTCTGCCTCAATCACAGCATTGTCACTTTTATCAGCTGCAGCTGCACCAGTGCCAGGTAATTCCAACTGCTCGTGCTTTCCAGTCTGTTCAGAAGAATAGTCATTATGGGCTAAATGTGCGTCCTCAGGGGAAACTTCTTTGTTTACCTCCTCCTCAACTTGGTCGGATGAATTCACATGCAGCGGAACACTCCTGTCTTCAGATGCCGACTTGAGATCTTGTGTTTGAACGCTATCTGCTGTGTTCATTTCCAACATGACAGCCTTCACATCAGAAACTGCCATGTTTCCATCACCTGCAGCATCTTCTACCTGGAGTATGTGATCCCCCTTAGGTTCAACAACAGGATCTTCTGAATTTACTGACTGAAGTGTGACAGAAGAGACATCATCCTTAACAGATTCATTATCTTGCACAATTTGTTCACTTATTCCCTCCTTCACAACTTCAGCAGGAATGGCCTCATTTGTTCCCTCCTTTGCTGGAGGTTTTGCTTCCTCGTCAGATGAGGGGACAACGACCGTATGACCATCATGCAAATCCCCCTCACCATCCTTTCCTACTACTTCGTCCACTTCAACCACACCAGAGGGAACTTCGCTCTCTCCCTCAAGCTCCAAAGAAGTGTCAGCAGTGTCCTTGGCACATCCAAGCCCGTTTGCAACAACTTCCTCTTCTGAAGGTACCTTAGAAGTCGCTTCACAATCGCCTCCATCCAATACTTCAGGCTCAGTCGTCAGTGCTTCTACTTGCTGCCCTTTGCTCCCATCAGCTTCTATCTCAGGAGCAGATGTGCCAGAATCAGCAATCTGCTCAACATGGTCATGCCCGTTGCTCCCATCCTGCTCAACCAACTCTGTGACTGCAGCATGCTCATGTTTGCCCTCATCAACGTGAATCACAGGTTCAGTGGCAGTCACACTTGTGTCAGCATCATGCTGTTCAGTCACCCCCGAGATACCTGATCCATCTGTACCTGGCTCCATGATCTCAGCAGCAATCTCTTCTCCTTTGCTCTGCTCGCCACTGCCCTCAGACTCCGAAACAATGGTACCAGACTCAACATGTGTGGGGGGATTATCTGAACCACTGGACTCTGCTGGAGCATTCTTCTCTCCATCCTGCTGTTCTTCAGGAGCAACAACCTCAGTGGCAGCACTTTTTTCACTCTCTCCATCCTTGACATTAAGCACGGATTCCACGGCAGGTGGAGCAGAATCATCAGCAGCGTCAGCAGTCCCCTGGTCAATCTTAAGTTCTGTTGCTGCATCTTGACCATCAAGCTCTCCAGCGGCAGCAGTCCCCTGGTCCCCCAGGACAGCTTCAGAATTGTGGCTTCCCTCACCTTCTACTTCGCCCACACCATCAACCTCAGACTCCACTGGAGCGGGGCTAGCATGCCCGTTGGAATAAGGAAGGCCGACGGAGCCGTCCAGAGCGGCCAATTCCCCACCAGCGGAGGGGTGATCTCCGCCGGCGTCAGCAGCCGGGGCTGCATTGGCCCGGGGCAGATCCTCCTCCTCCCGGCGGGAATCCGGCTCGGCCCCAGCGCCCGTGTCGGAGCCCGGGTCCGAGTGGCCGTCGGAGTCGCCGTTGACGATCACGAAGGGGCCGCCCACCCCCTCGCGCTCCTCCCCGGTCGGGGAGACCGCCTTGGCCGCCGCCAATTCCGCCTTCGGCGCCTCACCGGCGCCGCCGCGCGCCGTCCCCTCGGCCGTCATTGCCGCACAACCGCGGATCACGCCCCGATCCTGCACGCCAGAGCCAGAAACAGCACCGCCCCGTCAGCCCCCGCCTCGCCCGGATCACAGATCAAACACGCAATCCGCCAACGACGAACGAACCCGGCACGAAAGCGAGGCCTCGTCACGCACACACACAGATTGACGAAAACGAAACAGAAGATCTCGAAGCAGGGGAGGCACTTACAACTCAGGCGCGGATCCGGGCAGCACCTCTCCTCCGCCGTCGACCCCTCGCCGCTCCGAACGCGGCGGCGGCAGGGACGGGACGAGCGAAATCGATCCGGGCGCGTGCGCGTGCGCGATCGATCGGCGAGACGGATCTGTCTGTGTCCCTCTCTCGCGCGGCGTCGGCCTCCGTTCTGTGTGTTTCTGTTGTGCGCTCTGGGTTGGGTTTTGGCGTGATTTATTCCGAGGGCTCGACTCTCCTGCTCAGATCTCTCTCTCTACCTCTGCCTCTCTTCCTGCGGGCGCTGGCCGCGGCTACTTGTAGTGAAGGGGAGGGAGGAGGAGGCGTGGTGCGGCCAGCCGAAAAGTGGTTCGGATATGGACCCGATCCGCCAACAAACTGCCTCGCTACGGGTCTTCTTTTTTTGGTTCTTGTTGGAAACAAACTCTGGCCTCTGGCTGGCTTCACACGGCCTCCTCTCGCGATTTCGTGTGGCCTGCGGGGTCCTCCTCGTAAACTTGCGGATAGGTCTCCTTGCATAAATGCGAAAATTTTGAGGTGTATTTCAAGGAGCCTACTTGTAATTGTGTTGCACAGTAGGGTAGAGCAAAGATGGCAGGGTATACAAGGAGTGATAGGGTTTTGTGAGGAGGTGGTCTTTTAGGTTATGCTCAGAAGAAATTTGAACTTCTGAAAAACGATCCGACTACCGTTGGTTTTATTTTTGCGAAGAACTACCGTTGGTTAAGCGCGCGAATCCAATCGACGACGGGTCTTAAACTCGGGAGGCCGCGAACGCCCGCCACGTGGTTTTGCGCTTCTCATACTCTTTTCCCGCGCCTTCCACCCGTTTCCTCTTTCGGCGCTAGGTACTTAAGACTCCATCGATGTTATTAGAAGATCGTCCATTTTGGATTATCGAGGAGTAAGATGAGACGCGTCCCATTTTATTGTAATTGTGTCGCGTAGTATGGTAGAGCAAAGATGGTAATCCCACCCGAGGAGTGATAGGGTTTTGTGAGCAGGTGGTCTTTTAGGTTATGCTCAAGAGAAATTTGAATATTTGAAAAACGATCCGACGACCGTTGGTTAAGCGCGTGAATCCAATCAATGGTGGGTCTTAAGTTCGAGAGGCCGCAGACGCCTGCCACAGGTTCCGCGCTTCTCATATTCTTTTCCCGCGCTTTTCGCTCGTTTCCTCTTTTGGTGCTAGGTACTTGAGACTCCGTCGATGTTCTTAGAAGATCGTCCCTTCTGGGTTATCGCGGAGTAAGATGATACACGTCCCATTAATGATAAAAGATTTTTGAAGAGAGATGGTCATTTTCAAAAATTTGAAAAACGACGACCGTTGGTTAAGCGCGTGAATCCAATCAACGGTTACTCTTAAGTTCGAAAGGTGGCAAACGCCCGCCATGCAGTCCCGCGCTTCTCCTATTCTTTCCCGTGTCGTCCGCTCGTTTCCTCTTTCGGCTTGTTTGATAGCCCGTGTTGGTGCTACCATGCTAGATATTCCAGATTCCATCAACGTTCTTAGGAGTTCTTTTCTTTTGTGGTATTAGGCAGAGTAATACAATATGCGTCCATGCCATTATAAAAGTTTTTTAAGAGATGATCCTTTTGCAAAATGACAATCGTTAGTTAAGCGCGGGAATCCAATCAACGGTTACTCTTAATTTTAAAGGGTCGCAAATGCATGTCACGTCGTCCCACCCCCTATTCCTTCTCGCGCACCCCCCCCCCCCCCCCCCCATTTCCTCTGTCCCCTTTTTTGGAGCGTGTGTCGGTGTTAGGTATTTGGACTATATAGGTGTTCTTAGAATTTCGTCCCTTTTGCAGTTTCAAATAATGTAAGATGATACATCGTCCAAAGCTACGATAAAAGCTTTTTGAAGAGATGATTGTTAACATATGGTCGAAAGAAATTGCAATGCAGTAATTGATGACCGTTAGATAAGCGCGCGAATCTAATCAATGGTTACTCTTGATTTGAATTTGGAGACTCAACGGTTACTCTTGATTTAAATTTGGAAACTCACCAATGCCCGCCACGTGGTCCCGTGCTTCTCTAACTCCTTTCCCGCGCCTTCCCATTGTTTCTTGTTTCGGCTTGTTAGGAGGTCATGTAGATGTTGGATATTTTGGAGTCCTGTGGTGTTCTTAGAAGGTCGTTCTTTTTTGCTTTGTTGTACAAAGTAAGATGATACATCATCCAAGCCACGAGAAAAGCGTTTAACTCCAAATGGTTGCATTTTCATAAAACGGCAACTACTAGTTAAGCGCAAGAATTTAATAAACAGTTACCTTTTAATTTGAATTTGAAAACTCATCAATGCATGCTGCATGCATGGGCGCTTCTTCTACTCGGTTCCACTCCCTCCCCTCATTCCCTCTTTCGGCCTGCTTGGGGGTCCATGTGGGTCCTAAGTATTTTGGAGCCCAACGGTGTGTAGAAGAGTCCCTTTGGTGTTATCGATAGAGTAAGATGGCATGTCATCCAGGATACAACAAAAGAAGTTCCAGAGCCCATTACGGTGCTGAGTATTCTGGAGCCTACCAGTGTGTGTAGAACAGCCTCTTTTGCGTTATCGATAGAGTAAGATGGCATGACATACAGGCCATGACAAACGCGTTTCATAAGACGACCGCTCACTTCGTTCAAGCGAAGATACTTTCGAAAAAACAACGACCACTAGTTAAGCACATGAATATAACCAATGGCACTCTCACATTTGAATTTAAAAAGTCATCAATCCCACCACATGGTCTTCATGTGTCCCCTATTATTTCCCGCACTCCCTCCTCCTCGCTTGTTTGCAGCACATGTCTTTCCCGCACCCCGGGTGTTCCTAGAAGATTTTTTTTCTTTTGTGCTATCAGATATAGCAAGGTATGTTGTCCAAGCAACAACACAAGACATGTTGAAACTTGTTCTCGAAAGAAATTGCATTTTCAAAAAACAACAATGTTAGTTATGCATGCATACTATGGTAGTTGAGTCTTGGTGCAAAAATTATAATGTTACATCCAGGTGTTTGTGTTCGACTCGACTTTGTATAGCACAAACCTGGGGGATATCTTCGTATCTCGACATCCATCGAATACGTGTACATTGAATTCAGGGGGTGGAAGATAATGGAAAATGAGGAAACATAACGACATAGTGGATGAAAGAATGAAAATATCGAAGTGGTTCACATGTCATCTAATCGTCTCGTCCATGAGAGTGGCCTATCATCTACCACCCCTCCAAAAGCACGAAGAGCGGAGAACCAAATCCATACATATCTCTAATCCCACATCCATGTTGCTCTGTTTGCCACCAAGTGCATTTCGTTCTAAACATCTATCCGGTCTCAACCATCATAGTATGTTGATCCAAAGAGCCAGATTGCCTCACTAGTATTTAACATGGGAGCTACATCTCTCAACAGATATCCATAACTAGGCTTCGTAATTATCCCCGACAATCTATTTTCTCCCCAAATAAGGCTACACCGAAACTCTTCCAAATATAGGACAGTGATCACATGGATTGAGAACATTTCATTCTTGGATATACGAATTGAATTCTAAAAAATTCTACTATTCTGAGTGTTGCATAAGTCTGGTGATCTTAAACTCTAATTGTTGACTTTTTATGATCACGTGTGTGACGTGCACACCCATGCGACGGTAACTAGCGCATGAGAGAAGTTCTATAAACAACGACATGATACTTCAGATCCCACAACAAGAGACAACACCAATCTATCCTCCGCATACCCTTCCTCACTCTTTAATGGCTCAACGCTCGCAGCAAGGTAGTTCAAATTCCCAACTCCGGGCATTGTGCAATGTTGTAGTTATATAGTAGTACACCTACATGCTTCCTCCTATCGAGTATCCTCTATCATAGGTTCAGACCCACCAAACTCCTTCCTTAATGTTCATTGTCATGTTATAGGTGGAAAGATCAGATCAACGTTATTGTGAGGTTCGTTAGTGATTTATCTCGTATGTGGTTGTATAAACTTTCCTTGTAGCACTTTGCGTCAATGATCTTCGCATCGACCCCACATTTCATCTTCCTTCACTCGTCATGTTATCCTTTTGTGTTGCAGTGGCTTGTGTTTTCTAAAGGGTTACTATATACTTCCTCCGTAAACTAATATAAGATTATTGACCCAAAGTGCAGGTTATGCTCACTAGTGTCAGTGCAGGGCCATGGTTGAAAGTTTTACATCATATGTTCCTAGCTTCCTTAGGATCTCAATCCAGAAGGAACGTGGTGTTATGTGGCGACAACGTTGATCTCAACGGAGTTCATCCTTAACCGACAGGAATCAAAGGCCCTCTCCTTGTGCTACCGATGGCAGGCACAGCGGATTCTTCGAGGATTGCCGCCATTTATTAAGTCATTTTACTTTGACACCATCAACTTCCCTAAAGGAGGGCACTGCAAAATTTCAAGGTATTTCTTGTAAAAAATAAATTAAGGGCATATATGCATTTTGTTATGTTTAAGGGCTATACTTGTTAAAGTTGTGCCATGCCCTATTTGTATACTACGTAGCAATTTCTGAAAATATGAGGGACCACAAATCAAGTACTCCTTTAATCACGCGTTTCCGAGAAAAAATATTCATCAGTTGTGACTTTGTAATGCATAATATTTTCCAAATATTTCAATTAAATAAAAATCTAAATATATTCACCCATAATTTTGAATTTTATTTGCAAAAAATTAATGGCACATTTCAAATTTAGGAAGAAATTAACCGGGTATTAACACTATTAACTCAATAGTAGGAAGATAATGAATGCACACTAACTTCCAAATCTTATGGTTGAAGAAAAATCTTGATAAGTATGATGCTGCTCGTATATTTGGAACATTTTTTGTAATTACAGGGAGGATATAAATGCATTTATGATCTACTATCTAAAATCAAAACATTTCATTAGTTACATTTTGCGTAAAAAGATTCTAGAAATATGAGCAACACCTGAAATTTAATCACAAGATTTGGGAAACTGTACACATCTACCATTCCTGGTATTGAAATACTAACAGTGTTAGTACCCATTTAATTTCTTCCTAGAATTGAAATATGTCATTAATTTTTTGCTAAAAGATATGCACTATATAATGCATGGATTTGTATTGAGAATGCACGACTCATTTATCTTCTTCCCAAAATTGAAGACGCACTACTGGCACCCTTCTTCCTAGCATGGGAACCCCGTCGATAGAACTCGTTTAACTTCTTCCAATTTTAGACCGTGCCATTAATTTGTTCCTGGAAAAAGGATGGTAAAGCACTCCCTCTTTTGCGCTGCTATTTTAGACCACGATTCGCCGAAGGAGGAAAAATTGATTCCTGGATTTGCTTGGTGCAAGCAAATAAATGATGCCATTTTTGCAATATATTCTAAGACCTTTTTTGGTTCATAAGATAGGATTATCGTAGGAATAGGAATTTTGTAGGAATGAGATGACGTGTATCTCAAATCCTTTCTATGAGTAGGAATAGGAAATAAGATGTCATTTTGTTGACACTAAAGGAATTTTTCCATTAAGTCTAGACTCATTTTTATTTTCCTATGGAATATGGAGGATAGGAATCAATCCTATGTAGGAATAAAAATCCATTGCTATAAACCAAAAGGCTCTAAAAGAAAAAATCTTATAAAAATCCTATCCTTCAGAATTTTTATGAAATTCCTCCAAACGGCCTAAGATTTTTCTCATTATACGTTGACGATAGTACTAGTAGTATGTAGCACAGCCTGTATTTTTTTGCTTCTGTAGAGTTACCTGTGGGCCCCAATGCACAGGAGAAACTTCCTGGCAGCCTACTCCTTGCTAGACTAGACGGGTCTGGGCCTATGGACCGCTATTTTCATCATGCGTGCCACGTTGAAACCCAGAGGAGTCTCTGGACCACAATGAAAAACGTCCCGAAAACCTGAAAACTCGGGATAAACCCAGCTTTATCTGGTGTAAAATTATACGTACGTACGTGCTAATTTGAACGCGTACCGGGTGCGTCTGTACGAGCGGGTCCGGGGCAGACAGACGGTGGCCACGACCCGTTTGATCTACCGCAACAGGTAGGTAGGTACTCCACGGCGCGCACGGTAGATCTCGCGTCACCGTACCGTAAAGGCGCGGTAGATCTCCGCGGACCCGGATGCGTTTCCCTCTTTTGACCGGGGCCTCCGGGGCAGTTCGCGCTGCTAGCGCAACTCCGGAAAGAAAGAAATAATACGCGAGCCGCATTGGCGGAACGATGACTCCATCGTCCCTACGCCACCCCACAGTAGTAGATCGGCGCCGGCCCGAGATCCATGGAGTTTACGCGATAGAGACAACGGATTAGGCGCCCCCGTCCCCGGCCCCGCACCCGCGCCCGCCTCTTTTTCCAAATTTCCCTACCGTTTTCCGCCGGTTTCCGGCTGGTCCGGCGGTCCGGCGCGGCCGTTTCCGCGGCGGGCGGGCGGGTCAAATCGAGACGCGCGCGCCCACCCCCGCACCGGCCCGCGCGTGGCGTGGGCACGTACCTCGGACCGACCCGAGCCTAGTACTACCACGTAGCGTCGGTCCCCGGCCCGCCTCGCGTCGCGTCCCGATCTGGGTGCGTGCTGGCTGCAACCAACGAGCGTGCGTCGCGTCGGCGTCGCATCCTGTTGGACGTGGACGGGGACACTGTTCTGTTCTGTTCTTTTATTGTGCGGCTCCGTCGCTGGACATGTCGACGGGGGCGTGCGCTGCGCTGCGCTGCCTCCCGCTCCCACTGGCCACTGCCCCGCGTCGTCGTCCGTCGGGATCGGTGCACGCAGCGCATATTCTGAGGGTAGTATATTCCTCCGGTCCGTCCTCCGCCCCCTACGGCGGGCTCGCCGATCACGATGCTCCGTCCGTCCGTGGGCCGTGGCAGCATGATTCAGTCGTCAGTTTAAGTATTTGATTATTGTTAATCCGCCGGTGGATCTGAAGTAACATCCGTTGCTTTCGGTGTCGCAAGCATAGCACGCGAGCGGCATGTGGCCGCAAAGGCGCGATCTCCGGGCCGGGCCGGGCCGAATGATGCGGTCCGACTCCGATCTCCCGGGTCTTTTGACCGGTCGAGGAGACGGCCACTGTTTTTAACTTGGCAGGCAGCTCGCTTGCTTCTGCTGCTGGGCTGCTGGCTACAGAGTGCGGAAAGCTGTGTCTGCCTTGCAAGCCTGGCATTGCCAGCATTTTTGGCGTCCCTTCCAACTGCGAATTTACCACTTACAGGAGCCACGCACCTTCCAACAGGAAGGAAACTCGGCAGGCAGCTGGCGCCTGGCAGGGATCGGTCGCTGGTTTCTTCATCATGATTCAGATCTCGCCTGTGCCCTGCCCAGGATAGATATTTGTTTTGCTGGATCCAGAAGGCCCCCCTGTGCAGCCCCAGCAGTCCAGTACTGCTCACCGGTCTGCCCCCGTTCCGTTCCGTCCGTCCGCGTCTACGATAGACTGCTCACCTATGCAGAGATGAACGGACTCAACGGCCGTCATCCATCACACCACGAGTGATGCTGGCAGAAATTATTGACCAAAGCAATATACGTACGTATCTCTATATCTCCTGGCCGGGGTAGAGCAGTAACAGGTGTCCTGGACGTCACCGCCCACAGTGCTATTCTATAGCCTATAGCTACTAGCGTAATCACCCAAGCGAAAGTTCCGTCTCCGCGCACGAGAATCCGTCACGTCGCCGAAGAAGACGCAGAGATGGATATTAGATAGAGGAAAAAGGCTGCACGTCACGGTCGATCTAGAAGCCGTTCCGGATGGTGACCACGACAAGCCGGAACCACCACCACCGCCGATTCCCTGATGAGTCCACTTCCACTTCAGTGCTGGAGAGGCCATTTTTAACCAGGTCGCTCCTGATAAAACGGGCAGGGCGGGCGCATTTTCTCGGCTGCCAACGGGATGCCCGGCCGGTGCTCGCGCTAGGCCCGCCTGTGACGTACGCGCTGCCGGCTTGGCTTTGGACACCGGCCGGCCGGCCGGCCTTGGTCCCCGTGTGTCGCCTGTGGCGTCACCGGCTGCGGGGAAAAGCTGGCTCCGGCATACGTGCGGCACGCGATGCACGCCCCGCGCGTGCGCTGGTGTCATGTACTGCCGTCGTCGGCCGCGGCGCCCGTCAGCAAACTTTGCCGGGACGGCGGCGCGCGTGGGCGGGCGCCCGCGCGGTTCGCCGCCCCGCGGCAGCATCCGTCTGTGGCTCCGCGGGACGTGGAAAGGCCCGCCGACCTGGGTGCGTCACGGCGTGGAGCGAGCGGGCGCACGCAGAACGCACCGGGCCGGCCGGACCCCAACTACCGACGACGCACGCGCGGCTGCGTCGGCGTGTACACCTGTCCGGCGGCCTGTTGTTACCCGTAAATGCTTGCGCCGGACTCCACTAGAAAGATATGCTTAAGCTGGATCTGACGTACGTACGGGGCACGCGGATCGATCGGTGTGGCCATCAATGTACCGCCAGGGCGCCAGCCTGATCGTGATCATGGCAGAGGAAAAACGGAACGGAGACATCCATCGGAGTTGAGGTCTTTGGAAACCGAGCCAACTCCAACACATGATCCTATCTCATCTGTCTTTGTCCGTTCCGAAAATCGATATAAATCGTGGCTCTGACCGTAAACTGACGGGCGTTCGTTTTTTGTCCGTCCTTGACCCATTTTCGCTTTTAAAACTATATTTGCGCCAAAACGAACAGAGCACAGATGGGCGGGACGCACGACCTTATCCTCACCCTGGCCGTCTGTCGGTGACACAAACTCCTTTCCCCCTTCCCTACACGGCCTACAGCTCTTTCCCACCGTCACCCATTTTTCGGCCGCTCCGTCGCTATCCAGGCCGGCCGCCCAACAGCCCGACTACATCAACCCCCGCCCCTCCCACTTTTCAGAGGACTCTTGTCGCCGTTTGTGGGGTTTTCTTCGCCACCGCTGGTGCTAGCGAGGACCCGAGTGTCGGTGATGTCCATCGGCCCCAACACCATCAGGCTCATGCTGCAAGGCCGACTGTCGCCCTTTGTCCTTTGTCTCCGCTCCTACATGCCGTTGCATGTACAGGAAGACTGGGATGCTCTTCACTGGTCGCGTCTCCATCACGACCGCAAGGTGTTCGACACTTTGCTCCCAAGGTGTCGGTGTCAAAACCGGCGGATCTCGGATAGGGGGCCCTGAACTGTGCGTCTAGACTGGATGGTAACAGGAGACAAGGGACATGAAGTTTTACCCAAGTTCGGGCCCTCTCGATGGAGGTAAAACCCTACGTCCTGCTTGATTAATATTGATGATATGGGTAGTACAAGAGTAGATCTACCACGAGATCGAGGAGGCTAAACCCTAGAAGCTAACATATGGTATGATTGTTGATGTGTATGTTGTCCTACGGACTAAAATCCTCCGGTTTATATAGACAGCGGATAGGGTTAGGGTTACATAGAGTCGGTTACAATGGTAAGAGATCTAAATATCCGTTTCGCCAAGCTTGCCTTCCACGCCAAGGAAAGTCCCCTCCGGACACGGGACGAAGTCTTCAATCTTGTATCCTATATACTTAAGAAGTTCACCCCCACTATTTGATTTATCTCAACATGCAGCATAGCCACATCATCAACCATTCACATCCAGCCACGTCACACAGTCCCACTCAAGAGCAGGTCAGTTTTTTTAATTAACAGAGCTACCTTCCCTCGCTGAGAAAAAAAAGGAACAATTGATCGATTGATAGCACACAACCTGTCCACATCAGCGCCCAGCCACATCAGCGTTTTGTTATAGCTTACATGCGAGACCCACCAAAGTACAGACATACGCATCAGCATTCGGTTACTAGCAGTGGACCCGCCATAGGCCTCTTTCTCCCCACGTCCGCCGGTTCCACCGCAAACAAATCGCTCTCGATTCGATTCCCCTTCCGGCTTATGTAACCGATGAATCAATCTTATATCCACCATTGTTTGCTAATCCTCCTCCAGACTGACCCAGCAAGGTGTAGTGCCGCTGCCGAGCGATCCCCGGCGAGGAAGGACGCCATACGGTATAACCCCGGTAGGCCGCCACACGATCTCCGCGACGTCGCCTTGACCCCGCTACCCCGCATCCCCATTGGTGCCACCACATGTGACATCGGCGAGCCATCCCGCGCGCCGTGACCCCCCTGCGAGCGATGGCGTTCCGGCAACCCCGGCTACTAATTGGGCGTCCACTCTTTCACCTATCGCTCCAGCTGCTGTTTAGGGGGTGGCCATTCCTGTGGGCATCTGGTGGCTGGCAGAGGTTTCCTGGACCAGATGTGCCGACAACTCAATGCACGAAGGAGTTCTCCGTGAGTTCAATCTAGCTATGTAGCCCTTGTGGAGAAGTACCCAGGAAGGAGGTGGAATCAGCTGTTGACTATGCCTCTGCCTACGCATCCATCCGTTTCAGGGTGACCACAATTGGTAAGATGTAGGACAACGAGGCCACAAATTGATCTGATATAAAATGGTGTAGATTAGTAGATACAACATATAGATATGGTCCACTGGGATGGTCATAGTTTAACCATCTTTCTTTAATGTTACATACTGCAGTTATCTATTTTTTACTATAATTTTCCTTGATTTTGTTCAAAAGTGTTGATATATTACGACTATTTTCATCATATCATGCGTTTTCATTGTGAAATATGAAAATGCATCATCGCTGACTATGTACTTTCATTCTTTTTACTATCTTAGGAACCGAGAAGATAAAAAGAAGGTTTCGGTTTCATCTCCCCTGACGCTCTCTGGCCAACAGCTGCACATACCTGACCCCATTAATACCATGCAGATGCTACGTTTAAAAACCCTTTTGTAATACCATCGTCATTCAGCCCGCACGCCTGCTCGCATCCACATCTCGGAACTGACCTCCATTCTGGTAGCACCCCCGGTTTTCAACCACCTAAAGATTCCTATACTGAGCTTATGTTTTGTTAGATTGCCCATCCAATTGAAAAGTGCTCAATGTTTTACTTCATAAGTTTTGTGCTGGTTGAATTGACTTGATCACTTCAGATGTCTCTTGCTGGATGCTCCCTTTTTCCAGCTACCCCTAATTTTCCTATGATTAACTTATGTTTTTTAATTTGTCAGATCGCACTCCAGATCGAAAGATGCTAGGCGTTTTGCTTCATAGGTTCATGTTGTTATTGGCATTGACTTCATTGATTCACAGGTCTCTTGCTACTCGAATTTGTACGGAAGCTCTCCTCTGTTAATATTTTTTCCCTTCATGAGCATTTGCACCTTTTATTTATATATCTTAGGAATTTCTTTCTCTGGAGCTTTTCCAGTTCAGAGAACTTAACTTAACAATTGACATCAGAAGAGAAACAGATAACAATTACAAAGATTTTTTTTAGAAAATCTATGGATGGAACTAAGCAAGGGATATATTAGCCATGAGGTGCTTTCCAAATGTATAAGTCAATTTTATTTAGTCCATCTAGGTTTATTGTCTGTAATAATGTTGATGTCAATATCCATGCATCGATCCTTCCTCCCCTAGAAATCAATTTTCTAGAATGGTGTGATGTGTGCCTTGAGTTTTCTTTTTATTGTATTGCAGTTGTAGGAAAATTTGTAGTTTTGCTGTTTGCGTGGAAGTAGTGTAAGTAGAAGCATACATCATATGGTATCATGATCGTTGCCGGTACAATGGAATGTGCAGCTATTGTGTGACGTTGTCAAAGTGTTCTATCCTACACACCAGCTCGGACTCTTTTGCAGCATGTACGTTTGCAACCTCTATACCTGTGATTTTGCTAGACCCTGCGTGTACTACATGCGATTGCAAATAGCGTACTAAACCGTAAGTGCCAGGTATGCAGATGTATCAAGTACAAACTGTCTTTCCTGAGTTTTAATTAATATGCATGTATTCTTTAGCAGACAAACATTGTGACCATGTGCTTTAGAATTATTTTTCTTGACATGCCATGTTCTTTGGAAATCAACTAATCATGTATATCTGAAGATGCAACTCTATTTTCCTTTTTGCTTTCCACTGTTGATGGTTAAACACTTAGATGTTTAATTGTGAGATATAATGATGCAAGGATTTTACATACTTGGCTTTTGAAACGCCAAGTCTATTTATTTTTTATTAGCTTCAACAGGTGCGCTATTCTGAACTTTGAAGCCCTCTTACTAGCTTCTGTGATCAGAGAATTTAGTTTAGATACTTTGTTAAGCATGTTTCCCATTCTCTAGGATTTTATGAAATATGTCTTAGTTTGAGTTAGAATGGGAAAATATATGTGTTCTTTTCAGAGGGGAGAGATATTTACATGTTCAGCCTTCAAAATGTTAGCTGCACCCACAAGTCCAGAGAGTATTAGTATCTCTGCTCAATGAATTTTGATTATGCTCCTATTGGAATATAAGGATAGTTCTGGCATGTCTGATCAGCATCTGATGTTCCAATATGGTTACTGAAAGCAGTCGATGGAGGATCTAGTGAGAAACCTAGAGCTGTTCTGAAGGAGGCAGATGTGGAAAAGAGTGGTAAAATTGGACTGCTTTTGTTCCCTTTAAAAACAAGCTTGGATTGTCTTTCTTTAATTTATCTAATTTTGTAATATATATGATTTTTAAGAGTTTAATTCTGTGTACCATATACGACATTGGGATAATAACTATTAGTTTGTAATGCTGCCATGAGACTACTGGACGAAGAAACTTTATACAACTGTACTATTTGTTTCAAGTCAGTGCACAAGCTCAGCATTTCTTTGTTTCTTTGAGATTCAAGGTAGGGAAACAATAGTGTTTGTGCCACAGCCATTCCAACTGAAAGTACAAGGTCTGTTTTGATGGGTAGACGTTTGATCATGAATGATAGAAATGGTACGCCGAAGGGGATAGTACAATTGATGGAAACGGCGTGTCTCCGTGCATCAAATTTGTCCTGATTGATGGAAACGGCGCGTCTCTGTGCATCAATTTATACAACGGTATAGTATTGATTGATGGAAACGGTCATTCGTCCTGATGTAGTATATTAGATCTATATATTTTGTTTAATCATTTTGGACATGTCTTTGTGCATCAAATTTCATCTACAAAATCCCGCAGCAACGCGCGGGGTGTCATCTAGTTTTCATAGTCCAGGAGTCCGGCTGGAGGTATAGTCCGGCCATCCGGACACCCCCTAATCCAGGACTCCCTCAGTAGCCCCCGAACCAGGCTTCAATGACGACGAGTCCGGCGCGCAAATTGTCTTCGGCATTGCAAGGCGGGTTCCTCCTCCAAATACTTCATAGAAGATTTTGAACACAAAGGTAGTGTCCGGCTCTGCAAAATAAGTTTCCACATATTGCCATAGAGAGAATAATATTTACACCAATCTAATCTGCTGACGTATTCCATAGTGTGTCACACCACGGCCAAGCCTTTATCCGAGTCGTTTTATTATCCACCTCAGCGCGTCATGCGAGGCGGTTTCCTTGGCACGTCTTGTTAAAGCAGAGATCGTGTCCCCTTATTCCGGGATCCTCATCAATACGGGCGTGGGTAACCCAACCGCTTCTAGGACTCCTAGATTATAGGAAAATCCAAGCGGACACGGAGAGGACGCTTGATATTCACCCTCTTTATAAAGGGACAAGGCTTTTATTTTTTCCTCCCGTGCTCAATCGAATCCTTCCCCCACCTCAAGCTCAAGCGCCCAAAGTTCAGGTCAGGCGCTCCGAACCTTCAGTCATGTCCGGATCTAGCCTTCAAGGCCGATGAGTGCCTTCCTCCGTCACGGAAGAAGACATCAAAAAGTTGAGGGAGGCCAGATATCTGACCACCGAGATTTTGCATCGGCTGCCTCCCCGAGGGCAGGCCGTCCCTACCCCCGAACCCAACGAGAACGTCGTGTTCGTCTCCCACTTCCTCTGAGGTCTAGGCCTTGCTCTGGATCCTTTCGTCAGGGGTTTGATGTTTTATTACGGGCTAGACTTCCATGATCTAGCTCCGGACTCCTTCCTTCATATCACGACATTTATTGTCGTGTGCGAGGCCTTCCTCCGGGTTACCCCTCACTTTGGCATGTGGCTCAAGACCTTTGAAGTGAAGCCGAAGATGGTCGAGGGGCAACATGCAGCGTGTGGAGGTGCCTCAATACGCAAGATGACGGGAGCTCCGTGGCCCAAAGGTTCCATCCCAGAGGTGTCTGAATTATGGCAACAGGAGTGGTTCTATATCACGGCTCCTAGAAGTGCCAAGTGGGCGGCCGCCCCTATTTTCCGCTCGGGCCCTCCACCACAACTGATGTCATGGATCAGCAGAGGTCTGAGCTGGGGTCCAGCCAAGGACGTGCCTATACTGCAAAGCCGCATTCGGGATCTCTTCAATGCAGATTTCAGTTTGGTTGCGGTAATACAAGTTATGCTGGTTCGTCAAGTCCAGCCTTGCAAACGCCGGCCTCTTCGTCTGTGGGAGTTCAATCCCGAGGGACCGTGTGCCATTCAAAATTTTCTCGGCCTGACACACGAGGAGATGTATAAATCATTCTTCGGACCTCAGACGGAGTGTCCGAAAATCACCGAGGACGTGGGCCTGAGTAGCAACCGCACCGCCGAACAGGTAAGGCATCTTCCGGCCGAACATATTTTCTCTACTTCGTTACGAAGTTACCTCTGAGAGTTCGCTTTTTGACCAGGACTGGCTAACAAAGGCGAAGTTGATTCGGTGTTCGGCCCCCCTCCCCGAGGGTTTGGAAAATCCGGTATTGGAAAAGATGCTCCAGACCGCACCTTGCCCGGAGCCCCTGAGGGAAGATACTGTGGAGGATAATGCGGGCGGACGCGGGCCCCCAACGCTGCCCATTCTAGCCGAGGGAGCGAGCGTCTCCATGAGGGAAGGCGACCAGAAGAGGAAAAGGGCTGCGCCCGGGGATTCGGAAGCCGAAGCTTCCAAACGGGAGAAGAAGTCTCCCATAGAGGGTCCCACCTTGGGGGGCGCTGTAGCCGCACAAAGTCCGCGGGGGGATCAATCCTCCCACGAGTCGTAAGTGACCCGAAATACCTTTGATAGTACAGATATGCCATCTTTTTCTTTTGAGAAGATAACCACCGCATATATTTTTGCAGTTCGGGCCTTAGCCCCTCTCAAATGAGCTCATCTTCGGGGGATCTTCTTCCAGAGATGATGGAGAGCGAAATGCCTCCTCCGGACTCCTCCGCTCCGGAAGCGGGCGACCCTGAAGTGTCGTCGCGGAGGGCCTCTCCTAGTCCGGTGAGGCCAGAAGATAATCCTGTTGACCCCCGAAGCTCCCAATGTCCGGCTCCCGAAGAGAGCAGACAAAAGAGTCCGGCACCGTCTAGTGTGCGATCGGATGTTTTGAGGGAGTTGGTGGGGCGAGCGGCCATCTTAGATGAACACCGTGTGCTGATGAATATGGTGATGGAGAGAATATCGTTCGCCGAAAGCGGATTTCATGAAGCTTTTATGAGTCTACTGACATGCTTTGAGGTAAGTAAAAAAATGTATGATAGTCCTGCACATGCTACGTGTGCCCTGTGTAGATAGTATCCCCTGAGACTCCGGTTGTCGTCGGAAACGACGATGAACAGAGGATCATATTCCCAGGTAATAACCATACTGCCTCTATGTGCAGGTGATGGAAGCTCCGGCTAGCCGAACTAGCGAATTTGCCCGTTTAGAACGGTAGTTGGATACAGCAGATGCCGACATCGAGCTTGTTAACAAAAGGCTTGACGAGGCACAGGGTAAGTGTCATTATCTGGTAAACGCCACAATAGGAAGAGCAGTATGATGCCAGCATCTCTAATATGTTGTGACTGCAGATGGAGCTGCCACTATTGAAGCCTTGCGGGCAGAACTTTCCCGAGCCAAGGAACAAGCGAGGTTGGGTCATGCGGCTGCCTTGAAGGCGGCCCAAGAGTTGCAAGCCGAGAAGGCCGCACATGGTGAGAGCCGAGACAAGATGGCCATAGAATTAAAAGCCGCCGTCGACCGTTGCCGGGTTCTTGAAAAGGAAAACCAGGCGAAGGCATCGGACCTTGAGAAGGCTGATGCGACGAGAAAAGACCTCCGCTCTGCTATGAGGGCAAAGAAGGAGGAGCTGCGGGAAGCCGGGGATATTGTAGCTGGGAAATCCTTTATGTTGCGGAGGAAGTTCGGAGACCCACGGTATGCCCCTCTGGATCGGCTGTGGAGCTCGGAGGATGTGTATATGGATTTGGCGGCGAGCGCTGCCGATGCGGCCAAGTACTTCCAGGGTCAGACGGACCGTGGAGTAGACCAGCTGTTTTGGGGACAATTCCATACTCCCGAGCGTCCCCTTTCATTGACTGACCAATTAGCCGAATGGGCCGAACTAAATAGATTGTCCGGACTCTCCATGAGGTCTATTGTGGATCAGTTATGGCCGGAAGGGTCAAAACCGAACAGCTACTTCAGCTTGGTGCAGCAGTTACTCGATGTGGTGCCGCGCATTGATGCGATGAAGAGGTCGGCATGCATAGAGGGCACACGGGTGGCCTTTGCCCGTGTCAAGGCATACTGGGGGGATATGGATGCTACCAATGTTGCAGCGCGGGATTCGACCATAGGTCGAAAGGCTGCTGAGCACTACTTTGAAGAAGTTCTTGAGGGTGCCCGTTTGATAGAGACCCAGTGCTCAAAAAATATTATGTTTGAGTGATATGTAATCTCATTGCAAGCGAAATGCTTTTATAAATTTTTATAAGGTTATTTTTATACTTTTTCCTGAAAGTAATATGATGCCTCCTGGGCGGCCGTTTATGTATACATGTGTATAACCTGAAAGATTGCAGTCGTCGGCTTCAGCCCCCACGCACATAATGCGGAGGTACTCACAAAAACACGCGTGCACACTTAACCCAACGTCTTGGTCCTATTAAGGAGGTGATAGCGGAGCGAGCGAGGCAACCGGACTATAATGCTTTAACACTTTCACTTAGCCATAGGAGTTTGACAGTGGGGATACTAGATAGCCCCTGGTGGCTCCGCACTCTCCCGGTTCCGGGGTGCGTACATGCCTGGCCGGAAAACGGCCCTTCGTTAAGGCGGAGGAATTCTAACATTCCCACAGGTCATCGAGTGGTTGACCAGTCTCACGCTATATCATGACAGTCAGTTTTCGGCTTTCTCTACTGAGGTGCTCTTCCGGATGAACCAGGGCACAATCGCAGTAGTTCTCCTGGTGCTACCTTAGCCGGTAAAGCGGAACGTAAGACACCAAAACACAGGAGCCGGGCAAACCCAACATTTGACCAAAGACAATGATTCGGAGCTGATGCATATAGGGCCAAACTCGCGACGCTGAACACTCCCTAAGGTATTCGGTCTTTGTGGTATAAACCGGGCCTAAATAATGGCCTTTGTAAGAAGCCCTGAGGGAGTCCTGGATTAGGGGGTGTCCGGATGGCCGGACTATACCTTCAGCCAGACTCCAGGACTATGAAGATACAAGATTGAAGACTTCGTCCCGTGTCCGGAAGGGACTTTCCTTGGCGTGGAAGGCAAGCTTGGCGATGCGGATATTTAGATCTCCTACCATTGTAACCGACTCTATGTAACCCTAACCCTATCCGGTGTCTATATAAACCGGAGGGTTTTAGTCCGTAGGACAACAGACACATCAACAATCATACCATAGGCTAGCTTCTAGGGTTTAGCCTCCTCGATCTCATGGTAGATCTACTCTTGTACTACCCATATCATCAATATTAATCAAGCAGGACGTAGGGTTTTACCTCCATCGAGAGGGCCCGAACCTGGGTAAAACTTCATGTCCCTTGCCTCCTGTTACCATCCAGCCTAGACGCACAGTTCGGGACCCCCTACCCGAGATCCGCCGGTTTTGACACCGACATTGGTGCTTTCATTGAGTGCCTCTGTGTCGTCGCCATCAGGAAGGATGCCTCGCCCCATCTTTAAAGACGGCACCGTTACTAAGGGAGCTTTGGCTGTCGGCCAAACCCTCCGGCTAGGTGGTTTTCTTATGACCTCCTGTTCGGCCTCTGCGCCGACGATGACTTCTCGAGCCATCGAAAACAATCTTCATGTCATCTCGGAACTCGCCGAGCAGTTAGATCCAATGGAGCTCTCCTCCATAAACGAGCTCTTGGATCGCTTCGCCGCCCTGGGAGTCGCTACAGATTACGACCAGATTGGGCCTAAACCCGATCTGAGAGAGATTAACTCTCCCCAAGTCACCCATCACGTTGTCGTGGTAGAGGGACAGTGCGGCGACCCTTCGTCTATCATAAGGACTCGCTATGTCCGGATTCCCGATCCCTCCAAGCCGGATACCCGCGGAGGGGAGGATATCACTCAAGACCTGAACTTAGAGTCAGGCGACGGGCTGGATTCATTGGGCAACACCCAGGGATCCAAATTTTTGAGTTTAGAAATTCCTCGGCCTCTGAGCCTCAGATGGGGTGAGGCTTTGGATTTAACTCCACCCACCCACCCCAACATAAGCGATCTATCCAAAATCAGGCAAGAGCCCGACGAAACAGTACATCATTACTGGGCCAGATTCCTCCTGGTTAAGAACAGGCTAAGGGACTGCCGCGAGGAAGACACAATCTCAATCTTCTGCAATAATTGCACGGACAAGGGAATACTCAACGCCATAAGTCGCCGTGATATTACACGCTTCGCTGACTTGGCGTCCATTGTATGAAAGTACTGTGCGATGGAAAGCGCCTGGAAAACCAAAATAAAATTTTGGGACAATCCGGCCCTAAATACAAACCCAGTCCGAAATAAAAGGGTGCATCATAACCAGACACTCGGGTCAAACACCAAAAAGCAAAAACCCTCTACAGGGCATGGAACCGTACTGGAAGGATGGCTTAATGGACCCTGTAAAATTCACAGTACAGAGGACGCCACACCAACTCACAGCCTTATAGCATGTTGGATACTCCGGCAGGTGGCCGAAATTGGCGAAAATCTCCTAATTCCGGAGGCCACAGAAAGCCACCCTAGAGACACCAATACGGTATTAACAGTCTTTGAGACTTTCGCATCAAATAATATGCGAAAAAGGACACTCCGCAGCCTTGCCGAAGTCTACCAAGTAGCAATAATAAACCCATGGAGTGACACGGCTATCACCTTTAACGCCAGTGATGAGCCTAAATTCCGAACAGCCCGAGCACCAGCCGCATTGGTCCTCAGTCCAATAGTGGATGGCTTTCGTCTTACCAAGGTACTCATGGACGGCGGCAGCGGATTGAACCTCATTTATGAGGAAACCCTTCAAAAAATGGAAATAGACTAGAACCGCATCGAGCGAAGCAGCACAACCTTTAGAGGAATAATCCCCAGTCGAGAAGCGCACTGTACAGGAAAAATCACACTAGATGTGGTGTTCGGCATGCCGGATAATTACAGGTCCGAAGAGATCACATTCCATGTGGCTCCGTTCAGCAGCGGTTATCACGCTCTGCTGGGGCGGGAGGCGTTTACAATCTTCCAAGCAATACCCCATTACGGGTACATGAAGCTCAAGATGCCCGGGCCTAACGGGATCATCACTCTCGCTAGCGATCCGGACATAGCACTCCGCGCCGAAAACAAGACAGCCGCACTGGCCCTCGAGGCACTATCCGAAGCCCTAGCGGCTGAGGAACTGACTGCGCTGCGCTCTATGGTGAATAGGGGCGATGTGGTACTCAACAAAAGATCCAAGTCCACCTCCTTTAAACCAGCGGACGAAATAGTCAAATTCCAAGTCCATCCAACGGACCCAAATAAAACAGCTTCCATCGGGGCACAGTTAAACCCTGATGTAGACGCCACACTATGAGAGTTCCTACAAGAGAAATGGGAAATTTTCGCCTGGCACCCTTCGGACATGCCAGGAATCCCACGCAGGCTGGCCGAGCATAGCTTAAATATCCAAACAGGATTCAAACCTGTCAAACAGGCTCTTCGGCATTTTTCCGAACCTAAGAGACAGGCTATGGGAGAGGAGCTAGCAAAGCTATTGGAGGCCGGATTCATCAGAGACATAAAACATCCGGACTGGCTAGCAAACCTGGTGATGGTACCAAAGAAGGACAAATCCTGGCGCCTGTGCGTTGATTTTAAAGACCTTAACAAGGCTTGCCCAAAGGATCCCTTCCCCCTCCCCCGCATCGATCAAATTATCGACGCTACCGCAGGACACGATTCGTTGTGTTTCCTCGATGCATATTCCGGCTACCATCAAATCAAGATGGCAGAATCAGACCAAGCCACAATGGCATTTATCACACCATACGGCCCATTCTGCTTCAACACAATGCCCTTCGGGCTCAAAAACACCGGCGCAACATATTAGCGGATGATTCAGACATGTCTGGCAAGCCAGATCGGCAAAACAGTGGAGGCATATGTAGATGACGTGGTCGTCAAAACAAGACATGTCGAATCTCTGGTAGACGACTTGAGGCTCACATTTGATAACCTCCGAACATACGACATCAAGCTCAACCCGGAAAAATGCGTTTTCGGTGTTCCAGTCGGAAAGCTCTTGGGCTTCATTGTATCCGGTAGAGGAATTGAAACAAATCCAGCCAAGATCCGAGCTCTATCGCAACTGGATATCCCAAAGGACCTCAAACAAATACAAAAGTTAACCGGATGCGTGGCGGCTCTAAGCCGCTTTATCTCCCGCTTGGGAGAAAAGGCCCTACCCCTTTACCGCCTCCTTCGGCGCACCGAACACTCCGAATGGACGGATGCAGCCACGGCCGGACTCGAGGAAATAAAAGCCATACTGGCAACAAACCCAGTCCTGGCCGCGCCAAATATTGGCGAACCAATGCTATTATACATTGCAGCAACACATCAGGTTGTAAGCGCAGTGCTCGTCGTCGAACGAGAAGCGGACGGACATAAATTCCCCCTTCAAAAGCCGGTCTATTATGTGTCCACTGTCCTCACTCCTTGGAAATCACGGTACCCGCATTATCAAAAGATCACGTACGCGGTATTCATGGCATCCCGGAAGCTACGACACTACTTTCAAAAGTGTTCAATAACAGTAGCCTCGGAAGTACCACTTAACGATATTATAAACAACCGTGACGCAACGAGCCGGATTGCAAAATGGGCCATTGAGCTCCTCCCGTTTGACATAACTTATAAGCCACGACGAGCCATCAAGTCGCAAGTCTTGGCCAACTTCGTCGCAGAATGGATGGAGGCCGAACTCCCTAAAGAGTACAGCACATATTCAAATTGGATCATGCATTTCGACGGCTCCAAGATGTTGGCCGGACTGGGGGCTGGCGTCGTTTTGACGTCCCCCACAGGAGACACAGTTCAATACGTACTCCAGATTATGTACACGGACTCCAACACCGCAGCCGAATATGAGGCCCTTTTACATGGTCTCCGGATGGCAGTATCCATGGGCATTCAACGCCTAGAGGTGCGCGGGGAATCAAACCTCGCAATATCCCAAAAAAATGGAGACTTCGATGCCAAGGATCCAAAAATGGAAGCTTACCGCAACGCCGTCCTAAAAATGTCAGCTCGGTTCGAGGGGCTTGAATTTCACCATATAGCCCGGGAAAATAATCAGGCGGCAGATGTCCTGGCATGCATCGGCGCAAAACGCGATGTAGTCCCCCCAACATCTTCTTGGAAAGGTTGTTCAAGCCATCCGTAGTATGGGAAGGGGAGCCAAACAATAACACCCCGGACCCAACCGCACTGCCCGACAACAAACATTCTGACACAATCGGAGGCTCTGCCAATGAAATAACACCTTCAGCCCACGTAATAATGGTCGTCATCACCCCATGGACAGAACCATTCCTCGCCTACCTAACTAGGCAGGAACTCCCAGAGGACCAAAATGAGGCACGCTGCATAGTGCGGCGATCCAAAGCCTACAAAGTCCATGAGGGAGAGCTTTTATAAGAAAAGCACTACAAGAGTCCTTCAAAGGTGCATCTCCGAAGAGGAGGGGCGGAACCTCCTGGCTGAAATTCATGCTGGACTGGGCGGTCATCACGCTGCAGCTCGGTCCGTTGTAAGCAAGGCCTTCCGTACAGGCTTTTATTGGCCGACGGCCCGGGCAGACGCTCAGGACTTAGTCCAACGATGCACCGGTTGCCAGCTCTTTGCAAACCAAAGCCATATGCCACCCACCGCCCTCCAAACTATCCCCATTACTTGGCCCTTCGCGGTCTGGGGGCTTGATATGGTTGGACCCCTTAAAGGCGGAACCCACAAGCAAAAATACTTACTGGCCATGGTGGATAAATTCACCAAATGGATAGAAGCCAAGCCTGTTAAGACGGCCGAATCCGGACCGGTGATAGCCTTTATATCCGGGGTCGTACACCGTTACGGCATTCCCCAGAGCATCATCACTGATAACGGCACGAACTTCATGACCGACGAGGTAAAACTCTGGTGCAAAAACATGGGCATCAAGCTCGATTATGCTTCCGTCTATCACCCCCAAACTAACGGCCAGGTCGAACGTGCAAATGGTCTTATCATGAGCGGCATTAAACCCAGATTAGTGTGGTCCCTCAAGGAATCTAACACGCACTGGGTAGAGGAGCTCGACTCCGTACTCTGGGGGCTGCGGACCACGCCGAATCGCACCACCGGATACACACCATTCTTTATAGTGTACGGCGCAGAGGCAGTTTTGCCCTGCGACATAATTCATGACTCACCTCGAGTGCGCATGTACGAAGAAAGAGAAGCCGAGCTTGATCGGCAGGACAGCTTAGATGCATTGGAGGAGGAGCGTGACGTGGCAAAAGCCCGTTCCACATTCTATCAACAGCAGGCTCGAAGATACCAAAGCAGAGAAGTACGGGCCAAAAATTACAATGTTGGCGAATTAGTTCTACGACTACCGGACAAGAAAAAGGACAAACTCAAGCCCAAGTGGGAAGGTCCCTTCATAATTGACCAAGTCCTGACTGGTGGAGCGTACCACCTGCGGGATGCATCGGATAACCGACTCGAGCCGAACCCATGGAACGCAGCCCGTCTTCGAAGATTCTATGCCTAGCACCGGACTCTATGTTCGTCTCCTTCCTTTGTCCATTTTTTATATATTTCCTGTCTTACATTTCTCTTATTCTCTCTCCCTCTCTTTCTTATAGCCTTTAAAGGCTCATAAAGTGACGCGCTATCCGCGCTCATTAAACCTGGGGGCTTCTTTAAACAGAAGCTTATTTATACGGGCTTCATGCCCAACACATGTGTCACACTTCCGCATGTACCTTTTATTTACCATTATATGCATCGATATGACTTAAGTTTTGGCCAAGCTGGGTTGCTTGGCTCCTATGCTTACCCCTACGTTCCCGATTGTTCGGCTAGGTGGTAAAGGGAGCACCTCTGCGATTGTTACTGTCGGGTCAACCGGATGTGTACCTCAGACTGGGTGAAGCCGAAAGCTAGCGTTCTTAAGGGAATATTCGGTCGGTGAACTAAAGATGATCTTTTTTATTTTATTTATCTATATGCCCACAGATGTTTTTCCTGCATTTCTTTTCGCAGCATGGACATGCACTTTAGGGCATGCCTCCCAGGGAAAGGAACCCCTAACGGAACTATTCTCCCTGGAAGATGTTTCTTACTAACCATGTAATATAACATAACTAGTCGGGCACTTGTCTATTCACGCACTAATGACCCCTATGCCTGGTCTCCATGCATTCCCCGGTTCTTATATAACCGCATGGGAATTCAGACACACTCCGAACCGTCAGGTCCGAGGCTGAAGCGAAAAGGTCGGCCATGACAAATGATCTACAATCTGGCTAGAAGGCATCATAAATGTCAATTACATTACATAGTCATTTTGACTGATTGTATTCCTCTTCAATACCATCTAGCAGGCTGTCTAATTTACAGTCCTGCTGGGAATACTTCGCGGCCAACTCTACTTGGCCGTATACTAAGCTTACAGGGATCTCCTTCCCATCGGGCCCTACATGACCGACCTCGGCCATGTGGTTGGGGTCAGCCTTTGCGTACCTCGTCTTCACCATGGCCTAGGCCTCCCTAGCGCCTTGACGGCAGGCTGATATCTTCCACAATCGGAAGCGCCGCCGTGCTCCCTTTAGCTTCTCCGCAAGCTCTCCAAGACCTTCCGGCATGGAGACGGATGGCCACAGGGCCTGGGCGACGCCTCGCATCGCCTGCCGAACTCGATCGAGCAGTTGTGAGAGCTCGGGAAGAAGGTCACCCGTAGAACCAGGCATCTCCTTTGCAGTACGACCTTTCAGCACACCTACAGACATTGCTCTGTTAGTCGACTTCCCCGCTGAACTTTCTTTCAAAAGGTTCGTTCAAGCACTTACTAAATATGCCACGCCGAAGCCGCTGATTCTCCTTCACGGAGTCTGACAGCTGGGCACGAACATCCTTCAGCTCGACGCCCAGCTTGGTGTTGGCATCTCGGAGATCGTTCTTCTCCCCCATCACCTTTAACAGCACCCTCTCACCAGCCTTCAGCTGGCGTAGGAGGTGTTGCCTTTCCGGATTCAATCCGGTGCCATCTGCAATTTCATTTGTCAGATTCGCACCAAAGCCATGCTTCGCAAAATACTTATCTTTCGAAGTGTATATTACCAGAGGGGGTCTCCTTAGGCTCCCCTGCCGCGGCTAGTGCGGCCTCAAGTTGGGCTTTGCACTCTTCCAGCTCCTTGGACAGTAGGGAATTCTTTTCTGTAAGAACCTGCATAAAAAATAACTCTTAAATCAGTTATTTTAACTGTTTCAAGTCTCGGGGGCTACTGGTATCTATATATAATTACCAAAATTTTCTTACCCGTATGTCTTTTACATATTGCTCCGTGGCTCTGGCTAGACCATTTTGAGCGGCATGGAGGTACGCATCTCCCGATTTGAAGGCATCTAATGCCTCTTGGGAGAAACAAGCATCGCGAAGAATTGTCCGGCGATGCCTGTGGTTCATGGCACTCTCCACCTCAGAGTTGGTGGCAGACAACTTGTCCACATCCTCCGTTGGAGGAGCGTCCGGTGCGCGCCTTGTGTTCGGCCCCGCTTCCGGGCCAGGCTTTGGAGCCTGGCTGGTGGAGGCGCGATTGGCGGTCTCTCCGAATATAGTTCGGCGAGGTCTCTTTGTCCTGAAGAGAACACAAGTGTTAATATGCCTTGAAGGTACAACACCTGGGATAAGGGGGTGCGCCATACCTTTGCGCTGACGCCCCGGTCCGGACTGCACCTCTTTTCTGCCCACGGGGCCCTGCGGCCCCTCGTTGGCTTGTCATCGCAGGTTCAGCCTCCTGTTTCTGGGAGGCCGGGATTAGCCCTGGATAATCAGCCGTAATGGCCACCAGGGCATTGTCCTTGCTCAATTGATGGAACACTCCGTCAATCAGATCCACCGAAAGCTCCGGATCCTCTTGCGAGTCCGGGTCGAGGGACCGTACTGGGTCCTCGGGTTGTGGAGGAGGGTTGTTTATTTCTTTAACAGCCTGGCGCAGCTCCTGCGTCGAAATCACCAAGATTGAATATTTAACAATGGGGATACAAAACAGATGGGCAAGATGTGATCACTCACCCAGCTTGGAGGATTGTACATGGAAAATCCACCCTTTGGGTCAACGCGGAGAAAATCATCCTCTTCTCCCTTGTACAAAGCGGACAAGGTCTTTATTAAAGTCGCAGCCGAATCCGGCCCCTTACGGCCGTAGCGGGTGGTGTCGTCCTCCCCGTTGAAATCCCACATGGGGTGGCCTCTATACTGTAGCGGCTGCACCCCTTGCATGATGGATGCGGCCATGACCCCGATCATGGTTAGTCCAGAATGAGCTAACAATCTTATCCGACCCATCAGGTAAACAACATCCCTATCACTTTCCCTTTGAGGGCTCCGTGGGCGCCATCTTAGGCTCTTCTTTAAGGGAGTACTATTGAATTCAGGGAGGCCGATCTGGACAGGATCCGGCAGCGGGACGTCTTCTCTGTAAAACCATTCCGAGGGCCAGTCTTCGAACGCCTTCTTCGGGGTTCCGGACAGATAGCCGGTCTCGGCGATGCGCCATACTTCGGCTCCGCCCACTTGATACATAGACCCGTTCTTAGAACGGGGCACGAGGCAAAATAGCTCCCTCCACAGTCCGAAATGAGCTTCAACACCCAAGAACAGCTCGCAGAGGGCTACAAAGCCCGCGATATGCAATACTGAGGCAGGCGTGAGATGATGTAGCTGGAGGCCGTAGAACTCCAGCAGCCCTCGGAGAAATGGATGGATTGGAAATCCAAAGCCCCCTTATTAAATAAGGGACGAGGCTCACCCGCTCTCCTTTGGAGGGATTAGGGGTGCTCTCCGCTTGCTCTCCGCCATTATAGACGGCAAGACCAACTCGAACCGGGATCATATAGGCCGGGGGGAGAAATCCCTTGGTTTGGAGCGTCACTAGCTCGCTATGCGGGATGGAGCATCTTTCCCAATATCTAGGCTTAGGGCTGGAAGGGCGAGAGGAGGAGTCGCGACGGCTGGCCATGGTGGAGTGGACCTTTGTCAGATGCGCTCTGATGAACACTCGCGGAGGGGAGAGGGTGTGGATTGGATCTAAATCCTCGTCCCCTTAAATAGGGCAGCTCATTTACGCGGCTAGGGGTGTGGATGTAAAAACACTCAGACTTTTCATATTCGTTTGACACGTGGGAAGCGGCCATTATTGGGCGTGGAAGCCAAGGAGCGCAACATCTACAAGAAACCGGACTTTATTCAACAGGTACATGGAATTTGGAGGAGAACCCGCCTTGCAATGCCGAAGACAATCTACGCGTCGGACTCATCATCATTGAAGCCTGGTTCGGGGGCTACTGAGGGAGTTCTGGATTAGGGGGTGTCCGGATGGCCGGACTATACCTTCAGCCGGACTCCAGGACTATGAAGGTACAAGATTGAAGACTTCGTCCCGTGTCCGGAAGGGACTTTCCTTGGCGTGGAAGGCAAGCTTGGCGATGCGGATATTTAGATCTCCTACCATTGTAACCGACTCTATGTAACCCTATAACCCTATCCGATGTCTATATAAACCGGAGGGTTTTAGTCCGTAGGACAACAGACACATCAACAATCATACCATAGGCTAGCTTCTAGGGTTTAGCCTCCTCGATCTCGTGGTAGATCTACTCTTGTACTACCCATATCATCAATATTAATCAAGCAGGACGTAGGGTTTTACCTCCATCGAGAGGGCCCGAACCTGGGTAAAACTTCGTGTCCCTTGCCTCCTGTTACCATCCAGCCTAGACGCACAGTTCGGGACCCCCTACCCGAGATCCGCCGGTTTTGACACCGACAAGCCCCTTGTGTCCAGGTATGTGCATTGTTCTGGCATGGCCACATGCCAAAACGTCAGCATCCTTCTCAACGGTGGATATGTATCAACAAGAGACAGTAAAAAGGTTTACGCGGGGTCTTAATCTAAAAAGAATCCTTTGAGCGGGTCCCTGCTACATGTCTGCGCCTGTGTCTCCATTGTGCCGTATCCTGGACGGGTGTAGCACAATGATCGTCTGTAAAAGAGAGGAAGTTAAGTGAAAAAGTTGTCGTGCAAAAAGATAGTTTTTATAGAAACCATGTATAATTGAAGATGATAAGAAATTGCCACTTGTCTGCGCGCGTTGAGCCCCTTGTATTGAAAAAATAGGGGTGTGATCACTTATTCGGTATAAATAGCGGCGCCATACTTGATTAGTTATGTCTGGGGTCTTGACGACCTATTGGATGCTTTCGCTGGTCCGGATGGTTTTAATGTTCGGCTGCCAAGGCAGCCTCGCTCTCTTCGGCGCGCAGAGAGCGCTTGATATTTCCGTGCACTGTAATGATGCCATGTGGACCGGGCATCTTGAGTGTGAGGGAGGCGTAGTGTGGTATTGCATTAAAGCGAGCAAAAGCTTCACGTCCGAGCAGTGCTTGATAGCCACTTTGAAACGGAGCAATGTGGAAAGTTAAATGCTCGCGGCAGAAGTTATCGAGGGAGCCGAATATAACTTGTAATTAGAGGGAGCCCGTACAACGAGCCCCTGGGCCTGGAGTTACTCCTTTAAAGGTAGTATTGCTATGGAGAATTTGTGTTGGGTCTAACCCCATCCCGCGGATTGTATCCTGATATATTAGGTTTAGGCTACTGCCGCCGTCCATCAAGACTCGTGTGAAGTGATATCCGCCAATTACTGGGTCTAATACCAGGGCAGCCCATCCTGCGTGCCGGATACTTGCTGAGTAATCGTGATGGTCGAAAGTGATCGGTTGAGATGACCAGTGGCAGGACTTCGCGGTGACAGGCACTTGGGTATATTTTCCTGGGAGTGCCGTGTTGTTTTTTCCCTTGATCACGTGTAACACGTTTACTGTTTTGACTTCTGGTGGAAATTTCTTTTGTTCCGTCGTGTCTTGCTTGGGAGGCTCGTCCTCGTCTTCACTTGGTGTATCCTCCCCCTTGTGTACGGCGTTGAGCTTGCCGGACTGCTTGAAGACCCAACATTCTCTGTGGGTATGATTAGCGGGTTTACCAGGGGTACTATGGATCTGGCATACTTGGTCCAGAATTTTGTTGAGGCTGGATAGTTCATCCCTGGTGCCTTTAGGGGGCGGCTTTTGACCTGGCCGAGAGCTTTTTAATCCGGCATTTACTACCGTACCCTTCGTGTTGTCTTCTTTAATCCGGCGTTTGTTGTTGCTGTTGCACCGTGATTTCCCGTTTCCATCTCTAACTTCGGATGTACTGGGGTCGCTGGTGCTGCATCTGGCTAGCTAGCTGTCCTCACCCGCGCAAAAGCGGGTCATGAGGTTTGTTAATGTGGCCATCGTTCTCGGCTTATTTTGGCCGAGGTGTCTAGCGAGCCATTCGTCACGGACGCTATGCTTGAAAGCTGCCAAGGCTTCAGCGTCCGGACAATCGATAATCTGGTTCTTTTTAGTAAGAAACCTGTTCCAAAGCTTTCAGGCCGACTCTCCGGGCTGTTGAGTTATATGACTCAAATCGTCCACATCCGGGGGTCGGACATAAGTCCCTTGAAAATTTGCCCGAAAGGCGTTTTCGAGCTCTTCCCAACTTCCAATGGAGCTTTCGGGGAGGCCTTTGAGCCAGTGACGAGCTGGCCCTTTGAGCTTGAGGGGTAAGTACTTGATGGCGTGGAGATCATCTCCTCGAGCCATATGGATGTGAAGGATGTAGTCCTCAATCCAGACTCCGGGGTCTGTTGTTCCATCGTATGCCTCTATGTTTACGGGCTTGAATCCCTCTGGAAATTCATGGTCCAGCACCTCATCGGTGAAACACAGGGGGTGTGCGGTACCCCTGTAGCTGGGTGTGCCGCGTTGTTTGGATGTTTGTTGTGTTGCATTGTATGCTGGGGCGCACTTGCGTGGTCCATAGATGGATCTTGTTGCGCCGTCCGTTGGGTGCGAGCCTTCGCATGGGTCGCGTATTGTATTGTGAGTGGCGTTGTATGACGCTCTGTGTTGGTAGAGGGGTCGTCTATCCGACCAGGTGGCTGCTTTGATATTTGGTTGTGGGGGGTCTGAGGCCTCCTCATCGAATTCGGGTGGCAGCTTCCGCTTTGGGTAGCTCTTGGAGGGGCGATTGTCGCCGTACCTCGCTGCTGTGTTGAGTATTTTGCTCCATCTAATGTGGAGTGTGTCTTGCGCAGCCTTGAGCCTTTGATTCTGCCTTTTCAGATTCCTCGCGGTGGCAACAAGCCTTTTACGGGCAGTCTGCTGCTCCGGGTGTCTGTCCGGCGTTATGTCGTCCGGACCATTATCCTTGATAGGATTTGTTTGTTCGGTTTGATTACCGGATTGCCGTTGTTCAGCAGCGGTTCGCCCTGCTCCAATGCTGGGTCTGTGTGATCGCTATTTGTGTCGAGGCGGGATTTGGGGCGGCGCTTGCATCGCCGCTTTGACTCCTTTTCGAGGGAACAAGCCTTCGGTGCATCCTTCCGCTCCTCGTCGTCATCTTCTGGTGCGTCCACCATGTATACGTCGTATGACGAGGTGGCGTTCCAGGGCCCAATAGGCGCTGGTTCTTCATCGTCTCCTTCATCGGTGTCCATACCGTCGATGTCTTCAGAGTCGAAGTCGAGCATGTCGGTTAAGTCGTCGACAGTGGCTACAAAGTGGGTGGTGGGTCGGCTTTGAATTTCTTCATCGTTCGATTCCCAGCCTTGCTGGCCGCAGTCTGGCCAGGGCTCTCCTGATAAAGAGAGAGACTTCAGTGTCTTCAGAATATCGCCAAAAGGCGAGTGCTGAAAGATGTCCGCGGTAGTGAACTCCATGATTGGCGCACAATCGGATTCGATCGGCAGGGGCGCGGAGGGTTCGGAGTCCGGAGAGGAGTCTGGCTCCATGGAGTCACGAGTCTCATAGAGTACGGGGCTGGTGTTCGGCTCAACCACAGTTGGGATCGCAGCCCCCAAGGCGGCGTCCAACCGCCCATCCTCGATCGGCGCAGTTGGCTCCGAATAAAGGATCGGAGCCGATGCGGGTGCGGCCTCCAGAGCACTGTTCGACGGCAGAGCTAGATCATGCTCGTCGGGACAGTGCGGCGCACTCGGCAGTGGCTCGAATCCGTCGAAGATCAAGTCCCCGCAGATGTCAGCCGTGTACTTTAAACTTCCAAATCTGACCTGACGGCCAGGGGCGTAGCTTTCGACCTGCTCCAGATGTCCAAGTGAATTGGCCCGCAGAGCGAAGCCGCCGAAGAAGAAGATCTGTCCGGGGAGGAAGGTCTCACCCTGGACTGCATCGCTATCGATGATCGTAGGAGCCATCGAGCTTGACGGCGACGCCACAGAGGAACTCTCAATGAAAGCACCAATGTCGGTGTCAAAACCGGCGGATCTCAGGTAGGGGGTCCTGAATTGTGCGTCTAGGCTGGATGGTAACAGGAGACATGGGACACGAATTTTTACCCAGGTTCGGGCCCTCTCGATGGAGGTAAAACCCTATGTCCTGCTTGATTAATATTGATGATATGGATAGTACAAGAGTAGATCTACCACGAGATCGAGGAGGCTAAACCCTAGAAGCTAGCCTATGGTATGATTGTTGATGTGTATGTTGTCCTACGGACTAAAACCCTCCGGTTTATATAGACACCGGATAGGGTTAGGGTTACATAGAGTCGGTTACAATGGTAGGATATCTAAATATCCGTTTTGCCAAGCTTGCCTTCCACGCCAAGGAAAGTCCCCTCCGGACACGGGACGAAGTCTTCAATCTTGTATCTTCATAGTCCAGGAGTCTGGCTGGAGGTATAGTCCGGCCATCCGGACACCCCCTAATCCAGGACTCCCTCACAAGGTACCATGGATAGTGGAGACGAGTTTTTTTTCACAACTTCATTTGCTCGTCGGATGATTCGTCGTCGGGCGGCGAGGAGCTTGTGGTTGCTGCATTGGTCGTCAATGACCACATTGCTATGCAACAGCCGAGGTTCAGGGGTTCAATCTCCTGCCATGATCCAGCGTTGAACCGCAACAGAGAGAGTAGTCATACCCTGCTCTATGCTGATTACTTTGAGAGCAACCCTCTCTTCAAACTCCATCTATTCTGGTGCCGTTTCTGGATGACGAGGCATGTGTTCAATCGTATTCGGGAGGGAGTGGTAGCATATGATAATTATTTCGAGTGCGAGGCAGATGCCCTTGGAAAGGTTGGTTTCTCCTCTTATCAAAACTGCACTGCGGTTGTTTGTATGCTTGCATATGGAATTCCCGGTGATCTGGTGGATGAGTACGCGTGCATGAGTGAGTCTACATGTCTCGTATCAATGTACAGGTTCTTCAAGGTTGTGGTCGCAGTGTTTGGCCATGAGTACACGCGAGAACCAAATGCCGCAGATACAACCAGTTTGTTGGCGATCTACGTAGATAGAGGCTTTTCGGGGATGCTTGGCAACATAGGTTGTACGCACTATAAGTGGAAAAACTATCATTCGCATGGCAGGGACAGTACAAGGGGCATGTGAAAGGTTGAAGTGCCATACTAGAAGTTGTGGCTTCATAAGATCTTTGGAGATGACACTTTTTTTGGCCCGGCTGGTTTTCATAATGACATCAACGTGCTTCAGCGTTCCCAAGGCTTGCAGAAGGCCACTGCCCAGAGGCCAACTTTGAGATCAATGGCCACCAGTACAACAGGGGATACTACCTAGCTAATGATATTTATCCTCAGTGGTCAACTCTTGTGAAGACAATATTCAATCTGGAAGGAGAGAAGAAATAGAGATTGTCCCAAGCACAAGAGAGTGCTAGGAAGGACGTGGAGCGTGCTTTTTGTGTGCTTCAATCTCAATGGACTATGTTCGACCCCATGCACTGACATAGAGCACCGATAAGCTCTGGGAGATGATGACTGCTTGTATGATCATGCAAAACATGATCCTGGAGGATGAGCGTGAGCATCTACGACCAAGCGTTTGAATAACATGGTGAAAATGTTGTGCCTGAGCACCAAGAACCGACAATGTTTGGACGGTTCACCCAATTTCATCATGAAATGCGTGATTGGCATACTCATATGCAACTCCAAAATAACTTGGTTAAGCAAATGTGGAATCACATTGGCTACCAGTAGATGTCTCGGTTCATGTTCTTTCAATGTATTCATCACAATTTAAGATTGGTTGTAATCTTTGTGTTTTTATTCGGTTGTGAAACTATTTATTATTATGGTACTATCTGATTTATTTGGTTGTAAACTATATGAAATGTTTCTTTTGACTTAAAAAATTGTCAAAATTTGGCTGCCGACCGGCGGACCATATGCGGCGGCCGCGTTGGATGCACTAGAACTGCATCCACAAAAGAGACCAGACGATGCCCATTTTCTTGACCCAAATAGACATAATCCGAACTAATCTAATGTCCATTTGCGGCCGCGTGTTGGAGTTGTCCTAAGAGCATCTCTAGCATGTCCAGTATATCCCCGTCCCGTAAAATTCGTCCACGGGCCGTCTATAAAAAAATTGCGGTGCGGCATGCCTTCGACGGAACAAATCCCGTAAACTCGTCCCGCAAAACATTTGCGGGACGAGTTTACAGGATCTGTTCCACGCCGGAGGCCTCGCGGTACTACAAATTTTACGGGGCTTTGTAAAGTCTAGATTATCAACAATATGAACCCAATAGAATTGTAATATAAAATTAAACATATGAATATAAATGGTTCGAAAGGTAATTCACAATAAAAAAATCACCTTCATTACAACAAATGTCCAATAGTAGGTTATCGACATCGTCGTCCAAAATCATCTCCTCTATGTCAGAATCATCCGATAAAGAGGACGACGACGAACTCCAATCCAGTTAACAAAAAATTGCAGGCCGGTGATTTTTCCAAAATCTCGCCGATCGAAATGAAACAACAAATCCTCGGGCATTGAACTTACCCTACCAGATGCAATTCCACCGGTCGGAATCAAGTGATCCACCCTTCTTATCCGACACCGACCGAAGCAAATCGACCAAACCCCTTCTTCACCGCAGCACAAATCCATGGTGTGGCTATCCCTCGGCCGATTCCGAGGCTCACCAGCGTCGAAACCATCCGGAACCGCCCGTTACAAGGCAACGTGACAAGCTCCGAGGCGGATCCATGGTGGCTGCTGCTGCTCACCCATGGAGAAAAATGTGCACCCGACCTCCAAATTTGGTGGAATAGGTGCGGGGGGGGGGGGGGGGGAGGGGCTACTGCACGGCGCGATGCAGACGGGGGCAGCAAGAGTTGGTAGGGAGATGCGTGATGGCAGGGAAGGCCCCGCACTGATAGTTCCTTGGTGCCAAGTCATGGGAGAAATAGGGGAACCGGCAAAAAGAGGGAGGGATTCCGCAGATATGGCGAAATCGGCCTGGACTTTGCAGGATCCCACAAAAAAATTGGGACGAGCGGTTTTACAGGATTTGGTCTGGATGGAAAAATGCGCCCATCCGCTAATTCGGTAGGTATTTTAGGAGATGGCCTCTTCTGCGAGATTTGCTAGAGATGCTCTAATGCCGGGCCGCTCGCGGGTCATCTAACACGTTCCATAAAAATCGTTCTAAAACCATTTTAGGGTTTGGGAGTTGAGTGTTATTTTAGATATTTTTTCATAATTAACTCTTTATAGTTTTGAGAAATATATCCATCAACTATCAAACCTTCTCCTTTTTTAGAGAAAATGCGTTGACCTAGACCGAGAAGAGCTCGTACTTAGCCCGACTTTTACTTAACAAAGCTATCAACCGTCCAGGAGTACATGGGAACCGCATTAGAGAGGATATGAATGCAAAGCAAAGCGGAAATGAAGATACAAGGCACTAGGTAGATCAACACAACGATAACAGGAGGAGCCAAAGCACACACCACAGTTGCCGACGACCAGCACTACGCCTACACTAACTAACCAACTAAGGGCACGGGAGGAGGGTTGCTTCATGCATGAATCGAGTGCCGATTGCATCCACATGTCGAACTTGGGCAACACTTGAGTTGTCTCTACTATTGCAAAGGGCCATTGCCCTTTCACCGAGGCTCAGTGGGTGTCGCACAGGAGACCGGCAGAGTGGCTACCACAAGAGCCCAACTCAAGGTGTCTGAGTTGCCATAGGAGAAGCAAGCAGAGCTGACCCATGAGCAATGGAATACCGACCAGGCGAGAACCATCATCGACAGTTTCAGAATGAAGCATGGGGTGCGAGTTGTTGAACAACGACGCGCAACCATGAAGAAGACCGGAGAGAGCATCACTATGCGCCGGGCAAAACCAAGCAGGATATAGCAGGAATACCATGTCGTCATGTGATATGTCTCCAACGTATCTACTTTTTCTCACGCTTTTCCTCTTGTTTTGGACTCTAATTTGCATGATTTGAATGAAACTAACCCCGGACTGACGTTGTTTTCAGCAGAATTACCATGGTGTTGTTTTTGTTCAGAAATAAAAGCTCTCGGAATGGAACGAAACTTTGCGAGGATTTTTTATATCAATAATAAGAATTTCTGGAGCCAAGACCCACCAGAGAGGGGCCCCTGGGTGGGCACAACCCACCAGGGTGCGCCCCCTCTCCTGGCACGCCGAGGTGGGTTGTACCCACCTGGTGGCCCCGCCGACGACCCCCCTGATACTATAAAATCACATATTTCCAGAAAAAAATCAGGCAGAAAGAATTATCACGATCCACGAGACGGAGCCGCCGCCAGGCCCTATTCTTCCTCGGGAGGGCAGATCTGGAGTCCGTTTGGGGCTCCAAAGAGGGGGATCTTCGTCATCACCAACCCTTCTCCATCGCCAATTCCATGATGCTCCCCACCGGGAGTGAGTAATTCCTTCGTAGGCTCGCTGGTCGGTGAGGAGTTGGATGATATTCATCATGTAATCAAGTTAGTTTTGTTAGGGCCTGATCCCTAGTATCCATTATGTTCTTAGATTAATGTTGCTATGACTTTGTTACGCTTAATGCTTGTCACTTTGGGCCTCGGTGCCATGATTTTAGATCTGAATTGTTTATGAATTCATCATTATATCCATGTTTTAGATCCAATCTTGCAAGTTATAGTCACCTACTACGGCTATGATCCGACAACCCCGGAGTGACAACACCCGGGCCCACTCTCGGTGATGACCGTAGTTTGAGGAGTTCATGTATTCACTATGTGTTAATGCTTTGTTCCGGTTCTCTATTAAAAGTGGCCTTAATATTCCTTAGTTTCCAATATGGACCCCGCTGCCACGGGAGGATAGGACAAAAGATGGCATGCATGTTCTTTTAATAAAGCATGTATGACTATTTACGGAATACATGCCTACATTATATCGATGAACTGGAGCTAGTGCCGTATCGCCCTAGGTTATAACTGTCTCATGGTGAATATCATCCAACTAGTCACCGATCCAATGCCTACGAACTTTTCATTATTGTTTCTGCTAAGTTACTATTGTTATCATCACTCTTACACTTGCTACAAAATCACTGCTATCACCGTTACTGTTACCGTTGCTGCTGTCACTACTATCGAAACTATCGAACTACTTTGCTACTGATCACTTTGCTGCAGATAATTAATTTCCAGGTGTGGTTGAATTGACAACTCAGCTGCTAATACCTTCAAATATTCTTTGGCTCCCCTTGTGTCGAATCTATAAATTTGGGTTAAATATTTACCCTCAAAAATGGTTGCGATCCCCTATACTTGTGGGTTATCAAGACCTTTTTCTGGCGCCGTTGCCGGGGAGCAAAGCTATTTTTGTTGAGTCACTTGGGATTATTATCATATTATCACTATGAAGAATCTAAAGGATCCAAATACTAAGATACTTCCCTCAAGGACGAGGGGAGGTAAGGAACTGCCATCCAGTTCTGCTTTAGATTCACCTTCTGTTATGAGTAAACTTGCAACACCACCACATGCTATTAATTCTGATATGTCGCAAGTTATTGACAATGCTACTTCTACTATTAATTATGCTTATGATCATGCTAGTACCTTGCTTGATAATGATGATGTGCCACTTGGTGAATTTCTTGATAAACAAATTGCTTGAGTTATACAACATGATGTTGTTGAATCTGATGATGAGCTTGAAACTGAATCTCCTGAAACACCTGCTAGAACTAGCCCTCCTAGATATGAATTGCCTAAGGTACCGGAAGGTTATGTTATGAGTGAAGAAGCAGCTAGAGATATTCTTGCTTGTAATGATAGAGATGATCTAGAGAAATTACTACACAAGTATAAAGAAAAATCTCTGAATGCTAGAATGAAGTGTGATCCTAAGTTTGCTACTTCACCTATCTTTATTGATGACAAGGATTATGAATTCTCTGTCTACCCAGAGTTAATTACTTTGGTTGAATCTGATCCTTTCCATGGTTATGAAACTAAAACTATTGTGGCACATCTTACTAAGTTGAATGACATAGCCACCCTTTTTACTCATGATGAGAAAACTCACTATTACTTTATTCTCAAATTATTTCATTTCTCATTAAAGGGTGATGCTAAAGCTTGGTACAACAATCTTGCTCCTGGTTGTGTGCGTAGTCCCCAGGATATGGTTTATTACTTCTCTAAAAATTATTTTCCCGCTCATATGAAACAAGCTGCCTTACAGGAAAAATATTTAACTTTGTGCAAACTAAATAAGAGAGTCTCCCACAAGCTTGGGAGAGGCTTTTCCAGTTACTTCATGCTTTGCCCGGTCATCCTCTTAAGAAAAATGAAATACTTGATATCTTCTATAATGGACTAACCGATGCTTCTAGGTACTTCCTAGATAGATGTGCTGGTTGTGTTTTCAGGGAACGAACTGTTGGACAAGCTGAAGAATTATTGAATAACACATTGAAAAATTATGATTGGACTATTCCTGAACCACCGCCTAAACCTACTCCGAAGAAGAGGGGTATATTATATCTCAGTCCTGAAGGTATGCAAGAGGCAAAGAAATCTATGAAGGAAAAAGGTATTAAAGCCGAGGATGTTAAAATTTTACCTCCTATTGAAGAAATACATGAGCTTAATACTTGTAACGCCCTCGATGCGGCTATGTCTCCCACGTGTCGAGGCACGACTTAGAGACATAGGCGCATTGAAAGCAATGTCGCAAGTCGGGAATCATTACACAACCCATGTACAATATAATATAAAGGGGAGTAATAAATATCATAGTTGGCTTACACTCGCCACGTCACATCAAAGTACATAAATAACATCCATCATACAAACACTCATGGCCCGACTACGGCGCCAAAATAGAAAAGACCCCCAACAAGCGACTAAACCCTGAATCGAACCCCGAATAGGCACCACTACTGATCATCAGGAAAAGACACATAGTATCGCTGAGAGTCCTCGTCGTACTCCCACTTCAGCTCGAGCGCGCCATCCGGAGGAGTATCATCGGTCCCTGCATCTGGTGTAATAGTAATCTGTGAGCCACAAAGGACTCAACAATCTCGCACCCTCGCGATCAAGACTATTTAAGCTTAATAGGTAGGAAAGGGGTAATGTAAGTGGAGCTGCAGCAAGCGACTAGCATATATGGTGGCTAACTTATTCGCAAAGGAGAGCGAGAAGAGAAGGCAAAGCACGAGCGGAAACTAAATAGAGCAGACTACGCAAACATAACTCCAACGCCGTGTCCACTTCCCGGACTCCGCCGAGAAGAGGCCGTCACGGCAACACACTCAGTTGATTCATTTTTAATTATTTAAGTTCAAGTTATCGTCGTGTACATGGCTGGGTACATGGCTGGGTCGGAATGGAGAAACAGCGTCATCGTCGTGTGCATGGGGAGGCAACGGAATGCGTCGTGTTCATGGGGAGACAACGGAATGCATCATGTTCATCGAGAGGGCTTGGACGGAACAGGCGATGGAAACGAGGCCTGGCGTACCGTAGAACAGAGGAAACGGCCTTGTGTTCGACCGGCCACGTTCGAAACGGGATCCTGTTCATCAGGAGGGGTCTAGCGTACCGCAAAACGGAGGAAACGGACCTCCTACAGTCGAAATGGGGGTCCTGTTGATCGGGAGGGGTGTGGCGTACCGCAAAACGGAGGAAATGGCCTTGTGTTGGAGCGCTACGGTCGAAACGGGGGTCCTGTTCATCGGGAGGGGTGTGGTGATATGTCTCCAACGTATCTATAATTTTTTATTGCTCCATGCTATATTATCTACTGTTTTAGACTATATTGGGCTTTATTTTCCAATTTTATATTATTTTTGGGACTAACCTATTAACCGGAGGCCCAGCCCAGAATTGCTGTTTTTTTGCCTATTTCAGTGTTTCGAAGAAACGGAATATCAAATGGAGTCCAAACGGAATGAAACCTTCGGGAACGTGATTTTCTCACCGAACGTGATCTAGGAGACTTGGACCCTACGCTAAGGCATCAGAGAGGCGGTCACGAGGGTGGGGGCGCCCCCCCTAGGGCGCGCCCCCCTACCTCGTGGGCCCCTCGGAGCTCCACCAACGTACTCCTTCCTCCTATATATACATATGTACCCCCAAATGATCAGACAAAGAGCCAAAAACCTAATTCCACCGCCGCAACTTTCTATATCCACGAGATCCCATATTGGGGCCTGTTCCGGTGCTCCGTCGGAGAGGGCCGTCATCACGGAGGGCTTCTACATCATCATAGCCTCTTCGATGAAGTGTGAGCAGTTTACCTCAGACCTTCGGGTCCACAGTTAGTAGCTAGGTGGCTTCTTCTCTCTTTTTGGATCTCAATACAAAGTTCTCCCCCTCTCTTGTGGAGATCTATTCGATGTAATCTTCTTTTTGCGGTGTGTTTGTTGAGGCCGATGAATTGTGGGTTTATGATCAAGTCTATCTGGGAATAATATTTGAATCTTCTCTGAATTCTTTTATGTATGATTGGTTATCTTTGCAAGTCTCTTTGAATTATTCGTTTGGTTTGGCAACTAGATTGGTAGTTCTTGCCATGGGAGAAGTGCTTAGCTTTGGGTTCGATCTTGCGGTGTCCTCTCCCAGTGACAGAAGGGGCAGCAAGGCACGTATTGCATCGTTGCCATCGAGGATAACACGATGGGGTTTATTTCATATTGCATGAATTTATCTCTCTACATCATGTCATCTTGCTTAAGGCGTTACTATGTTTTTAACTTAATACTCTAGATGCATGCCGGATAGCGGTCGATGAGTGGAGTAATAGTAGTAGATGCAGAATCGTTTCGGTCTACTTGTCACGAACGTGATGCCTATATACATGATCATGCCTAGATATTCTCATAACTATGCTCAATTCTGTCACTTGCTCAACAGTAATTTGTTCACCCACTGTAGAATACTTATGCTCTTGAGAGAAGCCACTAGTGAAACCTATGCCCCCTGGGTCTATTCTCATCATATCAATCTCCATCACTTTAATCTTGTTTTGCTTTTTACTTTGCCTTTAGTTTTCACTTTGCATCTCTATACCAAAAATACCAAAAATATTATATCTATCAAATCTCACTCTCGTAAGTGACCGTGAAGGGATTGACAACCCCTAATCGTGTTGTTTGCGAATAGCTATCGTTTTGTGCAGGTACGAGGGACTTGAGTGTGTCCTCCTACTGGATTGATACCTTGGTTCTCAAAAACTGAGGGAAATACTTACGCTACTCTGTTGCATCATCCCTTCCTCTTCGGGGAAATCCAACGCAAGCTCAAGAGGTAGCAAGAAGGATTTCTGGCGCCGTTGCCGGGGAGTCTATGCAAAAAGTCAACATACCAAGTACCCATCACAATCCCTATCTCTCGCATTACATTATTTGCCATTTGCCTCTCATTTTCCTCTCCCCCACTTCACCCTTGCCGTTTTATTCGCCCTCTCTCTCTCTATCTCTCTCTATCCTCCCTCTCTATTTGCCTCGTTTACCCGTTTGCTCTTGTTTGCTCGTGTGCTAGTTTGCTTGTTTGTCGCGATGGCTCAAGATACTACCAAATTGTGTGACTTCACCAATACCAATAATAATGATTTCCTTAGCACTCCGATTGCTCCTCTTGCCAATACTGAATCTTGTGAAATCAATATTGCTTTGTTGAATCTTGTTATGAAAGATCAATTCGCCGGCCTTCCTAGTGAAGATGCCGCTACTCATCTGAATAGCTTCATTGATTTATGTGATATGCAAAAGAAAAAAGATGTCGATAATGATGTCATTAAATTGAAGCTATTTCCTTTTTCTCTTAGAGATCGTGCTAAAGCTTGGTTTTCGTCTTTGCCTAAAAATAGTATTGATTCTTGGAACAAGTGCAAAGATGCTTTTATCTCTAAGTATTTCCCTCCTGCTAAGATCATCTCTCTTAGAAACGATATTATGAATTTTAAGCAACTTGATCATGAACATGTTACACAAGCTTGGGAGAGGATGAAATTAATGATACGTAATTGCCCTACTCATGGTTTGAATTTGTGGATGATTATACAAAAATTTTATGCCGGATTGAATTTTGCTTCTAGAAATCTTCTAGATTCGGCCGCGGGAGGCACTTTTATGGAAATCACTTTAGGAGATGCTACTAAACTCCAAGATAATATTATGGTTAATTATTCTCAATGGCATACTAAAAGATCTTCTAATAAAAAAGTGCATGCGATAGAAGAAATCAATGTTTTGAGTGCAAAGATGGATGAACTTATGAAATTATTTGCTACTAAGAGTGTTTCTTCTGATCCTAATGATATGCCTTTGTCTACTTTGATTGAGAATAACAATGAATCTATGGATGTGAATTTTGTTGGTAGGAATAATTTTGGTAACAACGCTTATAGAGGGAATTTTAATCCCAGGCCATATCCTAGTAATCCTTCTAATAATTATGGAAATTCCTACAACAACTCTTATGGAAATTATAATAAGATGCCCTCTGAATTTGAGAATAGTGTTAAAGAGTTTATGAATTCACAAAAGAATTTTAATGCTTTGCTTGAAGAGAAATTGCTTAAAGTTGATGATTTGGCTAGGAACGTTGATAGAATTTCTCTTGAGATTGATTCTTTAAAGATTAGATCTATTCCTCCTAAGCATGATATCAATGAGTCTCTCAAAGCCATGAGAATTTCCATTAATGAGTGCAAGGAAAGAACCGCTAGGATGCGTGCTTCCAAAGATGCCTTTATTAAAGCGTGTTCTTCCAATTCCCGTGAAAATCAAGATGAAGATATAAAAGTTATTGATGTGTCTCCTATTAAATCTTTGTTTTGCAATATGAATCTTGATGAAACTGAATATGATCTTCCTTTACCTAGAAGGCGTTCTAAAAATTCAGAGTATTTAGATCTTTATGATGAAATTGATGAAAGTGGGATTGAAAGAAATAAAAATCTAGATGTTTCTAAACCCACTATATTGGATTTCAAGGAATTTAATTATGAAAGTTTCTCTTTAATTGATTGTATTTCCTTGTTGCAATCCGTGCTAAATTCTCCACATGCTTATAGTTGAAAGAAAGCCTTCACCGAACATATTGTTGATGCCTTGATGCAATCTTATGAAGAAAAACTTGAGTTGAAAGTTTCTATCTCTAGAGAACACTATGATGAGTGGGAACCAACTATTAAAATTAAAATTAAAGATCATGAGTTTTATGCTTTGTGTGATTTGTGTGCTAGTGTCTCCACTATTCCCAAGACTTTATGTGATTTGCTAGATGTCCCTAATTTTGATGATTGCTCTCTAAACTTGCATCTTGCGGATTCTACTATTAAGAAACCTATGGGAAGGATTAATGATGTTCTTATTGTTGCAAATAGGAATTATGTGCCCGTAGATTTCATTGTTCTTGATATAGATTGCAATCCTTCTTGCCCTATTATTCTTGGTAGACCTTTCCTTAGAACGGTTGGTGCGATTATTGATATGAGGAAGGGAATATTAGATATAAATTTCCATTAAAAAGGGCATGGAACACTTTCCAAGAAAATAAAATAAAATTGCCATATGAAACTATCATGAGAGCCACTTATGGATTGCCTACCAAAGATGGCAATACCTAGATCTATACTCGCTTTTATGCCTAGCTAGGGGCGTTAAACGATAGCGCTTGTTGGGAGGCAACCCAATTTTATTTTTATTCCTTGCTTTTTTCTCCTTCTTAGTAATAAATAGTTTATTTAGCCTCTGTTTTGGTTGTTTTTTTGTGTTCAATTAGTGTTTGTGCCAAGTAGAACCGTTGGGAAGACTTGGGGAAAGTCTTGTTGAACTTGCTGTAAAAATCAGAAACTTTAGCGCTCAAGAGAACTGCTGTCATTTTTATTTGAATAGTGCTATTTAGTTAATTATTTTTTCAGATTATAAATAGATAAATTCCTCACGTCCAGCAATTTATTTTAGAATTTTTGGGGTTCCGGATCTTGCGCTAGCTACAGATTACTACAGACTGTTCTGTTTTTGACAGATTCTGTTTTTCGTGTGTTGTTTGCTTATTTTGATGAATCTATGGCTAGTAAAATAGTTTATAATCCATAGAGAAGTTGGAATATAGTAGGTTTAACACCAATATAAATAAATAATGAGTTCATTATAGTACCTTAAAGTGGTCTTTTGTTTTCTTTCGCTAACGGACCTCACGAGTTTTCTACTTTAAGTTTTGTGTTGTGAAGTTTTCAAGTTTTGGGTGAATTCTTTTGATGGATTATGGAACAAGGAGTGGCAAGAGCCTAAGCTAGGGGATGCCCATGGCACCCCCAATATAATCCAAGGACACCAAAAAGACAAAGCTTGGGGATGCCCCGGAAGGCATCCCCTCTTTCGTCCACTTCCATCGGTAATTTACTTGGAGCTATATTTTTATTCACCAACATGATATGTGTTTTGCTTGGAGCGTCTTGTATTATTTGTGTCCTTGTGTTTTAGTATGCCACAATCATCCTTGTTGTACACACCTTTTGAGAGAGCCATACATGAATTAAAATTTGATAGAATACTCTATGTGCTTCACTTATATCTTTTGAGCTATGTAGTTTTTCTCTATGTGCTTCACTTATATCTTTTGAGCATTATAATTTTGCTCTATGTGCTTCACTTAGATCTTTTAGAGCACGGTGGTGGATTTGTTTTAAAGAAACTATTGATATCTCATGTTTAACTTAAATTATTTTGAGAGTCTCTTAATAGCATGGTAATTTGCTTAATAATAATATGCTTGGTATTCAAGATTTGTGGAACTTTCTTTTGAGTGTGTTGAATACTAAGAAAACATTGAAGCATGATAATTGTTTTGAGATATGGAGGTGATAATATTGAAGTCATGCTAGTTGAGTAGTTGTGAATTTAAAGAATACTTGTGTTAAAGTTTGTGATTCCCGTAGCATGCACGTATGGTGAACCGTTATGTGATGAAGTCAGGGCATGATTTATTTATTGATTGTCTTCCTTATGAGTGGCGGTCGGGACGAGCGATGGTCTTTTCCTACCAATCTATCCCCCTAGGAGCATGCGCGTAATACTTTGCTTTGATAACTTCTAGATTTTTGCAATAAGTATATGAGTTCTTGATGACTAATGTTGAGTCCATGGATTATACGCACTCTCACCCTTCCGTCTTTGCTAGCCTCTCTAATACAGCGCACTTTTTCGCCAGTTTCATACACCTACCATATACCTTCCTCAAAACATCCACCATACCTACCTATTATGGCATTTCCATAGCCATTCCGAGATATATTGCCATGCAACTTTCCACCATTCCGTTCATGACACATTCATCATTGTCATATTGCATATCCCGGTACACCGCGGGAGGCATTCATATAGAGTCATATTTTGTTCTACGTATCGAGTTGTAATTGTTGAGTTGTAAGAAAAATAAAAGTGTGATGATCATCATTATTAGAGCATTTTACCAGTGAGGAAAGGATGATGGAGACTATGATTCCCTCATAAGTCGGGATGAGACTCCGGATGAAAAATAAATAAAAAAGAGGCCAAAGAAGCCCAAATAAAAAGAGGCCATAAAAAGGAGAAAAGGCCCAAATAAACAAATGAGAGAAAAAGAGAGAAGGGACAGTGTTACTATCCTTTTACCACACTTGTGCTTCAAAGTAGCACCATGATCTTCATAGTAGAGAGTCTCTCATGTTATCACTTTCATATACTAGTGGGAATTTTACATTATTGAACTTGGCTTGTATATTCCAATGATGGGCTTCCTCAAATTGCCTAGGTCTTCATGAGCAAGCAAGTTGGATGCACACCCACTTAGTTTCTTTTGATGAGCTTTCATATATTTATAGCTCTAGTGCATTCGTTGCATGGCAATCCCTACTCACTCACATTGATATCTATTGATGGGCATCTCCATAGCCCGTTGATACGCCTAGTTGATGTGAGACTATCTTCTCCTTTTTGTCTTCTCCACAACCACCATTCTATTCCACCTATACTACTATATCCATGGCTCACGCTCATGTATTGTGTGAAGATTGAAAAAAGTTTTGAAAAAGTTAGAGTATGAAACAATTGCTTGGCTTGTCATCGGGGTTGTGCATGATTTAAATACTTTGTGTGGTGAAGATAGAGCATAGCCAGACTATATGATTTTGTAGGGATATCTTTCTTTGGCCATGTTATTTTGAGAAGACATAATTACTTTGTTAGTATGCTTGAAGTATTATTATTTTTATGTCAATATAAACTTTTGTCTTGAATCTTTCGAATCTGAATATTCTTATCACAATTAAGAAGATTTGCATTGAAATTATGCCAAGTAGCACTCCGCATCAAAAATTCTCTTTTTATCATTTACCTACTCGAGGACGGCCAGGAATTAAGCTTGGGGATGCCTGATACGTCTCCAACGTATCTATAATTTTTGATTGCTCCATGCTATATTTTCTACTGTTCTGGACTATATTGGGCTTTATTTTCCACTTTTATATTATATTTGGGACTAACCTATTAACCGGAGGCCCAGCCCAGAATTGTTGTTTTTTTGCCTATTTCAGTGTTTCGAAGAAATGGAATATCAAACGGAGTCCAAATGGAATGAAACCTTCGGGAACGTGATTTTCTCACCGAACGTGATCCAGGAGACTTGGACCCTACGCCAAGGCATCAGAGAGGCGGTCACGAGGGTGGGGGGCGCCCCCCCTAGGGCACGCCCCCTGCCTCGTGGGCCCCTCGGAGCTCCACCGACGTACTCCTTCCTCCTATATATACCTACGTCCCCCCAAACGATCAGAACAGGAGCCAAAAACCTAATTCCACCGCCGCAACCTTCTGTATCCACGAGATCCCATCTTGGGCCTGTTCCGGAGCTCCGCCGGAGAGGGCCGTCATCACGGAGAGCTTCTACATCATCATAGGCTTCTACATCATCATAGCCTCTCCGATGAAGTGTGAGTAGTTTACCTCAGACCTTTGGGTCCATAGTTAGTAGCCAGATGGCTTCTTCTCTCTTTTTGGATCTCAATACAAAGTTCTCCCCCTCTCTTGTGGAGATCTATTCGATTTAATCTTCTTTTTGCGGTGTGTTTGTTGAGGCCGATGAATTGTGGATTTATGATCAAGTCTATTTATGAATAATATTTGAATCTTCTCTGAATTCTTTTAGGTATGATTGGTTATCTTTGCAAGTCTCTTCGAATTATCCATTTGGTTTTGCCAACTAGATTGGTAGTTCTTGCCATGGGAGAAGTGCTTAGCTTTGGGTTCGATCTTGCGGTGTCCTTTCCAAGTGACAGAAGGGACAGCAAGGCACGTATTGCATCAGTGCCATCGAGGATAACAAGATGGGGTTTATTTCATATTGCATGAATTTATCTCTCTACATCATATTATCTTGCTTAAGGCGTTACTCTATTTTTAACTTAGTACTCTAGATGCATGCTGGATAGCGGTCGATGAGTGGAGTAATAGTAGTAGATGCAGAATCGTTTCGGTCTACTTGTCACGGACGTGATGCCTATATACATGATCATGCCTAGATATTCTGATAACTATGCTCAATTCTGTCAATTGCTCAACAGTAATTTGTTCACCCACCGTAGAATACTTATGCTCTTGAGAGAAGCCACTAGTGAAACCTATGGCCCCCGGGTCTTTTCTCATCATATCAATCTCCATCACTTTAATCTTGTTTTGCTTTTTTACTTTGCCTTTACTTTTCACTTTGCATCTCTATACCAAAAATACCAAAAATATTATATCTATCAGATCTCACTCTCGTAAGTGACCTTGAAGGGATTGACAACCCCTAATCGCGTTGGTTGCGAGTACTATCGTTTTGTGTAGGTACGAGGGACTGGAGCGTGGCCTTCTACTGGATTGATACCTTGGTTCTCAAAAACTAAGGGAAATACTTACGCTACTCTGCTGCATCATCCCTTCCTCTTCGAGGAAATCCAACGCAAGATCAAGAGGTAGCATGTGGCGTACCGCAAAACGGGACTCCACGGGATATTGTTCATCTCCACGGGCTCCTGTTCATCCAGCCTCCACCGTGCGCTACTCCACCGACTACTGTTCAACCACCCCTCCACCGTCTACTGTTCATCCAGCCCTCCACACCATGGGGTCCTGTTCAACCACCCCTCCATGGGCACCCTCCATCGTCTACTGTTCATCCAGCCCTCCACACCACGGGGTCCTGTTCAACCACTCCTCCACCGTCTACTGTTCATCCAGCCCTCCACACCACGGGGTCCTGTTCATCCACCCCTCCACGGGCACCCCTCCACCGTCTACTGTTCATCCAGCCCTCCACCACACCATGGGGTCCTGTTCATCCAGAGGCAACGCCACCGCTCACTGTTCATCCACCCCCCCCGCAACACTCACTGTTCATCCCATCGATCGGCTTCAGTTAGCAGCAGTAGCGAAGGAACCGCTCGATCGGGTTTAGTTAACAACCATCGATCGATCTCTCGGGTTCAATAATGCGTAGCCTGCAGTGCAATCGCTCAGGTTCAGTTAGAGCCCAATGCCTCGCTCGGGTTCAGTTAGAGCCAACGCCTCGCACACACGCGCGTACGTGTACGAGAGAAACGTGCATCGCTCGGCCCCCGACCTCCCACCATAACCGGGAACTCCCCGAAATTTTCCTCCCCCTCGCTTCTACCACGGTTTTTCCGTCATGGACAGCCCAAAGAATGTCATGCAGCTGCGTCTCCGGCCCGCCCAGGACGAAAAGCCCATTTTCTGTCATGATTTTTTGTCATAGAAGTAGGAGCCCACCACATCTATGATGATACCGGGTTTTGTCACAATTATCGCCATAGAAGTGTCATATGTATGACAGAATTTTTTTTCGTTCGGCCCAAAATGTGACGGATGTGTCTTTTTTTTGTAGTGATCATCCCTTCCTCTTTGGGGAAATACCGACGTAGCTTCAAGCGACATCATATACTAGTGGTAATTTTAATTATAGAACTTGGCTTGTATATTCCAATGATGAGAATCCTCAAATTGCCCTAGGTCTTCGTGAGCAAGAGAGTTGGATGCACACCCACTTAGTTTCTTTTCGAGCTTTCATAAACTTATAGCTCTAGTGCATCCATTGCATGGCAATCCCTACTCACTCACATTGATATCTATTGATGGGTATCTCCATAGCCCGTTGATTCGCCTAGTTGATGTGAGACTATCTCCCTCTTTTTGTCTTCTCCACAACCACCATATTCTATTCCACCTATAGTGTTATGTCCATGGCTCACGCTCATGTATTGCGTGAAAGTTGAAAAAGTTTGAGAACTCAAAAGTATGAAACAATTGCTTGTCTTGTCATCGGGGTTGTGCATGATTTGAATATTTTGTGTGATGAAGATGGAACATAGCCAGACTATATGATTTCGTAGGGATAAGCTTTCTTTGGCCATATTATTTTGAGACGAGATAATTGCCTTGTTAGTATGCTTGAAGTATTATTGTTTTATGTCAATATTCAACTTTTGTTTTAAATCTTATGGATCTGAACATTCACGCCACAATAAAGAAAAATTACATGGATAAATATGTTAGGTAGCATTCCACATCAAAAATTCTGTTTTTATCATTTACCTACTTGAGGACGAGCAGGAATTAAGCTTGGGGATGCTTGATACGTCACCAACGTATCTATAATTTTTTATTGCTCCATGCTATTATATTATCTGTTTTGGATGTTTTATATGCATTAATATGCTATTTTATATTATTTTTGGGACTAACTTATTAACCTAGAGCCTAGTGCCAGTTTCTGTTTTTTCCTTATTTTTGAGCTTCGCAGAAAAGGAATACGAAATGGAGTCCAAACGGAATAAAACCTTCGCGATGATTTTTCTTGGACTAGACGACACCCAGGAAACTTGGAGTGCAAGTCAGAAGAGCCGCGAGGCGGCCACAAGGGTGGAGGGCGCGCCCAGGGGGGTAGGGCGCGTCCCCCTACCTTGTGGGCCCCTCGGTGACCTCCTATATATTCACATATATTCCCAAACCACCGAAAGCATCCATGAAAACACTTTTCCACCGCCGCAACCTTCTGTTCCCGTGATATCCCATCTTGGGGCCTTTTCGGCCTCCTGTCGGAGGGGGATTCGATCACAGAGGGCTCCTACATCAACTCTATTGCCCTTCCGATGAAGCGTGAACAGTTTACCTCAGAACTACGGGTCCATAGCTAGTAGCTAGATGGCTTCTTCTCTATATTTGATTCTCAATACCATGTTCTCCTCGATATTCTTGGATATCTATCCAATGCAATCTTCTTTTGCGGTGTGTTTGTCGAGATCCGATGAATTGTGGATTTATGATCAGCTTATCTAGGAATATTATTTGAATCTTCTCTGAATTATTTTATGCATGATTTGATATCTTTGTAATTCTCTTCAAACTATCAGTTTGCTTTGGCCAACTAGATTGGTTTTTCTTGCAATGGGAGAAGTGCTTAGCTTTGGGTTCAATCTTGCAGTGTCCTTTCCCAGTGACAGTAGGGGCAGCAAGGCACGTATTGTATTGTTGCCATCGAGGATAAAAAGATGGGGTTTACATCATATTGCTTGAGTTTATTCCTCTACATCATGTCATCTTACTTAATGCATTACTCTGTTCTTCATGAACTTAATACTCTAGATGCAGGCAGGAGTCGGTCGATGTGTGGAGTAATAGTAGTAGATGCAGGCAGGAGTTAGTCCACTTGACACAGATGTGATGCCTATATTTCATAATCATTGCCTTAGATATCGTCATAATTTTGCGCTTTTCTATCAATTGCTCGGAAGTAATTTGTTCACCCACCGTATTATTTGCTATCTTGGGAGAATCCTCTAGTAAAACCCATGGCCCCCGGGTCTATTTTCCATCATATAAGTTTCCGATCTACTATTTTGCAATCTTTTGCTTTCTGATCTATAAACAAAAAAGAAAACTAAAAATATTTACTTTATTGTTTGTTTAGTTTTATCTATCTCTATCAGATCTCACTTTTGCAAGTGACCGTGAAGAGATTGACAACCCCTTTATCATGTTGGGTGCAAGTCGTTTGATTGTTTGTACAAGTATTGGTGATTCGTGCATTGTCTCCTACTGGATTGATACCTTGGTTCTCTAACTGGGGGAAATACTTATCTCTACTTTGCTACATCACCCTTTCCACTTCAACAGAAAAACCAACGCAAGCTCAAGAAGTAGCAGTCGCTCGATGCGGTCGGAGACCGAAGATGATGACTGTTGCCTATCCATCACAAGCAAGTGGTGGTGAGTAGGAAAGTGAGAGAACAATACCAAAGGTACCTTTTGTGAAGATTAAGGATGTGTCAAGTATCACTCAATGTAATGCTACAATAGTAGAATTGGTACCAGGTTTGTTTCTCACAGCTACACAAGTAAAGCTTATGGAGGAGCTTGGTTAGGATGGGTGCCACAAAATTTCAAGCAAATGTTAGTCAAGATATCGATAATGTCGAGAAGGTTCACAAAATTGCAAGTAAACTAAGTAGACCAATAGCAAAGAATGGTACACGGAAACGCACACACGGATTGATAATCAGGGTCGTGCAACCAAGGAATGAGCTTAAAATTTGGAATCTAGGGAAAACGATCATTTTGCAAAACTCAAGAGAGTGCTAGCACGATTGCTCAATAGGCGGATACGACACATATGCACAACCTATGAGATGCAAAATGTATCAATGTTCTATCCCAAGTTTGCTATATATGTATGATGTTCCAGTGTTTCACGCACGATGATCCAAGTGTTGCGGAACATAGCATGCAATTTCAAAAAATTCCTACGATCACGCAAGATCTATCTAGGAGATGCATAGCAACGAGAGGGGTAGAGTGTGTCCATGTACCCTCGTAGACCGAAAGCGGAAGCGTTAGGTTAACGCGGTTGATGTAGTCGAACATCTTCATGGTCCAACCGGTCTAGTGCCGAACGTACAGCACCTCCGAGTTTAGCACACGTTCAGCTCGATGACGTCCCTCGAACTCTTGATCCAGCAGAGGGTCGAGGGAGAGTTTCATCAGCACGACGGCGTGGTGATGTGATCCGCGCAGGGCTTCGCCTAGGCACTACAACGCTATGACCGGAGGAGTAAACTATGGAGGGGGCACCGCACACGGCTAAGAGAATAACTGTTGTGCTTTGGGGTGCCCCCAGCCCCCGTATATAAAGGAGGAGGGGAGGATGTCGGCCACAAGGCGCACGCCAAGGAGAGGGGAGTCCTACTAGGACTCCCAGTCCTAGTAGGATTCGCCCCCCCCTCTTTTCCTTCTCATGGAGGGGGAAAGGGGGGAGGAGAGGGAAGAGGAGAAGGAAAGGGGGGCGCGCCCCCTCCCCTAGTCCAATTCGGACTCCCCATGGGAGGGGGGCACGGCCACCCCTTATGGGTTGCCTCCCCTCTCCCCTATGGCCCATGTAGGCCAATACTTCCTCGTGGGGTTCCGGTAACCCCTCGGTTCTCCGAAATATACCCGAACCATTCTGAAACCATTACGGTGTCCGAATATAATCATCCGATATATCAATCTTTACATCTCGACCAATTCGAGACTCCTCGTCATGTTCGTGATCTCATCCGGGAATCCGAACAATCTTCAGTCACCAAAACACATAACTCATAATACAAATCGTGATCGAACGTTAAGCGTGCAGACCCTATGGGTTGGGAACTATGTAGATATGACCAAGACACCTCTCCGATCAATAACCAACAGCAGAACATGGATGCTCATATTGGTTCCTACATATTCTGTGAAGATCTTTATCGGTCAAACTGCAATGACAACATACATCATTCCCTTTGTCATTGGTATGTTACTTGCCCAAGATTCGATCGTCGGTATCCTCATACCTAGTTCAATCTCATTACTGGGAAGTCTCTTTACTCGTTCTGTAATGCATCATCCCGCAACTAACTCATCAGTCACTTTTCTTGCAAGGCTTATCGTGATGTGCATTACCGAGAGGGCCCAAAGATACCTCTTCGATACTCGGAGTGACAAATCCTAATCTCGATCTATGCCAACCCAAAAAACACCTTTAGAGACACCTGTAGAGCATCTTTATAATCACCTAGTTACGTTGTGACATTTGATAGCACACAAGGTGTTCCTCTAGTATTCGGGAGTTGCATAATCTCATAGTTAAAGGAATATGTATAAGTCATAAAGAAAGCAATAGCAATAAAACTTAACGATCATTATGCTAAGCTAACAGATGAGTCTTGTCCATCACATCATTCTCCTAATGATGTGATCCTGTTCATCAAATGACAACACATGTCCATGGTCAGAAAACTTAACAATCTTTGATTAACGAGCTTGTCAGGTAGAGGCATACTAGGGACACTTTGTTTTGTCTACGTATTCACACATGCATCAAGTTTCTGGTTAATACAATTCTAGCATGAATAATAAACATTTATCAAGATATAAGGAAATATATATAACAACTTTATTATTGCCTCTAGGGCATATTTCCTTCAGTCTCCCACTTGCACTAGAGTCAATAATCTAGATTACATAGTAATGATTTTAACACCCATGGAGTCTTGGTGTTGATCATGTTTTGCTCGTGGAAGATGCTTAGTCAATGGGTCTGCAACATTCAGATCCGTATATATTTGCAAATCTCTATGTCGCCCTCCTAGACTTGATCACGGATGGAGTTGAAGCATCTCTTGATGTGTTTGGTTCTCTTGTGAAATCTAGATTGTTGCGCTAAGGCAATTGTTGTAGTATTGTCACAAAAGATTTTCACTGGACTCGATGCACTAGGTATTACACCTAGATCGGATATGAACTCCTTCATCCAGACTCCTTCATTTGCTGCTTCCGAAGCAGCTATGTACTCCACTTCACATGTATATCCCGCCACGACGCTTTGCTTGGAACTGCACCAACTGACAGCTCCACCATTCAATATAAATACATATCCGGTTTGCGACTTAGAGTCATCCGGATTAGTGTCAAAGCTTGTATCGACGTAACCATTTACGACAAGCTCTTTTTCACCTCCATAAATGAGAAACATATCCTTAGTCCTTTTTAGGTATTTCAGGATGTTCTCGACCATTATCCAGTGATCCACTCCTGGATTACTTTGGTACCTCCCTGCTAAACTTATGGCAAGGCACACATCAGGTCTGGTACACATCATTGCATAGATGATAGAACCTATGGTTGAGGCATAGGGGATGACTTTCATTTTCTCTCTATCTTCTACAGTGGTCGGGCATTGAGTCTGACTCAACTACACACCTTGTAACACAGGCAAGAACCCTTTCTTCGCCGAATCCATTTTGAACTTCTTCAAAACTTTATCAAGGTATGAGCTTTGTGAAAGTCCAATTAAGCGTTTCTACCTCTTGAGCATGTGTTGGTTTTCCCTTGAAGAGGAAAGGGTGATGCAGCAAAGCAGCGTAAGTATTTCCCTTAGTTTTTGAGAACCAAGGTATCAATCCAGTAGGAGACTACACACAAGTCGCCTAGTACCCGCACAAACAATCAAGAACCTAGCAACCAACGCGATAAAGGGGTTGTCAATCCCTTCACGACCACTTGCAAAAGTGAGGTCCGATAAAGATAATAAGATAAATATTTTTGGTATTTTTGTTGTATAGATTGGAAAATAAAGATTGCAAAATAAATAGTAAACTAGAGTTATAGATCGGAAACTTATATGATGTAAAGTAGACCCGGGGGCCATAGGTTTCACTAGTGGCTTCTCTCAAGATAGCATATAGTATGGTGGGTGAACAAATTACTACCAAGCAATTGATAGAAAAGTGCATAGTTATGAGAATATCTAGGCATGATCATGAACATAGGCATCACATCTGTGTCAAGTAGACCGAAACGATCCTGCATCTACTACTATTACTCCACACATTGACTGCTATCCAGCATGCATCTAGAGTATTAAGTTCATAAGAACAGAGTAACGCATTAGGCAAGATGACATGATGTAGAGGGATAAACTCAAGCAATATGATATAAACCCCATCTTTTTATCCTCGATGGCAACAATACAATATGTGTCGGTTCCCTCTCTGTCACTGGGATCGAGCACCGCAAGATTGAACCCAAAGCTAAGCACTTCTCCCATTGCAAGAAAAATCAATCTGGTAGGCCAAACCAAACTGATAATTCGAAGAGACTTGCAAAGATATCAAATCATGCATATAAGAATTCAGAGTAGAATGAAATATTGTTCATAGATAATCTTGATCATAAACCCACAATTCATCGGATCTTGACAAACACACTGCAAAAGTATTACATCGAATAGATCTCCAAGAACATCGAGGAGAACTTTGTATTGAGAACCAAAGAGAGAGAAGAAGCCATCTAGCCAATAACTATGGCCCCAAGGTCTGTGGTAAACTACTCACACATCATCGAAGAGGCTATGGTGTTGATGTAGAAGCCCACCGTGATCGAATCCCCCTCCGGCAGATCGCCGGAAAAGGCCCCAAGATGGGATCTCATGGGTACAGAAGGTTGCGGCGGTGGAAAAGTGGTTTCGTGGCTCCCCTGGATGTTTTCAGGGTATAAGAGTATATATAGGCGAAAGAAGTAGGTCAGTGGAGCTACGAGGGGCCCATGAGGGTGGGGGCGCACCTACCCCCGGGGCGCGCCTCCCTATCTCGTGGCCGCCTCGTTGCTTCCTTGACCTCCACTCCAAGTCTCTGGATTGCGTTTGTTCCAAAAAGATCCTCGTGAAGGTTTCATTCCGTTTGATATTCCTTTCCTGCAAAACACTAAAATAGGCAAAAAAAACATCAACTGGCACTGGGCCTCTGGTTAATAGGTTAGTCCCAAAAATAATATAAAAGTGCATATTAAAGCCCATTAAACATCCAAAACAGATAATATAATAGCATGGAACAATCAAAAATTATAGATATGTTGGAGATGTATCAAGCGTCTTGATCTATCTCTATCGATCTTGATGCCAATATATAAGCGGCTTCACCGAGGTCTTTTATTGAAAAATTCTTATTACGGTATCCTTTTATGCTATCCAGAAATTATGTATTATTTCCAATCAACAATATGTCACCCACATATAATATTAGAAATGCTACAGAGCTCCCACTCACTTTCTTGTAAATACAGGCTTCTTCGAAAGTCTGTATAAAACCACATGCTCTGATCACACTATCAAAGTGTATATTCCAACTCCGAGAGGCTTGCACCAGTCCGTAAATGGATTGCTGGAGCTTGCACACTTTGTTAGCACCTTTAGGATTGACAAAACCTTCTGGATGCATCATATACAACTCTTCTTTAAGAAATCCATTAAGTAATGCAGTTTCGACATCCATTTGCCATTTTCATTATCATAAAATGCGGCAATTGCTAACATGATTCGGACAGACTTAAGCATTGTTGCGGGTGAGAATGTCTCATCATAGTCAACTCCTTGAACTTGTCAAAAACCTTTCGCAATAAGTCGAGCTTTGTAGATAGTAACATTACCATCAACGTCAGTCTTCTTGAAGATCCATTTATTTTCTATGGCTTGCCGATCATCGGGCAAGTCAACCAAAGTCCATACTTTGTTCTCATACATGGATCTCATCTCAGATTTCATGACCTCAAGCCATTTCGCGGAATCTGGGCTCATCATCGCTTCCTCATAGTTTGTAGGTTCGTCATGGTCTAGTAACATGACTTGCAAAACAGGATTACCGTACCACTCTGGTGTGGAACGTACTCTGGTTGACCTATGAGGTTTGGTAGTAACTTGATATGAAGTTTCATGGTCATCATCATTAACTTCCTCATTAATTGGTGTAGGCATCACTGGAACTGATTTCTGTGATGAACTACTTTCCAATTCGAGAGAAGGTACAATTACCTCATCAAGTTCTACTTTACTCCCACTCACTTCTTTAGACAGAAACTCCTTCTCTAGAAAGGATCCATTCTTAGCAACGAATATCTTGCCTTCGGATCTGTGACAAAAGGTGTACCCAACAGTTTCTTTTGGGTATCCTATGAAGACACATTTCTTCGATTTGGGTTCAAGCTTATTAGGATGAAGCTTTTTCACATAAGCATCGCAAGCCCAAACTTTAAGAAACGACATCTTAGGTTTCTTGCTAAACCACAGTTCATATGGTGTCGTCTCAATGATTTAGATGGTGCCCTATTTAACGTGAATGCAGCCGTCTCTAAAGCGTAACCCTGAAACGATAGTGGTAAATCGATAAGAGACATCATAGGTCACACCATTATCTAATAAAGTACGGTTACGATGTTAAGACACACCATTACGTTGTGGTGTTGCAGGTGGCGTGAGTTGCGAAACTATTCCACATTGTTTCAAATGAGGACCAAACTCGTAACTTAAATATTCGCCTCCGCGATCAGATCGTAGGAACTTTATTTTCATGTTACGATGATTTTCCACTTCAATCTGAAATTCTTTGAACTTTTCAAATGTTTCAGACTTATGTTTCATTAAGTAGATATACCCATATCTTCTCAAATCATTTGTGAGGGTCAGAAAATAATGATACCCGTCGCGAGCCTCAACACTCATCGGACCGCATACATCGGTATGTATTATTTCCAATAAGTCAGTGGCTCGCTCCATTGTTTCGGAGAACGGAGTCTTAGTCATCTTGCCCATGAGGCATGGTTCACAAGCATCAAGTGATTCCAAAAGCCAATATGCATGGAGTTTCTTCATGCGCTTTACACCAATATGACCTAAACGGCAGTGCCACAAATAAGTTGCACTATCATTATTAACTTTGCATCTTTTGGCATCAATATTATAAATATGTGTATCACTACGATCGAGATTCAACAAAAATAGACCACTCATCAAGGGTGCATGACCATAAAAGATATTACTCATATAAATAGAACAACCATTATTCTCTAATATAAATGAATAACCGTCTCGCATCAAACAAGATCCAGATATAATGCTCATGCTCAACGCTGGCACCAAATAACAATTATTCAGGTCTAAAACTAATCCCGAAGGTAGATGTAGAGGTAGCGTGTCGACGGCGATCACATCAACCTTCGAACCATTTCTGACGCGCATTGTCACCTCGTCCTTAACCAATCTTTGTTTAATCTGTAGCCCATGTTTCGAGTTGCAAATATGAACAATAGAACCAGTATCAAATACTCAGGCGCTACTACAAGCATTAGTAAGGTACACATCAATAACATCTATATCAAATATACCTTTCACTTTGCCATCCTTCTTATCCACCAAATACTTGGGACAGTTCCGCTTCCAGTGATCAGTCCCTTTGCAGTAGAAGCACTCAGTTTCAGGCTTAGGTCCAGACTTGGGCTTCTTCCCTTGAGCAGCAACTTGCTTGCTATTATTCTTGAAGTTCCCCTTCTTCCCTTTGCCCTTTTTCTTGAAACTAGTGGTCTTGTTAACCATCAACACTTGATGCTCCTTCTTGATTTCTACCTCCGCAGCCTTTAGTATTGCGAAGAGCTCGGGAATTGTCTTGTTCATCCCTTGCATATTATAGTTCATCACGAAGCCTTTATAGCTTGGTGGCAGTGATTGAAGAACTTTGTCAATGACACTATCATCTGGAAGATTAACTCCCAGCTGAGTCAAGTGATTATGATACCCAGACATTTTGAGTATATGTTCACTGACAGAACTGTTCTCCTCCATCTTGCAGCTATAGAACTTGTTGGAGACTTCATATCTCTCAACTTGGGCATTTGCTTGAAATATTAACTTCAACTCCTGGAATATCTCATATGCTCCATGATGTTCAAAACGTCTTTGAAGTCCCGATTCTAAGTAGTAAACCATGGCACACTGAACTATCGAGTAGTCATCAGATTTAGCTTGCCAAACGTTCATAACGTCTGAAGTTACTCCTGCAGCAGGCCTTGCACCTAGCGGTGCTTCAAGGATGCAATTCTTGTGTGTAGCAATGAGGATAATACTAAAGTTACGGACCCAGACCGTGTAGTTGCTACCATCATCTTTCAACTTAGCTTTCTCTAGGAACGCATTAAAATTCAAGGGAATGGTAGCACGGGCCATTGATCTACAAGACATCCCTCTAGTCATCTAAATGATCATGTGATCCATATCAACTAAACCATATCCGATAATCACGTGAGATGGAGTAGTTTTCAATGGTGAACATCTCAATGTTGATCATATCTACTATATGATTCACATTCGACCTTTTGGTCTCAGTGTTTCGAGGCCATGTCTGTACATTCTAGGCTCGTCAAGTTTAACCCAAGTATTCTGCACGTGCAAAACTATCTTGCACCCGTTGTATGTGAACATATAGCTTATCACACCCGACCATCATGTGGTGTCTTGGCACGACGAACTATCGCAACAGTGCATACTCAGGGAGAACACTTATATATACCTTGAAATTTAGTGAGGGATCATCTTATAATGCTACAGCCGTACTAAGCAAAATAAGATGCATAAAAAGATAAACATCACATGCAATCAAATATGTGACATCATATGGCCATCATCTTCTTGTGCCTTTGATCTCCATCTCCAAAGCACCGTCATGATCTCCATCAAGACCGGCTTGACACCTTGATCTCCATCATAGCGTCATTGTTGTCTCGCCAACTATTGCTTCTACGACTATCGCTAACGCATAGTGATAAAGTAAAGCAATTACATGGCGATTGCATTTCATACAATAAAGTGACAACCATAAGGCTCCTGCCAGTTGCCGATAACTTTTACAAAACATGATCATCTCATACAATAACTTATATCATATCATGTCCTGACCATATCACATCACAACATGCCCTGCAAAAACAAGTTAGACACCCTCTACTTTGTTGTTGTAAGTTTTACGTGGATGCTACGGGCTTCTAGCAAGAACCGTTCTTACCTACGCATCAAAACCACAATGATTTTTCGTCAAGTGTGCTGTTTTATCCTTCAACAAGGACCAGCCGTAGTCAAATTCGATTCAACTAAAGTTGGAGAAACAGACACCCGACGGCCACCTTTATGCAAAACAAGTTGCATGTCTGTCGGTGGAACCGGTCTCATGAACATAGTCATGTAAGGTTGGTTCGGGTCGCTTCATCCAACAATACCGCCGAATCAAAATAAGACGTTGGTGGTAAGCAGTATGACTATTATCGCCCACAACTCTTTGTGTTCTACTCATGCATACCATCTACTCATAGTCCTAGCTCTGATACCATTGTTGGGGAACGTAGCATGCAATTTCAAAAAATTCCTACGATCACACAAGATCTATCTAGGAGATGCATAGCAACGATAGGGGAAGAGTGTGTCCAGGTACGCTTGTATACCAAAAGCGGAAGCATTAGGTTAACGCGGTTGATGTAGTCAAACGTCTTCACATCTAGTGCCGAACATACGGCACCTCTGAGTTCAGCACATGTTCAGCTCGATAACGTCCCTCAAACTCTTGATCCAGCAGAGGGTCGAGGGAGAGTTTTGTCGGCACGATGGTGTGGTGACGGTGATGGTGATGTGATCTGCGTAGGGCTTTGCCTAAGCACTATGACACTATGACCGAAGGAGTAAACTATGGAGTGGGGCACCACACTCGGCTAAGAGAATTACTATTGTGCTTTGGGGTGCCCCCTGCCCCCGTATATAAAGGAGGAGTGGAGGAGGCCAGCCACAAGGGGCGTGCCAAGGAGAGGGGAGTCCTACTAGGACTCCCAGTCCTAGTAGGATTCGCCCCCCTCTTTTCCTTCTCATGGAGGGGGAAAGGGGGAAGGAGAGGGAGGAGGAGAAGGAAAGGGGGGGACGCCCCCTCCCCTAGTCCAATTCGGACTCCCCATGGGAGGGGGCACGTCCACCCCTTGTGGGCTGCCTCCCCTCTCCCGTATGGCCCATGTAGTCCCATTACTTCCCCGGGGGGTTCTGGTAACCCCTCGGTTCTCCAAAATATACCTGAACCATTCTGAAACAATTCCGATGTCCGAATATCATCGTCCAATATATCAATCTTTACCTCTCGGCCATTTCGAGACTCCTCGTCATGTCCATTATCTCATCAGGGACTCCAAACAATCTTCGGTCACCAAAACACATAACTCATAATACAAATCATCATCGAACATTAAGCATGCGGACCCTACGGGTTCAAGAACTATGCAGACATGACCGAGACACATTGCTACCTCTTGAGCACTGCGTTGGTTTTCCCTTGAAGAGGAAAGGGTGATGCAGCAAAGTAGCGTATGTATTTCCCTCAGTTTTTGAGAACCAAGGTATCAATCCAGTAGGAGGCTACGCGCGAGTCCCTCGCACCTACACAAAACAAATAAATCCTCGCAACCAACACGATAAGGGGTTGTCAACCCTACACTGTCACTTACGAGAGTGAAATCTGATAGATAAGATAAGATAATATTTTTGGTATTTTTATGATAAACATGCAAAGTAAAATAAAAGGCAATGAAAATAACTAAGTGTTGGAAGGTAGACCCGGGGGCCATAGGTTTCACTAGTGGCTTCTCTCAAGAGCATAAGTATTTTACAGTGGGTGAACAAATTACTGTTGAGCAATTGATAGAATTGAGCATAGTTATGAGAATATCTAGGTATGATCATGTATATAGGCATCACATCCGAGACAAGTAGACCGACTCCTGCCTGCATCTACTTCTATTACTCCACACATCGACCACTATCCAGCATGCATCTAGAGTATTAAGTTCATAAGAACAGAGTAACGCTTTAAGCAAGATGACATGATGTAGAGGGATAAATTCATGCAATATGATAAAAAAACCATCTTGTTATCCTCGATGGCAACAATACAATATGTGCGTTGCTGCCCCTACTGTCACTGGGAAAGGACACCGCAAGATTGAACCCAAAGCTAAGCACTTCTCCCATTGCAAGAAAGATCAATCTTGTAAGCCAAACCAAACTGATAATTTGAATAGACTTGCAAAGATAACCAATCATACATAAAAGAATTCAGAGAAGGTTCAAATATTGTTCATAGATAAATTTGATCATAAACCCACAATTCGTCGATCTCAACAAACACACCGCAAAAGAAGATTACATCGAATAGATCTCCACGAGAAAGGGGGAGAACTTTGTATTGAGATCCAAAAAGAGAGAAGAAGCCATCTACCTAATAACTGTGGACCCGAAGGTCTGAGGTAAACTACTCACACTTCATCGGAAGGGCTATGGTGTTGATGTAGAAGCCCTCCGTGATCGATGCCCCTCCGGATATCTTGGGCGTTCAGAGCAGCATAAGTCATCAGATTAGCGCTCCACTTGCCTTTGCCAAAGGCAGCAAGTTCTTCTTTGCCAGAGTGTTTGGACAAAGTGACAGGATTGCCTGGCTTGGTGTGGCCAGTGCCAGTAATGACAACATCATCATCTTTGGTACCGCCGGTTTGCACTGGGGCCGTTGGCTTATCAGCAGGTTTGGCTGGACCGATGGAGTTTTCAATCCGGATGGAACCTGTGGGCTGACTGACAGGACCTGAGGCATCAGTAGGTCTCTCTTCAGCAATAAGATTGTCGTCTTGTTGCGGTGGATCATTGGGCGCATCCTCAGGAATAGCCGCTTCAACATTAGGTGTTTTGCCTGGTTCAAGAATGACATCTTCTTCGGCCGCTTTGTCCATGCGGGCTTTCTTGCTTGGCCGAGGTTTGGCCCTGAGAAGAATAACAAAATCAAATATAGCATATGTTCTAAGGCAATATACTGCAAATATCACAATAAGTATAGCTTACCCAAGCACCGTTTTGAGCGGTGGGAGCTGAGTCGCCGATGACTCGCCAGAATATGAGTGGGAAGTAACCTGGTAATCGGAGTTAGACGGATTAAGAGGTTGACGAAAGCAGCCCGCTTCAGGACAAGCACTGACAAGCAAATTAGAGACCTCTGAATGGCGTTTCCGAAATGGACTGTTCGGTAAACCGGCGGAGGTAACTACCTGGCCGCTGTGCCGGGTTGTGCGACGGGCTTCGTGTTGTTGGGTCTTCATAAGAAATTTAGGATCCAAATAAGCAAGAGGATGAGAAAATTTAACTTTCCGGTTTGCCTGACGGATTTTTTGTGAAGGCAAGGTTTCTGAATCGGAAGAGAGAATAATTACCTCTGCAACATCCGCGTGGCTGGCTTCGGCATCATCCTGACAAATATCATCATCAATAAGACATATGAAAAGTAAACCAAGTGAGTCAAGTTCTACCTCAAAGTCTGGATTACCCACATCATCATCAGGGGCCGGATTAGAAGATGCGGTCATTCTTTTCCTGTGGCCAGTCTTCTTCACGGCTTTAGTCTTTTTCCGAATTGCTTTCTCCGGTTTGTCTGGTTTTTTTGGTTTTTCTTGCGGCAGTTTCTTTCTCCAAAACGGATCATTGCCCTGATTGCACAGACACTGATATTAAACAATGACTAGACATATCAACAATAGATTCAGCAAAAAGAAAAATCAAAATCTTACAGCTGGTGGTTTGTTGGTGGCACAGAAGGGAAGCAAGCCGGTTCTAGCGCAGACGTGTTCCGGTTCGTTCAGCATCTTATTCACAGCTTCTGTGATTTCTTCATCAGAAAGCTAGATTTTGGAATGTCGTTGTGGGTCATCAACACTGTCAGTGTACTCACACATCAAACTGGAGCGCCGACTAAGGGGCAGTATGCTCCATGATATCCAACAGCGAGCCAGATCAACCCCTGTTAAACCATTGGCCATAAAGGTTCTAAGCTTTGACAGTTGAGGAGCATATTTGCTTCGCTCTTGGGCAGTCAATCTTTGAGGAAAAGGATGTGTATTGCTGAGCCACTCCGGACGAAAACCAGGCAAGGGATTCTCACCAGCAGGGGAGGTGTCTTTGCAGTAAAACCATGTCTGATTCCATTCTTTGGGGTGGCTGTGTAGTTTAGCGTGAGGGTATGTGACCTCTTTCCTTTTCTGAATCGCCACGCCACCCAACTCCGTATTAGAGTCGTCAGTAAACTCAGTACGGCAGTTTAGATGGAAAAGATCTCTGAACAATTCCACTGTGGGCTCTTATTGAAAGAACACCTCACAGAGCACTTGGAAGTGACACATATTGGTAACAGAGTTGGGGCCAGTGTCTTGGGGATGAAGTTGGAAGTCGACTAAGACATCCCAGTAAAACTTAGAACCGGGCGGTTTAAAGCCCCGGGCTAGGTGATCTACGAAAACAATGACCTCTCCTTCTCGAGGTGTGGGAGGACATTCTTGGCCAGGAGCCCTCCAATGGATGGTATCTTTGCTGCCTAAAGCGCCAATCAAGACTAGATCGTCAAGTTCAGCCTCTATGACGCGAGAAGGAACCCAATTGCACTCAGACACTTGCTTGGCCATGAGGAAATCTACAAGGTAGAAGATCCCGGTTCAAAAATGCATTGATCAAGGTACATTGGTATGCGTAATGTTAAACCGGAGACATATCTATCTAACGCAGAGTTTATGAAGCAACAACATCTGGCGGTTCAACTAGGGGACTAATGATATATACCGGGTTGGAAAAAAAATTCTACAAGGTTAAACCGCCTGATCTACACATGAAGACTGCTGAGATAGCGGATGGCTAAGTATACAAAAACAGATTTCACACGTTTTCTCTACGACGATGGATCTGAAGCCAGTTCAGAAAAGAGGAAAAATATTCAAAAAGCTTAAAGCAGAACAGTATTGATTCAATGAGCAGAAAAATATGCGAGATCTAGGGACTTGAGCATAAAACTACAGGCGGATGCTAAAAGCTACTGCTAATCAGAGCAGGGTTTCACAGATTTATCCAGAGGTCTGGGTACGAGTATGAACAGTTGATGGGGCACCGCAAGAGCATGAAACCCTAGAACAGATCTAGGTCGAGAAAAGCAGAGGACTTACCGGAGCTGAGGGAGACGCGGAAGTTCGCCGCGATTTTCTGGTGCGTTCAGGTTGATGCAGCGGCCCAAGACGGTGCAGAGGTCAACGGTAGCGGCAGAGCTCCGAAGCTGGCGACGCGAGGAAGACGAAGAGAAAGGGGACGAAGGGGAAAAAAGAAATGACCCTTCGGTCCTATTTATAAGGCAAGAGACATGTGCCAGGCGCGTGAATCAAGGAACCATAAATCTTGGAAGTAGAGTTGTCACCTCGGCTATCGCGGATCTATTAAACAAAGAAGATATCATGAATGTTGTCTTTATGATGATGTCATGCCGGTTTACAGCAGCCAGAGAAGGTGACATCACGGCGGTTCAACAACTACAAGAAGATGTTGAAGACGAAGATTTTTTGCTAAGGATTGACATGAACCCGTTCAAATCAATCTGGGGCCTAATGTTGGGGATATTACTACTAGGCGTAAACCGGCCTACCTGGGCCGGGTTAACTTCATCAGTAGTTCAAAGGTGTTAAGGCCCAAAGAGGCAGATGAGGGCCCAAGGCCTGTAGTCGGTTTAAGACCTGTAGCTGTAAACCGGCTTAATATGTAAACTTGTATTGTAAGTTAGGAATAAGGAGAGACCAACCCGGATACGAGTATGAACCGGTGTTGGGGCTCTGTGGACCGACGGGTGTCACCCATGTACATAAGGGGACGACCCGGCGGAGGTGCAAAGACGGACAACAACTCGAGACATAGGCGAAGCTTGTTTGCTCCCTAGTCATCGAAACCCCATCAATTCCATCACAACTAGACGTAGGCTTTTACCTTCATCGAAGGGGCCGAACTAGTATAAACTCTCTTGCATCCTTGTGTCCGCTTTAACCCCTTCAAGCTAACCCATAGCGATGGCTCCACGACTAAGTCCTTTCTGTAGGACATCTGCCGTGACAAAACCATGACACTACCCATATCATCAATATTAATCAAGCAGGACGTAGGGTTTTACCTCCATCGAGAGGGCCCGAACCTGGGTAAAACTTCGTGCCCCTTGCCTCCTATTACCATCCAGCCTAGACACACAGTTCGGGACCCCCTACCCGAGATCCGCCGGTTTTGACACCGACAACTATCTTCTCCTTTTTTGTCTTCTCCACAACCACCATTCTATTCCACCTATAGTGCTATATCCATGGCTCACGCTCATGTATTGCGTGAAGATTGAAAAAGTTTTGAAAAAGTTAGAGTATGAAACAATTGCTTGGCTTGTCATCGGGGTTGTGCATGATTTAAATACTTTGTGTGGGGATGATGGAGCATAGCCAAACTATATGATTTTGTAGGGATAACTTTCTTTGGCCATGTTATTTTGAGAAGACATAATTACTTTATTAGTATGCTTGAAGTATTATTATTTTCTATGTCAATATAAACTTTTGTCTTGAATCTTTCTAATCTGAATATTCATACCACAATTAAGAAGATTTGCATTGAAATTATGCCAAGTAGCACTCCGCATCAAAAATTCTCTTTTATCATTTACCTACTCGGGGATGAGCAGGAATTAAGCTTGGGGATGCCTGATACGTCTCCAACGTATCTATAATTTTTGATTGCTCCATGCTATATTATCTACTGTTTTGGACTATATTGGGCTTTATTTTCCACTTTTATATTATTTTTGGGACTAATCTATTAGCCGGAGGCCCAGCCCAGAATTGCTGTTTTTTTGCCTATTTCAGTGTTTCGGATAAACAGAATATCAAACGGAATAAAATCTTCAGGAACGTGATTTTCTCACCGAACGTGATCTAGGAGACTTGGACCCTACTGCAAGGGATCAAAGAGGAGGTCACGAGGGTGGGCCCCCCCCCTAGGGCGTGCCCCCTGCCTCGTGGGCCCCTCGGTGCTCCACCGACGTACTCCTTCCTCCTATATATACACACGTACCCCAAAACGATCAGAACAGGAGCCAAAAACCTAATTCCACCGCCGCAACTTTCTGTATCCATGAGATCCCATCTTGGGGCATGTTCCGGAGCTCCGCCGGAAGAGGGCCGTCATCACGGAGGGCTTCTACATCATCCTAGCCCCTCCGATGAAGTGTGAGTAGTTTACCTCAGACCTTTGGGTCCATAGTTGGTAGCTAGATGGCTTCTTCTCTCTCTTTTAATCTCAATACAAAGTTCTCCCCCTCTCTTGTGGAGATCTATTCGATGTAATCTTCTTTTTGCAGTGTGTTTGTTGAGACCGATGAATTGTGGGTTTATGATCAAGTCTATCTATGAATAATATTTGAATCTTTTCTGAATTCTTTTATGTATGATTGGTTATCTTTGCAAGTCTCTTCGAATTATCTGGTTGGTTTGGCCAACTAAATTGGTAGTTCTTGCCATGGGAGAAGTGCTTAGCTTTGGGTTCGATCTTGCGGTGTCCTTACCCAGTGACGGAAGGGGCAGCAAGGCACGTATTGTATCGTTGCCATCGAGGATAACAAGATGGGGTTTATTTCATATTGCATGAATTTATCTCTCTACATCATGTCATCTTGCTTAAGGTGTTACTCTGGTTTTAACTTAATACTCTAGATGCATGCTGGATAGCGGTCGATGAGTGGAGTAATAGTAGTAGATGCAGAATCGTTTCGATATACTTGTCACGGACGTGATGCCTATATACATGATCATGCCTAGATATTCTCATAACTATGCTCAATTCTGTCAATTGCTCAACAGTAATTTGTTCACCCACCGTAGAATACTTATGCTCTTGAGAGAAGCCACTAGTGAAACCTATGGCCCTCGGGTCTATTCTCATCATATCAATCTCCATTACTTTAATCTTGCTTTGCTTTTTTACTTTGCCTTTACTTTTTACTTTGCATGTTTATACCAAAAATACCAAAAATATTATATCTATCATATCTCACTCTCGTAAGTGACCGTGAAGGGCTTGACAACCCCTAATCGCGTTGGTTGCGAGTAGCTATCGCTTTGTGCAGGTACGAGGGACTTGAGCATGGGCTCCTACTGGATTGATACCTTGGTTCTCAAAAACTAAGGGAAATACTTACGCTACTCTGCTGCATCATCCCTTCCTCTTCGGGGAAAACCAACGCAAGCTCAAGACGTAGCACCTCTCATGAGGTTCCAGGGTAGGAACGATCTGCCCCGCAGCGGGCAGCCGGTGCGTGATATTCGCGGCTAAGTATCTGGCTCCGCACAGCTTCTTGATGTGTCCCTCCGTAACGGAGGAAGCCATCCATTTGCATCCCGCTCCGGACATGTTTGGAGAAGGTTGAGGGGAAGGATGTGGACTTGGGCGTTGGAGCTCGAGTGCGCAAGAACGAATGAGCAAGGAGGAAGAAGGCATGGGTAGAGAAAGGTTAAACATTATCTCTTTATAAGGGCGGCCGAAACTATGCTCCCCCACTAGCCTGGTAAAACTCACTTATCCCCCAAGCGCCGTAATTGGTGGCGCGGTTGGGTTACCCACGCCCGTATTGATGAGAATCCCGTAATAAGGGGGACACAATCTCTGCGTTGACAAGACGTGTCAGGAAACTGCCTCACGTTATGTGCGGGGCTAGTTAAACAAAAATGGTTCGAGTAATCACCGAGCCATGACGTGATGTCATGTTGCCAAAACGTGTCGGCAGATTAGATTTGTGGAAATATTATTCTCTCTACGGTGGTATGTGGAACTTATTTTGCAGGGTCGGATACTATCCTTGTATTCAGATTTTTCTGTGGTGTATTCGGAGGAGGAACCCGCCTTGCAATGCCGAAGACAACACTGCGCGCCGGACTCATCATCATTGAAGCCTGGTTCAGGGGCTACTGAGGGAGTCCTGGATTAGGGGGTCTCCAGACAGCCGGACTATATCCTTTGGCCGGACTGTTGGATTATGAAGATACAAGATTGAAGACTTCGTCTCGTGTCTGGATGGGACTCTACTTGGCGTGGAAGGCAAGCTAGGAAATACGGATATGTATATCTCCTCCTTTGTAACCGACCTTGTGTAACCCTAGCCCCCTCTGGTGTCTATATAAACCGGAGGGTTTTAGTCCGTAGGACAACATACAATCATACCATAGGCCAGCTTCTAGGGTTTAGCCTCTCCGATCTCGTGGTAGATCAACTCTTGTAATACTCGTATCATCAAGAATAAATCAAGCAGGACGTAGGGTTTTACCTCCATCAAGAGGGCCCAAACCTGGGTAAAACATCGTGTCCCCTGCCTCCTGTTACCATCCGCCTTAGACGCACAGTTCGGGACCCCCTACCCGAGATCCGCCGGTTTTGACACCGACACTCGTGGATACAGAAAGTTACGGCGGTGGAATTAGGGTTTTGGCTCTGTATCTGATCGTTTGGTGGTACGTAGGTATATATAGGAGGAATGAGTACGTCGGTGGAGCAACAGGGGGCCCATGAGGGTGGAGGGCGCGCCTGGGGGGGTAGGCGTGCCCCCCTACCTCGTGGCTTCCCTGTTGGTTGCTTGACGTAGGGTCCAAGTCTCCTGGATCATGTTCGTTCCAAAAATCACGTTCCCGAAGGTTTCATTACGTTTGGACTCCGTTTGATATTCTTTTTCTGCGAAACTCTGAAATAGGCAAAAAAACAACAATTCTGGGTTGGGCCTCCGGTTAATAGGTTAGTCCCAAAAATAATATAAAAGTGAATAATAAAGCCCAATAATGTCCAAAACACAAGATAATATAGCATGGAGCAATAAAAAATTATAGATACGTTGGAGACGTTTCAAGCATCCCCAAGCTTAATTCATGCTCGTCCTCGAGTAGGTAAATGATAAAAACAGAATTTTTGATGTGGAATGCTACTAGGCATAATTTCAATGTAATTCTTCTTAATTGTGGCATGAATATTCAGATCCGAAAGATTCAAGATAAAAGTTTAATATTTACATAGAAATAATAATACTTCAAGCATACTAACTAAGCAATTATGTCTTCTCAAAATAACATGGCCAAAGAAAGTTCATCCGTACAAAATCATATAGTTTAGTCATGCTCCATTTTTGTCACACAAGTATGCTCTCATCATGCACAACCCCGATGACAAGCCAAGCAATTGTTTCATACCTTAGTAATCTCAAACTTTATAAACCTTCACGCAATACATGAGCGTGAGCCATGGATATAGCACTATGGGTGGAATAGAGTATAATGATGGGGGTTATGTGGAGAAGACAAAAAAGGAGAAAGTCTCACATCAATGAGGCTAATCAATGAGCTATGGAGATGCTCATCGATTGATGTTAATGCAAGGAGTAGGGATTGCCATGCAACGGATGCACTAGATCTATAAATGTATGAAAGCTCAACAAAAGAAACTAGTGGGTGTGCATCCAACTTGCTTGCTGACGAAGACCTAGGGCACTTGAGGAGGCCCATTGTTGGAATATACAAGCCAAGTTCTATAATGAAAATTTCCCACTAGTATATGAAAGTGACAAAACAAGAGGCTCTCTATCATGAAGACCATGGTGCTACTTTGAAGCACAAGTGTGGAAAAAAAAGGAATAGTAGCATTGTCCCTTTTCATTTCTTTTTTTATTTGGACTTTTTTATTGTTGGGACAATGCTCTATTAAATGATGATCATCACACTTCTATTTATTTTCAACTCAATGATTACAACTCGATACTAGAACAAGGTATGTGTCAGTGTCAAAAATGGCGGATCTCGGGTAGGGGGTCCCGAACTGTGCGTCTAAGGCGAATGGTAACAGGAGGCAGGGGACACGATATTTACCCAGGTCCGGGCCCTCTTGATGGAGGTAATACCCTAAGTCCTGCTTGATTGTTCTTGATGATATGAGTATTACAAGAGTTGATCTACGACAAGATCGGAGAGGCTAAACCCTAGAAGCTAGCCTATGGTATGATTGTATGTTGTCCTATGGACTAAAACCCTCCGGTTTATATAGACACCGGAGGGGGCTAGGGTTACACAAGGTCGGTTACAAAGGAGGACATATGCATATCCGTATTGCCTAGCTTGCCTTCCACGCCAAGTAGAGTCCCATCCGGACACGAGACGAAGTCTTCAATCTTGTATCTTCATAGTCCAACAGTCCGGCCAAAGGATATAGTCCGGCTGTCCGGAGACCCCCTAATCCAGGACTCCCTCAGTATGACTCTATATGAATGCCTCCGACGGTGTACCGGGATATGCAATGAACCAAGAGTGACATGTATGAAAGAATTCTGAATGGTGGGTTTGCCACAAATACTATGTCAACTACATGATCATGCTAAACAATATGACAATGATGAACGTGTCATGATAAACGGGATGGTGGAAAGTTGCATGGCAATATATCTCGGAATGGCTATGGAAATGCCATAATAGGTAGGTATGGTGGCTGTTTTGAGGAAGATATAAGGAGGTTTATGTGTGAAAGAGCATATCATATCATGGGGTTTGGATGCACCGGCGAAGTTTGCACCAACTCTCAATGTGAGAAAGGGCAATGCACGGTACCGAAGAGGCTAGCAATGATGGAAAGGTGAGAGTGCGTATAATCCATGGATTCAACATTAGTCATAAAGAACTCACATACTTATTGCAAAAATCTACAAGTCATCAAAAACCAAGCACTACGCGCATGCTCCTAGGGGGATAGATTGGTAGGAAAAGACCATCGCTCGTCCCCGACCGCCACTCATAAGGAGGACAATCAAAGAACACCTTATGTTTCAAATTTGTTACATAACGTTTACCATACGTGCATACTACGGGACTTGCAAACTTCAACACAAGTATTTCTCAAATTCACAACTAATCAACTAGCACAACTTTAATATCACTACCTCCATATCTCAAAAGAATCATCAAGCATCAAACTTCTCTTAGTATTCAAAACACTCATAAGAAAGTTTTTACTAATCTTGAATACCTAGCATATTAGGATTATTTAAGAAAATTACCATGCTATTTAAGACTCTCAAAATAATCTAAGTGAAGCATGAGAGATCAATAGTTTCTATAAAACAAATCCACCACCATGCTCTAAAAGATATAAGTGAAGTACTAGAGCAAAATTATATAACTCAAAAGATATAAGTGAAGCACATAGAGTATTCTAATAATTTCCGAATCATGTGTGTCTCTCTCAAAATGTGTGTACAACAAAGATGATTGTGGTAAACTAAAAATCAAAGACTCAAATCATACAAGACGCTCCAAGAAAAACACATATCATGTGGTGAATAAAAATATAGCTCCAAGTAAAGTTACCGATGGAAGTAGACGAAAGAGGGGATGCCTTCCGGGGCATCCCCAAGCTTTGGCTTTTAGGTGTCATTAGATTAACTTGGGGGTGCCATGGGCATCCCCAAGCTTAGGCTCTTGCCACTCCTTGTTCCATAATCCATCAAATCTTTACCCAAAACTTGAAAACTTCACAACATAAAACTTAAAGTAGAAACTCTCGTGAGCTCCGTTAGCGAAAGAAAACAAAAGACCACTTCAAGATACTGTAATGAACTCATTATTTATTTATATTGGTGTTAAACTACTGTATTCCAACTTCTCTATGGTTTATAAACTATTTTACTAGCCATAGATTCATCAAAATAAGCAAACAACACACGAAAAACAGAATCTGTCAAAAACAGAACAGTCTGTAGTAATCTGTAGATAGCGCAAGATCTGGAACCCCAAAAATTCTAAAATAAATTTCCGGACGTGAGGAATTTATCTATTAATCATCTACAAAAAGAATTAACTAAATATCACTTTCCAAATAAAAATGGCAGAAGTTCTCATGAGCGCTAAAGTTTCTGTTTTTTACAGCAAGATTAACAAGACTTTCCCCAAGTCTTCCCAACGGTTCTACTTTGGCACAAACACTAATTAAACACAAAAAACACAACCCAAACAGAGGATAGATAAATTATTTATTACTAAACAGGAGCAAAAAGCAAGGAATAAAAATAAAATTGGGTTGCCTCCCAACAAGCGCTATCGTTTAACGCCCCTAGCTAGGCATAAAAAGCAAGGATAGATCTAGGTATTGCCATAATAGTAAGATAGATCATTAAAACTCATTTCATATTCTCTATGTTCGGAAACAAGTTTTCTTTGAGGCAAGAAAAAATAATCAAAAGGGCTAAATTTAATGGGACAAAAGTCCCCAAGATCAACTTTGGGAGGTATAGGTTCCTCCTTTGGCCCTTCGTATTGCACAACCAATTCATCATTGTAAGCATTCTTTTGACAGAACTTTGTGAGCCTATACTCAAGAGAATATCCTAGTTCATTATTTCAAATGGCCAAATCATCATTAAGTTCAGAAATTCTATCAACTAAAACATTGGTAGGAACCCTTTTTCTAAGATTTTCAATGAAAGCAACATAGTCTAGAGATTGAAAACGCATTATTTCTTCTTGATAAAAAGGGATAGCCTCTATGGGAGGACGGCAAGCGTACACCCTATAATGCGCAAAGATTTATTTGGCCTATTTTATTATGAATATAAACTCATGAGCCAAAAAGATAGTAGCGGCACGCTTAACAGAAGAATGCTCAATATTAGAAAATTCTAGGAAAATCCTTTGTATGAAAGGGTGCATGTGCATGAATTGTCTTTCAAGTTCAACTACAAGCATGGCAATAGTGTCCGCAATACTACTAGTTCTATGAAGGATAGAACTACCCATAGAAGGTAAAGCACCGGCACAAGTAAAGAAATCTTGAATAACTCCTTTTCCAATAATATTACGACTACCAATCGGAATTTTTTGTATGTAAGATAGGGGGTTCTTTAGCAGGAGCATTAGAATTTTTCATGATATTATTATTGTCCATATCGACAATAATTTCTCCAATTTCAGACATAACGGCAGAAGGTGCAAAGGGCAAAAGGAGGCAAATAGAGAAAGAGAGGGAGGATAGAGAGAGAGGGAAAATAAACGGCAAGGGTGAAGTGGGGGAGAGGAAAACGAGAAGCAAATGGAAAATAATGTAATGCAGGAGATAAGGGTTTTTGATGGGTACTTGGTATGTTGACTTTTGCGTAGACCTCCCGCGCCAGAAATCCTTCTTGCTACCTCTTGAGCACTGCGTTGGTTTTCCTTGAAGAGGAAAGGGTGATGCAGCAAAGTAGCGTAAGTATGTCCCTCGGTTTTTGAGAACCAAGGTATCAATCCAGTAGGAGGCTACGCGCGAGTCCCTCGCGCCTACACAAAACAAATAAATCCTCGCAACCAACGTGATAAGGGGTTGTCAATCCCTACATGGTCACTTACGAGAGTGAGATCTGATAGATATGATAAGATAATATTTTTGGTATTTTTATGATAAAGATGCAAAGTAAAATAAAAGGCAATGAAAATAACTAAGTGTTGGAAGATTAATATGATGGAAGATAGACCCGGGGGCCATAGGTTTCACTAGTGGCTTCTCTCAAGAGCATAAGTATTTTATGGTGGGTGAACAAATTATTGTTGAGCAATTGACAGAATTGAGCAGAGTTATGAGAATATCTAGGTATGATCATGTATATAGGCATCACGTCCGAGACAAGTAGACCGACTCCTGCCTGCATCTACTACTATTACTCCACACATCGACTGCTATCCAGCATGCATCTAGAGTATTAAGTTCATAAGAACAGAGTAACGCTTTAAGCAAGATGACATGATGTAGAGGGATAAATTCATGCAATATGATAAAAAACCATCTTGTTATCCTCGATAGTAACAATACAATACGTGCCTTGCTGCCCCTAGTGTCACTGGGAAAGGACACCGCACGATTGAACCCAAAGCTAAGCACTTCTCCCATTGCAAGAAAGATCAATCTAGTAGGCCAAACCAAACTGATAATTCAAAGAGACTTGCAAAGATAACCAATCATACATAAAAGAATTCAGAGAACATTCAAATATTGTTCATAGATAAACTTGATCATAAACCCACAATTCATCGGTCTCAACAAACACACCGCAAAAGAAGATTACATCGAATAGATCTCCACGAGAGAGGGGGAGAACTTTGTATTGAGATCAAAAAAGAGAGAAGAAGTCATCTAGCTAATAACTATGGACCCAAAGGTCTGAGTTAAACTACTCACACTTCATCGGAAGGGCTATGGTGTTGATGTAGAAACCCTCCGTGATCGATGCCCCCTCCGGCGGAACTCCGAAACAGGCCCCAAGATGGGATCTCATGGATACAGAAAGTTATGGTGGTGGAATTAGGGTTTTGGCTCCGTATCTGATTGTTTGGGGGTACGTAGGTATATATAGGAGGAAGGAGTACGTCGGTGGAGCAACAGGAGGCCCACGAGGGTGGAGGGCGTGTCTGGGGGGTAGGCGTGCCCCCCTACCTCGTGGCTTCTCTGTTGGTTGCTTGAAGTAGGGTCCAAGTCTCCTAGATCATGTTCGTTTCGAAAATCACGTTCCAGAAGGTTTCATTCCGTTTGGACTCTGTTTGATATTCTTTTTCTATGAAACTCTGAAATAGGCAAAAACAGCAATTCTGGGCCAGGCCTCCGGTTAATAGGTTAGTCCCAAAAATAATATAAAAGTGAATAATAAAGCCCAATAATGTCCAAAATAGAAGATAATATAGCATGGAGCAATCAAAAATTATAGATACGTTGGAGACGTATCACACATCTTCGAACCTGGATGCTCATATTGGTTCCTACATATTCTACGAAGATCTTTATCGGTCAAACCGCAATGACAACATACGGCATTCCCTTTGTCATCGGTATGTTACTTGCCCGAGATTCGATCGTCGGTATCCTCATACCTAGTTCAATCTCGTTACCGGCAAGTCTATTTACTCGTTCCGTAATGCATCATCCCGCAACTAACTCATTAGTCACTTTGCTTGCAAGGCTTATCGTGATGTGCATTACCGAGAGGGCCCAGAGATACCTCTCCGATACTCGGAGTGACAAATCCTAATCTCGATATATGCCAACCCAACAAACACCTTCAGAGACACCTGTAGAGCATCTTTATAATCACCCAGTTACGTTGTGACATTGATAGCACACAAGGTGTTCCTCCGGTATTCGAGAGTTGCATAATCTCATAGTCAAAGAAATATGTATAAGTCATGAAGAAAGCAATAGCAATAAAACTTAACGATCATTATGCTAAGCTAACGGATGGGTCTTGTCCATCACATCATTCTCCTAATGATGTGATCCCGTTCATCAAATGACAACACATGTCTATGGTCAGGAAACTTAACAATCTAGTCAAGTAGAGGCATACTAGGGACACTTTGTTTTGTCTATGTATTCACACATGTATCAAGTTTCCGGTTAATACAATTATAGCATGAATAATAAACATTTAAAATGATATAAGGAAATATAAATAACAACTTTATTATTGCCTCTAGGGCATATTTCCTTCACCAAGATGATCAATATGGTAGTATGATATGCAATGTGGCGATGCTATGGCTAATGCTTACAAGCTCTTTGTTGTTCTCTTTTTGCTTAAAAGTTTTTTTCTTTGGCCACTTTAGCAAAATGCTCGAACCAAGATAGCAATTGTGTATGCGGGAACAATCTAGTGACACAATAGATGACATGATGATACCAAGATGAGGTATGTATGCAATGGTAGGCTCGTATCGATGATCACTAAAGTGCACAGGTAGCATGGCCTGACAATGCTCAAATGGCTAGTCTCGATAGGAAGGTGACGCAAAATGGGCTAGGGGTTAACAAAGCAATGGCAAGGGTGAATGTACAATGATGGGATACCACGATACCAAGATGATATAGAGGTTACCGTTGTTGCTTATGATTAGTTTGTCAAAAAGGTGAAGGTGGCCGATGTCGAATCCTTGGTGAAGTGGGGATGGTTGCGGAGGCGCTAGATCCACTTGCCAAACGACAAATACATGGACCAAAACAACAAAATCTCACAAGAACCAACAAATTGCAAGAAAAAAATTTGGGGTTATTTTTGTGGCAATTTTCAAATTGGGACCAGAAATCATGAAATTAGGCTAGCAAATGGGGGGTAGGGACTCCAATATGTGAATAAACCTTGCTCATGATACCAAGATGTTGTAGGGTGGAACCCTAGATGAGGATGTGTTCACGCTTAGAGGGGAGAAATAGGAACAAAGCACAAGAACACAAGGGGAAAATCACTCAAACAAACCTAAAATCACACATCCACTATGATAGCATACATGAGATCCACAAGTATACAAGATCAATCAAAGGAAACAAGCACAAAGGTAAGGTTCTTCCCAAATCCACAAGGGAGATGAGTTCTTGATGATCCTATGATGGGGATCCTTCCCTAGATGGGGTCTTGAATCCACTAGGGGATCTTCTCCTAGGAGGTCTTGATCTCCTAGAGGAGTGGATACAAGGAGCAAAGCTCTCTAATGTCTCTCATATACTTTGCTAACCCTAGCTTGAGGAAGGGGAAGGTCTATTTATAGTCTAGGAGGATTTGGGGAGGAGATGAGGGTACATGGGTCATTTGACCCTAGTGCACGCAGGCACAACCGGAGGGGTCCGAGCACCCGAGGTAAAGAGAGCGGGCACCCGGGGTCGTCGGGGACTAGAAGACCGGGCACCCGGGGTTGAAGGCCGGGCACCCAGGATGGCGCCTGGGAGGAGGCCGGGCACCCGGGGATCAGGGTGCGGGCACCCTGGGTGGACAGAGGGGCCGCGCCCTTTGGGGCCGGGGTCAGGGCACCCGAAGTGGTCCGAGGCCACCGGTGTTTCGCGTCTTGGGGTCTCTCTTCATCCTCCATCTCCCTTGTTGGATGGTGTAAATGTTCTCTTGCACTTTAACTCCTCGTCATCGTCAATGAAGCTCCGGTAATACCCATGCATGCACACGAGAGGGATGTCAAGTAGTATACCATCCCCCGAGGCATCAAGTGAACATGTGTAAAGGAGATGATTAACCTTTATGTATGTGAAGTAGATGTCGCACGTGTCACTTGCCGAACGGACTCTTCACATGGTGATGTCGGTAGGATGCTCCGCATCACTGAAGCTGCCAAGGGTTGCGTAGCATATCACCATGAAGAGGCTGAACCTGCCAAGGAGGCCCAAGCAGAGTTTCATGAGGAGGCAGGAACTGGCGCGGAGGCCGTAGCCGAGCAGCATAAAGAGCTAGAAGCTGGCAAGGAGGCCCTACCAGAGCAACCAGGAGACCTTGAAGTTGTCAAGAAGGCCCTAGCAAAGCAGTAGGAAGAGCTTGAAGCTATCAAGACAGCCCTTGCAGAGCAGCAGCAAGAACTTGAATTTGTCAAGAAGGCCTTGCCAGTGCACAAGGATGAACTTGAAGGTTTCAAACTGGTCCTGGTAGACTACAATGAAGAAGTTGCAATGCCCTATTAGACTAAGTAAAGCTATCATCAAGGCAATTCGACAGCAGCGGGTTGTAGTTGAACCTGACAAGTGTAAAATTTTGTTGTGCGATATTTTGTCCGATGGTGCTCAATTGTAATGTCACTAATTGTGCGATATTTTGTTCGATAGAGCAAATAATGATTTTTTTTCCATTTTGGCAGTAAATTTAAATATAAAACAAATTGTCGGAGTCCGCCAACTGTGACAGATATGGATACCGTCACTAGCTTATGGACCCACATGTAAGCAGCCACGTCTCCCGCCTCCAGTCCAACATGTAAGCAGCCACGTCAACAATTTACGGCCCCATAAGTCAACGGTGTTGACCTGTCAAAACTGATGCCTGACTTATTACTAACGGGCGCCTTCGGTGATAAAACCTCGGCAGGGCCCAACTGTAAGATGCCGTGTCAGCAGATTATGGGCCCGTATGTCAAAAATGTTGACTGGTCAAACATGGTTGTTCGCAGTGGTGGTGCCAAGAATCATATCATGTGTAGTCAATTGGGTGTTGTGTAGTCAAATGTATGAATTTGTAAGATTTTGTTGCCTGATTTCTACTTGTTGTATGATGTATTTACAAAAATCTGTGTATTCGATTGACCTCACGGATCAAGTGTGGCTTCGCCACTGGTTGTTCGGTGATTAGTGTCGGATGTGTTGTCACCGAAAACTATAATGAGGGATGGTTGTTAGAATATGGTGAAAATTCTAGTGACATTTTTTGCCCGTCGCAAAAGACAGGTTTGGTGTCGTTTTTGGGTTCGTCACCACAGATATGATCTTCCAAGACAAAAAAAGTGCTACCATCAAGATTTTGTTTTTGATGACGTCGCTTCGGTGACGGTGAGGGTGACGACGAAAAAAGCCACGGGGGGTACTTCAATGACGAAAAAGGGTTATACGTGACACAAGTGAAACGTCACAAAATAGAGCAAATTTTATAGTGCAAAGGTTTGTTTGCGCACATCCCAATGTCTGGTTCCTAGACACCGACAATAATACATTAGCCGTGTGGATTCACTTTTGTACTACTTTGACGTCACCACCATGTTTACCATGATTCACCCTATGCGTTTGTTCTCTCGATGTGTGACTAGTTTCCCTAGTTCTCGGGGATATGGAAGAACCCTAGTATGTTTATGATCCTTTGATAATAAGAATTAAGACCTCTTCATATTTTTATGTTAGTGATCTTTTTTATGTTGGGTGAAGTCGACCATTCAACATTTTCCCATTTTAGACGAAAGAGTTTGTTCTCCCACTCATCGTGCAGGATTGGGAACCCCATATTTGGATAAATTTGCTCGGGCTCTTAGATTGATATGGCCATTGGTTGAATAGAAAGATCCTACAAAAATGTGGGCCATAATGGGAAATCCATGCAGTGAGGTGGATGAACCAATTCTAGGTGCCCACCACAATTATCATCGGAAATGGGGCGCCTTTTTGGGACTCGATGTGGATGCAAAGGAAGAAGCCAAAGAATGCCCCCCCCCCTCATCTATGTTGCTTCCAAGAGGAAGCGTTGGATGGTGAGGGAAGCGCTACTCGACAACACATGGGTTTATAAATTTTACACTTCCATTGGGCTGACCATGGAGCACATCATTGAGTTTGTGGACCTTTGGTCTCACCTTGATCACATCCAACTTCGCGATGATGCTGAAAACGATATTACTGGGAAACTCACAACGAAAGGTGAATACTCGCCAAGTTAACATAGACAACTCAATTTATGGGCGTTACGCACTACTTTGAACAAGACTGTTTGGAAGGCATGTGCCCCTCTAAAGGTCAAGTTCTTTTCTTGTCTAGTGCTTCAAAATAGGTTGTGAACGACCAACCACTTGGAGAAAAGGGATGGGAAAACTTCGGCCTATGCACACTTTGCAAGAGAATACGAGTGTGCCCTCATCTATTTTTCAAATGTTGAGATATCCAAAAAGATTTGGAGACTAATCAAGGAGTGGCTTGATCTAGGAAGCTTGAATGTGGATCTAAATACTGGTAGACTACCATATTAGGCCCAAAGACCGTTAACTGGAAGGCGATAGCCTCCCTTACTAGGCTTGTCAAGTGGGTCCTTCGGAACAAGGGAAAAGTCAGGATCTTTAGGAATAGGCTGACACTAGGACTACATCCTTAACTAATTCAGGACAAAACTAAACTCCGAGTCACTGTCGGAGCTAGGCATTTGAGTACCAACATGCCATGAGAGTAATCACCATTCGTATTTTCTATTTCTTAATGTGCTCTGTGTCGAGCCTGAGCTCTGTATTCTCCTTCTTAATTAATGAAGGAGGCAGTCTGTTGCCTCCTTGAAAAAAGAAACCTAAAATATAGAATGGGTACAACTCTCAAGTGTAGTAGCATGGATGACTGGAAATTTCTCAGAAAAATAGGTAAACATGACGAACAATGCAACAGCCCCATATCTGCAATGAGGAATGGGACATCGAATTTGTGAACAACATTTTGAATGCCCTTTCCTCCTCGCTATCGGATCATTGTCCGCTCTTACTTGCTTCTGAAGATGGACCCAAGAAACCCAAGTCCTTCCATATTGAGAACCACTGGACCAAGATGTCGCAATTCCAAAATACGGTCAGTGATGCTTGGAATGAAAACTGTAGCCACTTTGAACCTTACCAAAGGATTTTCCACAAGCTAAAAAATACTAGCCGGAGATTACGTTCCTAGAGCAAAACACTATTCGCTAAAGCTAAGGTGCAGCTCCATATTGCTCTTGAGGTTATTATCCACCTTGATCTAGCCTAGGAACAATAAGAGCTCTCTCAACAAGAACATGACCTTCGAAACTGACTGAAAAGAAAGATCATTGCGTGGTGTGTACTCGAGAAATCTAGGAGGAGATAAAAATCGAGAATAACCAAGCTGAAGGAGGGCGATGCTAATCGCCTTAACCACCAAAGGAGGAAGAACTTTATCCACCATCTCAAGCATAACAGTGGCTGGACTACGGAGCACAATCTGAAGGAGAACGTGATCCACCATCACTTTGAAAACATTGCTAAGAAGGGCCCTTCACGCAACACTGACATCAATTGGGGTATCATTCCCACTCCCAGTTGTGACCTTCAGGATTTGGACGTGCCTATCACGGAGGAGGAAGTGAACGTTGCGGTTTTTGCTATGACTAATGACAAAGCTCCGAGGCCAGACGGCTTCATTGGTGCTTTCTTCAAAGCATGCTGGAGCACAATCAAGGGAGACCTTATGCCAGCCATCTACCAATTCTCCGATCTACATTCTGCTCATTTCCACTGGTTTAATTCAGCTCATGTGACCCTCATTCCAAAGAAAGATGGCATTGAAGATATTTCTGACTGTGGCCATCGCAAAGATTATTTCCTAAGTGATGCCCAACTGGTTAGCCCCTCACATGAATGACATCGTTTCCCAGGCCCAAAGTGCTTTCATCAAGCAGAGATGTATCCATGATAATTTCATGTACGTGTGCAATCTGGCGAGGCGCTTTCACCGCAAAAAAACCTGGCGCTGCTCTTTAAGTTGGATATCGAGAAAGCATTTGATTCAGTCCGCTGGGACTTTCTTCTTGACCTCCTTCGTCACTTGGGATTTCCTCCATGCTTCAGAGGATGGATATCGACTCTCTTGTTGTCGGCCTCTTCGCATGTCTTGCTCAACGGTATCCCTAGCATTCCAATCAAGCTAGGAAGGGGCTTGAGGCAAGGCGATCATCTTCCCCCTCCTCTTCGTGTTGGCCATCGACCCTCTTCATCACATTCTCAAGAAAGCCACTACCCAAGAAAGTTGCACCCGCTTGGTGGTGATGCACTGTCAATCAGAGCATCACTTTCTGAGGATGACATAGCGGTTTTCCTTGCTCCCATCAAGGATGAGGTCAAGTTCTTTGCGGATACTCTTGCAAGCTTTGGGGAGGTCTTAGGGCTGACCACGAACTGCTCTAAAAGCCTTGTTGCCCCCATCCGATGTGATGCTTTGGATCTTGATGATATCCTCCAGCCAACTACACCTCCTTTCTAATGAAACATCTTGGTCTACCGTTGTCGACCAAGAGACTAAAAAGAATCCATTCTCAACCCCTTGAGGATAAGATTGCTGCCCAACTTACGCCTTGGATGGGTAAGCATGTGGTGTCACCAGGAAGGGTCGTATTGGTCAAGTCGGTCATCACTGCAATTGACATATGTTACTTGGCGGCGCTAAACCTACCTGCTGAGGTCATGAAGAATATTGACTCCATTCGGCGTGCATACCTTTGGGAGGGTTGTGACAAGGTCGCGGGTGGGAAATGCAAGATCAACTTGAAGCAGGTGTGCAAATCCAAAGTACATGGTGGACTAGGCGTTCTCAATGTGGAAAAATGTGTTGCTGCACTTCACCTCCATTGGTTGTGGGCTTCTTGGAAGGATCCGGCCAAACCTTGGGTCAGCCTTGGGAACCCTTGTGGGGGTAGAGACAATGATATTTTCGCCGCTACCACCAAGGTTATCGTTGGAAATGGTCTCCGAGCCTCATTTTGGAACTCTGCCTGGCTGGATGGCATGAGACCTAAAGATGCCGCGCCAAAAATCTTTGACCTTTCTACAAGAAAAATCTGCTCCACGAAGAAGGCCTTGCATAATAATTCCTGGGTTTCCAATTTGGATATTGGTGGAAATCTCAATGTGGGCCATATATCTGAGTTCGTCAACATTTGGGGGAAACTCTCGCTCGTCAAGCTCAACCCTGAGGAGCTTGAGTCAATTACATGGAAGCTCACCAATGATGGCCAATACTCGGCGGCATCGACTTATAGTGTTCAATTTCTTGGACTTGTGGACACGAACATGACTTTGTTGGTGTGGAAGTATCGGGATCCCCTCAAATGCTTTTTTTTGCTTGCTTGGTCATCAACAACAGAGTTTGGACGGTTGACCGGCTTTAGCGGAGAGGATGGCCAAATTGCAACATTTACCCTCTTTGCAAGCAGATCCGTGAGTCGCGGCGCATCTTTCTTTCCAATGCCGCTATGCCATCTGTGTGTGGGGAATGATTAAATCTTGTCTTCATTTGAAGAATGTACATCGGACGGACTAGAGTGGATTGCCTTCCATTAGGAAGTGGTGGCGTGTCAATGCTTCGGGGATGTCTCGGCCCCGAATGGCAATGGTTTCTCTTATGCTACTGATTTCTTGGGAAATATGGAAAGAGAGAAGTGCACGTGTGTTTCGAAACAACGCAATTCAGGTGGGTGTTCTTGTTGCTCGAATTAAAGAGGAAGCTTCTCTGTGCTGCCTAGCTGGGGCGAAATTTTTGTGCAATATTATGTCGCGAGAGTGAGGCTTGTAATTCAGCCCCTGGCCTAGACCCTAAAACCCTTCTTCTTATTCAATGTAAATGGTAAGACTTTTGCCTTGTTTCGAAAAAAAAGAAAACCTCTACCTCTATATATACTACTTAAAAAAGGTAAGGTTCTCATGTCACCTTTCCTTCATCCAACCTTCCTTATACACATTTCACTCTTTCCTTCTTCTCTTTGATTTTTTCCTCCCATCTTTGATTTTTCTCCCATCCTTTCTCCCTAAAATAGAATCAATTATCTCATGTTTTATTAACTTACTAAATTAAAAACATATTTTGTTTGGTAAATTATTAAATTCTTACCAAATAAGTGTTTAAAAATAAAATGTCAGGTCAATCATGTCGGTTGAATACAAGAACTTGCTACAATTTTAGCGCATCAATATTTAATAGATGTGCACTCACGTGTTAATCTACTAAAATGTTTACTAGCTAAGTGTCTGTGCGTTCCCACAGACTAATAAACTATATACTCCCTCCGTCCCATAATATAAGATGTTTTTTGACACTACATTACAAATAGAAAATTCATGTGACATGAGAGTCAAAGGCTATTTTTATGGGATGATATCTCATGGTCATGATCTGGTAGGTACACGCATCTGTCTTCGTCTTTTTTCCACACTACCGTCTGAGTTACCATGCGACACTCGACTTCCTTCTCCCACCACACATGCTTTATCTCCTATTTCCCCACCTCTGCCTTGCACGATAGTACCGAGCTAGTTTCTTGTCCAACTATCATAATCTTCTTCGGTAGGGCACCCCTTAGATTATTAATGAGTTGTACATGTGGCAAATAAGAACAACGAGAATGGATACTAAATTTCTCATGAGAAATGTGAATTCAGGGCAATATCTTCACAAGAAAATAATAATTCCAAGACAATCTTTTTATACATTCTGTCAACATTGAGATGCACATTCCACACAATAAACATGCAATGATGACAATACTTGATTAATTGTCGATATACGTCTACAATAAAGATAACCTTACTCAAAACATGTTTTTTCTAATAAGGGAGTATAATTCATATTAGAAAAAAGGTTTGGGTTCATCTCACCTATGTTTCTCTTATGCAACTCATCTCCGCACCTACTCAAGAGCTTGGCCTGTCTCGAGCTCGCCACTCCCCACACCCCCTCACAAGGGCAGCCCAACCAATCTCCGAGTGCCACCGACACACATGCATGGAGCACTCACTCCAGGCCAGACTAAACACATTGCCACTGTAGCCGAATTCAAAGAGAATTAACAGGGCATCATCCACTGCTTCACCCTGCCAAACAGCTGCCTTGTTAATGATATACTTTTGACATATGAATCACAAATTATTAGCAAAATTTTAGTTTAAAATTAAGGACAAAATTCGAGGGATGTTTATAAACCTAGCGAGAGGAAGCAACTCACATTATTTGAATTTACATAATGTTAGAGTTGTGTCGAATATTGTGTACAAGTTAGGTTACAGTTCGACTCTGAGTTGTATTGTGTTTAGATAGGATATAGAGTCGTGTCCTAGTAGGACACTTGTATCCTAGGCCTCTCATATATAGCGGGGCTAGACACACGATGTAACCTATGCCAACATAATAGCACAGGCGCGCAAGGGGGAGTCGGCGGCATGTGTCGGCGCCCGGGTGGCCGAGGTGCGGTATTCTGACAATGTCACGGGGAGGAGCGCCCGTAGTCAAGCCCCGGGGATGTAGCCATATCGGTGAACCTCGTTAACAAATCTCGGTGTCGTGCTCGTGTGATTTCTTGGTCCTCGGATGATCGACGGTATGCCTCGGATTTATTCTAACAAGTGGTATTAGAGCTAAGTTATTCGGAGGCCATAGATTGTTGATCTAGAAGAAGTATCGAGTTGAGATGCAGCCGGCTATGGTGTGGTTCTCGATGAGATGGAGAAAAGCGATCGGTAGCAGGCGACGTGAAGCTAGTACGCTGGAGGTCTTGCAGATCAGCAGAGGATTGTACAAGCAGCGGCTGGTTGATCCATCGCAGCGACAGCGGCAGCGGGATCCGTATCAGATTGTGGCAGCAGAAGCGTACAGGGGCTGGCCGAGCCAGCCTAGATGCGACCGAGTCGGGCGGTGACGTTGGTTGCGTGGCCGTACACGCTGCAGGGATCGGGAGCAGCTATACAGTGGATTTGTTTGGAAATAAAAAGAGGTAATAGCACCCCAGATACCCTAACTTGCACACAATGTGATGATTTAGTTCCAAACTTGCAAAACTTGACTCCACCATACCCCAACTTGCATCTCATGTGATGATTTAGTCCCAGGCCAATCACAGCTCGCCAATTGGCTGGACCGGTCAGCGCATGCAGTTTTGCACAAAACCCCCGGTCGTTTCCTTTTATCAACAGACGGACGAGATGACAAGGGGTGAGAAATTTTTGCCGCGCTCGATCTTGGGTCTTCACTCTCTCTCTCTCGTCTGGCTACCCGGGACATCTTGGAACAATTTTCATCTCGACTGTCGAGCTCTTCTCTGATCGTGAAACATGTCGCGTTTGAACGGGATGGGAGATTTAGCGCCATCATGGTTCGGTCGGTCATGGGCTCATCCCCATCCTAGATGCCCTGGACACAACCGCGTTGCGGGCCTGTGAGTCGCACACCTGCGTGCTGAACTTGCACCGGTACCTCGACCGCCAGCCCGCCGGGGCGGCCGCGTCCGGGCTGCCGCTGCCTTGCGACGACGCGCCACCGCCATCGATCTTCTTGATCGCCCTTCGCATGCTGGAGCACTCCCTCTCCAGGCCTTGCACCCGGCTCCTCATGCCGTCCATGTCCACCCGCAGCGTCTGGCTCTCCTGCACCATCGTCGTCTGCCATGCCTCGCTCGGGCCAGCGGCATGACGCACCGCCGCTACGAATGAGGATTCAGATGTCGCGCTCGTGGGGAAGCCGTGGACGCCAGCAGCGTGCCTGTGATGGCGCGCCGGAGCTGCAGCTGCTCGAAGAAGAGCACCTGCAGCACCGTGCGCAGCAGGAGCCACTCGTTCTGCGCCGCGTGCGTGCACGCCTCCACCGTCAACTTCCTGCAGTCCACCACGCCGCACACCCTGTCCCGCTCCTCCGCCGTCAGCCACGGATGCGCCTGCACATGCATGCACCAGTCACGAGACATGGAGTCGGCAACAAACTGCTACTCGACAAACATGCATTCTTCCTTGACTTGTCAGAAGCAGTCAATGACAAATCGGGGAATGTACCTACCTTGAGGTAGATGTCGACGGCGCGGTAGACGCCATCATCGTAGATGTGTGCGTGGTCCGGCATTGCCAGCGCGAGCTCGCAGAACTTGGTTGGCTTCAGGTTGGCGTCGGACGCTACCTCTGCCAGGTAGTTGTCCACCAGCTTGCCCACCTACACCATTGCCATGGCCGACGGACGCGACGCCGTCGTCCTCGCCACCGCTTCCTCCTCAGTGATTGCAGCTGACGACGACGCCTCGTCCTCGCCCACCTCCTCCTTGGCCAGGAAGTTCCTGACCACCCGCTCGACGTAGTCCACGTCGGAGAGTGTCTCCGCGGCGCCGGAGTAGCTCGGGATGAGCACGTCCTCCACCGTTGCCTGTTCCAGCTGCGTCGTGGCCTTCCGCTCGATCGCCGTGCACGCCGCGTCTGAAGCGCACAGGATGTGCGCCGTGCGCAGCAGCGCGAACAGGAACTTCGCGGTCACCACGCTCCCCGAGCCCTTGTCCGCGGGGAGGCTCACGACCACCGCCTCCAGGAGGTCTCTCTGCTCCACCTCCGACGAGACCGGCGCGGACGCGCGGCGCCACCTCATGGACCTCGACAGCCCTGGGAGGGTGGACTTGGCGTAGAACACGAGGCAACCCTCCAAAGCCTCCGTCCTCACGTCCTTGCGCGCGGCCATGGCCGCCATTACCCGCTTGTACATGTGCAGGCCGAGCACGGCCAGGTCGCCGAACCAGGAGCGCGACGTCGCCGACGAGCGCGCGGCGATGGCGTCCACGCAGCGGGCGACAATGCCGAGCTCCTCGGCGTGCGGCAGCAGCTCCTCGCAGGACTTGAGCGCCTTGGTGGCCTCGCCGGGGTGGCGGAGCACGGACTGCGAGAGGTAGGCCTCGGCGCGCGCGGCCAGGTTGTCCTCGGAGTGCTCCTCCGTCATCTCCAGGTACTCGGCCGCGCACCGTAGTGGGGCGACGTTCCAGGGCGTGAGCTCGACGCGGACGCCGTAGCAGAACTTGGTCGCCGCCTCGAAGGTGCTCGGCCCGCCGGGAAAGTCCGGGAAGGTGATGCGGTACGACTTGCCGTCATGCATCCTGATATGCTGCTGTTCCTCGTCCCCGTCCTCCTCCTCTACTTCCTCAATCTCTGTTTCCGTCGCATCATGCTCTTCGACATTGCCTTCAGAATTCCCACGCCCATGCCGCCGCTGGCCCGCTGGACGCTGCTCGTCCTGCTCGGCAAGCATGCGGCCAATCTTGCGGCTCTTGGACATGAGCGGGAACTGCGCGCGCAAGCACCAACTTCTCAGCGGAATTTCGTCGAGCACATATTTAATTCAGGTGTGCTATACTGCAGGTTGATTCAGGAAACAGCTGAGGGTTTTGTGCAAAAGTGCGCGCGTTGACCGGTCCAGCCACCTGGCAGCCAATTGGCGAGTTGTGATTGGCCTGGGACTAAATTATCACATGAAGTGCAAGTTGAGGTATGGTTTGGTCAAGTTTTGCAAGTTTGAGACTAAATCATCACATTGTGTGCAAGTTAGGGTACCTCGGGTGCTATTACCTCAAATAAAAAAGGGACCGAGTCCCTAGAGGAGAGGTTCTCCTCGTGGCCGAGACGCGGACATGCAACATCATGGCAGACTCAAAAGAAAAGCATCATCATTGGAAGGCAAGGACTTCGGACAAGCAAAGCTAGCATTGAGTGTCTAATGAGCGACTTCACATGAGGACCAAAGCTGTCATTTGGATTTGCTACCAGTATACATTTTGTGTACTTGGGGATCACAAGAAGAGTGCTCGGATATTTTTTTCACGGATTAGTCATACAAAGAACCATGGTGTCAATGGGTACCAGGTTTGAGGTGGGGAAGTTCAATGAAACTGGAAACCTTGGGTTATGGCAGACAAGGATGGAAAAATTGTTGGCACAATAGTGAATGCTTGAAGGCTTTGCGGGATGTCAAGCCAGACGGAGGATGCGGACTGTGAGGAGTTGCAGATGGTTGGAGTCTGGAAAGTTCGGCCGGGTCAGACTTGTCAGTCTGACGGATCGACGCAAGTCGTTGGTACAAAAGACGGTGGTGAGATCGGCGATGACGACATAGGAGCATGATGCTGATGGTGACCGATTTTTGGGCGTGGAAACACGTGACGCGGGCCCGAGGGCTTGTGTGGCTTTGACAAGACTATGGCGTGGGGTTGATTCAAGATAGTGTACGCATGTGAGCTTGAAGTCTACGGGACGGAGTGTGGACTGATCATCTATCATGGAGTCATGTTGAAGGTGGAGCTGGATTGAGGGGCTATGGTGTAGGGATCCAGTGAATCGAAGCCTATTCAGCAAAAGGGAAAAAGCGAGTAACACGTAATTCGGACTGGAGCCCAGTGGTCTGATGGAAGCGTAAAACTTGTCATCGGCCAGTGATGATCGGTGGTACTCTGCAGTGAGGGTTGAGTGGTGTGGGTTCGCGACCCTTGAGACTCGACCAGGACAGCGGAGGCTCTACGTGGTAATAGCGGCGAGGCGTGCGGTGCGCACGGGACATGGAGACGGGCCAAGGCTCTGGTGGTCATACATGTGGTGAGACAACTTCGAATTTGACTCGGGATGACTACAAGCAACGGTGAAATTCCTTCAAGTTTCAGACAGGCAGTCAAGAAAGGATCAGTGATGTTGAGTTCAGGTAACTCTTATGTGTGACACCCAATATGTGAGTTGTTCACTTTCATGCAAGTCAGTGATCAGTGTGTGATGGCGTTGGACTGATACTCTGGAAGTTGGGAGCGCAAACTAGAGTAATAGGAACTTAACTTTGCTCAAGTGTTGATTGTGGTCAAGAAAAGAAGGAACTACAAGTTGCAGGTGGAGTCATATGGAGTCTTTGGAGTAGCAGCGATACTCATGGGATAAGCTCAAGTCCAATGTACATGGAAGTTTGACGCATTGACAAATTCAGGGTGGTGGAGAATATTCGCCAAGGTGGAGTTTGTTAGAGTTGTGTCGAATATTGTGTACAAGTTAGGTTACAGTTGGACTCTGAGTTGTATTGTGTTTAGATAGGATATGGAGTCGTGTCCTAGTAGGACACTTGTATCCTAGGCCTCTCGTATATAGCGGGGCTAGACACACGATGTAACCTATGCCAACATAATAGCACAGGCGCGCAAGGGGAGCCGGCGGCGTGTGCCGGCTCCCGGGTGGCCGAGGTGCGGTATTGTGATGGTGTCACGGGGAGGAGCACCCGTAGTCAAGCCCCGGGGATGTAGCCATATCGATGAACCTCGTTAACAAATCTCGGTATCGTGCTCCTGTGATTGCTTGGTCCTCGGATGATCGACGGTATGCCTCGGATTTATTCTAACATACACTAACCTTGTAGGATGCTAGTCCAACTAATGTGCATGTCATGCTCTCTCAGGGTCCTATTCATCATGACATCATAGACTAGGATATTCCTCCCATCCTTTTTTTAGGGAAAGGATTTTCCTTGATGTTCCTCTCGTCTTCATGGTAGTAATAACCTAGAAACGCCACCAATCAACTCCAAAGAGTATGCAACATTGCAAGAGCAAAGTCGTGTTCAATCAACTCCATCAAGAATTTCAAATTATGTGCTATCCAACACATACCTGTTGCTAATGGAACGACGACATCGATAGGTCCTACATTCTTCATGCAGGTTGCACAAAATTATGCCATAGCAGGTTTCAAACCTTCAGTGGCCACCCATGGCCATCTAGTCGGTGGCTTTCAAGCCTTCCTTGTGCCCGCGTCCTAGATCCACCGCCTTCCGTTCAGGTCGCCACATAGAGGGGAAAAATAGATGCACTGGCGAACGTTGGGTACCTGTACCCAATAGCAGGATAAGCAGTCACTGCTGCAACGGCGTGTGTAGAAAGTGATGCATTGCCACCGGCGGAAGGATGGCAACGGTGTCACGGAGGAGGAGGCGGTGGTTTCCTATGTCGGTGGTGTATGTGTTAGTGTGCGTTGGAGCTTGGCAACGTGGGGAGGACCATAGAAATGGGAGAGCAAATCGTCGATGGTGGCATGGGAAAAAGAACGTGATCCGGGGAGGGAGTCGATGGCTGTAGCTTTGGAAAGGAAAGGAAACCTGATTGTTTCCCTTTATTTTGTATATGGAAGTTATCGTCTGGGCCGTGTATGGCAGTAAGTCCTATAAAAAGGGAACTAACGATTGATTAATGATTGTGTTTTATTTTATATGGAAATCGATCTGTCGGGGCTACACGTAAGTGCATCATGACTAAGGAAGGATCGACAGATTGAATTAGATTACGAAAAAACAGAAAACCAGCGGGAGGGTGGAATTAATTAAGAAAAAAATCAGTAGTGAGAGGTGGGAGGAAATAAAACCGGATGAAAATAAAATTGAAGTACCAGGCTACCAACTGCTTCATTATGACTACTAGCTAAATACCCGTGCGTTGCTACGGGATGAAACAATATTTAAAGAGAGGTAACGTGAGGCCGATTGTCATTGGCCATGGTGGCGTAAACTATGTTTTGACGTCATTGGTATATTGGTATATATCCGCTACTGCCTGGAGAAGGGTAGCGAGATTATCAATGGCTATGACTTTAGCGATCCTCGACGATTGTCGTCAATACAACAACCCAGGTCTTTGCGGCCTCTATCACATGTCGACATCCAGACGGGACGCCAGTGTGTCATGTTGCATGCTCATGGATGGATAATAAGCCAGATCGCGCGACATAGCCCGGCGTCTGGTGTAGGCAATCGAGACTTCATACATAGTCATGGTGGGGGAGCCACCTTTGTGTCTGCGGTCGATGAGCAATCAAGGCAATGTCGTTCGAGTCGACCACATCCGAACGAAAGATGGGCTGGCGACATAGAATCCCTAGCGTAAAAACCCTTGTTTTTCGCTTGATATGTTGATGGAAAGCTTGATTTGGTTACACGTAGACAAATTTACTCCTTCTGTCCGGGATCGTAGGCTTGATATGTTGATGGGAAGCTTGATGGGTTTCCTCTTTTCTTTATGGGCACTGATCTGCACCGTGCACCGGCCTAGATTTGGGCCGGTCGCCTAGCAGCCGCCCGATTGGAGCAATCAGATCCGTTCGATCTGCATCTCTCCTTCCTCCCGCACAGGATCCAGCCCGTGCCACCTCCGCTTCGCACCCGTGCCGCCACCTCGCGCTCATCCGCGGCTAACGGCCACCCCGGTGTCGCCACCGCTTGCCCCCCTGTTCGTCGTGCTCGTCGTCTATTGTCGCCATCAACAAAGACATCTCTTTGATGGAAAAATCATGGCGGCCGTCGTGGCAACATTTTCATCACTGGATGAAGCAAAACAGATACATAGTTGTAGTAAAAAAACATTATAGCCGTCTGCTACCGGTTGTAGCTCACCGTGCAGGTCGCAAACACACGGCCGCCGTAGTGGCAACGATTTTAATGATAGTCGTAGCAAAGCATGGTCACGGTTGTAGCAAAAGAACATCATGGCCGTCGCCGCTAGTTGTAGTCGACGTGCAAGTCGTGAACATTAGCGTCTTCTGTTGTAGCAAATCACCTCGCCCGTTCCAGCAAATGAACACCGTGGTTCCAACATTTTTCGTTGCCGGTTCCAACATCTAGCAAGAGCGGGTTGCAGCATCTGTGGGCGCGTGGTCACCGCGGTCACCACCTCGTAGTAGCATAAAATCATGCCGGTTCCAACATCTATCCAGAGTGTTCGCAGCATCTGCAAGTGTGGTCACCGCGGTCACCGTCCGTAGTAGCAAAAAATTATGCCCATTGTAGCACTTTGGCTCACCGATCGTAGCATATTTGGATGCCGGTTGTAGCACCACTCGCTTGTCAGAGGCATCCTGGTGCTTGGCCTCATCGCGCGCGGCGATGGCGAAGGGAGCGGGCATGGTGACGGGCACATCCATGGCGACGACGGGATCTGAAGGAGGAAGACCAAGAGCGCGGCAACCCCCGTGTGTGGATGCGGCTAAGAGAGAAGGGGATTGGAGAAAGAAGATAAGGCGGGGGCAGGGGCTCGTGCCAGGCGTACGATGGCCTCGATTGAGTGGCTCGCGTGGGACTGGCCGAAAGTTTCGGCCGGCGCACCGCGTAGAAACGTTTCCCTTTCTTTATTCATTCCTAGCTCATTCCTCTTTCGGTTTTCTGCTTTATTTGCAAATTAGCCTTGCTTTCACTCTATTTGATTTCTTTCACCAATACTACTAAGAAACCTCGGATCAAATTACAATGGAAAAGGGTTGGCCAAGTAAAGCAACAAATCCTTACGTTCCTTCTTTTCGCTGTTATTTTTTTCTCAAGGTTTATCTCTCTTGACCAAATCAAACTTGCCTTTTTCCTCTTTCTTTCCTAACTTTCTCCATAGATTCATGATATATAAACATTTTTTTGCGAATAGATATATAAACATATTATATAGTCCATGAATAGAAATATATATTATATTATTTATATTAACATTATTATATTATTTATATTTTTCAGGTCATAAAAGCGGGATGTCTTAGTGAGTATTCAACCTGAAACTTTATGCATACGAAAAATGGAAAAAGAAGTTCATCAAGGTACAATGAGAATACACCACAAAAGCATATGCGCCCTTCAAATAAACAACAACCTTGAGAAAAGCCTACTCATAGGGAGAATACACCTTGTTTGGTCGACCATTATGTATTTTTTGTATGGTCCTAAATAGTCATTTGAATGCAAAGCAACAAACAATCAAGGTAAAAACAATAACAATAATAATGAAAGGATAGATATCAGACCCATGTAGCTTGCCTGAATTTGTTTCTTGAGCACACCCATTTATGTGGTTAGTCCACGGCAAATGAGATACATTGAGTGCTCCAACACATTCCTGGTAATATAGAAGGCAAAATATACAAACATCATTCATGCGTCTGTACTAAAGTTAGTATAAAATTGAGTCACTTATTTTGAGACAGAGGGAGTACATAAATAACAGAAGTGGTCAAATATGGTTTGAATAGCAGAAGCTACAAATGATGTGCATTTAGAATAATCACAAAACTTGAATGACACCTACACCTGGCCTGCGTACTGAATTCATGTGATCTATTCTTCTCCTTGTATAAAATCAGAATTGCATCAAAGTATGTGCCTATGTAGTATATGTAATATGCAATATAATTGTTCGTATAGGGCTGATCTAGCCGTCGACTTACCGAGTGGTTTAGTACATGAACGAGGTAGTGCAAAGCTGGCTCCAGGAGCAGATCGATTGGATGCTGGCAAGGCGTGCACGTATACAACATGCATCTGCCTCGATTGATTCCTACGGTGGCTGGATGCTTACGTACATGAAGAATTGATTGGTTCCTACGGTGGCTGGATGCTTACGTACATGAAGAATTGATTGGTTCCTACGGTGGCTGGATACTTACGTACATGAAGACTCGATGTATTCTCGCCGGCTAGAAGCACACATGAGTAACACACGCGCGCGCGAAAGTGGCACAACATGGGTTGGCCGGAGGCGGCGTGACGGGGTGACACGGGAAAACCGGAGGACCTTGTCATGGTTCTGAAGGAGACGGGAAGGCGGTGATCAATTTGTTTTGTCTCTTTCTATCTCAGCAAAAGTGTAACGCCCCGAGACCGATGTGCCAGGTGTCGTCCAGTTATTCGTTGTTGTTGTCTTGTCATTCGCGTGCGTGTTGCATCTTGTCATATCGTCATCCACATTGCATCTGCATGTTTTAGAAAACTTGCATCCGCCCCGGTCTCCTCGTTCCGTCCGTTGTCCGTTCTGAGCCCAGACACACTTGCACGCGCCCGCGGCATGTCCGAATTATTATTTTATAAGTGGCCGGAAAATGTTCACGGAAAGGGTTGAAAATTGGCATGTGGTATTGTTATGTTGTAGGTAGGCCGCCTGCCAAGTTTCATTGCATTCGGAGTTCGTTTGATAGCCCAACGGATAACTATAGCGACATTATAGTCGGTCTAACGTCGAACATTTTCGGTCTTCGGAAACAGATGCCGGGCCCTCTCTCTCTCTTCTCCCCCTCGCAATCTCGCCACAGCCCACCTAGTCCATCCTCCTTTCCCTCTTCGCTTCCGGAGTTGTCCGATGCGACCGCACGGTCCGAAACCCTCTCTGTACAGTGCATCGAATCCCTCACGTGCGCGTCCGAAATTGTCCCGGACCCGACCCGGGCAGTCGTCACCGTTGGATCCGGATCATCCCCAAACGTCTACAAAACGTCACCGTTTTCTTATTTGGGCTTTCTAGCTATTTTATTCGCGATCGTTCGATTGCGATCGTAGGAATGTGATAGCCCCTACCCAATTCCTAGTTGCTATTTATAGCAGATGAAACCCTACCTAAACTAGCCAAACCCTAACTTCTAGGCACTTGTCCCTGCCGCCGCCGCCGCACTTATTCCCCAAATCCCCATCGAGATCTCACCCACAGCCAACCAGCTTCATCTCCTCCCGATCCATTCATCCAGTCGATCCCCCTCCTCGATTTGCAAACCAAGCCAACCACCGAGCACCTCCTGGATCACCACACCGCCTCCACCAGCACTTCTCTCGATTCCCAGCCACCTCTCTGCTCCAAATTCTCCCAGGCCTGTCCCCGCTCGCCTCCTTCTCCCTCTCGGCTACACAGGAGCAGAAGCAAGCTATGGGAACCTCCCCAAGCTCCAGTTCAACTCGCCGCCGTCGGGAACCGGTTTCCCGCGGCCGGATCCGTCAAGTTCGCGCCCTGCTGCTGCTGCATCCACCTTCCGCCGCCATCAAGCTTCGGCCTGGAGGTCAACTCCGGCGCACCCTCGCCACCGCGCGTCCCATGCCTCCGCCGCCGCCAAGCTCCTTCAGGAAGGCCACCCCGCGCGCGAGACGACCGCCCGTGACTGCCTTCCTCGCCCTCGATGCTTGCCCGCGGGCCACGCGGCCTGATGCCAGCGACCAGTGCCGCCATGGCCGTCCCCTCGCCCGTCCGTCGTCGTGCGCCTCCAGTCCAACCTCGACCCCGCCACCACGTCCTCACCGCCGGCCAGTTCCGCACTCGCGCGGCCACTCTGCTTCCCGGCGAGATGAAGCCCGCTCGTAGCGCCGCCATCCTCTGCATCAGAGGGACGCTTGAACCTCACCTGTTGCTGCCACTGTCTCCCCTGTCGAACAAACCAGCACGACCCAGCGAAGTCCCGTTCGATCCCCCCTGCTTTGACCGCGCTGGACAGCTGCGTGGGCTGCTAGTCGCGCCAGATCCGGCCTGCCAAGCCAGCCCGCCCTCTTGGGCCTCCTCCACCGACCAGCCCATGAGGCATGGTGAGATGCCCCCAGCTCCTGTTCCTGCTAGGCCAGCCAGTTTCGGCCCATGTCATTTTTTTCCGTTCTACGAATTTGTCTTTTATCCAGAGTTTGCCAGTTTTACAGAAAAGTCCCTCTAGATCATGCATATAATAACTCCTAAACCGTGCATCGGATTAAAATGATTTATATATCAAACTTGCTTAGAATTTTTTTTCTAGTTTAATAATTTGCAACTTTCATGCATGTTTAAAATGCTTAAAATGATGTTTGCTTTAATTTGCCTATTGCCATGCTAAAATGTTTTAATTCATAACTAATTAACCGTAGCTCGGAATTAAATAAATTTTATATGTAAATGGGGTGGAAAAATGCCTAGTTTAACATGGTGCACTTTTCTTGCATGTTTAATAACTCTAAAATTATGTTTAGGGCAGAACAGTACCAACCTTAATATATGCATATGAGGAGTTTCCGGAATTGTTGTTTGTTGTTTCTGGCCTCATTTAAACTTGACTAGATAGGTAGTTTTACTTTGCCTCCCCGCTTGCCATGTTTAAAAACATTTAATATTTTTGGGTACATAAACAAGATTGAACTAAATAATCGATGTGGTGCTCCGTCAATATGCAACTCGTTGCATATTGAGCTCCACTTAACTTGTAGTGTTGTTCGTGCACTTTGCCATGCCATGCATATTTAAACCGGACATGCATCATACTTAGTTGTGCATCATGCCATGATTATGTGATGGTTGTTTACTATGTTGTTTGCTTCTTTCCGGTGTTGCTTCTTCGGGTTGGTTCCGATAACGTCGCGTTTGTGAGGACCCGTTTGACTACGTCTGTTTGTTTTCTTCATGGACTCGTTCTTCTTCCTTGCGGAATTTCAGGCAAGATGACCATACCCTCGAAATCACTTCTATCTTTGCTTGCTAGATGCTCGCTCTTTTGTTATGCCTATGCTGCGTTACCTACCACTTGCTTATCATGACTCCCATATTGTTGAACCAAGCCTCTAACCCACCTTGTCCTAGCAAACCGTTGTTTTGGCTATGTTACCGCTTTGCTCAGCCCCTCTTATAGCGTTGTTAGTTGCAGGTGAAGCTTGAAGTTTGTTCCTTGTTGAAACATGGAGATGTTGTTCCTTGTTGGAACATGTTTACTTGTTGGGATATCATAATATATCTTATTTAATTAATGCATCTATATATTTGTAAAGGGTGGAAGGCTCGGCCTTATGCCTGGTGTTTTGTTCCACTCTTGCCGTCCTAGTTTCCGTCATATCGGTGTTATGTTCCCGGATTTTGCGTTCCTTACGCGGTTGGGTAATAATGGGAACCCCTTGACAGTTCGCCTTAAGTAAAGCTCCTCCAGCAATGCCCAACATTGGTTTTACCATTCGCCACCTAGCCTTTTCCTTTCCCTTGGGAGTCGCGCTCCTGAGGGTCATCTTTATTTTACCCCCCCCCCCGGGCCAGTGCTCCTCTGAGTGTTGGTCCAACTGAGCGATGTCCGAGGCTTCCAGGGACAACTCTGGGCTGGCTTACCCGACGTCTTGCTCATCCGGTGTGCCCTGATAACGAGATATGTGCAGCTCCTATCGGGATTTGTCGGCACATCTGGGTGGTGTTGCTGGTTTAGTTTTACCCTGTCGAAATGTCTTGTAGAACCGGGATACCGAGCCTGATCGGAATGTCTCGGGAGGAGGTCTATTCCTTCGTTGACCGTGAGAGCTTGTGATGGGCTAAGTTGGGACACCCCTGCAGGGTTATGAACTTTTGAAAGCCGTGCCCGCGGTTATGGGCAGATGGGAATTTGTTAACGTCCGGTTGTACAAAACCTAAAGTTGACCTTAATTAAAATGCATCAACCGCGTGTGTAACCGTGATGGTCTCTTTCCGGCGGATTCCGGGAAGTGAACACGGTGTTGGAGTTATGTTTGACGTAGGTTGTTCTAGGATCACTTCTTGATCATAGATTCTCGACCGTGCCTTGCCTTCTCTTCTCGCTCTCTTTTGCGTATGTTAGCCATCATATATGCTAGTCACTTGCTGCAGCTCCACCTCATACCTTTTACCTTACCCATAAGCTTAAATAGTCTTGATCGCGAGGGTGCGAGATTGCTGAGTCCCCGTGGCTCACAGATACTTCCAAAACCAGCTTGCAGGTGCCGATGAGTCCGTGCAGATGATGCAACCAAGCTCAGGAGGAGCTTGATGAAGATCTTGACCTTTGTGATTGTTTCGTTCTAGTTGATCAGTAGTGGAGCCCAGTTGGGGTCGATCGGGGACCGTGTCGCATTTCGGGTTCTTCTTTTATTTTGGTTCCGTAGTCGGACCTTGATTGTATCTGGATGATGTAATTCTTTATTCATGTAATTGTGTGAAGTGGCGATTGTAAGCCAACTATGTATCTCTTTCCCTTTATGTATTACATGGGTTGTGTGAAGATTACCTCACTTGCGACATTGCTTTCAATGCGGTTATGCCTCTAAGTCGTGCTTCGACACGTGGGAGATATAGCCGCATCGAGGGCGTTACAAGTTGGTAATCAGAGCCTTCCCCGACCTTAGGAGCCCCCACTGCTTGATCGTTTTTAGCAGCCGTTGTTGAGTCTAGAAAAATGATTTGAGTCATTTAGGATTATATATATCGGAGAGTTAGGACTTCTTTTTACTCCTCAGTCCCTTCGTCACTCTAGTGAGGCATCCTGACGTAGAGTTTTGACTCTTCTCTTCTCAAATTTCACTAAAAAAATTTAGGATCACGCGGGTATCTTGGAATCGTTTCGATGGTTTTGTGACGAGAACATTGTCTTGGTGCCTCCTGTCAGGGGTTTTGTGGAAGTGTCCCGGGAAGTTGAGCTCCGAGGTGTTGTCGTCATAATTTTATCGTTGCAGTTTTGGAATACCTGAGTTTAGTACGCCGACATCGAAAATCTCTTTTATGCAGTTCATTGGTGAGATAACCTCGACGCCACCTAGTACTGGGGCAGGAGTTCAGGAGTATTGCCATAAGTTGTATAACGGATGCTTTTCGAAGGTTGAGGTAGACGATTTCCGAAGGTTTCTTGGTTATGTGTTGAAGGATGGATACAGCTGGATGTAGGATTTGCTAGTTTTGGGTGAGATATTATGCTTCCCCTGTATCCCCAACACCTGATTGCATAACCGGAAAATTTCGGGAGTTTATAAGTGGGAATTCAAGTAGCTCTTAGGATATCTTTCCGACAGTTGTATGATATGAAATTGGGGTTCGACGTCTAGTGGTCCGCCTATTCACGGTCGATTTTACAGTGGTCTCGTTGTGTCTTAAAGAGTCCTTGGCTATGCCGACTCGGGGACGCTTCGTATGTCATGTGCACTGCCTTGTACATGATGGTGCTGTATGATCGAGCCTGTGTAGGCCCCACCACGAAAACTTCGGACGAAATCTCTATCATATGTTTGTTCCGGCTTATTCTGCAAGCCAATTCTTTGTTTTGTTTTGAGTTGTGGTATTCGAGTTGCTTCGAAGGCAAATGTTGATTCCATACCTTCCCCAAATGGTGTTCTCATACTTCGATGTGAATACTAATCCTTCTCGATCATCGAGTTTGTCATGTCAATCCTTTTCAACCGGTGTGCTTCTCTTCTAGTGGATCCGACCATTTCAACTTCCGCAAGATCAATTATCAGTTATTCTCAACGGTGTTTGTTCCATCCGTCTCCAAGTTGCCTTTGTTTTTCCCTCCCACCCACCCTTTTCTTCAAGGACTCAGATTTCTTATTCAAGTATCCTTTTATTCATGTGAAGTCTCGCCATTCTTTTCCTTCATGTTCTTATCCGGTGATTCTCATGAAGATTCTAATGGAGCTTCAAGCTCATCATTCTCGGTTTTCTTTCTTCTCCGGTGGATTCAATTCAAGTTTTCTGTGTTGGTCACATCCTTTCCTCGTTTTAAATGTCTTCTCTTGCCGGCGTACCTCTCAATCATTCCCCGTTTGCTATTCAATTGTTCCGGAGTGCTGAAGATATCTCAGAAGGACCGTCTTGTCATTCAAGATCCGTTAATCCTATTTTGAGGATGTTTATCTTATTCAAGCCATTTAATTCAACCAGTGCAATCTCTCCTTCAAATCTCTTGACGGTGTTTCTTTTGAGTGGGCCCTAACCCACGGGTCTTTTCCCAGGATCTTACCTGACTCTTCTTATTTTACCGGAGCTATTCTCAAATCTTTCAATGTTTGATGTAAGAATGAATTGTCATCAGTCAAATGTCTTTCTCCAAGATCTTTCATTTCTTTTCATCGCTGGCTCAACCTTTGTATTCATCATCCTGGAGTATCTCAAAAATTCATGGTGGTGTTTCTCGTCGACATTCTCAACATTTGAAATCCGAAGAAGAGTTTCTCTCAAATCTTGCCCCATTCTCTGCCATCCTCTCATAATTGTTTTCGATTGTGAGATTTCTTTTCATCCATCTGGAGCAATTCAAGATTCTGTTTAGTTTGATTATCCGGAGCCCATCATCTATGATTTATTCATTCCAGCTTTCAGCTCTCATACTCTAAATCATACTGGTATCTAAATCAAGGATTCGCTAATCAGCTCGTAATCTCTTCGTTCTCATGGATCTAAATTCTCTCAAGCATCTTCATTCATTTGCTAAATTCTTCCCGGTGTCTTCCTTATCTTTTCTTTGTTCATTTTCATTCTTACGGTGGTTCGTTGAAGATTCCTTTTCCGTTCTCATCATATCAATTCATTTGTTCTTTTTAATCCTACCGGTGGCTCTTGAAGACCTTCCCAAGTTGGACACTATATCCCCCCTTAATCCTTTTAACCTGGATAAGTTGTATGCAATACATGGTTTGTCATCAATTTAATTGGTGAAGGATATGCATAACATAATTCTTATTCTTGTTCATCCAAGTGATTAATTCCTTATTCCGAAGGTGCATCAACTTCTTGATTCCAATTGTGTTCAGCTTTTTCTTTTCCCGGAGTTTCAAGATCTCTCATTTATCTCGTCGCAAGCTTCATCTAATCATTGCGAGGCTTCAATCTTATTCTCTTCATCATTCAATTATTTTGGATCATTCTTTTATTACCGGAGTTCTTCATGAAGGTTCTACATGATGGTTCATCAAGGATTTAATCCTTTCTCAAAGTGTTCATTGAGATTCTTTTCAAAGGAGCTCAAGCTTTCTTCATCTTTCTATCCGGAGTGCATTTCTTTCTACCGTATCATTGGAGATGGTTTTACATCATTCTTGATAATTTGAGTTCATGATTCACATGTTATTAAGAATGAGGTATTTTAAATCCATCGATCTCTTCTTTGGAGTTATCTTGGGTTATATTTCACCAAAGCCTTCCCTAAGGATTGTTGCTATTTATGGTGCTTATAATGACCCAAGTTCTTCAATTATCCTCCGGGTGAATAAGTTTCTCGTCTCCTTGTTGATATCAATCCAATCTTTGGTTTTGTTAGTGGCAGGTTGTCACCTCATAATTTGAGATGTATTCCAAAAGACCATATCAAGCTTATTCTTTTCGTTATTGGTTTTCCAACAACTCCGTTCTACCATTTGTTGTAAGCGTGCTCCCTCAAGATCTTGTTTCTCGTCGTTCATTCCATTCCATTCTCACTTCTGTTCCGGAGGCATTGTGATAGTGCTCTCTTCAAACCTTCTTCTGTTCTTGTCAGGTTCTTGTTCTTTTCATGCTTATCCATTAAACCGGAGTGTTGTACCCTTTTGCTCAAGTTCTTTTAATATTATCAAGTCTTGCTTAACTTCTTAACCGGAGTGGTTTCAATATATATCTTGCCCTCCAACCTCAAGGTTTTTCCCAATGTTCTTTGTTCCTCTTTACTATCGGAGTGTTTTCGACCTTATTCACCTTCGTCGTGCTCTTTCTCAAATTTGTTCAACCTCGGAAGGTTCCTTGGTTTCACTCATTTGTCAAAGAAGCAACTTAATTTGACCTCTTCTCTTTGTCCCTCCGGTGCCATTCTAGATCTCGGGACGAGATCCTCTCGTAGTGGTGGAGTGTTGTAACGCCCCGAGACCGATGTGCCAGGTGTCGTCCAGTTATTCGTTGTTGTTGCCTTGTCATTCGCTTGCGTGTTGCATCTTGCCATGTCATCATCCACAATGCATCTGCATGTTTTAGAAAACTTGCATCCGTCCCGGTCTCCTCGTTCCGTCCGTTGTCCGTTCTGAGCCCAGACACACTTGCACGCGCCCGCGGCATGTCCGAAATATTATTTTATAAGTGGCCGGAAAATGTTCACGGAATGGGTTGAAAGTTGGCATGTGGTATTGTTATGTTGTAGGTAGGCCGCCTGCCAAGTTTCATCGCATTCGGAGTTCATTTGATAGCCCAACAAATAACTATAGCGACATTATAGTCGGTCTAACGTCGGACATTTTCGGTCTCCAGAAACAGATGCCGGGCCCTCTCTTCTCTTCTCCCCCTCGCAGTCTCGCCACAGCCCACCTAGTCCATCCTACTTCCCCTCTTCGCTTCCGGAGTTGTCCGATGCGACCGCACGGTCCGAAACCCTCTCTGCACAGTGCATCGAATCCCTCACGTGCGCGTCCGAAATTGTCCCGGACCCCACCCGGGCAGTCGTCACCGTTGGATCCGGATCATCCCCAAACATCTACAAAACGTCACCGTTTTCTTATTTGGGCTTCCTAGCTATTTTATTCGCGATCGTTCGATTGCGATCGTAGGGACGTGATAGCCCCTACCCAATTCCTAGTTGCTATTTATAGCAGATGAAACCCTACCTAAACTAGCCAAACCCTAACTTCTAGGCACTTGTCCCTGCCGCCGCCGCCGCACTTATTCCCCAAATCCCCATCGGGATCTCACCCACGGCCAACCAGCTTCATCTCTTCCTGATCCATTCATCCAGTCGATCCCCCTCCTCGATTTGCAAACCAGGCCAGCCACCGAGCACCTCCTGGATACCACACCGCCTCCACCAGCACTTCTCTTGATCCCCAGCCACCTCTCTGCTCCGAATTCCCCCAGGCTTGTCCCCGCTCGCCTCCTTCTCCCTCTCGGCTACACAGGAGCAGAAGCAAGCTATGGGAACCTCCCCAAGCTCCAGTTCAACTCGCCGCCGTCGGGAACCGGTTTCTCGCGGCCGGATCCGTCAAGTCCGCGCCCTGCTGCTGCTGCATCCACCCTCCGCCGCCATCAAGCTTCGGCCTGGAGGTCAACTCCGGCGCACCCTCGCCACCGCGCGTACCATGCCTCCGCCGCCGCCAAGCTCCTTCAGGAAGGCCACCCCGCGCGCGAGACGACCGCCCGTGACTGCCTTCCTCGCCCTCGTTGCTTGCCCGCGGGCCACGCGGCCTGATGCCAGCGACCAGCGACGCCATGGCCATCCCCTCGCCCGTCCGTCGTCGTGCGCCTCCAGTCCAACCTCGACCCCGCCACCATGTCCTCACCGCCGGCCAGTTCCGCACTCGCGCGGCCACTCTGCTTCCCGGCGAGATGAAGCCCGCTCGTAGCGCTGCCATCCTCTGCATCAGAGGGACGCTCGAACCTCACCTGCTGCTGCCACTGTCTCCCTTGTCGAAGAAACCAGCACGACCCAGCGAAGTCCCGTTCGATCCCCCCTGCTTTGACCGCGTTGCACAGCTGCGTGGGCTGCTAGTCGCGCCAGATCCGGCCTGCCAAGCCAGCCTGCCCTCTTGGGCCTCCTCCACTGACCAGCCCATGAGGCATGGTGAGATGCCCCCAGCTCCTGTTCCTGCTAGGCCAGCCAGTTTCGGCCCATGTCATTTTTTTCCGTTCTACGAATTTGTCTTTTATCCAGAGTTTGCCAGTTTTATAGAAAAGTCCCTCTAGATCATGCATATAATAACTCCTAAACCGTGCATCGGATTAAAATGATTTATATATGAAACTTGCTTAGAATTTTGTCAAGTTTAGTAATTTGCAACTTTCATGCATGTTTAAAATGCTTAAAATGATGTCTGCTTTAATTTGCCTATTGCCATGCTAAAATGCTTTAATTCATAACTAATTAACCGTAGCTCGGAATTAAATAAATTTTATATGTAAATGGGGTGGAAAAATGCCTAGTTTAACATGGTGCACTTTTCTTGCATGTTTAATAACTCTAAAATTATGTTTAGGGCAGAACAGTACCAACCTTAATATATGCATATGAGGAGTTTCCAGAATTGTTGTTCGTTGTTTCCGGCCTCATTTAAACTTGACTAGATAGGTAGTTTTACTTTGCCTCCCCTCTTTCCGTATTTAACAACATTTAATATTGTTGGGTACATAAACAAGATCGAACTAAATAATCGATGTGGTGTTCCGTCAATATGCAGCTCGTTGCATATTGAGCTCCACTTAACTTGTAGTGTTGTTCGTGCACTTTGCCATGCCATGCATATTTAAACCGGACATGCATCATACTTGGTTGTGCATCATGCCATGATTATGTGATGGTTGTTTACTATGTTGTTTGCTTCTTTCCGGTGTTGCTTCTTCGGGTTGGTTCCGATAACGTCGCGTTTGTGAGGACCCGTTTGACTACGTCCGTTTGTTTTCTTCATGGACTCGTTCTTCTTCCTTGCGGGATTTCAGGCAAGATGACCATACCCTCGAAATCACTTCTATCTTTGCTTGCTAGATGCTCGCTCTTTTGCTATGCCTATGCTGTGTTACCTACCACTTGCTTATCATGCCTCCCATATTATTGAACCAAGCCTCTAACCCACCTTGTCCTAGCAAACCATTGTTTTGGCTATGTTACCGCTTTGCTCAGTCCCTCTTATAGCGTTGTTAGTTGCAGGTGAAGCTTGAAGTTTGTTCCTTGTTGGAACATGTTTACTTGTTGGGATATCATAATATATCTTATTTAATTAATGCATCTATATATTTGGTAAAGGGTGGAAGGCTCGGCCTTATGCCTGGTGTTTTGTTCCACTCTTGCCGCCCTAGTTTCCGTCATATCGGTGTTATGTTCCCGGATTTTGCGTTCCTTACGCGGTTGGGTAATAATGGGAACCCCTTGACAGTTTGCCTTAAGTAAAGCTCCTCCAGCAATGCCCAACATTGGTTTTACCATTCGCCACCTAGCCTTTTCCTTTCCCTTGGGAGTCGCGCTCCTGAGGGTCATCTTTATTTTACCCCCCCCCCCCCCCGGGGGGGCCAGTGCTCCTCTGAGTGTTGGTCCAACTGAGCGATGTCCGAGGCTACCAGGGGCAACTTTGGGCTGGCTTACCCGACATCTTGCTCATCCGGTGTGCCCTGAGAACGAGATATGTGCAGCTCCTATCGGAATTTGTCGGCACATCTGGGTGGTGTTGCTGGTTTAGTTTTACCCTGTCGAAATGTCTTGTAGAACCGGGATACCGAGCCTGATCGGAATGTCTCGGGAGGAGGTCTATTCCTTCGTTGACCGTGAGAGCTTGTGATGGGCTAAGTTGGGACACCCCTGCAGGGTTATGAACTTTCGAAAGCCGTGCCCGCGGTTATGGGCAGATGGGAATTTGTTAACGTCCGGTTGTAGAAAACCTAAAGTTGACCTTAATTAAAATGCATCAACCGCGTGTGTAACCATGATGGTCTTTTTCCGGCGGAGTCCGGGAAGTGAACACGGTGTTGGAGTTATGTTTGACGTAGGTTGTTCTAGGATCACTTCTTGATCATAGATTCTCGACCGTGCCTTGCCTTCTCTTCTCGCTCTCTTTTGCGTATGTTAGCCACCATATATGCTAGTCGCTTGCTGCAGCTCACCCTCATACCTTTTACCTTACCCATAAGCTTAAATAGTCTTGATCGCGAGGGTGCGAGATTGCTGAGTCCCCGTGGCTCACAGATACTTCCAAAACCAGCTTGCAGGTGCCGATGAGTCCGTGCAGATGACGCAACCAAGCTCAGGAGGAGCTCGATGAAGATCTTGACCTTTGTGATTGTTTCGTTCTAGTTGATCAGTAGTGGAGCCCAGTTGGGGTCGATCGGGGACCGTGTCGCATTTGGGGTTCTTCTTTTATTTTGGTTCCGTAGTCGGACCTTGATTGTATCTGGATGATGTAATGCTTTATTCATGTAATTATGTGAAGTGGCGATTGTAAGCCAACTATGTATCTCTTTCCCTTTATGTATTACATGGGTTGTGTGAAGATTACCTCACTTGCGACATTGATTTCAATGCGGTTATGCCTCTAAGTCGTGCTTCGACACGTGGGAGATATAGCCACATCGAGGACGTTACAGAAAGTCTCCTTCGTCCAAATTGAATTGGATGAAAATGAGCAGGTCCTAGATAACTATGAGAAAGGCATATAAGAGAGATTAGTGGGAAGGAGATAATTGCATGAAAGGAGAAATGTGTGTTAATGGGAAGGAAGGGATTGTGTCCCGATTTTCTATAGGATAGATGTGCATGAAAGGAAAGATGGATTGCGTTCTGATTTTTTGGAGAGTAAGAAAAAAGAAATGAAATCTGGAAACGTGGAGGAGATCGCGCAAGGGGTGGGGCTGGCGACTTCCTTCGATCGATGGGAGGGGAGGAAATGAACGAACGAACGAACGACGTACGGACTTCTCCATTAGGAGTAGAGATAGATAACCCCGTTGCAACGTACAGACAATTGTCTATAGACTAAAAGATAGCTAAAATGGCAATTTTCGTCGTGCGTCAGTGCGCCATAAGAAGCTGTTACATTTCCGACCCGGTTCTTGTTCTTTCTCACAGCTGGAACTGCCGCCTACGGTAAGACGTGCGACCCATGTTACTGGAGGTTCGGAACAAAAATTGCTAGGAATGCTCACGCCAAGATAATCATGTGCAACTACTTTACCCACGCAAATGAAGCAATGCAACCAAGCTTGTGGTTCACGTCTCTTTACACATCCTCACCACTTCAGGTATTTTCTATACTCCACAATCCAAGTCATGAAACTTTCCAAAAAGATTAAACTAAAACAAGGGAGATAGAAACAACTCATATCAACCATGTCATAAAATTGAATTTTAGATTCAAAACGAGTATCTTGAAGAAAAAGGACCAACGTAGATGTGAATGGTTGCATATCCAATTTGGGCCAATAATTCGGCCTGTCAATAATATATCAACGATGGCCTTACCATTTTCGTTTTTCTACCTACAAACGAAGGCGAGCAGAAAGCTTGGTCGAAGTTGTGGAAGATAGATGTCTCTTCAAAGATAAAAATCTTCCTCTGGAGACTAGCCCAGCAGTCTATTCCAACTTCAGACCTTCTCCATCACCGTAATATGTCTACGGTGACGACATGCGGACTATGCGACAGCGAGGACTCTTGGCAACATTCCCTTCTACACTGCGATGCTGCTCGGTGTGTGTGGGCACTGCAGAACCCCGACTTGGTCGAGGCAATTAACAGCATCAGGGAGCCTGATGCTAAACGCTGGGTCTTTGCGGCCACGGATACAATCCCTTCCAATGAATTCACTTAAGTTCTGGTCACTCTTTGGGCCATCTGGTATGCAAGAAGGCAAGCTTTGCACGAGAATATTTTTCAAAGTCCCCAAGCCACACATGTTTTCATCATGAAATACTTGCATGAGTTGGAGGCGTGCAAGCCAAAACAGAAAGCTGCCCCGCTACATGCAGCCCCAAACAGGTCACGCCCAGCTTGGATTCCTCCTCCGTAGGGGGTGGCAAAGATTAGAGTGGATGGAGCTGTGTCAAGGGCAGCTGTTGAAGGCTCCGTCAGCGCGGTCTGCAGGGACTCGCAGGGACACTACTTAGGCTCCTCAGCTATGAAGATCCCGGGGATGAATGACCCAGCGACGCTTGAAGCTTTGGCATGTCGGGAGGCGATGGCGCTGGCCCTGGATCTTGGACTCATGCATGTGGAAATAGCATGTGATAACAAGGGGGTGGTTGGAGACATCAATCAAAGAATAGGAGGAAATTATGCTGCGGTGGTAAAGGAGATAAACGCCACCTTGAATCAGTTCTATCAGTGTACTTTCATTTTCGAGGGTAATTAAAATTTAGAGGCACATAGCCTTGCCAAATATGTTTTTGGGTTGGGTTTTGGACGCCATGTATGGCTACTGAACCCACCAAATCTGAGATGTATGCCTATGAACATTATTGAGCAATAAAGAAAGTATGTTTGGACGCAAAAAAAAACCTACAAATGAGGTTTGGATTTAAACTTTTGTGATACGGTAGATTCATTTAGTACAAGTGTTAGCCTAAAAAATTTAGTGCAGGTGTGATCTTTTTTCATAACTAATGTAACCATTTAGATGGCGGATACTATTCTCCACGTATCCCCCGAGCGCCTCGCCCTCTTCATGGGGTGGCCCATTCCATGTTTCTTTCCCCACCAGTTTTCGGAGCGTTCTAGAACCTTCCCGATACCCTTTTTACTTTATTTTGATATTTTTATTTTATGTTATTATTTTTGTTTTCATTTTTAATTTTATTTTATTTTTTGTTTTTCCTTTTCCTTTTCATCCAAATTTGGTAAAAAAAATCACAAACAAATTTCTAATTGATGATCTTTTTTGGAAATCGTAAAAATGTTGAAATTCGTGAATATTTTATAAATTCGTAAAGATTTTTTTAATTCAAAAACAATTTTGAAAATTCATGAACATGTTATTCAGACTCGCTAACATTTTTATTGAAAGTTGAGCATATCTTCTCAGACGTATGAACAGTTTTGAAATTCATGAATATTTTTTGAACCTTGTGAACATGTTTTGGTATTCATGATCATTTTCTTCGAAGTAGTAAACATTTCTAAAAATTGGTGAACAGTTTTCAAACTCACAAACAGGTTTTTCAACTTCATGGACATTTTTTATTATTCATGATTTTTTAATTTCCTGACCATTATTTTTCTTATGAACATTTAAAAAAATGCGAGCTATTTTTTAAAAATAGTGAATATTTTTTTAACTAGTGAATATTCTTTTAGTTCACGAACATTATTTTAATTCATGAACATTTTTTCAAATTCAAGAATGTCTTTTGAACTTGAGAACATTGTTTTGAACCTGCGAATATATTTTTTGAATTTGAGTGCATTTTCAAATTCTTGAAGATTTTTTCAAATTCATTTTTTTAATCCTGAACATTTTTTTAATGAATCATAAAACAACCGTAAAAAATGAAAGGAAAAAAACAAGGGTGCCCGCCCCGCACCTGGGCTAGCCCAAAACGTTGGCAGAGCGATAGGAGACTATCCAGTGACCCGCATGCAAGCTAGGAGGTCTTGATGGGCTAGGTCGAATAAAAATACTAAGAGTGCAAGAGGTTATGCACCTATGAAGAAGCACGTGCATGAGCTAAAAGTTGTCGATTTCTCCCTAGCGGTCTGATCTAGTTGGTAGTCGTGTACACTGTATTTTTCTTACATAATATTGTGATGGTTAGATCATCATTTTTGGGAAGCTGTCCCGAGTTATATACGTGGGCAACCCGTGGTTAATCGGGCCATCGAGCCGGCAAGTAGGCCTCCAATTCCGATCCTGTTATCTTTTGTGCTTTGAAGTTTGGATACAGAAACATAACTGGTGTTACATACTTTACTAACATACATTTGCAGGTTGTATTAAATTTTCTTTAACAAAAAGTCAAAGAATAAGCGGTACAAATTCCCATCAATTTTGATCAGTAAATACACATTGTAGTTGACACATGTGAGTTCTTCTAATAATTATTCAATCACACATGATGTTTGATCAAATAATCCATCTATATCTATACCAATATAAAAAGACCTAGTGAGGCAGATCCAACAGATCTCGGCCATCCATTCGCATTCATCCAACAGTTGTTATTGTCGTAATGGTGAGCGACTAAACACGTTTAGCACTAAACACAACTTTCTCTTCTGTGATCACCTTCCTTTCGCACGAAAGGAAAGAAACTGCCCACGATCAATCAATCAAGAAAGAAAGGAAAGTACTTTCTCCTCCGTGATCACATTCCTTTGGCACGAAAGGAAATAAACTGCCCACGTCAATCCAGAAAGAAAGAAAGGAAAGTAACCGCTGCATCATCGCGTCGCCCCCAATCGCCTCCGGCCACAACACCTTCACGACACCTTCCCCATCGCCTCGAGCCGCCGCACCTTGAAGGATGCCGCATCTCCCATCTTTGTGTTGCCCCAACCCATCGCCTCGCCTTGCCTCAGCCATCGGCGGTGAGACCTCCTCCTACACCAACTGGCTTGGCTGCCAGGGACGGCACATCCTCCTACAGCCAGCCGTCTAGAAGCCGCCTCCTACACCGCCTAGCAGGTCGTCGGGGACGCCTCATGTTCCTCGGTGTTATTCACCTTCCATCCGGGCGGCTCCGCGAACAACTGCCTCACTAGCTTCGCAGCCTCGACATCCTCCAACCGGATCCTCTGATCTCCTTCTTGGCGGGGAGAATGGCGAGCAATAGAGTCGGCAGTGGTCTCCCTGTTCGGCTCTCACTCTATATGTCATGCTTGGTGCCCTTCCGAGGTCGACATCGAGCAGGTGTCGACTGACACTGCCCCCCGAGTTCTCAGCTTTCACAGGGTGCATCCACCCGGCCGGGAACCAACCCAGGCTCAAGCGACGACCATGGCCATTGGATCTATCATTGCGTTAAGTTTGGCCAGTTACATGCCCTTGCCACGCACCAGCCGCTAGGTGTTATATTGATCTGATGTCCTTTTCTATTCCGTTGTGTTTATCGGAATCTGACCAGACTCGCGTTTTTAGCTAATTATCAATTTCAAATGTGTAGACGTCTACCTATGCATTTGTTCTCACCAAGATGAAGGGAACTGCATAGTATTATCCATATGAAAAAACCAAGTCAATGTGATTAATCAAGTACATTCACAAACAGTCTGGTATAAAACTAAACTTCCTGTTATCATGTAGATGCTTATTATTTCATTTTGCCTTACTATAAAGGTGCATATTGATGATCTTATAGATGTTGTTACTTATATGAAAGGGCACAAAAATAGCGTAGATAGTAGTACTGCATATCTTGGAGTGGTTGCTATGCTGAAGCTAATATTCTGAACCTGAGGTGACAAAATGTAGGATCTTTACTGGTTGCAACAAGCCCCATTTGAGAGGTCCATCATATTGGTGAAGGAAATTTGATAGCTCATTGCTCAGGTCTTATCTTTTTAGAAGATAGTCAGTGATGTCAGTACAATAAATTCAAAGATGGCATATTTATCGTACTCCCTTCGTTTTTATTTAGTTCGCATATTAGCTTTGGTCAAAGTCAAGCTTTACAAACTTTGACCAAGTTTATAAACAAAAATATTAAGATATACAATAACAAATCAACAACATTAGATTTATTGTTGAATGTACTTTCACATCATATAGATTTATTATGATAAATGTCTATATTGTTTTCTACAAACTTGGTCAAACTTTATGAAGTTTGACTTCAGTCAACTCTAATATGCGGAGTAAATAAAAACGGAGAAAGTATGTAACTTATGGTAATCTGACAACTAGCCATTGGTAAGTCTATGTGCTCTACTTTTTCCTTCTACTAGGCATCAGGATCAGTAAAATATCTTCATGCTTCTCCAATCATACTAGAGTTACTAAAAGATTAAGTCGACAGTATTTCTTTCACTTTTGAGTATAATTCATTGTGCACACAATTGTGGGTCAGATGATTGATTTCACTGGAATTTGCGCGTACTCAAGTCATGGCTTATGCAAAGTTAATTTACAGTTTTATTTTGCGAAAATTTCAAACGGAGACCGAGCTCCATGGAGGCCTTTATTTGAAAACTTCAAAATTTGAACTTTTCAATTTTAAAAAATTCTATAAATAAATACACATATACCTAGATACATAATGTACATGTGTGGAATTTTTCAGATGGAAAAACATTAAAATGTGAGCTACACAAAAAGGACAAATCTGGGGCTTTTAGCATATGTATTGTTCATCTTCAAAGTCCATGGTTTTGTTTTTTTTGTGCAGCTCGCAATTTAAGGTATTTCATCCTGAATTTTTTCACACATGCACTTTACATCCTTGCATACATGTGTATCTTTTTTCTGATTTTTTCAAAACTGAAATTTATGAAAAAAAATCTAATTAAAGGGCTCCATGAAGGCCGGTCTCCAAAATGCCCTACTCTTTATTTTGTTGCTATTAAATACTTCATAAGTTTGTGTTTTGTGTAATTGATTGAATGGGGTTTCCTTTGTGGTTTCATATGATGAGTTTGTCAAGATCGGGATTAAGTATAGGCATGTGGTATTAGGTATCACCTGCTATTAAATAACATTCATGGATCAAATGTAGTGATATTAATTCATTTCTTAATACTTCATCAATTTGGCAAATGTCAGAGATAATTGAAGGTTGCACGTATGTCCGCATATAACCACTATGACACAAATATACTATTAGAGATGTGTTCTCTGAAGGACAAAAGGCATCTTGATGCAAGATGGAAGGCTTAAGAAGATTACACGTGTGTTGCACGTGCGAATTTACTAGTGTTTCTAAGTGATGAAACCACTCCATCCAATATGGATGAGGCACGAAAACACGTGTCATCATGATCTAGTTAACTGAATAACTGTCAAAGTATAAACTTTGCTTATAAATTTGCCCTTCATTTAGAAAGAAAGAATGATATTAACTGAAGCACAACCATAACCATAAAAAATTATTCTGAGTAGCGTCCGATGGTATAATACTGTGTGTCATATATCCGATGGTACAACCATAAATTGCGGAATGGGTTAATTTTTCTCTTGTGTTTGGTTGGAGAATTGTCATGGTAAGTCGAATATAGCTCTTTTCATTTCGATAACATAAATTCTAATTTTCAGCAACATTTTATTCTCCTCTCAATCACTACTAGAACATATACGGGTGTGGAGGTTAGGATCTGTACCTCTGTGTCCCCGTCGCTAGCCGTTGTAACCGCTCGCCAGACGTCTCGCTGGTAACTCGTTGCTTGTTCGCCGCCGTGTTGCTAGTCGACCACCCCGCTGCATGCTAATCCACACCATGAGAGAGGGGGAGACGAGGGTGCCAGGGAGAGGCGACTCGTAAAGGCAGAGAGGCGAGAGTGGTCAGCACCGAAGCAGATCGAGACAGGAAGAGACTCGAGTGGGTGGCGGCGGTGGAAATGAAAAAGGGTTTGGATGAAGTGAGTCGGGAAAACGTGAGAGACGAGAGGTCGTACCGCGTGATTCCTCCAAATTGGAGGTATGTGTGCTCCTCATATTGAAGCAATATTCTAATTGGGGGAACGAGTGGGTTTCAGTTCGCTGACCAACCAAACATGAGAATGAGGCCCATATGCGAAACGGACCCATTATATTCCACCTTGTGATCCAAATCAAACATATCCTTAGAACATCTCTAATCGGACCCCTCAAATTGCCCTCATATCTTTGCGTGAACATCCCGAAGAGGAGAGAGAAGACAAAACAACATTCAACTGGACCCCCAATTCGTCCTCATATTTTTCTTGTGTCCTCGAATGCTCAAACTTAGCCCATACGTTTGGGCAGTCTGCCACGTTGAATGCAGCCCACCCCGTACCACTTTATCTCTTTTTTATTGTTTCTTCGTTCTTTGTCTTTCCATCCTCACCAATCATATGTATTTTACTGGACAATTTGGAGGACACTGCTACATACACGAACAAATAAGGGTTCAAAGTGAGCACGTATAAGGGGCCAAATTAGCTTAGTCTGAATGGAGATGCTCTTACCCCATAATAAAAAAAGGGATAAATATATTTTTCGTCCTCGAACTCTTCCGAGAGTTTAGAAATTATCCTTCAACTCAAAACCGGATAGTTTTCGTCCCTCACGCCGCTTCGGGCAGTTTTAGTCCGCCATGAACAGTAAACCGTCAAACAGTAAATTTGAAAAAAAAAGCAAAAAAACCAAAAAAATCTGAAAAATTGTGGGATCAAAGTTCCTCGGGTGCCCAAGGTGCGTACAAATTTTCATATTGTTTGGACATTCTAGGTGCTCATGACAAAGAAAAAATTATAAATATGTATGTCAGTGAATAGTGAATTAAAAAATAGAAAAAAAATGAATTTTTTTGGCACCAAAGATGCTTGGGTGTGCAAGGTGCTCGCATATTTTCGTGCTGAAATGACATAGGAGGAGCTCTAGCAAAAAAATAGTGCACTTTTTCAAAGTTTCTTTCCTAGTCAATGTTTTTTTTGCCACGAGCTCCCACAATGTCCAAACACCATGAAATTTTGCAGGCACATTGAGCACCCGAGCATCTTGTATGTCAACAATTTTCATATTCTTTTGAATTTTTTTTCTATTTTAAAAAAATTTTACTGTTCATTGACGTACATATTTATGGTTTTTCCTTTGTCACGAGCTCTTGGAATGTCTAAATAGCACAAAAAATTTCACGCACCTTGCGCACCCGAGGTACTTTGATCCCACAAATTTTCAGATTATTTTGACTTTTTTTACTTTTTCTAAAAATACTGTTCATCGGTTTACTGTTCACGCAGACGGGAACCACCCGAAGCGGCGTGAGGGACGAAAACTATCCGGTTTTGATAGTTAAGGGACGAAAATTATCCGATTTTAAGTTGAGGGACGATTTCTAAACTCTAGAAAAAATTCGAGGACGAAAAATATACTTATCCGATAAAAAATGCTAACATACAGGCCTGTTAAGGGATTATTATGAGCTCTTGCTCTAATTCTTTCCAACTCTCGTGAATTTCACCTGGATGGGGCCCTTCCCTTCTCCTTAGTCCAATCAAAACTTTCCATATCAAGATCAGTCCATAGACCTTACGTAACCTCGTAGATGTAGCATTGGAGAGCTCTTATTTGGCGACCTACCGTGGAACTCAAGCGACCACGCACCTCTGACTAGTGCGACGTGGCTAAGTGGGTCGGCAAACTGCGGGAGCTACCATTACATGTGTTTTTTTAAATTGTTGCTTTTAAACAAATCAAATAAATTTCAAATTCTGAAAAAGGTTCACTAATTTCAAAAACTGTTTGCATTTTTTAAAATCGGTGTGGATTAAGAAAAATTCCATAAATTCCAAAAATATGTTAATTTGGAAAATATTTGCCGTTTAAAAAATGTTCACGATTTTGAAATTTGTTCATAATTTTTTAGAAAAAATCCAGTTTGATACAAATATTTGCGGATAAACAATGTTCACAAATTTCAAAAATATTGGATTTTCAAGAAAATATACCTGAATATGGAAACAAAGTTCCACAAAGTTTGGAAAATGTTCTGGAATTTGAAAAATGTTCATGTTTTGAAAACATATTCGTGTATTTGAAAAAATATCTGTGAAATTGGAACATGTTCACGAGTTTAAAAAATTTGCGTGATGTAAAAAATGTTCAGCAATCAAAAAATGTCCGCGTATTAAATAAAAGTTCAATGAATTTATAAAGGTTCTCCATTTCAGTAAATGTTCGCAAATTTGAAAAAAATGTTTTCGGAATTTGGCAAAATTATTTATGGAATTTATAAAAAAATCGCGAAATTGAGAAAATATTTTTGAATTTTAAAACAAATTAAACCCTGAAATGTATAAGAAAGCAAAAAATAAAAAAAATAGAAAAAAACCCGAAAGAAAATACAGGGAACCAGGCCTTGGAAAGGGGACTCCTTACTTGGGCCTGCCCAATATAATTAGCTGCAGTGATGTGTATACATTACAAGATTTTCTATTTGACGCTCTATGCGTCCAATTGTTTCTTGGAAAGGAGCAACTAACTAACGGTTACCCCTTGCGGGGCTCACTAATAAGTCACTTTTTGGGTTTGTCAGTGCGTATGGTGTGCTTAGGCCTTGTACAATGGGAGATGCTTAGGAGAGGTGCTTAGAGAAAGAAACCGGATGTTCCTTAAGCACCGGTGCTTATTTGTACAGGATAGACGCTTAACTAAGCGTCTCTCCTGTAGAAATAGGCACCGGTGCTTCAGAAAAAATCGATTTATTTTTTTAAGCATCTCTCTAAACACCTCCCATTATACAAGGTCTTAGGCGCCACCACATGCTGCGTATTGGGTGCTCGGATTTTTTTAGTTTTATTTTTCTCTATGCGTTTTCAAGTTTTGGTGGGATTTCTTTTTCCAAAGCACACTTCTTGAAAAAATAAAATAAAAACACAATCTGTGCTTTCTTCAAAAGAAGAGAAAAGCACTGCCTGTGGTGTTACGAGAAGCACAATTCTACTTCCGTGAGAAGCACAACGTTGTTTACACGAAAGCACAACATTTGGTTCCCCAGAAAATAGAGAAAAAACACAACCTATGCCCCCCCACCCCAACCCCCACACAAACATGAAACTGAAAACGACAACTATGCTTCCGTGCTCCAGTTTGTTTCTTCCGTTATTCTTTTTTTCGGGTGCTGATTTTTATTTCCTATATTATTTGTTTCCATTTTTTTCATGATTTTTTTTTTTAAAAGCTATTAACATGGGATCTTCTTTTGACGATCTTGTGACACGAGAAATCTAATGGTGAAAACAGTAGTGGTATTTAGACGCACGGTTCAAAAGATAAAACGTCTTTAATAGAAATGAATCTATGGAAGAAACAAAACAACGATTCACTGTCAGCAACTAGTGATTGTGAATTGTCAGGAAAGGCACAGACCGGCCAGACTACCGAATGACTGGGTAGGCCCAATTAGATAGTAAATTACAAAGACGTGGTTCCATTTTCCATTTTTGCTACTTTTATGTTTTAGAAACCATCTAGAATCTTCCAGTCTGACTTGTTTGTTCTGCTTTTTCTCTTTGATTTTATCAGGCATTTTCTTTCCTTTTCCTTTTTATCTTCTTCCACTTTCATTTTCATTTTACATTTTCCCCTTCTTTTCAGTTTGAAATTGTTACCAAATTTATAAACTGTTAAAATTTTGTGAAAAATATGTTCACAAATTAAAAAAAGTTCACTTTTTGAAAAGATGGTTCATTTATTTTTTAAAGAATTTCAGTTTTTTTAAGAAATATCCGTGTTTCCGAAACTATTTCTTGGTATTTCAAAAAATGCTTTATTTTTTCAATAAAAATTAACGGTTCCAAAAAGTATATATTTTTTAAAAGTTTCAGTATTGGTTTCTTAAAAAATATTAATTTCAAAAACTTGATGTGTTAAAGATCATATTTTCAAAAACTGTTCGTTTTTTTACAAAAATGGTTGTGTTCTCAGAGAATGTTCGTAGTTCCAAAAATTGTTCATACTTTCAATAATATGTTTATATTTTTCTGAAAAAATAGAATTTGGAAAACCTTTTGTGTTTTAAAATATTGTTCAAAGTGTAAAACATTGTTTGCTGTTAAAAGAAAATGTTGTCAAATTTAAAAATTCCTCACTTGAAGTAAAAAACATTCTCTCTTTAGAAATGACAATGAGAAAATGACTAAAAATGATAGAAAAAGCAGCAAAAACCAGCGGGCTAAGACTGCTCCCCTTGAACCCTATTAGGATTTAATTAATCATATTAATCCCTGCTTTTCCTAATTGAGGCGGTTGTCTCGTGTCCCTTCGGACGCACCCCTTCGGGGGTTATATATATGTGTAATCCCATCATCAATAAAGACAACTGTTCACTTTACATCCTTGTCAATTGTCTCTCGTTCTCTACTCGAAACACGTTATCAACGCATGTCTCTCCGCTGAGAGAAAAGGCCATGCCGTAGTGGGCGATTACGCATGAACCCTGAGGAAGCACCCAGCGGGCCTGACGCGCTCCGGCGCGGCTCCCAATGGTACAGCGGAGGAAGCAAAGACGGCCATTCATGAGAACACAATCGATTGCTGATCTTAATCACAAGAAGACAATAGAATTAACATCTCCCTGATCGATTCCCGTAGGCCATTCATGAGAACACAATCGATTGCTGATCTTAATCACAAGATGACTACTGATAAAGCTTACATTTTGTTGTTTTCAACATTATGATTGCTTTATAAAGTGCTCTCCCACACATTTTGCTAAGTCATGACATAAGGCATTACGAGTGAGTATCTACTGATTTCATTAGACTATACTCCCTAGTGCTGCGAGATCTACTCTATTTTGGAGATTATCTTCAAGGTGTCATATTTAGCAATTTGAGATTCACACTAATGGTTTCAAGATAACTTCTTGAAATACCCATTGATTTTGCTAAAGTTCATTACAACATCAACCATGATGGTCTTTAATTTACTAAACGTAAATTGATTATCTCTGGTTTACCCATAGCGGTAACATATGGCTATAGAATTTGAGGCATTCGCCCTCAATGGCCACCACTGCCCTATCTAGGCCATGGACATCATGATCACTCTTGTGTCTCGTGGGAATATGTGTGCAATCCAGGATTCACTTCTGATCAGGATCGCACCGCTAACAGTAAAATGTTGTTTTATACATTATAAGGCATTAGATTCAGATCTCAGCATCTGGTTATCTGTATTATCAATTCTTGGGACACAATGAACTCAAGGGCAAAGGTTTGAAGATCACTTCAACCTTCAACCCGACATCACCAGTGATGACAGGATCCTATGGACACGGAGAACGTGTGGTTGAATATGACTCAACTAACATGTTTGAAGACATTGTTTAGTCTCTCAATCTCCTGAGTGGTCAACATAATTTATGTCCATTTATGATGTTCTAATAACAACATAATTATTGTTATCATCATATATTATTGTATCAGCAGCACTTTGGTACAAGTACATTTGTATGTATTCTATATATCTGAGTGATTTTCATATTGAGAATCTTCATGTTTATATATAGATTTCTATGGGTGTCAATCTGATGAAAGATGACATGTGCCTTGTGGACATATGCACCATAAGCTCTATACTCAGGGAAGTGAAATGTTTCCACTCTCGTTAAGAGAAAGGATATATTTTAAAATCGCTAGACGCGATGAGGTATTTGTTGGCTCAACTCGAGTCATATTTATTATCCCTGTGGGTACTCGAGTAATGTCAAGATGATTTATTGCTTCCTGGTTTAACTCGTACCCTACTAAACTATAGAGGTATCGTCAAAACAGTTTCATAGAGAAACTTATGACGACAACAAAGAGAAATAACTTCTCTTTACCATATATGCAACGGATATGGCAAGCACATTCTCTATGTATCATCTGGATTGTACTACACATACAACACAACCTGTAGCACATGTTGTGCACGAGATAGTTTTCCAAAGTGTCTTGTACATGACAAACTTGGCATACTCGCCTTGGTCATCGAGACATTGGGTTGAAACCGAAACTATCAGCAATTCCAATAGTTTATGATTATTATGATGCTAAATTCTAACAATATTTGGATTTTATGTACACTAAAAGTGACATAGGGAAGCTAATTTTAAGGCTCGCACACCTTAAAGTCTATGCTGAACCACTCAGACTCCTTGAATGTATCAAGTTGAGGTAAGTGGCTCTTCCCATCCATTGACTAGACTATTCAGGTATTCCATGGTTCTAAAAGACATATCTACATGATGGTCTTAAGTGTGTGCTTTATTCACACGAAACCATTGGCTCATTATCCTGACATCGATTTCAAGCAAATTGAATGGATAAAATTGCAGAATTCTCCTTGGCTGCCTTCTCTATGGCCCTTGGATTGAAGTTTAGCAATTTGTCCTAATGTCTAGACACAAAATGGTTTGGTAGAATCCTATCCAAAGAATTAAGATCATTGCATTATCTTTACTTTGGAATTGTAACTTACCAACTTTACGTTGGAGTCATGCAGTTTTACACGCTCATGACAGAACTGCATAATATTATTCTCCTCTATCTTTGATATGTGGATATCTACCAAGTATTTCCTATCTGCGGTAATTCGGTTGCATACCGATATCACCACCCGACATACATCATTGGCCCCTCAACATATAGTTGGGATCTATGTGAGGAATAACTGTATTTCCGTCAATACATCAAGCCCCTTGAATGGGGAGTTATTCAAGGCCAGTATGTTGATTCAATGAGGAATATTTCCAGGCATTAGGGGGGAATTCAAGTACCATAAAGAATGCCAGGAAATTAGTGGAATGTTCAACACATTTCTGCCTCAAATCCACGTACTCAAAGATCTGAACCATGTGTTCAGAAGATTTGCAACACATTGCAAATAACCTGCCAGATTCATTTACTGACTATAAAGGTGTCACACAATCCTACAATCCTGCAAAAGGACGCCTGAAAGAGTGGAGGTACCAACAAAATCCACTCCACTCCCGGTTCAAAGCAACAGGGGGAGATGTGTGGCAAAAGTACATCAGGATTCATCTTCTCGCAAGCAAGGATATCAAGGCCCGTGAATCAGTAAATGCAAGTCAACTTCACGTTGACAGACACCTAATGGGTAGTATACACCCAGTGGATGGGAAACCTCCACCAACCCAGGTCATAGTGCACACAATGACCGAGACATTGGAATACCTGACTCAATCGCATTGGGAAATCGCGAGCAGTCACCATGGGTAATGATATTTCATCAACTCTATATTGATATAGATTATGGAGAAACATATAACTTGAAATCTATAATTGTCGACATAAATTTCTCAACTAGATTGCAAAACCTTTCACATGATTCGGGTCCAAAGACCATGGCCATGGCAAAGTGTGAACAACACTCGGACTGAACTCAAGCAAAGGGTATAATCTAGGTAGAGATAATCTTGCTCAATAATGGGAAGGTATTCATAAGCAATACCCACACCAGTTTTCTTCTGGAAACAGAATTGAGAACAACGAGGTGGTGAAACAAAGAGCAAGTATTGTAGCACAAGGGTTCACGCAGATACCCATCTATTCTCCAGAGGTGGAATCTCTTTCCGATAACTTATATCATTGGCAGTACAAAATCATCTATCTCTGCAGTTGATAGATGTAGTGATTACATATCCATGTGGATCACTAGATTCAGACATATATGATTGATTTCTGATGGAATCTCAATTCTGAATCGAAATACAAAATGCAACATACATTGTGTAAAACTAGTAAGTCACCATACGACTTATTGTGGTCGGTACATATGGTACAACCGACGTAGTGGGTTTGAGGGAGTCCTGGATTAGGGGGCGTTCGGGTAGCCGGACTATACCTTCAGCCGGACTCCTGGACTATGAAGATACAAGATTGAAGACTTCGTCCCGTGTCCGGATGGGACTTTCCTTGGCGTGGAAGGCAAGCTTGGCGGTGCGGATATTCAAGATATCCTACCATTATAACCGAATCTATGTAACCCTAACCCTATCCGGTGTCTATATAAACCGGAGGGTTGTATAGTCCGTAGGGAATCAACTCCATAGATAACAATCATACCGTAGGCTAGCTTCTAGGGTTTAGCCTCCTTGATCTCGTGGTAGACCAACTCTTGTACTACCCATATCATCAATATTAATCAAGCATGACGTAGGGTTTTACCTCCATCGAGAGGGCCCGAACCTGGGTAAAACATCGTGTTCCCTGCCTCCTGTTACCATCCGGCCTAGACGCACAGTTCGGGACCCCCTACCCGAGATCCGCCGGTTTTGACACCGACATTGGTGCTTTCATTGAGAGTTCCTCTGTGCCGTCGCAATCAGGAAGGATGCCTCCTCCCGTCTTTAAAGACGGCGCCGTTTCTAAGGGAGCCTTGGCTGTCGGCCAAACTCTCCGGTTAGGTAGTTTCCTCATGACCGCCTGTTCGGCTGTTGCGCCGACGGTGACCTCTCGGGTCATCAAAAGCAACCTACACGTCATCTCGGAGCTCGTCGAGCAACTAGATTCAATGGAGCTCTCTTCCGTAAACGAGCTCTTGGATTGCATCGCCGCCCTGGGGGTCGCTACGGATTACGACCAGGTTGGGCTTAAACCCGATCTAAGAGAAATTAACTCTCCCCAAGTCACCCACCATGTTGCCGTGGTAGAGGCGCAGTGCGGCGACCCTTCATCTCTTTTAAGGACTAGCTACGTCCGAATTCCCGACCCCTCCAAGCCGGATACCCACAGAGGGGAGGATGTAACTCAAGACCTGAGCTTAGGATCAGGCAACGGGCCAGATTCATTGGACAACATCCAAGAATCCGAACTTCGGAGTTCGGAAACTCTTCGGCCTCCGAATCTTGGATTGGGTGAGGTTTCAGATTCAATGACACCCGCCCACCCGAACATAAGCGATCTCTCCCAAATCAGGCAGAGACCCGAGGAAACAGTACATCATTACGGGGCCAGATTCCTCCTGGTTATGAACAGGATAAAGGATTGCCGCGAGGGAGACGCAATCTCAATTTTCTGCAGTAATTGCACGGACAAGGGAATCCTCAACGCTGTAAGTCGTCGTGATATTACACGCTTCGCTGACTTGGCGTCCATAGTACAAAAATATTGTGCTATGAAAAGCGCCTGGAAAACCGAAATAAAATTTTGGGATAATCCGGCCTTGAATAGTAATCACGTCCGAACTAAGAGGGTGCATCATCATAGGACACCCAGGATAAACACCAAAAAGCCAAAACCCTCTACAGGGCATGGAACCGTACTGGAAAGATGGCTTGATGGACCCTGTAGAATTCATAGTACGGAGGACGCCACACCAACTCACAACCTTAGAGCATGTTGGATACTCCGGCAGGTGGCCAAAATCGGCGAGGACCTCTTAATTCTGGAGGCCACAGAAAGCCAGCCCAAGGACACCAGTACCGTTCTCACAGTCTTCGAGACTTTCGCATCAAACAATGTGCGAAAAAGAACACTCCACGGCCTCGTCGAAGTCTATCAAGTTGCAACAATAAATCCATGGAGCGACACTGCCATTACCTTCAACGCAAGTGATGAACCTAGATTCCGAACAGCCCGAGCACCAGCCGCACTGGTCCTCAGTCCCATAGTGGACGGCTTTCGCCTCACCAAGGTGCTCATGGATGGAGGCAGCGGACTGAACCTCATTTATGAGGAAACCCTTCAAAAAATGGAAATAGACTGGAACCGCGTCGAGTGAAGCAGCACAACCTTTAGAGGAATAATCCCCAGTCGGGAAGCGCGCTGCACAGGAAAAATCACACTAGATGTGGTGTTCGGCACGCCGGATAATTACAGGTCCGAAGAAGTCACGTTTCAGGTGGCCCCATTTAAGAGCGGACATCACGCTTTACTAGGACGGGAAGCATTCACAATCTTCCAAGCAATACCCCATTATGGGTACATGAAGCTTAAGATGCCCGGGCCAAAAGGAATTATCACTCTAGCTAGTGATCCGGACATAGCACTCCGCGCCGAAAACAAGACGGCCGCATTAGCCCTTGAGGCGCTATCCGAAGCCTTAGCGGCCGAGGAACTGACTGCGCTGCGCTCCACGGTTAACAGGGATGATGTGATACTTGATAAGAGATCCAAATCCACATCCTTCAAGCCAGCTGACGAAATAGTCAAATTCCAGGTCCATCCAACGGACCCCAATAAAACAGCTTCCATCGGGGCATGACTGAACCCTGATGTAGACGCTGCATTGCGAGAGTTCCTACGAGAGAACTGGGAAATCTTCGCCTGGCACCCTTCAGACATGCCAGGGATCCCACGCAGGCTGGCCGAACACAGCTTAAATATCCTAAAAGGATTTAAACCTGTCAAACAAGCCCTTCGGCGTTTTTCCGAACCCAAGAGACAGGCTATGGGAGAGGAGCTAGCCAAGCTATTGGAGGCCGGATTCATCAGAGACATAAAACATCCGGACTGGCTAGCAAACCTGGTGATGGTACCGAAGAAGGACAAATCCTGGTGCCCGTGTGTCGATTTTAAAGACCTTAACAAGGCTTGCCCAAAGGATCCCTTCCCCCTCCCCCGTATCGATCAAATTATCGATGCCACCGCAGGACATGATTTGTTGTGTTTCCTTGACGCATACTCCGGTTACCATCAAATCAAGATGGCAGAATCAGACCAAGCTGCAACAGCATTCATCACACCATACGGCCCATTCTGCTTCAACACAATGCCCTTCGGGCTGAAAAACACCGGCGCAACATATCAGCACATGATCCAGACATGTCTAGCAAACCAGATCGGCAAAACAGTGGAGGCGTATGTGGATGATGTGGTCGTCAAATCAAGACATGTCGAATCCCTAGTAGACGACTTGAGGCTTACATTCGATAACCTCCGAAAATATGACATCAAGCTCAACCCAGAAAAATGTGTCTTCGGCGTTCCAGCCGGAAAGCTCTTGGGCTTCATTGTATCCAGTAGAGGAATTGAAGCAAACCCAGCCAAGATCCGAGCTTTGTCACAATTGGATGTCCCAAAGGACCTCAAACAAATACAAAAATTAACCAGATGCGTGGCGGCTTTAAGCCGCTTCATCTCCCGCTTGGGAGAAAAGGCACTACCCCTTTATCGCCTCCTTCGGCGCACCGAACACTCTGAGTGGACGGATGCCGCCACGGCCGGACTTGATGAAATAAAAGCCATATTGGCAACAAACCCAGTCCTGGCCGCGCCAAACACCGGCGAACCAATGTTATTGTACATTGCAGCAACACACCAAGTTGTCAGCGCAGTGCTCGTTGTCGAGAGGGAAATGGACGGACATAAATTCCCCCTTCAAAGGCCGGTCTACTACGTGTCCACTGTCCTCACTCCATGCAAATCACGGTACCCGCATTATCAAAAGATTGCATACACGGTATTCATGGCATCCCGGAAGCTACGACACTACTTTCAAGAGTGTTCCATAACAGTAGCCTCGGAAGTGCCACTAAACGATATTATCAACAACCGCGATGCAACAGGCCGGATTGCAAAATGGGCCATCGAGCTTCTCCCATTTGATATAACCTATAAGCCACGGCGAGCTATTAAATCGCAAGTTTTGGCCGACTTCATCGCAGAATGGACGGAAGCCGAGCTCCCTAAAGAGTACGGCACATATTCAAACTGGATTATGCATTTTGACGGCTCCAAAATGTTGGCCGGACTGGGGGCCGGCGTCGTCCTGACGTCCCCCACAGGAGACACAGTCCAATATGTGCTCCAGATCATGTACACGGATTCCAACAATGCAGCCGAATATGAGGCCCTCCTACATGGCCTCCGGATAGCAGTATCCATGGGTATCCAGCGCCTAGAGGTACGCGGGGATTCAAACCGTGCGATATCCCAAATAAACGGAGACTTCGACGCCAAGGACCCAAAAATGGCAGCTTACCGCAACGCCGTCCTAAAAATGTCAGCTCGGTTCGAAGGGCTGGAGTTTCACCATATAGCCCGAGAAAACAATCAAGCGGCGGACGTCCTAGCACGCATCGGAGCAAAACGCGATGCAGTCCCCCCCCCCAACATCTTTTTGGAAAGATTGTTCAAGCCATCCGTAGCATGGGAGGGGGAACCCACAAATAACAGCCCGAACCCAGCTGCACCACTCGACGCCGAACAATCTGACACAATTGGAGGCTCTGCCAACAAAATTACACCTTCAGCCCACGTAATAATGGCAGTTATGCCCCGTGGACAGAACCATTCCTAGCCTACCTTACTAGGCAGGAACTCCCGGAGGACCAAAATGAGGCCCGTTGCATAGTGCGGTGATCTAAAGCCTATAGAGTCCATGAGGGAGAGCTTTATAAGAAAAGCACTACCGGAGTCCTTCAAAGGTGCATCTCCGAAGAGGAAGGGCGGAACCTTCTGGCTGAAATTCATGCCGGACTCGATGGTCACCACGCCGCTGCTCGGTCCCTTGTTAGCAAGGCTTTCCGTACTGGTTTTTATTGGCCGACGGCCTGGGCAGACGCTCAGGACCTAGTCCAACGATGCGCTGGTTGCCAACCTTTTGCCAACCAAAGCCATATGCCACCCACCGCACTCCAAACTATACCCATCACCTGGCCTTTTGCGGTCTTGGGGCTTGACATGGTCGGACCCCTTAAAGGTGGGACCCATAGGAAAAAAAATACTTACTGGTCATGGTGGATAAGTTCACCAAATGGATAGAAGCCAAGCCTGTTAAAATGGCCGAATCCGGACCTGTGATAGACTTCATATCCGGGGTTGTACACCGTTATGGCGTCCCCCATCATAACCGACAACGGTACAAGCTTTACCGCCGACGAGGTAAAACTCTGGTGCAAAAACATGGGCATCAAGCTCGATTATGCTTCCGTCTATCACCCACAAACCAACGGCCAGGTCGAACGTGCAAATGGTCTTATCATGAGCGACATTAAACCCAGACTGGTGCGGTCCCTCAAGGAATCTAACACGCACTGGGTAGAGGAGCTCGACTCCGTGCTATGGGGGCTGCGGACCACGCCAAATCGCACCACCGGATACACACCATTTTTTATGGTGTACGGCGCAGAAGCAGTTCTGCCCTGCGACATAATTCATGACTCACCTAGAGTGCGCATGTACAAAGAAGGAGAAGCCGAGCTCGATCGGCAGGACAACTTGGACACCTTGGAGGAGGAGCGGGACGTGGCAAAAGCCCGTTTCGCATTTTATCAACAGCAGGCCCGAAGATATCAAAGCAGAGAAGTACGGGCCAAAAATTACAACATTGGCGAACTAGTCCTACGCCTGCCGGATAAGAAAAAGGACAAACTCAAGCCCAAGTGGGAAGGTCCATTCATAATCGACCAAGTCCTGACTGGTGGGGCGTGCCACCTGCGAGATGCGTCGAACAACCGACCCGAGCCGAACCCGTGGAACGCCACCCGTCTCCGAAGATTCTATGCCTAGCGCCGGACTCTGTGTTCGTCTCCTTCCTCTGTCCATTCTTTTTTGAATTTTTCTGTCTTATATTTCTCTCCTTCCCATTTTTTCTTTTATAGCCGTTAAAGGCTCATATAGTGACGCGCCACTCGCGCTCATTAAACCTGGGGGGCTTCTTTAACAGAAGCTTATTTATACAGGCTTCACGCCCAACACATGCGTGAAACTTCCGCATGTACCTTTTTCTTCACCATTATATGCATCGATGTGACTTAAGTTTTGGCCAAGCTGGGTTGCCTGGCTCCTGTGCTTACCCCTACGTTCCCGATTGTTCGGCTAGGCGGTAAAGGGAGCACCTCTGCGATTGTTACTGCCGGGTCAGCCGGACGTGTACCTCAGACTGGGTGAAGCCGAAAGCTAGCGTTCTTAAGGGAATATTCGGTCGGTGAAATAAAAGATGATCTTTTTACTCATTTTATGCTCCCCCAGATGCTTTTTTTCTGCGTCTCTTCACGCGGTCCTGACATGCACCTTAGGGCATGCCTCCCAGCGAAAGGAACCCTTAACGGAACTATTCTCTCTGGAAGATGTTTCTTACTAACCATGTAATATAACATAACTAGTTGGGCACTTGTCTGATAAAGCACTGATGACCCCTACGCCTGGTCTCCACGCATGCCCCGGTTCTTATATAACCGCTAGGGTATTCAGACACACTCCGGACCGTCAGGTCCCAAGGTTGAAGCGAAAAGGTCGGCAACGACAAACGATCTACAATCCGGCTAGAAGGCATTACACATGTCAATTCAAAATTACATAGTCATTCTGACTGATTGTATTCCTCTTCTATACCATCTAACAGGCTGTCTAATTTATAGTCCTGCTAGGAATACTTTGCGGCCAACTCTACTTGGCCGTATACTAAGCTTACAGGGATCTCCTTCCCGTCAGGCCCCACTGGTCCGACCTCGGCCATGTGGTTTGGGTCAGACTTCGTAAAACGGGTCTTCACCATGGCCCAGGCCTCCCTAGCGCCTTGTCGTCAGGCCGATATATTCCACAACCGGAAGCGCCGCCGAGCTCCCTTCAGCTTCTCCGTAAGCTCTTCAAGGCCCTCGGGCACGGAGTGGGCAGGCCATAAGGCTTGGGCAATACCACGCATCGCCTGCCGAATTCGCTCGTGCAGTTGCAAGAGTTCGGGAAGAAGGTCACCCATAGAACCGGGCATCTCCTCTGCAGGACGACCTGTGAGCATACCTACAGACATTACTCTATTAGTCGACTTCCTCGCCGAACTTTTTTTTTTCAAAGTTCGTTCAAGCACTTACTAAATATGCCGCGTCGAAGCCGCCGATTCTCCTTCGTGGAGTCCGACAGCTGACCACGAACATCTTTAAGTTCGACGTCCAGCTTGGTGTTGGCATCCTGAAGATCATTCTTCTCCCGCCTCACCTTTGTCAACGTACTCTCACCGGCCTTTAGCCGGCGTAAGAGTTGTTGCTTGTCCGGATCGAGTCCGGCGCCATCTGCAATATGATCTAACAGATTTGCACCCACACTGCACAATACTAATCTTTCGAAGTGTATCTTACCTGAGGGGGTCTCTTTGGGTTCCCCTGCTGCGGCTAGTGCGGCCTCTAGTTGGGCCTTGCACCTTTCCAGCTCCTGGGACAGTACGATATTCTTCTCTGTAAGAACCTGCATATTAAATGATTCTTAAATCAGTTGCTCTAACTGCTTCAAGTCTCGGGGGCTACTGGCATATATATATACTTAACCAAAATTTTCTTACCCGTATGTCTTTTACATACTGCTCCGTGGCTCTGGCTAAACCATTTTGAGCGGCACGGAGATACGCATCTCCTGAATTAAAGGCATCTAAAGCCTCTTGGGAGAAACAAGCGTCGCGTAGAACTGTCCGGCGACGCCTGTGGTTCATGGCACTCTCCACTTCAGAATTTGTGGCAGACAGCCTGTCCGCATCCTCTGTCGGAGGAGCGTCCGGTGCGCGCCTTGTGCTCGCCTCCGCTTCTTGGCCAGACGTTGGAGCCTGGCTGGTGGAGGCGCGATTGCCAACCTCTCCAGATGTAGTCCGGCGAGGTCTCTTCGTTCTGAAGATGGCACGAACGTTAATATGCCCTGACAGAATAACTCCAGGGAAATAGAGGGTGCGCTATACCTTTGGCCGGCATCTCAGCCCGGACTACATTCCTTTTTGCCCCACGGGGCCCTGCGGCCCCTTGTTGGCTAGCCGCCACAGGTTCGGCCTCCTGCCTCGGAAATCTCCCCTGCAAAACACGGTTGTCATCAGAAACACCGGAATACGTGAGAGTAGAATCTCTTTCAAGGGAATGGGACTCCGGTTTCCATCACCTGGGAGGCCGGGATTAACCCTGGGTAATCTGCCGTAATGGCCACCAAGGTATTGTCCTTACTTAGCTGATGGAACACCCCGTCAATAAGCTCCACTGATATGTCCGGATCCTCTTCGGAGTCCGGATTGAGGGACCGTTCTGGGTCCTCGGGCTGTGGAGGGCGGCTGTTTATATCCTTTACCTCCTGTCGCAGTTCCTGCATTGAAGTCGTTAGACTACCTATCTAACCGTGGGAGTATAAAACAAACGGGCAAGCGCAATTGTTCACTTACCCAACTTGGAGGATCGTACATACTAAATCCGGCCCGCGGGTTGACGCGGAGGAATTCCTCCTTTTCTCCCTTGTACAAAGAGGATAAGATCTTTACTAAGGCGGCGGCTGAGGCCGGCCCCTTACGACCACAACGGGTGGCGTCATCCTCCCCGTTGAAATCCCACATGGGGTGGCCTCTATATTGAAGCGGCTGCACCCCCCGCATAATGCATGCGGCCATGACTCCAATCATGGTTAGTCCGGAATGAGCCAGCAGTCTTATCCGACCCATCAGGTAAAGGACGTCTCTGTCGCTTTCTCTTTGAGAGCTCCGTGGATGCCAACTCAAGCGTTTCTTCAATGGGGCATTGTTGAACTCAGGGAGACCGACCCGGATAGGGTCCGGTAGCGGGGCGTCATCTATGTAAAACCATTACGAAGGCCAGTCCTCGGACGCCTTCTTCGGGGTTCCGGATAGGTATCCGGTCCCGGCGATGCGCCATACTTCGGCTCCGCCCACTTGGTAGATAGAACCCTCTTGAGAACGGGGCACCAGACAGAATAACCTCTTCCATAGCGCGAAATGAGCCTCAACGCCTAAAAATAGCTCGCAAAGGGCGACGAAACCCGCGATATGTAATACAGAGGCGGGCGTGAGATTGTGCAGCTGGAGACCGTAAAACTCCAGAAGCCTGCCGAGAAATGGATGAATTGGAAATCCCAGTCCCCTTATTAGATAGGGGACGAGGCACACCCACTCTCCTTTAGAAGGATTGGGGGTGCTCTCCGCTTGTTTTCTGCCATTGTAGGTGGCGAGACCGGCTCGGACCGGGACCATATATGCCTGGGGGAGAAATCCCTTGGCCTGAAGCGACACTAATTCGCTATGCGGGATGGTGCAACTCTCCCAATCCCCGGGTTTGGGACCGGAGGGGCGAGGGGAGGAGCTGCGACGGCTGGACATGTTGGAATGGACCTTTGCTGGAAGCGCTCTGATGATAACTCGCGGAGAGGAGAAGATGTGGTTTGAACCTGAATCCCCATCCCGTTAAATAGGCGGCTCGTTTATATGGCTAGGGGTGTGGATGTAAAAACGCCCCGGCTTTTCGCATTCGTTTGACACGTGGAAGACGGCCATTATTGGGCGTGGAAGCCAAGGAGCATTACATTACAAAAATCGAACATTATTCCTACAGGTACACAGGATTGGGAGAAGAACCCGCCTTGCAATGACGAACAATCTGCGCGCCGGACTTATCATCATTGAAGCCTGGTTCGGGGGCTACTGAGAGAGTCCTGGATTAGGGGGTGTTCGGGTAGCCGGACTATACCTTCAGCCGGACTCCTGGACTATGAAGATACAAGATTGAAGACTTCGTCCCGTGTCCAGATGGGACTTTCCTTGGCGTGGAAGGCAAGCTTGGCGGTGCAGATATTCAAGATCTCCTACCATTGTAACTGACTCTATGTAACCCTAACCCTATCCGGTGTCTATATAAACCGAGGGTTGTAGTCCGTAGGGAATCAACTCCATAGATAAAAATCATATCGTAGGCTAGCTTCTAGGGTTTAGCCTCCTTGATCTCGTGGTAGATCAACTCTTGTACTACCCACATCATCAATATTAATCAAGCAGGACGTAGGGTTTTACCTCCATCGAGAGGGCCCGAACCTGGGTAAAACATCGTGTTCCCTGCCTCCTGTTACCATCCGGTCTAGACGCACAGTTCGGGACCCCCTACCCGAGATCCGCCGGTTTTGACACCGACAGGGTTCCTTATACAAAAGGATTACTCCTGCAAAGATGATTATCCATGTTTATATGTTTGCAATGAAGACACATGTAATCATCTAATGACGGAGTTTAAATGAAGGATTTGGATAAACCAAAACACCGCTCTTTACTACAACTTGAGCACCTTCATTCATGCATTATGGTATACTATGTTGTCTATATCCAAAATATATTGGAGAAATTCATTATGGACAAATCTTATCCATTCATAACTCTTATGGTAGTTCATTCTCTAGACGTAGAGAAAGATCTATTTGGACCAAGAGATGACGGAAATGAGATATTGGGACTCAACGTTCCATAATGCCATTGGATCCATCAAACATAATTGGTTGGTACTCAAGAATATCTTTCGATATCTCCAAGGCATCAAACATCTTGTCCTGGTTTTTCAGTTTCACAGAAAGTATGAACACCGATATCATTGGATACATCGATCAGATCCCCACTATGTCAGATCGTAGACAAGTGTAGTGTTCCTACTATGTGTGGTAGCCCCCTCATGAAGAGTCTTCGAAACAGACCTCGTGGCTACATTCACCAACCATTATCTCAACGATAATGTTTCTTGTGTTGCCCGGATGCAAACAGGTTACATAATAAGCAATATCACTATATTGCATATCTTGCAAGTCAGATCATGCGACTGATTTGTTCAGCGGGTCTCTACCAACTTCTATGTTTTGGTATGTGACGGCTTCGAATTTTGCAAGAATCAGGGGGAGTATCTTCCTGAATTGTTCCTGTTCAATGCATCATATTATACTCTTTTTTTCCTTCATGAGTTTACTTTACAGGTTCTCATAAAGGTTTTTAATGAGGTAATATCAACATGAGATCATATGTCATACTTTCTGTTTTCCCCACCGGGGTTTTTGCGAAAGTATATATGACATATTTATTGTCCTTTAAACTCTATGAGTTTTCTCGTATTGAGTTAAAAGAGATAATGACCATTATATGTTGTATCATTTTCTCCTTATTTTTCCCACTGGGTTTGAAGGAATTTTAGCAACATATCAAACACCTATCTCCTTATATTTTTCCCATAGGGTTTTTGGAGGAGCTTTTTCAAGATGATGATACTTACACTAACAAGCATGGATTAAGGGATGTTAGGATTTAATTAATCATATTAATCCCTGCTTTTTCTAATTGAGGTGGTTGTCTATATTGTCTCTCGTTCTCTTGCATTTATTCCGTCCGCTCGTTCGGCTGTCACTTGCTGCCGCACATAAAAAAATTTTGCTGCCGCACATGACGGACAGGAAGCTCAATCCGACGGACAGCGGCGCAAGGCAACGACGAAAACAACAAGTCAATGCGGTGCCACGAGGAGCGCAGCGCCGGCCGGCCGTCACGCCATGTGGTGCGATTGCATGAACCGGCTGTACGTCGTTTCTGGTGGCATATGCACGCACCCTGTCGATCGGCGACCGGTCCGCCCGGAGATCGTGAAAAATCTCGTCTGCTTCTTGGGCCCGTGGATCACGAGCTGGTGTCCGTCCCATGCAGACCATGGCCCCGGCAGCGATGATAGACGCACTCTCCGGGCTAATCACCAATGATTGATTAGGGGGGGCACAGTCGATGGCGGTTAAGCTCTTGAATCCTCCGGGGCCGGGGCCGGGGCCCGGAACACGTGCTGTACCGGACGAACAGATGGCTTGCGTCGCGAGGAGGCTGTCTGTGACCACATCCACAGCTAGTGCGTTGCTCGACGATCACTGTACTCTCTTCTGCTAAAGGAAATACGTGTTCTTGGTTGGAAACCATCGGCACCCAACATGGATTTGGTGGCCACTGCTAAGCCAAGAGTGTCATACTTGTATTTCTTATTCCTGTGAGGACCCAGCCATGAGTGCTCCCATGCTTGTGTTAGAGCATCTTCAGCCACGTACCTCTAATTTGAGCTTTCAAACACCCACGAACGCGCCTGGTCAGTGATCGGACGTGTCTGTTTTAAACCCCTATTCATCCATTCGCATAACTATATTTTTTTATTCCTCATATGTCTGTGCATGTGATTGGTGAAAATGAAAAGAGAGAAATAAAAGAATAAAAAAAGAAAAGGTGGTGACACGTCCTATGTGGCGGAATGACCAGGTGCGTCCTGGCACGTCGGCGAGTCCTCGTATCCTCCACATATTTAAGATGGATATGAGAGTTCGTGGACAGCCGCGTATAGAAATGATATGAGGAGTTCAGTTAGATTAACTTTTTGCTTCCCTCCCCTGTGCGCTCAGTGGTCTCCGGACAACTTGAGGAATTTGGTTGTAGATGCTCTTACAACTTTCTTTATATATAAGCATACTCTGGCAGAACAAACAACAACTAAGACTATGCTGACTGTCGAGGCAATTAATTTACAGAAAAAAGCATCGAAAACAAACATGGTCACAAGGAGCAGAGATTCAGTTGAACCAAAAAACACATGGGTAAAATTATCACGGACCACATCTTCTTTACAAACGAGCCAGGAACTACATCAAGGGCAACAGTAGGATGGCTTTGTTTTCGGCGTCAAAAAATTGTTCATTTTGAAGGCTCACTGATGTGCTGTCCACTGGGTTTATTGCTGTCGTTAGGAACATGTCCATTTTAAAGGTTGACTAGTGTGCCGGTCATTGTCTTTGTTGCCGACATGAAATTAGGGGGCGACATTCTGTAGACCGCTGACTTTGTTGCCGGCCGCATGAACCGCGGCCGATGGCATTAGCTACATCTTTTGTTGCTTTCAAAAATTTCCATGCGGGAGAACAGGATGCGGTCGTGCGTGCGCAAAAATCCGGACGGACGCTGCCCCATTACCACCCTCAAATGGACAAAATCTGAATAAAACGGACGTCCATCCGTTGGAGTTGCCCTTAGAGCATCTACAAGCAGATATGTCAAATATGGCCCCTCAAACGCCCGTGGAGCAGTGACCGTACATGCCTCAAATTTCAATTGTTGCATCCGAACATCTCATACTAAATTCCTGAATTCATACAAGGACATGCAAACGAAATAACCTACATACTACGTTGATCACCTAGCTACTCATCGTCGGAGATGTCGACGATCTCCGTGCCCGGCTCCGGTAGGATTGTCGGCGGCTGCAGCTCTGGCTCCTTTTCAGACGCCTCCGGCTGCTCCGCTCCGGCCTTCTCCATCTCTATCTCCGTGTCGAGTTCGGCGAAGAGCACGTCCAACGCCACCTGCTCCTGCCGGAGGAATGGCCGGTTGGCCTCCACATAGGCCTCATCCTGGATGGACTCCGGGATGGCTTGCTGCTCCGTCATCTCGTCAGACCGGGCGACGGCGAAATCCGCCTCCGCCTGCTCCATGTTGAAACTCGACAGCTATTGCTCCGCCTCATCCACCTCCATCGGAGTAGCTCCTCCTCCTCCTTCCCCCGGCTGCTCCTCCTCCTCCGGCTCCAGCGAGTCCGGAGGCAGCCCGGCAGCGATGCGGGCTACGCGGGCGGCTTGTTTCGCCCGGCTCTCCTGCTTGATCTCGGTGCGGCGCTCCCGTAGTAGGTGATCTTCCTCCGGGCCATGGTGGACCACCAGAGCATGGGCGGAGCACCGGAGCGGGAGAGGGAGGTGGATGGGCTCGGACTAGCGGTGCGGAGAAGGGGGGTGTGGATGGACTAGGGTTGCGGGACTCCAGCTGTTGGAGATATTACTATCAGTTATGACCCGCCCCGGAGGGGCCGGGTCAGCCCCAATGGCGGGTGACACAAGAAGCCCAGCAAACATTCAAGATTATAGTTTATTAAGTCTTATAGAAGGCCCAAAGGCCTGAAGGCGGTTTAAGGCCCGATATTGTGAAACGCCGTATGTAAAGAAAGACTTGTAAAAAAAGGCATGTAAAGGAAGTCACCGAGCCGAACACGATTATGAGCCGGCCGGGACACTGTAGGCCACCTGGCGTCAACCCATGTATATAAGGGGACGACCCGGTGGTGGCTTGGGGCAAGAAACAACAAGTCGAGAACCAAGCCGGCAAGTTGAGCCTCTTGGTGATCGAAACCCCAGCAATACCAATCCCAACTAGACGTAGGCTTTTACCTTCATCGTAAGGGGCCGAACTAGTATAAAACTCTCTCGTGTCCTTTGTCCCGATTAACCCCTTTAAGCTTCATAGTGCGATGGCCCTACGACTAAGTCCTTGCTCTAGGACATCTGCCGTGACAATTCCACGACAGTTGGCGCCCACCGTGGGGCCAGCTCATGGTGGATTTGAGTTCTTGAAGGGCAACTTCGAAGGGCTCAAGGGATACGCTGTGGGCCGGATGACCAAGAGTCATCGCGGCAAGCTCTACATCGACGACGAAGGCTGGGACCCGAGGCCGGCTCAATTGAGTACGGATACCGGGTCCCCTTCGGCGGAATTCATGTCTTCATAGGTCGGATCGGCAAGTCAGGACCTAAGCCGGACGTCCACACCAACCTCATCGAAACGGCTCGGTGCGCCAGGACCGCCCGTGTTCAATCTGCCGCGAAGCATGCCTTCGTGGGCTGCATCCACGGCGGTGAATATTCTGAAGGATCGGTGGAGGGCGGTGAGACGACCGTCTGTTCTGACACTGCATCATCAACCGGCGAGACGAACTCTTTATACCAGCTGTAGGACGGCATGCTCGGGGGCTATTCCGATGGCAGCAGTATTCCGGACCCTATTGAGCCGCCGAATTGGGCCGGAGTCTTCATGGCAGGGACGCAGCCCGGGCAGAATTCTACAGCAGCAGCGGCAACAACTACCAGGTCGGCTGCAACCGGGTCAGGAGACCCCGTGCGCCCCCCGGCTCAGATCTTGATGGACCTCATGGATAAACTTACGACTCTGTTGACTGCCGTGGTAGAGCTGACGGATAAAGCCCAGCATGACGCAGAGGTGGCACGCGTATGTGAAGAGATGGTGCAAGCTAAGAAAAATCTAGACGCAGAGGAAGTCAGGATGGCAGCAAAGCGGGCGGCTTTGGACGCTTGTGCTCAACAGCTTCAAGCGGAGACCTTCCGGCTCTCGGTGGATCTAAACGCGTCAAATGAGGTCATGAGGAGGAGGCATCAGAAAACCCAATCACGTCTGCCTCTGACGCTCGATCCTAGGAATCTTTTTCACACACTCGGGGCCGGGGGAAGTGACCCGCCGGAGGCACCCCGGATTACAACACCCGGCGCACCGGTCCAGCCGCACGCCATGAATCCACCTCGTATAAATACCACTCCACCTCATTACGTCCCAATGCCGCCGGGTCACTTCTCCAACCCTTTAGAAAACCTCATCGCGACATCGGCTTGTTTGGCGGCTCTTCCGATGGAAGGTGACTCACCGGCGGCAATTGAAACACGGAGGGTAAGAGAACTTCTTCAAATAGCTCTGGCGCAGCAGGATGCATACTCCTACAGTCGAGACAGGATCCATTCAATTCCTCGCCCAAGCCGGAGCCCGAGTTACAGTAGGCATATGGAATCCGCAGATATGTCAAGCAATGCTCAACGCCATAACCGTCCATACAGGCATGAGCCGGTGCGGGCTGGAGCCCTTAACTTGGCGGATCAGGAGAGGATTCGTCAAGAGGCGGAACGAGCAGCTCAAATGGCAGCAGATCAGGCGGCTCATCAAACTTTCTGGCTTATCCAGTAACCTCGGTCGAGGCAGGAGTGGCCACAAGAACCGGAGGCGTTCCTTGCTTGGTGCCGGCCATATGTAATGAGCGTTTGCCAAAGGATTTTAAGGGGCCTCGTAAGGTGCCTAATTACACAGCTGACTTACAGCCTGGGGCTTGTATTGAGAGTTACGAGATGGCTATGGAGTTATTGGAGTTCAGTGATGCTGCAATGGCCAAGTATTTCACTATGATGTTAGATGGAACTGCTCGTACTTGGTTGAAGGGATTGCCACCCAATTCTATCGGCTCATGGGCGGATTTGAAGGCCCGGTTCATCCAGAACTTGAAGGACACGTGTAAGCAGCCTATGTCGATTGTGGACCTGACCAATTGCAAGCAAGAGGATGGTGAACCCACAACCCATTGGGTGCACCGGGTCAAGAAGATAATACATTCATCTGATAAGATGGATGCCGGCTCAGTAGTCTTGATGTTGAAGAAAAATTGCCGTTTTGAACCTCTGAAGCAGAAGCTGGGGCGGCTCAAGCGTGACTGTAATGACATGGGAACATTGATGGCGGCTCTCATCAAGTATGCTGATTCTGATACTACCAAGGACCCGGTGTCTGATGAAGAAAAGGCAACGAAGGGAAAGAAGAACGACAACGACAAGGGTCACTAGCATAACCCGGCAAATCAGGGAGGTAATAAATGTAAGGCTGATGAGTTCGTTGCTAACACCAATGCACATGGCGGTAATCAATGATGCAAGGGCAGATAGCGTCCTCGGTCGGGCGGGTCAGGTTACACCCTTGAGCAGTTATTGAATGAACCCTGTTGTAACGCCCCATATGTAACCTTCCCGAATTGTACTCCAACTCTTGCCGTTTCCGGCATTAAGTTATATTTAATTCTCGGGTTCGGGTCTTTGTCTTCGTGTGTTGTTTTTGTTTTCGTGCATCTCATATCATGTCATCACGTGCATTGCATTTGCATACATGTTCATCTCATGCATTCGAGCTTTTTCCCCGTTGTCCGTTTTGCATTCCGGCGCTTCGTTCTCCTCCGGCGGCCATTTCTAGCTTTCTTTCGTGTGTGGGGATTAAACATTTCCGGATTGGACCGAGACTTGCCATGCGGCCTTGGTTTACTACCGGTAGACCGCCTGTCAAGTTTCGGGTCATTTGGACTTCGTTTGATACTCCAACGGTTAACCGAGGGACCGAAAAGGCCTCGTGTGTGTTGCAGCCCAACACCCCCCCATGTTGGCCCAAAACCCACCAAACTCTGCTCCATCGTCTCGGTCGTTCGATCACGATCGTGTGGGCGAAAACCGCACCTCATTTGGACTCTCCTAGCTCCCTCTAGGTCTATAAATAGACCCCCCCGAAATTCGGATCTCTCTCCCCTCTCGAAACCCTAAAAATCCCTCCGCCGCCGCCGGACGTGTCCGAACGAGCCGGACAGCGTCCGGATCCCGCCGCCGCCAACCAGGCGCTGCCACGTGGCAGAGCGCCGCCGCCACCGCCCGCGGCCCGGCTGGCCCGTAGCCGGCCCGCGCCGCCGCCCGACCGGGCCAATCCCCGCCGCCTTCGCCTTCCCCGCGGCCGGCCGCGTCGCCCACCACCGACCACCGCGCCACCACGGGCTCCGGCGAGCTCCACGCCGGCCCTCGCCCCGGCCGCCCCGGAGCCGAGCTCCTCGCCGCCCTGCCGCACCGAGCACGCCGCCCGCGCCGCCTTCTCCTCGCCTCGGCGTCCGCGCTCGACGCCGGCGACCTTGCCTCCGCCGGCCGCCGCCCTCGGCTTCCGCGCCCGCCGCCCCGGTGAACAGTACCCGCCGCCACCGCTACAGTGTTTTTTTGCCAGATCCAGATCCAGCTACAGTGAAACCCTAGGGGGTTGACTTTTTCCCTCTCCCTTTAAATTTTCGTGCTACATTTGACCTGCCATATCTTTGCATCCGTAGCTCCGTTTTGGGCATATGATATATCGAAATCTTCGTCTCGACGAGTACATCATTTCATTCCATTGCATCATTTGCATTTGAGGTCATCTTGGTGCCCAAAATGCTGTTGGAAGGAGGCATCATGAGTTAAATTGCAGATCCGTTAGCCCTACATTGACTTTTGTCATTTTTGCCATGATTATTGTGTGCATGATATGCCTGTGCCCCTTTGGGATGAATTGTTAAGCATGTTGTCTTCTTTCCAGAGGTGCCTCCCATGCATTTTTAGGATGTGTGTGTTGTCTTGTGCAAGCTTGCGAAGAGGGGTACCTGAGTTTACTGATTTCAGGGACTTAGTGAAAATCACTAAGTCTGGGATGTTTTAGTTCACGATGCTATATGTCCAGCTTGTTTCCTAGTGACCCGTGCCTCTTTTGAGGATGATCAGTAAGAGTGGTTTGTTATGCTTGTTGTGCTTAATCCATCCATGTCTTTACTTGTTATGTTGGAGCACCCTAGGTTGACTCAATCGAGCTCAACTTTTGCATAGTTGTTGTTTTGGGCAGATCGTGAACTCTTTTGCGATTTTGCCGGAGCTATTGCTAGTGATCCATGCATGCTATGCCATTTTTCTTGCCATGTCTAGCTAGCATTTTGTGCCTTATTAATGGATATATGCTTGCCTTGCCATTACTTGCACCATAGTGAGTGCATCGAGCTCGTTTACATGCCTCCGTGAGTTATTATTTCAGCATGTTCCCAGTTTTCACTAAGTCTGAAAACTGATTGTGTTTCATCGATGTTCGTGTGCTCGGTAGAGTATTTTGTGAACCCTGTTGGCCCCAGGTCATTTTGGGTGTTTTGTTAAGCTTCTTGAGTACATCACTGCCATGCAATTTGTTTTCATGTTTGGTGGCTGTAGCATGTTCATTTTGTTGCATTTAGGAGCCTACGTGCTGTAAATCGCAGATCGGTTCGTTTAGTAAAACGCTTGCCATTTCTAAACCGTAGCTCCGATTGCCATGATCTTTATATGGTTTTCAGGGGATTTCTTCCCCTCTATCCAGTGGCACACTTGGTTTTCCAAGTTGAGGCCAGGTTCATGCATTTCCTGTCACGTCTTGCATTTTGCATCCCGCATCGCATCCCGCATAGCATATCATCTTCGCATCTTATTGGTTGCCCTTGCACGTGGTTGATTGTATCCTTGTTGCTTATTTGTGTTGTTGGGTAGAGCCGGGAGATGAGTTCGCTAACGAGGAGCCCGTTGAGTTTGCTTTTGAGGATCCAGTCAACTCTGACAACTGTGCAGGCAAGATGATCACACCCTTGAAATCACTACTATCTTTGCTATGCTAGATTGCTCGCTCTTTTGCTTTGCCAATGCTACGATGCCTACCACTTGCTTGTCAGCCTCCCAATTGCCATGATTGAGCCTCTAACCCACCTTTGTCCTAGCAAACCATTGATTGGCTATGTTACCGCTTTACTCAAGCCCCTTCTTATAGCGTTGTTAGTTGCAGGTGAAGATTGGAGCCGTTCCTTGTTGGAACATTTATTTACTTGTTGGGATATCATTATATTACTATGTTATCTTTATTCATCTATATACTTGGTAAAGGGTGGAAGGCTCGGCCTCTCGCCTAGTGTTTTGTTCCACTCTTGCCGCCCTAGTTTCCGTCATATCGGTGTTATGTTCCCGGATTGTTGCGTCCCTTACGCGGTTGGGCTATATGGGAACCCCTTGATAGTTCGCCTTGATTAAAGCTTTTCCAGCAATGCCCAACATTGGTTTTACCATTTTCCACCTAGCCTCTTTTTCCCTTGGGTTTCCGGAGCCCGAGGGTCATCTTATTTTAGCCCCCCGGGCCAGTGCTCCTCTGAGTGTTGGTCCACCCTAGAGCACCGTGCGGGGCCGTCCCTTGGCAACTTGGGTTACGTTGGCTCCCGTACGCTTAGCTTATCCGGTGTGCCCTGAGAACGAGATATGTGCAGCTCCTATCGGGATTTGTCGGCACAGCGGGTGGTGTTGCTGGACTAGTTTTGACCTGTCGAATCATCTTGTTGTACCGGGATACCGAGTCTGATCGGTGGGTCCTGGGTGGAGGTCTATTCCTTCGTTGACCGTGAGAGCTTGTTATGGGCTAAGTTGGGACCCCCCTGCAGTGATTGATCTTTCGAAAGCCGTGCCCGCGGTTATGGGCAGATGGGAATTTGTTAATGTCCGGTTGTAGATAACTTTAACCTTAAATAATTAAAATGAATCAACTAAGTATGTTGTCGTGATGGCCTATTCTCGGCGGATTCCGGGAAGTGGACACGGTGTTGGAGTTATGTTTGCGTAGGCGGCTCTATATAGTTTCCGCTCGTGCTTTGCCTCCTCTTCTCGCTCTCCTTTGCGAATAAGTTAGCCACCATATATGCTAGTCGCTTGCTGCAGCTCCACTTACATTACCCCTTTCCTACCTATTAAGCTTAAATAGTCTTGATCGCGAGGGTGCGAGATTGCTGAGTCCTTTGTGGCTCACAGATTACTATTACACCAGATGCAGGGACCGATGATACCTCTCCGGATGGCGCGCTCGAGCTGAAGTGGGAGTACGACAAGGACTCTCAGCGTTACTATGTGTCATTTCCTGATGATCAGTAGGGATGCCTATTCGGGGTTTGATTCAGGGTTTAGTCGCTTGTTGGGGGTCTTTTCTATTTTGGCGCCGTAGTCAGGCCATGAGTGTTTGTATGATGGATGTTATTTATGTACTTTGATGTGACGTGGCGAGTGTAAGCCAACTATGATATTATTCCCCTTTATATTATATATGTACTTGGGTTGTGTAATGATTCCTGACTTGCGACATTGCTTTCAATGCGCCTATGTCTCTAAGTCGTGCCTCGACATGTGGGAGACATAGCCGCATCGAGGGCGTTACACCTGTCCAAAGCACGGCACCCGGGAGAAGCCAGCCACCCACCTGTGGAAAGATTGTACGATCATGAAGGCATTTAAAAATTCAAACGCGTTTGATGGAGGTCACGGCCCAAGCGGCGGTTCAGGAGGAGGCAGTTTTCACGGCCCGGGCGCCGGTTCAGGTGGAGAAGGTTTTCACGGTCAGGGCTGATGCGGAGCATCCCAAGGTCATCCCCATGGACCTACCATCGTCTCATCAAGTGCCTACCGGACCCATGACTCGATCACGTGCAAGACCCCTTGAAACCAAGGTGACATCTCTCCTCTCACAATTCCACTTCGATGCACATGAAGCATGGCTACTACCTCATATGGATACTTTGTGCATACTCAGGTACAATGGAGAAGCTAAGGAGCAAGGACAAGAAGAAGAGGAAGATGGACGAGAAGACGGAGAAGAAAAAGGGCTGCAGGAAAAGTCCCAACCACCGGACGACCGGCCGGGACCGGACGTTCGGCGCCTGAAGCGTCAGCCGAGCCCCAGCGAGCGGACGTCCGGTCCAGACCGGACGACCGGTGCCCCTGCACCCGAGGCCAATGAGCAGACGTCCGGCCCCGACCGGACGATCGACGCGACCGCACCCAAGCCAACATCAGCGGAAGTCCGGAGCCTCCGGACGTCCGGCCCTGACCGGACGATCGACGCGACCGCACCCGAGCCAACATCAGCGGAAGTCCGGAGCCTCCAGACGTCCGGCACCCCATCACAGAACGGAACCAGCGGACGACCGGAGGACACCGGACGTCCGACAGCTCCTGAGACACCGGACGACCGGTCCCCAGCGGGCATCCGGTACCTGTCTGCGCACAGTGTTCGAGCCCGAGGCCCATGTACCCCTTCACTTCGTCCCCTTTGCACTTAGACTATAAATAGACCCCCCATTCATCCTAGCTAGGGTCAGCATTGGTTTAGCTCATTTGAAAGATAGAGCATTGCTCATCCATATCGGATCTACTCCACGAGAGAGACCCCGGCCCCTCTACGAGGAAGATCCACCTTGGATTCAAGACCCCTTTACGGGAAGATCCCCTTGTGGATTCAAGACCTCCTCACGGAGAAGAACCGGTTACCATGTATCGTCCCTAGTTGTCTATGGATTCGTGTATCGTTCTATGTACTCGAGGATCGAGCCCATGTGTGACTTATTCATGTCGGTTTAGTGATTTCCTCTGGTGTTTTCCTTCCGTTCATCCTCGTGTTCTTCATGTTTTTCCCGGGATCCACTCCTTTCGTGAAAGATCGGGCGATTAGGGTCTCTACCCTACATCATCTTGGTATCTAGAGCAAGGTTGATCACGATTTCGGAGCCCCCCTCTTTGTTTTCTAGCTTGATTTTGTTGGTTTTCGTCCTAATCCGAAAATCCCCACAAAAATAGCCCCCAAAAATTTTCTTGTGTTTTGTGAGTTTTGATGATGTTTCGTTGGTTTTGATCCGTGAATTTGTTGTGTTGCAAGTGGATCTAGCCTTCCCCCACCATCTCCACCTCGAAATCCCTCCCAAATTCCCCATATTCCGCCCAAAACCGCCTCCCCGATCTGAAATTTCGCGTTGACCCCGACCACCGGACGACCGTCACTTCACCGGACGTCCGGCGACCCAGGAAGCACCGGACGTCCGACCTTACCGGACGACCGGCGACCGAACATCCGTCCACTTCCGGACGACCGCTACTTCCACCACATCATCCGCTACACCACCTCCAACTTCCGCAAACCGTTCCAATATCCCAACCCACACCACCACTTACCCGCTACCTACTCCGACGATTTTGCTCGCACCTGGTTTTGAGAATTTGAGTTGCGGTACCGTATCCTTTTGTGTTTCGGCTATCTAGGTACGGTTCGACATCGACATCACCGCCGCTCATTTTCGCCACGGACGCGTCATTAACACCGACCATCAACAATGACTTGTTATTCGTGCCACCATTTTGACACCATACCGGAAGCAAGACCGGTAACTTCATCTTGATATTGGACATATCACTCTTGCCATTACATTGATAGCCATCATCGCCTTACTCCTTTGCGTTTCTTATCCATCGAGACTAGCCATTGAGTATTGCCGGCAACGAGACTTGTGCACTTTAGTGATCATACTTCCCATAGCATACATACATACATCATTGTTGCCTATATTGGTATCATCTCTTGTGTCACAAAGTTGTCATCGCATACTCACTTGCTATCTTGGTTCATCAAGCATTGCAAGAGAAAAGAGCTCAAACATCAAAGAGCCAACCAAGCTTTTAAGCAAAGAGCTTTTAAGCAAGAACCATAGCATCATACAACATTAAGATTGTCATACTCGGTCATCTTGGATCATATCATAGCAACACCTTGCATAAAACATATTTGGGATAGAAGTCATTGCATTTTTGCTAAGTAGGTTGTGCACAAGTTCTTGTATCCGCCTATCATGCAATCGTGCTAGCGTCTCTCTAGTGTTGTGCAACACGAGCATTTTTGTGGATTCCACATTTTGGCTCACCCTTGGTTGCACAACCCCACTTATCTTTTTGCGCGTGTGTACCGTATATGCTTGGTCTACTTGTTACATTGCATCTTGCGAATCTTCTCCAACATTATTGAATCTTGCTTACATTCACATTAAAAATTGTGCCACCATCCTAACCAAGCTCCACCATAAGCTTTTACTTGTGTAGGTGTGAGAAACCGACGAGAATTCATACCAATTGGGCTATTTCCGTGTCCTACATTGGAGTGATCATCGATTCACTTTCAACTTCGGTCAAGGTACATTTGGTATTCATTCTTCTCTTTCTACCACTCACACTTGTCTTGGAATGATAGATAGGCCAAGTACTTCTACCAACCCACTCTTCATGGAGCAAAACGATGACATGAACTCCTTCGTCACCAAGAGTCACCTCTTTGGTGCACAACGTGCTTTGCATCAAGAGCAACAAGCTATGAGTGAACGCATCGACAACCTTGCCGCCGACTTGCGACTTTCCGAGCAACGTACAAGGGACTACTTCGACCACAAGCTCGACGATCACAAGCAAGAGAATGACGCAAGGATGGACGAGATTCGCGCTTTGTTGCTCAACCGCTCTTCTTCCACTTCAAGAAGGAGCCGTTCAAGTCGCCACTCCGACTTCACCCTCTCCGGCTCAAGTACACCGACATCGAACACTCTTCGTCGAGCTGCGTGCACCGACCGTCAAGCAAACCTCAATCCACTTCGGGACACCGCCTCTCAAGAGCGCCGACGACGTCAAGCCGAAGAAGCCTTTGCGCTAGCTCGAGAACGACAACAACAACGCCAACATGAAGAGGAAGAACGCGCGTGTCTACACCAAAATGCACAAGATGCCGAGGCTCAACGTCAAGAACAACAACTCCGTGATGCTCAAGCACTTGAGGCACAACAAGCTCTACGTGATGCGAGTCGAGCCGTTGCTGACCAAGGCCGACAAGCACGTGAACAAGAGGAAGCACTTTGCGAAGAACTTCATGAACGACGATTTCAAGCTCACCTGCATCGTCTAGTTCCCCCTCGAGCTCGACGCGCTCCTCCACAAGCTCGCCAAGACCATCAAGTTCATCAAGAGCATGAAAACAATGGGAATCCTCCGCGCCAAGAGCAACACGAGGTTGACAACCCTCCGCATCAAGAGCACCACGAGTTGAACAATCATCTACAACATGGGTGTCATCATCCCCGACCCCAACACAATGAAGAGTAACTCTACGACAAGCTCAAGTTCACCATGCCCAAGTTCAACGGAAGCAACGATCCCGAAGAATACCTTTCATGGGCATTGAAAGTTGACAAGATCTTCCGTTTGCACAATTATGAAGAAGAGAAGAAGATCGCGATGGCATCCCTTGAGTTCCAAGACTATGTCCTCATTTGGTGGGAACAAGTCATTGAGCGCCGCGAGGCAAGAGGTTATCCACACATCACTACTTGGGCACAAATGAAGGATGTCATGAGAGCATGCTTCGTGCCTACCTACTACAACCGCGACCTCTTCTAGAAACTCCAACAACTCAAGCAAGGAACCAAGAGCGTTGAAGAATACTACAAGGAGATGGAGATTGCAATGATAAGAGCCAATGTGACGGAAGATGATGAGAAAACTATGGCATGTTTCTTGAATGGACTCAATCATCCTATCAAGAAGATCGCCGACTTCCAACCATACTCAAATCTCATCGAGCTCCTGCACCAAGCTACCAAAGCGGAATGCCAAGTGCAAGATGATTTCAAGTATGCCAAGTTCTCATCCAAGTCCTACGGCTTCTCCAATAACCAAGCTTCAACGACTCCAACACCGACTACAAGACCCTCTACTTCCAACATCGACAAGTCGACTTCCAAGAAAGCTTCGTCAACTACAAGCCATCCTCCTTCGAGCAACTTCAAGCCGAGAGCTTCATCATCATCTACCCCAACCGATGAGACCATCAAGATGAGTTCCTTCAAGTGTTTCACTTGCGGAGGCCGAGGCCACAAGTCCTATGAGTGCACCAACAAGCGCACCATGATCTTCAACGATGATGGCACTTATGATTCCATGAGCGAAGGAGAAATGGAAGCCCTTGAGCAAGTCGCCATGCACCGCCAAGTGAACAATGAAGAAGAACAAGTCTTTTGTGATGAAGACTCAAGTCCCGCACTTGTTGTCTCCAAAGTTTTGACTCTCCAACATCACCAAGAAGAAGACCAAAGACGCACCATATTCCACACCAAGGCCGACATCAATGGACGATCCGTCAAGGTCATCATCGACGGAGGGAGTTGTCACAATCTCGCAAGTGAAGAACTTTGCTCCAAGCTCCAATTGCCCAAGACGAAGCATCCAAATCCATACAAAGTGCAATGGAGTAGTGACTCCGGCACTATCCAAGTCGAGCACCGAGTACAAGTCTCCTTCAAAATTGGCGCCTACGAAGTCACCTTGGAGTGCGACGTCATCCCAATGACCGTTTGCCATCTTCTCCTTGGACGGCCATGGCAATTCGATAGAGGAGTCGTCCACAATGGGCGTACAAACCACTATAGTTTCAAGATGCAAGGAAAGGAGTTTGTGTTACGACCTATGTCTCCAAGCCAAGTGATCGCCGATAAGCAAGCCACCCATCATGGAGAGAATGGTGAGAGAGTGAGCCACCAAAAAGAGAGTGAGCGCCACAAGCCCAAGTTGAGTGCCTCCACGATGAGCGAAAACAAGAACCTAGTTCTATTTGCCACCAAACGTGAGATGAGAGAAGTGTGTGAGAACCCATCTAGTGTCCTACACTACGTCCTCGTGTGCAAGGACAATACACCACAAACTAACACTTCTCACACTCTTCCTCTAGTGTTCTCTTCTCTTTTGCAGGAATTTCATGATGTTTTCCCCAATGAGTTACCTCCGGGACTACCTCCACTACGAGGCATTGAGCACCGCATCGACCTCATCCCCGGAGCACCGCTTCTAAACAAAGCTCCCTACCGCGTCAACCCCAAAGAAACCAAATAAATCCAAAGGCAAGTAAAGCATCTCATAGACCATGGACATGTGCGTGAAAGTTTGAGCCCTTGTGTCGTAACGGTCATCCTTGTGCCAAAACGTGACGGTAGTTTTCGCATGTGCTCCAATTGTAGACCTATCAACGCTATCACCGTTCGTTATAGGTATCCCATTCCACGCCTAGATGATATGCTAGATGAGCTTAGTGGTGCCACTATATTTTCCAAAATTGATCTTAAGAGTGGTTACTATCAAATCCGCATACAAGAGGGCGATGAGTGGAAAACCGCATTCAAAACCAAGTTTGGTTTGTATGAGTGGTTAGTCATGCCTATGGGTCTCTCGGAAGCACCGGGCACTTTTATGCGCCTTATGAATCATGTCTTTCGCCCTTACATTGGTATATTTGTTGTGGTTTACTTCGATGTCATTCTTGTGTTTAGTAAATCTATCAACAAGCATGTCACCCATGTCCGCACCGTTTTGCAAACTCTTCGAAAAGAGCGACTCTATGCTAATATGGAGAAATGCCTTTTTGGTGTTGATAAGCTCGTTTTCTTGGGTTTTGTGGTCTCTTCTAAGGGTGTTCATGTAGATGAGTCCAAGATCAATGCTATTAAGACTTGGCCGCAACCAACCAACTTGCATCAAGTGCGTAGTTTTCTTGGTCTTGCGGGTTTCTATCATCGCTTTGTGAAGGATTTTAGCACCATTGCTTTGCCTTTGCATGCTTTGAGCAAGAAGAATGCGCCGTTTATTTGGGGACCATCCCAAGATACCGCATTCAATGAGCTTAAGAATTTTCTTACTCATGCTCCTGTGCTTGCTTTACCCAACTTCGAAAAGCCTTTTGAGATTCATTGCGATGCTAGCGGTAATGGCATAGGAGGTGTGTTAATGCAAGAGAAGCGCCCCATAGCTTACTTTAGTGAGAAACTTTCTGGAGCGCAACTCAACTATCCCATCTATGACAAAGAGCTATATGCTTTAGTCCGCGTTTTACATGAATGGGAACATTACCTTTGTCCCCTTGAGTTTATCATTCATACCGATCATGAGACCCTCAAGTATCTCAAGGGTCAAACTAAGTTGAACAAGCGTCATGCTAAATGGAGTGAATTCATTGAGTCTTTTCCCTATGTCATCAAGTACATCAAGGGTAAAGAAAACATCGTCGTGGATGCTCTTTCCCGCATATGCATGCTAGTCACGCAACTTGAGTTAGATGTCATTGGCTTCGAGCATATCAAAGAATTGTATGCGCATGATGAAACTTTTGCCACTCCTTATGCCAAGTGTTTGTCGAATACATCGTGGTAACGCTATTACATCAAAGAAGGCTATCTTATGAGAGCTAACAAACTTTGCATCCCCAAGTCGTCCCTTCGTTTGTTGCTTTTGCAGGAATCACATGGAGGAGGCTTAATGGGACATTTCGGACGCGACAAGACGTTCGCCACGCTCTCGAAGAGCTACTTTTGGCCAAAGATGTTTCGGGACGTCAATCGCTTCACCAACCGATGTTCGACATGCCGCAAAGCTAAGTCCAAAGCTCAATCTCATGGCCTCTATATGCCTCTACCGATTACATACCAACCACGGGAAGAGATTAGTATGGACTTTGTACTTGGTTTGCCTAGAACTCGCAATGGGAAAGATTCCATATTTGTCGTTGTGGATCGTTTCTCAAAAATGGCACATTTTATTCCTTGTCACAAGATAGACGGTGCTTCACATGTTGCTAATCTCTTTTGTAGGGAAATATTGCGTCTCCATGGTGTGCCAAAGACAATTGTCTTGGACCGCGACGTCAAGTTCCTTAGCTACTTTTGGAAGACCCTATGCACCAAGCTCGGAATCAAGCTACTCTTCTCCACGGGGTACCATCCTCAAACCGACGGCCAAACGGAGGTGACAAACCGCACACTCTCCACTCTACTTCGAGTACTCATCAAGAAGAACATCAAGGAGTGGGAGGAGTGCCTACCTATCGCCGAGTTCGCCTACAACCGAGCAAGACACTCAACAACCGGCAAGTCGCCCTTCGAGGTCGTTTACGGATTCAACCCATTGTCACCATTGGACATTCTTCCTCTACCACTCCAAGAGCACATCAATTTGGACGCAAGTGCGCGTGTGACACATCTCAAGAAGATGCATGAAGATACAAGAAACACCATCGAGCGCCAAGTTCAACGCCTTGCGACCAAGCTCAACTTCAACAAGCAACCTATGGTCTTCAACATTGGTGATCAAGTGTGGCTACACCTTCGCAAGGACCGCTTCCCACAAGAATGCAAATCCAAGCTTCGTCCACGAGCGGATGGACCCTTCAAGGTGCTTGCACGCTACAACGACAATGCTTACAAGAGACAAGTACAACGTGAGCGACATCTTCAACGTCAAAGATCTCTCTCCCTTCCATGGTGATGAAGATTTTGATCCGAGGACGGATCTTCCCCAAGAGAGGGGAGATGATGCGGAGCATCCCAAGGTCATCCCCATGGACCTACCATCGTCTCATCAAGTGCCTACCAGACCCATGACTCGATCACGTGCAAGAGCCCTTGAAACCGAGGTGACATCTCTCCTCTCACAATTCCACTTCGATGCACATGAAGCATGGCTACTACCTCATATGGATGCTTTGTGCATACTCAGGTACAATGGAGAAGCTAAGGAGAAAGGACAAGAAGAAGAGGAAGATGGACGAGAAGACGGAGAAGAAGAAGGGCTGCAGGAAAAGTCCCAGCCACCGGACGACCAGCCGGGACCGGACGTCCGGCGCCTGAAGCATCAGCCGAGCCCCAGCGAGCGGACGTCCGGTCCAGACCGGACGACCAGTGCCCCTGCACCCGAGGCCAATGAGCGGACATCCGGCCCCGACCGGACGACCGGCGCGACCGCACCCGAGCCAACATCAGCGGAAGTTCGGAGCCTCCGGACGTCCGGCACCCCCATCACAGAACGGAACCAACGGACGACCGGAGGACACCGGACATCCGGCAGCTCCTGAGACACCGGACGTCTGGTCCCCAGCGGACGTCCAGTACCTGTTTGCGCACAGTGTTCGGGCCCGAGGCCCATGTACCCCTTCACTTCGTCCCCTTTGCACTTAGACTATAAATAGACCCCCCCCATTCATCCTAGCTAGGGTCAGCATTGGTTTAGCTCATTTGAGAGATAGAGCATTGCTCATCCATATCGGAGGTACTCCACGAGAGAGACCGCGGCCCCTCTACGGAGAAGATCCACCTTGGATTCAAGACCCCTTTACGGGAAGATCCCCCTGTGGATTCAAGACCTCCTCACGAAGAAGAACCGGTTACCGTGTATCGTCCCTAGTTGTCTGTGGATTCGTGTATCGTTCTATGTACTCGAGGATCTAGCCCATGTGTGACTTATTCATGTCGGTTTAGTGATTTCCTCTTGTGTTTTCCTTCCATTCATCCTTGTGTTCTTCGTGTTTTTCCCGGGATCCGCTCCTTTCGTGAAAGATCGGGCGATTAGGGTCTCTACCCTACATCAAGGGCCATCCTGGTAACCACGGAGGATACAATCAACAACCCGGCCAAGGTAATCAGCAGCAACAATCCGGTTATCAGAGCAACCCAAAACAGCTGAGTAGTGGGCAATACCATGTATTTACCACTAGTTTATGTAAGAGGGACCAGAAGCTTCACAAGAGGGCCGTCAATGCCGTTGAGCCGGCGATTCCACGTTATCTACGTTGGTCAGAGCAGCCTATTGTGTGGAACAGAGAGGATCACCCGCCCCGGGTTGATAATCCGGGTCACTTGGCCTTGGTAGTGGCACCTCAGGTTGGTGGATACAAATTCACTAAGGTACTCATGGATGGAGGCAGCAGCATCAACATCCTCTACTATGAGACGTTCCACCGGATGGGATTGACTGATAAAAATCTTAAACAATCCAACACTATTTTTCACGGTGTGGTACCTGGTAAATCGGCATACCCAGTTAGTAAGATTGAGCTGGAAGTAGCCTTTGGGGATGAGTATGACTCCAGAGCAGAAAATTAACCTTTGAGGTGGTTAAAATCAAAAGCCCATATCATGCTCTGTTTGGGCGGCCGGCTTGTGCCAAGTTCATGGCTCGGCCGTGTTATGTGTATTTACAGCTCAAAATGCCGGGTCATAAGGGCACGATTACAGTACATGGGAGCCGGAAGATAGCCTTGGAGTGTGAAGAAGGTGATGCCGCCTATGCTGAATCTGTTTGTGCAACAGAGGAGTTAAAGTTTTATAAGGATCATGTTGACCCGACAGACATGACGTCATTAAAGAAACCAACAACAGAGCATGAGCCGGTGTTGAAATTCAAATTAGCCGATGACACCAAGATGGTTGACTTTGTGCCTGGTGACTCATCCAAGCAGTTCATCATTAGTGCGAACTTGGATCCGAAATAGGAAAGCGCACTCATCGAGTTCATCTATGAGAATCGGGACATCTTTGCATGGAAATCTTCAGACATGCCGGGTGTCCCGAGGGAACTCGCTGAGCACACTCTTAATATTGATCCAAAATTCAAACCTGTCAGACAGTTTCTCCGACGGTTCAATGAAGAAAGGCGCAAGGCCATTGGAGAAGAGGTGGCCCAGCTCTTGGCGGCCGGGTTCATTGTAGAGGTCTTTCACCCAGAGTGGTTAGCTAACCCGGTGCTTGTACTTAAAAAGAATGGCACCTGGCGTATGTGTGTAGATTACACCGATCTGAACAAGGCTTGTCCGACTGATCCTTTTGCCCTCCCCGTATTGATCAGATCATTGATGCTATGGCGGGTTGCACACGTTTGAGTTTCTTGGATGCTTATTCTGGTTATCATCAGATCAAGATGGCGGTCAAGGATCAGGAGAAGACAACTTTTATTACTCCTTTTGGAGCTTTCTGCTATGTGTATATGCCTTTTGGGCTTAAGAGTGCCCAGGCGACTTACCAACGGTGTGTGTGCAGAATTGTCTTCACAATCAAATTTGGCGTAATGTTCATGCTTACATGGATGATATAGTGGTAAGATCCAGGAAAGAGGAAACCTTGGTCACAGATCTGAAAGAGACTTTCCATAATCTCCGGGTCTACAAAATGATGCTTAACCCGGCCAAGTGTGTTTTTGGAGCCCCAGCTGGCAAGCTCTTGGGTTTTTGGTGTCTAACTGAGGTATTGAGGCTAACCCAGAGAAAATCAAGGCAATTACATCCCTGGCTAGACCAACATGCATCAACAACATTCAACGACTGGCGGGCCGTGTTGCTGCTTTGAGCCAGTTCATAAGCCGGTTAGGGGAGAAGGCAATGCCTCTGTATCAGATGATGAAGAAAATAGATGATTTTGTTTGGAGCGATACTGTGAACTCTGCTTTTGATGATCTGAAGACACAGCTTGCTGAGCCGCCAGTCCTGGCTGCTCCAATTGAGAAAGAACCGTTGTTGTTATACGTAGCCGCCAACTCACGAGCTGTTAGTGTGGCTATTGTGGTGGAGCACAAGGAGACTGGCAAGGAGCATATGGTTCAATGGCCAGTTTATTACGTCAGTGAGGTGCTAATTGAATCCAAGCAACGATATCCACATTGGCAGAAGCTTGTATATGGGGTGTTCATGGCAAGCCGGAAGCTTAAGCATTATTTCCAGGGACATCCAATCACCGTGGTTAGCTCTGCTCCTTTGGGATACATCATTCAAAACAGAGAAGCCACTGGGCAAGTCGCCAAGTGGGCAATTGAGCTTGGGTCTCATGGGTTGAAGTATGTGCCACGTACTGTGATCAAATCTCAAGCACTGGTTGACTTCATTAATGACTGGACAGAGATGCAGATGCCAGAAGAGAAACCAGACAACACGTACTGGACTGTTCATTTTGATGGGTCCAGACAATTGGAAGGCTCGGGGCTGGAGTTGTGTTAACCTCTCCGCGAGGTGATAAATTTTGTTATGTGTTACGATTGATGTTTCCTTGCACTAACAACGCAGCAGAGTATGAAGCCTTGCTCCATGGTCTTCGAGTAGCAAAAGAGATGAGTTTGAGCCGGGTCAGATGTCTTGGCGACTCAGATCTAGTGGCTCAACAGGTATCGGGCAAGTGGGATTCCAAGGACCCTCTCATGGCGGCTTATCGCTGGGAGGTTGATGCTGTTGCAGGGCACTTTAAAGGCTATCAGGTGGAGCACATTGACCGTCGAAAGAACGAAGCGGGTGATGCCTTAAGCCGGTTGGGGTCTCAGCGAAAGCTGGTACCACCTAACACCTTTTTGGATGTTTTGCATAACCCCTCTATCAAGTTGCCCACGAAAGAAGATTTAGCTGTTCCTGACCCGGAGGCGCAGTTGGTGGCGGCTCTTCATGTCATCCCAGATTGGACAGTACCATTCTTGGCTTACATGACCCGGGGAGAGTTACCAGCAGAGGAGACCCTAGCTCGATAGATAACCCAGCGGTCTAAGTCAATGATGATTTCGGATGGAGAATTATACCACCGCAGTGTCTCCGGAGCGTTTCAGCGGTGCGTTTCCCCCGAAGAAGGTCAAGAAATACTTCGTGAGATCCATGAAGGCGATTGTGGTCATCACGCCAGGTCAAAATCTCTAGTGGTCAAGGCTTTTTGTCATGGTTTTTACTGGTTGACGGCTCACGCTGATGCAGAGGATCTGGTCAGCAGATGTGATGGATGTCAAAAGTTTGCACGATGAGTGCATGTGCCAGCTCAAGAGCTCCGGATGATTCCAATCACTTGGCTGTTTGCGGTCTAGGGGCTTGACATGGTGAGACCTTTCAAAAGGTCTAAGGATAAAAAGGCACATCTCTTGGTGGCAGTTGATAAATTCACTAAGTGGGTTGAGGCGGAGCCTGTGAGTAAGTGTGACGCGGCCACGGCGGTTCAGTTCATGAAAAAGGTGATCTTCCGTTTTGGTTTTCCACACATCATTGTCACTAACAATGGCACTAATCTGTCCCAAGGGGCTATGGAGGAGTTTTGTCAACGTGAGCACATCCGGCTTGATGTTTCTTCTGTAGCTCATCCTCAATCCAATGGTCAAGCTGAGAGAACCAATCAGGAAATTTTGAAAGGGCTCAAACCCCGGCTTATGGTTCCTTTACAGCGAACGCCAGGTTGTTGGGTAGAGGAATTACCCTCGGTGTTGTGGAGTATCAACACCACACCCAACAGGTCTATAGGTTACACACCTTTCTTCATGGTTTATGGAGCCGAAGCAGTGTTGCCTAGTGACATCCGTCATGACTCGCCCCGTGTGGCGGCTTATGTTGAAACTAATAATGAACAATCCAGACAGGATGCACTTGACTTGTTGGATGAAGAAAGAGACTTAGCAGCAGCCCGGTCAGCAATTTATCAACAGGACATGCGCCGTTATCACAGCCGCCGGGTTAAGTCCAGGACTTTTTAGGAAGGCGACCTGGTTCTCCGGCTCATCCAGGATCTGTCAGATGCACACAAGTTATCCCCACCTTGGGAAGGACCTTTTGTGGTTAGTAAGAACTTAAACAATGGGTCATATTACCTCATTGACGTTCGAGAGCACAAAGACTCACGTAAGTCGGAGGAGGAGACCTGCCGGCCGTGGAACATTGCTCAACTTCGGCCATACTACACCTGAGCCACCGGCTCTCATCATGTACATACTTTGACATTGTATATACCATGATAAGTAATAAAGTAAGACCATCGGTCTCTTTTCTTTTCAAAGATTATGCATCTTTGTTATTTCTTATTTTCAAATAATTAATAGGAGCTGATCATATTTGAATCAAGTTTAACCTTTTTTTGGTCCGGCTTATGATCGTATCCGAATCTAGCTGCAGATCTGATGGTCACTTGGGGGCTTCCTGTTCAAACATAGGTCGTATTCGAACCAAAGAGAACATAGCTGTCGTAACCCTCTTGATCGGCTCAAAGCCAAACTCACTTGGGGGCTTCTTGATCGTATCCGAATCATAGCTTAACCCCTTTGGGGTCCGACTTGGATCGTATTCGAATCAGCGTCGTTAAAAATCTCTCAAGGTCATTTGGGGGCTTCTTGTTCAAACATAGGTCGTATTCGAACCAAAGATAACATAGCTGTTGGTACCCTCTTGATCGGCGCAACGCCAAAACTACTGGGGGCTACATGGTCAAATTCGAATCTTAGCTTAACCCCTTTGGTCCGGTTTACTGATCGTATTCGAATCAGAAGCCCCCAACATTTTGAAGACAAGGCTAGATTATGCTTATTATCTGTTGTTTTGCCTTTTAGTTTTTTGTTGTCTCAATATTACAAATAAATAGCCTGGTCCTCTTCACCGGCTCGACTATTTGACAACACAGCTACCAAGGTATAATGATCATTGAGTATTCAAAAGCATTGACTTCTCATAAAGTTTGAATCATCAATTTCATCACCCGGGTTATTCAAGCCGGCGGTCTAAGGATCAAAAGGTACAAGGTATGGTTATTACTTATATGCAACTGCCTGCTGTATTAACTAAAAGAGTTAGTCTCAGCCCTTGTCCTTTGTTTATATCTGTTTCTGGTTCCTACTATGGTAAACATATTGGCTATAAACCGGGTGTTTTAACCCATTTGATTCTAAGCCGCCAAGCCAGTCTTTTCTTTGTATATACAAGAACAGAGTTAAAATATTACAGAAACAAACATTAAATACGATGCATACATTGGCATCAGGAAACACAGAATCACATAGAAGTGTTTTATGCGCGATGGCATAAGCAAAGCATACAGTGTTTTCACAACTAAGCTATTACAAGGCTTTATAAGCCCATGAAGATGATCATTGTTCCTCCCTCGCCGGTTCACCACCTTCTGTTGGCTGAAAGTTGGGTTTTGACCAATCAAAACCATTCACGGCGACAAATTCGGCTTCATCGTCGATCAGGCCGACCGGGTCAACTTCCGGGGCAAAGGTGTCTTCTCTTACCGGTGGAATCAAATCGCTTACCTTGTACGAGGGAGTGGCCATCTTCTTATTTTCAGCATCAAAACCCGGCTGGTATTTGTCAATATTGGTGTCATCTCCCAGGGTAGTTGCCTGAGGTCGGACTCCGCGCACGCAGGTCATGAAGTCATCCTGCCCAAAAGGAGAACCATCTTCCTTCACGGTGGGATAGCCTCTGGCCACGTCCGCCGGGTTTAGGTCTGGCACCCAAGCCTTGGAGCGGCTCAGGGCAGTCAAAGCTCCGGCTCGCGCGCAGGAGTGTTTCACTTCTTGAAACCTGGCAGGCAGGATTGACAGTTTCTTCAGGACGTCGCTAAGCCGGTTGGGTCCTTGATTGACAGGAGAAATGGCGGCAAGAGCCCGCTGTGCGCCAATATACAGTTATTCTACCAAAGTATACACTGCCTTTAGTTTAATCAAAGGGTCTTGGCTCAGATTTTTGCTTCGAGGGCCTGCACATAGTTTATACACAAAGTCAGCTGGCAGTTTATACTCCGGATCAGCAGAAAGCACACAAAATTAAAGTTGGACAGCTTACCAAAGATGGCGGCCACCATTTGAAACACCCAGCCCTTTAACCCGTTCAGCTCTGTTGGAATCTCTTCAAGGGTTGTTTCGCCCTTCTTAGCACGTTGGGTCAGAAGCGTTTTTTCTTCTTCCCAGGTTTTCTTCTTGGCAGCGAAGCTGGTATTTAAATTTTCCGTCTCAGAGAGACTTATTTGCAGTTTGGAGTTAGCAGATTTGATTTCTGTTTCCTGACTCGCTAGCCGGGTCTTCACATCAGTCAATTGCGAGTTCAATTCAGATAAGGCATTCTGCAAAACATTCAGGTAAGTCAAGATTTTGTTTCAAGTTCAAAAGAGCAAGATTCAAGTCTCAAGTACTTTACAAAAAACCACTTGACACTTGGGGCTAATGTATGCCAAATCAAATTTTTATGACTCTAAAGACATACTTTAAGTCCCAAGTCCCTTACAAAGCAACATCACTTGGCACTTGGGGGCTAATTGAAAGAACATGTGGTGCCCCCATGTTTGGTTTTGCTAATTGATGACAATCTCTATGGACTAATAGTTGCATTGAGTTATATTTGAAGGTTTTGTCCATAGGCTTTTCTTGGAGTACATGTGTTGGGTTCAAGGAGAGTTTGTGTCGACCAAGGTGCTATTCAAGGAATTACCTAAAGATTGGTCTTGTGAGAGGTTGATCAAGACTAAGTCAAAGAGTGAATCAAGTTGATCAACCCACAAAGCGTAGAAGATGTACCGAGAGGGATCAAGTGATCCCATGGTATGGTAAGCATTGCCAATTACGCTTTGTGTACTAACCCATGGTCTTCGTGAGGGTTCTTTGTGGGGTTAGGTTGCGGTGTGCAAGTTCAAGTGGAGCATCACGAAGAGATCAAATGCTTGAAGCTTGCCGTCCTTTGTGGTGACAATGGACTTGTGAAGATGTGCGGAAGAGTGGCTCACCAATAGTGGAGTATGGGGAGCAGTCAACTAGTCTTCATCAAGTCAACCCAATCAAGAAAGGTGGTCCAACTTGAGGGAGTCAAGATCGTCATCATCTAGCTCAAGTGGACCATGTGCAAGGCAAAGGTTTGCCCTTGATAGGTTTTCTATTTTACCGGTCTCATGATGGTAGTTGGGAGACCGGGTTATAGGATCGATTGCCGTACTATCAAGGGGGGCTCTCGGTGAGTAGCTTGATGGTATCGTTTGCTGAGAGCTCAAACCATTGCATCCTTGCATCATCTTTCTTGGTTCTTGTTTGGTTCTCTTTGAGAGTCTTAGAGCTTATGGTCATCTTGATGACAAGCTCGAGTTCATCGGAAACGGAGTTCACATGCTTCTTCTATGATGTTTTCGATGTTGGAGGTTTTGCTGATTCTTCTCGGTTGGAGGTTTCACTCCTCTTTTTGATGCTACTCGTCGTCTTGTTTCCAACAAGCTTGAGTTTGCTCAATTCGGAGCTCATATGCAGAAGTTATGGCAGTTCTTGTTTTCTTGAGTGTGGTTTTTGTCAGGGTCCGCGTTGGAAAGGTTTGGGTGGTTTCATCACGTACACGTCTCCTTCTTTTCCCCTCCTTCTTGCTTGGGGCTTCCTCCGTTTTCCTGCCTCCTTTGACTGGCTGCTGTTGTGGTTGCGGTAGTACTGCTCCTGGATCAACGGTAGTACCATAGGCATCCACGGTAGTACCGCGTGGTGGTGCGGTAGTACCGCTGATGCCCACGGCAGTACCGCTCCCCCGGAGCTGCACTACCGCTACCCACCAGGCTAGTGCCGCCCCCTTTGCGGTAGTAGGAGCGGATGTAATTTTTTACATCCGCACATGCCGCGGTAGTACCGCCTTCGCCGTGCGGTAGTACCGCGCTATGCGGTCAGGCAGTAGTACCGCCCCTCGGCAGTACTACTGTGTCGGGTTTTTGCTACTTCCGTTTATTTGCGGAAGTAGGCACGGTAGTTTCCCTTCTCCCCTGGCTGGGATTTTTGCCTCGCGGTCGTACCGCATGGGGGGCGGTAGTACCGCGCATGCGGAAGTACCGCCCCCAGCTCCTATGCGTCTATTTATCGGTTCTTCGTTGGGGTTGTGGCAGTACCGTGGGTCGGTACGGTAGTACCGCATAGCCGTGCGGTAGTACCGCTTGGTTGCAAGCAGTAGTACCGTGCGGCCTTGCGGTAGTACCGCTGGCCGCGGGCTGGTTGGTGGGTAACGGTTGGATTTCCCCCCTCCTATAAAAAGGGGTCTTCTTCCCCATTGAACCTGATTCTTTGAGCTCGTGTTCTTCCCCCATTGTTGACCTTCTTCGAGCTTGCTAACTCTCAATCCCTCCATGGATTCTTGCTAGTTTTTGAGGGAAAAGAGAGAGGAGATCCAGATCCACATTTCCACCAATCACTTTCTCCTCTATGTGAGGGGAACCCCTTGGATCTAGATCTTGGAGTTCTTGGTGTTCTCTTTCTTGTTCTTCCTCTCATTTTCCTCCCTAGCATTAGTTGCTCCGGTGGGATTTGAGAGAGAAGGACTTGGGCACTCCGTGTGCCCATGCCATTGCATTTGGTGCATCGGTTTGAGTTCTCCACGTGATACGTGGAAGTTACAAGTTGAGAAGCTTATTACTCTTGGGTGCGTGGTACCCTTGAGCTTGTTCCTCTTGGGTGCTTGGGCGCCCTAGACGGTTATTGGTGTTCGGAGCTCAATCATTGTGGTGCAAAGCTCCGGGCAAGCATCGGGGTCTCCAATTAGGTTGTGGAGATCGCCCCGAGCAATTTGACGGGTACCGGTGACCTTCCCCAAGGGTTGCCAAAGTGTACGGGTTCGGTGACCGCCCCCAAGAGTTGCCATTTGTATGGGTTCGGTGACCGCCCTCAAGGGTCCCTTAGTGAAATCACGGCATCTTGCATTGTGCGAGGGCGTGAGGAGATTATGGTGGCCCTAGTGGCTTCTTGGGGAGCATTGTGCCTCCACACCGCTCCAAACAGAGATTAGCATCCGCAAGGGTGTGAACTTCGGGATACATCGTCGTCTCCGCGTGCCTCGGTTATCTCTTACCCGAGCCCTTTACTTATGCACTTTACTTTGTGATAGCCATATTGTCCTTTGGCATATATCTTGCTATCTCATAGTTGCTTATCTTGCTTAGCATAAGTTGTTGGTGCACATAGGTGAGCCTAGTTGTTTTAGGTTTTGTGCTTGGCAAATTAACCGCTAGGTTTATTCCGCATTTGTTCAAGCCTAAACCGTAATTATTTTAAAATGCCTATTCACCCCCCCCCCCCCTCTAGGCGACATCCACGATCTTTCACTAATGTATGTAGTTCAGCAAGTTTCTCAAGGTTAAGCCGGAGTATTAAGTCTTTTGAATACGGTACCAAACAATTTAAAGTGCCAGTTCATTTATGATCAAAATGAACTGGCCCTTGGGGACTACAGATGAAGCTTTGTTCTATTGAATTCAAGACAAGTTTCAAAGGTAAAGGTCTCGGTCTATATTTTAAAGTCTACAGATCATTCCGGTTCTCTCATAAATCTGAAGACTTGGGGGCTGAAGGAATACAGATAAGCCGGAAGAACATACCTCGTATTTCAACTGCAGCTGCTTGACTATTTCAACCTCAGAGTCGCGACTGGAGTGTACATGGCTAAGATAGCCGGATAGAATATCATTGGCATTTAGATGGTCATAGTTGGCAACGTCAAAGCGAACTTTATGCCTCTCCAATGCCTCTTGTTTTGCTGTACACCGAGCCAGCACGGTTGGGTTCCCCAGATCAATAAAGCGGCTCCCGGTGATCTGAACATCTTGCGCAGATGGTGATGGCGGGTTGGCTGAGCTTGATGGTCCAGTAGCAGAAGGGTTCATAGTAGTCTCATCAAACGACGGCTCAGGAGGATTTGCTTCTATATCAACAGGCAGGTCTGCTGGAGCATCGTTTAATGGAGAAGAGGGCCTGGTCGGGTCAGATGCACGCACTGGCGGGTCTTCCGCCGGCTTAGCTGCCTTTGCTTTCTTGGATTTAGCTTGGCCACTAAGAAAAATGTTGCAGGATTGTCGGTATAAAGATACAATTTGAACAACCCAGGAAAGATGAGGGTTTTTCATTACCCAGGGGCAGTCTTGAAAGCCAGAAATTGCATCTGCGATGAGTCGCCAGAAGAGCGAGACACCTCCTGAAAGGATAAAATAGAGTTAAAAGAAATATAAAGGGAAGGATCCATTAAACAGAGTTAAAGACAGAAAGAAGTAAACCTCATTTGGACGTTTCTGAGGAGTTTGTTGAAGAACGACAGCCGGCTCATCTTCAGTCCAAGCTTGACGATGGCTTTCATGTTGCTGCTTTTTCAAACGAAAGTTGGGATCCAAATGAGCTAAAGGGTTAGAAAACCTTACTTTACGGATCACTCGTCGAACTTTTTGTCTTGGCAAGGGCTCTGAGTCGGAGGAAATGATAGTTACCTCTGCTTCCACAGCCTGACTGGCCCAGTGTCATCCTGGTAATGATCAGTGTCAATAAGATTGTTAAAAAATTGGCCAAGGGAATCAAGGGCTACCTCCGAGTCAGATGTATCATCAAGTCTTTAGCAGTACTCTTTTTCTTCTTTTTCGACCTCCAGGTCGTTTTCTTGGCGTTTATGGCGGCGGCTTTCGCTTTCTTGGCCGCCTCGTGGTCATACTTAACTTTCCAGAAGTCAGAGTTGGCCTACAGACAGGTAAAAACAAGGTAAAGAGTCAGGCAAGTATTAAAACAATACGGCTGGAAAAATACAAAAGAGAGAAATAATGACATCCTTACTTCTGGCACCGGGTTAAGCTGGCAGAAGGGGTTTAACCGGATGACACTGCAATCTTCATATTTCCCGTTCACCAGAAGAGTTAACATTGAGACAATATCTTCTTCTATCAATTGAACGGGGCTGTGACGAAGAGAGTCATTCGGGCCTCCACCATACTCATACATCAGCTTTGACCGGCGGTTCAAAGGGATGACCCGCCATGAGATCCAGCAGCGGGTCAGATCAACTCCGGTTAACCCGTTCCCCAACAGAGCATTGATCCTTTTGATAGATGGTATCAGCCTCTTGCGTTCAGCGACAGTAAGTTTATCAAGAAGCGCGAACTTGGAGTCAAGACGATCGGGGCGATAACCCGACAGTGGCTTCTCGTTTGTTGGTGAAATGTCCTGGCAATAGAACCAAGTCTGGTTCCAGTCCTTTGGATGACTTGGTAAGACAATTAGGGGGAAGACAGCACCCTGCCGGCGCTGAATCGATATGCCTTCGAGCTCTAAGCTAAGGCCGTTGGTGCACTCGTTCTGCCGGTTTAGATAAAAGTATTCTCTAAACAACTCCACGGCCGGCTCTTGTTGAAGATATACCTCATAGAGCACTTGGAAGTTACAGATGTTAGATATGGAGTTGGGCCCGATATCTTGAGGGTGGAGCTTGAAAAAATGGAGAACCTCTCTAAAGAACTTTGAGCCGGGCGGTGAGAAGCCACGGTTCATGTGGTCAGTAAAAACGATCACCTCACCGTCTCTCGGATTGGGCCGTTCTTCTTCCGGGTCAGGGGCACGGTAAGACATGACGGTTTTTATCGGCAGAAATCCTATGATGAAGAACTCTTTTAAACGTTCCTCAGTTATGGTTGAGGGAACCCAGTTACACATGGTTGGTGTTTTGGACGGCATGATGTGCAAGGAACTGAAAAGAAAAGCAACATGCCGGTTCAGTTTAACGGTGAGATTAATAGTTAAGGGATGAAGATGCAAAACAAGTAATGGCGGCTTAGTTAAGGGCTAATGACATATAAAGGAAAATTAAGCCGGCATGATAAGCCGCCATGACTACAGATATTTGAAGAAGGCAAATTCAGCTAAGTATTGAGACAAACAAGTTTCCTACGTTGCTTGGTATTATTCCAGATCAAAATGGTTGTTCAAAATGAAAACAATTCTAGACCTAAAAAGTTCAGTACAGAGGAGTCGGTAAGTTCTGAAGCAGCCTTTTTAATCAGAGAAAGAGATCTGTGGGTCAAGAAGAGATACAAAAACACTACCGCACGAGCATATATATATATATATATATATATATATATATATATATATATATATATATGAATTTTTGTATCAGAAAAAGCTGGCGGTGGAAGAACTATGAAGAACTATGATGAACTACGAAGAACACGCAGGAGCTTGGAAACCCTAATGCAGATCTGAGAAACAAAGGAAAGAAAACTTACGGTTGCAGGTCTACTGCGGAGGTCGCCGCGGTTTCTATGATCGGTTCAGGTTGATACAGCGGCCAAGGTCGACGGAGACGGAGATGAGGCACGGCGGCGGCAGAACTCGAGCAGCAGAGGGTTTGCGCGAGGAAGAAGATGGAGCGAGAGAGGAGAATGAGAAGGCCGAGGCGTGCCTATTTATAAGGAAAAGATGCGAATAGACGGGCGCGAAGATCAAGGAAGAACCGAATAAATGGTTATCCAGCTATACAAACGCCTCGATTCTCAAGAAACATTGAAGATAAAAAATCCGTTGGAAGATGACGTCATGAATGTTTTTTGCATTTTCAAGAGGTGACGTCACGGCGGGTTAAAAGAAAATTTCAGCGAAGATAAGAAGATGGATTTTTGTCTAAGTATTGAAGATTGACAAAGAACGAAGTTCAAAGTCAATCTGGGGCCTAATGTTGGAAATATTACTATCAGTTATGACCCGCCCCGGAGGGGCCGGGTCAGCCCCAATGGCGGGTTACACAAGAAGCCCAGCAAACATTCAAGATTATAGTTTATTAAGTCTTATAGAAGGCCCAAAGGCCTGAAGGCAGTTTAAGGCCCGATATTGTGAACCGTCGTATGTAAAGAAAGACTTGTAAAGAAAGGCATGTAAAGGAAGTCACCGAGCCGGACACGATTATGAGCCGGCCGGGACTCTGTAGGCCACCTGGCGTCAACCCATGTATATAAGGGGACGACCCGGTGGCGGCTTGGGGCAAGAAACAACAAGTCGAGAACCAAGCCGGCAAGTTGAGCCGCTTGGTGATCGAAACCCCAGCAATACCAATCCCAACTAGACGTAGGCTTTTACCTTCATCGTAAGGGGCTGAACTAGTATAAAACTCTCTCGTGTCCTTTGTCCCGATTAATCCCTTTAAGCTTCCTAGTGCGATGGCCCTATGACTAAGTCCTTGTTCTAGGACATCTGTCATGACAATTCCACGACACCAGCTGGGTTAAATAGACGGATTTGCTCTCGGGCGGCGAGCAGGAGCAAGGCCATGTGGCGACGAAGAAGGCGTCCGTCGAACCGTCGGGTTCCCAGGCGAGTCCTTCTGGGACCCCTTCATCTATCCTACATGATGGGTGTATCCAAACATCCCCATATTCGCCCTATATTTGAGATGATACGAGGGATGCTATATTTAAGATGATATGAGGGATGCTGGTCAGCCAAACATTTTAAACTCGTTTAAAGGCGCCGTCTGGGTTAAAAAAACATGACCGGGCAGCCCGACCGGATGTATAAGACAGGTATGGGGTGCCCGGCCGGCCATAGGTCCATGACTTCAACCAAACACACGGGCCCGGAGCACGTGGTGTACCGGACGAATAGATGACTTGCGGTGTGAGGAGTCTGTTTGTGACCACGATCACCGTGTACCCTCTTTCTGCTCAAGTATATACGTGCTCCTCCTTGGAAACCATCGGTATCCGACATGGCTTTGGTGGCGAATGCTAAGCCAAGAGTGTGAAGTATTTTTTTAATTTCCTGTCAGGACCTAGCCATGAGTGCTGCCATGCTTGTGTGACTAATTTCTTAACATATTTTGGCAGAACAAACAACAGCTGGGGCTCTGCCGAGGCGATTAATTTACAGAAAAAAGCATGGAAAACAAACACGGTCACGAGGAGAACAGATTCAGTTGAACCAAAAAACAAACGGGTAAAATTATCACGGACCACAACTTCTTTACAAGCGAGCCACCAACTACACCAAGGGCAACAGGTAGGGTAGAAAGATCAAACAGACGAAACTGAATTAGTTACAATGTTACTACAAGCATTCCTGGAGGCAGTAACAGAAAGGAACAAAAACAGGGTAATGTAAGCTTTGGACAAAAACAACGAAGGTGTCAGAAGATTCAAGACGCGCACTGGGCGGCTGCTGCGCGGGACAACATCAATCAAGAAAATAAAAATAGGCCACATCCAGGGTGGAAGCACAGGGTGGTAAATACAGCTGCTCTCTTCTCCTCCTGGTAAACCATGACCGATCTCCAGACAAACTGTTCATCCGACGGGGTTTCCCTTTTCACCTCCTGAGTATTGCCATGCCATTCCACGCAAGGAATCAACTTCCCTTCCTTGGCTGTCCACTCCCACGAAGGTGAAGGGGGGATTTATATATCCGGCGAACATTTCGTTTTGTCCATTTGCTTCTGGCAAGGGCCCAAGTTGTGATGCATGCGCTTCAGCAAGCGGCGGAATTGGACATATCCTTCCTGGATCTGTTGTATTTCATGTGGCTCTGGACCAGATGGCCGGCTGCCTGAGCAGAGATGAGGGACAGCTCGCCAGCCAGGACCGCACCAGCCACCACCGTGGCGAGCAGCCTAGCATTCGATCCCGGGGATTCCCTGTTGGCGCCTTTGACGCCCAGTAGGTCCAAGCAGGCCGACTGTGAGGCCAGCTGCGTGCCTCCACCAACTGTGCCCACCTGCATTTCGATCATCACAACACACCCATCAGCTCATATCATATATATATCCTAGTTGGTGCTGAAGGTTAGGTGTATGATGATAATTAACCCAATTATGTACAGGGCGATGGATGCCTTTCTCGACAATAATAGCAAACACGACGTTACAGATTAAGCCACTAATAAAACAGATAACTGCCGGTCTAGCCTGAGCTGGCTGATGACGAAAACAATAGCGAGAAGGCGAACAGCAAACGAAAGGAATAGTAGTTTAGAAAACCAGATGGTGTGGAGAACAATGTCCCACAAAGGAATAATAAAATTGGCATTTTGGCATATAAAGAACTTATTCTAAAGAACAAGCAAGCATAGTTGAACATGCCATCTATATCGTGCTTCATGACAACAGAATCAAGCCCTATGCATGACAGCGTTATTTTAAAATCTCCAGGTAACCTAACAAAGGGATAATTTAAACTCACTAACATACATGTATATGTTTGCAATTAAATGGGTGGGACCATTATAGGATCAACAGCATGATAGATGATACCAAGATATTGATATTTGTTAATAGTTTCCTATTCACATAACAGGATGCCATCTAATTGATTGAATAATCAATGGTTCTTCACAAAGGACCAGGGTCTGAAGTGCAAAATTCATCAACCCGTGGATAACAAAATAAGGGGATGACTGACAATCAACATAAACTCCAGACTTGTCACATAAAAAAGAATATGAAGAGCAAGATTCCATCATGAAGAAAAATATTGCTTCGTACCTCAATGGATGGCATAGTAACGGAGATGTGAAGGTCTCTGCCACCATTTACAGCTTCCAACATCGTGATACACTGTGAGCTCTCAACATTTTGTGCAGGATCCTGACCAGTGGCAATGAAGATAGCTGATACAATGTTGCTTGCGTGGGCATTGAAACCCCCAAGAGCTCCAGCAACAGCGGAACCAGCAAGGTTTTTGATCACATTCAACTCGACGAGTGACTGAACGTTGGTCTTGAGAACCTTCTCCACAACGTCCTCTCTGATTATTGCCTCGCAAACCACAGACTTACCACGCCCCTCAATCCAATTTACAGCAGCTGATTTCTTGTCAGAACAAAAATTGCCTGTTGTTTATGGAAGTTTAGTTAGGAAATTATGTAGCGCCAAAGATATGTGAAAAAGCTAGATGCATACCACTATACTAAGTATAAATGTACTGCTATGAATACGGTGCATATCTGGTGTTAATCAGCAACAACTGTAAGTAGTTTTCAATATCTATAAACCACTTGAGATTTTTACAGATTGGAACATCGCCCTATGACTGTACTGTGCAAAATTCGGCGACTGGTATTACTTGTGTCATGACAAAACATGAGTAAGACATAATAGGGAAGACAAGGATGAGGTGGCCTTGTCCAAATTTCCTTGTGTGAATTTTCGTCCTCTCTCGAAAGTACTAAGAGCTGGCAGCAAGCTGGAGAGATCGGACAAAAAGGTAGCCCAACTACTACAAATGAAAACAACTGGAGTCCACGTCAGTTTGGATCGAGAGCTGACACCAAAGGGATATCCAATTAAAATAACAACCGAGGCTCATCTGCCGCTTTCTATTGCATAACAAGTAAATCCAACTAAAACACCTTAAACATCTATCATGCCAGTTGCTTCATTCATCAACTCTCTGAGTTTGAATATTTGCATAATGGGATTTAATTAAGACAATCTGCTGTGCTCTTATTCTTTGATACCATCATCTAACCATTCATCAACTATAAAATTATCCAAAATGTTATAGAACTGAGGTCACGTTCTTAAGCAACCAGAGCTAACGCCCTGAGGCAAGTCGGATCCTGCACACAAATCCTAAAGTGTTCGCTCCCACGCACCCCTCTGGGCGAACTACGAAGCTGGTGGCAAAAATGAGCGAACACATTCCGGATGGCAATTTCAGTTTTTAGAGCATGGCAATTTTCAGCTTTTCCATTGAGGTAGCATGGCAATTTCCTTCGGTCAACATGACAATATTTCTGAGCATGGCAATTTTTACTTCAGAACATGGCAAGCCCTTTACAACAGCACGGCAATTTTATCTGTTTTCGCCTGACAATTCTGAAGCATTCAATGGAAGTGTTTTTTCTTTTTGCGATCGAACTTTTTAGTTTGTTCCACCCTGCCTGGGGGAATGATTGTTTCGCTCGGGTTACCCCTGAGCTGACGTCAGACGTATGTTGGTGTCCAAAATTATTAGAAGGCTCTGATAAGTCATAACTAGCCACCATAATAATAATAATAATAATCTATCAATGGTACAACATCATTCACGATCGAAGAAAGCAAAAACAAACTTATTTATAAACGTGCGAAAATACCTGAGATGCTGACGACATCCATATCAGGGAAATCCTCCTCTAGATAGTCCAGCACATGTTGCACGCCCTTGGAGATCATGTTCATCCCCATGGCATCACCAGTGCTGCAGGTGAACCTCATGTACAGGTTCCTCCCTGCCAACGCGCATTTGACCCCCTGCAGCCTTCCAAACCTCGTTGATCTGCACAAACGAAGCATTTTGGGTTAAAAAAGAAACAGCGCTGATTTGATTGATGGGGACTGACGGCGCATCAACATATCGTTAAACACAAGAGACGTCGTAGCTTAATGACATTTGTCGTGCGAGCGGAGCATGGGCTGAATATGACAGATAAAAGGGGCACTAATCTAGTCTATTATACCTGCTAAAGACCACAGACAGAGTGTCGAAATTGTCCGGGTTCTCCAAGAACCTCATGAGCTCGGCGGCGCGGCGGGCGGTTGGGAACCTGGCGACGGGGGCGCGGCTCATCCCGTCACGGAACACGACGCTGGAAGCACCGCCAGACTCGGCAATGGCCTTGCATCCACGGTTGGTGCTGGCGACGAGGCAGCCCTCGGTGGTGGCCATCGGGACGTAGAGGCGGCGGCCGTCGAGGAGGAGCGGGCCGACGACGCCCACGGGCAGCTGCACGTACCCCACGGGCATCTCGCAGCACTGGCCGAGAATGGAGGCGTAGTCGAAGCCGTCGAGCGGGAGGCCGTTGATCTCCCTCCCCGTGATCCGGCGCAGCGACTCGCGGCGGATCCCGGCGGCCCGGCGGCAGTCGCCCAGCCTCGTCTCCAGGACGTACGAGGGGATCTTCCCGGCAACGACCTGGGAAACGATCTCCTCGTCCTCCTCCGGCATTACCTCGGGCGCGGGGCCGGCGCTCTGCAGCAGCGCACACTGCGCGGGAACCGCGGGGGTGGGGGCGGGCTTGGGCTGGGCGGAGGCGATGAGGAAGTCCTCGTCCTCGTCGTCGCTGTTGGAGACGACGGACTGGACGAAGGCGATGCCGAAGAAGCTGAGGAGGTAGATGAGCGAGGCGACGAGGCCGCAGATGGCGAAGATCTCGGTGAGCCCCACGACGTGGAGCGGCGTGGAGGAGCGGATCTTCTCGCGCCAGCGGCGCATCAGGTAGGCGAGCGAGGCGGCGAAGAGCGCGGAGAAGATGAGGTTGGTGTGGCGGATCGGCAGCGGCAGCGCGTCGCCGGCCTGCACCCGCGGCCCCCTCCCCTCCGCGGGGCGCGCGCCCCCGCGCGGCGGCGTCGCGCGGCGAACCTCCACGGCCATGGCGGGCGGCGGCGCTGGGCTCGTCGGCGTCCGGAGCGGGCGAGTCGTGGGGAGGGGGGGTTTGGGCTGCGAGATTGGGGAAAGATCGGGCCGGCCGGGCGGTTTAATATACTGGCCTCGCCCCGCAACGAAAAAAAAAAGCCTCGCCCCGTACCGGCGCTGACAGGCTGGGCCCACTGCCAGCCGCGCGGCTTCGGGGCCCGCGGCCCAAGGTGTCTCTTGTTTTTTTGTTCTCAAGTGGGTCGGGTCTCCGGTCTCGGGTGTTCCCTCGTCTTTTTCTCTTGGGTTTCCTTTCTGCTTCCAGTGACCCCGCTGCCGTGTGTTTGGCCGCTGCAATGTCGCGTTGGCACGGTACGTGGTATGGCATCGTAAACCGCGGGCTGTGCCGCGGGGCGCACGTCGAGCGGGGCGGAGCGGAGCGTTGGCACGGTACGTGGTACCCATGCCGCTACGTGCCACGATCCCTTGCGCGCACGCGACGCGACGCGATGTCCCTAGAGAGCTTCTTTCTCGTTCAAAACCCAGGCGTCCAGATATGTGGCATTTTAAACACTGGATGCGGTGCTGCATTTTCTATCTTTGGATTAGTGTAGGCGTCCCTTCATTTCAAATTATAAGATGCTTTGGTTTTTTTTTTCTGAGTCGGATGCATGTAGACGCGTTTTTATGTGTCTGTTCACGCGTGTAAGTATGTATAGTCTATATTAAATATCCGAAACGTATTATGATTCGGAACAGATGTGATTTTATTTTCTCTTCACGCCTAGATTAGTGTACTAATATTAAGTCAAATTTTGTGAACTTTGGCAAACTTTATAGAAAAATTTAACAGCGTCTACAACGCCACTATATTCATTATATATATAGTTCCTCTGTTTTACAATATAAGATATTTTAACTTTTTGTGAATCGGATGAACATGGATACGTTTAAGTGTGTTTGTTCACTAATTTTAGTCTGTATGTGGACCATCTTGAAACATTCAAAACATCTTATGTTTGTGAACGGATAGAGTATTAGTTATAGTATTTATAAATGTCTATATTATAAATTTTGGTCAAACTTTATAAACTCGTCTTATGACAATGGTAATATGCAGAGTGAATAAAAGTAGAGGTAGTGCTAGCGAGGAGGTGAAAATGGATTGGATAAGGCACTTCTTATTTTCATTTTCCATATTTCCAAAACAAGTACGATGTAAATGCATATATTATTAAATGAATGCTCGGATATCGATATGGGGTGATGTTTATCCCATTAGAAGGGGTGCGAACATCTAAGAAGATTAGCATCATACTAATATAGGGTAAAAAAAATAGGGTTCTCTGCCTCCCGACGGCGCCGACGCCGGTCCGTTCCGTCTCCGGTGGCCTTAGGGCCATGGAGGCGGAGTGGATCTCGGGCCTTGCCGATGGGAGGATACTATTTTTAGATCTTTTTCCGAGCTTTATTCGGGTTTGTGTCCTGCTCAGGAAGACAAAACAGCGACGACTACCTAAAGATGGAATAAAGGTCTTCCTAGACGGCAGCGACAACAAGATTTGTCAGGCTCCGGAGAGGGAGGGTCGATGACAGCGGCACGCTTTCCGCTCGCTTCAGTGATTGTACTCGTAGCTAGGTGGTCTACGGATGCAGATGTAATTTTTATTATTTCTAGTATTCGTTGTACTACTACGATGAAGATGAATAGATTGAGAGTTTTTCCCGCAAAAAAATAGGGTAACAATAAACAAATCCATGACTATGCCGTGATGTATTATAAATTTGACGATATAATGGTAGACAACATATGTGCAACATATATAAAAACCATACCACCATATATCATAATTTTGTAGGTCCGATCACAAAAAATAACATCTGACCATTTTGTTTGATTTTCAGATCTTATAAATCACAAAAAATAACATCTGACCATTTTGTTTGATTTTCAGATCTTATAATTGGTCTATATATACGGGTAGAATTGGTGAGATTGCCTAGCATACTTTTTACTCAGGCACATGAAAATGCATTTTTACATCCATATTATCTTCATAATCCAGCACCAGGCTCATATTTCCATCTCTAAAGATGCATTCGTATATTTCATTTTTACTTCTATCTAAATTGGCTAGCAATAACTTTTTTGACACATGAATATGCATTTGTATATCCTTATTTGCTTCAAAATCCAACAGCATTTTCATATTTCCATCTGTATATATACATTCGTATTTATTTCACATTTACTTCTATCTAAATTGGAAAGCGATATTGCTTGCCAAATATATGCTGCCTCACTATGATAATCCAATGCTAGTTCCCACCCTTGGATAAACTTCCGCGAACGTGCGTAGCTCGATCGAGCAAGTCTAAACCTTTCAAGTTCAACTGCACGTTTTCTCTCTTCAAAATGGATCACCACTCCCCCGCAAAAAGAAGAAAAAGGATCACCACTCACCTTTTTTTTGAGACAAGGATCACCACTCATCAGCATATGCAGGTGACTTCTTTGGGGCTTTGTGGAGGGACCATTGGGTCGGATCTCCGGTCGCATGTGTTCCCTCGTCTGTTTTCTCTTTGGTTTCTGCTTCCAATGATCTCGCTGATGTATGTTTCACCGCTGTAATGTCGCGTTGGCATGATACGTGTTATGGTATCGTAAACTGCAGGATGTGTCGCGAGGTGCACGTCGAGGGGGTGGTAGGTCCCCATGCCGCTACGTGCTCCGAGCCCTTACTCGCACGCGACACGATGTCCCTAAAACTTCTTTCTCGTTCAAAAGCTAGGCGTCCAGATGTGTGGCGTTTTAAACAGTGGATCCGGTGCTGTTTTTTTATCTTTAGATTGGTGTAGCATATACTCCTTCATTTCAAATTATAAGATGTTCTGGGTTTCTCTTCTGAGTCGGATGTATGTAGACACGTTTTTATGTGTCTGTTAACTCGTGTAAGTATGTATAGTCTATATTAAATATCGGAAACGTATATGATTCGAAACAGATGTGATTTTATTTTCTGTTCACGCCTAGATTAGTGTACTAATATCAAGTCCATTTTTGTGAACTTTAGCTAACTTTATAGAAAATTTTAACTGCGTCTACAACACCACTAGATTCGTTATATATATACTTCCTATGTTTTACAATATAAGATGTTTTAACTTTTTTGTAAATCGGATGAACATAGATACATTTAAGTGTGTTTGTTCACTAATTTTAGTCTGTATGTAGACCATCTTGAAACATTCAAAACATCTTATATTTATGAACGAATAGAGTATTAGTTATAGTATTTATAAAATGTCCATATTATAAATTTTGGTCAAACTTTATAAACTCGTCTTATGACAAAGCTAATAAGTAGAGTGAATAAAAGCAGAGGTAGTGCTAGGGAGGAGGTGAAAATGGATTGGATAAGGCTCTTCTTATTTTCATTTTCCATATTTCCAAACAAGTACGATGTAAATGCATATGTTATTAAATGAATGCTCGGATATCGATATGGGTGATGTTTATCCAATTAGAAGGGGTGCGAACATCAGAGAAGTTTAGCAGCATACTAATATAGGGAAAAAATAGGGTTCTCTGCCTCCCGACAGCGCCGATGCCGGTCCGTCCCGTCTCTGGTGGCCTTAGGGCCATGGAGGCGGAGTGGATCTCGGGCCTTGCCAATGGGAGGACGTTGTTTTAGATATTTTTTCGAGCTTTGTTAGGGTTTGTGTCCTGCTCAGGAAGACGAAACATCGACGACTCCTTAAAGATGGAATAAAGGTCTCCCTACACGGCGGCGACAACAAGATTTGTCAGGCTCCGGCGAGGGAGGGTCGATGACAGCGGCACGCCTTCCGCTTGCTTCAGTGATTGTACTCGTCGCTAGCTGGTCTACGAATCCGGATGTAATTTTTATTATTTCTAATATTCGTTGTACTACTATGATGAAGATGAATAGATTGAAAGTTTTTCCCGCAAAAAATAGGGTAACAATAAACAAATCCATGACTATGCCATGATGTATTATAAGTTTGACGATATAATGGTAGACAATATATGCGAAACATAGATAAAAACCATACCACCATATATCATAATTTTGTAGGTCCAATCACAAAAAATAACATCTGGCCACTTTGATTGATTTTCAGATCTTATAATTGGTCTAGAATTGGTGAGATTGCCTAGTATACTTTTACTCAGGCACATGAAAATGCATTTTATATCCATATTATCTTCATAATCCAGCACCAGGTTCATATTTCCATCTCTAAAGATGCATTCGTATATTTCACATTTACTTCTATCTAAATTGGCTAGCAATAACTTTTCTTGACACATGAATATGCATTTGTACATCCTTATTTGCTTCAAAATCCAACAACATTTTCATATTTCCGTGTGTAAATATACATTCGTATTTATTTCACACTTACTTCTATCTAAATTGGAAAGCGATATTGCTTGCCAAATATATGCCGCCTCACTATGATAATCCAATGCTAGTTCCCACCCTTGGATAAACTTCCGCGAACGTGCGTAGCTCGATCGAGCAAGTCTAAACCTTCCAAGTTCAACTGCACGTTTTCTCTCTTCAAAATGGATCACCACTCCCCCGCAAAAAGAAGAAAAAGGATCACCACTCACCTTTTTTTTGAGACAAGGATCACCACTCATCAGCATATGCAGGTGACTTCTTTGGGGCTTTGTGGAGGGACCATTGGGTCGGATCTCCGGTCGCATGTGTTCCCTCGTCTGTTTTCTCTTTGGTTTCTGCTTCCAATGATATCGCTGATGTATGTTTCACCGCTGTAATGTCGCGTTGGCATGATACGTGTTATGGTATCGTAAACTGCAGGATGTGTCGCGAGGTGCACGTCGAGGGGGTGGTAGGTCCCCATGCCGCTACGTGCTCCGAGCCCTTACTCGCACGCGACACGATGTCCCTAAAACTTCTTTCTCGTTCAAAAGCTAGGCGTCCAGATGTGTGGCGTTTTAAACAGTGGATCCGGTGCTGTTTTTTTATCTTTAGATTGGTGTAGCATATACTCCTTCATTTCAAATTATAAGATGTTCTGGGTTTCTCTTCTGAGTCGGATGTATGTAGACACGTTTTTATGTGTCTGTTAACTCGTGTAAGTATGTATAGTCTATATTAAATATCGGAAACGTATATGATTCGAAACAGATGTGATTTTATTTTCTGTTCACGCCTAGATTAGTGTACTAATATCAAGTCCATTTTTGTGAACTTTGGCTAACTTTATAGAAAATTTTAACTGCGTCTACAACACCACTAGATTCGTTATATATACTTCCTATGTTTTACAATATAAGATGTTTTAACTTTTTTGTAAATCGGATGAACATAGATACATTTAAGTGTGTTTGTTCACTAATTTTAGTCTGTATGTAGACCATCTTGAAACATTCAAAACATCTTATATTTATGAACGAATAGAGTATTAGTTATAGTATTTATAAAATGTCCATATTATAAATTTTGGTCAAACTTTATAAACTCGTCTTATGACAAAGCTAATAAGTAGAGTGAATAAAAGCAGAGGTAGTGCTAGGGAGGAGGTGAAAATGGATTGGATAAGGCTCTTCTTATTTTCATTTTCCATATTTCCAAACAAGTACGATGTAAATGCATATGTTATTAAATGAATGCTCGGATATCGATATGGGTGATGTTTATCCAATTAGAAGGGGTGCGAACATCAGAGAAGTTTAGCAGCATACTAATATAGGGAAAAAATAGGGTTCTCTGCCTCCCGACAGCGCCGATGCCGGTCCATCCCGTCTCTGGTGGCCTTAGGGCCATGGAGGCGGAGTGGATCTCGGGCCTTGCCAATGGGAGGACGTTGTTTTAGATATTTTTTCGAGCTTTGTTACGGTTTGTGTCTTGCTCAGGAAGACGAAACATCGACGACTCCTTAAAGATGGAATAAAGGTCTCCCTACACGGCGGCGACAACAAGATTTGTCAGGCTCCGGCGAGGGAGGGTCGATGACAGCGGCACGCCTTCCGCTTGCTTCAGTGATTGTACTCGTCGCTAGGTGGTCTACGAATCCGGATGTAATTTTTATTATTTCTAATATTCGTTGTACTACTATGATGAAGATGAATAGATTGAAAGTTTTTCCCGCAAAAAATAGGGTAACAATAAACAAATCCATGACTATGCCATGATGTATTATAAGTTTGACGATATAATGGTAGACAATATATGCGAAACATAGATAAAAACCATACCACCATATATCATAATTTTGTAGGTCCAATCACAAAAAATAACATCTGGCCACTTTGATTGATTTTCAGATCTTATAATTGGTCTAGAATTGGTGAGATTGCCTAGTATACTTTTACTCAGGCACATGAAAATGCATTTTATATCCATATTATCTTCATAATCCAGCACCAGGTTCATATTTCCATCTCTAAAGATGCATTCGTATATTTCACATTTACTTCTATCTAAATTGGCTAGCAATAACTTTTCTTGACACATGAATATGCATTTGTACATCCTTATTTGCTTCAAAATCCAACAACATTTTCATATTTCCGTTTGTAAATATACATTCGTATTTATTTCACACTTACTTCTATCTAAATTGGAAAGCGATATTGCTTGCCAAATATATGCCGCCTCACTATGATAATCCAATGCTAGTTCCCACCCTTGGATAAACTTCCGCGAACGTGCGTAGCTCGATCGAGCAAGTCTAAACCTTCCAAGTTCAACTGCACGTTTTCTCTCTTCAAAATGGATCACCACTCCCCCGCAAAAAGAAGAAAAAGGATCACCACTCACCTTTTTTTTGAGACAAGAATCACCACTCATCAGCATATGCAGGTGACTTCTTTGGGGCTTTGTGGAGGGACCATTGGGTCGGATCTCCGGTCTCATGTGTTCCCTCGTCTGTTTTCTCTTTGGTTTCTGCTTCCAATGATCCCGCTGATGTATGTTTCACCGCTGTAATGTCGCGTTGGCATGATACGTGTTATGGTATCGTAAACTGCGGGATGTGTCGCGAGGTGCACGTCGAGGAGGTGGTAGGTACCCATGCTGCTACGTGCTCCGAGCCCTTACTCGCACGCGACACGATGTCCCTAAAACTTCTTTCTCGTTCAAAAGCTAGGCGTCCAGATGTGTGGCGTTTTAAACAGTGGATCCGGTGCTGTTTTTTTATCTTTAGATTGGTGTAGCATATACTCCTTCATTTCAAATTATAAGATGTTCTGGGTTTCTCTTCTGAGTCGGATGTATGTATACACGTTTTTATGTGTCTGTTAACTCGTGTAAGTATGTATAGTCTATATTAAATATCGGAAACGTATATGATTCGAAACAGATGTGATTTTATTTTCTGTTCACGCCTAGATTAGTGTACTAATATCAAGTCCATTTTTGTGAACTTTGGCTAACTTTATAGAAAATTTTAACTGCGTCTACAACACCACTAGATTCGTTATATATACTTCCTATGTTTTACAATATAAGATGTTTTAACTTTTTTGTAAATCGGATGAACATAGATACATTTAAGTGTGTTTGTTCACTAATTTTAGTCTGTATGTAGACCATCTTGAAACATTCAAAACATCTTATATTTATGAACGAATAGAGTATTAGTTATAGTATTTATAAATGTCCATATTATAAATTTTGGTCAAACTTTATAAACTCGTCTTATGACAAAGCTAATAAGTAGAGTGAATAAAAGCAGAGGTAGTGCTAGGGAGGAGGTGAAAATGGATTGGATAAGGCTCTTCTTATTTTCATTTTCCATATTTCCAAACAAGTACGATGTAAATGCATATGTTATTAAATGAATGCTCGGATATCGATATGGGTGATGTTTATCCAATTAGAAGGGGTGCGAACATCAGGGAAGTTTAGCAGCATACTAATATAGGGAAAAAATAGGGTTCTCTGCCTCCCGACAGCGCCGATGCCGGTCCGTCCCGTCTCCGGTGGCCTTAGGGCCATGGAGGCGGAGTGGATCTCGGGCCTTGCCAATGGGAGGGCGTTGTTTTAGATATTTTTTCGAGCTTTGTTAGAGTTTGTGTCCTGCTCAGGAAGACGAAACATCGGCGACTCCCTAAAGATGGAATAAAAGTCTCCCTACACGGCGGCGACAACAAGATTTGTCAGGCTCCGGCGAGGGAGGGTCGATGACAGCGGCACGCCTTCCGCTTGCTTCAGTGATTGTACTCATCGCTAGATGGTCTACGAATCCGGATGTAATTTTTATTATTTCTAATATTCGTTGTACTACTATGATGAAGATGAATAGATTGAAAGTTCTTCCCGCAAAAAATAGGGTAACAATAAACAAATCCATGACTATGCCATGATGTATTATAAGTTTGACGATATAATGGTAGACAATATATGCGAAACATAGATAAAAACCATACCACCATATATCATAATTTTGTAGGTCCAATCACAAAAAATAACATCTGGCCACTTTGATTGATTTTCAGATCTTATAATTGGTCTAGAATTGGTGAGATTGCCTAGTATACTTTTACTCAGGCACATGAAAATGCATTTTATATCCATATTATCTTCATAATCCAGCACCAGGTTCATATTTCCATCTCTAAAGATGCATTCGTATATTTCACATTTACTTCTATCTAAATTGGCTAGCAATAACTTTTCTTGACACATGAATATGCATTTGTACATCCTTATTTGCTTCAAAATCCAACAACATTTTCATATTTCCGTTTGTAAATATACATTCGTATTTATTTCACACTTACTTCTATCTAAATTGGAAAGCGATATTGCTTGCCAAATATATGCCGCCTCACTATGATAATCCAATGCTAGTTCCCACCCTTGGATAAACTTCCGCGAACGTGCGTAGCTCGATCGAGCAAGTTTAAACCTTCCAAGTTCAACTGCACGTTTTCTCTCTTCAAAATGGATCACCACTCCCCCGCAAAAAGAAGAAAAAGGATCACCACTCACTTTTTTTCTGAGACAAGGATCACCACTCAGCAGCATATGCATGTGACCTTTTTAGGGCTTTGTGGAGGGACCGTTGGGTCGGATCTCTGGTCTCGTGTGTTCCCTCGTATGTTTTCTCTTTGGTTTCTGCTTCCAATGATCCCGTTGTTGTGTGTTTCACCGTTGTAATGTCGCGTTGGCATGATATGTGTTATGGTATCGTAAACTGTGGGCTGTGTCGCGAGGCGCATGTCGAGGGGGTGGTAGGTACCCATGCCGCTACATGCTTCGAGCCCTTGCTCGCACGTGACACGATGTCCCTAAAACTTCTTTCTCATTCAAAAGCTAGGCGTCCAGATATGTGGCGTTTTAAACAGTGGATCTGGTGTTGCTATTTTTATCTTTAGATTAGTGTAACATATACTACTTCATTTTGAATTATAAAATGTTCTGGGATTTTTCTCTGAGTCGGATGTATGTAGACGCGTTTTTATGTGTCTGTTCACTCGTGTAAGTATGTATAGTCTACCCTATTAAATATCCGAAACGTATTATGATTCGAAATAGATGTGATTTTATTTTCTCTTCACACCTAGATTAGTGTACTAATATTAAGTCAATTTTTGTGAACTTTGGCTAACTTTGTAGAAAAATTTAACAGCGTCTACAACACCACTAGATTCATTATATATACTTCCACTATTTTACAATATAAGATGTTTTAACTTTTTTGTGAAACGGATGAACATAGATATTTAAGTGCGGTTGTTCACTAATTTTAGTTTGTATATAGACCATCTTGAAAATTTAAAACATCTTATATTTGTGAACGGATAGAGTATTGGTTATTGTATTATAAGTGTCCATATTATAATTTTTGGTAAAACTTTATAAACTCGTCTTATGACAATGTTAATATGCAGAGTGAATAAAAGCAGAGGTAGTACTAGCGAGGATGTGAAAATGGATTGGACAAGGCTCTTTTTATTTTTATTTTCCATATTTCCAAACAAGTACGATGTAAATGCATATGTTATTAAATGAATGCTCAGATGTCGATACGGGTGATGTTTATCCAATTAGAAGGGGTGCGAACATCTGAGAACTTTAACAACATACTAATATAGGGTAAAAAATAGGGTTCTCTGCCTCCCGACGGCGCTGGCGTCAGTCCGTCCCGTCTTTGGTGGTCTTAGGGCCATGCAGGCGGAGTAGATCTCAGCCCCTTTGCCGATGGGAGGACGCTGTTTTAGATCTTTTTTCGAGCTTTGTTAGGGTTTGTGTCCTGCTCAGAGATTCTTTAGCACACCTCGCATCGTGCCCCGACCCGTAAAATAACCGCCAAAATATGGGTCGGGGCGGAAAAGCCTGCCCGACCAGACACCGCATTCGCGGCCAACCCGTAAAAAAATTTGCAGGGCGCGGCAAAAGATCTCCCTCGACCTATAGATTCACAGGGTGGGAGGACAACCTGAGCTCGGCCCCTATCCGCAGCGAGATTTGGCGGGAGGGACATTTCCGCGTGGCCGTTCCCGCTCCCCCACCGTCCGCCACCATTGCCCCGCCACCTCCCGCTCCGATGCATCTTCCCCAACAGTCCTTCGCCGCCATGGATGACTCCCTGCTGTCCCCCTTCACCGTCGAGGTTGCGCACGCTCAATCCCCTCGGGCGGATCTCGTCGTCGGCCATGTTGGCCCCGCCGTCGTCCAAGGTACCACTGCGCCTGCCCGCAAGCGGCAGGGCAACGTGGTCGTGTTGGGAGGGAATTCGGCTGCCCCCGCCGCGAAGGCCTGTGCTCCGGGCGCCAACGCCACTACGCGATCCTGGCCGGCGGCGGAGAAGGTCACCAAGGCCTCCGGCATAAAGAGGAAGAGGATTCCGGCTACAAAGAAGTCGGCTCCTTCATCCACTCCCTCCGCCCCGGAAAAGAGGTTCCCCGGCGATGCCGCTCAACGGTGCTACTCCCACCACAGGCGAGGTGTTCGACGAAATGGCCGGAAGGTATGCGTCTTCGGTCATGGCAATTTCCTTTGCTTTTCGCCATTTGCAATAGCTCGTGACTTGTTATCGTTCACTATAGCGGTTCGAACAATGCAACTGCCGAGTTCGTGAGCTTGTTGGACACCAACACCGTTGACATCGATCAAGCCATGTTCGCCGCATTCGATTACAATGAAATGGAGGGTGGCATGGATGATCATGGTGGTGAGGAAGAAGTGGAGGAGATCGTTGAGGGGGCGTATGAGCAATCGCAAACAAAAAATGAAAAAAGCCAGCGATCGAAGAACTACACGATCTTGGAAGATCAAATCTTGATCAGGGCATGGAGTGCGGTGTCTCTTGATGCATGCACGGGAACTTCTCAAACCGCCAAGAGGTATTGGCAAAGGATCGAAGATCAATACTTCCGCATGATGGCAAAGTATCCCAATAGGACTCCACACACCTTTCGGTCGCTTCAAAGGCATTGGGATGTGATCAAGCCAATTTGCAGTCATTGGGCAGCTTGCTTGGAGCAAGTACGCAATGCACCTCCAAGTGGAACCGTGGAATCCGACTATGTGAGTTCGTTTTGACTTTGTTCAAGTTGTGCACATCATATTTCATCATATGAAACGATTGCATCATTTGACTTTGTTCAAATTATGTAGGACAAAATTGCCCAACATGGATACAAAGACATGGAAGCTTCGGAAGGCAAATTCTTCAAACTACAACATTGTTGGGACTTGCTCAAAGAGTGCGCGAAGTGGAAGTTGATTGACAAAGAATGTTGGGGAACGCAGTATTTCAAAAAAGAATCCTACGATCATGCAAGATCTATCTAGGAGATGCATAGCAACGAGAGGGGAGAGTGTGTCTACGTACCCTCGTAGACTGAAAGCGGAAGCATTAGGTTAACGTGGTTGATGTAGTCGAATGTCTTCGCGATCCAACCGATCAAGTACCGAACGTATGACACCTCCGAGTTCTGCACATGTTCAGCTCGATGATGTCCCTCGAACTCCTGATCTAGCAGAGGGTCGAGGGAGTGTTCCGTCAGCATGATGGCATGGTGACGGTGTTGGTGATGCGATCCGCGCAGGGCTTCGCCTAAGCACTACATGAATATGACCGGAGGAGTAAACTATGGAGGGAGACGCCGCACACGGCTTGGAACAATTGGTGTGTCTCCAAGGGGTGCCCTACACACGTATATAAAGGAGGGAGAGGGAGGAGGCCGACCCTAGGGGGCGCACCATAATGGGGTAGTCCTACTAGGACTCCTAGTCCTAGTAGAATTCGCCCCCCTTCGTTTCCTTCTCATGGAGGGGGAAAGGGGGAAAGGAGAGGGAGTAGGAGAAGGAAAGGGGGTGGCGCCCCCTTCCCTAATCCAATTCAGCCTCCTCCATTTGTGGGAGGGGGGCACCAACCCTTGTGCCTTCCTCCTATGGCCCATATGGCCCATATCTTTCCCCGGGGGGTTCTGGTAAGACCATCTCCAGCCGCGCCCCCAACAAGGCCCCAGGTGAGTTTTCGGCTGCCGGCGCCAAAAAATCGGCCTAGTTGCGCCCCAAGGGCCCAATTTTCACTAGCTCGGGTCGAAATTGGCGCCGGCGGACCCAACCCGAACCCGGCGCGCTGGGGGCGCTCGGGGGCGCCGGGTGAATCGTTTTTGGCGCGAAAGAGCCACGTGCCCTCCTTGCCAGCGACTCGTCTCGCTTCTCGCCGCTTTATCGTCCTCATCGCCTCGTTTCCCGCGGCGAATCAATACCAAAGCTGCCGCGTCGGTCAGCCTCCGCCATTGATGCATCACGGGCGGCGCAGTGAAGGCGTGACGACGCGCGTCCCCGCGCATGCCACGCGTAGACGAGGCGGCGACGCGTCCTCGCGCCGCCTCCGCCTATATAAGCCGACCCCGGCGCGCCGGTGGCACGCACAGAGTCTCCACCGCCGACGTGCCCTCTCTCCCCTTCCTCCCTCTCCCCTCGCCGTTCCAGTTCAAAGAAATGGTCGAACGATTTCCAGGCGACGGCGCGGCGGCGAACGGTTTCGGCCGCCGCCACCTTCACGAGGATGAAGCTCGGCTCCTCTTCGAGGCCGAGTACCCGGTCCTGCCAGACATGCGGATGCCCGGGGCGTGGAGAATCAGCGCCGGTGGGGTCTCGGTGCCACCACCGCCCACCGGGGCAGTGCGGCGTGCAGAGATCGCGCGTATCCGCGCCTCTCTACCGCGGGCGGCGAGGGAGGGGCCGCGCTACGTCCCCGACAGCCCGCTCTAGGAGCTGTACTTCCGCCGCCGTCACGCCGAGCAGCTCGAGGCCACCAACGGTGTCGTGCCCTACGACAGGCTCAACTCCGAGGGGCGGCGCCGATGGTGGGGCGTGCCCGGCCGCATGCTGGAGGCCGTCCTCGAGTACATCAAGGGCGGCAACACGCCGAGGCTGGAGTACCCCGAGCCCCCGTCGTTCTCTCGCCGTCGTGGGAGCTCATGGATGCCGAGGCGCATGGACCCCGGGGCGTCCTCCTCCTTGTCCGGCCGGTCGACCGGCTCTCCCTGCCTCCGCCCCGTCAAGCCGGAGCCCCAGGACACGCCTGTCAGCCGGCGCACCCGCAGCTCCGGTGTCTGCATCGCCGACTCCACCCCCACCTCTGGCCGCCTTGTTCTCGTTGCGCCAAAACCGGAGCCCAGCCTCCCCCCGGAGTACGAGGAGCTAGCCCGACGTGGCTTCTCCGACGAGGATGCCCTACGGTGGGCGTGCGACGACTACCTCCACGACGAGATGGTCCAGCAGCGCCGGGCCCTAGAGGAGATCGTCGCCCGCAAGCGTGGGCGCGAGGACGAGCAAGGTGTCATGATCCTCGACATCGCGATGATGACGAGGACGCCGCCGGACCATCCAACCCGCCACGCCAACCGGGAAAGGGTTGCAGTAGGGACGGCGGCCGCGGCGGGGGCGACGATGACAGCGGCAACTACACGCGGTTCTACAGCCTCCTCGACATGTAGAACGGCGACGAGCGGCGAGGCGAGGGAGACGACGGGCCTAGTAGTGTTTTTTTTCTTTTTTGTAAAATGTTTTAAATATGTATGAGCACTCGCCGTGTTTGGTTGAATTTGGTTTGAACTTGCCGAAATATGTATGAACTCGCCGAAAATGGTTGAATTTGCGCCATGTTTGTGCCGCACATTAATTTTCACAAAATCCGTGGGCGCCGCAACTGGGTGGCATCACGCCCCCAACGCGCGTTTTGCACCGGCTCGCCCCCAGGGGGCGATTTTTTGCGCCTCCTGGGGGGCCAACAACTGGAGATGCTCTAACCCCTCCGGTACTCCGGTAACTCCAGAACCCTTCCGGTGTCTGGATACTACCTTCCAATATATCAATCTTTACCTCTCGACCATTTCGAGACTCCTCGTCATGTCCGTGATCTCATCCAGGACTCCGAACAAACTTCGGTCACCAAAACTCGTAACTCATAATACAAATCATCATCGAACGTTAAGCGTGCGGACCCTACGGGTTTCAGAACTATGTAGACATGACCGAGACACGTCTCTGGTCAATAACCAATAGCGGAACCCGGATGCTCATATTGGCTCCTACATATTCTATGAAGATCTTTATCGGTCAAACTGTATAACGACATACGTCATTTCCTTTGTCATCGGTATGTTACTTGCCCCAGATTCGATCATCGGTATCTCCATACCTAGTTCAATCTCTGAGGAGATTCGATCCATACCTATTCAGAAAAGGAATATCAAACGGAGTCCAAACGGAATGAAACCTTCAGGAGCGTTATTTTTGGAACAAACGTGATCCAGGAGACTTGGAGTGGACGTCAAGAAACAATCGAGGAGGCCACGAGTCAGGGGGCACGCTCTCCACCCTCGTGGGCCCCTCGTTGCTCCACCGACCTACTTCTTCCTCCTATATATATCCATATACCCCGCAAACATCCAGGAGCACCACGAAACCCTATTTCCACCGCCGCAACCTTTTGTACCCAAGAGATCCCATCTTGGGGCCTTTTCCGGAGCTCCGCCGGAGGGGGCATTGATCACGGAGGGCCTCTACATCAACTTCATGCCTCCTCCGATGATGTGTGAGTAGTTTACTTCAGACCTTCGGGTCCATAGCTAGTAGCTAGATGGCTTCTTCTCCCTCTCTCCGGATCTCAATACAAAGTTCTCCTCGATTCTCTTGGAGATCTATTCGATGTAATCTTCTTTTGTGGTGTGTTTGTCGAGATCCGATGAATTGTGGGTTTATGATCAAGTTTATCTATGAACAATATTTGAATCTTCTCTAAATTCTTTTATATATGATTGGTTTATCTTTGCAAGTCTCTTCGAATTATCAGTTGGGTTTGGCCTACTAGATTGATCTTTCTTGCAATGGGAGAAGTGCTTAGCTTTGGGTTCAATCTTGTGGTGCTCGATCCCAGTGACAGAAAGGGAAACGACACATATTGTATTGTTGCCATCAAAGATAAAAAGATGGGGTTTACATCACACTACTAGAGAAACCCTTACTAGTGGCGCTGGTTTTTTACGTAGCAGTAGCGCGGGCACCCGCGCTACTGCTAGGGCGCTACAACTATTATTTAGCAGTAGCGTGTTTCTAAACAAGCACTGTAGCTAATATACTTAGTAGTAGCGCCTATTTCTCCACCAACGCTACTACTATCATCACATAGTAGTAGCTCCCTATTTTATCCCCACGCTACAACTAGGTAAATAGAAATAAAAAAAATAAAAAAGGAGTCAGATGCAATATTCATGGAAATCAAGACAAGTCTAGTGCAAATAAACTAAGTTCACATAACCATCTCACAAGCATTAACGACAATACCACATTTAATTTAACCACACAATCTCACAAACTCATATATAGTAGCCAACAATGCATGGATAGATCATAGTTGATAAGTCTACTAGGTAGTCATACTAGCATATATATGGTTCAGCAGCCACACGCATGCATGGATAGATCTCACAAGCATATGTAGTTCTAGATGATATCAATGACGACCATCATCCTCAAGCCTGGGCGGCGGGTGTTCCTGATAGTAATTAGGATTTCCTGTCCAACATGAAGATTCTTGATGACGAGGAAGCTCTTCCACCCAACCGAGTTGAAGTGTGTGCGACCGTCCGTGTCCACGCCATACGCACAAGTGGTGACGGAGCCCCTCGCGGTAAGGCGTATTCCAGCAGAGCCTTCTTCATCAGGCTTGATACCACAACTATCAGATAGGCTCTTTGGCAATTTATGAATAAGAAAAACATATCAATAAATAAGTAGCCTCACACATTCTACACTATCAAAAGACAATACTACATTTCTACACTAAGTATAACAATAAAGCATATATATCATCGGATTCACTAAGCATATAAGATTCACTAAGCATATATATCATCGGATTCACTAAGCATATAGATCATCGGATTTACTAAGCATATAAGATTCACTAAGCATATAAGATTCACTAAGCATATATATCATCAGACTCTACACTAAGTATAACAATAAAGAATTTCATCAAATTACTATAGTAAATGCAACATACCATGATATGCTGATCAACCATGGTACTTGTCAGGCGGGTCACGAATGGAACCCGGCCGAAGTCAGCACGTGGCGGAATGATGTCCCATAGGTTGCACACCTCCTCCTCGCTCAACCTCATTCTTTGAGCAATGATGGCTTCACCAAGTGGGTCGTCATCATCCTCATCATCCTCATCATCTTCATCATCTTCTGCTTTGTTGACATAAATCACGGCCAACTTGGGTCTTTCTGCTCTGAAGGAGAAGCTGATCAATTCAGCACCGGTGATACGCATGTGGGCGATGAAACGGACCCATCCGTCTCCTTCCACCCGCGTCATATTTCGTCCTTTCTCGACCTCCATAGTGTAGGGGCCCCCAGGAGCCTCAAAGGTCACAGAGTCTCCGGTCAGCTTGTTGAATTCTGACCTCACATTGCATGGGATGATCTGTGTGCAAAAAGCAAAATGATATATACACGATGCATTAATGCCAATAACACTAAAAACAAAAAGTGGTTACTAGTTTCATATAATTTATTACCGCCGCATGAAGAAAACTCGATTGGTAGTAGATGCCGAACAGTGTGCCAGTTGTAAGGCTGCTGGCGCACATTGACTTGCACCGCCGACATGGTGGTGGTGGTGGCGTCATTTCCCTAAAGCAATATGATTAGATGATTAATGATCCAAAAATTAAACATAAAGTTTTCAATACACACATCAGGTTTTGAATAATATACACATCATAGAGAATACACATGAGGTTCACATGGCAAGCAAAATAACAACTAAATTGTAGTTCAGTTCAGACAATAACCTAATAGAGATCATGTAACCCAAACAGAGCCTAATAACCCAAACAGAGCCTAATATAGAATTCACAAGTGGGTGAAAATGTAGCCAACATTTTCTACTACAAAATATAAGCACCAGACTAAGAGGTAATACAAGGGAAGAACAATCGCACACACAGATAAAAGATAGCATCAACCTGTCCTAATAAACACAGCAAAGTCAGTTTTATCATTCAAGAAAATAGAGACATGAGACAGATCAGTTAGCATTTTTTTTGAAACGGGTGTTAGCATATATTCAAATGTGCACCATAACAACTTGGCAATTTGAGCATCACCACATACAGACTCTCTCTTCAACCTGAAAGAGTATCGAATCAAGCATTGATTTTTTCCATGAAACCACATAACAGTGAGGGCTTCTTGGTCATATCTTTATATGCATCAACAAAGAAGCTAGTGGATCAAATTCACACATAGGGTAGCTCATCACAAGGATACAAATATTTAGACCTTGAAGAAGAACTGGCACAATCAACATCATTCAGATGAAAGGAGGAGCATTCACGACATAACCTAGTGTCAAGAAAGAACCCCTCTCTAAACCCTAGAACACTAGGCATCGCCGCCGCCGCCACTGCTCCAGGGACATCAGCCAAGAATTGAAACCCAAGTTTCAATTATATGTGCTAAACTTCTAATCAAGAATTGAAACCCAAGTTTTGGTGAGCAACAAAAAGCCTCTACTTATCTCACCTAAACCCTCTCTCTACTCTCTCCCCAATCACACGAGGAAACAAGCCTGGAACACGTCACATCGAAGTGCGGAGTCACCGTGCAATCGCTCAATCCCTTTCCCCCACGCGAAATCCCAAAACATGGTGAGCCGCCACGGCGAATTGATTGGAGCCTAGCTAGTGGTGGCGCGCGCAGGGAGGAGGAGATCGAGGGGGACTTACAGGGCTGGAGCGTCGGAGGAGGCGAGAGGCGACCGTGCATGGTGGCGGCGCACGGCGCCGTCGACAAGGGTGAGGCGGCCGGGGAGGAACCCTAACCGCGGCGTCATCGTCGGGTGATGACCCACAAGTATAGGGGATCTATCATAGTCCTTTTATAAGTAAGAGTGTCGAACCCAACGAGGAGCAGAAGGAAATGATAAGCGGTTTTCAGCAAGGTATTCTCTGCAAGCACTGAAATTATAGGTAACAGATAGTTTTGTGATAAGATAATTTGTAACAAGCAACAAGTAACAAAAGTAAATAAAGTGCAGCAAGGTGTCCCAATCCTTTTTGTAGCAAAAGACAAGCCTGGACAAACTCTTATATAGAAGAAAGCGCTCCTGAGGACACATGGGAATTATCGTCAAGCTAGTTTTCATCACATTCATATGATTCGCGTTCGGTACTTTGATAATTTGATATGTGGGTGGACCGGTGCTTGGGTGATGTCCTTACTTGGACAAGCATCCCACTTATGATTAACCCCCATTGCAAACATCCGCAACTACAACAGAAGTATTAAGGTAAACCTAACCATAGCATGAAACATATGGATCCAAATCAGCCCCTTACGAAGCAACGCATAAACTAGGGTTTAAGCTTCTGTCACTCTAGCAACCCATCATCTACTTATTACTTCTCAATGCCTTCCTCTAGGCCCAAATAATGGTGAAGTGTCATGTAGTCGATGTTCACATAACACCACTAGAGGAGAGACAACATACATCTCATCAAAATATCGAACGAATACCAAATTCACATGACTACTAATAGCAAGACTTCTCCCATGTCCTCAGGAACGAACGTAACTACTCACAAAGCATATTCATGTTCATAATCAGAGGGGTACTAATATGCATATAGGATCTGAACATATGATCTTCCACCGAATAAACCAACTAGCATCAACTACGAGGAGTAATCAACACTACTAGCAACCTACAGGTACCAATCCCAGACTTAGAGACAAGAATTGGATACAAGAGATGAACTAGGGTTTGAGAGGATATGGTGCTGGTGAAGATGTTGATGGAGATTGACCCCCTCCCGATGAGAGGATCGTTGGTGGTGATGATGGTGAGGATTTCCCCCTCCCAGAGGGAAGTTTCCCCGGCAGAACAGCTCCGCCAGAGCCCTAGATTGATTCCGCCAAGGTTCCGCCTCGTGGCGGCGGAGTCTCGTCCCGAAAGCTTGCTTATGATTTTTTATCAACGAAAGACTCCATATAGCAGAAGACGGGCATCGGAGGGCCACCAGGGGGCCCACGAGGCAGGGCGCGTGCCCAGGGGGGTAAGGCGTGCCCCCACCCTCGTGGCTGGTGAGTGGCCCCCCTCTGGTACTTCTTGCACCCATTATTTTTTATATATTCTGAAAATAACTTTCGTGAAGTTTCAGGACTTTTGGAGCTGTGCAGAATAGGTCTCTAATATTTGCTCCTTTTCCAGCCCAAAATCCCAGCTGCCGGCATTCTCCCTCTTTATGTAAACCTTGTAAAATAAGAGAGAACATGCATAAGTATTGTGACATAATGTGTAATAACAACCCATAATGCAATAAATATCGATATAAAAGCATGATGCAAAATGGACGTGTCAACTCCCCCAAGCTTAGACCTCGCTTGTCCTCAAGCGAAAGCCGAAATCGAAAAATATGTCCACATGTTTAGAGATAGAGGTGTCGAAAAAAATAAAATACGGACATGAGGGCATCATGATCATTCTTAGAACAGCAGCTTATATAATTATTGTCATATGATCTCTTATGCTAGAGTAACAATTCAATCACAATTTCAAGTATGAATCATAAACTTCATTGAAAGCTAACAAACTATAATCTCAGTCATTAAAGTAATTGCAATTTATCATAACATAGGAAAGAGTCAATATAAGAGCTTTTCAGCAAGTCCACATACTCAACTATCATATAGTCTTTCACAATTGCTAACACTCACGCAATACTTATGGGTATGGAGTTCTAATCGGACACGGAGAAAGATAGGGGCTTATAGTTTTGCCTCCCAACGTTTTACCTCAAGGGTAATGTCAACAATAATAGTTCATCAAAGCTCACATCAAATTAGCCATATATACCAGGATCTTTCCAACATATTGTGCTTGCCAAAAGATAAAATGTAAAAAGGAAAGGTGAAGATCACCATGACTCTTATGTAAGGTAGGAGATAAAAGTAAAAGATAGGCCCTTCATAGAGGGAAGCAGAGGTTGTCATGCGCTTTTATGGTTGGATGCACAAAATCTTAATGCGAAAGAACGTCACTTTATATTGCCACTTGTGATATAGACCTTTATTATGCAGTCCATCGCTTTTATTTCTTCCACATCACAAGATCGTATAAAGCTTATTTCCTCCACACCAATCAATCATACATATTTAGAGAGCATTTTTATTGCTTGCACCGATGACAACTTACTTGAAGGATCTTACTCAATCCATAGGTAGATATGGCGGACTCTCATGGAAAAACTGGGTTTAAGGGTATTTGGAAGCACAAGTAGTATCTCTACTTGGTGCAAAGAATTTGGCTAGCATGAGGGGAAAGGCAAGCTCAATCATGTTGGATGATCCATGACAATATAATTTATCTCAGTTGTAAGAAAACATAACCACATTGTTGTCTTCCTTGTCCAATGTCAACTCTTTAGCATGTCATATTTTAATGAGTGCTCACAATCATAAAAGATGTCCAAGATAGTGTATTTATATGTGAAGACCTCTCTTTCGTTATTACTTCCTGTTAATTGCAACAATGACCAAAACTATGTTTGTCAACTCTCAACAACTTTTATTCATCATACTCTTTATATGTGAGCTCATTACTCTCCATTAGACCCATATGATCTATTTTATTTCTTTTATTCTTTCTCTTTTCTTTTATTCACTCAAGATCATAGCAAAATCTTCAAGCCCATGACTCAACACTAATCTTTATTATATAGCTCACAGACTCGATTACATAAAGGGATCATGAAGCAAAACTCAAAACTAGATCATACCAAAAACTTTATTCTACTAGATCAAGATATTACTAAAAGGATCGAACTAAGAAAAATGGTAAAGATAGGAGTGTGATGGTGATACGATACCGGGGCACCTCCCCCAAGCTTGGCAGTTGCCAAGGGGAGTGCCCATACCCATGAGATTATATCTCTTTTGTTGGTGAAGAAGATGGTGGTGATGATGGGTAGTCGCACATCGAGCGTAAGAGATCCTCCAACTTGCGGATAATGCCCTTGAGTGCAACTATATGCTCCTTCAACAAAATATTTTCACGTGTGAGATACTTGTTTTGTATACGAGCTAATTCAATCATATTGAAAGCTTCGATCTCAGTGGGGGTAAGAAGATTGTGATCAAGTTGAAGGATGTCTTCTGTTGCCGGAACTTGGTCCTCCGTGGCCTTCTTGATCCCTTCATCCTTGTTGATCTCCACGGGTTCTTCCCTCTTCAGCTCTATCTTCATTAACCAAGCATCATTGTCACCATTATTGGAGGAGGGGGACGACATGATGCCTGGCCTTGACAACCCTGACAGAAAACAACTCGAAACAAGAACAGAGGACAATTGCGTGATACAGGAGTGAAAACCTCCGGGAGATTATATAATGAATTTTTACCGACCAAAATACGTAACGTGCAAGAGAACGGAATCCGGAGAGCACACGAGGTGCCCACGAGGTAGGGGGCGCGCCCTCCACCCTCGTGGAGCCCTTTTGTCCTTCCCGGACTACTTCTTATTTTCCTATTTTTCTAAAAATTTCAAAACGAAGAAAAATTGCCATTAGAACTGTTTTGGAGTCGGTTTACTTACCGTACCACATACCTATTCCTTTTCGGTCTGAAATGTTCCGGAAAGTGTCACTTATGTATTCCTTCGGGGTTACGGTTTCAATAACATTGGTTTCAACATTTATAGGATTACCTGAGATATAATGTTTGATTCTTTGACCATTCACCACCTTCGGATTTGTGCCTTCGAAGTTGTTGATCTTTATGGCACCGAAACGATAGACATCCTCGATAACATAAGGACCTTCCCATTTAGAGAGAAGTTTTCCTGCAAAAAATCTTAAACGGGAGTTGTATAGCAATACATAATCACCTACATTAAACTCACGCTATTGTATCCTTTTGTCATGCCATCTTTTAACCTTTTATCTAAACAATTTGGCATTCTCATAGGCTTGGTTTCTCCATTCATCAAGTGAGCTAATGTCAAATAACCTTTTTCTCACCGGCAAGTTTGAAATCATAATTGAGCTCTTTAATAGCCTAATAATACTTATGTTCTAGTTCGAGAGGTAAGTGACATGCTTTTCCATAAACCATTTTATACAGAGACATGCCCATAGGATTTTTATATGCAGTTCTATAGGCCCATAATGCATCACCAAGTTTCTTGGACCAATTATTTCTAGATCTATTAACAATCTTTTGCAAAATTAATTTGAGTTCTCTATTACTCAATTCTACTTGGCCACTAGACTGTGGTGATAAGGAGATGCAATTCTATGATTAACATCATACTTAGCAAGCATTTTACGGAAAGCACCATGAATAAAATGTGAACCACAATCAGTCATTAAATATCTAGGGACTCCAAACCTCGGAAAAATAACTTCTTTAGGCATCTTAATATAGTTGTTATGATCAGCACTACTAGTTGGAATAGCTTCTACCCACTTAGTAACATAATCAATAGCAACTAAAAATATGTGTATACCATTAGAGGCAGGAAAAGGTCCCATATAATCAAAGCCCCAAACATCAAATGGTTCAATAACAAGTGAATAATTCATAGGCATTTCTTGACGTCTACTAATATTACCAATTCTTTGACATTCATCACAAGATAATACAAACTTACGGGCATCCTTGAAGAGAGTAGGCCAATACAAACTGGATTGCAAGACCTTATGTGCAGTTCTATCTCCAGCATGGTGTCCTCCATAAGCTTCGGAGTGACACTTGCGTAAGATCTGTTCCTGTTCATGCACAGGTACACAACACCTAATAACACCATCTACTCCTTCTTTATAAAGATGTGGGTCATCCCAAAAGTAATGTCTTAAATCATAGAAAACCTTTTTCTTTTGCTGGTATGTGAAACTAGGTGGTATAAATTTAGCAACAATGTAATTAACATAATCAGCATACCATGGAGCAGTATGAGAAGCGTTTATGACATTTAATTGTTCATCAGGAAAGCTATCATCAATAGGTAGTGGGTCATCAAGAACATTTTCTAACCTAGACAAGTTATCTGCAACGGGGTTCTTGGCTCCCTTTCTATCAATAATATGCAAATCAAATTCTTGTAGCAAGAGAACCCATCTAATAAGTCTAGGTTTAGCATCTTTCTTTTCCATAAGTATTTAATAGTAGCATGATCAGTGCGAATAGTTACTTTAGAATCAACAATATAAGATCTGAACTTATCACAAGCAAATACAACTGCTAAGAATTCTTTTTCAGTAGTAGCATAATTTCTCTGGGCATTGTCTAGAGTTTTACTAGCATATTGAATAACATTTAATTTCTTATCAACTCTCTGCCCTAGAACAGCACCTACAACATAATCGCTAGCATCACACATAATTTCAAAAGGTAAATTCCAATCAGGTGGCTGAACAATAGGTGCAGAGATCAATGCTTTCTTAAGTATTTCAAATGCTTCTACACAATCATCATCAAAGACGAATGGTATGTCTTTTTGTAATAAATTAGTTAAAGGCTGAGAAATTTTCGAGAAGTCCTTAATGAACCTCATATAAAAGCCGGCATGACCAAGGAAACTTCTTATACCTTTGATGTCCTTGGGACACGGGATCTTTTCAATAGCATCAACTTTAGCTTTATCAACTTCAATGCCCCTTTCAGAAATTTTGTGCCCCAAGACAATACCTTCATTAACCGTAACGTGGCACTTCTCCCAATTCAAGACAAGGTTAGTTTCTTCACATCTCTGCAAAACTCGATCAAGGTTGTGATGTCTACTACACAACCTTCTTCTTGTAGACGTTGTTGGGCCTCCAAGTGCAGAGCTTTGTAGGACAATAGCAAATTTCCCTCAAGTGGATGACCTAAGGTTTATCAATACGTAGGAGGCATAGGATGAAGATGGTCTCTCTCAAACAACCCTGCAAGCAAATAGTGATGACCCACAAGTATAGGGTATCTATCGTAGTCCTTTTGATAAGTAAGAGTGTCAAACCCAACGAGGAGCAGAAGGAAATGTTAAGCAGTTTTCAGCACGGTATTCTCTGCAAGTACTGAAATAAGTGGTAACATATAGTTTTGTGATAAGATAATTTGTAACAAGCAACAAGTAACAAAAGTAAATAAAGTGTAGCAAGGTGGCCCAATCCTTTCTGTAGCAAAGGACAAGCCTGGACAAACTCTTATATAAGGAAAAGCGCTCCCGAGGACACATGGGAATATCGTCAAGCTAGTTTTCATCACGTTCATATGATTCGCATTCGGTACTTTGATAATTTGACATGTGGGTGGACCAGTGCTTGGGTGCTGTTCTTACTTGAACAAGCATCCCACTTATGATTAACCTCTATTGCAAGCATCCGCAACTACAACAAAAGTATTAAGGTAAACCTAACCATAGCATGAAACATATGGATCCAAATCAGCCCCTTATGAAGCAACACATAAACTAGGGTTTAAGCTTCTGTCACTCTAGCAACCCATCATCTACTTATTACTTCCCAATGCTTTCCTCTAGGCCCAAATAATGGTGAAGTGTTATGTAGTCGACGTTCACATAACACCACTAGAGGCTAGACAACATACATCTCATCAAAATATCGAACGAATACCAAATTCACATGACTACTAATAGCAAGACTTCTCCCTTGTCCTTAGGAACAAACATAACTACTCACAAAGCATATTCATATTCATAATCAGAGGGGTAATAATACGCATAAAGGATCTGAACATATGATCTTCCACCAATTAAACCAACTAGCATCAACTACAAGGAGTAATTAACACTACTAGCAACCTACTAGCACCAATCCCGGACTTGGAGACAATAATTGGATACAAGAGATGAACTAGGGTTTTGAGATGAGATGGTGCTGATGAAGATGTTGATGGAGATTGCCCTCTCCCGATGAGAGGAGCGTTGGTGATGACGATGGCGATGATTTCCCCCTCCGGGAGGGAAGTTTCCCCGGCAGAACAGCTCTGCCGGAGCCCTAGATTGGTTCCGCCAAGGTTCCGCCTCGTGGCGGCGGAGTTTCCTCCCGAAAGGTTGCTTCTGGTTTTTTTCTTGACGAAAGACTTCATATAGCAGAAGATGGTCATCGGAGAGCCACCAGGGGGCCCACGAGGTATGGGGGCGCCCTAGGGGGGCCCACCCTCGTGGACAGGGTGTGGGCCCCTTGGTCTTCATATTTGGTGAGGATTTTTCATTATTTATTATAAGGTATTCTGTCGAGTTTCAGGACTTTTGGAATTGTGCGGAATAGGTCTCTAATATTTGCTCCTTTTCCAGCCCAGAATTCCAGCTGCCGGCATTCTCCCTCCTTATGTAAACCTTATAAAATAAGAGAGAATAGCCATAAGTATTGTGACATAATGTGAAATAACATCCCATAATGCAATAAATATCGATATAAAAGCATGATGCAAAATGGACGTATCAACTCCCCCAAGCTTAGACCTCGCTTGTCCTCAGGCGAAAGCCGATAACAATAAATATGTCCCCATGTTTAGAGGTAGAGGCGTCGATAAAAATAAAATACGGACATGGAGGCATCATGATTATTCTCATAACAGCAACATATATAGATATTGTCATATGATTACTTATGTTCAAGTGATGATCTATTCACAATGCAAAAGTATGAATCAGAAACCTTATTGAGAACCAACAAACTATAACCTCAGTCATTGAAGCAATTGCAATTTATCATAACATCAGAAAGAGTCTATGTCAGAGCTAAAAAGCAAGTCCACATACTCAACTATCATCTAGTCCTTCATAATTGTTAACACTCACGCAATACTTGTGGTTACGGAGTTTTAATCGGACACAGAGAAAGATAGGGGCTTATAGTTTCGCCCTACAACCTTTTACCTCGAGGGTAACGTCAACAATAATAACTGATGCCCCCCTACATCCAATTAGATGTATATATCAGGTTCTTTCCAACATGCTGGGCTTGCCAAAGGATAAAATGAAAAAGGAAAGGTGAAGATCACCATGACACTTGCATAAGGTAGAAGATAATAATAAAAGATAGGCCCTTCGTAGAGGGAAGCAGAGGTTGCCATGTGCTTTTATGGTTGGATGCACAAAATCTTAATGCGAAAGAACGTCACTTTATATTGCCCCTTGTGATATGAACCTTTATTATGCAGTCCATCACTTTTATTACTTCCACATCACAAGATCGTATAAAGCTTATTTCTCCCACACTACTCATACATATTTAGAGCAATCTTTATTGCTTTGCACCGATGACAACTTACTTGAAGGATCTTACTCAATCCATAGGTAGATATGGTGGACTCTCATGGCAAAACTAGTTTAAAGGTATTTGGAAGCACAAGTAGTATCTCTACTTGGTGCTGAGAATTTGGCTAGCATGAGAGGGAAAGGCAAGCTCAACATGTTTAATGATCCATGACAACATACTTTATCTCAGATGTAAGAAAACATAACCCATTACGTTGTCTTCCTTGTCCAACATCAACTCTTTAGCATGTCATATTTTGATGAGTGCTCCCAATCATAAAAGATGTCAATAATAGTATATTTATATGTGAAACCTCTCTTTCCTTATTACTTCCTATTAATTGCAACGATGACCAAAGCTATGTCTGCCAACTCCCAACAACTTTTAATCATCACACTCTTTCTATGTGAAGTCATTACTATCAATAAGATCAATATGAACTTTTGTTTCTTCTTATTCTTTTTCTCTTTTCTTTTATTCACCCAAGATCATAGCAAGAAAATCAAGCCCTTGACTCAACACTAATCTTTATTATATAGCTCACGGACTTGATTACATAGAAAGATCATAAGGCAAAACTCAAAACTAGATCATGCCATCAACTTTATTCTACTAGATCAAAACACTACTAACTGGATCGAACTAAGGAAAACGGTAAAGATAGGAGTTGTGATTGTGATACGATACCGGGGCACCTCCCCCAAGCTTGGCGGTTGCCAAGGGGAGTGCCCATACCCATGTTATTATATCTCCTTGGTTGGTGAAGAAGGTGGAGGTGTTGTTGATGATGCGGGCTTGTCATCCATCTTCCAAGGCATAGGTTCACCATCATAGAAGGATGATCGAGTCTCCGGAATCCTCGAATCTGCAGCCAAACTCATTCTTTTGAATCTATATTCATACTCACAGTTTTGGTTTTGCGGGTCATAGATTTGGGCTTGGAGGTGCTCGATCTTCTCATGTAGCTTGAAGATGGCCTCCTCGGTGTTCTTGGCATCCGGCTTGTAGTTGTAAGTGAACTCCGCGAGCATCGTGTGGCTAGCGTTGACTCCACGCTCCACCATCCCCTGGCACTTGAAAACCTGTTGCTCCATTGCTTCGAGCCTCGTCTCCATGCTTCGGTTCCCTTTGGTCCCTCAGCATCGCGGATGTGCAGCAACCCATCACGCATCTCAATGGTTTGAGGGTGTCGCAGCACCTCCGCGAGGTAAGGGTTGATGACCTTCTCGAAGAACTTGTCCTTGGAAGCACTTGGGGACGTCATGATAATCTAGATCTGTCAGAAAAAAGCTCGAAACAAGAACAGAGAATATTTGCGTGATACGGGAGTCAAAACCTTCGGGAGAATATATAGTGAATTTTTACCGACCAAAATATGTATCGTGCAGGAAAACGGAGTCCGGAAGGCACACGAGGTGCTCACGAGGTAGGGGGGCGCGCCCAGGGGGTAGGGCGCGCCCTCCACCCTCGTGGGGCCCTCGTGTCCTTCCCAGACTGCTACTTAATTTTCTATTTTTCTAAATATTCCAAAATGGAGAAATATTCCCCTAAAAATTGTTTTGGAGTCGGTTTACTTACCGTACCACATACCTATTCCTTTTCGGAGTCTGAAACGTTCTGGAAAGTGTCCCTTATGTATTCCTCCGGGGTTACGGTTTCAATAATATTGGTTTCAACATTTATGGGATTACCTGAGATGTAATGTTTAATTCTCTAACCGTTTACCACCTTCGGATTTGTGCCTTCGGAGTTGTTGATTTTTATGGCACCGGAACGATAGACCTCCTCAATAACATAGGGGCCTTCCCATTTAGAGAGAAGTTTTCTTGCAAAAAATCTTAAACGAGAGTTGTATAGCAATACATAATCACCTACATTAAACTCATGCTTTTGTATCCTTTTGTCATGCCATCTTTTAACCCTTTCTTTAAACAACTTGGCATTTTCATAAGCTTGGGTTCTCCATTCATCAAGTGAGCTAATATCAAATAACCTCTTTTCACTGGCAAGTTTGAAATCATAGGTGAGCTCTTTAATAGCCCAATATGCCTTATGTTATAGTTCGAGAGGTAAGTGACATGCTTTTCCATATACCATTTTATACGGAGACATGCCCATAGGATTTTTATATGCAGTTCTATTGGCCCATAATGCATCAAGTTTCTTGGACCAATTCTTTCTAGAGCTATTGACAGTCTTTTGCAAAAATAGTTTGAGTTCTCTATTACTCAATTCTACTTGACCAACTAGACTATGGGTGATACGGAGATGCAATTCTATGATTGACGTCATATTTAGCAAGCATTTTACTGAAAGCACCATGAATAAAATGTGAACCACCATCAGTCATTAAATATCTAGGGACTCCAAACCTCGGAAAAATAACTTCTTTAAGCATTTTAATAGAAGTGTTATGATCAGCACTACTAGTTGGAATAGCTTCTACCCACTTAGTAACGTAATCAACAGCAACTAAAATATGTGTATATCCATTAGAGGCAGGAAAAGGTCCCATATAATCAAAGCCCCAAACATCAAACAGTTCAATAACAAGTGAATAATTCATAGGCATTTCTTGACGTCTACTAATATTACCAATTCTTTGACATTCATCACAAGATAGGACAAACTTACGGGCATCCTTGAAGAGAGTAAGCCAATAAAAACCAGATTGCAATACCTTATGTGCAGTTCTATCTCCCGCGTGGTGTCCTCCATAAGTTTCGGAGTGGCACTTGCGTAGGATCTGTTCATGTTCATGATCAGGTACACTATGTCTAATAACACCATCTACTCCTTCTTTATAAAGATGTGGGTCATCCCAAAAGTAATGTCTCAAATCATAGAAGAACTTTTTCTTTTGTTGGTATGTGAAGCTAGGTGGTATGAATTTAGCAACAATGTAATTAGCATAATCAGCATACCAAGGAGTACTACGAGAAGTACTTATGACATTTAATTGTTCATCAGGAAAGCTATCATCAATAGGTAGTGGGTCATCAAGAACATTATCTAACCTAGATAAGTTGTCTGCAATGGGGTTCTCAGCTCCTCTTCTATCAACAATATGTAAATGAAATTCTTGTAGCAAGAGAACCCATCTAATAAGTCTAGGTTTAGCATCTTTCTTCTCCATAAGATATTTAATAGCAGCATGATCAGTGTGGATAGTTACTTTAGAATCAACAATATAAGGTCTGAACTTATCACAAGCAAATACAACTGCTAAAAGTTCTTTTTCAGTAGTAGCATAATTTCTTTGAGCATTGTCGAGGGTCTTACTAGCATAATGGATAACATTTAATTTCTTATCAACTCTTTGCCCTAAAACAATACCTACAGCATAATCGCTAGCATCACACATAATTTCAAAGGGTAAATTCCAATTAGGTGGCTGAACAATAGGTGCAGAGACTAATGCTTTCTCAAGTATTTCAAATGCTTCTACACAATCATCATCAAAGACAAATGGTATATCTTTTTGTAATAAATTAGTCAGAGGCCGAGAAATTTTTGAGAAGTCCTTAATGAACCTCCTATAAAATCCGGCGTGACCAAGGAAACTTCTTATACCTTTGATGTCCTTGGGACATGGCATCTTTTCAATAGCATCAACCTTGGCTTTATCAACTTCAATACCTCTTTCAGAAACTTTATGCCCCAAGACAATACCCTCATTAACCATAAAGTGGCACTTTTCCCAATTCAAGACAATATTAGTTTCTTCACATCTCTGCAAAACTCGATCAAGATTGCTCAAGCAATCATCAAAAGAAGATCCATAGACGGAAAAATCGTCCATGAAAACCTCACAAATCTTTTCACAAAAGTCAGAGAATATAGCCATCATGCATCTTTGAAAGGTACCAGGTGCATTACATAAACCAAAAGGCATACGTCTATAAGCAAAAGTACCAAAAGGGCATGTAAAAGTAGTCTTCGATTGATCTTTAGCCGACACAGGTATTTGAGAGAAACCAGAATAACCATCTAGAAAGCAGTAATGTGTATGTGTGCATAATCCTTCTAGCATTTGATCGATAAAAGGTAAGGGGTAATGATCTTTCTTAGTAGCCTTATTTAATTTGCGGAAATCAATTACCATCCTATAACCTGTAATAATTCTTTGTGGAATCAATTCATCTTTATCATTAGGAACAACAGTAATACCTCCCTTCTTAGGGACACAATGAATAGGACTTACCCACTGACTATCAACAACGGGGTAAATTATACCTGCCTCCAGAAGCTTTAGTATTTCTTTTCTTACCACTTCTTTCATTTTAGGATTCAGACGTCATTGAGGATCACGAACTGGTTTGGTATCTGCTTCCAAATTTATTTTATGTTGACATAGAGTGGGACTAATGCCCTTAAGATCATCAAGAGTATATCCAATAGCAGCACGGTGCTTCTTCATAGTTTTCAATAATCTTTCTTCTTCATGCTCTAAAAGGTTAGCACTAATAATAACAGGATATATCTTATTTTCATCAAGATAAGCATATTTAAGATTATCAGGCAACGGTTTAAGCTCAAACACGGGATCACCCTTAGGTGGAGGGGGATCCCCTAGGATTTCAACAGGCAAATTGTGTTTCAGAATAGGTTCCTGTTTAAAGAATACTTCATCTATTTCCCTGCTTTCATTCATAAACATATCATTCTCATGGTCTAGCAAATATTGTTCTAAAGGATCACTAGGAGGTATGGCAATAGAAGCAAGACCAATAATTTCATCCTTACTAGGCAATTCTTCTTCATGGTGTTGTTTACTAAATTTAGCGAAATTAAACTCATGCATCTTTGAAAGGTAGCAGGTGCATTACATAAACCAAAAGGCATACGTCTATAAGCAAAAGTACCAAAAGGGCATGTAAAAGTAGTCTTTGATTGATCTTTAGCCGACACAGGTATTTGAGAGAAACCAGAATAACCATCTAGAAAGCAGTATTGTGTATGTTTGCATAATCTTTCTAGCATTTGATCGATAAAAGGTAAGGGGTAATGATCTTTCTTAGTAGCCTTATTTAATTTGCGGAAATCAATTACCATCCTATAACCTGTAATAATTCTTTGTGGAATCAATTCATCTTTATCATTAGGAACAACATTAATACCTCCCTTCTTAGGGACACAATGAACAGGACTTACCCACTGACTATCAGCAACGGGGTAAATTATACCTGCCTCCAGAAGCTTTAGTATTTCTTTTCTTACCACTTCTTTCATTTTAGGATTCAGACGTCGTTGAGGAACACGAACTGGTTTGGTATCTGCTTCCAAATTTATTTTATGTTGACATAGAGTGGGACTAATGCCCTTAAGATCATCAAGAGTATATCCAATAGCAGCACGGTGCTTCTTCAGAGTTTTCAATAATCTTTCTTCTTCATGCTCTGAAAGGTTAGCACTAATAATAACAGGATATATCTTCTTTTCATCAAGATATGCATATTTAAGATTATCAGGCAACAGTTTAAGCTCAAACACGGGATCACCCTTAGGTGGAGGGGGATCCCCTAGGATTTCAACAGGAAAATTATGTTTCAGAATAGGTTCCTGTTTAAAGAATACTTCATCTATTTCCCTTCTTTCATTCATAAACATATCATTCTCATGGTCTAGCAAATATTGTTCTAAAGGATCACTAGGAGGTACGGCAATAGAAGCAAGACCAATAATTTCATCCTTACTAGGCAATTCTTCTTCACGGTGTTGTTTACTAAATTTAGAGAAATTAAACCCATGCATCTTTGAAAGGTAGCAGGTGCATTACATAAACCAAAAGGCATACGTCTATAAGCAAAAGTACCAAAAGGGCATGTAAAAGTAGTCTTTGATTGATCTTTAGCCGACACAGGTATTTGAGAGAAACCAGAATAACCATCTAGAAAGCAGTAATGTGTATGTTTGCATAATCTTTCTAGCATTTGATCGATAAAAGGTAAGGGGTAATGATCTTTCTTAGTAGCCTTATTTAATTTGCGGAAATCAATTACCATCCTATAACCTGTAATAATTCTTTGTGGAATCAATTCATCTTTATCATTAGGAACAACATTAATACCTCCCTTCTTAGGGACACAATGAACAGGACTTACCCACTGACTATCAGCAACGGGGTAAATTATACCTGCCTCCAGAAGCTTTAGTATTTCTTTTCTTACCACTTCTTTCATTTTAGGATTCAGACGTCGTTGAGGATCACGAACTGGTTTGGTATCTGCTTCCAAATTTATTTTATGTTGACATAGAGTGGGACTAATGCCCTTAAGATCATCAAGAGTATATCCAATAGCAGCACGGTGCTTCTTCAGAGTTTTCAATAATCTTTCTTCTTCATGATCTGAAAGGTTAGCACTAATAATAACAGGATATATCTTCCTTTCATCAAGATAAGCATATTTAAGATTATCAGGCAACGGTTTAAGCTCAAACACGGGATCACCCTTAGGTGGAGGGGGATCCCCTAGGATTTCAACAGGAAAATTGTGTTTCAGAATAGGTTCCTGTTTAAAGAATACTTCATCTATTTCCCTTCTTTCATTCATAAACATATCATTCTCATGGTCTAGCAAATATTGTTCTAAAGGATCACTAGGAGGTACGGCAATAGAAGCAAGACCAATAATTTCATCCTTACTAGGCAATTCTTCTTCACGGTGTTGTTTACTAAATTTAGAGAAATTAAACCCATGCATCTTTGAAAGGTAGCAGGTGCATTACATAAACCAAAAGGCATACGTCTATAAGCAAAAGTACCAAAAGGGCATGTAAAAGTAGTCTTTGATTGATCTTTAGCCGACACAGGTATTTGAGAGAAACCAGAATAACCATCTAGAAAGCAGTAATGTGTATGTTTGCATAATCTTTCTAGCATTTGATCGATAAAAGGTAAGGGGTAATGATCTTTCTTAGTAGCCTTATTTAATTTGTGGAAATCAATTACCATCCTATAACCTATAATAATTCTTTGTGGAATCAATTCATCTTTATCATTAGGAACAACAGTAATACCTCCCTTCTTAGGGACACAATGAACAGGACTTACCCACTGACTATCAGCAACGAGGTAAAGTATACCTGCCTCCAGAAGCTTTAGTATTTCTTTTCTTACCATTTGTTTCATTTTAGGATTCAGACGTCGTTGAGGATCATGAACTGGTTTGGTATCTGCTTCCAAATTTATTTTATGTTGACATAGAGTGGGACTAATGCCCTTAAGATCATTAAGAGTATATCCAATAGCAGCACGGTGCTTCTTCAAAGTTTTCAATAATCTTTCTTCTTCATGCTCTGAAAGGTTAGCACTAATAATAACAGGATATATCTTCTTTTCATCAAGATAAGCATATTTAAGATTATCAGGCAGCGGTTTAAGCTCAAACACGGGATCACCCTTAGGTGGAGGGGGATCCCCTAGGATTTCAACAGGCAAATTGTGTGTCGGAATAGGTTCCTGTTTAAAGAATACTTCATCTATTTCCCTTCTTTCATTCATAAACATATCATTCTCATGGTCTAGCAAATATTGTTCTAAAGGATCACTAGGAGGTACGGAAATAGAAGCAAGACCAATAATTTCATCCTTACTAGGCAATTCTTCTTCATGGTGTTGTTTACTAAATTTAGAGAAATTAAACTCATGAGTCATATCATCTAAGCCGACAGTAACAACATCCCTTGTGCAATCTATGGTAGCATTAACAGTATTTAAGAAGGGTCCACCAAATATAATGGGACAAAAGATATCTTGTGGGGAACCAAGAACAAGAAAATCAGTAGGATGTTTAGTTTTCCCACACAAGACTTCAACATCTCTAACAATTCCCATTGGTGAAATAGTATCTCTATTAGCAAGTTTAATAGTAACATCAATTTATTCTAACTCAATAGGTGCAATGTCATGCATAATTTCTTTGTATAAGTCAATAGGTATTGCACTAGCACTAGCACCCATATCACATAAGCCATGATAACAATGTTCTCCTATTTTAACAGAAATAACAGGCACGCCTACCACAGGTCTATTTTTATCTTTAGCACAAGGTTTAGCAATTCTAGCAGTTTCACCGCAGAACTGAATAACGTGCCCATCAATATTATCAGACAAGAGATCTTTAACATTAACAATATTAGGTTCTACTTTAACTTGCTCAGGAGGTGTATATGTTTTAATATTGCTTTTACGAACCACAGTTGAAGCTTTAGCATGATCCTTTATCCTAGCAGGGAAAGGTGGTTTCTCAACATAACAAGTAGGAATAATAGGATCATTATAAGTGACAGTCTTTTCTTCAACTTTAATAGGTGCAGCTACTTTTACTTCTATGGGAGGATGATATTTAAACTACTTCTCCTTAGGGAGATCAACATAAGTAGCAAAAGATTCACAAAAAGAAGCTACTATCTCAGAATCAAGTCCATATTTAGTGCTAAACTTACGGAAAATATCGGTATCCATAAAAGATTTAACACAATCAAACTTAGGTGTCATACCTGACTCCTTACCTTTGTCGAGATCCCAATCTTCAGAGTTGCGTTTAATTCTATCCAATAAATCCCATCTAAATCCAATAGTCCTCAACATAAAAGAGCCAGCACAAGAAGTGTCGAGCATGGTGCGATTATTTTCAGAAAGCCGAGCATAAATTTTTTGAAGGATTGTTTCTCTTAGGAGCTCATGATTGGGGCATGAATATAACATTGTTTTAAGCCTCCCCCAAGCTTGAGCGATGCTTTCTCCTTCGCGAGGCCAAACATTATATATAATTGTGGTCACGATGAACAAGATGCATAGGGTAATACTTTTGATGAAATTCCAATTTCAATCTTCTATAGTTCCATGATCTCGTATCATCACATAGCCTACACCATGTCAATGCGTCTCCCTTCAAAGATAAAGGGAAGACCTTCTTCTTAGCAACATCATCGGGTATACCTGCAAGCTTAAATAATCCACAAACTTCATCCACATATATTAGGTGTTCATGAGGATGCTTCGTTCCATCTCCTGTAAAGGGATTAGCTTGCAGTTTTTCTATCATACCCGAAGGATACTAATAAGGAATTTCATTTTCAATAGGTTAAGTAGGTTGAGGAGCAACTCTTTGCTCTACTGGTCAGGGTGAAGATACCCCTAACAAGCCCCTCAGAGGATTACTTTCCATAGTAACAAGTGACAGTAAATTTCAACACACTATATAAAATTTTCCTTACCAAATCCCACCTACCAAAGGCGCTTCACTCCCCGGCAACGGCGCCAGAAAAGAGTCTTGATGACCCACAAGTATAGGGGATCTATCACAGTCCTTTCGATAAGTAAGAGTGTCGAACCCAACAAGGAGCAGAAGGAAATGATAAGCGGTTTTCAGCAAGGTATTCTCTGCAAGTACTGAAATAAGTGGTAACAGATAGTTTTGTGATAAGATAATTTGTAACGAGCAACAAGTAACAAAAGTAAATAAAGTGCAGCAAGGTGGCCCAATCCTTTTTGTAGCAAAGGATAAGCCTGGACAAACTCTTATATAAGGAAAAGCGCTCCCGAGGACACATGGGAATATCGTCAAGCTAGTTTTCATCACGTTCATATGATTCGCGTTCGGTACTTTGATAATTTGACATGTGGGTGGATTGGTGCTTGGGTGTTGTTCTTACTTGAACAAGCATCCCACTTATGATTAACCTCTATTGCAAGCATCCACAACTACAACAAAAGTATTAAGGTAAACCTAACCATAGCATGAAACATATGGATCCAAATCAGCCCCTTACGAAGCAATGCATAAACTAGGGTTTAAGCTTCTGTCACTCTAGCAACCCATCATCTACTTGTTACTTCCCAATGCCTTCCTCTAGGCCCAAATAATGGTGAAGTGTTATGTAGTCGACGTTCACATAACACCACTAGAGGCTAGACAACATACATCTCATCAAAATATCGAAAGAATACCAAATTCACATGACTACTAATAGCAAGACTTCTCCCTTGTCCTCAGGAACACACATAACTACTCACAAAGCATATTCATGTTCATAATTAGAGGGGTAATAATATGCATAAAGGATCTGAACATATGATCTTCCACCAATTAAACCAACTAGCATCAACTACAAGGAGTAATTAACACTACTAGCAACCTACTAGCACCAACCCCGGACTTGGAGACAAGAATTGGATACAAGAGATAAACTAGGGTTTTGAAAGGAGATAGTGCTGATGAATATGTTGATGGAGATTGCCCTCTCCCGATGAGAGGAGCGTTGGTGATGACGATGGCGATGATTTCCCCCTCCGGGAGGGAAGTTTCCCCGGTAGAACAGCTCTGCCGGAGCCCTAGATTGGTTCCACCAAGGTTCCGCCTCGTGGCGGCGGAGTTTCGTCCCGAAAGGTTGCTTCTGGTTTTTTTCTCGATGAAAGACTTCATATAGCAGAAGATGGTCATCGGAGAGCCACCAGGGGGCCCACGAGGTAGGGGGGCGCGCCCTGGGGGGGAGGCGCCCCCACCCTCGTCGACAGGGTGTGGGCCCCATGGTCTTCATCTTTTGCGAGGATTTTTCATTATGTATTATAAGGTATTCCGTGGAGTTTCAGGACTTTTGGAGTTGTGCAGAATAAGTCTCTAATATTTGCTCCTTTTCCAGCCCAGAATTCCAGCTGCCGGCATTCTCCCTTCTTATGTAAACCTTATAAAATAAGAGAGAATAGCCATAAGTATTGTGACATAATGTGAAATAACAGCCCATAATGCAATAAATATCGATATAAAAGCATGATGCAAAATGGACGTATCAAATAGCAAAGAGTCTCTTGTATCCCCAACACACCCAATACAATGGTAAATTGTATACGTGCACTAGTTCGGCGAAGAGATGATGATACAAGTGCAATATGGATGGTAGATAAAGGTTTTTGTAATCTGAAAATATAAAAACAGCAAGGTAACTAATGATAAAAGTGAGAACAAACGGTATTGCAATGCGTTGAAACAAGGCCTAGGGTTCATACTTTCACTAGTGCAAGTTCCCTCAACAATAATAACATAATTGGATCACATAACTATGCCTCAACATGCAACAAAGAGTCACTCCAAAGTCAGTAATAGCAAAGAACAAACAAAGAGATTATGGTAGGGTACGAAACCACCTCAAAGTTATTCTTTCCAATCAATCCGTTGGGCTATTCATATAAGTGTCACAAACAGCCCTAGAGTTCGTACTAGAATACCACCTTAAGACACAAATCAACCAAAAACCTAATGTTACCTAGATACTCCAATGTCACCTCAAGTATCCGTGGGTATGATTATACGATATGCATCACACAATCTCAGATTCATCTATTCAACCAACACATAGAACCTCAAAGAGTGCCCCAAAGCTTCTACCGGAGAGTCAAGACGAAAGTGTGTGCCAACCCCTATGCATAGGTTAATGGGCGGAACCCGCAAGTTGATCACCAAAACATACATCAAGTGGATCACGTGATATCCCATTGTCACCACAGATAAGCACGGCAAGACATACATCAAGTGTTCTCAAATCCTTAAAGACTCAATCCGATAAGATAACTTCAAAGGGAAAACTCAATCCATTACAAGAGAGTAGAGGGGGAGAAACATCATAAGATCCAACTATAATAGCAAAGCTCGCGATACATCAAGATCGTACCACCTCAAGAACACGAGAGAGAGAGAGATCAAACACATAGCTACTGGTACATACCCTCAGCCCCGAGGGAGAACTACTCCCTCCTCGTCATGGAGAGCGCCGGGATGATGATGATGGCCACCGGAGATGGATTCCCCCTCCGGCAGGGTGCCGGAACGGGTCTAGATTGGTTTTCAGTGGCTACGGAGGCTTCTGGCGGTGGAACTCCCGATCTATTGTGCTCCCTGATAGTTTTAGGGTATATGGATATATATAGGCGGAAGAAATACATCAGGGGAGCCACGAGGGGCCCACGAGGGTGGAGGGCGCGCCTAGGGGGTGGGCACCCCCCTGCCTCGTGCTCTCCTCGTTGATCCCCTGACGTGCACTCCAAGTCTCCCGTATTGCTTTCTTTCCAAAAATAACCTTTCCAAAGGTTTTATTCCGTTTGGACTCCGTTTGATATTCCTTTTCCGTGAAACACTGAAACAAGGGAAAACAGAAACTGGCACTGGGCTCTGGGTTAATAGGTTAGTCCAAAAAATCATATAAAATAGCATATAAATGCATATAAAACATCCAAGGTTGATAATATAATAGCAAGGAACAATCAAAAATTATAGATACGTTGGAGACGTATCAGCATCCCCAAGCTTAATTCCTGCTCGTCCTTGAGTAGCTAAATGATAAAAACAGAATTTTTGATGTGGAATGCTACCTAACATATTTATCCATGTAATTCTCTTTTGTGGCAAGAATATTCATATCCATAAGATTCAAGACAAAATTTTAAAATTCACATAAAAATAATAATACTTCAAGCATACTAACTAAGCAATCATGCCTTCTCAAAATAACATGGCCAAAGAAAGTTCATCCCTACAAAATCATATAGTTTGGTCATGCTCCATTTTCGTCACACAAGAATGCTCTCATCATGCACAACCCCGATGACAAGCCAAGCAATTGTTTCATACTTTAGTAATCTCAAACTTTTTTCAACTTTCACGCAATACATGAGCGTGAGCCATGGATATAGCACTATGGGTGGAATAGAATATAATGAGGGGGTTATGTGGAGAAGACAAAGGGATAAAGTCTCACATCGACGCGGCTAATCAATGGTCTAGGGAGATGCCCATCAATTGATGTCAATGCAAGGAGTAGGGATTGCCATGCAACGGATGTACTAGAGCTATAAATGTATGAAAGCTCAATAAAAGAAACTACGTGGGTGTGCATCCAACTTGCTTGCTCACGAAGACCTAGGGCACTTGAGGAGTCCCATTGTTGGAATATACAAGCCAAGTTCTATAATGAAAATTTCCCACTAGTATATGAAAGTGACAAAACAAGAGACTCTCTATCATGAAGATCATGGTGCTACTTTGAAGCACAAGTGTGGAAAAAACGATAGTAGCATTGTCCCTTTTGTATTTTTTATTTGGCCTTTCTTTTTTTATTTGGCCTTTCTCTTTTTTGGCCCTTTTTGGCCTTTCTCTTTTTTTGGGACAATGCTCTATTAATGATGATAATCACACTTCAATTTATTTACAACTCAATGATTACAACTCGATACTAGAACAAGGTATGACTCTATATGAATGCCTCCAGCGGTGTACCGGGATATGCAATGAATCAAGTGTGAAATGTATGAAAAATTATGAATGGTGGCTTTTCCACAAATACGATGTCAACTACATGATCATGCAAAGCAATATGGCAATGATGATGCGTGTCATAATAAACGGAACGGTGGAAAGTTGCATGGCAATATATCTCGGAATGGCTATGGAAATGCCATAATAGGTAGCTGATACGTCTCCTATGCTATATTATCTATAATTTTTGATTGCTCCATGCTATATTATCTACTGTTTTGGACTATATTGGGCTTTATTTTCCACTTTTATATTATTTTTGGGACTAACCTATTAACCGGAGGCCCAGCCCAGAATTGCTATTTTTTTTGCCTATTTCAGTGTTTCGAAGAAACGGAATATCAAACGGAGTCCAAACGGAATGAAACTTTCGGGGACGTGATTTTCTCATCGAACGTGATCTAGAAGACTTGGACCCTACGCCAAGGCATCAGAGAGGCGGTCACGAGGGTGGGGGCGCGCCCCCCTAGGGCGGGCCCCCTGCCTCGTGGGCCCCTCGGAGCTCCACCGACGTACTCCTTCCTCCTATATATACCTACGTACCCCCAAACGATCAGAACAGGAGCCAAAAAAACCTAATTCCATCGCCGCAACTTTCTGTATCCACGAGATCCCATCTTGGGGCCAGTTCCGGAGCTCCGCCGGAGAGGGCCGTCATCACGGAGGGCTTCTACATCACCATAGCCTCTCCGATGAAGTGTGAGTAGTTTACCTCAGACCTTCGGGTCCATAGTTAGTAGCTAGATGGCTTCTTCTCTCTTTTTGGATCTCAATACAAAGTTCTCCCCCTCTCTTGTGGAGATCTATTCGATGTAATCTTCTTCTTTTTGCGGTGTGTTTGTTGAGACCGATGAATTGTGGGTTTATGATCAAGTCTATCTATGAATAATATTTGAGTCTTCTCTGAATTCTTTTATGTATGATTGGTTATCTTTGTAAGTCTCTTCGAATTATCCGTTTGGTTTGGCCAACTAGATTGGTAGTTCTTGCCATGGGAGAAGTGCTTAGCTTTGGGTTCGATCTTGCGGTGTCCTTTCCCAGTGAGTCTCTTAATAGCATGGTAATTTGCTTAATAATAATATGCTTGGTATTCAAGATTTGTGAAACTTTCTTTTGAGTGTGTTGAATACTAAGAAAAGATTGAAGCATGATAATTTTTTTGAGATATGGAGGTGATAATATTAGAGTCATGCTAGTTGAGTACTTGTGAATTTAAAGAATACTTGTGTTAAAGTTTGTGATTCCCGTAGCATGCACGTATGGTGAACCGTTATGTGATGAAGTCGGAGCATGATTTATTTATTGATTGTCTTCCTTATGAGTGGCGGTCGGGGACGAGCGATGGTCTTTTCCTACCAATCTATCCCCCTAGGAGCATGCGCGTAATACTTTGCTTTGATAACTTCTAGATTTTTGCAATAAGTATATGAGTTCTTTATGACTAATGTTGAGTCCATGGATTATACGCACTCTCACCCTTCCACCTTTGCTAGCCTCTCTAATACCACGCACCTTTTGCCGGTATCATACACCCACCATATACCTTCCTCAAAACAGCCACCATACCTACCCATTATTGTATTTCCATAGCCATTCCGAGATATATTTCCATGCAACTTCCCATCGTTCCGTTCATGACACATTCATCATTGTCATATTGCATATCCCGGTACACCGCCGGAGGCATTCATATAGAGTCATATTTTGTTCTAAGTATCGAGTTGTAACTGTTGAGTTGTAAGAAAAATAAAAGTGTGATGATCATCATTTTTAGAGCATTGTCCCAAGTGAGGAAAGAATGATGGAGACTATGATTCCCCCATACGTCGGGATGATATTCCGGATGAAAAATAAATAAAAGAGGCCAAAGAAGCCCAAATAAAAAAAAGGAGAGGCCATAAAAAAAGAGAAAAGGCCCAAATAAAAAAATGAGAGAAAAAGAGAGAAGGGACAATGTTACTATCCTTTTACCACACTTGGGCTTCAAAGTAGCACCATGATCTTCATGATAGAGAGTCTCCTATGTTGTCACTTTCATATACTAGTGGGAATCTTTCATTATAGAACTTGGCTTGTATATTCCAATGACGGGCTTCCTCAAAATTTCCCTAGGTCTTCATGAGCAAGAAAGTTGGATGCACACCCACTTAGTTTCTTTTTGAGCTTTCATATACTTATAGCTCTAGTGCATCCGTTGCATGGCAATCCCTACTCACTCACATTGATATCTATTGATGGGCATCTCCATAGCCCGTTGATATGCCTAGTTGATCTGAGACTATCTTCTCCTTTTTGTCTTCTCAACAACCACCATTCTCTTCCACCTATAGTGCTATATCCATGGCTCACGCTCATGTATTGCGTGAAGATTGAAAAAGTTTTGAAAAAGTTAGAGTATGAAACAATTGCTTGGTTTGTCATCGGGGTTGTGCATGATTTAAATACTTTGTGTGGTGAAGATAGAGCATAGCCAGACTATATGATTTTGTAGGGATAACTTTCTTTGGCCATGATATTTTGAGAAGACATAATTGCTTTGTTAGTATGCTTGAAGTATTATTATTTTTATGTCAATATAAACTTTTGTCTTGAATCTTTCGAATCTGAATATTAATATCACAATTTAGAAGATTTGCATTTAAATTATGCCAAGTAGCACTCCGCATAAAAAATTCTCTTTTTATCATTTACCTACTTGAGGACGAGCAGGAATTAAGCTTGGGGATGCCTGATACGTCTCCAACGTATCTATAATTTTTGATTGCTCCATGCTATATTATCTACTATTTTGGACTATATTGGGCTTTATTTTCCACTTTTATATTATTTTTGGGACTAACCTATTAACCGGAGGCGCAGCCCAGAATTCCTATTTTTTTTGCCTATTTCAGTGTTTTGAACAAATGGAATATCAAACGGAGTCCAAACGGAATGAAACCTTCGGGAACGTGATTTTCTCACCGAACATGATCCAGGAGACTTGGACCCTACGCCAAGGCATCAGAGAGGCGGTCACGAGGGTGGGGGCGCCCCCCTAGGGCGCGCCCCTGCCTCATGGGCCCCTTGGAGCTCCACCGACGTACTCCTTCCTCCTATATATACGTACGTACCCCCAAACAATCAGAACAGGAGCCAAAAAAACCTAATTCCACCGCCGCAACTTTTTGTATCCACGAGATCCCATCTTGGGGCCTGTTCCGAAGCTCCGCCGGAGATGGCCGTCATCATGGAGGGCTTCTACATCACCATAGCCTCTCCGATGAAGTGTGAGTAGTTTACCTCAAACCTTCGGGTCCATAGTTAGTAGCTAGATGGCTTCTTCTCTCTTTTTGGATCTCAATACAAAGTTCTCCCCCTCTTTTGTGGAGATCTATTCGATGTAATCTTCTTCTTTTTGTGGCGTGTTTGCTTAGACCGATGAATTGTGGGTTTATGATCAAGTCTATCTATGAATAATATTTGAATCTTCTCAAAATTCTTTTATGTATGATTGGTTATCTTTGCAAGTCTCTTCGAATTATCCATTTGGTTTGGCCAACTAGATTGGTAGTTCTTGCCATGGGAGAAGTGCTTAGCTTTGGGTTCGATCTTGCGGTGTCCTTTCCCAGTGACAGAAGGGGCAACAAGGCACGTATTGTATCGTTGCCATCAAGGATAACAAGATGGGGTTTATTTCATATTGCATGAATTTATCTCTCTACATCATGTCATCTTGCTTAAAGCGTTACTTTGTTTTTAACTTAATACTCTAGATGCATGCTGGATAGCGATCGATGAGTGGAGTAATAGTAGTAGATGCAGAATCGTTTCAGTCGACTTGTCACGGACGTGATGCCTATATGCATGATCATGCCTAGATATTCTCATAACTATGCTCAATTCTGTCAATTGCTCAACAGTAATTTGTTCACCCACCGTAGAATACTTATGCTCTTGAGAGAAGCCACTAGTGAAACCTATGACCCCCGGGTCTATTCTGATCATATCAATCTCCATCACTTTAATCTTGTTTTGCTTTTTCCTTTGCCTTTACTTTTTACTTTTCATCTTCATACCAAAAATACCAAAAATATTATATCTATCAGATCTCACTCTCGTAAGTGACCGTGAAGGGATTGACAACCCCTAATCGCGTTGGTTGCGAGTAGCTATCGTTTTGTGTAGGTACAAGGGACTTGAGTGTGGCCTCCTACTGGATTGATACCTTGGTTCTCAAAAACTGAGGGAAATACTTACGCTACTCTGCTGCATCATCCCTTCCTCTTCTGGGAAATCCAACGCAAGCTCAAGAGGTAGTGATAACCCACAAGTATAGGGGATCGCAACAGTTTTTGATAAGTAAGAGTGTCGAACCCAACGAGGAGCTAAAGGTAGAACTAATATTCCCTCAAGTTCTATCGACCATCGATACAACTCTACACACGCTTGACGTTCGCTTTACCTAGAACAAGTATGAAACTAGAAGTACTTTGTAGGTGTTGTTGGATAGGTTTGCAAGATAATAAAGAGTACGTGAATAAAAATTAGGGGCTGTTTAGATAAAGAAACAATAAAGTAAATATAGCGAGTGTGGAAAAGTGGTGGTAGGAGTTGTGAAATTGCCCCTAAGCAATTGACTACTTTACTAGACCGATAGCAAGTATTATGTGGGAGAGGCCACTGCTAGCATGTCATCCCTGACTTGGAATTCTATGCACTTATGATTGGAACTATTAGCAAGCATCCGCAACTACTAATGTTCATTAAGGTAAAACCCAACCATAGCATTAAGATATATTGGTCCCCCTTCAATCCCGTATGCATCAATTTCTATGCTAGGTTGAAGCTTCTGTCACTCTTGCCCTCCAATACATAGTCCTATCAACATACAACTAACCCTAGGGTGTGATCCACGCACGCAATCATATGATGGGCACCAAAGGACAGCAACATAACCACAAGCAAATTAAATCAATCATAGCAATTCATCAACCACCGATAGGACAACAAAAATCTACTCAGACATCATAGGATGGCAACACATCATTGGATAATAATATGAAGCATAAGGCACCATGTTCAAGTAGAGGGTACATCGGGTTGCGGGAGAGTGGACTGCTATAGATAGAGGGCGGAAGGTGACGGAGATGTTGGTGAAGATGGCGGAGGTGTTGGTGTAGATCGCGGTGATGATGATGGCTCCCGGTGGCACTCCGGTGCCACCAGAAGCGAGGGGGAGAGAGCCCCCCTCCTTCTTCTTCTTCCTTGACCTCCTCCCTAGATGGGAGAAGGGTTTCCCCTCTGGTCCATGGCCTTCATGGCAAGGGAGGGGCGAGAGCCCCTCCGAGCTTGGATCTGTCTCTCTGTCTCTCTCTCTCTCTTTCTGCGTTCTCAGATTCTTCCCTTTCACCGTTTCTTATATTCCCGAAGATCTGTAACTCCGATTGGGCTGAAATTTTAACACGATCTCTATCCGGAAATTAGCTTTCTTGCGGCGAAAGAAGGGCATCAACCGCCTTACGGGGTGGCCACGAGAGTCAGGGGCGCGCCTGCCCCCCTGGGGCGCGCACCCCTACCTCGTGGGCCCCTCGAGCATCGTCTCGCGTGGATTTTTCTTCCCAAAAATCATATATATTCCAAAAAAAATCTTCGTTAGTTTTTATTCCGTTTGGACTCCGTTTGATACGGATATTCTGCGAAACAAAAAAAATGCAGCAAACAGGAACTGGCACTGGGCAGTGGATCAATATATTAGTCCCCAAAATAGTATAAAAAGTTGCCAAAAGTATATGAAAGTTGTAGAACATTGGCATGGAACAATCAAAAATTATAGATACGACAGAGACATATGAGCATTCCCAAGCTTAATTCATGCTCGTCCTCGAGTAGGTAAATGATAAAAAAGATAATTTTTGATGTGGAATGCTACCTAGCATAATCTTGATCGTATGTCTAATCATGGCATGAATATTAAGACACGAGTGATTCAAAGTAATAGTCTATCATTTGACATTAAGACAATAATACTTCAAGCATACTAATAAAGCAATCATGTCTTTTCAAAATAACATGGCCAAAGAAAGTTATCCCTACAAAATCATATAATCTGGCTATGCTCCATCTTCACCACACAAAATATTCAAATCATGCACAACCCCGATGACAAGTCAAGCAATTGTTTCATACTTTTGACGTTCTCAAACCTTTTCAACTTTCACGCAGTACATGAGCGTGAGCCATGGACATAGCACTATAGGTGGAGTAGAATATGATGGTGGAGGTTATGTGCAGAAGACAAAAGGGAGAAGATAGTCTCACATCAACTAGGCATATCAATGGGCTATGGAGATGTCCATCAATAGATATCAATGTGAGGAGTAGGGATTGCCATGCAACGTATGCACTAGAGCTATAAGTGTATGAAAGCTCAAACTGAAACTAAGTGGGTGTGCATCCAACTTGCTTGCTCATGAAGACCTAGGGCATTTTAGGAAGCCCATCGTTGGAATAGACAAGCCAAGTTCTATAATGAAAATTCCCTCTAGTATATGAAAGTGATAACTCAAGAGACTCTCTATATGAAGAACATGGTGCTACTTTGAAGCACAAGTGTGGTAAAAGGATAGTAACATCGCCCCTTCTCTCTTTTTCTCTCATTTTTTTTCATTTTTAAAATATTTTTTGGTGGGCTTCTTTGGCCTCTTTTTATATATATATTTGGGCTTCTTTTTGGCCTCTTTTATTTTTTGTAAAGTCCGGAGTCTCATCCCAACTTGTGGGGGAATCATAGTCTCCATCATCTTTTCCTCACTGGGGCAATGCTCTAATAATGATGATCATCACACTTTTATTTACTTACAACTCAATATTACAACTCGATATCTAGAACAAAGATATGACTCTATATGAATGCCTCCGGCGGTGTACCAGGATGTGCAATGATCTAACGTAGCAATGACATCAAAAAACGGACAAGCCATGAAAACATCATGCTGGCTATCCTACGATCATGCAAAGCAATATGACAATGAATGCTCAAGTCATGTATATGATGATGATGGAAGTTGCATGGCAATATATCTCGGAATGGCTATGAAAATGCCATGATAGGTAGGTATGGTGGCTGTTTTGAGGAAGGTATATGGTGGGTTTATGGTACCGGCGAAAGTTGCGCGGTACTAGAGAGACTAGCAATGGTGGAAGGGTGAGAGTGCGTATAATCCATGGACTCAACATTAGTCATAAAGAACTCACATACTTATTGCAAAAATCTATTAGTCATCGAAACAAAGTACTACACGCATGCTCCTAGGGGGTTAGATTGGTAGGAAAAGACCATCGCTCGTCCCCGACCGCCACTCATAATGAAGACAATCAATAAATAAATCATGCTCCGACTTCATCACATAACGGTTCACCATACATGCATGCTACGGGAATCACAAACCTCAACACAAGTATTTCTACAATCCACAACTACCCTCTAGCATGACTCTAATATCACCATCTTTATATCACAAAACTATTGCAATGAATCAAACATATCATATTCAGTGATCTACAAGTTTTATGTAGGATTTTATGACTAACCATGTGAATGACCAGTTCCTGTCATCTCTCTAAATAGATATAAGTGAAGCAAGAGAGTTTAATTCTTTTTACAAAAGATATGCCCACGCTCTAACAAATATAAGTGAAGCAAAAGAGCATTCTACAATTGGCGGTTGTCTATGTAAAGAGAAACATGCAATCCAAGCTTCAATTGATATAAGTGAAGCACATGAAGCATTGTATAAAGCCATACTCAAAAGATATAAGTGAAGTGTAAAGAGCATTCTATAAATCAACCAAGGACAATCTCATACTAGCATGGTGCATAAAAGAAAATTAAAAACCTAAATGCAAAAGACGCTCCAAGATTGCACATATCGCATGAACGAAACGAATCCGAAAACATATCGATACTTGTTGAAGAAAGAGGGGATGCCTCCCCAGCATCCCCAAGCTTAGACGCTTGAGTCTCCTTGAATATTTACTTGGGGTGCCTCGGGCATCCCCAAGCTTGAGCTCTTGCCTCTCTTCCTTCTTCTCACATCGAGACCTTCTCGATCATCGAACACTTCATCCACACAAAACTTCAACAGAAAACTCGGTAAGATCCGTTAGTATAATAAAGCAAATCACTACTCTAAGTACTATTGCAAACCAATTCATATTTTGTTTTTGCATTGTTTCTACTGTAATATAACTTTTTCATGGCTTAATCCATTAATATGAATCGCTAGTTTCATCAAAACAAGCAAACTATGCATCAAAAATAGAATATGTCAAAAACAGAACAGTCTGTAATAATCTGAACATTCACCATACCTCTGATACTTGAAAAATTCTACAAAAATTTGGAAAAATAAACAATTTGTATAGGAAGACAGTGCAAAAATAATCAGAACCATTTATCTTTCCAGCTAAAAATGTAAAATCACGCACTACAGCCAAAGTTTCTGTCTTGCACCGTACAAACCATCAAGCAAATGTAAACATCCTAAAGGCAAACCTTGGCACATTATTTTTATAATACAATGGAATTGTATAATGGGATAATTATTTTTGTTGAAAATTTTCTGTAGTCAAGATTCACAAAGTTTCTGTGAGCATGAACAAAGTTCAAGGCTAGCTCCCACTTCAACTATGCTTATCTTTCTCACTTTCGCTTTCCTTTTTGAAAAAGTTTTGGGTTCCCCTCTTTATTTTTGTTGTTTTTAAACTATATAAAAGCACTTAACAGAAATAAATGACTCTAAAACTTCCGAGTTGTCTCCCTGGTAGCGTTTTCTTTAAAGCCATTAAGCTAGGCATAAAGTGCTCAAGTAATGGATCCACCCGGATCCCAAGGTATATCAAAGCCAATTTTAATTAACAATGATTTGTAATTTAGTAGTGAGCACAAAGTAACATATATCATGCAATGACGAAGTCTAACTCTCTTCCTATGCATCAGCATGTCATAAAAGAACAATTCATGCACACATAGTAAAGGCCAATGCATAGTATAAACAGTTTCTTGCAATTTTATCATATTGGAAACATAGAGAGGTGGAGATATAGTTACTCTCTCATAATAATTGCAAGTAGGAGCAGCAAGCACATGCATATTATATTCATCAAAATCATCATGTGCAACGGTAAAAGGCAACCCATCAATATATTCCTTAATAAGTGCAAACTTCTCCGATATAGTGCAGTCGGGAGAATTCAAAAAGATAATAGGACTATCATGTGTGGGTGCAATAGCAAAAATTTCATGTTTAACATAAGGAACTATAGCAAGTTCATCTCCACAAGCATAATTCATATTGGCATCTTGGCCACAAGCATAGCAAGCATCATCAAAAAGGGATATTTCAAAAGAATCAACAAGATCATAACAATCATCATAGCAATCATCCCTCGGTAAGCACGAAGGGAAATTAAACAATGTATGAGTTAAAGAGTTACTCTCATTAGAAGGTGGGCACGGGTAGCTAATCCGCTCTTCCTCCTCTTGTTCTTCGCTCTCCTCCTCATCTTTTTCATTCAATGAGCTCACAGTTTCATCAATTTCTTCTTCCATAGACTCCTGCAAAATATTAGTCTCTTCTTGGACAACGGATACTTTCTTAATAAGCGCATTAATTTCGCAATTATATTCATAATTCTCATAACAATATTTCAGGATAGCTAAATTTTCAGGTCTATAAATAGCATCATCAAAATCCTCAAACTCTTTAAACATAGATTCAATTTCATAAGCACCCATAAAAGCAACAAATTCTTCTATTTGTTCCACATCATAGTAATCATATATACCTCTAGCATAAGAAGCTAAGGTTCTATTATCATTAAATTTGCATAAAAAGGGAAGGTGTGCAGCCTTCATCTTAGAGCAACAAGTATAATCATATCTCAAGCATAGTTGCCTAGCATACCAATTCAATATATGAATTTGATCCCATAATAGTTTCCCTTTTTGTGTCAAGCGGTAATCCCTAAAGTATTCACGTTGATCCAACGTTACTCCCATTACATAATTGAATGGAGTTTTCTCAGGATTATTAAAGTAGTACATAATATCTTTCACATAACCAGCATCGAGGGTTTTAGGAGGTTCCCCATCTCCATGAGTAGCAAGTACACCTAATTTTTTTGGTATTTTGTGTTCCATATCCATAACTAAAGATAAAGAACAACTAAGAACAGCAAATAAAAATTACTTAGTGATAAAGCAAACAAGCACACACGAGAATATTCACCCCACGCTATTGCTCCCCGGCAACGGCACCAGAAAAAGGTCTTGATAACCCACAAGTATAGGGGATCGCAATAGTTTTCGATAAGTAAGAGTGTCGAACCCAACGAGGAGCTAAAGGTAGAACAAATATTCCCTCAAGTTCCATCGACCACCGATACAACTCTACACACGCTTGACGTTCGCTTTACCTAGAACAAGTATGAAACTAGAAGTACTTTGTTGGTGTTGTTGGATAGGTTTGCAAGATAATAAAGAGTACGTGAATAAAAATTAGGGGCTGTTTAGATAAATAAACAATAAAGTAAATATAGCGAATGTGGAAAAGTGGTCGTAGGAGTTGCGAAATTGCCCCTAAGCAATTGACTACTTTACTAGGCCGATAGCAAGTATTATGTGGGAGAGGCCACTACTAGCATGTCATCCCTGACTTGGAATTCTATGCACTTATGATTGGAACTATTAGCAAGCATCCGCAACTACTAATGTTCATTAAGGTAAAACCCAACCATAGCATTAAGATATATTGGTCCCCCTTCAATCCCGTATGCATCAATTTCTATGCTAGGTTGAAGCTTCTGTCACTCTTGCCCTCCAATACATAGTCCTATCAACATACAACTAACCCTAGGGTGTGATCCACGCACGCAATCATATGATGGGCACCAAAGGACAGCAACATAACCACAAGCAAATTAAATCAATCATAGCAATTCATCAACCACCGATAGGACAACAAAAATCTACTCAGACATCATAGGATGGCAACACATCATTGGATAATAATATGAAGCATAAAGCACCATGTTCAAGTAGAGGGTACAGCGGGTTGCGGGATTGTGGACCGCTGTAGATAGAGGGGGGAAGGTGATGGAGATGTTGGCGAAGATGGCGGAGGTGTTGGTGTAGATCGCGGTGATGATGATGGCCCCCGGTGGCACTCCGGTGCCACCGGAAGCGAGGGGGAGAGAGCCCCCTTCTTCTTCTTCTTCCTTGACCTCCTCCCTAGATGGGAGAAGGGTTTCCCCTCTGGTCCATGGCCTTCATGGCAAGGGAGGGGCGAGAGCCCCTCCGAGCTTGGATCTGTCTCTCTGTCTCTCTCAGTTTCTGTGTTCTCAGATTCTTCCCTTTCACCGTTTCTTATATTCTCGGAGATCCGTAACTCCGATTGGGCTGAAATTTTAACATGATCTCTATCCGGAAATTAGCTTTCGTGCAGCGAAGGAAGGGCATGAACCGCCTTATGGGGTGGCCACGAGAGTCAGGGGCGCGCCCCCCTGCCTCGTAGGCCCCTCGAGCATTGTCTCGCGTGGATTTTTCTTCCCAAAAATCATATATATTCCAAAAAAATATCCGTCAGTTTTTATTCCGTTTGGACTCCGTTTGATGGGATATTCTGCGAAACAAAAAATATGCAACAAACAGGAACTGGCACTGGGCACTGGATCAATATGTTAGTCCCCAAAATAGTATAAAAAGTTGCCAAAAGTATATGAAAGTTGTAGAATATTGGCATGGAACAATCAAAAATTATAGATACGACGGAGACGTATCAGGTAGCAGTAGGTATGGTGGTTGTTTTGAGGAAGATATAAGGAGGTTTATGTGTGAAAGAGCGTATCATATCACGGGGTTTGGATGCACCGGTGAAGTTTGCACCAACTATCAATGTGAGAAAGGGCAATGCACGATACCGAAGAGGCTAGCAATGATGGAAGGGTAAGAGTGCGTATAATCCATGGACTCAACATTAGTCATAAATAACTCACATACTTATTGAAAAAATCTACAAGTCACCAAAAACCAAGCATTACGCGCATGCTCCTAAGGGGATAGATTGGTAGGAAAAGACCATCGCTCGTCCCCAACCGCCACTCATAAGGAAGACAATCAAATAGCACCTCATGTTTCAAATTTGTTACACAACGTTTACCATACGTGCATGCTACGGGAGTTACAAACTTCAACACAAGTATTCCCCAAATTCACAACTACTCAACTAGGACAACTTTGATATCACCACCTCCATATCTCAAAACAATCATCAAGTATCAAACTTCTCTTAGTATTCAATGCACTTATATGAAAGTTTTTATTATATCCCTCTTGGATGCCCATCATATTAGGACTAAATTCATAACCAAAGCAAACTACCATGCTGTTTTAAAGACTCTCAAAATAATATAAGTGAATCATGAGAGATCAATTATTTCTTCAAAATAAAACCACCACCGTGCTCCAAAAAGATATAAGTGAAGCACTATAGCAAATGACAAACTACTCCGAAAGATATTAGTGAAGATCAATGAGTAGTCGAATAATTATGCAACTATGTGAAGACTCTCTAACATTTAATAATTTCAGATCTTGGTATTTTATTCAAACAGCAAGCAAAACAAAATAAAATAAAATGACACTCCAAGAAAAACACATATCATGTGGTGAATAAAAATATAGCTCCAAGTAAAGTTACCGATGAACGAAGACGAAAGAGGGGATGCCTTCCGGGGCATCCCCAAGCTTAGTCTTTGGGTTGTCCTTGAATATTTCCTTGGGGTTCCATGGGCATCCCCAAGCTTAGGCTCTTGCCACTCCTTATTCCATAGTCCATCGAATCTTTACCCAAAACTTGAAAACTTCACAACACAAAACTTAACAGAAAACTCGCAAGCTCCGTTAGCGAAACAAAACAAAACACCACTTCAAGGTACTTTAATGAACTCATTCTTTATTTATTTTGGTGTTAAACCTACTGCATTCCAACTTCTCTATGGTTTATAAACTATTTTACTGGCCATAGATTCATCAAAATAAGCAAACAACACACAAAAAGTCAAAAACAGAACAGTCTGTAGTAATCTGTAACTAACGCAAACTCCTGGACCCCAAAAATTCTAAAATAAATTTCTGGACGTGAGTAATTTATCTATTAATCATCTGCAAAAATAACGAACTAAATATCACTTTCCAATAAAAAATGGCAGCAATTCTCGTGAGCGCTAAAGTTTCTGTTTTTTACAGCAAGATCAACAAGACTTTCCCCAAGTCTTCCCAACGGTTCTACTTGAAACAAACACTAACTAAAACATAAAAACTCAATCATAAAATAGGCTAGATAAATTATTTATTACTAAACAGGAGAAAAAAGCAAGGAACAAAAATAAAGTTGGGTTACCTCCCAACAAGCGCTATCGTTTGACGCCCCTAGCTAGGCATGATGATTTCAATGATGCTCACATAAAAGATAAGAATTGAAACATAAAGAGAGCATCATGAAGAATATGACTAGCACATTTAAGCCTAACACACTTCCTATGCATAGGGATTTTGTGAGCAAACAACTTGTGTGAACAATAATCAACTAGCATAGGAAGGCAAAACAAGCATAACTTCAAGATTTTCAACACATAGAGAGGAAACTTGATATTATTGCAATTCCTACAAGCATATATTCCTCCCTCATAATAATTTTCAGTACCATCATGAATGAAGTCAACAATATAACCAGCACCTAAAACATTCTTTTCATGATCTACAAGCATAGAAAATTTACTACTCTCCACATAAGCAAAATTCTTCTCATGAATAATAGTGGGAGCCAACTCAACAAAATAACTATCATGTGAGGCATAATCCAATTGAAGGTTAAAAATATGATGACAAGTTTCATGGATATCATTATTCTTTATAGCATACAAGTCATCACAATAATCATCATAGATAGCAACTTTGTTCTCATAATCAATTGGAACCTCTTCCGGGATAGTGGATTCATCACAAAATAAAGTTATGACCTCTCCAAATCCACTTTCATCAATATAATCATCATAAATAGGAGGCATGCTTTCATCATAATAAATTTGCTCATCAAAACTTGGGGGACAAAAAATATCATCTTCATCAAACATAGCTTCCCCAAGCTTGTGGCTTTGCATATCATTAGCATCATGGATATTCAAGGAATTCATACTAACAACATTGCAATCATGCTCGTCGTTCAAAGATTTAGTGCCAAACATTTTAATGCATTCTTCTTCTAACACTTTGGCACAATTTTCCTTTCCATCATTCTCACGGAAGATATTGAAAAGAGGAAGCGTATGAGGCAAACTCAATTCCATTTTTTGTTGTTTTCTTTTATAAACAAAACTAGTGCTAAAACAAGAAGCAAAAAGATTCGATTGCAAGATCTAAAGATATACCTTCAAGCGCTAACCTCCCCGGCAACGGCGCCAGAAAAGAGCTTGATGTCTACTACACAACCTTCTTCTTGTAGACGTTGTTGGGCCTCCAAGTGCAGAAGTTTGTAGGACAATAGCAAATTTCCCTCAAGTGGATGACCTAAGGTTTATCAATCCGTAGGAGGCGTATGATGAAGATGGTTTCTCTCAAACAACCCTGCAACCAAATAACAAAGAGTCTCTTGTGTCCCCAACACACCCAATACAATGGTAAATTGTATAGGTGCACTAGTTTAGTGAAGAGATGGTGATACAAGTGCAATATGGATGGTAGATAAAGGTTTTTGTAATCCGAAAATATAAAAACAGCTAGGTAACTAATGATAAAAGTGAGCACAAACGGTATTGCAATGCGTTGAAACAAGGCCTAGGGTTCATACTTTCGCTAGTGCAAGTTCCCTCAACAATAATAACATAATTGGATCACATAACTATCCCTCAATATGCAACAAAGAGTCACTCCAAAGTCACCAATAGCAGAGAACAAACGAAGAGATTATGGTAGGGTACGAAACCACCTCAAAGTTATTCTTTCCAATCAATCTGTTGGGCTATTCCTATAAGTGTCACAAACAGCCCTAGAGTTCGCACTAGAATAACACCTTAAGACACAAATCAACCAAAACCCTAATGTCACCTAGATACTCCAATGTCACCTCAAGTATCCGTGGGTATGATTATATCATATGCATCGCACAATCTCAGATTCATCTATTCAACCAACACATAGAACCTCAAAGAGTGCCCCAAAGTTTCTACCGGAGAGTCAAGATGAAAACGTGTGCCAACCCCTATGCATAGGTTCATGGGCGGAACCCACAAGTTGATCACCAAAACATACATCAAGTGGATCACGTGATATCCCATTGTCACCACAGATTAGCACGGTAAGACATACATCAAGTGTTCTCAAATCCTTAAAGACTCAATTCGATAATAACTTCAAAGGGAAAACTCAATCCATTACAAGAGAGTAGAGGGGGAGAAACATCATAAGATCCAACTATAATAGCAAAGCTTGCGATACATCAAGATCGTACCACCTCAAGAACACAAGAGAGAGAGATCAAACACATAGCTACTGGTACATACCCTCAACCCCGAGTGAGAACTACTCCCTCCTCGTCATGGAGAGTGCCGGGATGATGATGATGGCCACCGGAGAGGGATTCCCCCTCCGGCAGGGTGCCAAAACGGGTCTAGATTGATTTTCGGTGGCTACGGAGGCTTCTGGCGGCGGAACTCCCGATCTATTATGCTCCCCGATAGTTTTAGGGTATATGGATATATATAGGCGGAAGAAATACATCAGGGGAGCCACGAGGGGCCCACGAGGGTGGAGGGCGCGCCCCCTGTCTCGTGCTCTCCTCGTTGATCCCCTGACGTGCACTCCAACTCTCCCGTATTGCTTTCTTTCCAAAAATAACTTTTCCGAAGGTTTCATTCGGTTTGGACTCCGTTTGATATTCCTTTTCTGCGAAACACTGAAACAAGGGAAAAACAGAAACTGGCACTAGGCTCTGGGTTAATAGGTTAGTCCGAAAAATCATATAAAATAGCATATAAATGCATATAAAACATCCAAGGTTGATAATATTATAGCATGGAACAATAATAAATTATAGATACGTTGGAGACGTATCAGGTTGCTTAATCAATCATCAAAATAGGATCCATAAATGGAGAAATCGTCCATGAAAACCTCACAAATATTTTCACAAAAGTTAGAGAATATAGCCATCATGCATCTTTAAAAGGTAGCAGGTGCATTACGTAAACCAAAAGGCATACGTCTATAAGCAAAAGTACCGAAAGGACAAGTAAAAGTGGTCTTACCATCTAGAAAGCAAAAATGTGTATGTTTGGATAGTATTTCTAGCATTTGATAAATAAAAGGTAAGGGGTAATGATCTTTTTTAGTAGCCTTATTTAATTTACAGAAATCAATTACCATCCTATAACCTGTAATAATTCTTTGCGGAATCAATTCATCTTTATCATTGGGAATGACAATAATACGTCCCTTCTTAGGAACATAATGGACATGACTTACCCACTGACTATCAGAAACGGGATAAATTATACCTGCCTCAACGAGCTTTAGTATTTCTTTTCTTACCACTTCTTTCATCTTAGGATTCAGCCGTCGTTGGTGATCAATAACTGGTTTGGCATCTTTCTCCAAATTTATTTTGTGTTGACATAGAGTGGGACTAATGCCCTTAAGATCATCAAGAGTATGTCCAATAGCAGCACAGTGCATCTTCAGAGTTTTCAATAATTTTTCTTCCTCCTTCTCTGAAAGGTTAGCACTAATAATAAGAGGATATATATTCTTTTCATCAAGATAAGCATAGTTAAGAGTATCAGGCAATGGTTTAAGCTCAAATACGGGATCACCCTTGGGTGGAGGAGGATCCCCTAAGATTTCAACAGGCAAGGTGTGTTTCAGAATAGGTCCCTGTTTAAAGAACACTTCATCTATTTCCCTTCTTTCATACATAAACATACCATTTTCATGGTCTAGCAAATATTGTTCTAAAGGATCACTGGGAGCTACGGCAATAGAAGCAAGACCAATAATTTCATCTTTACTAGGCAATTCCTCTTCACGGTGTTGTCTACGAAATTTAGAAAAGTTGAACTCATGAGACATATCACCTAAACCAATAGTAACAACATCCTTTTCGCAGTCTATCCTAGCATTAACAGTGTTTAAGAAGGGTCTACCAAATATGATGGGACAAAAGCTATCTTGTGGGGAACCAAGAACAAGAAAATTAGCAGGATATTTAGTTTTCCCACAGAAGACTTCAACATCTCTAACAATCCCAATTGGTGAAATACTATCTCTATTGGCAAGTTTAACTGTGACATCAATATCTTCTAACTCAGCAGGTGCAATATCATGCATAATTTCTTTGTATAAGTCAATAGGTATTGCACTAGCACTAGCACCCATATCACACAAGCCATGATAACAATGATCTCCTATTTTAACAGAAATAACAGGCATGCCTACCACAAGTCTATGTTTATCTTCAGCACAAGGTTTAGCAATTCTAGCAGTTTCATCACAGAAATAAATAACATGCCCATCAAGATTATCAGCCAAGAGATCCTTAACAATAGCAATATTAGGTTTAACTTTAACTTGCTCAAGAGGTGTATAGGTTCTAATATTGCTTTTACGAACCACGGTTGAAGCTTTAGCATGATCTTTTATCCTAATAGGAAAAGGTGGTTTCTCAACATAAGCAGTAGGAATAATAGGATCATTATAAGTGATAGTCTTTTCTTCAACTTTAATAGGTGCAGCTACTTTTAATTCTATGGGAGGAGGATATTTAAACCACTTCTCCTTAGGGAGATCAACATGAGTAGCAAAAGATTCACAGAAAGAAGCTACTATCTCACAGTCAAGTCCATATTTAGTGCTAAATTTACAGAAAACATCGGTATCCATAAAAGATTTAACACAATCAAACTTAGGTGTCATACCTGACTCCTTTCGTCGAGATCCCAATCTTCAGAGTTGTGTTTAATTCTTTCCAATAAATACCATTTGAATTCAATAGTCTTCATCATAAAAGAGCCAGCAAAAGAGGTATCAAGCATGGTGCGATTGTTATCAGATAGTCGAGCATAATTTTTTTGGATAATCATTTCTTTTGAGAGCTCATGATTGGGGCATGAATATAACATTGATTTAAGCCTCCCCCGAGCTTGAGCGATGCTTTCTCCTCCGCGAGGCCAAAAATTATATATATAATTGCGATCATGATGAACATGATGCATAGGATAAAACTTCTGATGAAATTCCAATTTTAATCGTTTGTAGTTCCATGATCCCATATCATCACATAGCCTATACCATGTCAAATGCATCTCCCTTCAAAGATAAAGGGAAGACCTTCTTCTTGATAACATCATCGGGCATACCTACAAGCTTAAATAATCCACAAACTTCATCCACATATATTAGGTGCTCATCAGGATGTAATGTTCCATCTCCTGCAAAAGGATTAGCTAGCAGTTTTTCTATCATACCCGAAGGAATTTCAAAGTAGACATTTTCATTTTTAGTAGGTAACGTAGGTTGAGGAGCAACTCTTTGCTCTACTGGTCGGGGTGAAGATACCCCGAACAAGCCCCTCAAAGGATTACTTTCCATAGTAACAAGTGACAGTAAATTTCAGCACACTATATAAATTTTTCCTTACCAAATTCCACCTACCAAAGGCGCTTCACTCCCCGGCAACGACGCCAGAAAAGAGTCTTGATGACCCACAAGTATAGGGGATCTATCGTAGTCCTTTCGATAAGTAAGAGTGTCGAACCCAACGAGGAGCAGAAGGAAATGATAAGCGGTTTTCAGCAAGGTATTCTCTGCAAGCATTGAAATTATAGGTAACAGATAGTTCTGTGATAAGATAATTTGTAACGAGAAACAAGTAACAAAAGTAAATAATGTTTAGAAAGGTGGCCCAATCCTTTTTGTAGCAAAGGACAAGCCTGGACAAACTCTTATATAGAAGAGAGCGCTCCCGAGGACACATGGGAATTATCGTCAAGCTAGTTTTCATCACGTTCATATGATTCGCGTTCGGTACTTTGATAATTTGATATGTGGGTGGACCGATGCTCGGGTGCTGTCCTTACTTGGATAAGCATCCCACTTATGATTAACCCCCATTACAAGCATTCGCAACTACAACAAAAGTATTAAGGTAAACCTAGCCATAGCATGAAACATATGGATCCAAATCAGCCACTTACGAAGCAACACATAAACTAGGGTTTAAGCTTCTGTCACTCTAGCAACCCATCATATACTTATTACTTCCCAATGCCTTTCTCTAGGCCCAAATAATGGTGAAGTGTCATGTAGTTGACGTTCACATAACACCACTAGAGGAGAGACAACATACATCTCATCAAAATATCGAACGAATACCAAATTCACATGACTACTAATAACAAGACTTCTCCCATGTCCTGAGGAATGAACGTAACTACTCACAAAGCATATTCATGTTCATAATCAGAGGGGTATTAATATGCATATAGGATCTGAACATATGATCTTCCACCGAATAAACCAACTAGCATCAACAACGAGGAGTAATCGACACTACTAGCAACCTACAGGTACCAATCCCAGACTTAGAGACAAGAATTGGATACAAGAGATGAACTAGGGTTTGAGAGGAGATGGTGCTGGTGAAGATGTTGATGGAGATTGACCCCCTCCCGATGAGAGGATCGTTGGTGATGACGACGGTGAGTATTTCCCCCTCCCGGAGGGAAGTTTCCCCGGCAAAACAGCTCCGCCAGAGCCCTAGATTGGTTCTGCCTCGTGGCGGCGAAGTCTCGTCCCGAAAGCTTGCTTATGATTTTTTTTCTCAATGAAAGACTCCATATAGCATAAGATGGGCATCGGAGGGCCACCAGGGAGCCCACGAGGCAGGGGGCGCGCCCAGGGGGGTAGGGCGCGCCCCCCACCCTCGTGGCTGGTGAGTGGCCCCCCTCTGGTACTTCTTGCACTTAGTATTTTTTATATATTCTGAAAATAACTTTCGTGGAGTTTCAGGACTTTTGGAGCTGTGCAGAATAGGTCTCTAATATTTGCTCCTTTTCCAGCCCAAAATCCCAGCTGCCGGCATTCTCCCTCTTTATGTAAACCATGTAAAATAAGAGAGAATATGCATAAGTATTGTGACATAATGTGTAATAACAACCCATAATGCAATAAATATCGATATAAAAGCATGATGCAAAATGGACGTATCATCGAGCGGAGGGGATCGATTGTGAGAGTGAGGGGGTGTGGGGGGTGCTCGGGCAGGTTTTCTTTTCCCCTAGTAGTAGCGCTGGGTAGAGGCCGGCGCTACTGCTAAGCCCACCAGCTGTAGCGCCCGTTCGAAACAAATGCTACAGGTAAGTGGGCTACAGTTTTTGCCCTGCGGCCCATGTAACAGAAGCGCGGCCCAAGCTAACAAACGTTGTTTTTATTTAATAGTATCAGCGTGTTTTCTACCCAACGCTACTGGTAAATACTAGTAGCGTGGGGTCAAAAACAGGCGCTACTGGTAAACTTCTACCTATAAGCATTTTCCTAGTAGTGTCATATTGCATGAGTTTATCCCTCTACATCATGTCATCTTGCTTAAGGCGTTACTCTGTTCTTATGAACTTAATACTCTAGATGCATGCTAGATAGCGGTGGATGTGTGGAGTAATAGTAGTAGATGCAAGTAGGAGTCGGTCTACCTGTCACGGACGTGATGCCTATATACATGAACATACCTAGATATTCTCATAATTATTCGCTTTTCTATCAATTGCTCAACAGTAATTTGATCACCCACCATAATACTTATGCTATCTTGAGAGAAGCCACTAGTTAAACCTATGGCCCCCGGGTCTATTCTCCATCATACAAGTTTCCAATCTATTTTATTTTGCAATTGAGGGAGTCCTAGATTAGGGGGTCTCTGGACAGACGGACTATATCCTTTGGCCGGACTATTAGACTATGAAGATACAAGATTGAAGACTTCGTCTCGTGTCCGGATGGGACTCTACTTGGCGTGGAAGGCAAGCTAGGCAATACGGATATGTATATATCCTCCTTTGTAACCGACCTTGTGTAACCCTAGCCCCCTCTGGTGTCTATATAAACCGGAGGGTTTTAGTCCATAGGACAACATACAATCATACCATAGGCTAGCTTCTAGGGTTTAGCCTCTCCGATCTCGTGGTAGATCAACTCTTGTAATACTCATATCATCAAGAATAAATCAAGCAGGACGTAGGGTTTTACCTCCATCAAGAGGGCCCGAACCTGGGTAAAACATCGTTTCCCCTGCTTCCTGTTACCATCCGCGTTAGACGCACAGTTTGGGACCCCCTACCCGAGATCCGCCGGTTTTGACACCGACATTGGTGCTTTCATTGAGAGTTCCTCTGTGTCGTTGCCGTTAGGCTTGATGGCTCCTACGATCATCGATAGCGATGCAGTCCATGGTGAGACTTTTCTCCCCGGACAGATCTTTGTGTTCGGCGGCTTCGCACTGTGGCCCAACTCGCTTGGCCATCTGGAGCAGATCGAAAGTTATGCCCCTGGCCACCAGGTCAGGTTTGGAAGCTTAAACTACACGGCCGATATCCGCGGAGACTTGATCTTCGACGGATTCGAGCCCCTGCCTTGTGCGCCACGTGGTCACGATGAGTACAATTTAGCTCTACCATCGGACAGTATTCAGGAGATCGCACCGGCAGCCGCTCCGACCCTCAATTCGGAACCACTTTCGCCATCCGTGGACGGGTGGATAGACCCCGTCACGGAGGCCGTCCCCTCTGCGGCGATCGAGCCGAATATCGACCTTACCCTTCACGAGAGCCGTGTTGCCAAACTACCAGATCCTTCTCCGGCCACGGACTCCGAACTGCCTGCGCCCATTCCTATCGAATCCGATTAGGCGCTGATCATGGAGTTTACCTCCGCAGATATTTTTCAGCACTCGCCCTTCGGCGACATAGTGAACTCATTAAGGTCTCTTTCCTTGTCAGAAGGATCCTGGCCGAACTACGTCCGGCAGGATGGGGATGCGGATGACGAAGAAATTCGTCGCCCACCCACCACCCACTTAGTAGCCACTGTCGATGACTTAACCGACATGCTCGACTTTGACTCCGAAGACATCGACGGTATGGACGATGATGCGGGAGTCGAAGAGGAACCACTGCCCACAGGGCACAAGACAGCCACCTCATCATATGATATATACATGGTGGACACACCCAAAGAAGGCAATGGCGACGAGAGAATGGAGGATGACCTCTCCAAGAAGCAACCCAAGCGCCAGCGTCAGCGGCACTGCTCTAAGTCCCGCCAAGGCAAAAGTGGTGATACCGGCATCGGAGATAATAGCACTCTGGACAGTGCCGAAGATAACAACAATTCCCTCCAGCAAGATTTAGAGCAGGAGGATGGAGGAGCCAGCCCTCCTAAGAGAGCGGCAGATGGAGAGGCGGAGGATGATAATTACATGCCCCCCTCCGAAGACGAGGCAAGCCTCAGCGATGACGAATTCGCCGTGCCAAAGGATCCCGTCGAACAAGAGCGCTTCAAGCGCATGCTTATAGCCACGGCAAATAGCCTTAAGAAAAAGCAGCAGCAGCTTCAAGCTGATCAAGATCTGCTAGCTGACAGATGGACTGAAGTCCTGGCGGCCGAAGAGTATAAACTCGAATGCCCCTCCAAGAGTTACCCAAAATGCAGGTTGCTACCCCGACTGGAGGAGGAAGCACCAAAACCTACATCCCCGGCATATGACGCGGCTGATCGGCCACCTCGTGGCCGCGACAGAGAGACATTCCAGCCAAAAGCTCAGCCCGCACCCCGACGTCATTCAAATAAAAGGCATGGGGAAATACGCCAGACCTGCGAGACGTATTGGAGGACAAAGCAAAACATGCAAGATCGATCCATGGACCACGAGGGCGCGCCACTATGCGAGATGATAATCGTCACGCCGGATATATTAAAAGTAAGTCCGGTCGGGCCGAACACAGCGGGCAAGACTCATTCGAGCTGCGCCGTGATATAGCCCAGTACAGAGGCGCCGCACACCCCTTATGCTTCACAGACGAAGTAATGGATCATCAAATCCTAGAGGGTTTCAAACCCGTAAATATAGAATCATACGACGGCACAACAGATCATGCAGTATGGATCGAGGATTTCCTCCTGCACATCCACATGACCCGCGGTGATGACCTACACGCCATCAAATACCTCCCACTCAAACTCAAAGGACCAGCTCGACATTGGCTCAACAGCTTGCCAGCAGAGTCCATTGGCTGTTGGGAAGATCTGGAAGCCGCATTCCTCGACAACTTTCAGGGCACTTACGTGCGACCACCAGATGCCGATGACTTGAGCCACATAATTCAGCAGTCAGAGGAATCGGCCAGGAAATTCTGGACATGGTTCCTAACAAAGAAAAATCAAATCATCGACTGTCCAGATGCAGAGGCCCTAGCAGCTTTCAAGCACAACATCTGCGATGAGTGGCTAGCCCGGCACCTTGGTCAGGAAAAGCCGAAATCTATGGCATCCCTCACGACACTCATGACCCGCTTTTGCGCGGGAGAAGACAGCTGGCTGGCTCGCAGTAATAACATATCAAAGAACCATGGTACTTCGGATACCAAGGACGGCAATGGCAGGTCACGTCGCAACAAGCATAAGCGCCGCATTAACAGCGACAATACCGAGGATACGGCAGTCAATGCCGGATTCAAAGGATCTAAGCCCGGTCAGCAGAAAAAGCCATTCAAAAGAAGCACTCCGGGCCCATCCAGTTTGGACCGTATACTCGATCGTTCGTGTCAAATACATGGTACCCCCGACAAGCCAGCCAACCACACCAACAGGGACTGTTGGGTGTTCAAGCAGGCCGGCAAATTAAATGCTGAAAACAAAGATAAGGGGTCACATAGCGATGACGAGGAGGAGCCCCGGCAGCTGAACACCGGAGGCAGAAGAGGTTCCCCCCACAAGTGCAGACGGTGAACATGATATACGCAACCCACATCCCCAAGAGGGAGTGGAAGCGTGCGCTCAGGGACGTATATGCGTTGGAGCCAGTCGCATTTGCAAGATTCAATGCGGTACCACATTATGCATATCTCAAGCTCAAGATGCCAGAACCTCGGGGGGTCATCACAGTCAATGGAAACACAGAGCGCTCTCTTCGCACGGAGGAGCACACTGCGGCCCTCGCAGCAAAAGCGCAAACCATCCTCTTAAGGCAATCCACTAGTTCGGCGATTAAGGACCCGGACAACTTCAAGCACGCCCGGAGTAATCAGCAAGTGGACCACCTGGCACGTCCCGAGCTCGCATAGCAATGCGGCCCCCACCCCGGCCCCAGCTAAAACGGTGAAATCCGTGCCACACGTACATAATTACGCATTAAAAATACCATGGGCACAGGCGGGGAGGGGGGCACGACGGCGGCACGCCCCAAGTCGTGGCTTAAACCGCACTAGGGGCTTCCCGCTTTGTTATTTTTCTCTTTCAGGACTTTAATCTCTGGAAACCCTGTCCGGCAGCGTGATTGCCGAACACATGATGCAGCAACCAAGGAGGCAGAAAGCTACGTCACACCACGGAACTCCCAGGTGGATTACGATAACGAGTGAAATATTTGCTTTAGTACTATTCCTCAGCTTGCCCTTGGAAGGGGCATGTTAAACAGTCCTACTTTTTGCTTCTTGCACTACTTGTATCATTCTGCTTCAACGCACCTTTTTGAATAAAAAAATGCATAGCATTAAGACTATTATTGCATTCTTCCTTTTTATATATATGTTCATTCATGACATCCAGCACCCGTACACTCTGGTACGGCCAATACGCTAGGGGCTTAAGCATACCCCATAATACGACGTGAGAAGTCTGAACACTTTCGACAGTGCGGCACCCCGAACTTATAGCATTATATGCATCAGCTCCAAATCATGTCTTGGGTGAATAGTTGGGTTTGCCCGGCTCCCATGTTTTGGTACCTTACGTTCCGCTATATCGACTAAGGTAGCACTAGGAGAACTACTGCGATTGTGCCCCGGTTATGCTGGGCTAAGCACCTCAATAGAGAAAGCTAAAACTGACTGTCATGATAAGGCGAGAGACTGGTCGCTGTTCGAGAGGTTTCGAGTCCCTAAAGGCTTATGCCGCTTAGAGTGAGGAGTCGACCCTGTCCGGCTTAAGGCATGTATCGCGCCCCGAATTCGGCCTTCTGAATACTAGGGGCTTCGTCGAAATTTAAAATTATAGAATGCTATGGCTAAGTGAGAGTGATAACGCATTATAGTCCGATTGCCTTGTTCGTTGTGCTGAGCACCTCCCTCGAAGGACCCAACAATGGGAACAAGAGTGCTCAGGTTTATCGCGAACACCCCAACACTCGTGGCGTGGGGGCGAAGCCGATGACTAGCCATCTCTCAGATTTGATAAACAGCCGAACAGTAGGTAATATTTTAAATTCAAACTAAACGTTGCATAGCGCATATGAACAAGTTTTCATAAATACAGGATTACACGAGCGAGTTTACTCACATATTATATCTTTCGCACACTCGTCCGCTACGAGACGAGCACCCTTCACGACACCCTCATAGTACATCTCGGGGTGGCGATGCTCCTTGCCCTGCGGCGGCCCTTCCTTAATCAGCTTCACGGCGTCCAGCTTGGCCCATTGCACCTTCACACGGGCGAAAGCCCAACGTGCACCTTCAATGCGGACGGACCGCTTGATGACTTCCAGCCATGGGCAGGCATCCACAATCCGCCTCACCAGGCCGAAGTAGCTGTTGGGAAGGGCATCGCCAGGCCGCATCCGGACTATAAAGCCCTTCATGGCCTGTTCGGCCACCTTGTGCAGCTCAACCAGTTGCTTCAGCTGGTCGCTCAGAGGCATCGGGTGTTCGGCCCCAGTATACTGAGACCAGAACAGCTTCTCTATTGAGCTTCCCTCCTCAGCCTGGTAAAACTGTGCGGCATCCGACATGCTGCGGGGCAAATCTATGAATGCTCCTAGAGAGCTCCGGATTCGGGTAAGTAACATGTAATTTACTTTCACATGCTTGCTTTGCATATAGAATGCCTTACCCGCCGCTATCTTCTTCATCGCATCAATCTCCTAGAGGGCCTTTTGGGCTTCGGCCTTGGCATTGTTTGCGCTCTCGAGGGCCGCGGCAAGCTCGGACTCTCGCATCTTCAAGTCAAGCTCCAACGCCTCGTGCTTCGTCACGAGAGCGTGGAGCTCTTGCTGCACCTCGTCCACCCGTGCCTCATGCCTTTCCCGCTCGGTGTGCTCCTTGTTCGCTTTGTTTTCAGCCTCGGATAGCGCTTGCTTTAGGGTCGCCACCTCGGTCGTGGCCGCTGGCAAACTTACGATGATCCTGTCATTTTGCAATCGCATTCTTTTCATACATATCCATAGACTAGGTACTACTTACCTTTGTTCTCCTCGAGCTGCCTCTTGGCAAGGCCGAGCTCGTCCTTGGACCCTTTAAGGTCCTGCTTCAGTGCGGCGACCTCCGCAGTTAGTGCGGCAGCGGCCAGCAGCGAAGCCTGCATACGCATATTGACATACTTATATTAGACTCCTGCGATATCGTTTGATCCTCCGTTCGGCTTTTCTTTGTGAAGACCGAACAGAGCATCAGGGGCTACTGTCTATGCGGTAATATTTTTCCCCATATTTCAAAAACTTACCTCAAAGCCTGTTAGAAGGCTGGCACATGCTTCAGTCAGTCCACTCTTGGCGGACTGAACCTTCTGGACCACCACACTCATAATAGTGTGGTGCTCTTCGTCGATGGAAGCGCTGCAAAGCGCTCCCAGCAGACTGTCCGATGCCTCTGGATGGACAAAGGTCACTGGCACAGGCGTCTTGCCCCTTTTGGAAGGAGGCCGCCTGCCTGAGTCCGGAACAACTGGAGGTTCCAGCGCGGTGTTCGGCTGAGGGCCGAACTCGGAGCCCTCGAGAGCCTTGCTCCCTCTGCTCCCGGAATCTGGAAGGTCGCCTTGAGGCGCCTCCGGGACTGTCTCCCCTCGACCCGGTGCCTCTTGAGACAATACCTCGGCATTCTCTATAGGGCAAGGGGAGGTGGCGGTCGGAAGTGGATCGCTATGCATATCCGATGAGCCTACGGAGTCGTCCGAATATACGTCGATACGGGCTCGTGGCGGTCTGCATAATCACAATTTGGCGTTAGGAGAAGCAGTGTGACAAAGGTATGCTATGAGTTATTCTGGCATCCGAATACTTACGACTTCGCCAGGGGCTTGGACCTGAGCAGCCACTCGTCTTCGCCTTCGGCGGCGGTGGTGGAGTAGTCCGGAAGGAGAGTCCTTCCCTTCTTGGACCCTTCGCCCCCCCGGTTGGGGCGGCCTTCCTTTTCTTGTCTCCCCCGACTGGAGGGGGAGCATCTTCATCTTCCTCCTTGTCTTTGGGGGAGGAGTGCATCGCGGAGTTATCGGACGGTGAGTCCGATAACACCTGGCGTCGGGAACTCTTTCGGGTTCCCTGGGCCTTCTTTGTCTTCTCCGGCACCTGGTAAGGAGCCGAAGTCAGCATCTCCGTCAGGAGAGCGTCCGCAGTGTCTTCGGGCAGAGGGGCCGGACAGTTAATCTGCCCCGATGTCTCCACCCAGTCCTGTCAAAGGCATGAAGCCCAGACCCCGCACATGGTTAAGCTAGGGGAAATAAATATCCTACCGGATGTATAGAACTCACCGAATGCGCTCGGCGCTTCGCGCTTAGCCCGCGGTCCTCAGTGAGAGAGGGAGGGACCTCGGCGCCCTTAAATAGCACCTTCCAGACGTCCTTGTGCGTCGTGTCGAAGAGCTCGCTCAGAGTCTGGTGCTGGGCCGAGTTGAACTCCCACAAGTTGAAGTCCCGTTGTTGGCACGGGAGGATCCGGCGGATGAGCATGACCTAGACTATGTTGACAAGCTTGAGCTTCTTGCCTGCCATATTCCAGATACATTTTTGGAGTCCGTCCAGCTCTACCGATGAACCCCAGGACAGGCCCTTCTCTTTCCAGGAGGTGAGCCGCATGGGGATTCCGGATCGAAACTTGGGGGCAGCCACCCATTTGGCGTCGCGCAGCTCGGTGATGTAGAACCACGCTGATTGCCACCCCTTTATGGTCTCCACGAAGGAGCCTTCAAGCCATATAACGTTGGGCATCCTGGCCACCATGGCTCCACCGCATTCTGCTTGTTGGCCGCCCACCACCTTCGGCTTGATATTGAAGGTCTTTAACCACAGGCCAAAGTGGGGCCGAATGCGGAGGAAAGCCTCACACATGACGATGAACGCCGAAATGTTGAGGATGAAGTTCGGGGCCAGATCATGGAAGTCCAGCCCGTAGTAGAACATTAGATCACGGACGAATGGATGGATGGGAAACCCCAGTCCGCGGAGGAAGTGGTGGAGGAAGACTACCCTCTCGTGAGGTTCAGGGGTAGGAACGATCTGCCCCGCAGCGGGCACCCGATGCGCGATATTCGCGGCCAAGTATCCGGCTCCACGCAGTTTCTTGATGTGTCCCTCCGTAATGGAGGAAGCCATCAATTTGCCTCCCGCTCCGGACATGATTGGAGAAGGTTGAGGGGAATGATGTGGGCTTGGGCGTTGGAGCTCGAGTGCGCAAGAGTGGATGAGCAAGGAGGAAGAAGGCGTGGGTAGAAAAAGGTTAAACCTTGTCCCTTTGTAAGGGCGGCGGAAACTATACGCCCCACTAGCCTGGTAAAACTCGCTTATCCCCCAAGCGCCGTAATCGATGGCGCGGTTGGGTTACCCATGCCCGTATTGATGAGAATCCCGTAATAAGGGGGACACGATCTCTGCTTCGACAAGACGTGTCAAAAAACTGCCTCGCGTTATGTGTGGGGCTAGTTAAAGGAAACGTGAATAATCACCGGGCCATGGCATAATGTCATGTTGCCACATGTGTCAGCAGATTAGATTTGTGGAAATATTATTCTCTCTACGGTGGTAAGTGGAACTTATTTTACAGGGTCGGACACTATCCTTGTATTCAAATTCTTCCGTGGTGTATTCGGAGGAGGAACCCGCCTTGCAATGTCGAAGACAATACTGCGCGCCGGACTCGTCGTCATTGAAGCCTGGTTCAGGGGCTACTGAGGGAGTCCTGGATTAGGGGGTCTCCGGACATCCGGACTATATCCTTTGGCCGGACTGTTAGACTATGAAGATACAAGATTGAAGACTTCGTCTCGTGTCCGGATGGGACTCTACTTGGCGTGGAAGGCAAGCTAGGCAATACGGATATGTATATCTCCTCCTTTGTAACTGACCTTGTGTAACCCTAGCCCCATCTGGTGTCTATATAAATCGGAGGGTTTTAGTCCGTAGGACAACATACAATCATACCATAGGCTAGCTTCTAGGGTTTAGCCTCTCCGATCTCATGGTAGATCAACTCTTGTAATACTCATATCATCAAGAATAAATCAAGCAGGACGTAGGGTTTTACCTCCATCAAGAGGGCCCGAACCTGGGTAAAACATCGTGTCCCCTGCTTCCTATTACTGCTACGTCTTGAGCTTGTGTTCGTTTTCCCCGAAGAAGAAGGGATGATGCAGCAGAGTAGCGTATGCATTTCCCTCAGTTTTTGAGAACCAAGGTATCAATCCAGTAGGAGCCCACGCTCAAGTCCCTCGTACCTGCACAAAGCGATAGCTACTCGCAACCAACGCGATTAGGGGTTGTATCCCTTCACGGTCACTTATGAGAGTGAGATCTAATAGATATAATATTTTTGGTATTTTTGGTATAAAGATGCAAAGTAAAAAGTAAAAGCAAAATAAAAAGCAAAGCAAGATTAAAGTGATGGAGATTGATATGATGAGAATAGACCCGGGGGCCATAGGTTTCACTAGTGGCTTCTCTCGAGAGCATAAGTATTCTACGGTGGGTGAACAAATTACTATTGAGAAATTGACAGAATTGAGCATAGTTATGAGAATATCTAGGCATGATCATGTATATAGGCATCACGTCCGTGACAAGTAGATCGAAACGATTCTGCATCTGCTACTATTACTCCACTCATCGATCGCTATCTAGCATGCATCTAGAGTATTAAGTTAAAAATAGAGTAACGCCTTAAGCAAGATGACATGATTTAGATAGATAAATTCATGCAATATGAAATAAACCCCATCTTGTTATCCTCGATGGCAACGATACAATACGTGCCTTGCTGCCCCTTCTGTCACTGGGTAAGGACACCGCAAGATCGAACCCAAAGCTAAGCACTTCTCCCATGGCAAGAACTACCAATCTAGTTGGCCAAACCAAACGGATAATTCGAAGAGACTTGCAAAGATAACCAATCATACATAAAAGAATTCAGAGAAGATTAAAATATTATTCATAGATAGACTTGATCATAAACCCACAATTCATCGGTCTCAACAAACACACCGCAAAAAGAAGATTACATCGAATAGATCTCCACAAGAGAGGGGGAGAACTTTGTATTGAGATTCAAAGAGAGAGAAGAAGCCATCTAGCTACTAACTATGGACCCGAAGGTCTGAGGTAAACTACTCACACTTCATCGGAGGGGCTAGGATGACGTAGAAGCCCTCCGTGATGACGGCCCTCTTCCGGCGGAGCTCCGGAACAGGCCCCAAGATGGGATCTCGTGGATACAGAAAGTTGCGGCGGTGGAATTAGGTTTTTGGCTCCTGTTCTGATCGTTTGGGAGTACGTGTGTATATATAGGAGGAAGAAGTACGCCGGAGGAGCAACGAGGGGCCCACGAGGCAGGGGGCGTGCCCTAGGGGGGGCGCCCCCCACCCTCGTGACCGCCTCTTTCATTCCTTGGAGCAGGGTCGAAGTCTCCTGGATCACATTTGGTGAGGAAATCACGTTCCCAAAGATTTTATTCTGTTTGGACTCCGTTTGATATTCCGCTTCTTCGAAACACTGAAATAGGCAAAAAAAACAACAATTCTGGGTTGGGCCTCCGGTTAATAGGTTAGTCCCAAAAATAATATAAAAGTGGAAAATAAAGCCAAATATAGTCCAAAGCAGTAGGTAATATAGCATGGAGCAATCAAAAATTATAGATACGTTGGAGACGTATCAGTTACCATCTGCCTTAGATGCATAGTTCAGGACCCCCTACCCGAGATCCGCCAGTTTTGACACCGATAGCAATCTTTACTTTCAATCTATATCATAAAAATACCAAAAATATTTATCTTATTATCATTATCTCTATCAGACATTACTCTTGCAAGTGGCCGAGAAGGGATTGACAACCCCTTTATCGCGTTGGTTGCGAGGTTCTTATTTGTTTATGTAGGTACGAGGTGACTCGCGCGTGGTCTCCTACTGGATTGATACCTTGGTTCTCAAAAACTGAGGGAAATACTTATGCTGCTTTACTGCTCCACCCTTTCCTCTTCAAGGGAAAACCAACGTAGTTCTCAAGAGGTAGCAAGAAGGATTTCTGGCGCCGTTGCCGGGGAGATCTATGCCAAGTCAAGACATACCAAGTACCCATCACAACTCTTAGCCTTCGCATTACATTATTTTCCATTTGCCTCTCGCTTTCCTCTCCCCCACTTCACCCTTGCCGTTTTATTCGCTCTCTTTTTCCGTTCCCCTTCTCTTTTGAATTTGCCTCTTTTGCTTCTTTGCTTGTTTGCTTGTGTGTTGGATTGCTTGCTTGTCACGATGGCTCAAGATAATACTAAATTGTGTGACTTTGCCAATACCAACAATAATGATTTTATTAGCACTCCGATTGCTCCTCTTACCGATGCAGAATCTTGTGAAATTAATACTGCTTTGCTGTCTTGTCATGAAAGATCAGTTTTCTGGCCTTCCTTGTGAAGATGTCGCTACCCATCTAAACAACTTTGTTGATTTATGCGATATGCAAAAGAAGAAAGATGTGGATAATGATATTGTTAAACTTAAACTATTTCCGTTTTCGCTTTGAGATCGTGCTAAAGCTTGGTTTTCGTCTTTGCCTAAAAATAGTATTGATTCATGGAATAAGTGCAAAGATGCTTTTATCTCTAAGTATTTTCCTCCCGCTAAGATCATCTCTCTTAGAAATGATATTATGAATTTTGAGCAACTTGATCATGAGCATGCTGCACAATCTTGGGAGAGGATGAAATTAATGATACATAATTGCCCTGCACATGGTTTGAATCTTTGGATGATTATACAAATATTTTATGCTGGATTGAATTTTGCTTCTAGAAATCTTTTAGATTCGGCCGCAGGAGGCACTTTTATGGAAATCACTTTAGGATAAGCTACCAAACTCCTAGATAATATTATGGTTAATTATTCTCAATGGAACACTGAAAGATCTACTAGTAAAAATGTTCATGCAATTGAAGAGATTAATGTTTTGAGTGGAAAGATGGATGAACTGATGAAATTGTTTGCTAATAAGAGTGCTCCTACTGATCCTAATGATATGCCTTTGTTTACTTTCATTGAGAATAATAATGAATCTATGGATGTGAATTTTGTTGGTAGGAACAATTTTGGTAACAACACGTATAAAGGTAATTTTAATCCTAGGCCGTTTCCTAGTAATTCCTCTAATAATTATGGTAATTACTACAACAATTATTATATGGAAATTATAATAATATGCCCTCTGATTTTGAATCTAATATTAAATAATTTATTAGTTCGCAAAACAGTTTCAATGCTTTGATTGAAGAAAAATTGCTTAAGATTGATGAATTGGCCAGGAACGTGGATAGAATTTCTCTTGATGTTGATTCTTTGAAACTTAGATCTATTCCACCTAAGCATGATATCAATGAGTCTCTCAAAGCCATGAGAATTTCCATTGATGAGTGCAAAGACAGAACCGCTAGGATGCGTGCTAAGAAAGATTGTTTTGTAAAAGCGTGTTCTTCTAGTTTTCGTGATAATAAGGATGAAGATCTAAAAGTGATTGATGTTTTCCCTATTAAATATTTGTTTTGAAATATTAATCTTGATAATGATGGGACTAGAGATGAGTCAACTTTAGTTAGAAGGCGTCCCAAAAATTCAGAGTTTTTAGATCTTGATGCAAAAATTGTTAAAAGTGGGATTGAAGAGGTCAAAACTTTAGATAGCAACGAACCCACTATCTTGGATTTCAAGGAATTTAATTATGATAATTGCTCTTTGATATATTGTATTTCCTTGTTGCAATCCTTGCTAAATTCTCCTCATGCTTATAGTCAAAATAAAGCTTTTACTAAACATATCGTTGATGCTTTGATGCAATCTTATGAAGAAAAACTTGAGTTGGAAGTTTCTATCCCAAGAAAACTTTATGATGAGTGGGAACCTACAATTAAAATTAAAATTAAGGATCATGAATGCTATGCTTTGTGTTATTTGGGTGCTAGTGTTTCCACGATCCCAAAAACTTTGTGTGATTTGCTAGGTTTCCGTGAATTTGATGATTGTTCTTTAAACTTGCACCTTGCAGATTCCACTATTAAGAAACCTATAGGAAAGATTAATGATGTTCTTATTGTTGCAAATAGTAATTATGTGCCCGTAGATTTCATTGTTCTTGATATAGATTGCAATCCTTCATGTCCTATTATTCTTGGTAGACCTTTCCTTAGAACGATTGGTGCAATTATTGATATGAAGGAAGGGAATATTAAATTCCAATTTCTGATAAGAAAAGGCATGGAACACTTCTCTAGAAATAAATTTAAATTACCATATGAATCTATTGTTCGAGCCACTTATGGATTGCCTACCAAAGATGGCAATACCTAGATCTATCTTCGCTTTTATGCCTAGCTAGGGGCGTTAAACGCTAGCGTTTGTTGGGAGGCTACACAATTTTATTTTTGTTCCTTGCTTTTTGCTCCTGTTTAGTAATAAATAATTTATCTAGCCTCTGTTTTGGTTTTGTTTTTGTGTTTAATTAGTGTTTGTGCCAAGTAGAACCGTTGGGAAGACTTGGGGAAAGTCTTTTTGATCTTGCTATAAAAAATAGAAACTTTAGCGCTCACGAGAATTACTGCCATTTTTTATTGGAGAGTGTTATTTAGTTAATTCTTTTTGAAAGATGATTAATAGATAAATTCCGCACTTCCAGCAATTTATTTTAGAATTTTTGGGGTTCCAGAAGTTTGGGTTAGTTACAGATTACTACAGACTGTTCTGTTTTTGACAGATTCTGTTTTTTCGTGTGTTGTTTGCTTATTTTGATGAATCTATGGCTAGTAAAAGAGTTTATAAACCATAGAGAAGTTGTAATACAGTAGTTTTAACACCAATACAAATAAAGTATGAGTTCATTACAGTACCTTGAAGTGTTTTTTTCTTTTCTTTCGCTAACGGAGCTCACGAGATTTTTCTGTTAAGTTTTGTGTTGTTAAGTTTTCAAGTTTTGGGTAAAGATTTGATGGATTATGGAACAAGGAGTGGCGAGAGCCTAAGCTTGGGGATGCACATGGAACCCCAAGGTAAATCCAAGGACACCAAAAAGCCTAAGCTTGGGGATGCCCCGGAAGGCATCCCCTCTTTTGTCTTCGTTCATCGGGAACTTTACTTGGAGCTATATTTTTATTCGCCACATGATATGTGTTTTGCTTGGAGCGTCTTGTATGATTTGAGTCTTTGCTTTTTAGTTTACCACAATAATCCTTGCTGTACACACCTTTTGAGAGAGACACACATAAGTTGGAATTTATTAGAATACGCTATGTGCTTCACTTATATCTTTTGAGCGATATAGTTTTGCTCTAGTGCTTCACTTATATCTTTTAGAGCACGGCGGTGGTTCTATTTTATAGAAATAATTGATCTCTCATGCTTCACTTATATTATTTTGAGAGTCCTTTAGAACAACATGGCAATTTGCTTTTAGTCATAATAAAAACTTTCACATAAGTGCATTAAATACTAAGAGACGTTTGATACTTGATGATTGTTTTGAGATATGGAGATGGTGATATTAGAGTCATGCTAGTTGAGTAGTTGTGAATTTGAGAAATACTTGTGTTGAAGTTTGTGATTTCCGTAGCATGCACGTATGGTGAACCGTTATGTGATGAAGTTGGAGCATGGTTTATTTATTGATTGCCTTCCTTATGAGTGGCGGTCGGGGACGAGCGATGGTATTTTCCTACCAATCTACCCCCCTAGGAGCATGCGCGTAGTACTTTGTTTCGATAACTAATAGATTTTTGCAATAAGTATGTGAGTTATTTATGACTAATGTTGAGTCCATGGATTATACGCACCCTCACCCTTCCACCATTGCTAGCCTCTCTAGTACCGCGCAACTTTCGTCGGTACCATAAACCCACCATATACCTTCCTCAAAACAGCCACCATACCTACCTATTATGGCATTTCCATAGCCATTCCGAGATATATTGCCATGCAACTTTCCACCGTTCTGTTTGTTATGACACGCTTCATCATTGTCATATTGCTTTGCATGATCATGTAGTTGACATCGTATTTATGGCAAAGCCACCGTTCATAATTTTTTCATACATGTGACTCTTGATTCATTGCATATCCCGGTACACCGCCGGAGGCATTCACATAGAGTCATATTTTGTTCTAAGTATTGAGTTTTAATTCTTGAGTTGTAAGGAAAAAGAAGTGTAATGATCATCATTATTAGAGCATTGTCCCAGTGAGGAAAGAATGATGGAGACTATGATTCCCCCACAAGTCGGGATGAGACTCCGGACTAAAAAAAGAGGCCAAAAGAAAAAAAAAGGCCCAAACAAAAAATGAGAGAAAAAGAGAGAAGGGAAAAATTTTACTATCCTTTTTCCACACTTGTGCTTCAAAGTAGCACCATGATCTTCATGATAGAGAGTCTCCTATGTTGTCACTTTCATAAACTAGTGGGAATTTTACATTATAGAACTTGGCTTGTATATTCCAATGATGGGCTTCCTCAAATTGCCCTAGGTCTTCATGAGCAAGCAAGTTGGATGCACACCCACTTAGTTTCTTTTGTTGATCTTTCATAGACTTATAGCTCTAGTGCACCTATTGCATGGCGATCCCTACTCACTCACATTGATATCTATTGATGGGCATCTCCATAGCCCATCGATACGCCTAGTTGATGTGAGACTATCTTCTCCTTTTTGACTTCTCCACAACCACCATTATATTCCACCGTAGTGTTATATCCATGGCTCACGCTCATGTATTGCGTGAAATTGAAAAAGTTTGAGAACATCAAAAGTATGAAACAATTGCTTGGCTTGTCATCGGGGTTGTGCATGATTTAATATTTTGTGTGATGAAGATAGAGCATAGCCAGACTATATGATTTTGTAGGGATAACTTTCTTTGGCCATGTTATTTTGAGAAGACATGATTGCTTAGTTAGTATGCTTGAAGTATTATTATTTCTATGTCAATATTAAACTTTTATCTTGAATCTTTCGGATCTGAACATTCATGCCACAATAAAGAAAAAATTACATTGAGAAATATGTTAGGAAGCATTCCACATCAAAAATTCTGTTTTTATCATTTACCTACTCGAGGACGGGCAGGAATTAAGCTTGGGGATGCTTGATACGTCTCCAACCTATCTATAATTTTTGATTGCTCCATGCTATTATATTATCTGTTTTGGATGATAACGGGCTTTAGTTTACACTTTTATATTATTTTTGGGACTAACCTATTAACTGGAGGCCCGACCCAAACTGTTGTCTTTTTTTGCCTATTTTAGTGTTTCGCAGAAAAGGAATATCAAACGGAGTCCAAACGGAATGAAACCTTCGGGAGCGTTATTTTTGGAACAAACGTGATCCAGGAGACTTGGAGTGGACGTCAAGAAACAATCGAGGAGGCCACGAGGCAGGAGGGCACGCCTACCCCCTGGGCGCACCCTCCACCCTCGTGGGCCCCTCGTTGCTCCACCGACCTACTTCTTCCTCCTATATATATCCATATGCCCCGCAAACATCCAGGAGCACCATGAAACCATCTTGGGGCCAAGAGATCCCATCTTGGGGCCTTTTCCGGAGCTCCGCCGGAGGGGGCATTGATCATGGAGGGCCTCTACATCAACTTCATGGCCCCTCCGCTGATGTGTGAGTAGTTTACTTCATACCTTCGGGTCCATAGATAGTAGCTAGATGGCTTCTTCTCTCTCTCCGGATCTTAATACAAAGTACTCCTTGATTCTCTTGGAGATCTATTCGATGTAATCTTATTTTGCGGTGTGTTTGTCGAGATTCGATGAATTGTGGGTTTACGATCAAGTTTATCTATGAACAATATTTGAATCTTCTAATAATTCTTTTATGTATGATTGGTTTATCTCAAGTCTCTCCGAATTATCAGTTTGGTTTGGCCTACTAGATTGATCTTTCTTGCAATGGGAGAAGTGCTTAGCTTTGGGTTCAATCTTGCGGTGCTCGATCTAGTGACAGAAAGGGAAACGACACGTATTGTATTGTTGCCATCGAGGATAAAAAGATGGGGTTTACATCATATTGCATGAGTTTATCCCTCTACATCATGTCATCTTGCTTAAGGTGTTACTCTGTTCTTATGAACTTAATACTCTAGATGGATGCTGGATAGCAGTCGATGTGTGGAGTAATAGTAGTAGATGCAGGCAGGAGTCGGTCTACTTGTCACGGATGTGATGCCTATAGACATGATCATACCTAGATATTATCATAATTATTCGCTTTTCTATCAATTGCTCGACAGTAATTTGTTCACCCACCGTAATACTTATGCTATCTCGAGAGAAGCCACTAGTGAAACCTATGGCCCCCGGGTCTATTTTCCATCATAAATGTTTCCAATCTATTTTATTTTGCAATCGTTACTTTCAATCTATATCATAAAAGTACCAAAAATATTTATCTTATTATATCTCTATCAGATCTCACTCTTGCAAGTGGGTGAGAAGGGATTGACAACCCCTTTATCGCGTTGGTTGCGAGGTTCTTATTTGTTTGTGTAGGTACAACGTGACTCACACGTGGTCTCCTACTGGATTGATACCTTGGTTCTCAAAAACTGAGGGAAATACTTACGCTGCTTTACTGCATCACCCTTTCCTCTTCAAGAGAAAACCAACGCAGAGCTCAAGAGGTAGCAAATACCCTGGGGTTACTATGAACACTAGTAAAGTACACACCAATAACATGTATATCTAATATACCTTTCACTTTTCCATCCTTCTTATCCGCCAAGTATTTCGGGGTAGTTCCGCTTCCAGTGACCATTCCCTTTGCAGTAGAAGCACTCAGTTTCAGGCTTAGGTTTAGCTTTGGGTTTCTTCACGGGAGTGGCAACTTGCTTGCCATTCTTTCTTGAAGTTCCCTTTCTTTTCCATTGCCCCTTTTCTTGAAACTAGTGGTCTTGTTAATCATCAACACTTGATGCTCTTTCTTGATTTCTACATTTGCCGATTTTAGCATCGCGAAGAGATCGGGAATCGTTTTCGTCATCCCTTGCATATTATAGTTCATCATGAAGTTACAGTAACTTGGTGATAGTGACTAGAGAACTCTATCAATCTCTATCTTATGTGGAAGATTAACTCCCACTTATTTAAGTGATTGTAGTACTCAGACATTCTGAGCACATGCTCACTGGTTGAGCTATTCTCCTCCATCTTGTAGGCAAAGTACTTGTCAGAGGTCTCATACCTCTCGACTCGGGCATGAGTCTGAAATATCAATTTCAGCTCTTGGAACATATTATATGATACGTGGCATTCAAAACATTTTTGAAGTCCCGGTTCTAAGCCATAAAGCATGGTGCACTAAACTATCAAGTAGTCATCATACCGAGCTTGCCAAATGTTCATAATGTCTGCATCTGCTCCTGCAAAAGGTCCGTCACCTAGTGGTGCATCAAGGGAATAATTCTTCTGTGCAGCAATGAGGATATTCCTCAGATCACGGATCCAGACCACATCTTTGCTACTATCATCTTTCAACTTATTTTCTCTGGGAACATATCAAAAATAAACGGGGAGCTATAACGTGAGCTATTGATCTACAACATAATTTGCAAATACTATTAGCACTAAGTTCATGATAAATTAAAGTTCAATTAATCATACTACTTAAGAACTCCCACTTAGATATAAATCCCTCTAGTCATCTAAATGATCACGTGATCCATATCAACTAAACTATGTCCGATCATCACGTGAGATGGAGTAGTTTTCAATGGTGAACATCTCTATGTTGATCATATCTACTATATGATTCACGTTCGACCTTTCGGTCTCGGTGTTCTGAGGCCATATCTGCATATGATAGGCTCGTCATGTTTAACCCGAGTATTCCACGTGTCCCAAACTAGCTTGCACGCGTTGTATGTGAACGTAGAGCATATCACACCCGATCATCATGTGGTGTCTCGACACGACGAATTGTATCAACGGTGCATACTTAGGGAGAAAACTTATACCTTGAAATTTAGTGAGGGGTCATCTTATAATGCTACCGCCGTGCTAAGCAAAATAAGATGCATAAAAGATAAACATCACATGCAATCAAAATATGTGACATGATATGGCCATCATCATCTTGTGCCTTTGATCTCCATCTGCAAAGTACCATCATGATCTCCATCGTGGCCGGCATGACACCATGATCTCCATCATCTTGATCTCTATCAACGTGTCATCACATGGTCGTCTCACAAACTATTTCTATCGCATAGCGATAAAGTAAATCAATTATATAGCGCTTGCATCTTATGCAATAAAGAGACAACCATAAGGCTTCTGCCAGTTGCCGATAACTTTTACAAAACACGATCATCTCAAACAACAATTTATATCTCATCACGTCTTGACCATATCACATCACAACATGCCCTGCAAAAACAAGTTAGACGGCCTCTACTTTGTTGTTGCATGTTTTATGTGGCTGCTACGGGCTTCTAGCAAGAACCGTTCTTACCTACGCTTCAAAACCACAATGATTTTTCGTCAAGTGTGTTGTTTTAACCTTCAACAAGGATTGGGAGTACTCAAACTCGATTCAACTAAAGTTCGAGAAACAGACACCCGCCATCCACCTGTGTGCAAAGCACGTCGATAGAACCAGTCTCATGAACGCGGTCATGTAATGTCGGTCCGGGCCGCTTCATCCAACAATACCGCCGAATCAAAGTAAGACGTTGCTGGTAAGCAGTATGACTATTATCGCCCAAAACTCATTGTGTTCTACTCGTGCATATAACATCTACGCATAGACCTAGCTCGGATGCCACTGTTGGGGAATGCAGTATTTCAAAAAAATTCCTACGATCACGCAAGATCTATCTAGGAGATGCATAGCAACGAGAGGGGAGAGTGTGTCTACGTACCATCGTAGACCGAAAGCAGAAGCGTTAGGTTAACACGGTTTATGTAGTTGAACGTCTTTGCGATCCAACCGATCAAGAACCGAACGTACAACACCTCCGAGTTCTGCACACGTTCATCTTGATGACGTCCCTCGAACTCTTGATCCAGCAGAGGGTCGAGGGAGAGTTCCGTCAGCACGACGGCGGGGTGACGGTGTTGGTGATGTGATCCGCGTAGGGCTTCGCCTAAGCACTATGTGAATATGACCGGAGGAGTAAACCGTGGAGGGAGACGCCGCACACGGCTTGGAACAATTGGTATGTCTCCAAGGGGTGCCCTGCCCACGTATATAAAGGAGGGAGAGGGAGGAGGCCGGCCCTAGGTGGCGCGCCATAAGGGGGAGTCCTACTAGGACTCCTAGTCCTAGTAGGATTCGGCCCCCCTTCTTTTCCTTCTCATGTAGGGGGAAAGGGGGAAAGGAGAGGGAGTAGAAGGAAAGGGGGGTGGCGGCCCCTTATCTAATCCAATTTGGCCTCCTCCCTTGTAGGGGGGGGGGGCACACTAACCCTTGTGGGCTGGTTAGCCTTCCTCCTATGGCCCATATGGTCCATATCTTTCCCCCCGGGGTTCCGGTAACCCCTCCGGTACTCCGGTATGTACCCAATACACTCTGGTGTCCGAATACTACCTTCCAATATATCAATCTTTACCTCTCGACCATTTCAAGACTCCTCGTCATGTCTGTGATCTCATCTGGGACTCCGAACAAACTTCGGTCACCAAAACACATAACTCATCTATACCAATATAAAAAGACCCAAAGGGGCAGATCTTGAAGGAAATATGCCCTAGAGGCAATAATAAAGTTATTATTTATTTCCTTATATCATGATAAATGTTTATTATTCATGCTAGAATTGTATTAACCGGAAACATAATACATGTGTGAATACATAGACAAACAGAGTGTCACTAGTATGCCTCTACTTGACTAGCTCGTTGATCAAAGATGGTTATGTTTCCTAGCCATAGACACGAGTTTTCATTTGATTAATGGGATCACATCATTAGGAGAATGATGTGATTGACTTGACCCATTCCGTTAGCTTAGCACTTGATTGTTTAGTATGTTGCTATTGCTTTCTTCATGACTTATACATGTTCCTATGGCTATGAGATTATGCAACTCCCGTTTACCAGAGGAACACTTTGTGTGATACCAAACGTCACAACATAACTGGGTGATTATAAAGGTGCTCTACAGGTGTCTCCGAAGGTACTTGTTGAGTTTGCGTATTTTGAGATTAGGATTTGTCACTCCGATTGTCGGAGAGGTATCTCTGGGCCCTCTCGGTAATGCACATCACTATAAGCCTTGCATGCAATGTGACTAATGAGTTAGTTGCGGGATGATGCATTACGGAACGAGTAAAGAGACTTGCCGGTAACAAGATTGAACTAGGTATTGAGATACCGACGATCAAATCTCGGGCAAGTAACATACCGATGACAAAGGGAACAACGTATGTTGTTATGCGGTTTAACCGATAAAGATCTTCGTAGAATATGTAGGAGCCAATATGAGCATCCAAGTTCCGATATTGGTTATTGACCGGAGACGTGTCTCAGTCATGTCTACATAGTTCTTGAACCCGTAGGGTCCGCACGCTTAAAGTTTGGTGACGATCGGTATGATGAGTTTTTGTGTTTTGATGTACCGAAGGTAGTTCAGAGTCCCGGATATGACCACGGGCATGACGAGGAGTCTTGAAATAGTTGAGACGTAAAGATAGATATATTGGACGACTATATTCGGACACCGGAAGTGTTCCGAGTGGTTTCAGATAAAAACCGGAGTACCGGGGGGTTACCGGAACCCCCCCGGGGAGTTAATTGGGCCTCATGGGCCTTTGTGGGAGAAAAGCAGGGGCAGCCAGGGCAGCCGTGCGCCCCCTCCCCCTCTAGTCCGAATTGGACAAGGAGGGGGGCGGCGCCCCCTTTTTCCTTCTCCTCCTCTCTCCCTTCCTTCCCTCTCCTACTCCAACAAGGAAATGGAGGAGTCCTACTCCCGGTGGGAGTAGGACTCCCCCCTGGCGCACCCTCCTCCTGGTCGGCCGCCTCCCCCCTTGCTCCTTTATATACGGGGGCAGGGGGCACCCTAGAACACACAAGTTGATCTGTTGATCTATTCCAGCCGTGTGCAGTGCCCCCCTCCACCATATTCCACCTTGGTTATAACGTAGCAGTGCTTAGACGAAGCCCTGCATCGGTAGCAACATCATCACCGTCATCACGCCGTCATGCTGCCGGAACTCTCCCGTGAAGCTCTGCTGGATCGGAGTTCACGGGACGTCATCGAGCTGAACGTGTGCTGAACTCGGAGGTGCCGTACGTTCAGTACTTGGATCGGTCGGATCGCGAAGATGTACGACTACATCAAACGCGTTGTGCTAACGCTTCCACTTTCGGTCTACAAGGGTACGTGGACACACTCTCCCCTCTCGTTTTTATGCATCCCCATGATCCTGAGTGTGTGTAGGAATTTTTGAAATTACTATGTTCCCCAACAATGGCATCCGAGCCTGGTTTTATGCATAGATGTTATATGCACGAGTAGAACACAAGTGAGTTGTGGGCGATGCAAGTCATACTGCTTACCAGTAGGTCACACTTTGGTTCGGCGGTATTGTTGGATGAACCGGCCCGGACTGACATTACGCGTACGCTTACGCGAGACTGGTTCTACCGACGTGCTTTGCACATAGGTGGCTGGCGGGTGTCAGTTTCTCCAACTTTAGTTGAACCGAGTGTGGCTACGCCCGGTCCTTGAGAAGGTTAAAACAACACTAACTTGACGAACTATCGTTGTGGTTTTGATGCGTAGGTAAGAACGGTTCTTGCTAAGCCCGTAGCAGCCACGTAAAACTTGCAACAGCAAAGTAGAGGACGTCTAACTTATTTTTGCAGGGCATGTTGTGATGTGATATGGTCAAGGCATGATGATATATTGTATGAGATGATCATGTTTTGTAACCAAGTTATCGGCAACTGGCAGGAGCCATATGGTTGTCGCTTTATTGTATGCAATGCAGTCGCCCTGTAATTGCTTTACTTTATCACTAAGCGGTAGCGATAGTCGTAGAAGAAATAGTTGGCGAGATGACAACGATGCTATGATGGAGATCAAGGTGTCGCGCCGGTGGCAATGGTGATCATGACGGTGCTTCAGAGATGGAGATCACAAGCACAAGATGATGATGGCCATATCATATCACTTATATTGATTGCATGTGATGTTTATCTTTTATGCATCTTATTTTGCTTTGATTGACGGTAGCATTATAAGATGATCTCTCACTAAATTTCAAGATAAAAGTGTTCTCCCTGAGTATGCATCGTTGCCAAAGTTCGTCGTGCCGAGACACCACGTGATGATCGGGTGTTATAAGCTCTACGTTCAACTACAGCGGGTGCAAGCCAGTTTTGCACATGCAGAATACTCGGGTTAAACTTGACGAGCCTAGCATATGCGGATATGGCCTCAGAACACAGAGACCGAAAGGTCGTGCGTGAATCACATAGTAGATATGGTCAACATAGTGATGTTCACCATTGAAAACTACTCCATGTCATGTGATGACTGTACATGGTTTAGTTGATTAGGATCACGTGATCACTTAGATGATTAGAGGGATGTCTATCTAAGTGGGAGTTCTTAAGTAATATGATTAATTGAACTTAAATTTATCATGAACTTAGTACCCGATAGTATTTTGCTTGTCTATGTTGATTGTAGATAGATGGCCCATGTTGTTGTTCCGTTGAATTTTAATGCGTTCCTTGAGAAAGCAAAGTTGAAAGATGATGGTAGAAATTACACGGACTGGGTCCGTAACTTGAGGATTATCCTCATTGTTGAATAGAAGAATTACGTCCTGGAAGCACCGCTGGGTGCCAGGCTTGCTGCAGATGCAACTAACGATGTTAAGAACGTTTGGCAGAGCAAAGCTGATGACTACTCAATAGTTCAGTGTGCCATGCTTTACGGCTTAGAACCGGGACTTCAACGACGTTTTGAACGTCATAGAGCATATGAGATGTTCCAGGAGTTGAAGTTAATATTTCGAGCAAATGCCCGGATTGAGAGATATGAAGTCTCCAATGAGTTCTACAGCTGCAAGATGGAGGAGAATAGTTCTATCAGTGAACATATACTCAAAATGTCTGGGTATAACAATCACTTGATTCAACTAGGAGTTAATCTTCCGGAGGATAGTATCATTGACAGAATTCTTCAATCACTGCCACCAAGCTACAAGAGTTTCATGATGAACTATAATATGCAAGGGATGGATAAGACAATTCCTGAGCTCTTCGCAATGCTAAAGGCTGCGGAGGTAGAAATCAAGAAGGAGCATCAAGTGTTGATGGTCAACAAGACCACCAGTTTCAAGAAAAAGGGCAAAGGGAAGAAGAAGGGGAACTTCAAGAAGAACATCAAACAAGTTGCTGCTCAAGAGAAGAAACCCAAGTCTGGACCTAAGCCTAAGACTGAGTGCTTCTACATCAAGCAGACTGGTCACTGGAAGCGGAACTGCCCCAAGTATTTGGCGGATAAGAAGGATGGAAAGGTGAACAAAGGTATATGTGATATACATGTTATTGATGTGTACCTTACTAGAGCTCGCAGTAACACCTGGGTATTTGATACTAGTTCTATTGCTAATATTTGCAACTCGAAATAGGGACTACGGATTAAGCAAAGACTGGCTAAGGACGAGGTGACGATGCGCGTGGGAAATGGTTCCAAAGTCGATGTGATCGCTGTCGGCACGCTACCTCTACATCTACCTTCGAGATTAGTTTTAGACCTAAAAATTTGTTATTTGGTGCCAGCGTTAAGCATGAACATTGTATCTGGATCTTGTTTGATGCGAGACAGTTATTCATTTAAATCTGAGAATAATGGTTGTTCTATTTATATGAGTAATATCTTTTATGGTCATGCACCCTTGAAGGGTGGTCTATTTTTGTTGAATCTCGATAGTAGTGATACACATATTCATAATGTTGAAGCCAAAAGATGCAGAGTTGATAATGATAGTGCAACTTATTTGTGGCACTGCTGTTTGGGTCATATTGGTGTAAAGCGCATGAAGAAACTCCATACTGATGGACTTTTGGAATCACTTGATTATGAATTACTTGGTACTTGCAAACCATGCCTTATGGGCAAGATGACTAAGATGTCGTTCTTCGGAACAATGGATCGAGCAACAGATTTATTGGAGATCATACATACTTATGTATGTGGTCCGATGAATGTTGAGGCTCGCGGCGGGTATCGTTATTTTCTCACCTTCACAGATGATTTGAGCAGATATGGGTATATCTACTTAATGAAACATAAGTTTGAAGCATTTGAAAAGTTAAAAGAATTTCAGAGTGAAGTGGAAAATCATCGTAACCAGAAAATAAAGTTTCTACGATCTGATCATGGAGGAGAATATTTCAGTTACGAGTTTGGTCTACATTTGAAACCATGCGGAATAGTTTCGCAACTCACGCCACCCGGAACACCACAGCGTAATGGTATGTCCGAACATCGTAATCGTACTTTACTAGATATGGTGCGATCTATGATGTCTCTTATTGATATACCGCTATCATTTTGGGGTTATCCTTTAGAGACGGCTGCATTCACGTTAAATAGGGCACCATCAAAATCCGTTGAGACGACGCCTTATGAACTATGGTTTGGCAAGAAACCAAAGTTGTCGTTTCTTAAAGTTTGGGGCTGCGATGCTTATGTGAAAAAGCTTCAACCTGATAAGCTCGAACCCAAATCAGAGAAATGTGTCTTCATAGGATACTCAAAGGAAACTGTTGGGTACACCTTCTATCACAGACCCGAAGGCAAGACATTCGTTGTTAAGAATGGATCCTTTCTAGAGAAGGAGTTTCTCTCGAAAGAAGTGAGTGGGAGGAAAGTAGAACTTGATGAGGTAACTGTACCTGCTCCCTTATTGGAAAGTAGTTCGTCACAGAAACTGGTTCCTCTGACACCTACACCAATTAATGAGGAAGCTAATGATGATGATCATGAAACTTCAGATCAAGTTACTACCGAACCTCGTAGGTAAACCAGAGTAAGATCCGCACCAGAGTGGTACGGTAATCCTGTTCTGGAGGTCATGTTGCTAGACCATGACGAACCTACGAACTATGAGGAAGTGATGATGAGCCTAGATTCCGCAAAATGGCTTGAGGCCATGGAATCTAAGATGGCATCCATGTATGAGAACATAGTGTGGACTTTGGTTGACTTGCCCGATGATCGGCAAGCCATCGAGAATAAATGGATCTTCAAGAAGCAGACAAACGTTGATGGTAATGTTACTGTCTACAAAGCTCGACTTGTTGCGAAAGGTTTTCAACAAGTTCAAGGAGTTGACTATGATGAGACCTTCTCACCCGTAGCGATGCTTAAGTCCGTCTGAACCATGTTAGCTATTGCCGCATTTTATGATTATGAAATTTGGCAAATGGATGTAAAGACTGCATTCCTGAATGGATTTCTGGAAGAAGAGTTGTATATGATGCAACCTGAAGGTTTTATCGATCCAAAAGGTACTAACAAAGTATGCAAGCTCCAGCGATCCATTTTATGGACTGGTGTAAGCTTCCCGGAGTTAGAATAAACGCTTTGATAGTGTGATCAAAGCATATGGTTTTATACAGACTTTTGGAGAAGCTTGTATTTACAAGAAAGTGAGTGGGAGCTCTGTAGCATTTCTAATATTATATGTGGATGACATATTGTTGATTGGAAATGATATAGAATTTCCGGATAGCATAAAAGGATACTTGAATAAAAGTTTTTCAATGAAGGACATCAGTGAAGCTGCTTACATATTGGGCATAAAGATATATAGGGATAGATCAAGATGCTTAATTGGACTTTGACAAAGCACATACCTTGACAAAGTTTTGAAGAAGTTCAAAATGGATCGGGCAAAGAAAGGGTTCTTGCCTATATTACAAGGTGTCAAGTTGAGTAAGACTCAATGCCCGACCACTGCAGAAAATAGAGAGAAAATGGAAGATGTTCCCTATGCTTCAGCCATAGGCTCTATCATGTATGCAATGTTGTGTACCAGACCTGATGTGTGCCTTGCTATTAGTTTAGCAGGGAGGTACCAAAGTAATCCAGGTGTGGATCACTGGACAGCGGTCAAGAACATCCTGAAGTACCTGAAAAGGACTAAGGATATGTTTCTCGTTTATGGAGGTGACAAAGAGCTCATCGTAAATGGTTACATTGATGCAAGCTTTGACACTGATCCGGACTATTCTAAATCGCAAACCGGATAAGTGTTTGTATTAAATGGTGGAGCTGTCAGTTGGAGCAGTTCTAAATAGAGCGTTGTGGCGGGATCTACATGTGAAGCGGAGTACATTGCTGCTTCGGAAGCAGCAAATGAAGGAGTCTGGATGAAGGAGTTCATATCCAATCCAGGTGTCATACCTAGTGCATCGGGTCCAATGAAAATCTTTTGTGACAATACTGGTGCAATTGCCTTGGCAAAGGATTCCAGATTTCACAAGAGAACCAAGCACATCAAGAGACGCTTCAACTCCATCCAGGATCAAGTCCAGGTAGGAGACATAGAGATTTGCAAGATACATACAGATCTGAATGTTGCAGACCCATTGACTAAGCCTCTTCCATGAGCAAAACATGATCAGCACCAAGGCTCCATGGGTGTTAGAATCATTACTACGTAATCTAGATTATTGACTCTAGTGCAAGTGGGAGACTGAAGGAAATATGCCCTAGAGGCAATAATAAAGTTATTATTTATTTCCTTATATCATGATAAATGTTTATTATTCATGCTAGAATTGTATTAACCGGAAACATAATACATGTGTGAATACGTAGACAAACAGAGTGTCACTAGTATGCCTCTACTTGGCTAGCTCGTTGATCAAAGATAGTTATGTTTCCTAGCCATAGACATGAGTTGTCATTTGATTAACGGGATCACATCATTAGGAGAATGATGTGATTGACTTGACCCATTTTGTTAGCTTAGCACTTGATCGTTTAGTATGTTGCTATTGCTTTCTTCATGACTTATGCATGTTCCGATGACTATAAGATTATGAAACTCCCGTTTACCGGAGGAACACTTTGTGTGCTACCAAAGGTCACAACGTAACTGGGTGATTATAAAGGTGCTCTACAGGTGTCTCCGAATGTACTGGTTGAGTTGGTGTATTTCGAGATTAGGATTCGTCACTCCGATTGTCGAAGAGGTATCTCAGGGCCCTCTCGGGAATGCACATCACTATAATCCTTGCAAGCAATGTGACTAATGAGTTAGTTGCAGGATGATGCATTATGGAACGAGTAAAGAGACTTGCCGGTAACGAGATTGAACTAGGTATTGAGATACCGACGATCGAATCTTGGGCAAGTAACATACCAATGACAAAGGGAACAACGTATGTTGTTATGCGGTTTGACCGATAAAGATCTTCATAGAATATGTAGGAGCCAATATGAGCATCCAGGTTCCGCTATTGGTTATTGACTGGAGACGTGTCTCGGTCATGTCTACATAGTTCTCGAACCCGTAGGGTCCGCATGCTTAAAGTTTGGTGACGATCGGTATTATGAGTTTTTGTGTTTTGATGTACCGAAGGTAGCTCGGAGTCCCGGATATGATCATGGACATGACGAGGAGTGTTCCGAGTGGTTTCAGATAAAAACCGGAGTACCGGGGGGTTACCGGAACCCCCCGGGGAGTTAATTGGACCTCATGGGCCTTAGTGGGAGAAGAGGAGGGGCGGCCAGGGCAGCCGCGCGCCCCCTCCCCTTCTAGTCCGAATTGGACAAGGAGGGGGGCGGCGCCCCCCTTTTTCCTTCTCCTCCTCTCTCCCTTCCTTCCCTCTCCTACTCCAACAAGGAAGATGAGGAGTCCTACTCCCGGTGGGAGTAGGACTCCCCCCCCAGCGCGCCCTCCTCCTGGCCGGCCGCCTCCCCCTTGCTCCTTTATATACGGGGGCAGGGGCACCCTAGAACACACAAGTTGATTTGTTGATCTATTCCAGCCATGTGCGGTGCCCCCCTCCACCATATTCCACCTCAGTTATATCGTAGCGGTGCTTAGGCGAAGCCCTGCGTCGGTAGCAACATCATCACCGTCATCACGTCGTCATGCTAACGGAACTCTCCCGTGAAGCTCTGCTGGATCGGAGTTCGCGGTACGTCATCGAGCTGAACGTGTGCTGAACTCGGAGGTGTCGTACGTTCGGTACTTGGATCGGTCGGATCATGAAGACGTACGACTACATCAACCGTGTTGTGCTAACACTTCCGCTTTCGGTCTACGAGGGTACGTGGACACACTCTCCCCTCTTGTTGCTATGCATCACCATGATCCTGAGTGCGCGTAGGAAATTTTTTGAAAGTACTACGTTCCCCAACTGATCCAACTGATCTCGACCATCGAACTAAGTTAATCCAACGGCCTAGACTGCTCCAATGGCGAGCGTTAAACGTGTTTAACGTGCAATTAATATCATACCAAATATTGCACTAATCATAGAATTAACACACAAATAGCATACCTAATATCTGCGTGGAATTAATATATTACCTAAATATTAACATGTGTTGCACATGCGCATTTACTAGTAATACAAATCGTCATCGAACGTTAAGCGTGCGGACCCTATGGGTTAGAGAACTATGTAAACATGACCGATACACATCTCTGGTCAATAACCAATAGCGGAACCTGGATGCTCATATTGGCTCCTACATATTCTACGAAGATCTTTATCGGTCAAACCGTGTAACAACATACGTAATTCCCTTTGTCATCGGTATGTTACTTGTCCGAGATTCGATCGTCGGTATCTCCATACCTAGTTCAATCTCGTTAACGGCAAGTCTCTTTACTCGTTCCGTAATATATCATCCCGTAACTAACTCATTAGTCACATTTCTTGCAAGGCTTATTATGATGTGCATTACCGAGAGGGCCCAGAGATACCTCTCCGATACTCGGAGTGACAAATCCTAATCTCGATCTATGCCAACCCAACAAACACCTTCGGAGACACCTGTAGAGCATCTTTATAATCACCTAGTTACGTTGTGACATTTGATAGCACACAAGGTGTTCCTCCGGTATTCGGGAGTTGCATAATCTCATAGTCAAAGGAATATGTATAAGTCATGAAGAAAGCAATAGCAATAAAACTTAACAATCATTATGCTAAGCTAACGGATGGGTCTTGTCCATCACATACTTCTCTAATGATGTGATCCCGTTCATCAAATGACAACACATGACTATGGTTAGGAAACTTAACCATCTTTGATTAACGAGCTAGTCAAGTAGAGGCATACTAGGAACACTCTATTTTGTCTATGTATTCACACATGTATCAAGTTTCCGGTAAATACAATTCTAGCATGAATAATAAACATTTATCATGATATAAGGAAATATAAATAACAAGTTTATTATTGCCTCTAGGGCATATTTCCTTCAAAGAATCCCCACCGAAGAGAGGTTCACTTACAAACATGGATGAAGATAAGATGACGATGGCCCAAGAAACTTGAACAAGCCCGATGGCGACAAGAAGACGAAGGATAAGATGAAGAGAGAGCACGAAGCGTCGAGCTTGAGGGAGAAGATTGATGTCATGGTGCAATCAAATGAGTTGATGTTATTGAAGTCGTTGGAGATCAAGAAAGAGTTGTCCGAGAAGAAGGCAAGGGAGAAGCATGAAAAATAGCAGTTGCTCAAGGAAGAGGGGCTGCGCAAAGCGGCCATTGAGGAGAGAAGAGCACGTGCCGCTGAAAACAAAGCCATGTCCAAGGTGCTCGCCGAAGAGAACAAGATCATGAAAATGAACCGCAATGACATGGACGACCACACCAAAGAATGGCATGATATGGCAAGGAGAGAAATCTTGAAGAGGAGAATGGTTGCATCGGCCAATGTGTGTTACAGTGCCGGAGAGGTTTTCTCGGCGGTGTTTGGAACCAATGTCGATGATTTCGGTGCGGGAGTTGGAACAAGCGCCGGAGGTGGATTCGGTGGTTCCGATGAACTCCATGGACTCGATGGCGCGGAGTGAAGATCGGCCAAGAAGACCCCGCGTAGCAAACCCATAAAAGAGCATATTCGCCGAATATCCTTTTTTACGGGTCCATTTTGTGGGGTCTGAGTCTGACATCACCCATGCCGGCCTGCGTATGCACTTTTCCGTGAACTGCAAAACACTTATGCGGGTTGGGATTTTGCGGGGTCTGCTAGAGATGCTCTCAGGAAGGCGAAATGGCGGCAACTCCCTAAAGATGTGTAACACCCCGGTTATGATTTACCTAATATGTAATCCAACTCTGGCCGTCTCCAGCGTTAAGTTATTTTATTTTCTCGGGTTCGGGTTTTTGTCGCCGTGTGTTGTTGTTGTTTGTCATGCATCTCATATCATGTCATCATGTGCATTGCATTTGCATACGTGTTTGTCTCTTGCATCCGAGCATTTTCCCCGTTGTCCGTTTTGCATTCCGACGCTCCGTTCTCCTCCGGTGGTCATTTCTACTTTTCTTTCGTGTGTGGGGTTTAAACATTTCCGGATTGGACCGAGATTTGCCAAGCGGCCTTGGTTTACTACCGGTAGACCGCTTGTCAAGTTTTGTACCATTTGGACTTCGTTTGATGCTCCAACGGTTAACCGAGGGACCCAAAAGGCCTCGTGTGTGTTGCAGACCAACACCCCTCCATTTTGGCCCAAAACCCACCAAAACCCTCTCCATCCTCTAGAGCGTTCGATCACGATCGCGTGGCCGAAAACCGCACCTCATTTGGACACTCCTAGCTCCCTCTATGCCTATAAATACACCCCCCTTCCGAAATTCTCGGTTCCCCTCTCCTGAAACCCTAGATCCACTCCATCTGCCGCCGCGCGGACGAAATTCCCCAGGCCGGACATGTCCAACCTCCCCGCGCCGCCGCCACGTGTCAGCTCCTGATTTGCCGAGCCGCCGCGAACACATCGATGCGCCGCCACCCGCGCGCGCGGCCCGCCCGGCCCGCTCGGGGCCCCGCGGCCTGAGCTCTCCCGCAACAGAGCCTGAGAGCCCCGCACCCTTCTTCCCCGGCGCCGTTCATCGGCCGAGCTCTGGCAAGCTCCACCGCGCCGCCCCGTCTCGCCGGTCGACGCCGCCCCTCGCTGCCGCGGCCATCGCCGGCGCCGCCCGCGGCCACCCCGGCCCGCACCTCCTCCTCCACGCCCGCACCTCCTCCGGCCGCCCCTTCCAACTCCAGCGAAGTCGTCAAGTCCGGCCGGTGATCCTCGGAATCCGTGCGCTACAGTACCCAGATCCGGATCTAGTTCTGAGACGGTTGACTTTCCTCCCGAAACCCTAATTATATTGCCATGTTCGTCATGCCGTAACTTTGCATCCGTAGCTCCGTTTTGGACGTGCATCATATCAAAATGTTCGCCTCAGAGAGTACATCATTTCATCTCATTGCATCATTTTCATTTGAGTTCATCTTGATGCCCGAAATGTTGTTGGAAGAGTGCTATTTGAGTTAATTGTCAGATCTGCTGCTCCAAATAGCTATTTGTCATTTTTGCCATGATTAATGTGTGCATGATATGCCCCTGAGCTCTACATGAGTTTGTTATATGCTTTGTCATCTTTCCAGAGGTGCAATCCATGTATTTTTGTGATGTGTGTGGTTACTAGCACAAGCTTCCAAAGTGGTGCATTCGTTAATAATGATTTCAGGGACTTCGCAATTCCAGTCCTAGGACTGTTTTTATCAATATGCCATATGTTCATGTTGTTTCCTAGTGATCCGTGCCTCTTTTGAGGATGATCAGTAAGGATGATTTATTAATCTTGTAGTGCTCTATCCATCCATGTCTTTGTTTGCATTTATGGAGCACCCTAGCTTGAGTCAATCGAGCTATACTTTTGCTATTTCGTGAATCTGGGCAGATGGTCTACTTGTTAGCGATTTTGCCGAGGATGTTGTAGTTGATCCATGCATGCTATGTTGTTGTTCTTGCCATGTCTAGCTTGTATAATGTGTATTCTTGATGGGTGCATGCTTAGATTGTCATTCCTTGCTCTGTAGTGAGTGCATCGAGCTCGTAAACATGCCTACTTGATATCTGATTTGCATGTTCCAGTTTTTCATCAAGTTTGTGATCTGTTTATGTTTTTGCCATGTTCACATGCTTGCAATTGTATTTTCTGATCCCTTTTGGATCAAGATCACTAAGGGACTTTTGTTAAGCTCTTTGAGTAGCTCCATGCCATGCCTTGCTTTGTCATGTTAAGTTCCTATAGCATATAGTTTTTCATGCTCCAAAGTGTGCTGCCTGATCTGAAATTCCAGACTAGTGTAAATTTCACTAAGTCTGAAATCTGTTTACCAATTGCACTTTTGCCATGCTTGTTTGAACCTGTTAATGGATGAATTGGCCGTAGCTCAGTGTTCATCTTTTGTGAAGCATCATGAATGGATCCCTTCCATGTATTTTGTTGCCATGTTTGGGTGATGTAGCATGTCTAACTTGTTGCATTTAGATGGCTAGTTGCTGTTTATCGCAGACCGTTGCCATATTTGAATTGCTTGCCATTTCCAAACCGTGCATCCGATTCCGGCGTTCTTTATATCGATTTCAACCGAAATCACCTCGCCTTTCCAGTGGCACACTTGGATTTCCAAGTTGAAGCCAGGTTCATTCATCCCTTGTCAAATCTTGCATATGCATCACATATCGCATCCCGCATAGCATACCATGTTTGCATCATGTTGTTTGAGCTTTGCACGTGGTTGATTGTGTCGTTTTTGCTTGTTTGTCTTGTTTGGGTAGAGCCGGGAGACGAGTTCGCTAACGAGGAGCCCGTTGAGTTTGCTTTCGAGGATCCAGTCAACTCTGACAACTTTGCAGGCAAGATGATCATACCCTCGAAATCACTTCTATCTTTGCTTTGCTAGATGCTCGCTCTTTTGCTATGCCTATGCTACGATGCCTACCACTTGCTTATCATGCCTACCAAATTGCCATGTCAAACCTCTAACCCACCATGTCCTAGCAAACCATTGATTGGCTATGTTACCGCTTTGCTCAGCCCCTCTTATAGCGTTGCTAGTTGCAGGTGAAGATTGCAGACCGTTCCTTGTTGGAACATTATTTTCTTGTTGGGATATCATTATATTGCCTTGTTATCTTAATGCATCTATATACTTGGTAAAGGGTGGAAGGCTCGACCTCTCTCCAAGTGTTTTGTTCCACTCTTGCTGCCCTAGTTTCCGTCATATCGGTGTTATGTTCCCGGATTTTGCGTTCCTTACGCGGTTGGGTAATAATGGGAACCCCTTGACAGTTCGTCTTGAATAAAACTCTTCCAGCAATGCCCAACCTTGGTTTTACCATTTGCCACCTAGCCTCTTTTTCCCTTGGGTTTCCGGAGCCTGAGGGTCATCTTATTTAACCCCCCCCCCCCCCCCCGGGCCAGTGCTCCTCTGAGTGTTGGTCTACCTCGTCAGTCGCCGGTGGCCACCAGGGGCAACTCTGGGCTGGCCTATCGGAAGTTTAGACAATCTGAGTGTGCCCTGAGAACGAGATATGTGCAGCTCCTATCGGGATTTGTCAGCACTTTCGGGCGGTGTTGCTGGTTTTGTTTTAACTTGTCGAAGTGTCTTGTAGAACCGGGATACCGAGTCTGATCGGAATGTCTCGGGAGAAGGTTTATCCTTCGTTGAACGTAAGAGCTTGTCATGGGCTAAGTTGGGACTCCCCTGCAGGGATTAGAACTTTCAAACGCCGTGCCCGCGGTTATGGGAAGATGGGAATTTGTTAATGTCCGGTTGTAGATAACTTGAACCTTAACTTAATTAAAATGAATCAACTGTGTGTGTTACCGTGATGGTCTCTTCTCGGCGGAGTCCGGGAAGCGAAGACGGTGTTGGAGTAATGCTTGTGGCGGGTTGTTCTCTAGTTCTTCATTCATGCTTTGCCTTCTCTTCTCACTCTCTTTTGCGAACAGGTTAGCCACCATATATGCTAGTCACTTGCTGCAGCTCCACATATTACCTTGCCTTACGTATAAGCTTAAATAGTCTTGATCGCGAGGGTGCGAGATTGTTGAGTCCCTGTGGCTCACAGATTACTTCCAAACCAGATGCAGGGCCTGACGACTCCGTTCCAGATGACGCGCTTGAGCTCAAGTGGGAGTTCGACGAGGACTCACGCCGTTACTATGTGTCTTTCCCTGATGATCAGTAGTGGTGCCCAGTTGGGGCGATCGGGACCGTGTCGCATGTTGGGTTGATCTTTTATTTTAGCACCGTAGTCGGGCCATGAGTGATTGGATGATGTAATGCTATTTATGTACTTTGTTTGACGTGGCGAGTGTAAGCCAACTATGTACCTTCCCCTTTTATTATTTATATTACATGGGATGTTGTGAAGATTGCCTTACTTGCGACATTGCTTTCAATGCGGTTATGCCTCTAAGTCGTGCTTCGACACGTAGGATATATAGCCGCATCGAGGGTGTTACAAGTTGGTAATCAGAGCGTTCCCCGACCTTAGGAGCCCCCACTACTTGATCATTTTTAGCAGCCATTGTTGAGTCTAGAAAAATGTTTTGAGTCATTTAGGAATTATATATCGGAGAGTTTAGGAATTCTTTTTACTCCCCAGTCCCTTTATCGCTCTGGTAAGGCATCCTGACGTAGAGTTTTGACTCTTCTCTTCTCAAATTTCATGAAAAAAAATTAGGATCACGCGGGTATCTTGGAATCGTTCCGATGGATTTGTGACGAGAACATTGTTCTTGGTGCCTCCTGTCATTTAGGGGTTGTGGCAGTGTCCCGGGGAGTTGAGCTCCGAGGTGTTGTCGTCACAATTTTATCGTTGCAGTTCTGGAATACCTGAGTTTAGTATGTCGACATCGAAAATCTCTTTTATGCAGTTGTTGGTGAGATAACCTCGACGCCACCCAGTACTGGGGCGGGAGTTCGGGAGTATTGCCATAACTTGTATAACGGATGCTTTTCGAAGGTTGAGGTAGATGGTTTCCGAAGTTTTTCTCGGTTATGTGTTGAAGGATGGATACAGCTGGATGTAGGATTTGCTAGATTTGGGTGAGATATTATGCTTCCCCTGTATCCCCAACACCTGATTGCATAACCGGAAAGGTTCGGGAGTTTCATAGGTGGGAATTCTTGTAGCTCTAGTTCTTCTTCCATGGATATTTGGTTTGAGATTGGGATTTCTTACCGAGTATTCGTTCTTGTTCCGTACCTTGTTGGTTTATTCCTCTACCTAAATTCTAAGTGGCTTCTCAATTTATGGATATGTGACCATTTCAAGTGGAATGCATCCGTTCTTATGTTCGGATGTGAAGACTATATGTTGCAATTTCAACCCGCTTGATTCAGCTTCAATTTTACCTGTCGATGTGCTAACGGATGTCACCCTCTTCAGGATGGCTCCCGCTAAGAGCAGCAATCAGGATCCGCCACCACCTCCCCCTCCTCCGGAGGCATGGCAAGCTGTGATGGCCGCTACCAATGCAAACACGCAGTTGATCATGCAAATTCTTCAAGAGCGCAACCAAGCGAACCAAGGCAACCAAGGCAACAATCAGAATCACTTTGCTACACTCAACCAGTTCCTTGCTAACCAGCCAAAGACCTTCAGCAATTGTGTTGAGGCAACTGATGCTGACGATTGGCTTGTGGACCTATGCAAGCATTTCGAGTGCAGTAACGTCAGGCCTAAGGACTTTGTCAAGTTTGCTTCCTTCCAACTCAAAGACCAAGCTGCAGAATGGTTCTAGCAGTACAAGGATTCCAGAGGTGGCAGTGTGATTACCTCGGATGAATTCCGTCAAGACTTCAAAGCTCATCATATTCCTCAGAGCATGGTTGAAAGCAAGCGTGAGGAATTCCGCAACCTGAAGCAAGGCTCTTTGTCTGTCTATGACTAGAACAAGTTGTTTCAGAAGCTCGCCCGCTTTGCTAAGCAGGACGTCCCTGATGAGAAGAGCATGATATACCAGTTCAGGGGTGGTCTCAGAGAAGAAATCCAACTAGCTCTTGTTCTCTTTGAGCCCTTGAGGTACGATGAGTTCTACAACATGGCATTGAAGCAAGAGGCTGCTCAATTGAACTGTGATGCTTCCAAGAAGCGAGTTAGAGATGCTACTCCTTCCTCTACTCAAGTGGCCAAGCAGCAGAAGTATTGGCTTCCTCCTCCTCCGTTCCGTCAGCTATATCAGGATAAGAGCAAAGGTCGTAGTGGATCTTCCCACCCACCCAACCCGGGCTTTCAAAACAAGACTTCGTCTCAAGATCCAAGATCGAGTGCTCCGTATCACCGTCCGCTTTCAAAGGTCACGTGCAACAAGTGCCAACAGAAGGGTCACTATGCCAACAAATGCTTCAATCAGAGGTGCCTCCCTCCTCCTCCTCCTATGAGATCGGCAAGTACAGCTGTGGTCAAGCATAACCCCAAGTACGCCAAGGTCAACATGCTGAATGCAGCTCAGGAAGAGGACTCGTCAGATGTCATCATGGGTAACCTTCCTGTTAACAACGTTCATGCAAAAGTACTTTTTGACACTGGTGCATCGCATTGTTTCATCTCGAGACCTTTTGCATCTAAGCATGGGTGGTATTCTCAAGTTATGCATAAACCGTTAGTAGTTGTCTCTCCGGGTAGATGTTTGCTCGCAAACTATGAGATTCCGGATATTTCTATCATGATGGGTGATTTCAAGTTTTTGGCTTCTCCAATGGTCCTTGGTAACTCGGATATTGATCTTATTCTCGGGATGGATTGGCTTTCTAAGCACAAGGCTCAGCTTGATTGTGCAGCCAGGCAGATTCAATTGACTCATTCGTCTGAGGATGTAATTGTCTTTGCTGCTCGGGATAATACAATCCGTCTGTTTTCTCTCAATGAGAAGGGTGAACTGGATGCCATCTCTCAAATTCCAGTCATTTGCGAATATCAAGACGTCTTTCCAGAAGAGCTTCCAGGAATGCCTCCGCACCGGCCAGTTGAATTCGTCATCGATCTTGAGCCTAGCATGGAACCGGTTTGCAAGCGTCCTTACAAGCTCGGACCTGAAGAGTTGAAGGAGCTAAAGAAGCAACTCGATATTCAAGAGAGAATGGGTCTCATCCGACCTAGTTCCTCTCCGTGGGGTTGTGGAGTTCTTTTTGTGAAGAAGAAGGATGGAACGGACTGACTTTGTGTTGACTACCGTCCATTGAACAAGAAGACTATCAAGAACAAATACCCACTTCCCAACATCAACGAGCTGTACGAACAACTCAAAGGTGCCCAAGTATTCTCCAAGCTTGATCTCCGTATGGGTTATCATCAGATTCGAATCCGTGAGCAAGATATTCCCAAGACGGCTTTCAGGACAAGCTATGGTTCATATGAATACACTGTCATGTCTTTTGGCCTCGTCAATGCTCCTCCGACTTTCTCTCGCATGATGAACTTCATCTTCAACGCCTACACAAATGACTTCGTTTTGGTCTATCTCGACGACATTCTGGTCTTTTCGAAGAACAAGGAAGATCATGCCAAGCACTTGCGTTTGGTACTCGATAAGCTCAAGGAACACCAGTTCTACGCCAAGTTCTCAAAGTACGAATTTTGGCTCGATGAGGTTCTATATCTTGAGCATATCATCTCTGCCAAGGGCATTGCGGTGAATCCTGAGAAGGTGTCTGCAATTGTGAATTGGGAACCACCTCAGAACGTGAAGCAACTCCGTAGCTTCCTCGGTCTCGCAAGCTACTGTCGAAGGTTCGTTGAGAACTTTTCAAAGATCGCGAAGCCTCTTTCAAACCTTCTCCGGAAGCACGTCAAGTACGTTTGGTCTCCGGAATGTGACATCGCTTTCAACACTTTGAAAGAGAAATTGATCACTGCTCCAGTTCTGACTCCTCCTGATGAATCCAAACCGTTCGAGGTCTTCTGCGATGCCTCTCTCCAAGGTCTTGGTGCAGTGTTGATGCAAGAGAAGAAAGTTGTGGCTTATACCTCTCGCCAGTTGAAGCCCAACGAGAAGAACTACCCCACTCATGACCTCGAGTTGGCGGCAGTTGTGCATGCTCTTTTGACTTGGAGACATCTCTTATTGGGAAGAAAACTGGACATCTTCACTGACCACAAGAGTCTCAAGTACATCTTCACTCAGCCTAATCTCAACCTCAGGCAGACTCGATGGGTCGAAATGATTCAAGAGTATAATCCAAGTATCGAGTATACTCCAGGCAAGGCCAATGTGATTGTTGACACATTGAGCAGGAAGGCTTATTGCAACAGTCTGATTCTCAAGACTTATCAACCCGAGCTTTGTGAAGCTTTCCTCGCCAAGTTGTTCCTCAAGGTTTCCTCGCCAACCTTCAAGTCTCTCCTACCTTGGAAGACCAGATTCGCCAAGCTCAGCTTCTTGATGCTATGGTGAAGAAGGTGAAGATTGGGATTGCCAAGAGTCAACCCAAGTACAAGTACTACCGCCTTGATGACAAGGATACTCTCTTCTTCGAGGATCGTATTGTGGTGCCCAAAGGTGATCTTCGTAAGGTTATCATGAATGAGGCTCACAATTCTCTCCTCTCCATTCACCCTGGGAGTATGAAGATGTATTAGGACCTCAAGCAAGCTTATTGGTGGATTCGAATGAAGCGCGAGATTGCTCAGTTCGTGAATGAGTGTGATGTCTGCAGAAGAGTGAAGGCCGAACACCAAAGGCCAGCTGGTCTCCTCCAACCTCTTGCCATTCCAGAATGGAAGTTTTACCACATTGAGATGGACTTCGTGACTGGGTTTCCAAAGTCCAAGCATGGCAATGATGCTATATTCGTTGTCATCGACAAACTCACTAAAGTGGCTCACTTTCTTCCTATCAAAGAGTCTATCACTGCAGCTCAATTGGTGGAGCTGTATACCTCTCGAATTGTCTCGCTACACGATATTCCACAGGTGATCTCTTCAGACCGTGGCAGCATCTTTACCTCCAAGTTTTGGGATTCTTTTTAGAAGGCCATGGGCACCAACATCCGCTTCAGCACTGCTTTCCATCCTCAAACTAGCGGTCAAGTCGAGCGTGTCAACCAGATTCTTGAAGATATGCTCAGGGCTTGTGTGATCTCCTTCGGCATGAAGTGGGAGGATTGTCTTCCATATGCTGAATTCTCCTACAACAACAGTTTTCAAGCAAGTTCGGGCAAGGCCCCATTCGAAATTCTGTATGGCAAGAAGTGTCGTACCCCTCTCAACTGGTCTGAAACCGGTGAACGTCAACTTCTAGGAAATGACTTAATCACAGAGGCAGAGGAAATGTGTAAAGTCATTCGAGATAACCTCAAAGTAGCGCAATCGCGCCAGAAGAGCTACTATGATAGTAAGCACCGTGATTTGGCTTTCAAGATCGGAGATCATGTTTACCTCCGCGTCTCTCTAATGAAAGGTACTCGTCGCTTCGGTATCAAAGGGAAGCTTGCCCCTAGATACGTGGGACCTTTCAAGATCGTCAGCAAGAGAGGCGATCTCGCCTATCAACTCGAGCTTCCTTCAAACTTTGCAAATGTGCATGACGTGTTCCATGTCTCTCAGCTCCGCAAGTGCTTAAAGACTCCTGACTGCACCGTCAACTTCGAAGATATTGAGTTCCAAGAAGATCTCTCTTATCGTGAGCACCCCGTTGCTATTCTTGAAGAGACTGAACGCAAGACTCGCAATAAGTCAATCAAATTCCTCAAAGTCAAGTGGTCACACCATTCCCACCGTGAAGCCACCTGGGAACGCGAGGATCACCTCCATTCTGAGTACCCGGCGTTCTTCCAGTCTAGGATCTCGGGACGAGATCCTTTCATAGTGGTGAAGTGTTGTAACACCCCGGTTATGATTTACCTAATATGTAATCCAACTCTTGCTTTTTCCGGCGTTAAGTTATTTTATTTTCTCGGGTTCGGGTTTTTGTCTCCGTGTGTTGTTGTTGTTTGTCATGCATCTCATATCATGTCATCATGTGCATTGCATTTGCATACGTGTTCGTCTCTTGCATCCGAGCATTTTCCCCGTTGTCCGTTTTGCATTCCAGCGCTCCGTTCTCCTCCGGTGGTCATTTCTACTTTTCTTTCGTGTGTGGGGTTTAAACATTTCCGGATTGGACCGAGATTTGCCAAGCGGCCTTGGTTTACTACCGGTAGACCGCCTGTCAAGTTTCGTACCATTTGGACTTCGTTTGATGCTCCAACGGTTAACCGAGGGACCGAAAAGGCCTCGTGTGTGTTGCAGCCCAACACCCCTCCATTTTGGCCCAAAACCCACCAAAACCCTCTCCATCCTCTAGAGCGTTCGATCACGATCGCGTGGCCGAAAACCGCACCTCATTTGGACACTCATAGCTCCCTCTATGCCTATAAATACACCCCCCCTTCCAAAATTCTCGGTTCCCCTCTCCTGAAACCCTAGATCCACTCCATCCGCCGCCGCCGGACGAAATTCCCCAGGCCGGACATGTCCAACCTCCCCGCGCCGCTGCCACGTGTCGGCTCCTGATTCACCGAGCCGCCGTGACCACATCGACGCGCCGCCACCCGCGCGCGCGGCCCGCTCAGGGCCCCCGCGGCCCGAGCTCTCCCGCAACGGCGCCCGAGAGCCCCGCGCCCTTCTTCCCTGGCGCCGTTCGCCGGCCGAGCTTCGGCGAGCTCCGCCGCGCCGCCCCGTCTCGCCGGTCGACGCCGCCCCTCGCCGCCGCGGCCATCGCCGGCGCCGCCCGCGGCCACCCCGGCCCGCACCTCCTCCTCCACGCCCGCACCTCATCCGGCCGGCCCTTCCAACTCCGGTGAGGTCGTCAAGTCCGGCCGGCGATCCTCGGAATCCGTGCGCTACAGTACCCAGATCCGGATCTAGTTCTGAGACGGTTGACTTTCCTCCCGAAACCCTAATTATATTGTCATGTTCGTCGTGACGTAACTTTGCATCCGTAGCTCCGTTTTGGACGTGTAGCATGTCAAAATGTTCGCCTCAGAGAGTACATCATTTCATCTCATTGCATCATTTTCATTTGAGTCCATCTTGATGCCCGAAATGCTGTTGGAAGAGTGCTATTTGAGTTAATTGTCAGATATGCTGCTCCAAATAGCTATTTGTCATTTTTGCCATGATTAATGTGTGCATGATATGCCCCTGAGCTCTACATGAGTTTTGTTATATGCTTTGCCATCTTTCCAGAGGTGCAATCCATGTATTTTTGTGATGCGTGTGGTGACTAGCACAAGCTTGCAAAGTGGTGCATTCGTTAATGCTGATTTCAGGGACTTGGCAATTCCAGTCCTTGGGCTGTTTTTATCAATATGCCATATGTTCATGTTGTTTCCTAGTGATCCGTGCCTCTTTTGAGGATGATCAGTAAGTATGATTTGTTAATCTTGTAGTGCTCTATCCATCCATGTCTTTGTTTGCAATTATGGAGCACCCTAGCTTGAGTCAATCGAGCTCTACTTTTGCTATTTCGTGAATCTAGGCAGATTGTCTACTTGTTAGCGATTTTGCCGAGGATGTTGTAGTTGATCCATGCATGCTATGTTGTTGTTCTTGCCATGTCTAGCTTGTATAATGTGTATTCTTGATGGGTGCATGCTTAGATTGTCATTCCTTGCTCTGTAGTGAGTGTATCGAGCTCGTAAACATGCCTACTTGATATCTGATTTGCCTGTTCCAGTTTTTCATCAAGTTTGTGATCTGTTTATGTTTTTGCCATGTTCACATGCTTGTAATTGTATTTTCTGATCCCTTTTGGATCAAGGTCACTAAGGGACTTTTGTTAAGCTCTTTGAGTAGGCATGTCATGCCTTGCTTTCCCATGTTAAGTTCCTTTAGCATATAGTTTTTCACGCTCCAAAGTGTGCTGCCTGATCTGAAATTCCAGACTAGTGTAAATTTCACTAAGTCTGAAATTTGTTTATCAATTGCACTTTTGCCATGCTTGTTTGAACATGTTAATGGATGAATTGGCCATAGCTCAGTGTTCATCTTTTGTGAAGCATCATGAATGGATCCCTGCCATGTATTTTGTTGCCATGTTTGGGTGCTATAGCATGTTTAACTTGTTGCATTTAGATGGCTACTTGCTGTTTATCGCAGACCATTGCCATATTTGAATTGATTGCCATTTCCAAACCGTGCATCCGATTCCGGCGTTCTTTATATCGATTTCAACCAAAATCACCTGATCTTTCTAGTGGCCCACTTAGATTTCAAAGTTGAGGCCGGGTTCATTCATCCCTTGTCAAATCTTGCATATGCATCACATATCGCATCCCGCATAGCATACCATGTTTGCATCATGTTGTTTGAGCTTTGCACGTGGTTGATTGTGTCCTTTTTGCTTGTTTGTCTTGTTTGGGTAGAGCCAGGAGACGAGTTCGCTAACGAGGAGACCATTGAGTTTGCTTTCAAGGATCCAGTCAACTCTGACAACTTTGCACGCAAGATGATCATACCTCGAAATCACTTCTATCTTTGCTTTGCTAGATGCTCGCTCTTTTGCTATGCCTATGCTACGATGCCTACCACTTGCTTATCATGCCTTCCAAATTGCCATGTCAAACCTCTAACCCACCATGTCCTAGCAAACCGTTGATTGGCTATGTTACCGCTTTGCTCAGCCCCTCTTATAGCGTTGCTAGTTGCAGGTGAAGATTGGAGACCGTTCCTTGTTGGAACATTATTTTCTTGTTGGGATATCATTATATTGCCTTGTTATCTTAATGCATCTATATACTTGGTAAAGGGTGGAAGGCTCGACCTCTCGCCTAGTGTTTTGTTCCACTCTTGCTGCCCTAGTTTCCATCATATCGATGTTATGTTTCCGGATTTTGCGTTCCTTACGCGGTTGGGTAATAATGGGAACCCCTTGACAGTTCGTCTTGAATAAAACTCTTCCAGCAATGCCCAACCTTGGTTTTACCATTTGCCACCTAGCATCTTTTTCCCTTGGGTTTCCGGAGCCCGAGGGTCATCTTATTTAACCCCCCCCCCCGGGCCAGTGCTCCTCTGAGTGTTGGTCCACCTCGTCAGCCGCCGGTGGCCACCAGGGGCAACTCTGGGCTGGCCTACCGGAAGTTTAGACAATCTGAGTGTGCCCTGAGAACGAGATATGTGCAGCTCCTATCGGGATTTGTCGGCACATTCGGGCGGTGTTGCTGGTTTTGTTTTAACTTGTCGAAGTGTCTTGTAGAACCGGGATACCGAGTCTGATCGGAATGTCTCGGGAGAAGGTTTATCCTTCGTTGACCGTGAGAGCTTGTCATGGGCTAAGTTGGGACTCCCCTGCAGGGATTAGAACTTTCGAAAGTCGTGCCCACGGTTATGGGCAGATGGGAATTTGTTAATGTCCGGTTGTAGATAACTTGAACCTTAACTTAATTAAAATGAATCAACTGTGTGTGTTACCGTGATGGTCTCTTCTCGGCGGAGTCCGGGAAGCGAACACGGTGTTGGAGTAATGCTTGTCGCAGGTTGTTCTTTAGTTCTTCATTCGCGCTTTGCCTTCTCTTCTCGCTCTCTTTTGCGAACAGGTTAGCCACCATATATGCTAGTCGCTTGCTGCAGCTCCACATATTACCTTGCCTTACCTATAAGCTTAAATAGTCTTGATCGCGAGGGTGCGAGATTGCTGAGTCCCTATGGCTCACAGATTACTTCCAAACCAGATGCAGGGCCTGACGACTCCGTTCTAGATGACGCGGTTGAGCTCAAGTGGGAGTTCGACGAGGACTCACGCTGTTACTATGTGTCTTTCCCTGATGATCAGTAGTGGTACCCAGTTGGGGCGATCGGGACCGTGTCGCATGTTAGGTTGATCTTTTATTTTGGCACCGTAGTCGGGCCATGAGTGATTGGATGATGTAATGCTATTTATGTACTTTGTTTGATGTGGCGAGTCTAAGCCAACTATTTACCTTCCCCTTTTATTATTTATATTACATGGGATGTTGTGAAGATTGCCTTACTTGTGACATTGCTTTCAATGCGTTATGCCTCTAAGTCGTGCTTCGACACGTAGGAGATATAGCCGCATCGAGGGCGTTACAAGATGGAATAAAGGTCTCCCTAGATGGCGGCGACAACAAGATTTGCCAGGCTCCGGCGAGGGAGGGGCGATGACATCGGCACGCCTTCGGCTCGCTTCAGTGCTTGTACTCGTCGCTAGGTTGTCTACAGATCCGGACGTAATTTTTATTATTTCTAGTATTCGTTGTACTACTACGATTGAAGGTGAATAGATTGAAATCTTTCCCCGCAAAAAGTAGGGTAAAAATAAACAAATCCATGACTATGCCATGATGTATTATAAGTATGACGTTATAATGGTAGACAACATATGTGCAACATAGATAAAAACCATACCACCATATATCATAATTTTGTAGGTCCGATCACAAAAAGAACATCTGGCCACTTTGTTTGATTTTTAAATCTTATAATTGGTCTATAAATACGGGTAGAATTGGTGAGATTGCCTACATACTTTTACTCAAGCACATGAAAATGCATTTTTACATCCATATTAGCTTCATAATCCAGCACCAGGTTCATATTTCCATTTGTAAAGATGCATTCGTATATTTCACATTTACTTCTATCTAAATTGGCTAGCAATAACTTTTTTCGACACATGAATATGCATTTGTACATCCATATTTGCTTCAAAATCCAATCACACTTTCATATTTCCGTTCGTAAATATACATTCGTTTATTTCACATTTACTTCTATCTAAATTGGAAAGCGATATTGCTTGCCAAATATATGCCGCCTCACTACGATAATCCAATGCTAGTTTGCACCCTTGGATAAACTTCCGCGAACGTGCGTAGCTCAATCGAGCAAGTCAGAACCTTCCAAGTTCAATTGCACGTTTTCTCTCTTCAAAATGGATCACCACTCCCTCGCAAAAAGAAGAAAAAGGATCACCACTCACCTTTTTTGTGAGACAAGGATCACCACTCATCAGCATATGCATGTTACTTCTTTGGGGCTTTGTGGAGGGACTATTGGGTCGGATCTCCGGTCTCGGGTGTTCCCTCGTATGTTTTCTCTTTGGTTTCTGCTTCCAATGATCTTGCTGATGTGTGTTTCGCCGCTGTAATGTCGCGTTGGCACGATACGTGTTATGGTATCGTAAACTGCGGGCGGTGTCGCGAGGCGCACGTCGAGGGGGTGGTAGGTACCCATGCCGCTACGTGCTCCGAGCCCTTGCTTGCACACGACATGATGTCCCTAGAACTTCTTTCTTATTCAAAAGCTAGGCGTCCAGATATGTAGCGTTTTAAACAGTGGGTCTGGTGCTGCTTTTTTATCTTTAGATTAGTGTAGCATATATTCCTTCATTTTGAATTATAAAATGTTCTGGGTTTTTCTTCTAAGCCGGATGTATGTAGACGCGTTTTTATATGTCTGTTAACTCGTATAAGTATGTATAGTCTATATTAAATATCTGAAACGTATACGATTCGAAACATATGTGATCTTATAATTGGTCTATATATACGGGTCGAATTGGTGAGATTGCCTAGCATACTTTTACTCAGGCACATGAAAATGCAGTTTTACATCCATATTAGCTTCATAATCCAGCACCTGGTTCATATTTCCATTTGTAAAGATGCATTCGTATATTTTACATTTACTTCTATCTAAATTGGCGAGCAATAACTTTTTTTGGACACATGAATATGCATTTGTACATCCATATTTGCTTCAAAATCCAACAGCATTTCCATATTTTCGTTTGTAAATATACATTCCTATTTATTTCACATTTACTTCTGTCTAAATTGGAAAGTGATATTGCTTGCCAAATATATGCCGCCTCACTACAATTATCCAATGCTAGTTCCCACCCTTGGATAAACTTCCGCGAACATGCGTAGCTCGATCGAGCGAGTCAGAACCTTCCAAGTTCAACTGCACATTTTCTCTCTTCAAAATAGATCACCACTCCTCCGCAAAAAGAAGAAAAATGATCACCACTCACCTTTTTCTTTTGAGACAAGGATCGCCACTCATCAGCATATGCATGTGACTTCTTTGGGACTTTGTGGAGGGACCGTTGGGTCGGGTCTCCGGTCTCAGGTGTTCCCTCGTCTGTTTTCTCTTTGTTTCTGCTTGCAATGCTCCCGTTGCTTATGTGTTTTGCGGCTGCAATGTCGCGTTGGGACAATATGTGTTAGCGCAATTCCAACGGGTCAATTCAAACGGATAGCGATTTTGTCCGTTTTTTATTTGTATGGATTGGCCAGGCGGAGACGAACGTTCGCTTGCGTGTTTGGATCGTCATATGCGCCCAACGCTGGCCCGACCCATTTTGACGGCGCCAAAAAAAGAATGCATGCATATTTAAAATAAAAACAACATTAATTGAACATTGAAGCCGGCCACGAAGGTCGGCGAGAGTCCACGCATCCACATTTGTATTTAAGAAAATTAAAAACAAACTAAACTACGAGGCGGCACGCTGCCCTGGGCGTCATCATCGTCGTCCCCGGGATCCTTGAGGTTGATGAGCGTCGGCGTAGGGCCGGCCCAGGGGAACGCCGTGTACTAGAGGGCGCTCATATCGGGCGCAGGCTCTACCACCGTCTGTGCCGCCGCGGCCTGGCGCGCTGCTCATCCTCGGCGTCGCGTTCAAGCATCTCGAGGTACTCGTTGTGGCGGCGCTCCTCGGCGGGCCGTCGCTAGCGCCAATGTTCAAGGTACGCCGCCTCCCACGCCGGCGTCGCCCTAACCCAAACCGGTGGTGCGCTGACCCACTCACGCACTATTCATCCCGGAGTTTATATGTACTTCTGTTTGTAAAGATACATTCGTATTTATATTTTTTATGTACTTCTATCTAAATTGGAAAGCGATATTACTTGCCATATATATGCCGCCTCACTACGACAATCCAATGCTAGTTCCCAACCTTGGATAAACTTCCGCGAATGTGTGTAGCTCGATCGAGCGAGTCTGAACCTTCCAAGTTCAACTGCACGTTTCTCTCTTCAAAATGGATCACCACTCCCCCACAAAAAAAAGGGACCACCACTCACCTTTTTTTTGAGACAAGGATCACCACTCATCAGCATATGCATGTGACTTCTTTGGGGCTTTGTGGCCGACTAGGTGTGATCTTCCCGCCGCACTTGGCAACCGCATATTGTAACATGGAGGGTTTGGACTTAGTTCGTGTGTGTTGAACTGTGTTAGAATGTATTTTATGATCTGATTAATAAGTAAAAATAAGTGTCCTAAAAAGGCTAATGTAATAAACTAAGAAAATGACCAAACAAATCAAATTATCATAAAATAGCCTAAAAGAACAGGAACTTTAGCATTTTCCATTATTTCTGTTGAATTTTGTTTTTACTAACAGTTTTTATTATGAAACATCTAAATGTGGTGATCGGGTAACACACATGCGGTTTTACGTCTCGCTGTAAACCTTACGAACTTTTACAAGTCCTTGCTCTGCAGACCATATACACGCACTCATAACTATTGCATGGCGCCGTCATGGTACACACTCATAACTAATGCATGGCTCTATCATGGTATAGCAGCCGGCAGCTGATCAATCGATTGGTTAACCAAGACATATTGGTGGTGTCAGTCACGATTCTCCTTTTCATTGTGCATTACTCTTCCACCCAATTAATATAGTCATATCTTTAAAACAAATTAATATAGCCACATCCAATAAAATCGTACAAATCTTTGATGTCTTTTCACATAGTTCTAGTGGTAATTTAGAAATAGTCATTTCTTGGTTGTTTCGGAGATAGCAAAACCAAAGTATATTCTAACTACAATTGTTTATGTTTCTACTTTCCACAAGCTCGTGCATTACTAAAAAAAATGCAAGTTTGAACCTCCCAAGTTCAATGCCAATGTTTTTGTTGTTGGGAAAAGGGGTCACTAGCATACATGCGGCTTTAGGTTCCGTAGCAATTACGTGCCCACTTATATGAGAGCAGCTGACAACTAATGGAAGTCTGAGCACGAGTTTTAGCCGCCAGCCAAAACAACATGGCGGACTTAGACTCATTTTGATTGTGTTGAATTGTGCCGAATGAGTTTTATAATCTGATTAAAAAGTAAAAAAAAGTGCTAAAAGGGTAATGTAAACAAAGCAAAAGTCCGAACAAATCCGATTATTAGAACATAGCATCAATAAACTGGAAACTTAAGCATTTTCCAATTCGTCTTGTATTGGATTTTGTCAATATTTTTTTACTACCAAACCTGTAGACTGTGGTGATCAGCAACAAACTGTTAGATGTTTTTAACGCCCTTTAATTGGATGGCGGATACTACAAGTTAACTCATATCAGTCCCTCTGTAAACCGTTCGAACTTCTCTACAAGTCATGTCTCTCTTTTCTTTTTCTTTTTTGCGGGGAACAAGTCATGTCTCTCCAAACCATATACATGCAACATATTTGACTATATGAATGGCGTCGTCATGGTATGGCAGCCCGCAGTTGATCGATCAATTGGTTAACCTAGATCCATCCAATTAATATAGTCACATCCAATAAACTTGTTCAAATCTTTGATGTCTTTTCGCGTAGTTTCCAGTGTTAATTTACAAATAGTAATTTCGTAGTCGCTTTGGATATAGCGAAACTAAAGAATATTGTAATTATCCTTGTTTACGTTTCTGCTTTCCAAGCTCGTGCATTGCTCAAATATTTCGAAGTTTGAACCTTCCAAGTTCAACGCCATGGTTTTCTTGCTTGGAGATAGGTTCTCTTGCATCATGCGACTTTAGGCTCTGTAGCATTCTCTTCCCACTTATATCAGAGCAGCTCGATGAAATTTGATACTAGTGTGGATGGAATCAGCACTCCACATATAATGAAACCACATATATGTAGAAGCAATGGCTAAGTTAGACAACTCTGATGCTAAAAACAAGTCATGGGAGCATAGAAAAATTAAAGATGAATAAACGAGAGGTTAGATGAATAAACCAGAAAATGAATGAACTATCTCAAACATGGCCTTATTGACCAGGAAATGTTCATCACTTGCCACTTTTAATTTTATTGGATTTTGTCAATACTAGTCAATACTAACAAAAGAATTGCCACCATTGTTGTAACGGTCAACAATACTGCCCCTCCCACGGGTTTATAAGGCGGGAGAATATTTTTAGGTCATTATTTTAATTTGTGAAATATGTGTTATGTGCCACAAAAATGCATCTTTAGGTTCGTCCCAGAATGAAGTTTCTAAACATATATTTTGTCTTACGTCCGTAGATTGGACGGCTAAAACCATATAACTAAAATCCTACATGTTGTCCACGCACATCACAGGACACTGGCATGGTATAGCAGCCGGCAGCTGATCAATCGATTGGTTAACCCAGACACCCCGGTGGTGTCAGTCACGACTCACGAGTAGTCTATATCTCTTTCACAATGCATTACTAACTCTCTTTCATCCAATTAGTCGTCGTTGCGTCGGTCGCCTGACGTTGGTTCATGCATACTAGTCGAAGAAGACAGAACAGCCGCCAGCCAGCAGGCGACCAGACCCGGACCAGATTGACCGCATCTTTATTTCAACGTGTTTCAGCCGTCGATGTGCCTTTATCATACTACTCCTCAGTCAATTCATGCGCCGGCGGCCAGCCAAATTGAATGATACCACGACTAAGGCTGGAACAAAAACACGTACCTCGCGAGCTTAAAGAGCGCTGGATAGTTCGGCTCGTTAAGCTCGTAACTCGCTTCTTAATAAACAGAGTTAATCATTAATTTAGCTCGTTAAGCTTAATGAGCTTAACGAGCGAGCTAATGAGTTTCGCGAGTAGTTCGTTAAGCTCGTTAGCAACAACACAATACATTTTTTATCTTACATGATAAAATTTTGTAGCACCTCAGCCCATCTATTTATCTAATCGACATATATCTATTTATCTAATCGACATATAAGGCAACAAATTACTTTATTTCTTTTTATAGTCATCATATTTCATCTTAAAAATCATACCTACAGATTCATCATGTATATCGTAACACATTATAATTTGTTAACGAGCGCTTACGAGCTTGACGAGGTTCAAACGAGTCGAGCCGAGCAGGGTTTTCTCCTTGTTAATCTTAACGAGCTTAACGAGCCAAGCCTTAACGAGCGCGAGCTTAACAAAAGCTTAACGAGCCGAGCTGCTCATTAGTCGACTCCTAACCACGACCGTACGCTCAGGTGTTTTACCAAGCTAGCTTGTCTCTTTGCCAAAGAATAATACTTGCATGGCCAGCCGGAGTATCATGCTTGCCTGCATGGTTCATCAGTAGCTTGTCAGAGTAAAGATGCTACGGAGAGACACTTCATGGACCGGCCGTGCGGTCTGCATGGTTGATTAACAACTTGTCAGGGTAAGTACGCTACTGAGAGACGTACGTCCTCCAAACTACATCTTCTACACTGTACTTAGTCCGGAGGCTGCTTAGACTGAGATTTTCTTTCCCTTGGCCCACGAACCTTAATTCAACTTGCGGCATTGTGTGACGCTGTGGCTGCTAATTAAAGGCGATCGATCAGCAATTGTCTCAAGCTAGTGTGGTCACAAAAGCATGGGCATTTTGCCAGTGATGTTTGACCAACGACATGGTAGCCGGGCACACCTAAGCTACGTGCATGCATAGCCGACGTGTCCAGACTTCAGCTCGCTTCGTTTTACGTTAGTTCTCTCTCGTCGCTGACCTATGCTGAGAACCTAGTTAATTAAACTCGATTGGGATGGGCGTGCCTGCACGCATGCACATGGATACGCCGATGCATGTACATCATAGAGTACTATGGTACTACCGTGAAATGCACATGCAGATGCATGCACGCGCCGATGCCGTCGATCGAGATCGATCGGCATGGCAGAATGTACGACGGGTCTCCCTCGGTACGCCATCCGGCCTCTCTAGTTCACATTGTTTCGTACATCATCATCAGTTAATGCACCAGCACGCCGTGCCGATCAGTTGTTAGGTAGCATGGCAATGTTAACAGTGTAGGAGCACGCGTCGCGCGCGTCAAGATTCGACTGGCCGAAATGTTAGACGATCATGGATCGGCGGTCCCTTGGCTAGCTTGTCACGTAGGGTTGCGCGATCTGACACGGGCGAGGTCTCACTCTCAGTCTCTTAATTAGTTTCGCAACTCGTAGTACACGTGTGTTCACGACAAAATTAGCTGACACGTGTGGATCCCATGCTCTGAGACAGGGTGCGGGTGCGTAACACCGACACGGATTCAGATACTACGTATACTCTCTCTCTGTTTCATAATATAAGAGCGTCTATTACATTAGTCACTTTGATCCTCCCATTTCACGCAACCTGATCAATCGATCTTATTTCCCACCACCAATAATTGTGCACGCATGAACGTAAGAAGTACTGACTGAACAAAAGCTCTCGTGTACCCATGGCGCTACACGTGGTTTGGCCAGCCGCACTCCATGCGTACATTAATATTGCAAGAAGCCATAGACTTGACACAGCCAAAGTCCACTATGCAAATACAGTGGGCCGGCAGCATGTGTACAACCGAGCGCACTCCATGGCATGTATACTGGCGCCGACCGAGGGCGCGAGATCCGGCGGGTGCATGTGGCCGCTGATGACCTAAACGACGCGCGCAGTTGGGGCGATGGCCAGGCGGCCATAGAACCGGACCGGCTATCCGCCGCCTCCAGCTGCTTCTTCAACCGCTTCAATGTCCTAAGAGGGACGGTTTACATAATTATCCTTGCGTCGTCAATTTAAATCCTTCATCTTCATGGTTAACACTTTCAGATCATCCGAAACTGCCAGACCTCAACCTTTTTCTTCTCGAGCATGTTTTTTTCTTTTTGAGCTTGAGCTTTTTCTCGGTCACCTCTCAGTCTTTTTCTCCTCCTTAACGTCGGAGCGCTTGAGACATGCATGCCTCCTACTTCATCAAGATGTCCTCAAATCTCTCCGTCAGTTTGGTCGCCGCCTCTTCTCGCTTTTTCTTCTCCTCCCCCCACGTCTTTCCACATGACCCTCTTCTAATCTTCCAGGGCGACTCTTTTGTTGGGCCGGTTAGGTCATCCGCTTCTTCCTCGATGCCGATACTGACAGTCTTGATGGAGTTCACAATGAATAAATTTCATTTGGGCTGTCCACTTAACTTCAACCAGCAATACATGAGGATGAAGCTCCTCTTCTACATCTTTAAGAACAATTTGCACGCGCGAGAGGCTACAAAGAAAAACATTGTAAACACGTGAAAAGGGGGTTGCCACAAAATGACCAACACATAGATCATCTCCGGCAAGCAACTTGTTCTTAATGCATGAGGATGAAGCTCCTCTTCTCCATCTTTAAGAACAAGTTGCACGCAAATAAGGCGGTCTTTAAGAACAAGTTGCACGTAAACATGTGTTGGTCATTTGGCCGGAGATGGTTCAAATGGGGGGTTGCCACAAAAATAGGGCGGTCAACTCCAAATCCGCAGACTCCACCTCAATTTTGGGTGGCAGAGGATGTCAAGTCCGACGTGGTTGATGCCCGGACTTCCACAAATCATTGAAAGAAGAAAACAAATAAGCTATCATAAATAAACACATATAGTCTTACATGACATGAGATATCGCCATTTGCCACTTCTAATTTTATTTGATTTTTGTCAATACTAACAAAAATTTACCACGATCAACCACTGAAATAACAGCAATACATGTTTGGCATTTCTGACGTCCCTATATTGGATGGCCGATTCTACAAACTCGTTAGTCTCACCGTAATTAAACCTCGCAAAGCTTCCGCTACGAAGTCTCTAACACATCATAACTTTACATAGCAGCCGGCAGGCACGTCATAACACACTGACATAGTATAGCAGTCGGCAGCTGATGGATTGATTGGTCGGCCTAATAAATACCGGTGTTACCATCAGTCATGAATCTCTTTTTGACAGTGCATGCACTACTCCACCCCGCCGTCAGAAACACGCGAGTATTAGCCGCCAGCCAGCCGTCGACCATACCGGATTGACCGTATCTATCTATCTATCAGCCATTGCAACGCAAAAAAAAAAAAAATCTATCAGCCATTGGATGTTGATCTGATGGCCCGGAAAGAAGTGACTAACGTTAGTCGTCATATTCAGTTAACTGAGTTTAACAACTTGTCCAACAGAATATACGCCACGGAGAGACTTAGTCAACTTGCAGTGCTGTGGCGGGTACCAAAACAGGCAAAAGTGACAAATCTGATCTATGGACAAAACTATTTCACAAACTGAACTGTGTTAATTTTTTTTTCACCCAACTTATCCTTTTGTGTAGCGCCCGACATGTAGGCGTCACACTACATTGTGCAACGCCTAGCTCTCAGGCGTCAGACGCCTCGCCAGTGTCGCACCCAGACTGCCTGAAAAATACTAAGTTAGTATGCAACGCCTGAGAGCTAGGCGCTACATTATACAGTGTAGCGTCTAGAGTATAGGCGTTGCACTAGTGCCTGGTATATTTAAGTCTTTCACCCAACGTTACAGTGTGGACACACTATAAACAGGGCAAGCCCATGCATGCATGGCATGGTGTAGACCCGGCCCAAAACTTTTGTCGACTTACCATGCCCATATATATTACTAGTATAATGCCCGTGCGTTGCCACGGGCTCTTCAAAATTTATAATCAGTATTTTTCATTTATTATCTCCTCATATTGGGTGATTATGGAGTGCTCTAATTAGAAACACAATAATCAAATATTAGGAAATTTCACCGAACGAACAACAACGAATAATACGATATCTATCAAACGAATAAAATGAGGTCATATTTTTGGTCTGTCATGCACTTCTGTTGAAAAGTGCCCATCCCTTTTAGAATCAACCCACTGTTTGCTCGCACGCAAAAAAAATACATCTCTAAAGTGGGGAACCGATCGGTGCCAAAAAGAACTCAAACTCCTATCCAATCTCGACTTCGTGCTCTTCCACTTCCATTGATGAAGATGGGACGTCAACGGTTTCATCATGATGACCTCGAGCAGCCGCCGACATCCCTCCCCACATCTATCCCTACCCCTGCTGCCGCTTGCACTGTCCTTGCTCCTCGAGGGAGCTAGGGACACAATGTTCTCTAGGATGGGCATGACCAGATCCACGAGGAGGCCACATTCTTCCATGGGAACCCAACCAAGCACACCACCCTCCGCAACCATCCAATCCCAGCCTAACAAAGTCAAGACCCGCCATCGATCCACAAATCAGGCTCGCCGCATCCAGGTTCACTGCAAGTCCGCGACGAGTATGTAGTCGACATCTTGAGTTTGGCTATCCCCACGGAAGAATCATCGGATCCTGCTTACTTTTACCATTACTTCGTCTCTTCTCAAGGCAGCGACACCACCCAGCCAATCACCACCACCATTTGCGGCTTGCCTACATAAAATCATGAGAAATCCCCACGGCGGTGCTGTAAGATCACCTTGGCAACCTCGACAGTGACCGACTGGTCTAAGATCTAAGCTAGCCGCTCTTTGTAGAAACCAATAGAAGTAGGCATGTGACTCAGATTTGTTCTTTGGTGTGCATGCGTTTCTTGCTGCCCACCAGCTCTTGTCTACAACTCGCCTATCTCTGTACCAGCTCTTGGTCTACAACTCGCCTATCTCCATGCTCGAGACGACCAAGCTCGATGCGCAAGCCGCATACGTCTGCTAGAGCTATATCCAGGCCCTATGATTTTTGGATCACTGGCGCTATGGGTGCCAGGACCGGAGTCGCCCTCATCCACCAAGTGGATCAAGGAGGCCCACCACCTAGACTCTACATCGCAACATTTTGTGTTTTCCTATAAAAAGTAAAGAACCTTCTCTAATAAACGTAAATATAACCTTTTGGTTTTATAGTCTCAACTTTCCTACACTCCAATACCAGAAGGATTTCTTGGTTTTATTTAATGACCTTCTTGAATGTCATTCACTTAAAAAGGTAGTAATACAATCTGTGATATTAAGCCAAATTATTAGTCATATTAAAGTGCAAAAGGCCCTATAGGAGTCAAAGCATGACTTTTATGGTTATACTGTAATTTGCAAGATCTGAGATTTATGCAAGTGTACAATTAGAGAAGAGCCAATTAAATAGATTTTCACATTCAGAATAGTACGATTAGCAGTAGCACTTCAATTTTTTCATGTTTGATCAGCTTGCTAGGTGGTTATCACTAAGCATGTTGGAACGATGAGCATAACCTAACTTAGTTCAGTACGTGTTGCTGCAAATTACTTCAGTACGTACGAAGCTGTTGCTAATTTCAATGCCTGGCTGTTGCAAGTTTCTAATGAAAAAGTACTTCAGGTCAAAGGTCAGGGAATATACACTTTTGTTATCATGGTTGTTTCCTTATAATGAACAACTTTGATCACCACTTCAGCAGCTACTATCTATAAGAAGACATTAGCTAAGTAGATACATGCAAAGAAAGCATGTAGGCAAAACCAGAATTAAAAACATCCTTCTCAATGGAGCTCGTGCAGTTCGGAAGACCCTAATGATCGATGAGGGACCCCTCCGATGGTAGCATGGCGTGACAATTGCCGTCAATGACGACACCCAAAGTACCTTGCACAATCCATCGATCTAGTTCGGAACAATCAAGCACATACCTTGCAAAGTGATGTGGATCTGAAGCAGAGGTGGGAAGGTAAAGGCTCAGGTGAGGTCGAATGTGACGTTGATATAGACGTGCACGCATGAGAATAAGGCGGTGCCCAGGATGGATCTCCATCGGAGGAGGCCGGATCCGCTGGGGAGGAGGTCGCTGTAGTACCTGCCATCTGTGCGATGGATCACGGGGCTGGCAGGCAGGGGGAGGGGATAGGAGGGAGCGGGGGGGCTAGAGCGCAGATGGCGGGTGCCCCCGACGACAGCTGGGAAGGATGGTGGAGGAGGTGGATGAGGATGGCGGCGGCGGCGTCTGCGGTTGCGCCTCGTCCGCAGCCGTGCTGGTGGTGGTCGATGCGAGAGCCGGATGGCGTCGGCCAGAATCAGGCAGGGGCGACAAAGATTTAGAGGAGAGAGAGAATGGAGGCGATGAGCGATGGGAGGAAGGGCCACCGGCGATTGGGGTGGCCTTAGATCCGCCCTCCGTGGCCGCCTATTTCATGGGACGAACACCCGTACTCACCGTCGGGCTCGCCTTCGGCCGCTGCCTCGCTGACATTCACGACGTAGAGCCCCTTCCTCCGACCCCATTTGCCAGGGAGGCAGCGCCATCCTTCATCGCAGAGAACGAGTCCACACTGAGATCCCAACCAGATCGTGATTGCGCCTCCCGAAACCGCAGCGGCACATCCCACTCCATCAACGACCAACCTATATGAGGCGGAGGGTCAGTGTAGGACGCGAGCGCCGTCACCATGGACGTGCGGGACGCCGTAGATGGGAAGGAGGCGGCGATGATGTCTGTGTCAGGAAGATCGCACAACGGTGGCGGCGTTTACTCGAGGGGATTGAGAGGAGTTGCGTTTGGTGCCGGGTGGGTTCTTTGGTGCGTGCGTGGGGCTGGAGATTGTGATAGGTGATCAGGTGAGGGCGTACCATACCTGGATCGATAGCATTACCATACCTGGTGGTAATTTAAATTTATTACCATATTCGATATTTCCTGAGTTATGGCCTTACCATACCTGGATTGATAGCCTTCGGGGTAATTTAAATTTATTACCATATAATTACCATATTCAAAATTTCCTGAGTTATGACCTTACCATACCTGGATTGATTTATTACTATACATGGATTAATTATGATTGATTACCATAAATACGTTGGTGCGTGCGTGGGGCTGGAGATTGTGATAGGTGATCAGGTGAGGGCGTGCCATACCTGGATCGATAGCCTTACCATACCTGGTGGTAATTTAAATTTATTACCATATTCGATATTTCCCGAGTTATGGTCTTACCATACCTGGATTGATAGCCTTTGGGGTAATTTAAATTTATTACAATATAATTACCATATTCAAAATTTCCTGAGCTATAACCTTACCATACCTGGATTGATTTATTACTATACGTGGATTAATTATGATTGATTACCATAAATACGTTGGTGCGTGCGTGGGGCTGGAGATTGTGATAGGTGATCAGGTGAGGGCGTGCCATACCTGGATCGATAGCCTTACCATACCTGGTGGTAATTTAAATTTATTACCATATTCGATATTTCCCGAGTTATGGCCTTACCATACCTGGATTGATAGCCTTTGGGGTAATTTAAATTTATTACAATATAATTACCATATTCAAAATTTCCTGAGTTATGACCTTACCATACCTGGATTGATTTATTACTATACGTGGATTAATTATGATTGATTACCATAAATACGTTGGGTATTGCCGGTCAGACAAGAAAAAAGAAAAACCGGTGGGAGGGGCTGGTGGGAGGTGGGACGAAGAAAAACTGGTTGAAAATAAACCGGTTGAAAATAAACCGGTTGAAAGTGGGGGGACTATTCAACCAATTCGTCCATTAGGAGTAGAGATACTTGTACCACTGTTCTCAAGCATGCATGCATGAAAGCACATGCCCATCGAAACGTGTCGTACGTCGTACCTTTTTTTCGCGAATACGCAAAGCTTGCGTATCATTTCATTGATAGGAGGAAGAATGAGTACAGTTAAGGGTACAACACATCACACGAACGCAGATAGGCGTGAACATGGTGCCCGGAGCAGGGGAACAAGGGATGCTCAGCCCGAATAGGGGATACATCACAGCTAAACCTACCAAACCCGACCCAAGCACGGCAATGCCGAACCAACAAGAGCACCAACATCTCTAGAACCGAAACAGGGGACACCGCGAGCGAGCAAGATAGCGCCTTCAAGAAGGAGGACGACGCCGAGACACCGTCGCCATCCGATCCGGAGGAACCAGACCTAGGGTTTCCCCTGAGCTCGAAGAGGGGCGCAGCCGAGGGCCTTGGCAACACCTCCAAGAAGGAAACGACATCCGCAAATGCCGCCGCTGCCAGCGTCGGTAAGCCGAGCACGGATTTCTCCCTGGCATGAGGCTGAGCAATCCCATAGCCACCATGTCTGGAAATGAAGATGAGGAGGACAACGTCGGTCGGAGCCACCATGTCGGAAGGGAGTTGGCGGGGCTGCATCTGCCGTTGGAGGATGGTACCGCCTCCGAACCCACGAGCACGGATCTAGCAAAGGGGAAGCAATGAGGTGTACAAAATAGGGCAGGAGGCGAAGCAGACCACAAGGAGGGTTGGACGACGGCGAACAGCAACGCCGGCAAGCTAGGATCGGAGGGACGCAGATCCTAGCTACCGTGGCCATAGCCACCGGAACATCGGGGAGCCACGCGAGCTGGAAGGAGCGTAGCCGCTGGGTCACCGAGGCCGGAGCCACCCGCCGAAGGACGCCGGCAGCCATGGACACCGGAGAGACGCGGGTCCAAGGTCGCCGGGACCGGAGCGGCTCCAGCAAGTACCCTCCTTGAGGGGCTTCAAGATTGCCACTAACAATGTAGTCTCGTTGCCACCGCGTGAGCCGTCGTCGTGGCTCGGGGGGGAGAGGAAGGACTGCCGGTGATGAAGGGGGTTGCCTGCAGGAAGGGAGGCCGCGAGCACCTCCGCGACCGGCCGCAGTTCTTGTGTCCAACCCAAGACCAGCAGCACCAGCAGAGCTGGGCCATGCACGGAGGGAGGAGAGGAGGACTGCAGGCGGCGGCGCCGAGCAGCCGTGGCCGGCACGCCGCGCCCGCCGCGGACCGGCAGAGACGTGCAACAGCTGGGAAGAGGGCCCCCGCGCAGGAGCAACAGGACGTGGAGCCAGGGGCAGGGGCGGGGGGTGGATGGCGCGCGGGGGACGGATCCGCCCTGCAGCCACCTTCCTGGAGCACGACACGGCCTTGCCGGCCGGCCCTCTGGCGGCGGCGCGGCGGAAGCGGGCAAGGGGTTCCCCCGGCGGTGGTGGATCTGGGGGGGCGCGGGGCGGGGGCGGGGAAGCGCGTGGGGGGGCGCGGGGCGGGGGCGGGGAAGCGCGTGGGGGGTTGCGGGGAAACGGATCCGCCCCGCCGCCGCCATCTCGGGGCGCAGCGCGGCTTCGCCGGCCGGCCCTCCGGCGGCGGCGCAGCGGGGGTGGCGGAGCGGGAGGTTTCCCGGCGACGACGGGTGCGGTTACCCCCGTGTCGCCAGGGGAGGGCGACGCGGGGGGGGGGGGGGAGGGGGGGTCTCAAAGTCAAGGTGGAAAAAGAAGTAAATAGGAGATATTTCGCGTTGACTTTGTGCATGGGTTTGCATATCACATGCTGTGCAACGCCTACACACTAGACGCTACATTATACAGTATAGCGCCTAGCTCTCAGGCGTTGCACACTGACTTAACATTTTTCAGGCAATCTGAGGTACGATACTGGCTAGACGTGTGACGCCTAAGAGCTAGGCGTTGCACAATGTAGTATGACGCCTAGATGTCGGGCGCTATACAAAAAAGTCGGTTGGGTGAAAAAAAATCAACACAGTTCAGTTTATGAAATAATTTCGTTCATAGGTCAAATTCGTCATTTTTGCCTACCAAAACATGGGGCGTCGATCTTGGTGGTGATGTTTGACCAAAGTCGGGCGGCGGGCGCATCTAGCCAGGTACGTGCAGGGAACCGTCGTGCCCCGCTTGGACAGTTCGCCTCTTCTTCGTTCTTCCTCGCCGCTGACTTCTGCTGAGGGGAGAATCCAAATTAAACTCGGGATGGGCAGGCCCGAATGCACACACGGATGTGCAACGTGCATGCATCATGCATGTGCACAGCACGATACAATAGTGCAACTGTGGAGTGCACATGCATGCATGGATGGGATGGTGTGGTCGTGTCGTCGATATCGATCACTATGGCAGTTTTGTATGATGGATAGATCGGCCGGCTGGCTTCTCTGGTTCACGGGACACCGGCCGTATCCATCAGTCGGTAGCTTAGAGCATCTCTAATAGAAGTGTTATATAAGCGCCACGCGATATAAAAATTGCTTTTAGTGTGTACGGATTCGGTTTGAAATCTCCAGCAGCCTCACAAAAAACGCGCGCGCACATCAAAAAGGTATCGAGCGTAGCATATTTAATGCGCCCGTTCGCGCGTGCTGCAAACTCTGGGCTGCTGCAGATGAGACCGCTTGATTGGGACCGTTGAACTCGCGCGCGCAGCATATTTTGCAGCGCTTGTTGGAGCAAACGTCTTCTTGCGCCCTAAAAATTTTTACTTGCGCGTTGTAAATCTGTTTTTTGGGCGCCGCATATTGAACGGCTGTTGAAGATGCTCTTAGCATATCAATGCTGTACATGTAGGAGGAGCACGTACGTATCGTCGAGACTCGCCTCGCCGAAATGTTAGACAATCGGATCAGCGGTCCTTTTGCGGCTTGTCATGTTCCGCGATCGATCGAACGCCGATGGCATCTCGATCGCTCTCAGCGCCTCTTAATTGCCTTCGGCAATGTTCGCGTGTATGCGTGTGCGCTCACGACAAAGATCGATCGACCCCATGCTCCGAAGCTGGGTGCCTGACGGCGACACTCACGCGGCTTCTGAATGACAGATCTATAGAATTTCCCATGCCCAATAATTGTGCACGCACGCATGAATGCGCTCTACTCACTGAACAAAGGCCGTGGAGCATGGACCCGTGGCGCTGCCCGGCCATGCCCTCACTAGTCACTACTGACGCACATGTATCTACGGATAGAGAACATGATAGTAGGAGACCAGCTGGACTTCCAACGGATACCGGTCTACTATGCAGTGGGCCGGCGGACCCGGCGCTGCATGGCCACACCGACCGGGCGCGCGCCATATCCGGCCCGGGGGCGCGCGTGCGTGCATGTGGCCGCCGGTGGACAAAACGCCGTGGGCTGTGGGCAGTTGGGGCGACGGCCAGCCGGGGGCGATCGAAACACGACGGGAGGATTTTAATGAGTGGCCTGGTCGGTGACCTACGAGTACCGCCGCCGCGCGCGCACCGGCCGGCGGCCAGCTCGATAGGCCGGCCGGCCGTCGCCGTCACGCCTACGCACGTAGTACGCGCTACTCTCGGAGCCTGGACACTGGAGTATCTAAGCTGCAGCGGTACAGCCCACTTACAGCGGTGCTGCCGACACGTACTGCGTGTTTTTCGCTTAGACTGCGTTCGACCGCGCGGGGACGCTATGTGTGCAGACAGACGCGCGCGAAGCGAGGAGGAAGGAGCACGTACGCGTCGGTGGAATCCCACGAGGAGCCACTGCCATGTCCTGTTGCGTTGCGTCCCTGCCCTGCGGTGGAGAGGCGACAGCGAGCGGTCGATGACACTACACGGAGTATGGTCAACTGTACTTCATAGTAACAGTTGCTACACGAATACGCTTTTATCGTGGAGCGACCATAGCATGACGACAATGTATGCTAGGGTCAACACGTAAGTCGAGCATTTTTAAAACTTATGCATGTTCACTGTAGGTACGTGGGTCTGACCCGGAAAGATCAACGGTTGTTTCACAGGCCAAGATAAGGCCAGCTCTCTAGCAGAGTCCCCGTATGCTCTATCGGCATAATAAACGTTGGTGTTAAGGTTTTGTCAAAAATGCCGCTTAACGGAGTCATCATATAGACATGGATCACTATAATTTATGGAGGGTGTTTTAAATCCAACCCGTGAGATCGTAACCCCACGTTCATAGCCCACAACCTCCCCTTCCTCCCCGCCCCTCACAACCTCCACTTTGCCGGCCGCTGACAGCCACTCTCAGAGATGAACAGGATCATGGTGTAAAGCTTCGTTTAGCACTAGGTGGAACATCCAATGGAATCTTTGGGTGCACCACCAAGAGCTTAATATGATTTTAATCAAATATAGAATCAAGTTCGAAGCTTCAGTTATTGTTTGATTCGGATGAGGAAGAAATAGTTCTTATTCTTGGTCAGCTTGGGAGGCCGCTGGCGTGTTCCGACATGCCTCGACGACCAGGCAGATGTGTGCGTGTGCGCTTCGTGTGCGGGTTGATTCATGTGTGTTGTGCAAGAGATATGTGCTTGTGTGCATGTTACTAGCAGATTACACATCAAACTCTATATGGGGAATTGAGGAAAAAACTTTCTGGTCAACGATAAGTAGGGCCTACATGGAATTTTTTTGAAGGATTTTGAATTTGCGCAACGTCTTTGGCAGGATCCGTACTCTATATCTCATATGGCAACCACACATATGACGACTCTTCTAGAGTTGCCCTAACCTACTACCACATGGTCCATCGTTTAATTAGTTTGTTAGCCTACACTGGCAATTAGCTAGCTGTTAGTTCATCTGTTTTCAAAATTATTGAAGTCCTAGATTTGTCCCAAGTTAAAGTTATTTAAGTTTGACTAAGTCTATACAAATATATTAACATTTAGAATATCAAATTATTCTCTTGAGATTTTTTATGAAATATAGGAAGTATATAGCATATTATGTTTATTTGGTGTTATATTTCAGCACATTTTTGCAATAGAGTTAATCAAACTTACTCAAGTTTGACTTAGAAATAACTTAGAACTTCAATTATTTTGAAACGAGGGAGGTAGTAAGAAGGTCGGCGCATACGTATATTCCATGGATTGCATTCGACATTCCCACTGTGCACCATACGATACAATAGTGCAACTGTGTGGAGTGCACATGCATGCATGAATGGTGTGGTCGTGTCGATATCGATCCGTATGGCAGATTGTATGATGGATCAAGCTCGGTCGGCCGGCTTTCTCTAGGCGGCCCGGCCACTATCCACTATCATGACCGTTGTGTATATGAATCGTTCCTTTCATGTACACAGTAGTACAGTGCGCACACCATCAGTTAGTGCACAGGCGTGCCGTATCTACTCGCTCCGTTTCTATATACTCTCTCTATCTCAAAATAAGTGTCTTAAGCTTAGTACAAATTTATATCAGAGCTAGTACAAAGTTGAGACACTTATTTTGAAACGAAGAGAGTATATATATAAGTTCTTTTAAAAATTTTAATAAAGTCTACATACGAAGTAAAATAAATGAATTTACACTGTAAAATATGTATACGTGCATCTGTATGTGATTTGTATCAAAATTTCTAAAAAAAACTTATATTTAGGTACGAAGGGAGTATCAGTCGGTAGCTAGCATGTCAATGCTGTCTGGGATCGCCGTAACGTGTCGTCGAGATTCGCCTCGCCGAAGAAGTGTTGGACAATCGATCGAACGCTGATGGTATCTCGATCGCTCTCAGCGCCTCTTAATTGCCTTCGGCAATGTTCGCGTGTATACGTGTGTATTCACGACAAAGATCGATCGACCCCATGCTCCGAAGCAGGGTGCCTGACGGCGACACTCACGCGGCTTCTGAATGACAGATCTATAGTTTCCCATGCCCAATAATTGTGCACGCACGCATGAATGCACTCTACTCACTGAACAAAGGCTGTGGAATGTGGACCGGCGCTGTCCGGCCATGCCCTCAGGCCAACTCTAGCTTGCGACTGCAAACGTTCGTTCGTTTCGTCCACTTGGCAATGGGACCGTGTCCATCTGGATTTTTGGATACAGTTGTCGTGCGTCCAACGCACGGCTGCATTTCGGCCGCATCTTGTTCGTGCGCCCAACACAAAGCGTAGTAGTTCAAATAAAACATAGCAAATAGTTTCATATTCGCAATAGTTTATTACAACCCAATTAAAATAAAAACAATTATGAAGTAGCCTTTACAACCCAATCGAAATTAGTTTGCATGAAAGGTAACCGATAGATCTATTGGTGCCAACGTGAGTTCACATGTGCTCAATCAAGTCATTTTGAAGCAGGACATGAGTATGACAGTCACGCAATTGACGACGGAAATGAACAAACTATTCAAAGGTTGCAGGAGGTGGCTACTTAGGCTCAATATTTTCACCTTGAAAATCAAATCCTTGGTCATAGATACTTTCATCACGCTCATCGTCCACAAACAGTCATCACCTTCTAAAGCTTCTAAGTGCTCCATGTCAATCCAGGGTTTCGAACGATACCCCATCGATACTGAAGCACGCCGAAACCACGCTCCACATCCTTTCTATCACTCTCCTGCATTTGGGCAAAACCTCTGTCTCTTCTCTCTTTGCAGATTGGGTATGGTCTTTGACAAGAGTGGACCACTGTGGATAGATACCATTAGCAAGGTAATATCCCTTGTTGTAATGGTGGCCATTGACCTGAAAGTTGACCTCCGGAGAGTGGCCTTCAGCAAGCCTTGTAAACACTAGAGATCGATGAAGAACACGGATATCATTGTGAGACCAACCATGTCGAAGAAAGAATGTCATATCCACGGATCCCGTGAAGCCACCGCTCCAAGTATGACAGTGGCACCTTTCACATGCCCCTTGTACTGCCCTAGCCAAGCAAATGAACAGTTCTTTCACTTTCAGTGCATACAATCAATACTACCAAGCATTCCCGAAAAGCCTCTCTTGGCATTGATCGTCAACAACCTCTATGTATCAGCGACAGTTGACTCTCTCAGATACTCAGGGCCGAACACTGCCACTACGGCTTTGCAAAAACTATACATTGACATCACGTGGACTCACTCATACGAACATACTCATCCACAAGATCACCATGAATTTCATACGCAAGCAGGCGGATAGCCGCAGTGCATTTCTGGTAAGAAGAGAAGCCAAGCTTGCCAAGGGCATCCTCTTTGCACTCACAGTTAGGGTCATATGCTACCACTCCCTCCCAAATACGATTTAACACATGTCTCTCCATACAGAAGCGGCGGCGAAATTTGTGTGGTTTGAAGAGTGCGCTATTCTCAAAGTAATCGGCATAGAGAAGGGTGTGACCTCTCTCCATATTGCGGTTCAAGGCCGGAACTGAAGGAAATATGCCCTAGAGGCAATAATAAAGTTATTATTTATTTCCTTATATCATGATAAATGTTTATTATTCATGCTAGAATTGTATTAACCGGAAACATAATACATGTGTGAATACATAGACAAACAGAGTGTCACTAGTATGCCTCTACTTGACTAGCTCATTAATCAAAGATGGTTATGTTTCCTAACCATGAACAAAGAGTTGTTATTTGATTAACGGGATCACATCATTAGTTGAATGATCTGATTGACATGACCCATTCCATTAGCTTAGCACCCGATCGTTTAGTATGTTGCTATTGCTTTCTTCATGACTTATACATGTTCCTATGACTATGAGATTATGCAACTCCCGTTTGCCGGAGGAACACTTTGGGTGCTACCAAACGTCACAACGTAACTGGGTGATTATAAAGGAGTACTACAGGTGTCTCCAAAGGTAGATGTTGGGTTGGCGTATTTCGAGATTAGAATTTGTCACTCCGATTGTCGGAGAGGTATCTCTGGGCCCTCTCGGTAATGCACATCACATAAGCCTTGCAAGCACTGCAACTAATATGTTAGTTGTGAGATGATGTATCACGGAACGAGTAAAGAGACTTGCCGGTAACGAGATTGAACTAGGTATTGGATACCGACGATCGAATCTCGGGCAAGTAACATACCGATGACAAAGGGAACAACGTATGTTGTTATGCGGTCTGACCGATAAAGATCTTCGTAGAATATGTAGGAGCCAATATGGGCATCCAGGTCCCGCTATTGGTTATTGACCGGAGACGTGTCTCGGTCATGTCTACATTGTTCTCGAACCGTAGGGTCCGCACGCTTAAGGTTTCGATGACAGTTATATTATGAGTTTATGAGTTTTGATGTACCGAAGGAGTTCGGAGTCCCGGATGAGATCGGGGACATGACGAGGAGTCTCGAAATGGTCAAGACGTAAAGATCGATATATTGGACGACTATATTCGGACTTCGGAAAGGTTCCGAGTGATTCGGGTATTTTTCGGAGTACCGAAGAGTTACGGGAATTCGCCGGGGAGTATATGGGCCTTATTGGGCTTTAGGGTAAAGAGAGAGGAGAGGTTGGGCGCCCCCCAAGGCCTAGTATGAATTGTACTAGGGGGAGGGGCTGTGCCCCCTCCTTTCTTCTCTTCTCTCTTCCCTTGCCTTGACTCCTACTCCTACTACTTGGAAGGGGGGAATCCTACTCCCGGTGGGTGTAGGACTCCTCCAGGGCGCGTCATAGGGGCCGGCCCTCTCCCCCCTCCTCCACTCCTTTATATACGTGGCTAGGGGGCACCCCATAGACACAACAATTGATCTCTTGATCTCTTAGCCGTGTGCGGTGCCCCCCTCCACCATAGTCCACCTCGATAATATCGTAGTGGTGCTTAGGCGAAGCCCTGCGTCGGTAGAACATCATCATCATCACCACGCCGTCGTGCTGACGGAACTCTCCCTCAAAGCTCGGCTGGATCAGAGTTCGAGGGACGTCATCGAGTTGAACGTGTGCAGAACTCGGAGGTGCCGTGCGTTCGGTACTTGATTGGTCGGATCGTGAAGACGTACGACTACATCAACCGCGTTGTGCTAACGCTTCCGCTTTCGGTCTACGAGGGTACGTGGACAACACTCTCCCCTCTCGTTGCTATGCATCACCATGATCTTGCGTGTGCGTAGGAAATTTTTGAAATTACTACGTTCCCCAACAGTGGCATCCGAGCCAGGTTTTATGCGTTGATGTAATATGCACGAGTAGAACACAAGTGAGTTGTGGGCGATATAAGTCATACTGCTTACCAGCATGTCACACTTTGGTTCGGCGGTATTGTTGGATGAAGCGGCCCGGACCGATATTACGCGTACGCTTATGCGAGACTGGTTTTACCGCCGTGCTATGCACGCAGGTGACTAGCGGGTGTCAGTTTCTCCAACTTTAGTTGAACCAAGTGTGGCTACGCCCGGTCCTTGAGAAGGTTAAAACAGAACTAACTTGACAAACTATCGTTGTGGTTTTGATGCGTAGGTAAGAACGGTTCTTGCTCAGCCCGTAGCAGTCACGTAAAACTTGCAACAACAAAGTAGAGGACGTCTAACTTGTTTTTGCAGGGCATGTTGTGATGTAATATGGTCAAGTCATTATGAGATATAAGTTGTTGTATAAGATGATCATGTTTTGTTGAAGTTATCGGCAACTGGCAGAAGCCTTATGGTTGTCTCTTTATTGCATAAGATGCAAGCGCCAAATAATTACTTTACTTTATCGCTATGCGATAGCAATAGTTGCAAGAGCAATAGTTGGCGAGACGACCATGTGACGACACATTGATATAGATCAAGATGATGGAGATCATGGTGTCATGCCGGTGACGATGGAAATCATGACGATGCTTTGGAGATGGAGATCAAAGGCACAAGATGATGATGGCCATATCATGTCACATATTTTGATTGCATGTGATGTTTATCTTTTATACATCTTATTTTGCTTATTTCGACAGTAGCTTTATAAGATGATCTCTCATTAATTATCAAGGTACGAGTGTTCTCCCTGAGTATGCACCGTTGCGAAAGTTCTTCGTGCTGAGACTCCAGGTGATGATCGGGTATGATAGGCTCTACGTTCAAATACAACGGGTGCAAAACAGTTGCACACGCGGAATACTCAGGTTAAAACTTGACGAGCCTAGCATATAATAGATATGGCCTCGGAACACTGAGACCGAAAGGTCGAGCGTGAATCATATAGTAGATATGATCAACATAGTGATGTTCACCATTGAAACTACTCCATCTCACGTGATGATCGGACATGGTTTAGTTGATATGGATCACGTGATCACTTAGAGGATTAGAGGGATGTCTATCTAAGTGGGAGTTCTTAAGTAATATGATTAATTGAACTTAAATTTATCATGAACTTAGTCCTGGTAGTATTAGCATATCTATGTTGTAGATCAATAGCCCGCGTTTAGCTCCCCTGTTTTATTTTTGATATGTTCCTAGAGAAAACTAAGTTGAAAGATGTTAGTAGCAATGATGCGGATTGGATCCGTGATCTGAGATTTATCCTCATTGCCGCACAGAAGAATTATGTCCTTGATGCACCTCTAGGTGGCAAACCTATTGCAGGAGCAGATGCAGATGTTATGAACGTTTGGCTAGCTCAATATGATGACTACTTGATAGTTTAGTGCACCATGCTTAAACGGCTTAGAATCGGGACTTCAAAGACGTTTTGAACGTCATGGACCATATGAGATGTTCCAGGAGTTGAAGTTAATATTCCAAGCAAATACCCGAGTTGAGAGATATGAAGTCTCCAACAAGTTCTATAGCTAAAAGATGGAGGAGAATAGCTCAAGCAGTGAGCATGTGCTCAGATTGTCTGAGTACTACAATTACTTGAATCAAGTGGGAGTTAATCTTCCAGATAAAATAGTGATTGACAGAATTCTCTAGTCACCATCACCAAGTTAGTAGAACTTTGTGATGAACTATAATATGCAAGGGATAACGGAAACGATTCCCAAGCTCTTCGTGATGCTGAAATCGATGAAGGTAGAAATCAAGAAAAACATCAAGTGTTGATGGTAAACAAAACCACTAATTTCATGTAAAGGGACAAATGGAAGAAAGGGGAACTTCAAGAAGAACGGCAAGCAAGTTGCTGCTCAAGTGAAAAAACCCAAGTCTGGACCAAAACCTGAAACTGAGTGCTTCTACTGCAAAGGGACTGGTCAGTGGAAGCGGAACTACCCCAAGTAATTGGCGGATAAGAAGGATGGCAAAGTGAACATAGTTATATTTGATATACATGTTATTGATGTGTACTTTACTAGTGTTTATAGCAACCCCTCAGTATTTGATACTAGTTCAGTTGCTAAGAATAGTAACTCGAAACAGGAGTTGCAGAATGAACAGAGACTAGTTAAGGGTGAAGTGGCGATGTGAATTGAAATGGTTCCAAGATTGATATGATCATCATCGCACACTCCATGTACTTTCGGGATTAGTGTTATACCTAAAATAAATGTTATTTAGTGTTTGCGTTGAGCATGAATATGATTGGATCATGTTTATTGCAATATGGTTATTCATGTAAGTTAGAGAATAACTGTTGTTCTTTTTACATGAATAAAACCTTCTATAGTCATACACCCAATGAAAATGGTTTGTTGGATCTCGATCGTGGTGATACACATTTTCATAATATTGAAGCCAAAAGATGCAAAGTTAATAATGATAGTGCAACTTATTTGTGGCACTGCCGTTTAGGTTATATTGGTATAAAGCGCATGAAGAAAATCCATGCTGATGGGCTTTTGAAATCACTTGATTATGAATCAGTTGATGCTTGCGAACCATGCCTCATGGGCAAGATGACTAAGACTCTGTTCTCTGGAACAATGGAGCGACCAATAGATTTGTTGGGAATCATACATACTGATGTATGTGGTTCGATGAATATTGAGGCTCGCGGCAGGTATCATTATTTTCTGATCTTCATAAATGATTTGAGCAGATATGAGTATATCTACTTGATGAAACACAAGTCTGAAACATTTGAAAAGTTCAAAGAATTTTAGAGTGAAGTGGAGAATCATCGTAACAAAAATAAAAAAATTCTACGATATGATCGCAGAAGTAAAATATTTGAGTTACGAGTTTGGCCTTCTGTTAAAACAATGTGAAATAGTTTCACTACTCACGCCACCTGGAACACAACAGTGTTAAAGGAAATATGCCCTAGAGGCAATAATAAAGTTATTATTTATTTCCTTATATCATGATAAATGTTTATTATTTATGCTAGAATTGTATTAACCGGAAACATAATACACGTGTGAATACATAGACAAACAGAGTGTCACTAGTATGCCTCTACTTGACTAGCTTGTTGATCGAAGATGGTTATGTTTCCTAGCCATAGACATGAGTTGTCATTTGATTAACGGGATCACATCATTAGGAGAATGATGTGATTGACTTGACCCATTCCATTAGCTTAGCACTTGATCGTTTAGTTTGTTGCTATTGCTTTCTTCATAACTTATACATGTTCCTATGACTATGAGATTATGCAACTCCCGTTTATCGGAGGAACACTTTGTGTGCTACCAAACGTCACAACGTAACTGGGTGATTATAAAGGTGCTCTACAGGTGTCTCCGAAGGTACTTGTTGGTTGGCGTATTTTGATATTAGGATTTGTCACTCCGATTGTCGGAGAGGTATCTCTGAGCCCTCTCGGTAATGCACATCACTTAAGCCTTGCAAGCATTGCAACTAATAAGTTAGTTGCGGGATGATGTATTACGGAATGAGTAAAAGAGACTTGCCGGTAACGAGATTGAACTAGGTATTGAGATACCGACGATCGAATCTCGGGCAAGTAACATACCGATGACAAAGGGAACGACGTATGTTGTTATGCGGTCTGACCGATAAATATCTTCGTAGAATATGTGGAAGCCAATATGAGCATCCAGGTTCCGCTATTGGTTATTGACCGGAGACGTGTCTCGGTCATGTTTACATAGTTCTCGAACCTCCGTAGGGTCCGCACACTTAAGGTTTCGATAACATTTATATTATGAATTTATGAGTTTTGATGTACCGAAGGAGTTCGGAGTCCCGGATGAGATCGGGGACATGACGAGGAGTCTCGAAATGGTCAATACGTAAAGATCGATATATTGGACGACTATATTCGGACATCGGAAAGGTTCCGAGTGATTCGGGTATTTTTCGGAGTACCGGAGAGTTACGGGAATTCGCCGGGGAGTATATGGGCCTTATTGGGCCATACGGGAATAGAGGAGAGAGGACAAAAGGAAGGAGGCGCACGCCCCCCCTCTGGTCCGAATTGGACAAGGGGTGCAGCCCACTTTTCCTTGTTCCTCTCCCCCTCTTTCCTTCTCTCCTACTCCAACAAGGGAAGGAGGAGTCCTACTCCCGGTGGGAGTACGACTCCCCCCTTGGCGCGCCCTCCTCCTAGGCCGGCCGCCTCCCTCCCTTGCTCCTTTATATACGGGGGCAGGGGAGCACCCCAGAGACAACAAGTTGATCAGTTGATCTCTCCCAGCCGTGTGCGGTGCCCCCCTCCACCATATTCCACCTCGGTCATATCGTAGCGGTGCTTAGGCGAAGCCCTGCGTCGGTAGCAACATCATCACCGTCACCACGCCATCGTGCTGACGGAACTCTCCCATGAAGCTCTGCTGGATCGGAGTTCGCGGGACGTCATCGAGCTGAACGTGTGCTGAACTCGGAGGTGCCATACGTTCGGTACTTGGATCGGTCGGATCATGAAGACGCACGACTACATCAACCGTGTTGTGCTAACGCTTCCGCTTTCGGTCTACGAGGGTACGTGGACAACACTCTCCCCTCTCGTTGCTGTGCATCACCATGATCTTGCGTGTGCGTTGGAAATTTTTGAAATTGCTACGTTCCCCAACTAGTGTAATGGTGCGTCCGAACGTCGTAACCATACTTTATTAGATATGGTGCGATCTATGATGTCTCTTACCAATTTACTACTATCATTTTGGGGTTATGCATTAGAGACAGCTACATTCACGTTAAATAGGGCACCATCTAAATCTGTTGAGACGACACCGTATGAACTATGGTTTGGTAAGAAACCTAAGCTGTCGTTTCTTAAAGTTTGAGGTTGCAATGCTTATGTGAAAAAGTTTCAACCTGATAAGCTCAAACCCAAGTCGGAGAAGTGCGTCTTCATAGGATACCCAAAAGAAAATGTTGGGTACACCTTCTATCACAGATCCGAAGGCAAGATATTCATTGCTGAGAATGGATTCTTTCTAGAGAAGGAGTTTCTCTCGAAAGAAGTGAGCAGGAGGAAAGTAGAACTTGATGAGGTAACTGTACCTGCTTCCTTATTGGAAAGTAGTTCATCACAGAAATCTGTTCCTGTGACTACTACACCAATTAGTGAGGAAGCTAATGATGATGATCATGTAACTTCAGATCAAGTTACTACCGAACCTCGTAGGTAAACCAGAGTGAGATCCTCACCAGAGTGGTAGGGTAATCCTGTTCTGGAGGTCATGTTACTTGACCATGACGAACCTACGAACTATGAGGAAGCGATGATGAGCCCAGCTTCCGCGAAATGGCTTGAGGCCATGAAATCTGAGATGAGATCCATGTATAAGAACAAAGTATGGACTTTGATTGACTTGCCCAAAGATCGGCAAGCCATTGAGATTAAATGGATCTTCAAGAGGAAGACGGACGTTGATAGTAGTGTTACTATCTACAAAGCTAGAATTGTCACAAAAGATTTTCGACAAGTTCAAGGTGTTGACTACGATGAGAGTTTCTCACTCGTATCTATGCTTAAGTCTGTCCGAATCATGTTAGCAATTGCCACATTTTATGAAATCTGGCAAACGGATAAACAAAACTACATTCCTTAATGGATTTAAAGAAGAGTTGTATATGATGCAACAAGAAAGTTTTGTCAATCCTAAAGGTGCTAACAAAATATGCAAGCTCCAGCGATCCATCTATGGACTGGTGCAAGCATCTCAGAGTTGGAATATACGCTTTGATAAGTTGATCAAAGCATATAGTTTCATACAGACTTGCGGTGAAGCCTGTATTTACAAGAAAGTGAGTGGGAGCACTACAACATTTCTGATAAGTATATGTGAATGACATATTGTTGATCGGAGATAATGTAGAATTATTCTGCAAAGCATAAAGGAGTTTTTCAAAGAAAGACCTCGGTGAAGCTGCTTACATATTGAGCATCAAGATCTATAGAGATAGATCAAGACGCTTGATAAGTTTTTCAATGAGTACATACCTTGACAATATTTTGAAGTAGTTCAAAATGGAACAGTCAAAGAAAGAGTTCTTGCCTGTGTTACAAGGTGTGAAACTGAGTAAGACTCAAAGCCGGACCACGGCAGAAGATAGAAAGAGAATGAAATTCATTCCCTATGCCTTGGCCATAAGTTCTATAAAATATGACATGCTGTGTACCAGATCCATTGTATACCCTACACTGATTTTGGCAAGGGAGTACACTAGTGATCTAGGATTAGATCACTCGACAGTGGTCAAAATTATTCTGAGTGGAATAAGGATATGTTTCTTGATTATGGAGGTGACAAAAAGGTTCATCGTAAAGGGTTACGTCGATGCAAATTTTGACACTGATCCAAATGACTCTAAATCTCAATCTAGATACATATTGAAAGTGGGAGCAAATAGCTAGAGTAGTTCCGTGCAGAGCATTGTTGACATAGAAATTTGCAAAATACTTACGGATCTCAATGTGGCAGACCCATTGACTAAACTTCTGTCACAAGCAAAACATGATCACACCTTAGTACTCTTTGGGTGTTAATCACATAGCTATGTAAACTAGATTATTGACTCTAGTAAACCCTTTGGGTGTTGGTCACATGTCGATATGAACTATGGGTGTTAATCACATGGTGATGTGAACCATTGGTATTAAATCACATGGCGATGTGAACTAGATTATTGACTCTAGTGCAAGTGGGAGACTGGAGGAAATATGCCCTAGAGGCAATAATAAAGTTATTATTTATTTCCTTATATCATGATAAATGTTTATTATTCATGCTAGAATTGTATTAACCGGAAACACAATACATGTGTGAATACATAGACAAACAGAGTGTCACTAGTATGCCTCTACTTGACTAGCTCATTGATCAAAGATGGTTATGTTTCCTAACCATAGACATGAGTTGTCATTTGATTAACGGGATCACATCATTAGGAGAATGATGTGATTGACTTGGCCCATTCCGTTAGCTTAGCACTTGATCGTTTAGTTTGTTGCTATTGCTTTCTTTATGACTTATACATGTCCTATGACTATGAGATTATGCAACTCCCGTTTACCGGAGGAACACTTTGTGTGCCACCAAACGTCACAACGTAATTGGGTGATTATAAATGTGCTCTACAGGTGTCTTCAAAGGTACTTGTTGGGTTGACGTATTTCGAGATTAGGATTTGTCACTCCGATTGTCGGAGAGGTATCTCTGGGCCCACTCGGTAATGCACATCACTATAAGCCTTGCAAGCATTGCAACTAATGAGTTAGTTGCGGGATGATTTATTACGGAACGAGTAAAGAGACTTGCCGGTAATGATATTAAACTAGGTATTGAGATACCGACGATCGAATCTCGGGCAAGTAACATACCGATGACAAAGGGAACAACGTATGTTGTTATGCGGTTTGACCGATAAAGATCTTCGTAGAATATGTGGGAGCCAATATGAGCATCCAGGTTCCGCTATTGGTTATTGACCGGAGACGTGTCTTGGTCATGTCTACATAGTTCTCGAACCCGTAGGGTCCGCACGCTTAAAGTTTGATGACGGTTATATTATGAGTTTATGTGTATTGATGTACCGAAGGTAGTTCGGAGTCCCAGATGAGATCGGGGACATGACGAGGAGTCTCGAAATGGTCGAGACGTAAAGATCGACATATTGAACGACTATATTCGGACATCGGAAAGGTTCCGAGTGATTCGGGTATTTTTCGGAGTACCGGAGAGTTACGGGAATTCGCCAGGGAGTATATGGGCCTTATTGGGTTTAGGGGAAAGAGAGAGGAGAGGTTGGGCGCCCCCAAGGCCTAGTGCGAATTGGACTAGGGGGAGGGGTTGCGCCCCCTCCTTCCTTCTCTTCTCTCTTCCCTTGCCTTGACTCTTACTCCTACTACTTGGAAGGGGGGGGGGATCCTACTCCCGGTGGGAGTAGGACTCCTCCAGGGCGCGTCATTGGGGCCGACCCTCTCCCCCCTCCTCCACTCCTTTATATACGTGGCCAGGGGGCACCCCATAGACACAACAATTGATCTCTTGATCTCTTAGCCGTGTGCGGTGCCCCCCTCCACCATAGTCCACCTCGATAATATCGTAGTGGTGCTTAGGCGAAGCCCTGCGTCGGTAGAACATCATCATCGTCACCACGCCATCGTGCTGACGGAACTCTCCCTCAAAGCTCGGCTGGATCGGAGTTCGAGGGATGTCATCGAGTTGAATGTGTGCAGAACTCGGAGGTGCCGTGCGTTCGGTACTTGATTGGTCGGATCGTGAAGACGTACGACTACATCAACCGCGTTGTGCTAACGCTTCCGCTTCCGGTCTACGAGGGTACGTGGACAACACTCTCCCCTCTCGTTGCTATGCATCACCATGATCTTGCGTGTGCGTCGGAAATTTTTGAAATTACTACGTTCCCCAACAGGAACATGGCCGAGGATTGATCCCCTGAACCGAGGGCGCTTCCTACTGATGTGGTCGTGGACGACCAATGGAGCTGCCACAATGTCTTCGTCATCCAATGAACAAATGAAGTTGAGAAAGAAAAACTCATCCCCGCTATCCATGATATCTTGGGAGCAATGCGTCGAACACCTTACGGTCGTGCTGGAGACGTGGACGAAAAGAGAGCGAGTCAATACAGCGAAGCAAGGCTGGTGTTGGTGGGGTGGGTGTCCTGGGGTAGTGGAGTGCCCGCCATAAGTTGTTGGGGTCAAGGGTCGGCGCTTGCAGCCGTAGACTCTCTCGCACCACCAACAAGGAACCATGAACGCCGGCAAAAAACTCAACTGGAACGCGGGCGTGGGACGGCTATGCCATGGCATGGTTGTTAGGGCGGACGACCTTGATGGAAGGCGACGCAACCGGGAACGGGGGTGGCGGTGGCAACGGTGGAGGCGAAGGGCAAAGGGAAAAGTCGACGAAGAGAAAAGTGGTTGTGTCCCCGAGGGCGAGCCAAGGGGATTAGGGCCTGTCCGCGCGTGTCCGTTCGACCGCAATCACGGTCCAACTTTGAGTCGAGAATGGGCCAAAAAACAGATGAAAAGCAAATGACAGTCCGTTTGTGACCACGCATTGAGCGACATGTTCTATCTGTTTGTCGCTAAACGAACGCGGCCAAGTTGTTTGAGGTCGCGCGTTGAGGTTGGCCTCGGTACTCATGCATATGCATGCGTCGACGGAGAAACGGATACCAGTCTACTTTCACTGTATATGTTTATAGGACGCGTCTAGCTGGTGCCCGGGCACTTGGGAGGATTACCGAGCGGCTGACATAAAAGGAGAGACCTGGTCGGGGCGCGTGGTCAAAAAGGAAAGTCTCCAATCCTCCCGCACGCGCGAAACATCAACTACCAACCACAGTGCCCGCGCGCGACAGCTGCCCGTGGGGATCACGTGCACCCAACCACCTGCCCCCGCCTTTGTACCTCCACACCTGAATCTCCCCTCTAACTGCCCCCACGCCATCTACTTCTTCCCCACGAAAGAAGGATTCGCCATGGTGAAACCTCCATCGTCAAGAAAATCCATGGCGGTTCCAAAAAAATTAAGAACAGAAGAGGGGAAGAGAGGGAGAAAGGGAAAAAGAACCAGTAAAACATCAAGAAAAAGCCAAACAAAAAGGAGCAAACAAGAAGGACAAACGTACCAGGAGGAGAGAACTCCAGGAGAGAATTCCCCTTCCTCTGCTTTGCTTCCTCCCTTGACATGACTTGCAGACTTGTCCTCTAGCTGGTTTTCTTGAACGAACCTTTGATTCATGAATTTGGTACAGAAATCACATGGATTATGTAGGGGGTTGGCACCGAATCTGTGCAACCAATATGCTGCTTTCATGCAACCAATCAAGTTATAGCAGCCAATTGTAGCAACACTGTGTGCCAAAAAAAAGTAAACAAGTTGGTGCAACTAGACAAGTTGCAGCGGCCACCTGTAGGCACACAACATGCATAAAAGATTGTTCACACCAACATCCGATGAAAATAGATACAAAATAGGCACAAAAGATTGTTCACCCCAACATCCAACATATGCCCTGCAGTTGGGCACAGTTTGACCTTCAGGTGGCACATTGGCTATTGGGGCTGGCACATCTGGAGTTACAGTTGCCTCACTTGATATTGTACTTGGCATAGTGATTACTAGAGCTGGCACAGATGAAAGTGTGTTTCCCTCACTAGTTGCTAGTGTTGGCCCATCAGATGATGCATTATGCATGTGTTGACCTGCAGCTGGCTCACTAGGTGTTGGAGTTGCCACAGTAGGTGCTCGGGTTGCCGATTTCCTACATGCAATGCTGACATGTTGAGATGGCACTGAATCAGGATTGGTTGGCACTGAATCAGGATTGGTTGGCACTTTGTACCTCAACAACTGCTATAGATGAGGAACCGCCTACATCGGGTGTTGTGGCTTTCGCTTTCCGTCTTTGACGCTTTATAAGACAGTATTGATCACCATCATCTCCCTACATACATGACAAAAAAATCAAGAGAAGGATCATAAGAAAACACATAGACAAAAACACCATAAAAACATATTTTATAGCCTATTTACTCATACTGAAAATCAGGGGAAGGATCATAAGAAACCTTTTTATGCCATGTGTGCAAATAGAAGCCTATATTTGTGCCAACTAAAACATGGATCCAAAACCAACTTTTCCTGCTATGTGTGCAACCAAACAGCCAAGACTAGAAAAGAGATGTGCAAACTAATCATGGATTTTAAAAGCCAACTTTTGCTATAAATGTGTGCAACCAACACACACCGACATGGATGTGTGTTGTCTGTGCAAAAAAAATACATATATTTGTGCAACTAAACATGAATCCAAAGCCAACTTTTGCTATAAATGTGTGCAACTAAAACATGAATCCAGGCCATAAGAAGCACAAAGAAACAGTAGTACAAAGGAGGGTACAATAGTCTTGTCTCACACAAATAGCAGTAGCGGGGACATGTGTTGGGGAACGTAGTAATTTCAAAAAAATTCCTACACACACGCAAGATCATGGTGATGCATAGCAACGAGAGGGGAGAGTGTGATCTACGTACCCTTGTAGATCGACAACGGAAGCGTTTGGTTGATGTAGTCGTACGTCTCCACAGCCCGACCGATCAAGCACCGAAACTACGGCACCTCCGAGTTCTAGCACACGTTCAGCTCGATGACGATCCCTGGACTCCGATCCAACAAAGTGTCGGGGAAGAGTTCCATCAGCACGACGGCGTGGTGACGATCTTGATGTACTACCGTCGCAGGGCTTCGCCTAAGCACCGCTACAATATTATCGAGGACTATGGTGGAAGGGGGCGCCGCACACGGCTAAGAATATGATCACGTGGATCAACTTGTGTTCCTCTGGGATGCCCCTGCCTCCGTATATAAAGGCTCAAGGGGGGGGGGGTGCGGCCGGCCTAGGAGAGGCGCGCCAGGAGGAGTCCTACTCCCTCCGGGAGTAGGATCCCCCCCCATCGTAGTTGGAATAGGATCCGCGGAGGGGGGAAAAGAGGAAAGGGGGCCGGCCCCCTCTCCTTGTCCTATTCGGACCAAGGGAGGGGAGGGGCGCGCGGCCCATCTCTGGCTGTCTCGTCTCTTTTCCACTAAGGCCCACTAAGGCCCATATATCTCCCGGGGGGTTCCGGTAACCTCCCGGTACTCCGGTAAAATCCCGATTTCACCCGGAACACTTCCGATATCCAAACATAGGCTTCCAATATATCAATTTTTATGTCTCGACCATTTCGAGACTCCTCGTCATGTCTGTGATCACATCCGGGACTCCGAACAACCTTCGGTACATCAAAATGTATAAATTCATAATATAACTATCATCGAAACCTTAAGCGTGCGGACCCTACGGGTTCGAGAACAATGTAGACATGACCAAGACACGTCTCCGGTCAATAACCAATAGCGGGACCTGGATGCCCATATTGGCTCCTACATATTCTACGAAGATCTTTATCGGTCAGACCGCATAACAACATACGTTGTTCCCTTTGTCATCGGTATGTTACTTGCCCGAGATTCGATCGTCGGTATCCAATACCTAGTTCAAGCTCGTTACCGGCAAGTCTCTTTACTCGTTCCGTAATACATCATCCCGCAACTAACTCATTAGTTGCAATGCTTGCAAGGCTTAAGTGATGTGCATTACCGAGAGGGCCCTGAGATACCTCTCCGACGATCGGAGTGACAAATCCTAATCTCGAAATACGTCAACCCAACATGTACCTTTGGAGACACCTGTAGAGCACCTTTATAATCACCCAGTTACGTTGTGATGTTTGGTTGCACACAAAGTGTTCCTCCGACACACGGGAGTTACATAATCTCATAGTCATAGGAACATGTATAAGTCATGAAGAAAGCAATAGCAACATACTAAACGATCGGGTGCTAAGCTAATGGAATGGGTCATGTCAATCAGATCATTCACCTAATGATGTGATCCCGTTAATCAAATAACAACTCTTTGTCCATGGTTAGGAAACATAACCATCTTTGATTAACAAGCTAGTCAAGTAGAGGCATACTAGTGACACTCTGTTTGTCTATGTATTCACACATGTATTATGTTTCCGATTAATACAATTCTAGCATGAATAATAAACATTTATCATGAAATAAGGAAATAAATAATAACTTTATTATTTCCTTTAGGACATATTTCCTTCAACATGTTCTATAGGGTGTTCTATATACTAAAAGTAAAACATAAAAAAGATGAAAATCTATTTCTGACATCAGAATCTTATTTCTACTTCCCAAATAGTAGTGTACAAGAATTGTAGCTTAAATTATGTGCAACAAATCTAGATCAACCTCTTTGGCCAAAAGAACATGTACATCATTGAAAACAAGAAAAAAAGTGAGAAAAGGAATAAACCAATTACTGGGTTGTATCTGTGCAACCTATTTAGTACAAACTGTGCAAGAGACACAACTGCTCTATGCGACAAAAAGAGCAATAAAGAAAAGTGTAAAAAACAAGCGTACAAACAAGTTCTGAAATCTGAATTCCCTCCAATGCACAACTTATTGTTCCACTTCCAAACAGCTTCTGGCAGAGATGAGACTTTTGTAATGGGCTCAACTTATTGTTTAACGTCACCAACCTCCCAGGTGATGCCCTTATCCTACCAACTTGTGACTATCGTTCTGTATTATCTCCTTCATTACCCTCACCCCCCCCCCCCCTGCACAATATCCTGAAGGTGAAAAAAGATGATTAGTTAACACTGCATAAAAAAATTGTTCTTCTTCAGAAATCTGGATTAAAAAGGTTGAGTATGCCAACACAGTATTATGTTTGTTGTGCAACTAGGAATGCTGAGGATGCCAACTAAATAGATACTCTTGTGCAACTAGAAATGCTGAGGATGCCAACTAAATAGATACTCTTGTGCAAGTAGAAAAAGTCTTGAGTATGTCAACTAGTTAGAAAGTATTGTGCAACTAGAATTGCTGAGGATGCCAACTTATTACATACTACTGTGCAAGTATAAACTCTAAGGGTGCCAAAGATACTCTTGGGCAACCCTCAAATTTTTTGAGCTTACAACATCGAGCCTTTAGCTAAATTTAAGTAAGCAACACAGGTGCGAGTCGTCATCTAACCAATTTAGTATCATCATGTATGGTCATATCCAACTGAGGACTCATATATGTGCAACCATATCTACTGCGGATGTCAACAAAGAAATTGACTAGCAAAAACAAATTAACTTCAGAAAATACCATCTAGCCAACTTAGTATCATCGTGTTGTGCAATTTCCCAATAGTCATATTCAACTTATACTACTATCATAACCAACTTAGTACAACAGTATTCTACTAGAAAAACTTTCACCTAAGCAAAACTCCAGCAACTCATACCTCGCCAATCCAACGCGTTTGGTCGAGAACCACACAAACTATAACAATGACGCCGTCGTTTTGGCCGACATCTTGATGCCGCAATTCATCTGATCATAGGACGGGAAGGCGAAATGGACAATCTCGCCGGTGTCCATCATCCTCCTGAAACCTTACTAACTCCGGCGAGAGTTCTGCACAAGCATGCCACATGTGTAAAATGAATTGTCTACTCCTGCGGAAAAATGATCCATCTACGACATAAACAAGTGAGTGTGTCCTGTAACTCCAAACAAGTTCAATAAGGTTCTGACAGTGACATATAGACTGCATACACACACATTCGCAAGTCAAAATATACAGTAGTATTTAGTACAGTAGCAGGAACAAGATCACATGTTCATTTGCTGCTAGTACACAGAGGCAAGATAGAAAATCAGAAAACACAAGTGATCTTCTTCCAAACTGCAACCTTCGGGTCTCAGAAGCTGTGATGTGATGGATAAATCTGAAAGAGGAACATGTCCTAATACACCCATCCCCAAAAAGACCGATGAATCTGAAGAAAGGGAAGCACGCAAGAACAGGGGAAGGGGACGAACCTTAGATCTCTTCCATCCAATCCATACAACCCCAGCAATCCATCTACCTCGTCAAAGATTCTCGCCAGCCTCCGTCGAGCACTTGAAGCTAGATGAATGGGGCAGAAAGGCGGCAGAGGCTCGACCGTCGATCTTGGTGCCTGTCATGGGAAGGAGAGGGGGGACTAGGGCGGCGCCATGAGAAGAATGGGAGGAGCAGGGGCCAGGGGCAGCGCCCACGATGGGGAAGAACGGGAGGAGTAGGGGCAGCGCTTGCGACGGAGAGGATAAGGCTCGGGAAAACCGTCCCGGCAAAGTAGCACCTGACCCACCCGCAGGATGATAGGAGCGAGATCGTGTGGCCAGCAGCCGGCCGCTCGACTCATCTAAATAGTGTGCGTGCACTTTGAAGGTTTTAAGATGTTTATATACATCCACTGTATATGTCTATATACAGTGGGCCGGCGGACTCGGCGCTGCATGGCCACACCGACCGAGCCCGCGCCATATACTGTGGGCGTGCGTGCGTGCACGTGGCCGCCGGTGGACAAAACGCCGTGGGTAGTTGGAGCGACGGCCGGCCGACCGGGGGCGATCGAAACATGACGGGAGGATTTTAATGAGTGACCTACTGTATGAGCTGAGTACCACCACCGCGCGCGTACCGGCCGGCGGCTAAGAGCATCTCCATCAGACGCCTTACGAAGCCGCGCGCTAAAAAAAGTTTAGCGCGCCAAAATAGCGTTTTAGCGTGTCGGATGGCCAAGCATCTTCAAGAGACGTCTAAAAATATACCGCCCAGCTACATCTCCAACAGACGCCCAAAATTACCACACGCGCTCATACCCAACTCGCCGCCCGTGGCATGCTCACCGCCATGGTCATGGCCACGCGCCGCCGCCCGTGGCCTGCTCGCCGTCGTAGCCGTGGCCGCGCCTGCGCCCCGCCGCCCATGGCCGTGGCCGTGGCCGCGCTCCTCACCTGCTCGCCCCGCCGTGGCCACACCCGAGCCCGCCCCGCCATGGCCGCGCCCGAGCTGGCAACGCCAGCGCCCGCCCCGTCGTGGCCGCGCTCCTCACCTGCTCGCCCCGCCGTGGCCACGCCCGAGCCCGCCCCGCCGTGTCCACGCCAGCGCTCGCCCGACCATGGCCGCGCCAGCGCCCGCCCCGCCGTGGCCGCGCCAGAGCCCGCTCCGCCGTGGCCACACTCCTCCCTTGCTCGCGCCGTTGTGGCCTGCTTCTCCCCTGCTCGCCCCGCCGTGGCGCCGCCCCCGCGCTACTCCCCTGCCCGCCGCCGCTCGTGGCCGTGGCCCCGCCGCCCCGCTGTGGTGCCGCCCGCGCTCCTCCCCTGCCCGCCGCCGCCCGTGGCCGTGGCCGCGCCGCTCCGCCGTGGCTGCGCTTCTCCCCGCCCACGTCGCCGTCGTGGCCGTGGCCGCGCCCCGCGCCCCGCCGCCCGTGACACTTTTCAGCGCGCGTGGAAAGTTCAGCGCGCCGGAGCGCATGCCCCAAATATACAGCTTCCAGTCCAGTTTCTTCTGGCGCGCTGAACACTTTTTACAGCGTGCTCTATTATGCAGCGTCTGTTGGAGTGCTATTTTTAACTCCACACGCGCTAAACTTGCGATTTTTTGAACGCGATCCTGATATAAAACGTCTGTTGAAAATGCTCTAAGCTCGATAGGCCGGCCGTCGCCGTCACGCCTACGCACATACAGTACGGGCTACTCTCGGAGCCTGGATAGCGGTACATCCCACTTACAGCGGTGCTGCTGACACGTACTACTAGTAGTACGTGCTTTTTTTTGGTTTAGACTGCGTTTGGCCGCGTTGGGACGCTACGTTGCAGAGGGACGCGAGCGAAGCGAGGGCGAAGTAACACGTACGCGTCGGTGGATTCCACAAGGAGCCACTGCCATCGAGGTCCTTTTGCGTCCCTGCCTTGCGGTGAAGGCGACAACGAGCGGTCGATGAAGCCAACAAGTGTGCTGTCGGAGCACTCCACAGAGTATGGTTAACGGTACCATGCTACGGGTTGAGATCCTCTGCAGTACCATATGGTGCTGTAGTGTGAATGACATGTGGGGCCAGGTCTCACATGGCAGTGACTGTACAGCACCGTACAGTACTGCAGAGGATCCTAACCCCTTCATAACAGTAGCTATATAGGAGCACATTTTTATCGCGGAGCGGCCAAAGCATGACGACAATGTATGCTAGGGCCACCTACTAGCGTACTGTCTTTGTGAACACGTAATTCGAGCATTTACAATTTATGCGTGTTCACTGTACGTCGGTCGGATCCGGAAAGATCAACCACTGTTTCGTAGGCCAGGTAAGAGGAACTCTCTAGCAGAGTCCCTGTATGCTCGCTCGGCATAATAAGCATCGACATTAAGGTTTTGGTTAAAAATGCCACTTTAATGCAGTCATCATATAGACTTGGATCGATATAATTTATGAAGGTTGCATCAAATCTAGCCCATGAGCTTATAACTCAGCCGTCCATAGCCCACGACCTCCACTTCCTTCCAGTCGCCCACAACCTCCACTTCCCCCCTCTGCTCACAACCATTCTCAGAGTCATCCATTTCAAAATAACTAAAGTCCTGGATTTGTCCCAAGTCAAAGTTGTTTAAGTTTGACGAAGCCTATAAGAGTATGCTAGGGCCACCTACTATCGTATCTTGTCAACACGTAATTTGTGCATTTAAAACTTGTGCGTGTTCACCGTACGTCGGTCGGATCCAGAAAGATCAACCACTATTTCGCCAAATAAACATGATATTACGATTTTGATTAAAAATGCCGCTTTAACAGTCATCATATAGACTTGGATCAATGCATTTTACAAAGAGTGTTTTCAAATCTAGCCCATGAGCTTATAACCCCACCATCCATAGCCAACCTCCACTTCCTTGCTGCTGTCCACGGCCTCCATTTCCCCCTCCGCTCACAGCCACTCTCAGAGACAAGCGGGGTCTTGGTGAAGCTTCAGTTATAATTACACTAGGCATTAGGTGGAGCATCCAATGAAATCTTTGGGTGCACCACCTAAAGCTTAATTTTTTAAAATTAAATTAAGTTCAAATAATTAATTACTGTTTGATTCAGGCGAGGAAGATTTTTTTTCTTATTCTTCGTCAGCTTGGGTGGCCGTTGGCGCGTTCAGATGCCTCGACGCCAGGCATATGTGTGCACATGTGCGTGTTCTTGGGTGCATGGTGTGTTTTTATGTGTGTGTGTGTGTGTGTGTGTGTGTGTGTGTGTGTTACTAACAGATTATGCATCTGAACTGCAAATTTAGGTGGGGAATTGAGGAAAAAAAACCTTTACAATCAATGATAAGTAGGACCTGCATGTAAGAAATTTTTGGAAGGATTCTGAATTTGCGGATCGCCTTTGGCAGGCTCCGTATTATTATTGAAGCACACTCTATATCTCATATAGCAATGTAGTTCTTTTAGTATATACCCGCATTTAGCTAGCTACTGGTTCATCCATTTCAAAATAACTGAAGTCCTAGATTTGTCCCAAGTCAAAGTTGTTGAAGTTTGACCAAGTCTATGAAAATATATTAACATCTAAAACATGGAATTAGTCTCTTGAGATCTTTTATGAAATATATATAGTCGTATTATGTTTATTCGGTGTTATATTTTAGCATATTTTTCCATAGATTTAATCAAACTTAATCAAGTTTGACTTAGGACAAACTTAGAACTTCAATTATTTTGAAACAGGGGGAGTAGTAGGAAGGTAGGCACATATGTATATTCCATGGATTTTTTTTGACGGAAAGACAGCAGAGCGCTGATTTTCATTGATGAAGAAGAAGGTAAGGTACATGGTAAACCGGAGGCCCAAGGAAAACAAAACTGGCGTGGCTGGCATTAGTCCGCTGGATTGCATTTGACATTCCCTTTGTTCGTGTCTTCAGCCAAGGCCTTTGGCTTCAAGCGCCTTTCATGCCTGCATGTGGAACATTTGAAAAAACATTACAACACTGTGATGTTTCCAAACTACGTTTTTTCCCATCGAGTTTCTAAACTTTGTAACTCGAGTACCTCTACTATTTCCCCCATAAAGAAATATAAGCGTGTCCAGATAACGAAATTAGTGATCTAAACACTCTTATTTCTTTATGAAGGGAGTACCTTATAATCTGTAGTTGGCGGTGGTGATGATGAATTCACTCCCCACTTCACCTCAATTTTACTTATCTATCCGGAACCCATCGACCCCTTCGGTTTGAAAGAGTTCAATCCCCACTTTACCGGAGCAGGATCCCCTGACGTACGGCCCCCTGACGTGAGGCCATTGACAGATGGGTCCGGATCCATACGGCAGTGTGTGCGCCGTACGTCAGAGGAGCCGCGTCCCACTTTACCCCAATCCTCTCACCCATGTAGAACTTAGAGGACCCCACTTCAAGCTAACCTTCGCATGGAGTTGCATTTTGATACATGCTGTTTTCGTTGTCGATTGAAGTTGCATTTTTCTATGTCTAAAACCGTTGCATTCTTTTTTATTGAACAAAAAAAACGTTGCATTCTGACCGAACAAACACAAAGTTTTTTTTAGATGAACACAAAGGTTTGTTTGGGGGGAAACAAAAGGAAAGCTTCATGGTTATTTTCAGCAGCAGGCCACTAGCCCGTATCCGGTTCCTCCTCATTTTCGAGATTGATGAGCTAGGCCCAGTCATGTGGGTGGGCTGTACTGGGCCGTGGCTTCGCAGCCTTCGACCAGCCTCAAACAAAAAAAACATCGACCGGCGGTGGCGCTGTAAAAAAATGGTTCCGGTGGCGACGGCGTTCTTGACCCCAGGAACCCCGCAGTCCAAGCGACGGCGGCGGCGTCGTCGTCGGAGGTGAAGGGAACAGGTGGCCGCGAGGTGCGTGTCTGCTCCACCGCTCCCTCCACGTGTTTTTGTTCCTCTCCGCACCGCTCTCCCGGACGAGTCCAAATCCGTTTTTGTTTCGGCGCGGATTTCCTAATCGATTTCCACGTCAGGCTGCTAGTGCTACGATTACTTTAGCTATTCGCGGCGCACATCTCGGCGAGTTCGCTGTCTACAGTGCACTGGTGGTGGTGGCGGCGGCGGCGGGCAGGAGGGAAGATGGCACCGCCGCGGCGCGTGTGCGTTACCGGCGGCGGCGGGTTCATCGCCTCGTGGCTCATCAAGCTGCTCCTCTCCCGCGGCTACGCCGTCCACGCCACCCTCCGCGACCCATGTACGGACGCAGTTCGCCTCACGCCTGCGCAACCGGCCCCCCTTGCGATTGCAGTTGATTCAGTTCCGTGTCATAGATGTGATTTGCATTCATTCATCCATAGTCGTAAATCAATTAGAGTTCCGTGTCTAGATGAGCTTTGCATTCATTCATAGTTGAAAAATGTGAACCAATGTTCTGTGTCGTTATGTGCTTTGCATTCATTCATGGTTGTTAAATGTTAATCAATCGGAGTTCCGTGTCCGCATGAAGAAAGCAGGTTTTAATTGATCCTGGGCGAAAGCGAATGGATAAAACAAAGTGCTTAGTCCACGGGTAAGTACAGTGTTCTGATTAATGTCTGAATGCTCTTTCAGGTGACCCTAAGAATGTCCACCTCAAGCAGATGGGCGAGGCCCGGGAGAATCTGCACCTGTTCAAGGCCGACGTGCTCGACTACGACGCGCTAACACGTGCGTTTGAGGGATGTGAGGGGGTCTTCCACCTCGCCACACCGGTGCCTGAAGATAAGATTGTTGATCCTGAGGCATGTGTTCGTTCCAACTAATTCTTCGTTGTCGTAAAATCAGTTTGTGTGCTGCTGTAGCTACATTATTTTGGTACAGTATACTGAACTTGTATTGATAGTAAAGCAGCATTGTGAATTATACCTATTGTGAGTGTTGAACACTGTAGAATTGCTAGTATTTTTCTCACCACAGTTTAAATGCATTTGTGCAGTCAGAAGTATTGGCTCCTGCTGTGAAAGGTACTTCAAATGTGCTGAAGGCCTGCTCAGCTATGAAGGTTCAGAAGGTTATTGTCTTGTCATCTAATGCTGCTGTTGATTTTAACCCGAATTGGCCTCAAGACAGACTCAAAGATGAGAGTAGCTGGTCAGACAAAGACTTCTGCCAGGAGAATGAGGTTAGAGATACTATTTAGTAAAGAAAAATTCCAAAGCACTATGTATACATCACAATTCATTGGTGGGCACACATGACTACTTTTTCACGCGCGTCGTTTTTTTTCTTCTCTGGTTCCCTGTATTGATATGTGTTCTCAACAAAGAAAGTCTTCCTAGAGATAATTTCCACAAAGACTAAATTGTGACCTTTACTAATTTGTGCTTGCAGGACTGGTATTCTGTTGCCAAGATTGTGGCTGAACAGGCATCCTTGGAATATTCAGAGAAACATGGACTAAATGTTATTACGCTTTGCCCTCCTTTGGTTTTTGGCCCATTGTTGCAGCCTACTGTGAATACCAGTAGCAAATTCTTAATCTATGTTATTAATGGTAATACTGATCTCTGTCCATCTGTTCTCTTTTATTGCCTGAAATTTCACATTAATAAATATCATGTTTGACTTGGCAAGTTGGTTTAATCCAAGTCTATCTACCATTTGAGGAATGAATGTATTCCATATGTCCAACCAAAAGACTTTTGGATATGGATCATACGGCTATGTGCTGTTAGATATGGATGAGATCATGCTGATAGTTCCTGTTGTTAGATATAGATGGGATCAATCACATTGATAGTCCCTGTTGTTATATCGATCTGCTCTTTAAATTCAATCAGTGGAGAAGTCCAATTTTGTTTTGGCACTGGTCATTATCTAGAACTTCTTGTTTGCAGATGATAACTAGGTTCCTCTCTTGGCACCTGTTTGTCCTCTGTATTCCTTTTCAACGATAGCTGCTATGCCTTTGTATGATGCTCTACAGCTGTGAGATGAGGGCATCCATCCATAAGCTGATCCTTTACAACCTGTTGCATGTGCCTGCGCATTTGATACCGCATTCATTGTCGATATTATGCACTGAACAGCGATTGACAGAAGCACACAATGCCAAATTCCATGCTAGAATTGTTGAAGCGGCACCTTTGGCGTGTTGTTGAAGTAAGCTTTTGGAAAATGAGTAGTCCTGAAATAAATGATAGTTTTCCTTCTTTTTTTTTTCTTTTTTTTTTGAGATGGGGCCCTAGTTCTCCCGTCTTATTCTTGCCGTGGCACACGGTAGAAATCTGTTATTGCAACATTGTGTCACATGGTAGACTCCATTAACTGGTACATTGTGTCACAATTCACAGGAGGCCCTGACGTGATGAGCAACAAGCTGTGGCACATTGTAGACGTCCGTGACGTGGCGGACGCCTTGCTGCTTGTGTACGAGAAGCCAGAATCATCTGGGAGATACATTTGTTCGCCGAATAGCATCTGCGCAAAGGACTTGGTGGACTTGCTGAGGAAGATGTACCCACAGTACAGCTATGTGAACAAGTAGGTTATCTCACCTCTCACGTTTGCTCGGTCAGAACTTATCACACTGCACAATTACCCCGCAGCCAGTTCATGATCTGAAGAAACCTTGCTCTGCTTTTTACAGATTCGTTGACGTGGACCGTAAAGCGCCGCTGTCATCGCAGAAGCTGAAGGGTCTGGGCTGGAAGCCGAGGAAGCTGGAGGAGACGCTCTCGGACAGCGTGGGCTGCTACGAGAAGGCCGGCCTTCTGCAGGGTTCCGCCGCGCGTCCTTGCCGGCTCCCGCATCTGTTCCGTCTGGCTGGTGATCAGTGAATGAACCGTGGTGGCTGGTGCTTTGTTTGTTTTATGGTTGAACTTCTGTAAGCTGTTGTGTCGCTGGACGGAGTCTCGCAACAGCAACAATGGCCGAACACCACTAGTGGCTGGGGCGTGTCAAATGCGCTATGCTTTGCTGCGTAACAGCGATGAAATAAATAAAATCTGTCCCTCGGCCTCCTCTTCCTGACGGCCGCAATCCTGCTATATCTGCCACCCCTGTCTAAGGATGGCAATGAGGGACGATGCTTCGGTGCCTTAAGGCATCTATCTTTGTGTCTATGATATGTGAGCCCAACAGGTGACTGTCTCATATGTCAATGATCCAAAGGCAGGTGCCTTTTAAGGCACCGAAGCTGTGTCCGGCAATGAGTAAGGTATGAAATGGATAGAGCAATACCATATCCATACGCATTTAGTTTTTTTTACGGGTGATACACATTTAGTTAATGGGTACAAAACACTACCCATACCTGTATCCATGGGTATGAAATTTTACCCGTACCCATACCCGACGGGTACCCAAATCCATTGGGTACCCGACGGGTAGATCAAACAGTACACAAGTTATTTACAAATTTGCATTCATTTATAACACATTTGGCAAAAAAATCCATTGATCTCAACTCAATAATAGATAGATGAGTACATGACAATTATCTCAATTCAAATTGACAATTGATGACAAATTTAACATAGGTTCGTAAGCACACGACACAACTTTCACCTAGGTACATTTGTGAATCACGGGTAGGATTCATATGTCAGTATAAACTGGTAGGATATAGATATATCCATGTATAAAGACTATACTCGTGCCCTATTCTTGACTTGACAGATAGAGTATAGAGACCTATTCTTGACTTGTGTACCTATTCTTGACATGTCAGTACAAACGGATAGAGTACGGATATTACCTGTGGGTATAAAATTATGCCCATACCCTGTCCATGTGCATATGATATCCGCTATCCATGGATAAAATTACCATTCTTACCTTGTCTGACTGTAAAAAGGAACAAGATTTCCCTCCATTTCTACGCTAGCCTTTTGCCGCGATGAGCTAAATAAAGGGTGTATTGCCATGAGGCAGCGCTACAGCTAGATTAGAAGAATCAATCTAGGTGCCGTGCACTTGGGCATATACAATGAAATAGGTTATTCTCAGGCTGTGAGGGCAAAAGGAACTAGTAACAAAAAATAGGGACAATCCACTTCTGAGTACAGACTCATCTGCACCCGCGTTAAAGATTTTTTTAAAATAAACACTAGAAAAATTAAAAAAAAAAATCCATTTTTCCCCATGGTAGATAATTTAATGCGTGAGGTCCGCTCCAATTTTCAAATCATTTTGACATTTGAGTAGCTGTCGGCAAAAAATACAAATCCAGGGTCTATAAAAAAGTTTATTATTCATGCACTATTCTAACCCGATTTACCATTTTTGCTGAGAGCTACTCATATGTCCAAATAAACTGAAAATAGGAGCAGACCTCACGTAATAAATTTTCTACCATGCAATTTTTTTTATTTTTTTGTGTTTTTTTAACTAGGTGCAGATGAGTTTGGACACCGAAACACTGCACTCCAAAAATAAGGAAAATATTGTGTACATGTTTTTAAATTACAGTATGGACTCCTGATTAAGTTCACAAACATTAACAGGGGTGCCAATATTGTCTATGTCTGCATGTTCTTATTGTGCAAACAAGAAGTAACAAAGAATCTCTCAGCAATTACTGGAACCGCATATACGTGTGATTCATGATTTTCAAATGTTAAACCTGATCGATGATCATCTCAATTTCTCCTTCCAACTTAGAGCCTCCTGGATATTAAATGCCGCCATCTCATACAAGTTACGAAAAGGAAACATCGACTTAACATGTTGAACGTGACTTGCAGGTTTATTAAGGAATCACATTTGGATAACTCCGTAGACTTGCAGGACACTTTTCTTTTTCTTGCAAATTTTTTTCTCCTCCAAATGAATAAATCATACATCAATGGCAAATAAAGCAGTAATCCGTCGGTCCTAATGTTACATATGCTGTCAAAATAATAATATAAGATGTTACATATATCAGTTGTAATAACATCTTATATTATGGGACGGATGGAGTAACAGTCTAGTGGCACTTCAAAACTTGCAGTGACATTATGTCAGATGGAGAAGGGGCTGTGTGGGGTCGCCCACATGGAGCTAGAGGAGGGGAGCATCAGTGACAGGGAGGATGCAGGAGAGAGGGCGGGAGGGAGGAAGAAGAGTGGGGAAAGAAGATGTGAGGCTAACAAGTGAGACCCATGGCGCGACCAGGTCTCACATATAGCGAGGCCTATATCTGGCCATGGGCCGGGCCTGTCCGGGCTTGGGCCGGGCCTAAAAAAGCCCATGACAGAAAACTAAGGCCTAGGCCCTATCATCGGGCCTACTTTTCAAGCCCAAGCCCGGCCCATCTCGTAAAAAGCCCTGAAAAGCCCTTAGGGCTTAGGGCCATGGGCCGGGCCTCTTTCTTAAAATGCCAATATGCCAAGCCCAAGCCCGTCCAGGCCCTGCTGATGGGCTCAAAACTCAGGCCCAAGCCTGGCCCACGGACAAGCCCATCGGGCCTAGGCCCTGGATTTTAGGGCCGGGCCTGGGTGGGCCGACAGGGCCGGGCCTGAGATGGCCCAGTATTCCCAGCCGCAAGTATGGGCCGGCCTAACTTTCACGTAGTTCCTTTTTTCAATGTTTCTTCACTCTTTCGTTTTTCTGTTTTACTTTTGTCTATATTTTAAATACTGTACATATATTCCAAAACTTAATTTACTTCAAAAAAATAAAAAAGAATTTAATTTTTTTAACACAGTGTAATTATTTTGTTAGCGTAACTTTAAAAAATGTTGACAGCTTTAATAAAATGGTTGTTGCATTTCCAAAATGCTCATGCATTTCAAAAACATGTACATGAATTTTTTTTAAGTTTATACAGTGCACACAGATGTTATTGTCATTCAAAAGGATGTTAAATATCTATAGAAAAATGTTTTGGGTGTATAAGTAAAATATATAACGCGTACAAAAACATAGACATCAAAACATATATTTGACAAAAACATATATGAGAAAACATATATTTGACAAAAATGTCTTGTTCTCGTCAAAAGCAAATCATCGGTGTTAGGGCTTGTTATTTTCCTGTCCTGCGAAGTCTGTTATTTAAAACTACAATTGTATGGTTCTTATCCGAATAAAGCAGTTTATTCTAAAAAATCTATCTTAGAAAAAAGAATTATCGGATTTTGCTAATCCCAGTTGACAAAGAATTACTTAGTTGTCGGCGGACGTCAAGGACCATTTATCCGATGTCGAGATACGTGCACAATTCAACGTTAATGTTTAACTTTGAGAGGAAAAAATACTTTTTTTTACCACTGGATGAACAAAATGTTACAGCACGGTGAACATTATTGTAGATATGCATGAGGTATATTGAGACAATATTACTTCCTTTTACACTTGATGGACATATTCTTCTTCTAATACATCGACGCACACAGCTTTTGTGTGTTTGCAAAAAAAGAAAAGACTACGGTTAGAATCCTGGGGCAGTTACAGTTCAAAAATAAACTAGAACCTATGGTTTTTGTAGTAATAGTCTTACGTAGGAACAATATTTATGTTGAATTTTTTTCAAATCTGCTTGATTTTTTTGGTAAAGTCAACTGAGAATTTGTAAATTTTAAATCAACTGAGACATAGGCGCTTCTAAAAATGTGCTTATCACAGAGCTAAACATACTTGTACTACTACCTTTAAAATCCCGGGAAGACAAATAGGTTTGATCCCTTGTGGTATAGGCAGAGTTTCATGGGATAATCATTCACAGTAGGGCTATTTTGAGGCTTAACGAGAAAACCACTCTGAAGAATACTGCCAAACAAGTTACTCCTCAGCGTGATGTCTATATTTGTGCAAATATTTTTAGATTGTGTAGTCACATCGACACCCATAACTTTTTAAGAGAAGAATTTTTCATGTGTGTAGCTTGACATACCCACGCAACTGAATGAATAGCACACATAACATGTAATAGTAATAACACCATTAATTTGTCGAAATGGACCTGTGTTAATGCAGATAGTTGTTTGTTAGGTAGGGGCTGCCAACGCTTTACTAAGGGAAATCTCGTCTTATGTTAAATTACTCCTGAACTAAAACTACAACAAAAAAACAAGTGCGTGAATTTTATCCGGGTCTCTTTGCTAGATTCTAGACGACAAATATCTCGAGCACGCATTTGCCAAGGATTTTTTGTCCACCAAGTGATCTCTCAAGGTGTAGGCTATCGGTGGTGTTTGGTTCAAACATATTTTTTTTAAATAGTGACTTTACTTGTGGACTAGTTCTGCTTAGCTAGACTTGATCTCCTGAAATTTTGTTGCGTGTAAGTGAAGATAACAGACAACCTTCAGTTCATCAGCGCAATCAGCTCGGCATTCCAACTTGTGGTCTAAAAGATTTTGAAAGAATCATGCTCACACTAGTCCCCGCGGTGTTCCCCCGCAGGTGACTCGGGCGATGACGCTAGATCTCACCACAGGCAACCCACTTCCTTCCTCGCCAACGTCGTCGGCCAAAGCTGCCAAGGTAACACCCTCATGGTGGCTGGCGGTGGGGCACCTTCTCTCCTCTCCTCGGTGGTGGTTGGCACGGGGCGACGAGCCACCAGGGCGGAGATGTTGGGCGTGCGAGGGGCCCGGCCGCGCGAGGATGGTGGCTGCCGGTGGCGGCATGCTCATTGTAGCAGCGTGACCGCTGTCAGATGACAGCTCGTGGCAGAGTTAATCGCCGATGATTGTAATACTATTACTGAGCAATAAAGCTACCTTGTTTGATCAAGAAAGGGAACAAGATTTCTAAACAAGAGGACATTGGTGAGGCTCGCTCGGTCGGCGGTGAGGGTGGAGTTTTTTAATCCTTTTTAGCCATGAGTGTTTTTTGATCTTGTGGTGACACTCCTCACCACGCAGTGGGGAAATCAGGTGCCAATGTTGTGTGATAAAAATGTCTCTCCCTACCTCGATGACGTTCGACCCCGCACCGGTGTAGGGTTTGTGGGAGTTTGTGTCTGTCGGTGTCAAAACCGGCGAATCTCGGGTAGGGGGTCCCGAACTGTGCAAATGCAGGGACACAATGTTTTACCCAGGTTCGGGCCCTCTTGATGGAGGTAAAACCCTACGTCCTGCTTGATTAATATTGATGATATGGGTAGTACAAGAGTAGATCTACCACGAGATCAGAGAGGCTAAGCCCTAGAAGCTAGCTTATGGTATGATTGTATGTTGTAGTTGTTGTGTCCTACGGACTAAAACCCTCCAGTTTATATAGACACCGAAGAGAGCTAGGGTTACACAAGGTCGGTTACAAAGGAGGAGATATTCATATCCGTATTGCCTAGCTTGCCTTCCACGCCAAGTAGAGTCCCATCCGGACACGAGACGAAGTCTTCAATCTTGTATCTTCATAGTCTAATAGTCCGGCCAATAGAGATAGTCCGGCTGTCCGGAGACCCCCTAATCCAGGACTCCCACAGTAGCCCCTGAACCAGGCTTTCAATGACGATGAGTCCGGCGCGCAGTATTATCTTCGGCATTGCAAGGTGGGTTCCTCCTCCGAATACACCACGGAAGAATTTTGAATATAAGGATAGTGTCCGACCCTGCAAAACAAGTTCCACATACCACCGTAGAGAAAATAATATTTCCACAAATCTTTAATCTGCTGACACATTTTGGCAACATGACATCATGCCATGGCCCGGTGCTTATTCGAACCGATTTTCCTCAACCAGCTCCGCACATAACGCGAGGCGGTTTCTTAACACGTCTTGTCAAAACAGAGATCGTGTTCCCATAATTACGGAATTCTCATTAATACGGTCATGGGTAACCCAACCGTGTCTAGGATTCCTAGATTATAGGAAAGTCCAAACGGCCGCGGAGAGGACGCTTGATATTCACCCTATTTATAAAGGGACAAGACTTTTACTTTTTCCCTCCCGTGCTCAATCGAATCCTTCCCCCGCCTCGAGTTCTAACACCCAAAGCCCAGGTCAGGTGCTCCGTGTTGGGGAACGTAGTAATTTCAAAAAATTTCCTACGCACACACAAGACCATGGTGATGCATAGCAACGAGAGGGGAGATTGTTGTCTACGTACCCTCGTAGACTGGCAACGGAAGTGTTGACACAAGGTAGAGGAAGTAGTCGTACGTCTTCCCGATCCGACCGATCCAAGCACCGAACGTACGGCACCTCCGAGTTCTAGCACACGTTCAGCTCGATGACGATCCCCGGACTCCGATCCAGCAAAGTATCGGGGAAGAGTTCCGTCAGCACGACGGCGTGGTGACGATCTTGATGTTCAATTGTCGCAGGGCTTCGCCTAAGCACCACTACAATATTATCGAGGATTATGGTGGAAGGGGGCACCGCACACGGCTAAGAAAACGATCACGTGGATCAACTTGTGTGTCTAGGGGTGCCCCTTGCCCCCGTATATAAAGGAGCAAGGGGAGAAGGCCGACCGGCCCTATGGCACGCCAAGGAGGAGTCCTCCTTCTAGTAGGAGTAGGACTCCTACTAGGAGGGGGAAGGAAGTGGGGAGGGAGAAGGAAAGGGGGGCGCCGCCCCCCCTCTCCTAGTCCAATTCGGACCAGGGGGAGGAGGCGCGCGGCCCACCCTGGCTGCCCCTCTCTCTCTCCACTAAGGCCCATATGGCCCATTACTTCTCCCGGGGGGGTTTCGGTAACCCTCCGGCTCTCCGGTTTTCTCTGAAATCATCCGGAACACTTCCGGTGTCCAAATATAGCCGTCCAATATATCAATCTTTATGTCTCGACCATTTCGAGACTCATCATTATGTCCGTGATCACATCCGGGACTCCGAACTAACTTCGGTACATCAAAACTCATAAACTCATAATATAACTGTCATCGAAACCTTAAGCGTGCGGACCCTACGGGTTCGAGAACAATGTAGACATGACCGAGACACGTCTTCGGTCAATAACCAATAGCGGAACCTGGATGCTCATATTGGCTCCCACATATTCTACGAAGATCTTTATCGGTCAGACCGCATAACAACATACGTTGTTCCCTTTGTCATCGGTATGTTACTTGCCCGAGATTCGATCGTCGGTATCTCAATACCTAGTTCAATCTCGTTACCGGCAAGTCTCTTTACTCGTTTCGTAATACATCATCTCGCAATTAACTCATTAGTTGCAATGCTTGCAAGGCTTATGTGATGTGCATTACCGAGAGGGCCCAGAGATACCTCTCCGACAATCGGAGTGACAAATCCTAATCTCGAAATACGCCAACCCAACATTTACCTTTGGAGACACCTGTAGAGCTCCTTTATAATCACCCAGTTATGTTGTGACGTTTGGTAGCACACAAAGTGTTCCTCCGGCAAACGAGGGTTGCATAATCTCATAGTCATAGGAACATGTATAAGTCATGAAGAAAGCAATAGCAACATACTAAACGATCGGGTGCTAAGCTAATGGAACGGGTCATGTCAATCACATCATTCTCCTAATAATGTGATCCCGTTAATCAAATGACAACACATGTCTATGGTTAAGAAACATAACCATCTTTGATTAACGAGCTAGTCAAGTAGAGGCATACTAGTGATGTTTAGTTTGTCTATGTATTCACACAAGTATTATGTTTCCGGATAATACAATTCTAGCATGAATAATAAACATTTATCATGATATAAGGAAATAAAATAATAACATTATTATTGCCTCTAGGGCATATTTCCTTCACTCCGAACCTTCAATCATGTCCGGATCTAGCCTTCAAGGCCGATGGATGCCCTCCTTCGTTACGGAAGAAGACATCAAGAAGTTGAGGGAGGCCAGATACCTGACCGCCGAGGTTTTGCATCGGCTACCTGCCCCAGGGAAGGTTGTCCCTACTCCTGAACCCAACAAAGACGTTGTGTTCATCTCCCACTTCCTTCGAGGCCTAGGACTTACTCTGGATCCCTTTGTCAGAGACTTGATGTTTTATTACGGGCTAGATTTCCACGATCTAGCCCCGTACTCCTTTCTCCACATCTCGACATTTATTGTCGTGTGTGAGGCCCTCCTCCGCATTACCCCTCACTTCGTCCTGTGGCTAAAGACCTTTAAAGTGAAGCCAAAGATGATCGAGGGGCAACATGCGGCGTGCGGAGGCGCGTCAATAAGCAAGATGGCCGGAGCTCCGTGGCCGAAAGGTTCCTTTCCAGAGGTGTCCGGATTATGGCAACAGGAGTGGTTTTACATCACGGCTCCCAGAAGTGCCAAGTGAGCGGCTGCCCTCGCTTTCCGCTCAGGCCCCCCACCACAACTGATGTCATGGATTAGCAGAGGTCTGAGCTGGGGTCCAGCCAAGGACGTGCCTATACTGCAAAACCGCATTCACGATCTCTTTGAGGGAGATTTTAATTTGGTTGTGGTAATACAAGTTATGCTAGTTCGTCGAGTCCAGCCTTGCAAACGCCGACCCCTTCGCTTGTGGGAGTTCAACCCAGAAGGATCGCGGGCTATTCCGAATTTCCTCGGCCTGACACGCGAGGAAATGTACAAGTCATTCTTCGGACCTCAAATAGAGTGTCCGGATACTACCGAGGACGTGGGCCTGAGTAGCAACCGCGCCGCCGAACAAGTAAGTAATCCTCTAGCCGAACACACCATCTTTTATTCATGACATTATTTCTGAGAGATTGCTCTTTGACCAGGACTGGCTAACAAAGGCGAAAATGATCCGGTGTTCGGCCCCCTCCCTGAGGGCTTGGAAAATCCGGTGCTGGAAAAGATGCTCGAGCTCGCACCTTGCCTGGAGCCCTCGAAGGAGGATATAGGGGGAATAATATGGGTGGAAGCGGGCCCCCATCGCTGCCAGTTCCAACCGAGGGAATGAGAGCCTCCGTGAAGGAGGACAACCAAGGAGAAGAATCCGACCTTCTCTCGCTTCGGGGAAGGAAGAGGACTGCCTCTGAAGATCCGGAAACCAAGGCTTCCAAATGGGAGAAGAAATCCCCACTAGAGGGTCCTGCCTTGGGGGTGCGTTTGCCGCACAAAGTCCGCGCGAGGATCAGCCCTCCAACGAGCTGTAAGTAATTAGAAAGTACTTCAATAGTGAAGATATATTACCTTTCCTCTGAGGAAAATAACCGAAGTGTTTATCAGCAGAGCTCATCTTCGGGGGATCTTCTTCCGGAGATGATGGAGAGCGAAACGCCTCCCCCGGACTCCTCCGCTCAAGAAGTGGGCGACCTTGAAGTGTCGTCAGGGAGGGCCTCTCCGGATTTGGTGAGGCCAGAAAATAATCCTATAGCCACCCGAAGTCCTCAGCGTCCGGCTCTTGAAGAGAGCAAACAAAAGAGTCAGGTACCGTCTGGTATGCGGTCGGACATACTGAGGGAGCTGTTGGGGCGAGCAACCATCTTAGAGGAACACCGTACGTTAATGGGTACAGTGATGGAAAGAGTTTCGTCCGCCGAAAGTGGATTGCATGAACCTTTTATGAGTCTACTGACGAGCTTTGAGGTACGTGAAATGATATACTTTTTGATAGTACCGCACATGTTAAGTGTGCCCTGTGTAGATAGTAGCCCCTGAGACTCTGGTTGTCGTCGAGAACGGCGGCGAACAGAGGATCGTAGTTCCAGGCAATAACCATACCGCTTTAATGTGCAGGTAATGGGAGCTCTGGTGGCTAGCCGGACTCATGAGTTTGCCGAACTAAAGCGGCAACTAGATGCGGCAGACGCCGACATCGAGTTTGTTAACAGGTGGCTTGACGAGTCACAGGGTAAGTAATGTTTTCCTGGTGAATGTCACATAATAAGAGCAACATGATGTCAGTATCTTTAATATGTTGTGACTGCAGACGGAGCTGCCATCATGGAGACCCTTCGAGCAGAACTTGCCCGAGCCAATGAACAAGCGAGGGTTAGTAATGCGGCTGCTTTGAAGGCAGCCGAAGAGTTAAGAGCTGAGAAGGCCGCCCATTGCGAAAGTAAAGAAAAACTGGCCAAGATGGCTGTGGAATTAAAAGGCACTGCCGACTGTTGCCAGTTTCTTGAAGAAGAGAACTGAGTGAAGGCAGCGGACCTTGAGAAGGCCACGACGGCGACCAAAGACACTCGCTCCGCTATGAGGGCGAAGAAGGAGGAGCTGCGCGAAGCTGGGGATATTGCGGCTGGGAAGCCCTTTCTGCTACAGAGGAAGTTCGGAGATCCGCATTATGCCCCTCTGGATCGGCTGTGGAGTTCGGCAGACGCATATATGGACTTGGCGGCAAGCGCTGTCGATGCGGTCGAATACTTTCGAGATGAGTCAGATCGGGAAGTGGACAAGCTGTTCTGGTCGCAATTTAATGTTCCAGAGCGTCCGCTTCCCTTGACTAATCGACTAGCCGAATGGACCGAACTTAATAGGTTGTCCGGACTTGCCATGAGGTCCGTCGTAGATCATTTGTGGCCGGAGAAGCCGAAACCGAACAGCTATTTCAGCTTAGTTCAGCAGTTCCTTGGTGCGGTGCCGCGCATCAACGCGATGAAGAGGTCGGCGTGGATAGAAGGCTCGCGGATGGCCCTTGCCCGTGTTAAAGCATACTGGGCGGATATGGATGCTACCACTGTTGCGGCGCAGGGTTCGGCCATAGGCCGAGTGGCTGCCGAGCACTATTTCGAAGAGGTTCTCGAGGGTGCTCGTTTGATAGAGTCCCAGTGTTCGAAGAATATTATGTTTGAGTGACATGTATTCCCATTGTAAACACAATGTTTTTATGAAATTTATTAAGGCTGTGTTTATACTTTTGCCTGAAATTAATATGGTGCCTCCTGTGCGGCCATTTATGTATACATGCGTATAACCTGAAAAATTGCAGTCGTCGGCTTCAGCCTCCACGCATATAATGCGGAGGTGTTCGCAGAAGATGCGTGTTCACACTTAACCCAACGTCTTGGTCCTATTAAGGAGGTGATAGCGCAGCGAACGAGGCAACTGGACTATAATGCTTTAACACTTTCACTTAGCCATAGGAGTTTGATGATGGGGCTACTATATAGCCCCTGTTGGCTCCGCACTCTCCCAAATTCGGGGTGCGTACATGCCTGGCCGGGAAACGACCCTTCGTTAAGGCGGAGGAATTCTAACATTCCGATAGGTCATCGAGTGGTTGACCAGTCTCACGCTATATCATGACAGTCAGTTTTCGGCTTTCTCTACTGAGGTGCTCGTCCGGATGACCCGGGGCACAATCGCAGTAGTTCTCCTAGTGCTACCTTAGCCGATAGAGCGGAACATAGGTACCAAAACATAGGAGCCGGGCAAACCCAACATTTGACCAAAGACATGATTCGGAGCTGATGCATATAAGGCCAAACTCGCGACGCCGGACACTCCCTAAGGTATTCGGTCTTTATGGTATAAACCGGGCCTAAATAGTGCCCTTTGTAAGAAGTCCCTTGTGTCCAGATACGTGCATTATTCTGACATGGCCACATGCCAAGACGTCAGCATCCTTCTCAATTGCACTAAGAATTCGAGGGATGTGTATCAACAAGAGACAGTAAAAAAAGGTTTACGCAAGGTCTTAATCTAAAAAGAATCCTTGGAGCGGGTTCCTGCTGCACGTCTGCGCCTATGCCTCCGTTGTGCCGTATCCTTGACGGTGTAGCACGATGATCATTTGTCTGTGCGCGTTGAGCCCCCTTGTATTTGTAATGGGGGTGTGGCCATCAATCCGGTACAAATTACATATAGCAGCGCCGGACTCGTCTAACCGCGTCCGTGGTCTTGACGACCTATCAAATGCTTTAGTTGATGAGGCCGTTTTTAGTGTGCGGCAGCCAAGGCAGTCGCATTCTCTTCGGCGCACAAAGATTGCTTAATATTTCCGTTCACTATAATGATGCCACGTGGACCGGGCATCTTGAGCGTGAGGGAAGTGTAATGCGGTATTGCATTAAAGCGAGCAAAAGCTTCGCATCCAAGTAGTGCTTGATAACCGCTTTGGAACAGAGCAATGTGGAAGGTTAAATGTTCACTGCGCGAGTTATCAGGGAAGCCGAATATAACCTTTAGTAGCAGGGAGCCCGTGTAGTGAGCCCCTGGGCCTGGCGTTACTCCTTTAAAGGTAGTGTTGCTATGGCGAATTTTCGTTGGGCCTACCCCATTTTGCGGATTGTGTCCTAATATATCAGGTTTAGACTGCTGCCACCGTCCATCAGGACTCGTGTGAAGTGATATCTGTCAATTATTGGGTCTAATACCAAGGCAGCCCATCTTGCCCCTCGGATACTTGCTGAGTAATCCTGATGGTCAAAAGTGATCGTTTGAAACGACCAGTGGCAGGGCTCCGCGGTGATAGGCCCTTGGGCATATTTATCTGGGAGTGCCGCTTTGTTTCTCCCCTTGATCACGTGTAACACGTTTACTGTTTTGACTTCTGGTGGAAATTTCTTTTGTTCCCCAGTGTCTTGCTTGAGAGGTTCATCCTCGTCTTCGCTTGGTGTATCCTCCCCCTTGTGTACGGCGTTGAGCTTGCCAGACTGCTTGAAGACCCAACAGTCTTTGTGGGTATGATTAGCGGGTTTACCAGGGGTGCTATGGATCTGACATACTTGGTCCAGGTTTAGACTGGACAGTTCGTCTCTGGCGCCTTTAAAGGGCGGCTTTTGCTGGCTTGGCTGAGAGCTTTTGAATCCGGCGTTTACTGCCGTGCTCTTCGTGTTGTCTTCTTTATTCCGGCGTTTGTTATTGTTGTTGCGCCGTGATTTCCCGTTTCCATCTCTAGCTTCGGATGTACTAGGGTCGCTGGTGCTGCATCTGGCTAGCCAGCTATCCTCAACCCCGCAAAAGCGAGTCATGAGGCTTGTTAATGCTACCATTGTTATCGGCTTTTTTTGGCCGAGGTGTCTGGCAAGCCATTCGTCACGGACGCTATGCTTAAAAGCTGCCAAGGCTTCGGCGTCCGGACAGTCGACTATTTGGTTCTTTTTAGTAAGAAACATATTCCAGAGCTTTCGGGCTGACTCTCCAGGCTGTTGAGTTATATGACTCAAATTGTCCGCGTCTAGAGGTTGGACATAAGTCCCTTGAAAATTTTCCCGGAAAGCGTCTTCGAGCTCTTCCTAGCTTCCGATGGAGTTTTCGGGGAGGCTTTTAAGCCAGTGCCGAGCTGGCCCTTTGAGTTTGAGGGGTAAATATTTAATGGCATGGAGATCATCTCCTCGAGCCATATGGATGTGGAGGATATAGTCCTCAATCCAGACCCCAGGGTCTGTTGTTCCGTCGCATGCCTCTATGTTTACGGGTTTGAATCCCTTTGGAAATTCATGGTCCAACACCTCATCGGTGAAACATAGCGGGTGTGCGGCGCCCCTGTATCTGGGCGTGCCGCGTTGTTCGGATGTTTGTTGCGTTGCATCATATGCTGGAGAGCGCTTGCGTGGTCCGTAGATGGATCTGGTTGCGCCGTCCTTTTGATGCGAGCCCTCGCGTGGATCGCGTATTGGCTTATATGTGGCATTGTTTGCCGCTCTATGTTGGCCGTGAGGTCGTCTATCCGGCCAGGTGGCCATTTTGATTTTTGGTTGCGGGGGATCTAAGGCCTCCTCATCGAATTCAGGTAGTAACTTCCGCTTCGGATAACTCTTGCTGGGGTGATTGCCGCCGTACTTTGCTGCTGCTTTGAGTACTTTGCTCCATCTGATTTGGAGTGTGTCTTGCGCAGCCTTGTGAAGGAAATGTGCCCTAGAGGCAATAATAAAGTTATTATTTATTTCCTTATATCATGATAAATGTTTATTATTCATGCTAGAATTGTATTAACCGGAAACATAATACATGTGTGAATACATAGACCAACAGAGTGTCACTAGTATGCCTCTACTTGACTAGCTCGTTAATCAAAGATGGTTATGTTTCCTAAACCATGAACAAAGAGTTGTTATTTGATTAACGAGGTCACATCATTAGTTGAATGATCTGATTGACATGACCCATTCCATTAGCTTAGCACCCGATCGTTTAGTATGTTGCTATTGCTTTCTTCATGACTTATACATGTTCCTATAACTACGAGATTATGCAACTCCCGTTTACCGGAGGAACACTTTGGATACTACCAAACGTCACAATGTAACTGGGTGATTATAAAGGAGTACTACAGGTGTCTCCAATGGTAGATGTTGGGTTGGCGTATTTCGAGATTAGGGTTTGTCACTCCGATTGTCGGAGAGGTATCTCTGGGCCCTCTCGGTAATGCACATCACATAAGCCTTGCAAGCACTGCAACTAATATGTTAGTTGTGAGATGATGTATTACGGAACGAGTAAAGAGACTTGCCGGTAACGAGATTGAACTAGGTATTGGATACCGACGATCGAATCTCGGGCAAGTAACATACCGATGACAAAGGGAACAACGTATGTTGTTATGCGGTCTGACCGATAAAGATCTTCGTAGAATATGTAGGAGCCAATATGGGCATCCAGGTCCCGCTATTGGTTATTGACCGGAGACGTGTCTCGGTCATGTCTACATTGTTCTCGAACCGTAGGGTCCGCACGCTTAACGTTACGATGACAGTTATTATGAGTTTATGCATTTTGATGTACCGAAGGTTGTTCGGAGTCCCGGATGTGATCACGGACATGACGAGGAGTCTCGAAATGGTCGAGACGTAAAGATTGATATATTGGAAGCCTATGTTTGGACACCGGAAGTGTTCCGAGTGAAATCGGGATTTTACCGGAATACCGGGAGGGTTACCGGAACCCCCCGGGAGGCAAATGGGCCTATTGGGCCTTAGTGGAAAAGTGAAAAGGGGCAGCCCACAAGGGATGCGCGCGTCCCCCCTTCCCTAGTCCTATTAGGACTAGGAGAAGGGGCCGGCCCCCCTCTCTTCTCTCTTCCCCTTGAAGAGTCCTATTAGGAATAGGATTGGGGGGGAGTCCTACTCCCGGTAGAAGTGGGACTCCCCCTGCGCCTCTCTCCCTTGGCCGGCCGAACCCCCCCTGCTCCTTTATATACGGGGGCAGGGGGCACCCCATAGACACACAAGTTGATCATTGTTGATCGTTCCTTAGCCGTGTGCGGTGCCCCCTGCCACCAAATTCCACCTCGGTCATATCGTTGTAGAGCTTAGGCGAAGCCCTGCGTCGGTAGTGCATCAAGATCGTCACCACGCCGTTGTGCTGACGGAACTCTTCCTCGACGCTTTGCTGGATCGGAGCCCGAGGATCGTCATCGAGCTGAACGTGTGCTAAGAACTCGGAGGTGCCGGAGTAACGGTGCTTGGATCGGTCGGATCGGGAAGAAGACGTACGACTACTTCCTCTACGTTGTGAGATCGCTTCCGCAGTCGGTCTGCGTTGGTACGTAGACAATACTCTCCCCCTCGTTGCTGTGCATCACCATGATCTTGCGTGTGCGTAGGAAAATTTTCGAAATTACTACGTTCCCCAACAGTGGCATCCGAGCCTAGGTTTTATGGTTTGATGTTATTTGCACGAGTAGAACACAAGTGAGTTGTGGGCGATACAAGTCATACTGCCTACCAGCATGTCATACTTTGGTTCGGCGGTATTGTTGGGTGAGACGATCCGGACCAATCTTACGCGTACTCTTACGCGAGACCGGTTCCCTCGACGTGCTTTGCACATAGATGGCTTGCGGAAGACTGTCTCTCCAACTTTAGTTGAACCAAGTGTGACTACGCCCGGTCCTTGAGAAGGTTAAAACGGAGTCTATTTGACGAACTATCGTTGTGGTGTTGATGCGTAGGTGAGATGAGTTCTTACTTAAGCCCGTAGCAGCCACGTAAAACTTGCAACAACAAAGTAGAGGACGTCTAACTTGTTTTTGCAGGGCATGTTGTGATGTGATATGGTCAAGGCATGATGCTGATTTTATTGTATGAGATGATCATGTTTTGTAACCGAGTTATCGGCAACTGGCAGGAGCCATATGGTTGTCGCTTTATTGTATGCAATGCAATCGCGATGTAATGCTTTACTTTATTACTAAACGGTAGTGATAGTCGTGGAAGCATAAGATTGGCGAGACGACAACGATGCTACGATGGAGATCAAGGTGGCGCGCCGGTGACGATGGTGATCATGACGGTGCTTCGGAGATGGAGATCACAAGCACAAGATGATGATGGCCATATCATATCACTTATATTGATTGCATGTGATGTTTATCCTTTTATGCATCTTATCTTGCTTTGATTAACGGTAGCATTATAAGATGATCTCTCACTAAATTATCAAGAAGTGTTCTCCCTGAGTATGCACCGTTGCCAAAGTTCGTCGTGCCCAGACACCACGTGATGATCGGGTGTGATAAGCTCTACGTCCATCTACAACAGGTGCAAGCCAGTTTTGCACACGCAGAATACTCAGGTTAAACTTGACGAGCCTAGCATATGCAGATATGGCCTCGAAACACAGAGACCGAAAGGTCGAGCGTGAATCATATAGTAGATATGATCAACATGACGATGTTCACCATTGAAAACTACTCCATCTCACGTGATGATCGGTTATGGTTTAGTTGATTTGGATCACGTGATCACTTAGAAGATTAGAGGGATGTCTATCTAAGTGGGAGTTCCTAAGTAATTTGATTAACTGAACTTAAACTTATCATGAACTTAGTACCTGATAGTATCTTGCTTGTTTATGTTGATTGTAGATAGATGGCTCGTGCTGTTGTTCCGTTGAATTTTAATGCGTTCCTTGAGAAAGCAAAGTTGAAAGATGATGGTAGCAATTACACGGACTGGGTCCGTAACCTGAGGATTATCCTCATTGCTGCACAGAAGAATTACGTCCTGGAAGCACCGCTGGGTGCCAGGCCTGCTGCTGGAGCAACGCCAGATGTTATGAACGTCTGGCAGAGCAAAGCTGATGACTACTCGATAGTTCAGTGTGCCATGCTTTACGGCTTAGAATCGGGACTTCAACGACGTTTTGAACGTCATGGAGCATATGAGATGTTCCAGGAGTTGAAGTTAATATTTCAAGCAAATGCCCGAATTGAGAGATATGAAGTCTCCAATAAGTTCTATAGCTGCAAGATGGAGGAGAACAGTTCTGTCAGTGAGCATATACTCAAAATGTCTGGGTATAATAATCACTTGATTCAGATGGGAGTTAATCTTCCAGATGATTGCGTCATTGACAGAATTCTCCAATCACTGCCACCAAGCTACAAGAGCTTCGTGATGAACTATAATATGCAAGGGATGAACAAGACTATTCCCGAGCTCTTCGCAATGCTGAAAGCTGCGGAGGTAGAAATCAAGAAGGAGCATCAAGTGTTGATGGTTAGCAAAACCACTAGTTTCAAGAAAAAGGGCAAAGGGAAGAAAAAGGGGAACTTCAAGAAGAACAACAAGCAAGTTGCTGCTCAGGAGAAGAAACCCAAGTCTGGACCTAAGCCTGAAACTGAGTGCTTCTACTGCAAGCAGACTGGTCACTGGAAGCGGAACTGCCCCAAGTATTTGGCGGATAAGAAGGATGGCAAGGTGAACAAAGGTATATGTGATATACATGTTATTGATGTGTACCTTACTAGAGCTCGCAGTAGCACCTGGGTATTTGATACTGGTTCTGTTGCTAATATTTGCAACTCGAAACAGGGACTACGGAATAAGCGGACGCTAGCAAAGGACGAGGTGACGATGCGCGTGGGAAACGGTTCCAAAGTCGATGTGATCGCGGTCGGCACGCTACCTCTACATCTACCTTCGGGATTAATATTAGACCTAAATAATTGTTATTTGGTGCCAGCGTTGAGCATGAACATTATATCTGGATCTTGTTTGATGCGAGACGGTTATTCATTTAAATCAGAGAATAATGGTTGTTCTATTTATATGAGTAATATCTTTTATGGTCATGCACCCTTGAAGAGTGGTCTATTCTTATTGAATCTCGATAGTAGTGATACACATATTCATAATGTAGAAGCTAAAAGATGCAGAGTTGATAATGATAGTGCAACTTATTTGTGGCACTGCCGTTTAGGTCATATCGGTGTAAAGCGCATGAAGAAACTCCATACTGATGGGCTTTTGGAATCACTTGATTATAAATCACTTGGTACTTGCGAACCGTGCCTCATAGGCAAGATGACTAAAACACCGTTCTCCGGTACTATGGAGAAAGCAACAGATTTATTGGAAATCATACATACCGATGTATGTGGTCCGATGAATATTGAGGCTCGTGGCGGATATCGTTATTTTCTCACCTTCACAGATGATTTAAGCAGATATGGGTATATCTACTTAATGAAACATAAGTCTGAAACATTTGAAAAGTTCAAGGAATTTCAGAGTGAAGTTGAAAATCATCGTAACAAGAAAATAAAGTTTCTACGATCTGATCGTGGAGGAGAATATTTGAGTTACGAGTTTGGTATACATTTGAAAAATTGTGGAATAGTTTCGCAACTCACGCCACCCGGAACACCACAGCGTAATGGTGTGTCCGAACGTCGTAACCGTACTTTACTAGATATGGTGCGATCTATGATGTCTCTTACTGATTTACCGCTATCGTTTTGGGGTTATGCTTTAGAGACGGCCGCATTCACATTAAATAGGGCACCATCAAAATCCGTTGAGACGACGCCTTATGAACTATGGTTTGGCAAGAAACCAAAGTTGTCGTTTCTTAAAGTTTGGGGCTGCGATGCTTATGTGAAAAAGCTTCAACCTGATAAGCTCGAACCCAAAGCGGAGAAATGTGTCTTCATAGGATACCCAAAGGAAACTGTTGGGTATACCTTCTATCACAGATCCGAAGGCAAGACATTCGTTGCTAAGAATGGATCATTTCTAGAGAAGGAGTTTCTCTCGAAAGAAGTGAGTGGGAGGAAAGTAGAACTTGACGAGGTAACTGTACCTGCTCCCTTATTGGAAAATAGTACATCACAGAAAACTGTTTCTGCGACACCTATACCAATTAGTGAGGAAGCTAATGATGATGATCATGAAACTTCAGGGCAAGATGCTACTGAACCACATAGATCAACCAGAGTGAGATCCGCACCAGAGTGGTACGGCATTCCAGTTCTGGAAGTCATGCTACTAGATCATGATGAACCTACGAACTATGAAGAAGCGATGGTGAGCCCAGATTCCGCAAAGTGGCTTGAGGCCATGAAATCTGAGATGGGATCCATGTATGAGAACAAAGTATGGACTTTGGTTGACTTGCCCGATGATCGGCAAGCAATTGAGAATAAATAGATCTTCAAGAAAAAGACTGACGCTGACGGTAATATTACTGTCTATAAAGCTCGACTTGTCGCAAAAGGTTTTCGACAAGTTCAAGGGGTTGACTACGATGAGACCTTCTCACCCGTAGCGATGCTTAAGTCCGTCAGAATTATGTTAGCAATTGCTGCGTTTTATGATTATGAAATATGGCAAATGGATGTCAAAACTGCATTCCTGAATGGATTTCTGGAAGAAGAGTTGTATATGATGCAACCAGAAGGTTTTGTCGATCCGAAGGGAGCTAACAAAGTGTGCAAACTCCAGCGATCTATTTATGGACTGGTGCAAGCATCTCAGAGTTGGAATAAACGCTTTGATAGTGTGATCAAAGCATTTGGCTTTATACAGACTTTTGGAGAAGCCTGTATTTACAAGAAAGTGGGTGGGAGCTCTGTAGCATTTCTGATATTATATGTGGATGACATATTGCTGATTGGAAATGATATAGAATTTCTGGATAGCATAAAGGGATACTTGAATAAAAGTTTTTCGATGAAAGACCTCGGGGAAGCTGCTTACATATTAGGCATAAAGATCTATAGAGATAGATCAAGACGCTTAATTGGACTTTCACAAAGCACATACCTTGACAAGATTTTGAAGAAGTTCAAAATGGATCAAGCAAAGAAAGGGTTCTTGCCTGTGTTACAAGGTGTGAAGTTGAGTCAGACTCAATGCCCGACCACTGCAGAAGATAGAGAGAAAATGAAAGATGTTCCCTATGCTTCAGCCATAGGCTCTATCATGTATGCAATTCTGTGTACCAGACCTGATGTGTGCCTTGCTATAAGTTTAGCAGGGAGGTACCAAAGTAATCCAGGAGTGGATCACTGGACAGCGGTCAAGAACATCCTGAAATACCTGAAAAGGACTAAGGATATGTTTCTCGTATATGGAGGTGACAAAGAGCTCACCGTAAGAGGTTACGTTGATGCAAGCTTTGACACTGATCCGGACGATTCTAAATCGCAAACCGGATACGTGTTTACTTTAAACGGTGGAGCTGTCAGTTGGTGCAGTTCTAAACAAAGCGTCGTAGCGGGATCTACATGTGAAGCGGAGTACATAGCTGCTTCAGAAGCAGCAAACGAAGGAGTCTGGATGAAGGAGTTCATATCCGATATAGGTGTCATACCTAGTGCATCGGGTCCAATGAAAATCTTTTGTGACAATACTGGTGCAATTGCTTTGGCAAAGGAATCCAGATTTCACAAAAGGACCAAACACATCAAGAGACGCTTCAACTCCATCCGGGATTTAGTCCAGGTGGGAGACATAGAGATTTGCAAGATACATACGGATCTAAATGTTGCAGACCCGTTGACTAAGCCTCTTCCACGAGCAAAACATGATCAGCACCAAGGCTCCATGTGTGTTAGAATCATTACTGTGTAATCTAGATTATTGACTCTAGTGCAAGTGGGAGACTGAAGGAATTATGCCCTAGAGGCAATAATAAAGTTATTATTTATTTCCTTATATGATGATAAATGTTTATTATTCATGCTATAATTGTATTAACCGGAAACATAATACATGTGTGAATACATAGACCAACAGAGTGTCACTAGTATGCCTCTACTTGACTAGCTCGTTAATCAAAGATGGTTATGTTTCCTAAACCATGAACAACGAGTTGTTATTTGATTAACGACGTCACATCATTAGTTGAATGATCTGATTGACATGACCCATTCCATTAGCTTAGCACCCGATCGTTTAGTATGTTGCTATTGCTTTCTTCATGACTTATACATGTTCCTATAACTATGAGATTATGCAACTGCCGTTTACCGGAGGAACACTTTGGATACTACCAAACGTCACAACGTAACTGGGTGATTATAAAGGAGTACTACAGGTGTCTCCAATGGTAGATGTTGGGTTGGCGTATTTCGAGATTAGGGTTTGTCACTCCGATTGTCGGAGAGGTATCTCTGGGCCCTCTCGGTAATGCACATCACATAAGCCTTGCAAGCACTGCAACTAATATGTTAGTTGTGAGATGATGTATTACGGAACGAGTAAAGAGACTTGCCGGTAACGAGATTGAACTAGGTATTGGATACCGACGATCGAATCTCGGGCAAGTAACATACCGATGACAAAGGGAACAACGTATGTTGTTATGCGGTCTGACCGATAAAGATCTTCGTAGAATATGTAGGAGCCAATATGGGCATCCAGGTCCCGCTATTGGTTATTGACCGGAGACGTGTCTCGGTCATGTCTACATTGTTCTCGAACCGTAGGGTCCGCACGCTTAACGTTACGATGACAGTTATTATGAGTTTAAGCATTTTGATGTACCGAAGGTTGTTCGGAGTCCCGGATGTGATCACGGACATGACGAGGAGTCTCGAAATGGTCGAGACGTAAAGATTGATATATTGGAAGCCTATGTTTGGACACCGGAAGTGTTCCGAGTGAAATCGGGATTTTACCGGAATACCGGGAGGGTTACCGGAACCCCCCGGGAGGCAAATGGGCCTATTGGGCCTTAGTGGAAAAGTGAAAAGGGGAAGCCCACAAGGGCTGCGCGCCTCCCCCCTTCCCTAGTCCTATTAGGACTAGGAGAAGGGGCCGGCCCCCCTCTCTTCTCTCTTCTCCTTGAAGAGTCCTATTAGGAATAGGATTGGGGGGGAGTCCTACTCCCGGTAGGAGTGGGACTCCCCTGCGCCTCTCTCCCTTGGCCGGCCGAACCCCTCCCCCTGCTCCTTTATATACGGGGGCAGGGGGCACCCCATAGACACACAAGTTGATCATTGTTGATCGTTCCTTAGCCGTGTGCGGTGCCCCCTGCCACCAAATTCCACCTCGGTAATATCGTTGTAGAGCTTAGGCGAAGCCCTGCGTCGGTAGTGCATCAAGATCGTCACCACGCCGTTGTGCTGACGGAACTCTTCCTCGACGCTTTGCTAGATCGGAGCCCGAGGATCGTCATCGAGCTGAACGTGTGCTAAGAACTCGGAGGTGCCGGAGTAACGGTGCTTGGATCGGTCGGATCGGGAAGAAGACGTACGACTACTTCCTCTACGTTGTGAGATCGCTTCCGCAGTCGGTCTGCGTTGGTACGTAGACAATACTCTCCCCCTCGTTGTTGTGCATCACCATGATCTTGCGTGTGCGTAGGAAAATTTTCGAAATTACTACGTTCCCCAACACCTTGAGCCTTTGCTTCTGCCTTTTTAGACTCCTCGTGCTGGCAACAAGCCTGTGATGGGCATTTTGTTGCTCCGGGTGTCTGTCCGGTGTTATGTCCTCCGGCCTATTATCTTTGACAGAGTTGGTTTGTTCGGTTTGATTCTCCGCGTTGCCGTGGTCCGGCGGTGGTTCACCCTGCTCTAACGCTGGGTCTGTATGATCGTTATTTCTGTCGAGGCGGGATTTGGGGCGGCGCTTACGCCGCCGCTTTGACTGCTTCTCGAGGGGACAACCCTTCATTGCGTCCTTCCGTTCCTCGTCATTGTTTTCCTTTGGTGTGTCCACCATGTATACGTCATGTGATAAGGTGGACGTCCAGTGCCCTGTGGGCAGTGGTTTCTCTTCGTCTCCCGCATCGTCGTCGATACCGTCGATGTCTTCGGAGTCGAAGTCGAGCACGTTGGTTAAGTCATCTACAATGGCTACTAAGTGGGTGGTGGGTGGGTCGCGAATTTCTTCGTCGTCCGCATCCCAGTCCTGCCGGACATAGTTCGGCCAGGATCCTCCTGACAAGGAGAGAGACCTTAACGAGTTCAGTATGTTGCCAAAGGGCGAGTGCTGAAAAATATCCGCGGAGGTAAACTCCATGATCGGCACCCAATCAGATTCAATAGGAACGGGCGCAGGCGGTTCGGAGTCCGTGGCCGGAGAAGGATCCGGCAATTTGTCAACATGGCTCTCGTGCAAGGTAAGGTCGATATTCGGCTCGATCGCCGCTGAGGGTAGGGCCTTCGTGGCGGGGTCCATCCACCCGTCTGCGGAAGGCGCAACTGGCTCCGAATTGAGTGTCGGAGCGGCTGCCGGTGTGATTTCCTGAACACTGTCCGATGGTAGAGCTAAATCGTACTTATCGTGACCGCGTGACACACAAGACAGAGGCTCGAATCCGTCGAAGATCAAGTCTCCGCGGATATCAGCCGTGTAGTTTAAGCTTCCAAACCTAACCTGATGGCCAGGGGCGTAACTTTAGATCTGCTCTAGGTGGCCAAGCGAATTGGCCCGTAGTGCAAAGCCGCCGAACACGAAGATCTGTCCGGGGAGAGAAGTCTCACCCTGGACTGCATCGCTATCGATGATAGTAGGAGCCATCAAGCCTAACGGCGACGACACAGAGGAACTCTCAATGAAAGCACCAATGTCGGTGTCAAAACCGGCGGATCTCGGGTAGGGGGTCCCGAACTGTGCGTCTAGGCCGGATGGTAACAGGATGCAGGGGACACAATGTTTTACCCAGGTTCGGGCCCTCTTGATGGAGGTAAAACCCTACGTCCTGCTTGATTAGTATTGATGATATGGGTAGTACAAGAGTAGATCTACCACGAGATCAGAGAGGCTATACCCTAGAAGGTAGCCTATGGTATGATTGTATGTTGTAGTTGTTGTGTCCTACGGACTAAAACCTTCCGGTTTATATAGACACCGGAGAGGGCTAGGGTTACACAAGGTCGGTTACAAAGGAGGAGATATCCATATCCGTATTGCCTAGCTTGCCTTCCACGCCAAGTAGAGTCCCATCCGGACACGAGACGAAGTCTTCAATCTTGTATCTTCATAGTCTAATAGTCCGGCTGTCCGGAGACCCCCTAATCCAGGACTCCCACAGTATCCCCGTATCTATGGGCTCTCTCCAGATATCAACAGTTGGAACGATGTTCCTTTGATAGATGGTTAATGCTCATCTTCCTTCCCAATAGTTGTGGGCAACGGTTTCTTTCTTAATGAATGAAGATCTCGCTGATCCAAGGACTTTGCCATCACGACGAAGGTGCGTTCATCCCTTCCAAAACCCGGATAGCTTAGGTGGCTCAAGCGGCTTAAAAAACCTCAAGGAGGATCCCCTGGGTGGAGTCCTGGTGACGGCGCAAATGGTTCCTTACTGCAGCAATGCTTCTATCGGTGTGGTTGTTCTCGTCAACGGCAACTCGTCAATGTTAAGGCTTGTTATTTTCCTATTGTGTGAAATCTATTATTTAAATTACAATTGTATCATTCTTATCTGAATAAAGCAATTTATTCAAAAAAAATATCTTAGAAAAAGAATCATTGGATTTTGCTAATCCCAGATGACCGACCATTTATCCGATGTTGAGTTGCATGCACGATTCAATGTTAGTTTGACTTTGAGAGGAAAAGGAATACATTTTCCCCACTGGATGAACAAAATGTTACAACATGGTGAACATTATTGTAGATATACATGACGTATATCTTACGTTCTTAAGAAGATGGTACCAATTCTCTCATCATGCAAAGTGTCTACCTTAACGTCCCACTATGCAATGCATTTAAGTCTTCTCTCCCACTAAAGCATGCAAAATCTGCCACATAAATGAGTCATGCATTTAACTTATAAATATAATTATTTTTGCATTAGTCTATGCATGTAACGCAGCCACATCATATATTCATGTTAATCATCCTTCACATTTTTTGTTTGAAATGACACTTTTAACTGTAATTCAAAAAAATATTCTATTTTTAGACACTTTCTTTTATTGATTTTCAAACTTATACTTTCTTTCATTAGATTTAGTTAGTTTTTGTCAACTACTTACGCATTTTTTAACAAAGTTGCCGTAGCAACGCACGGGGGGAGTCATCCTCACTACTCTATTTCAGAGTTAAACATTAAATCCAAGCCATCTTCTGCTGCAAAATATTTTTTATTTTTATTTTCTTACTCTTTTTCTCCTTAATGTGTGCCCTTCTCTTTCAAAGTTTATTACACTTCCATCCCGCTGCAAAGCACGGGGTATTGTCTAGTTGAGAAAATATTACTTCCTTTTACACTTGATAAACCTATTCTTCTTCTACGCGAATAGCTTTTGCGTGTTTGCAAAAAAGGAAAAGACTACGGTTGGAATCTTGAGGAAGGTACAGTTCAAAAATAAACTAGAACGTATGGTTTTTGTAGTAATAGTCTTATGTATGAACAATATTTATGTTGAACTTTTTAAATTTGATTGATTTTTTTTGTAAAGTCAATTGAGAATTTGTTATTTTTATACCAACAGAGACATAGACGCTTGCTAAATATGTGCTTATCACAGAGCTAAATATACTTGTACTACTATCTTTAAAGCCGCGGAAGAAAATTAGGTGATCCCTTGTGATATGGGCGGAGTTTCATGGGATAGTCATTATGTAGGGCTATTTTAAGGCTTTACCAGAAAACCACTTTGAAGAATACTGCGAAACAAGTTATTCCTCGACGTGATGTTCTTATTTGTACAAATAATTTTAGACCGTGTAGTCACATCGATGGCCATAGCTTTTTAAGAGAAGCATTTTTCGTATGCGTCGGTTGGAATACCCGCCAACTGGATGAATAGCATGCATAACATGTAATAGTAACACCATTAATTTGTCAAAATAGACCAGTGTTAATGCAGATAGTTATGATAGGGTTGATTGGGCCTTCTTGAAGCAGGTGATGCAAAGGCTAGGGTTCTCTCGTCGATGGATTGATTGGATTATGGGGTGTGTCACATCGGTGAGGTATTCAGTTAAATTAAATGGAACCCTCCTGGAATCATTTGCCCCGTCGCGTGGTCTGCGGCAAGGAGACCCACTCTCTCCATTCTTATTTCTTTTCGTGGCAGATGGACTGTCAGCTATTTTGAGGAAGAGGGTGCAAGATGGTGCTATTGCTCCTGTTAAGATATGTCGGAGAGCACCGGGAATTTTTCATTTGCTTTTTGCTGATGATACGATGCTGTTTTTTGAGGCTTCAAGAGTGCAGGCAGAACATGTTAAAAATGCTTTGGATCTTTATGGTGCGGCCACGGGACAGAGTCTAAACTATGACAAATGCTCAATTTTTTTCGGTGAAGCTTGTCCTTCTTCGGTTCAGGAGCAGGTTCGAGATGTTTTACAAGTTACTAGTTTGTGCTTTGAGGAGAAATACTTGGGTCTCCCCACACCCGAGGGGCGTATGTCAAAAGGGAAGTTTCAGAACCTACAAACAAGCCTTACAAAAAGGCTAGTTCAGTGGGGGGATGGGGTTTTGGCCCAGCCAGGAAGGGAGGTTCTTATAAAGTCTGTCGCACAAGCTTTGCCCACATACATTATGGGATTATTTAAGCTGCCTTACTCGGTTTGTGATGATCTTACCCGAATGGTGAGGAACTTTTATTGGGGATCGGAGAAGGGGAAGAGGAAAGTGCATTGGAAGGGATGGGATCATCTTATGCAACCTAAGGAGAGGGGGGGTGTTGGTTTCAGGGACTTTCGGTTGTTTAATCAAGCGCTCCTCGCTCGGCAAGCCTGGAGGTTACTAACCAGACTGGAGAGCCTGTGTGCTTGTCTGCTCAAAGCTAAATATTATCCGCATGGTAAGCTCGAGGATACGGTCTTCACTGCAAATGCTTCTTCCTCTTGGTCAGCTATTAGCCATGGGTTGGAGCTGTTGAAGAAAGGCTTGATATGGAGAGTGGGTAATGGAGAAAGCATTCGGGTGTGGAGGGATAGCTGGATCCCACGTCCTTTTTCTTACAAACCAATTTCTAGATAGGGAGTCTGCCGCATACGGTATGTGTCTGATCTACTAAATGCTAATGGAACTTGAAAGGTTCAAATACTGCAGCAATACTTTGTTCAGGCGGATGTGGACGAGATCCTGAAGATCAAAGTGTCCAGGCGAGGGGGTGAGGACTTCATAGCATGGGGGCCGGACAAGAGGGGAGTTTTTTCTATTAGAAGTGCCTACCATCTGGTGTTCGATGAGGCACATCGGGCTGTGGCTGTTTCTTCCAGCTCAGCGCCTTCAGGAGCAAGGAGATGCTGGAATTTCATTTGGAAGTGTGGAGTACCGCCCACAGTTTCAACCTTTGCATGGCGGCTCGCGACTGATGGGCTACCAACATGGAAGAATAAACATAAGATCGGTTTGGAAACCACTAGCAGATGCCCGGTTTGTGGCCTAGATACGGAAGACAATTACCACCCGTTTTTGAGATGTCAGTTTGGGAGAGATTTATATCAGGAGATGGCAAAGATCTGGAATCTCCCTCGGATTCAATCGATGGAGAACTACGGGAAGGAATGGCTGTTACAGATTCTTGCAACACAAAGTGATATGGAGAGATGCATGCTACTGCTCGTTTTCTGGAGAGCTTGGTTTGTTCACAATGAGGTCCTACATCACAAACCAGCTCCGCCATTGGAAGTGTCTGTGAGATATCTTCGTAGCTTCTTGGATTCACTCTTGGCAATCAAACATGACATTACTGTGGATCCAGTGAAAGGCAAGACAAGCGTCTCCATGGAGTCTAGGAGGCAGCCAGTTGCTTGTATAACCAAAACGCCTTGGACTAGGCCCAGGAATGGCTGGACCAAACTCAATACTGATGGCTCATTCGTGTCAAGTAATGATGCGGGGGCGGGCATGATCTTGCGTGATGAGGAAGGAAGGATTATTTTTGCAGCTTGTAGGGCCCTGTATTCATGCAGTGATGCGCTTGAGGCGGAGCTATCCGCCTGCTTGGAGGGTCTGTCTTCATCAGTTCAACGTACAGATATGCCGATCGAAGTGGAGATGCATTCTTCGGTGGCAGTTTCCATGATCACATGTGGGGACTTTGATCGGTCGATATATGCGTCGCTAGTTAATGAAATTAGAAGTTTACTTTCCTCTCATCAATCTTGTATTACTCGTGTCGTTCGATCGCAGAATAAAGCGAGCGACATCTTAGCTTCCTATGGACGTATAAACAGAAGGACTATGACCTAGCTAGGGTCAGGTCCGCCTGAGGTGCTGGAGTTAGTTGAGGAAGAATGTAATGAGACTTTGAATGAGTAATACAAGTTTTGAATTCGCAAAATAAAAATGCAGATAGTTGTTCGTTAGGTAGGGGCTACCAACACTTCACTAAGGGAAATCTGGTCTCATGTTAAATTACTCCTGAACTAAAACTATAACAAGAAAACTGAGAACCTTTAGTTCGTTGCGGCAGTCAGCTTGATATTACAGCTTGCGATCTAAAAGGATGTGTAGGGAACAGTTCGGATTTGCAAAGAAGCTTGCACGCCCTTGTCCCCAGATTGTCCCCCCGCGGGCGACAACACCAGATCTTGCCACAGGAAACCCCTCCCTTCCTTGCCAACGTCGTCAGCTGGAGCCGCCAGGGCACGCCCCTCACGGTGGCCGGCGGCAGGGCACCTTGTCTCCTCTCCTCGGTGGTGGTTGGCACAGGGCGTAGACGTTGGGCGTGCGAGGGGCCCGGCAGCGCGGCAATGGTGGCTGCTGGTGGTAGCGTGCTCGTTGTAGCGTAGTGGCCGTGGTCAGGTGGCAGCTCGTGGCGCGACAGTTGTGTCTCCGTGGCGGCAGGTGCTTCACTCAACTATGAAGGTGTTGGGACCTCGAGTACAAGGGTTTGTAGCAAGCAATAATGTCCTTCAAGTGACCTCAAGGTTTATCAAATCAATAGGAATTTAGTAACCCCACCAACGATCAGTACCTGCACACACAAATACATAACCACCTTAGCACCAATAGGACTAGTGAGGTTGTCAGTCTCACTAGCTTGCTAGTAACAAGGATTAATATCACAAGTGTATGAAAAATTTGATTGCAACGAAAAAGTAAAAGCAAGGAATAGAAAAGAGTGTTTGACCAAGGAAGAGAAAAATGGACCAGGATCCATAGGCTCACTAATGGTTTCTCTCCAAGATAAAGTATGGTGTGGTGAACAAATTACAGTTGTGCATCGATTAAACTATAGTTTTTATAACTACAATCAATGTGCATTGATTAAACTATAGTTTTTATAACTACAATCAAATTGCATCTATAGCTAATACTCAACCCAAGACCGCGCGCATCATAAAGTATTAAGTAAAAAACAGAGTATTGTAATGAGTACGATGATATATTGTCTTCACCCTGCATTCAAAGGACACCTACAGAACCATCTTTTTTTATCGCTAGTGCCAACAACACAATACAAGCCTTTTTCACTTTGTCAATGTGGTACATTACTTGCAATGTTGAACCCAACTATCATACACAAATCCCTCTTGGAGATCACCCCTCAAACTTGGCCAAAAAAGAAAGATATGCTGGAGTACCCACCTCCTGGGGGCTTTGAGGGCGAGGAGGGTCTCTGCACAGTCTGTTTCCGGTTGCGTGTTGCGGGCGCCTCCCTGGGGCCCTCTGCTCCATCTGTTCTTCCCGGACGGCCCGCACCGGGCGGATTGCCTCGGGGTCCATGATGGATGGACCGCAGGTGCTGCTAGGGCCACCGTCATGGGGTGGCTCCGGACGCATCGGCATGCGCCGTCTCACATGCCCGCCCGCATGCGAAGGGGAGGTCGGGGCGACCTAGCCCCATCTCTTTATGTCCCTTGTGACACCTTGTATTTGGAACCAGTTTATCTACTTGCTTGTGTCATGCTGGGCACACACTCCCGATGCAAACCTCGAATGTCGGGATGGGGCTACGTCCTCTTGACACCACAACGCCCACCAAGCAAGGCTCGGCACTCCTTTGCATGGAGACCCTGCAGAATATGGATAGGGGACAAATGGGTTAAGGGCACCCACAACCAGGGACCTCCTATATGGCGACCTGCGTGCCAAGTAGGGAGGAAACATGCACCTCCCCTCCCCCCCCCCCCCCCCCCCCCGCAAGCATTTTTAGGCTAGCCCATGCGGAGGAGGAATGCCCATGTTTTTTCATTTCATTTTCTAGATTTTTTTATTATCTTCTTCTTTAAGATAATTCAGGATTGCAAAAAGTTCTCAATTTCAAAACATAACGAAATTTCAACAAAATGTTTGAGAAATCATAAAATGTTCACGGATTCAAGAAATGTTTGTGATTTTGGCAAAAAAATGTTTGCATGTTTAAAAAGAGTTTATGGTTTTGAAAAATTGTTTAGGAATTCTTGCGTATTCAAAAAATGTTTGTGGATTTGGAAAAATGTTCACAAATTCACAAAACATTCATGAATTTTCGTAAAATGTTCATAAAAATAAAAAATGTAAATGATATTCAGAATTGTTCCCATATTTCAGAAGTAGTTCATAGATTCAAAAATGTTCATCGATTCAAAAATTGTTCACGAATTAAAAAAGTGATCATGCATGTCAAAAAATGTTTTCATGAAGAACAAAACAAAATCATTAATTTCAAAATGTGTTCCAAAAATTCAAGAAATGTTCATCGATTCAAAAAGGTTCACTGATCTGAAAAAATGTTCACAAGTTTCAAAAATATGTCCCAGTTTAAAAATGTTTGCAAATTTGTAAGAGATGTTAACAATTTCAAAATATAGCAAATTTAAAAAATGTTTACGATTCCAATTTTCTTTTAGCAATTTATGTATTTATGATTCTTAAAAGGTTCATGACTTCAAAAAATGTTCAAAAATTAGAAAGATGTTCACAAAATGATAAACAATAGGATAATTAGAATAAATAACACATAAATTTAAATTTAAAATAAAATAAAAATGAACGTGAAAAAAGGAAAAGAAAAAAAGAGAATGAAGAGTATCATTTAAAAGAAAAGAAAACGGAAAAACGAAAAAAGAGAAAGGAGGAAAAACCCCAGATGAAAAAACAACGGAAAACCTTTAGTTCATCAGCGCAGTCAGCTTGACATTACAACTTGCGGTCTAAAAGTCTATCGCGAGCTTGAGGAGAGGATGTGTAGTTCGGATTCCACCCCCCCCCCCCCCCCCCCGCGGGCGACTCGGGCGACGGCGCCAGATCTTGCGACACGCAACCCCTCCCTTCCTCGCCAACATCGTCGGCCGGAGCCACCAGGGCACGCCCCTAACGGTGGCTGGCGGGCGGGCACCTTGTCTCCTCTCCTCGGTGGTGGTTGGCACGGGACAATGACCCTCCAGGGTGTAGAGGTTGGACGTGTGAGGGGCCCGGCGGTGTGACAATGGTGGTTGTTGGTGGCAGTGTGCTGGTAGTAGCGGCGCGACCGCGGTTAGGTGGCAGCTCGTGCCACGACGGCTGTGTCTCCATGGCGGCAGGTGCTTCACTCAACTAAGAAGGTGTTGGGCCCTCGAGTGTAAGGGTTTGTAGCAAGCAACAATGTCCTTCAAGTGGCCTCAAGGTTTATCAAACCAATAGGAATTTAGTAAGCCAACCAATGATCAGTACCTGCACACACAAATACAGAACCACCTTAGCCCCAATAGGACTAGTGAGGTTGTCAGTCTCACTAGGTTGCTAGTAACAAGGATTAAAATCACAAGTGTATAGAAAATTTGATTGCAACGAAAAAGTAAAAGCAAGGAATAGAAAAGAGTGTTTGACCAAGGAACAGAAAAATGAACCAGGGTCCACAGGCTCACTAATGGTTTCCCTCCAAGATAAAGTATGGTGTGGTGAACAAATTACAGTTGTGCATCGATTAAACTGTAGTTTTTATAACTACAATCCAATTGCATCTATAGCTAATACTCATCCCAAGATCATGTGCATCATAAAGTATTAAGTAAGAAATGAAGTATTGCAATGAATACGATGATATATTGTCTTCACCCCGTGTTCAGAGGACACCTACAAAACCATCTTTTCTATCACTAGTGCCAACGACACAATACAAGCCTTTTTCCACTTTCTGTCAATGTGGTACATTAATTACTTGCAATGTTAAACCCAACTATCATACACAAATCCCTCTTGGAGATCACCCCTCAAACTTGGCCAAAGAAAGATCAGAGAGCATATTAGTAGTATAAAGGATGCTGGAGTATCCACCTCCTCGGGGCTTTAAGGGCGAGGAGGGTCTCCGCACGATTTGTTTCTAGTTACGTGTCGCGGGCACCTCCCTGGGGCCCTATGCTCCATTTGCTCTTCCCGGGCGGCCCGCATCGGGCGGATTGCCTCGGGTTCCATGATGGATGGATCGCGGGTGCTGCCAGGGCCACCGTCATGGGGTGGCTCTGGACGCATCGGCATGCGCCGTCTTGTGTGCCCGCCCGCATGCGAAGGGGAGGTCGGGGCGACCTAGCCCCATCTCTTTATGTCCCTTGTGACACCTTGTATTCGGAACCAGTTTATCTACTTGCTTGTGTCATGCTGAGCACACACTCCCGATGCAAACCTCGAATGTCGGGATGGGGCTACGTCCTCTTGACACCACAACGCCCACCAAATAAGGCTTGGTCTCCAGGTACTCCTTTGCATGGAGACCCTGCGGAATCTGGATAGGGAGCAAATGGGTTAAGGGCACCCACAACCAGGGACCTCCTATCTGGTGACCTGCACGCCAAGTAGGGAGGAAACATGCACCTCCCCCCGCAAGCATTTTTAGGCCAGCCCATGCGGGACGAGGGATGCCCCTGTTTTCTCATTTCATTTTTTAGATTTTTGTTTTTATTACTTTCTTCTTCAAGATAATTCGTGATTGCAAAAATTTCCCAATTTCAGAAAATAATGAAATTTCAACCAAAAGTGTTTGAGAAATCATAAAATGTTCATGATTTTGATAAATATTCAAGCATTCATAAAATGTGCATGCTTTTGGAAAAAAATGTTCGAATGATTAAGAAGAGTGTATGATTTTGAAAAATTGTTCAGGAATGCTTGCATATTCAAAAAATGTTTGTAAATTTGGAAAAATATTAACAAATTCACAAAACATTCATGAATTTTTGTAAAATTTTCATAAAAATTGCAAATGAAATTCAGAATTGTTCCCAAATTTCAAAAGTAGTTCATCGATTCAAAAATGTTCGTCGATTCAATTTTTTTTCATGAATTAAAAAAGTGATCATGCATGTCAAGAAACGTTTTCATTAAGAACAAAACGAAATCATTAATTTCAAAATGTGTTCCAAAAATTCAAAAATGTTCAATGATTTGAAAGAATCTTCACAAGTTTGAAAAACATGTTCCAATTTCAAAATGTTTGCAAATTTGTAAAAGATGTTCTCAATTTTAAAAAAAATGCAAATTTAAAAGTTGTTCGTGATTCCAATTTTTTTTAGCAATTTCAAAAAATATTCATAATTCTAGAAAGGTTTACGACTTCAAAAAATGTTCAAAAATTAGAAAGATGTTCACAAAATGATAAAGAATAGGAAAATGAGAATACATAAATACATAAAATATAAATATGAAATTAAAGTAAAATAAAACGAACATGAAAAAGGAAAAGAAACAAAGAGAATGAAAAACATCATTTTATAAAAGAAAAACAGAAAAGAAAACGGGAAAACGAAAAAAGAGAAAAGTGAGAAAAAAAAGAAAACCAGATGAGAAACAAAAAAACCCGGTTTAGGGAGGGTTCTTGAAGCTTCCTAAGAGCATCTCTAGCAGACCCCGCATAACGCTCGGTCCGCAAATATTCCGGCGAGTATGCGGGCTCGGGCCAATTTTGCAGCCAGAATAGAGCTCGCATACTCGCCCGGCCCGCAAAAACTTTTGCCGCAGCCCGCACGTCCCGAGCACTATAAGCGTGGTTCTGCGACCCTTTTGCGGGTCCAAACCCTATCCCCCCGCCGCCGCGGGCCACCAAATTCCCCTTTCTCCTTTCCCAATTTCTCGCCGCCGGCGACCCTCCGCCCCGCCTCCAGCCGTCATGTGGGGGCAAATGTGGAGCTCCGGACGTGGCTCCGGCAGTCGATCCGGCCATGAGAGGGACCCGGAGCGCGAGCGGCGCGTCCGGTCCGACGGCGGGAGGAAGCGCGGCGTGCGAGGTGGACGAACCGCGGGCTTTTGCCGCCGGCGAGCTTCGACCGCCGCGAGACGGTGGAGTACGACCACCGGCGTGCGTCGTTCTCCTCCGCGCGGTCTTCATACGCCGGATCCCCCTCCTCCTCCGTCGCGGGCTTCCTCCTCGTGAAGAGGGAGTGGTCGGACGAGGAGGAGGAGCCGGAGCTTCCGGCGCCGTTCCCCTTCGTGCCGGTGAAGGAGGAGCCCGAGGACCCCGCTCCGCTCGGCCGCCGCGGAGTCGTCGGGCCCGAGGACTTCGTCGCGGAGTTCGACGCCGTCGCCGCCGCCATCGCCGAGCGGAGCGTGCGCGAGGAGGAGGAGCGACGACGCCACGCCGAGGAGCTCGAAGCCCTCGAGTGTCGGCAGGCGGTCGCCGGCAAGGAGAAGGCCGAGGAGTGGCGCCGCATCCGCGCAGAGCAGGCGAAGAAGTTCATCGAACTCTGCAGCTCCGGCGAGGACGAGTGAGCGTCTAGCTCCTCCATGGCGTCGTCCAGTTGCCGCGACCTCGCCGCCGTTACCCCCTAGTACTAGTTTAATGTAGTATGTAGTATAACTATGCTTGTAGTTTGATGAACCATGTAGTATGTGATGAACAATGTAGTATGTGTGATGAACTGTGTTTGTGCAATTTCTCTCGCGAAAGAAGTTTTTCAAATTATGCAGGTTTAGATACGGGTTCTGCTCGGACGCGTATATTTTTGACCCGCAAAAGCGATTTTCGTGAACCCGCAAACGCGTTTTGCGGGTCGTATTTTTACGGGGTCTGTTAGAATTGCTCTAATACCGGAGGAAAAAACCAAACTAAGTCGGCCGATGCGCTGGATAGGAGTGTGTAGGAGGGAGGGCGGGTATGTGCTAAGTCACTAAACAACGACCTACGCGCCAAATAGGAACCACGCCCACAAACCAATTGCAAAATATAGTACTACATGCCAACTTGGTGGGAGACTGGATTTTCTCCCATGCACGGGAGGTCCCGTGCATGGTCCAGCTGTTCGGTGTGGCACAAGGATGATTATTCTAATACTTTTCATTGGCACTCATCTGTACAATGCCCCATACACCCTGTCAGCTACACCTAAGAATTGCCCTCGAGTATTAATGGTGCAATAGTGATACATGGGCCAGTAATGCAAAAGTCATCCCCTATGTGTAACCAATCTATTCATGCAAAAGCCAACATTTTATTTTCTTGTGAGATATTCTTTCGTCAATTATCTTTTGAATAAAAATCTCATTTTAAAATATTCTTATATATTTGAATTCTTGACGATGTGGCTTTTAAAACAAGATCAATCTTGAATATATTTTAAGAGAGTTTATATTTCATGAACATATTTCACTCATTTCAAAAAGCTGATTTGACTCACTGGAAAAACATATTTCACTCACTGGAAAAACTCGATTATTTCAAAATGCTGAGTTCACTCATTCCAAACACTGCTTTTACTAATTCAAAAAAGAAAAAAAAACTAATTTCACTTAATTTAGATTTTTATGGAATTAGATCACGTGTATACAAGGTTATACAAGATTGATCTGATTTAACTCATTCCAAACTCGATTTGAATGTATCCAAGATTGATCTAATTCCATAAATTGGATTGATGACTGACGTGGTGACATGAGGCTATATTTAATGCCAATGGTAAATACCACATGTATACAAGGAAGGCTAGCTTGCATGCACCGATCTCCAGCAGAACCAATGAACGCATGCATGAACCGGACCTCCCGTGCATGAGATAATAGCTTTTCTCAACTTGGTGAGCCGTGGCTCCCCAATACCATGAAAAATGATGTGAATAGCCCTTAGTAAATGACTCATCTAGCTTCTGTAAACCCACCTAACTGGCCACAAGCATGTGCCGAATAGCGCTGCCATGTACTCCCCCTTAAAGAAATATAAAAGTGTTTAGATCACTAAAGTAGGAATTTGGCATTTGCCAGTAGTGCCAAGTGCCAACAGCTGCCAAATCTACAAACATGAAAGCATGTGTACCTTTTTTAGTGGATAATAGAAAATAGCTGATCTGCCGTTGAAAGCATGGGTACATGAGCAAGCCCCATGCTCCGGTGTCAAATTGTTATTTACATTAATTCATGTCAGAATCATGACGGGATAGAGACATAGAGTTGTTTATATTAATTCATGTCAGAATGAGGCTCATGTTGCAGAAAATGGCTACAAGGGATGGCAATGGGTGCCCATTACCCACGTATCCATTCTGTAAAAACCCTATTAGGATAAGGTATGAGACACAGAGTCACCCATGGGTATATAAATAGGGAATTTTGAAACCATATTATCTCTACACTTTGTCGTGAATGTGTGAACTCAAAATGTATGAATATATGATGTTGTTTTGATGTGTTGTTGTTTACGAGAAAATGATGTTGTTTATTAAATGTGTTGTTGTTTATAAGTATGTGTTGCCATGTAATGTGTTGCTGTTTATAAATTTTTGTATATTGCTTTTTATGGCTATGAGTTCTTCAAACTGATGCTTTGCAAACATGGGTAATTTTACCTGCGGGTATCCGTTTACCATGTCAGGTAATGGGTATGAGAAAAAAATTATATCCGTTGGCGGGTATAGGTAAGTTCAAGGTAGACGGGTAAAGGTATGGGATGGCTCCACCCGTATCCAAACCCCTGCAGGTGCCATCCTACACCGGAGAGAAATAAGAGATTTTGACATGGCATTCTAAAAAAAGAAGGAAAATCGACATCCATGCCGATCGACCAGTGTTCGGCTAATTTGGTCACGCACATGTCGTAGATGCGCTAAGCGCGCAGTATCACACATCCTACGCTGCAGGCTACCTCGATAGTGATCACAGTGACGATGAGACTCGCCTTCTCATAAAATATTTGGAATACAGTTTTCTTCAATACTAAAATCAGAAATCGGGGATCTACTCCTTTATTATTGAAGAGGATAAATGTTCTTAACAACATCTTCATAATCACCCTTGATACCTCGACACAACACAGCAGAAAATAAGGAGATACAGTCCTGAACCGAAAAGTTATCTACGGTAGGCAATGAGCAGCTTCACTCCTTGGTCTCCTATCACCTGACCTTGAGATCAAAAGCACCAACATATCCTTTACTATTTCACATAACATTCAGCAAGTCACAAGCACAATGACTTATGTAGAATGCACTGAGCACTACCACCCTCCACTCATTAGTCGGCAGCTTGAAAATGACAGAAAATATCAGGAAAGCGGTAGGTCTATCCCTCCACATCCTGCAGAATTCATGTCTCCTGGTAGCATTCGATGCTGTCCAGGAGCGTCTCCTCCCAGATTACTCAATTTTCCAGACAAAATTGGCGTGATAGGAGAGTTTTGATGTGCGTCCCCCTTGCTGCAGAAAGCATAGAGAGATTTGTTCAAACCATGTAAACAAGCACAGGCGTTCAGGAAAAATGTGCCATTTGATGCACACAAGGAACACGTGATAAGAGAAGAGACCCACCATTTTACATAGTTATAGTGAGGGTACGTTTTCTTTAGAAGCTCCAGCAAAGCCTTTGTGGTAATGTAATTTGGTGCGCCGAGATGATTCCTGGTTTCTCATATATTAGAAGGAAAGCATGGGCCACATCATGGACATCGACTATTTGCCAGATCGTATCATTCAACGCATTAGGACCTCTTGTAATAAATTTTTCAGCACTCCCAGCAGTCAATAATAATTAATAAATAGATCTCTAACATGCAATTAAGAGGACGGGGTAAAAATATTTGTGCACAAACAGAAGAAGCAATATAAGACATTATTAAGACTCGTAATATTAGTACAATCATATTTATCAAAAAAGGGTTTCCCCTGCTTTATTACATTATATGTGAAGGAAAAGGATGCAGGGGGTGGAAGTGTGGTAGGTGGGGCCACGCACACTCGCCCTCCTCTATTCACCGTTTTGGTCTATTGATTTATGATGATGCAGGTATGGAGGATGGCTTTGCCCTTGCACTCAAACTCTCCTCTGTTCACCATTTTGCCCCGCATGAGCAAGCATCCTCGAGAGTGTGTCAAGTGTTTCCCTTCCTTACAGCATTTCCGTGTACCTACACGTAAATACAACGAAAAATAAGTGTAAATTCTTTTGACAACATTGACACAAAATGTTATTATCCCGTCCCAGATTTTTATTTCAAAACTTGATCCACAACTTAAGAAACTATGAACAGTATCAAGTGTGTTATTCACGCTGGATTTGAACCATGGTACTCTCCATACTCGGATTCTTTTTGTCTTTTTTTTACGCTAATAGGGAGGGAACGTGCCCTCCTTGTTCCCCGGGAGCGAACCATCCTTTGCTCTGAGAGGCTCTTGCGAGGAGGCATTCACGCATGCACTTCTCCCCCTCTTCAACATCTTCTTTTCTGGAAAAAAAAAGAATTTGCCATGTCAACGGAGAAAATTGTCATGGTATAGCAATGTTTTTTTAAACCACTTTTTTTGCGGGAAAACTTGTATTACTCACTTCACACAGGATTACAATCAAAGTAGTTAAGCTCAATGGCCTCCGGAGGTCCCGACCCAAGCCAGGTCATAGTTCTTCCCTCCACACGAGCAAAGTTTGCAAGAGAGTTACTAACTTTATTTTGAGCTCTACTAACGTGAGTAATACTAGTTTTACGAAGACCCATGAGATACTTGATCTCCTTTACCAAAGCTGAATAGACTGATCTATCTTCATCACTGGATTTTATCATCTTCACTGCAACTGAAGAATCCATCTCGATTGCCACCGAAAGTTCCGAACACATCAACGGCAATGATAGCCCTTCCATACACGCTCCTAGTTCAGCTTCGAGGGCTCCACGACACGAGAACAATTCCCTGCAAGAGGAGAAGATAATGCAGCCCTGTTCATCACGGAGTACCATGCCTGATCCAGCTCTTCCATCCTCTGAAAACGACCCGTCCGAGCTAAGTTTCACCCAGCCTCGATCCGGCCGAACCCAGCCACAAGCTGCAGCCACTGTTCTTTTATGTGATATGCGTAGCAAGGCATCTGGAAACACAGCAGTTTTACCTTTGCACGGATCCGCAAACGGTATGCATAATAGCGATTCCAAGTAGCTGCATAAAAAACGTTTGGATACCTCTATCAGTGGTGGACTCTTGTCATGACCGATCTCATTTCGTACATGCCAACATCTCCAAATAAGCATCAGTAGCATGGCTCGATCAGTATCTGGCAACACTTCCAGAGCTTGAAACAGCCACTCAACTCCAATGTTTTTTATTGATTCAATTGCAGGAAGCCGCCACACATTTGCCATCTCCTTCCATAGCTCAACTGAATTTGGACAAACACAAAAAGGATGGTACTTGTCCTCAATTCCTTTGCCGCAAATTGGACATACGGGCACTGTCTCAAGACCCCTACGGTGCTTGTTTTGCCATGTTGGTAGGGAATTTGTGCATAGACGCCAAGCAAAATTCTTGATTGTAGGAGGAACTTCACAGGACCATACAAGCTTCCAACATTTTCTGCTACCATCCGGAGCCGAGCTTGATGAACCTGTAGCTTCACCGGCGGACAGTTGCAATGCTAGATTATAAGCACTTTTGACAGAAAAATTTCCGTGCACTCCTGGACCCCAAGCTAATATATCTTCATGGTGCATACTGCACTGTGAAAGAAAAGCGGACTCCTTCCCCTCTCCCTCCCGAGGCGCTCCCGCGAGCGCCGTCGGGAGGCAACCCTCGCGCCTCCCCTCCGGCCCTCCGCCCCGCCTCCCCCTCCCTCGCCGCCGCCGGGGGCGCCGCCGGCCAAAGGCCGCGTGGCCAGGCGGCGGCGGGGCGGTTTCCCCCTGCGCGCAGTTGGATGGCGTCGCGGGCCGCCTCCCTCCTGCCCGCGGCGTTGGGTCCCGGCCGGCTCTTGCTCCGGCGCTCTGCCCTGCGCCCTTGTGGCCCGTCGGCGTCTCCTCCTCCCCTCCCCCCTGCTGCTCGTGGGATTTGGTGGGCAAGGTCAGTGTTGGCGGCGGATCTGGGCCGGTGGATGTGCGGGTCATCGTTGACGGGGGTGGCCGGCGACCCCGTGGTGGTGGTGGTGTGGCGGCCGGTGTCCGCGTTGCTGGTGCGGGGTGGCGGGGCTTCGGCTGGTGCTGACCAGGGCGTGGAGGCGCAGGTGATGTGGTGGTGGCAGGTTGATTGTAGCGGCGGCCAGATTTTCCTGGCGTCGGCCCGTCTGTAGGCTGCCTGTATCGGCCTTCGACCTCTCTTCTCGGCGTCCGTTCGCTCTTTCACCGAAGGGTTGGCCTTCTCCCGGTTGCGGTCCATCATCCGTCTCGCACCCGGTGCCGTAGGACTGAGCTGGTCTCGCGCCTGGCTGCAGGACCGGCTCGTCTCGCGCCCGGCAGCAGGACCGGCCCGTCTCGCGCCCGGCAGCAGGATTGCGCTCGTCTCGCGCCCGGTGTAGCAGGACGGCTCGATGGAGGCTTGTTGTGGCCGGCCTATTGGGTCTCGGCGTTGGGTCCGGCCAGGGGTGTGAAAGGCGGATCCTTTCCGCCCGTCTCTGCGGTGGGGGTAGCGGTGGGGCTCAGGGGACTTGGTGTCAAGGTCTTGGATTTCAGGGCGGCGACCCTGGTGGTGGTGGCGCGGTGCTCATGGGCAGAGCTTGTGCCTCGGTGCTGCCCGGCTACCACAGCCGTGTGGGCGGTGTGGTAGCCGGGGTGTGGCGTTCGGTGGCGGTGAATGTTGGCCGGGGTGAAAACCTACTCTATTTTCGGACGGACTGGCGACGGCGAAGATTGCTCCCTTCTTGAAAGCGTCGTCGCGGCTATCACTGCCCGTCGTGGTGCTTCAGGGGAAACTCTGATCCTCGGATCGGGCGGTGGCGACGCTCCGGTGTCGTATCCTTCCTGAAGGCACCGCCTTGGAACCCACAGTTCGTCATATGCGGCTTCACTTCTTCGGATGAAGCCCCCGGCGACTCTTGTCGTGCTAGGGTGTGTGTTGCTGCGTTCAGTGCTCATGTATCCTGCCTTGGGTGCGTCTGTGTGTGTTTGTGATGGGTGAGTGTGGTTGTTCCGGGCACTGTGGATCTTTGCTTTATATATAAAGCGGGGTAAAAGCCTTTTTCGGCAATATATCTTCATGCAATCTTGGAGATGCTCTGATCTTCAAGATTTTTACAACATCACAAGGTAGAAAGTATGTCTGCAGCAACTATAGTTACCTAAAATATAGTAAATAGAAAAGGCTTGCTCCATGTCAGAATACAGTGTTGTGTATGTATAGCTGGAGTACGTGTGTATAGTTTTCCCTGTAATACGCACGTCCCCACGCCCCCTCTCGCTGCCAGCCCATGATCACAATCGTGGGTCCGTGCTCTCCCTGTAACTCTATATGAACTGCCCCAGAGGCAATACGATCTGTGTGTTCGATCTCTCTCTGTCTTCATGGTATCAGACGCAAAGGAACTTCTCAATCCTTTCGCGACCGATCCCACTCACCCTTCCGCCGCCATGGACACCAACCCCGTTTCCTCCCCTGACTCCTCAGCCGACGGCGATCACGCCACTGCCGGTGTTCTCCAGGATACCATCTTCACTGCTCCAAGTGCCGCCATGCCTCCGCCGCCTCGCGCTTTTCCCTCCTCCGTGCTGCAGACCATCGATATCCGCCACCATATACCCATCACCCTCGACCTCCACGCCGGCAACTACACCCAATGGTGCCGGTTCTTTTACATCGCCGTGGGCATGTTCGGGATCCGCGATCACATCATCGCCCCTGCTACTCCTGCTCGTCGTGATCCCGAGTGGGTTATGATCGATCACTGCATGGTCCATTGGCTCTACGCCACGATCTCGCCTGAGCTTCTCGCCGCCGTCATGCAGCCCGAGGACACCGCTGCCGTTCTCTGGTCGGCGATCGACGGCATTTTTCGCAACAACCAGCTCTCCCGTGCGGTGTACCTCGACGCTGAGTACCACACCGCCGTTCAGGGGGGTCGGACGATCATGCAGTACTGCACCCACTTGAAGACATTCACTAATCAGCTCGCCGATCTCGGTCAGCCCGTCGGCGACAAGCAGTAGCTCTTCAACATGATCCGCGGCCTCAACCTTCAGTACCACGGCGCGATCCCGCATCTCACCTCGCGTGTTCCACTGCCCACTTTCCTGCAAGCTCGGTCGTTCATCCTTCTCGAGGAGCACCGTGCTACCTCTTGAGCACTGCGTTGGTTTTCCCCGAAGAGGAAGGGATGATGCAGCAAAGTAGCGTAAGTATTTCCCTTAGTTTTTGAGAACCAAGGTATCAATCCAGTAGGAGGCTACGCGCCAGTCCCTCGTACCTCAAAACAAATAAATCCTCGCAACCAACGCGATAAGGGGTTGTCAATCCCTACACGATCACTTACGAGAGTGAGATCTGATAGATATGATAAGATAATATTTTTGGTATTTTTGTGATAAAAATGCAAAGTAAAATAAAAGAAAAGTAAAAGCAAAGGAAATAACTAAGTATTGGGAGATTAATATGATGGAGATAGACCCGAGGGCCATAGGTTTCACTAGTGGCTTCTCTCGAGAGCATAAGTATTCTACGGTGGGTGAACAAATTACTGTTGAGGAATTGACAGAATTGAGCATAGTTATGAGAATATCTAGGTATGATCATGTATATAGGCATCACGTCCGAGACAAAGACCGACTCCTGCCTGCATCTACTACTATTACTCCACTCATCGACCGCTATCCAGCATGCACCTAGAGTATTAAGTTAATGAAAACAGAGTAACGCCTTAAGCAAGATGACATGATGTAGAGGGATAAACTCGTGCAATATGATGAAAACCCCATCTTGTTATTCTCGATGGCAACAATACAATACATGCCTTGCTGCCCCTACTGTCACTGGGAAAGGACACCGCAAGATTGAACCCAAAGCTAAGCACTTCTTCCATTGCAAGAAAGATCAATCTAGTAGGCCAAACCAAACTGATAATTCGAAGAGACTTGCAAAGATAACCAATCATACATAAAAGAATTCAGAGAAGATTCAAATATTTTTCGTAGATAGACTTGATCATAAACCCACAATTCATCGGTCTCAACAAACACACCGCAAAAAGAAGATTACATTGAATAGTTCTCCACAAGAGAGGGGGAGAACATTGTATTGAGATCCAAAAAGAGAGAACAAGCCATCTAGCTACTAACTATGGACCCGTAGGTCTGAGGTGAACTACTCACACTTCATCGGAGGGGCTATGGTGTTGATGTAGAAGCCCTCCGTGATCGATGCCCCCTCTGGCGGAGCTCCGGAACAGGCCCCAAGATGGGATCTCGTGGATACAGAAAGTTACGGCGGTGGAATTAGGGTTTTGTCTCTGTATCTGATCGTTTGGGGGTATGTAGGTATATATAGGAGGAAGGAGTACGTCGGTGGAGCAATAGGGGGCCCACGAGGGTGGAGGGCGCGCCTGGGGGGGGGGAGGGTAGGCGCGCGCCCTACCTCGTGGCCTCCTCTTTTGTGTCTTGTCGTAGGGTCCATGTCTCCTGGGTCTTGTTCGTTGAAAAAATCACGTTCCCGAAGGTTTCATTCCGTTTGGACTCTGTTTGATATTCCTTTTCTTCGAAACCCTAAAACAGGCAAAAAACAACAATTCTGGGCTGGGCCTCCGGTTAATAGGTTAGTCCCAAAAATAATATAAAATTGGATAATAAAGCCCAATAATGTCCAAAACAGTAGATAATATAGCATGGAGCAATCAAAAACTATAGATATGTTGGAGACGTATCAAGCATCCCCAAGCTTAATTCCTGCTCGTCCTCGAGTAGGTAAATGATAAAAACATATTTTTTGATGCGGTGTGCTACTTGTCATACTTTTAATGTAATTCTTCTTAATTGTGGTATGAATATTCAGATCCGAAAGATTCAAGACAAAAGTTCATATTGACATAAAAATAGTAATACTTCAAGCATACTAATTAAGCAATTATGTCTTCTCAAAACAACATTGCCAAAGAAAGTTCATCCCTACAAAATCATATAGTTTAGTCATGCTCCATTTTCGTCACACAAGAATACTCTCATCATGCACAACCCCGATGACAAGCCAAGCAATTGTTTCATACTTTAGTAATCTCAAGCCTATAAACTTTCACGCAATATATGAGTGCGAGCCATGGACATAACACTATGGGTGGAATAGAATATAATGAGGGGGGTTATGTGGAGAAGACAAAAAGGAGAAAGTCTCACATCAACGAGGCTAATCAATGGGCTATGGAGATGCCACCGATTGATGTTAATGCAAGGAGTAGGGATTGCCATGCAACGGATGCACTAGAGCTATAAATGTATGAAAGCTCAACAAAAGAAACTAAGTGGGTGTGCATCCAACTTGCTTGCTCATGAAGACCTAGGGCACTTGAGGAGGCCCATTGTTGGAATATACAAGCCAAGTTCTATAATGAAAATTCCCACTAGTATATGAAAGTGACAAAACAAGAGACTCTCTATCATGAAGATTACGGTGCTACTTTGAAGCACAAGTGTGGCAAAGGATAGTAACATTGTCCCTTCTCTCTTTTTCTCTCATTCATTTTTTGGGCCTTCTCTTTTTTATGGCCTTTCTCTTTCTTTTTTTGGGCCTTCTCTTTTTTTATGGCCTTTCTATTTTTTTATATAATTCCTCACTTGGGACAATGCTCTAGAAAATGATGATCATCACACTTCTATTTATTTACAACTCAATGATTACAACTCGATACTAGAACAAAATATGACTCTATATGAATGCCTCCGGTGGTGTACCGGGATATGCAATGGACCAAGAGTGACATGTATGAAAGAATTATGAACGGTGGCTTTGCCACAAATACTATGTCAACTACACGATCATGCTAAGCAATATGACAATAATGAATGTGTCATGATAAATGGGATGGTGGAAAGTTGCATGGCAATATATGTCGGAATGGCTATGGAAATGCCATAATAGGTAGGTATGGTGGCTGTTTTGAGGAATATATAAGGAGGTTTATGTGTGAAAGAGCATATCATATCATGGGGTTTGGATGCACCGACGAAGTTTGCGCCAACTCTCAATGTGAGAAAGGGCAATGCAAGGTACCGAAGAGGCTAGCAAGGATGGAAGGGTGAGAGTGCGTATAATCCATGGACTCAACATTAGTCATAAAGAACTCACATACTTATTGCAGAAATCTACAAGTCATCAAAAACCTCAGCACTACGCGCATGCTCCTAGGGGGGGGGGTAGATTGGTAGGAAAAGACCATCGCTCGTCCCCGACCGCCACACATAAGGAGGACAATCAAATAACACCTCATGTTTCAAATTTGTTACATAACGTTTACCATACGTGCATGCTACGGGACTTGCAAACTTCAACACAAGCATTTCTCAATTTCACAACTACTCAACTAGCACGAGTTTGATATTATTACCTCCATACCTCAAAACAATCATCAAGCATCAAACTTCTCTTAGTATTCAAAACACTCATAAGAAATTTTTACTAATCTTGAATACCTAGCATATTAGGATTTTAAGCAAATTACCATGCTATTTAAGACTCTCAAAATAATCTAAGTGAAGCATGAGATATCAATAGTTTCTATAAAACGAATCAACCGCCGTGCTCTAAAAGATATAAGTGAAGTACTAGAGCAAAACTATATAACTCAAAAGATATAAGCGAAGCACATAGAGTATTCTAACAAATTCCAAATCATGTATGGCTCTCTAAAAAGGTGTGTACAGCAAGGATGATTGTGGTAAACTAAAAAGTAAATACTCAAATCATACAAGACGCTCCAAGCAAAACACATATCATGTGGCGAATAAAAATATAGCTCCAAGTAAAGTTACCGATAGAAGTAGACGAAAGAGGGGATGCTTTCCGGGGCATCCCCAAGATTTGGCTTTTATGTATCCTTAGATTATATTGGGGGTGCCATGGGCATCCCCAAGCTTAGGCTCTTGCCACTCCTTGTTCCATAGTCCATCAAATCTTTACCCAAAACTTGAAAACTTCACAACACAAAACTCAAAGTAGAAAATCTCGTGAGCTCCGTTAGCGAAAGAAAACAAAAGACCACTTCAAGGTACTGTAATGAACTCATTCTTTATTTATATTGGTGTTAAACCTAATGTATTTCAACTTCTCTATGGTTTATAAACTATTTTACTAGCCATAGATTCATCAAAATAAGCAAACAACACACGAAAAACAGAATCAGTCAAAAACAGAACAATCTGTAGTAATCTGTAGCTAGCGCAAAATATGGAACCCTAAAAATTCTAAAATAAATTTCTGGACGTGAGGAATTTATCTATTAATCATCTGCAAAAATAATTAACTAAATAGAACTTTCCAAATAAAAACGGGAGCAGTTCTCGTGAGCGCTAAAGTTTCTGTTTTTTTACAGCAAGTGTAACAAGACTTTCCCCAAGTCTTCCCAACGGTTCTACTTGGCACAAACACTAATTAAACACAAAAAACACAACCAAAACAGAGTGTAGATAATTTATTTATTACTAAACAGGAGCAAAAAGCAAAAAATAAAATTGGGTTGCCTCCCAACAAGCGCTATCGTTTAACGCCCCTAGCTAGGCATAACAAGCAAGGATAGATCTAGGTATTGCCATCTTTGGTAGGCAATTCTTCAATGAGGCATCTACCATCTTTAGGAATTTCTTTCTAGGAAAGTGTTCCATGCCTTTCCTTAATGGAAATTGGAATCTAATATTTCCTTCCTTCATATCAATAATTGCACCAATCGTTCTAAGGAAAGGTCTACCAAGAATAATAGGACATGAAGAATTGCAATCTATGTCAAGAACAATAAAATCTACGGGCACATAATTCCTATTTGCAACAATAAGAACATCATTAATTCTTTCCATAGGTTTCTTAATAGTGGAATCCGCAAGGTGCAAGTTTAGAGAGCAATCATCAAAATCACGGAAACCTAACAAATCACACAAAGTCTTTGGAATCGTGGAAACACTAGCACCCAAGTCACATAAAGCATAGCATTCATGATCTTTAATTTTAATTTTAATAGTTGGTTCCCACTCATCATAGAGTTTTCTAGGGATAGAAACTTCCAATTCAAGTTTTTCCGCATAAGATTGCATCAAGGCATCAACGATATGTTTAGTAAACGCTTTATTTTGACTATAAGCGTGAGGAGAATTTAGCACGGATTGCAACAAGGAAATACAATCAATCAAAGAGCAATTTTCATAGTTAAATTCCTTGAAATCCATAATAGTGGGTTTAGCAACATCTAGGGTTTTAATTTCTTCAATCCCACTTTTATCAATTTTAGTATCAAGATCAAAAAATTCCGAATTCTTGGAACGCCTTCTAGGTAAAGGTGAATAATATTCAGTCCCATCATTACCAAGATTCATATTGCAAAATAAAGATTTAATAGGGGACACATCAATAACTTTTAGATCTTCATCTTTATTTTCATAGGAACTAGAAGAACACGCTCTTATAAAGGCATCTTTCTTAGCACGCATCTTAGCGGTTCTTTCTTTGCACTCGTCAATGGAAATTATCATGGCTTTGAGAGACTCATTGATATCATGCTTAGGTGGAATAGATCTAAGTTTCAAAGAATCAACATCAAGAGAAATTCTATCAACGGTCCTAGCCAACTCATCAATCTTAAGTAATTTTTCTTCAATCAAAGCATTGAAATTATTTTGCGAAGTAATAAATTCTTTAATATTAGATTCAAAATCAGAGGGCATATTATTATAATTTCCATAAGAATTGTTGTAGGAATTACCATAATTATTAGAGGGATTACTAGGATAAGGCCTAGGATTAAAATTTCCTCTATACGCATTGTTACCAAAATTGTTCCTACCAACAAAATTCACATCCATAGATTCATTATTATTCTCAATCAAAGTAGACAAGGGCATATCATTAGGATCAGAAGAAACACTCTTATTAGCAAATAATTTCACAAGTTCATCCATCTTTCCACTCAAAACATTAATTTCTTCTATCGCGTGCACCTTTTTATTAGTAGATATTTCAGTATGCCGTTGAGAATAATTAACCATAATATTATCTAGAAGCTTAGTAGATTCTCCTAAGGTGATTTCCATAAAAGTGCCTCCCGCGGCCGAATCTAAAAGATTTCTAGAAGCAAAATTCAATCCGGCATAAATTTTTTGTATAATCATCCATAAATTTAAACCATGAGTAGGGCAATTACATATCATTAATTTCATTCTCTCCCAAGCTTGCGCAACATGCTCATGATCAAGTTGCTTAAAGTTCATAATATTGTTTCTAAGAGGGATGATCTTAGTGGGAGGATAATACTTAGATATAAAAGCATCTTTGCACTTGTTCCATGAATCAATACTATTTTTAGGGAAAGACGAAAACCAAGCTTTAGCACGATCTCTAAGCGAAAAAGGAAATAGCTTCAATTTAACAATATCATTATCCACATCTTTATTCTTTTGCATGTCACACAAATCAACGAAGCTATTAAGATGGGTAGCGACATCTTCACTAGGAAGGCCGAAGAACGGATCTTTCATGACAAGATTCAGCAAAGCAGTATTAATTTCACAAGATTCAGCATCGGTAAGAGGAGCAACCGGAGTGCTAATAAAATCATTGTTGTTGGTATTGGTGAAGTCAAACAATTTAGTATTATCTTGAGCCATCGTGACAAGCAAGCAAACTAACACACAAGCCAACAAAAAGCAAGCGGGCGAAAAGAGGCAAATAGAGAAAGAGAGGGAGGATAGAGAGAGAGGGCGAATAAAACGGCAAGGGTGAAGTGGGGGAGAGGAAAACAAGAGGCAAATGGCAAATAATGTAATGCGGGAGTGATACGTCTCCAATGTATCTACTTTTCCAAACACTTTTGCCCTTGTTTTGGACTCTAACTTGCATGATTTGAATGGAACTAACCCGGACTGACGATGTTTTCAGCAAAATTACCACGGTGTTATTTATGTGCAGGAGCAAACGTTCTCGAAATGACCTGAAACTTCACAGAGACACTTTTCAGAAAATAAGAAAAATACCTGCCAAAGATGAAGGCCAGGGGCCCACCACCTTGTTGGGGAACGTAGTAATTTCAAAATTTTCCTACGCACACGCAAGATCATGGTGATGCATAGCAACGAGAGGGGAGAGTGTTGTCTACGTACCAACGCAGAACGACTGCGGAAGCGATCACACAACGTAGAGGAAGTAGTCGTACGTCTTCCCGATCCGACCGATCCAAGCACCGTTACTCCGGCACCTCCGAGTTCTTAGCACACGTTCAGCTCGATGACGATCCTCGGGCTCCGATCCAGCAAAGCGTCGAGGAAGAGTTCCGTCAGCACAACGGCGTGGTGACGATCTTGATGTACTACCGACGCAGGGCTTCGCCTAAGCACTACAATGGTATGATCGAGGTGGAATTTGGTGGCAGGGGGCACCGCACACGGCTAAGGAACGATCTCAAGGATCAACTTGTGTGTCTAGAGGTGTCCCCTGCCCCCGTATATAAAGGATGAGAGGGGGAGGGATGGCCGGCCAGGAGAGGAGGCGCAGGAGAGTCCTACTCCCACTGGGAGTAGGATTCCCCCTCCAATCCTAGTCCAACTAGGATTCCCAAGTGGGAAAGGGAGAGAGGGGGGCCGGCCACCTTCTCCTAGTCCTAATAGGACTAGAGAGAGGGGGGAGGCGCACAGCCCTATGTGGGCTGCCCTTTCAACTTTCCACTAAGGCCCATGTTGGCCCATTTGGCTCCCGGGGGGTTCCGGTAACCCTCCCGGTAATCCGGTAAAATCCCGATTTTACCCGGAACACTGCCGATGTCCAAACATAGGCTTCCAATATATCAATCTTTATGTCTCTACCATTTCGAGACTCCTCGTCATGTCCGTGATCACATCCGGGATTCCGAACAACCTTCGGTACATCAAAATGCATAAACTCATAATAACTGTCATCGTAACGTTAAGCGTGCGGACCCTACGGTTCGAGAACAATGTAGACATGACCGAGACACGTCTCCGGTCAATAACCAATAGCGGGACCTGGATGCCCATATTGGCTCCTACATATTCTACGAAGATCTTTATCGGTCAGACCGCATAACAACATACGTTGTTCCCTTTGTCATCGGTATGTTACTTGCCCGAGATTCGATCGTCGGTATCCAATACCTAGTTCAATCTCGTTACTGGCAAGTCTCTTTACTCGTTCCGTAAAACATCATCTCACAACTAACATCTTAGTTATAATGCTTGCAAGGCTTATGTGATGTGTATTACCGAGAGGGCCCAGAGATACCTCTTTGACAATCGGAGTGACAAATCCTAATCTCGAAATACGCCAACCCAACATCTACCTTTGGAGACACCTGTAGTACTCCTTTATAATCACCCAGTTACGTTGTGACGTTTGGTAGTACCCAAAGTGTTCCTCCGGTAAACAGGAGTTGCATAATCTCATAGTTATAGGAACATGTATAAGTCATGGAGAAAGCAATAGCAACATACTAAACGATCGGGTGCTAAGCTAATGGAATGGGTCATGTCAATCAGATCATTCATCTAATGATGTGATCCCGTTAATCAAATAACAACTCTTTGTCCATGGTTAGGAAACATAACCATCTTTGATTAACGAGCTAGTCAAGTAGAGGCATACTAGTGACACTCTGTTTGTCTATGTATTCACACATGTATTATGTTTCCGGTTAATACAATTCTAGCATGAATAATAAACATTTATCATGATATAAGGAAATAAATAATAACTTTATTATTGCCTCTAGGGCATATTTCCTTCAGTCTCCCACTTGCACTAGAGTCAATAATCTTGATCACATCACCATGTGATTAACATCGATAGTTCACATCATCATGTGATTAACACCCATAGTTCACATCGCCATGTGACCAACACCCAAAGGGTTTACTAGATTCAGTAATCTAGTTCACATCGCTATGTGATTAACACCCAAAGAGTACTAAGGTGTGATCATGTTTTGCTTGTGAGAGAATCTTAGTCAACTGGTCTGCCACATTCAGATCCACATGTATTTTGCAAATTTCTATGTTAACAATGCTCTGCATGGAGCTACTCTAGCTAATTGCTCCCACTTTCAATATGTATCTAGACCGAGACTTAGAGTCATCTAGATTAGTGTCAAAACTTGCATCGGTGTAACCCTTTACGACGAACCTTTTTATCACGTCCATAATCGAGAAACATATCCTTATTTCACTAAAGATAATTCTGACCGCTGTCCAGTGATCTACTCCTAGATCACTATTGTACTCCCTTGCCAAATCAATGCAGGGTATACAATAGATCTGGTATACAGCATGACATACTTTATAGAACCTATGGCCAAGGCATAGGGAATGACTTTCATTCTCTTTCTATCTTCTGCCGTGGTCGGGCATTGAGTCTGACTCAACTTCACACCTTGTAACACAGGCAAGAACCCTTTCTTTGCTTGATCCATTTTGAACTTCTTCAAAATCTTGTCAAGGTATGTGCTTTGTGAAAGTCCAATTAAGCGTCTTGATCTATCTCTATAGATCTTTATGCCTAATATGTAAGCAGCTTCCCCGAGGTCTTTCATCGAAAAACTTTTATTCAAGTATCCCTTTATGCTATCCAGAAATTCTATATCATTTCCAATCAGCAATATGTCATCCACATATAATATCAGAAATGCTACAGAGCTCCCACTCACTTTCTTGTAAATACAGGCTTCTCCAAAAGTCTGTATAAAGCCAAATGCTTTGATCACACTATCAAAGCGTTTATTCCAACTCCGAGATGCTTGTACCAGTCCATAAATGGATCGCTGGAGTTTGCACACTTTGTTAGCTCCCTTTGGATCGACAAAACCTTCTGGTTGCATCATATACAACTCTTCTTCCAGAAATCCATTCAGGAATGCAGTTTTGACATCCATCTGCCATATTTCATAATCATAAAATGCGGCAATTGCTAACATGATTCTGACGGACTTAAGCATCGCTACGGGTGAGAAGGTCTCATCGTAGTCAACCCCTTGAACTTGTCGAAAACCTTTTGCGACAAGTCGAGCTTTATAGACAGTAATATTACCGTCAGCGTCAGTCTTTTTCTTGAAGATCCATTTATTCTCAATTGCTTGCCGATCATCGAGCAAGTCAACCAAAGTCCATACTTTGTTCTCATACATGGATCCCATCTCAGATTTCATGGCCTCAAGCCACTTTGCGGAATCTGGGCTCATCATCGCTTCCTCATAGTTCTTAGGTTCGTCATGGTCAAGTAACATGACCTCCAGAACAGGATTACCGTACCACTCTGGTGCGGATCTCACTCTGGTTTACCTACGAGATTCGGTAGTAACTTGATCTGAAGTTACATGATCATCATCATTAGCTTCCTCACTAATTGGTGTAGTAGTCACAAGAACAGATTTTTGTGATGAACTACTTTCCAATAATGTAGAAGGTACAATTACCTTACCAAGTTTTCTACTTTCCTCCCACTCACTTCTTTCAAGAGAAACTCCTTCTCTAGAAAGGATCCATTATAAGCAACGAATGTCTTGCCTTAGGATCTGTGATAGAAGGTGTACCCAACAGACTCCTTTGGGTATCCTATGAAGACATATTTCTACGATTTGGGTTTGAGCTTATCAGGATGAAACTTTTTCTCATAAGCATCGCAACCCCAAACTTCAAGAAATGACAACTTTGGTTTCTTGCCAAACCATAGTTCACAAGGTGTCATCTCGACGGATATAGATGGTGCCCCTTTTTAACGTGAATGCAGCTGTCTCTAATGCATGACCCCAAAAACGATAGTGGTAAATCGGTAAGAGACATCATAGATCGCACTATATCTAATAAAGTACGGTTATGACGTTCGGACACACCATTACACTATGGTGTTCCATGTGACGTGAGTAGTGAAACTATTTCACATTGTTTTTAACTGAAGGCCAAACTCGTAACTCAAATACTTTTCTCTACGATCAGATCATAGAAACTTTATTTTCTTGTTACGATGATTTTTCACTTCACTCTGAAATTCTTTGAACTTTTCAAATGTTTCAGACTTATGTTTCATCAAGTAGATATACTCATATCTGCTCAAATCATCTGTGAAGATCAGAAAATAATGATACCTGTCGCGAGCCTCAATATTCATCGGACCACATACATCAGTATGTATGATTTCCAACAAATCTGTTGCTCGCTCCATTGTTCCGAAGAACAGAGTCTTAGTCATCTTGCCCATGAGGCATGTTTCGCAAGCATCAACTGATTTATAATCAAGTGATTCCAAAAGCCCATCAGCATGGAGTTTCTTCATGCGCTTTCCACCAATATGACCTAAATGGCAGTGCTACAAATAAGTTGCACTATCATTATTAACTTTGCATCTTTTGGTTTCAATATTATGATTATGTGTATCACTACGATCGAGATCCAACGAACTATTTTCATTGGGTGTGTAACCATATAAGGTTTTATTCATGTAAATAGAACAACAATTTATTCTCTTACTTAAATGAATAACCGTATTACAATAAACATGATCAAATCATATTCATACTCAACGCAAACACCAAATAACACTTATTTAGGTTCAACACTAATCCCGAAATTATGGGGAGTGTGCGATGATGATCATATCAATCTTGGAACCACTTCCAACACACATCGTCACTTCACCCTTAACTAGTCTCTGTTTATTCTGCAACTCCCGTTTCGAGTTACTAATCTTAGCAACTGAACTAGTATCAAATACTGAGGGTTTGCTATAAACACTAGTAAAGTACACATCGATAACATGTATATCAAATATACTTATGTTCACTCTGCCATCCTTCTTATCCGCCAATCACTTGGGGTAATTCCACTTCCAGTGACCAGTCCCTTTGCAGTAGAAGCACTTAGTCTCAGGCTTAGGATCAGACTTGGGCTTCTTCACTTGAGAAGCAACTTGCTTGCCGTTCTTCTTGAAGTTCCCCTTCTTCCCTTTGCCCTTTTCTTGAAACTAGTGGTCTTGTCAACCATCAACACTTGTTGTTTTTCTTGATTTCTACCTTCGTTGATTTCAGCATCACGAAGAGCTTGGGAGTTGTTTCCGTTATCCCTTGCATATTATAGTTCATCACGAAGTTCTACTAACTTAGTGATGATGACTAGAGAATTCTGTCAATCACTATCTTATCTGGAAGATTAACTCCCACTTGATTCAAGCGATTGTAGTACCCAGACAATCTGAGCACATGCTCACTAGTTGAGCGATTCTCCTCCATCTTTTAGCTATAGAACTTGTTGGAGACTTCATATCTCTCAACTCGGGTATTTGCTTGAAATATTAACTTCAACTCCTGGAACATCACATATGGTCCATGACATTCAAAACGTCTTTGAAGTCCCGATTCTAAGCTGTTAAGTATGGTGCACTAAACTATCAAGTAGTCATCATATTGAGCTAGCCAAACATTCATAACGTCTGCATCTGCTCCTGCAATAGGTCTGTCACCTAGCGGTGCATCAAGGACATAATTCTTCTGTGCAGCAATGAGGATAAACCTCAGATCACGGATCCAATCCGCATCATTGCTACTAACATCTTTCAACACAATTTTCTCTAGGAACATATCAAAAATAAACACAGGGAAGCAACAACGCGAGCTATTGATCTACAACATAATTTGCAAAATACTACCAGGACTAAGTTCATGATAAATTTAAGTTCAATTTAATCATATTACTTAAGAACTCCCACTTAGATAGACATCCCTCTAATCCTCTAAGTGATCACGTGATCCAAATCAACTAAACCATAACCGATCATCACGTGAGATGGAGTAGTTTTCAATGGTGAACATCGTTATGTTGATCATATCTACTATATGATTCACGCTCGACCTTTCGGTCTCCGTGTTCCGAGGCCATATCTGCATATGCAAGGCTCGTCAAGTTTAACCCGAGTATTCTGCGTGTGCAAAACTGGCTTGCACCCGTTGTAGATGGACGTAGAGCTTATCACACCCGATCATCACGTGGTGTCTGGGCACGACGAACTTTGGCAACGGTGCATACTCAGGGAGAACACTTCTTGATAATTTAGTGAGAGATCATCTTATAATGCTACCGTCAATCAAAGCAAGATAAGATGCATAAAAGGATAAACATCACATGCAATCAATATAAGTGATATGATATAGCCATCATCATCTTGTGCTTGTGATCTCCATCTCCGAAGCATCGTCATGATCACCATCGTCACCGGCGCGACACCTTGATCTCCATCATAGCATCGTTGTCGTCTCGCAATCTTATGCTTCCATGACTATCACTACCGCTTAGTAATAAAGTAAAGCATTACATCGTTATTGCATTGCATACAATAAAGCGACAACCATATGGCTCCTGCCAGTTGCCGATAACTTGGTTACAAAACATGATCATCTCATACAATAAAATCAGCATCATGTCTTGACCATATCACATCACAACATGCCCTGCAAAAACAAGTTAGACGTCCTCTACTTTGTTGTTGCAAGTTTTACGTGGCTGCTACGGGCTTAAGCAAGAACTCATCTCACCTACGCATCAAAACCACAACTATAGTTTGTCAAATAGACTCCGTTTTAACCTTCTCAAGGACCGGGCGTAGCCACACTAGGTTCAACTAAAGTTGGAGAGACAGTCGCCCGCAAGCCATCTATGTGCAAAGCACGTCGAGGGAACCGGTCTCGCGTAAGCGTATGCGTAAGGTTGGTCCGGGTCGTCTCGTCCAATAATACCGCCGAACCAAAGTATGACATGCTGCTAGGCAGTTTGACTTGTATCGCCCACAACTCACTTGTGTTCTACTCGTGCAAATAACATCAAACCATAAAACCTAGGCTCGGATGCCACTGTTGGGGAACGTAGTAATTTTAAAATTTTCCTACGCACACGCAAGATCATGGTGATGCATAGCAACGAGAGGGGAGAGTGTTGTCTATGTACCAACGCATACCGACTGCGGAAGCGATCACACAACGTAGAGGAAGTAGTCGTACGTCTTCCCGATCCGACCGATCCAAGCACCGTTTCTCCGGCACCTCCGAGTTCTTAGCACACATTCAGCTCGATGACGATCCTCGGGCTCCGATCCAGCAAAGCATCGAGGAAGAGTTCCGTCAGCACAACGGTGTGGTGACGATCTTGATGTACTACCGACGCAGGGCTTCGCCTAAGCACTACAACGGTATGATCGAGGTGGAATTTGGTGGCAGGGGGCACCGCACACGGCTAAGGAACGATCTCAAGGATCAACTTGTGTGTCTAGAGGTGTCCCCTGCCCCCGTATATAAAGGATGAGAGGGGGAGGGCTGGCCGGCCAGGAGAGGAGGCGCAGGAGAGTCCTACTCCCAATGGGAGTAGGATTCCCCCTCCAATCCTAGTCCAACTAGGATTCCCAAGTGGCAAAGGGAGAGAGGGGGGCCGGCCACCTTCTCCTAGTCCTAATAGGACTAGAGAGAGGGGGGAGGCGCACAACCCTATGTGGGCTGCCCTTTCAACTTTCCACTAAGGCCCATGTTGGCCCATTTGGCTCCCGGGGGGTTCCGGTAACCCTCCCGGTAATCCGGTAAAATCCTGATTTTACCCGGAACACTTCCGATGTCCAAACATAGGCTTCCAATATATCAATCTTTATGTCTCGACCATTTCGAGACTCCTCGTTATGTCCGTGATCACATCCGGGATTCCGAACAACCTTCGGTACATCAAAATGCATAAACTCATAATAACTATCATCGTAACGTTAAGCATGCGGACCCTACGGTTCGAGAACAATGTAGACATGACCGAGACACGTCTCCGGTCAATAACCAATAGAGGGACCTGGATGCCCATATTGGCTCCTACATATTCTACGAAGATCTTTATCGGTCAGACCGCATAACAACATACGTTGTTCCCTTTGTCATCGGTATGTTACTTGCCCGAGATTCGATCGTCGGTATCCAATACCTAGTTCAATCTCGTTACTGGCAAGTCTCTTTACTCGTTCCGTAATACATCATCTCACAACTAACATCTTAGTTATAATGCTTGCAAGGCTTATGTGATGTGTATTACCGAGAGGGCCCAGAGATACCTCTCCGACCATTGGAGTGACAAATCCTAATCTCGAAATACGCCAACCCAACATCTACCTTTGGAGACACCTGTAGTACTCCTTTATAATCACCCAGTTACGTTGTGACGTTTGGTAGTACCCAAAGTGTTCCTCCGGTAAACGGGAGTTGCATAATCTCATAGTTATAGCAACATGTATAAGTCATGAAGAAAGCAATAGCAACATACTAAACGATCGGGTGCTAAGCTAATGGAATGGGTCATGTCAATCAGATCATTCATCTAATGATGTGATCCCGTTAATCAAATAACAACTCTTTGTCCATGGTTAGGAAACATAACCATCTTTGATTAACGAGCTAGTCAAGTAGAGGCATACTAGTGACACTCTGTTTGTCTATGTATTCACACATGTATTACGTTTCCGGTTAATACAATTCTAGCATGAATAATAAACATTTATCATGATATAAGGAAATAAATAATAACTTTATTATTGCCTCTAGGGCATATTTCCTTCACACCTTGCCACGAGGGTGGGGGTGCGCCCCCTACCTCGTGGGACCCCTGTTGCCTCTCCGACTCCAACTCCACCTCCATATATTGAGTTACGGGGAGAAAAAGATCAGAGTGAAGAAATCATCGCGTTTTACGATACGGAGCCGCCACCAAGTCCTAAAACCTCTCGGGAGGGCTGATTTGGAGTCCGTTCGGGGCTTCGGAGAGGGGAATCCGTCGCCATCGTCATCATCAACCATCCTCCATCACCAATTTCATGATGCTCACCGCCGTGCGTGAGTAATTCCATCATAGGCTTGCTGGACGGTGATGGGTTGGATGGGATCTATCATGTAATTGAGTTAGTTTTTTAGGGTCTGATCCCTAGTGTCCACTATGTTCTGAGATTGATGTTGCTATGACTTTGCTATGCTTAATGCTTGTCACTAGGGCCTGAGTGCCATGATTTCAGATCTGAACCTATTATGTTTTCATCTATATATGAGTGTTCTTGATCCTATCTTGCAAGTCTATAGTCACCTATTATGTGTTATGATCCGTTAACCCCAAAGTGACAATAATCGGGATACTTACCGGTGATGACCGTAGTTTGAGGAGTTCATGTATTCACTATGTGTTAATGCTTTGTTCCGGTTCTCTATTAAAAGGAGACCTTAATATCCCTTAGTTTTCGTAAGGACCCCGCTGCCATGGGAGGATAGGACAAAAGATGTCATGCAAGTTCTTTTCCATAAGCACATATGACTATGTTCGGAATACATGCCTACATTATATCAATGAACTGGAGCTAGTTTTGTGTCACCCTAGGTTATGACTATTACATGATGAACCGCATCCGTCATAATTCTCCATCACTGATCCATTGCCTACGAGCTTTCCATATATTGTTCTTCGCTTATTTACTTTAACTGTTACCTTTTTCTACCATTATCACTACTATCATATTACTTTGCTACTAAACACTTTGCTGCAGATATTAAGTTTCCAGGTGTGGTTGAATTGACAACTCAGCTGCTAATACTTGAGAATATTCTTTGGCTCCCCTTGTGTCGAATTGATAAATTTGGGTTGAATACTCTACCCTCGAAATCTTTTGTGATCCCCTATACTTGTGGGTTATCAAGACTATTTTCTGGCGCCATTGCCGGGGAGCATAGCTCTATTCTTTGAGTCACTTGGGATATATATCTGCTTATCATTATCAAGAACTTGAGAGATCCAAAAACCAAGATCTATCCCTCAACTACGAGGGGAGGTAAGGAACTGCCATCTAGCTTTGCACTTGATTCACCTTCTGTTTTGAGTAAGATTGCGACACCTACACCTGCTTCTGCTATTCGTTCTGATATGTCGCATGTTATTGATGATGCCACTTCTGCTATGCATGATACTTATGATGAAACTACCTCTATGCCTGATACTACTATGCCACTTAGTGCTTTTCTTGATGAACAACTTGCTAGGGCTAGAGAAATTGAAAATATTGAATCTGATGATACTGATGAAAGTGATGATGAAGAACCACTTGCCATTCCTAAGGGTTATGTTTTTGATCAAGATGCTTCTTTAGCTATTTTAGCTTGCAGAAATAGAACTGAACTTAAAAAATTATTAGCTAAATGGAGTAAGCAATCTCTAAATGCTAGAATGAAACCTGACCCTGCTTTTGCTACTTCACATATCTTTGTTACTGATAAGGATTATGAATTCTCTATTGATCCTGATATAATTACTTTGGTTGAATCTGATCCTTTTCATGGTTATGAATCTGAAACTGTTGTGGCACATCTTACTAAATTGAATGATATAGCCACCCTATTCACTAAAGGTGAGAGAACTCATTACTTTTACATCCTTAAAATATTTCCGTTCTCATTAAAGGGTGATGCTAAGATATGGTTTAATTCTCTTGATCCTGGTTGTGTGCGTAGTCCCCAGGATATGATTTATTACTTCTCTGCTAAATATTTCCCTGCTCATAAGAAACAAGCTACTTTAAGGGATATATATAATTTTGTGCAAATTGAAGAAGAGAGTCTCCCACAAGCTTGGGGGAGGCTTCTCCAATTACTTAATGCTTTGCCTGATCATCCTCTTAAGAAAAATGAAATACTTGATATCTTTTATAATGGACTAACCGATGCCTCCAGAGATTACCTGGATAGTTGTGATGGTTCTGTTTTCAGGGAAAGAACACCGGATGAAGCTGAAATTCTATTGAATAATATGTTGACAAGTGAAAATAATTGGACACCTCCATAGCCAATTCCTGAGCCTATTCCTAAACCAACTTCGAAGAAGAGGGGTATTCTATTTCTCAGTCCTGAAGATATGCAAGAGGCAAAGAAATCTATGAAAGAAAAGGGCATTAAAGCTGAAGATGTTAAGAATTTACCTCCTATCACTAGTAGAAAAACCCCCATTCGTCCCGGTTGATAAGGGCCTTTTGTCCTGGTTTGTGAACCGGGACTAAAGGGTTGTTACTAATGCACTAACCCTTTAGTCCCGGTTCTTACACGAACCGGTACAGATGGGCCTCCACGTGGCCGGTGCGCCGAGCCCAGGCAGGAGGGCCTTTGGTCCCGGTTGGTGGCACCAACCGGGACCAATAGGCATCCACGCGTCAGCATTTCAGGGGCTGGGGTTTTTGTTTTTTTTTGAAGGGGGGGGGTTGGGGGTTTTGGGGGATTAATTTAGGTGTTTCATATATTGTGTTAGCTAGCTAATTAATAGAGAGAAGTGTCCTCTCTTATGTCCGTGCTTGGAGGACGCTATATATACGTGTATATAGAGAGGACTAGACACGCTAGCTAGTAAGCAAATAAAGGAAACAGAAGATCGTCATGAACATATGCATACAGAGAGAAGTGATATCGGCCACCTCTCCTTCTCCGAGAGATTGGTCGAACAACAAGTTCTCGTATATCTATCTGACACTACCGGCTACATATATACAATAATTATCTCTTACAATATAATCTCCTAATTATATATGAACACAGGGTCCACATAGTATTTTCCATCTTCAGCGATCACGTGGTCAAGGAAGAATGCCGCCAATTCCTCTTGAATTGCTCGCATACGAACTGGTGCTAGGAGTTCATCCCGCATCCGAAACATCTAATTTGAATAAGGGGGTCAATACATATATATATATATATATATATGAATAAATGACACTCAACACAAATGATGGTAATAAAATAAAATTGTGAATATTATTGCTTACGCACTTCATATTGTTCGTCAGAGTACCCTCGTTCATAGGTCGTGTGGCGGATGGACTCGCAAACGTAGTATCCACAGTAATTATTCCCGGGTTCCTGCCATATCCACTTTACAAGAAATAGAGGTCAATCAAATTGATAAGAAAGCATGCTATAAATGGTATTGATGAAACTAGCGCTTGAATCACTAGGAGATGTGTGGAACATGTTACTATAGTATTTACTTTCAGGTGTCTAAATTGCAGCTTCTTTGGCAGTCCCGGAGCTTTTTTGGTGAATTTTCTCCAAACCCTGCCGGACAAAGAAAACAATTACTTGATATATCAGGAAATGAACAAAGTTGCTGATATGGTGGATAATGATCGTTTTAACTTACTTCTCGAGCATTTGAGTCATGTCCGCATACTCCTGGGGATCTTTTCGTCTCGAGTCTAAGACAGTTACTAGTCCCTACTCAAGCTTAATCTCTAGGAGAATATAGTGGAACCTGCGCACGCATGCATAACTCATCAATTACATTACTATAACCTGTACTAATAAGGGAAACCGAATATGCACAAGACAGTAACACTCACTTGAAGTTGTAAGGAAAGAGTATTATATCTTTGTTTTCATTTATTACCAACGATCGTAGCAAGTTGGCCTCGGTATCCTCGGCACTATATTTAACCTCATTTGCATCTATGAGATTTGTGTTAATGAACACAATATCACCGATTTGTCTTTTCTTCAATTCGGCGATCTTCAATCTGCATAATATAGTGAGGATAATTATAAATACATGCAATGAAAGAGCTAAAGTATATAGAGAGACTTAATGACAGAAGTAGTACTACTTACAGACAGTAGCAAGTGACCGTTGCTTTATCGAGGGCCTTTTGATTGAAAAACTGGAAGAACTCCTCAAATGGAACATTCAACAGTTCAATTCCAACGAGGTTATGCTCCTCTCTAACTCTCAGCGTCAAAGTATCCCCCCCAGACTCTCTGCAGGTTTTCATGTACCAATCATGGAATCTTCACATCATCGTTGTTAGAGATCTTTCATCTTTGACGAGAGGCTTCCCGTACTCGTATTTGTGTTCCTCCACCTCCAAGAACTCATAATGTACATTGTCGGGCAGGTAATCTCCAAGATTGCTATAACCGGGCACCATCCTCGGATCATTAGTAGGCACCTTGAGCGGGGGGCACGGTTGGTTCGCTTGTTCGCCGAGCTGGGGAATTTTTTTCCCAGCTCGTCGTTCTTTTAACCTTTGATCACTGATAGTACTCCCCGACTGCTCCGCTTTGGCAAATGACTTTGCAATAATGCGGTCATAGTTGCCTTTCGGCGAAGACTTTGATGGTTTTTTCAGGGCAGCCAGAGTGCGCTTCGCTTTCACCGGATCTACCTTCTCCTCCGAAGGTGGATGTTTCTTTGCTTTCACCCCTTCAAAGAAGTTCCTCACTTCGGCTCGCGCGATCTTGGCGTTCTCCTCCGGGGTCCTCTCATATGGTAACTTCTCTGGAGTCTTCAGAGAAGGACCGAATCTGTATTGCCTCCTGCCTCTGGCTGTACTGCTAGACGCCGGCAGAGCAGACGGAGCGGCTGCGGCTGTCTTCTTTCCTTGCTTACGAGGCGGAGGAGAAGGACTATGACACGCCGGAGCAGCCAGAGCGGCGGCGGTTCTCTTCCGCCCTTGCCGACGAGGCGGAGAAGGAGGAGGCTGGCTGCTCGGACGCATCGGCGCAGGCGGAGAAGGAGGCGGAGTGCTGATGTCTACTACACAACCTTCTTCTTGTAGATGTTGTTGGGCGTCCAAGTGTAGAGGTTTGTAGGACAGTAGCAAATTTCCCTCAAGTTGATGACCTAAGGTTTATCAATCCGTAGGAGGCGTAGGATGAAGATGGTCTCTCTCAAGCAACCCTGCAACCAAATAACAAAGAGTCTCTTGTGTCCCCAACACACCCAATACAATGGTAAATTGTATAGGTGCACTAGTTCGGCAAAGAGATGGTGAAACAAGTGGTATATGGATGGTAGATAATGGTTTTTGTAATCTAAAATAATAAAAACAACAAGGTATCAAGTGATAAAAGTGAGCGTAAACGGTATTGCAATGTGTGGAAATAAGGCCTAGGGTTCATACTTGCACTAGTGTAAGTTCCCTCAATAATACTAACATAATTGGATCATAAAACTATCCCTCAACATGCAACAAAGAGTCACTCCAAAGTCACTAATAGCGGAGAACGAATGAAGAGATTATGGTAGGGTACGAAACCACCTCAAAGTTATTCTTTCCAATCAATCCGTTGGGCTATTCCTATAAGTGTCACAAACAGCCCTAGAGTTCGTACTAGAATAACACCTTAAGATACAAATCAATCAAAACCCTAATGTCACCTAGATACTCCAATGTCACCTCAAGTATCCGTGGGTATGATTATACGATATGCATCACACAATCTCAGATTCATCTATTCAACCAACACAAAGGACCTCAAAGAGTGCCCCAAAGTTCCTACCGGAGAATCATGACAAAAACATGTGCCAACCCCTATGCATAGGTTCATGGGCGGAACCCGCAAGTTGATCACCAAAACATACATCAAGTGAATCACGTGATATCCCATTGTCACCACAGATATCCACGGCAAGACATACATCAAGTGTTCTCAAATCTTTAAAGACTCAATCCGATAAGATAACTCCAAAGGGGAAACTCAATTCATTACAAGAGAGTAGAGGGGAGGAGAAACATAAGATCCAACTATAATAGCAAAGCTCGCGATACATAAAGATCGTATCACCTCAAGAACATGAGAGGGAGAGATCAAACACATAGCTACTGGTACATACCCTCAGCACCGAGGGAGAACTACTCCCTCCTCGTCATGGAGAGCACCGGGATGATTAAGATGGCCACCGGAGAAGGATTGCCCCCTCCGGCAGGGTGCCGGAACGGGTCTAGATTGGTTTTCGGTGGCTTCGGAGGCTTCTGGCGGCGGAAGTCCCGATCTATGTTGCGTTCTGGATGTTTTAGGTCACATAGGTATATATGGGTGCAGGAGGTACGTCAGGGGAGCCACGGGGGCCCCACGAGGCAGGGGGCGCGCCCTAGGGGGTGGGCGCGCCCCCCCACCCTCGTGGACAGCTCCCCTATCTTCTGACATGGGGTCCAAGTCCATCAGGTGTGTTTCCTTCCAAAAATAACTTCTCCAGTTGATTTCATTCCGTTTCGACTCCGTCTGATATTCCTTTTTTTCAAAACACTGAAATAGGCATAAAACAACAAATCTGGGCTGGGCCTCCGGTTAATAGGTTAGTCCCAAAAGTAATATAAAAGTGGATAATAAAGCCCAATATTTCCCAAAACAGTAGATAATAAAGCATGGAGCAATAAAAAATTATAGATACGTTGGAGACGTATCAAGCATCCCCAAGCTTAATTCCTGCTCGTCCTCGAGTAGGTAAATGATAAAAAGATAATTTTTGATGTGGAATTCTAGTTGGCATAATTTCAATGTAATTCTTCTTACTTGTGATATGAATATTCAGATCCAAAAGATTCAAGACAAAAGTTCATATTGACATAAAAATAATAATACTTCAAGCATACTAACTAAGCAATCATGTCTTCTCAAAATAACATGGCCAAAGAAAGTTATCCCTACAAAATCATATAGTCTGGCTATGCTCCATCTTCACCACACAAAATATTTAAATCATGCACAACCCCGATGACAAGCCAAGCAATTGTTTCATACTTTTGACGTTCTCAAACTTTTTCAATCTTCACGCAATATATGAGCGTGAGCCATGGATATAGCACTATAGGTGGAATAGAATGGTGGTTGTGGAGAAGACAAAAAGGAGAAGATAGTCTCACATCAACTAGGCGTATCAACGGGCTATGGAGATGCCCATTAATAGATATCAATGTGAGTGAGTAGGGATTGCCATGCAACGGATGCACTAGAGCTATAAGTATATGAAAGCTCAACAAAAGAAACTAGTGGGTGTGCATCCAACTCGCTTGCTCACGAAGACCTAGGGCATTTTAGGAAGCCTATCATTGGAATATACAAGCCAAGTTCTATAATGAAAGATTCCCACTAGTATATGAAAGTGACAACATAGGAGACTCTCTATCATGAAGATCATGGTGCTACTTTGAAGCACAAGTGTGGTAAAAGAATAGTAGCATTGTCCCTTTTATTTATTATTTATTTTTTATTTGGCCTTTCTTTTTTTATTTGGCCTTTCTTTTGTTTATTTGGCCTTTCTTGTTTTTATTTGGCCTCTTTTTTTGGGACAATGCTCTATTGAATGATGATCATCACTCTTCTATTTATTTACAACTCAATGATACAACTTGATACTAGAACAAAGTATGACTCTATATGAATGCCTCCAGCGGTGTACCGGGATGTGCAATGATGCATGAGTGACATGTATGAAAGAATTATGAACAGTGGCTTTGCCACAAATACAATGTCAACTACATGATCATGCTAAGCAATATGACAATGATGGAGTGTGTCATAATAACCGGAACGGTGGAAAGTTGCATGGCAATATATCTCGGAATAGCTATGGAAATGCCATAATAGGTAGGTATGGTGGCTGTTTTGAGGAAGGTATATGGTGGGTTTATGGTACCAGCGAAAGTTGCGTGGTACTAGAGAGCCTAGCAATGGTGGAAGGGTGAGAGTGCGTATAATCCATGGACTCAACATTAGTCATAAAGAACTCACATACTTATTGCAAAAATCTAGAAGTTATCCAAACAAAGTACTGCGCGCATGCTCCTAGGGGGATAGATTGGTAGGAAAAGACCATCGCTCATCCCCGACCGCCACTCATAAGGAAGACAATCAATAAACAAATCATACTCCGACTTCGTCACATAATGGTTCACCATACGTGCATGCTACGGGAATCACAAACTTCAACACAAGTATTTCTCAAATTTACAACTACTCAACTAGCATGACTCTAATATTACCATCCTCATATCTCAAAACAATCATCAAGTATCAAACTTCTCTTAGTATTCAACACACTCATAAGAGAATTTTATTATTAATCTTGTATACCTACCATATTAGGATTTTAAGCAAATTACAATGCTATTTAAGACTCTCAACATAATCTAAGTGAAGCATGAGAGTTCATCTATTTCTTCAAAATAAAACTACGACCATGCTCTAAAAGATATAAGTGAAGCACTAGAGCAAATGACAAACTACTCCGAAAGATATAAGTGAAGATCAATGAGTAGTCGAATAATTATGCAACTATGTGAAGACTCTCTAACATTTAATAATTTCAGATCTTGGTACTCTATTCAAACATAAATCAAAGCAAAATAAAATGACATCTAAGAATAGCAAACATCATGTGAAGAATCAAAAACTTAGGATCAACCGATAATTGTTGAAGAAGAAAGGTGGGATGCCAACCGGGGCAGCCCCAAGCTTAGATTCTTGAGACTTCTTGAAATATTATCTTGGGGTGCCTTGGGCATCCCCAAGCTTGAGCTTTTGTGTCTCCTTAATACCTCTCATATCACGGTCTCCCTAAATCTCAAAAGCTTCATCCACACAAAACTCAACAAGGACTCGTGAGATAAGTTAGTATAAACCATTGCAAAAACCTTATGATACTCTACTGTAGCAAATCACTAAAATTATTATTCAACATTGCATACTAAATGCCTCTGCATATTTAATAGTCCTATCCTCAAATAGAATCATTAAAGAAGCAAACATATGCAAACAATGCAAACATAACAGCAATCTGCCTAAACAGGACAGTCTGTAAAGAATGCAGCAACATCCATACTTTCCTAGCTCCAAAAATTATTAAAGAAAATTCCCACTGTATTAAATTTATCAGAGCTTAATATTCAAAAGGTTTCAACATTTTATCACATTCTGACTTTTCTAGGGAATTATTGCAACAGTGGTAAACTTTCTGTTTTCAAACAGCAACATGTGGACTTCTAAAATAGGCATAGTAAAGGCTATCAATGCCACTTTTATTGAAATAAAATATGAAAAACATTGTTCTAAATAACAGCAAGCAAATCCTAACAAAATAAATTGACGCTCCAAGCAAAACACATATCATGTGATGAATAAAAATATAGCTCCAAGTAAAGTTACGGATGAACGAAGACGAAAGAGGGGATGCCTTCCGGGGCATCCCCAAGCTTAGGCTCTTGGCTATACTTGAATATTACCTTGGGGTGCCTCGGGAATCCCCAATCTTAGGCTCTTGCCACTCCTTATTCCATAGTCCATCGAATCTTTACCCAAAACTTGAAAACTTCACAACACAAAACTTAACAGAAAACTCGTAAGCTCCGTTAGTATAAGAAAATAAATCACCACTTCAAGGTACTGTAATGAACTCATTATTTATTTATATTGGTGTTAAACCTACTGTATTCCAACTTCTCTATGGTTTATAAACTATTTTACTAGCCATAGATTCATCAAAATAAGCAAATAACACATGAAAAACAGAATCTGTCAAAAACAGAACAGTCTGTAGTAATCTGGATCAAACGTATACTTCTAAAACTCATACAATTCTAAAATAAATTTATGGACCTGAGGAATTTATCTATTAATCACCTGCAAAAAGAATTAACTAAATATAACTCTCCAAATAAAAATGGCAGCAATTCTTGTGAGCGCTAAAGTTTCTGTTTTTTACAGCATGATCAACAAGACTTCCACCCAAGTCTTCCCAAAGGTTCTACTTGGAAAAAACACTAATTAAAAGCATAGAACCACATCTAAACAGAGGCTAGATGGATTATTTATTACTAAAAAGTAACAAAAATCAAGAAATAAAAATAAAATTGGGTTGCCTCCCAACAAGCGCTATCGTTTAACGCCCCTAGCTAGGCATGATGATTTCAATGATGCTCACATATAAGATAAGAATTGAAACATAAAGAGAGCATCATGAAAAATATGACTACCACATTTAAGTCTAACATACTTCCTATGCATAGGGATTTTGTGAGCAAATAACTTATGGGAACGAGAATCAACTTGCATAGGAAGGTAAAACAAGCATAACTTCAAAACTTTAAGCACATAGAGAGGAAACTTGATATTATTGCAACTCCTACAAGTATATGTTCCTCCCTCATAATAATTTTCAGTAGCATCATGAATGAATTCAACAATATAACCAGCACCTAAAGCATTCTTTTCATGATCTACAAGCATAGAAAATTTACTACTCTCCACATAAGCAAAATTCTTCTCATGAATAATAGTGGGAGTATCATAGGAAACTCGAATACTATAAATTGTTTCCATATTAAAAGAGTAATGTTCAGAGAAGGGGTAATCATAATCATGACAAGTTTTATAAATATAATCATCACTACTTTTTATAGCATAAGTTTCATCACAATAATCATCATAAGTAGCAACTTTGTTCTCATCATAATCACTTTGCATATCTAAACATGGAAGGCTAAAAATATCATCATTAAGCGTAGCATCCCCAAGCTTGGGACAAACATTAATTGCAGCAAATATATTCTCAAATATGTCATCCTCATCAAACATAGCTTCCCCAAGCTTGGGCCTTTTCGTATCATAAGCATAATCACTCTCATCATTAATAGCATGGATAGCACCAATAGTATAGCAATTATTATATTCTTCTAAGCAAGTGCCAAAAAGATTTTCAAGATCATAAGAAGTATCATTATCTTCCACAATTATATTTTCATGAGGCACAATAGTAATAGGAGCAACATTATTTGGGAGAGATACCTTTTTACCTCTCTTCCTTTTTCTTTTCTTCTTCTTCACCACATCATGTGTGGGTTCAATCCTCTTTTTGGAGCTCCTTATTAATGAGATTGGTTGAATAGGAGGCTCCTCCTTGTTGCCTGATTCATCATAAGAAATAATAGGAGGATATTGGGAAGTCTCTTCCCTTTCATTAGTATTCTCTTCATCTTCTAATTGTTTTCTTTTCTTTATGTAGTTGGCAATATAAGGATTATCAATGCAATTCACCGCACAATACATATAAATTTTCTCTAGATCAAAATCAAGAACTCTATCAAGATTAAACTTTGGAATACCCTCAGTTATACATTTCATTTCTTCATAACCCAAAAGAAGGCTAAGCTCTTTATTATGCTCAAGGGTAATCAAATTATCACAATGTTTGGACACGACTTGATCATGAAACAAATAGTATTAGAGCTTTAAATGACCATTTCATTGCAAAGTTCACAATGGGCACAAAAAATATTGAATCATTCAGCACACTCATCTAGGCTTTCTTGCAACGATTTGGTTTCTAAGTACTTATGCCTCTTGCAATATCTATCTTCCCTATTTGGTGTGTACTTGCAAACCCAGTCTACTCCACAAAAATTGACATGTTTATAGGAGGCATTTTCATCATAACTAGTGCAATCATCATTAGTATTATGGATATTCAAAGAATTCGTACTAACAACATTGCAATCATGCTCATCATTCAAATATTTAGTGCCAAACATTTTATATATTTCTTCTTCTAGCACTTGAGCACAATTATCCTTTCCATCATACTCATGAAAGATATTAAAAAGGTGAAGCGTATGAGACAAACTCAATTCCATTTTTTGTAGTTTTCTTTTATAAACTAAACTAGTGATAAAGCAAGAAACTAAAAGACTCGATTGCAAGATCTAAAGATATACCTTCAAGCACCCACCTCCCCGGCAACGGCGCTAGAAAAGAGCTTGATGTCTACTACACAACCTTCTTCTTGTAGACATTGTTGGGCCTCCAAGTGCAGAGGTTTGTAGGACAGTAGCAAATTTCTCTCAAGTTGATGACCTAAGGTTTATCAATCCGTAGGAGGCGTAGGATGAAGATGGTCTCTCTCAAGCAACCCTGCAACCAAATAACAAAGAGTCTCTTGTGTCCCCAACACACCCAATACAATGGTAAATTGTATAGGTACACTAGTTCGGCGAAGAGATGGTGAAACAAGAGGTATATGGATGGTAGATAATGGTTTTTGTAATCTTGAATAATAAAAATAGCAAGGTAGCAAGTGATAAAAGTGAGCTTAAACGGTATTGCAATGTGTGGAAATAAGGCCTAGGGTTCATACTTTCACTAGTGTAAGTTCCCTCAACAATACTAACATAATTGGATCATAAAACTATCCCTCAACATGCAACAAAGAGTCACTCCAAAGTCACTAATAGCGGAGAACGAACGAAGAGATTATGGTAGGGTATGAAACCACCTCAAAGTTATTCTTTCCAATCAATCCGTTGGGCTATTCCTATAAGTGTCACAAACAGCCCTAGAGTTCGTACTAGAATAACACCTTAAGATACAAATCAATCAAAACCCTAATGTCACCTAGATACTCCAATGTCACCTCAAGTATCCGTGGGTATGATTATACGATATGCATCACACAATCTCAGATTCATCTATTCAACCAACACAAAGGACCTCAAAGAGTGCCCCAAAGTTCCTACCGGAGAATCACGACGAAAACATGTGCCAACCCCTATGCATAGGTTCACGGGCGGAACCCGCAAGTTGATTACCAAAACATACATCAAGTGAATCACGTGATATCCCTAGGGGTGGAAACGGATCGGATGCGGATCGGATAGTGCTCTTACCACTTCCATTTTCATATTTTCAAAATGAATACGAATCCGTATACGGATGTTATCGGATACGGATATGGCTCGGATATTATTCGAATACGGATACGTATCGGATATTTCTTGATTCGGAATGGATACGAATAATATCAACATATTGCTTAAGTAAATTAGTCGATAGCTATGTGACCTAAAATAATCAACGTGTGACATACAATAAGTCAATGATAAATAGGTTTATGAATAAACACTATTGTAATGCATAATTATTTATAAGTTTAATCATATAAAGAGTAAAATTTGACCACTTATTTGGCTTTTATGTTGGATAATTGGAATATTGGGCCTAGGATTTTAAAAATTACCTCCCATAATCTTATTCGGATATGGATATATCCACTTCCATATCCATATTTGTGTCAAAATCTCCTACCATATTTTATTTTTTATTTGTTTAATAAATTCAGATACGGAAAATTTCCATTACCATTTTGGTTCGAATGCGGATGTTTCGGATACGAATAGGCATTTTCTCGAATATGAATATCGGATATTTCGGATTATCCGCTACCACTTTCCACCCCTAGATATCCCATTGTCACCACAGATATCCACGACAAGACATACATCAAGTGTTCTCAAATATTTAAAGACTCAATCCGATAAGATAACTCCAAAGGGGAAACTCAATTCATTACAAGAGAGTAGAGGGGGAGGAGAAACATAACATCCAACTATAATAGCAAAGCTCGCGATACATCAAGATCGTATCACCTCAAGAACACGAGAGAGAGAGAGAGAGAGAGAGAGAGAGAGAAAGAGAGAGAGATCAAACACATAGCTACTGGTGCATACCCTCAGCCCCGAGGGAGAACTACTCCCTCCTCGTCATGGAGAGCACCAGGATGATGAAGATGGCCACCGGAGAAGGATTGCTCCCTCCGGCAGGGTGCCGGAACGGGTCTAGATTGGTTTTCGATGGCTTCGGAGGCTTCTAGCAGTGGAACTCCCGATCTATGTTGTGTTCTGGAAGTTTTAGATCACGTAGGTATATATGGGTGCAGGAGGTACGTCAGGGGAGCCACGGGGGCCCCATGAGGCAGGGGGCACGCCCTAGGGGGGTGGGCGCGCCCCCCACCCTCGTGGGCAGCTCCCGTATCTTCTGACGTGGGGTCCAAGTCCATCAGGTGTGTTTCCTTTCAAAAATAACTTCTCCAGTTGATTTTGTCCCGTTTCGACTCCGTCTGATATTCCTTTTCTTCAAAACACTGAAATAGGCATAAAACAACAAATCTGGGCTGGGCCTCCGGTTAATAGGTTAGTCCCAGAAGTAATATAAAAGTGGATAATAAAGCCCAATATTGCCCAAAACATTAGATAATATAGCGTGGAGCTATCAAAAATTATAGATACGTTGGAGACGTATCAAGTGCCGCCACGCGCCGGAGAAGGAGGCTGAGTGCCCTGATCACTCGCCGGAGGAGGAGGCGGAGTGCCCTGACTCGCCGGAGGAGGAGGCGGAGGCGTCCAGTTCAGAAGCTTGATGAGCTCCTTCCGCCATAGGCATGGAGTCAATAGACAAGAACCCAGCCGAGTCTCCCCTTCACCGGTAGGGTAGTCAAGCTGGAGGTCCTCAAATCCCTCCGTTATTTCATCCACCGTCACCCTGACATATCCTTCTAGAATCGGACTACAGTGAAAAGTTGCAATGGGTTCAGTAGGTCGAACAGAGCCGACAGCCGCTTTGACTTTGAAGTTCTGCCATTGCGTCATAAGGTGGCAATGTTGAGACTCCGTGATAGCATCCACGGGGTAGCTAGCAGGAGCCGTCAAGACATGCTCCGGCTGAAGCAGCTCGGTGGAAGCCACGTTGCTATTGGAAATATGCATAGAGGCAATAATAAATTAGTTATTATTATTATATTTCATTGTTCATGATAATCGTTTATTATCCATGCTAGAATTGTATTGATAGGAAACTCAGATACATGTGTGGATACATAGACAACACCATGTCCCTAGTAAGCCTCTAGTTGACTAGCTCGTTGATCAATAGATGGTTACGGTTTCCTGACCATGGACATTGGATGTCGTTGATAACAGGATCACATCATTAGGAGAATGATGTGATGGACAAGACCCAATCCTAAGCCTAGCACAAAGATCGTGTAGTTCGTATGCTAAAGCTTTTCTAATGTCAAGTATCATTTCCTTAGACTATGAGATTGTGCAACTCCCGGATACCGTAGGAATGCTTTGGGTGTACCAAACGTCACAATGTAACTGGGTGTAGGGGTGGAAAGTGGTAGCGGATAATCCGAAATATCCGATATTCGTATTCGAGAAAATGCCTATTCGTATCCGAAACATCCGCATCCGAACCAAAATGGTAATGGAAATTATCCGTATCCGTATTTATCAAACAAATAAAAAATAAAATATGGTAGGATATTTTGACACAAATACGGATATGGAAGTGGATATATCCATATCCGAATAAAATTATGGGAGGTAATTTTTGAAATCCTAGGCCCTATATTCCAATTATCCAACATAAAAGCCAAATAAGTGGTCAAATTTTACTCTTTATATGATTAAACTTATAAATAATTATGCATTACAATAGTATTTATTCATAAACCTATTTATCATTGACTTATTGTATGTCACACGTTGATTATTTTAGGTCACATAGCTATCGACTAATTTACTTAAGCAATATGTTGATATTATTCGTATCCGTTCCGAATCAAGAAATATCCGATACGTATCCGTATTCGAATAATATCCGAGCCATATCCGTATCCGATAACATCCGTATTCGGATTCGTATTCGTTTTGAAAATATGAAAATGGAAGTGGTAAGAGCACTATCCGATCCGCATCCGATCCGTTTCCACCCCTAACTGGGTGGCTATAAAGGTTCACTACAGGTATCTCCGAAAGTGTCTGTTGGGTTGGCACGAATCGAGACTGGGATTTGTCACTCCGTGTAAACGGAGAGGTATCTCTGGGCCCACTCGGTAGGACATCATCATAATGTGCACAATGTGACCAAGGAGTTGATCACGGGATGATGTGTTACGTAACGAGTAAAGAGACTTGCCAGTAACGAGATTGAACAAGGTATCGGGATACCGACGATCGAATCTCGGGCAAGTATCATACCGATGGACAAAGGGAATTGTATACGGGATTGATTGAATCCTTGACATCGTGGTTCATCCGATGAGATCATCGTGGAACATGTGGGAGCCAACATGGGTATCCAGATCCCGCTGTTGGTTATTGACCGGAGAGTTGTCTCGGCCATGTCTGCATGACTCCCGAACCCGTAGGGTCTACACACTTAAGGTTCGATGACGCTAGGGTTATAGGGAATAGATATACGTGGTCACCGAATGTTGTTCGGAGTACCAGATGAGATTCTGGACATCACGAGGAGTTCCGGAATGGTCCGGAGGTAAAGATTTATATATGGGAAGTCCTATTTTGGTCACCGGAAAAGTTTCGGGTGCTATCGGTAACGTATCGGGACCATCAGGAGGGTCCCGGGGGTCCACCATGTGGGGCTACCTGCCCCAGAGGGCTGCGTGGGCCAAGTGTGAGAGGGGACCAGCCCCAGGTGGGTTGGTGCGCCCCCCCACCAGGGCCCAAGGCAAAGAGAGAAGGGAAAAGGGGGAAACCCTAGGCTCAGATGGGCCTAAGGCCCACCTAGTGGTGCGCCCCCCCTCTTTCCCCCCTTTGCCGCCCCCTAGATGGGATCTAGGGCTGGCCGCCACCCCTAGGGATGGAAACCTAGGTGGGGGCACGGCCCCTCCCTTTCCCCTATATATAGTGGGGTTTTGGGCTGCCATACACATGAGAACATCTCCTTCTTGGCGCAGCTCTACCCCTCTCCCTCCTCGTCTCTTGCGGTGCTTGGCGAAGCCCTGCTGGAGTACCGCGCTCCTCCACCACCACGCCGTCGTGCTACTGCTGGATGGAGTCTTCCCCAACCTCTCCTTCTCCCCTTGCTGGATCAAGGCGTAGGAGACGTCACCGGGCTGTACGTGTGTTGAACGCGGAGGTGCCGTCCGTTCGGCTCTAGGATCATCGGTGATTTGGATCATGACGAGTACGACTCCATCAACCCCGTTCACTTGAACGCTTCCGCTTAGCGATCTACAAGGGTATGTAGATGCACTCTCCTTCCCTCGTTTCTAGATTACTCCATAGATTGATCTTGGTGATGCGTAGAAAATTTTGAATTTCTGCTATGTTCCCCAACAGTGGCATCATGAGCTAGGTCTATGCGTAATTTCTATGCACGAGTAGAACACAAAGCAGTTGTGGGCGTCGATTTTGCCAATTTACTTGCCGTTACTAGTCCTATCTTGATTCGGCGACATCGTGGGATGAAGCGGCCCGGACCGACCTTACACGTACGCTTACGTGAGACTGGTTCCATCGACTGACATGCACTAGTTGCATAAGGTGGCTAGCGGGTGTCTGTCTCTCCCATTTTAGTCGGATCGGATTCGATGAAAAGGGTCCTTATGAAGGGTAAATAGAAATTGGCATATCATGTTGTGGTTTTCGCGTAGGTAAGAAACGTTCTTGCTAGAAACCTATAACAGCCACGTAAAAACTTGCAACAACAATTAGAGGACGTCTAACTTGTTTTTGCAGCATGTGCCATGTGATGTGATATGGACAAAAGGATGTGATGAATGATATATGTGATGTATGAGATTGATCATGTTCTTGTAATAGGAATCACGACTTGCATGTCGATGAGTATGACAACCGGCAGGAGCCATAGGAGTAGTCTTAATTTATTTATGACCTGCGTGTCAACATAAACGTCATGTAATTACTTTACTTTATTCCTAAAGAGTTAGCCATAGTAGTAGAAGTAATAGATGATGATACAACTTCAAGAAGACACGATGATGGAGATCATGATGATGGAGATCATGGTGTCATGCCGGTGACAACGATGATCATGGAGCCCCGAAGATGGAGATCAAAAGGAGCAAAATGATATTGGCCATATCATGTCACTATTTGATTGCATGTGATGTTTATCATGTTTTACATCTTATTTGCTTAGAACGACGGTAGCTTAAATAAGGTGATCCCTCACTAAAATTTCAAGAAAGTGTTCCCCCTAACTGTGCACCGTTGCGAAGGTTCGTTGTTTCGAAGCACCACGTGATGATCGGGTGTGATAGATTCTAACGTTCGAATACAACGGGTGTAAGCCAGATTTACACACGCAATACACTTAGGTTGACTTGATGAGCCTAGCATGTACAGACATGGCCTCGGAACACGGAAGACCGAAAGGTCGAGCATGAGTCGTATAGAAGATACGATCAACATGAAGATGTTCACCGATGTTGACTAGTCCGTCTCACGTGATGATCGAACACGGCCTAGTTGACTCGGATCATGTTTCACTTAGATGACTAGAGGGATGTCTATCTGAGTGGGAGTTCATTAAATAATTTGATTAGATGAACTCAATTACCATGAACATAGTCTAAATTGTCTTTGCAAATATGTTGTAGATGAATAGCTCACGTTGTAGCTCCCTGTTTCAATACGTTCCTAGAGAAAGACCAAGTTGAAAGATATTGTAAGCACTGATGCGTACTAGGTCCGTAGTCCGAGGAGTGTCCTCACTGCTACACAGAAGGCTTACGTCTTTGATGCACCGCTCGATGTGCAAACCCCTACAACGTCGTCTGTGGATGTTGTGAACACCTGACAGACACATCCCGATGACTACTTGATAGTTTAGTGCACCATACTTTACGGCTTAGAATCGGGATTCCAATGACGTTTTTGAACGCCATAAGACATATGAGATGTTCCAAGAGCTGAAATTGGGATTTCAGGCTCATGCCCGTGTTGAGAGGTGTGAGACCTCTGACAAGTTCTTTTGCCAACAAGATGGAGGAGAATAGCTTAGCTAGTGAGCATGTGCTCAGAATGTCTGGGTGCTACAATCACTTAAATCAAGTGGGAGTTAAACTTCCAGATAAAATAGTGAATGATAGAGTTCTCTAGCCACTATCAGTAAGATACTAGATCTTCGTGATGAACTATGACATGCAAGGGATGGAGTTGATCCCGGAGCTGTTCACGGTGCTTAAGACCGCAAAAGGTAGAAATCAAGAAGGAGCATCAAGTGTTGATGGTTTAACAGGACCACTGGTTTCAAGAAGGGCAAGGGCTAGAAGGGAAACTTCATGGATGGCGAACCAGTTGCCGCTCCAGTGAAGGAACCCAAGGTTGAACCCAAACCCGAGACTAAGTGCTTCTATTGTAAGGGGAACGGTCACTGGTAGCGGAATTACCCCAAATGCATGGTAGATAAGAAGGCTGGCAACTTCAACAAAGTATATACGTGTTATTAATGTGTACCTCACTAGTACTCCTGGTAGCACCTGGGTATTGGATACCGGTTCAGTTGCTATTATTGGTGACTTGAAGCAAAAGCAACGGACTAAACGGAGACTGGCTATGGGCGAGGTGACGATGTGTGTTGGAAGTGTTTCCAAAGTTGATGAGATCACCATCGCACGCTCCATCTACCTTCGGGATTAGTATTGAACCTAGATACTTGTTATCAGGTGTCTATGTTGAGCATGAATATGATTAGATCATGTTCATTGCAATACGGTCATTCATTTAAGTTAGAGAATAATGGTTATTCTATTTACATGAATGATACCTTTCATGGTCATGCACCCTATGTGAATGGTTCATTGAATCTCGATCGTGGTAATACACATGTTCACACAAAAGGATGTAGAGTTAATAATGATAGTACCACTTTCTCGTGGCACTGCCGCTTAGGTCATATTGGCGTAAGATGCATGAAGAAACTCCATGTCGATGGATGTTTGGAGTCACTTGATTTTGAATCACTTGACACATGCGAGCCATGCCTCATGGGCAGGATGACTAAGACCCCATTTTCAGGTACAATGAAACAGGCAAGTGACTTGTTGGAAATCATGCATGCTGATGCGTGTGATCCAATGAGAATTGAAGCGTGCGGTGGATATCGCTATTTTCTCATCTTCACTGACGATTTGGGTAGATATAGGTATATCTACCTAATGAAGCACATGTCTAAAATGTTTGAAAAGTTCAAGCGATTTCAGAGTGAAGTTAAGAATCATCATAACAAAGAAGATCATGTTCCTACGATCTGATCAAATGGGGATTTTCTGAGTTTGGCAATCACTTAAGACATTGTGGAATTGTTTCGCAGTTGAAGCCACCTGGAACACCACAAGGTAATGGTGTGTCTGGACGTCGTAATCGAACCTTATGAGATATGGTGCGATCTATGATGTCTCTTACCAATCTACCGCTATTATTTTGAGGTTATGCATTAGAGACAGCTGCATTCACTTTATATAGGACACCATATAAGTCTGTTGAGACGACGTCGTATGAACATTGGTTTGGCAAGAAACCAAAGCTGTCGTCTCTTAATGTTTGGGGCTGCGATGCTTAAGGCTTCAGCCGGAGAAGCTCGAACCCAAAGCGGACAAACACATCTTCATAGGATACCCAAAGTTGACAGTTGGGTATACCTTCTATCTCAGATCCGAGGGCAAATTGTTTGTCGCTAAGAATGGGTCCTTTCTCGAGAAGGAGTTTCTCTCGAAAGAATTGAGTGGGAGGAAGATAGAACTTGATGAGGTTGTCGAACCTTTATTTCAACCAGAAAGTGATGCAACACAGAAAGATGTTTTCTGTGGCGCCTACGTCTGTTGAATAGGAAGTTAATGATAGTGATCATGAAGCTTCAGATCGAGTTGCTATCGAACCTCATAGGTCGACAAGGATATGTACTACTCCTAAGTGGTACGGTAATCCTGTCTTAGATATCATGTTGTTAGACAACAATGAACCTACGAGCTATGGAGAAGCGATGGTGGGCCCGTATTCCGACAAATGGTTAGAAGCCATGAAATCTGAGATAGGATCCATATATCAGAACAAAGTATGGACTTTGGTGGACTTGCCCGAGATCGGCAAGCCATTGAGATAAATGGGTCTTTAAGAAGAAGACGGACGTGGGTGGTAATGTTACCGTCTATGAAGCTCGACTTGTGGGAAAGTGTCTTTTCACAAGTTCAAGGAGTTGACTACGATGAGAATTTCTCACCCGTAGCGATGCTTAAGTCCGTCGGAATCATGTTAGCATTAGCTGTATTTTTCGATTATGAAATCTTACAGATGGATGTCAAAACAAATTTTCTTACCAGTTTTCGTAAGAAAAGTTGTATGTGATACAATAAAAGGTTTTGACGATCCTAAGAATGCTAAAAGGTATGCTAGCTCCAGCAATCCTTCTATGGACTAGAGCAGGCATCTTGGAATCGGAATATATGTTTTGATGGAGTGATCAAAGCTTTTAGGTTTATACAATGTTTGCTAGAAACTTGTATTTACAAGAAAGTGAGTGGGAGCACTACAACATTTCTGATAAGTATGTGGATGACATATTGTTGATCCGAAATGATGTAGAATTTCTGGAAAGCATAAACGGTTGTTTGAAGAGTGATTTTCAAAGGAAGACCAGGATAAAGCTGCTTACATATTGGGCATCAGGATCTATAGAAATAGATCAAGACGCCTGATGATACTTTGAAAGAACGCACACCTTGACATGTTTTCGAAGGAGTTCAAAATAGATCAGTCAAAGAAGGGGTTCTTACCTGAGTTGTAAGGTGTGAAGTTGAGTAAGACTCAAAGCTTGACCACGGCAGAAGAAAGAGGAAGGACGAAGGTCGTCCCCTATGCTTTTGTCATAGGCTCTATACGGTATGCCGTGCTGAAGTACCGCACCTGATGTGTGCCTTGCCACATGTCTGGCAAGAGGGTACAAAGGTGATCTAGGAGTAGATCACCGGGTAGCGGTGAAAAATTATCCTTAGAGGAATAAGGAAATGTTTCTCGGTTATGGAGGTGATAAAGAGTTCGACGTAAAGAGTTACATCGATGCAAGCTTAACACCTATCCGGATAGCTCTGAGTAGAGATACCGGATACGTATAATGGAGCAACAATTTGGAATAGCTCCAAGTGGAACATGGTAGCAGCATCTATGATATAAAGTTTTGCGAAATACATAGGGATCTGAATATGGCAAGACCCGTTGACTACAACCTCTCTCACAAGCATAACATGATCAAACCCAAAACTCTTTGAGTGTTTATCACATAGTGATGTGAACTAGATCATTGAGTCTAGTAGACTCTTGGATGTTGGTCACATGGCGATGTGACCTGTGAGTGTTAATCACATGGCGATGTGAACTAGATTATTGACTCTAGTGCAAGTGGGAGACTATTGAAATATGCCCTAGAGGCAATAATAAATTAATTATTATTATTATATTTCATTGTTCATGATAATCGTTTATTATCCATGCTAGAATTGTATTGATAGGAAACTCAGATACATCTGTGGATACATAGACAACACCATGTCCCTAGTAAGCCTCTACTTGACTAGCTCGTTGATCAATAGATGGTTACGGTTTCCTGACCATGGACATTGGATGTCGTTGATAATGGGATCACATCATTAGGAGAATGATGGGATGGACAAGACCCAATCCTAAGCCTAGCACAATGATCGTGTAGTTCGTATGCTAAAGCTTTTCTAGTGTCAAGTATCATTTCCTTAGACCATGAGATTGTGCAACTCCCGAATACCGTAGGAATGCTTTGGGTGTACCAAACGTCACAATGTAACTGGGTGGCTATAAAGGTTCACTACAGGTATCTCCGAAAGTGTCTGTTGGGTTGGCACGAATCGAGACTGGGATTTCTCACTCCGTGTAAACGGAGAGGTATATCTGGGCCCACTCGGTAGGACATCATCATAATGTGCAAAATGTGACCAAGGAGTTGATCACGGGATGACGTGTTACGGAACGAGTAAAGAGACTTGCCAGCAACGAGATTGAACAAGGTATCGGGATACCGATGATCGAATCTCGGGTAAGTATCATACCGATGGACAAAGGGAATTGTATACGGGATTGATTGAATCCTTGACATCGTGGTTCATCCGATGAGATCATTGTGGAACATGTGGGAGCCAACATGGGTATCCAGATCCCGCTGTTGGTTATTGACCGGAGAGTTGTCTCGGCCATGTCTGCATGACTCCCGAATCCGTAGGGTCTACATGAAGGAAATATGCCCTAGAGGCAATAATAAAGTTATTATTTATTTCCTTATATCATGGTAAATGTTTATTATTCATGCTAGAATTGTATTAACCGGAAACATAATACATGTGTGAATACATAGACAAACAGAGTGTCACTAGTATGCCTCTACTTGACTAGCTCGTTAATCAAAGATGGTTATGTTTCCTAACCATGGACAAAGAGTTGTTATTTGATTAACGGGATCACATCATTAGTTGAATGATCTGATTGACATGACCCATTCCATTAGCTTAGCACCCGATCCTTTAGTATGTTGCTATTGCTTTCTTCATGACTTATACATGTTCCTATGACTATGAGATTATGCGACTCCCGTTTGCCGGAGGAACACTTTGTGTGCTACCAAACGTCACAATGTAACTGGGTGATTATAAAGGTGCTCTACAGGTGTCTCCAAAGGTACATGTTGGGTTGACGTATTTCGAGATTAGGATTTGTCACTCCGATCGTCGGAGAGGTATCTCTGGGCCCTCTCGGTAATGCACATCACTTAAGCCTTGCAAGCATTGCAACTAATGAGTTAGTTGCGGGATGATGTATTACGGAACGAGTAAAGAGACTTGCCGGTAACGAGATTGAACTAGGTATTGGATACCGACGATCGAATCTCGGGCAAGTAGCATACCGATGACAAAGGGAACGACGTATGTTGTTATGCGGTCTGACCGATAAAGATCTTCGTAGAATATGCAGGAGCCAATATGGGCATCTAGGTCCCACTATTGGTTATTAACCGGAGACGTGTCTCGGTCATGTCTACATTGTTCTCGAACCGTAGGGTCCGCACGCTTAAAGTTACGATGAAAGTTTCATTATGAGTTTATGTATTTTGATGTACCGAAGGTTGTTCGGAGTCCCGGATGTGATCACGGACATGACGAGGAGTCTCGAAATGGTCGAGACATAAAGATCGATATATTGGAAGCCTATATTTGGACATCAGAATCGTTCCGGGTGAAATCGGCATTTTACAGGAGTACCGAGGGGTTACCGGAACCCCCCGGGGGGTTAATGGGCCTTCATGGGCCATAAGGGAGAAGAGAGGGGCCGGCCAGGGCAGGCCGGGCGCCCCCTCCCCCCTAGTCCGAATAGGACAAGGAAGGGAGGGGGGGCGGCGCCCCCCTTTCTTCTTCTCCTTTCCCCTTTCCTTCTCCAACAAGGCAAGAGAGGGGGGAGTCCTACTCCCGGTGGGAGTAGGACTCCTCCAGGCGCACCCCTTGGGGCCGGCCGCACCTCCCCCTCCCTCCTTTATATACGGGGGCAGGGGGGCACCCTAGGACACACAAGTTGATCTTCGTGATCGTTCCTTAGCCGTGTGCGGTGCCCCCCTCCATGATATTACACCTCGATCATATTGTAGCGGTGCTTAGGCGAAGCCCTGCGGCGGTTAAACATCAAGATCGTCACCACGCCGTCATGCTGACGAAACTCCTCCCCGAAGCTTTGCTGGATCGGAGCCCGGGATGCATCATCGAGCTGTACGTGTGTCAAGAACTCGGAGGTGCCGGAGTAACGGTGCTTGGATCGGTTGGACCAGGAAGACGTACGACTACTTCCTCTACGTTGCGTCAACGCTTCCGCTTCGGTCTACGAGGGTACGTAGACAACACTCTCCCTTCTTGTTGCTATGCAATACCATGATCTTGCGTGTGCGTAGGAATTTTTTTGAAATTACTACGTTCCCCAACAGTGGCATCCGAGCCTAGGTTTTATGGTTTGATGTTATATGCACGAGTAGAACACAAGTGAGTTGTGGGCGATATAAGTCATACTGCCTACCAGCATGTCATACTTTGGTTCGGCGGTATTGTTGGATGAAGCGGCTCGGACCGACATTATGCGTACGCTTACGCGAGACTGGTTCTACCGCCGTGCTTTGCACACAGGTGGCTGGCAGGTGTCAGTTTGTCCAACTTTAGTTGAACCGAGTGTGGCTACACCCGGTCCTTGCGAAGGTTAAAACGGCATCAACTTGACAAACTATCGTTGTGGTTTTGATGCGTAGGTAAGATTGGTTCTTGCTTAAGCCCATAGCAGCCACGTAAAACTTGCAACAAACAGAGTAGAGGACGTCTAACTTGTTTTTGCAGGGCATGTTGTGATGTGATATGGTCAAGACATGATGCTAAATTTTATTGTATGAGATGATCATCTTTTGTAACTGAGTTATCAGCAACTGGCAGGAGCCATATGGTTGTCGCTTTATTGTATGCAATGCAATCGCGCTGTAATGCTTTACTTTATCACTAAGCGGTAGCGATAGTCGTGGAAGCATAAGATTGGCGAGACGACAATGATGCTACGATGGAGATCAAGGCGTCGCGCCGGTGACGGTGGTGATCATGTCGGTGCTTCAGAGATGGAGATCACAAGCACAAGATGATGATGGCCATATCATATCACTTATATTGATTGCATGTGATGTTTATCTTTTATGCATCTTATCTTGCTTTGATTGACGGTAGCTTTATAAGATGATCTCTCACTAAATTTCAAGATAAAAGTGTTCTCCCTGAGTATGCACCGTTGCCAAAGTTCGTCGTGCCCAGACACCACGTGATGATCGTGTGTGATAAGCTCTACGTCCATCTACAACGGGTGCAAGAAAGTTTTGCACACGCGGAATACTCAGGTTAAACTTGACGAGCCTAGCATATGTAGATATGGCCTCGGAACACTGGAGACCGAAAGGTCGAGCGTGAATCATATAGTAGATATGATCAACATAGTGATGTTCACCATTGAAAACTACTCCATCTCACGTGATGATCGGACATGGTTTAGTTGATTTGGATCACGTGATCACTTAGATGATTAGAGGGATGTCTATCTAAGAGGGAGTTCTTAAGTAATATGATTAATTGAACTTAAATTTATCATGAACTTAGTCCTGGTAGTATTAGCATATCTATGTTGTAGATCAATAGCTCGCGTTGTTGCTTCCCTATGTTTGTTTTGATATGTTCCTAGAGAAAAACTATGTTGAAAGATGTTAGTAGCAATGATGCGGATTGGATCCGTGATCTGAGGTTTATCCTCATTGCTGCACAGAGGAATTATGTCCTTGATGCACCGCTAGGTGACAGACCTATTGCAGGAGAAGATGCTGATGTTATGAACGTTTGGCTAGCTAAATATGATGACTATTTGATAGTTTAGTGCACCATGCTTAACGGCTTAGAATCAGGACTTCAAAGACGTTTTGAACGTCATGGACCATATGAGATGTTCCAGGAGTTGAAGTTAATATTTCAAGAAAATACCCGAGTTGAGAGATATGAAGTCTCCAACAAGTTATATAGCTAAAAGATGGAGGAGAATCGCTCAACAAGTGAGCATGTGCTCAGATTGTCTGGGTACTACAATCGCTTGAATCAAGTGGGAGTTCATCTTCCAGATAAGATAGTGATTGACAGAATTCTCTAGTCACCATCACCAAGTTAGTAGAACTTCGTGATGAACTATAGTATGCAAGGGATGACGAAAACAAATCACGAGCTTTTCATGATGATGAAATCGATGAAGGTAGAAATCAAGAAAGAGCATCAAGTGTTGATGGTTGACAAGATCACTAGTTTCAAGAAAAGGGCAAAGGGAAAAAGGGGAACTTCAAGAAAAACAGAAAGCAAGTTGTTGCTCATGTGAAGAAGCCCAAGTCTGGTCCTAAGCCTGAGACTAAGTTCTTCTACTGCAAAGGGACTGGTCACTGGAAGCGGAACTACCCCAAGTGATTGGCGGATAAGAAGGATGGCAAAGTGAACATAAGTATATTTGATATACATGTTATTGATGTGTACTTTACTAGTGTTTATATCAACCCCTCAGTATTTGATGCTAGTTCAGTTGCTAAGAGTAGTAACTCGAAACGGGAGTTGCAGAATAAACAGAGACTAGTTAAGGGTGAAGTGACGATGTGTGTTGGAAGTGGTTCCAAGATTGATATGATCATCATCGCACACTCCCTATACTTTCGGGATTAATGTTGAACCTAAATAAGTGTTATTTTGTGTTTGCGTTGAGCATAAATATGATTTGATCATGTTTATTGCAATACGGTTATTCATTTAAGTTAGAGAACAATTGTTGTTCTGTTTACATGAATAAAACCTTCTATGGTCATACACACCAACGAAAATGGTTTGTTGGATCTCGATTGTAATGATACACATATTCATAATATTGAAGCCAAAAGATGCAAAGTTAATAATGATAGTGCAACTTGTTTGTGGCACTGCCGTTTAGGTCATATTGGTGTAAAGCGCATGAAGAAACTCCATGCTGATGGGATTTTGGAATCACTTGATTATGAATCACTTGATGCTTGCGAACCATGTCTCTTGGGCAAGATGACTAAAACGCCGTTCTCCGGAACAATGGAGCGAGCAACGGATTTGTTGGAAATCATACATACTGATGTATGTGGTCCGATGAATATTAAGGCTTGCAACAGGTATCATTATTTTCTGACCTTCACAGATGATTTGAGCAGATATGGGGATATCTACTTGATGAAACATAAGTCTGAAACATTTGAACAGTTCAAAGAATTTCAGAGTGAAGTGGAAAATCATCGTGACAAGAAAATAAAAGTTTCTACGATATGATCGCAGAGGTAAAATATTTGAGTTACGAGTTTGGCCTTCAATTAAAACAATGTGAAACAGTTTCACTACTCACGCCACCTGGAACACCATAGTGTAATGGTGTGTCCGGACGTCATAACCGTACTTTATTAGATATAGTGCGATCTATGATGTCTCTTACCGATCTACCACTATCGTTTTGGGGTTATGCATTAGAGACAGCTGCATTCACGTTAAATAGGGCATCATCTAAATCCGTTGTGACGACACCGTGTGAACTATGGTTTGGCAAGAAACCTAAGCTGTCGTTTCTTAAAGTTTGGAGTTGCGATGCTTATGTGAAAAAGTTTCATCTCGATAAGCTCAAACTCAAATCGGAGAAATATGTCTTCATAGGATACCCAAAGGAGACTGTTGGGTACACCTTCTATCACAGATCCGAAGGCAAGACATTCGTTGCTAAGAATGGATCCTTTCTAGAGAAGGAGTTTCTCTCGAAAGAAGTGAGTGGGAGGAAAGTAGAACTTGATAAGGTAATTGTACCTTCTCCCTTATTGGAAAGTAGTTCATCACAGAAATCTGTTCCTGTGACTACTACACCAATTAGTGAGGAAGCTAATGATGATGATCATGTAACTTCATATCAAGTTACTACCGAATCTCGTAGGTAAACCAGAGTGAGATCCACACCAGAGTGGTACGGTAATCTTGTTCTGGAAGTTATGTTACTAGATCATGACGAACCTACGAACTATGAGGAAGCGATGATGAGCCCAGATTCCGCAAAATGGCTTGAGGCCATGAAATCTGAGATGGGATCCATGTATGAGAACAAAGTATGGACTTTGGTTGACTTGCCCGATGATCGGCAAGCCATAGAAAACAAATGGATCTTCAAGAGGAAGACGGATGCTGATAGTAGTGTTACTATCTACAAAGCTAGAATTGTCGCAAAAGGTTTTCGACAAGTTCAAGGTGTTGACTACGATGAGAGTTTCTCACTCGTATCTATGCTTAAATCTGTCCGAATCATGTTAGCAATTGCCGCATTTTATGAAATCTGACAAATGGATAACAAAACTGCAATCCTTAATGGATTTCTTAAAGAAGAGTTGTATATGATGCAACCAGAAGTTTTTGTCAATCCTAAAGGTGTTAACAAAATGTGCAAACTCCAGCGATCCATCTATGGACTGGTGTAAGCATCTCGGAGTTGGAATATACGCTTTGATAAGTTGATCAAAGCATATAGTTTTATATAGACTTGCGGTGAAGCCTGTATTTACAAGAAAGTGAGTGGGAGCACTACAACATTTCTGATAAGTATATGTGAATGACATATTGTTGATCGGAAATAATGTAGAATTATTCTGCAAAGCATAAAGGAGTATTTGAAAGGAGTTTTTCAAAGAAAGACCTCGGTGAAGCTACTTACATATTGAGCATCAAGATCTATAGAGATAGATCAAAACGCTTGATAAGTTTTTTCAATGAGTACATACCTTGACAAGATTTTGAAGTAGTTCAAAATGGAACAGTCAAAGAAAGAGTTCTTGCCTGTGTTACAAGGTGTGAAATTGAGTAAGACTCAAAACACGACCACGACAGAAGATAGAAAGAGAATGAAAGACATTCCCTATGCCTTGGCCATAGGTTCTATAAAGTATGCCATGCTGTGTACTAGATCTATTGTATACCCTACACTGATTTTAGCAAGGGAGTACAATAGTGATCTAGGAGTAGATCACTGGACAACGGTCAAAATTATCCTTAGTGGAATAAGGATATGTTTCTCTATTATGGACATGACAAAAAGGGTTCGTCGTAAAGGGTTACGTCGATGCAAATTTTGACACTGATCTAGATGACTCTAAGTCTCAATTTGGATACATATTGAAAGTGGGAGCAATTAACTAGAGTAGCTCCATGTAGAGCATTGTTGACATAGAAATTTGCAAAATACATGCGGATCTGAATGTGGCAGACCCGTTGACTAAACTTCTCTCACAAGCAAAACATGATCACTTTTTAGGTCTTAATCACATAGCGATGTGAACTAGATTATTGAATCTAGTAAACCCTTTGGGTGTTAGTCACATGGAGATGTGAACCAATCACATAAAGATGTGAAATATTGATGTTAAATCACATGGCGATGTGATCTAGATTATTGACTCTAGTTCAAGTGGGAGACTGAAGGAAATATGCCCTAGAGGCAATAATAAAGTTATTATTTATTTCCTTATATCATGATAAATGTTTATTATTCATGCTAGAATTGTATTAACCGGAAACATAATACATGTGTGAATACATAGACAAACAGAGTGTCACTAGTATGCCTCTACTTGACTAGCTCGTTAATCAAAGATGGTTATGTTTCCTAACCATGGACAAAGAGTTGTTATTTGATTAACGGGATCACATTATTAGTTGAATGATCTGATTGACATGACCCATTCCATTAGCTTAGCACCCGATCCTTTAGTATGTTGCTATTGCTTTCTTCATGACTTATACATGTTCCTATGACTATGAGATTATGCAACTCCCATTTGCCGGAGGAACACTTTGTGTGCTACCAAACGTCACAACGTAACTGGGTGATTATAAAGGTGCTCTACAGGTGTCTCCAAAGGTACATGTTGGGTTGACGTATTTCGAGATTAGGATTTGTCACTCCGATCGTCGGAGAGGTATCTCTGGGCCCTCTTGGTAATGCACATCACTTAAGCCTTGCAAGCATTGCAACTAATGAGTTAGTTGCGGGATGATGTATTACGGAACGAGTAAAGAGACTTGCCGGTAATGAGATTGAACTAGGTATTGGATACCAACGATCGAATCTCGGGCAAGTAGCATACCGATGACAAAGGGAACCACGTATGTTGTTATGCGGTCTGACCGATAAAGATCTTCGTAGAATATGTAGGAGCCAATATGGGCATCCAAGTCCCACTATTGGTTATTGACCGGAGACGTGTCTCGGTCATGTCTACATTGTTCTCGAACCGTAGGGTCCGCATGCTTAAAGTTACGATGACAGTTTCATTATGAGTTTATGTATTTTGATGTACCGAAGGTTGTTCGGAGTCCCGGATGTGATCACGGACATGACGAGGAGTCTCGAAATGGTCGAGACATAAAGATCGATATATTGGAAGCCTATATTTGGACATCGGAATCGTTCCGGGTGAAATCAGCATTTTACAGGAGTACCGAGGGGTTACCGGAACCCCCCGGGGGGTTAATGGGCCTTCACGGGCCATAAGGGAGAAGAGAGGGGCCGGCCAGGGCAGGCCGCGCACCCCCTCCCCCCTAGTCCGAATAGGACAAGGAAGGGGGGGGCGGCACCCCCCTTTCTTCTTCTCCTTTCCCCTTTCCTTCTCCAACAAGGCAGGAGAGGGGGGAGTCCTGCTCCCGGTGGGAGGAGGACTCCTCCAGGCGCACCCCTTGGGGCCGGCCGCACCTCCCCCTCCCTCCTTTATATACGGGGGCAGGGGGGCACCCTAGGACACACAAGTTGATCTTCGTGATCGTTCCTTAGCCGTGTGCGGTGCCCCCCTCCATGATATTACACCTCGATCGTATTGTAGCGGTGCTTAGGCGAAGCCCTGCGACGGTTAAACATCAAGATCGTCACCACGCCGTCATGCTGATGAAACTTCTCCCCAAAGCTTTGCTGGATCGGAGCCCGGGATGCGTCATTGAGCTGTACGTGTGTCAAGAACTCGGAGGTGCCGGAGTAACGGTGCTTGGATCGGTTGGACTGGGAAGACGTATGACTACTTCCTCTACGTTGCGTCAACGCTTCCGCTTCGGTCTACGAGGGTACGTAGACAACACTCTCCCTTCTCGTTGCTATGCCTAACCATGATCTTGCGTGTGCGTAGGAATTTTTTTGAAATTACTACGTTCCCCAACACTACACACTTAAGGTTCGATGACGCTAGGGTTATAGGGAATAGATATACGTGGTTACCGAATGTTGTTCGGAGTCCCGGATGAGATCCCGGACATCATGAGGAGTTCTGGAATGGTCCAGAGGTAAAGATTTATATATGGGAAGTCCTGTTTTGGTCACCGGAAAAGTTTCGGGTGCTATTGGTAACGTACCGGGACCACCGGGAGGGTCCCAGGGGTCCACCAGGTGGGGCTACCTGCCCCAGAGGGCTGCGTGGGCCAAGTGTGAGAGGGGACCAGCCCCAGGTGGGCTGGTGCGCCCCCCACCAGGGCCCAAGGCAAAGAGAGAAGGGAAAAGGGGGAAACCCTAGGCTCACATGGGCCTAAAGCCCACCTAGTGGTGCGCCCCCCTCTCTTCCCCCTCGGCCACCCCCTAGATGGGATCTAGGGCTGGCCGCCACCCCTAGGGATGGAAACCTAGGTGGGGGTGCAGTCCCTCCCTTTCCCCTATATACAGTGGGGTTTTGGGCTGCCATACACACGAGAACATCTCCTTCTTGGCGCAGCCCTACCCCTCTCCCTCCTCGTCTCTTGCGGTGCTTGGCGAAGCCCTGCTGGAGTATCGCGCTCCTCCACCACCACGCCGTTGTGCTGCTATTGGATGGAGTCTTCCCCAACCTCTCCTTCTCCCCTTGCTGGATCAAGGCGTAGGAGACGTCACCGGGCTGTACGTGTGTTGAACGCGGAGGTGCCGTCCGTTTGGCACTAGGATCATCGGTGACTTGGATCACGACGAGTACGAATCCATCAACCCCGTTCACTTGAACGCTTCCACTTAGCGATCTACAAGGGTATGTAGATGCACTCTCCTGCCCTCGTTGCTAGATTACTCCATAGATTGATCTTGGTGATGCGTAGAAAATTTTGAATTTCTGCTATGTTCCCCAACAGCTGCTTCTCCACTGAGATGCAGGGTAGCTTCGGGCATAGTTTCGGCAGGTCGCTTCGTGCGAGCTACTTCTCGTTCCTCTAGCGCTTGAACCCTTTCGTGCAGCGTCTGATTTTGGGCATGCTCCACTTTTTTCCTCCTCTCCTGGCATTTGTAACCGCCTGCGTCTAGAAAACCAGCATTCCATGGAACGGAGCCTGGCGTGCCTCGTGTCCGTCCAGGGTGCTCAGGATTCCCCGAGGGCCATTATGAGCTCGTCATTCTCTCTGTCTGGAACGAACGTCCCTTGCTGCACTGCATCGATATAGTGCTTTAGCTTCTTGACTGCTATGTTCAATTGCTCGTCCGTCCAAACGCATTTCCCTGATACAAGGTCCAAGGTTCCGCCAGCCTCGAAGAACCAAGTCCGGCAACGGTCTGGCCAATTCATTGTCACTGGTTCGATCCCTTTATCAAGCAGATCATTCTCAGCCTTGGCCCACTTAGGCCGGGCTTTGAAGTAGCCACCTGACCCCGTGCGATGGTGAAGCTTCTTCTTTGCAGTATTTTTCTTGTTCGTCGCCGACATCTTCTTACTCTTTTCCGATGTCTTGTAGGCCATAAATGCGGGCCAGTGATCTCTGATATTCTCATATCTGTCATTGAATTTTGGTGTCTCTTCTTTGTCGACAAACGTTTTCAGCTCATTCTTCCACCTCCTGAATAGGTCTGCCATCTTCTTAAGAGCATGAGACTTGATTAATTGCTATTTAATTGGCTTCTCCAGATCCTCCTCTAGCGGTAGGGTGAAATTTCCCTTCAGCTCAATCCAAAGATCATCTTTCCGCATATCATTGACATAAGACACCTCAGGGTCTTCGTTCTTAGGCTTACACCATTGCTGGATGCTGATCGGGATCTTGTCCCTAACAAGAACCCCGCACTGAGCAGCAAATGCTTCCTTTGTCCGGATGGGTTCAACAGGCATGCCATCGCGCGCGATTTCTATGATCTCAAACCTTTCATCCGAGCACAACTTTTTCTTCGGGCCTCGTCTCTTTACCGAAGCTGTGCTCGATCCGGAGGGCTAGGAAAAAGAAGAATTAGACGAGAGTTAATTAATATGTGTACATACCAAAACAATGAATGCATCAATTAGCTAGTCATCACAGGCTTAACTAATATATTTACCTGGCCGGACTCTGTTCGGTCACCAAAGCCGTCACCACGGGCTCCGTCTTGCACCAGCATTGGGTCACCGGAGCCATCATAATCATGTCTTTCCTCCTCCACTCTTCGATCACCGTAGCCTTCTTCTTCTTCACCCCGTTCTGCTTCCATATCATCATTGTCATTACGATACGACATGACATCACCTCCGGCTAAGATTATGTCCCCCAACACCTGTTCTTGTTCCTCGTCTTGTCCGAACTCCATTGTTTCTGCAAATATTACAACATGTCAATTATTACACAAACATGACAGGATGTGGATATATTAGTGGCAAACGTAGACCTAGCTTATTCCGGGTTTGGGGTGGCCTCGACAACGCTTCAAGGGTAGGGGCGCGGCGGGAGGGGGTAGGAGACCGACATCGTTTTTTCTAGGGTTTGGGTGTCCTCGAGAGTTTTGGTCGAGCGAGAGGGCCGAGGGGTGCTCCCGTGGTATAAGTTATCACGGTCGAAGTTATCCGGGAGGGGGTTATATCAACAACGATGACATACATATATGGGAAAATAATGTTATCGGGGAGGGGGTAGGTCGAACCCCCCTCGTGTTGAATTTATCGGGACACGGGGTATATCGACAACGACATATCCGATAAAAAATAAGAAGACGAAGAAGAAATAAAAAGAGGAGAAGAAGATATTAATAGAGGAGAAGATTGAAGAAAAAAAGAAAAAAGAGAGGAGAAGAAGACAGAAATAGAGGAGAAGAAGAGAAAATAGAATATTCTATTTTCTCTTCTTCTTCTCCTCTTCTTTTTCTTCTTTTTTCTTCTTCTTATTTATTTCTCCTCTTCTTCCTTTCCTCTTCTTCTCCTTTCGTCCTCTTCTTATTTTCCTTTTTCCTCTCATTCTTTTTCTTCTTCTTCCTTTCCTAGCTAGATATATAAAACTTTTCTAAAAATGTAACTTTTTCATACATACATGGGAAAATAATATTATTGGGGAGGGGGTAGGTCGACCCTCCCCTCGTGTTGAAGTTATCGGGACACGGGGTATATCGATGACGACAGACCCGATAAAAAATAAGAAGACGAAGAAGAAATAAAAAGAGGAGAAGAAGAAAGGAATAGAGGAGAAGACCGAAGAAAAAAAGAAGAAAAAAAAGGAGAAGAAGAAAGGAATAGAGAGGAGAAGAAGAAAAAATAGTTCTATTTTTTCTTCTTTTCCTCTCTATTCCTTTCTTCTTCTCCTCTTCCTTTTCTTCCTCTCCTCTTCTTCTCCTCTTCCTTTTCTTCCTCTCCTCTTCTTCTCCTTTTTCCTCTTCTTATTTTCCTTTTTCCTCTCCTAAATATATAAAACTTTTCTAGAAATGAAACTAACCTAAAATGTACTAAATCAAAGAACATATATAGATAATCCTTTTCTAAATATATAAATCTAACTTTTTTGCATATATGAACATATATACACACAGAACATACAAACATATATACATTTTTATAAAAAAGCAAAATACAAATCATCATATATATGAATAAAATCTGAAAAGAAGCAACATACATGATACATATACTCACATATATATATAAATATATATATATATATATATAATCTAAAAAAACAAGCACATAATATATGAAAAAAGGAAAAAGGGAGGGGCAGCGCTGGCCGGACCAAGGGAGGGGCAGGGCGCGGGTTCGGCGGCGAGGACGGTGACGGGGCAGGGGGCGTGTGTTCGGCGACGGGGCAGGGGCGATGGCCGGCGAGGAAGGGGGCGGGGCAGGGCGACGGCGACGACGGGGGTGCGCGGGCCGGGGCACGCGACGCGCGTCGGGGCAGGGCGGCGATCAACGACGGCATCGGGCGAGGGCACGGGCGACGGCGACCTCGGGCGGCTAGGGGAGGCGACGGCGACGTCGGGGCAGGGGCCGGCGTCGAGGAGCAGCGCAGCAGCCTGGCGGCATTGGAGAGAAGAATGGTGGGTGGGGGAAATTTCCTAAGTGTTTGGTTATATAGAAAAGGTTTTGGTCCCGGTTCATGGCATCAACCGGGACCAATGCCCCCCTTTAGTCCCGGTTGGTGCTACCAACCGGGACCAAAGGCAGGCATTGGTACTGGTTGATGCCACGAGCCGGTACCAATACACCCCTTTAGTCCCTGTTGGTGGCACCAACCGGGACCAAAGGCCTTGTGCTGGAACTGGCGCGGTGCGGTGGGATGTTTAGTCCCACCTCGCTAGCCGAGAGGCTTCGACAGTGGTTTATAAGCGCTGCTGTGCTGACCACTTCGAGCTCGTCTCAAATGCAGGCTTACGGGCCTAAAGTCACTTTATCTGCCTGTGGGCCTACTGGGCCTCCCGCGGGCCTGAATCCTGCCCATGCTAGGGTTTCTATACGTATTCAGGTCGTGGGGGCCCAGTAGGTGGCACTTTTTTGTTTACTTTGTTGCTTTATTTATTTTATTTTGTTTCTACTTACAACAAAATACTTAATGTTGCTATTTTTTATTTTTTTCCAGTTTTTTTGTTTTGTTTTTTGCATTATTTATTTTCTTCTGTTTCTTGCTTTATTTTTTAATTCTTTTTTGCTTTTAGGTCAGAAAAATTATAAACTTTCTGTTAGTGCCATTAGTTTTTAGATTTGAATAGTTAAAATTTGAATTCTTTGAAATTTGTGTGAATCACAAGTTTGTGATTAACTTTACTATAAAAATAGTTTTTTTTCATTTTTTTGTTTTGTTTTTTGCATTATTTATTTTCTTTTGTTTTTTGTTTTTTTAATTCTTTTTGCTTTTAGGTCAGCAAAATTATAAAATTTCTATTAGTGCCATTAGTTTTAGAAAAATTATAAACTTTCTGTTAATGCCATTAGTTTTCAAATTTGAATAGTTAAAATTTGAATTGTTTGAAATTTGTGTGAATCACAAGTGTCGGGTGGTAGGTGCGACATATGCCAACGGGTGGCTTATCATTGTGGGAGCCAGTAAGACATCGCCGGTGCCTGGAAACGGGATGAGGCGAAGACATGCACGCCGGCGGATCTTACCCAGCTTCGGGGCTCTCCGTGGAGATAACACCCCTACTGCTGCTCTGCGGGGTCTCCGCATGATCACTAGATGAACAAGTAGCTACACAATGCTCCTTGAGCTGTTTTGGTGGAAGGAGGAAGAAGGGCACGGCTAGCTTGCTTCTTCTCCTCGTATGGTGTCTAAAACTAGCTAGGGGTCGAACCCTTTGCATGGGTGCACTGGGGGGTTTATATAGGCCTACCCCTGGAGGTACAATGGTAATCCGGCAGGGCGCGGGGCCCAGCCGTCTGTGACTGCGCTCGCCGGCTTCTGCGCCGGCCGCTGGGGCCCGCCGACTGGTGGGTCCCGCCGGCTGCCGGCTCCTTGGTCGACAAGCAGGCCCCACCGTCCAGGGCCCGATCGGTGGCTGGTTACTGTTGCTCTATTTGATGACGTGGGCTTTGTCGTGGTAGGCGTGGCTACAGTACCGCCGCCTGGCGGGCGATTACTGTAGCCTCACCGTGTCTTGTCTCCTTAATGGGGCGTCTCCTTCGAGGAAGATGGCAAGCCGGCTCTCTCTCGGGCCGACTGGGAGGAGGTGTGGCCGCCTTCGGGTGTCTCTCTGCCCGAAGGGACCCACCGCCCGTGGGCCACGCTGGTGGTCCGTCGTGGATGGCGTCAGGGTCGTCGTGGCAACAGTGTCTCGCCGGGCGGGTCGTGGCCACCTGTACGACGCACTGTGCCGGTCGTGCTCCGGGTTTTGGGGGTGGCAGGCTCCACTGTAGCCACACCCCGCTTCTTCATTGCTAGGTGGATGCAAACTTTGAGGGTACGGTCTCAACCGCATTATGGGAGCCGTCTTCTTGGAGTCGGCCTTCTCGCGGCAGGCTTCTCGAAGTCGGCCCTCCCATGGCTTTCTTCATGAGGGCTAAAGTCGGGCCGCCTCCCGAAGCCGGCCTGGGTGACAGCCGGCAAAGGGGGAGGCGGCCCCATGTCTTGGGTTCTTGAGAGCCGGACGAGCTCGTAATTTTTTCAGGAGGGCCAGGGGAAGCCGGCTGGGCTACCCATGGCTATTTACTCCGACAGTAGTCCCCGAAGCTGATCGAGCTTCGAGGCGGACAGAGGGACGAGAAGCTTGGTCAGCTTCTTACCCTGAGGAGCCAGCTTTGCTCTTGTGTCTTGCAGGCGGGATGGTGTTTGACCCGCGTGCTGACCGCGGGCCCACCCGCGGGCCACGTGGCAGCGGAAACCTGCCAGTGCACGCTCGCGACGGGACACCGCAGCAGGCCCGGGCCTGCCACTCCTTGGCCTCGGCCCGAGCGCTGATCTTCTGCGGCCCAGGTGGACCGCTCGCCTTCCTATGGCGATTTTATTGCGCCGTTAGGGTGTAATAAACGCGGGACGTGGGGGAGTGGGCACGATCGATCCCCACGTTTCCCCACGTCGCGCCTCCTCGGCTCCGCCGCGTGAGCCTATAAGTAGGGGGAGGAGGGGGAGAGGCAGACGTTCACACGCTCTCCCCCGCTCCGCCCCCCTCGTCTGAAGGAAATATGCCCTAGAGGCAATAATAAAGTTATTATTTATTTCCTTATATCATGATAAATGTTTATTATTCATGCTAGAATTGTATTAACCGGAAACATAATACATGTGTGAATACATAGACCAACAGAGTGTCACTAGTATGCCTCAACTAGACTAGCTCGTTAATCAAAGATGGTTATGTTTCCTAACCATGAACAAAGAGTTGTTATTTGATTAACGAGGTCACATCATTAGTTGAATGATCTGATTGACATGACCCATTCCATTAGCTTAGCACCCGATCGTTTAGTATGTTGCTATTGCTTTCTTCATGACTTATACATGTTCCTATAACTATGAGATTATGCAACTCCCGTTTACCAGAGGAACACTTTGGGTACTACCAAACGTCACAACGTAACTGGGTGATTATAAAGGAGTACTACAGGTGTCTCCAATGGTAGATGTTGGGTTGGCGTATTTCAAGATTAGGGTTTGTCACTCCGATTGTCGGAGAGGTATCTCTGGGCCCTCTCGGTAATACACATCACATAAGCCTTGCAAGCATAATAACTAAGATGTTAGTTATGAGATGATGTATTACGGAATGAGTAAAGAGACTTGCCAGTAACGAGATTGAACTAGGTATTGGATACCGACGATCGAATCTCGGGCAAGTAACATACCGATGACAAAGGGAACAACGTATGTTGTTATGCGGTCTGACCGATAAAGATCTTCGTAGAATATGTAGGAGCCAATATGGGCATCCAGGTCCCGCTATTGGTTATTGACCAGAGACGTGTCTCGGTCATGTCTACATTGTTCTCGAACCGTAGGGTCCGCACGCTTAACGTTACGATGACAGTTATTATGAGTTTATGCATTTTGATGTACCGAAGGTTGTTCGGAGTCCCGGATGAGATCACGGACATGACGAGGAGTCTCGAAATGGTCGAGACGTAAAGATTGATATATTGGAAGTCTACGTTTGGACATCCTAAGTGTTCCGGGTGAAATCGGGATTTTACCGGATTACCGGGAGGGTTACCGGAACCCCCCGGGAGCCAAATGGGCCTACATGGGCCATTGTGGAAAGGTGAAAGGGGCTGCCAAGGAGGGCTGCGCACCTCCCCCTCCCCTAGTCCTATTAGGACTAGGAGAGGTGGCCGGCCACCTCTCTCTCTTTCCCTCTCCCTTTTTCCCAAGGAGTCCTAGTTGGAATAGGATTGGAGGGGGGAGTCCTACTCCCGGTGGGAGTAGGACTCCTCCTGCGCCTCCCCTCTTTGGCCGGCCAGCCCCCCTCCCTCCAACCTTTATATACGGGGGCAGGGGACACCCCAAGACACACAAGTTGATCCTTGAGATCGTTCCTTAGCCGTGTGCGGTGCCCCCTGCCACCAAATTCCACCTCGATCATACCGTTACAGTGCTTAGGCGAAGCCCTGCGTCGGTAGTACATCAAGATCGTCACCACGCCGTCGTGCTGACGGAACTCTTCCTCGACGCTTTGCTGGATCGGAGCCCGAGGAACGTCATCGAGCTGAACGTGTGCTAAGAACTCAGAGGTGCCGGAGTAACGGTGCTTGGATCGGTCGGATCGGGAAGAAGACGTACGACTACTTCCTCTACGTTGTGTCAACGCTTCCGTTGCGATCTACTAGGGTACGTAGATCAGACTCTCCCCCTCGTTGCTATGCATCACCATGATCTTGCGTGTGCGTAGGAAAATTTTTGAAATTACTGCGTTCCCCAACATCGTCTTCCTTCTTCTTCTTGGCGTCGCCGCAGCTTCCCGTCTCAGCGCCACCGCGCCGCCGCATCGTCTCGCCCTCATGGCGCTGTCGAGCTCGTGGGACAGCTCCAATGTCCACGAGGACCATGTGGAGTTCCTCCGCCAGACTCGGCGCCTGCCCGGTGCCAACCTCGTGCGGGTCCGCCTGGCGTCGGAGACGGAGATCTCGCCGGCACCGGAGGAGGGCGAGCGGGTCGTCTTCCGCTCACACTTCTTGCACGGCTTTGGCCTTCCGGCGAGCGGATTTCTGTGCTCCTTCCTCGAGTTCTACAATCTACAGCCGCATCACCTCACGCCCAACGCGGTGATGCTGCTGTCGGCCTTCGTCTCTCTCTGCGAAGGCTTCTTGGGGGTGCTCCCCACGCTGGAGCTCTGGGGAGAATTCTTCGAGAGCAAACTCGGCACCGTCGTCGCAGGCGTGCCCGCCCCCTGCGGGGCCTACATCGCCATGAGGAGGTCAGGCGAGAACAATCCGTTCCCGCCCATCCCCCTAATCCAGTCGGTGAAGGTATGGCAGAGGTCGTACTTCTACGTGAAGAACGCCGCCCCGCAAGGAGACCACGTCAATCTGCCGGCTTACGTAGCCGGCCCGCCGGCCGGGAGGCAGCCCTCATGGAGCTTCCGGTCTAGGTCCCTGTCTCAGGCCGGGAACGCCGCCGTCTCCCGGCTTCGGGTGATGATCCAGTCGGAAGGCCTGCGCGGGGCCAACTTGGTGGCCGCCTTTGTGGAGCGCCGGATTCTTCCTCTCCAAAGTCGGCCCCATATGATGTGTCAGATGAGCGGCCGCTTCGACCCAAGCCGGCTGAGCACCTAGGAGATGCCTCATGCGGAGGTGTCGCTCATGGTTAATTACATCGCCAATTGCAAGCTCACCGCCGACTGGCAGTACGGCAAAGCGCCGTATTCTCGCGCCAATCCTCCGCCCGTGGTAAGCTTTCCTCTCTTTCTTCTTTTTGTTGATAGCCGGCTTTATGATGGCCGGCTTCTGATCAGTCGGCTCTTTTTAGCAGAACCCCCTTCTTCCGCCGCCAACCGGGGCGGCAGGGATAGAAAGCCAGTACGCCCCCGACCGCATGGTGGACGATGTCGACGATCCGGATCTGGGGGCGGCTGCCATGGAAGACGCCATTGTGGGGGACAACGCCGAGCCCGGAGGCACAGGGCTCACCGCCAGCTTCGAGGACTGGCCGGATGATGCCGAGGCAGAAGTCGCCCCGCGTCACCAGCCGGCGGCCGACCATCAAGGCGCGGGTTCGTCCACCGCGCCGGCTGCCAGCAGCGGCGCACAGAAGCGGCGGGCCGCGTCAACCCTCTTCGGCAGCCGGCCGAAGAAGCCCAAAGCCTCCGCCGCGGCGACCAAACGAGATGAGGCGGCCGCGAAGGCGGCCCGCTTCCGCAAAGCAGTGAAGCAGCCTCAGGCAGTCTCAGCGTAAGTCGTCGATTGCATGGACGCATGTTTTTCATTGTTGTTCTTCTGTTTTGAACATTCTTCCTGACCTTTCTCCGCTTGATGGACATGGCGCCACTTTCCCTTGAGCGGGGCCCGGGCGGCTCCGTGGTTGGGCCGACTGGAGGGTCTTCAGGCCCCCGCCGTGTGGACCCCGCCGCCGACCTCAGGGAGGCCACGGAGCGGAATGCCCGTGCGGCGCGGGAGGAGCGGGAGGCAGCGGAACGGGAAGCCGCCCAGGCGGCGAAGGAGCGGGCTGACGCGGCAGCCAAGGCCCAGGCGGAGGCGGCGACCGCGGAGACGGAGGCGGAGGGTTTGCGTAACCAGCCTCCGCTGCTTGCCATCCCCCTCCGATTTGTGGCCCCGGACACCTCATTGCCCCTGGCGGAGGAAATCGTCCAAGACCCACCGCTGATGGAGAGGGGGGAGGACCTCGTGGTCTTCGCGGAGAGGGCGCCAGCGACAGCGCCAATCGGAGCGGGCCAAGGCGGCCAATCGTCAGCGGCACCGGAGGAGCCGGCCGTGGGTGAGCCGGAGGGCGGAGCCGGCCTCGAGGTGCAACCGATGACGCGTCGGCGCGCGGGGGGAAATGCGGCTCTGCCGGAGTTGCGCCGAGTTGCGGGCGCCGGCCAGTCGGCGGAGGCCCTGGAGGCGGCCAGCACCGCCACGTCCGACTAGACTCCCAGTGGGGGGACTGGCGAGCTGAATGTGGCGGCCCAAGGGGTCCGGAGCCGGCTTCAAGCACAGGCCGCCCTGCTGCAGCAGTACACCCAGGAGTTCCTGTCGACGCGGGCCGCCATCCGGGTGAGTCTTTTATTCTTGGCAGTCGGGTTGGATCTTTTTTGACGACAACCTTATTTTTGCTTCCTGTCTGAACTTTCGGGAATATCATAACTCCCGCGCTTCCGCTTTCAACTCCCAGGCTCAGGAGTTGGGTCGGAGGACCGACGACCTGGTCAACAGCCGAAGTAAGTGCTTGAACTTGTCTATCTCCTGTGGGGGCGCGTCAGCGCACCCACTGGGTGTAGTCCCCGAGATTCGGGCCGACTGCTGAGTAGTTGGGTCGGATCTTCCTTGATGACTTTTTCCTTATTGGTTTTCTCTTTTGTCCTTCGTGCTTTCAGGGGCCAACGCCGACTTGAGGAGGGAGCTCGGCGAAGCGCAGGCCGCTCTTCGCACCAAGGATGTCGAGTACCCCGCCTTGGTCCAGGAGCGTGACCGCTTGGCCAAGAAGCTGGCTGACCAGGAGGAGAGCCATAAGGCGGCCCTTCAGAAAGCGCAGGACAGCGAGGCCGCCCTGAAGGCGGAGTTTGAGACCGAGGCGGCGAGCTGGGCTGAGACCCGGCAAGCGCTGGATGACGGCTTCGGCCGCATCGAGGACTTGATCGATGGTAAGCCACCTTCCTTGCCCCTCTCCTGCCCCTTGCCGCCTTGGTTTTGGCCTGACTTGTGCTGCTGCCTGTTTTCTTGTGCAGGATACTTTCCCGGCTATTCCGCCTTCGCCGCCCAAACCATCGAGGCCCATGGCGAGGCGCGCCGTCAGGCGGGGGTCATTGTCGCGCCGGACGAAAATCGGACGCTGGAGGAGCAGCTTTTGGCTGTTCAAGCGCGGCTGCAGCCGGCTCACCGTATGCTTCGCCGGCTCCAACGTGCCGGGGCGCAGGTGCTGGCCGCCCTCTGGCCCGGCGAGCCGATCCCCCGCACCCCAAGCCGGACCGCCGACTGGCTGGAGGTCACAGTTGGTCGTTTTGAAGCTTGGAAGGCGTCGGCGGCCCGTCTTGGAGCCGGGCGGGCGTTGGAGTTCGTTCGCGCTTGGTACCCAGGGCTGAACCTGGACCAGCTGCGCACTTGGCGGCTGGAGGCTGACGCGGAGCTGGAGGAACTGTGACCGGCTATCGCCCAGCGTGCTTCAACGATCGCCGGGTGCACCGACACCAGCGTCTTCGCGCCTGAAATCAATGATGATGGCGTTGCCCAGCCGGAGGAGTGGTTCGGCCTGAACCCGGCGGTGAGCGAGGACTCGGCAGAGGAGATCGCCTCCAGCGACGAGGGCGAAGATGACGAGGAAGAGGACGGTGAAAACGTCGAGCCGGCTAGTGGAACAACCGGCCGACCTCAGGCTGACCGTGCCTCCAGCAACGAGGCGCGCGGAAGCGCGCCCTCTGCGGGAAGCGGTGATCAAGCCGAGGTTCACCAGCCGGCCACTCCTCCAGCCGGCACAACTGTCTCCACCGACCAGCCCAGCTCGTCAGTCGCTCTGCCAGCTTGACCTGCCGTCCTTATTTTTCCTGCTAGTTGTCTTTTGAACAATCTTTAAGCTTTCGCAGTTCCACCCACTGGGGGTGTATTCAAACTATGTTGAATGCTGGCCTCTTGGAGGTCTTTTATGTAAATATTATTATGTGCATGTTTGGTTTCCATTCGCGTATGCTTTTTTATCCTTAGGCTTTTTCCTTTGCCGCCTTCCCCCTTTGGGGAGGCAAGTACTCGAGCTTTCTTGGATTGAAATGAAGTGAATGGAAACCGGTCGGCCAGCTACTCTAGTAGTCGGTCGGTGGTAGGCGGCAAACCGGCTTTCGTTATATTAGTCCGTTGGTCCCTAGCCATTTTTCGTGTGCGCACCCTTTCCTGCTTTTGAATCTTGCCAGCCGAACAGCCGGTTCTTCGAACTGCGGCTTTGGCAAGAGCTAAGCCTGGGTGTCGGCACACTACTTGTCTGACCGCGGGTAAGACTTCTAATATAACTCCAGTTGGCCAGTCCCCGGGCCGACTAGTCGAACCCGGTGCCGGACAAAACAAGTACATGAAATGACAAGGTCATAAGCATGATACTTTTCATTCATAGATAAAAGATGGCAGTCCCCGAGTCCTCCTCGGGGGGCCTATTGTCTCGTACTTAGTACAAAAGTTAGCGTGATACATACTGCATTTCAACTGTAAAATCTTCGAAGGAGGTTCGCGTTCCATGGTCATTCCGACTCCTTGCCGAAGTCGTCTCTCTTGCGTGCCTTGGGCTTCTGCACGTCGATTAGGTAGTAGGAGTTGCCTAGAGCTCTGCTGATGACGAAGGGGCCCTCCCAAGGGGCCGAGAGCTTGTGCTGGCCGGCTGTTCACTGGATCAGCTGGAGCACAAGATCACCCTCTTGGAAGGATCTTGGCCTGACCTTCCGACTATGGTAGCGGCGCAACCCCTGCTGGTAGATGGCAGACCGGCTGAGGGCTAACAGCTGGCCTTCTTCCAGCAGGTCGACGCCGTCTTCTCAGGCTTCCTTGGCCTCTGCCTCCGTGTACATGGTTACCCGGGGTGAGTCGAACTCGATGTCGGTTGGGATGATCGCCTCGGCACCGTACACGAGGAAGAAAGGAGTGAAGCCGGTTTACTTGTTTGGGGTAGTGCGCAGACTCCAGAGGACAGCCGGCAGCTCGTTGAGCCAACAGCCGGCTGAACGCTCCAGTGGTACGACCAGTCGGGGCTTGATGCCGGAGAGGATGAGGCCGTTGGCTCGCTCGACCTGGCCATTTGACGGTGGGTGGGCGACGGATGCTAAGTCCAGCCGGATACCTTGCGCAATGTAGAAGCGTGCCAAGGCTCCTTTGGCAAAATTCATGCCATTGTCGGTGATGATGCTGTGCGGCACGCCGTACCGAGTTGTTATGTCTGTGATGAATGTCACAGCAGTCGGCCCATTCAGCTTCTTGATCGGCTTTGCCTCAATCCACTTGGTGAATTTGTCGACGGCGACGAGCAAATGCGTCATGCCGCCGCGCGCCATCTTGAATGGGCCCACCATGTCCAATCCCCACACGGCGAAGGGCCAGGTGATGGGAATGGTCTTGGGTGACGAAGCCGGCATGTGTTGCTTGGAGCTGAAGAGTTGGCACCCTTTGCAATTTTTGACTAATTCTTTGGCGTCATACAAAGCAGTCGGCCAGAAGAAACCATGGCGGAAAGCTTTGGCGACGAGTAATCTTGAAGCCGCATGGTGGCCGCATTCTCCTTGGTGAATGTCTCGGAGGATTGCAATGCCCTTCTCTTGCTCGACGCACCGTTGGAGGACTCTAGTGACACTGCGCTTGACGAGTTCTTTGTTGACGATCGTGTATGCTTTGGCTCGACGTTGGACTTGTCTTGCCTCTGTTTCGTCAGCCGGCAGATGGAGCTGTGACTTCTTCTATTGCCAGTGTGGCTACTGCCACCAGGGTGGGCGGGCTGGGTGATGAAATGCTGGAGTCGGCCGCCGGCTGTTGTGTTGGTGCAGTCCCCGGGCCGGCTACTGCAGTCCCCGATCCGGGTGTGGCAGTCCCCGAGCCGGGTGTGGCAGTCCCCGAGCCGGTTGCTGAAGTCCCCGGGCCGACTACTGAGGTCCCGGGGTTGCCTGCTTGGTTCCTCGAGCCGGACCCGGCCGCGTCGGGGTCGGGCGGTATGAAGATGGAGTCGGATTCTGGAGATGGCTTGATGGACAGCTTGAGGAGGCATTGTAGAGCGACGCCGGTTGGTATTGCTTGCCGAGTGGAGCCTATTCGGGCCAGGGCATCGGCTGGCTCGTTGTCGGCTCGCGGTACGTGGAGGAACTCGCATCCTTCAAAGTATCCGCAGAGTTGTTGAACCAGGAAGCGGTAGCTTGCCATATTTGCGTCCTTGGCGTCCCAGTCGCCGGATGATTGCTGAACCACCAAGTCCGAGTCGCCATAGCATAGGATCCAGTGGATGCCGAGTTCCTTGGCAAGCCGTAGCCCGTGTATGAGCGCCTCGTACTCGGCTACGTTGTTGGAGGCGGCAAAGTGAATCTGCATCGTGTATCTGAGCTTGTCGCCTTTGGGAGAGGTAAGGACGACGCCGGCTCCCAAGCCGGTGCACATCTTGGACCCGTCGAAGTGCATGCGCCAATGAGTGGAGTCAGGAGCCGGCGGCAGGTACTGGGTCTCGGCCCAGTCGACGAGGAAGTCGGCCAGTGCTTGGGACTTGATGGCGGTGCGGGGCTGATAGAAGATCGTGTAAGGGGCCAGCTCGATGGCCCACTTCGCCACCCGGCCGGATGCATCCCGGCTGCCTATGATCTCGGCCAGCGGGGCGGTGCATACGACCGTGACGGGATGCCCTTGAAAGTAGGGCTTCAGCTTCTTGGCGGTGAAGTACACGCCGTAGCACATCTTCTGGTAGTGCGGGTAGTTCTGCTTTGAGGCGAACAACACCTCGCTCAAATAATACACCGGCCTCTAGACCGGCTGGGCTCGGCCTTCTTCTGGGCATTGGACTACGATGACGGTGCTGACCACCCGGCTGGTTGCGGCAATGTAAAGGAGCATGGGTTCTTTCTCAGTCGGCGCCACCAGGACGGGCGGCGTGGCCAGCATCTTCTTCAGCTCGTGAAAAGCTTGGTCGGCCTGGTCGTTCCACTCGAAGTGAGTGCTCTTCTTCATGAGGCGGTAGAGAGGGAGAGCTTTCTCTCCGAGCCGGCTGATGAAGCGGTTCAAGGAGGCCAAGCATCCGGTGAACTTCTGGATTTCTCGAAGCTTGGTGGGGATCGCCATTCTCTCAATGGCCTTGATCTTTACCGGATTGCATTCGATGCCGCGTTCAGAGACCAGGAAGCCTAGGAGCTGGCCGGCTGGCACTCCGAACACGCATTTCTCGGGGTTGAGCTTGATTCGGAACCGGCGCAGGTTCTCAAATGTTTCTTTCAGGTCTTCTAGCAAGGTACCACGCTTCTCCGTCTTCACCACAATGTCGTCCATGTAGACGTGAGCGTTTTTGCCGAGTTGCTTGAGGAGGCACTTCTGCATGCAGCGCTGAAAAGTGGCACCAGCATTTCTCAAGCCGAATGTCATGGTCAGGTAGCAGAAGGCTCCAAATGGCGTGATGAAGGCGGTCTTCAGGCGGTCATCCGGGTCTAGCTTTATCTAGTGATATCCTGAGTAAGCATCCAAGAAACTCAACAGCTCGCATCCGGCCGTGGAGTCTATCACTTGGTCAATCCTCGGCAGGGCGAAGGGATCTTTAGGGCAGGCCTTGTTGAGGCTTGTGTAGTCTATACACATGCGCCACTTGTTGTTCTTCTTTAACACGAGGACCGGGTTGGCAAGCCACTCTGGAAAAGAAAACTTCCATAATGAAGCCGGCTGCCAGAAGCCGGGCTACCTACAATCCTTCTCTTCTCCTCTGATAGTCGGCGGAGGGGCTGCTTGACTGGTTTCGCATCTTCTCGGACATGTAGTTTGTGCTCGGCGAATTCCTTCGGAACACCCGGCATGTCCTTGGGGGACCATGCAAAGATGTCCCGATCCTCACAGAGGAAATCGGCGAGCTCGCCTTCCTATTTGCTGTTCAGGCTTGCCCCGATGACGGCAAACCTCTCGGGGTGCTCGGGGTCAAGGGGTATCTTCTTGGTTTCTTTGGCCGGCTGGAAAGATCCTTGGGCATCATACTCCTTGGGGTCAGGGGACTGGTTCAGCTGCTTGCTAGCCAGGGCCACGACCCGGTCCAGTATCTTCTTCTCTTCGGCAATCACAAGGGACTCGGCCAGCCGGCTCCTGGCGGCAGCGCACTCGGAAGACTTCTTGTAATCGCCGGCTACGGTGATGATGCCCTTGGAACTTGGTATCTTCATCTTGAGGTATGCATAGTGGGGAACCGCCATGAACCTGGCCAAGGCGGGTCGGCCAAGCAACGCATGGTAGGGGCTCTCCAGGTCCATCACTTCAAACCAGATTGCTTCCCGACGGAAATGCTCCTTGTCCCCAAAGAGTACATCAATCTTGATGTTGCCAATGGGGGTGCAGGACAAGCCGGGTACGATGCCATGAAACACTATCCGAGTTGGCATGAGCTGCTTCGTCTTGACATTTAGCTTCTCCAGGGTGTCGCGGTATAGGATGTTGATGCTGCTTCCGCCATCTATCAGCACGCGAGAGAAGCGGGCAGCGCGCCTGTCCGTCGCGAGGGTGGCTTCCAGGACCAACGCGTAAGAGCCGGGAGACGACATCACCTCTGGGTGATCGGCCCGGCTCCAACTGATGGGCTTTTCTGACCAATGCATGTGTACGGCGGGGTTGGCAGCGACCACGCTGACTTCCTGGTGCTCTCGGCGTTTGCCGCGCCGGTCTTCGAGCTGGCTTGTAAAGACGACGTAGGTTGCTTGCTCGTCGGGGAACTTGTCGTGCACGGCTCCGACTGCGGGCCGAGCGGCCTGGGGCTGCGGAGCCGGAGGCGGCGGGCCGACTGGCGGAGGCGGCGCGAGCCCTTCGTCTTTGGAAATTCAGGTGAGCCAATGGCACTTCCGGGTTGTGTGGTTGGACGGCTTCGCGCCGCGATGGAATTTGCACGGGGCATCAAGAGTTTGCTCGTAGGAGAAAGCCGGCTGCCAAGCCGGCCGGCCGCCCTTGGGCTTCTTGGGCGCGGGCCGTCCTTCAGGCGGCGCGTCTCCGACCATGGCCACCTGCCGACTAGCAGGAGGCAGCGCAGGGCCCTTGCGCTTCTGGTCGTTCTGGTGTGGGCATCGGCCGGAATCCCCCGCCGGCGTCTTGGGCGCCGGGTTGAGTACTTTCCCGGACGCGTCTACCCGGAGCTCGGTCTTCATCGAAGAGTCGGCGGTGGCGTATTTGTCGGCTATGTCCAGAAGCTCGTCGAGGGTAGTCGGCTCGTCGCAGAGGAGCTTGTGCTCGAGGAGGGTACCTTCTCGGCACCCGGCAGTGAAGTATTCGATGGCTTGCACCTCGTGCACCCCCTCGCAAGAATTGCGGAGCTTGGCCCAATGCATGAGGTAGTCGCGCGTGGACTCGGCTGGGCCCTGTACGCACAGGGAGAGCTGCCTGGGCTTGGGAGCCCGCTCGTAGGTGCTGGTGAAGTTGCGGACGAAAGCTTCGGTGAAATCTACCCAGCTGTTGATGCTGAGAGGCTTGAGGCTGTTGAGCCAGGTCCGTGCCGTGCCTTGCAACATGAGGGGCACGTACTTCACAGCAACGCGCCGGTTGCCGTTGGCTACGCTGACCGCCGTGGAGTAGTCGATCAACCAATCTTCCGGCTTCACGGAGCCGTTGTACTTGGGCGTGTCTCTTGGGAGCGAGAACCCTTTGGGGAAAGGCTCGTCGCGGATGTGGGGGCCGAAACAAGGCGGGCCGACATTGTCTTCTTCTTCCAGCGCCAGGGACCTCGCTAGGCGGTCGATCCGATGGCGGGCGTCGTTCTCGCCGACTCCTTCGCGGCGACCTAGTCAGCCGCTGAGAGTCGGGTGTGCCACTGGCGGCGGGGTGGGATATCTGTCACCACGGGGTCGAGGTGGAGGCGGGTTGCCCCGCCATTCCATGGCTCGGGGATGGCCGTCCGCGTCTCGCTCGATGGAGATTCGGGTCCGGCTTCGGCTGGTAGCCGGTTCTGTCTCGCGCCGCGCGCGGGTGTTGCTCGTAGTCGGTGTCCGGGACGTCGCGCCGTGATCTCGGCGCGGGGGAGAGCTTCCCACGCGGGCGTCGGCTTCGTGCCGCCGTGCGGCCACGTCAATCAGCTGCTGTATGCACCGGGTCATGTGGGGGAGTTCTTCGGCCTCCAAGCCGTCCAACTCGTCCACGGCCGCCTGGGTGGCAGGCAAGTTCTCGAGCGGAGTGGCATAGACCGGGCGGTCGACTCCCAGCGCATCGGCAAGGACGGCGCCGCGTTGCTTGACAACGCCGGCCCGGCTTGGCCTGCCCGGGGCCGGCGTGCCGAAGGCGGCGCGGTCAGCTTCGCGCTGGTAGGCCTCAGTGAGGCGTCTCACGGAAGCCAGCCTCTGGCCCTCCGCGAGGAGAGCAAGGCGGCGTGCCTCCAGTGCTTCGTCGTCGGCATCAGCCGGGAGGGGGACGGACAAGTCGTGCGTTGCCACGTGCGGGGCGTCGTGGGTGCTCTCGTCGGCCGGGCCGCCGTGGCTGATGACCATCACCTCAGTGGTGACAGTATCGCGGCCGTCGGTCCGAGGGAGCGGGTCGTTGTAGATCGCGACGTTGGTGGGGAAGGTGTCGAAGGAGGCCGTGTCGGAGTCGACAGGCATCGGGTCGGTGGAGCCAACCGACTCCAGGTCCACAGCGGGCTCGCTGGAGACATGGAGCTGGCCGAGGAGGTTGGCGAGGTGATCGGTGCCCGCATCGGAGGCGAGCTCGTCGGAGATGATGGTTTCGTCGAGGAGATCGGCGAGGCTGCTCGCCGCGCAGATGCTGGTGACGCCTTGCAGCGCGTCGTGGCAAGCGCCATCGGGCATGCCGGGCTGGCTACGCTCGCTGGGGAGGAATAGAGTTCCCGTCCAGAACAGGTCTCCGGACGACGGTGCACCTGGCCCCATGGTGGGCGCCAAATGTCGGGTGGTAGGTGCGACATATGCCAATGGGTGGCTTATCATTGTGGGAGCCAGTAAGACATCGCCGGTGCCTGGAAACGGGATGAGGCGAAGACATGCACGCCGGCGGATCTTACCCAGCTTCGGGGCTCTCCGTGGAGATAACACCCCTACTGCTGCTCTGCGGGGTCTCCGCATGATCACTAGATGAACAAGTAGCTACACAATGCTCCTTGAGCTGTTTTGGTGGAAGGAGGAAGAAGGGCACGGCTAGCTTGCTTCTTCTCCTCGTATGGTGTCTAAAACTAGCTAGGGGTCGAACCCTTTGCACGGGTGCACCGGGGGGTTTATATAGGCCTACCCCCGGGGTTACAATGGTAATCCGGCAGGGCGCGGGGCCCAGTCGTCTGTGACTGCGCTCGCCGGCTTCTGTGCCGGCCGCTGGGGCCCGCCGACTGGTGCGTCCCGCCGGCTGCCGGCTCCTTGGTCGACAAGCAGGCCCCACCGTCCAGGGCCCGGTCGGTGGCTGGTTACTGTTGCTCTATTCTGATGACGTGGGCTTTGTCGTGGTAGGCGTGGCTACAGTACCGCCTCCTGGCGAGCGATTACTGTACCCTCACCATGTCTTGTCTCCTTAATGGGGCGTCTCCTTCGAGGAAGATGGCAAGCCGGCTGCAGGGAGCCGGCTCTCTCTCGGGCCGACTGGGAGGAGGTGTGGCCGCCTTCGGGTGTCTCTCTGCCCGAAGGGACCCACCGCCCGCGGGCCACGCTGGTGGTCCGTCGTGGATGGCGTCAGGGTCGTCGTGGCAACAGTGTCGCGCCGGGCGGGTCGTGGCCACCCGTACGGCGCACTGTGCCGGTCGTGCTCCGGGTTTTGGGGGTGGCAGGCTCCACTGTAGCCATGCCCTGCTTCTTCATTGCTAGGTGGATGCAAACTTTGAGGGTACGGTCTCGACCGCTTTATGGGAGCCGGCTTCTTGGAGTCGGCCTTCTCGCGGCAGGCTTCTCGAAGTCGGCCCTCCCATGGCTTTCTTCATGAGGGCTAAAGTCGGGCCGCCTCCCGAAGCCGGCCTGGGTGACAGCCGGCAAAGGGGGAGGCGGCCCCATGTCTTGGGTTCTTGAGAGCCGGACGAGCTCGTAATTTTTTCAGGAGGGCCAGGGGAAGCCGGCTAGGCTACCCATGGCTATTTACTCCGACAACAAGTTTGTGATTAACTTTACTATAAAAATAGTTTTTTCCAGTTTTTTGTATTATTTATTTTCTTTTATTTTTTGCTTTAATTTTAATTCTTTTTTGCTTTTAGGTCAGCAAAATTATAAACTTTCTGTTAGTGTCATTAGTTTTAGAAAAATTATGAACTTTCTGTTAGTGCCATTAGTTTTCAAATTTGAATTGTTTGAAATTTGTGTGAATCACAAGTTTGTGATTAACTTACTAAAAAATGAGCATAGATGCGCTTATAGAGAAAATTCAACCTAAATTCATAGTAAATTTCTGTGAATTTTAGAGAAATTCACTTTGAATTTAGGTTAAAGTTTTCTTTATAAGGGCATCTATTTTCACTTTGAGAGAAGCTCAACAAGGCAGAGAAGGAAGGGCTTATAAACCGGTGTGAGCACCCTTCGGTTGGCGAGGTGGGACTAAACTCGGCCTGCAACGAGGACCAACCCTTTAGTCCCGGTTTGTGGCACAAACCGGGACTAATGGTCATGGGCCAGGGGCGAGGAGCATTGGTCCCGGTTGGTGCCACGAACAGGGACCAATGCCCCCTTTAGTCCCAGTTGGTGGTACCAACCGGGACCAAAGGCCTTGTGCTGCCCCGCGTCAAAAGTTTAGTACCACCTCGCTAGTTGAGAGAGCTCGAGAGTGGCTTATAAGCGCTGCTACGCCCACCCTCTCAAGCTCCTCTCAATTGTAGGCTTTCGGGCCTAACCATACGCTGTGTGCCTGTGGGCCTACTGGGCCGCCTGCGGGCCTGAATCCCGACCCATGGAAGGGTTTCTAGTCGTATTCAGGCCGTGGGGGCCCAATAGGTGGCACTTTTTTGTTTTCTTTGTTGCTTTATTTCTTTTATTTTATTTCTACTTACAACAAAATACTTATTGTTTTTATTTTTATTTATTTTATTAAAGTTTATTTTTAATTATTTTTCTTTTAGGTCACACAAATTATAAACTTTGTGTTAGTGCCATTAGTTTTCAAATTTGAATAGTTAAAATTTGAATTCTTTAATATTTGTGTGAATCACAAGTTTGTGATTAACTTTACTATAAAAATAGTTTTTTCCAGTTTTTTGTTTTGTTTTTTGCATTATTTATTTTCTTTTATTTTTTGCTTTATTTTTTTTTAATAATTTTTGCTTTTAGGTCAGAAAAATTATAAACTTTCTGTTAGTGCCATTAGTTTTAGAAAAATTATAAACTTTCTGTTAGTGCCATTAGTTTTCAAATTTAAGTAGTTAAAATTTGAATTCTTTGAAATTTGTGTGAATCACAAGCCTGTGGTCCCGGTTCAAGCCACCAACCGGGATCAATGGTGGTGGGCCAGGAGCAAGGCCCATTGGTCCGGGTTCGTCCCACCAACCGGGGCCAAAGGGGCCAGACGAACCGGGACCAATGCCCCCACGAGGCCTGGCAGGCCCCTGGCCTCACGAACCGGGACCAATGCCCCCATGGGTCCCGGTTCTGGAATGAACCGGGACTAATGGGCTGACCCGGCCTGAACCAAAGCCCTCTTTTCTACTAGTGTATTGAAGAAATACATGGTCTTAATTTATCGCCTGTTGAAGAAACATATAATCCAAATCCTTCTCCTATTGAAGAAATTCATGGTCTTGATAACCCGACATAGGTAGTAAAAGTAAATTCTCTCTATAGATATGATAAAGCTGTAATCCCATTTACTAAAATTGCTAGCCCATGCTTAGATGAGTTTGATAAATTTATGGCTAAGCAAGAAGATTTTAATGCTTATTTTGGTAGACAATTAAAATACAATTCAAATATGCTTGGACACTTGGGTGATTATATGGCTAATGTCAAAGGTGAACTTAAACTTATTAGTAAACATGCTTCTATGGTTACCACCCAAGTAGAACAAGTACTTAAAGCTCAAAATGATTTGCTCAATGAATTGAATAGTAAAGATAATGATAATGCTGTTAGAGTGGCTACTAGAACTGGTAAAATGACTCAGGAACCTTTGTATCCTAAAGCCCATCCTAAGAGAATTGAGCAAGATTCTCAGAGAAATAATATAGAGGCACCTAGTTCTTCTAAAAAGAAGAAAAAGAAAAATGATAAGACTTTTCTTGCTTCTAGTGATCCTATTGTTGAAACACCTCAGAATCCAAATGATATTTCTATTTCTGATGCTGAAACTCAATCTGGTAATGAATAATATCTTTCATGTACTTAGCATAAGGATTGGTTTTGAGCATATCAGTTAATCGCATACGCAAAAACATAGGTCTAATCATTTCAGCAAAGCGCTCAAAATCCTCATTATCTTTTTTCTTGGATGGCTTGGGAGGAAAAGGCATGGGTTTCTGAACCCATCGTTCTCTTTCTTTACCATGTTTCCTAGCAACAAAATCTTTCTTATCATAACGTTGATTCTTTGATTGTGGGTTATCAAGATCAACAACAGGTTCAATTTCTATGTCATTATCATTACTAGGTTCCAATCCTTACAAATAAAAGAAAGATACCGAAAGCTGAAATTTTCACCATGCTTGCTAATTATACTTTTAAGGGTGGAATACCAAAGAAACTTGGAGATCCAGGAATACCCACTATACCATGCTCCATTAAAATAAATTATGTTAAAACTGCTTTATGTGATCTTGGAGCCGGTGTTAGTGTTATGCCTCTCTCTTTATATCGTAGACTTGATTTGAACAAGTTGACACCTACTGAAATATCTTTGCAAATGGCTGATAAATCAACTGCTATACCTGTCGGTATTTGTGAGGATGTGCCTGTTGTAGTTGCAAATGTTACTATTTTAACGGACTTTGTTGTTCTTGATATTCCCGAGGACGATAGTATGTCTATTATTCTTGGAAGACCCATATTGAATACTGCAGGGGCTGTTATTGATTGCACTAAAGGCAATGTCACTTTTCATGTTAATGGCAATGAGCATACGGTACACTTTCCAAGGAAACAACCTCAAGTTCATAGTATCAACTCTATTGGAAAAATTCTATCGATTATATTTGGAGGTTTTTAATTTCCTCTTCCTATTGTCAAGAAGAAATATGATATTCTTATTATTGGGGATGTGCATATCCCCGTTGAGGTAACATAATGCTATTCGAAATTTCTCCGGTTCCATGTTATTCGGAACGAGTTCGTTAACAAGACTTGATCAACCTTGTTAGTGGATTTCTTTTGATGATCATGAGATGGATGAAACTAGAAGGCACAACCTTCTGTACCCCACTTTTACCCTCTGTTATTTATACTAGATGACCCGGTTGCGCCAATGGCGCAAGAAGCCAGTTAGAAGCGATGTTAGTAGTGAGTAAGTAGAGAGATTAGATGGAAAGATAATGCAACGCGGATTTTATTACAAATAGTAGGATGACCTAATAAGCACATACATGTAGCATTACACTAAATAGAATATCTGAACATGAATAAACAATGTCATAATATTAATGCAAGGATGCCATGGACAGATCAAATGAAAATAGAGCCTGTATAAAACCCTCTTTGAAATTATAACTGGTGAAAAGTTGCAAATGCTTGCAATTTCACTCAATGAATTATGGTCCAAAACAGTAAATGTATACTATTTTTGTTCTGACGAGGGATCATAATACACACAAAAAAACACTACTTCTAGATATACATATTAGATATAGACATCATCGAGGATCCAAATTAAATACACATCTATAATAAGAAAATTAAGAGAAAGCCAATTTCATAGTTTCCAACACCACCTCATTAGTGTATAGTGACTGGACAACGGAGACTCACATCTTGCCAGGATAGAGTTATTTCCGGCACCTTTCAACTTACTGCTTATTCCAAACATTCACTCAAAAGAGCCACCCTCATGCCCAAATAAATCATATAGTGGGAAATCATAGAAGGCCTCTTAAGAAATCATTTAAAAAACCAATGAAAACACATGTGAACTCCGTCAATCCATGGTAAATAAAGGCATACTGTATTTTCTTTTGAAAATTCATCGAGGCAAACATATATAGCTTTTAGCCCACGACAGAGAAGACGTGTAACTTGAAACAGTTTGGTTCTTTCAACCCACCCAACTTTCTAAAACCATGTCATTTTAGGTTTAGTATTTTGTAACTCATAACATGAATGCATCATTAATGGGTGTCAAAACTCAAAACCAGACCTTTTTTTGAGAATCACCCGGGGGTGGGGGCATCTCCCCCAGAGGTAGGAACGCCACGAGAAGATGTCCTCCTTGTCACTTGTCTCCATGAGACGGTGTGACAAAAGATCCAAATAAGAAATAAGGGCCCGGAGGGTTATTACAGAACATTGATCAACACTCCTAAACAACATATCATTGTGTGCTGCCCATATCTTCCATAGCAGTGTCATGAGGACCAAGGACCATGCTTTTTGTGTGTGTGTGTGGGGGGGGGGGGGGGGGGGGTGATGAGGCAGGGGAGCTTCCCAAAGCTCAGTGATATCGTCGGTCTGCGGCAGGACCCGATTCATTGCCATATCCTGTTGGCAAGTGGACATGTGACGAAGAGATGCATGGAGTCTTTAGGTAACCTAACTCAAAATTGGATTGATCTCAGATTTGATACTCTGTAAAGAATAAAATATGATAGCAGATAAGAAAGTAAAACTAATAGTGCCCACTCTTTTCTGTTTGGTTTTGGCACTGGGCATAATTAGGAGAAGCAGTGGGAAAACTATATGTAACCTGTAGAAGCAGCCCACAGAATGCCCTTGTCCAAGGCAGGGTATACCTTGCAACACTGCAACTAAGAAGGAAAGAATACGAATGAATTAAGAGGGTGAGGGATCCCTGAAAAAATAAGCATGAAAAGACAATACGAACAACATACATATGTTGACGCAGGCAAAAGAAGTAGACCATGTAATGCATATATAATCTATTGCAGACCTTGCCAAGTAGAAACAGAGTGACAAGCTACACAGGATGCATTAATTTACATATTTTCAACACAGAAAGAGGGCACCAAAAATGCACTAAATTCAAGTAGACATAATGTAACTAACATCTGAACTGGAGCTATACTTTAGTTGGAAGAAAAGTACCGAGTATTAACACAATTTACTAATCATCATGCCTTGCTATTTATGCATGGTTCACATTCCAGGTTCATCTGCCAAGTGCTAAACATGGACCAAGTAACAGTTCCACATGCCAATATAAAATTTTGCTTACTCGCGCACAATATAGTAGACATGCACATAGGTTTACTTTGGATTGGACAAATGGAGGCTGGCATTAGTTTGAGGGTAACTCCAAATAACCAAAGCATAAAACATTGAGAACCATGTATATTTTCTACTTTTAACCTAAAAGTGGCATAAAATGAAACTGAAAGAAACAAAAATCAAAAAGTAAAGGTTTGACGTATTTCCAATAAAAACCCACCTTTCAAAGAAAATAGGATTATTTTAGTACAAAATATAAGCCCTAGATCAGGAAACCATTGGGCATATAGGATACACAATGTGCAAACTATTGTATCATATTTAAACCAACATACACATGAAGGAGTAGTGCATTTTTTCCCTTCGAAACACGGAAATTGGCAGCCACAAATAATAAGAGTGAGATCAGTTAGAAGCACCTTGATACTCTTTGACCTTGGCCATCTAAATATTCCAAATAGATGTAAGACCAGCTTGCTTTTCTTGAAGCATGACCCATGACAAAATCATCCTGTGTAATGAGAAATGTGACTGGCTTCATCTTAAGTAGGCAATAATATATCTAAAAGGCATGTACTTGGCACCAAAATTCAGCACATATGTTTTTAATTTTTTACTTTTCTGTTACATTGATGCGGAATTGGACGAGGAGCTTCAGTAATAAAAAAATGGTTACCGTAATTTCCACTGAAGCTTATTGCAGAAAATTCAGTTTTTTTGTTGGTGAAAGTTAACATTGAAAAACATAATTCCCTGAATTCTAGATTGTATAGCTCTATCATCACAACAAGAATTTCAGTAGAGAGATGATTACTAAGGGAAACTTCTTTTTCCACTATTTCTCATACAGATATAGCTACAAAACATTGATTTGGGGGAACTTGGCACCAGGGACATACAATTCAACAATCATAACTTTACTACTCAGCAACGTGTGATCAAAGGGGAACTCACCTAGCACAACCAGCATGTCAACATTCTTTAATTCATCTCGTCTTGAGACCACTCAAGATTGCACATATGCTCATATCCAAGTGAGCTACTCTCTGAACCTGCATGTGAACCACCATTAAATAGGCAAGACTAATATTTCAGATAGGAGAGTGTCCAATGGAGAAAATTAAGAAACCCGATAATGTCAGGTTGTAAAGAATTCCAGTGATAATGTCGGGTTGTAAAGGATTCCAGTGACAACAGCAAAGAATACGTGATGGCATGCTTTGACTAATGCGATGAAATTGAGTTTCAGTTTGCTATGGATGTCTCATGGATGGGTTTGTCTGAGAGGGACTGAATATAGAGGAGGCGGTGAATGAAGTCGCTGCCGGCGACGATGCCGAAGCCGATGTGCAGCTCCATATAGAATAGGACGACCAGCAGGCGGCTGCAGCGGGGTGCTGGGCAGAAGTGGAGATGGTGTGATGGCACGACGGCGCAGAGGATGTGGCAAGGCGGAGGCAGGGGCGGGGAGGAGCGGAGGAAGGATGGGGTCGGACGGCGGCAGGAGCACGCTACTCCATCTCCTTTGTTGCGCCATCGTCGATCCCTCTTCCCCTGGCACTGAACTCCGACACGGGAGCCACGAGAGGAGGTGGTGAAGGCGGAGGGGGCGAGGCGGCTGTGAGCGACGGGGAAGAGGAGGCGACGGCGGCGACATGGAGAAGAAGAGCCGGATGAGGAGGGAGGATGGAGAAAGAGGAGATATTTTCAGGGAGGATGGAGAAAGAGGAGATATTTTCTTTTCTCTCGCTACGCTCCGCTCGCTCGGCACTGTTCATAGCCGACGACGTGGATGCAACGGTTCTGCCTAGTAACCCTTTCATCCTTTATAAATTCAATTAAATAAAAATAAAAATAAATATTTGTCTGTCTGTTATCTGAGTATTCGTGCAATATAAAAATACCTCGAAAATAAGAGTTCTCCAAATGCCTTGAAAATTAAATATGATTTTTTCTAGAATATTTGAGGATTTATGGATCTGAGAACACACCAGGGGGCCAGCCACCTGCCCACGAGGGTGGAGGGCGCGCCCCCTGCCTCGTGGGCCCACGGTGGCCCTCCTCCACTTATTCCTGCACCCACACACTCCTTCTTCCTCCCCCAAACACGAATAACCAGCTCAAACCCGAGTCCAAGCTCGTTTTGCTGCCATTTTTGATCTCCTTGCTCAAAGCACCTCTCACAAAACTGCTTGGGGAGATTGTTCCTTGGTATGTGACTCCTCCATTGGTCTAATTAGTTTTTGTTCTAGTGCTTTATTCATTGCAAATTTTTGCTGCTTAGGTGACCCTGTTCTTGAGCCTGCATGTCAAATTTATATGGTCAAAAGTAGTTTTGATGCATGATATAGGCCCTAGGCACTTGTAGGAGTAGTTACTATCAATATTATTGAGTTTGGTTTACTTTTATTTTGAAGTTACTAAAAAATTTCAGAATTTTTCATAGGAAGAAAAATGCTTAGGAAAATGTTCCAAGGTGGTTCTTCAAGGAAGCAAGGACCCAGGCTTGCAATGCGTGATGCTGATGAAGAGCCACCAAGAGACGCTCCAATGCATCCTTGTGAATGGCCTTCTGAGAACTTTATGGATCAAGCGGGAATTAAGGAAGAATTTAACGCATATTTGTGTAACGCTGATCTTGTGAGCTTCGAGGAAGAGAAGTGCAGCCAGTATCACACTCTCACTAGTTCCTTTGTGAGGAGGTTTGAATTTTCAACTTCACGTAATTCTCCACCTATCCTGTTTGATCTTTATGATTAATCTTATACCATGGACTTCGAGGATTTTACCACTGCATGCAAACTTCCACAATGGGGTAGTATAAGGGATCCTCGCAAATCTGAATTTAGAGATTTTCTTGCCAACATAACTATGGGAGAATCTAGAGATATTACACAGGCTACCATAGGGAGCATTCACTTTCCTGCTATACATTATTTTGCCCTCTTCATAGGTAGATGCATCAATGGTAAGGATGAGGCATGTCACATGTGTGTCCCCGACCTCAGTATTCTTAGGAGTGCTGTGTTAGGAGACAAATCATATAATTTGGGAGCCATTGTTGCACGTAGGTTTCATCTTAATAGACATAATGGAGATTTCTTTGGTGGAATTTATGCAACCCGCATAACTAATTTTCTTGGTATAGATATACACGAAGATGATATTGAATTACCACCTGCTTACCTAGATTTTAATGCTATGGTTCACCACCAGTTTGTTGAGAGGAATGAATCACCTCTCCAGTACCGACTAATCTTTGACAGACGTTGTGCTGTCCGTATTACTCTCCCTGCTCCTACCTTCTTTGATTATCAGGCAAGAGGAGGATATATTATTACCGGAGAGGAGGCAGATGAGTACGAGAGGAGAGAGGAGGCCGCTCATCGCCACGCTGCAGCTCAGCAGGCAATAGCTGCTGCATCACAGTACGACCCCAGCTATTATTATGGATATCCACCAGGCCAGCCGTGGCCATAGACCAACTTAGGCCAAAAGCCTAAGCTTGGGGGAGTATGTATTTCCCACCGACATTACATTTATGCTCGCATACTCATTGCTAGATGTCGGTGCTCATACTTTTTCATTGTATCATCCATGCTAGTTTATTTTCCTTTTTATGCTTTCTTCTTGTGTGTTTAATAAACCTTAAGAAAACCCCCCCAAAAAATAGTTGTAGCTTTTAATTAGTTTACTTTCCATGCTTGTAGTAGTAATTAAAAAGAAAACCCAAAAAGATTTCATGTTCTTCTTTTGCTTGTGGGGAGCTTTCCCATATAAATAGTTTTATTTCTTTTCTTTGGGGGTCGATAGGAGAAGACCATAATTAAATTGTTGAAGAAGCTCTTATATGCATTATTGTTTATCTAACAAAAGAGCTCATATTGCCTTGTCTCCTATTTATTGAATGCTTGCAGATTCCAACTTAGTCCAATGCACGTGCACTATTATTATTATTCACACTATTCGGTCGTGCAAGTGAAGGGCAATTATGATGAAATATGATGGACTGACTGAGATAAGAAAAGCTGGTATGAACTCGACCTCTTTTGTTTTTGTAAATATGATTAGTTCATCGTTCCTGATTCAGCCTATTATGAATAAACATGTTTGCAATGACAACTAGAGATCATAGTTTCTTATGCCATGCTTGATTAGCTATGAGTTATAATGGTTTACCTTGCGTGCCAACATGCTATTAAAATGGTTATGATGTGGTATGATGGGTGGTATCCTCCTCTGAATGATTTAAGTGACTTGACTTGGCACATGTTCACGCATGTAGTTGAAACAAAATCAACATAGCCTTCACGATATTTATGTTCATGGTGGATTATATCCTACTCATGCTTGCATTCGGTGTTGATTAATTTTAATGCATGTTCATGACTATTGTCGCTCTCTAGCTGGTCGCTTCCCAGTCTTTTGCTAGCCTTCACCTGTACTAAGCGGGAATACTACTTGTGCATCCAATCCCTTAAACCCCAAAATTATTCCACATGAGTCCACTATACCTACCTGTATATGGTATCTAGCTGTCGTTCCAAGTAAATTTGTATGTGCCAAACTCTAAACCTTCAAATAAATATCCTGTTTTGTATGCTCTAATAGCTCATATATCAACTAGGGTTGTTTGTATCTTCCATGTTAGGCGGGTTATTCTCAAGAGGAGTGGACTCCGCTCCTCACTCACGAGATAAATGGATGGTCACCGGGATGCACAGTCCCATGCTTTATGCAAACTAAATCAAAATAATTGCAAACAAATTCCCCCTGGGACTCTTGTTAGTTGGAGGCACTCGTAGTTTCGAGCAAGCCATGGATTGATGCTTGTTGGTGGAAGAGGGAGTATAAACTTTACCATTCTGTTTGGGAACCTCTTATAATGTGTGTAGCATGGAAGATATCGCCATCTCTTGGTTGTTATGTTGACAATGAAAGTATACCACTCAAAATATTATTCACCTCTGTTTCAAAACTGAGCTCTGGCACCTCTACAAATCCCTGCTTCCCTCTGCGAAGGGCCTATCTATTTACTTTTATGTTGAGTCATCATCCTCTTATTAAAAAAGCACCAGTTGGAGAGCACCGCTATCATTTTCATTCATTACTGTTAGTTTACATTGAGTATGACTTGACTGGATCTCTTTTACCATGAATTACAATGTCTAGTCAGTCCTTGGTCTTTAAAGGTGCTCTATATTTATGTTTTGCGGTCTCAGAAAGGGCTAGCGAGATACCATCTTGTTATATCATATTATGATTGTTTTGAGAAAGTGTTGTCATCCGAGATTTATTATTATGGCTCGCTAGTTGATTTTGCTATTGATATGAGTAAACTTGAGACATATGCGTTATTGCAAATGTGGTTAGTTATAATCTTTGCTGAAAACTTGAATGCAGGCTTTACATATTTACAACAACAAGAGCAAACAGAGTTTGTAAAAGTTTTTCTTTATCACTTTCAGTTTGTCAACTGAATTGCTTGAGGACAAGCAAATGTTTAAGCTTGGGGGAGTTGATACGTCTCCAGCGTATCTACTTTTCCAAACACTTTTGCCCTTGTTTTGGACTCTAACTTGCATGATTTGAATGGAACTAACCCGGACTGATGCTATTTTCAGCAGAATTACCATGGTGTTATTTATGTGTAGGAGCAAACGTTCTCGGAATGACCTGAAACTTCACGGAGTCACTTTTCAGAAAATAAGAAAAATATCTGCCAAAGATGAAGGCCAGGGGGGCCCACCACCTTGCCACGAGGGTGGGGGCGCGTCCCCCTACCTCGTGGGCCCCCTGTTGCCTCTCCGACTCCAACTCCACCTCCATATATTGAGTTTCGGGGAGAAAAAAATCAGAGAGAAAAAATCATCATGTTTTACGATACGGAGCCACCGCCAAGCCCTAAAACCTCTCGGGAGGGCTGATCTGGAGTCCGTTCGGGGCTCCGGAGAGGGGAATCCATCGCCATCGTCATCATCAACCATCCTCCATCACCAATTTCATGATGCTCACCGCCGTGCGTGAGTAATTCCATCGTAGGCTTGCTGGACGGCGATGGGCTGGATGGGATCTATCATGTAATCGAGTTAGTTTTGTTAAGGTTTGATCCCTAGTGGCCACTATGTTCTGAGATTGATGTTGCTATGACTTTGCTATGCTTAATGCTTGTCACTAGGGTTCGAGTGCCATGATTTCAGATCTGAACCTATTATGTTTTCATCAATATATGAGTGTTCTTGATCCTATCCTGCAAGTCTATAGTCACCTATTATGTGTTATGATCCGTTAACCCCGAAGTGACAATAATCGGGATACTTATCGGTGATGACCGTAGTTTGAGGAGTTAATGTATTCACTATGTGTTAATGCTTTGTTCCGGTTCTCTATTAAAAGGAGACCTTAATATCCCTTAGTTTTCGTAAGGACCCCACTGCCACGGGAGGGTAGGACAAAAGATGTCATGCAAGTTCTTTTCCATAAGCACGTATGACTATGTTCGGAATACATGCCTACATTATATCAATGAACTAGAGCTAGTTCTGTATCACCCTAGGTTATGACTGTTACATGATGAACCGCATCCGGCATAATTCTCCATCACCGATCCATTGCCTACGAGCTTTCCATATATTGTTCTTCGCTTATTTACTTTTACTGTTACCTTTTGCTACCGTTATCACTACTATCATATTACTTTGCTACTAAACACTTTGCTGCAGATATTAAGTTTCCAGGTGTGGTTGAATTGACAACTCAGCTGCTAATACTTGACAATATTGTTTGGCTCCCCTTGTGTCCAATCAATAAATTTGGGTTGAATACTCTACCCTCGAAAACTGGTGCGATCCCCTATACTTGTGGGTTATCAAGGAGATAAGGGTATGTGATGGGTACTTGGTATATTGACTTTTGCGTAGACCTCCCCGGCAACGGCGCCAGAAATCCTTCTTGCTACCTCTTGAGCACTGTGTTGGTTTTCCCCGAAGAGGAAGGGATGATGCAGCAAAGTAGTGTAAGTATTTCCCTTAGTTTTTGAGAACCAAGGTATCAATCCAGTAGGAGGCTATGCGCCAGTCCCTCGTACCTGCACAAAACAAATAAATCCTCGCAACCAATGCGATAAGGGGTTGTCAATCCCTACACGGCCACTTACAAGAGTGAGATCTGATAGATATGATAAGATAATATTTTTGTTATTTTTGTGATAAAGATGCAAAGTAAAATAAAAGCAAAGTAAAAGCAAAGGAAATAACTAGTATTGAGAGATTAATATGATGGAGATAGACCCGGGGGCCATAGATTTCACTAGTGGCTTCTCTCGAGAGCATAATTATTCTGCGATGGGTGAACAAATTACTGTTGAGCAATTGACAGAATTAGGCATAGTTATGAGAATATCTAGGTATGATCGTGTATATAGGCATCACGTCCGAGACAAGTAGACCGACTCCTGCCTGCATCTACTACTATTACTCCACTCATCGACCGCTATCCAACATGCATCTAGAGTATTAAGTTAATGAAAACAGAGTAACGCCTTAAGCAAGATGACATGATGTAGAGGGATAAACTCATGCAATATGATGAAAACCCCATCTTGTTATCCTCGATGGCAACAATACAATACGTGCCTTGCTGCCCCTACTGTCACTGGGAAAGGACACCGCAAGATTGAACCCAAAGCTAAGCACTTCTCCCATTGCAAGAAAGAACAATCTAGTAGGCCAAACCAAACTGATAATTTGAAGAGATTTGCAAAGATAACTAATCATACATAAAAGAATTCAGAGAAGATTCAAATATTGTTCGTAGATAGACCTGATCATAAACCCACAATTCATCGATCTCAACAAACACACCGCAAAAAGAAGATTACATCGAATAGTTCTCCACAAGAGAGGGGGAGAACATTGTATTGAGATCCAAAAAGAGAGAAGAAGCCATCTAGCTACTAACTATGGACCCGTAGGTCTGAGGTGAACTACTCACACTTCATCGGAGGGGCTATGGTGTTGATGTAGAAGCCCTCCGTGATCGATGCCCCCTCCGGCGATGGGATCTCGTGGATACAGAAAGTTACGGCGATGGAATTAGGGTTTTGGCTCTGTATCTGATCGTTTGGGGGTACGTAGGTATATATAGGAGGAAGGAGTACGTCGGTGGAGCAACAGGGGGCCCACGAGGGTGGAGGGCGTGCCCCCCTACCTCGTGGCCTCCTCTTTTGTGTCTTGACGTAGGGTCCAAGTCTCATGGGTCTTGTTCGTTGAGAAAATCACGTTCCCGAAGGTTTCATTCCGTTTGGACTCCGTTTGATATTCCTTTTCTTCGAAACCCTAAAATAGGCAAAAAATAGCAATTCTGCGCTGGGCCTCCGGTTAATAGGTTAGTCCCAAAAATAATATAAAAGTGGATAATAATGCCTAATAATGTCCAAAACAGTAGATAATATAGCATGGAGCAATAAAAAATTATAGATACGTTGGAGACGTATCACACCGCGCGGAGCAGTCCGCCCGGATCTAGTTGGCGCACGCCCTTGTTGTTGCCCGATCTATGGCTGTCCTGACCCCAACCGCTCCGCCTCCTGCGTCTCCCGCCTCCGACTCTGGCGGTGGTCGTGGGCACGGACGCGGCAGCCCGGGTGCCTCCTCGTCCACGACCCCGACGGCTGGTGCTCCTGGCGCACCAGTCCTCCCGAGCCACGCTCCTGGCGCCAACTCCTGGACGGGCATGGTGCAAGCGTAGCCCATGCCCTGGCGTGCTCCCGGCGCCGGTGTGCTCGGGCCCCGTCCTGGCATACCTCACCAGCAGGCCTACTTCGTCGGGCCAACTGCACCTGCTCCGCCTCCCCACGGCTACGGGGCCTATGGCCCGCCCCCTGAGTTCGTCTACGGTTTGCCTGGCGCGAGCTCCAGCTCTGCGCCTCCGCCACCGCAACCGTGGCCCTGGGACATGGAGGCTCTATAGGCTGCTCTGCAGGCCGCGACATCTGCTTCGTCGTCCTCTGGTACCTCGGACTGGTATTTGGACTCCGGCGCAACAGCCCACATGACTGGCGCACTGTTCAACCCACGGATCGCAGGGCTCCGGCGCCGCCGCGCTACATCCCTGCCCCTATTAAGGTGCCCGCTGGCGCGCTGCTATCCAGCCCTGCGCCTACTGCTACTCCGATCACCGCCCTGCGAGCCACCGGGTCTCCCTCGGGCGGATCTGGCGCGCCTCCGTCAGATTCAAGCACAGCCGCTAGATCCTTCACGGAAGGTCCGTCTGCGCTCTCCTCTGGCGCGCATCCGTCGGGTTCAAGCACATCCGCTAGATTGGGATCGCACGGCCCTGCCTCGCTCACCTCCTCCGCCCACTGAGCGTTCAAGCGCAGCCGTCCCCGGGGCATCCGAGGGCTCTCCTTCATCTTCCTCGTCTATGCCCTCACCGCCCGCCGTTCCCGCGTGCATGCTCACCCGCGCGCGTGCTGGCATCCATCGCCCCAGCCAGCGCTACGCCAACGACTACGTCTGTGTCGCCATTGTCTCTCCACCACCATACGCCTCCCCGCTGCCTTGCTCCGTCCGTGATGCACTCCGAGACCCCAACTGGGTTTCCGCCATGCAGGAGGAGTTCGCAGCGCTCATCAGCAACTGCACTTGGGAGCTCGTCCCCCGTCCGCCACGCGCCAATATCATCACCGGAAAATGGGGTTTCCGGCACAAGACATGCCCCGATGGCTCCCTCGAGTGCTACAAGGCCCGTTGGGTTGTCCGCGGCTTCAACCAGCGCGCCGGTGTCGACTACGGGGGAACTTTCTCACCCGTGGTGAAGCCTGCCACCATTCGCACTGTGCTCACTCTCACTGCGTCGTGCTCCTGGCCAGTGCATCAACTGGACGTGAAGAATGCATTCTTGCACGGTACACTTCAGGAGGAGGTGTTCTGTCTACAACCCGCCAGCTTTGTGGACGCCGACAAGCCTGACCATGTGTGCCGCCTTGCCAAATCCCTTTATGGGCTTAAGCAAGCGCCGCGCGCCTGGTTTTTTCGGTTCGCCAGCTTCCTCACCTCCATCGACTTCGCCGCCACGCGCTCCGACACCTCCCTCTTCACCTTCTTGCGCGACGCGGACGCCACCTACCTCCTACTGTATGTGGATGATATCATCCGCACTGCCTCATCGGCCGCCCTCCTTCGCCGCATCATCACCAACCTCACAAGCGTGTTTGCCATGAAAGACTTGGGCCCGCTCCACTTCTTCCTGGGCATTCAGGTGACCTGCTCGGCGTCCGGCTTCTTCCTCTCACAAGCCCAGTATGCCGAGGACATCCTTGAGCATGCTGGCATGGACAACTGCAAGGCTGCGCCTACACCCGTGGACACCAAGGCCAAGCTCTCCGCTGCCACCGGGCCGCGCGTCGCCTCCGCCTCCGCCTACCGCAGTCTGGCCCGGGCCTTGCAATACCTGACGATCACGCGCCCTGAGCTCGCGTACGCGGTCCAGCAGATCTGCCTCCACATGCATGATCCGCGGGAGTGTCACCACGCTCTACTCAAACGCGCGCTCTGGTATGTGCGTGGCACGGCCGACCTCGGTCTTCATATTCGGGCTTCCTCGACTCTCGAGCTCCACGCCTACATCGACGCCGACTGGGTCGGCTGCCCCGACACGCGCTGCCCCATGTCAGGGTTCTGCGTGTTCCTGGGTGATGCTCTCGTCTCCTGGTCCGCGAAGCGACAGGCCACTGTCTCGGGTTCCAGTGCAGAGGCGGAATACCGAGTCGTCGCCAACGCCGTCGCGGAATGCGTCTGGCTTCGTCAACCGCTTGGTGAGCTCCGGTGCATGGTGACCACGGCGACGCTGGTCTACTGCGACAACATCTCGGCAGTGTATCTTTCCAGCAACCCCGTTCACCATCGGTGCACCAAGCACATCGAGTTGGACATCCATTTCGTCCGTGAACGCGTGGCCCTCGGCGAGTTCCGCGTCATGCACATTCCAACTCGCCAGCAGTTTGCGGAGGTGATGACGAAAGGGCTGCCCACCGATGTCTTCACCGAGTTTCGCTCCAGTCTTTGTGTCTCCTCCAACGACGCCAAGACTGCGAGGGGTCACACTGTGCATTTCAAAACCGAACCGAAAAACCATACCGAAAATAAACCGAACCGAACCGATTTTATGGTTTTTATGGTTTCTGGTTTCGGTATGGTTTGAACTTTTCATACCGATTTGAACTTTGGTTTTTTATGGTATATACCGAAAAACCGAATAAACCGAAGTAAAAATAAATTTATATTTCTTGAGATGAACAACCATACAAGTTGTCATTTTTCTTGTACATGAGTCAAATTCACTAATAAGCATGTAAAATTTTCTTATAACATAGTCATTTTTTTTAAAATGCTAAGCACGTCCATAACCATCAACAGATGAATTAATGCATGCATATATACTTATATATATAGTCATATACTATTTGTGTAAAATAGTATGTGTTTTGAGTCATAAATTTGCAAATTATTATTATGTCATTTTCAAATTCGCGTCAATTTTGGTTTTTATGGTATATACCGAAACCATACCGAAATAATTTGGTATATATCGAAACCGAACCGTATTTTAATTTCATACCATATTTACCGAAATATTAATACCGTACAAACCGAAAAACCGTATAAACCGAACCATGTAAACCGAATAAACCGGGGTGTTAAAATACAGTGTTGTGTGTGTATAGCTCGAGTACGTGTGTATAGTTTTCCCTGTAATACGCACGTCCCCACGCCCCGTCTCGCGGCCAGCCCACGATCACCATCGTGGGTTCGTGCTCTTCCTGTAACTCTATATGAACTGCCCGAGGCAATACGATCTGTGTGTTCCATCTTTCTCTGTCTTCACTCCAGATGGGAATCGAAATCAACTCACCCAAGAAGCAGGCCATAGAATTATGCTCGGCCCAAAGACCATCTAGCCAAGTGCAAGTTTCTGTCAAATGATGGAACATCTATATTTATTCCTGTTTCTCAAAAAAAAAATATATTTATTCCTATTTTTGTACATGTTTTTTTTTGTCTCAACCAACCGTTGAACCAGTGAACCGGTGGTCCAACCTGTTAAAACCAGAACCAATGGGCTCACCGGTTCGATTTTTTTAACTATAATATGCCTACACCGAAAATGTCATCGGAAATCTTTGTCAGCGGCGTTGCCCCCCCCCCCCCCCCCCCCACACCACTTTGTTAGTGCGCGTGAAGCCATCCACACGAGCCGCTTGTGGCGAGAGACAGAGAGTCAAGAAAGGCGGGGCCCGTTTGTCCCGTGAGAAACGATAACGAAAACTCTCGCGTCCTCTCACCTTCTCTGAACTCTGAACTCTGAACAACAACAGGAGATGGCGACGTCGTCCCCGCCGCCGCCCCGCGTGTGCGTCACCGGCGGCAACGGGTTCATAGGCTCGTGGCTCGTCAAGCTGCTCCTCTCCCGCGGCTACGCCGTCCACGCCACCGTCCGCGACCCACGTACGCAGCCACCCCTGACGACACTGCTCATTTTCTGCATCTTGTTAATCTTCCGGGTCGATGCATGGTTTCTCTTGCAGGTGATCCGAAGAACGCGTTCCTGACGCAGCTGGACGGAGCCCCGGCGAACCTGCGGCTGTTCAAGGCGGACATGCTCGACTACGAGACGGTGGCGGCCGCGTTCGCCGGCTGCGAGGGCGTGTTCCATGTCGCCACTCCAGTGCCCGACCAAAAGATGGTTGATCCACAGGCAAGTGCAAATTCGCTTAACTGCAACTATTCCAAATTTATTCAAGCTATATCTGAAAAAAAATAGTAACTGTTAGTATTATTCAAGCTAGACCTGAAAAAAATACTGACTGTTAGTTTGGGATGGAATCGAAGAAGTGCAAGAGAAGAGGAATGTGTTTTGGATGAGCTCAGAGTTTGACTGCGAGTGCCACTGGTCACTGATGTCAAGATGCTTTTCTTCTCAGAGCTGATTCTTTTCAATAAAAAAATGAATAAAATCTTCATTCAGAAAACTCTGTGCTTCTATAGATAACCCCTTCCTGCTGTTATTACTGATAATAAACTTGAAAAATTGTGCAGAAAGAGATGATGGAACCTGCTGTCAAGGGCACCATGAATGTGCTCAAGGCTTGCTCAGCTACGCAAGTTCATAAACTCATCGTGGTCTCGTCCATCGCCACTAATTGCTTCAACCCGGATTGGCCTCGAGATAAAATCAAAGATGAGACCTGCTGGTCAGACAAGGAGTTTTGCAGAAAGACTGAGGTCAGCGCTCAGCAATTAATCAATGATGGTGAATTAGTAAATGCACCAAGTGCATGCCCCAGGAGATTAAAATCTGCCACCAAAATCTTAAGAGAGTAACATCTTCAGTTTTACCGAGTTCTTGTCAGGGGTAAGTGTTATTATTCATGTTTGTGTTGGCAGAACTGGTATTCTCTTGCAAAGACTGAAGCCGAGGAGATGGCCCTGGAATACGGAGAGAAGAACGGGCTGCACGTCGTCACATTTTGCCCTGGTCTGGTTTTCGGCCCTCTGTTGCAGCATGTGGCGGTCAACACCAGCAGCAAGGTCCTCGTCTACATGATAAAAGGTTCCACTCCTCAGCTCATGCATCACAAGGATACATAATCATTTTGTGCATTGCACATCACATATGGTTAGTACTATACTATTGGAAACCAAAGCCGGTTGTTTTCCTTCCGTTGTGCTCTTGTTGTCGAAGTACAGCAGAGCAATGAAGTTCAGAACAAAAAATGACGCCGGAGGAGTTCCTCGGCTTTTATATTAAGAGTGTATTAAGACAGCCTCGGTTTTAATGAAGTTCAGAGCATGACCTTTTAAAATACACATCCTTGTGCCTAATGTAATTCCATCATATGTCCGATCGCAGGAGGCCCCGACACGATGAACAACAAGTTCTTTCCCATAGTAGACGTTCGTGATATCGCCGACGCATTGCTCCTGTTGTACAACAAGGCAGGGCCATCTGAGAGATACATATGCTCACTGGACCAAATGGACCTAAAGGATTTGCTGGCAATCATGAAGAACATGTACCCTAGCTACACTTATGTAGACAAGTAAGTGTCATAGCATCAAGACTATCAACACCATGTCATAGCTTGCTTATCATATACAAAGGATTTTCATTACGAAATTTTGGGTTGGCAGGATGGTTGATGTGGATTTTAACGTTGGAGTCACTTCGGAAAAGCTGAAGAATTTAGGGTGGAAACCAAGGAAGTTGGAGGAGACACTCGCGGATAGTATCGAATCCTACAAAAAAGCAGGGCTTCTTGGGGTTTCAGATGACGAACCATGCCGGCTTCCATTCATCTACCGAATGCCGCCTATCCAGGAATGAGAATGATCCCATTATTGTGACATTGATTCTGCATTTGGCCTGAAACATCGTGTAATGTGTTTCGCAAGAATAAGCAAGAGTTAGGTCTCTATTTCTCGACTACTCCACTTGTCCATTCAAGATGGATGCAAATGCAAATATTGTGTATTTGTGCTCACTTTCGTCAAGAGAAAGCAGACTCCGGAGAAGTACTCTCAAAGCAGTGACTCCAGATTTATGAACATACCGTCTGGTCAAAATGCTGATATGAAAGTCCAGTAATGAGGAATAATAGAGATATTGTTTCTTAATTTTGATATGGCTCTTATGTCAAACTCAAAACCTCTCTCTCTCTCTCTCTCTCTCTCTCTCTCAATACAGTTCAGCTTCGTACAATACTAAGATAAAGAGAGTTATATCTTATTATACACAATAAGTTTTAGATTATTAAAGATAAAGAGTATCTCTTCCAGTTGGGTGGTCTCTGCACCCGAGGGTGAACAGTTGATTATTGGTTCATGACTTATTTTGACAAACTATGGCTGCCACAAAAGGTGTGGCGAACAAAGGGACTGTTTAGTTTGTGACTAAGATTGTCCTAGGTTGTCACGCCTAAGGTTAGACAAATTTGACCAACTTAGAAAGATGTTTGGTTCAAGCCTCACCTTAGTCAAGTTTTTTTTTTGCCAGAATAGGATCCCACATCACATACCTCAAAAAGTGCAGAAAAATTCCCTTAGACTTGCCAATTTGTGACTGCCATTTTATTGAACTAACCTTAGTCAAGTTTGCCAAGAATGTGTAGCAAAGTGTGGCACTGCAAGGCCTAGAACCTAACAGCTCCAAAATGGCTATCACAAGTGTGGCAAGATTTCACAAAAAACTGAGCCTATGACATGTGGACCATGTAGTTAGAAAAAGCGTGGCAAGCCATAAATGTGGCAATGAACCAAACACATGCCTAAGATTTTATAGCATCCATTAAGTTAGGCGTGACAACCTTAGGCATCTCCAATGCGCAGTGGCGTAGTCAGGATGTTGAGTCAGGGGGTCCCATTAACAAAATAATTCACCACAAATACAACATGCCACTGTAAGCATACATAGTTTATCAAAACTACATGGGCGTGTTTGGTTGCCCACATTAGGCCCAAGTAGGCCACGTTGGGCCAAGAAAAGTGTGTTTGGTTGCATACGTGGTGGGCTAGCTCGCATCAGCACGAACCTTAAAGCAGCCTAGTGCCTGGCTCACTGGAAAACCCTCGAATCAGCAATTTCCAGCGAGTCGGGCTTAGTGTGGCGCAAGCTCGCACACAAGGGTGCAACCCGAAAGAGAGTGGGGATGGCAGGATATGGAAATCGAGAGCGGCGACATGGCGCCAAATCTAGCCTCACCCCCATTTACTCGGTCACCACTACCTCTAGGACAACCACTTCCTCTAGCCTCACCATCGGCGGCGGCAGCAACTCATATTTGCGCAAAGCGGCGATGAAGGTGGTGGATGCGGCAACAACACTATCTGATAGTAGGAGTTGGTGCTCCCCTTCCCGTTGGCCATAACCGAGTCGCCCTTGAATCAGCCATGCCCCCTTCGTCATCCTCGTCTCCGATGCCGGTAAGAAATGCCCCCCTCTCCCCTATGTTAGGTTGGTTGTTCGGATCGTTTTCCCCTTTGCTCAATGGACCCTCGATGTCGACTAGGTTATGGATGCATGGATGAGTCTGGTAGTTCAGGCAACAACACACTGATAGATGTGATTCAGGCATGACTCATGTTCATGCACATGAGAGCTATTCATCGTGGTGAGAGACATGTCATCAGTTATGCTCCAATGCTTATGCAGGAGCAGGAGAGGATCGCCAATCCGAACTACATCTACAATTGCAAGGACATAGAGGCCCTGTGGATGCTTCAAATGAAAAGAGCACCATTCACCAGACTTGTCCAGATCTTCAGGACCAGGGGGCTGCTACAAGAGAGCATCCACACCAGTATGGAAGAGCAAGTGGCCATGTTCCTCCATGTTGTAGTTGGCCATAACCAGAGGCTCAGGGTTATGCACAACATGTGGAGACCATCTCAAGGGACTTCAAACAAGTGCTCTATGTTGTTGGGTGAAGGAAATATGCCCTAGAGGCAATAATAAAGTTTTTATTTATATTTCCTTACATCATGATAAATGTTTATTATTCATGCTAGAATTATATTAACCGGAAACTTAGTACATGTGTGAATACATAGACAAACAGAGTGTCCCTAGTATGCCTCTACTAGACTAGCTCATTAATCAAAGATGGTTAAGTTTCCAGACCATAGACATGTGTTGTCATTTGATGAACGAGATCGCATCATTAGAGAATGATGTGATGGACAAGACCCATCCGTTAGCTTAGCATTATGATTGTTTAGTTTTATTGCTATTGCTTTCTTCATAACTTATACATATTCCTCTGACTATGAGATTATGCAACTCCCGAATACCGGAGGAACACTTTGTGTGCTATCAAATGTCACAATGTAATTGGAATTGGATGATTATAAAGATGCTCTATAGGTGTATCCAAAGGTGTTTGTTGAATTGGCATAGATCGGGATTATAATTTGTCACTTCGTGTATCGGAGAGGTATCTCTGGGCCCTCTCGGTAATGCACATCACTATAAGCCTTGCAAGCAATGTGACTAATGAGTTAGTTACGGGATGATGCATTACGGAATGAGTAAAGAGACTTGCCGGTAACGAGATTGAACTAGGTATGATGATACCGATGATCGAATCTCGGGCAAGTAACATACCGATGACAAAGGGAATAACGTATGTTGTTATGCGGTTTGACCGATAAATATCTTCGTAGAATATGTAGGAACCAATATGAGCATCCAGGTTCTGCTATTGGTTATTGACCAGAGATGTGTCTCGGTCATGTCTACATACTTCTCGAACCCGTAGGGTCCGCACACTTAACGTTCTGTGACAATTTGTATTATGAGTTATGTGGTTTTGATGACCGAAGTTTGTTCGGAGTCCCGTATAAGATCACAGACATAATGAGGAGTCTCGAAATGATCGAGAGGTAAAGATTCATATATTGGAAGGTTCTATTCGAACATCAGAATAGTTCTGAGTGATTCGGGTATTTTTCCGGAGTACCGAGGGGTTATCGGAACCCCCCGGGGGAATATTGGGCCTACATGGGCCATAGGGGAGAGGGGAGGCAGCCCACAAGGGGTGGCCGCGCCCCCTCCCGATAGGGAGTCCGAATTGGACTAGGGAAGGGGGCGCCCCCCCTTTGCTTCTCCTCTTCCTCTCCCTTCCCTCTTTCCCCTAGCCGGAAAGGGAAAGGGAGTCCAACTAGGAATGGGAGTCCTAGTTGGACTCCCCCATTTGGTGCTTCCCCTAGGCCGGCCGCCTCCTCCCCTCCTCCTTTATATACGGGGGTGGGGGGCACCCCAAAGGCACATCAATTGTTTCTCAGTTGTGTGCGGTGCCCCCCTCCACAGTTTACCACCTCGGTCATATTGTAGTAGTGCTTAGGCGAAGCCCTGCGCGGATCACATCATCAACATCGTCACCACACCGTCGTGCTGATGGAACTCTCCCTCGACCCCCTATTGGATCAAAAGCTTGAGGTACGTCAGCATGCTGAACATGTGCTGAACACGGAGGTGCCGTACGTTCGGTACTTGGATCGGTTGGATCACGAAGACATTCGACTACATCAACCATGTTAACATAACGCTTTTGCTTTCGGTCTACGATGGTACGCAAACACACTCTCCCGTCTCATTGCTATGCTTCTCCTAGATAGATCTTGCGTGATCGTAGGAAATTTTTTGAATTACCACTACAAAAAAATACACTTCTGTGATGATACGTGTTTGTCACAGTAGGTCGTTTTTTTGTCATGCATGTACATCCATGACACATTTATGACAGAATCAAGATAGTCATACCTGTGCCGTCGTAGAAGTGTTCCATGACATTACCAAAATTATCATCATGGAAGTGTCCACTTCCATGACAATAAATCGCGCGTCACAGAAGTGCTTTCGTCAAGGGTGACCGACACGTGGCATCCACCGTAACGGAACGCCGTTAAGCTATCGGGTCGGGTTTTGGATTCGATAACCCGTTAACAGCCCCGACCAATGGGGATTTTCCACGTGTAAAATCATCATTGGCTAGAGGAAACACGTGTCGGCTCATTGTTGGGACAGATGTCATCCACTCACTGGACAGAAGGCGCCTATGATACGTCGACACGTGGCACGGCCCAACAGTGGCCCATTCCTGTGAAAAGGCCGGCCCATTTGACTTGGTCAAAAGTTGGCGGGCTGGCCCATGTAAAGCCTGTTAATGGCCTGTTCGCATATAGCCCATTTACAGCCCGCTAACCCAAGGCCTGTTACGCCCTATCCGAATTAGGCCCAGTAGCGTCATCTGGGCCATCCAATATGATTCCAGCCCATTTTCACTTCTGGCCCATGTATAGCCCATGCCGTCTTTCGGCCCATATGAGGCCCTTTGTAACTCTTGGCCCATTAGTGGCCCGTGCTGAAACTGGCCCGTAATGAACAGTGTATCACTTTACACCCATTAACGACCCGTGGTGAAACTGGCCCGTAATGAACAATGTATCACTTTATACCCATTAACGGCCCGTTATTCCGTTGGGCCTTCTCCAGCCCATGTTATCTTTCGGCCTTCTTAGAGCCCATTTATTCTTGGGCTCATTTCCAGCATTCATTTACTTACGGCCCGTTACTGTCATTTTCTGCTTGTGGGCCAAATTCAGCCCGTGGTTACAGTCGGCCCGTTTGTGGTCCGTTAATACTTTGGGCCATTTTTATAGCGTCATCAAATACGGCCTATTAACGATGGCCCGTTATGGTCGGCCCATGAACGGACGATTCCAACTCTAGCCCGTTTACGGCCAGAATGCGGTCTGTTTGGCCCATGTTTGGCAAATCGATCATACGGCCCGTATAAGGCCCATTGATGATACGGCCCGTAGAAGGCCCATTGATGATATGGCCCATAGAAGGCCCATTGTTTCTACGGCCCGTAGAAGGACCACTATTTCTATGGCCCGTAGAAGGCCCACTGTTTCTACGGCCCGTAGGAGGCCCAGTGTCACTACAGTAAATATTAGCCCATGGTTATTGTGGCCTAGTTTTAAAAAATAGGTTATTGCAACCACTAGCAAACCGTAGAAAAAGAACTGCACTGACTACAAGCAAACAAATAAACAAGACAACAAGGAAATAAATAAGCAAGCAACTTACACTAGGCTATCACGGTTATTACATATATTACGTCCACTGGGCATCAAAGTTCACCACCAGTGCAAATATAGGGAACACAGCAGCATATAAACGCCACATCAAAAAAAGTCCAGAACTGAAACCACTTCAGAAGAGCTCAAGAAACAATATCCCTGTAACATCCCAAATTTTCAATTTGGAATGTTATACACATAGATCATCATGCATATCATATTTTATTGCATTTTTCCGATCCTAGAAATTTCACGCAACTCAAGGACCCTCGGAGAGAGTTGGAGATTTCGTCTTTTTCATATTTGAGTCCTCTCAAATTTTGAAGAAAGGATCATTGGTTTTGTCGGAGTCTTATTTGCCTTTTATTTGGATAGGGAAAAATGCGCGTTTTAAAAAGTTTGCATTTTAGGCCCGGAGAAAAGTTCATTTTGTTCGACTCATTTTTAGGAGTCGGGGAAAATTTACTTTATTAGATTTGGAGTTCGTTTAGATCTCTTTTTGTTTTTTTCCGAGCGCGGAACCGTTTAAAAAAATGCTCCAGCGACTTGGGCCAAAGGCCCAAGCCACCGCGCCAGCCGGCCAAGGGCCAACGGCCATCGCCGCCGCACCCCAGGCGCCAGGCGCCAGGAGGAGCCGCCGCCGCTGGGAGTCCTTGTTGGACTCCACTTTCGTTTTTTTAGATCTCTTTCCTCTTTTCTTTCCTAGTCCTAGTCTAATTCCTTGACCCCTACCCCAAGTTTTCTCCCCCCTCCCCAATATAAATACTCCCACAACCCCCCTCTAAACCCATCAAATCCAAAGCCCCAAAGCCCCAAGCACCCCGCGCCCACACCCCGCGCCGCGCCCTGCGTCCCGCGCCGCCGCCGCCGTGTGCCCGCGCCGCCGCCGCACCTTGCCGCTGCCGCCCCACGCCCACGCCGCCGAAGTTCCTCACCGGAGGTAGCCACGCTCTACATATTTTCTTCTCATCGGATCGTTTTCTTCTAATCGTTCCGATTCTTCTTTTCCGATTCGTTTTTCTCTCCGGTTCTTCGCGAAACCGTTCCGGTTTTCTAGATCGGTTTTCGATCGGTTTTCTTCTCCGAAACCCTAGATCGGATTCGTTTTCTTCTCTGATTTAGTTGCCCGAGATCGTTCCCCGGAACGTTCGTCCTAACGAACGTGATCACCGGATTCTTCTAGGTTAACGAACGTCCGTTCGTTCAACCGTTCTTCTTTTTCTTCTCGTCGGATTTATTCCGCGATCGCGATCTCAGATCCGATCTTCGTTCTAGTCTATCTTCTCGCTCGTTTATCGGAATCAGGTGATTCAAGCGCCTGGAGTTTCGTTTCGAAACCGCCGTTCCGACTAATCAACTTAAACAAGTTTTTGCTACGGTAAAATTTGACCTAGTTTCAACTTGCTAGAACCGAGTTGTTTTCTTCCGCCATTTGTTTTCGGTTTCTTTGTTCGGTTCTTTCTTTCTTCTCAACCGGAGTTCTTAAGTTGAACTATCTGGTTCGATCTCTTGTTCGAGTTTTACCTGTGCATTAGATGAGTAGTTATTGTATGCTTGTTGTTTGTCTAAAATAGATTACCCGGATTGCGCCGCCTGTTACTTCGAATCTCTAGGACTCGCAGATCATCAGCAAGGAAAGTAACACTTTGATGATACCTTTTCTACAACCCAGTTTTATTGCATTAGATCCATCCTCAAACATTGCATGATTAGGATCTAATTAAATTGTGGGATGGGAAGTAGATGAGGTAGTACCTATTACCTGTTTATTATGAAACCTTTGGGAGTTACTTCTACGTTTGCTTATTATGCCATGCTATGCTAGTAGACGTGGATTGGGTGAGTGATATCCATGACAGATGTGAGATTGATAATTTTAAGGGTTTATCTAAGGTGGCAACTTAAACACACATCTGGGTGGATTGAGGCACCTGATGTCTATCAGGACTTGCCTGTTTTTATTTGGACCGCCACCCAGGCTCAAAGGGATCATAAGATCTTTCATGCTAAATACTTACGTGTGCAGCCACAAGCCATTATGGGCTCTGGCATAGTTGACTAAGTCGTGCGAACTCTTACAGGGTAGACTAGCAGATGTAGGGGAAAGTAGGTGTACCGGTCTATCCATCGTAAGGTGTTAGCGCTTCTGAAAGACTGTGTCTCGGTCATCCGTTTCTCAAACACCAGTAGTGCGAGAAATCCAATGGAGGCGATCGAGTCTTGTGGGGAAAAGTGCGCAAACCTCTGCAGAGTGTAACAAACTAATCATGATTAGCCGTGTCCCCGGTTATGGACAATCTTGAGTATCTAGTACTTGAATATCATGTGAATCTCAACATGTTACTTCTAATTAATATTGTTGGGTTATTAATGATTACTTTTAATTGGGATTGAGAATGCTGTCAACCATTCTCAATGTTTAACAACCACCATGATAGTTAAATAAATTTCTTCCTTTGCAGTAGGGAAAAATTGGCTTTACGCAAAACAGTTACCATAGAGCTTTCCACCAGCCAAATATGCATATAGTATAGCTGTTTCATTCCATTATTCTCTATGTGTTACCTTGCCAGCATATTCCATGTGCTGACCCGTTTCGGGCTGCAACGTTAATGTTGCAGACTTTTCAGACGACGATTAAGGTGCTTTTAGGTCGTGGTTCTATACTCAGTGATGCCGTTGGAGTTGATGGACCCATTTTATCTTCCAAGTCTTCCGCTGTTATCGACACTAGATGGCCTTAAGCCATATTTATGTAATAAGTTCTCTTTTGAGACATCATTGTAATAAGTGTGTGATTGCCACTCTGCTATAAATCCTTCGAAGTACTATGTGGTGTCAGCATTACTGATCCAGGGATGACACCGGAGCACAGAGATCAGACTGTTTGAGGTCTGGTCGCTACAGAGATGGTATCAGAGCACACGCTGACTGTAGGACACGACCACTAAGTTAAAGCCATAGATCACTATTCTCTCCTCATTTTCTAACTCCTCATCTTTTTTACTCTTTAGGATGAAGGACGCGAAGATTAAGTACGCTCAACCGGATGAAGGCACACCTTTTGGATTTCACTTGAAGGAAGTCACCAAGTACCTAAACATTGGATTACCAAGTTTCACGGGAACCTTCAATGCCACACTGCCTGAAGAGGAGCGCTGGAAGATTCAAGCTCATGTTCCGGGAAGAGCATTCGCGCCAATCACGAAGCCCATAGATAGTGTTTTCAATGCACCAACTTGGAGTCTAGGAAGGAGCATGGCAGCCCATATCACCATAGGACGCATTGGAGAAGTTTATCAAGAAGACCTCAAGGACACTATCTACTAGATTTGCGGACGCCGAGATGAACAATGGGAGTTAGTCAGCACCAAGAAGGATAGATCCATTGCAGCGTTCATCCAGGAGTTAAACCAGCACATTCGACGCCACGAGAACCAGATGTGCAATGATATGATGGAGTTGAAGAATGCGAAGACAAGGATCATCGAGCTAGAGGGAGAACTGAAGGCTACACGCAAGGACTACATGGACGAGATCGTAGCTCTAGCAAGACACAACGTCGATCTTAAGCAGGAGATTGAAGAACTCAAGAGGAAGTTAGCATCCAAGGAGGAAGACGAGTACGTCGCATGTCCGGATAACTACATCATCATCGACGACACCGATTCGGATCCAAGTGAACCCGACTTTGACGACGAAGCTGGAGCGGACATCATGGAGTCTTCCGTCGGTTCAAATTTCTAGATGACCACCAAATATTAGTAGTATTTCCCCCCATGTAAACACTATAGTTCGAGCACTTTTGCGATAGCTAGATCGATTGTATGCCCTTGTTTGATTGAATGAAGGGATTTTGTGTGAATTTGCTCATGTGCATTTGGGGTAGTGTTTTCTCTTTAGACCTCATTCTATTCTTATTTCTCTTCTTTTCTAAACCCTCAGATGCCTTCGAGATGTGACACTGGATTTCCACCGGAGCTCACTCAGCTGATCCAACAGCAGAATCAGTTGATGCAGATGTTAGTCCAGAACCAGCAGAACAACAACAACAACAACCCACCACCACCCCCCTGTTGACTACTTAGCCCGTTTCCTTAGGCTAAATCCGCGGTGTTTTCTAGTAGCATCGAGCCGATAGTAGCAGACGATTGGCTCCGCAAGATAGGAAGGGAGTTGACCACTGCAGGATGCACGGATGGTGAGAAAGTAAAGTTTGCCGCACATCAGTTGGAGGGACCTGCGGCAGCATGGTGGGAGAATTTCACAACCACTTTCCCAGTTGACACTATCACTTGGGATCAGTTCCAGCAAGCTTTCCGCACTGCACATGTTTCAGCAGGAGCTATGGCCATGAAGAAGCATGAGTTTCGCAACTTACGCCAAGGAGGAAGGACAGTTGGCCAGTATGTCGATGACTTTAGCAAGTTAGCACGTTATGCCCCAGATGACGTTGCTACGGATGCGGCTAAGCAGGAGAAGTTTCTGGAAGGATTGAATGATGAGTTGAGCATGCAGTTGATGGTAGCAAGTTTCAGAAACTACCAGGAGTTGGTAGATCGTGCCATCATGATTGAAGGGAAGCAGCAGCAGATTGAGAACCGCAAGAGGAAGTATGGACAGGGGAAGTATAACTCTGGAGCCCAGCAGAAGCCCCGTTTTACCCCTAAATCGGGATTTCAGTTTCAGCATACCCATGGAGGAGGTAGTTTGCACAACCACAATGGCCACAAGAATGGTAATGGGAATGGAGGAAGCAACGGCCAGAACCGGACCACCCCATCAACCCCATCCAAGAGAGACCTGAGCCAAGTCACCTGTTTCAAGTGTTCCAAGACCGGACATTATGCCAATGAATGTCCTGAAGGCCAGAATGGAAATGGCAATGGAAGCTCAGGGAAGAAGCCGAACCCTTTCAATAGGGGACAGGTGAACCACGTTAACGTGGAGGAGGTTGAAGATCAGCCGGATGCGGTGATAGGTAAGTTTTTCGTTCAGTCATTTACCGCACTCGTTCTTTTCGATACTGGTGCATCGCATTCATACATATCGAGGGGATTTGTGGAAAAATATAGCCTACCCACTAGGATTCTTAAAACACCTATGCTAGTAAGTTCGCCAGGAGCAGAGTACATGGCCAGTCAAGGATGTTTTCAAGTGCCATTAAGTATAGGAAGGCATGTTTTCCCAACGGATTTGATTATTCTGGAAACTCAAGGTTTGGATGTAATCCTCGGTATGGATTGGTTGTCGATGTATGGAGGAAACATCGATTGTGTGAGTAAGTCAATTTTGCTTACAACGCCAGAAGGAAGAAGGATCAAGTATGTATCCCGGCATGTGCCAAATAGGACACAAGTGAATTGCCTGACATGAGTAGTGCAGGAGGAAGTACCAGTGGTAAAGGATTTTCCTGATGTATTTCCGGAAGAGTTGCCAGGCATGCCACCGGATAGAGACATTGAGTTTTTGATTGAGTTATTGCCAGGCACTGGACCAATATCAAAGAGACCATACTGGATGCCAGCAAAGGATTTGGTAGAAATTAAGAATCAGATTAAGGAGTTATTGGAGAAAGGTTACATTCGCCCAAGTTCTTCACCTTGGGGATCACCCGTACTTCTAGTTGAGAAGAAGGATGGATCACTACGGATGGTTGTTGATTATCGTGGATTGAATGAAGTAACCATCAAGAACAAGTACCCACTGCCAATGATAAATGATCTGTTTGATCGTTTGCAGGGAGGTAAAGTGTTTTCCAAGATCGATTTGCGATCAGGGTACCACCAGTTGAAGATTCGAGAGCAGGACATACCTAAGACAGCATTCACCACAAGATATGGATTGTACGAGTATACCGTTATGTCATTTGGATTGACTAACGCGCCTGCCTATTTTATGAACATGATGAATAAGGTGTTTATGGAGTTTTTGGATAAGTTCGTCGTAGTGTTCATTGATGATATCCTGGTTTATTCGAAGAATGAAGAAGAACATAAGGAACATTTGCGTTTGGTATGGGAGAAGCTAAGGGAACATCAGTTATATGCCAAATTCAGCAAATGTGAGTTTTGGTTGAAGGAGGTAGGATTCCTCGGACACGTTATATCCGGAGAAGGGATAGCAGTTGACCCCGCAAAGGTTGAGACCGTAACCGAATGGGAAGCACCAACGATAGTTGGAGAGATCCGAAGTTTTCTTGGACTCGTAGGATACTACCGGAGATTCATTGAGAACTTCTCAAAGATTGCGAAGCCAACGACGGAGTTGTTGAAGAAGGATACTAAGTTCAAATGGACTAAGGAGTGTGAGGCCAGTTTCCAGGAGTTGAAGAAACGATTGGTTACCTCACCAGTTGTCGGGTGGTAGGTGCGACATATGCCAACGGGTGGCTTATCATTGTGGGAGCCAATAGAACATCGCCGGTGCTTGGAAACGGGATAAGGCGAAGACATGCACGCCGGCGAATCTTACCCAGCTTCGGGGCTCTCCGGGGAGATAACACCCCTACTACTGCTCTGCGGGGTCTCCGCATGGTTACTAAACGAACAAGTAGCAACACAATGCTCCTCGAGCTGTTTTGGGTGGAAGGAGGAAGAAGGGCACAGCTAGCTTGCCTCCTCTCCTTGTATGTTGTCTAGGTCTAACTTGTGAGTCCAACCCTTTGCATGGGTGCACCGGGGGTTTTATATAGGCCTACCCCCCGGGGGTACAATGGTAATCCAGCTGGGCGCGGGGCCCAGCTGTCTGTGACTGTGCTTGCCGGCTTCTGCGCCGGCTGCTGGGGCCCGCCGACTGGTGGGTCCCGCCGGCTGCCGGCTCCTTGGTCGACAGGCAGGCCCCACTGGCCAGGGCATGGTCGGTGGCTGGTTACTATTTCTCCGTGCTGTTGACGCGGGCTTGGTCGGGGTAAGCGTGGCTACAGTACCGCCGCCCTGGCGGGCGATTACTGTAGCCCCGCCATATCTTGTCTCCTTAATGGGCGTCTCCTTCGAGGATGATGGCGAGATGGCTATAGGGGGCCGGCTCCTCATCAGGCCGACTTGGGAGGAGGTGCGGCCGCCTTCGGTATCTCTCTGCCCGAAGGGGCCCACCGCCTCGGGGGCCACGCTGGTGGCCCGTCGTGGACGGCGTCGGGGCCGCCGTGGCAACAGTGCCGCGCTGGACGGGTCGTGGCCACCCGTACGGCGCACTATACCAGGCGTGCTCCGGGTTTTGGGGGTGGCAGGCTCCACTGTAGCCACGCCCCGCGTCATCATCGTGGGGTGGACCCGTACTTTGCGGGTACGGCCTTTGACCGTTTTAGGGGAGCCGGCTTCTTGGAGTCGGCCTCTTTGCAGCCGGCTTCTCGTAGTCGGCCCTCCCACAACTTTCCTCATGAGGGTAAAGGGCGGGCCGCCCCCGAAGCCGGCCTAGAAGATAGCCGGTAGGGGGAGGCGGCCACTAGGTCTTGAGTCTTCTTGAGAGCCGGACGGGCTCGTAATTTTTTCAGATGGGCCAGGGGAAGCCGGCTAGGCTACCCATGGCTATTTACTCCGACAGTAGTCCCCGAAGCTGAGCGAGCTTCGCGATGGACAAAGGGAAGAGAAGCTTGGTCAGCTTCACACCCTGAGGAGGCGACCTCGCCGTTGTAGGCCGGCTTCGGAGAGCTTCTTTATTTTATCAACATGACCGTGGTTGACCCGCGGGCCGTCCGCGGGCCCCACGACGGGCCACGTGGTGGAGAAATCCTGCCGTCGCACGCGCGCGACGGGACGCCGCCGTAGGCCCGGGCCCGCCACTCCCTGGGCTCGGCCCGAGCGCAGATCTTCTGTGGCCCGAGGGGACTGCTCGCCTTCCCGTGGCCGTTTCTTCTTGTCTTTAGTGCACAATAAACGCGGGGCGTGGGGGAAGTGGGCACGATCGATCCCCACGACCCCCACGCCATGCCTCCTCGGCTCCGGCGCACAAGCCTACAAGTAGGAGGGGGAGGGGGAGAGGCAAAGGCTCGCTCGCTCCCCCACTCCCCGTCCCTCCTCGTTCTCCTTTCTCTTCTTCTTCCTTTCGCGCCTGACGCAACCTCCCGTCGCAGCCCGCCCACGCCGCCATGTCCATGGCGCTGTCGAGCTCGTGGGACGGCTCCAACGTCCACGAAGATCACATAGAGTTTCTCCGCCGGACCCGGCGCCTGCCCGCCGCCAACCTTGTGCAGGCTTGTCTGGCACCGGAGGCGGAAATCTCGCCGGCGCCGGAGGAAGGCGAGCGCGTCGTCTTCCGTGCACATTTCCTGCGCGGCTTCGGCTTCCCGGCGAGTGGGTTCATGCGTTCCTTCCTCGACTTCTACCGTCTCCAGCCGCATCACCTCACGCCCAACGCCGTGATGCTGCTGGCGGCCTTCGTCTCCCTCTGCGAAGGCTTCTTGGGAGTGCTGCCCACGCTGGAGCTTTGGGCGGAGCTCTTCCAGAACAAGCTTGGCACCGTCATCGCCGGCGTGCCCGCCCCCTGCGGAGCCTTCATCGCGATGAAGAGGTCAGGCGAGAACAACCCCTTCCCGCACATCCCCTTAATCCAATCGGTGAAGCTCTGGCAAAAATCGTACTTCTACGTGAAGAACATCGCCTCCCAAGGAGACCACGTTAATCTGCCGGCTTACGTAGCCGGCCCGCCGGCTGGGAGGCAGCCGTCTTGGCGCTTTAGATCCAGGTCCTTATCTCCGGCTGGGAACGCCGCCATCGCCCGGCTTCGGGTAATGATCCAGTCGGAATGCCTGCACGGAGCCGATTTGGTGGCCGCCTTCGTCGAGCGCCGGATCCTTCCCCTTCAGAGCCGGCCCCACATGCTATGCCAGATGAGCGGCCGCTTCGACCCTTGCCGGCTGAGCACATGGGACATGCCCCATGCCGAGGTAGCGCTCATGGTGAACTACATCGCCAACCTCAAGCTCGCCGACGACTGGCAATACGGCAAGGCCCCGTACTCCCGCGCCCATCCACCGCCCGTGGTAAGCCTTTCTTTCTACCCTCTTTCTGTCATCAGCCGGCTTTATGCCGGCCGGCTTCTGACCAGGTGGTTTCTTTTTATCAGAACCCTCTTCTTCCGCCGCCAGCCGGGGCGGCAGGAGTCGAACGCCGGTATGCCCCGGACCGTACGGTAGACGATATTGACGACCCGGATTTGGGGGCGGCCGCCATGGAGGACGCCGCCACGGGGGACGTCGCCGAGCCCGGAGGCACGGGGCTCTCGGCCAGTTTTGACGACTGGCCGGACGACGCCGACGCCAAAGAAATCCCGCGCCGCCAGCCGGCAACCGATCACCACAGCGCGGGCTCGTCCGCCGCGCCAGCTGCCGGTGGTGGAACGTCAAAGCGCCGGGCCGCGCTTCCTCTCTTCGGCAGCCGGCCGAAGAAAACGAGGGCCTCCGCCGCGGCAACGAAGCGAGACGAAGAGGCGGCGAAGGCGGCCCGTTTCTGGAAGGCGGTGAAGCAACCTCCAGCGGTTTCATCGTAAGTCCTTTGGCCGCTTGCGTGCTTGTTTTTTGTTGTCTTCCTTTGTTCTAACCCTTCTCCAATTTCTGAGCAGGGCGCCGCTTTCCCTCGAGCGAGGCCCAGGCGGCTCTGTGGTTGGGTCGGGTGCTAGATCTTCAGGGCCCCGCCGCATGGACCCCCGCGCCGATCTTGCGGAAGCCATGGAGCGGAATGCCCGCGAGGCGCGAGAGGAGAGGGAGGCGGCGGAGCAGGAGGCCGCCCGGGCGGCGAAGGAGCGAGCGGACGCGGCAGCCGAGACTCCATCGGAGCGGGCGACCGCGGAAACGGAGGCGCAGGGCACGCGTAGCCGTCCTCCATTGCTCGCCATCCCCCTCCGCACCGTGGACCCGGACATCCCGCTGCCCACGGCGGAGGAGATCACCCCCGATCAGCTGCCGGTGCAGAGGGATGAGCTCTTCGAGGTCTTCGCGGAGAGGACGCCGCCGGCAGCGCCAGCCGGAGCGGGCGAAGGCGGCCAGTCGTCGGCGGTGCCGAAGGAGCCGGCCCGGGGCGCACCCGAGGCCGGAGCCGGTCTTGAGATTCAGCTGGCGGCGAGCCAGCGCGCCGGAGGGAGCACGGCCCCGCTGGACACGCGCCAAGCCGCGGGTGCCAACCAGTCGGTAGAAGCCTTGGAGGCGGCCAGTTCCGCCATGTCCGGGTGGACTCCCAGCGGAGGGAGTGGCGAGCTGAACATGGCGGCCCAAGGGGTTCGGAGCCGGCTGCAGGCTCAGGCCGCCCTCCTGCAGCAATATACTCAGGAGTTCTTGTTGACGCGGTCTACTATCCGGGTAAGTTTTTCACTTGTTGACCGATCTGGTCCTCTGGTTTCTTCCGTGGGGGCGCGCCAGCGCACCCACCGGGTGTAGTCCCCGAGATCCGGGCCGACTGCAGCGCAGTCGGGTCGGATCTTTCTTGACGACTATCTTAACCCTGTCTTCTGTCTGATCCTTAGGATTATCACAACTCTCGTGTTGCCGCCTTCAACTCCTAGGCTCGGGAGCTGAGTCGGAAGACCGAAGACCTGGCCAGCAGCCGACGTAAGTATATTGCTCTTATCTGTCTCTCGTGGGGGCGCGACAGCGCACCCACTGGGTGTAGTCCCCGAGATTCGGGCCGACTATAGCACAGTCGGGTCGGATCTTTCTTGATGACCTTTCCCTTATTGAATTTTTCTCTTTGTCTCTTGCTCATGTAGGGGCCAATGCCGACTTGCGGAGGGAGCTCGGTGAGGCGCAGACCGCTCTTCGCGCCAGGGACGCCGAGTATGCCGACTTGGTCCAAGAGCGCGACCGCCTGGCCAAGAAACTGGCCGACCAGGAAGAAAGCCACAAGACGGCCCTGCAGAAGGCGCAGGACGGCGAGGCTGCCCTGAAGGCGGAGTTTGAGATCAAGGCGGCGAGCTGGGCCGAGACGCGCCAGGCGCTGGAGGAAGGCTTCGGCCGGATCAAAGACCTGATCGATGGTGAGCCACTTTTCTTGCCCTTCCTGCACCTGCTAGCCGCCTGGAGTTTATTCTGACCCGTGCTTGTTACTTTGTGCAGATTACTTTCCTGGCCACTCCGTTCTCGCCACCCAAGCCATCGAGGCCCACCGCGAGGCGCGCCGTCAGGCTGGAGCTGTCATTGCGCTGGATGCGAATCGAACGTTGGCAGAGCAGCTCATTGCCGTCCAGGCGCGACTGCAGCCGGCCCATCGGATGCTCCGCCGGCTCCAGCGTGTCGGGGCGCAGGTGCTGGCCGCGCTCTGGCCCGGCCAGATGATCCCCCGCACCCCAAGCCGGACCGTAGACTGGCTAGAAGTCGCAGTCGGCCGCTTCGAGGCTTGGAAGGCGTCGGCAGCCTGTCTCGGAGCCGGGCGTGCGTTGGAGTTCGTCCGCGCATGGTACCCAGGGCTAAGCCTGGACCAGCTACGGACTTGGTGGCTGGAGGCCGACACGGAGCTGGAGGAGGTACGGCCGGCGATCGCCCAGCGCGCCTCGACGATCGCCGAGTGCACCGACACCAGCGTCTTCGCGCCGGAACTCAATGACGACGGCATCGCCCAGTCGGAGGAGTGGTTCGGGCTGGACCCGGCGGCGGGCGAGGACTCGGCCGAGGAGATTGCCTCCAGCGACGAGGGCGAGGATGACGAGGAAGAGGACGGTGAAGACGCCGAGCCGGCCAATGGAATGACCGACCGCCCTCAAGCCGACCGTGCCTCCAGCAACGAGCCGCGCGGAAGTGCGCCCTCTGCCGGAGGTGGTGATCAGGCCGAAGTTGGCCAGCCGGCCGCTCCTTCAGCCGCTGCAACCGTCTCCACCGCCCAGCCCGGCTCGTCAGCGGCCCCGCCGGCTTGATCTGCCGTCCTTGTTGTTCCTGCTTTTGCTTTTTCGAACAACTTTTAAGTTTCCGCAATTCCACCCACTGGGGGTGTATTGAACAATGTTGGATGCTGACCTCTTTGGAGGCCCTTTGTGTAAATATTATTGTATGCATGTTTTGGTTTCCATTCGAGTGCACTTTTTATCCTTAGGCTTTTTCCTTTGCCGCCTTCCCTCTTTATGAAGGCAAGTACTCGAGCTTTCTTGGATTTGAAGCAGACTGAATGCAAGCCGGCCGGCCGGCTACTCTGGTAGTCGGTCGGCGGAGGCGGCAAGCCGGCTTTTGTTATATAAGCCCGTTAGTCCCTAGCCTTTTTCGTGTGCGCACCCTTTCCGGCTTATGACTCTTGCCAGCCGGGCAGTCGGTTCTTCGAATTGCGATTTTGGCAAGAGCCAAGCCTAGGTGTCAGCACATTACTTGTCTGACCGCGGGTAGGACTCCTAATATAACTCCAGTCGGCTAGTCCCCAGGCCGACTCGTCGAACCCGGTGCCGGACGAAATAAATAAATAAATAGGCGATATCATACGCATGATAGCTTTCATTCATAAAATAAAAGATGGCAGTCCCCAAGTCCTCCTCGGGGAGCCTATTGTTTCGTACTTGAGTGCCGAAGCCGGCATGTGTTGCTTGGAGCTGAAAAGCTGGCAGCCTTTGCAGTGTTTGACTAGCTCTTTGGCGTCATCCAAAGCAGTCGGCCAGAAGAAACCGTGGCGGAAGGCTTTGGTGACAAGTGATCTTGAAGCGGCGTGGTGGCCGCACTCTCCCTGGTGTATATCTCTGAGGATTGCAATGCCTTTCTCCTGCTCGACGCATCGCTGTAAGACTCCGGTGACACTGCGCTTGACAAGTTCTCTGTTGACGATTGTGTATGCTCCGGCTCGACGTTGGACTTGTCTCGCTTCTGTTTCGTCAGCCGGCAGGTCTTGGTTTACTAGGAAGTTGAGGATGGATTGAGCCCATGATGGAGCTACAACCTCCTCTGCCGCCAATGTGGCTACAGCCACCAGGGTGGGCGGGCTGGGTGATGAGGTGCTGGAGTCGGCCACCGCTTGCTGTGCTGAAGAAGTCCCCGGGCCGGCTACCGCAGTCCTCGGGCCGGCTACCGCAGTGCCTGGACCGGCTACCGCAGTCCCCGGGCCGGCTACCGCAGTCCCCGAACCGGGTGCGGCAGTCCCCGAGCCGGCTACTGTAGCCCCCGAGCCGAGTACTGAAGTCCCCGGGCCGACTGCTTGGTTCTTCGAGCCGGACACGGCCCCGTCGGGGTTAGGCAGCACGAAGATGGAGTCGGATTCCGGAGACGGCTTGATGGACGGCTTGAGGAGGCGTTGTAGGGCGACGCCGGTTGGTATTGCTTGCCGCATGGAGCCTATTCGGGCCAGGGCATCTGCTGGCTCATTGTCGGCTCGCGGTACGTGGAGGAATTCGCATCCATCGAAGTACCCACTGATTTGCTGCACTAGGAAGCGGTAGCTTGCCATGTTTGCGTCCTTGGCGTCCCAGTCGCCAGATGATTGCTGAACCACCAAATCCGAGTCGCCATAACACAGGATCCGGCGGATGCCGAGTTCCTTGGCAAGCCGGAGCCCGTGTATGAGCGCTTCATACTCGGCTACGTTGTTGGAGGCGGCGAAGTGGATCTGCAGTGTGTATCTGAGCTTGTCACCCTTAGGAGAGGTAAGGACGACGCCGGCTCCCAAGTCGGTGCGCATCTTGGATCCGTCAAAGTGCATGCGCCAATGGGTGGAGTCGGGAGTTGGCGGTAAGTACTGGGTCTCGGCCCAGTGGACGAGGAAGTCGGCCAATGCTTGTGACTTGATGGCGGTGCGGGGTTGGTAGAAGATCGTGTAAGGGGCCAGCTCGATGGCCCACTTAGCCACCCGGCCGGATGCGTCCCGGCTGCCTATGATCTCGGCCAGCGGGGCAGTGCATACGACCGTGATGGGATGTTCTTGAAAGTACGGCTTCAGCTTCTTGGCGGTGAAGTACACGCCGTAGCACATCTTCTGGTAGTGCGGGTAGTTCTGTTTTGAGGCGGACAGCACCTCGCTCAGGTAATAAACCGGCCTCTGGACCGGCTGGGCTCGGCTTTCTTCGGGGCGTTGGACTACAATGACGGTGCTGACCACCCGGCTAGTAGCGGCAATATAAAGGAGCATGGGCTCTTTCTCAGTCGGTGCCGCCAAGACAGGCGGCGTGGCCAGCACTTTCTTTAGCTCGAGGAAAGCTTGGTCGGCCTGGTCATTCCACTCGAAGTGAGTGCTCTTCTTCATGAGGCGGTAGAGAGGGAGAGCTTTCTCTCCAAGCCGGCTGATGAAGCGGTTCAAAGAGGCCAGGCACCCGGTGAACTTCTGGATCTCTCAAAGCTTGGTTGGGACCGCCATCCTCTCGATGGCCTTGATCTTCACTGGGTTGCACTCGATGCCGCGTTCGGAGACCAGAAAGCCTAGGAGTTGGCCGGCTGGCACTCCGAACACGCATTTCTCAGGGTTGAGCTTGATTCGGAACCGGCGCAGGTTCTCGAATGTCTCTTTCAGGTCTTCCAGCAGAGTGCCACGCTTCTCCGTCTTCACCATGATATCATCCACGTAGACGTGGGCGTTTTTGCCGAGCTGCGTGAGGAGGCACTTCTGCATGCAACGCTGAAAGGTGGCGCCGGCATTCCTCAAGCCGAACATCATGGTCAGGTAGCAGAAGGCTCCAAACGGCGTGATGAAGGCGGTCTTCAGTCGGTCATCCGGGTTCAGTTTTATCTGGTGGTATCCTGAATAAGCATCCAAAAAGCTCAACAGCTCGCATCCGGCTGTGGAGTCCATCACTTGGTCAATTCTGGGCAGGGCGAAGGGATCTTTGGGGCAGGCTTTGTTGAGGCTTGTGTAATCTATACACATGCGCCACTTGTTATTCTTTTTCAGCACGAGAACCGGGTTCGCGAGCCACTCTGGGAAGAAAACTTCCATGATGAAGCCAGCTGCAAGAAGTCGGGCTATCTCCTCCCCTACGATCCTTCTCTTCTCCTCTGACAGTCGGCAGAGAGGCTGCTTGACTGGTTTTGCGTCCTCCCGCACATGTAATTTGTGCTCGGCGAAAAAATCCTTCGGAACACCCGGCATGTCCTTGGGGGACCATGCAAAGATATCCCGATTCTCACGGAGGAAATCGACGAGCTCGCCTTCCTATTTGCTGTTCAGGCTCGCCCCAATGACGGCAAACCTCTCGGGGTGCTCGGGGTCGAGCTGTATCTTCTTGGTCTCCTTGGCCGGCTGGAAAGATCCTTGGGCATCATACTCCTTGGAGTCGACGGGCTGGCTCAGCTGCTTGCTGGCCAAAGCCACAACCCTGTCCAGCGTCTTCTTTTCTTCGGCAATCATGAGGGATTCGGCCAGCCGGCTGCTGGCCGCGGCGCAGTCGGCGGACTTCTTGTAGTCGCCGGTGATGGTGATGATGCCCTTGGAACTTGGTATCTTCATCTTGAGGTATGCATAGTGGGGGACCGCCATGAACTTGGCCAAGGCGGGTCGGCCAAGCAAGGCGTGGTAAGGGCTCTCCAGGTCCACCACCTCGAACCAGATCGCTTCCCGGCGGAAATGATCCTTGCCCCCAAAGAGTACGTCGATCTTGATCTTGCCAATGGGGGCGCAGGACAAACCGGGTACAATGCCGTGAAACACCATCCGAGTCGGCACAAGCTGCTTCGTCTTGACACCCAACTTCTCCAGGGTGTCACGGTACAGGATGTTGATGCTGCTTCCACCGTCGATCAGCACACGGGAGAAGCGGGCGGCGCGTGTGTCCGTCGCGAGGGTGGCCTCCAGGACCAAAGCGTAGGAGCCGGGGGACGGCATTACCTCTGGGTGGTCGTCCCGGCTCCAGCTGATGGATTTCTCTGACCAATGCATGTGGCCGGCTGGGTTGGCAGCGGCCACATTGACTTCTTGATGCTCTCGGCGCCTGCTGCGCCGGTCTTCGGGCTGGCTCGTAAAGACGACGTAAGATGCTTGTTCGTCGGGGAACTCGTCCTGCACGACATCGACTGTGGGCCGAGCGGCCTTGGGCGGCGGAGCAGGAGGCGGCGGGCCAGCAGGCGGAGTCGGCGTGAGCCCTTCGCCCTTGGAGATTCGGGCGAGCCAGTTACACTTTCGGGTCATATGGTTGGACGGCTTCGCGCCGCTATGGAACTTGCACGGGGCGTCAAGAGTTTGTTCGTAGGAGAAGGCCGGCTGCCAAGCCGGCCGGCCGCCCTTGGGCTTCTTGGGCGCGGGCCGCCCCTCAGGCGGCGCGTCTTCGACCGTGGCCACCTGCAGGCTAGCGGGAGGCGGTGCATGGCCTTTGCGCTTCTGGTCGTTCTGGTGTTGGCGTCGGCCGGAATCTCCCGCCGGCGTTTGGGGCGCCGGGTTAAGCACTTTCCCGGACGCGTCCACCCGGAGCTCGGTCTTTATCAAAGAGTCGGCGGTGGCGTACTTGTCGGCGATGTTCAGGAGCTCGTCAAGGGTAGTCGGCTCGTCGCAAAGGAGCTTGTGCTTGAGGAGGGTGCCCTCTCGGCACCCGGCAGTGAAGTATTCGATGGCTTGCACCTTGTGCACCCCTTCGCAAGAATTGCGGAGCTCGGCCCAACGCGTGAGGTAGTCGCGGGTGGACTCGGCCGGGCCCTGTACGCATAGGGAGAGCTGTCTAGGCTTGGGAGCCCGCTTGTAGGTGCTGGTGAAGTTGCGAACGAAGGCTTCAGTGAAATCTACCCAGCTGTTGATGCTGAGAGGCTTGAGGCTGTTAAGCCAAGTCCGTGCCGTGCCTTGCAGCATGAGGGGCACGTACTTCACGGCAACGCGCCGGTTGCCGTTGGCGATGCTGATGGCTGTGGAGTAGTCGGTCAGCCAGTCTTCCGGCTTCACCGAGCCGTTGTACTTGGGTGTGTCTCTTGGGAGCGAGAACCCTTTGGGGAAGGGCTCGTCGCGGATGCGGGGGCCAAAGCAGGGCGGGCCGACATTGTCTTCTTCTTCTTCTAGCGCCAGGGATGTGGCCAGGCGGTCGATCCGGTGGCCGGCGTCGTTTTCGCCGACTCCTTCGCGGCGACCTAGCCGGCCGCTGAGAGTCGGGTGCGCCACTGGAGGCGGGGTGGGGTATCTCTCTCCACGAGCTCGAGGCGGAGGCGGGGTGCCCCGCCATTCCATGGCTCGGGGGCGGCCGTCAGCGTCTCGCTCTATGGAGATTCGGGTCCGGCTTCGGCTGGAAGCCGGCTCTTTCTCGCGCCGCGCGCGGGTGTTGATCCTAGTCGGCGATCGGGAAGTCGCGCCGTGATCGCGGCGCGGGGGAGGGCTCCCCGCGCAGGCGTCGGCTTCGTGCCGCTGAGCGGCCGCGTCAATTAGTTGCTATATACGCCGCGTCATGTGGGGGAGGTCTTCGGCTTCCAAGCCGTCCAGCTCGTCTACGGCCGCCTGGGCGGCGCGCAGGTTCTCGAGCGGAGTGGCGTAGACCGGGCGATCGACTCCAAGCGTGTCGGCGATGACGGCGCCGCGTTGCCTGACAGCACCATCCCGGCTTGGGCCAGCCGGAGCCGGCGTGCCGAAGGCGGCGCGGTCAGCTTCGCGCTGGTAGGCCTCGGTGAGGCGTCTTACGGAGGCCAGCCGCCGGCCCTCTGCGAGGAGGGCGAGGCGGCACGCCTCCAGTACTTCGTCGTTGGCGTCAGCCGGAAGGGGGGCGGACAAGTCGTGGGCCGCCGCACGCGGGGCGTCGTGGGCGCCCTCATCGGTCGGGCCGTCATGGCCGATAACCATCACCTCAGAGGTGACAGTATCGCACTCGCCGGCCGGAGGGAGCGGGTCGTTGTAGATCGTGACATTGGTGGGGAAGGTGTTGTAGGATGCCGTGTCGGAGTCGACAGGCATCGGGTCGGTGGAGCCAACCGACTCCAAATCCGTAGCAGGCTCGCTGGAGACATGGAGCCGGCCAAGGAGGTTGGCCAGGCGGTCGGTGCCCGCATCGGAGATGAGCTCGTCAGAGATGCGGGCCTTGTCGAAGAGATCGGCGAGGCTGCTCGCCGCGCAGATGTTGGTGACGCCATGCAGCGCCTCGTGGCAAGCACCATCAGGCGAGCCGGGCTGGCTACGCTCGCGAGGGAGGAAAAGGGTTCCCGTCCAGAACAAGTCTCCGGACGATGGTGCACCTGGCCCCACGGTGGGCGCCAAATGTCGGGTGGTAGGTGCGACATATGCCAACGGGTGGCTTATCATTGTGGGAGCCAATAGAACGTCGCCGGTGCCTGGAAACGGGATAAGGCGAAGACATGCACGCCGGCGAATCTTACCCAGCTTCGGGGCTCTCCGGGGAGATAACACCCCTACTACTGCTCTGCGGGGTCTCCGCATGGTTACTAAACGAACAAGTAGCAACACAATGCTCCTCGAGCTGTTTTGGGTGGAAGGAGGAAGAAGGGCACAGCTAGCTTGCCTCCTCTCCTTGTATGGTGTCTAGGTCTAACTTGTGAGTCCAACCCTTTGCATGGGTGCACCGCGGGGTTTATATAGGCCTACCCCCCGGGGGTACAATGGTAATCCAGCTGGGCGCGGGGCCCAGCTGTCTGTGACTGTGCTTGCCGGCTTCTGCGCCGGCTGCTGGGGCCCGCCGACTGATGGGTCCCGCCGGCTGCCGGCTCCTTGGTCGACAGGCAGGCCCCACTGGCCAGGACCTGGTCGGTGGCTGGTTACTATTGCTCCGTGCTGTTGACGCGGGCTTGGTCGGGGTAAGCGTGGCTACAGTACCGCCGCCCTGGCGGGCGATTACTGTAGCCCCGCCGTATCTTGTCTCCTTAATGGGCGTCTCCTTCGAGGATGATGGCGAGCCGGCTATGGGGGGGGGGCTCCTCATCAGGCCGACTTGGGAGGAGGTGCGGCCGCCTTCGGTATCTCTCTGCCCGTAGGGGCCCACCGCCTCGGGGGCCACGCTGGTGGCCCGTCGTGGACGGCGTCGGGGCCGCCGTGGCAACAGCGCCGCGCCGGACGGGTCGTGGCCACCCGTACGGCGCACTGTACCAGGCATGCTCCGGGTTTTGGGGGTGGCAGGCTCCACTGTAGCCACGCCCCGGGTCATCATCGCGGGGTGGACGCGTACTTTGCGGGTACGGCCTTGACCGCTTTAGGGGAGCCGGCTTCTTGGAGTCGGCCTCTTTGCAGCCCGCTTCTCGTAGTCGGCCCTCCCACAAGTTTCCTCATGAGGGTAAAGGGCGGGCCGCCCCCGAAGCCGGCCTAGAAGATAGCCGGCAGGGGGAGGCGGCCACTAGGTCTTGAGTCTTCTTGAGAGCCGGACGGGCTCGTAATTTTTTCAGATGGGCCAGGGGAAGCCGGCTAGGCTACCCATGGCTATTTACTCCGACACCAGTGTTGATTTTGCCAAATCAGACCAAGGATTATGAGGTATATTGCGACGCTTCACATCGAGGACTTGGGGCCGTGCTTATGCAGGAAGGGAGAGTTGTTTCGTATGCTTCACGACAACTGAAACCTCATGAGTTGAATTACGCCACGCATGATTTGGAGTTAGCAGTCGTAGTGCATGCATTGAAGACATGGAGACATTTCCTCATTGTAAATCATTGTGAGGTGTACACGGATTACAAGAGTTTGAAGTACATTTTCACGTAGAAGGAGTTGAATCTCAGACAAAGGAGATGGTTGGAGCTCATCAAGGATTACGATATGAGATTGCATTACCATCCTGGTAAAGCTAATGTAGTAGCTGATGCATTGAGCCGTAAGAGCCATGTCAATACGTTAATGACGGGAGAAATACCAAAGGAGTTAGTAGAAAACCTTCGTGAACTAAGTCTAGAGATAGTTCCGAGAGGCTATGTAGCAGCATTGGAGATTCAGTCAACATTGATGGATAAAATCAGAGAAGCTCAGAAATCTGACAAGGAGATTGCTGCTATAAAGGAGAGACTAAGCAAAGGAAAAGCAAATGGATTTCGTGCGAATGAGCACGATACCCTATGGTTTGAGGACCGTGTTTATGTGCCAAATGACCCGGAGATCAGGAAGTTGATTCTACAAGAGGCACATGATTCACCATATTCGATTCACCCAGGAAATACCAAGATGTATTTGGATTTGAAGGAGACATTCTGGTGGACCGGAATGAAGAAGGATATTGCCGCTTATGTAGCAGTTTGTGATGTATGCCATAGAGTAAAGGCAGAACATCAGAAGCCAGCCAGATTGTTGCAACCATTGCCGATACCCGAATGGAAGTGGGATAAGATAGGCATGGATTTTATCACAGGACTACCCAGGACGAAAGCAGGATATGACTCGATATGGGTAGTAGTTGATCGATTGACGAAGGTAGCACATTTCATTTGAGTTAAGACCACTTACACCAGTGCTAAGTTGGCAAAGATATACATGACTAGGATCATTTGTTTGCATGGAGTTCCGAGGAGTATTGTATCGGACAGAGGAACCCAATTTACCTCAAAGTTTTGGAATCAGTTGCATGAAACTTTGGGAACCAGGCTAGAGTTCAGCACCGCTTTTCATCCGCAGACAGATGGATAGATCGAGAGAGTCAATCAGATTTTGGAAGATATGCTGAGAGCTTGTGCACTAGATTATGGATCTAGTTGGGACGATAACTTGCCGTATGCGGAGTTTTCCTATAACAATAGTTACCAAACTAGTCTGAAGATGGCACCTTTCGAAGCTTTGTACGGAAGGAGGTGCAGGACACCGTTGTCATGGGACGAAGTTGGAGACCGTCAGTTGTTTGGACCAGATTTGATTAAGGAGTCTGAACGGAAAGTTAAGTTGATTCGCGATAGGCTCAAGGTAGCCCAGTCCAGGCAGAAGAGCTACGCAGATTCTAAACGCAAGGAGACAGTTTATGAAACCGGAGACAGGGTGTATCTCCGACTATCCCCACTTCGAGGAGTTAAGCGCTTTGGAGTTAAGGGAAAATTAGCACCGCATTTCGTTAGACCGTATAAGATCTTACAACGTATGGGAGAAGTCGCGTATAAGTTGGAATTACCAGAGGGATTGTCAGGAGTTCATGATGTATTCCATGTGTCTCAGCTGAAGAAATGTCACGCCGAGATGGCGGAGGTGCCTCTAAGAGATACAGTACCGCTAGAAGCGATTCAGTTGAAGAACGACTTAACGTATGAAGAGAAACCAGTCAAGATTCTCGATTATGCCAGCAGAGTTACCTGCAGCAAGGTTATCAAGTTTTGCAAAGTTCAGTGGAACCACCACTCAGAGGATGAAGCCACCTGGGAGAGAGAAGAAGATTTGCTCAAGGACCACCCTCACCTATTTTCTAGCCAACCCGAGTTTCGAGGGCGAGATTCATTTTAAGGGGGGTAGGTTTGTAACATCCCAAATTTTCAATTTGGAATGTTATACACATAGATCATCATGCATATCATATTTTCTTGCATTTTTCCGATCCTAGAAATTTCACGCAACTCAAGGACCCTCGGAGAGAGTTGGAGATTTCGTCTTTTTCATATTTGAGTCCTCTCAAATTTTGAAGAAAGGATCATTGGTTTTGTCGGAGTCTTATTTGCCTTTTATTTGGATAGGGAAAAATGCGCGTTTTAAAAAGTTTGCATTTTAGGCTCGGAGAAAAGTTCATTTTGTTCGACTCATTTTTAGGAGTCGGGGAAAATTTACTTTATTAGATTTGGAGTTCGTTTAGATCTCTTTCTATTTTTTTTCTGAGCGCGGAACCGTTTAAAAAAAATGCTCCAGCGACTTGGGCCAAAGGCCCAAGCCACCGCGCCAGCCGTCCAAGGGCCAAAGGCCATCGCCGCCGCACCCCAGGCGCCAGGCGCTAGGAGGAGCCGCTGCCGCTGGGAGTCCTTGTTGGACTCCACTTTCGTTTTTTAGATCTCTTTCCTCTTTTCTTTCCTAGTCCTAGTCTAATTCCTTGACCCCTACCCCAAGTTTTCTCCCCCCTCCCCAATATAAATATTCCCACACCCCCCCCTCTAAACCCATCAAATCCAAAGCCCCAAAGCCCCAAGCACCCCGCGCCCACACCCCGCGCCGCGCCCTGCGTCACGCGCCGCCGCCGCCGTGTGCCCGCGCCGCCGCCGCCGTGTGCCCGCGCCGCCGCCGCACCTTGCCGCCGCCGCCCCACGCCCACGCCGCCGGAGTTCCTCGCCGGATACCTCACCGGAGGTAGCCACGCGCTACATCTTTTCTTCTCATCGGATCATTTTCTTCTAATCGTTCAGATTCTTCTTTTCGGATTTGTTTTTCTCTCTGGTTCTTCGCGAAACCGTTCCGATTTTCTAGATCGGTTTTCGATCGGTTTTCTTCTCCGAAACCCTAGATCGGATTCATTTTCTTCTCCGATTTAGTTGCCCGAGATCGTTCGCCAGACCGTTCATCCTAACGAACGTCATCACCGGATTCTTCTAGGTTAACGAACGTCCGTTCATTCAACCATTCTTCTTTTTCTTCTCGTCGGATTTATTCCGCGATCGCGATCTCAGATCCGATCTTCGTTCTAGTCTATCTTCTCGCTCGTTTATCGGAATCAGGTGATTCAAGCGCCTGGAGTTTCGTTTCGAAACCGCCGTTCTGACTAATCAACTTAAAAAAGTTTTTGCTAAGGTAAAATTTGACCTAGTTTCAACTTGCTAGAACCGAGTTGTTTTCTTCCACCGTTTGTTTTCGGTTTCTTTGTTCGGTTCTTTCTTTCTTCTCAACCGGAGTTTTAAGTTGAACTATCTGGTTAGATCTCTTGTTCGAGTTTTACCTGTGCATTAGATGAGTAGTTATTGTATGCATGTTGTTTGTCTATGATAGATTACCCGGATTGCGCCGCCTGTTACTTCGAATCTCTAGGACTCGCGGATCATCAGCAAGGCAAGTAACACTTTGATCATACCTTTTCAACAACCCAGTTTTATTGCATTAGATCCATCCTCAAACATTGCATGATTAGGATCTAATTAAATTGTGGGATGGGAAGTACATGAGGTAGTACCTATTACCTGTTTATTATGAAACCTTTGGGAGTTACTTCTACGTTTGCTTATTATGCCATGCTATGCTAGTAGACGTGGATTGGGTGAGTGATATCCATGACAGATGTGAGATTGATAATTTTAAGGGTTTATCTAAGATGGCAACTTAAACACACATCTGGGTGGATTGAGGCACCTGATGTCTATTAGGACTTGCCTGTTTTTATTTGGACCGCCACCCAGGCTCAAAGGGATCATAAGATCTTTCATGCTAAATACTTACGTGTGCAGCCACAAGCCATTATGGGCTCTGGCATAGTTGACTAAGTCGTGCGAACTCTTACAGGGTAGACTAGCAGATGTAGGGGAAAGTAGGTGTACCGGTCTATCCATCGTAAGGTGCTAGCGCTTCTGAAAGACTGTGTCTCGGTCATCCGTTTCTCAAACACCAGTAGTGCGAGAAATCCAACGGAGGCGATCGAGTCTTGTGGGGAAAAGTGCGCAAACCTCTGCAGAGTGTAACAAACTAATCATGATTAGCCGTGTCCCCGGTTATGGACAATCTTGAGTATCTAGTACTTGAATATCATGTGAATCTCAACATGTTACTTCTAATTAATATTGTTGGGTTGTTAATGATTACTTTTAATTGGGATTGACAATGCTGTCAACCATTCTCAATGTTTAACAACCACCATGATAGTTAAATAAATTTATTCCTTTGCAGTAGGGAAAAATTGGCTTTACGCAAAACAGTAACCATAGAGCTTTCCACCAGCCAAATATGCATATAGTATAGCTATTTCATTCCATTATTCTCTATGTGTTACCTTGCCAGCATATTCCATGTGCTGACCCGTTTCGGGCTGCAACGTTAATGTTGCAGACTTTTCAGACGACAATTAAGGTGCTTTTAGGTCGTGGTTCTATACTCAGTGATGCCGTTGGAGTTGATGGACCCATTTTATCTTCGAAGTCTTCCGCTGTTATCGACACTAGATGGCCTTAAGCCATATTTATGTAATAAGTTCTCTTTTGAGACATCGTTGTAATAAGTGTGTGATTGCCACTCTGCTATAAATCCTTCGAAGTACTGTGTGGTGTCAGCATTACTGATCCAGGGATGACACCAGAGCACAGAGATCAGACTGTTTGAGGTCTGGTCGCTACAATCCCGGGTACCCATAATGCTGGCAAGATGCTTACCAAGCTTATTAAGTTTCACTTGTTTGGCGCTTAAGTCCTCCAGTGCTTGTTGTTGCACCAGAAAGTATGCATCTGAATTCTGCAGGGACTTCCTCAGTCCTTCGGCTTCCTGTCGCATAACATCTGATCGATGTCTTTCAACTTGAAGTTGAGACTCAAGAAGCCGAACTGATTCAGGCAATGAGTTCGAAGAGCTGGTGCCAGCAGTGGTAGCCAGTAACTCGAACACTACATCAAGATAGGACTTTGGGGTTGTCTCAATGTCTTCAATATAGTTTTTATCAGCTTTCTTGGAGACCAACAGGGATGTCTCACTATCTTGAACCTTATCTGCATTACTTCCTTTACCATTGCATAACAGGTACTCTTCTCGAATATTTTATCCGCATTCTAAAAGAGAAACAAACAAACACATCTCAGGTTTACAATGTAGTATATGAAACTCATTTTGGTAAACCAGTTCAGTAGTAAGGTAGACATGATAACAGCATGAAACAAACATATATCTATGTAGTATGGTCACTGTATGGTCTATATCATTCTAGTTTATGTTGCCAAATCAAGATAGATACAGTCCGAATCATATCTATTTAAGACAAAGCAGCATAGATAGAATATAAGTGTGGGAAACTACACAGCAATAACAACACTTGTAATGTGCATGGCATGAGAACATAACTGTTTATTCAATTGAAACTGAAATCAACATAGATCAAGTTATAACAGCAAACAGCCAAACACGTTGAAGAAACAGGTTTAAAACATACCTGTTGCGCCATTGGAGTTTCAATTGCATCCGTCTAATTTGAAATTAGTTGGTATCAGTAAATACAGTGATGCAAGAGCAAAGTAGTATGAACCATAGCTACGGAACCTGACCTGAGAACAATTCTTCTGCTGCTTTAAGCGTTGACTTCGGGTTCGGAATGGAGGTCCTCGTGATTTGGGCACTGCAGTTGCCTTACTAACTGCTCGTGTTTGGGTGCTCTGTGGTGGAGACAGTGTTGTGTCAACGGGAACTGGGTGTCTATCTGCTGGGGTTGGGGTTAGAAGGGGTGTAGCTGGTTCTCTGTCCAACTGGGTAGGGGTACAATCTGCATGAGTGTGGGTTATGTGTGGTGGGGCTGGTTCTTGGGCAAGTACAACCGTGGTTCTATCTGCATCGACAGGTAGCATGATCTTTTCTAAAGACCGTGTTTTTACTCCCACAGATACTGCCATCACTCCCTCCAATTGAAATGGATGATAAACAAGAAAAGTAATTTAATGCACATACGTTGCAAGATAGACAGGTGCAATGGATAGTAGGGAAGAAAACAGGGCATGAAATAATTCACATTTATGTTGTCTAAGCAAACAGAATAGCAGGACATAATTTCACATATATGATGGCTAATTAAACAGGATAGCATGACACAATTTCACATGTATGATGGCTAACTAAACAGGATAGACTGACATACTTCAAAATATGATGACTATGTAAACAGGATGACATGATATAACTATACGATGTGTCTATTAAAGTGGTTGGCATGCCATAAATCACAAACATGCCGTCGATGGAAACATGATGGCATGATATAATTCACGGATAGAATGGCATAATTTAAATATGATGACTATGTAAACAGGATGAGATGATATAACTATATTATGTCTTTAGAAAATGGGTTGGCATGCCATAATTCAGATACATGCTATCTATGTAAACATCATGGCATGACATAATTCAAATATATGATTTATATACTAAGGAAGTGAGCAGAGGGCAATCGCATATATGATGTGTCAACTAAGGAGATGGCATTCAATATTGTGTATATGATGTAAAAACTAAGCATTGCAATACAACATATGCATTATATGAGTAATATAACCCTGCCAAGTTTGAGCATACACCTCAAGGGGATAATAGGACTGGTCATCTGCCTCTGAATCCTCCTCTGAAGAGCTATCTGTAACCAGCAAGATATCTGCTTCAGCAGGTAGCATTGTCTGCTCTGAAGACCTTGTTTTCACTCCAGATTTCTCCATCACCAATTCAAATGGCTGATGCACAGGAAGAGCAGTTGAATATACAAACATTGTCAACAAAAGCAATGAGAAATACAAAAAAAGGATGGCATGATATAATTCACATATATGACGCTTGCCTAAACAGCATGGCATTGCATAATTCACATACATATTGCCTTGCAACAAGATAACATTGCATAACTCACATATATAATGTCTTGCAACAAGATGGCATTGCATAATTCACATATATGGTAATTAGACACTAAACAGGTGGCATTCACACAAAGCATGTCTAAACTAAGCAAATGACATAGCAATGCAAGATACCATATGCACGATATGAGCAACATAACCCTGCCAAGTTAGGGCATACACCTCGGGGGGGGGGGGGATATGACTGGTCATCTGTTTCTGAATCCTCCTCTGAGGAGCTATCGGTAACTAGCAAGACATGCGCTTCGTCAGATAGCATTTTCTGCTCTGAAGACCTTGTTTCCACTCCAGATTTTTCCATGACAGTGCCAAATGGCTGATGCACAGGAAGAGTAATTGAATGTACTAAAATTGTTGACAAATTTAACACATAATAAAAAAATGATGGCATGATATAATTCACATATAAGATGACTGGCTAACCAGGCTGGCATTGCAAAATTCACATATATGATGCCTGGCTAGACAAGATGGCATTGCATGATTCACATATACGATAAAGAAACTAAACAGATGGCATTGACACAAAACATGTCTAAACTAAGCAGATGACATCTTTAATGTATACAGTAAGCAATGCAAGGCACCATATGCATGATATTACCAACATCAGCATGCCAAGTTAGAGCGAAGACCTCATGGGGTAAATAGGAGTGGTCTTCTCCTTCTGAATCCCCCTCATAACAGTTATCTTCCTCTTGATTACGATCTGAAATTGGTGGAGGGGGGCCTGCCTTTGCGCCCACCATGGAACGACGTCTGCATGAAATTTTATTGCCACGCAAGGCTTGTCTCTTTTGCTCTACATGATCAGCTCCATTGTGTACAATAACTGGCATGCATAGGAATAAAACATAGTGAGATTATGTAAGGAGTGCATGCACAAATCCAGAGTGATGGTAGCAAACTGTGGATAGACCCAAAACCAATGATAGCAGGCAGATAATAGCTTTAGTTAAAAAATACAGATAATGGCTCCTTTAATGTTTGTTTGCACCCAACATGAAACTCATTGTAGGACCTTGAAGTAGATGTGTCTAGAGGGGGGGGGGGGTGATTAGACACTTCATGCCAAAGGTGCAATTTTTAAGCTTTTTCAGTTTGAGTGGAGTTTAAGCATAATTTCCACACTCACAATACATATCAAGCAAGTATGCAAAGTGTATATAGGTAGCGGAAAGTAAAGCATGCAACTTGCAAGAATGTAAAGGGAAGGGTTTGGAGAATTCAAACGCAATCGAAGACACGGATGTTTTTCCCGTGGTTCGGATAGGTGGTGCTATCCTACATCCATGTTGATGGAGACTTCAACCCACGAAGGGTAACGGTTGCGTGAGTCCACGGAGGGCTCCACCCATGAAGGGTCCACGAAGAAGCAACCTTGTCTATCCCACCATGGCCATCGCCCACGAAGGACTTGCCTCACTAGCGGTAGATCTTCACGAAGTAGGCGATCTCCTTGCCCTTACAAACTCCTTGGTTCAACTCCACAATCTTGTCGGAGGCTCCCAAGTGACACCTAGCCAATCTAGGAGACACCACTCTCCAAGAAGTAACAAACAGTGTGTTGATGATGAACTCCTTGCTCTTGTGCTTCAAATGATAGTCTCCCCAACACTCAACTCTCTCTCATAGGATTTGGATCTGGTGGAAAGAAGATTTGAGTGGAAAGCAACTTGGGGAAGGCTACAGATCAAGATTCATATGATAGGAATGGAATATCTTGGCCTCAACACATGAGTAGGTAGTTATCTCTCAGAAATAGGATGCTGGAAGTGTAGGCTTAGTCTGATAGCTCTCTCCACGAGTGAAGAGGAGGTGGAGGGGTATTTATAGCCTCCACACAAAATCCAACAGTTACACACAGTTTTCCAATCTCGGTGGGACCGAATCAACAAACTCGGTCGGACCGAAATAGTAAACCTAGTGACCGTTAGGAATTTCAGTGGGACCGATTGGAACAACTCGGTGGGACCGATGTGCTAGGGTTAGGGAAAATCCAAAACTCAGTTTGACCGATTACTCAAACTCGGTGGGACCGATTTGGGTAATAAGCGAAACAGAGAGTTGGCCAAGCAAACTCGGTGGGACCGATTGCATATCTCGGTTGGACCGAAGATATTGCAACAGGTAACAGAGAGTTTGCAAGCCCATCTCGGTGAGACCGAGATCCCATCGGTGAGACCGAATTGCTAGGGTTTGGCAGTGGCAAATGACAAGTGAAACTCGGTGGCGCCGGATAGATAGAATCGGTATGACCGAGTTTGGCTTAGGGTTTAGGTCATTTGTGGATATGGGAAAGTAGCTGAGGATTTTGGAGCATATCATTAAGCACTTGAGCAAGAAGCTCATTAAGCAACACCTCATCCCTCCTTGATAGTATTGGCTTTTCCTATGGACTCAATGTGATCTTGGATCACTAAATGTAAAATGAAGAGTCTTGAACTTCAAGCTTTAGCCAATCCTTTGTCCTTAGTATCTTGGAGACCTTCCCACACCCTTTATTCCATGCCACTCCATTGTTGAACTTATCTGAAACATACTAGATGAAAACGTTAGTCCAACAAGAGATAAGTTGTCATCAATTATCAAAACCACCTAGGGAGCACTTGTGCTTTCAATCTCCCCCTTTTTGGTAATTGATGGCAACATACATCAAAGCTTTAGATAAAGATACAAAGAATAGTAGGTAAAGCTTTGGAAGGACATGTAACAAACATAGGCTCCCCCTACATGTATGCAATCATGTGAATATAAAATATAGAAGCATGTGAGAGCATAATCATGACAGAGTAGGAAATGTGTTACATGTATCTTGGCCATATGCATCAGGGCAAAAGATTATTAAGGAAAATACCTTCATGCTCATGAGTCCTTCTTGCAAACAGTATGTACATAAGCAAGAATTCTTCATACTCATGATTTTGATGCATACACGTACCTTGTAGTCTTAAGTTGGCTTAGGATGGAATGAACCTGCACAAACAAGGTTAGATAACACAGGTACACCCACTAACCAGAGCAAACAAAAGAAACCACAAGAATACCAAGACTGGGATGACATGTAGAGAGTAAGTACCAGGTACTACATTGAATTCAACATGTCCCCAAGAATAAAGATATGCAATGAATTTGACTGATTTCTTTCCCATGGGTGTCTTGCTCCCCCTGAATCTTTCATGGAATATTGGGAGAAGATAGGGAATAGAAAATCAGAGCTGAAAGATACAAATGAATATGTCTTTCCCCCTAAAAAAGACATGTGACATCTCTCCTCTTGAACATCAACCATCTGGGATCCTTGAGTATTGTCTCTCCCCCTAGAGATCTCTTTCTCCCCCTTAATACATTATCTGGGACGTCTGGGATCCTTGAGACTTTCTCTCCCCCTTTAGTGCTTTGATGTGATCTCTCTCACCCCGAAGATAGGCTTTGATGTGATCTCTCTCCCCCCCTTTGACATCAATTTCCAAGAAGGTTTTTCTGGAATCCGTCGAATAGGGTTGGTCCTTGAGACTCAGCATAAAGCAAAGAATAAAATTGAGACAAGATTCATTGAGTGAAGCTGGATCAGAAGAAATAGAGATTATGTGACAAACTGTTTTTCCTGTTGGACCGAGTGGTATGTTTCGGTGGTACCGAAGGGATTCGGTTGGACCGAAAATTACACATCGGTGAAACCGAGTTCATGACAGAGAGAACACTTGTCAGCTCAGCTCACTAGTCAAATAAGATCTCACAAATATTTGCAATGAATTAAATGCAAAAAATGCAGAACAAAAACAAAAGGAAAAGAGAAGAGACTTAAAGATCTAGATGAAGTTTTTTTTTGAAAAAGAGAAGGGAACAAATAAACAAGCATGAGACAAATGCAATAACACAAAGAAAGAACACAAGAGAACTTCATCTAGATTTGGGCGGTGACATAGTCACCTATGTTAGAGTATATTGACTTAGGAGTCAAGTGAGAACACTTGATCATAGGTCATACTCATCGTTTAAGCTCAGAATGGGGTTACCATTTTTGTTTAAGCATCTTGATGTATTCACATCTTGTTGAGTTGCTTTGACTCATGTCTCGGAGTAAAGCTTCTCTAAGATGGAATAACATACCTTGGGTGGTGGTGTGGTTCTTTCTCATGTAGTTGAACTTGTGTGGGTGCTCATGGTTGATGTAGCCCATCAAGAGTTTGGAGCACCACTTGGAGTTTGAGTTCATCTACCTACATGGATTAGTTCTTGCAAGGAAAAGCACTTGTGTATCCCAAAATGACATTCATGAAGCTCAACATAGGATTTGTCAAAGGATATGTTTGAATGATTTTGTGCGTCCTTGTCTTCAACCACCATCGTGTAAAGACTTGGTGATGTAGAGATTGCTCAAGATGTGAGTGAGTCGCAATCTCATGGAATTAGATTCAACCAAGCACCTACATGGGTTAGACAACATGCAAGGTACAAATATATCCAAGACATAAGATAGTCATCATAAGAGATATATCATGGATTAGTCATAACCTCATGTCTTGCATGTATCCAATGGAGTTCCTACTCCAAGTTCGAAGCATCAATGATGTTCAATTCTCCTCTCAACCTGCAAAACACTTTCTCATCAAGTGGTTTAGTGAATATATCCGCTAATTGCTTATCAGTGCGAACATGCTTAAGATTTATGTCACCCTTAGCAACATGATCTCGAATGAAATGATGACGAACTTCAATATGCTTAGTTCGAGAATGTTGTACAGGATTATGACCAATTTTAATAGCACTTTCATTGTCACAAAGCAGTGGAACATGTTTAACATAGATTCATAATCTTTAAGAGTTTGGGTCATCCAAAGTAATTGAGCACAACATGAACCAGCGGCAATGTATTCTGCTTCGGCGGTGGATAAGGATACGGAGTTTTGTTTCTTGGAAGACCAAGACACAAGAGATCTACCAAGAAATTGACAAGTACCCGAAGTTGACTTTCTATCAACCTTGTCTCCGGCATAATCCGAGTCGGAATAGCTAACAAGATCAAAAGAAGACCTCTTAGGATACCAAATGCCAAAATTTGGTGTATGAATTAAGTATCTAATTATCCTTTTCACGGCCTTAAGATGACATTCTTTAGGGCCAGCTTGATATCTTGCACACATGCACACACTTAGCATAATATCGGGACGTGAAGCACATAGGTATAACAATGAACCAATCGTAGAGCGATAAACCTTTTGATCAACCGGTTCACCATCTTTGGTCAAATCATTATGTCCACTAGCAGGCATGGGTGTAGACATACCTTTGCATTCTTGCATATTGAACTTCTTGAATAGGTCCTTGGTGTACTTCATTTGAGAGACAAATGTACCTTCCTTAGTTTGCTTGATTTGCAATCCGAGAAAGAATTTGAGTTCACTCATCATAGACATCTCAAACTTCTCTGACATTAGCTTTCCAAACTTTTCACTAAAGAGAGGGTTAGTTGAACCAAATATGATATCATCAACATAAATTTGGCATACAAATAGTTCTCCATTAACCCTTTTAGTAAAAAGAGTCGAATCAATTTTACCAATTTCGAAACCACTTGCAATAAGGAACTTGGTCAAGCATCTATACCATGCTCTAGGAGCTTGTTTAAGACCATAAAGAGCTTTGTGAAGTTTGTAAACATGATTAGGTTTCTTAGGATTGACAAAGCCGGGAGGTTGTTTGACATAAACTTCCTCCTCTATTTCACCATTTAGAAAAGCACTTTTAATGTCCATTTGGTACAAGGTGATGTTATGGTGATTGGCATAGGCAAGTAAGATGCGAATGGACTCAAGTCTAGCAACGGGAGCATATGTCTCACCATAGTCCATACCTTCGACTTGTGTGTATCCTTGGGCGACGAGACGTGCTTCGTTGCGAACCACTTGTCCATCTTCATCTTTCTTGTTGCGAAACACCCATTTGGTACCAATGATGTTGTGGTTGTTATCGGGCTTCTCAACCAATGTCCAAACTTGGTTTCTCTCAAAATTGTGTAGCTCTTCATGCATAGCGTTTATCCAATCCGGATCTTCCCATGCTTCTTCAACCTTCATAGGTTCAATGCTAGAGATGAATGAATAGTTTTCACAAAAGTTAGCTAAACGAGTTTTTGAGCGAGTGATTCTCCCGGTTTGTATATCATTGAAGATTTTCTCGACGGGATGATCTTTGGCGATTCTTGCTCGAACTCATGAGAACTTTTGCTTGAGTCTTCATTGAACATTTTCTTCATTTTGTTCTTCTTCTTGGCCTTCTTCATTGTTGACGTTGTCATTCTCTCGTCATGGTGGAGAAGGAGGTTGTTGATGTTCGTCTTGATGCATTTCCTTGTCTTCTTCATCTTGGTGTGTCCCACTTGTGGATGCTTCCGTATCAATTCTTGGTTCACCTTGTTGTGAAGTAGAAGCCTCCACTTGGACGGATGAAGTACTCTCCTTCACCTCCGTTGGACGAACTTTGCCTATGGACAAGTCTTGGATTGCTTCTGAAGGGTCTTTGTCTCCTACATCAATTGGCAATTGCTCTACTTGCGAGCCATTAGATTCATCAAACTTCACATCTACCATCTCTTCAACCTTTCGGGTGAAATTGTTGTAGACACGGTAAGTGTGAGAGTTTGAGCCATAACCAAGTAGAAAACCTTCATGAGATTTAGGAGCAAACTATGAACGACGATGCTTATCAAGAATGTAGCACTTCGAGCCAAATACTCGAAAGTATCCAACTTGGGGTTTGTTACCGGTGAGGAGCTCGTATGCTGTCTTGCCGAGTAGCTTGTGAAGATACAAGCGATTTGTTTCGTGACAAGCTGTCTCAACCGCTTCTGCCCAAAAGTGCTTCGGCGTCTTGTATTCATCAAGCATTGTTCTTGCCATTTCGATGAGCGTCCGGTTCTTCCTCTCAATAACTCCATTTTGTTGAGGTGTGTACATAGCCGAGAACTCGTGTGAAATCCCTCCCTCATCAAGAAAGGTATCCACATTTGCGTTCTTGAACTCCGTTCCATTGTCACTTCGAACCTTCTTGATCTTCATGTCAAACTGATTTTGGGCCTTCCTAGCGAAATTTTTGAAGATCTTCTGAACCTGCGACTTGTCATTAAGAAAGAACACCCATGTAAATCTTGAAAAATCATCAACTATAACTAGACCAAAAGAATTTCCACCGAGACTCTTGTAGGCGTTGGGACCAAAAAGATCCATATGAAGTAGCTCGAGTGGCCTCCTTGTGGTCATGATGTTCTTCACGGGATGTCTTCCTCCAACCTGTTTACCTGCTTGACAAGCACTGCAAAGTCTATCCTTATCAAATATGACATCGTTAACTCCAAGGATATTATTTCCTTTAATAAGCTTGTCAAGATTTCTCATGCCAACATGACCTAGTCGTCTATGCCACAACCAACCTTTTGAGGATTTAGCAATAAAGCAAGTTTTAGGTTGTGCCTTTTTAGAGAAGTCGACAGTGTAAAGGTCACCTCTACGCATACCGGTAAAGACCATTTTATGATTGTCTCGACGAAACATTTGGCAATCTACCTCAGTAAATAGGGCATTTAAACCGAAATCAGTAAGTCTAGATACTGAAAGTAAGTTGTAGCCGAGAGATTCAACGAGCATGACATTTTGAATGGAACTATCATGTGAGATGGCCACCTTACCAAGGCCAACTATTTTACCCTTTGAATTATCACCAAAGGTGACATATTTCCGAGGGCCGTCGTTTTCAGCAAGCTCACGGAACATCTCTTCATCTCCAGTCATATGATCAGTACATCCACTATCAAGAACCCATTCCTTTCCTCCTGACGCATATCCCCGAAGATTTGCCGTAAGACCAAAATGTCTCATTGCATCATCAAGATCGAAGTCACTATCATCATCATCATAGTATCCATGTTCACCATGATCTTGTGACTCATCATTTCCTAGAGAGGGTAATTCATTAGATAAATGATCATCAAAGTGGTCACTTTTATGAATTCTTATAGCTTCAAATATAATATCAGTAATGATTCCAGCATCTCCTTTAGCATGCTTGAGATTGGTAAGCTCAAATAGACAATCACCAAAACTAGGATCACTAGAGTTCATCTTACTCAAGGCAATAGATTTATGGAGAATTTTATCCAAATTTTTTAAGGAATGGTCGGGAAATCGTTCCTCAAGAAATTTCCATATAGTATAAGCACAATTAAGAGTAGGCAAACTAGCAATCAAGTTTTTGGGCAATCCTCTAATGATGAGCTCAATAGTTCTAAGATTGCGAATCATGTCAATATCTTCATCTAGGGTAGGATGCAACGGATCAATGTGAGGTGCACAAGGGCTAGCAATATACTTGTTTAAGTGATATTGATTGAAAATTGCAAGCATCTCATTTTTCCACCCATGAAAATACTCTCCATCAAGAATAGGCACTCTATGTCTAAGACTCCCTAAAGTAGACACATCCATCTTCCTCCAATGGTGATTAAACCAAGGCAATGGAGACCAAAGCTCTGATACCACTTGTAGGACCTTGAAGTAGATGTGTCTAGAGGGGGGTGTCGGTGTACTAAAGTAGGGGTACCTTAGTATCCCGAACTTGTGCACGTGCAGTCGCAGCGACCCGCGGCAAGGCTTGCCGGGTGACCGCCAAGACCCTCCATGGTTCCTTTAGGAGCCACTCAAGAACAAAGTATCCAAGGCCCCGGCAAGAGGAGCTTGCCGGGAAGGGAACAAGGCCCCGGCAAGAGGAGCTTGCCCGGAAGGAGACGAGACCCCGGCAAGAGGGGCTTGCTGGGAAGACCAACCAAAGCATCTCAAGAAGCTCGCTGTGGCGCACCGCGCGTCCCGACAAGACCCGGTGAGCGACAAGCTCCCGGACGCGACAAGACAACATCCGTGGCAAGGCACTTGCCGCGGCAAGCTACTACCCCGCAGCCCGCGCTCCAGCTCACCCACCAACGTGTCGCCCTGGGACCATTCCTGGCGTACGTGGCGGGAGGCTGTGCAGCCGGGGGCATGCGGTGGCAAGCAAGTGCTGACAAGATAACCATCGTGGCAAGCGGTGGCGTTCCTAGCGGTCCCTCTCTGGGCCGTCAAGGTGACACAGACGGGCATTTAATGCCCTTGTCCCCTGCCGTCAGAGTTAGGTAGGATACGACTGTAGCAGGCGGTGGCGCCAACTACCACCCCTTTTACATTTTTACCCTCACCTCTGTTGCCACCTGTCGGTAACCCCTTAGACATATAAAAGGAGGCCCATGCGCAACAGAAGGGGGGGGGGGAGGACAGCCATTCTCACGCTCGGCCTCGCCAGTTGCTTGAGTGTACTGTAGCACTCGCCGCTCCCGAGCAAGAACTCAATACAACCACCAAAGCAGGAGTAGGGTTTTACGCATCCGTGCGGCCCGAACCTGGGTAAACCGACCGTCTCGCTCGTGTGTTTCGCCTCGATCTGCTCTTTGTGCATCCACCGCCCCCTACCGAACCAAAAGGGGCTCGGTCCGCCGATCCCCATAGGTGTGCGAGGGACCAGCAACCCCCGACATCTTTGGCGCGCCAGGTAGGGGGTGCGTCGAGGTTGTGCGAACCTGATTCGGCATTCGCACGAGCCAAATCTTCATCGTCTTCATCAAAATGCTGCCGAAGAAGAAGACTTCGGAGGTAGCCGCTCCGTCTGCGCCGAGCCCGCCATCGCCGGAGCGGACGGCTGGTGGAGCAGGCGCCGGCGGAAGAGCGGGCGCCGACGGGGAGACCCGTGGCGCTGCCAGGTCCAAGGACCAGGCTGCGCCGCACGTCGACGGCGCGGTCGCCTCCCACAACGACCGCGTGCACTCCAAGACCTCAGCGTCCGTACACGCACCGCGCCCGTCCCAGGAGGCGCGGGACCAGCAGCGTCATGGTACCCATGGTACAATACGTCTGCTGGGCCAAGATCAAGCTGGCGGATCCTGAAGCGCTCAGGATCAGCATGCACGCCAACATGCTAGCGCGAGCGTGGCGCGGTCGCTTGGACGGGATGTTGCTCCTTCTAACGCAGTTAGGAGTCCGAGCATATCTCGCTCCTCGCACCGTTTGCTGCCGCCGCCCACCACTCCGGCGGAAGCGTTGGCGCGTGCCCAGCTGCTCCTAGACTACCCTCCAGCGCCAGAGAAGATCGATGACTGGAGGGCCACTATTCAGAGTCTCATCGGCTTCGCCAACGGCGACAATCCGCGGCAGCCGAGCGCATCGCTGCCGCGGCAAGTCAGCCAGGCGCGAGCCGGTGGCGACAAGACCGGCGAGGGTGCAACCACTGTGCACTCTCCGCCCCGAAGGCCAAGATCACCGACTCACCGGATCCACCTCGACAGCTACTCCACCGTGTCGTTAGATCCGCGAGCTCGTCGCGATCAACGCCAAGTCCTTCATGAGAGATAGCAAGAAGATGCTCGAACACACATCGAGCGCCGAAGGGAAGCGCGGCGTCAATCAGACCTGCGCGCTGGGCCCTCTGTTGACGTGCATGCGCCCGGAGAGCCAGGTAACTTGCCGTACGCGGCAGGTTGTCCTGCGTTCACCCGTGAGCTGCGGCAAGTCCAGTGGCCCAACCAGAAGCATTTCAAGCCAGATGTGCCGGAGAAGTACGATGGCAAGTCGCACCCGTCGGAGTTCCTCAGCATCTACACCATTGCGGTGCAAGCTGTCGGGGGCGAGACGACAAGGTCCTTGCCAACTAGTTCCCGCTCGTGCTCAAGCCCGAAGTCAGATCCTGGCTCATGCACTTGCCGGACAACTCCATATCCTCTTGGGCGGATTTGTGCCATCAGTTTGTCGGTACCTTTACAGGCGGCCACAAACCACATGGCCAAGAGAGTGACCTCCACCTGCTTGCCCAGAAGGAAGGAGAACCCCTGCGCAAGTATATCCAGAGATTCAGCCGCGTTCAGCGCAACATCCCAGACATCCACCCTGCCGCGGTTATCAGCGCATTCCATCAGAACGTGCGTAATCGCAGGATGCGGGAGGAGATGGCGATGAGCAGGATCAGGGACGTCAGCGAGCTGTATGCCCTGGCCGACAAGTGCGCACGCGCTGAAGAAGGGAGGAAACTCCCCGGAGAGGATGCTGGAGCAGGGGGATCTGACAGCGAGGATGCCGCCCCAGCAAGGAAAAACCGGAGGCGCAACTGGAAGAAGAGCGGCAAAGAGGTACTAGTCGTTGAGCAGTCCGGCGATGACGGCCCCGCCAAGCAAGCCAGAGTTGGCAGCTCCGGCAAGGAGGTTGCCGCGTGCACCAACTGCCAGCACTGGTAGAAAAAGGGCCTACAGTCCCGGTTCGTAAGGGCCTTTAGTCCCGGTTCCTGAACCGGGACTAAAGTGTCGGTACTAATACCTCCCCCCTTTAGTCCCGGTTCAATCCAGAACCGGGACTAAAGGGCGCGGCCACGTGGAGCTCCACCTTTAGTCCCGGTTGGTGTTACCAACCGGGACTAAAGGAAATTTTATGATTTTTTTTTGAAATTTTTTTTTGAAATTTTTTTTGGATTTTTTTATTTTCAAATTTCTGAATTATTTTAACCTCTAGTCTGTAATCACCACCCCTCATCACTTCTCAATTTATCCTTTAATCACCCCTCATCATTCCAAATCATCTAACTTCCCGACCGGTCACCCATCCTTCTCACTACTCCAGCCCAAGCACGCTTAACTTCCGGGTTCTATTCTCCCTCGCTCCAAGTCTGCACTTGTTGTTTTCCTGACAATAGTAAGATGTCAATCCTATTAACCTTCAGGAATTTTGCTTGAGCATGAAGTGACACATTTCACTGCTTGAGTTTGAAACTATTGTTTTAAAAAACAATAATTATTTAGTAACACTAATATTTCTTGAATAATTAGTTTGACCATTGTTTGACCACAGTTTGACCAAAGTTTGACCAGATTTGACCAAAATTGAAATAACTAAAATAATTATTTAGTAACACTAATATTCTAGAATAATTAGTTTGACCATTCTTTGACCACAGTTGCCTACTGTTTAAATACTTTTCAATTTTTTCCACTCTAGATCTTAAAAGCCCCGTAACTTTTTTCTATTAGGTTTTTGAGGATTTTGAAAATGTTTAACGGGGTTCCCACCGTTAAATTTGGATGTAACTTTTCGAGTAGATGATTTTTCGTATAAAAAACTTTTTCATCCGAGTTAGTATGCAAAAGTTATGCCCATTTTTACAAATTTCAGAGAGATTTTGCAAATAAAGTCAAAATTCACATTTGCAAATTTTCCCAACAACTAGACCACATATCACATGAGAAACTTATTTTTTTTATTTTTTTGACATTTCCATTATTTTCTTTTATTTTTTTTAAACTGAAAAGGCGATCCACGGGGGGGGGGGGGGGGGGTAGAGTTTGAAAATGGGACCTTTAGTACCGGCTCATGGCACGAACCGGGACTAAAGGTCTCAACCCCATTAGTCCCGGTTCGTGCCTCAAACCGGGACTAAAGGTCTAATCTTTAGTCCCGGTTTGAGGCACGAACTGGGACTAAAGGTCATCGCACCCTTTAGTCCCGATTCGGGGCTTAAACCGGGACTAAAGGGCCCGAGTGAACCGGGACTAATGCCTTAGCCGCACGAACCGGGACCAATGCTCACATTAGTCCCGGTTCTAGATTGAACCGGGACTAATGGGCTGAGCCGGCCTGGACCATAGCCCTGTTTTCTACTAGTGCAGGCTGTGGCGGCCGCCGACAAGCAGGGCAGCTCCGACAAGCAGTACTGCAAGATCCACCGCACCAAGGGCCATGATCTCCAGAGCTACAAGAGGGTCGAGCAGCTTATCCAGCAACAAAAACCTGAGTACGAGCGGCGCGACAAGGAGAGAGCCCAAGGAGGAGGTGGAGAAGCCGGCAAGAGGCGCGCTGGCCCGGGAGGAAGCCGCGGCAAGGCCAAGCAGCGGCAAGGAGACAGACCTCCCCGCGGCCGCGACAAGGACGAAGACGAAGACGACGACGAAGACATGGATGATGTTGAGAACAGCGAGCAGGAGTTTCAGAAGGCTAGAGAAGTCTTGTGTGTTGACGGTGGCGCCTCTCTGCATACTTCCCACTGCCAACTCAAACAGTGGCTCCGGGAAGTTAATGCGGCAGATGTCGTGGTTCTAAGTCTGACAGTGAGGTAGGGGGGTGTGTATGAAGAGGCTAGAACTTAGCTATTGGGAAGTTGTAAGCACGCAAGGTTTACGAGTTCAGGCCCTTCTCGGAGGAAGTAACAGCCCTACGTCTCGGTGCCCGGAGGCGGTCGATTGGATTATGCGTGTGTAAATGACAGGGGTGCGAACGCTTGATACTGAGGAGGGGGTTGGCTTATATAGAGTTCGCTAGCCCTTTCCTGCCCTCAGTAATGCAGGGTTTAAGGTACATTTAAGGTGGGGCGTTACTGATAACGTCCCTAATAAAGTGTCATAATAACCATAAAGACTACTTAATAGCCGACCGTTTGCCTGCGGAGTGACTTCAGGTCTTTTGGTCGGTCGAGTGGTTGACTTCATGGTCGAGTGATAGCTTCTTGGTCGAGTGTCTTCAACCCGTCGAGTGGGATACCTTCAAGTTGATTGAAAGGTGACTTCTTCTAGGGATGTCCTACGGTAGGGCTCTTTAGGACGGGTCCGTGCCCCTACCGTAGGTACATGGCCTCATCATTAGCCCCCGAATGGATCGAGGCTAGAGTGAGAAAAGGGGTTAGGGACCTTTCCGACTGACTCTTCAGGTTATATGAGTGCTTCGTTCTGGGTCGACTGTCACGGATGACGTCATTAACCTCTTTCAGTCGCCTTGATCCGTTCCAGGCCTTTCGTCGAGTGGATTTCTTTACCTGTGAGGCACCGAGCGCCGGTGCGTGCGGGATTTCTGTTTTGACAAGTTCTTCTGCAGCCAGCGGATATCGTGGGATTTGGATTTTTGGGAAGCGCGCGGAACGGGGGCGGCCGCAGTAATCGGAAGTGACAATGCGAAGGCTCCTCGATCTCCGTGCCGCCTTTTTTGCCACGTACTGCGTGCGCGCCTGCCACGGGATTTGACTGGATAGCTTGGGCCTACTGGTCAGCCACTCGGAAGCGGCCCCTTATAAGCTGCCGGCTCGGAGTCCCCCAACAGTGCGCGTGCTATTCTCTTCTCCTTCTTCCTCTCTTTCTTCGTAACCTCCCCCGCTTCCTTCGCTCTCGCCCATCCACCGCAAACCAGCTCGAGATCTCGCCGGCGACGATGGTGAAGGGCAAGACGACTGCTCTGGAGCGCGCGAAGAAGGCGGCGGCGGCGGGGAAGGGGAAGAAGTCTGCGCGCGGCGGATCTTCCTCTCGGACGGCCCTGCGCAAAGGTTGGATCCAGGGCGACTGGATGCCATCGGTGCTCCGGCAGGAGGATCTTGACGACCTAGTTGAGGGGGGAGCCATTCCTCACAGGGCTGCGCATCTTCCGGGGGAGAGATCGAACCCCAGCCTCGCGACGGTGAGTGCGTGCTCCTGGCCACTCACATCGACCGAGGGTTTTCTCTGCTGCCCCATTCTTTCTTCCGCAACTTCCTGAACTTCTTTGGAGCGCAGCTCCATCACTTTACCCCAAACTCCATAGTCTATCTTGCCGCTTTCATTTCTATGTGTGAGGCGTTCCTGGGTTGCCGCCCACACTGGGGGCTTTTCAAGCACATCTTCACCTGTCGCTCTTAGTCGGTCAAGAAGGCCAAGTCGAGTTATGAGAAGACACAAGCGATCCAGCTGTGTGGGGGCTTGGCGATCCAGACGAGGGGGAAGAGCTGTTTCCCATCTATTACTTTCCCGGAGTCAGTCCGAGGCTGGCAGGCGACTTGGTTCTACTACCAGGATCAGGCGACTCCAGGGCAGTTGACTGGGCTCCCACCTTTCTCCCTCGACCGAGCCGAAAAGCCTGCTTCTCTGAAGGTGATGCCTGAAGAAAAGGCCCAGGTCAAGGTACTGGCGGGTCGAGTGGTTGAACTTGTCCGCGAGGGCGTGACGGGGATGGATCTGCTGGAAGTCTTCCTCAAGAGGCGAATCCAACTGCTCCAGGCTCGGGACCACCCGATGTGGCTGTACTCTGGCCTCGAGGACACCACTCGGATCCACCCGGAGGAGGTCACCAACGAGATGTTGGAGGGGTGGCTGTCAAGCATCACGGGGAACAAGGACAACCCCCGAGGAGCCAGGAGGGTCATTCCACTCGACAGTTCGTATGAGGTCGACCAGGTGCGTTTTTATGCTCCCGACTGAAATCTTCGTTTTCTGCATTGGTCTTCTTTTGAGTAGGTCGATTGACTTTCGTTTTGCCTGCTGTTTTTCAGGCGACCACTGAGATGTACTTGACGCCCAATGGGGCACAGGGGTCGACTGAGGAAGGAGAAGGGAGCGGAGGCGAGAGCGGGGATGACCAAGGCGTGTGGGAGTCGGATGGTGAAGGAGAGGGAGGCGATGACGTCTTCTCCAGCGAAGAGGAGGAGGAGGAGGCCGAACCCCCCCCCCCCCCCCCCCCCCGCCCGGAAAGGCGATCCAAGCTCGCACACGACCTGGCGCAGGAACGTGGCAAGGCGACTGCCTCCGTTGGGCCGTCGTCAAAACACCCTCGGACTTCTTCTCCAACACCGACTGGGAAGGTCCCCAAGCAACCACGCACGACGCTATCCAAGCCGCCCAAGACTCTGCCTAAGATGAAGATAACTGTCCCTGTTATTTCCGGGTAATAAAGCTTGTTTTCCTTCGTCGATGGAGGACGGATCCTTGGTCGACTTGTTATGCTAATTGGCTGACTTTTCGAAATTTGTAGCGCTACTACCTTTGAGGTCTCTGCCAAAGACGACGACCAAGAGATGGGGGACGCTGTTACCTCCAACCCTGGTATGATTATTGACGTTCTGTTTTTGAGTCGACTGGTCATTTCTTGCAATTCTGGTCGATTGAAAGTTTTCCTTGCAGCTCCTCCTCATGTTATCGACCTCCCGGATGACGACGACAACGAACCGCTAAGGATGAGGAGGACTAAGAGGTCGTCGGCTGACAGGACTCCCCAGCCTACTCCAGCGCCTGAGACCGTGGCCCGGGATGGTGGCGATGCCCCTCGAGCTTCTGTGACCTTTGCCAATCCCCTGTCGAGTGCGCAGCCTTCGGCATCAACTGCAGATCCAACTTTGCTTTTTGTCGCATACCCTGCCCCTGAGGACGAAGTGGCTGCTGCGAAGGAGGCTATACGCCAGGCGGGGGTCATGATGGAACAGGTGAAGAAGGCTCGGGAGGCCAGCCAGGCAGCCTATGACGCAAGTTCGACGCTTCAGAGCAATGTCCAGGTCAGTCGACTTGATACTTGATTATTTGTAGAGTCTTTCTCCCTCTCTTTTTTTTGAAGATTTTTGTATCTGTACACCCACTGGGTGTGTTTTCCCCTTCTTGGACTAGTGGGGGCACGCTGAGTGCACCCACTGGGTGTAGTCCCCGAGACTACGGTGGACTGCTGGCAGTCGACTGTAGTCTTTACATTGCGTTTCTGTATTTGTATTCCTTTTCTTGGTCTGGTCGAGCCATGTCGAATGGATCTGTATCCGGTCGACTACGGACAGTGGACTTTAAAAAAAACAGTGGGGCCACGCTGAGTGCACCCACTGGGTGTAGTCCCCGAGACTACTGTCGAATGTTTTTGATTCGGCTGTAGTCTTAGAAACGTCACCTTTTTTCCTCAGTTACTCGGAAGCAACTTATTTTGGATGTCTGTCGACTGATTTTTCCTTTTACAAAAATCTTGTGAACTTGCGTCTCGCTATACTGAGTTGGAGAAGCAGCGGATTCAACTGACCCTTGATCTGGAGCTGGCCAGAACGGAGCTGCAGAAGGTCAGAGATGGCATTGCTGGTAAGACGTCTTGTTGACTTGTTTTGTTTTAGGCTTGAGTACCCTTCTGCTATTTCTGAACCAATCATCATTTCTTTTGCAGGAGAACTGAGCGAGGCCCTGGCGAAGAAGGATCGGGACTTGGCTGCTGCCCACAAGGAGGCTGATGACAAGATTGCCCTGGCTGAACAGAAGCTAGCTTCGGTCAGCCAGATAGAAGATGAGAATACCAAGCTGAAGACCGCTCTTAATGAAGCCAACAGGGAGTGCTCGCATTGGAAGAAGGAGCACCTCACCCTGAGCGAGCAGATGGAAGGCGTCGCTCGCAGGAGGGACGACCTGGAGAGCTACTTGAGGAGTCTCGCCAAGACATTGTACACCAAGCTCGAAGGTGCGCATTCAATTCCGACTGGTTTTCTTTTGTGTCGACTCAGTTTGCGATCGTTGGCTTATCCTTGGGTCTTGTATGCAGAGTTTTGTCAGAACTTCGAAGAGGAGACCGGGCGAATTGAAACGGGTTTGGACCCAATCAATTCTCCGGTGAATGATGATGCTGCCATGAATCTGCTCCGACTGGAATCTCGTATCGATGGTGCCGTGGATTACTTGGCTCGGCTGAAGGTTGCCATGTCGCGGATCGACCCGACACTTTTTTCAGAGTCTATGCTCCAGAATGATCTCGAGTCTCTGATGACTCGACTTGATAAAATCCCTGACCGAGTGCAGGAGTGGAAGAAGTCTTCTGCTCGGTGCGGCGCTGATGTGGCTCTATCTTTAGTCCGCGTTCATTGCAAGGAGGTGCGAGAAGAGAAGTTGGCCGCCATCCAAGTCGCCAATACCAAAAGGCACAGCTTTCAAGACTTCATGGAGACCTTCATTGCTGCTGCCACTCGTATTGCGGACGGAATCGACCTGGATGAGTTCATCGCCCCTGCCAGTCCTCCACCTGAAGAATGAAAAACTTTTATGCTTTTCCTTAAATTTGCCTCGGAATGCCGAGTGGATTTGTAACCGTTAAACTCTGCTGAGCCGAGGGCTCGAGTACTTTGATTCGGGGCCTGGGGCCTTTTGATCTGTCGTGTTGGACTTTGGTTTTGATCTGTCGTGTGGGACTTTGGTCTTGTATCCAGACAAGTGCTGGACTGCAGCTAAGTCCCCGAGTGCGAGGTTGGCTCTCCACTCAGTAGGGTTTTTCTTCAAACTTAGGCGAGTGCTTGACTGCAGCTAAGTTTCCGAGTGGGAGAACTTAGGCGAGTACTGGACTGCAGCTAAGCCCCCAAGTGGGAGGATCGCTCTCCACTCGGTAGGATTTTTTCAAACTTAGGCAAGTGCTTGACTGCAGCTAAGTTTCCGAGTGGGAGAACTTAGGCGAGTACTAGACTGCAGCTAAGCCCCCGAGTGGGAGGATTGCTCTCCACTCGGTAGGATTTTTTCAAACTTAGGCGAGTGCTTGACCGCAGCTAAGTTTCCGAGTGGGAGAACTTAGGCGAGTACTGGACTGCAGCTAAGCCCCCCGAGTGGGAGGATTGCTCTCCACTCGGTAGGATTTTTTCAAACTTAGGCGAGTGCTTGACTGCACCTAAGTTTCCGAGTGGGAGAACTTAGGCGAGTACTGGACTGCAGCTAAGCCCCCGAGTGGGAGGATCGCTCTCCACTCGGTAGGATTTTTCAAACTTAGGCGAGTGCTTGACTGCGGATAAGTTTCTGAGTGGCAGAACTTAGGCGAGTACTGGACTGCAGCTAAGCCCCCGAGTGGGAGGATCCTTCTCCACTCGGTAGGATTTTTTCAAACTTAGGCGAGTGCTTGACCGCAGCTAAGTTTCCGAGTGGGAGAACTTAGGCGAGTACTGGACTGCAGCTAAGCCCCCGAGTGGGAGGATCGCTCTCCACTCGGTAGGATTTTTCAAACTTAGGTGAGTGCTTGACTGTAGCTAAGTTTCCGAGTGGGAGAACTTAGGCGAGTACTGGACTGCAGCTAAGCCCCCGAGTGGGAGGATCGCTCTGCACTCGGTAGGATTTTTTCAAACTTAGGCGAGTGCTTGACCACAACTAAGTTTCCGAGTGGGAGAACTTAGGCGAGTACTGGACTGCAGCTAAGCCCCCGAGTGAGAGGATTGCTCTCCACTCGGTAGGATTTTTCAAACTTAGGCGAAAACGGATTCACAGCCAAGTCACCCACTGGGGGATTTTGCATGCAAACAAAGTGACAACCATTATTGGAACACTCTTGTCTTTGATAAAAATGAACTGTAGAAATTATCTTATTACATCTCATCTTAAGGGAGAACTCAGGTGTAAAAGGGGCGGAGCAGTTCCGCGTTCCAAGCTCGTGGCTCGTCGATCTGGCGATCGATATTGTAGAGGTGGTATGCTCCATTGTGGAGGACTCTGGTGACTATGAAGGGGCCTTCCCAAGTAGGAGCAAGTTTGTGTGGCTTCTGTTGATCCACTCGGAGGACCAGATCTCCTTCTTGGAAGGCTCGACTTTTCACATTCCGAGCGTGAAAACGGCGCAAGTCTTGCTGATAAATGGCCGATCTGATCATGGCCATCTCCCTTTCTTCTTCTAAGAGGTCGACTGCGTCTTGCCGGGCCTGCTCTGCTTCATCTTCGGTGTAAAGTTCGACTCGGGGTGCATTATGAAGAAGATCACTCGGCAGGACCGCTTCGGCTCCATAAACCAGAAAGAATGGAGTTCTTCCAGTCGACCGGTTAGGGGTGGTCCTTAATCCCCACAGAACTGACGGAAGCTCGTCGACCCAAGCGCCTGCCGCGTGCTTGAGAGCGCGCATCAGTCGAGGCTTTAGCCCTTTGAGAATCAGACCATTTGCTCTCTCAGCCTGTCCATTCGACTAGGGATGAGCGACCGATGCGTAGTCGACTCGTGTGCCTTGAGAGGCGCAAAAAGCTCTGAACTCGTCCGAATCAAAGTTTGACCCGTTATCAGTGATGATGCTATGCGGGACTCCATATCTGAAGGTTAACCCTCTGACGAAACTGATAGCAGTGCCAGTGTCGAGGTTCTTGATGGGCTTAGCTTCGATCCATTTAGTAAATTTGTCGACTGCCACAAGCACATGAGTGAATCCACTCCTGCCCGTTCTTAGTGGACCGACCATGTCCAAACCCCAAATGGCAACGGGCCAGACGAGTGGAATGGTCTTTAGGGCTGATGCAGGCTTGTGTGACATGTTGGAGTAGAACTGGCACCCTTCACATTTGTCGACTATCTCTTTTGCCATCTCGTTTGCTCTTGGCCAGTAAAATCCAGCTCGGTATGCTTTAGCCACAATGGTCCGAGAGGACGCATGGTGACCACAAGTCCCCGAGTGGATATCATTAAGGATTATCTGACCCTCTTCTGGTGTTATGCATTTCTGGCCGACTCCGGTCGCGCTCTCTCTGTACAGCTGTCCCCTTATGACTGTGAAGGCCTTGGATCGGTGGACGATCTGTCGAGCCTCCTCCTCGTCCTCCGGGAGTTCTTTCCTTAGGATATATGCGATGTACGGTATTGTCCAGTCAGGGGTGATTGCCAAGACTTCCATGATTAGGTCGACCACTACAGGTACTTCAACTTCAGTCGGATCTGTGGAACTTTTCGGCTGCGGGGCTTCTTCTGTGAAAGGATCCTCTTGGACTGATGGTGAGTGAATGTGTTCCAAGAACACGTTGCTCGGAATGGCTTCTCTCTTGGAGCCTATCTTTGCCAAGTCGTCAGCTGCCTAATTTTTCAGTCGGGGGATGTGGTGGAGCTCTAACCCCTCGAACTTCTTTTCTAGCTTTCGCACTACATTGCAATACCCAGTCATTGCCGGACTCCTGACATCCCACTCCTTCATCACTTGATTAACCACCAAATCTGAGTCGCCATAGACCATGAGGCGACGGACGCCGAGTGAAATGGCCATGCGCAACCCATACAAAAGTGCCTCATACTCTGCTTCGTTATTGGAGGAATCGAAGTGAATCTGGAGAACATATCTGAGCTTATCACCTCGGGGGGAGAGTAGGACTACTCCCGCGCCCGAACCATTCAGCATCTTGGATCCATCGAAGAACATAGTCCAGTGTTCCGAGTGAACTTGAGTCGGAAGTTGCTGTTCAATCCACTCGGTGATGAAATCCGCGATTGCTTGGGACTTGATAGCCTTCTTTGCTTCAAACTTGATATCTAAAGGAAGGAGTTCAATCGCCCACTTGGCCACTCGACCAGTTGCGTCTCTGTTATGCAGTATCTCTGACAGTGGGGCGTCGCTGACGACTGTAATGGAGTGGTCAGAGAAATAATGTGCAACTTTCTTCGTGGTCATATAAATCCCATATACAAGCTTCTGGTAGTGGGGGTATCTTTGTTTTGAAGGGGTCAAAACTTCAGACACGTAATATACAGGGCGTTGAACTTTGAAGGACTTTCCTTCCTCTTCCCGCTCGACCGTAAGTACTGTACTGACAACTTGTCCTGTGGCTGCAATGTAAAGCAACAGAGGCTCTTTGCTGATTGGGGTAGCTAGCACCGGCTGGGTGGAGAGCAGAGCTTTGAGCTCTGCAAATGCTGCATCAGCTTCTGGAGTCCACTCGAACTTGTCAGACTTCTTCATCAGTCGGTAAAGAGGCAACGCCTTTTCACCAAGTCGAGAAATGAATCGACTTAAGGCGGCCAAGCAGCCTGTAAGCTTTTGGACATCATGTACGCGCACAGGACGCTTCATCCGGAGTATGGTGCCAATTTTTTCAGGATTGGCGTCGATTCCCCATTCAGAAACGAGGAAACCGAGTAGCTTTCCACCTGGAACCCCGAAAGTGCAGTTTGACGGATTGAGCTTGATATCGTACCTCCTGAGGTTGGCAAAGGTTTCAGCAAGGTCAGCCCGCAGGTCGGAACCTTTCCGGGACTTGACCACGATATCATCCAAGTACGCCTCCACATTCCGACTGATTTGAGTGAGTAAACACTTCTGGATCATTCTCATGAATGTGGCTCCGGCATTCTTGAGGCCAAATGGCATGGTGACGTAACAGAAGCATCCGAATGGGGTGATGAAAGCTGTTTTGATTTCGTCGGGCCCATACAGACGGATCTGATGGTACCCGGAATAGGCATCTAGAAAAGACAATCTCTCGCATCCCGTAGTTGAGTCGACAATTTGGTCGATGCGAGGGAGAGGAAAATGATCTTTCGGGCAGGCCCGATTGATATGTTTGAAATCAATGCACATACGGAGTGACTTGTCCTTCTTGGGGACCATGACGACATTGGCGAGCCACTCGGAGTGGTAAATCTCTCGGATGAACTCGTCTGCTAAGAGCCGAGCCACTTCTTCGCCAATGGCTTGTTTCTTCTGGACGGCGGACCGTCGAAGATGTTCCTTCACGGGCTTGAACTTTGGGTCGACTCGCAGACGGTGCTCAGCCAGCCCCCTGGGAACTCCAGGCATGTCAGAGGGTTTCCATGCGAAGATGTCCCAGTTCTCATGGAGGAGCTGGATGAGCGCTTCTTCCTATTTGGAGTCGAGCGTCGTCGAGATGTGAGTCGGAGCAGCGTCGGGGTCGGTCGGGTGAATGTGGAGTGTCTTTGTTTCACCAGCTGACTGAAAAGCTGACTCGGAGGCGGGCTTCTTAGCCCGCAGCAATTCACTCGAGTCGGCAGTCTTTTGGTACTCTTTCTGCTCGACCACTGCCATCTGAGCGTCGGCGATCTTTGATCCCTTCTGAAAACACTCTTCTGCTTTCTTCCGGTTGCCCGTAACAGTGATCACACCTTTGGGGCCAGGCATCTTTAATTTAAGATACACGTAACATGGTCGAGCCATGAAGCGTGCGTAAGCTGGCCTGCCCAAAATGGCGTGATAAGCACTCTAGAAGTTCACAACTTCAAATGTCAACTTTTCCTTGCGGTAATTCTTTGAATCACCAAAAACCACATCGAGAGCAATCTGGCCGAGTGACTCGGCTTTCTTCCCAGGGATGACTCCGTGGAAGCTCATGTTACTGGTGCTGAGTCTGGACATCGGAATGCCGATTCCTTTCAAAGTTTCAGCATACAGTATGTTTAGGCCACTGCCACCATCCATCAGGACTTTGGTCAGTCGAGTGCCTTCGACGACTGGGTCGACCACCAAAGCTTGCCTCCCTGGGGTGGCAATGTGCGTCGGGTGATCAGACTGGTCGAATGTGATGGCGGTCTGAGACCATTTGAGGTAACTAGGTGTTGCCGGAGCAACCATGTTCACCTCACGGTTAATGACTTTCAGTCGACTTTTGCTTTCGACATCAGCAAAAATCATCAAGGTGGAATTGACTTGGGGGTATCCATCGTCACTATCCTCCTTGTCCTCAACTCTGTCTGGTTCCTTTTCCTTATCTTTGGGCTGCTTGCCCTGAAACTGTTGGATCAGGAGCCGGCACTGTCGAGTGGTATGCTTCGGGAAAATAAAATTTCCCTCTTCATCTTTCTTGGTGTGGATGTGACATGGCAGGTCCAAAACATCATTCCCATCCTGATCCTTAACCTTCTTGGGCTTCCATGTGCCCTTGGGTTTTCCCTGGAAGTTTCCCTGGGCCACAGCCAGGGCCTCCCCAGGGGCGGCTGGCTCGGCCTTCCGCTTCTGTTTCCGACTGGAGTTTCCTCCGGTCTCTTCGGCGACTGATTTGAGTTTGCCACTTCGGAGTCGGTCCTCGTCTTCACCATTATCGTACTTGGTGGCAATCTACATCATCCGATTCAAGGACATCTCTCCAGTCCGACCAAACTTTAGATTCAACTCCCTGTATTTGACGCCTTCCTTGGAAGCGCAAACTGCTTGATGGTCTGGCACGTTCTCGACCGAGTGGTGTAGTGTGATCCACCTCTGGATGTATTCTCTCAGTGTTTCATTCGGCTTCTGCACGCAAGACCGCAACTCCGTAAGGCCTGCAGGGCGCTTGCACGTCCCTTCGAAGGTTGTGATAAACACTCGGGCGAGATCCTCCCAAGTGTAAATGCTGCTGGGCGCCAACTGATTCAGCCACGCCCTAGCTGAGCCTTCCAACATGAGAGGTAAATGCTTCATGGCCACCTCATCATTGCCGCCGCCAATCTGCACAGCCACTCGGTAATCTTCGAGCCATGTGTCGGGCTTGGATTCACCGGTGAACTTGCTGACTCCAGTCACCAACCTGAAGTTGGGAGGGATCACCGCGGCCCTGATGGCTCGACTGAAACATTCAGGCCCCGAGGCATGCGCTCTGCTACCGGTGGGCGTATCTCTGTTGTGGCCCTCTTGATGAGCCCTGTTCCTGTCCACCAAACCTTGAACGAGGATGGATCTCACGTTAAAGCCTGGGTCCCTGGGGTCGACTGCGATCCTCTGCCCAACATTATGGGGGCGCCTGTCATCTCGATGTCGGGGTGCATACGATCCACTCCTCGGGGGAGGGGATGGCACTCGACGTCTATCATCACGGTCGGGTCGGTGATCATACTGTTCATTCCTCCTATACTGATCGTGCCGGTCCCCACGTCCCTCACGCCTCGGGGGCGATCTCGGGCTATGAGCCGACTGGACTGTTTCTGTTGCAACGGATCGACTGTGGATCCTGTCCCGCGACTGAGAGAGAGCGGAATTCTGATTTCCCGCCGCTCGGAGCAATGCTCTGATCTGCAACAATCCTTTGCCAGCCTCTGACTGGGAGGGCTGGATTGACTCTGCTATGCGGGCCGCGGCAGCCAAATTCTGAACTGGAGTTCGGTATACCTGCGGCGGTGGGAAGAGCTGACGTCGACTGGATTTGGGAGCTTGCTGTCATCGACTGGACTCGGGAGCCCGCTGACGTGCTCGCTCGTCGAGTGCTCGCTGTAGATTCTCCAGTCGAGCACGCTCGGCCAGATTAGCCAAGAGCGCGTCCTCCAAGGCCCGGGCCTCGGGGGTTTCTCCAACAATACGAGTGTGGAGCGCGTCCATGTTCCGGCGACGAAGCTCCTCTCACTATAATGACGTAAGAGGTTCGGGGAGGTATTCGTCGTGGGGATGCGACGGATCCCCTCTATCCGCACCACTATCAGTGCGATGGAATCCAGGAGGACTGCGTGTCCCCTCGACTGTCAGAACCTCTGCCAAAGGGTCGCTGCTATCGCACTCGGATGCGGTCTCCGCGGAGCCAGTCGACAGATCGAACAGGCCGCAGAGGGATTCGTCGGGCTCGATTGTCACGACTTGTGGGGCCGCCGACTGGCGGGCCACAGCGTGCCTCACCCACCGCTGGAGTCTCGACCGACCTGAGCGCTTGCGCTGGTGGGAGACGAGGCGGGGAGATGACACGGGAGTCGACCGATATGGGGTCGACGGCTGCCGCAGGAGGACGCCACGAACGCACGCGTGGAAGTGCGTCGCACCGCGGACGAGGAGTGCGTCAACGTCGAGCGGCGCCTCCTGGAGCCAGGCGGAGTCGTCGGCAATGAAGGTGCGTGCACCGAGACCCATCTCGCGGCCCTCTGCCAAAGCTCCGCAGGAAAACATGATCGAGTGGATCGGAAAAATCGCAACTTCTCCAATTAGGCGCTAAGACTAATGCCCCATGGTGGGCGCCAACTGTCGTGGTTCTAAGTCTGATAGTGAGGTAGGGGGTGTGTATGAAGAGGCTAGACCTTAGCTATTGGGAAGTTGTAAGCACACAAGGTTTACGAGTTCAGGCCCTTCTCGGAGGAAGTAACAGCCCTACGTCTCGGTGCCCGGAGGCGGTCGATTGGATTATGCGTGTGTAAATGACAGGGGTGCGAACCCTTGATACTGAGGAGGGGGGTGGCTTATATAGAGTTCGCCAGCCCTCTCCTGCCCTCAGTAATGCAGGGTTTAAGGTACATTTAAGGTGGGGCGTTACTGATAACGTCCCTAATAAAGTGTCATAATAACCATAAAGACTACTTAATAGCCGACCGTTTGCCTGCGGAGTGACTTCAGGTCTTTTGGTCGGTCGAGTGGTTGACTTCATGGTCGAGTGTCTTCAACCCGTCGAGTGGGATACCTTCAAGTTGATTGAAAGGTGACTTCTTCTAGGGATGTCCTACGGTAGGGCTCTTTAGGACGGGTCCATGCCCCTACCGTAGGTACATGGCTTCATCAGCAGAGCCACCTGCCGAATCACGCAAGCTTCTGAAGTGGTCCAGCACGCCCATCGTCTTTGACATTGAGGACCACCCTGATCGCACAACTGCGGTCGGGTGCTTGCCGTTGTTGGTTTCGCCAACAATCCGCAACCTCAAGGTCACCAAGATTCTAGTTGACGGCGGGGCCGGCCTAAATCTGATCTCCTCCGCTGTGCTCCAGAAACTCCAGATCCCGGACAGCGAGCTCGAAGAGACCGGTACATTCCAAGGAATTAACCCAGGAAGGAGCAAGCCGAAGGGAAAAGTCGCGTTGCCGGTAACATTCGGCAGCAAGATGAACTTCAGGACTGAGAGGGTCACTTTCGACGTTGCCAATTTCCCATTGCCCTAATGGCATACTCGGCCGTCCAACGCTCGCCAAGTTCATGGCAGCCTCTCACTATGCCTACAACATGCTCAAGATGCCAGGCCCGATAAGCGTCATCTCTGTCCTTGGCGACAACAAGGATGCCCTTATCTGCGCCGACAAGATCTACCGGGAAGCAGCTGCCGTGACAGACCGCGACACACTTGCCGCTGAAGCTCCCGGCGGGAAGAAGAAGGCCAAGTCCGACAAGAGCTCTGATGCCTACTCCGGCAAGCGCGCCTCTTCGGAGTGCTGCACTGCCGTCGAGGACGCACCATCGAGCTCCACCGCAAGAAGGAGACCAAGTCCGGCGAGAGCTCTGATGCCTACTCCGGCAAGCGCACCTCTTCGGAGTGCTGCGCTGCCGTCGAGGACGCACCATCGAGCTCCACCGGCAAGAGTAAGAAGACGATGGCCGCTCCACCACTTACCAAGAGGGTGCCCGCCAAGGAGGACGGCACTGGTGGTACCTTCACCATCAGTGCCACGCTTGATCCTAAATAGGAAAGCGCGCTCGTTACTTTCCTGTGGGCGAATGTCGACGTGTTTGCATTGCAACCGTCTGACATCCCCGGTGTTCCCAGGTAGGTAATTGAGCACCATCTCGCCGTTTGTCCTCATGCGCGGCCCGTCAAGCAGAAGGTCAGGAAACAGGCGGTGGAGCGCCGAGAATTCATAGCCGAAGAAATCAAGAAATTGGAAGCAGCAGGCCTCGTCAGAGGGGTGCTCCATCCCACGTGGTTGGCCAATCCGGTTGTAGTGCGCAAGGCAAACGGGAAGTGAAGGCTTTGTATTGACTTCACTGATGTTAATAAAGCTTGTCCAAAAGATCCATTTCCCTTGCCGCGCATTGACCAGATTGTTGACTCCACAGCCGGATGTGAGTTGCTTTCATTTCTTGACGCGTATTCAGGATACCATCAGATCTTCATGGCAGAAGAGGATGAGGAGAAAACCGCATTCATTACTGCATGTGGCACGTACTGTTTCGTACGGATGCCTTTCGGATTGAAGAATGCTGGTTCGACATTTGCCAGAGTAGTCCATATCGCTTTGAAGCCACAGATACACAGAAATGTAGAAGCTTACATGGATGATATAGTGGTCAAAAGCAAAGACAGGGCAACTCTGATCCAAGACTTAGAAGAGACTTTTGCAAATCTGCGCAAGGTCAACCTCAAGCTCAACCCTGAGAAGTGTGTGTTTGGAGTCCCTTCCGGCAAAGTTCTCGGGTTCTTTGTATCTCAGCGGGGAATCGAAGCTAATCCCGACAAGATCAAGGCCATTGAGCAGATAGAAGCACCAAGGCGCGTCAAGGATGTACGGAAGCTTGCCGGCTGCGTGGCTGCTCTCAGCAGGTTTATATCTCGGTCTGCTGAGCGCGCCCTGCCATTTTTCAAAATTTTGAAAAGGGTAGGTCCAATGAAATGGACTCCGGAAGCGGAGGCTACGCTGCAAGACTTGAAGAGATACCTGTCCTCCACTCCAACACTTGTCGCACCTAAACCACAAGAGAAGTTGCTGCTGTACATAGCGGCAACCAATCAAGTGGTTAGTGCTGCGTTAGTAGCGGAGAGGGAGGCAGACGACGAGCCAGCGACCGCGGCAAGCACATCCAGTGACAAGCAGGGGGCTTCCCCGACAAGCTCTGGTCCCGACAAGCAAGGGTCTGCGCAGATGCAAGAGGAGATACGGAAGAAAATGGTGCAGCGCCCAATTTACTTTGTCAGCTCCCTTTTACAGGAGGCTAGGTCAAGGTACTCTGGTGTGCAGAAGCTGCTTTTCGGCCTTCTCATGGCCTCGAGAAAGCTGCGCCATTACTTCCAAGCACATGAGATCACAGTCGTCACTCGCTTTCCGCTGAAGAGGATATTGCAAAATCCAGAAGCAACAGGCAGGATTGTCGAGTGGGCACTGGAACTATCAAGCTTTAGCCTCAAGTTTGAGAGTACATCAACAATCCAGAGCAGAGCATTGGCAGAGTTCATAGCAGAGTGGACGCCAACTCCAGACGAAGAAATTCCGGAGACGAGCATCCCCGCCAAGGAAGCAAACAAAGAGTGGCTCATGTACTTTGACGGTGCCTTCTCGCTGCAAGGCGCCAGTGCTGGTGTAATGCTTGTCGCACCCACCGGAGAGCACCTCAAGTACATAGTCCAGATGCACTTCCCCAAGGAGCAAGCGACAAACAATACTGCAGAATATGAAGGCTTGCTTGCCGGTCTCAGGATCGCGGCAGAACTTGGGATTAAGAAGCTCATTGTCAGGGGTGACTCGCAGCTTGTCGTCCGCCAAGTGAACAAGGATTACTAGAGTCCGTTGATGGAAGCTTACGTTGATGAAGTGAGGAAGCTGGAAGAGCGCTTTGACGGCCTGCAAATGGAACATGTTCCAAGAGCTGAGAACGACATTGCTGATGGCCTGTCAAAGTGCGCAGCGCTTAAGTTACCTGTGGAACCAGGGACCTTTGTGCTCAAGCTGACTCAGCCATCCGTAACACCATCAACTGGACAGAGCAAGAAGAGGAAGTTGATCTCTGGTAACTATCTTCCTGCAGAGCTTCCCGAAGCCGCCGCCAAGGAGGTCCCCAAGATCGACGCCAAGAATGCTGAGGGGCAGTCTACTCCGGCAAGCCCCAGGGTTTGTTCCGTTGAGGCAGATTCTCCCGACAAGCTTTGCTCCGGCAAGCTTGCCGGGGAACGTCAAGCTCCGGCAGAGCCACGGGCTCTTGCCGTAGAAGCGGATGTTCCCGCAGCAGCAGATGCGCCTTTAGTCCTTGTTGTCGAGCCACAGGCTCCAACATGGGCGCAGCAGATTGTCCGTTTCCTCCAGACAGGAGAGCTTCCCGAGGAACCAGAAGAAGCGGAAAGAGTAGCCCGGCAGTCTAGTATGTACCAGTTTGTCGACAACACATTGTGCAGAAGAAGACTCAACGGTGTGAAATTGAAGTGTATCCCTCGGGAAGATGGACAGAAGCTGTTGGCAGAGATACATGGAGGCATATGTGGTCACCACATTGGCGCGAGAGCCCTTGTCGGAAAAGCGTTCCGGCAAGGCTTCTTCTGGCCGACAGCCCTCCAGGATGCAACTGCACAAGTAACCAAGTGTGAAGCGTGCCAGTTCCATTCCAAGCAGATACACCAGCCAGCTCAAGCTCTCCAGACGATCCCTTTATCCTGGCCATTTTCGGTCTGGGGGCTCGACATCCTCGGCCCCTTCCCCCGAGCAGTCGGGGGCTTTGAGTACTTGTACGTTGCAATCGACAAGTTCACAAAGTGGCCGAAAGTGGAACCAGTGAGGAAGGTGACGGCGCAGTCCGCGGTCAAGTTCTTCAGGTTGATTGTTTGCCGTTTCGGAATCCCTAACAAGATAATTACCGACAACGGTACACAATTTACGAGCCGCACCTTCATGCAGTACGTCCAAGATCTTGGCGCCAATGTCTGCTTCGCTTCTATTGCTCACCCAAGGAGCAACGATCAAGCGGAGAGGGCAAATGCTGAAGTGCTGCGCGGGCTCAAGACCAGAACCTTCAACAGGCTGCACAAGCGCGGACGCAACTGGATCGAGGAGCTGCCGGTGGTTCTTTGGTCGATCAGGACGACGGCAAATCGAGCCACCGGGCAGACACCCTTCGCTCTAGTCTATGGAGCGGAGGCAGTTATCCCCACGGAACTCGTATACGGGTCACCTCGAGTGCTCGCTTATGATGAGCTTGAGCAAGAGCGGTTGCGGCAAGATGACGCGCTGCTCCTTGAGGAAGATCGTCTTCAGGCTGCTGTGCGAGCCGCTCGCTACCAACAAGCTTTGCACCGCTATCATAGCCGCAAAGTTAACGCCAGAAGTCTCGAGGAAGGCGACCTTGTTCTTCGGCGCGTTTAGTCCGCCAAGAATTCCAACAAGTTGACGCCGAGGTGGGAAGGCCCTTACCGAGTGAAATGAGTCACCAGGCCTGGCGCTGTCCGCCTGGAGACCGGAGATGGCGTGCCAGTGAGCAACTCCTGGAATATCGAGCTTCTTCGTAAGTTTTACCCGTAAGGCGCGGTTGTCGGACCCTGTCCGGCAACCACCCTTTTGTACAAGTCTTGCCGCTGTTGCATGTAATCCTTTGTACAAATCCAGGCACAGACCCTGAGCACAAGAAATGAAGCGCTGGCGCCCAGAGTTATAGCATGCATGCTAGGTCGAGTCGAGTCCTCGGTTAGGGTTGATAGTGCTTGACAGCGGCTAACCCCTAACTTAGAGGTCGAGTGTGCGTCCCTTTGCCTTTCTTTCGTTTCCTTTGGCTCGCAGGGTTCGTATATCCTTGCCAGACCGCCTGGGGATGAAAAGGAGAAGAAGGACGCGCCGGCATCCGGACCCCGGCAAGCCAGAGTTGCCGGGGGCTGCAATTTCAGATAAGTCTTTCATCCCTCTTCATGCATTCTCTTATGGACTGGGAATACGAAACCTCGTTTCTTCACGAAACTACCGTGCTCCCTTAGCTCTAGGCCCTGGGGCCCCAAGGCCAAGTTTCGGTCGTAGTCGCGGCAGCAAAGGGAGGAAACGAGGGGCCGCACCCGCCTCTTCCCTGCCTCCGCCAAAAGCGTGAGAAAGGTCGAGCGACGCGGGAAGACGGCAGGGCTTGTTGCCGGGGAAGGAGTGTCTATCTGTAAGATACCAAGGATTTGCTCCTTGACGTGGGTTCTACCCGCGAGACAAATAACCCGGCAAACATCCCCTTTTCATTAAAACATTCCACGCAGGTACAGTCCATAGAGAATGAGAAACATGAAAGAGAGGATTACAAGTTTTAGATGCAACTAAGGCCCGAAGGCTTACAAATTAAAAAGATAAGATGCCCGTAATCCTTTTCCTGTCCCTCTCTTCAGGAGGTAGGTCAAGGAGGCGAGAAGGGAAAAAGGAGCGCCTAGGCGAACTACGGGTGCCAGAAGACACCAAGAGAACATCCCGGGGGCCGTCAAGGCTGGACGGTGATGGCAGCGCCGGAAGCAAGGCTCGAAGACGAGGCGGCAGGACGTCAGCACGCTGTCGAGGGCACCACGCCCTCGTACTCCGGCTTGACGGCCTTGCCGCCAGCCCTCTTCCTCTTCTCCAGCCTCCCTACGCTAGCCGCCCAAGGAGACGACCCCGGGGAGTTCGAGGAGCCGGCGACATGGATGATGGGGTCATCAGTGCCGCACGGAGCGGCGCCCGACACCTAGTTGGACCCGCCGTCCTGCCGCCCGCTCCCCTCGTCGTCGTTGTCGCTCCCCTCCTCGTCACTCTCGCTCAAGGAGGAGCCTTCGCTGTCGGAGGAGCTTTCCACGCAGCACCGGGCCCGGACGCCGAAGCACCCGAAGACCTTGACGGAGAGGAGATCGCCCTCCACCAACTTAAAGTGGAGGGCGAGCCCTGGCGTCAAGCTATGGATGCGGGCGAACGTCTTCCACCCTCGACCAAGGTACATCACACCCGGGGCTGGGAATTCGGCGCGGACTCACGTGTCGCTGATCCCACAGCCCCTCATGTGTAGCCTCAGCGTCTCGGGCGGGTCCAACGCCACCACTTCCGCAAACGGATCTGGGAGTCGGAGGCGACGACGAGGCGCCCGGTGCAGCCTGACGAAGAACTCGCAAGGGTCGTCCCCAGCATGGGCCACCGCAGGAAGAAGAGCCGCCGGCGGAGGCGAAGCCGACGCGCCGCCTCGTCCACCTCTTCCCCGAGCGCCGCGGCCTCGTCCTCGACCGCGCCCACGACCTCGCCCCCTCCCTCTTCCCCTTACGGCTGGCTCCGCCACCACAGGTGCGGGAGAGGGAGGGATGCGCTGCCTGGCGGCAACCCTTGCCGCCACTGACGAAGGACCAGGGTTCCCTCTCTCCATGGCGAATTTGAGGAGGGGGAGTAGAAGCTGAAGGAAGGAGAAGATGGGAGGATGCGGGCTCCCATCCTCCCCTCCCGCTCTTTATAAAGGAGCGAGGTGGGGGCTCGGCCGCCCCGCTCAGCGAATCAAGACGCCGGGAGGCAGGGAGCTGGGGCCGACCCGCTGCCTCGACCCATGACGGCCCCGTTTCCCGCCTCCGCCGGCCGCGACCCCAAGTGCATGGGAACCGCGTGGCAGGCGTGCAGAACCGAGGCGACGAATGGGGAGGCCTCTCCCCACCCCGTGATCGTGGGGAGTGGGCACCTCGAAAACCGCCCGCGATCTCTCCCACGATGCCGCGTTTGACGTGTGCCGTTTGGGGAGAGTGCGGTGGATGCGGAGTGAGTTATGGCGTGACCTAGGCCGCGCATGCCCGTGCACTGTTTTGGGCCTGGCCCAACAGCGCTCGGCACCGTGTATGGCCCAGGCCCGGGGGCTCCTGTCGGTGTACTAAAGTAGGGGTACCTTAGTATCCCGAACTTGTGCACGGGCAGTCGCAGCGACCCGTGGCAAGGCTTGCCGGGTGACCGCCAAGACCCTCCATGGTTCCTTTAGGAGCCACTCAAGAACAAAGTATCCAAGGCCCCGGCAAGAGGAGCTTGCCGGGAAGGGAACAAGGCCCCGACAAGAGGAGCTTGCCGGGAAGGAGACGAGACCCCAGCAAGAGGGGCTTGCCGGGGAGACCAACCAAAGCATCTCAAGAAGCTCGCTGCGGCGCACTGCACGTCCCGACAAGACCCGATGAGCGACAAGCTCCCGGACGCGACAAGACAACATCCGCGGCAAGGCACTTGCCGCGGCAAGCTACTACCCCGCAGCCCGCGCTCCAGCTCACCCACCAACGTGTCGCCCTGGGACCATTCCTGGCGTACGTGGCGGGAGGCTGTGCAGCCGGGGGCATGCGGTGGCAAGCAAGTGCTGACAAGATAACCATCGTGGCAAGCGGTGGCGTTCCTAGCGGTCCCTCTCTGGGCCGTCAAGGTGACACAGACGGGCATTTAATGCCCTTGTCCCCCGCCGTCAGAGTTAGGTAGGATATGACTGTAGCAGGCGGTGGCGCCAACTACCACCCCTTTTACATTTTTACCCTCACCTCTGTTGCCACCTGTCGGTAACCCCTTAGACATATAAAAGGAGGCCCATGCGCAACAGAAGGGCGGGAGGACAGCCATTCTCACGCTCGGCCTCGCCAGCTGCTTGAGTGTACTGTAGCACTCGCCGCTCCCGAGCAAGAACTCAATACAACCACCAAAGCAGGAGTAGGGTTTTACGCATCCGTGCGGCCCGAACCTGGGTAAACCGACCGTCTCGCTCGTGTGTTTCGCCTCGATCTGCTCTTTGTGCATCCACCGCCCCCTACCGAACCAAAAGGGGCTCAGTCCGCCGATCCCCATAGGTGTGCGAGGGACCAGCGACCCCCGATAGGGGGTGATTAGACACTTCATGCCAAAGGTGCAATTTTTAAGCATTTTTGGTTTGAGTGGAGTTTAAGCATAATTTCAACACTCACAATACATATCAAGCAAGTATGCAAAGTGTATATAGGCAGCGGAAAGTAAAGAATGCAACTTGCAAGAATGTAAAGGGAAGGGTTTGGAGAATTCAAACACAATCGGAGACACAGATGTTTTTCCCGTGGTTCGAATAGGTGGTGCTATCCTACATCCACGTTGATGGAGACTTCAACCCACGAAGGGTAACGGTTGCGCGAGTCCACGGAGGGCTCCACCCACGAAGGGTCCACGAAGAAGCAACCTTGTCTATCCCACCATGGCCATCGCCCACGAAGGACTTGCCTCACTAGTGGTAGATCTTCATGAAGTAGGCGATCTCCTTGCCCTTACAAACTCCTTGGTTCAACTCCACAATCTTGTCGGAGGCTCCCAAGTGACACCTAGCCAATCTAGGAGACACCACTCTCCAAGAAGTAACAAACGGCGTGTTGATGATGAACTCCTTGCTCTTGTGCTTCAAATGATAGTCTCCCCAACACTCAACTCTCTCTCATAGGATTTGGATCTGGTGGAAAGAAGATTTGAGTGGAAAGCAACTTGGGGAAGGCTACAGATCAAGATTCATATGATAGGAATGGAATATCTTGGCCTCAACACATGAGTAGGTAGTTATCTCTCAGAAATAGGATGCTGGAAGTGTAGGCTTAGTCTGATAGCTCTCTCCATGAGTGAAGAGGAGGTGGAGGGGTATTTATAGCCTCCACACAAAATCCAACCGTTACACACAGTTTTCCAATCTCGGTGGGACCGAATCAACAAACTCGGTCGGACCGAAATAGTAAACCTAGTGACCGTTAGGAATTTCGGTGGGACCGATTGGAGCAACTCCGTGGGACCGATGTGCTAGGGTTAGGGAAAATCCAAAACTCGGTTTGACCGATTACTCAAACTCGGTGGGACCGATTTGGGTAATAAGCAAAACAGAGAGTTGGCCAAGCAAACTCGGTGGGACCGATTGCATATCTCGGTTGTACCGAAGATATTGCAACAGGTAATAGAGAGTTTGCAAGCCCATCTCGGTGAGACCGAGATCCCATCGGTGAGACCGAATTGCTAGGGTTTGGCAGTGGCAAATGACAAGTGAAACTCGGTGGCGCCGGATAAATAGAATCGGTATGACCGAGTTTGGCTTAGGGTTTAGGTCATTTGTGGATATGGGAAAGTAGCTGAGGATTTTGGAGCATATCATTAAGCACTTGAGCAAGAAGTTCATTAAGCAACACCTCATCCCTCCTTGATAGTATTGGCTTTTCCTATGGACTCAATGTGATCTTGGATCACTAAAATGTAAAATGAAGAGTCTTGAACTTCAAGCTTTAGCCAATCCTTTGTCCTTAGTATCTTGGAGACCTTCCCACACCCTTTAGTCCATGCCACTCCATTGTTGAACTTATCTGAAACATACTAGATAAAACGTTAGTCCAACAAGAGATATGTTGTCATCAATTATCAAAACCACCTAGGGAGCACTTGTGCTTTCACTCATAGTAGACATTGGAGATTAACCAGATAGTAGACAGATAGTACTGATTGCTGCCCCAATATGTACCACACAACCATTTAAAAACTCCAATTTCAGCATTAGTTTGGACCTGACTCGGAGTCTAATAGGTGAACACGACGATAATATAGCATGTCATCATATTAGGCGACGCATAACGTAAGCAAACACGGAAGAGTGCGACCTCTCTTGAGGACCCGTGTAGTCCTCAAGGTTATCTGCTCAGTTGATGATGGTAATGCAGTTGCCGTGGCTGCTGGCGGCGGGGAAGAAGATCTGAGGCGGCGAAAGACAGTCTAGAGAGTGGATCCCTGCTGTGGTGAACCCTTCCGTCGTTGGAGCAGCTGAGCTGGGGTGGAACACAGCGCCACAGGAGCAGGACAAACCACATAAGGTTTTCTTTGACACATATCTATAACAGAAGTAATTGAGTAAGGGCTTGTTTGAATTTGAGGATTCTAACAATGCAGCGATAGGAAATAGATAGGAATAGGATAGGAATGCACGTGCAAAACACAGGATTTCTGCCAATCTGGGTGTTTCATTCACAACAATTGGAAGATCACAGGATGCAAAAAAGCATGGTGAGATTAAGTCAAACCACAAGAAAATGTACGGTTATAATGCTATTATGCTACTATCTCTTAGTCTTGTGCTTGATGAATAGGAATATGAAGGAGAAGTGGAAATTAGAATTCCTACGATTTTTCTTTTAAGGAGACACTAAAGGAACAAATCCTATAGTTTTCCTTTGCTCCATTCCTTTGCACCAAATTCATGAAAAGTAGTACCATAGGAAACCTTCCAATTCCGATGTTTTTCATTCACTTTTCCTTTCAAGCACTGGCGATTCTAGTAGGCAGGCTTGAGCAAGGAAAATACTACACTAAAAAATGTTTTTGTGCTACTTCTATTACTTTGGACCCATGCCACTGCCATACTAGCTCAACTCCCAGGCCCATCGACAAATGCACAGCTCAGACGCGCAGAGATAAATAATGATGGCGTTCAAGAGAGTCCATCACGGATAGCTAAGTTGCTTGGTACCTCAATGCTTGTCATATAGTAGGATAAAATAAACGTATTTCCCGTTACTACGAGTGCTCAGTGGACAATATATATAGCATGTAGAGTAAAAAAGAGATGCAACAAGTGTACAACCTCTTTGGCGAAGCCATGTCGATCTCAGCGTGATTGGGTTGGCCGGTGAGGATGCTCCAGCTGACTTGGCTGTCGGAGGAGAGGAAGAAGATCTTAGGCGTCTGGAGATGGAGCCCGAGGTACTGCTCCGCTGTGATGGAGGGTTTCGTCGTTGGAGTAGCTTCGGTGAGTTGTACGACGCCGAGGCTGAAGCAAGACAAGAGAGACAATGAACAATGTTAACCTGAGTGGAATTCTAATAGCATCTCCAATACATGATGTAAAATACATAACCACAAAGTGCTAGATGTAAAATACATCAGCCGCCCATCTCTGAACTTAACTGTCGAAACTAAATTTAACTGTCAAAACTAAACTTAACTGTCGAAACTGAACTTAACTGTCGAAACTGAATTTTGCTGTCGAAACTGAATTTTGCTGTCGACACTGAACGCACTAGCAAGGTGAGGCTACACATCGGTCGACTGACTTTTTCATCTCTGGTCAGTCGATTTTGCAGCCATTGGATATGAAATCAAGGGTTTGCGATTCATCTTCAACCTCCACCCCCTGAGCCGGCCAAACAGCAGCCCCCCGCCGCCCGCGGCCGGCGGTGCGCTGCCCCGCCCGCCCTGGAAACACTCCCCACCGCCGGTCTGCCGCCGCCCCGGCCATCCCTCTAGGCCCCCCGTGCCGAGCTTTTTCTTCGCCGATCCCCACGCCACCGCCCCGCCAACGCCCCGCCACCGCCGGCAACCACCGCCCCCATCCTGAACCCTAAGATGGATAGTGGGGTACCTCTCCGGCGACCCCCCTCCCCGCTGCGGCTAGTTCTTCCTTCACCCCGGCGGCATCGGAGTGAAGTGTAGCTAAATCGGAGCAGCATCGCAAGCAAGAGCAAGAGCGAGAGCAGCAGCGCAAGCAAGAGCAATAGCAAGAGCAGACCAGGCAGGGGACCGAGAGCAAGAGCAGAGCAGCAGTGCGAGCGAGAGCTAAAGCAGCAACAGGTCCTACTGATGTGGACGTCGCCACCGAGGGAGCGACACCGTGGAGGAAGTGGCCGGCGACGCCGTCATGGATGGAGCCGCGCCGTGTCGGCTCGGGACCGAGCGCCGGCAGCACCGTGAGATCGAATCAAGAAGAAAATGCGGCAATTAGTGTACAACCTCTTTGGTGGCGCCAATTAGGCCGCAGCTTCATCCGAGGAAACGGTGATGATGATGCTCTTCCGGTGGTGCAGGTGAAGACAGCGGTGTGGGAATGGAGGTGGTGCGAAAGACGAGGGGAACGTCGGGGCAGCTCCTTGGAGGTGGAGGACGGTGTGGCTGAACCGGCGGGACGATGAGATCAACGACGGATCCTCATCTGATACGGTGGATGAGGGACGTCGAGGTGTTGCTGTGGACGACATTGTCGGGGAAGAGGCTCCGGCTGGGTGGCGGACGGAGCAGGGTGTGGGGTTTCGTCGCGGGTTTTCGCGGCCTCGGTGTACGAATGGGTGGGCGGATGGGATGGCAGTGGGGAACCATGGCTTAGAGACGCGCTTGTCCGAAATGTGGGGTAAGTTACGAAAGTACCCCCACCGATTTGAGGCGGTTCTTTCGGTTCAGGGGTACCACGGGCATTTCGCGTGTTGGGATTTCACAGGAGGTGGGAGTTGTCGCGCGCGTTGTAATTTCGGAATAGCAAGGCGCGGGTTGAGATGGAGGGAGTTGTCGGAGCACAACGAGACAAAGATATATCTTAAATATTTCGAGCTAACAAGGCGCGGGTTGAAGAGGCGGGAGTTTCGCAGCACGATAGACAGAGACACTAGCTTGAATTTTCGGCATAACAAGGCGCGGCTTGAAATTTCGGAAGAACAAGCTTAATGTATACCCAAAAAAGACAATTTGCACCTCAACACACACAACACACACAAATACCACTTAGACTAGGGTAAGGTACATGTGCATTGCACGCATGAGATTTGGCAACCAAATTATGAATAAATACCACATTATAGCATGCAAGATTTGAGTTATATATGCATGATGTAGATGTTCGTTTAATTCTTATAGTTCTTTCATTCAAAACCATCTAGTTTTTATAAGAAAGCTAATCTATTTTAAGATTCATGGAATTGTGTGTCGTAAGACATAAAGTAAAAACAAATAATGGAAAATCATGTAGAAAAACATTTGGGCAATTCTGATACGGAAGATTCTAGAACAAATAAGAAGTGCTTGTGTTTTGATGTTTGTGCATTATGCTTAAGTTCAACCATGGAGTCTTCTAGATTATACATGTGGCGAAATCTGGTGGAATCTAGATGATATCCAATGGCCAGTAGTGCTCAAATTTGCCATCTTTGGACCATCGGATTCGCCTCATCCAACGACCATCTTTCAAAGTTAAAGTTACCCGCACACAATATAAAAAAAAATATAATATAATATATATATATATAGGGGTATAGATATAGATATGTGATGCAAAAGCCGCCCATCATCTCCAATTAGAATAGTGTGTCCATGCACGGATGCGACGTGGCCAAATGATGTCTGCCATAGGTATCTCAAATTCAAATTAGTCTAACCTTGTTCAATGTGTATACATTACAACATGCTCGTTTCCAAACCACACCGCGCAGATCTCCGTTATATTCATGCATGCATGGGTTTCAAACATCAGGATCTCTTATTCAAATATTTGAATTCAACTTTACATTGATTGTGACCTCACCTATTCAACTATCCTTTTACACCCACACAGTAGTCTTCTCTTTATAATTGTACCACTAACTTTCTCTCGTGCATGCATGCACACACACTACCAGTCGGCATTATCCATCGGACGCATGCAATCTTTTTCTTCAGGTCGGTCTCCCATGAAGGCACACATCAACCCCTCTCCATCATATCGGGCATTCTCTATCTCTCACGCGTGCATGCGCAACGATTGATGTTCCTCTATGTATGTGTGTATATAGCTAGGTCTTTCATAGTTTTCCACACAAACCGATCAATCGATATATCCAGTGAGGTCTCACCCTCTTTCCCACGTCCACATCGATTAATCTATACCTCTCTATATAGGATTAACATATATAGCTAATACACCCACATTAATTATGTATCCAACGCCCCCCTCTCATCATCCCTGCCTTCTGCTTCATCTCTCAGACGCGTGCACAATGGCGAAGACAGGGGCAGTAAGGGCCCTGCCCCCTCCCCACTAACATCACGATATATCAAGGCTAATATGAATGTGATCATTAGACAATTGCTACTAAAAATGGTTTAAGTTCATGAATTGACCCTCCTCGTAAAGGATTAGCAATGCTTGGCCCCCTAGCTCATTTATTTTTCATGGCTCCGCCACTGCGCGCATCAGCGCACATGTTCGCCTTCTCTCTCTAAATATCGATCTCGCACTTGTGCATTCCTTCATAGTCTCTCTCCACTCGGCCCATCGCACCATCTTCTAGCCCCCACCGGATTTTGCCACATGTACAATCTAGCAGACTCCATGGTTGAACTTAAGCATAATGCACAAACCTCAAAACAACAGTGGTTCTCTTTTGTTCTAGAATCTTCCGTATCATAACTGCCCAAACTTTTTTCTAGTTGAATTGCCATTATTTGTTTTTTACTTTATGCTTTACAACGCACAATTCCATGAATCAAAAAATAGATTAAGGGCTTCTTTGATTCAAAGGATTCTCAAAGGAATTTTGGAGGATTCTAATCATTAGGAATTTTTCTTATCTTGGTTGTTTGATTCGTAGGATTGTAAACCATAGGAATTTTTTCATATGATTCATTTGCACTAGATTTCATAGGAAACATCCCATCCACTCAAACCTCTTTGAAAGAATTCTGCGTTTTTTCTATGCACAATCAAACACTCGTACAATCATGTAGGATTCAAGACGACATTCCACTATAATCCCATGTTTTTCCTATTCCCGCGTTCTTAGCTTTTTTATAAAAACTAATTGATTTTGAATGAGATGAACTATAAGAATTAAACGAAGGGCTACATCAGGCATATATGACTCAGAGCTTACATGCTATAGTGTGGTATTTATTCATAATTTGGTCGCAAAATCTGATGCGTGCAATGCACGTGTACCTTACTAGTACTTCGAGTATGTGCAAAACACGTAAATTAGAATACCAATGACACGCTACACAGTGCCTCTCTTACAGTTCATGAAGCCACGTGGCACATGTGTAGGCGTTGTCGCGACCTCCTTGCATGGATTGATCACATTAACGTGCTGTTGGTTCCAGAAGAATGTACTCGTCCTCCCTGAGCCATACTGGCGGTACATGCATGAAGCAAAGATGTGCACGCACGCCATGCACGCACACGCGGGTACACGGGCGGACGCAATTTTGTACCAAGATCCATCCCATGTGATAATTTGACGCGTGTAAAGTCGTTCACTTCGTTGATGGTCAATTAATACAGCGCATGCAAATTGAGTGGACGTGAGGGAAGAAGAAAGACATTATTACTCCACTGCGCGCATGCAAGTAGTTAAATCATGGGTTTCTAGTATTAATTCCATTGGTCTCCTTCGTATTTTGTGCCAATTTTTGATAGTAACATAATATTTACGCATTTGAGCAGTGTAGTACTTGAAATTTGTCGGCGTTCTGGGAACGGGGGTCCCCAGACTTGCCTGCCTGCGGCCTGTGGCGTGGCTCAAAGGGGGGCCCAGCACGGCCCATCTTCACCAACACAAACCCAAGACCCTCGCGAGGGGCCAAGCCTCGCAGGGCGGACGACGCGGAGCTTCCTCAGGCACGACCTCGTCAGGCTGGGTCACGAGGAGGCGGAGAGATCAAGGCGGGGTACCTCGCGAGGTGCCCGTGACACAAGCCATGACGACTCAGGGCGCCAGGTGGGTGCCAGCCCGCGTATCATCCTCCTTTCCTCCTTGGTGCAAAGGGGGCAAGCGCAGCCGCAGAGTACCGAGGCATCAGGCAAAGGTTGCCATTTCAGTGCAACGAGACCAAGACCAGGAGGACTATGACACAGAGGTCATCGTGGAGCCCAAGACGGCGTCATCACCAGAGCTTTGCGCAGGCGAAGACTACTTTTGTCAGGATAGCTGATACTTGCTGTCCCCCTTCAAATTAGCCTGCGATTGTTGGCTCCCTTCCCGCTCGATATTTGGGAAGAGGACTAGGGCCTCTATAAATAGGACCAGCCACCCACATAGCAAGGGGGTTCGGTCGGTTGGAGGAAGCAGAGAAAGAGAGAGAGAGAGAGAGAGAAAGGTGACTGAACTCCTCCGAGCAGTTCATCGCCCTAGCCAAGAACAGACGCTCGTGAGGCTGTTCTTCCTTGTATTGTTCATCATCATCAGCCCAAGAGGCAATCCACCACACCACACACTGGAGTAGGGTATTACACCACAACGGTGGCTCGAACCAGTATAAACCCTGTGTCTCTTGTGTTGTTCTTTCCGTAGTTTTAGATCCTAGCATGGCGGAGGGGTGCAGGTAGGTAGGAGGCGAAATCTCCACGTGCACCCTAGTGTTCGAACCTCAAGGGTCTGCCGGAACCCGAAATCCGACATTTGGCGCGCCAGGTAGGGGTGCGCTGGAATTCGTCTTCCACTGCTCTGTGCCCCGTCGCGTCGTCATCACCATGCCCAGCGACTAGGAGGGCAACCTAGACCCATGGGTGGCATGGCCCGCCCGCGCAGAGCCGCTCGCCTCGGGCGACCCCGTGCCCCAGGCAGCTCGCGGTCCGCAGGGTGCTACGGGCCGCGGGCGATGCAGACAGGCTTCGACAGCTCTCACACCGCGGCAGGCGCGGTCGGCAGCAAGGGCCTCCAATCACGCCGCGACCACGACACCGTACACCCGCCGGGAGCAAGCGAACTCGAGGGCCGCGCTCATGGTGGCCCGAGAGCTGCTGCGGTGTAGACTGCTGGAGGGTGGCCACGACGTGCTGCTGGAGCGGGTGGCAGAGCTCCTGGGCTTCGCTGCCTCGGGGGCTCACCCCTTCTGCACCCAGCTCCCATTTCCAACCCAGGGCGGCCCACACGGGGGCCCCGCGCGCGCCCGCGGGCTCCAAGGCTACTCCAACACCAGCGAGGCTGTCAGCACCGGACCGGCAGCGGCGCAGCCCCCGCTCCTGGTCCGTGAAGAAGAAGGACTCGACGCGACCCGCGGCCCCAGTGGACAGCCGCGCTGCCAACCCATGGTAGGTGTGTCAGGCAGGACCGCGTGGCACGCATAGCACTACGGCGTGGCCTTTGGGATGACGGCGCCAGAGGAGTACGTGCCCCTCATGATGGACCAAGGACACCCACATGAGGGTGAACAAGGCTCGCTCTTCAGCCAAGCTGGGGGGACAAGGCGCCAGAAGCTGAGCCCTTCCAGGAGTCTCAGGACGGTCCCACTAGGCACGCTGGAGGCAACGATTATCGGGTACCGCTAATTCTTCAGCAGGCATATGCTAACCATGGATCGCAAGAGGTGCAGGTTGCCACGGCAGGCAGCTGCCCCGCTCCCACAGTCTCCTACCCCTCGGGAGGAGGGCGCAGGGGGCTGCAGGAGAGGGGCAGGGATTCGACATCACCACCGCGGTGTTCGGAGCAAGGTGTTCTCAGGAGGTAGGCCCTCCGTTGGGGAGGTGCCCCAGGGCCTGCCCCCGGCGGAGGACCCGTGGTCGTCGGGGTAACCGCTGGCGACCGCTCTACCCCATCGGCGCCGTCCTGGTTTCCGGTCGTCATTGATGGCCCTAGAGTGTGGCGCAAGGCGGGGCCCTCATCTGGCGATATGAAGCAAGGCCAGTACCTGTGAAGAAGGCCCAGTGCCTGTGAAGCTCGCCGCCCTGTGGCACTCTCACGTAATAATGAGTGGGGCTGTACATGCCCCAGAGTCTCAGGGGTGCCGGCCTCAGGCCCTGGGGCTCCCTCCCACGCCCAGTGGCAGCATTTAGCTCCGCGCTGGTGAGAAGACATCCAAGACTAGACTAGGCGCCGGACAAGGCCTTTTGTTTGCTTTCGTTGCTCTTCCCCTTGGTTGTCGCTTTCCCCCGCTGGATTCAACTTGGATTCAAATTTGAGATTTGCGAGTGTTCGGGGAAGGGTGCTTAGTCTCGTTCGAGCAATTTCTCGCGTTTTGGTTACCACTTCGCCTCAGCCGCCTCCCCTCGCGAGCCCCTCGCGAGCCGGGTCAGGCCTAGCTTGCGCGCAGCCCAGACTGCCGCCGCTGCGTCCTCTCAGGAGGGTGTTTTACTGCAGATCCTGCGGATTCAATCAGGGGACACTCAGGACACCACAACCCCCCGCGGGCTGCCTCAGGGCCAGCACGTAACAAAGGTAAACTAGCCGACCAGCGCGTCGCTTAAGCCAGCCACTTGGCACGGGCGCATGGGCGATGTAGCTTCTACTGATACGATAAACACAAGTTTTACATGAGGGGCTCCCCCTCCAAAATGCTCTCATAGCTATCAGGCCAAAACCCGAGTTCTATTCATGCAGGGTGAGGAAGCAGGAACGATGCACAATCAGTCGGATGAATCCCCCAATGCGTCCTCAGGAGCACCACCAGAGCCGTTGCTGGCGTCGCTGAACTCGCCATCGCTGTCCACGTTGCCACCAACGGTGTCAGAGCCGTCCATCACGCCGCCCTCGTCAGCCGCCACGATCACGTCGTCATTGTCCGAGGCAAAGTCCCTGATAAGAGCGTCCACATTGTCTTCCACCCAGTGCGCCAGCTTGCCTCAGACGGCCTGGGGGACTGGGGCGATGGCGGCATCAAAATCAAAGTGGGGATCCATGTTCCGGAGGTGACTGAAGACGCGAGAAAAGGCGCGCCTGAGCAGGGCGCGGTTCCTCTCCTCCACCAACCTGTTAGCCCTGATCGATCGCGCCTCCAGCCGAGTCACCACGTCAGTGAAGAACTGAAGATTGCCAGCATAGTTGACTGCGTGCGGCTCGCCGACGGCCTCCTCGCAGATGTTGCCCAAGGCCGCGTTGGCTCTCTCCCGGAGAGTGGTGAGCATGGGGCCATGCTCTTGCTCCAAGATCCGCCGCTGACGTATCTCGTCCGCATTCTAGCGCGCGACGGCCTCAGCCTCATCCACCCGCTGGTGAAGAAGGAGCACCTCATCCTGGGAGGTGGTTAACTCACCTCGCGCCACCTCAAGGGCGGCCCGGGAAGCATCGGCCCGCCGTGCCGCCTCCTCCAGCTTGGCCCTCAAGGCGGCAGTCCTGCCTTCAGCTTCAGCCCGGATCAGCCCTAGCTTCTCTTCGAACTCGTGCTCAAGGTTCAAGCACGCCATCGCCACTCGACGTCCGACCTCCTCCAGGACGCGGGCTTCCTGTGCAGCAACATCATCCTCCGCCTACGCCACCAGGCCCTCCCTCGTCTCCAGACGCTCGTACTCGCGGGTACGTTCGGCGGCTTCCAGCGTCAGCGCCTCCTCGCGCTTCTGGAGCTCTGCTGAGTCGCTAGAGGCCACCTTCATCGACGCGAGGGCTGCCTCGCGCAGCTCTGCCTGCTCCTCCAGCGAGTGGCACCAGGCCAGAAGCTCCCGAGCCCGCTCCTCCGCAGCCGTTCGCTGCCGGTCAGCTTCCCAAGCCTCCTCAGTGGCCCGAGACCGGGCCTCCCGCGAGGCCACCAGCGACGCCTTGGCCTCTGCTTCATCAAGATCACGCTGACGGCGCAAAAGGGTGATGGCGCCCTCCAGCTCGCGCCTCTCTACAGCCAGGCGCAGGCCCTCGGCCTCAAGGCGCGCGTCTTCATCAGCAAGCTCCTCACCAAGCAGGCTTACTGCGTCGGTCGCCCTTCGAAGGAATCCTTGGCGGAGAGCGCGACGCTCCCGAGCGTGCTCGAGCACGTCTTCCACACCATCATCTGCCCCAAGCAAGCGTCGGGGGCCGCGAGTCAGCACTCCCCCTCCGGGCTGGGGGCTCTGGGCTGGCACCCTCGCGACGGCCGGGCACGCCGTGTCAGAAGCCCGGCCTGGGGCCAGCCCGTCCTCAGGAGAAGAGCGCAGGAAGCACCTCAGCCAATCGCAATTCACGACCAGGCGAGAAGCCCATGGCAGGCTAGCTATACCACGAGAAGGCCCGCGGAGGAGGATCGTGAGGTGCGCGGGGCCACAATACGCCTCGGGACGGTTCGCCTCGTCAGTCGCCCTCACCACAAGGGCTCCGCTGCTCGGAGCGCTCGAGGACGGTGGAGGGGGCGAAGCCAAGGGGGACGGCTCCTCAGCCGTCTCCGCAAGCTCGGTTGGAAGGGGCCTGCGGAGCAAGGGTCAATACAAGTAACAGAAGGATCGAGGGCTGGGAAAGGAGAAGGCTTACTCATCAGTGGCGAAGTACTTCCTACGCTTCAGCAGGCGACAAGGGTAATCGTTGCCCAGGGCCTCCCTTCTCTTCCGGAGAGCCCCAAAGTCCACGCGGAACCGGCCCAAGAGTTGGGCGCATGGATCAACCTTCGACGAAGACGGAGCATCAAGGCGATCTGCGGCAGGGGCGCCTGCCTGATGTGCGTTGACAATCGCCTCCCCAAGAGAAGCAGCTGGAGCCTCAGGGGCCCCAGTCACAGGCACTGAGGGCAGCTGCTCGTCACCCTCAGCCTCAGCAGCATGGGCCCCAAGAGATGCTTCCTCATGAGCCTCGCCCGACGCTGTCACCACGCTAGGAGCCCCCTCGGCCTCTGGCGCCTCATGCCTCCCTACTCCACCGCTCGAGGATGAGTCGCCTTGGCCGACTGGAAGGGCAGTCACCACCACTGGGTTCTCGCGCCCCTGAAGGCCGGCGGGGCGCGGGCCCCACTCATCAAAGACAGGCATCTGCTTCACAAAGTTGCCCCAGCTCTGGCAGAGGTACAGCAAGGCCCCTCCCTGCCAAACGCTGCCGGGGTTGGGGTCCCCAGCCAGGGTCAAGAGCGCCGTCCTCAGCACCTCAGGAGTCAGGTCCTCTTCCTGGAGCCTCATACGATCCTCGCGCCCACGGAAGGCCCACATCCGGCGAGAGTGGCGTTGAAGAGGAGCAATGCGGCATAGCAGGAACTCCTTCACCACCTTGGACGCTATCACGCCAAGCGACCTCAAGAGCGCGAAGCGGCACCAGACGAAGACGAGCAGGGGACTCTCAAGTGTCTCCTAGCCCCAGCCCGAATTGGGGACAGCAGGTGAGGTCGGCTCCGATAGCAGGGGGCTGGGCACCCCTGCGTCCACATACAGCCACCGCTCGCGGAACCCAACCGCGGGCAGGGGGAGCTTGAAGTCAATCCCAGAGGCCGTAGTCACAGACGCGGCAACGAAGCTCACGCAAGCCCAGCATTGGGTAGGGTCGACAAGATGCAACGAGAAGAAGTGGCGCAGCAAGGCAACCAAAGGAGGGATGCCCACCATAGCTTCGCAAACAAAGGTGAAGACCGAAAGGAGGGTGATGGATTCAGGACCCCGATGCATCATGTGGATCTGATAGTGGGAAAGCACGGCGTTGCAGAAATCAGAAAAGGGAGGAACCAAACCCGCCCACAGGGCGTCGACAAGATACGGGACCTCGGTGGCCGTCCTGTCGATGGAAAAGTGGGACGCGGGCCAGGCCGTCGTCCTCCCGCATTCATTGAAGATGGTGGCCAGAGCCAAGCTGACCTTGCCCAAGCCCTCGGCGGGGGACGCCGACGGCGGCGGGCAAGGCGGAGACACGGGTTTCTTCCCTCTCCCCTTCTTCGTCGGAGACATGGCGATGGGAAGGGGGGAGAGGAAGATTCGAGATCAGGTTGAAAACAGAAGCCGGAGTTCGAGCGGAGGAAGGACAGAGGGCACTCAAGCAACAGAAAAGGGAACGACTGTGTACGACTACGGGTCCGCCTAGCGTGGCGCAAAAAAAGGAGGGCGTGGGGGAACAGTGCCGCCCGCGTCCAATCAACCGCCGCGCGGCGCCCAAGGCCGCCGGCTGTTAGGGCCCGCGGCGCTTCGCTCTTGCCCTTCCGCCTCCCTGCACGGCCAAGTCCGGGCGCGCCTTGGGCCCGGGGGCTACTGTCGGCGTTCTGGGAACGGGGGTCCCCAGACTTGCCTGCCTGCGGCGTGGCTCAAAGGGGGGCCCAGCACGGCCCATCTTCACCAACACAAACCCAAGACCCTCGCGAGGGGCCAAGCCTCGTGGGGCGGACGACGCGGAGCTTCCTCAGGCACGGCCTCGTCAGGCTGGCTCACGAGGAGGCGGAGAGATCAAGGCGGGGTACCTCGCGAGGTGCCCGTGACGCAAGCCATGACGACTCAGGGCGCCAGGCGGGTGCCAGCCCGTGCAGCGTCCTCCTTTCCTCTTTGGTGCAAAGGGGGCAAGCGCAGCCGCGGAGTACCGAGGCATCAGGCAAAGGTTGCCATTTTGGTGCAACGAGACCAAGACCAGGAGGACTACGAGACGAAGGTCATCGTGGAGCCCAAGACGGCGTCATCACCAGAGCTTTGCGCAGGCAAAGACTACTTTTGTCAGGATAGCTGATACTTGCTGCCCCCCTTCAAATTAGCCCGCCATTGTTGGCTCCCTTCCCGCTCGATATTTGGGAAGAGGACCAGGGCCTCTATAAACAGGACCAGCCACCCACATAGCAAGGGGGTTCGGTCGGTTGGAGGAAGCAGAGAAAGAGAGAGAGAGAGAGAGAGAGAGAGAGAGAGAGAGAGAGAGAGAGAAAGGTGACTGAACTCCTCCGAGCAGTTCATCGCCCTAGCCAAGAATAGACCCTCACGAGGCTGTTCTTCCTTGTATTGTTCATCATCATCAGCCCAAGAGGCAATCCACTACACCACACACTGGAGTAGGGTATTACACCACAACGGTGGCTCGAACCAGTATAAACCCTGTGTCTCTTGTGTTGTTCTTTCCGTAGTTTTAGATCCTAGCATGGCGGAGGGGTGCAGGTAGGTAGGAGGCGAAATCTCTCTCGCACCCCAGTGTTCGAACCTCAAGGGTCTGCCGGAACCCGAAATCCAACAAAATTTATGTTCCGCTAAACTCATCGGGAGCCGTTTTGGGCCTCGAAACCAAAACCATCAATTACTCTTTACCTTGTTCCCATCACATTCGAAATCCTGCTCACACCAACTAGTAGTACGTACCAAACCTGAACGTGTTCCCACTATGCAGGTATTAGTACTAGTGCTAGTACTTAGGTTATAAAAAGGGGAACTACCTAACCGAAAATCACTCTACCTTTCCTCCTCATAAGTGCTTCTTCTTCGTCCGTCGTTGCCATGACCGGTGAGCAGAGCTCTAGGTCGAGAACTACTCGTAACAAGGGAGCGGCAACCAAGGCTGCGGAAAAAAAAGAGAGGGCTCGCCGCCACGCAGAGACCTCGAAAGATCTCTCACGGGAAGGCGATGGCTCCCAGGAGCACCCTAGCCGCGGAGGCGAACATGCCGAGCCGGTGGAGCTGGAGTCATTATCCCTCGACGGCATGCCCGATTAGCTCAATAAGCAGAAGGAGTTCATCCAAGGCTTGATGGAGTTGCTAAAGGAGAGCCTCGACGACATGCCCGCTGAGCTCAATCAGCAAGGGGAGTTGACCGCCGGCTTGGTGATGCTGCTAAAGAAGAGCATTGCCTCGGAGAAGAAGGCGACCGGCGAAATCCTACGACTTCGGGAGGACAATGCGAAGCTCTGCCACGAGATCGACCTATTGAAGGAGAAGAACGCCGGCTGGAAGAAGCTGCATGAGAATAGTAGTTCCTCGATGAAGAAGCTGCGGGCCCTCGCCATGGAACAGAAGGAAGAGTTGGCGAAGCTCCACATCGAGCACCCGGCTGCTGTCAAGGTACGTAATATGGCCGTGGAACAGATGATGAAGGTTCACGTTGAGAAATGTCGCGTCATGGACACAATGATGAAGATGGCGGAGGCGACGCGCAAGGAGATGGAGATCGTGGAGGCGATGAAGAAGCAGTTACGACTTCGCGGCGAATTAGATCATTTGGGGTGATAATCTTCCTTCTTCTTTTGCTCCTGTGTTTCATCTTTTGCTTCGGGTGTTTCGCCGCACGTGTCACGTTCTCTGCGAGGCATGAATAGAACAATGTTTTTTTGAGGGAATGAATAGAACAATGCTAACAATGAGATGACTAGCAAATTAGATCATTTTTTATCGCCATATGGCACTGGGCTGCCGTGTTTCGTGCTCCTCCGTCGCAGTACTACTCCAGTGGAAAACTTGAGTATACCGCACGGTTCTTTGCTCCTCCTCGATTAGGTCGTCGGCGCATTTATATGAGTAGTCAAATCACAAGGCCCCGCCTTCCAGCAGTAATGAGCCGTGAAATCACAAAGGCCCTCGCCTCTCGTGAAACCGACCAAGCTAGACTGCCCCGCCCTCTAGCCTTCTAAAAAATGTATACTTTTGTACAGCAGTAGTATCGATGGATTGCGCCATGGAGCAAAACTTGAAATTAAAAAAAGGTGGTACATATAGAGAGAGCTCATCGCCAAATTATGCATATATTACTATTAAAAAGGCTAGTCACAATAATGGTGTCCAGCACAACCCACCCCTCAAATAAAACTAAGAGGGTGCTTGGATATGTTTTAGTTGCATGACTAAAAGTAGTGGGACTAAAACATGCTAGCCTTACCCATGCTTGGATCCAAATACTAAAAAGGCTAAAATCAAGTTAATGGGCATTTATTATCCTCCAAACCCTCCAATCCAGAACTCGCCTGTGTTAAAGGAGAGGAGTTAAATGAGTAGAGAGAGGACTAATCCACATTTTAGTAGAGGTACCCTGGACTAAAAAATTTTAGTCTCAAGACTAGTTTTAGCCCCTCTTTAGTCAGGTGTGCTTGGAACTTTAGCCTCTTAAAGAGACTATTTTTAGTCAGACTAAAATAAGTCCCTTGGATCCAAGCACCCTCTAAGCATCCTGGAATTCTTTGACAAAACTAAGCACCCTGAAATTCTTTGACAACTAAACTGCTGACTATATGATGTTGGCCATATATATTGTACGTATATAATGTGAAGAAACGAGTGGTAGTACTATACCAACTAAAAGATGAAATGTAGGAAATACTAGTATGTACGTACTGAAGAGTTAAAGTAACGAGAAGAAACATAACATAGTTCTGCTGGGGGCTCAGCACAATACACCCCTCAAATTAAATTAAGAACACCTGAAATTAAACTTTGCAACTATTCCGGTAGACACTGCATTAGAACCACCATGAGCAACGACACTGCCACCTTACTCGGAGTCCTCGTCCACATCCTCGACTTCGTCCTTGTCCCTGTTCCTCTTGGCCGATACTTCTTTGCTTGAACCGCACACTTGGCTGTTGCTCTTCATCCAACCCTTATAGATATTGAAGCAAAGGTAGCCATCCATTGCAGCGTAGTGGATGTGGTCTATATCTAGTAAATTCCACTGCCATGCATGACGATGAAACGTGTAATGAGGTTTCTCCAGTTTACCGTACGAAGGATGAACCATGGCTCCTGCCAGGGTCAGCATTGAAGGCTGACGAGAGGACACCAGCTGATTCTTCTAGAGGTCGAAGGTGTTGCCTACAACGAGGCCTATCTGATGCAGGACTTCTTTGTCGTTACCAAAGTCTATAGTAACGATTTTGACTAGGTTTCTCTCGAGGAAGTCCTTAAAATCCTGACACTCAACGTCGGCATGACATATGTGGTAGACCAAGCATAAGTCATGCACGCAAACCTGGATCATGGCGGGCTTCTTCCTCTCTTCGTCCTTTAGATCCTTCTCTCGTCGCAGGATTGTGGTGTACTCAACATCTAGCCCAGCGACCCACTCATCATCTGAGTCTTCGAACATGCGTCTGAAGCGAGAAAGGCATCCTTTCATCATCGCGGAAGAACGGGTGTAGATGACGTCAAACTCATCGCCGGTGATGGTTCTAACCTTGTACTCACCGCCGATCGTGGAGATTTGGGACGCCATGGATTTGGGAGGAGAGTTAGGATTAGTGGAACTGCCGTAATGTGAATGGACGGGACGACTAGGAGCGAACCGCCATAGTATTGAAGGACGTGTGGGGACGAGTAGGAGCGAACTGCCAGCGTGCGAACGACGGGGTAGTGGCTTTCCATTCTCCCATGATACGGGCTTCCGAGAGCCCTTGGATCTAAGATCGAACGGTTGCATGGCGTGATTCTAGACCTATGGGTGAATATCCTATCCTGGAGGGTTATTCTGCAAATTTTCAGCAACTTAGCATGCGATTGTTTGATCTCAGATCCAAGGGCTGCCAGCAGCCCGTATCATGCTCGCGCCTACCACGACCGTCGCGTCGCTCGCGCGGTCGCGCCCTTGGAGATTTAACACGGTGCGTTAGGCTATCTGATGTTGGCATGTCATACATAGTCATCACTTAGTCACTCATACTACAACAAGGTTGGCTATAAGTGTATTTTTTTACTCCTCACTATCTCTTTCTTCGTACTCAAGGAAGAAACGGCGCTAAGCGTGTGTATTTATTGCATTTGCCAAGGAGTGACCTCTTCCAATGAAATGGTGTTGCTAAGTTTGCTTCATTTAATTAGCTATAGACTCAAAATTGTCTTTTCACCTAGGTACACGCGCTTAGCACCGTTTCTTCCTTGGGTCACCAAACTAGTCTCTCTCTTCTTGATTAACTTGCCACATCAGACTTTATGCTTATGTGGCAAGCTTAAGCACCTGTAGGAGCAAGTAAAATTAAGTACAATAGTGTGCTTTACATGGCATTTTTGCATACGTGGAGGAAAGAGAGGCAAGGAAAAAGTGGAGAAGTGGGCTCTCATGCAAGAGCCAGCCTCTACTACATGGTAGAGCATTGGGAGAGGCACCTGTATGGAGGTGGTCAGGAATCTGGGAGACTCACGCCGGACACAGCGCCGCAGTTAAAATGATAATGGCAAGTCAAATCACAGGGCCCCACCTGTCCAGCAGTAACTCGTTGTCAAATCACACAACCCTACGTTTGCAGCAGCCTACTCCCTCGTCTTCTCGCGTCTCTGTCGAACCGACTAGGCAGAATTGCCCCGCCGCCTACCGCACAGGAAAAGCCCCGCCCTTGACTTTTAAATAGTATACAGTATACTAATTTTGCATCCATTGATTGCGCCCGCGCCATGGAGCAAAGCGTCTAGAAAACGGAGGAGAGACGGTGGTCTTGCAATAGAGAAGAGAGAGAGGCGAGACGGTGGTTTTGGAATGGAGATGATGGACAGGAGAGGAGGTGGTTTTGCAATGGAGAAGAGGGAGAGGAGCGTGCGGCAGCGATTTAGGATTGGACGAGAGGGCTGGCGCGCTCTGACTGGATCAAAATCAAAATCAATTTACCCTTCAATTAAGAAAGCGACCCCACATTAACTAATCTCCCTTTTATTCTGGGTCATAATTTACCATATTTTCGCACATAAAATATATATTATATGTTGTATACAAGGCCACTATCAAAATTACAATTTGCAACTATACAAGACCACTAACATTAATCGAGGCAAAATTGATGGCGTTTGCCTCGTACTAGCACCCGAGGACATTAATATCCCTTGTGTGCATGCGGGAGTGAGAAGGTTAGCTTGCATTCCCAACATTAATAAACCAATGAGGAGTAAGAGGGTTGGCTTGTTGTGCTTGGGAGAGAAAAACCACATTAATTAACACGACAATCAAGGTGACAAGCTAGCTTGCAACATTGACTTAAACATAGCATTGATTTTTACCTTGGTACCTGTAATATGAGTTTGTGGCCTTGTATACAAAAATGGAGTGAGTATAATTTGAAAGTACATTTAGATACAAACCAAAAAATACAATTTTTGGTGACATGCATTCACATTTTACTTGTCAAATACAGTACGTGGTCAAACTTTGACCCAAAATACGTGAAACAACAAAAAATACTTCCAAGACCAGCGCCGCTCTTCCGCTCTTCTCCTCTTAAACCACCGCCGCTCCTCTCCTGTTCCAATCTAAATGCAGCGCCGCTCCTCTCCTCTTCCATTTCAAAACCACCGCCCCTCCTCTCTTGTTCCAGTCCAAAACCAGCGTCGTTCCTCTCCCGTTCTAATCCAAAACCAGCGCTGCTCCTCTCCTCTTCCATTCAAAAACCACCGCCGGCGAGTGAAGGTGCTGTGGAGAAGTAGATCGATGGAGGAGTACAACCGATACGTGAGGATCGCAGACGGCGACCCTGTGAAGCTAGCTAGGATGTTGCAGATACAGTCTTGGTTTGACAATAAAGACCAACTAGCGGCAACGGCGACATACATGGCCAAATATCTACAACAGAGCGAAAAGGCGGCGATACTCCCGGAGGGAGTCGCGCCGGAGTACATAGAGCTGCTCCTCTGGGCCATGGAGCAAACAGATTCACCGAATCCGACCGTGAGGGAGCGGTGGTGGGAGTATCAATCCCAGATGGAGCATCCACCAGAGATTGAAGGATCGAGCATCTACAGGGTGCCGTTTGTGAGGGTGTCCTGCCAGAGCGAGCCGGTGGAGTCTTCGTCGACCGAATCCAAATGCAAGAGGAGAAAAGCAGTTGGCCCGATGATGCTTCCCCGCCATCGTCTCCCTCGCCGTTCACATCGTCTCACGGGGCGGCTGTCTACCGTCGAGGAATAGGAGGGGGCTGCCCCCCCCCCAGCCCAATAGTCGGGCAGGTTGTGAATTGTCAAGAGGAGCTTAGGGTTGTTAGTATTTGCAGGTTGTGAATTGTGTTTTGTGTTGTGTATTTTGAGAGTAATTTCAGATATTAATGTCTTTTGAATTTGAGATTCGAAGTATTGAGCATATGAAGTATTTTATGAATTCTAGATATCTATTTTTAGCACTTAAAAAAATGTAGTTTCATAGGAGTATAAAAGTGCAGACAATGTGATTCTCAGAGAAGAAACTGCAAGTTTCAGTTTCAGATAAGAAACTGCAAGTTCAGTTTCAGATAAGAAACTGTAACTTTCAGAGGCAGAGCATTTATATTAACACGGCCTTTTCAAACAGGGTTAACATCATGTTGGAAGTTTTATTCATGGTCAAAAATGGAACTACCAGCCAGTTAACATCATGTTGATCAACATTCATGCATAGCACATCTTCATATGATGCACAGTCAAAATGCCCACACAATGTCGAGTGTGCGAAACACAGGGAAAACAAGGGACGAAGTTTTGGCAAGTGTTGGACGTGGTTTTGGGCTGCCCCATCTAGGCTTTCATTTCTAACATGCGCGGCCCACGTCCTCGGATGGGAGGTCCATAGTCATGTTTGTATTTTCTTAGGGTCGTCATGTATCGACCGGCCCATGGACCTCCCATCCGAGGTTTTATTTTTGGCAGCCCAATTTATGTATTTTTTTGAAGAAAACGCAGAGGTCTGTTCTATTTTTCTATATAAGAATAGGAACACCAGGTGCAACTTATGTTTCCCTTCTGACTATACTATATATATTTAAATTATTTTATATGTTGACTGTTTAGTTCACATAATTGGCAAATAGATAACTGCTCTCGCGATCCCCTTCGCCCCCGGCACCACCTCCACCCTCGCCGCCGCCCCCGCCACTACCTCCACCATCGCCGCCGCCATAGATCTCGCCGCCACCCCCGCCTCCTGATTCCGGGCGTGCCTGCCTCCCTCAGCAAGTTCGCTCGCGCGCCCCATGGAGTCGCCGGCCATATCCACGGGGGAATGGCTGGAAGACAGGCAGATGTACAAGATGCATCTCCCACATGTCTACAAAGTCTTCCCGCGGATGCTCCAGCCGCTCGACTCCGTCGCGCCGGCGATGCTGCAGGAGACTCGGGGGAGGAGATGGAGGGAGCGGGCGATGTGGATCCGCGACGACGCTCTCTCCTGGACCCAGTGCACGCTCGAATGGAGGGAAGCAGAGGAGGAAGCTGCGAGGGAGGAAGCCAAGGAGGGACCAAATCCGTTCTCTCACTCGTGCAGGTATGCTCGGATGTGTAAGGATCATGTGGATTGGGAGCTGCTGAATCTAGCCCTGCGGATCTACTTCGAAGGAGATTTCTCAAAGAAGCACATGATGCCCCACCCCAGTGAGCCGCCGATTGCGTTCGTTCGATGGGCAAAAGCAGAAGTGAATTCAGGAGATCCACGCCGTGCTGCGAGATGGGGATGCTTCACTTGACTCCTGCCCACCAGCACGCCATTGGAGCCGGAGTAGGTGGATCCCCTACCTTACCTCTCCCCCAAACCTGCAGAAGATTGAAATTAGGCTTGCAATCTGCTTCAATTGAGCTGTCTGGTGGTTATTTCTGCTTCCCGAGAGACAACATTTGGCTGGAGGATGAGAAGGAACCAGGAACTCCGATGAATTTCCCCTATCACAATGGGGGGACCGTCGGTTGGGCAGTGGTACGGCCCACCTCCGCCCCAAATGGGAGCACAATCTGGGTAGGCTCCTGTAATTGCCCAAGATTAATCTATTGGTGGTTCTGACTCTCAGATCAGTGGGAAATCTCAAGGCAAGTATCAGCAAAAGAAGAGATAGGTCATCCAGAAAAATGCTCCTGCCCCTGCTTCGGGCCTTACGGCATACTCTTAGGTGATCTGCTACAACTGTGGGGAACCAGGGCATCATTTGGATAAATCTGTCAAGCCCAAGAGTTGTTTTATCTACAAAATGGTTACCCATAAAGTTGAGAATTGCCCTGTCAGAAGGAAAACCCACAGTTCTACTAGATATGTTGGAAGTGCTGCTCCAGGATTATGTCCACCATTGACAGAATTTTCTGTGACACATAATTAGATAGTTTTTCCCCTTTCTAGTTGTAGAGCTCTGCCCAGATGTGGTAGTGACCACACTCCTTTGCTCTGGGACTCTAGTCTTAACCAAACTCCAAAGAGCAATAGTTTTAAATTTGAAAAGTGGTGGTTGCTTAGAGAAGATTTTACTGAGCTGGTCAGGAAAATCTGGAATGAGCCTACTAGGAGCAGCTGCCCCCTAGAAAATTGGCAGATCAAAATCAGGAGATTTAGAAGAACTACCAAAGGGTGGAACTCCAATGAGGAAGCTAATCTTAGAAGATACAAAAGGCTGCTTCTCCTTGAGTTTGATTCTCTAGATATTTAGGCGGAAACCACTGACCTCTCTGTGGCTGAGACTAATAGATTAAACTTTGTCCATGGAGAGCTCAAGAAAATTTGGCTTCAAGAAGAAATCAAAGCCAAACAAAGGTCTAGAGATAGGAACATTGAGTAGGGTGATAGAAATACTACTTACTTCCATGCAGTAGCTAACCAGAGGAGGAGGAAAACCCTCATTCACTCCCTTGATGGCCCTAATGGCCTTGTTAGTGAGGTAGATGAGATGCTGAAAGTGGCTAGTGGCTTCTACAAAGACCTGTTTAAGAAAGAAAACCCTTCTGGGTTCTCTCTACAAAACAATTTTTTCTCTGCTTCTGAAAAAGTTTTTCCCGCTGAAAATGAGCTGCTAGAAGCCCCTTTTTCAGAGACAGAGGTGAAGGAAGCCATTTTAGCTCTTATCCTGATGGGGCTCCTGGTCCTGATGGGATTCCCTTCTTGTTTTACCAGCATTTTTGGGACTTGGTGAAAAATGATCTCTTAGATCTTTTCCAAGCCTTTCATAGAGGAGAGTTGGATCCGGCAACTTACTCATGGGGGTATGTTGGGGTCAAGTTAAATAACTATGAAAGTGATTTTTTCCTTGCTGGTAAAGTCCTTAGGCAAGGTGACCCCATCTCCCCGCTTTTGTTTAATTTAGTAGTGGACGTTCTTACTAAAATGCTGAGCAAAACTGTTGATCATAGTCTGATTGCAGGGCTCTGTCCTGAGGTCTGCCCTGGTGGCATCACCTGCCTTCAATATGCAGGTGATACCATCCTTTTCTTAGACAATGACTCCACACATGCTAGCAATCTGAAAACTGTTCTAACCTGGGTTGAACAAGTCTCAGGCATAAGAATCAACTACTCTAAAAGTGAACTCATCCCTATCAACATGGATGATTAGGAGTTAGCTGACTTCCTCTTTATTCTAGTCTGTAATAAAGGTAACTTCCCCATTAAGTACCTAGGTATCCCTCTCCACTATGATAAACTGAGGAGAGAGGATATCCAACCCCTTCTGGATAAAATCATTAAAAGGACTGCTGGGTGGAGGGGCAAACTTCTCTCTTACAGAGATAGATTGATCCTCATACAAGCTTGTTTGGCTAGCATTCCAGTGTATCTCCTCTCCTTCTTCAAGTTCCCTAAATGGGCAGTGAACCTCATCAATTCTCAGATGTCTCATTGCTTGTGGAATGATTTTGAGGGAAATAGGAAGCTACACCTTGCTAATTGGGCCCTAGTCTCTATGAAAAAAGATTTTGGAGGCCTAGGCTTACCTAACCTCCAAGAAATTAACATTTGTCTTCTAGGATCTTGGATTAAAAGATTCTATGAGGAAGACCTGAAACCCTGGAAGCTTCTTATTGCCCATAAATACCTAGGAAATAAACCTAATATTTTTGTCCCTTCCTCCAACCCTAAGACCTCTAGATTCTGGAAAGAATTAAAATCTATTATGCATGCTGTGAAATTTGGCTACAGATGGAACATAGGGGATGGGAGCAGAACCAGGTTCTGGGAAGATACTTGGTTTGGCACATCCCCCCTAGCAGTCCAATTTTGGCTTATTTACTCTGTCCGCAATGAGCTTAACAAAAGTGTCAATGAAGTTTGGGACGGTCAATGCCTAAAACTCTCTTTTAGAAGGAACTTTAGTGATAGTCTCATGGAATAATGGTTCCAGTTGGAGGAAATTGCCAAAAGCATTAACTTTACTGTCGAGCCGAATGCCCTGATTTGGCAGCTGGACAATAAGGGGAAGTATTCCTCCAGCTCCCTCTATCATGTTATCAACTTTAGAGGGGTCCAACCCGTGTTTATCCCTGCTATCTGGAAATTGAGAGTTCCCCCTAAAATTAATGTATTTCTCTGGCTTCTCTCCAAAAACAAATTGATGACTAGGGATAACCTTAGGAAGAGACACATCATCAAATCCCTTGATTGTGTTTACTGCTTGGAACAAGAGTCTTGTTCTCACCTATTTTTTGAATGTATAGTTGCTAAACATCTCTGGGCCCACATTGAGGAATATTTCTCTAGTCAGATTGGCTCATTCTTTGAATCTTTCGCCAGATTCTGGATTGCTACCAAAAAGTGCTCAGTTTTAAACATTGTTAGCTCAGCTATCCTTTGCTGCCTCTGGAAATATAGAAATGCTATGATTTTCAGTAACACCTCCTGGATTTCCATTCCGCAGGTCTTGAGGTTGATCAGGAACATGGAGAGGAACTAGGCGATTCTCTCCTCCGGATCGGACAAGGACAAGTTGATGAGCTTCATGGAAACCCTAATAAGATCCCTCCAAAAACCGTTGGCGATCACTTGTGGTTAACAAGGCTCGACCTACTCTGGGGCTGGACCCGTGGGCTCGTCTCAAGATCTCTAATGAAGATGATGGGCACCTGGCGCCGAAAAAGAAGGATATCCACCATGCTACGCCTTCTAGCCCGGTGTCTTCGCTTGCTTACTGGTCGCCGCAGGCTGACATGGCCCCTCGGCTGAAGACCATGAAGGCTTCGCTGGACCCTCCTTGTGTCATTTGAGTGCTCTATCCGCTCTGCCTTTGGCACCGCTCAGGTGATTTGTGTTATTCAGAGAACTTGTTCATCCACCCCCCTAGTTTGTAGCTTTTCTACCTTTGCTTTCGAACCGCTCTTTGAGCCGCTGTATCAGAATATGTTGTGGTTTCGTTCTTAGCAATGGAACCGGGGAGATGCTCCCTGTTTTTCTAAAAAAATTATTTTATATGTTTTTATATAAAGCTTGGTAAGACTGTAAATTTAAGGACGAATGTAATAATATCACTTATTATTTAAATATATTTATAACAAAATGCTCAGCCCCTTTTTATTTTTTGATAACATTGCTGGCCCAACCCAACATTATAATTAGAATCAGCCCAGCAAAATCGTGTATTTCAAGAAAGTGCAAATGGGCTGTAATTTTTTAGGAAATAAAATAAACGGGCCACATGGACACTACATTATTTGTTCACCCAACCCAGCTAATGGATGTAATTCAAAAAAAGATCAAATTGACTGTAAATTCTGCCGTGCAAAAAAAGACTGTAAATTCTGAAAAAATGGGTTGAATACGTGCCACATTTTTGGAGGATGAAATGTGGGCCAATAGATCAAAGCCAATGCAAGTCGTTGTCAATTTAGTCAACAAATGATTCTGACATGTTAGCCGTTGGATTTACATCCAACGACCGGCATCCATCTTCAATCTCTCGTCTTCTTCCCCCAGCGCCGCCGGGACCACCTCCCGCCTCCTGCTGCTAGCAGCTCTGCTTAGCACGCTTCGCTATGAAGTGCTACTCCACCGTTGGCCAGGCCATCCCTCCACCCTTCCAAACCTCCTGTTCTTCTCCACCGACTACCGAACCACACCACACTAGAACTAGTTAACCCTCGTACACCTCTCTGTCTGTGACTCTACTCCTGCATCTTCCCATCTCCGGCTCGTTGCTGTCCGGGGCCTCGCCGTCGTCCACCACCTTGGATGCGCTCGGCGCGGCGTGGTCAATGTGGTCAACGAACGACACCATCGGAAGTAGACTGTGCGTGGAGAGGCTGACAGCTGGGTCCATGGCCGCACACAAGGAAATTCCTCCTTATTATGCGCAAAATAATGATTCCTCCACCTGACATCTGGGACCCGCCGGAAGGGACTCTGTATTTCACGAAATAAAGTGCCCCCCGCTGACATGTCGGACCCACCAGCTATCTTCGCACGCAAGGAAGTGCCTCCTTATTACGCACAAAAAAATGAATATTCCCCCTGTCAGCTGGAACCCAGCATAGTGGGAGGCTGACTTGTGGGCCTACCAAGTTGACGGGGACGGAGGGCTTTGTCAACTTAGTCAATATGAACGATTCTAGCTCCTATTACCGTACGATATTCATCCAACGGCCGTAGTGCTTCTTCAACCTCTGGTCTTCTTGCTCCAGCCACCCAAACCAGCGTTGGTCGTGCCGCGTGCTCCTGCCTCCCGTGGCCGGCTATGATGCCGCGGAGGCCTCACTGCCCCCTACTACAACCACCGCTGGCCAGGCCATCCCTCTACTCACCCACACCCCCTGTTATTCTGCGGCGACAGCAGCCTCACACCGCAGCCGAACCAGTGAACCCTCGTATTCCTCTTCGCGTGGGCATCCACTGCTGCGTCTTCCCCGGCTCTGAGTCGTCCCCTTCCTAGTCCTCGCCGTCGAACACCGCCCTGGTGCTCTCGGCACGGCGTGGTCAACGTGGACAACGACCGACTTCCATCGGAAGAGTACTGTACGTGGAGAGGCTGACAGCTGGGTCCACGGCAGCCGCAAGGAAGTGCCTCCTCATTACGCGGAAAATAATTATTCCTCCACCTGACAGCAGGGACCCACCGGACGGGCCACCAGTATTTTGCGAAAAAAATCATTTCCCCCTGACTGCTGGGACCCACCGGACGGGCCACCATATTTCGCGAAAAAACGTTCCCCCCGCTGTCAGCTCCCACCAGAAGTGCCTCCTTATTACGCACAAAACATGAATACCCCCCGGCTAGCTAGGACCCACCTTGCTGGGAGACTGACTTGCGGGCCTACTAAGTTGACGGGGACGAAGGGCTTTGTAAACTTAGTCAATATGAACGATTCTAGCTCCAGTGACCGTACGATGTCCATCCAACGGCCTTAGTGCTTCTTCAACCTCTGGTCTTCTTGCTCCAGCCACCCAAAGCAGCGTCGGTCATGCCGCATGCTCCTGCCTCCCGTGGCCGGCTGTGCTGCTGCAGAGGCCTCACCGCCCCCTACTATTCCCACTGCTGGCCAGGCCCTGCGGCGACGGCAGCCTCACACCGTAGCCGAACCAGTGAACCCTCGTAGTCCTCTCCGCGCGGGCTTCCACTGCCACGTCGTCCCCTTCCTAGGCCTCACCGTCGTCCACCGCCGTGGTGCTCTCCGCGCGGCGTGGTCAACATGGTCAAGGAATGACTTCCATCGGAAGAGTACTATACATGGAGAGGCTGACAGCTGGGTCCACGGCCACAGCCCAGTTTTTTGTGATTTGCCAAGTAAGTCGCTTTGTCAGGCCTGTTGGGCTGCAAATCTTTCAAGACGAGGAGAGCTTTCATTCGGCTGGCCGAGAAAATGGCCCGTCAGTAATGAGCAATGGGTTGTACATTTTTAAAACACATCAAACCGGCAATTCGTTTCAAATATTTTTTTTTCATTTCAAGATTTTAAATTACATTAATTTTTATGCATGGAGAATTTGTTGGATTTTATATTGATATACATTTATTTTTAAAATCAGTTTGAATGTGAGTCGAAATTTCGGGATTAAAAACAGTTCGGACCGCACCGAAATATGCAAAATTTTGTATAATTTTTTAACCATTGCCACAATATCGGCTGTAATGCTAACAAAAAGAATATGGGCTCCAAAAAACCTTAAGAATTAGCAAATGGGCTGTAAATTATTAGAAATAATTGCAGATGGGCTATATGCTGTTTTCCACAGATTTGAGGCTTTCCTAAAAAAAGGTTGACGCACAAGCACTAACTGTTAGATGTCCATCCAATGACCGTCGTGCTTCTTCAATCTTTGCTCTTCCTGCTCCACCCGCTCAAACAAGCGCCGGCGGGATTGCCTGCTCCCTCCTCCTCGCGGCCGGCTGTGCTGTCGTGCAGGCCTCACCGCCCGACCGTACTCCCATGGCTGGCCTAGCCATCCCTCTACTCACCCACACCTGTTGTTATTCTTCGGCGACGGTAGACGAACCGGTAAACCCTCGTACAGTCGTACTCCCCTCCACGTGGGAAACAACTGCCGAGTCTTCCCTGCCTCCATGTCGTCCCCTTCCTAGGCCTCGCCGTCGTCCATCGCCTTGGTGCTCTCGGCGCGGCGTGGTCAATGTGGTCAAGGAACGACTTCCATCGGGCGTGGACTGTACGTGGAGAGGCTGATAGCTGGGTCCACGGCCACAGCAAGGAAGTGCCTCCTTACTATGCGGAAAATAATGATTCCTCCACCTGACAGCTGGGACACACCGGATGGGCCACTGTATTTCGCAAAAAAACGTTTCCCCCTGACTGCTGGGACCCACCAGCTACATCTTCGCATGCAAGGAAGTGCGTCTGGGCAAAAAAACGATTCGCCCCCTGACTGCTGGGACCCACTAGCTACATCTTTGCAGGCAAGGAAGTGCCTGATAGTCGGGACCCACCCGGTCGAAGCATACGTAGCATTGTCATTCTGGTCGCGAACGTGTACGTACATACTGGTCGATGTAGAGGCGCGCACGTGTCGTAGTAGATGCGCACACGTGTCGTAGTAGAGGCGCGCATGTAGCATGTACACATAAATACAGCGGCCAGGGTGCAAGAAAGAAAATACGGCCATGTATGTGTACATACGGGCGGGGTCTCGAACGCCTACACGCGCATACGTACGGCCAGGGCTCGTGTACATTGCTGGGTCAGAACGGAGAAACAACATCGTCGTCGTGTTCATGGGGAGGCAACGGAATGCGTCGTGTTCGTTGGGAGGGCTTGGATGGAACAGGCGATGGAACGAGGCCTGGCGTACCGCAGAACGGAGGAAACGGCCTTGTGTTCAACCGGCCACGTTCAGAACGGGATCCTGTTCATCGGGAGGGGTCTGGCGTACCGCAAAACGAAGGAAACGGACCTCCTACGGTCGAAACGGGGGTCCTGTTGATAGGGAGGGGTGTGGCGTACCGCAAAACGGAGGAAACGGACTTGTGTTGGAGCGCTATGGTCGAAACGGGGGTCCTGTTCATTGGGAGGGGTGTGGCGTACCGCAAAACGGGACTCCACGGGATACTGTTCATCTCCACCGTCAACCTCCTCCAGTCTCCACGGGCTCCTGTTCATCCAGCCTCCACCGCGCGCTACTCCACCGGCTACTGTTCAACCACCCCTTCACCGTCTACTGTTCATCCAGCCCTCCACACCACGGGGTCCTGTTCAACCATCCCTCCACGGGCACCCCTCCACCATCTACTGTTCATCCAGCCCTCCACACCATGGGGTCCTGTTCAACCACTCCTCCATCGTCTACTGTTCATCCAGCTCTCCACACCACGGGGTCCTGTTCATCCACCCCTCCACAGGCACCCCTCCACCGTCTACCGTTCATCCAGCCCTCCACCACACCACAGGGTCATGTTCATCCAGAGGGAACGCCACCGCTCACTGTTCATCCAAACCCCCCTGCAACGCTCACTGTTCATCCCATCGATCGGCTTCAGTTAGCAGTAGTAGCGAAGGAATCGCTCGATCGGGTTCAGTTAACATCCATCGATCAATCCCTCGGGTTCAGTAACGCGTATCCTGTAGTGCAATCGCTCGGGTTCTGTTAGAGCCCAACACCTCGCTCGGGTTCTGTTAGAGCCAACGCCTCGCACACACGCGCGTACGTGTACGAGAGAAACGCGCATTGCTCAGCCCCCGACTTCCCACCGTAACCGGGAACTCCCCAAAATTTTCCTCCCCCTCGCTTCTACCACGATTTTTTCCGTCATGGACGGCCCAAAGAATGTCATGCAGCTGCGTCTCCGGCCCGCCCAGGATGGAAAGCCCATTTTCTGTCATGATTTTTTGTCATAGAAGTAGGAGCCCACCACATCTATGATGATACCGGGTTTTGTCACAATTATCGTCATAGAAGTGTCATATGTATGACAGAAAAAAATTCGTTCGGCCCAAAATGTCACGGATGTGTCTTTTTTTTTGTAGTGTACTATGTTCCCCAACAGCGGCATCCGAGCCAGGTCTATGCGTAGATGATATGAACGAGTAGAACACAAAGAGTTGTGGACGATAATAGTCATACTGCTTACCACCAACGTCTTACTTTGATTCGGCGGTATTGTTGGATGAAGCGGCCCAGACCGACATTACATGAATGCGTTCATGAGATTGGTTCTACCGACGTGCTTTGCACACAGGTGGCTGGCGGGTGTCTAATTTTCCAACTTTAGCTGAATCGAGTTTGACTATGGCCGCTCCTTGTTGAAGCTTAAAACAACACACTTGATGAAAAATCATTGTGGTTTTAATGCATAGGTAAGAACAGTTCTTGCTAGAAGCCCTTAGTAGCCACGTAAAACTTGCAACAACAAAGTAGAGGATGCCTAACTTGTTTTTGCAGGGCATGTTGTGATGTGATATGGTCAAGACATGATGAGATGTAAATTGTTGTATGAGATGATCATGTTTTGTAAAAGTCATCGGCAACTGGCAGGAGCCTTATGGTTGTCGCTTTATTGTATAAAATTCAATCGCCATGTAATTGCTTTACTTTATCACTAAGCAGTAGCGATAGTCGTAGAAGCAATAGTTGGCGAGACGACAATGACGCTATGATGGAGATCAAGGTGTCAAGCCGGTGATGATGGAGATCATGACAGTACTTTGGAGATGGAGATCAAAGGCACAAGATGATGACGATTGCATGTGATGTTTATCCTTTATGCATCTTATTTTGCTTGGTACGGTGGTAGCATTATAAAATGATCCCTCACTAAGTTTCAAGGTATAAGTGTTCTCCCTGAGTATGTAGCGTTGCTACAGTTCATCGTGCCGAGACACAACGTGATGATTGGGCGTGATAAGCTCTACGTTCACATACAACGGGTGCAAACCAATTTTGCAAGTGCAGAATACTCGGGTTAAACTTGACGAGCCTAGCATATGCATATATGGCCTCGTGATACGTCTCCAAAGTATCTACTTTTCCAAACACTTTTGCCCTTGTTTTGGAATCTAACTTGCATGATTTGAATGGAACTAACCCGTACTGACATTGTTTTCAGCAGAATTACCATGGTCTTATTTATGTGCAGGAGCAAACGTTCTCGGAATGACCTGAAACTTCACAGAGCTACTTTTCAGAAAATAAGAAAAATACCTGCAAAAGATGGAGGCCAGGGGGCCCACCACCATGCCACGAGGGTGGGGGCACGCCTGCAACCCTAGGGCGCGCCCCCCAACCTCGTGGGCCCCTTGTTGCGTCTCTGACTCCAACTCCACCTCCATATATTGAGTTTCGATGAGAAAAAAATCAAGGAGAAGAAATCATTGCGTTTTACGACACGGAGCTGCCGCCAAGCCCTAAAACCTCTCGGGAGGGCTGATCTGGAGTCGGTTCGGGGCTCCGGAGAGGGGAATACATCGCCATACCCATCATCAACCATCCTCCATCACCAATTTCATGTTACTCACCGCCGTGCGCGAGTAATTCCATCGTAGGCTTGCTGGACGATGATGGGTTGGATGGGATCTATCATGTAATCAAGTTAGTTTTGTTAGGGTTTGATCCCTAGTGTCCACTATGTTCTGAGATTGATGTTGCTATGACTTTGCTATGCTTAATGCTTGTCACTAGGGCCCGAGTGACATGATTTCAAACCCGAACCTATTATGTTTTCATCAATATATGAGTGTTCTTGATCATATCTTGCAAGTCTATAATCACCTATTATGTGTTATGATCCGTTAACCCCGAAGTTACAATAATCGGGAAACTTACCGGTGACGACCGTAGTTTGAGGAGTTCATGTATTCACTATGTGTTAATGCTTTGTTCCGGTACTCTATTAAAAGGAGGCCTTAATATCCCTTAGTTTCCGTAAGGACCCCGCTGCCACGGGAGGGTAGGACAAAAGATGTCATGCAAGTTCTTTTCCATAAGCATGTATGACTATGTTTGGAATACATGCCTACATTATATCAATGAACTGGAGCTAGTTCTGTGTCACCCTAGGTTATGACTGTTACATGATGAACCGCATCCGGCATAATTCTCCATCACTGATCCATTGCCTACGAGCTTTCCATAAATTGTTCTTCGCCTATTTACTCTCCCGTTGCTATTGCTATCATCACTACAAAATACCAAAAACATTACTTTTACTACTGTTACCTTTTGCTACCGTTATCACTACTATCATATTACTTTGCTACTAAACACTTTGCTGCAGATATTAAGTTTCTAGGTGTGGTTGAATTGACAACTCAGCTGCTAATACTTGAGAGTATTCTTTGGCTCCCCTTGTGTCGAATCAATAAATTTGGGTTGAATACTTTACCCTCGAAAACTGTTGCGATCCCCTATACTTGCGGGTTATCAAGACTATTTTCTGGCGCCGTTGCCGGGGTGCATAGCTCTATTCTTTGAGTCACTTGGGATATATATCTTCTTATCATTATGAAGAACTTGAGAGATCCAAATACCAAGATCTATCCCTCAACTATGAGGGGAGGTAAGGAACTACCATCTAGCTCTGCACTTGATTCACCTTCTGTTATCAGTAAGTTTGCGACACCTACACCTGCTTCTGCTATTCATTCTGATATGTCGCATGTTATTGATGATGAAACTACCTCTATGCCTGATACTACTATGCCACTTAGTGATTTTCTTGATGAACAAATTGCTAGGGCTAAAGAAATTGAAAATATTGAATCTAATGATACTGATGAAAGTGATGATGAAGAATAACTTGTCATTCCTAAGGGTTATGTTTTTGATCAAGAAGCTTCTTTCGCTATCTTAGCTTGCGAAAATAGAAATGAACTCAAAAGGTTATTATCTAAATGGAGTTAACAATCTCTAAGTGCTAGAATGAAACCTGATCCTGCTTTTGCTACTTCACCTATCTGTGTTACTGATAAGGATTATGAATTCTCTGTTGATCCTGATATAATTACTTTGGTTGAATCTGATCCTTTTCATGGTTATGAATCTGAAACTGTTGTGGCACATCTTACTAAATTAAATGATATAGCCACCCTGTTCACTAAAGATGAGAGAACCCGCTACTTTTATATCCTTAAAATATTTCCGTTCTCATTAAAGGGTGATGCTAAGATATGGTTTAATTCTCTTGAACCTGGTTGTGTGCGTAGTCCCCAGGATATGATTTATTACTTCTCTGCTAAATATTTCCCTGCTCATAAGAAACAAGCTGCTTTAAGGGACATATATAATTTTGTGCAAATCGAAGAAGAGAGTCTCCCACAAGCTTGGGGGAGGCTTCTCCAATTACTTAATGCTTTGCATGATCATCCTCTTAAGAAAAATGAAATCCTTGATATCTTCTATAATGGACTAACTGATGCCTCCGGAGATTACCTGGATAGTTGTGTTGGTTCTGTTTTCAGGGAAAGAACACCGGATGAAGATGAAATTCTATTGAATAATATGTTGACAAATGAAAACAATTGGACACCTCTGGAGCCAATTCCTGAGCATATTCCTAAACCAACTCCGAAGAAGAGGGGTATTCTATTTCTCAGTCCTGAAGATATGCAAGAGGCAAAGAAATCTATGAAAGAAAAAGGTATTAAAGCTGAAGATGTTAAGAATTTACCTCCTATTGAAGAAATACATGGTCTTAATTTACCGCCTCTTGAAGAAACGTATAATCTTATCCTTTACCTATGGAAGAAACTCATGGTCTTGATAACCCGACACATGTAGTAAAGGTAAATTCTCTCTATAGGTATGATAAAGATGAAATCCCATTTACTAAATTTGCTAGCCCGTGCTTAGATGAGTTTGATAAATTTTTGGCTGAGAAAGAAGATTTTAATGCTTATTTTGGTAGACAATTGAAAAACAATTCAAATATGCTTGAACACTTGGGTGATTATATGGCTAATGTAAAAGGTGAACTTAAACTTATTAGTAAACATGCTTCTATGGTTACCACTCAAGTAGAACAAGAACTTAAAGCTCAAAATGATTTGCTCAATGAATTGAATAGTAAGAATAATGATTATGCTGTTAGAGTGGCTACTAGAACTGGTAGAATAACTCAGGAACCTTTGTATCCTGAAGGCCACCCTAAGAGAATTGAGCAAGATTCTCAGAGAAATAATATAGATGCACCTAGTTCTTCTAAAAAGAAGAAAAAGAGAAATGATAGGACTTTGCATGCTTCTAGTGATCCTATTGTTGAAACACCTGAGAATCCAAATGATATTTCTATTTCTGATGCTGAAACGCAATCTGGTAATGAACCTGAAACTAATGATAATGTTAATGATAATGTTCATGATGATGCTCAACCTAGTAATGATAATGATATAGAAATTGAACCTGCTGTTGATCTTGATAACCCACAATCAAAGAATCAACGTTATGATAAGAAAGACTTTGTTGCTAGGAAACATGGTAAAGAAAGAGAGCCTTCGGTTCAGAAACCCATGCCTTTTCCTCCCAAACCATCTAAGAAAAAGGATGAGGAGGACTTTGAGTGCTTTGCTGAAATGATTAGACTTATCTTTTTGCGTATGCGATTAACTGATATGTTCAAAACCAATCCTTATGCTAAGTACATGAAAGGTATCATTACTAATAAAAGAAAGATACTGGAAGCTGAAATTTCCACCATGCTTGCTAATTATACCTTTAAGGGTGGAATACCAAAGAAACTTGAAGATCCCGGTGTACCCACTATACCATGCTCCATTAAAAGGAATTATGTTAAAACTGCTTTATGTGATCTTGGAGCTGGTATTAGTGTTATGCCTCTCTCTTTATATCGTAGACTTGATTTGAATAAGTTGACACCTACTAAAATATCTTTGCAAATGGCTGATAAATCAACTGCTATACCTGTCGGTATTTTTGAGGATGTGCCTGTTGTAGTGACAAACGTTACTATTTTAACGGACTTTGTTATTCTTGATATTCCCCAGGAGGATAGTATGTCTATTATTCTTGGAAGACCCTTTCTGAATACTGCAGGGGCTGTTATTGATTGCACTAAAGGCAATGTCACTTTTCATGTTAATGGTAATGAGCATATGGTACACTTTCCGAGGAAACAACCTCAAGTTCATAGTATCAACTCTATTGGAAAAATTCCATCGATTATATTTGGAGGTTTTGAATTTCCTCTTCCTACAGTCAAGAAGAAATATGATATTCTTATTATTGGGGATGTGCATATCCCCGTTGAGGTAACATAGTGTTATTCGAAATTTCTTCGATTCTATGTTATTTGGAATGAGTTCATTAACAAGACTTGATCAACCTTGTTAGGGGATTCCTTTTGATGATCATGAGATGGATGAAACTAGAAGGCACAACCTTCTGTACGCCACTTTGACTTTCTAATATTTATATTAAATAAAATAAAATAAATATTTTTCTGTCTATTATCTGATTATTCGTGCAATATAAAAATACCTCGAAAATAAAAGTTCTCCAAATGCCCTGAAATTTAAATATGATTTTTTCTAGAATATTTGAGGATTTATGGAACTGAGAACACACCAGGGGGTCAACCACCTGCCCACGAGGGTGGAGGGCGCGCCCACCCCTCTAGGGCACGCCCCCTGCCTCGTGGGCCCACGGTGGCCCTCCTCCACTTATTCCTGCACCCACACACTTCATCTTCCTCCCACAAACACGAATATCCAGCTCAAGCACGAGTTCTAGCTCATCTTGCTGCCATTTTTGATCTCCTTGCTCAAAGCACCTCTCACAAAACTGCTTGGGGAGATTGTTCCTTGGTATGTGACTCCTCCAATGGTCCAATTAGTTTTTTTCTAGTGCTTTATTCATTGCAAATTTTTGCTGCTTAGGTGACCTTGTTCTTGAGCTTGCATGTCAAATTTATATGGTCAAAAGTAGTAGTTGCTATCAATATTATTGAGTTTGGTTTACTTTTATTTTGAAGTTACTAAAAAATTTAAGAATTTTTCAGAGGAAGAAAAATGCTTAGGAAAATGTTCCAAGGTGGTTCCTCAAGGAAGCAAGGACCCAGGCTTGCAATGCGTGATGCTGACGAAGAGCCACCAAGAAACACTCCAGTGTGTCCTTGTGAATGGCCTTCTGAGAACTTTATGGATCGAGCGGGAATTAAAAAAGAATTTAACGCATATTTGCGTAACGCTGATCTTGTGAGCTTCGAGGAAAAGAAGTGCAGCCAGTATCACAATCTCACTAGTTCCTTTGTGAGGAGGTTTGGATTTTCAACTTCACGTAATTCTCCAACTGTCATGTTTGATCTTTATGATAAATCTTACACTATGGACTAAGAGGATTTTAGCACTGCATGCAAACTTCCACAATGGGGTAGTATAAGGGATCCTCGCAAATCTGAATTTAGAGATTTTCTTGCTAGTATAACTATGGGAGAATCTAGAGATATTACACAGGCTACCATAGGGAGCATTCACTTTCCTGCTATACATTATTTTGCTCTCTTCATAGATAGATGCATCAATGGTAAAGATGAGGCATGTCACATGTGTGTCCCTGACCTCAGTATTCTTAGGAGTCCTGTGTTAGGAGACCAATCATATAATTTGGGAGCCATTGTTGCACGTAGGTTGCACCATACCAGATATAATGGAGATTTCTTTGGAGGAATTTATGCAACCCGCATAGATAATTTTCTTGGTATAGATATACGCGAAGATGATATTGAATTACCACCTGCTTATCTAGATTTTAATGCTATGGTTGACCACCAATTTGTCGAGAGGAACGAATCACCTCTCCAGTATCGACTAATCTTTGACAGACGCCGTTCTGTCCGTATTACTTTCCCTGCTCCTGCCTTCTTTGATTATCAGGCAAGAGGAAGTATACTATTACCAGAGAGGAGGCAGATGAGTACGAGAGGAGAGAGGAGGCCGCTCGTCACCATGCTGCAGCTCAGCAGGCGATAGCCGCTGGATCACAGTATGACCCCAGCTACTATTATGGATATCCGCCAGGCCAGCCGTGGCCATAGACCAACTTTGGCCAAAAGCCTAAGCTTGGGGGAGTATGTATTTCCCAGCGACATTATATTTATGTTCACACACTCATTGCTAGATGTCGGTGCTCATACTTTTTCATTGTATCATCCATTGAAAGGATCGAGAAGAGGTGTCTAGAAGGGGGGTGATTAGACACTAAGTGCCAAAAGTTGCAGTTTTTAATATTCTTAAGTTTAAGTGGAGTTTAAGAGCAAGTTTAACAAACACAATAAATATCAAGCAAGCATGCAATGAGTATATGAGCAGCGGGAAGTAAAGCATGCAACTTACAAGAATGTAAAGAAAAGGGTTTGGAGTATTCAAACGCAATTGGAGACACGGAGGTTTTTGTCGTGGTTCCGATAGGTGGTGCTATCGTACATCCACGTTGATGGAGACTTCAACCCACGGAGGGTAACGGTTGCACGAGTCCACGGAGGGCTCCACCCATGAAGGGTCCACGAAGAAGCAACCTTGTCTATTCCATCACGGCCGTCGCCCACGAAGGACTTGCCTCACTAGCGGTAGATCTTCATGAAGTAGGCGATCTCCTTGCCCTTACAAACTCCTTGGTTCAACTCCACAATCTTGTTGGAGGCTCCCAAGTGACACCTAGCCAATCTAGGAGACACCACTCTCCAAGAAGTAACAAATGGTGTGTTCATGATGAACTCCTTGCTCTTGTGCTTCAAATGATAGTCTCCCCAACACTCAACTCTCTCTCACAGGATTTGGATTTGGTGGAAAGAAGATTTGAGTAGAAAGCAACTTGGGAAGGCTGGAGATCAAGATTCATATGGTTGGAATGGAATATCTTGACCTCAACACAAGTGTAGGTGGTTCTCTCTCAGAAAATGTGTATTGGAAGTGTAGGTATGTTCTGATGGCTCTCTCTACGAATGAAGAGTGGGTGGAGGGGTATATATAGCCTCCACACAAAACCTAACCGTTACACTCAATTTACCAATCTCGGTGAGACCGAAGGGAAAAACTCGGTCGGACCGATTTAGTAAACCTAGTGACCGTTAGGGTTTTCGGTGGGACCGACTAGTTCAACTCAGTGGAACCGATGTGCTAGGGTTAGGGTAAAACCAAAACTCGGTTTGACCGATTACTCAAACTCAGTGGGACCGATTTGGGTAATAAGTGAAACAGAGAGTTGGCCAAGCAAACTCCGTGGGGCCGATTGCATATCTCGGTGGGACCGAAAATATTGCAACAGGTAACAGAGAGTTTGCAAGCCCATCTCGGTGAGACCGAGATCCCATCGGTGAGACCGAACTGATGAGGGTTTCTGGCAGTGGCTATGTTAACTGAACTCGGTGGCTCTGGATAGAAAGAATCGGTGGGGCCGAGTTTGACTTTTGGTTTAGGTCATATGTGGATGTTGGAAGGTAGTTGAGGGTTTTGGAGCATATCACTAAGCACTTTGAGCAAGCAAGCCATTAAGCAACACCTCATCCCCTCTTGATAGTATTGGCTTTTCCTATAGACTCAATGTGATCTTAGATCACTAAAATAGAAAATGTAGAGTCTTGATCTTGAAGCTTGAGCCAATCCTTGTCCTTAGCATCTTGAAGGGGTTCCACATCCTCTAGTCCATGCCACTCCATTGTTGAACTTATCTGAAACATACTAGGTAAAAGTGTTAGTCCAACAAGAGATATGTTGACATTAATGACCAAAACCACCCAGGGAGAACTTGTGCTTTCAATCTCCCCCTTTTTGGTAATTGATGACAACATACATCAAAGCTTTAGATAAAGATATAGAGAATAGCAAGTAAAGCTTTGGAAAGACATGTAACATGCATAGGCTCCCCCTACATGTACGCAATCATGTGAATATTGAATATAGGAGCATGTGAATGCATAAACATGACAGAGTAAGCAATGTGTTACATGTATCTTGGCTATATGCATCAGAGCAAATGATGTGAATGTGAGAAATGTACCTTCATGCTCATGAGTCCTTCTTGCAAACAGTATGTACATTAGCAAGAACTTCTCATTCACATGACTGTGATGCATATACTTACCTTGTGGTCTTGAGTTGGCTTAGGATGGGATGAACCTGCGCAAACAATGTTAAATAACACAGATACACCTACTGACCAGAGCAAACAAGAGAAACCACAAGAGAACCAAGACTGGGATGACATGTAGAGTGAGTACTAAGTACCACATTGGATATAGACATGCCCCCAAAGGTAAAGATATGCAATAAAATCAGAGATTTCCTTCCCTTAGATGTCTTGCTCCCCCTGAATCTGCATGGGATATTGGGAGAAGATAGGGAACAGAAAATCAGAGCAACAAAAAAGAAACAACAGAGCTTGAGCTAAAGCAAGCAACCGAACATGTCTTTCCCCTCTTAAAGACATGTGACATCTCTCCTCTTGAACACCAAGAATCTGGGGTCTTTGATGATATTACTTTCTCCTAGTTGAGAAACTCTCTCCCCCTGAGTACTCTCTCTTTCTCCCCCTATAGGAAGGATTAAGCTTTGATGTGATCTCTAGTTCAGGGGCTACTGAGGGAGTCCTGGATTAGGGGGTGTTCGGATAGCCGGACTATACCTTCAGCCGGAATCCTGGACTATGAAGATACAAGATTGAAGACTTCGTCCCATGTCCGGGAGGGACTTTACTTGGCGTGGAAGGCAAGCTTGGTGATACGGATATGCAGATCTCCTACCATTGTAATTGAATCTATGTAACCCTAACCCTACCCGGTGTCTATATAAATTGGAGGGTTTTAGTCCGTAGGACAACATACACATCAACAATCATACCATAGGCTAGCTTCTAGGGTTTAGCCTCCTCGATCTCGTGGTAGATCTACTCATGTACTACCCATATCATCAATATTAATCAAGCAGGACGTAGGGTTTTACCTCCATCGAGAGGGCCCGAACCTGGGTAAAACTTCGTGTCCCTTGTCTCTTGTTACCATCCGGCCTAGACGCATAGTTCGGGACCCCCTACCCGAGATCCGCCGGTTTTGACACCGACACTCCCCCTTTGACATCAATTTCCAAGAAGGGCTCTTCTGGACATGTGATACAAATGGGTTGGTCCTTGAGGCACAGAGCAAAGCAGCATGTCTAATATGATGCTGGCAGAGGACAAGAATCATTGAGTGGAGCTGGAGCAAACAGAAATCAGGAATAAGTGGCAAGTTGGTTTTCTTGTGATGAAATCGGTGACTCCGAGTTGTGTGCTTTGGTTGCACCGAAGGATTTCGGTTGGGCCGAAGAGAACAAACCGGTGTGACCGAGTTCATCAGAGTGAAACCACTTGTCACCTCAGCTCACTAGACAAGTAAGATCTCACAAGAATATGCAAAGAATTAACTGAAAGATTTGCAATGAATTGGATGCAGAAAATGCAGAACAAAAAGGAAAGAAAAGAAACTAAAAGTTCTAGATGAAGTTTGTTTTTGAAAGGGGAAACAAATGTGCAAATGCAAAAGCATGGGGAAACACTAGAGAACTTCATCTAGAAATGGTCGGTGACAAAGTCACCTATGTTAGAGTATATTGACTTAGGAGTCAAGTGAGAGCACTTGATCATAGGTCATACTCATCGTTTAAGCTCAAAATGGGGTTACCATTTTTCGTTTAAGCCTTTTGATGTATTCACATCTTGTCGAGTTGCTTTGACTCATGACTTGGAGTAAAGCTTCTCTAAGATGGAATAACATACCTTGGGTGGTGGTGTTGATCTTGTTCATGTAGTTGAACTTGTGTGGGTTGCTCAAGGTTGATGTAGTTCATCAAGGGTTGGGAGCACCACTAGGAGTTTGAGTTCATCTACCTACATGGGTTAGCTTTGCAAGGAAGAGCACTTGTGTATCCAAAATGACAATCATGAGACTCATCATGGAATTTGCCAAAGGATATGTTTGAATGGTTTCATGCTTCCTTGTCTTCAACCACCATTGTGTAGAGACTTGGTGATGTAGAGATTGCTCAAGATGTGAGTGAGTTGCAATCTCATAGATTTAGATTCAACCAAGTACCTACACAGGTTAGATAACATGCAAGGTACAAATATATCCAAGACATATGAATAGCATCATAAGAGAAATATCGAGGATTAGTCATAGGCTCATGCCCAGCATGTATCAAATGGAGTTCCTACTTCAAGTTTGAAGCATCAATGATGTTCAATTCACCTCTCAACCTGCAAAACACTTTCTCATCAAGTGGTTTAGTGAATATATCCGCCAATTGCTTATCGGTGCGAACATGCTTAAGGTTAATGTCCCCTTTTGCAACATGATCTCGAATGAAATGATGACGAACTACAATATGCTTAGTTCGAGAATGTTGCACGGGATTGTGAGCAATCTTAATAGCACTTTCATTGTCACATAGCAATGGAACATGTTTCACATATATCCCATAATATTTAAGAGTTTGGGTCATCCAAAGTAATTGAGCGCAACATGAACCAGCGGCAATGTATTCCGCTTCGACGGTGGATAAGGATACCGAGTTTTGTTTCTTGGAAGACCAAGACACAAGAGATCTACCAAGGAATTGACAAGTACCCGAAGTGGACTTTCTATCAACCTTGTCTCCGGCATAGTCCGAATCGGAGTAGCCAACAAGATCAAAAGAGGAGCTCTTAGGATACCAAATGCCAAAATTTGGTGTATGGATTAGGTATCTCACTATCCTTTTCACAGCCTTAAGATGACATTCTTTAGGAGCAGCTTGATATCGTGCACACATGCACACCCTTAGCATAATATCGGGATGAGAGGCACATAGATATAACAATGAACCAATCATAGAGCGATAAACCTTTTGATCAACCGGTTCACCATCTTTGGTCAAATCAAGATGTCCACTAGTAGGCATGGGTGTAGTCATACCTTTGCATTCTTGCATATTGAACTTCTTGAATAAGTCATTGGTGTACTTCGTTTGAGAGACAAAGGTACCTTCCTTAGTTTGCTTGATTTGCAAACCGAGAAAGAATTTGAGTTCACTCATCATAGACATCTCAAACTTCTCTGACATTAGCTTTCCAAACTTCTCACTAAAATGAGGGTTAGTTGAACCAAATATGATATCATCAACATAAATTTGGCACACAAATAGTTCTCCATTAACCCTTTTAGTAAAAAGAGTAGAATCAATTTTACCAATTTCAAAGCCTTTTTCAATAAGGAACTTGGTCAAGCATTTGTACCATGCTCTAGGAGCTTGTTTAAGACCATAAAGGGCTTTGTGAAGTTTGTAAACATGATTAGGTTTCTTAGGATTGACGAACCCGGGAGGTTGCTTAACATAAACTTCCTATTTGATTTTGCCATTTAGAAAAGCACTCTTAATGTCCATTTGGTACAAGGTGATATTATGGTGATTAGCATCAGCAAGTAAGATGTGAATGGACTCAAGTCTAGCAATGGGAGCATAGGTCTCACCATAGTCCATACCTTCAACTTGTGTGTAGCCTTGGGCGACGAGACGTGCTTTGTTGCGAACCACTTGTCCATCTTCATCTTGCTTGTTGCGAAACACCCATTTGGTACCAATGATGTTGTGGTTGTTGTCGGGCTTCTCGACCAATGTCCACACTTGATTTCTCTCAAAGTTGTGTAGCTCTTCATGCATAGCGTTTATCCAATCCGGATCCTCCAATGCTTCTTCAACATTCCTAGGTTCAATGCTAGAGATGAATGAGTAATGTTCAAAAAAGTTAGCTAAACGAGTTTTAGAGCGACTGATTCTCCCGGTTTGGATATCATTGTAGATTTGCTCAACGGGATGATCCTTAGCAATTCTTGCTCGAACTCGTGAAAGCTTTTGCTTGAGTTGGGGTGGAACATCCTCTTTATCTTGTTCTTATTCTTGGCCTTCTTCATTGTTGACGTTGTCGTTCTCTTGTCATGGTGGAGGAGGTTGTTGATGTTCATCTTGGTGTGCTCCCTCATTTTCTTCATCTTGGCGTGTCCCACTTGTGGATGCTTCTGTATCAACTCTTGGTTCACCTTGTCGTGAGGTAGAAGCTTCCACTTGGACGGACGAGGTACTCTCCTTCACTTCCATTGGACGAATCTTGCCAATGGATAAGTCTTGAATTGCTTCCGAAGGGTCTTTGTCTCCTACATCAATAGGCAATTGCTCTACTTGCGAGCTGTTAGATTCATCAAACTTCACATCTACCGTCTCTTAAACCTTTCAGGTGAAATTGTTGTAGACACGGTAAGTGTGAGAGTTTGAGCCATAACCAAGTAGGAAACCTTCATGAGATTTAGGAGCAAATTTAGAACGACGATGCTTATCAAGAATGTAGCACTTTGAGCCGAATACTCGAAAGTATCCAACTTGGGGTTTGGTATCGGTGAGGAGCTCGTATGCCGTCTTGCCGAGTAGCTTGTGAAGATACAAGCGATTTGTTGCATGACAAGCTGTCTCAACCGCTTCCACCCAAAAGTGCTTTGGCGTTTTGTACTCATCAAGCATCGTTCTTGCCATCTCGATAAGAGTCTGGTTCTTCCTTTCAACAACTCCATTTTGTTGAGGTGTGTACGTAGCCGAGAACTCGTGTGAAATCCCTTCTTCGTCAAGAAAGGTGTCCACATTTGCGTTCTTGAACTCTGTTCCGTTGTCACTCCGAACCTTCTTGATCTTCACGTCAAGCTGATTTTGGGCCTTCCTAGTGAAGTTTTTGAAGATCTTTTGGACCTGCGATTTGTCATCAAGAAAGAACGCCCACGTAAATCTTGAAAAATCATCAACTATGACTAGACCAAATGAGTTACCACCGAGACTCTTGTAGGCATTCGGACCAAAGAGATCCATGTGAAGTAGCTCGAGTGGTCTTCTTGTGGTCATGATGTTCTTCGCGCGGTGACTTCCTCCAACTTGTTTCCCTGCTTGACAAGCACTACAAAGTCTATCCTTGTCAAATATGACATCTTTTATTTCAAGGATATGATCACCTTTAATAAGCTTATCAAGATTTCGCATACCAACATGACCTAGTCTTCTATGCCACAACCAGCCTTTAGAAGATTTGGCAATTAAGCAAGTTTTAGGTTGAGCCTTTTTAGTGAAATAAACAATGTAAAGATCCCCTCTACGTATACCGGTAAAGACCATTTTATGATTATCTCTACAAAACACTTGGCAGTCTACTTCAGTAAATAGGACATTGAAACCGAAATCAGCAAGTCTACATACTGAAAGTAAGTTGTAGCCAAGAGATTCAACGAGCATGACATTTTGTATGGATCTATCATGTGAGATGGCCACCTTACCAAGGCCAACCACCTTACCCTTTGAATTATCGCCAAAAGTGACATACTTTCGAGGGTCATCATTTTCAGCAAGCTCACGGAACATGTCTTTATCTCCGGTCATATGATCAGTACATCCACTATCAAGGACCCATTCCTTTCCTCCAGCCATGTAGCCGCGAAGATTTGCCATAAGACCAAAGTGTCTCATCGCATCATCGAGATCATAGTCACTATCATCATCATCATCATCATCCTCATCCAAGTATTCATGTTCAACATCATCTTGTGATTGATCAATTCGCAATTCATTAGATAAATGATCATTTCTATAGTTATCTTTATGAATTCTAATAGCTCTGGAAATGATATTGCTAATGATTCCAACATCTCCTTTGGCACTCGTAAGATCAGTAAGCTCAAATAAGCAGTCACCAAATTTGGGATCATTGGAACTCATCTTAATCAAAGCAATAGACTTATGGAGGATTTCATCTAGATCTTTCAAGGAGTAATTAGGAAAGAGTTCCTCAAGGAATTTCCATATGGTGTAGGCACACTTAAGAGTCGGCAAACATCCAATCAAGTTTCTAGGCAAGCCTCTAGTGATAAGATTAACAGTTCTAAGATTGCGAATCATGTCAATATCTTCATCTAGTGTAGGGTGCAAAGGATCAACATGAGGTGCACAAGGGCTAGTAATGTACTTGTTCAAATGATATTCATTAAAAATCTCAAGCATTTCATTTTTCCACTCATGAAAATACTCTCCATCAAGAATAGGCACTCTATGTCTAAGACTCCCCAAAGTAGACACATCCATCTTCCTCCAATGGTGTTTAAACCAAGGCAATGGAGACCAATGCTCTGATACCAATTGAAAGGATCGAGAAGAGGTGTCTAGAGGGGGGTGATTAGACACTAAGTGCCAAAAGTTGCAGTTTTTCATATTCTTAAGTTTAAGTGGAGTTTAAGAGCAAGTTTAACAAACACAATACATATCAAGCAAGCATGCAATGAGTATATGAGCAGCGGGAAGTAAAGCATGCAACTTGCAAGAATGTAAAGAGAAGGGTTTGGAGTATTCAAACGCAATTGGAGACACGGAGGTTTTTGTCGTGGTTCCAATAGGTGGTGCTATCGTACATCCACGTTGATGGAGACTTCAACCCATGGAGGGTAACGGTTGCACGAGTCCACGGAGGGCTCCACCCACGAAGGGTCCACGAAGAAGCAACCTTGTCTATTCCATCACGGTCGTCGCCCACGAAGGACTTGCCTCACTAGCGGTAGATCTTCATGAAGTAGGCGATCTCCTTGCCCTTACAAACTCCTTGGTTCAACTCCACAATCTTGTTGGAGGCTCCCAAGTGACACCTAGCCGATCTAGGAGACACCACTCTCCAAGAAGTAACAAATGGTGTGTTCATGATGAACTCCTTGCTCTTGTGCTTCAAATGATAGTCTCCCCAACACTCAACTCTCTCTCACAGGATTTGGATTTGGTGGAAAGAAGATTTGAGTAGAAAGCAACTTGGGAAGGCTAGAGATCAAGATTCATATGGTTGGAATGGAATATCTTGACCTCAACACAAGTGTAGGTGGTTCTGTCTCAGAAAATGTGTATTGGAAGTGTAGGTACGTTCTGATGGCTCTCTCTACGAATGAAGAGTGGGTGGAGGGGTATATATAGCCTCCACACAAAATCTTACCGTTACACTCAATTTACCAATATCGGTGAGACCGAAGGGAAAAACTCGGTCAGACTGATTTAGTAAACCTAGTGACCGTTAGGGTTTTTGGTGGGACCGACTAGTTCAACTCGGTGGAACCGATGTGCTAGGGTTAGGGTAAAACCAAAACTCGGTTTGACCGATTACTCAAACTCGGTGGGATCGATTTGGGTAATAAGCGAAACAGAGAGTTGGCCAAGCAAACTCGGTGGGGCCGATTGCATATCTCGGTGGGACCGAAAATATTGCAACAGGTAACAGAGAGTTTGCAAGCCCATCTCGGTGAGACCGAGATCCCATCGGTGAGACCGAACTGATTAGGGTTTCTGGCAGTGGCTATGTGAACTGAACTCGGTGGCTCCGGATAGAAAGAATCGGTGGGGCCGAGTTTGACTTTTGGTTTAGGTCATATGTGGATGTGGGAAGGTAGTTGCGGGTTTTGGAGCATATCACTAAGCACTTTGAGCAAGCAAGCCATTAAGCAGCACCTCATCCCCTCTTGATAGTATTGGCTTTTCCTATGGACTCAATGTGATCTTAGATCACTAAAATAGAAAATGTAGAGTCTTGATCTTGAAGCTTGAGCCAATCCTTGTCCTTAGCATCATGAAGGGGTTCCACATCCTCTAGTCCATGCCACTCCATTGTTGAACTTATCTGAAACATACTAGGTAAAAGTGTTAGTCCAACAAGAGATATGTTGACATTAATGACCAAAACCACCTAGGGAGCACTTGTGCTTTCATCCATGCTAGTTTATTTTCCTTTTTATGCTTTCTTCTTGTGTGTTTAATAAACCTTAAGGAAAACCAAAAAAATTACTTGTAGCTTTTAATTAATTTACATTCCATGCTTGTAGTAGTAATTAAAAAGAAAACCCAAAAATATTTTTGTTCTTCTTTTGCTTGTTGGGAGCTTTCCCATGTAAATAGTTTTATTTCTTTTCTTTTCTTTAGGGGTTGATAGGATAAGACCATGATTAAATTGTTGAAGTGGCTCTTATATGCATTATTGTTTATGTGACAAAAGAGCCCATATTGCCTTGTCTTATCCTATTTATTGAATGCTTGCAGATTCCAGCTTAGTCCAATGCACACGCACTATTATTATTATTCGCAATATTCGGTCGTGCAAGTGAAAGGCAATTATGACCATATATGATGGACTGACTGAGATGAGAAAAGCTGGTATGAACTCGACCTATTTTGTTTTTGTAAATATAATTAGTTCATCGTTCCTGATTCAGCCTATTATGAATAAACATGTTTGGAATGACAACTAGAGATCATAGTTTCTTGTGCCATGCTTGATTAGTTATGAGTTATAATGGTTTACCTTGCGTGCCAACATGCTATTGAGATGGTTATGATGTGGTATGATAGGGTGGTATCCTCCTCTGAATGATTTAAGTGACTTGACTTGGCACATGTTCACGCATGTAGTTGAAACAAAACCAACATAGCCTACACGATATTTATGTTCATGGTGGATTATATCCTACTCATGCTTGCATTCGGTGTTGATTAACTTTAATGCATGTTCATGACTGTTGTCGCTCTCTAGCTGGTCGCTTCCCAGTCTTTTGGTAGCCTTCACCTGTACTAAGCGGGAATACTGCTTGTGCATCCAATCCCTTAAACCCCAAATTATTCCACATGAGTCCACTATACCTACCTATATACGGTATCTACCTGCCGTTCCAAGTAAATTTGTATGTGCCAACCTCTAAACCTTCAAATAAATATCCTATTTTGTATGCTCGAATAGCTCATGTATCAACTAGCGTTGTCTGTATCTTCCATGTTAGGCGGGTTATTCTCAAGAGGAGTGGACTCCGCTCCTCACTCACGAGATAAATGGCTAGTCACCGGGATGCCCAGTCCCATGCTTTATGCAAACTAAATCAAAATAATTGCAACCAAAACTCCCCCTGGGACTCTTGTTAGTTGGAGGCACTCGTTGTTTCGAGCAAGCCATGTATTGATGCTTGTTGGTGGAAGGGGGAGTATAAACTTTACCATTCTGTTTGGGAACCGCTTATAATGTGTGTAGCATTGAAGATATCGCCATCTCTTGGTTGTTATGTTGACAATGAAAGTATACCGCTCAAAATATTATTCACCTCTATTTCAAAACCGAGCTCTGGCACCTCTACAAATCTCTGCTTCCCTCTGCGAAGGGCCTATCTATTTACTTTCATGCTGAGTCATCATCCTCTTATTAAAAAGCACCAGTTGGAGAGTATCGCTGTCATTTGCATTCATTACTGTTAGTTTACATTGAGTATGACTTGACTGGATCTCTTTTACCATGAATTACAATGTCTAGTCAGCCCTTGGTCTTTGAAGGTGCTCTGCATTTATGTTTTGCGGTCTCAGAAAGGGCTAGCGAGATACCATCCTGTTATATCGTATTATGATTGTTTTGAGAAAGTGTTGTCATCCGAGATTTATTATTATGGCTCACTAGTTGATTATGCTATTGATATGAGTAAACTTGAGACCTATGCGTTATTGTGAATGTGGTTAGTTATAATCTTTGCCGAAAACTTGAATGCTGGATTTACATATTTACAACAACAAGAGCAAACAGAGTTCGTAAAAGTTTTTCTTTATCAGTTTCAGTTTGTCAACTGAATTGCTTGAGGACAAGCAAAGGTTTAAGCTTGGGGGAGTTGATACGTCTCTAACGTATCTACTTTTCCAAACACTTTTTCCCTTGTTTTGGACTCTAACTTGCATGATTTGAATGGAACTAACCCGGGCTGACGTTGTTTTCAGCAGAATTACCATGGTGTTATTTATGTGTAGGAGCATACGTTCTCGGAATGACCTGAAACTTCACAGAGCTACTTTTCAGAAAATAAGAAAAATACCTGCAAAAGATGGAGGCCAGGTGGCCCGCCACCTTGCCACGAGGGTGGGGGTGCGCCCCCTACCTCGTGGGCCCCCTGTTGCGTCTCCGACTCCAACTCCACCTCCATATATTGAGTTTCGATGAGAAAAAATTAGGAAGAAGAAATCATCGTGTTTTACGATACGGAGCCGCCGCCAAGCCCTAAAACCTCTCGTGAGGGCTGATCTGGAGTCCGTTTGGGGCTCCGGAGAGGGGAATCCGTCGACATCGTCATCATCAACCATCCTCCATCACCAATTTCATGATGCACACCGTCGTGCGTGAGTAATTCCATCGTAGGCTTGCTAGACGGTGTTGGGTTGGATGGGATCTATCATGTAATCGAGTTAGTTTTGTTAGGGTTTGATCCCTAGTGTCCACTATGTTCTAAGATTGATGTTGCTATGACTTTGCTATGCTTACTGCTTGTCACTAGGGCCCGAGTGCCATGATTTCAGATCTGAACCTATTATGTTTTCATCAATATATGAGTGTTCTTGATCATATCATGCAAGTCTATAGTCACCTATTATGTGTTATGATCCGTTAACCCCGAAGTGACAATAATCGGGATACTTACGGGTGATGACCGTAGTTTGAGGAGTTCATGTATTCACTATGTGTTAATGCTTTGTTCCGGTACTCTATTAAAAGGAGGCCTTAATATCCCTTAGTTTCCGTAAGGACCCCGCTGCCACGGGAGGGTAGGACAAAAGATGTCATGCAAGTTCTTTTCCATAAGCACGTATGACTATGTTTGGAATACATGCCTACATTATATCAATGAACTGGAGCTAGTTCTGTGTCACCCTAGGTTATGACTGTTACATTGTGAACCACATCCGGCATAATTCTCCATCACCGATCCATTGCCTACGAGCTTTCCATAAATTGTTCTTCGCCTATTTACTTTCCCGTTGCTATTGCTATCATCACTACAAAATACCAAAAACATTACTTTTACTACTGTTACCTTTTGTTACCCTTATCACCACTATCATATTACTTTGCTACTAAACACTTTGCTGCAGATATTAAGTTTCCAGGTGTGGTTGAATTGACAACTCAGTTGCTAATACTTGAGAGTATTCTTTGGCTCCCCTTGTGTCGAATCAATAAATTTGGGTTGAATACTTTACCCTCGAAAACTGTTGTGATCCCCTATACTTGCGGGTTATCACCTCGGAACACGGAGATCGAAAGGTCGAACGTGAATCATATAGTCGATATGATCAACATAGTGACGTTCACCATTGAAAACTACTCCATCTCACATGATGATCGGACATGGTTGAGTTAATATGGATCACGTGATCATTTAGATGACTAGAGGGATGTCTATCTAAGTGGGAGTTCTTAAGTAATATGATTAATTGAAATTTAATTTATCATGAACTTAGTACCTGATAGTTTTTGCATATCTATGTTGTTGTAGATCAATGGCCCGTGCTACCGTTCCCTTGAATTTTAATGTGTTCCAAGAGAAAGCTAAGTTGAAAGATGATGGTAGAAATTACACTGACTGGTGATACGTCTCCAACGTATCCATAATTTTTGATTGCTCCATGCTATATTATCTACTATTTTGGACATTATTGGGCTTTATTTTCCACTTTTATATTATTTTTGGGACTAACCTATTAACCGGAGGCCCAGCCCAGAATTGTTGTTTTTTGCCTATTTTAGGGTTTCGAAGAAAAGGAATATCAAACGGAGTCCAAACGGAATGAAACCTTCGGGAACGTGATTTTCTCACGAACATGATCCAGGAGACTTGGACCCTACGTCAAGAAACAAAGGAGGAGGCCATGAGGTAGGGGGCACGCCTACCCCCCCCCCCCCCCCCCTCCCCCCAGGCGCGCCCTCCACCCTTGTGGGCCCCCTGTTGCTCCACCGGCGTACTCCTTCCTCCTAGATATACCTACGTACCCCCAAACAATCAGATACGGAGCCAAAACCCTAATTCCACCGATGTAACTTCCTGTATCCACGAGATCCCATCTTGGGGCCTGTTCCGGAGCTCCGCCGGAGGGGGTATCCATCACGGAGGGCTTCTACATCAACACCATAGCCTCTCCGATGAAGTGTGAGTAGTTTACCTCAGACCTTCGGGTCCATAGTTATTAGCTAGATGGCTTCTCCTCTCTTTTTGGATCTCAATACAATGTTCTCCCCCTCTCTTGTGGAGAACTATTCGTGTGTTGTTTGCTTATTTTGATGAATCTATGGCTAGTAAAATAGTTTATAAACCATAGAGAAGTTGGAATACAGTAGGTTTAACACCAATATAAATAAAGAATGAGTTCATTACAGTACCTTAAAGTGGTCTTTTGTTTTCTTTCACTAATGGAGCTCACGAGATTTTCTACTTTAAGTTTTGTGTTGTGAAGTTTTCAAGTTTTGGGTAAAGATTTGATGGATTATGGAACAAGGAGTTGCAAGAGCCTAAGCTTGGGGATGCCCATGGCACCCCCACGATAATCTAAGGACACCTAAAAGCCAAAGCTTGGGGATGCCCCGGAAGGCATCCCCTCTTTCGTCTACTTCTATCGGTAACTTTACTTGGAGCTATATTTCTATTCATCACATGATATGTGTTTTGCTTGGAACGTCTTGTATTATTTGAGTCTTTATTTGTTAGTTTACCACAATAATCCTTGTTGTACACACCTTTTGAGAGATTCATACATGATTTGGAATTTGTTAGAATACTCTATGTGCTTCGCTTATATCTTTTGAGTTATATACTTTTGCTCTAGTACTTCACTTATATCTTTTAGAGCACAGTGGTGGATTTGTTTTATAGAAACTATTTATCTCTCATGCTTCACTTAGATTATTTTGAGAGTCTTAAATAGCATGGTAATTTGCTTAAATAATCCTAATATGCTTGGTATTCAAGAATAGTAAAAACTTTCTTATGAGTGTGTTGAATACTATGAGAAGTTTGGTGCTTGATAATTGTTTTGAGATGTGAAGATGGTGATATTAAAGTTGTGGTAGTTGAGTAGTTGTGAATTTGAGAAATACTTGTGTTAAAGTTTGTGATTCCCGTAGCATGCTGAAAGCACAAGTGCTCCCTAGGTGATTTTGGTAATTAATGACAACATATCTCTTGTTGGACTAACACTTTTACCTAGTATGTTCAGATGAGTTCAACAATGAAGTGGCATGGGCTAGAGGATGTGGAACCCCTTCCAAATGCTAAGGACAAAGGATTGTCCCAATATCCAAGCTCAAGACTCTACATTTTATATCTTAGTGATCCAAGATCACATTGAGTCTATAGGAAAGCCAATACTATTAAGAAGGGATGAGGTGTTGCTTAATGCATCGCTTGCTTGCTCAAAGTGCTTAGTGATATGCTCCAAAATCCTCAACTACCTTCCCACATCCACATATGACCTAAACCAAAAGTCAAACTCGGCCCTACCGATTCTTTCTATCCGGCGCCACCGAGTTTCAAATGAGATAGCCACTGCCAGAAACCCTAATAAGTTCGGTCTCACCGATGGGATCTCGGTCTCACCGAGATGGGCTTGCAAACTCTCTGTTACCTGTTGCAATATTTTCGGTCCCACCGAGATATGCAATCGGCCCCACCGAGTTTGCTTGGACAACTCTCTGTTTCGCTTATTACCCAAATCGGTCCCACCGAGTCTGAGTAATAGGTCAAACCGAGTTTTGGTTTTACCCTAACCCTAGCACATCGGTTCCACCAAGTTGATCTAGTCGGTCCCACCGAAAGCCCTAATGGTCACTAGGTTTGTTAAATCGGTCCGACCATGTTTTTCACTTCGGTCTCACCGAGATTGGTAAATTGTGTGTAACGGTTAGTTTTTGTGTGGAGGCTTGCACATTTTCTGAGAGAGAACCACCTACTCATGTGTTGAGGCCAAGATATTCCATTCCTACCATATGAATCTTGATCTCTAGCCTTCCCCAAGTTGCTTTTGTAAGGACATATTTATCCCTAAGTGTTTTGGTGATTGATGACAACGCATTTGCGGACTAATCGTGTGCCATGAGTATTCCAAACACTTCTTTGCTAGGCACAAGACGATTGGGTGCCCCTCGAAGACCGACGAAGACGGCGTCTTTTCTATGTTTCTTTTTGGTGGATTTGAGTCGTAGGAAAGCCGTACTATTAAGAGGGGGTCCGCGTTGGAAAGGTTTGGGTGGAATCATCACGTACACGTCTCCTTCTTTTCCCCTCCTTCTTCCTTGGAGCTTCCTCCGTTTTCTTGCCTCCCTTGTCTGGCTGCCGTTGTTGGTTGCGGTAGTACTGCTCCCAGGTCAACGGTAGTACCGTAGGCATCCGCGGTAGTACCGCGCGGTGGCGCGGTAGTACCGCAGGTGCCCACGGTAGTACCGCTCCCCTGGAGCCACACTACCGCTGCCCACCAGGCTAGTGCCGCCCCTTTGCGGTAGTAGGAGCGGATGTAATTTTTTACATCCGCACCTACCGCGGTAGTACCGTTTTCGCCGAGCGGTAGTACCGCGCTGTGCAGTCAGGCAGTAGTACTGCCCCTCGGCAGTCAGGCAGTAGTACCGCTCATCTGTCAGTTCTTTGCCTCAGTGTACTTTCATCCCGGGGAGGAGCGGAGGATGACCTGGATGACCAATGGCCATCAGCTGTCTGCTACATGGAAAGAGTTCATGGATCTGCTGCACATTCCTGATGACGGGCTTCACACCCCTGTTGGTGTTCGCCCCCATGCCAACTCTGAGTCTGCTAACAAGAACCTGCTTCAGCCCTTCCTTGTTGAGAAGGTACTCCCCAATTGCAAGTCATCTTGGGTGTTAAACTCCTTTCTGGATATCATGCATCGCATCTTCCGCAACACTCTATTCCCACGCATTGGCGACAAGGACAAGGTACATGCATATCTAGTGGACATGTGGCTCTTGTGTGTAGAGGCACGTTCTTCTCAGACTCAGCCACTTGATGTCTCACACATCATGTGGTGTGAGCTTCGGTTTGCGGTGTTCACTCGCAAGGTACGTATCTATGGACCGTACCTGTTTCCGCTGCTCTCCACCACTTGGGAGAAGATGTACCCGGGTGATGAGTTCCTTGCTCCAGACTGGATTCGCCATGAGTCCATCAGCCTCCGCGTAAAGCCCAACTAGGCCAACACCACTACCCGTGTTGAGGCCTCTTCTGCTAGGAGGGCTGCTGGTGAGGGGGAGGCTGCTGCTACTGAGAATGTTGCTGAGGACCGTGCTGCTAGGTCCACCACTTCTTCCTCTGAGCCGTCATGGGCCAAGAAGCTAAAGGACAAGATGAAGACTCTCTTCTGCATGCAGGCGAAGGGACAGTACAGGGCTCACGTGGCAGACAAGGAGAGTCGCCGCCGTGACAAGAAGGTTATGAGGCTCTTTGGAGAGGATGTGTCTGGCGGGTCTGAGGACGTCATCACACCTGAGGCTGCCTGGATGTCAAAACAGGGATACAAGTGGACCAGTTCAGAGGATGACCTCGAGGAGACTATCCCTGCCGCTGAGTCTGACGAGGAGCACGAGGAGCAGTGGGACGACTTCTCTGCCTGAGCCACCCCGTGTGTGTAGGTGTCCTCTTTGCCTTTTTGGCATCTCAATGCCAAAGGGGGAGAGAGTGTAGGGATTTGCATTGTGTCGTGCTTGTTGCATTTATTTGCTTTGTCTTTTGGACCTCGTTTGTGCTTGGTTGCTCTTGTTTGGTTTGTGCGTTCAAGTCCTTTCCTTCATATGGTGTAAGACATATGCACTTTATCTATCATAGTTAACTTTTATGTGTGCTATCTTGTCTAGTGATAGATATGCCTTGTCTCTATAATATAGGGGGAGCTATGTTCCTAGTATTCGTGTGCCATGCAGTCCACAGCACTCATCTAGGTGGCACACATCTAGGGGGAGCCCGTCTATATTATAGAGAGGAGGGGTTTGCATTTACTTAATAGTATTTTCTTTGTGCAAATCCCGTTTTGTCATCAATCCACCAAAAAGGGGGAGATTGTAAGGACATATTTATCCCTAAGTGTTTTGGTGATTGATGACAACGCATTTGCGGACTAATCATGTGCCATGAGTATTCCAGACACTTCTTTGCTAGGCACAAGACGATTGGGTGCCCCTCGAAGACTGACGAAGACGGCGTCTTTTCTACATTTCTTTTTGGTGGATTTGAGTCGTAGGAAAGCTGTACTATTAAGAGGGGGTCCGCATTGGAAAGGTTTGGGTGGAATCATCACGTACACGTCTCCTTCTTTTCCCCTCCTTCTTCCTTGGAGCTTCCTCCGTTTTCTTGCCTCCCTTGTCTGGCTGCCGTTGTTGGTTGCGGTAGTACTGCTCCCAGGTCAACGATAGTACCGTAGGCATCCGCGGTAGTATCGCGCGGTGGCGCAGTAGTACCGCAGGTGCCCACAGTAGTACCGCTCCCCTGGAGCCGCACTACCGCTGCCCACCAGGCTAGTGCCGCCCCTTTGCGGTATTAGGAGCGGATGTAATTTTTTACATCCGCACCTACCGCGGTAGTACCGTTTTGCCGAGCGGTAGTACCGCGCTATGCAGTCAGGCAGTAGTACCGCCCCTCGGTAGTACTACTGTGTTGGGTTTTTGTTACTTCCGTTTCTTTGCGGAAGTAGACACGGAAGTTTCCCTTCTCCCCTGGCTGGGATTTTTGCCTCGCGGTAGTACCGCATGGGGGGCGCGGTAGTACCGCGCATGCGGAAGTACCGCCCCCAGCTCCTGTGCATCTGTTTATCGGTTCTGTGCTGGGGTTGCGGCAGTACCATGGGTCGGTACGGTAGTATCGCACAGCCATGCAGTAGTACCGCTTGTTTGCAAGAAGTAGTACCGCGCGGCCTTGCGGTAGTACCGCTGGCCAGGCGCGGTAGTACCGCTGGCCGCGGGCTGGTTGGTGGGTAACAGTTGGATCTTTTCCACACACTATATAAGGGGTCCCCTTCTTCCCCGTTGACTCACCTCTTCCACCACTAAGCTCCATTATTGCTCCAAGCTCCATTTTCGCCCGATCTCACTCCCTAGCCAACCAAACTTGTTGATTTGCTCGGGAGTGGTTGAGAAGGCCCCAATCTACACTTCCACCAAGAGATATTTGATTCCCCCACTAATCCCTTGCGGATCTTGTTACTCTTGGGTGTTTGAGCATCCTAGACGGTTGAGGTCACCGCGAAGCCATAGTCCATTGTGGTGAAGCTTCGTGGTGTCGTTGGGAGCCTCCAATTGAGTTGTGGAGATTGCCCCAACCTCGTTTGTAAAGGTTCGGTCGCCGCCTCCAAGGGCACCAATAGTGTAATCACGACATCTCGCATTGTGTGAGGGCGTGAGGAGATTACGGTGGCCCTAGTGGCTTCTTGGGGAGCATTGTGCCTCCACACCGTTCCAACGGAGACGTACTTCCTCTCAAAGGGAAGGAACTTCAGCAACACATCCTCGTCTCCACCGTCTCCACTCTTGGTTATCTCGTGCCTTTACTTGTGGAAGCTTATTTGTTTCATATATCTTGCTTGCTTGTGTTCCTATCCGTGTTGCATCATATAGGTTGCTCACCTAGTTGCATATCTAGACAACCTACTTTGATGCAAAGTTTAAATTGCTAAAGAAAAGCTAAAAATTGTTAGTTGCCTATTCACCCCCCCCCTCTAGTCAACCATATCGATCCTTTTAGCTTTCCACTCAAATCTTCTTTCCACCAAATCCATATCCTGTGAGAGAGAGTTGAGTGTTGGGGAGACTATCATTTGAAGCATAAGAGCAAGGAGTTCATCATCAACACACCATTTGTTACTTCTTGGAGAGTGGTGTCTCCAAGATTGGCTAGGTCTCACTTGGGAGCCTCCGACAAATATTGTGGAGTTGAACCAAGGAGTTTGTAAGGGCAAGGAGATCGCCTACTTCGTGAAGATCTATTGCTAGTGAGGCAAGTCCTTCATGGGCGATGGCCATGATGGGATAGACAAGGTTGCTTCTTCTTGGACCCTTCGTGGGTGGAGCCCTCCATGGACTCGCGCGACCATTACCCTTCGTGGGTTGAAGTCTCCATCAATGTGGATATACGATAGCACCACCTATCGGAACCATGACAAAAACGTCTGTATCTCCAATTGCGTTTGAATTCTCCAAACCCTTCCCTTTACATTCTTGCAAGTTGCATGCTTTAGTTTCCGCTGCTCATATACTCTTTGCATGCTTGCTTGATATGTATTGTGTTTGTTAAACTAGTGCCTAAACTCCACTTCAACTTAAAGAAATTAAAAACTGCAACTTTTGGCACTTAGTGTCTAATCACCTCCCCTCTAGACACCTCTTCTCGATCCTTTCAATTGGTATCAGAGCTTTGGTCTCCATTGCCTTGGTTTAAACACCATTGGAGGAAGATGGACGAGTCTACTTTGGGGAGTCTTAGGCGTAGAGTGCCTATTCTTGATGGAGAATATTTTCATGAGTGGAAAAATGAAATGCTTGAGATTTTCAATGAATATCACTTGAACAAGTATATTGCTAGCCCTTGTGCACCTCATGTTGATCCCATGCATCCTACCCTTGATGAATCAATTGACATGATTCGCAATCTTAGAACTGTTAATCATACACCCACCATATACATTCCTCAAAACAGCCACCGTACCTACCTATTATGGCATTTCCATAGCCATTCCAAGATATATTGCCATGCAACTTTCCACCATTCCGTTTATTATGACACGCTCCATCATTGTCATATTGCTTAGCATGATCATGTAGTTGACATCATATTTGTGGCAAAGCCACCATTCATAATTCTTTCATACATGTCACTCATGAGTCATTGCATATCCCGGTACACTGTCGGAGGCATTCATATAGAGTCATATTTTGTTCTAAGTATCGAGTTGTAATTGTTGAGTTGTAAGAAATTAAAAGTGTGATGATCATCATTATTAGAGCATTGTCCCAGTGAGGAAAGGATTATGGAGACTATGATTCCCCCACAAGTCAGGATGAGACTCTTGACGAAAAATAAAGAGAAAAAAAAGAAACAAAAGAGGCCATAAAAAAGAGAAAAGGCCCAAATAAAAAAATAGAAAAATGAGAAGGGGCAATGCTACTATCCTTTTACCATACTTTTGCTACAAAGTAGCACCATGATATTCATAGTAGAGAGTCTCTCATTTCGTCACTTTCATATACTAGTGGGAATTTTTCATTATAGAACTTGGCTTGTATATTCCAATGATGGGCTTCCTCAAATTGCCCTAGGTCTTCGCGAGCAAGCGAGTTGGATGCACACCCACTTAGTTTCTTTTTCAGCTTTCATATACTTATAGCTCTAGTGCATTTGTTGCATGGCAATCCCTACTCACTCACATTGATATCTATTGATGGACATCTCCATAGCCCGTTGATACGCCTAGTTGATGAGAGACTATCTTCTCCCTTTTGTCTTATCCACAACCACCATTCTATTCCACCTATAGTGCTATATCCATGGCTCACGCTCATGTATTGCGTGAAGATTGAAAAAGTTTTGAGAATGTCAAAAGTATGAAACAATTTCTTGGCTTGCCATCGGGGTTGTGCATGATTTAAATACTTTGTGTGGTGAAGATAGAGCATAGCCAGACTATATGATTTTGTAGGGATAACTTTCTTTGGCCATGTAATTTTGAGAAGACATGATTGCTTTGTTAGTATGCTTGAAGTATTATTATTTTTATGTCAATATGAACTTTTATCTTGAATCTTTCGGATCTGAATATTCATACCACAATTAAGAAGAATTACATTAAAATTATGCCAAGTAGCATTCCACATCAAAAATTCTGTTTTTATCATTTACCTACTCGATGACGAGCAGGAATTAAGCTTGGGGATGCTTGATATGTCTCCAACGTATCTATAATTTTTGATTGCTCCATGCTATATTATCTACTGTTTTGGACATTTATTGGGCTTTATTATCCACTTTTATATTATTTTTGGGACTGACCTATTAACCGGAGGCCCAGCCCAGAATTGCTGTTTTTTGCCTATTTTAGGGTTTCGAAGAAAAGGAATATCAAACGGAGTCCAAACGGAATGAAACCTTCGGGATGTGATTTTCTCAACGAACATGATCCAGGAGACTTGGACCCTACGTCAAGAAACAAAGGAGGAGGCCACGAGGTAGGGGGCGCGCCTACCCCCCTAGGCGCGCCCTCCACCCTCGTGGGCCCCTGTTGCTCCACCGACATACTCCTTCCTCCTATATATACCTACATACCCCCAAACGATCAGATACGGAGCCAAAACCCTAATTCCACCACCGTAACTTCCTGTATCCACGAGATCCCATCTTGAGGCCTGTTCCAGAGCTCCGCCGGAGGGGGTATCCATCACAGAGGGCTTCTACATCAACACCATAGCCTCTCCGATGAAGTGTGAGTAGTTTACCTCAGACCTTCGGGTCCATAGTTATTAGCTAGATGGCTTCTTCTCTCTTTTTGGATCTCAATACAATGTTCTCCCCCTCTCTTGTGGAGAACTATTCGATGTAATCTTCTTTTTGCGGTGTGTTTGTTGAGACCGATGAATTGTGGGTTTATGATCAAGTCTATCGATGAACAATTTTTGAATCTTCTCTGAATTATTTTATGTATGATTGGTTATCTTTTAAAGTCTCTTCGAATTGTTAGTTTGGTTTGGCCTACTAGATTGACCTTTCTTGCAATGGGAGAAGTGCTTAGCTTTGGGTTCAATCTTGTGGTGTCCTTTCCCTGTGACAGTAGGGGCAGCAAGGCACGTATTGTATTGTTGCCATCGAGGATAACAAGACAGGGTTTTTTATTGTATTGCATGAATTTATCCCTCTACATCATGTCATCTTGCTTAAGGTGTTACTCTGTTTTCATTAACTTAATACTCTGGATGCATGCTGGATAGCGGTCGATGAGTGGAGTAATAGTAGTAGATGCAGGCAGGAGTCGGTCTACTTGTCTCGGACGTGATGCCTATATACATGATCATACCTAGATATTCTCATAACTATGCTCAATTCTGTCAATTGCTCAACAGTAATTCGTTCACCCACCGTAGAATACTTATGCTCTTGAGAGAAGCCACTAGTGAAACCTATGGCCCTCGGGTCTATCTTCATCATATTGATCTTTCAATACTTAGTTATTTCCTTTGCTTTTTACTTTGCTTTTATTTTACTTCGCATCTTTATCATAAAATACCAAAAATATTATCTTATCATATCTATCAGATCTCACTCTCGTAAGTGACCGTGAAGGGATTGACAACCCCTTATCGCGTTGGTTGCGAGGAGTTATTTGCTTTGTGCAGGTACTAGGGGACGCGCGCACAACCTCCTACTGGATTGATACCTTGGTTCTCAAAAACTGAGGGAAATACTTACGCTACTTTGCTGCATCATCCTTTCCTCTTCGGGGAAATCCAACACAGTGCTCAAGAGGTAGCAACTGGGTTCGTAACTTGAGGATTATCCTCATTGCTGCATAGAAGAATTATGTCTTGGAAGCACCGCTAGGTGCAAGACCCGCTGCAGGAGCAACTTCGGACATTACGAACGCCTGGCAGAGCAAAGCTGATGACTACTCGATAGTTCATTGCGCCATGCTTTACGGCTTAGAATCGGGACTTCAAAGACGTTTTGAACGTCATGGAGCATATGAGATGTTCCAAGAGTTGAAGTTAATATTTCAAGAAAATGCCCGAGTTGAGAGATATGAAGTCTCCAACAAGTTCTATAGCTGCAAAATGGAGGAGAATAGTTCTGTCAGTGAACACATACTCAGAATGTCTGGGTACCACAACCACTTGATTCAGCTGGGAGTTAATCTTCCTGATGATAGTGTCATTGACAGAGTTTTTCAATCACTGCCACCAAGCTATAAAGGCTTCTTGATGAACTATAATATGCAAGGGATGGAAAAGACAATTCCCGAGCTCTTCAAAATGCTAAAGGCTACGGAGGTAGAAATCAAGAAGGATCATCAAGTGTTGATGGTGAACAAGACCACCAGTTTCAAGAAAAAGGGCAAAGGGAAGAAGGGGAATTTCAAGAAGAATAGCAAGCAAGTTGCTGCTCAAGGGAAGACGCCCAAGTCTGGACCTAAGCCTGAGATTGAGTGCTTCTACTGCAAAGGGACTGGTCACTGGAAGCGAAACTGCCCCAAGTATTTGGCGGATAAGAAGGATGGCAAAGTGAAAGGTATATTTAATATACATGTTATTGATGTGTACCTTACTAATGCTCGCAGTAGCACCTGGGTATTTGATACTGGATATGTTGCTAATATTTGCAACTCGAAACAGGGGCTACGGATTAAACGAAGATTGGCTAAGGACGAGGTGTCGATGCGCGTGGGAAATGGTTCCAAGGTTGATGTGATTTCCGTCGGCACGCTACCTCTACATCCACCGTCGGGATTAGTTTTAGACTTGAATAATTGTTATTTGGTGCCAACGTTGAGCATGAACATTATATCTGGATCTTGTTTGATGCGAGACGGTTATTCATTTAAATCAGAGAATAATGGTTGGTCTATTTATATGAGTAATATCTTTTGTGGTCATGCACCCTTGATGAGTGGTCTATTTTTGTTGAATCTTGATTGTAGTGATACACATATTCATAATATTGAAGCCAAAAGATGCAAAGTTAATAATGATAGTGCAACTTATTTGTCGCACTATCGTTTAGGTCATATTGGTGTAAAGCGCACTAAGAAACTCCGTGATGATGGGCTTTTGGAATCACTTGATGCTTGCGAACCATGCCTCATGGGCAAGATGACTAAGACTCCGTTCTCTGGAACAATGGAGTGAGCAACTGACTTATTGGAAATAATACATACTGATGTATGTGGTCCGATGAGTGTTGAGGCTCGCGGCGGGTATCGCTATTTTCTGACCTTCACAGATGATTTGAGTAAATATGGGTATATCTACTTAGTGAAACATAAGTCTGAAACATTTGAAAAGTTCAAAGAATTTCAGAGTGAAGTGGAAAATCATCGTAACAAGAAAATAAAGTTTATATGATTTGATCATGGAGGTGAATATTTGAGTTATGAGTTTGGTCTTCATTTGAAACAATGTGGAATAGTTTCACAACTCACGCCACCTGAAACACCATAGCGTAATGGTGTGTCCGAACATCTAACCGTACTTTATTAGATATGGTGCGATCTATGATGTCTCTTACCCATTTACCACTATTGTTTTGGGGTTATGCTTTAGAGACGCCTGCATTCATGTTAAATAGGGCACCATCTAAATCCATTGAGATGACACCATATGAACTGTGGTTTCGCAAGAGACCTAAGCTATCGTTTCTTAAAGTTTGGGGCTGCGATGCTTATGTGAAAAAGCTTCAACCTAATAAGCTCGAACCCAAATCGGAGAAATGTGTCTTCATAGGATACTCAAAGGAGACCGTTGGGTACACCTTCTATCACAGATCCGAAGGCAAGATATTTGTTGCTAAGAATGGATCGTTTCTAGAGAAGGAGTTTCTCTAGAAAGAAGTGAGTGGGAGGAAAGTAGAACTTGATGAGGTAATTGTACCTTCTCCCGAATTGGAAAGTAGTTCATCACAGAAATCAGTTCCAGTGATTCCTACACCAATTAGTTAGGAAGCTAATGATGATGATCATGAAACTTCAGATCAATTTACTACTGAACCTCGTAGGTCAACCAGAGTACAATCCGCACCAGAGTGGTATGGTAACCCTGTTCTGGAGGTCATGTGTAACACCCCGGATGTTATTTACCCAATATGTACTCCAACTCTTGTTGTTTCCGGTCTTAAGTTATTTTATTTTCTTGGGTTTGGATTTTTGTCTCCGTGTGTTGTTATTGTTGTCATGCATCTCATATCATGTCATCATGTGCATTGCATTTGCATACGTGTTCATCTCATGCATTCGAGCATTTTCCCCGTTGTCCGTTTTGCATTCCGGCGCTTCGTTCTCCTCCGATGGTCATTTCTAAATTTCTTTCGTGTGTGGGGATTAAACATTTCCGGATTGGACCAAGACTTCCCAAGCGGCCTTGGTTTACTACCGGTAGACCGCCTGTCAAGTTTCGTACCATTTGGACTTTGTTTGATGCTCCAACGGTTAACCGAGGGACCGAAAAGGCCTCGTGTGTGTTGCAGCCCAACACCCCTACAAGTTGGCCCAAAACCCACCAAAACCTTCTCCATCTTCTAGAGCGTTCGATCACGATCGCGTGGCCGAAAACCGCACCTCATTTGGACTCTCCTAGCTCCCTCTATGTCTATTTAAAGACCCCCTCCGAAATCTTCTTCTCCTTCCTCCCGAAAACCCTAGATCTGATCCTCCGCGCGCCGGACATTGTCCGCCGGCGCCGGACACGCCGCCGCCAGCCACCCCCGCGCCGCCATGTGTCAGCGCCGCTGCCACTCCCACCGAGGCCCGCACGGCCCGTAGCCGGTCCCCGAGGGCCCGAGTCGGTGCGCCTGCCTCCTTCGTCCGCGCCGCACCAGGAGCTCCACGCCGCCCTTCGTCAGCTCCGGCGGCCAGGCCACCTCGCCGCCCCTCGCCCCAACTCCGGCGACCGGGCCGCCGCACCCCTCGCCGGCCGGCGCCGCCCGAGGCCACGCCGGCGACCGCGCCCGAGACTCCGGCCACCACCAACTCCGGCCCGCGCCTCCTCACTCTGCCCTGGGTTTCTTCTCCTTCCCCGGCAACCTCAACTCCGGCGAACAGTATTTCTGGCGAGCGCCTCGAAGTCCGTGCAGATCTGGATCCAAAAATCTCGAGGGTTGACTTTCTCCCAAAACCCTAGTTCATTTTGCCCTGTTCATCGTGCCGTAACTTTGCATCCGTAGCTCCGTTTTTGGCATATAGCATATCAAAATGTTCGTCTCAGAGAGTACATCATTTCATTCCATTGCATCATTTTCATTTGAGTTCATCTTGATGCCCGAAACGCTGTTAGAAGAGTGCTACTTGAGATAATTGTCAGATCTGCTGCTCCATTTAGATGTTTGTCATTTTTGCCATGATTATTGTGTGCATGATCTACCCCTGAGCTCTACATATGTTTTGTTAAGGGTTTTGCCATCTTCCAGGAGGTGCAACCCATGTATTTTTGTGATGTGTGTGATGACTAGCACAAGCTTGCAAAGTGAGGCACTTGGTAATGCTGATTTCAGGAACTTTACATTTCCACTAAGTCCTTGACCTGTTTATCTCATATGGCCATATGTTCATGTTGTTTCCTAGTGATCCGTGCCTCTTTTGAGGATGATCAGTAAGGATGTTTTGTTAATCTTGTAGTGCTCTATCCATCCATGTCTTTGTTTGCAATTATGGAGCACCCTAGCTTGAGTCAATCGAGCTCTACTTTTGCTATTTCGTGAATCTGGGCAGATTGTCTGCTTGTTAGCGATTTTGCCGATGATGTTGTAGTTGATCCGTGCATGCTATGCTATTGTTCTTGACATGTCTAGCTTGCATTTTATGTATTCTTGATGGATGTATGCTTAGCTTGTCATGACTTGCTCTGTAGTGAGTGCATCGAGCTCGTAAACATGCCTACTTGATATCTGTTTCAGCATGTTCCAGTTTTCACTAAGTCTGAGAACTGATTATGTTTTTGCCATGTTCACATGCTTGCAATTGTATTTTCTGATACCTTTTGGCTCAAGGTCACTAAGGGACTTTGGTTAAGCTCTTTGAGTAGCTCCATGCCATGTTTTACTTTGCCATGTTCAGGTCCTGTACCATGTGGTTTTGTTGCTCCGAAGAGTGTTATCTGATCTGAAATTCCAAACAAGTGTTAATTTCACTAAGTCTGAAATCTGTTTACCGTATGCATTTTTGCCATGCTTGTTTGAACCTGTTAATGGATGAATTGGACGTAGCTTAGTGCCAGACTTTTGTTAAGCATCATGAATGCATCCCTGCCATGTATTTTGTTGCCATGTTTGGGTGCTGTAGCATGTTCATCTTGTTGCATTTAGATGGCTACTTGCTGTAAATCGCAGAACGTGATCATATTTGAATTGCTTGCCATTTCCAAACCGTAACTCCGATTCCGGCGTTCTTTATATCGTTTTCAAGCGATTTTATCTCATCTTTCCAGTGGCACACTTGGATTTCCAAGTTGAGGCCATGTTCATGCATTCCTTGTCAGATCTTGCATATGCATCCCGCATCGCATCCTGCATAGCATACCATCCTTGCATCATATTGTTTGATCCTTGCACGCGGTTGATGGTGTCCTTGTTGCTTGTTTGTCTTGTTTGGGTAGAGCCGGGAGACGAGTTCGCTAATGAGGAGCACGTTGAGTTTGCTTTCGAGGATCCAGTCAACTCTGACAACTTTGCAGGCAAGATGATCATACCCTCGAAATCACTACTATCTTTGCTTTGCTAGATGCTCGCTCTTTTGCTATGCCATGCTATGATGTCTACCACTTGCTTTCAAGCCTCCCAAATTGCCATGTCAAACCTCTAACCCACCATGTCCTAGCAAACCGTTGATTGGCTATGTTACCGCTTTGCTCAGCCCCTCTTATAGCGTTGCTAGTTGCAGGTGAAGATTGGAGACCGTTCCTTGTTGGAACATTTATTTACTTGTTGGGATATCATTATATTGCCATGTTATCTTAATGCATCTATATACTTGGTAAAGGGTGGAAGGCTCGGCCTCTTGCCTAGTGTTTTGTTCCACTCTTGCCGCCCTAGTTTCCGTCATATCGGTGTTATGTTCCCGGATTTTGCGTTCCTTACGCGATTGGGCTATAATTGTAACCCCTTGATAGTTCGCCTTGATTAAAGCTTTTCCAGCAATGCCCCTCCTTGGTTTTACCATTTGCCACCTAGCCTCTTTTTCCCTTGGGTTTCCGGAGCCCGAGGGTCGTCTTATTTTAGCCCCCCGGGCCAGTGCTCCTCTGAGTGTTGGTCCAACCGAGTGATGTCCGGGGCTACCAGGGGCAACTCTGGGCTGGCCTACCCGATGTCTAGCTCATCTGAGTGTGCCCTGAGAACGAGATATGTGCATCTCCTATCGGGATTTGTTGGCACATTCGGGCGGTGTTGCTGGTCTTTTTTTAACCTGTCGAAGTGTCTTGAAGAACTGAGATACCGAGTCTGATCGGAATGTCTCGGGAGGAGGTCTATTCCTTCGTTGACCGTGAGAGCTGAAGGAAATATGCCCTAGAGGCAATAATAAAGTTATTATTTATTTCCTCATATATCATGATAAATGTTTATTATTCGTGCTAGAATTGTATTAACCGGAAACATAATACATGTGTGAATATATAAACAAACAGAGTGTCACTAGTATGCCTCTACTTGACTAGCTCGTTAATCAAAGATGGTTATGTTTACTAACCATGAACAAAGAGTTGTTATTTGATTAACGAGGTCACATCATTAGTTGAATGATCTGATTGACATGACCCATTCCATTAGCTTAGCTCCCGATCGTTTAGTATGTTGCTATTGCTTTCTTCATGACTTATACATGTTCCTATGACTATGAGATTATGCAACTCCTGTTTACCGGAGGAACACTTTGTGTGCTACCAAACGTCACAACGTAAATGGGTGATTATAAAGGTGCTCTACAGGTGTCTCCAAAGGTAGATGTTGGGTTGGCATATTTCGAGATTAGGATTTGTCACTCCGATTGTCGGAGAGGTATCTCTGGGCCCTCTCGGTAATGCACATCACATAAGCCTTGCAAGCATTACAACTAATGAGTTAGTTGCGAGATGATGTATTATGGAACGAGTAAAGAGACTTGCCGGTAACAAGATTGAACTAGGTATTGGATACCGACGATCGAATCTCGGGCAAGTAACATACCGATGGCAAAGGGAACAATGTATGTTGTTATGCGGTCTGACCGATAAAGATCTTCGTAGAATATGTAGGAGCCAATATGGGCATCCAGGTCCCGCTATTGGTTATTGACCGGAGATTTGTCTCAGTCATGTTTGCATTGTTCTTGAACCGTAGGGTCCGCACGCTTAACGTTACGATGACAGTTATTATGAGTTTATGCATTTTGATGTACCGAAGTTAGTTCGGAGTCCCGGATGTGATCACGGACATGACGAGGAGTCTCGAAATGGTCGAGACATAAAGATTGATATATTGGATGACTATATTCGGACACCGGAAGCGTTCCGGGGAAGTTTCGGATAAAACCGGAGCACCGGGGGGTTACCGGAACCCCCCGGGGGGTTAATGGGCCTCATGGGCCTAAAGTGGAGAAGAGGAAGGGGCTGCCAGGGCAGGCCGCGCGCCCCCTCTCCCCTAGTCCGAATTGGACAAGGAGGGAGGGGCGGCGCCCCCCCCCTTTTGCCTTCTCTTCTTCCACCTCTCCTACTTGGACAAGGACAGGGAGGGGAGTCCTACTCCCGGTAGGAGTAGGACTCCTCCTGCGCGCCTCCTCTAGGGCCGGCCACACCCCCCCCCTTGGATCCTATATATACGGAGGTAGGGGCACCCTAGAACACACAAGTTGATCATCGTGATCGTTCCTTAGCCGTGTGCGGTGCCCCCTTCCACCATATTCCACCTCGGTCATATTGTAGCAGCGCTTAGGCGAAGCCCTGCGATGATAGAACATCAAGATCGTCACCACGCCGTCGTGCTGACGGAACTCATCCCTGAAGCTTTGCTGGATCAGAGCTCGGGGAGCGTCATCGAGCTGTATGTGTGCTAAGAACTTGGAGGTGCCGGAGTAACGGTGCTTGGATCGATCGGATCGGGAAGACGTACGACTACTTCCTCTACGTTGCGTCAACGCTTCCGCTTCGGTCTATGAGGGTACGTAGACAACACTCTCCCCTCTCATTTCTATGCATCACCATGATCTTGCGTGTGTGTAGGAAATTTTTTGATATTACTACGTTCCCCAACAGTGGCATCCGAGCCTAGGTTTTATGGTTTGATGTTATGTGCACGAGTAGAACACAAGTGAGTTGTGGGCGATATAAGTCATACTGCCTACCAGCATGTCATACTTTGGTTCGGCGGTATTGTTGGACGAAGCAGCCCGGACCGACATTACGCGTACGCTTACGCGAGACCGGTTCTCCTGACGTGCTTTGCACATAGGTGGCTTGCGGGTGACAGTTTCTCCAACTTTAGTTGAACCGAGTGTGGCTACGCCCGGTCCTTGCGAAGGTTAAAACGGCATCAACTTGACAAACTATCGTTGTGGTTTTGATGCGTAGGTAAGATTGGTTCTTGCTTAAGCCCATAGCAGCCACGTAAAACTTGCAACAACAAAGTAGAGGACGTCTAACTTGTTTTTGCAGGGCATGTTGTGATGTGATATGGTCAAGACATGATGCTGATTTTATTGTATGAGATGATCATGTTTTGTAACCGATTTATCGGCAACTGGCAGGAGCCATATGGTTGTCGCTTTATTGTATGCAATGCAATCGCACTGTAATGCTTTACTTTATCACTAAGCGGTACCGATAGTCGTGGAAGCATAAGATTGGCGAGATGACAACGATGCTACGATGGAGATCAAGGTGTCGCGCCGGTGACGATGGTGATCATGACGGTGCTTCGGAGATGGAGATCACAGGCACAAGATGATGATGGCCATATCATATCACTTATATTGATTGCATGTGATGTTTATCTTTTATGCATCTTATCTTGCTTTGATTGACGGTAGCATTATAAGATGATCTCTCACTAAATTATCAAGAAGTGTTCTCCCTGAGTATGCACCGTTGCGAAAGTTCTTCGTGCTGAGACACCACGTGATGATCGGGTGTGATAGGCTCTACGTTCAAATACAACGGGTGCAAAACAGTTGCACACGCGGAATACTTAGGTTATACTTGACGAGCCAAGCATATACAGATATGGCCTCGGAACACGGAGACCGAAAGGTCGAGCGTGAATCATATAGTAGATATGATCAACATAGTGATGTTCACCAATGAAACTACTCCATCTCACGTGATGATCGGACATGGTTTAGTTGATTTGGATCACGTGATCACTTAGAGGATTAGAGGGATGTCTATCTAAGTGGGAGTTCTTTAAGTAATTTAACTAATTGAACTTAAATTTATCATGAACTTAGTACCTGATAGTATCTTACTTATGTATGTTTGATTGTAGATAGATGGCCCATGCTGTTGTTCCGTTGAATTTTAATGTGTTCGTTGAGAAAGCGAAGTTGAAAGATGATGGTAGCAATTACACAGACTGGGTCCGTAACTTGAGGATTATCCTCATTGCTGCACAGAAGAATTACGTCCTGGAAGCACCGCTGGGTGCCATGCCTGCTGCTGGAGCAACACCAGATGTTATGAACGTCTGGCAGAGAAAAGCTGATGACTACTCGATAGTTTAGTGTGCCATGCTTTACGGCTTAGAATCGGGACTTCAACGACGTTTTGAACGTCATGGAGCATATGAGATGTTCCAGGAGTTGAAGTTAATATTTCAAGCAAATGCCCGGATTGAGAGATATGAAGTCTCCAATAAGTTCTATAGCTGCAAGATGGAGGAGAACAGTTCTGTCAGTGAGCATATACTCAAAATGTCTGGGTATAATAATCACTTGATTCAGATGGGAGTTAATCTTCCAGATGATTGCGTCATTGACGGAATTCTCCAATCACTGCCACCAAGCTACAAGAGCTTTGTGATGAACTATAATATGCAAGGGATGAATAAGACTATTCCCGAGCTCTTCGCAATGCTGAAAGCTGCGGAGGTAGAAATCAAAAAGGAGCATCAAGTGTTGATGGTCAACAAGACCACTAGTTTCAAGAAAAAGGGCAAAGGGAAGAAGAAGGGGAACTTCAATAAGAACGGCAAGCAAGTTGCTGCTCAAGAGAAGAAACCCAAGTCTGGACCTAAGCCTGACACTGAGTGCTTCTACTGCAAGCAGACTGGTCACTGGAAGCGGAACTGCCCCAAGTATTTGGCTGATAAGAAGGATGGCAAGGTGAACAAAGGTATATGTGATATACATGTTATTGATGTGTACCTTACTAATGCTCGCAGTAGCACCTGGGTATTTGATACTGGTTCTGTTGCTAATATTTGCAACTCGAAACAGGGACTACGGATTAAGCGGAGATTGGCTAAGGACGAGGTGACGATGTGCGTGGGAAACGGTTCCAAAGTCGATGTGATCGCGGTCGGCACGCTACCTCTACATCTACCTTCGGGATTAGTATTAGACCTAAATAATTGTTATTTGGTGCCAGCGTTGAGCATGAACATTATATCTGGATCTTGTTTAATGCGAGACGGTTATTCATTTAAATCGGAGAATAATGGTTGTTCTATTTATATGAGTAATATCTTTTATGGTCATGCACCCTTGAAGAGTGGTCTATTCTTATTGAATCTCGATAGTAGTGATACACATATTCATAATGTTGAAGCCAAAAGATGCAGAGTTGATAATGATGGTGCAACTTATTTGTGGCACTGCCGTTTAGGTCATATCGGTGTAAAGCGCATGAAGAAACTCCATACTGATGGACTTTTGGAACCACTTGATTATGAATCACTTGGTACTTGCGAACCATGCCTCATGGGCAAGATGACTAAAACACCGTTCTCCGGTACTATGGAGAGAGCAACAGATTTGTTGGAAATCATACATAGAGATGTATGTGGTCCGATGAATATTGAGGCTCGTGGCGGATATCGTTATTTTCTCACCTTCACAGATGACTTAAGCAGATATGGGTATATCTACTTAATGAAACATAAGTCTGAAACATTTGAAAAGTTCAAAGAATTTCAAAGTGAAGTTGAAAATCATCGTAACAAGAAAATAAAGTTTCTACGATATGATCGTGGAGGAGAATATTTGAGTTATGAGTTTGGTGTACATTTGAAACAATGCGGAATAGTTTCGCAACTCACGCCACCCGGAACACCACAGCGTAATGGTGTGTCCGAACGTCGTAATCGTACTTTACTAGATATGGTGCGATCTATGATGTCTCTTACTAATTTACCGCTATCGTTTTGGGGTTATGCTTTAGAGACGACCGCATTCATGTTAAATAGGGCACCATCAAAATCCGTTGAGACGACGCCTTATGAACTATGGTTTGGCAAGAAACCAAAGTTGTCGTTTCTGAAAGTTTGGGGCTGCGATGCTTATGTGAAAAAACTTCAACCTGATAAGCTCGAACCCAAATCGGAGAAATGTGTCTTCATAGGATATCCAAAGGAAACTATTGGATACACCTTCTATCACAGATCCGAAGGCAAGACTTTTGTTGCTAAATTCGGAAACTTTCTGGAGAAGGAGTTTCTCTCGAAAGATGTGAGTGGGAGGGAAGTAGAACTTGATGAGGTAACTGTACCTGCTCCCTTATTGGAAAGTAGTACATCACAGAAAACTGTTTCTGCGACACATACCCCAATTAGTGAGGAAGCTAATGATATTGATCATGAAACTTCAGGACAAGATACTACTGAACCTCGTAGATCAACCAAAGTGAGAACCGCGCCAGAGTGGTACGGTAATCCTATTCTGGAAATCATGCTGCTAGATCATGATGAACCTACGAACTATGAAGAAGCAATGGTGAGGCCAGATTCCGCAAAATGGCTTGAAGCCATGAAATCTGAGATGGGATCCATGCATGAGAACAAAGTATGGACTTTGGTTGACTTGCCCGATGATCGGCAAGCAATTGAGAATAAATGGATCTTCAAGAAGAAGACTGACGCTGACGGTAATATTACTGTCTACAAAGCTCGACTTGTCGCAAAAGGTTTTCGACAAGTTCAAGGAGTTGACTATGATGAGACCTTCTCACCCGTAGCGATGCTTAAGTCTGTCCGAATCATGTTAGCAATTGCCGCATTTTATGATTATGAAATTTGGCAGATGGATGTCAAAACTGCATTCCTGAATGGATTTCTAGAAGAAGAGTTGTATATGATGCAACCGGAAGGTTTTGTCGATCCAAAGGGAGCTAATAAAGTGTGCAAGCTCCAGCGATCCATTTATGGACTGGTGCAAGCCTCTCGGAGTTGGAATAAACGCTTTGATAGTGTGATCAAAGCATTTGGTTTTATACAGACTTTCGGAGAAGCCTGTATTTACAAGAAAGTGAGTAGGAGCTTTGTAGCATTTCTGATATTATATGTGGATGACATATTACTGATTGGAAATGATATAGAATTTCTGGATAGCATAAAGGGATATTTGAATAAGAGTTTTTCAATGAAAGACCTCGGTGAAGCTGCTTACATATTAGGCATAAAGATCTATAGAGATAGATCAAGACGCTTAATTGGACTTTCACAAAGCACATACCTTGACAAGATTTTGAAGAAGTTCAAAATGGATCAAGCAAAGAAAGGGTTCTTGCCTGTGTTACAAGGTGTGAAGTTGAGTCAGACTCAATGCCCGACCACTGCAGAAGATAGAGAGAAAATGAAAGATGTTCCCTATGCTTCAGCCATAGGCTCTATCATGTATGCAATGTTGTGTACCAAACCTGATGTGTGCCTTGCTATAAGTTTAGCAGGAGGTACCAAAGTAATCCAGGAGTGGATCACTGGACAGCGGTCAAGAACATCCTGAAGTACCTGAAAAGGACTAAGGATATGTTTCTCGTATATGGAGGTGACAAAGAGCTCATTGTAAACGGTTACGTTGATGCAAGCTTTGACACTGATCCGGACGATTCTAAATTGCAAACCGGATACGTGTTTACATTAAACGGTGGAGCTGTCAGTTGGTGCAGTTCTAAACAAAGCGTCGTGGCGGGATCTACATGTGAAGCGGAGTACATAGCTGCTTCGGAAGCAGCAAACGAAGGAGTCTGGATGAAGGAGTTCATATCCGATCTAGGTGTCATACCTAGTGCATCGGGTCCAATGAAAATCTTTTGTGACAATACTGGTGCAATTGCCTTCGCAAAGGAATCCAGATTTCACAAAAGAACCAAGCACATCAAGAGACGCTTCAATTCCATCCGGGATCTAGTCCAGGTGGGAGACATAGAGATTTGCAAGATACATACGGATCTGAATGTAGCAGACCCGTTGACTAAGCCTCTTCCACGAGCAAAAAATGATCAGCACCAAGGCTCCATGGGTGTTAGAATCATTACCGTGTAATCTAGATTATTGACTCTAGTGCAAGTGGGAGACTGAAGGAAATATGCCCTAGAGGCAATAATAAAGTTATTATTTATTTCCTCATATATCATGATAAATGTTTATTATTCATGCTAGAATTGTATTAACCGGAAACATAATACATGTGTGAATATATAAACAAACAGAGTGTCACTAGTATGCCTCTACTTGACTAGCTCGTTAATCAAAGATGGTTATGTTTCCTAACCATGAACAAAGAGTTGTTATTTGATTAACGAGGTCACATCATTAGTTGAATGATCTGATTGACATGACCCATTCCATTAGCTTAGCTCCCGATCGTTTAGTATGTTGCTATTGCTTTCTTCATGACTTATACATGTTCCTATGACTATGAGATTATGCAACTCCCGTTTACCGGAGGAACACTTTGTGTGCTACCAAACTTCACAACGTAAATGGGTGATTATAAAGGTGCTCTACAGGTGTCTCCAAAGGTAGATGTTGGGTTGGCGTATTTAGATATTAGGATTTGTCACTCCGATTGTCGGAGAGGTATCTCTGGGCCCTCTCGGTAATGCACATCACATAAGCCTTGCAAGCATTACAACAAATGAGTTAGTTGCGAGATGATGTATTACGAAATGAGTAAAGAGACTTGCCGGTAAGGAGATTGAACTAGGTATTGGATACCGACGATCGAATCTCGGGCAAGTAACATACCGATGGCTAAGGGAACAACGTATGTTGTTATGCAGTCTGACCGATAAAGATCTTCGTAGAATATGTAGGAGCCAATATGGGCATCCAGGTCCCGCCATTGGTTATTGACCAGAGATTTGTCTCAGTCATGTCTGCATTGTTCTCGAACCGTAGGGTCCGCACGCTTAACGTTACAATGACAGTTATTATGAGTTTATGCATTTTGATGTACCGAAGTTAGTTCGGAGTCCCGGATGTGATCACGGACATGACGAGGAGTCTCGAAATGGTAGAGACATAAAGATTGATATATTGGATGACTATATTCGGACACGGGAAGCGTTCCGGTGAGGTTTCGGATAAAACCGGAGCACCGGGGGGTTACCGAAACCCCCGGGGGGTTAATGGGCCTCAAGGGCCTAAAGTGGAGAAGAGGAAGGGGCTGCCAGGGCAGGCTGCGCGCCCCCTCTCCCCTAGTCCGAATTGGACAAGGAGGGAGGGGCGGCGCCCCCCCCCCCTTTTCATTCTCTTCTTCCACCTCTCCTACTTGGACAAGGAAAGGGAGGGGAGTCCTACTCCTACCGGGAGTAGGACTCCTCCTGCGCGCCTCCTCTAGGGCCGGCCGCACCCCCCCCTTGGATCCTTTATATACGGAGGCAGGGGCACCCTAGAACACACAAGTTGATCATCGTGATCGTTCCTTAGCCGTGTGCGGTGCCCCCTTCCACCATATTCCACCTCGGTCATATTGTAGCGGCGCTTAGGCGAAGCCCTGCGACGGTAGAACATCAAGATCATCACCACGCCGTCGTGCTAACGGAACTCATCCCCAAAGCTTTGCTGGATCGGAGCCCAGGGAGCGTCATCGAGCTGTACGTGTGCTAAGAACTCGGAGGTGCCGGAGTAACGGTGCTTGGATCGGTCGGATCGGGAAGACGTACGACTACTTCCTCTATGTTGCGTCAATGCTTCCGCTTCGGTCTACGAGGGTACGTAGACAACACTCTCCCCTCTTGTTGTTATGCATCACCATGATCTTGCGTGTGCGTAGGAAATTTTTTGATATTACTACGTTCCCCAACAAGAGCTTGTCATGGGCTAAGTTGGGACTCCCCTGCAGGGATTTGAACTTTCGAAAGCCGTGCCCGCGGTTATGGGCAGATGGGAATTTGTTAATGTCCGGTTGTAGATAACTTGAACCTTAACTTAATTAAAATGAATCAACAGCGTGAGTTACCGTGATGGCCTCTTCTCGGCGGAGTCCGGGAAGTGGACACGGTGTTGGAGTAATGTTTACGCAGGTTGTCCTCTAGTTTCTCGCTCGCGCTTTGCCTCCTCTTCTCGCTCTCTTTTACGAACAGCATAACCACCACATATGCTAGTCGCTTGCTGCAGCTCCACACTTTTACCTTACCTTACCTATAAGCTTAAATAGTCTTGATCGCAAGGGTGCGAGATTGCTGAGTCCTTGTGGCTCACAGATTACTATTACACCAGATGCAGGGCCTGATGATTCCGCTCCAGGTGACGCGCTCGAGCTCAAGTGGGAGTTCGACAAGGACTCTCAACGATACTATGTTTCTTTTCCTGATGATCAGTAGTGGTGCCAGTTGAGGGTGATCGGGACCGTGTTGCATGTTGGGTTATCTTTTATTTTGGCGCCGTAGTCGGGCCATGAGTGTTTGGATGATGTAATGTTATTTATGTACTTGATTGACGTGGCGAGTGTAAGCCAACTATGTTATCTCCCCTTTTATTACCTATATTACATGGGATGTTGTGATGATTGCCTAACTTGCGACATATGCCTTCAATGCGATTATGTCTCTAAGTCGTGCCTGGACACGTGGGAGCTATAGTCGCATCAAGGGTGTTACAAGTTGGTATCAGAGCCTTCCCCGACCTTGGGAGCCCCATTGCTTGATTGTTTTTAGCGGCTGAGTTGTGTCTAGAAAAATGTTTTGAGTCATTTAGGAATTATATATCGGAGAGTTTAGGAATTCTTTTTACTTCCCAGTCTCCTCGTCGCTCTGGTAAGGCATCCTGACGTAGAGTTTTGACTCTTCTCTTCTCAAATTTCACTAAAAAAATTTAGGATCACGCGGGTATCTTGGAATCGTTCCGATGGTTTTATGACGAGAACATTGTCTTGGTGCCTCCTGTCAGGGGTTTTGTGGAGGTGTCCCGGGGAGTTGAGCTCTAAGGTGTTGTCGTCATAATTTTATCATTGCAGTTCTGGAGTACCTGAGTTTAGTAAGCCGACATCGAAAATCTCTTTTATGCAGTTCATTGGTGAGATAACCTCGACGCCACCCAGTACTGGGGCGGGAGTTCGGGAGTATCGCCATAACTTGTATAACGGATGTTTTTCGAAGGTTGAGGTAGATGGTTTCCGAAGTTTTTTCTGGGTTATGTGTTGAAGGATGGATACAGCTGGATGTAGGATTTGCTAGATTTGGGTGAGATATTATGCTTCCCCTGTATCCCCAACACCTGATTGCATAACCGGAAAGGTTCGGAAGTTTCATAGGTGGGAATTCTCGTAGCTCTAGTTCTTCTTCCACGGATATTTGGTTTGAGATTGGGATTTCTTACCGATTATTCGTTCTTGATCCATACCTTGTTGATTTATTTCTCTACCTAATTGTAAGTGGCTTCTCAATTTATGGATATGTGACCATTTCAAGAGGAATGCATTCGTTCATTTTGTTCGGATGTGAAGACTATATGTTGCAATTTTCATTCCGTTGGATTCAGCTTCATTTTATCTGTCAATGTGCTAACGGTGGTCAACCTCTTCAGGATGGCTCCCGCTAAGAGCACCAATCAGAATCAGAATCAAGATCCGCCACCACCTCCACCTCCTCCGGAGGCATGGCCAGCTGTGATGGCCGCAACCAATGCAAACACACAGTTGATCATGCAAATTCTCCAAGAGCGCAATCAAGGCAACCAGGGGAACCAAGGCAACAATCAGAATCACTTTGCTACACTCAACCAGTTCCTTGCTAACGGGCCAAAGACTTTCAGCAATTGTGTTGAGGCAACTGATGCTGACGATTGGCTCGTGGATCTGTGCAAGCATTTCGAGTGCAGTAACGTCAGGCCTGAGGACTTCGTCAAGTTCGCTTCCTTCCAACTCAAAGATCAAGCTGCAGAATGGTTCCAGCAGTACAAGGATTCCAGAGGTCGACGTGCTATTACCTGGGATGAATTCCGTCAAGACTTCAAAGCTCATCATATTCCTCAGAGCGTGGTTGAAAGCAAGCGTGAGGAATTCCGCAACCTGAAGCAAGGCTCTTTGTCTGTCTATGACTACAACAAGTTATTTCAGAAGCTCGTCGGCTTTGCTAAGCAGGACGTACCTGATGAGAAGAGCATGATATACCAGTTCAGGGGTGGTCTCAGAGAAGAAATTCAGCTAGCTCTTGTCCTCTTTGAGCCTTTGAGGTACGATGAGTTCTACAACATGGCATTGAAGCAAGAGGCTGCTCAATTGAGGTGTGATGCTTCCAAGAAGCGAGTCAGAGATGCTACTCCTTCTTCCTCTACTCAAGTGGCCAAGCAGCAGAAGTATTGGCTTCCTCCTCCTCCGTTCCGTCAGCCGTATCAGCAGAAGAGCAAAGGTGACAGTGGATCTTCCCACCCACCCAACCCTGGCTTTCAGAACAAGACTTCGTCTCAAGCTCCAAGATCAAGTGCTCCGTATCACCGTCCGCTTTCAGAGGTCACGTGCAACAAGTGCCAACAGAAGGGTCACTATGCCAACAAGTGTCTCAACCAGAGGCGTCTTCCTCCTCCTCCTCCTGTTAGATCGGCAAGTACAGCTATCGTCAAGCATAACACCAAGTCCGCCAAGGTCAACTTGATGAATGCAGCTCAGGCAGAGGACTCGCCAGATGTCATCATGGGTAACCTTCCTGTTAACGATATTCCTGCCAAAGTTCTTTTTGACACTGGTGCATCGCATTGTTTCATCTCGAGACCATTTGTTTCTAAGCACGAGTTGCCTTTACAAGATTTGCCTAGACAGTTATCTGTTGTTTCTCCGGGTAAATTCACGAATGCAAGCGCTATGGCCCCAGATGTTACTATCACGTTGGGCGATTACAAGTTTCTCTCTTCTCCGGTGGTTCTTGGTAACTCGGATATTGATCTTATTCTCGGGATGGATTGGCTTTCTAAGCACAAGCCACATCTTGATTGTGCAGCCAGGCAGATTCAATTGACTCATTCGTCTGAGGATGTAATTGTCTTTGCCGCTCATGATGATACCATCCGTCAGTTTTCTCTCAATGAGAAGGGTGAACTAGATGCTATCTCGTAGATTCCAGTCGTTTGCGAATATCAAGACGTCTTTCTAGAAGAGCTTCCAGGAATGCCTCCGCACCGGCCAGTTGAATTCGTTATTGATCTTGAGCCTGGTACGGAACCTGTGTGTAAGCGTCCTTACAAGCTCGGACCTGAAGAGTTGAAGGAGCTGAAGAAGCAACTCGATATTCAAGAAAGAATGGGTCTCATCCGGCCTTGTTCTTCTCCATGGGGTTGTGATGTTCTTTTTGTGAAGAAGGAGGATGGAACGGACCGACTTTGTGTTGATTACCGTCCATTGAACAAGAAGACCATCAAGAACAAATATCCACTTCCCAACATCAATGAGCTGTTCGAACAACTCAAAGGTGCCCAAGTATTCTCCAAGCTTGATCTTCGTATGGGTTATCATCAGATTCGAATCCGTGAGCAAGATATTCCCAAGACGGTTTTCAGGACAAGCTATGGGTCATATGAATACACTGTCATGTCTTTTTGCCTCGTCAACGCTCCTCCGACGTTCTCTCGCATGATGAACTTCATCTTCAACGCCTACACCAATGACTTCGTTTTGGTCTATCTCGACGACATTATGGTTTTCTCAAAGAACAAGGAAGATCATGCCAAGCACTTGCGTTTGGTACTCGATAAGCTGAGGGAACACCAGTTCTATGCCAAGTTCTCCAAGTGCAAATTTTGGCTCGATGAGGTTCTTTATCTTGGTCATATCATCTCTGCCAAGGGCATTGCGGTGAATCCTGAGAAGGTGTTTGCAATTGTGAATTGGGAACCTCCTCAGAACATGAAGCAACTCCGTAGCTTCCTCGGTCTCGCAAGTTATTGTCGAAGATTCGTTGAAAACTTTTCTAAGATCGTGAAGCCTCTCTCAAATCTTCTCCAGAAGCACGTCAAGTATGTTTGGTCTCCGGAGTGTGACATTGCTTTCAACACTTTGAAAGAGAAATTGATCACTGCTCCAGTTCTGACTCCGCCTGATGAATCCAAGCCGTACGAGGTCTTTTGTGATGCCTCTCTCCAAGGTCTTGGCGCAGTGTTGATGCAAGAGAATAAAGTTGTTGCTTATACCTCTCGCCAGTTGAAGCCCAATGAGAAGAACTACCCCACTCATGATCTCGAGTTGGCGGCAGTTGTGCATGCTCTTTTGACTTGGAGACATCTCTTATTGGGAAGAAAAGTGGACATCTTCACTGCCACAAGAGTCTCAAGTACATCTTCACTCAGCCTAATCTCAACCTCAGGCAAACTCGATGGGTCGAAATGATTCAAGAGTATAATCCGAGTATCGAGTATACTCCGGGCAAGGCCAATGTGATTGCTGACGCATTGAGCAGAAAGGCCTATTGCAACGGTCTGATTCTCAAGCCTTATCAACCCGAGCTTTGTGAAGCTTTCCGCAAACTTAATCTGCAAGTTGTTCCTCAAGGTTTCCTCACCAACCTTCAAGTCTCTCCTACCTTGGAAGACCAGATTCGCCAAGCCCAGCTTCTTGATGCTATGGTGCAAAAGGTGAAGATTGGGATTGCCAAAAGCCAACCCAAGTACAAATGCTACCGCCTTGATGACAAGGATACTCTCTTCTTCGAGGATCGTATTGTTGTGCCCAAAGGTGACCTCCGTAAAGTGATCATGAACGAGGCTCACAATTCTCTCCTCTCCATCCACCCTGGGAGTATGAAGATGTATCAGGACCTCAAGCAGGCTTATTGGTGGACTCGAATGAAGCGCGAGATTTCTCAATTCGTGAACGAATGTGATGTCCGCAGAAGAGTGAAGGCAGAACATCAAAGGCCAGCTGGTCTCCTCCAACCTCTTGCCATTCCAGAATGGAAGTTTGACCACATTGAAATCGACTTCGTGACTGGGTTCCAAAGTCCAAGCGTGGCAATGATGCTATATTCGTTGTCATCGACAAACTCACTAAAGTGGCTCACTTTCTACCTATCAAAGAGTCAATCACTACAGCTCAATTGGCGGAACTCTATACCTCTCAAATTGTCTCTCTGCACGGTATTCCACAAGTGATCTCTTCAGACCGTGGCAGCATCTTTACCTCCAAGTTTTGGGATTGTTTTCAAAAGGCCATGGGCACCAATATCCGCTTCAGCACAGCTTTCCATCCTCAAACTAGCGGTCAAGTCGAGCATGTCAACCAGATTCTTGAAGATATGCTCAGGGCTTGTGTGTCTCCTTCGGCATGAAGTGGGAGGATTGTCTTCCTTATGCTGAATTCTCCTACAACAACAGTTTTCAAGCAAGTTCGGGCAAGGCCCCATTTGAAATTCTGTATGGCAGGAAGTGTCGTACCCCTCTCAACTGGTCTGAAACCGGTGAACGTCAGCTTCTCGGAAATGACTTAATCACAGAGGCAGAGGAAATGTGTAAAGTCATTCGAGATAACCTCAAAGCAGCCCAATCCCGCCAGAAGAGCTACTATGACAGTAAGCACTGTGATTTGGCTTTCGAGATCGGAGATCATGTTTACCTCCGCGTCTCTCCTATGAAAGGTACTCGTCACTTCGGTATCAAAGGGAAGCTTGCCCCCAGATACGTGGGACCTTTCAAGATTGTCAGCAAGAGAGGCGATCTCGCCTATCAACTCGAGCTTCCTTCAAACTTTGCAAATGTTTATGATGTGTTCCATGTCTCTCAGCTCCAAAAGTGCTTCAAGACTCCTGACCGCACCGTCAACTTCGAGGACATTGAGCTCCAAGAAGATCTCTCTTACCGTGAGCACCCAGTTGCTATTCTTGAAGAGAATGAATGCAAGACTCGCAACAAGTCAATCAAATTCCTCAAAGTCAAGTGGTCACACCATTCTGACCGTGAAGCTACCTGGGAACGCGAGGATCACCTCCGTTCTGAGTACCCCGCATTCTTTCAGTCCTAGATCTCGGGACGAGATCCTTTCGTAGTGGTGGAGTGTTGTAACACCCCGGATGTTATTTACCCAATATGTACTCCAACTCTTGCCGTTTCCGGCCTTAAGTTATTTTATTTTCTCGGGTTCGGGTTTTTGTCTCCGTGTGTTGTTATTGTTGTCATGCATCTCATATCATGTCATCATGTGCATTGCATTTGCATACGTGTTCATCTCATGCATTCGAGCATTTTCCCCGTTGTCCATTTTGCATTCCGGCGCTTCGTTCTCCTCCGGTGGTCATTTCTACCTTTCTTTCGTGTGTGGGGATTAAACATTTCCGGATTGGACCGAGACTTGCCAAGCGGCCTTGGTTTACTACCGGTAGACCGCCTGTCAAGTTTCGTTGGACTTCGTTTGATGCTCCAACGGTTAACCGAGGGACCGAAAACGCCTTGTGTGTGTTGCAGCCCAACACCCCTCCAAGTTGGCCCAAAACCCACCAAAACCTTCTCCATCTTCTAGAGCGTTCGATCATGATCGTGTGGCCGAAAACCGCACCTCATTTGGACTCTCCTAGCTCCCTGTGTGTCTATTTAAAGACCCCCTCCGAAATCTTCTTCTCCTTCCTCCCGAAAACCCTAGATCTGATCCTCCGCGCGCCGGACATTGTCCGCCGGCACCGGACATGCCGCCGCCAGCCACCCCCGTGCCGCCACGTGTCAGCGCCGCCGCCACTCCCGTCGAGGCCCGCACGGCCCGCAGCCGGCCCCCGAGGGCCCGAGTCAGCGCGCCTGCCTCCTTCGTCCGCGCCGCGCCAGGAGCTCCTCGCCGCCCTTCGTCAGCTCCGGCGGCCGGGCCACCTCGCCGCCCCTCGCCCCAACTCCGGCGACCGGGCCGCCGCACCCCTCGCCGGCCGGCACCGCCCGAGGCCACGCCGGTGACCGCGCCCGAGGCTCCGGCCACCACCAACTCCGGCCCGCGCCTCCTCGCTCCGCCCCGGGCTTCTTCTCCTTCCCTGGTGACCTCAACTTCGGCGAACAGTGTTTCCGGCGAGTGCCTCGAAGTCCGTGCAGATCTGGATCCAAAAATCTCGAGGGTTGACTTTCTCCCGAAACCCTAGTTCATTTTGCCATGTTCATCGTGCCGTAACTTTGCATCCGTAGCTCCGTTTTTGACTTACAGCATATCAAAATGTTCGTCTCAGAGAGTACATCATTTCATTCCATTGCATCATTTTCATTTGAGTTCATCTTGATGCCCGAAATGCTGTTAGTAGAGTGCTACTTGAGATAATTATCAGATCTGCTGCTCCATTTAGATATTTGTCATTTTTGCCATGATTATTGTGTGCATGATCTGCCCTTGAGCTCTACATATGTTTTTTAAGGGTTTTGCCATCTTTCCAGAGGTGCAACCCATGTATTTTTGTGATGTGTGTGGTGACTAGCACAAGCTTGCAAAGTGAGGCACTTGGTAATGCTGATTTCAGGGACTTTGCATTTCCACTAAGTCCTTGACCTGTTTATCTCATATGGCCATATGTTCATGTTGTTTCCTAGTGACCCGTGCCTCTTTTGAGGATGATCAGTAAGGATGTTTTGTTAATCTTGTAGTGCTCTATCCATCCATGTCTCTGTTTGCAATTATGGAGCACCCTAGCTTGAGTCAATCGAGCTCTACTTTTGCTATTTCGTGAATCTGTGCAGATTGTCTACTTGTTAGCAATTTTGCCGATGATGTTGTAGTTGATCCATTCATGCTATGCTATTGTTCTTGCCATGTCTAGCTTTCATTTTATGTATTCTTGATGGATGTATGCTTAGCTTGTCATGACTTGCTCTGTAGTGAGTGCATCGAGCTCGTAAACATGCCTACTTGATATCTGTTTCAGCATGTTCCAGTTTTCACTAAGTCTGAGAACTAATTATGTTTTTGCCATGTTCACATGCTTGCAATTGTATTTTCTGATACCTTTTGGCTCAAGGTCACTAAGGGACTTTGGTTAAGCTCTTTGAGTAGCTCCATGCCATGTTTTACTTTGCCATGTCCAGGTCCTGTAGCATGTGGTTTTGTTCCTCCGAAGAGTGTTATCTGATCTGAAATTCCAGACAAGTGTTAATTTCACTAAGTCTGAAATCTGTTTACCATATGCATTTTTGCCATGCTTGTTTGAACCTGTTAATGGATGAATTGGCCGTAGCTCAGTGCCAGACTTTTGTTAAGCATCATGAATGCATTCCTGCCATGTATTTTGTTGCCATGTTTGGGTGCTGTAGCATGTTCATCTTGTTGCATTTAGATGGCTACCTATTGTAAATCGCAGAATGTGATCATATTTGAATTGCTTGCCATTTCCAAACCGTAACTCCGATTCCGGCGTTCTTTATATCGTTTTCAAGCGATTTCATCTCATCTTTCCAGTGGCACACTTGGATTTCCATGTTGAGGCCAGGTTCATGCATTCCTTGTCAAATCTTGCATATGGATCCCGCATCGCATCCCGCATAGCATACCATCCTTGCATCATATATTTTGATCCTTGCACGCGGTTGATGGTGTCCTTGTTGCTTGTTTGTCTTGTTTGGGTAGAGCCGAGAGACGAGTTTGCTAATGAGGAGCCCATTGAGTTTGCTTTCGAGGATCCAGTCAACTCTGACAACTTTGCAGGCAAGATGATCATACCCTCAAAATCACTACTATCTTTGCTTTGCTAGATGCTCGCTCTTTTGCTATGCCATGCTACGATGCCTACCACTTGCTTTCAAGCCTCCCAAATTGCCAAGTCAAACCTCTAACCCACCATGTCCTAGCAAACCGTTGATTGGCTATGTTACCGCTTTGCTCAGCCCCTCTTATAGCGTTGCTAGTTGCAGGTGAAGATTGGAGACCGTTCCTTGTTGGAACATTTATTTACTTGTTGGGATATCATTATATTGCCATGTTATCTTAATGCATCTATATACTTGGTAAAGGGTGGAAGGCTCGGCCTCTTTCCTAGTGTTTTGTTCCACTCTTGCTGCCCTAGTTTCCATCATATCGGTGTTATGTTCCCGGATTTTGCGTTCCTTACGCGGTTGGGTTATAATGGGAACCCCTTGATAGTTCACCTTGATTAAAGCTTTTCTAGCAATGCCCAACCTTGGTTTTACCATTTGCCACCTAGCCTCTTTTTCCCTTGGGTTTCCGGAGCCCGGGGGTCATCTTATTTTAGCCCCCCGGGCCAGCACTCCTCTGAGTGTTGGTCCAACCGAGCGATGTCCGGGGCTACCAGGGGCAACTCTGGGCTGGCCTACCCGACATCTGGCTCATCTGAGTGTGCCCTGAGAACGAGATATGTGCAGCTCCTATCGGGATTTGTCGGCACATTCGGGCGGTGTTGCTGGTCTTGTTTTAACCTGTCGAAGTGTCTTGAAGAACCGAGATACCGAGTCTGATCGGAACGTCTCGGGAGGAGGTCTATTCCTTCGTTGACCGTGAGAGCTTGTCATGGGCTAAGTTGGGACTCCCCTGCGGGGATTTGAACTTTCGAAAGCCATGCCCGCGGTTATGGGCAGATGGGAATTTGTTAATGTCTGGTTGTAGATAACTTGAACCTTAACTTAATTAAAATGAATCAACAGCGTGAGTTACCGTGATGGCCTCTTCTCGGCGGAGTCCGGGAAGTGGACACGGTGTTGGAGTAATGTTTACGCAGGTTGTCCTCTAGTTTCTCGCTCGCGTTTTGCCTCCTCTTCTCGCTCTCTTTTACGAACAGGATAGCCACCACATATGCTAGTCGCTTGCTGCAGCTCCACACTTTTACCTTGCCTTACCTATAAGCTTAAATAGTCTTGATCGCGAGGGTGCGAGATTGCTGAGTCCTTGTGGCTCACAGATTACTATTACACCAGATGCAAGGCCTAATGATTCCGCTCTAGGTGACGCGCTCGAGCTCAAGTGGGAGTTCGATGAGGACTCTCAACGATACTATGTTTCTTTTTCCCTGATGATCAGTAGTGGTGCCAGTTGGGGGTGATCGGGACCGTGTTGCATGTTGGGTTATCTTTTATTTTGGCGCCGTAGTCGGGCCATGAGTGTTTGGATGATGTAATGTTATTTATGTACTTGATTGACGTGGTGAGTGTAAGCCAACTATGTTATCTCCCCTTTTATTACCTATATTACATGGGATGTTGTGATGATTGCCTAACTTGCGACATATGCCTTCAATGCGATTATGTCTCTAAGCCATGCCTCGACATGTGGGAGCTATAGTCGCATCGAGGGTGTTACATCATGTTACTTGACCATGACGAACCTGCGAACTACGAGGAAGCGATGATGAGCCCAGATTCCGCAAAATGGCTTGAGACCATGAAATCTGAGATGGGATCCATGTATGAGAACAAAGTGTGGACTTTGGTAGACTTTCCTGATGATCGGCAAGCCATAGAGAATATATGAATCTTCAAGAAGAAGACTGACGCTGGCCGTAATGTTACTGTCTACAAAGCTCTACTTGTTGCGAAAGTTTTTCGACAAATTCAAGGAGTTGACTACGATGATACCTTCTCACCCGTAGCGATGCTTAACTCTGTCTGAATCATGTTAGCAATTGTCGCATTTTATGATTATGAAATTTGGCAAATGGATGCCAAAATTGCATTCCTTAATGGATATCTTGAAGAAGAGTTGTATATGATGCAACCAGAAGGTTTTGTCAATCCTAAAGGTGCTAACAAAGTGTTCAAGCTCCAGCGATCCATTTATGGACTGGTGCAAACATCTTGGAGTTGGAATATACGCTTTGATAGTGTGATTAAAGAATATGGCTTTATACAGACTTTTGGATAAGCCTGTATTTACAAGAAAGTGAGTGGGAGCTCAGTAGCATTTCTAATATTATATATGGATGACATATTGTTAATTGGAAATAATACAGAATTTCTAGATAACATAAAAGGATACTTGAATAAGAATTTTTCAATGAAAGACCTCGGTGAAGCTGCTTATATATTGGGCATCAAGATCTATAGAGATAAATCAAGACGCTTAATTGGACTTTCAAAAAGCACATACCTTGATAAAGTTTTAAAGAAGTTCAAAATGGATCAGTCGTAGAAAGGTTTCTTGCCTGTGTTACAAGGTGTGAAGTTGAGTCAGACTCAATGCCTGACCACTGCATAAGATAGAGAGAAAATGAGGGTCATTCCCTATGCCTCAGCCATAGGTTCTATCTTGTATGCAATGCTGTGTACCAGACCTGATGTGTGCCTTGCTATAAGTTTAGCAGGGAGGTACCAAAGTAATCCAGGAGTGGATCACTGGACATCGGTCAAGAACATCCTAAAATACCTAAAAAGAACTAAGGATATGTTTCTCGTTTATGGAGGTGACAAAGAGCATGTCGTAAATGGTTACGTCGATGCAAGTTTTGACACTGATCTGGATGACTCTAAGTCACAAACTGGATACGTATTTATATTGAATGGTGGAGCTATCAGTTGGTATAGTTCCAAGAAGAGCGTCGTGGCGGGATCTATGTGTGAAGCGGAGTACATAGCTGCTTCATGAAGAAGTCTGGATTAAGGAATTCATATCCGATCTAGGTGTAATACCTAGTGCATCGGGTCCAATGAAAATCTTTTGTGACAATACTGGAGCAATTGCCTTGGCGAAGGAATCCAGATTTCACAAAGAACTAAACACATCAAGAGACGCTTCAATTCCATCCACGATCAATTCAAGGAGGGAGACATAGAGATTTGCAAGATACATACGGATCTGAATGTTGCAGACCCGTTGACTAAGCCTCTTCCACGAGCAAAACATGATCAGCACCAAGACTCCATGGGTGTTAGAATCATTACTATGTAAGCTAGATTATTGACTCTAGTTTAAGTGGGAGACTAAAGGAAATATGCCCTAGAGGCAATAATAAAGTTGTTATTTATATTTCCTTACATCATGATAAATGTTTATTATTCATGCTATAATTGTATTAACCAGAAACTTAGTACATGTGTGAATACATAGACAAATAGAGTGTCCCTAGTATGCCTCTACTAGACTAGCTCGTTAATCAAAGATGGTTAAGTTTCCTGACCATAGACATGTGTTGTCATTTGATGAACGGGATCACATCATTAGAGAATGATGTGATGGACAAGACCCATCTGTTAGCTTAGCATTATGATCGTTTAGTTTTATTGCTATTTCTTTCTTCATAACTTATACATATTCCTCTGACTATGAGATTATGCAACTCCCGAATACCGGAGGAACACTTTGTGTACTATCAAACGTCACAACGTAATTGGATGATTCTAAAGATGCTCTACAGGTGTCTCTGAAGGTGTTTGTTGAGTTGTCATAGATCGAGATTATAATTTGTCACTCCGTGTATCGGAGAGGTATCTCTGGGCCCTCTCGGTAATGCATATCACTATAAGCCCTGCAAGCAATGTGACTAATGAGTTAGTTATGGGATGATGCATTACGGAACGAGTAAAGAGACTTGCCGGTAACGAGATTGAACTAGGTATGATGATACCGACGATCGAATCTTGGGCAAGTAACATACCGATGACAAAGGGAATAATGTATGTTGTTATGTGGTTTGACCGATAAAGATCTTCGTAGAATATGTAGGAACTAATGTGAGCATCCAGGTTCCGCTATTGGTTATTGACCGGAGATGTGTCTTGGTCATGTGTACATAGTTCTCAAACCCGTAGGGTCCGCACGCTTAACGTTCGATGACAATTTGTATTATGAGTTATGTGTTTTTGATGACCGAAGTTTGTTCGGAGTCCCAGATAAGATCATGGACCGACGAGGAGTCTCGAAATGGTCGAGAGGCAAAGATTCATATATTGGAAGGTTGTATTCGGACATCGAAATGGTTCCGAGTGATTCGAGGATTTTTTTGGAGTACCGAGGGGTTACCGGACCCCCCCCCTTGGGGGGGGATATTGGGCCTACATGGGCCATAGGGGAGAGGGGAGGTAGCCCACAAGGGGTGGCCGCGCCCCCTCCCTATAGGGAGTCCGAATTGGACTAGGGAAGGGGGCGCCCCCTTTCCTTCTCCTCTTCCTCTCCCTTCCCTCTTTCCACCCTCCGGAAAAGGAAAGGGAGTCCAACTAGGATTGGGAGTCCTAGTTGGACTCCCCCCTTTGGCGCGCCCCTAGGTCGGTCGCCTCCTCCCCTCCTCCTTTATATGCGGGGGTGGGGACGCCCCAAAGGCACATCAATTGTTCCTCGACCATGTGCGGTGCCCCCCTCCACAGTTTACCACCTTGGTCATATTGTCATAGTGCTTAGGCGAAGCCCTGCGCGGATCACATCATCAACACCGCGACCACACCGTCGTGCTAACGGAACTCTCCCTCGACCCTTTACTGGATCAAGAGCTCGAGGGGCGTCATCGTGCTGAATGCGTGCTGAACACGAAGGTGCCGTACGTTCGGTACTTGCATCGGTTGGATCACGAAGACGTTCGACTACATCAACCGCGTTAACATAACGCTTCCGCTTTCGGTCTACGAGGGTACATGGACAGACTCTCCCGTCTCGTTGATATGCTTCTCCTAGATAGATCTTGCGTGATCGTAGGATTTTTTTGAATTACTACATTCCCCAACATTGGGGAGCTCAGAGAAGAGATGATCAAGTCACCAAGCCGGACTCCTACCAAGATTCGCACTAGCCCAAGATGGTATCCATACTTTAAGGTGAGCACTGACAGTTGTACTTCATGGCTTGATATGCCTGTATTGATCAAGGTGAGCACTAACATAATCTTGTATTGCCATTTCAGAATTGCATTGGGGCAATAGATGGTGCTCATGTCACCGCCAGAGTGCCGAAGTCACAAGCTGCAACATACATAGGAAGGAAGCACTACACAAGCCAGAATGTGCTTGCTACTGTTGACTTCGATATGAAGTTCACCTATGTGCTGGCTGGCTGGGAAGGATCAACACATGATGCTAACATTCTCAGTGACAACATGATTCATCTTGATGGCATCAACATCCCCGATGGAAAGTTCTACCTAAGAGATGCTGGTTATGCATGTCGGCAAGGTATTCTTCCACCCTTCAAGAAACCAGGTACCATCTGAACGAGTTCGCTGGTAGGAACTATCCTAGGACTCCACAAGAGCTATTTAATCTCAGACACTCCAGCCTTAGAGTTACTGTTGAGAGGGCCTTTGGAGCTCTGGAGAACAGGTTTAAGATCTAGATCAGAATCCATTCCCCACTTTTCCCACTGAGGTTAAGCTTGTTCTTGTTGGTTGCATTCTGCATAACTGGATCCTGCAATGGGATTGTGATGAACTTGTGCCTGAGGAGGAAGATGTGACGCTTGATGATGTTGTGAGCTTAGGCCATGGTGTGGAGGCATTTGACAATGAAGCCTGGAAGAACAAAAAGATGAAGTGGGCATAAGCAATGTGAGATAATGGAGGTCGGACAAGGATCTAAAGAAGAAAAAGAAGAAGAGCAAGAGCAGGAGTAGAAGAAAAGGAAAAACAACAACAATAGAAGAGGAAGAGGAATAACTAGCAGCATCATCAGAAGTGGAAGAGCAAGATGAAGAGAATGGACTTCCATCTAGTTAGCATCGATGATGGACTTTCCCCTATTCAGCCATATGGTTCTTAATAATGTGTTCTGTCATTTGATATAGCTAGGGTGAACCGTAATTTGTTTCGTAGCTAGGAGTGAAACTGTTCAGATCGTGCGTGGTAAGGTCACCACTAATGAGAAGTGGTGACAACCTCTTATGCAGGTTGCAACCAAACAACGTGTCATATGTGCGCCTAATACAATATGGCCAACCAAACGACGGGTGAAAATTAGTTTCCTCATGCACCTAACCTATATGCGAGCAACCAAACTACATACCGATGGTGGTTTATATGTTGTTTTTTCTTAGCCATACCCATATAAGAAATATACGCGATGCAGCCAAAATCAATGCGGGCAATCAAATACACCCCATATCAATAAATCCAGGTTCTTCTCCAAATGCGCTGAAAACTGCCTAACAAACGTTCGCAGATGCATTTTCTGTGGCGAACGTTCGCCAGATAAGCCCATCCATACAGAAAAAACCGACCCGAAATTTCGCAATCCCCTTCCTTCCTCCTACTCCTAACTGACACAGCGAGGGAGAGAGGGGAGGGCGAGTCGTCGTCGGAGCAGATCGACCGGGTAGGCCTCCCGGCGATGGGGAACGCGTCGTCGATGCTGACGCAGTACGACATCGAGGAGGTGCAGGAGCACTGCAGCTACCTATGTATGTCATCGATCCCCATCGATACCCTTTTCGATTTGGCGGTGATTTGATCGATTCCTGAGTCTTTTTTTGCCCCCAAATCGAACGAATCCAAGTCTCGCAGCAGGAGATCGTGTCGCTGTACGAGCGATTTTGCCAGCTCGACCGCAGCGCCAAGGGCTTCGTCGCCGAGGACGAGTTCCTCTCCATCCCGGAGTACTCCACCAACCCGCTCTCCCAGGTCCGTCCCCCCTCCTCCTCTCGTGGTGATGGCGAATTTCCTTCTCCGGCTTGCTTTGTCCCTTCCGTGCCAGCTCCAGCTGACTTATTGACTCTACTAGTGCGTGCAAACGAAGCAGATCCATCTTGTTCTTGTGTGCTGTCCTTGGCATTACACACACTGCTTTCCTAGTTTTATTGTATACAATTCTGTCCACAGAGATGTACTAGTACTGATTGGAACATCACTTGGAATTCCTCAGCAAGTAAGCGTAATATAATGGGGGAAAACTAATTAGATTTCCACACTCCATCAAGGAGCTAGGTGTATCTGAAAATTGTATGCCGATTGCCTCACAGAACCTGTATGCAATCCATCGGCATAGGAAGTTTTACCATGGTTTAACACATGTGGAGCCTGAATATCTCTATGAAAGGAAGCATCTTCCACATCCGGTTGGAAAAGGCTCTAGCTATCTTTGATTGGATACCAATGGAATCATATTTTTCTGTAAACAAAGACTTATCAAAGTTCAAAGACTGGTATAATATGCTTTTGGCAAGTAAAACTTATCATAGACTACAAAAATCTCCTTATAGATCATTGCTACTGAAGATTTGTAGTTTGTTTTTCTTCCACAGTAATGATCTCCGTTGATTAATACAATCCTTTTATTCAAAAAAAAATATAGACGTGGGACTGATTTTGAGCTTTCATTTCTTCTATTTGCAGAGGTTGCTACGTATGGTTGATGGATTGAACTTCAAGGAATTTGTTTCTTTTCTCTCTACCTTCAGCGCAAGGGCCAGCCTTCAGCAAAAGATTGAGTGTAATGCTCGTCATGTTTCTTTTCCTCCTTTTTGCCATCTATCTTGAAAGGAGTATATGTTGGCTTGGGTCTCTCTGATCCTTATGATGACTAATTTGCTTGTCCAGTGTTGATTTGGTCTGTGTTTCATTGAGCAGTTATATTTAAGGTGTATGACATTGATGGCAAGGGGAAAGTAAGCTTCAAGGACCTGGTGGAGGTTTTACGGGACCTAACGGGCTCATCCATGTCAGAGCAACAAAGAGAGGTTCTCATTTGATTCAATCCTGTATTTCATTGCATAGTACACTTACTAAATCAACAGGAACAAATGTGACTGTTCCCTTGTTTCCTCTTCAAACAATTAGTATCCTGCCATCATAAACACATCAAGTGAATGAAGGGGGCCCTGACACTAAATTGTAGGTTCCTTCATAGCAGCAAATGCTCAGAGTAGCGTCCTTCGCAGTGCAAAATTTTAAGTTGATAGTACACAGTTGAGGAGAGCCCTTTACCATTAGATAAAAAATATAGTTTGTGTGGAACCCATCCTTATATTATAAAAGCTAAACAATATCCAGATTTTATGATATTTGTACATCCACAAGACTTAGCCTGAGATCAGTATTGTCTCTGAATATTCGTAGGGAATAGTTTCAGTATTGCTTTTGTTTTAACATGTCAGTATTGCTTTGCATAATGCATAATGTTTTGTTCAAGCTTATGTACAGCAGTACAATCTCAAATTAACACGATTTGAATTGATGCCTTTCAGCAAGTACTAACAAAGGTGTTGGAAGAAGCTGGGTACACACGGGATTCCACTCTATCATTAGAAGATTTTGTAACGGTACAAAGCTAAACGTTGCTTACCTTTCTTATCATAGCTGTAATGCTATGGCAAATTCATCTGAATTGAAAAAAGCATAGTTTTTGTGTTTAGATTCATCTGACTTCTATGCCACTAGTTGTGTCCCACTACTCAGTTTTGCCACTAGAAGTTTAACCTGCTAAAAAATGCCATCACTCATTTAGGCGCTTGCTAAAAAATGCCACTAGACACCATTACTGTCAGCTCAAAGCCCGTATAACAGGTTATATGACCAAAATACCCATGGACCCGCGTTTCAGCTCTCCCTCTATCTCAGTATGATTAAGTGTGGGTCCCACTCGATCCCGGACATCGTTCTTATTTTCCTTTAATATTATTTGCCTGCTTACTCCTGAAAAGTGGGGCCAACACTTGTCTTGTGAGATAGATGGAGCTGACATGTGGGTCTAGGGGTATTTTGGTCATATAACATGGTCAACAGGTTTGGCCTGACAGAATGGTGTCTAATGACATTTTTGAGCGAACATCTAACAGAACAATGGCATTTTTTAGGTCTCTAATGGCATTTTTGAGCAAGCGTCTCAAAGAACGATGTCATTTTTGAGCAGTTGTAACTTCTAATGGCAAAACTGAGTAGTGGAACACAACTAGTGGCATAAATGGTTAAAAGCTTTTGTGGTAAGATTCATCTGAATTGAAGAAAAGCATAGCTTTTGCGGTTGTAGTATTATCCAGTGTGTCTACCAGTACTCATATGTAAACTATATTTACAGTTCTACGGCATTTCTTGATTGTATATTGCTCTTGTTCTGTACTGCTGATGGTGAAGCGAAACTAAACTACTATTGTGACGTGGTTCCAGATCATCGACCACCCTGGCCTGAAGATGGAGGTGGAAGTGCCCATCGACTAGTGAAGGGAGGATGCAGATTTCAGCAGATGAGGATGCAGCAAGCTCTCTGTCAGCTGAAAACAAGTGTCCATTGCCAATAGACCGCGCAACAGAATAGAATGGGATCTCACTGTTTTGAGTTCTTGTGTACCTGTCCGCATACATGCCCAAATGCAGTGCCAGTTTAGTCATTTTTTCTTTCTGTTTTCGAGGGGATTAATTGATGCAGTGTCAATGTAGAGTGGATCTTGTTACAGTTTCCAGACTTTGAAAACGTTCCAAACTTAAAATTGTTTATGGGGTTGCAGCTGTCCACTCCACTGGAGGCCAGTATTTATGCTGAAGATTATGATCCAATTCTTGGGTTCATGTGAACTACAGGTATTTGTAAGTTGGCGAAAATTCATATATAAAATTCTAAAAACTGTGAGAAAAATTGTGCATGACAAGCACCTTGTTCTTCCTCGGCTTGGAAAGAAGCCCACTTGTGAGCATGCCTAGTATACAAGAAATGAGCATTTATTTTGAGGGGTAAGAAATGAGCAAGTAAATCCTACTGGTCAATAGGTATGATGCCATGGATCCTATAGATGCTTAGAGAGTTTGTGATGCCCAGCGACACTTGGATGGGATTCTCCCAGGCCATATAAATAGTGACTTATTCTTTTGTCTGAGCCGAATTGTAAACTTGTTGCACCAGGGTCGTGCCGTGTTTGACTATTGTAGTCATGCTGGCGCAATATTTACCTTTTATATATCCTTTGATATAAAAAGCATTAATAGTGTCGGCATTCTGGAAACGGGGTCCTCAGACTTGTCTGCCTGCGGTCCATGGCGTGGCTCCACCAGCGGCCTCATATGGCTCATCTTTATCAGCAAACACTCAAGACCCTTGCGAGGCGGACGACGCAAGGCCTCCTTGGGGCAGCCTCATCAGGCTGGCTCGCGAGGGGCGGAGAGATCAAGGCAAGGGGCACCTCGCGAGGTCCCTGTGACGCAAGTCATGACGACCAAGGCCAGGCGGGCGCCAACGCGCGCAGTGTGACGCAAGCCATGACGACCAAGGCCAGGCGGGCACCAGGCGAGCGCTAGCGCGCGCAGTGTCCTCGTTTCCTCTTTGGTGCTAAAGGGACAGGTGCAGGCGAGGAGTCCCGAGGCATCAGGCAAATGTTTCCATATCGGTGCAACAAGACCAAGACCGGCAGGACGGAGGTCACCGTGGAGCCCAGGACGGCCTCACCACCAGAGCCTTTGGCAGGCGAAGACCACCTTTAGTCAGGATAATTTATACTAGTTGTCTCTTTTCAAATTTGGCCGTTGTGGCATCCCTTCCCGCCAGCATTTGGGAAGAGGACCAGGCCTCTATAAATAGGGCTAGCCACCACAGTAGGAAGGAGGATCCAAACTGATCTGAGGCCATTCAGATCGTCCTCATCCACATAAACTCACCAAGCACAAGAGCACCTCTCCTCAGGAGGTTGTTCTTCCCTTATAACTGTTCATCCTCAGCCCAAGAGGCAGCCCACCACACCATACTGGAGTAGGGTATTACACCACATTGGTGGCCCGAACCAGTATAAATCTTGTGCCCCTTTGTTCTGCGAGTTCGACGCGCTTAGCTCTGAGATTGCGGTGAGAGCGTGAGCTAGGGGGAGAAATCTTCGTGCGCACCCTAGAGTTCGAACCTCAAGGGTTTTGCCGGAACTCGAAATCCGACATTTGGCGCGCCAGGTAGGGTTGCGCCGAAGTCTCTCTTTCATCAGCAGACCCGCCAAGGCTCTGCAGCGCCGATGTCCGACGACCCGAGGGCCGACGCCGACCGCTGGGCAGCCTGGCCAGCCCGGGCGACATCGTTCGCCCAACAAGACCTCAACTCCGCGCTCCAGCCGGCAGGCGCACCGCCAAACGCCACGGGGCGCGGGCGGCGTGGTCAGACGCCTTCCACCCTTACCCCGCGGCGCGCGCGGGCCGCCGCAAGGGCGTCAAGCTACGCCGCGGCGACGACGCCGCACTCCCGACGGGAACAAGCGAACATGAGGGCCGCGCTCACAGTGGCGCGGGAGGTGTTGCGATGCCGACTAATGGAGAGCGGCTGGGATGCATTGCTAGAGCATGTTGCCGAGCTGTTGGACGCCGCAACCAGGGGTACGCCGCCTTTCTGCTCCTTGCTTACGCCTCAGGCTGCGGCCGGATCGCATGGTGGGCCTCGTCGCGCCCTGCTACCTCTTGAGCACTGCGTTGGATTTCCTTGAAGAGGAAAGGATGATGCAACAAAGTAGCATAAGTATTTTCCTCAATTTTTGAGAATCAAAGTATCAATCCAGTAGGAGGCTACGTGCGAGTCCCTCGTACCTGCACAAAGCAAATAACTCCTCGAAACCAACGCGATAAGGGGTTGTCAATCCCTTCACGGTCACTTACGAGAGTGAGATTTGATAGATATGATAAGATAATATTTTTGGTGTTTTTGTGATAAAGATGCAAAGATATTGAAAGATTAATATGATGAAGATAGACCCGGGGGCCATAGGTTTCACTAGTGGCTTTTCTCAAGAGCATAAGTATTTTACGGTGGGTGAACGAATTACTGTTGAGCAATTGACAGAATTGAGCATAGTTATGAGAATATCTAGGTATGATCATGTATATAGGCATCACGTCCGAGACAAGTAGACTGACTCCTGCCTGCATCTACTACTATTACTCCACTCATCGACCGCTATCCAGCATGCATCTAGAGTATTAAGTTCATGAAAACAGAGTAACACCTTAAGCAAGATGACATGATGTAGAGGGATAAATTCATGCAATATGATAAAAACCCCATCTTGTTATCCTCGATGGCAACAATACAATACGTGCCTTGTTGCCCCTACTGTCACTGGGAAAGGACACCGCAAGATTGAAGCCAAAGCTAAGCACTTCTCCCATTGCAAGAAAGATTAATCTAGTAGGCAAAACCAAACTGATAATTCGAAGAGACTTGCAAAGATAACCAATCATACATAAAAGAATTCAGAGAAGATTCATATATTATTCATAGATAATCTTGATCATAAACCGACAATTCATCGGTCTCAACAAACACACCGCAAAAAGAAGATTACATCGAATAGATCTCTAGAAGAGAGGGGGAGAACATTGTATTGAGATCTAAAAAGAGAGAAGAAGCCATCTAGCTAATAACTATGGACCCGAAGGTCTGAGGTAAACTACTCACACTTCATCGGAGGGGCTATGGTGTTGATGTAGAAGCCCTTCGTGATGGATGCCCCCTCCGGCGAAGCTCCGGAACAGGCCCCAAGATGGGATCTCGTGGATACAGAAAGTTACGGCAGTTGAATTAGGGTTTTGGCTCCGTATCTGATTGTTTGGGGGTACGTAGGTATATATAGGAGGAAGGAGTACGTCGGTGGAGCAACAGGGGGCCCACGAGGGTGGAGGGCGCGCCTGGGGGGGGGGGGGGGGGGTAGGCGCGCCCCCTACCTCGTGGCCTCCTCCTTTATTTCTTGACACAGGGTCCAAGTCTCCTGGATCATGTTCGGTGAGAAAATCACGTTCCCGAAGGTTTCATTCCGTTTGGACTCCGTTCGATATTCCTTTTCTTCGAAACCCTAAAATAGGCAAAAAAACAGTAATTCTGGGCTGGGCCTCCGGTTAATAGATTAGTCCCAAGAATAATATAAAAGTCGATAATAAAGCCCAATAATGTCCAAAACAGTAGATAATATAATATGGAGCAATCAAAAATTGTAGATACGTTGGAGATGTATGAAGCATCCCCAAGCTTAATTCCTGCTCGTCCTCGAGTAGGTAAATGATAAAAGCAGAATTTTTGATGCGGAGTGTTACTTGGCATAATTTTAATGTTATTCCTCTTAATTGTGGTATGAATATTCAGATCTGAAAGATTCAAGATAAAAGTTCATATTGACATAAAAATAATAATACTTCAAGCATACTAACTAAGCAATTATGTCTTCTCAAAATAACATGGCCAAAGAAAGTTCATCCCCACAAAATCATATAGTTTAGTCATGCTCCATTTTCGTCACACAATAATGCTCTCATCATGCACAACCCCGATGACAAGCCAAGCAATTGTTTCATACTTTAGTAATCTCAAACCGATAAACTTTCACGCAATATATGAGCGCGAGCCATGGACATAGCACTATGGGTGGAATAGAATATGATGATGGGGGTTATGTGGAGAAGACAAAAAGGAGAAAGTCTCACATCAACGAGGCTAATCAATGGGCTATGGAGATGCCCATCGATTGATGTTAATGCAAGGAGTAGGGATTGCCATGCAACGGATGCACTAGAGCTATAAATGTATGAAAGCTCAACAAAAGAAACTAAGTGGGTGTGCATCCAACTTGCTTGCTCACGAAGACCTAGGGCACTTGAGGAGGCCCATTGTTGAATATACAAGCCAAGTTCTATAAATGAAAAATTCCCACTAGTATATGAAAGTGACAAAACAAAATACTCTCTATCATGAAGATTATGGTGCTACTTTGAAGCACAAGTGTGGCAAAGGATAGTAACATTGTCCCTTCTCTCTTTTTCTCTCCTTTTTTTGGGCTTCTCTTTTTATGGCCTTTCTCTCTTTTTTTATTCCTCACTTGGGACAATGCTCTAGAAAATGATGATCATCACACTCCTATTTATTTACAACTCAATGATTACAACTCGATGCTAGAACAAAAGATGACTCTATATGAATGCCTCCGGCGGTGTACCGGGATATGCAATGAACCAAGAGTGACATGTATGAAAGAATTATGGACAGTGGCTTTGCCACAAATACTATGTCAACTACATGATCATGCTAAGCAAATATGACAATGATGAATGTGTCATGATAAATGGAATGGTGGAAAGTTGCATGGCAATATATCTTGGAATGGCTATGGAAATGCCATAATAGGTAGGTATGGTGGTGGCTATTTTGAGGAAGATATAAGGAGGTTTATGTGTGAAAGAGCGTATCATATCACGGGGTTTGGATGCACCGGCGAAGTTTGCACCAACTCTCAATGTGAGAAAGGGCAATGCACGGTACCGAAGATGCTAGCAATGATGGAAGGGTGAGAGTGCGTATAATCCATGGACTCAACATTAGTCATAAAGAACTCACATACTTATTGCAAAAATCTACAAGTCATCAAAAGCCAAGCACTACACGCATGCTCCTAGGGGGATAGATTGGTAGGAAAAGACCATCACTCGTCCCCGACCGCCACTCATAAGGAGGACAATCAAAGAACACCTCATGTTTCAAATTTGTTACATAACGTTTACCATACCTGCATGCTAAGGGACTTGCAAACTTCAACACAAGCATTTCTCAAATTCACAACTACTCAACTAGCACGACTTTGTTATTATTACCTCCATATCTCAAAACAATCATCAAGCATCAAACTTCTCTTAGTATTCAAAACACTCATAAGAATTTTTTTACTAATCTTGAATACCTAACATATTAGGATTATTTAAGCAAATTACCATGCTATTTAAGACTCTCAAAATAATCTAAGTGAAGCATGAGAGATCAATATTTTCTATAAAACAAATCCACCACCGTGCTCTAAAAGATATAAGTGAAGTACTAGAGCAAAACTATATAACTCAAAAGATATAAGTGAAGCACATAGAGTATTCTAACAAATCCCAAATCATGTATGGCTCTCTCAAAAGGTGTGTACAACAAGGATGATTGTGGTAAACTAAAAAGCAAAGACTCAAATCATCCAAGACGCTCCAAGCAAAACACATATCATGTGGTGAATAAAAATATAGCTCCAAGTAAGGTTACCGATAGAAGTAGACGAAAGAGGGGATGCCTTCCGGGGCATCCCCAAGGTTTGGCTTTTAGGTGTCCTTAGATTATATTGGGGGTGCCATGGGCATCTCCAAGCTTAGGCTCTTGCCACTCCTTGTTCCATAATCCATCAAATCTTTACCCAAAACTTGAAAACTTCACAACACAAAACTTAAAGTAGAAAATCTCGTGAGCTCCGTTAGCGAAAGAAAACAAAAGACCACTTCAAGGTACTGTATTGAACTCATTCTTTATTTATATTGGTGTTAAACCTAATGTATTCCAACTTCTCTATGGTTTATAAACTATTTTACTAGCCATAGATTCATCAAAATAAGCAAACAACACATGAAAAACAGAATCTGTCAAAAACAGAACAGTCTGTAGTAATCTGTAGCTAGCGCAAGATCTGGAACCCCAAAAATTCTAAAATAAATTTCTGGACGTGAGGAATTTATCTATTAATCATCTTAAAAAAGAATTAACTAAATAGCACTTTCAAAATAAAATGGCAGCAGTTTGCGTGAGCGCTAAAATTTCTGTTTTTTATAGCAAGATATCAAGACTTTCCCCAAGTCTTCCCAACGGTTCTACTTGGCACAAACACTAATTAAACACAAAAAACACAACAAAAAAGTGGCTAGGTAAATTATTTATTACTAAACAGGAGAAAAAAGCAAGGAATAAAAATAAAATTGGGTTGCCTCCCAACAAGCGCTATCGTTTAACGCCCCTAGCTAGGCATAAAAAGCAAGGATAGATCTAGGTATTGCCATCTTTGGTAGGCAGTTCTTCAATGAGGCATCTACCATTCTTAGGAATTTCTTTATTTTTATTGATTATTAAACTTTTAGGCTCAAGATCGAAAAATTCATTTGTAACAAATGGTTCCTTAATGATAGCAAAAAGATTAGGATGAATACTTATAGTTTTGAGATCCGCAGTTTCCTTTACGGGAGGACTTGGAGTATTCTTTACGGAAGAAAAGGCGGTTCCCAAGTTGGTAATAATACCCTCAAGTTTATCGATTCTAGTGGAATCCTGATTTATTTTCTCATTAACTATAGGTTCCTTTTCTTTAATATTTCTCAAAGTGACTCCTACTTTAGATCCATATTGAGTGATTTGGTTGTGGATATTTTTATCCAAATTTTCAATTAACTCTACACTAGCAACCTTATTCTCAATAATTTCAAGTCATTGCATTACATGCTCCAAAGTTAACGTAGTTCCATTAACCAAAAGAGGTGGTGAGCCAAACAAATCTATCATAGCGTTATAAGAATCAAAAGTATGGCTACCCAAGAAGTTCCCTCCGGTAATGGTATCAAGGATATATTTGTACCAAGGAGTAGCACCTACATAAAAATTGCAAAGAAGAATGGAAGTAGATTGCTTCCTGGTAGATCTATTTTGAGCATTGCAAATTCTATACCAAACGTCTTTTAGATTTTCTCCCTCCCTTTGCTTAAACTTTAGAACTTCATTCTCAGGAGACAACGGAGAAGATAGAGGGCTTGCCATAATGACAAGCAAACGGAAAAGAGGCGAATAGAGAAAGAGAGGGAGGATAGAGAGAGAGAGGGCGAATAAAACGGTAAGGGTGAAGTGGTGGAGAGGAAAACGAGAGGCAAATGGCAAATAATGTAATGCGGGAGATAAGGGTTGTGATGGGTACTTGGTATGTTGACTTTTGCGTAGACTCCCCGGCAACGGCGCCAGAAATCTTCTTGCTACCTCTTGAGCACTGCGTTGGATTTCCTTGAAGAGGAAAGGATGATGTAGGAAAGTAGCGTAAGTATTTCCCTTAGTTTTTGAGAACCAAGGCATCAATCAAGTAGGAGGCTACGCGCGAGTCCCTCGTACCTGCACAAAGCAAATAACTCCTCGCAACCAACGCGATAAGGGGTTGTCAATCCCTTCACGCTCACTTACGAGAGTGAGAACTGACAGATATGATAAGATAATATTTTTGGTGTTTTTGTGATAAAGATGCAAAGCAAAATAAAAGCAAAGGAAATAACTAAGTATTGGAAGATTAATATGATGAAGATAGACCCCGGGGCCATAGGTTTCACTAGTGGCTTCTCTCAAGAGCATAAGTATTTTATGGTGGGTGAATGAATTACTGTTGAGCGATTGACAGAATTGAGCATAGTTATGAGAATGTCCAGGTATGATCATGTATATAGGCATCACGTCCGAGACAAGTAGACCGACTCCTGCCTGCATCTACTACTATTACTCCACTCATCGACCGTTATCCAACATGCATCTAGAGTATTAAGTTCATGAAAACAGAGTAACGCCTTAAGCAAGATGACATGATGTAGAGGGATAAATTCATGCAATATGATAAAACCCCCATCTTGTTATCCTCGATGGCAACAGTACAATACGTGCCTTGCTGTCCCTACTATCACTAGGAAAGGACACCGCAAGATTGAACCCAAAGCTAAGCACTTCTCCCATTGCAAGAAAGATCAATCTAGTAGACCAAACCAAACTGATAATTCGAAGAGACTTGCAAAGATAACCAATCATACATAAAAGAATTCAGAGAAGATTCAAATATTGTTCATAGATAATCCTGATCATAAAGCCACAATTCATCGGTCTCAACAAACACACCGCAAAAATAAGATTACATCGAATAGCTAGATCTCCACAAGAGAGGGGGAGAACATTGTATTGAGATCCGAAAAGAGAGAAGAAGCCATCTAGCTAATAACTATGGACCCGAAGGTCTGAGGTAAACTACTCACACTTCATCGGAGGGGCTATGGTGTTGATGTAGAAGCCCTCCGTGATGGATGCCCTCTCCGGCGGAGCTCTGGAACAGGCCCCAAGATGGGATCTCGTGGATACAGAAAGTTACGGCGGTGGAATTAGGGTTTTGGCTCCGTATCTGATCGTTTGGGGGTACGTAGGTATATATAGGAGGAAGGAGTACGTCGGTGGAGCAACAGGGGGCCCACGAGGGTGGAGGGCGCGCCTGGGGTGGGGGGGGGGGTAGGCGCGCCCCCCCTACCTCGTGGCCTCCTCCTTTATTTCTTGACGCAGGGTCCAAGTCTCATGGATCATGTTCGGTGAGAAAATCACGTTCCGGAAGGTTTCATTCCGTTTGGACTCTGTTTGATATTCCTTTTCTTCGAAACCCTAAAATAGGCAAAAAACAGCAATTCTGGGCTGGGCCTCCGGTTAATAGGTTAGTCCCAAAAATAATATAAAAGTGGATAATAAAGCCCAATAATGTCCAAAACAGTAGATAATATAGCATGGAGCAATCAAAAATTATAGATACGTTGGAGACGTATCACGCCCGCGCGCCCCCGGGCGCACCAGGAGGTTACGTTGGCGTCGGCGCAACCAGCAGCGCCAGACACCCAACCGCACATGTGCCTTCCCCAATGGGCGCATGCATAAGCTGTTGGGGAACGTAGCAGAAATTCAAAATTTTCTTACGTGTCACCAAGATCTATCCATGGAGAAACCAGCAACGAGGGGAAGGAGAGTGCATCTACATACCCTTGTAGATCGCTAAGCGGAAGCGTTCAAGTGAACGGGGTTGATGGAGTCGTACTCGTCGTGATCCAAATCACCGATGATCCTAGTGCCGAACGGACGGCACCTCCGTGTTCAACACACGTACAGCCCGATGACATCTCCTACGCCTTGATCCAGCAAGGGGAGAAGGAGAGGTTGGGGAAGACTCCATCCAGCAACAACACGACGGCGTGCTGGTGAAGGAGGAGCGTGGCAATCCTGCAGGGCTTCGCCAAGCACCGCGGGAGAAAGAGGAGAACTTGGAAGAGGGGGAGGGCTGCGCCAAGACTTGGGTGCGGCTGCCCTCCCAACCCCCACATATATATAGGGGCAAGGGAGAGGGGGGCCGGCCCCCTCAGATCCAATCTGAGGAGGGGGCGGCGGCCAAGGGGGGTTGCCTTGCCCCCCAAGGCAAGGGGGGCGCCCCCCCTTTAGGGTTCCCCCAAACCCTAGGCGCATGGGCCCTAAGGGGGGAGGCACCCAGCCCACTAAGGGGCTGGTCCCTCTCCATATATAGCCCATAGGGCCCTCTAGGGCAGCTGGACCCTCCCGGTGGACCCCTGGAACCCCTCCGGTGGTCCCGGTACAATACCGGTAACCCCCGAATTATTCCGGTGACCGTATGATGACTTCCCATATATAAATCTTTACCTCCGGACCATTCCGGAACTCCTCGTGACGTCCGGGATCTCATCCGGGACTCCGAACAACATTCAACCACGTATATCTATTCCCTATAACCCTAGCGTCATCGAACCTTAAGTGTGTAGACCCTACGGGTTCGGGAACCATGCAGACATGACCGAGATAACTCTCCTATCAATAACCAACAGCGGGATCTGGATACCCATGTTGGCTCCCACATGTTCCACAATGATCTCATCGGATGAACCACGATGTCGAGGATTCAATCAATCCCGTATGCAATTCCTTTTGTCTAGCGGTACGATACTTGCCCGAGATTCGATCGTCGGTATCCCGATACCTTGTTCTATCTCATTACTGGCAAGTCTCTTTACTCGTTCCGTAACACATCATCCCGTGATCAACTCCTTGATCACATTGTGCACATTTTGATGATGTCCTACCGAGTGGGCCCAGAGATACCTCTCCGTTTACACGGAGTGACAAATCCCAGTCTCGATTCGTGCCAACCCAACAGACACTTTCGGAGATACCTGTAGTGTACCTTTATAGCCACCCAGTTACGTTGTGACGTTTGGCACACCCAAAGCACTCCTACGGTATCCGGGAGTTGCACAATCTCATGGTCTAAGGAAATGATACTTGACATTAGAAAAGCTTTAGCATACGAACTACATGATCTTATGCTAGGCTTAGGATTGGGTCTTGTCCATCACACCATTCTCCTAATGATGTGATCCCGTTATCAACGACATCCAATGTCCATGGTCAGGAAACCGTAACCATCTATTGATCAACGAGCTAGTTAACTAGAGGCTTACTAGGGACATGGTGTTGTCTATATATCCACACATGTATCTGAGTTTCCTATCAATACAATTCTAGCATGGATAATAAACGATTATCATGAACAAGGAAATATAATAATAACCAATTTATTATTGCCTCTAGGGCATATTTCCAACAGTCTCCCACTTGCACTAGAGTCAATAATCCAGTTCACATCGATATGTGATTAACACTCAAGGTCACATCCCCATGTGACTAACACCCAAAGAGTTCTAGGTTTGATCATGTTATGCTTGTGAGAGAGGTTTCAGTCAACGGGTCTGCAACATTCAGATCCATATGTACTTCGCAAATTTCTATGTCATCTTGTAGATGCAACTACTACGCTACATTTGGAGCCATTTCAAATAACTATTCTACTTGGAGCTATTCTAAATTGTTGCTCCATTATACGTATCCGGTATCTCTACTCAGAGCTATCCGGATAGGTGTTAAGCTTGCATCGATGTAACTCTTTACGTCGAACTCTTTATCACCTCCATAACCGAGAAACATATCCTTATTCCTCTCAGGATAATTTAGACCGCTATCTGGTGATCTACTCCTAGATTACCTTTGTACCCTCTTGCCAGATATGTGGCAAGGCACACATCAGGTGTGGTACTCAGCATGGCATACCGTATAGAGCCTATGACAAAAGCATAGGGGACGACCTTCGTCCTTCCTCTTTCTTCTACCATGGTCGAGCTTTAAGTCTTAACTTCATACCTTACAACTCAGGCAAGAACTCCTTCTTTGACTGATCCATCTTGAACACCTTCAAGATCATGTCAAGGTATGTGCTCATTTGAAAGTATCATTAAGCGTTTTGATCTATCCTTATAGATCTTGATGCTCAATGTTCAAGTAGCTTAATCCAGGCCTTCCATTGAAAAACACTTTCCAAATAACCCTATATGCTTTCCAGAAATTCTACGTCATTTCTGATCAACAATATGTCAACAACATATATACATCAGAAATTCTATAGTGCTCCCACTCACTTCTTTGGAAATACAAGTTTCATATAAACTTTGTATACACCCAAAATCTTTGATCATCTCATCAAAGCATACATTCCAACTCCGAGATGCTCACTCCAGTCCTTAGAAGGATTGCTGGAGCTTTGCAGACTTATTAGCATCTTTCAGGATTGACAAAACCTTCCGGTTGTATCACATACAACCTTTCCTCAAGAAAATCGTCGAGGAAACAATGTTTTGACAACCTATCTGCAAGATTTCATAAATAATGCAGTAATCGCTAATATAATTCCAACAGACTCTTAGCATCGCTACGAATGAGAAAGTCTCATCGTAGTCAACTACTTGAACTTGTCAGAAAACATCTTAACAACAAGTCGAGCTTTCTTAATGGTGATACTTACCATCATTGTCCGTCTTCCTTTTAAAATCCATATGTACCTAACAGCCTTATGACCATCAAGTAGTTCTTTCAAAGTCTACACTTTGTTTTCATATATGGATCCTCTCTCGGATTATATGGCCTCGAGCCATTTTGGAATCCAGGCCCACCATCGCTTCCCCATAGCTTGTAGGTTCAATGTTGTCTAGCAACATGACTTCCAAGACAGGATAATGTACCACTCTGAAGTAGTACGCATCCTTGTCATCCTACGAGGTTTGGTAGTGACTTGATCTGAAGTTTCATGATCACTATCGTAAGCTTCCACTTCAATTGGTGTCGGTGCCACAGGAACAACTCCCTGTGCCCTGCCACACACTAGTTGAAGAGACGGTTCAATAACCTCATCAAGTCTCCACCATCCTCCCACTCAATTCTTTCGAGAGATACTTTTCCTCGAGAAAGGACCCGATTGTAGAAACAATCCCTTATTGCTTTCGGATCTGAGACAGGAGGTATACCCAACTGTTTTGGGTGTCCTATGAAGATGCATTTATCCGCTTTGGGTTCGAGCTTATCAGCCTGAAACTTTTTCACATAAGCATCGCAGCCCCAACCTTTTAAGAAATGTCAGCTTAGGTTTTCTCTAAACCATAGTTCATACGGTGTCATCTCATCGGAATTATGTGGTGCCCTATTTAAAGTGAATGTGGTCGTCTCTAATGCCTAACCCATAAACTATCATGGTAATTCGATAAGAGACATCATGGTATGCATCATATCCAATAGGGTGAAGTTATGATGTTTGGACACACCATCACACTATGGTGTTCTAGGCTGTATTAGTTGTGAAACAATTTCCACAATGTCTTAATTCTGTGCCAAACTCGTAATTCAGATATTCATCTCTATGATCATATCATAGATATTTTATCCTCTTGTCACGACGATCTTTCAACTTCACCCTGAAATTACTTGAACCTTTCAATAATTCAGACTCGTGATTCATCAAGTAAATATACTCAACATCTACTCAAATCATCTGTGAAGTAAGAACATAACGATATCCACTACACGCCTCAGCACTCATTGGACTGCACACATCAAAATGTATTACTTCCAACAAGTTGCTTTCTAGTTCCATTTTACTGAAAATGAGGCTTTCAGTCATATTGCCCATGTGGTATGATTTGCATGTCTCAAGTGATTCAAAATCAAGTGAGTCCAAACAGTCCATTTTCCTAGAGTTTCTTCATGCATATACACCAATAGACATGGTTCGCATGTCTCAAATTTTTCAAAAACGAGTGAGCCCAAAGATCCATCAACACGGAGCTTCTTCATGCGTTTTATACCGGTATGACTTACGTGGCAGTGCCACAAGTAGGTGGTACTATTATTACTATCTTATATCTTTTGGCATGAACAAGTGTATCACTACGATCGAGATTCAATAAACCATTCATTTTAGGTGCAAGACCATTGAAGGTATTATTAAAATAAACAGAGTAACCATTATTCTCCTTAAATGAATAACCGTATTGCGATAGACATAATACAATCATGTCTATGCTCAACGCAAACACCAATCTCGATGGTAGAGGGAGCGTGCGATGCTTGATCACATCAAGCTTGGGAAAAACTTCCAACACATATCGCCAGCTCACCTTTAGCTAGTCTCCGTTTACTCCGCAGTCTTTTATTTCAAGTTTACTAACACTTAGCAACCGAACCGGTATCTAATACCATGGTGCTACTAGGAGTACTAGTAAACTACACATTAACACAATGTATATCCAATATACTTCTATCGACCTTGCCAGCCTTCTCATCTACTAAGTATCTAGGGTAATTCTGCTCCAGTGGCTGTTCCTCTTATTACAGAAGCACTTAGTCTCGGGTTTGGGTTCAACCTTGTGTTTCTTCACTAGAGCAGCAACTGAATTGCCGTTTCATGAAGTATCCCTTCTTGCCCTTGCCCTTCTTGAAACTAGTGGTTTCACCAACCATCAACAATTGATGCTCCTTCTTGATTTCTACTTTTGCGGTGTCAAACATCGCGAATATCTCAAGGATCATCATATATGTCCCTGATATATTATAGTTCATCACGAAGCTCTAGCAGCTTGGTGGTAATGACCTCGGAGAAACTTCACTATCTCATTTGGAAGATCAACTCCCACTCGATTCAAATGATTGTTGTACTCAGACAATCTGAGCACAAGCTCAACAATTGAGCTTTTCTCCCTTAGTTTGCAGGCTAAGAAAATCGTCGGAGGTCTTATACCTCTTGACGTGGGCACGAGCCTGAAATCCCAATTTCAGCCCTCAAAACATCTCATATGTTTCGCGACGTTTCAAAACGTCTTCGGTGCCTCAACTCTAAACCGTTTAACTGAACTATCACGTAGTTATCAAAATGTGTATGTCAGATGTCTGCAACATCCACAAACGACGTTCGAGGTTCAGCACACTGAGCGGTGCATTAAGGACATAAGCCTTCTATGAAGCAATGAGGACAATCCTCAGTTTACGGACCTAGTCCGCATAGTTGCTACTATCAACTTTCAACTAAATTTTCTCTAGGAACATATCTAAACAGTAGAACTGAAGCGCGAGCTACAACATAATTTGCGAAGACCTTTTGAATATCTTCAGGATAATTAAGTTCATCTTATGAACTCCCACTCAGATAGACATCCCTCTAGTCATCTAAGTGATTACATGATCCGAGTCAACTAGGCCGTGTCCGATCATCACGTGAGACGGACTAGTCAACATCGGTGAACATCTTCATGTTGATCGTATCTTCTATACGACTCATGCTCGACCTTTCGGTCTCTTGTGTTCCGAGGCCATGTCTGTACATGCTAGGCTCGTCAAGTCAACCTAAGTGTTTCGCGTGTGTTCCGAGGCCATGTCTGTACATGCTAGGCTCGTCAACACCCGTTGTATTCGAACGTAAGAATCTATCACACCCGATCATCACGTGGTGCTTCGAAACGACGAACTTTCGCAACGGTGCACAGTTAGGGGGAACACTTTCTTGAAATTTTAATGAGGGATCATCTTATTTACTACCGTCGTTCTAAGAAAATAAGATGTATAAACATGATAAACATCACATGCAATCAAATAGTGACATGATATGGCCATCATCACTTTGCTCCTTTTGATCTCCATCTTCGGGGCTCCATGATCATCATCGTCACCGGCATGACACCATGATCTCCATCATCATGATCTTCATCATCGTGTCTTCATGAAGTTGTCTCGCCAACTATTACTTCTACTACTACAGCTAACGGTTAGCAATAAAGTAAAGTAATTACATGGCGTTGTTCAATGACACGCAGGTCATACAATACATAAAGACAACTCCTATGGCTCCTGCCGGTTGTCATACTCATCGACATGCAAGTCGTGATTCCTATTACAAGAACATGATCAATCTCATACATCACATATCATTCATCACATTCTTCTTGGCCATATCACATCACATAGCATACCCTGCAAAAACAAGTTAGACGTCCTCTAATTGTTGTTTGCATGTTTTACGTGGCTGCTATGGGTTTCTAGCAAGAACGTTTCTTACCTACGCAAAAACCACAACGTGATATGCCAATTGCTATTTACCCTTCATAAGGACCCTTTTCATCGAATCCGATCCGACTAAAGTGGGAGAGACAGACACCCGCTAGCCACCTTATGCAACTAGTGCATGTCAGTCGGTGGAACCAGTCTCACGTAAGAGTACGTGTAAGGTCGGTCCGGGCCGCTTCATCACACAATGCCGCTGAATCATTATTGGACTAGTAATGGTAAGCACATTGAACAAAATCAACGCCCACAACTACTTTGTGTTCTACTCGTGCATAGAATCTACGCAATAGACCTAGCTCATGATGCCACTGTTGGGGAACGTAGCAGAAATTCAAAATTTTCCTATGTGTCACCAAGATCTATCCATGGAGAAACCAGCAACGAGGGGAAGGAGAGTACATCTACATACCCTTGTAGATCGCTAAGCGGAAGCGTTCAAGTGAACGGGGTTGATGGAGTCGTACTCGTCGTGATCCAAATCACCGATGATCCTAGTGCTGAACGGACGGCACCTCCGTGTTCAACACACGTACAGCCCGGTGACGTCTCCTACGCCTTGATCCAGCAAGGGGAGAAGGAGAGGTTGGGGAAGACTCCATCCAGCAGCAGCACGACGGCGTGGTGGTGAAGGAGGAGGGTGGCAATCCTGCAGGGCTTCGCCAAGCACCGCGGGAGAAGACGAGAACTTGGGAGAGGGGGAGGGCTGCGCCAAGACTTGGGTGCAGCTGCCCTCCCAACCCCCACATATATATAGGGGCAAGGGAGAGGGGGGGCGGCCCCCTCAGATCCAATCTGAGGAGGGGGCGGCGGCCAAGGGGGGTTGCCTTGCCCCCCAAGGCAAGGGGGCGCCCCCCCTTTAGGAATCCCCCAAACCCTAGGTGTATGGGCCCTAAGGGGGGAGGCGCCCAGCCCACTAAGGGGCTGGTCCCTCTCCATTTACAGCCCATAGGGCCCTCCGGGGCAGGTGGACCCTCCCGGTGGACCCCTGGAACTCCTCCGGTGGTCCCGGTACAATACCGGTAACCCCCGAATTATTCCGGTTACCGTATGATGACTTCCCATATATAAATCTTTACCTCCGGACCATTCCGGAACTCCTCGTGACATCCGGGATCTCATCTGAGACTCCGAACAACATTCGGTAACCACGTATACCTATTCCCTATAACCCTAGCGTCATCGAACCTTAAGTGTGTAGACCCTACGGGTTCGGGAACCATGCAGACATGACCGAGATAACTCTCCGGTCAATAACCAACAGCGGGATCTGGATACCCATGTTGGCTCCCACATGTTCCACGATGATCTCATCGGATGAACCACGATATCGAGGATTCAATCAATCCCGTATGCAATTCCCTTTGTCTAGCGGTACGATACTTGCCCGAGATTCGATCGTCGGTATCCCGATACCTTGTTCAATCTCGTTACGGCAAGTCTCTTTACTCGTTCCGTAACACATCATCCCGTGATCAACTCCTTGATCACATTGTGCACATTTTGATGATGTCCTACCGAGTGGGCCCTGAGATACCTCTCCGTTTACACGGAGTGACAAATCCCAGTCTCGATTCGTGCCAACCCAACAGACACTTTCGGAGATACCTGTAGTGTACCTTTATAGCCACCCAGTTACGTTGTGACGTTTGGCACACCCAAAGCACTCCTACAGTATCCGGGAGTTGCACAATCTCATGGTCTAAGGAAATGATACTTGACATTAGAAAAGCTTTAGCATACGAACTACATGATCTTGTGCTAGGCTTAGGATTGGGTCTTGTCCATCACATCATTCTCCTAATGATGTGATCACGTTATCAACGACATCCAATGTCCATGGTCAGGAAACCGTAACCATCTATTGATCAACGAGCTAGTTAACTAGAGGCTTACTAGGGACATGGTGTTGTCTATATATCCACACATGTATCTGAGTTTCCTATCAATACAATTCTAGCATGGATAATAAACGATTATCATGAACAAGGAAATATAATAATAACCAATTTATTATTGCCTCTAGGGTATATTTCCAACATAAGCATCACCACCCACGGTCCCGGTAGGATGCCGCCCTACCATCCTGGCGCGCCGAGCCAAGCGACATGGAGCGTGGGGCACCTCAGCGAGGTTTCCGAGGCGACGACTCCGGAGGCCTATGTGCCCCGCATGATGGACGAGGAGCACACACCGGAAGATGACCCTGACTCGTTCCTCGAGCCAGGTTGGGAAGAGGAGACGCTGGAAGCTGAGGCTTTCCAGAAGCCACCCGGGAGCCTCGCCGACCACGCAGGCGACAATAGCTACAAGGTACCACTAATCTCTCAGGAGCAGGCTTACACTAACCATGGGTCGCAAGTGAATCAGGTCACAGTGGTGGACGACGACCCCAACACGGCAGCCCCCCTTCCACCAGGTGAAGCGCATTGGGGGCTGCGGGGGAGGAGCTGGGAGCAAGGCCCCTCCCCGCATCGCATGGAGCAAGGCGTCGCCCGAAGGTAGGTCCTCTACCAGGGAGGCACTGGAGAGCCTTCCCCCCGACAAAGGGCCCGTGGTTGCCGAGGGCACCGCTAGCGTCCCCTTTGCCCCTTGGCATCGTCCTGGTTTCCGGACGCCCCAACAGTGGTCGAGGGCGGTGCAAGGCGGGGCCCTCGTCTGGCGATATGAAGCAAGGCTCACGCCTGTGAAGGACTCCGCTCGTGACACTCTCACGTAATAATGAGTGGGGCTGTACACACCCTGGAGTCTCCGAAGTGCCGCCCTCGGGCCTCAAGGGCTCCCACCCACATCCTAGTGAAAGCACTTAGCTCCGCGCTGGTGGGAAGACAAGAAGACTAGCTAGGTGCCGGACGCGGCCATTTGCTTTTGACCTCTTTTCTGTAGCTCAGACTTGCAACTTTTGATCTTGAATTTGAAGTTGCATTTCCATTGGCAATCGTGGGGGCCCTCCTTTCTCATTCGTGTTGATTTCTTGAGTTTCTGTATTCGTGTTTTGTTTGAGGTTCGCGTCCGCTACCTCCCCCCTTCCGAGCACCTCACGAGCGGGGGCTGTCAGCGGCGTACACGCACTATGCGTACACCTTGCCATTACTGGCGCTCGCTTCTCCCGAGACCCTCTTGGGTGGACCGGCGAACCTCTCAGGAAACCAAGACCTCGCGAGCTCGTGAGGGGCTCCTCTCAGAAGGAATGCACGTCCACAGCTGCCAAATCAGTTTGAAGCCCGGCTAAACCAAAGTAAGTTACGGCATCAAGCCCGCAAGGGGAGTCGCGAGCACCCAAAAGCGCGCTTTAAGCCTAGCCTAAGGAATGAACTGGTAGTCTATTTACATGAGGGGCTTCCCCTCTCCAAAATGCTCTTACATTGTGAGGGGCCGTACCCAAGCTTTTGCGCGCAGGTTCAAAATAAAGGAGCGAGGGCTCAGCCGGACATATCGCTCGCCTCGTCTCTCGAATCGCTTTCGGACAGGCTGCTGGCGCCGTCGCTGTCACTGTCTTCACCGCCATCAACCATGCCGGCATCAACCATGTCGCCATCATCCGCCACGACCACCACCGCGTCGTCATCAGAAGCAAAGGCCCTAACTAGAGCGTCCACATTGTCGTCCACCCAGTGCACTAGGTGATACGTCTCCAACGTATCTATAATTTTTGATTGTTCCATGCTATTATATATTCTGTTTTGGATGTTTAATGGGCTTATTTATACACTTTTATATTATTTTTGGGACTAACCTATTAACCGGAGGCCCAGCCCAAATTGATGTTTTTTGTCTATTTCAGTGTTTCGCAGAAAAATAATATCAAACGGAGTCCAAACGGAATGAAACCTTCGGAAGCGTGATTTTTGGAACAAACGTGATCCAGAGGACTTGGAGTGGACGTCAAGCAATCAACGAGGAGGCCACGAGGCAGGGGGCGCGCCTACCCCCTGGGCGCACCCTCCACCCTCGTGGGCACCTCGTGGCTCCACCGACCTACTTCTTCCTCCTATATATACCTACGTACCCTGAAAACATCAGAGGGCAGGAGTCCTACTAGATTGAGCTTTCTTGCAATTGGAGAAGTGCTTAGCTTTGGGTTCAATCTTGTGGTGCTCGATCCCAGTGACAGTAGGGGAAATTACACGTATTGTATTGTTTCCATCAAGGATAAAAAGATGTGGTTTATATCATATTGCATGAGTTTATCCCTCTACATCATGTCATCTTGCTTAAAGCGTTACTCTGTTCTTATGAACTTAACTAGATCATGATGACGCGCGTTGCTGCGCCCATCCATTTTAAAATAAAATAAAATAAAATATTATATAAATATTTAAAAGCATAATGTAAAGTAAATAAGTTTATACTCCCTCTGTAAAGAAATATAAGAGCATTTAGATCACTAAAGTAGTGATCTAGACGCTCTTATATTTTTTTATGAAGGGAGTGTAAACTATCCCTATATTCGACAATGATACCATATAATATTTAACACAAACTATAGTAGTAAATAATGTTCGTCTAGATATACATGATGTTTTACACTAAAAAAACGTTACGTTGCTGCTAAGATAACATTTATGACTGTCCCGTTGCACGGCATCGCATTGACGTGTCAAGCGACACATGCTAATCACGCTTTTATAGAATATGATTACCCACCCAAGCTTTAAAGGATCACCAACATATGATTTTAGGACTCTCTTCATAAACCTGAAACAAACACGTGGCTAAAGATAACATTTTCGTTCGTTCATACAACAAGTGACAATTTTCATAGGTGGTAACATTTTTTTAGTGGCTTAACACATAAAATGTTCAAGCCGAGAAAGGAATTCTAAATAATATTCTTTTAGACATATAATAATGAGCGACAATTTTCACAAAAAATTGTGATTGTTCGAGATCCCTCTTTACACCTCATATCGGTTAGTTAATATGAGAACTCACTTGAGCTGTGTACTTTTCGTGCCATCAAACTTTTTAGGGCTCAAAACCTCTTGGTGGTTTTCTGAGATATTTGATGGTTCAATAACGAGATGTTCATCTATGCCCAGTCAAAACTTATGTTTTCACTTCCTGAGAATATATATCGAAAGGATAGTTATGCACATAATGTGAGAAATGCATGGAGATACTTCTTGACATACCTGACTTAACCCCAAAAGGCGATGGGCATGTCCGCATGTGCAGCGCACACGAGGCTAGAAAAAAAATTTAACTCCAAAAATTTCCACAATGATCAAGAATCTCACGATATATATTTTTTGAGACATTAAAGCGTGATTTTTTTGAGACAAACATTAAAGCATGATTAGTCACGGCCGCTGGGACGATCAACGCATCGAAGCCCCTACAACCCAAACAATCACAGCTGGCCCAGATAGTTCCACGGAGCAGCGGCCCTAAAGAAACAGCGCGACATCCAGATAAACATGCGATCGACATAATCGGAAGCTAGCGACGGTAAAGCGCTATGGAGGCTCCTAGGTCGCTTAGTTATACTGTTTCTCAATACTCTAGATGCATACTGGATAGCGGTCGATGTGTGGAGTAATATTAGTAGATGCAGGCAGGAGTCGATCTACTTGTCACGGACGTGATGCCTATATACATGATCATACCTAGATATTCTCATAACTATGCTCAATTCTATCAATTGCTCGACAGTAATTTGTTTACCCACCGTAATACTTATGCTATCTTGAGAGAAGCCACTAGTGAAACCTATGGCTCCCGGGTCTATTTTCCACCATACAAGTTTCTAATCTATTTTATTTTGCAATCTTTACTTTCAATCTATATCATAAAAATACCAAAAATATTGATCTTATTATTATTATCTCTATCAGATCTCACTCTTGCAAGTGGCCATGAAGGCATTGAGAACCCCTTTATTGCGTTGGTTGCGAGGTTCTTATTTGTTTGTATAGGTATGAGGTGACTCGCGCGTGGTCTCCTACTGGATTGATACCTTGGTTCTCAAAAACTGAAGGAAATACTTACACTGCTTGGCCGCATCACCCTTTCCTCTTCAAGGGAAAACCAGCGCATGATCAAGAGGTAGCACTAGGTTGCCCCGAATGACCTCAGACACTGGGGCAATGGCGGCGGCAAAATCAGAGTCTGCATTGGTGTTCAGGAGATGGCTGAAGACGCGGGAGAATGCGTGCCCGAGAAGGCCTCGGCTCTTTTCGTCCACAAGCTCACGAGCCCTCTCAGCACGGCTATCTAGGAGCGTCACAACATCAGTGAAGAAGCGAAGATGGCTGGCGTAATCCTCGGTGTGGGGATGAGAGGCATGCTCATCACAGATGGTACCAAGCGCCTGGTTGGCCTTCGTCCTGAGGTCCCGAAGCATGGGAGCGTGCTCACGCAGTAGCGTCTGCCGGCGAAGTGCCTCCTCCCTGCTTTGCTGCGCAAAGGACTCGGCGCTGGCAACCCGTTGCTGAAGAGAGAGCAGCTCGGCACGGGCGGAGGCCAGCTCGGCCTGCACCAAAATCAGGGCGCCTGCGGCAGCTTTCTCGCGCTGTTCCGCCTCAGCCAGCCCTGACCTGAGGGCTGCGGTTCTGCCCACACCTTCGGCTTCCATGAGCTTCAGCTTCAGGTCATACATGCCAGCAAGATCCACGCGAGCCTCGGCCACCCTGCGGTCGACCTCTTCCTGGGCCCTGGCCTCACGCGCGCCGACAACATCCTCAGCTTGGGCGACTTGGCGCTCCCTCGCCTCCAACCACTCAAGCTTAAGGCTACGCTCCGTGGCTTCCAGCAATAGTGCTTCCTCGCGCCTCAAGATCTCCTCCTCGTCGGATGGAGCGCCCTTCATCGACGCCAGGGCAACTCTGCGCGCCTCCACCTACTACTCCAGGGAGGCGTTCAAGGCCTGGGGCTCCCGCCTGCACTCCTCGGCGGCTGCGCGGCGATTGTCCGCCTCCCTGGCCTCCTCCAAGGCCCGGGCGCTGGCCTCTCACGAGGTTTCCAGGGATGCCTCGTCCTTCGCATTGGCATGCTCATGCTGGAGGCGCCCGAGGTTGATAGCCACATTCAGTTGATGCCACTCCTCCACCAGCCGAAGGCCTTCGGCTTCAAGGCGAGCGTCAACGTCCACGAGTTCTTCACTGAGCCGGCTCATCGCGCCCATTGCCTCCTGAAAGAGCTCGTGGCGGACGACACTCCGCTTGTGCATAAACTTAAGGGCGCGACCGGGTCCGTCCCCTGCAGCGGGGGTTGCCGACGGGATCCGAAGCGGCTCACCCCCTTTCAGCAGGGGGCTGGGGGCTGGCGCCTCCTGGGTCGCCAACCGGGCTTCGACAGGGACCCGAATGGGTTGAGGCCCGTTGCTCGAAGAAGAAGCCAGGATTGAAGTCATCCAGCCTCCATCCATAACCAGAGGAGGAGCCCTTGGCACACCTGCCGCACCTCAGGCGAGGCCACGAAGGAGAGACGGCAAAGGCACGGGCTCAGGGCGCCAGGCTAGCGTGTTTGCCTCTCTGGCCGACCTCGCGCCGGGTGTGGCATGCTGACTTGGGGAGCTCAAGGCCAGCGGGGGATTCGAGGCAGGAGGAGGTTGCTTCCCGGGAGACTTCGCCGCCTTAGCAGAAGGGACCCTGACAACCCACAAGTATAGGGGATCTATCTAGTCCTTTCGATAAGTAAGAGTGTCGAACCCAACGAGGAGCAGAAGGAAATGATAAGCAGTTTTCAGTAAGGTATTCTCTGCAAGCACTGAAATTATCGGTAATAGATAGTATTGTGATAAGGTAATTTGTAACGGGTAACAAGTAATAAAAGTAAATAAGGTGCAACAAGATGGCCCAATCCTTTTTGTAGCAAAGGACAAGCCTAGACAAACTCTTATATAAAGGAAAGCGCTCCCGAGGACACATGGGAATTATCGTCAAGCTAGTTTTCATCATGTTCATATGATTCACGTTCGGTACTTTGATAATTTGATATGTAGGTGGACCGGTGCTTGGGTACTACCCTTCCTTGGACAAGCATCCCACTCATGATTAACCTCTCTTGCAAGCATCCGCAACTACAAAAGAAGTATTAAGGTAAACCTAACCATAGCATGAAACATATGGATCCAAATCAGCCCCTTACGAAGCAAAGCATAAACTAGGCTTTAAGCTTCTGTCACTCTAGCAACCCATCATCTACTTATTACTTTCCAATGCTTTCCCCTAGGCCCAAACAATGGTGAAGTTTCATGTAGTCGACGTTCACATGACACCACTAGAGGAAAGACAACATACATCTCATCAAAATATTGAACGAATACCAAATTCACATGACTACTTATAGCAAGACTTCTCCCATGTCCTCGGGAACAAACGTAACTACTCACAAATCATATTCATGTTCATAATCAGAGGGGTATTAATATGCATAAAGGATCTGAACATATGATCTTCCACCGAATAAACCAGCTAGCATCAACTACAAGGAGTAATCAACACTACTAGCAACCCACAGGTACCAGTCTGAGGTTTTGAGACAAAGATTGGATACAAGAGATGAACTAGGGTTTGAGATGAGAAAGTGCTGGTGAAGATGTTGATGGAGATTTACCCCCTCCCGATGAGAGGATCGATGATGATGACGGTGGTGATGATTTCCCCCTCCCGAAGGGAAGTTTCCCCGTCAGAATAGCTCCGCCGGAGCCCTAGATTGGTTCCGGCAAGGTTCCGCCTCGTGGCGGCAGAGTTTCATCCCGTAAGCTTGCTTATGATTTTTCTCGGACGAAAGACCTCATATAGCAAAAGATGGGCATCGGAGGCCTGCCAGGGGGCCCACGAGGCAGGGGGCGTGCCCAGGGAGGTAGGGCATGCCCCCACCCTCGTGGATGGTGGGTGGCCCCCCTCTGGTACTTCCTTCGCCCAATATTTTTTATATATTCTAAAACGTGCTCCCATGAAGTTTCAGGACTTTTGGAGTTGTGCAGAATAGGTCTCTAATATTTGCTCCTTTTCCAGCCCAGAATTCCAACTGCCGGCATTCCCCCTCTTTATGTAAACCTTGTAAAATAAGAGAGAATAGGCATAAGTATTGTGACATAATGTGTAATGACATCCCATAATGCAATAAATATCGATATAAAAGCATGATGCAAAATGGACGTATCAGTCCCTGAGGAGCCACAGTCAGGAGGGGAAGAAGCACTCAATAAATATCAATAGAGTGATCAACATATTCATGCGGTGGAGATTTCCACTAACATTCTTGAGAGGTTCAAGAGATTTTTGCAAAATTTTCAATACTTCACACAATTTCTCAAAAACTTGAGTTCCCTCGTGGGCAGGGTGTAATCCCCTTTGTGGGGGGGGGGGTGATATTCCTACCACTCCTTCTATTATCTCATAAGCAATGTTGGCATCAATCTCAATGAAATTTCCTTTAGCAGCGAAATCCAAAAGTTGCCTATGGGACATGGTTAGTCCAACATAATATCCCCATATTTAGTACAATTGCGATAAGAATCTAACATCCTATACCAAGCATCTTTTAAATTTTCTCTTTGTCGCTGTTTGAACTGAAGAACTAAAAAGTTAGGAGATAAAGGAGGAGTAAAAGCACTAGCCATAGCAAGGCAAGCAATTTAACACACTAGCAAACAAAACGGAAATGAAAAGACAAACAGAAGAAGGGCGAAGAAAGAGGCGAAGAAAAGGGTGAATATTTTCGAAAATCATTTTAGAAGTGGGGGAGAGGAAAATGAGAGGAAAATGGCAAATAATGTAATGCAAGAGATGAGAGTTTTATGATGGGTACTTGGTATGTCTTGACTTGGCATAGATCTCCCCGGCAACAGCGCCATAAATTCTTCCTGCTACTTCTTGAGCTTGCATTGGTTTTTCCCAAGAAGAGGAAAGGGTGATGCAGCAAAGTAGAGATAAGTATTTCCCTCAGTTAGAGAACCAAGGTATCAATCCAGTAGGAGACAATGCACAAGCCACCAATACCCGCACAAACAATCAAACAACTTGCACCCAATGCGCTAAAGGGGTTGTCAATCCCTTCACGGTCACGTGCAAAAGTGAGATCTGATAGAGATAGATAAACGAAAGATAAAAATATTTTTGGTTTTTTGGTTTATAGATCTGAAAATAAAAGATTGCAAAATAGTAGATCGGAAACTAATATGATGGAAAATGGACACGGGGCCATAGGTTTCACTAGAGGCTTCTCTCATGAAGGCAAATAATACAGTGGGTGAACAAATTACTATCGAGCAATTGATAGAAATGTATGACTATATCCAAGGCAATGATTATGAAATATAGGCATCATGTCCGTGTCAAGTAGACCGACTCCTGCCTGCATCTACTACTATTAGTCCACACATCGACCAACTCCTGCCTGCATCTAGAGTATAAAGTTCATGAAGAACAGAGTAACGCATTAAGTAAGATGACATGATGTAGAGGAATAAACTCAAGCAATATTATGTAAACCCCATCTTTTTATCCTTGATGGCAACAATACAATACGTGCCTTTCTGCCCCTAGTGTCACTGGGAAAGGACACCGCAAGATTGAACCCAAAGCTAAGTACTTCTCCCATTGCAAGAAAAACCAATCTAGTTGGCCAAACTAAATCGAATGTTCGAAGAGAATTAAAAAGATATCAAACCATGCATATAAGAATTCAGAGAAGATTCACATAATATTCATAGATAAGCTAATCATAAATCCACAATTCATCGCATCTCGACAAACACACCGCAAAAGAAGATTACATCGGATAGATCTCCAAGAACATCTAGGAGAACATGGTATTGAGAATCAAAGAGAGAGAAGAATCCATCTAGCTACTAGCTATGGACCCATAGGTCTGTGGTAAACTACTTACACTTCATCGGAAGGGCAATAGGGTTGATGTAGAAGCCCTCTCTCACAACCCTAGCTTAGTCTTGCTTGTCAGTGCATACTCATCCACGCATCAAGTTTAAATTCAAGACAAGTTGAAGTGAGGAAATGCTCAAGCCTCAGGAATCTTTAAAAATGCCCAATTTGAAAATTGCTTCAAATGAACCAAGAAAATTTTCCTCCTAATCTATAAAAATATTGGCAAGAGGTAAAAGTCAAACCAATATTTTTGGAATCTCAGAAATATTTATTTTGGGCATTTGAGTTAACCCAGTAATTATTTGCGTTGGATTTATATCTATTATATATATTAAATATAACTCCAATAATTTTGAAAGTTTGTGAGTGGCTTTGTATATATTTTAACAGTCCATCTAATAATTTACTAAAATGATTTGGTGTTAAACTAAATCAAAATAGAGGCAAACAAATAGAAAACAGAAAGGAAATAGGGAAAGAGAGACAGAGAGAGAGAGGGAGAGTTTACCTGGCGGCCTGGCACTGTGTGGCCCATCTGGCCCAAGTGCCAGTGGTCCCTGACCTTTCACCAGTCGGATCGAGCCGACGCCATGCGCGCGCGCCACGCACCTTCCCGCCTGCCTGCTTCCTCCCCGCCAATGCGATGTCGCGCTTGTTCTCCGTGGTGCCATCCAGATCAAGTCCTCCTCCTCACTTTTCCCCTCTCCCCCTCGCTTGCCCATAGCCATGGCCGAGTGCCACCATCGCCGCCGCTCGCTGCCCTCGCAGCCACCACCGTCGTTTTCCCTCACCGTCATGACCAACATATCCGCCGTCCTCTGCCACGTCTTCCCATCGAGCCCCATGAGCTCCGATGGTCTCTGAAGCCGCCAATGCCGCCGTCCTGACCCCAGATGCCGACGATCCCCGCCATTCGATTTGCCATGTCTAGCGCCTCCCCGAGCCCTCTGAGACAGCGGCCGACCATGCTGTGAGCTCCTCTTCTTTTGCCCCCTCTCCCCGCACTCATTTACTCGGTGTAGCTGCAATCCTCAGCGCGGCCGTCCATGGTGCCACCGTGGTAACCGCGGCCACAACTCGCACTTGAGCACTGCCGCGAGCTCAGCAGGTCCCCATGAACCCAACGCCGCCGCTCAAAGCTCCTGACATGCACCACAACACCCCACGCCGCTCAGGGCCGAACTCCGGCACCGCCGTGAGCTTGTTTCCGATGAGCTCCGGCACTGCCGCGAGCTATTTCCGCCTGCTGCAACAGATGCAGATGAATCTCAGCGTCTCATAGCAACAAACCCCGCTCAAAACCGTCACCCGTAGCTCAATCCCGAGCGGACGCCGCCGGTGAAACTCCGGCGACAGCCGACGTGGCGACGTCATTAGCACTAATCCCCCCTAATCAGCCACGTCACTACCACTAACAACGGGCCCCACCACCGGTCAAACCCAGTCAGCACTGGATTTGACCGGGTTTGCCCAGTGTGCCACTGAACAGTGGGCCCCACTGGTCAGGTTTGACCTGGCCATCGCCGTTGACCTACTAACGTCACACTGATGCAGTAAATCATTTTGTGGGTTAAAAAATAATTCAGGAAATTCCAGAAATGTTATAAACTTAAAAAATCATAGAAATTAATCTATAACTCCAAATGAAATAATTTATATATGAAAATGGTCAAAAAATCTAATCTATACATCTATACCATTCTCATGCATGTTTGAGCAAGTTAACGTCACTTTTTAGGATGAAACAAGAATTGGACAAATTTGATAATAGATTTGGAGTTGGAATTTGATGTAGTTTTGAATTCCACTCCAATCAAAATGACTTTCTGTTGCATTAGCTCAAATCACAACATATTTCCATGTCATGATCATGCATTATATTGCTGCATTGCATTGATTTTGTTCTTTCTCTATTGCCGGTGTTTGTTCCCCCTTGGTAGACGTATGTTCCGATGATGAGTTCGATGACACCGATGAAGAGCTATATCATCTTCAGAAGTGACAGGCAAGCAAAAACCCCTTGTTCATTCTGATACAATCCCACTCTCTCGCTGCTCTCTTTTACTGCATTAGGACAACAACGATTCAACTGTTACATGATGCGGTAATTGAACCCCTTTCCTCTGCATGACCTGTCATTGCCACAGTAAATAGATGAAACCCACTAGCATGAGTAGGAGTTGTTTGAGCCATGATGTGCCTACTCATTCATGCTTGTTTGTCATGCCTGCTACTGCTTAGAGTTGAGTTAGGTCTGATTCATCGGGGATGAATTGGAAGGTTGTGAACATGTCCTACTGTTGAGAGCTAAGTGTGTGAACATGATTTGGTAACGGTAGGGGTGAGAGGCCATGTAGGAGTACATGGTGGGTTGTCTCATTGAAACTGTCCTCAGGAACTAAGTTCTGTGTCTGTGATCCAAGACAGTTGCTACCACACATTGGGTTTCGGTAACTCTACCCCTCTTGACTTATTAATCAACTCGATCTCTGTCCAGGAGTTACAACTAGTTTCTGATGTGTTTGTAGGTTGTGTTAGAAGTCTACCAAGTCGCACCCGGTACAGGTGGGCTTGGGACAGACTAGGCACCGTGGCCGGGTAAACCAAGCGTAGCCCATTTGGGGGGCTTGGGAACCCTGTACACATCATTTGGGGCCGTGAGCGACACCCCGGCCGGTTCTCCTTGCGGATGGAACCCGAATAGGCGATAAACCTGGACTAGAGTCTTGCTTGGTTAGTCAGGTCGTGGCCGACACCCTTGCCAGGCTTCCGCTTGAAGGTTGCCGAGATACATGACGTGTACATGGCGGTAAGTGGCGAGAGCATGTGTGAAGAAGTACACCCCTGCAGTGTTAACATGATCTATTTGAAAAGCCGCATCCGCGGTAAAGGACTACTGGGTTGCTTGTGCAGTTCATACACAAGTGAAAGTGGATACTCTAAAATACGCAAGATAAGCGTGCGTGCTATGGATGGCCTTCTCGTAGGGAGACGGGAGCGGATCCATAGTGGTGTATTGATATGGTGAATATGTGGAATCGTGTGCGCCACCTCAAAAGAGTTACTTGCAGTCATAGTTCAGGATAGCCACAGTCTAAGCTAGCTTGCTGCAGTCAAACTCCACCACCCCCTTTGTTGATAGTGATGCATATGTAGCTAGTTCTGATGTAAGTCTTGCTGGGTACATTTGTACTCATGTTTGCTTAATTTATGTTTTTGCAGAGAGACTCCAGCCTCACTATTAGTTCCGCGTGGACTTCGATGTTTAGCTTGTTACCTCAGCTACGATCTTGTACCCTTGGGAGGGTCTTGTAGATAGTCAGGCTTCTCAGCCTTCTTCATTTGTAGTTGTCTGTACTCAGACATATGTTATGCTTCCATTGCCTGTATGCTCTGTATGCTGGGTCGTGTGACCTATGTTTGTAATATCTAGCTCCTCGGAGCCTATTGAATAAATACTTTGAGTTGTAGAGATTTGTTGTGATGCCATGTTGTATTTGCACATATTGAGCATACTGTGTGTATGATTTGAAATGCTTGGTATGTGTGGGATCCGACAACCTAGTTGTTTATTCTTGGTAGCCTCTCTTACCGGGAAATGGCTCCTAGTGCTTCCACTGAGCCTTGGTAGCTTGCTACTACTCCGGAACACTTAGGCTGGTCGGCATGTGTCCTTCTTCGTTCCTGTGTCTGTCCCTTCGGGGAAATGTCACGCGTTGTTCCTTTAAGTCCTTGTAGCTTGCTATGACTTGGGTTCATACGTTGATGATCGACACGTTCGTTGCTGGGTCATGTATGCCTGTCCCTATAAGTTAGTGACACTTTGGGTTTACGACTAGTCATGTCGGCCCGGGTTCTCTGTCATATGGATGCTAGCAACACTATCATATATGTGAGCCAAAAGGAGCAAACGATCCCGGGCCAGGTAAGGTGGCACCCGTGGGAGTACCGTGCGTGAGGCCACAAAGTGATATGATGTGTTACATGCTAGATTGGTGTGACTTAGGATCAGGGTCTGATACGTCTCCAACGTATCTATAATTTTTGATTGTTCCATGCTATTATATTACCCGTTTTGGATGTTTACGGGCTTTATTTTACTCATTTATATCATTTTTGGGACTAACCTACTAACCGGAGGCCCAGCCCATATTGTTGTTTTTCTGCTTATTTCAGTATTTCGAAGAAAAGGAATATCAAACGGAGTCCAAACGGAATGAAACCTTCGGGAGCGATATTTTTGGAGCAAACGTGATCCAGAGGACTTGGAGTGGAAGTCAAGAAACAACCAAGGCAGCCACGAGGGTGCCTGACGCGCCCCCTAGGGCTGGGCACGCCCCCCACCCTCGTGGGCCCCTCGGGTGTCCACCGACCTACTTCTTCCTCCTATATATACCCATGTACCCCGAAACATCAGAAGCAACCATGAAAAACTATTTCCACCACCGTAACCTTCTGTATCCGCGAGATCCCATCTTGGAGCCTTCGTCGGCGCTCCACCGGAGGGGGAATGACCACGGAGGGCTTCTACATCAATACCATAGCCTCTCCGATGAGTTGTGAGTAGTTTACCACAGACCTTCGAGTCCATCGTTATGAGCTAGATGGCTTCTTCTCTCTCTTTGAATCTCAATACAATGTTCTCCTTGATCTTCTTGGAGATCTATTCGATATAACTCTTTTTGCGGTGTGTTTGTCGAAATCCGATGAATTGTGGGTTTATGATGAAGTTTATCTATGAGTAATATTTGAATCTCCTCTGAATTCTTTTATGTGTGATTAAGTTATCTTTGCAAGTATCTTCGAATTATTAGTTTGGTTTGGCCTACTAGATTGATCTTTCTTGCAATGGGAGAAGTGCTTAGCTTTGGGTTCAATCTTACAGTGTCCTTTCCCAGTGACAGCAGGGGCAGCAAGGCACGTATTGTATTGTTGCCATTGAGGATAAAAAGATGGGGTTTATATCATATTGCATGAGTTTATCCCTCTACATCATGTCATCCTTCTTAATGCGTTACTCTGTTCTTTATGAACTTAATACTCTAGATGCATGCTGAATTGCGGTCGATGTGTGGAGTAATAGTAGTAGATGCAGGTGTCGGTGTCAAAACCGGTGGATCTTGGGTAGGGGGTCCCGAACTGTGCGTCTAAGGCTAATGGTAACAGGAGGCAGGGGACACGATGTTTTACCCAGGTTCGGGCCTTCTCGATGGAGGTAATACCCTACTTCCTGCTTGATTGATCTTGATGATATGAGTATTACAAGAGTTGATCTACCACGAGATCGTAGAGGCTAAACCCTAGAAGCTAGCCTATGATTATGATTGTTGTTGTCCTACGGACTAAACCCTCCAGTTTATATAGACACTGGAGGGGGCTAGGGTTACACAGAGTCGGTTATAGAGAAGGAAATCTACATATCCGAATATCCAAGCTTGCCTTCCACGCAAAGGAGAGTCCCATCCGGACACAGGACGAAGTCTTCAATCTTGTATCTTCATAGTCCAACAGTACGGCCAAAGTATATAGTCCGGTTGTCCGAGGACCCCTTAATCCAAGACTTCGTCAGTAGCCCCTGAACCAGGCTTCAATGACGATGAGTCCGGCGCGCAGATCGTCTTCGACATTGCAAGGCGGGTTCCTTCTCTGAATACTCCGTAAAAGATTTAGGACACAAGGATCGTGTCCGGATCTGCAAAACAAATTCCACATACCACCATAGAGAGTATAATATTTCACAAATCTAATCTGCCGACAACTTTTTACGACATCATGCTATGGTCCGGTCATTATTCGAACCATTTTTCACAGCCAGCCACCACACATATCGCGAAGTGGTTTTATCGGCATGTCTTGTCGAAGCAGAGATTGTGTCCCCCCATTGCGGGATTCTCATCAATACGGGTGTGGGTAACCCAACCATGCCATCAATCGTGGCGCTTGGGGGAAAGAAGAAAAGAACGGCCTCCAGCTCCTTGGAAGCCGTTTCGCCTAAGAGGGGAAAAACTCCTCTTCAAGAGGAGTCCACCGGTGCTACCGATAGCAGCCCAGAGTGGGATCCCAGGGCCGAGCCCCTGGTGAACTCATAAGTATAAAATCCGAACACACTCATGCGTCCGGACTTGTCATGGCATCACCTTCTAATCTGAGCCGTGCTTTTCTTTTTCAGTCCAGCGAAGCCCCGCGTCGAACAATCCTTGTCAGAAGATCTGCTGGGTTCGGACGCTATGGGGAGTGGGACACCCCTTAAGGCCTCCTCCTCCAAATGTAGGAATGAAACCGAGGTTTCGTCCTAGAAGGACCCAGGCCACAGAGAAGGGGAGAAGGTCGCGAGGGCGGCGCCAAGAGGCCATACTTTTGGGGCCGGTTACACGGGAGAGAAAACTCCCGTGGGTGTCGACGGCGGGGGTCATCCTGAATCCGGACCCAAGCCGGACACGATTCTAGAGACCCATAAGTTCCCCGAGTCCCATCCACCGGCCGCTTCTGTTCAACCAGGGGTGCCAGATACTTTATTGGCGGCGCTGAAGGGTGCCTCCATCGTTGATGAACATCGTGCCCTCATGGGTGCGGTGATTGAGAAGATTAAGTCCGTTGAGAGTGGACTGAATGAATCCTGTGTCAGCCTCATAAGAGGCTTTGAGGTATGTTTTATGAGTTTCTAGGAGAATGTCATGGTATAGATAGTAGCCCCTGATACACTGTTCGGTGAAAGAGAGAACCGGATAGGGGATCAATTTCATGTTCGCAGGAGACTCACTTGACGATATTTATCACTCTTTTTAACCAGTAGGCATCTGTAGCCTCTCAAGCTGCGAAAGTATCCGGACCAAGGCGTAGTCTGAAGTGGGATGAAGGAGAACTTGGCCAAGTGAAGAGACAGCTGGAGGATAATCAAGGTATGTAGGAACCTTGTTTATGTAGCACGAAAGGATGAGTGTGCATGATAACAATCTTTTGATAATGTGCTCTAGGGGCATCGGCCAAAATTGAGGCCTTGAAGAAGGCTGTGGCCGAAGCCGAGAGGAAAGCAGCCACGGAGGAGGTGCTCCATGAGAAGCACGAGGCCAGAGTTATTGAGGCTGAGCGAGAGCTTTAAGAGGCCGTGCAGAAATGCGAGACCCTGGAGCAGAGTTTAGCAGGGAAAGAATCCGAACTCTCCCAGGCTCGCTAAGCCGCAAGTGATGTCCGGGGGGAAGCCCAAGGTGCCCTGAAGGAAATCCAGGAGGCAAGTAAGATTGCGGCTGGTAAGGTTTTTTCTGTAAAAAGCAAGTATAGGAGATGAGAAAATCAAATTTGACAATCTTGAGTTTTGATGTATACAGGGGTATTTGCGGAGCTGCCGCGCAGCATATCTGATGCCGCCCAATTCTACCGAGCCGAAGGGGGGAATACCGCGGATAAGCTCTTCTGGATGCAGTATTTGGCGCCGAATTATCCGGTGCCTTTCTCCGATCAGCTGAAGCAGTTGGTCGAGCTGCACAAGGCGGCTGAATTAGCCATGAAGGATTTAATTATCCGGCTGTGGCCTGCTGAGTCGATTCCAAGAAGCTACTTTGGGCTCGTGAAGCGGCTTGTAGGTGCCTGCCCTTGACTCGAAGTCATCAAGCGGTCAGTCTGCATAAAGGGTGCGCGAATGGCCTTCGCCCATGCCAAGGTGCATTGGGGGAAGATGGATGCAGAAAAGCTGATGACCGAGGGACCGCCGGAGGGACTGCGAAACCTGCTGATACTGGGCATGCGGAAGTTGTGTTCGGATCCGGGGTGTAGTCGGACGATTACAGGGGAATATCTAGAGGTTACCTGATGCGCTCGAACTGTTCCCACGCCCTCCATCATGGCCTACGTAAAGGTGAACCTGTAAAGAAAACGTACGAAATGGTTTTGTGCCACCTGGCGGTTGAGCCGCAGTATGTGGCTTGTATTATTCTTTTTCGGAGTGTGTTTAATTAATCTCTGGGCGGGCCGGGCTATCCTGCCGCGTAGTAGTTCAGACTCCTTTGGCGGTGTCTGGGAGCTTGGCCTTCGACTCGAGGTTCGACTGTAAGGTGCCGTCCGTTGTTCTTGTTGTTAAAGCGGTGGTAGACTCTTCGACCATGAGGGGGAATTTGGACTTGCCATTAACCATGATGATGCCGCGTGGACCGGGCATTGTTAATTTACGGTAGGCATAACGTGGCACCACGTTGAACCGAGCGAATGCGGTTCATCCGAGCAGTGCCTGATGGTCGCTGCAAAAGGGGACGATGTCGAAGACTAAGTCTTCGGTACGGTGATTGTCCGGAGATCTGAAGACCACTTCCAGTGTGATTGAGCCCATGCAACAGGCCTCTGCACCTGGTATTATACCTTTAAAGGTGGTTTTTGTGGGCTTGATCCTTGATGGGTTGATGCCCATTTTGCACACTGTATCCTGGTAAAGCAGGTTTAGGCTGCTGCCTTCGTCCATAAGGACTTGTGTGAGGTGGAATCCGTCAATGATGGGGTCGAGGACCAATGCGTCCGAACCGCTATGACGGATACTGGTAGGGTGCACTAGTAGAAAACAGGGCTTTGGTCTAGGCCGGCTCATCCCATTAGTCCCGGTTCAGTCCAGAACCGGGACCAATGTGGGCATTGGTCCCGGTTCGTGAGCCCAGGGGGCCGGCCGGGCCACGTGGGCTATTGGTCCCGGTTCATCTGGACCTTTTGGTCCCGGTTGGTGGGATGAACCGGGACCAATGGGCCTCGCTCCTGGCCCACCACCATTGGTCCCGGTTGGTGGCTTGAACCGGGACCAAAGGCTCCCCTTTAGTCCCGGCTCATGTCACCAACCGGGACCAATGAGGTGCCTATATATACCCCTCGCTCGCGAGAAGAGCACCCCAGTGCTCTGTTTTTCTCTGGCCGAGGGGGAGAGGGCTTGGTGGTGCTCTAGCTCACCTCCTATGCACACAAGGTGTTCGATGGAATGCCCGAGCCACACTACTTAAGCTTTCTCCTCTCCAAGCTCGACCTCCAAGCTCCATTTTCCATAATATTTGTCTAGGTTTAGCGGTCCGTCATGCCCCGTCCCCGTCTTCACCGCCGTCGATCACCTGCGCCGAGCTCATCGCCGGCACCACCGTGGTGAGCCTCTTGTTTTATCTTCTTTCTGAAAGGAAAAATATTCTTACTTGCATGTTTACATAGATACTTGTATTATTTTCTTACTTTTATTATTGCATCTTATATAGTGCGATGGTTTTGGTATCCGCCCCCGTCGGCCCTCGTCTTGTCTATGATTCGGATGTGGTATATATATTATCTTTATAACTATTGGTTCATTTATTGTTTATGAAAATTATACCGACCAACATGACATAGATTTTATTTATGTAGGATGTATGTGAATCGGAAATGCCAACCGACCCTATTGTCGAGAGGTTAAATTTAGTTGAAGAAGAAAACAATTTGTTGAAGGAAAAAATAAAAAAAATGAGGAGGAGAAGATGATATTGGAGTTGCATGTTGTGGATGTCGTCGATGATCACAAGATCAAGATGGATGCAATGCGCTTGAAGATTAGAAAGATTAGAAAATATGCCATTCATACCGAGGCTTGGTATCATTATGCCGTTGGATCAATTGTTACCTTGGTTGCGATTATGATCGCATTTGTTTTCGCATTGAAATGTTTTACATAGTTTCAGTGTATGGTTTAATTAATTAGATGCTCTGGAGAGCTATATGTTGTTAGATGAGAACTATGTATGCACTTTGGTTTTAATGTGATGATGAACTTCTATTAATTTGGACACTTAATTATATATAATGCACGCAGATGAACCGGCAATGGATGTATGGTGACAGACACACCCGCAAGTACATTAAGGGCGTGCATGAGTTTCTCAAAGCGGCTGAGGCAAACAAGCAAAATGGTTTTATGTGTTGTCCATGCACTGAATGTGGGAATACGAGGTCTTACTCTGACCGGAAAATCCTTCACTCCCACCTACTTTACAAGGGTTTCATGCCACACTATAATGTTTGGACGAGGCACAGAGAAATAGGGGTTATGATGGAAGACGGCGAAGAAGAAGAGTACGATGACAACTATGTGCCCCCTGAATACGGTGATGCTGCATCGGGGGGAGCTGGTGAAGATCAAGAGGAACCAGACGATGTGCCCAATGATGCTGCAACGGGTGAAGCTGCTGAAGATCAAGAGGAACCAGACGATGTGCCCGATGATTGTGATCTCCGCCGGGTCATTGTCGATGCAAGGACGCAATGCGAAAGTGAAAAGGAGAAGCTGAAGTTCGATCGCATGTTAGAGGATCACAAAAAGGGTTGTACCCCAATTGCGAAGATGGCAACACAAAGCTCGGTACCGTACTGGAATTGCTGCAGTGGAAGGTAGAGAATGCTGTGGCTGACAAAGGATTTGAGAAGCTACTGCAAATATTGAAGAAGAAGCTTCCAAAGGATAACGAATTGCCCGACAGTACATACGCAGCAAAGAAGGTCGTATGCCCTCTAGGATTGGAGGTGGAGAAGATACATGCATGCCCTAATGACTGCATCCTCTACCGCGGTGCATACAAGGATCTGAACGCATGCCCGGTATGCGGTGCATTGCGGTATAAGATCTGTTGGGGAACGTAGTAATTTCAAAAAATTTCCTACGCACACGCAAGATCATGGTGATGCATAGCAACGAAGGGGAGAGTCTGATCTACGTACCCTTGTAGATCACAACGGAAGCGTTGACACAACGTAGAGGAAGTAGTCGTATGTTTTCTTCCCGGTCCGACCGATCCAAGCACCGTTACTCCGGCACCTCCGAGTTCTTAGCACACGTTCAGCTCGATGACGTTCCTCGGGCTCCGATCCAGCAAAGCGTCGAGGAAGAGTTCCGTCAGCACGACGGCGTGGTGACGATCTTGATGTACTACCGACGCAGGGCTTCGCCTAAGCACTGTAACGGTATGATCGAGGTGGAATTTGGTGGCAGGGGGCACCGCACACGGCTAAGGAATGATCTCAAGGATCAACTTGTGTGTCTTGGGGTGTCCCCTGCCCCCGTATATAAAGGATGAAGGGGGGGAGGCTGGCCGGCCAAAGGAGGGAGGCGCAGGAGGAGTCCTACTCCTACCGGGAGTAGGACTCGCCCCCCCAATCCTATTCCAACTAGGAATCCTTGGGAAAAAGAGAGAGGGAAAGAGAGAGAGGTGGCCGGCCACCTCTCCTAGTCCTAATAGGACTAGGGGAGGGGGGAGGCGCGCAGCCCTCCTTGGCAGCCCCTTTCACCTTTCCACAATGGCCCATGTAGGCCCATTTGGCTCCCGGGGGGTTCCGGTAACCCTCCCGGTAATCCGGTAAAATCCCGATTTCACCCGGAACACTTCCGATGTCCAAACATAGGCTTCCAATATATCAATCTTTACGTCTCGACCATTTCGAGACTCCTCGTCATGTCCGTGATCACATCCGGGACTCCGAACAACCTTCGGTACATCAAAATGCATAAACTCATAATAACTGTCATCGTAACGTTAAGCGTGCGGACCCTACGGTTCGAGAACATTGTAGACATGACCGAGACACGTCTCCGGTCAATAACCAATAGCGGGACCTGGATGCCCATATTGGCTCCTACATATTCTACGAAGATCTTTATCGGTCAGACCGCATAACAACATACGTTGTTCCCTTTGTCATCGGTATGTTACTTGCCCGAGATTGGATCGTCGGTATCTGATACCTAGTTCAATCTCGTTACCGGCAAGTCTCTTTACTCGTTCCGTAATACATCATCCCGCAAATAACTCATTAGTTGCAATGCTTGCAAGGCTTAAGTGATGTGCTCTACTGAGAGGGCCCAGAGATACCTCTCCGACAATCGGAGTGACAAATCCTAATCTCGAAATACGCCAACCCAACATCTACCTTTGGAGCCACCTGTAGTACTCCTTTATAATCACCCAGTTACGTTGTGACGTTTGGTAGTACCCAAAGTGTTCCTCCGGCAAACGGGAGTTGCATAATCTCATAGTCATAGGAACATGTATAAGTCATGAAGAAAAGCAATAGCAACATACTAAACGATCGGGTGCTAAGCTAATGGAATGGGTCATGTCAATCAGATCATTCAACTAATGATGTGACCTCGTTAATCAAATAACAACTCTTTGTTCATGGTTAGGAAACATAACCATCTTTGATTAACGAGCTAGTCAAGTAGAGGCATACTAGTGACACTCCGTTGGTCTATGTATTCACACATGTATTATGTTTCCGGTTAATACAATTCTAGCATGAATAATAAACATTTATCATGATATAAGGAAATAAATAATAACTTTATTATTGCCTCTAGGGCATATTTCCTTCAGTCTCCCACTTGCACTAGAGTCAATAATCTAGATTACACAGTAATGATTCTAACACCCATGGAGCCTTGGTGCTGATCATGTTTTGCTCGTGGAAGAGGCTTAGTCAACGGGTCTGCAACATTCAGATCCGTATGTATCTTGCAAATCTCTATGTCTCCCACCTGGACTAGATCCCGGATGGAATTGAAGCGTCTCTTGATGTGTTTGGTCCTTTTGTGAAATCTGGATTCCTTTGCCAAAGCAATTGCACCAGTATTGTCACAAAAGATTTTCATTGGACCCGATGCACTAGGTATGACACCTAGATCGGATATGAACTCCTTCATCCAGACTCCTTCGTTCGCTGCTTCCGAAGCAGCTATGTACTCCGCTTCACATGTAGATCCCGCTACGACGCTTTGTTTAGAACCGCACCAACTGACAGCTCCACCGTTTAAAGTAAACACGTATCCGGTTTGCGATTTAGAATCGTCCGGATCAGTGTCAAAGCTTGCATCAACGTAACCTCTTACGGTGAGCTCTTTGTCACCTCCATATACGAGAAACATATCCTTAGTCCTTTTCAGGTATTTCAGGATGTTCTTGACCGCTGTCCAGTGATCCACTCCTGGATTACTTTGGTACCTCCCTGCTATACTTATAGCAAGGCACACATCAGGTTTGGTACACAGCATTGCATACATGATAGAGCCTATGGCTGAAGCATAGGGAACATCTTTCATTGTCTCTCTATCTTCTGCGGTGGTCGAGCATTGAGTCCGACTCAACTTCACACCTTGTAACACAGGCAATAACCCTTTCTTTGCTTGATCCATTTTGAACTTCTTCAAAATTTTGTCAAGGTATGTGCTTTGTGAAAGTCCAATTAAGCGTCTTGATCTATCTCTATAGATCTTTATGCCTAATATGTAAGCAGCTTCACCGAGGTCTTTCATTGAAAAACTTTTATTCAAGTATCCCTTTATGCTATCCAGAAATTCTATATCATTTCCAATCAGTAATATGTCATCCACATATAATATCAGAAATGCTACAGAGCTCCCACTCACTTTCTTGTAAATACAGGCTTCTCCAAAAGTCTGTATAAAACCAAATGCTTTGATCACACTATCAAAGCGTTTATTCCAACTCTGAGATGCTTGCACCAGTCCATAAATGGATCGCTGGAGTTTGCACACTTTGTTAGCTCCCTTTGGATCGACAAAACCTTCCGGTTGCATCATATACAACTCTTCTTCCATAAATCCATTCAGAAATGCAGTTTTTACATCCATTTGCCAAATTTCATAATCATAAAATGCGGCAATTGCTAACATGATTCTGACAGACTTAAGCATCGCTACGGGTGAGAAAGTCTCATCGTAGTCAACTCCTTGAACTTGTCGAAAACCTTTTGCGACAAGTCGAGCTTTGTAGACAGTAACATTACCATTAGTGCCAGTCTTCTTCTTAAAGATCCATTTATTCTCAATTGCTTGCCGATCATCGGGCAAGTCAACCAAAGTCCATACTTTGTTCTCATACATGGATCCCATCTCAGATTTCATGGCTTCAAGCCACTTTGTGGAATCTGGGCTCACCATCGCTTCTTCATAGTTTGTAGGTTCATCATGATCTAGTAGCATGACCTCCAGAACAGGATTACCGTACCACTCTGGTGCGGATCTTACTCTGGTTGATCTACGAGGTCTAGTAGTATCTTGATCTAAAGTTTCATGATCATCATCATTAACTTCCTCTCTTATTGGTGTAGGTCTCACAGAAACAGTTTTCTGTGATGTACTATTTCCCAATAACGGAGTAGGTACAGTTACCTCGTCAAGTTCTACTTTTCTCCCACTCACTTCTTTCGAGAGAAACTCCTTCTCAAGAAAGTTTCTGAATTTAGCAACAAAAGTCTTGCCTTCGGATCTGTGATAGAAGGTGTATCCAATAGTTTCCTTTGGATATCCTATGAAGACACATTTCTCCGATTTGGGTTCGAGCTTATCAGGTTGAAGCTTTTTCACATAAGCATCGCAGCCCCAAACTTTAAGAAATGACAACTTTGGTTTCTTGCCAAACCACAGTTCATAAGGCGTCGTCTCAACGGATTTTGATGGTGCCCTATTTAACGTGAATGCAGCCGTCTCTAAAGCATAACCCCAAAACGATAGCGGTAAATCAGTAAGAGACATCATAGATCGCACCATATCTAGTAAAGTATGATTGCGACGTTCGGACACACCATTACGCTGTGGTGTTCCGGGTGGCGTGAGTTGCGAAACTATTCCACAATTTTTCAAATGTACACCAAACTCGTAAGTCAAATATTCTCCTCCACGATCAGATCATAGAAACCTTATTTTCTTGTTACGATGATTTTCAACTTCACTCTGAAATTCTTTGAACTTTTCAAACGTTTCAGATTTGTGTTTCATTAAGTAGATATACCCATATCTGCTTAAATCATCTGTGAAAGTGAGAAAATAACGATATCCGCCACGAGCCTCAATATTCATCGGACCACATACATCGGTATGTATGATTTCCAACAAATCTGTTGCTCTCTCCATAGTACCGGAGAACGGTGTTTTAGTCATCTTGCCCATGAGGCACGGTTCGCAAGTACCAAATGATTCATAATCAAGTGGTTTCCAAAGCCCATCAGTATGGAGTTTCTTCATGCGCTTTACACCGATATGACCTAAACGGCAGTGCCACAAATAAGTTGCACTATCATTATCAACTCTGCATCTTTTGGCTTCAACATTATGAATATGTGTATCACTACTATCGAGATTCATCAAAAATAGACCACTTTTCAAAGGTGCATGACCATAAAAGATATTACTCATATAAATAGAACAACCATTATTCTCTGATTTAAATGAATAACCGTCTCGCATCAAACAAGATCCAGATATAATGTTCATGCTCAACGCTGGCACCAAATAACAATTATTTAGGTCTAATATTAATCCCGAAGGTAGATGCAGAGGTAGCGTGCCGACCGCGATCACATCGAGTTTGGAACCGTTTCCCACGCGCATCGTCACCTCGTCCTTTGCTAGTGTCCGCTTATTCTGTAGTCCCTGTTTCGAGTTGCAAATATTAGCAACAGAACCAGTATCAAATACCCAGGTGCTACTGCGAGCATTAGTAAGGTACACATCAATAACATGTATATCACATATACCTTTGTTCACCTTGCCATCCTTCTTATCCGCCAAATACTTGGGGTAGTTCCGCTTCCAGTGACCAGTCTGCTTGTAGTAGAAGCACTCAGTTTCAGGCTTAGTTCCAGACTTGGGTTTCTTCTCTTGAGCAGCAACTTGCTTGCCGTTCTTCTTCAAGTTCCCCTTCTTCTTCCCTTTGCCCTTTTTCTTGAAACTAGTGGTTTTGTTAACCATCAACACTTGATGCTCCTTCTTGATTTCTACCTCCGCAGCTTTCAGCATTGCGAAGAGCTCGGGAATAGTCTTGTTCATCCCTTGCATATTATAGTTCATCACAAAGCTCTTGTAGCTTGGTGGCAGTGATTGGAGAATTCTGTCAATGACGCAATCATCCGGAAGTGTAACTCCCAATTGAATCAAGTGATTATTATACCCAGACATTTTGAGTATATGCTCACTGACAGAACTGTTCTCCTCCATCTTGCAGCTATAGAACTTATTGGAGACTTCATATCTCTCAATCCAGGCATTTGCTTGAAATATTAACTTCAACTCCTGGAACATCTCATATGCTCCATGACATTCAAAACATCGTTGAAGTCCCGGTTCTAAGCCGTAAAGCATGGCACACTGAACTATTGAGTAGTCATCAGCTTTGCTCTGCCAGACGTTCATAACTTCTGGTGTTGCTCTAGCAGCAGGCCTGGCACTCAGCGGTGCTTCCAGGACGTAATTCTTCTGTGCAGCAATGAGGATAATCCTCAAGTTACGGACCCAGTCCGTGTAATTGCTACCATCATCTTTCAACTTTGCTTTCTCAAGGAACGCATTAAAATTCAACGAAACAATAGCACGAGCCATCTATCTACAATCAACATAAACAAGCAAGATACTATCAGGTACTAAGTTCATGATAAATTTAAGTTCAGTTAATCAAATTTACTTAAGAACTCCCACTTAGATAGACATCCCTCTAATCCTCTAAGTGATCACGTGATCCAAATCAACTAAACCATAACCGATCATCACGTGAGATGGAGTAGTTTTCAATGGTGAACATCATTATGATCATATCTACTATACGATTCACGCTCGACCTTTCGGTCTCCGTGTTTCGAGGCCATATCTGTATATGCTTGGCTCGTCAAGTATAACCTGAGTATTCCGCGTGTGCAACTGTTTTGCACCCGTTGTATTTGAACGTAGAGCCTATCACACCCGATCATCACGTGGTGTCTCAGCACGAAGAACTTTTGCAACGGTGCATACTTAGGGAGAACACTTCTTGATAATTTAGTGAGAGATCATCTTATAATGCTACCGTCAATCAAAGCAAGATAAGATGCATAAAAAAGATAAACATCACATGCAATCAATATAAGTGATATGATATGGCCATCATCATCTTGTGCTTTGTGATCTCCATCTCCGAAGCACCGTCATGATCACCATCGTCACCGGCGCGACACCTTGATCTCCATCATAGCATCGTTGTCGTCTCGCCAATCTTATGCTTCCACGACTATCACTACCGCTTAGTAATAAAGTAAAGCATTACATCGCGATTGCATTGCATACAATAAAGCGACAACCATATGGCTCCTGCCAGTTGCCGATAACTCGGTTACAAAACATGATCATCTCATACAATAAAATCAGCATCATGCCTTGACCATATCACATCACAACATGCCCTGCAAAAACAAGTTAGACGTCCTCTACTTTGTTGTTGCAAGTTTTACGTGGCTGCTACGGGCTTAAGTAAGAACTCATCTCACCTACGCATCAAAACCACAACGATAGTTCGTCAAATAGACTCCGTTTTAACCTTCTCAAGGACCGGGCGTAGCCACACTTGGTTCAACTAAAGTTGGAGAGACAGTCTTCCGCAAGCCATCTATGTGCAAAGCACGTCGAGGGAACCGGTCTCGCGTAAGAGTACGCGTAAGGTTGGTCCGGATCGTCTCGTCCAACAATACCGCCGAACCAAAGTATGACATGCTGGTAGGCAGTATGACTTGTATCGCCCACAACTCACTTGTGTTCTACTCGTGCAAATAACATCAAACCATAAAAACCTAGGCTCGGATGCCACTGTTGGGGAACGTAGTAATTTCAAAAAATTTCCTACGCACACGCAAGATCATGGTGATGCATAGCAACGAAGGGGAGAGTCTGATCTACGTACCCTTGTAGATCACAACGGAAGCGTTGACACAACGTAGAGGAAGTAGTCGTACGTTTTCTTCCCGGTCCGACCGATCCAAGCACCGTTACTCCGGCACCTCCGAGTTCTTAGCACACGTTCAGCTCGATGACGTTCCTCGGGCTCCGATCCAGCAAAGCGTTGAGGAAGAGTTCCGTCAGCACGACGGCATGGTGACGATCTTGATGTACTACCGACGCAGGGCTTCGCCTAAGCACTGTAACGGTATGATCGAGGTGGAATTTGGTGGCAGGGGGCACCGCACATGGCTAAGGAACGATCTCAAGGATCAACTTGTGTGTCTTGGGGTGTCCCCTGCCCCCGTATATAAAGGATGAAGGGGGGGAGGCTGTCCGGCCAAAGGAGGGAGGCGCAGGAGGAGTCCTACTCCTACCGGGAGTAGGACTCCCCCCCAATCCTATTCCAACTAGGAATCCTTGGGAAAAAGAGAGAGGGAAAGAGAGAGAGGTGGCCGGCCACCTCTCCTAGTCCTAATAGGACTAGGGGAGGGGGGAGGCGCGCAACCCTCCTTGGCAGCCCCTTTCACCTTTCCACAATGGCCCATGTAGGCCCATTTGGCTCCCCGGGGGTTCCGGTAACCCTCCCGGTAATCCGATAAAATCCTGATTTCACCCGGAACACTTCCGATGTCCAAACATAGGCTTCCAATATATCAATCTTTACATCTCGACCATTTCGAGACTCCTCGTCATGTCCGTGATCACATCCGGAACTCTGAACAACCTTCGGCACATCAAAATGCATGAACTCATAATAACTGTCATCGTAACGTTAAGCGTGCGGACCCTACGGTTCGAGAACATTGTAGACATGACCGATACACGTCTCCGGTCAATAACCAATAGCAGGACCTGGATGCCCATATTGGCTCCTACATATTCTACGAAGATCTTTATCGGTCAGACCGCATAACAACATACGTTGTTCCCTTTGTCATCGGTATGTTACTTGCCCGAGATTCGATCGTCGGTATCCGATACCTAGTTCAATCTCGTTACCGGCAAGTCTCTTTACTCGTTCCGTAATACATTATCCCGCAACTAACTCATTAGTTGCAATGCTTAAGTGATGTGCATTACTGAGAGGGCCCAGAGATACCTCTCCGACAATCGGAGTGACAAATCCTAATCTCGAAATACGCCAACCCAACATCTACCTTTGGAGCCACCTGTAGTACTCCTTTATAATCACCCAGTTACGTTGTGACGTTTGGTAGTACCCAAAGTGTTCCTCCGGCAAACAGGAGTTGCATAATCTCATAGTCATAGGAACATGTATAAGTCATGAAGAAAAGCAATAGCAACATACTAAAAGATCGGGTGCTAAGCTAATGGAATGGGTCATGTCAATCAGATCATTCAACTAATGATGTGACCTTGTTAATCAAATAACAACTCTTTGTTCTGTTGGGGAACGTTGCAGAAAACAAAAAAATTTCCTACTCGTTTCACCAAGATCATCTAGGAGTTCATCTAGCAACGAGTCAAGGGAGTGAGTTTGCATCTACATACCACTTGTAGATCACGAGCGGAAGCGTTCGTTAGAACGAGGTTGAAGTAGTCGTACTCGACGTGATTCCGATCACCGATGACCAAGCGCTGAAAGAACAGCGCCTCCGCGTTCAACACACGTACGGGACGATGGCGTCTCCTCCGTCTTGATCCAGCAAGGATGAAGGAGAGGTTGAGGAAGACAACTCCAATGGCAGCACGACGGCGTGGTGCAATTGGTACAGCAGTTCTCCGGCAGGGCTTCGCCAAGCAAAGACGGAGAAAGAGAGGAGTTGGGGAGGGGAGGGGCTGCGCCTTCAATTGTGTGTTGCAGCCCTCCCCTCACCCCTCTATATATATAGGAGGAGAGGGCAAGGGGGGCCGGCCACCTAGGGGAAACCCTAGATGGGGCGGCGGCCAAAGGGGAGGAGGAAAGGGTGGCTTGCCCCCCAAGCTAGGGGGGCGCCCCCTTCTCCCCTTTAGGGTTTCCCCTCCCCAAACCCTAGCCGCATGGGCCTAGGTGGGGAGGCACGCCCAGCCCACTAGGGGCTGGCTCCCTCTCCCACTTATCCCATGTGGCCCCCCGGGAGGGGTGGCCCCTCCCGGTGGACCCCCGGAACCCTCTCGGTGGCCCCGGTACAATACCGGCATGCCCCCGAAACTTTCCGGAGTCCGTTTAACCACTTTCCATATATAAATCTTTACCTCCGAACTATTCCGGAACTCCTCGTGACGTGCGGGATCTCATCCGGGACTCCGAACAACATTCGGTAATCACATACTTGTCTTCCTAATAACCCTAGCGTCACCGAACCTTAAGTGTGTAGACCCTACGGGTTCGGGAGACATGTAGACATGACCGAGACGACCTCTGGTCAATAACCAACAGCGGGATCTGGATACCCATGTTGGCTCCCACATGTTTCTCGATGTTGTCATCGGATGAACCACTATGTCAAGGGTTCAAGCAACCCCGTATTCTATTCCCTTTGTCAGACGGTATGTTACTTGCCCGAGACTCGATCGTTGGTATCCCAATACCTCGTTCAGTCTCGTTACCGGCAAGTCACTTTACTCGTACCGCAATGCATGATCCCGTGACCAGACACTTGATCACTTTGAGCTCATTATGATGATGCATTACCGAGTGGGCCCAGTGATACCTCTCTGTAACACGGAGTGACAAATCCCAGTCTCGATCCGTGTCAACCCAACAGACACTTTTGGAGATACCTGTAGTCTACCTTTATAGTCACCCAGTTACGTTGTGACATTTGTTATACCCAAAGCACTCCTACAGTATCCGGGAGTTACACGATCTCATGGTCTAAGGAAAAGATACTTGACATTGCAAAACTCTAGCAAAACGAACTACACGATCTTTATGCTATGTTTAGGATTGGGTCTTGTCCATCACATCATTCTCCTAATGATGTGATCTCGTTATCAATGACATCCAATGTCCATAGTCAGGAAACCATGACTATCTGTTGATCAACGGGCTAGTCAACTAGAGGCTTACTAGGGACATGTTGGTGTCTGTTATTCACACATGTATTACGATTTCCGGATAACACAATTATAGCATGAATAAAGACAATTACCATGAACAAGGAAATATAATAATAATGCTTTTATTATTGCCTCTAGGGCATATTTCCAACAGTCTCCCACTTGCACTAGAGTCAATAATCTAGTTACATTGTGATGAATCGAACACCCATGGAATTCTGGTGTTGATCATGTTTTGCCCTAGGGAGAGGTTTAGTCAACGGATCTGCTACATTCAGGTCCGTATGTACTTTACAAATTTCTATGTCTCCATCCTGAACATTTTCACGAATGGAGTTGAAGCGACGCTTGATGTGCCTTGTCTTCTTGTGAAACCTGGGCTCCTTGGCAAGTGCAATAGCTCCAGTGTTGTCACAGAAGAGCTTGATCGGCCCCGACGCATTGGGTATGACTCCGAGGTCGGTGATGAACTCCTTCACCCAAATTGCTTCATGCGCTGCCTCCGAGGCTGCCATGTACTCCGCTTCACATGTAGATCCCGCCACGACGCTTTGCTTGCAACTGTACCAGCTTACTGCCCCACCATTCAAAATATACACGTATCCGGTTTGTGACTTTGAGTCATCCAGATCTGTGTCGAAGCTAGCGTCGACGTAACCCTTTACGGCGAGCTCTTCGTCACCTCCATAAACGAGAGACATCTCCTTAGTCCTTTTCAGGTACTTCAGGATATTCTTGACCGCTGTCCAGTGTTCCTTGCCGGGATTACTTTGGTATCTTCCTACCAAACTTACGGCAAGGTTTACATCAGGTCTGGTACACAACATGGCATACATAATAGAACCTATGGCTGAGGCATAGGGGATGACACTCATCTCTTCTATTTCTTCTGCCGTGGTCGGACTTTGAGCTGAGCTCAATTTCATACCTTGTAACACAGGCAAGAACCCCTTCTTAGATTGATCCATATTGAACTTCTTCAATATCTTATCAAGGTATGTACTTTGTGAAAGACCTATGAGGCGTCTCGATCTATCTCTATAGATTTTGATGCCTAATATATAAGCAGCTTCTCCAAGGTCCTTCATTGAAAAACTCTTATTCAAGTAGGCCTTAATGCTGTCCAAGAGTTCTACATCATTTCCCATCAAAAGTATGTCATCTACATATAATATGAGAAATGCTACAGAGCTCCCACTCACTTTCTTGTAAACACAGGCTTCTCCATAAGTCTGTGTAAACCCAAACTCTTTGATCATCTCATCAAAGCGAATGTTCCAACTCCGAGATGCTTGCACCAGCCCATAAATCGAGCGTTGGAGCTTGCACACCTTGTCAGCATTCTTAGGATCGACAAAACCTTCCGGCTGCATCATATACAATTCTTCCTTAAGGAAACCATTAAGGAATGCCGTTTTGACGTCCATTTGCCATATTTCATAATCGTAAAACGCGGCAATTGCTAACATGATTCGGAAGGACTTTAGCTTCGCTACCGGTGAGAAAGTCTCATCGTAGTCAACCCCTTGAACTTGTCGATAACCCTTAGCGACAAGCCGAGCTTTATAGATGGTCACGTTACCATCCGCGTCTGTCTTCTTCTTAAAGATCCATTTATTCTCTATGTCTCGCCTTTCAACGGGCAAGTCAGTCAAAGTCCATACTTCGTTTTCATACATGGATCCTATCTCGGATTTCATGGCTTCTAGCCATTTGTCGGAATCCGGGCCCGCCATCGCTTCTTCATAGTTCGAAGGTTCACCGTTGTCTAACAACATGATCTCCAAGACAGGGTTGCCGTACCACTCTGGTGCGGAACGTGTCCTTGTGGACCTTCGAATTTCAGTAGGAGCTTGATCAGAAGTATCTTGATCATTATCATTAACTTCCTCTCTAGTCGGTGCTGGCACCTCAGGAACATTTTCTTGAGTTGCGCCATTTTCCGGTTCAAGAGGTAATACTTCATCAAGTTCTACTTTCCTCCCACTTACTTCTTTCGAGAGAAACTCTTTCTCTAGAAAGGATCCATTCTTGGCAACAAAGATCTTGCCTTCGGATCTGAGGTAGAAGCTATACCCAATAGTTTCTTTTGGGTATCCTATGAAGACGCATTTTTCCGACTTGGGTTCGAGCTTTTCAGGTTGAAGTTTCTTGACATAAGCATCGCATCCCCAAACTTTTAGAAACGACAGCTTAGGTTTATTTCCAAACCATAATTCATACGGTGTCGTCTCAACGGATTTCGACGGAGCCCTATTTAAAGTGAATGCGGCAGTCTCTAAAGCATAGCCCCAAAAAGATAGCGGTAAATCGGTAAGAGACATCATAGACCGCACCATATCTAATAGAGTGCGATTACGACGTTCGGACACACCGTTACGCTGAGGTGTTCCAGGCGGCGTGAGTTGTGAAACTATTCCACATTTTCTTAAGTGTGTGCCAAACTCGTGACTCAAGTATTCTCCTCCACGATCTGATCGTAGAAACTTGATTTTTCTGTCACGTTGATTCTCGACCTCACTCTGAAATTCCTTGAACTTTTCAAAGGTTTCAGACTTGTGCTTCATTAAGTAAATATATCCATATCTACTTAAATCATCAGTGAGGGTGAGAACATAACGATAGCCACCGCGAGCCTCAACACTCATTGGACCGCACACATCGGTATGTATGATTTCCAACAAGTTCGTTGCTCGCTCCATTGTTCCTGAGAACGGAGTCTTGGTCATTTTACCCATAAGGCATGGTTCGCACGTGTCAAATGATTCATAATCAAGAGACTCTAAAAGTCCATCTTTATGGAGCTTCTTCATGCGTTTGACACCTATGTGACCAAGGCGGCAGTGCCACAAGTATGTGGGACTATCATTATCAAACTTGCATCTTTTGGCACTCACATTATGAACGTGTGTAGTATTACATTCGAGATTCATAAAGAATAAACCATTCACCATAGGAGCATGACCATAAAACATATCTCTCATATAAATAGAACAACCATTATTCTCCGATTTAAATGAGTAGCCATCTCGAATCAAACGAGATCCCGATACAATGTTCATGCTCAAAGCTGGTACTAAATAACAATTATTAAGGTTTAAAACTAATCCCGAAGGTAAATGTAGAGGTAGCGTGCCGACGGCGATCACATTGACCTTGGAACCATTCCCGACGCGCATCGTCACCTCGTCCTTTGCCAGTTTCCGCTTATTCCGCAGCCCCTGCTTTGAGTTACAAATGTGAGCAACTGCACTGGTATCAAATACCCAGGAGCTACTACGGACACTAGTAAGGTACACATCAATTACATGTATATCACATATACCTTTTGTTTTGCCGGCCTTCTTGTCTGCTAAGTATTTAGGGCAGTTCCGCTTCCAGTGACCGCTTCCCTTGCAATAAAAGCACTCAGTCTCGGGCTTGGGTCCATTCTTTGGCTTCTTCCCAGCAGCTTGCTTGCCGGGCGCGGCAACTTCCTTGCCGTCCTTCTTGAAGGCTTTCTTACCCTTGCCCTTCTTGAACTTAGTGGTTTTATTGACCATCAACACTTGATGTTCCTTCTTGACTTCTACCTCCGCTGATTTCGGCATTGCAAACAACTCAGGAATGGTCTTTTGCATCCCCTGCATGTTGAAGTTCATCACAAAGCTCTTGTAGCTTGGTGGAAGCGACTGGAGGATTCTGTCAATGACCGCATCATCCGGGAGATTAACTCCCAGCTGAGTCAACCGGTTATGTAATCCAGACATAGTGAGTATGTGCTCACTGACAGAACTGTTTTCCTCCATCTTACAGCTGAAGAACTTGTCGGAGACCTCATATCTCTCGACCCGGGCATGAGCTTGGAAAACCATTTTCAGCTCTTCGAACATCTCATATGCTCCATGTCTCTCAAAACGCTTTTGGAGCCCCGGTTCTAAACTGTAAAGCATGCCGCACTGAACGAGGGAGTAGTCGTCAACACGTGTCTGCCAAGCGTTCATAACGTCTTGGTTCTGTGGGACGGGAGCTTCACCTAGCGGTGCTTGTAGGACGTAATCTTTCTTGGCAGCTATGAGGATGATCCTCAGGTTCCGGACCCAGTCCGTATAGTTGCTACCATCGTCTTTCAGCTTGGTTTTCTTTAGGAACGCATTGAAGTTGAGGACTACGTGGGCCATTTGATCTACAAGACATATTGTAAAATATTTTAGACTAAGTTCATGATAATTAAGTTCATCAAATCAAATTATTTATGAACTCCCACTTAGATTGGACATCCCTCTAGTCATCTAAGTATTACATGATCCGAGTTAACTAGGCCGTGTCCGATCATCACGTGAGACGGACTAGTCAACATCGGTGAACATCTTCATGTTGATCGTATCTTCCATACGACTCACGCTCGACCTTTCGGTCTTCTGTGTTCCGAGGCCATGTCTGTACATGCTAGGCTCGTCAAGTCAACCTAAGTGTTTGCATGTGTAAATCTGTCTTACACCCGTTGTATGAGAACGTCTGAATAAAACACCCGATCATCACGTGGTGTTTTGAAACAGCGAACCGTCGCAACGGTGCACAGTTAGGGGGAACACTTCTTGAAATTAATATGAGGGATCATCTTATTTACTACCGTCGTTCTAAGTAAACAAGATGCAAAACATGATAAACATCACATGCAATCAAATAATAAACGTGACATGATATGGCCAATATCACATAGCTCCTTTGATCTCCATCTTGGGGCTCCATGATCATCCTGTCACCGGCATGACACGATGATCTCCATCATCATGATCTCCATCATCGTGCCTCCATGAAGTTGCTCGCCAACTATTACTTCTACTACTACGGCTAACGCGTTTAGCAATAAAGTAAAGTAATTTACATGGCGTTTCTCAATGACACGCAGGTCATATAAAAGAATAAAGACAACTCCTATGGCTCCTGCCGGTTGTCATACTCATCAACATGCAAGTCGTGATTCCTATTACAATAGCATGAACATCTCATACATCACATATAGATCATTCATCATTCATCACAACTTTGGCCATATCATATCACAATCACTTGCTGCAAAAACAAGTTAGACGTCCTCTAATTGTTGTTGCAAGTTTTACGTGGCTGAATTAGGGTTCTATCAAGAACGTTTTCTTACCTACGTGAAAGCCACAACGTGATTTGTCAACTTCTATTTACCCTTCATAAGGACCCTGTTCATCGAATCCGCTCCAACTAAAGTAGGAGAGACAGACACCCGCCAGCCACCTTATGCAACTAGTGCATGTTAGTCGGTGGAACCGGTCTCACGTAAGCGTACGTGTAAGGTTGGTCCGGGCCGCTTCATCCCACAATACCGCTGAAGCAAGAAAAGACTAGTAGCGGCAAGAAAGTTGACATATCCATGCCCACAACAAATTGTGTTCTACTCGCGCAAGAAGAACTACGCATAGACCTAGCTCATGATGCCACTGTTGTGAACGTTGCAGAAAACAAAAAATTTTCCTACTCGTTTCACCAAGATCATCTAGGAGTTCATCTAGCAACGAGTCAAGGGAATGAGTTTGCATCTACATACCACTTGTAGATCACGAGCGGAAGCGTTTGTTAGAACGAGGTTGAAGTAGTCGTACTCGACGTGATTCCGATCACCGATGACCAAGTGCTGAAAGAACAGCGCCTCCGCGTTCAACACACGTACGGGACGATGGCGTCTCCTCCGTCTTGATCCAGCAAGGATGAAGGAGGTTGAGGAAGACAACTCCAATGGCAGCACGACGGCGTGGTGCAATTGGTACAGCAGTTCTCCGGCAGGGCTTCGCCAAGCAAAGACGGAGAAAGAGAGGAGTTGGGGAGGGGAGGGGCTGCGCCTTCAATTGTGTGTTGCAGACCTCCCCTCACCCCTCTATATATATAGGAGGAGAGGGAAAGGGGGGCCGGCCACCTAGGGGAAACCCTAGATGGGGCGGCGGCCAAAGGGGAGGAGGAAAGGGTGGCTTGCCCCCCAAGCTAGGGGGGCGCCCCCTTCTCCCCTTTAGGGCTTCCCCTCCCCAAACCCTAGCCGCATGGGCCTAGGTGGGGAGGCACGCCCAGCCCACTAGGGGCTGGCTCCCTCTCCCACTTAGCCCATGTGCCCCCCCGGGAGGGGTGGCCCCTCCCGGTGGACCGCCGGAACCCTCCCGGTGGCCCCGGTACAATACCGGCATGCCCCCGAAACTTTCCGGAGTCCGTTTAACCACTTTCCATATATAAATCTTTACCTCCGAACTATTCCGGAACTCCTCGTGACGTCCGGGATCTCATCCGGGACTCCGAAAAACATTCGGTAATCACATACTTGTCTTCCTAATAACCCTAGCGTCACCGAACCTTAAGTGTGTAGACCCTACGGGTTCGGGAGACATGTAGACATGACCGAGACGACCTCTGGTCAATAACCAACAGCGGGATCTGGATACCCATGTTGGCTCCCACATGTTTCTCGATGTTGTCATCGGATGAACCACTATGTCAAGGGTTCAAGCAACCCCGTATTCTATTCCCTTTGTCAGACGGTATGTTACTTGCCCGAGACTCGATCGTTGGTATCCCAATACCTCGTTCAGTCTCGTTACCGGCAAGTCACTTTACTCGTACCGCAATGCATGATCCCGTGACCAGACACTTGATCACTTTGAGCTCATTATGATGATGCATTACCGAATGGGCCCAGTGATACCTCTCCGTAACACGGAGTGACAAATCCCAGTCTCGATCCGTGTCAACCCAACAGACACTTTTGGAGATACCTGTAGTCTACCTTTATAGTCACCCAGTTACGTTGTGACATTTGGTATACCCAAAGCACTCCTACGGTATCCGGGAGTTACACGATCTCATGGTCTAAGGAAAAGATACTTGACATTGCAAAACTCTAGCAAAACGAACTACACGATCTTTATGCTATGTTTAGGATTGGGTCTTGTCCATCACATCATTCTCCTAATGATGTGATCTCGTTATCAATGACATCCAATGTCCATAGTCAGGAAACCATGACTATCTGTTGATCAACGGGCTAGTCAACTAGAGGCTTACTAGGGACATGTTGGTGTCTGTTATTCACACATGTATTACGATTTCCGGATAACACAATTATAGCATGAATAAAGACAATTACCATGAACAAGGAAATATAATAATAATGCTTTTATTATTGCCTCTAGGGCATATTTCCAACATGTTCATGGTTAGGAAACATAACCATCTTTGATTAACGAGCTAGTCAAGTAGAGGCATACTAGTGACACTCTGTTGGTCTATGTATTCACACATGTATTATGTTTCCGGTTAATACAATTCTAGCATGAATAATAAACATTTATCATGATATAAGGAAATAAATAATAACTTTATTATTGCCTCTAGGGCATATTTCCTTCAAGATCAGACGAGATGACCCTGTTGATGTTGACGGCGAGCTCCCTAGGAAGAGGGTTCCTGCGAAGGTGATGTGGTATGCTCCTATAATACCACGGTTGAAACGTCTGTTCAGAAATGAAGAGCATGCGAAGTTGATGCGATGGCACAGTGAGAACCGAAAGAAAGATGGGAAGTTGAGAGCACCCGCTGACGGGTCGCAGTGGAGAAAAATCGAGAGAAAGTACTGGGATGAGTTTGCAAAGGACCCAAGGAATGTATGGTTTGCTTTAAGCACGGATGGCATTAATCCTTTCGGGGAGCAGAGCAGCAATCACAGCACCTGGCCTGTGACTCTATGTATGTATAACCTTCCTCCTTGGATGTGCATGAAGCGGAAGTTCATTATGATGCCAGTTCTCATCCAAGGCCCTAAGCAACCCGGCAACGAAATTGATGTGTACCTAAGGCCATTAGTTGAAGAACTTTTACAGTTGTGGAATGGAAATGGTGTACGTACGTGGGATGAGCATAGACAGGAGGAATTTAACCTTAAGGCGTGGCTGTTCGTGACCATCAATGATTGGCCCGCTCTCAGTAACCCTTTAGGACAGACAAACAAAGGATACCATGCTTGCACGCACTGCTTAGATGACACTGAAAGTATATACTTGGACAAATGCAGGAAGAATGTGTACCTGGGCCATCGTCGATTTCTTCCGACCAACCAGTAATGTCAAAAGAAAGGCAAGCATTTCAAAGGCGAGGCAGATCACCGGAAGAAGCCCGCCATGTGCACCAGTGATCACGTGCTTGCTATGGTAAATGATTTACACTACATAATCTTTGGAAAGGGTCCCGGTGGACTAGCTGTTCCGAATGACGCTGAGGGACACGCACCCATGTGGAAGAAGAAATCTATATTTTGGGACCTACCCTACTGGAAAGACCTAGAGGTCCGCTCCTCAATCAATGTGATGCACGTGACGAAGAACCTTTGCGTGAACCTGCTAGGCTTCTTGGGCGTGTATGGGAAGACAAAAGATACACCTGAGGCACGGGAGGACCTGCAACATTTGCATGAAAAAGACGGCATGCCTCCGAAGCAGTATAAAGGTCCTGCCAGCTACGCTCTTACGAAAGAAGAGAAAGAAATCTTCTTTGAATGCCTGCTCAGTATGAACGTCATGACTAGCTTCTCGTCGAATATAAAGGGAATAATAAATATGCCAGAGAAAAAGTTTCAAAACCTAAAGTCTCATGACTGCCACGTGATTATGACGCAACTGCTTCCGGTTGCATTGAGGGGGCCTCTACCGGAAAACATCTGATTAGCCATTATGAAGATATGTGCATTCCTCAATGCAATCTCTCAGAAGGTGATCGATCCAGAAATCGTACCAAGGCTAAGGAGTGATGTGGCGCAATGTCTTGTCAGTTTTGAGCTGGTGTTCCCACCATCCTTCTTCAATATCATGACACACGTCCTAGTTCATCTAGTCGACGAGATTGTCATCCTGGGGCCCGTATTTCTACACAATATGTTCCCCCTTGAGAGGTTCATGGGAGTCCTAAAGAAATTTGTCCATAACCGCGCTAGGCCAGAAGGAAGCATCTCCATGGGCCATCAAACAGAGGATGTTATCGGGTTTTGTGTTGACTTCATTCCTGGCCTTAAGAAGATAGGTCTCCCTAAATCACGGTATGAGGGGAGACTGACTGGAAAAGGCACTCTTGGAAGAGACTCAATAATATGCAGGGACGGATATTCTTGGTCTCAAGCACACTACACAGTTCTACAGAACTCTACCTTGGTGACCCCGTATGTCGATGAACACAAGAACAGTCTGCGCTCCAAACGCCCGGAGCAGTGCGACGACTGGATTACATGTGAACACATCAGGACTTTCAGCAGTTGGTTGGAAACACGTCTCAGAGGTGACAATACTGTTTGTGATGAGTTGTACTTGTTGTTCAGGGGACCATCTTTGACTGTATTGACTTACAAAGGATACAAGATAAATGGGAATACATTTTACACGATCGCCCAAGATCAAAAGAGCACCAACCAAAACAGCGGTGTCCACTTTGATGCAGCAACCGAGAGCGGAAAGGACACATATTATGGTTACATAGTGGACATATGGGAACTTGACTACGGACCTGATTTTAAGGTCCCTTTGTTTAAGTGCAAATGGGTCAATCTGTTAGGCGGCGGGGTACAGGTAGACCCACAGTACGGAATGACAACAGTGCATCTGAAAAATCTTGGGTACACTGACGAACCGTTCGTCCTAGCCAATGATGTGGCACAGGTTATCTATGTGAAGGACATGTCTACCAAACCGAGAAAAAGAAAAGATAAGGAAGCGAATACATCATACGATGAGCCAAAGCGCCACATAGTTCTTTCAGGAAAAAGGGACATCCTGGGAGTGGACGGCAAGACAGACATGTCTGAAGATTATGAAAAGTTTCAAGAAATTCCTCCCTTCAATGTCAAGGCTGACCCAAGCATCCTGATAAACAATGAAGATTATCCATGGTTACGGTGCAATAAGCAAATGACACAAGCGAAGAAAAAGTGAAGACTTTCTCCCACAACTTTGTAACACACGAACATGCTACCATTGTCCGTTTGTACATGCACATGCTATGTGGGTGAAATTATGATACCATCCCAACTTTCAACTTTTTCAGAGTTCATTTGAAATGCTTTCATGTCTTATGGTTCGGCCCTCGTAATACCAGGACCATTAGTCCCTGGCCCATGCCAACTTTCAACTTTCTAAAACTAATGGCACTAACAGAAAGTTTATAATTTTGCTCCTCGCCCCTGGCCCATGACCATTAGTCCCGGTTTGTGCCACAAACCGGGACTAAAGGGTTGGTCCTTGTTGCGGGCAGAGTTTAGTCCCACCTCGCCAACCAAAGGGGGCTCACACCGGTTTATAAGCCCTTCCCTCTCTGCCTTGTTGAGCTCCTCTCAAAGTGAAAATAGATGCCCTAATAGAGAAAAGTTTAACCTAAATTCATAGTGAATTTCTCTGAAATTCATACAAATTTACTAGGAATTTAGGTTGAATTTTCTCTATAAGCGCATCTATTCTCATTTTTTAGTAATTTAATCACAAACTTGTGATTCAAACAATTTTCAAAGAATTCAAATTTGAAAACTAATGGCACTAACAGAAAGTTTATAATTTTTCTAAAACTAATGGCACTAAAGAAAGTTTATAATTTTGCCAACCTAAAAGCAAACAGAATAAAAAATTAAAGCAAAAAACAAAAGAAAATAAACAATGCAAAAAACAAATAAAAAAAAACAGGAAAAAACTATTTTTATAGTAAAGTTAAGTAGAAAATAAAATAAATAAAGCAACAAAGAAAACAAAATAACTAAAAAAGTGTTTTCAAATTTGAAAACTAATGGCACTAACAGAAAGTTTATAATTTTTCTAAAACTAATGGCACTAACAGAAAGTTTATAATTTTGCTAACCTAAAAGCAAACAGAATTAAAAATTAAAGCAAAAAACAAAAGAAAATAAATAATGCAAAAAACAAATAAAAAAACAGGAAAAAACTATTTTTATAGTAAAGTTAATCACAAAATAAAATAAATAAAGCAACAAAGAAAACTAAAAAACTAAAAAAGTGTTTTCAAATTTGAAAACTAATGGCATTAACAAAAAGTTTATAATTTTTCTAAAACTAAAAGCATAAAGAATTAAAAAATAAAGCAAAAAACAAAAGAAAGTAAATAAAGCAACAAAAAAACAAAAAAAAGTGTTTTCAAATTTGAAAACTAATGGCATTAACAAAAAGTTTATAATTTTTCTAAAACTAAAAGCATAAAGAATTAAAAAATAAAGCAAAAAACAAAAGAAAATAAATAAAGCAACAAGAAAAATGCCACCTACTGGGCCACCACGGCCTGAATACGACTAGAAACCCTACCATGGGCCAGGATTCAGGCCCGCAGCAGGCCCAGTTGGCCCACAGGCATTGCAGTGACAGATTAGGCCCGAAAACCTGCAGTTGAGAGGAGCTCGGGAGGGTGGGCGCAGCAGCGCTTATAAACCACTCCCGAGCCCTCTCAACTAGCGAGGTGGGACTAAACTTTTCGGCGTGGGGCAGCACAAGGCCATTGGTCCCGGTTGGTGGCACCAACCGGGACTAAAGGGGGCATTGGTCACGGTTCGTGTCACCAACCGTGACCAATGCCCCCCTTTAGTCCCGGTTGGTGCCACCAACCGGGACCATAGGCCTCTGCTTCCCGCCCTTTCGGCTGCTGAAAAGAGACCTATGGTCCCGGTTGGTGGCACCAACCGGGACTAAAGGTGGCATTGGTCCCGGTTGATGCCAGAACCGGGACCAATACTCTGTGTATATAAGTAGGACTTAGGAAATTTTCAGTTTCTCATCGACCATTTGCCCCCGACGCCGCCAGGCTGCCCGTGCTCGCCGTCGTTGTCGCCCCGTGCTCACCATCGCCGCCCGCTCCTCGTCGTCGTCGCCCTGCCCCTGCCCCTTCTCGCCCCCGCACGCCGGCGCCCTCGCCGCCCCCGCCGTCACCTCGAACTCCCCTGCTCGCCAGGCCGCCCCGAAGCCGCCCGCCGCCCTCGCCGACGCCGTCATCGTTGCCCGCACCGATTCCGGCAAGCGACCTCGACCCCTCCCCGCGCTGTGAGCCCCTGCCTCCTCCCCTTTTTCTTCTCATTGCCGTCCCCGCACTTCATCCGTAAGCGCGCGCCTCCGCCAACCATCGTCGCCGTCGTCGTATAATGCTCATGCATGTATATGCTCACTGTATGTATGTATGTTCACTGTATAATGCTCTGTATATGCTGTATATATAATGCTTGTTTTTGCATTTTTTTGTTACCAAGAAAAAGGTCTATTTTTTGTTGATATGTATGTTCATATGCTCATTAATATTTAAAAAAATGTTCATATGCTCATTTAAGAAAATGTTCATATGTAACATTTAAGAAAAAAAGTAAATGTATGTATGTTCATATGCAAAGAATTATTTTTGGATGAAATGAGATGAGATGAGATGTGTTTTGTGTTGGAGAAGAAAAGAGGAAGAAGGAAGAAGGAAGAAGAAGTAAAAGAGGGTCGAGGGGGGGGGGGTCGATATACTCCCTCCCCGATAACAATTTTTTCCATGTATATATGCAAAAGTTACATTTTTAGAAAAGTTTTATATGTCTAGCTAGAAAGAAGGAAGAAGAAGAAAAAGAAGGAGAGGAAAAAGGAAAATAAGAAGAGGAAGAAAGGAGAAGAAGAGGAGAGGAAGAAGGGGAAAAATAAATAAGAAAAAGAAAAAAAAGAAGAGGAGAAGAAGAGAAAATAGAATATATTCTATTTTATCTTCTTCTCCTCTATTCCTTTCTTCTTCTCCTCTTTTTTTTCTTCTTTTTTTTCTTCGATCTTCTCCTCTAGATATTCCTTTCTTCTTCTCCTCTTTTTATTTCAGGGTCGACTAGGGGTCGAGGGTTCCAGGGTCGTCGAGGGTTCGAGGGGTCGAGGGTCGCCGAGGGGTCAAGAGAGGTTTCCTAGTGTCAAAGTATTGAAGAAATCCATGGCTTCATCATTAGCCGGAAGTAACCAGGGCATGACGAAGTCCTCCAAAGTTATTTTCGAACATGAGAGGAAGAAGAGGATAAAAAAAGAAGAGGTAGAAGAAAAAAAAAGAGGAGAAGAAAGAATAGAGGAGTTCTTCTCCTATATTCTTTCTTCTCCTCTTTTTTTCTTCTTCTTCCTCTTTTTTTTATCGGGAACGAGGGTCGTCGAGGGACATAGATGTAGTGTCGTCGTTGTCGATATATACCCCCTCCCGATAGCTTCAACATGTGGGGGGGGGGGTCGATATTACCCCTTCCTTGAAGCGTTCTCGAGGCCACCCCAAACCCTTGAAGCGTTGTCGAGGCCACCCCAAACCCTAGAGAAGCAGCATCGAGGCCACCCCAAACCCTAGAGAACCTTACTATGATTAGGTAGCTAGTTCTATGTTTGCCACTAATATATCCATCTGTCATGTTTGAATAATAATTGCCATGTTGTAAATATTTGTAGAAACTATGGACACCGCCCGAGACGAAGCAAAAGAAGCGTTGTTGAGGGACATAATCGCAGAAGGAAGTGATGGCGTCTCGTTGTTTCTCAATGACACCGATGGTCTGGAAGGAGAGGGTGAAGAAGCTGGCTACGGTGACCTAATGCCGGTGCAAGAAGAAGAACATGAGGACGGCTCCGGTGACCCAATGCCGATGCAAGAAGGAGACGGTGATGACGGCTCCGGTGACCGAACCGAGTCCGGCCAGGTATATATATTAGTTAAGCCTGTGCTGACTAGCTGATTGATGCATTCATTGTTTTGGTATGTACACATATTATGTACACATATTAATTAAGTCTTTGTTCTTTTTTCTAGCCCTCCGGATCGAGCACAACTTCGGTAAAGAGACGAGGCCCGAAGAAAAAGTTGAGCTCGGATGAATGGTTTGAGACCATAGCAATCGCGCCCGACGGCCAACCGATTGAACCCCTCCGAACAAAGAACGCATTTGTTGCTCAATGCGGGGTTTTGGTTAGAGACAAGATCCCGATAAGCATCCAGCAATGGTTTAAGTCGGGTACAGAAGACCCTGAGGTGTCTTATGTCAATGATATGCAAAAAAATGATCTTTGGACTGAGCTGAAGTCAAATTTCACACTACCGCCAGAGGATAATCCATAGAACCCAGTTAAAGAGAAATGAATCAAGTCTTTTGCTCTTAAGAAGATGGCAGAACTATTCAGGAGGTGGAAGAGAGAGCTGAATAAGTTTGTCAAAAATAATGAGACACCAGAATTCAAGGGCAGATATGAGAAGATCAGAGGTCACTAGCCCGCATTTGTGGCCCACAAGACATCGGAAAAGAGTAAGAAGATGTCGGCGACAAACAAGCAAAATGCTGCGAAGAAGAAGCTTCACCATCGCATGGGGTCAGGTGGCTACCTCGTAGCCCGGCCTAAGTGGGCCAAGACTGAGAATGATCTGGTTGATAAAGGGATTGAACCAGAGACAATTAACTGGCCAGACCGTTGCCGGACTTGGTTCTTCGGGGCTGGCGGAACCTTGGACCCTGTAACAGGGAAGTGCATTTGGACGAACAATCAAATGGAAATACCAGTCAGGAAGCTTAAGCAGTATATCGAAGCAGCGCAGGAAGGTACGTTCTTTCCAGACAGAGAGAATGACGAGCTCACAATGGCCCTCGGGAATCCTGAGCACCTTGGACGGACACGAGGCACGCCAGGCTGCATTCCGTGGAAGGTTGGGTTTCCGGACGCAGGCGGTTACAAATCCCATGAGAGGAGGAAAAAAGTGCAGCAGACCCAAATGCAGGCGCTGCAAGCAAGGGTAGACGCGATAGAGGAACGAGAAGAAAATCGCAGCAAACATACTGCCAAAGCTTCCCCCGAAGCTACCCTGCCATCTCAGCGCAGAAGCAGCGTGGCTTCCACCGAGCTGCTTCAGCCGGAGCATGCCTTGATGGCTCCTGCCAGCTATCCCGTGGATGCTATCATGGAGTCTCAAAATTGCCACCTTATGACGCAATGGATGAATTTGAAGGTCAAGGCGGCTGTTGGCTCTATTTATCCTACTGAACCCGGCGCAACTTTTCACTGCCGGCCGATTCCAGAAGGATATGCTAGGGTGATGGTGCATGAAATAACGGAGGGATTTGAGGACCTCCAGCTTGATCACCCTACCGGTGAAGGGGAGACTCGGCTGGGGTCTGCTCTGAAGACTCCATGCCTATGGCGGAAGGAGCTCATCAACCTTCCGAACTAGACGCCTCTGCCTCCTCCTCCTCCTCCGGCGAGTCTGGGCACTCCGCCTCCTCCACCGCCTCCTCCTCCGGCGAGTAACGATCAGGGCCCTCGGCCGGCTCCTTCTCCGGCACGTGGCGGCACTCCGCCTCCTTCTCCGCCCGCGCCGGCGCACCCGAGCAGCCAGCCTCCTCTTTCTCCGCCTCGTCAGCAAGGGCGGAAGAGACCCGCCGCCGCTCCGGCAGCTGCTCCGGCGCGTCGTAGTCCTTCTCCTCCGCCTCGTAAGCAAGTAAAGAAGACAACCGCTCCGTCTGCTCGGCCGGCGTCTAGCAGTACAACCAGAGGCGGGAGGACATACAGATTCGGTCCTTCTCTGAAGAGTCCACAGAAGTTACCATACGAGAGGACCCCGGAGGAGAACGCGAAGATCGCGTGAACCGAAGTGGATGACTGGTTTAAATGGTTGAAAGCAAAGAGACATCCACCTCCGGAGGAGAAGGTAGATCCGGTGAAAGTGAAGCACACTCTGGCTGCCCTGGCAAAACCACCCAAGTCTCCGCCGAAAGGCAACTATGAGCGCATTACTGCAAAGACATGGGCTGAAGCGGAGCGGTCGGGAAGTACAGTCAGTGATCAAAGGCTGAAAGAACGAAGAGCAGCTGGGAAACAAATTGGCCAGCTCGGCGAACAAGTGAAGCAATCGTGCCCCCCGCTCAAGGTGCCTAGCGACATCGTCGATCCGAGGATGGTGCCCGGTTATTGCAATGTTGACGATTACCTGCCCGACGATGTACATTATGATCCCATGGAGGTGCAGATACACAGATACGAGTACGGGAAGCCTCTCGTCAAAGATGAAAAATCTTTAACAACGATGATGCGAAGATTACATGATTGGTACTTGAAAATCTGCAGAGAGTCTGAGGGGAGGAGTACTTTGTATGCGAGAGTTAAACCGGAGCATGACCTCGTTGGAATTGAACTGTTGCCTATTCTATTTGAGGAGTTCTATCAGTTTTTCAATCAATTGGCCCTCGATAAAACAGCGGTCACCTGCTACTGTCTGTAAGTACTACTACTTTTGTCATTAAGTCTCTCTATATAGCTCATCTCTTTCATTGCATGTATTTATAATTATCCTCACTATATTATGCAGATTGAAGATCGCCGAATTGAAGAAAAGACAAATCGGTGATATTGGGTTCGTTAACACATATCTCATAGATGCAACTGAGGTTGAACATCGTCCTGAAGATACCGAGGCCAACTTGCTACGATCATTCAAAAAAATGAAAACAAAGATATAATACTCTTTCCTTACAACTTCAAGTGAGTGTTACTATCTTGTGCATATTCAGTTTCCCTTATATATTAGTCCAGGTTATAGTAATGTAATTGATGAGTTATGCATGCGTGCGCAGGTACCACTATATTCTCCTAGAGATTAGGCTTGAGCGAGGAGTAGTAACTGTCTTGGACTCTAAACGAAAAGATCCCCAGGAGTATGCAGACATGACTGAAATCCTCAAGAAGTAAGTTAAATCGATCATTATCCACCATATCAGCAACTTTGTTCATTTCCTGATATCAAGTAATTGTTTTCTTTGTCCGGCAGGGTTTGGAGAAAATTCAACAGAAAAGTTCCGGGACTGCCGAAGGAGCTGGAATTTAGACACCCGAAAGTAAGTACTATAGTAGCATGTTCCGCGCATCTCCTAGCTAGTGATTCAAGTGCTAGTTTCATCAATACCATTTAGCATTCTTGCTTATCAGTTTGATTGACCTCTATTTCTTGTAAAGTGGTTGTGGCAGGAACAAGGGAATGATTTCTGTGGATACTACGTCTGCGAGTCCATCCGCCACACGATCTGTGAGCGGGGCGGGTACTCTGACGAACAATATGAAGTACGTAAATAACAACATTCACAATTTTATTTTATTACCATCATCTGTGTTGAGTTTCATTCATTCATATATATATATATATATATATATATGTATGTATTGACCCCCTTCTTCAAATTAGATGTTTCGGAAGCGGGATGAACTCCTAGCACCAGCTCGCATGCGAGCAATTCAAGAGGAATTGGCGGCATTCTTTCTTGACCATGTGATCGCTGAAGACGGAGAATACTATGTGAACCATGAGTCCGTATGATTATATTTGTAAGAGATAATTATTGTATATATGTAGCCGGTAGTGTAGGATAGATATACGAGAACTTGTTGTTCGACCAATCTCTCGGAGAAGGAGAGGTGGTCGATATCACTTCTCTCTGTATGCATATATGTTCATTACGATCTTCTGTTTCCTTCGTTTGCTTACTAGCTAGCTATCGTGTCTAGTCCTCTCTATACGTATGTATGGTACGTAGCGTCGACCAAGCACGGACATAAGAGAGGACACTTCTCTCTATTAATTATAGCTACCTAACACAATATATGAAACACCTAAATTAACCCCCCAAAACCCCCAACCCCCCCCCCCCCCTTAAAAAAACAAAAAACCCAGCCACAGAAATGCTGACGCGTGGATGCCTATTGGTCCCGGTTGGTGCCACCAACCGGGACCAAAGGGTCTCCTGCCTGGGCTCCGTGCAGCGGCCACGTGGATGCCCATCTGTCCCGGTTCTGGTTTGAACCGGGACTAAAGGGGGGAGGTATTAGTATCGACCCTTTAGTCCCGGTTCCAGAACCGGGACAAAAGGCCCTTACGAACCGGGACTACAGGCCGTTTTTCTACCAGTGGTGGTCCCTGCGATCGAAGGAGATCGGGTAAGAGGACCATGGGTTGAACTTTGGGTCATTTGTATAGACCTTCCTTAGTGCAAGTTTCCACTTGGGAATGTGGCTTGTGCGTATCATATTCACCGTTTTCACCTGGGGAGGGGATTGTATCTTTCCTCCTATATTCGGTGATCAGGGCTCTTCGTCGTCGTCGTTTCTTTGAGACCCCTTCCCCTTGTTTTTGGCGTCTAACCTGCCGGCTTGTCTGAAGACCCAGCATTCTCTATTGGTGTGGTTGGCTGGTTTTCCAGAGGTGCCATGAATTTGGCATGGACGGTCGAGTATGCGGTCAAAACTAGACGGGCCTGAATTGTTTTTGTTGAATGGCTTCTTCCGCTGACCGGACTTGGAGCCGCTAAATCCGGCATTGACTGATGTGTCTTCGACATTACCACCATTTTTGCAGCGCTTGTGTTTGTTGCGCCGTGATTTGTCGTTGCTATCCTTAGCTTTTGATGTGCCTAGATTGCTTCCTATATTGTTGCTACGGGCCAACCAGCTATCCTCGCCCATGCAAAAGTGGGTCATGAGTGTTGTGAGAGCTTCGAAGGACTTTGGCTTTTCCTGACCAAGATGTCGGGCAAGCCATTCGTCACGGATGTTATTCTTAAAGCCCGCTAGGTCTTCTGCATTCGGATAGTCAACAATTTGGTTCTTTTTGGTTAGGAACCAGGTCCAAAATTTCCTAGCTGACTCTCCGGGCTGCTGGGTTATGTGACTTAGATCATCAACATCTGGTGGTCGCACATGAGTGCCTTGGAAGTTGTCAAGGAATGCGTCTGCCAGGTTCTCCCAACTCCCGATGGAGTTTACTGGCAAGCTATTCAGCCAATGCCGAGCCGGTCCCTTTAGTTTTAGTGGGAGGTACTTGATGGCGTGTAGATTATCTCCGCGGGCCATGTGAATGTGGAGTAAAAAAATCTTCTATCCATACCGCGGGGTCTGTGGTACCATCGTATGATTCAATATTCACGGGTTTAAACCCCTCTAGGAATTCATGATCCATTCATTAGTGAAGCATAGGGGATGTGCGGCGCCTCTGTGCCGGGCTTCATTATATTCGGCCCGGCCGGATTTGTTAGTGTATCCAGCGTGACGATCCTTGTCACGTGCTAGGGCGCGTCCCCGTGATCTGTAAATCGATCTTGACTGTCCTGCTTTGTTTTCCAATACATCTCACAGGTCCTTCATGTAGCCCCGGGTCTTAGTGTTTTTATTTGATTGGCGGCGGGATGCGGTCTGGACTTCGGGCTGGTACGCCATTTTGTCGCGACCGCTGGGTGGCTGATCAGCCGCATCATGTGCTGGTAGTGTGGGCTTTAAACCCTCCTCCTCGAGTTGAGGTAGCAGCCTGCACTTTGGGTAGCTTTTGCTAGGGCGTTCGAGTCTGTATTCCTCGACAGCCAGGACCTCGGTCCATCTGTCAGTTAGCAGGTCTTGATCAGCTGGAAGTTGTTGCTGCTTTTTCTTCAGGCTTTTTGCAGTGGCTATGAGCCGGCGTTTGAAGCGCTCTTGCTAGATGGGATCCTCAGGCATGATGAATTGTTCGTTGCCAAGGCTCACTTCGTCTTTGGAGAGAGGCATGTAATTATTGTCCTCCGATTGTCCATCAGTTGCCTATTCTTTAGGGCTAGCTTGCCCATCCTCTTGCATGGCCTACTCGAAGCCTGGCTGGGCAGGATTATCTTCGTCTTCGGCACCATCTGGATTGTTATCTCCTGTGCCGGCATCACTTTTTTGCTATGGCGGGGCTTCGAGCGGCACTGATGACGACGATGTCTAGATTGCTTCCCCAAGGGGTTATCTTCCGTTGCCTCATCGCCATTGTTTTCTTTAGGGGTGTCCACCATATAAATATCATATGATGAGGTGGCGGTCCAGCGTCCTATAGGCGGTGGTTCCTGTTCTTCTCCTGCATCGTCATCCATACCGTTGATGTCTTCGGAGTTGAAGTCAAGCACGTCGGTTAAGTCATCGATAGTGGCAATAAAGTGGGTGGTGGGTGGGGGACGAATTTCTTCGTCGTCCGCTCCCCACTTGAGCTGGACATAGTTTGGCCAAGAATCTCCTTACAAGGAAAGAGACCTTAATGAGTTTAGCATGTCACCCAAGGGCGAGTGCTGAAAAATATCCGCGGCGGTGAGCTCCATGACCGGTGCCCAATCTGATTCGATAGGCACGGACGCACGCGGTTCGGATCCTGCAGCCAAGGACGAGTCCGGGGGTCCGATGACGCACTCTCACGGGAGGTGGGATCAGTGTTTGGCTTCAACGCTGATGAGTGTGCGGCCTCCGTGGCGGGGTCCATCCACCCATCCTCGGAAGGCACGATCTGCTCCGGATTGATTCCCGGCGCCGACGCGGGTGCGATCTCCCGTATACTGTCCGACGACAGATCAAAGTCATGTCTGTCGTTACTGTTCGACGCACCTGTCATGGGCTCGAATCCGTCAAAGATCAAGTCCCCGCGGATGTCAGCAGTATATTTTAAGCTTCCAAACCTGACCTGATGGCCAGGGGCGTGGCTATCGATCTGTTCCGGATGGCCAAGCGAGTTGGCCCGTAGTACGAAGCCGCCGAATATGAAGATCTGTCCGGGGAGGAAAACCTCCTCCTGGACCGCCTCGTTGAAGATGATTGAAGGATCCATCAAGCCTTACAGCAATGACACAGTGGAACTCTCAATGAAAGCACCAATGTCGGTGTCAAAACCGACGGATCTCGGGTAGGGGGTCCCAAACTGTGTGTCTAAGGCTAATGGTAATAGGAGGCAGGGGACACGATGTTATACCCAGGTTCGGGCCCTCTCGATGGAGGTAATACCCTACTTCCTGCTTGATTGATCTTGATGATATGAGTATTACAAGAGTTGATCTACCACAAGATCGTAGAGGCTAAACCCTAGAAGCTAGCCTATGATTATGATTGTTGTTGTCCTACGGACTAAACCCTCCGGTTTATATAGACACCGGAGGGGCTAGGGTTACACAGAGTTGGTTATAGAGAAGGAAATCTACATATCCGAATATCCAAGCTTGCCTTCCACGCAAAGGAGAGTCCCATCCGGACACGGGACAAAGTCTTCTATCTTGTATCTTCATAGTCCAACAGTCCGGCCAAAGTATATAGTCCAGCTGTCCGAGGACCCCTTAATCCAGGACTCCCTCAGCAGGCAGGAGTTAGTCTACTTGTCACGGACGTGATGCCTATATACATGATCATGGCTAGATAATCTCATAATTATTCGCTTTTCTATCAATTGCTCGACAGTAATTTGTTCACCCACCATAATACTTATGCTATCTTGAGAGAAGCCACTAGTGAAACCTATGGCCCTCGGGTCAATCTCTTATCATATAAGCTTTCAATCTACTTTTATTTTCATCTTTACTTTTCCTATCTATATTATAAAATACCAAAATATATTTATCTTATCATATTATCTCTATCAGATCTCACTTTCGCAAGTGGATGTGAAGGGATTGATAACCCCTTTATTGCGTTGGTTGCGAGTTCTTGTTTGTTTGTGTAGGTGCGTGGGACTTCTGAGGAGCCTCCTACTGGATTGATACCTTGGTTCTCAAAAACTGAGGAAAATACTTATACTACTATTGCTGCATCACCCTTTCCTCTTCAAGGAAAACCAACGCAAGCTCAAGACGTAGCAACAAGGATTTCTGGCGCTGTTGCCGGGGAGGTCTTCGCTCAAGTCAAGACATACCAAGTACCCATCGCAAACTCATCTCCCTCGCATTTACATTATTTGCCATTTGCCTCTCGATTCCCTCTCCCCCACTTCACCCTTGCCGTTTTATTCGCCCTCTCTTTCCCAATCTCCTCTCTCTTTCGCTCGTCTTTTGTTTGCTAGTTGTCATGGCTAGTCCTCCTATCCTCGTTATTACTCCTGAACATGAAATTCTTAATTTTAAGCAAATGGAGGGAGAAAATATAAAAGATGCTTGGCATAGAATTTGCATTGCTCAAAATAGATCTACTAGGAAGCTTTCTACTTCCGTTCTTCTTTGCAATTTTTATGTAGGCATTACTCCTTGGAATAGATGCATTCTTGATACCATTACTGGATGGAATTTTTTGGATAGCCACACCTTTGATGCTTATAATGCTATGTTAGATTTGTTTGGTCCTCCTCCTCTCTTGGTAAATGGGACTATCTTAACTCTAGAACATGTGATGCCAAGGCTTGAGATTATTGAAAATAAAATTGCCACAGTTGAGTTAATTGAAAATTTAGATAAAAAGATTCATAACCAAATTACCCAATATGGATCTAGGGTTGGAGTTACTTTGAAATTTTTTAAAGAGAAAGAACCTATAGTTAATGAAAGAATAGATCTAGATTTTACGAGAATCGGTAAACTTGAGGATATTATTACCAACTTAGGGTTGGCCTTTTCTTCCATGAAAAACACTCCAAATCCTCCGACCAAAACTGCCGAATTTATTTATGTTCCTAAAAATAAGGGTGAATCTTCTAATAAGGTAAATGCGGATCTCAAATCAATAAGTGTTCATCCCAATTGTCTCTCTATCATCAAGGAACCTTTTGCTACAAATGAATTTCTCGAATTCTTGCCTAAGGGCTTAATCATTGCTAAAAAGGGAGAAACCCCTAAAGATTAAAAGTGCTCTATTGAGGAATTGAGTGCCAAAGATGGCACTACTTAGATCTATCCTTGCTTTTATGCCTAGCTAGGGGCGTTAAACGATAGCGCTAGTTGGGAGGCAACCCAATTTTATTTATGTTTTTTGTTTTTGCTCCTGTTTAGTAATAAATTTTGCATCTACCTTCTGTTTAGATGTTTTTTTATGTTTTAATTAGTGTTTGTGCCAAGTAGAACCTATAGGATAACCTATGGTGATAGTAAATTTGATTCTGCTGAAAAACAGAAACTTTGCACGCACGAAAATAATTTTAGTAATTCATAGAAACGTGATTTTGCGTTGATTCTTTTTGATGTAGATCAATAGACAAATTTCCCAGGAGTTCCTATTTTGGTAGGAATTTTAGAGTTACAGAAGTATTCGAGAGTTACAGATTGCTACAGAATATTCTGTTTTTGACAGATTCTGCTTTTCGTGTGTTGTTTGCTTATTTTGATGCATCTATGGCTAGTATGTAGGGGTATGAACCATAGAGAACTTGGAGTACAGTAGGTTTAAAACCAATATAAATAAATAATGAGTTCATTACAGTACCTTATGTGGTGGTTTTGCTTTCTTGCACTAACGGAGCTTATGAGATTTCCTGTTGAGTTTTGTGTTGTGAAGTTTTCAAGTTTTGGGTAAAGATTTGATGGACTATGGAATAAGGAGTGGCAAGAGCCTAAGCTTGGGGATGCCCATGGCACCCCAAGATATTCAATAATAGCCAAAAGCCTAAGCTTGGGGATGCCCAGAAGGCATCCCCTCTTTCGTCTTCATCTATCGGTAACTTTACTTGGAGCTATATTTTTATTCGCCACATGATATGTGTTTTGCTTGGAGCGTCTTGTATGATATTAGTCTTTGCTTTTTAGTTTACCACAATCATCCTTGCTGTAAACACCTTTTGGTAGAAACCCACTTGATTGGAATTTATTAGAATACTCTATGTGCTTCACTTATATCTTTTGAGCTAGATAATTTTTGCTATAGTGCTTCACTTATATCTTTTAGAGCACGGCTGTGGCTTAATTTTGAAGAAACTATTGATCTCTCATGCTTCACTTATATTATTTTGAGAGTCTCTTAAAACAGCATGGTATTTGCTATGGTTATAAAATTGGTCCTAGAATGATGGGCATCCAAGTTGGGTATAATAAAAACTATCATAGAAAGTGAATTGGATGCTATGACCAATTTGATGCTTGATAATTGTTTTGAGATATTAGGATGGTGATATTAGAGTCATGCTAGTTGGGTGATTATGAATTTAAATAATGCTTGTGTTGAAGTTTGTGATTCCCGTAGCATGCACGTATGGTGAACTGCTTTGTGATGAAGTTGGAGCACAATTTTATTTATTGATTGTCTTCCTTATGAGCGGCGGTCGAGGATGAGCGATGGCCTTTTCCTACCGATCTATCCCCCTAAGAGCATGCGCGTAGTACTTTGTTTTTGATGACTTGTAGATTTTTGCAATAAGTACATGAGTTCCTTATGACTAATGTTGAGTCCATGGATTATACGCACTCTCACCCTTCCACCAATGCTAGCCTCTCTTGTGCCGCGCAACTTTTGCCGGTACCATACACCCAGCATATACCTTCCTCAAACAGCCACCATACCTACCTATTATGGCATTTCCATAGCCATTCCGAGATATATTGCCATGCAACTTTCCACCGTTACGTTTATATGACACGCATCATCATTGTCATATTGCTCTTTGCATGATCATGTAGTTGACATCGTATTTGTGGCAAGGCCACCTTCATAATTTTCATACATGTCACTCTTGATTCATTGCATATTCCGGTACACTGCCGGAGGCATTCATATAGAGTCATATCTTGTTTAAGTATTGAGTTGTAATCTTGAGTTGTAAGTAAATAAAAGTGTGATGATCTTCATTATTAGAGCATTGTCCTAGTGAGGAAAGGATGATGGCGACTATGATTCCCCCACAAGTCGGGATGAGACTTCGGACTTTATAAAAAAAGGAAAGGCCAAATAATAAAAAGGGAAAGGCCCAAAAAGAAAAAAAAGAAAAAGGGAAAAAAGGAAGAAAAGGAAAAAAAGAGAAAAATGAAATGAGAGAAAAAGAGAGAAGGGACAATGCCACTATCCTTTTTACCACACTTGTGCTTCAAAGTAGCACCATGATCTTCATGATAGAGAGTCTCATATGTTGTCACTTTCATATACTAGTGGGAATTTTTCATTATAGAACTTGGCTTGTATATTACAATGATGGGCTTCCTCAAAATGCCCGAGGTCTTCGTGAGAAAGCGAGTTGGATGCACACCCAATTAGTTTCTTTCATTGAGCTTTCATACATTTATAGCTCTAGTTCATCCATTACATGGCAATCCCTACTCACTCACATTGATATCTATTAATGGGCATCTCCATAGCCCATTGATACGCCTAGTTGATGTGAGACTATCTTCTCCTTTTTGTCTTCTCCACAACCACCATTCTATTCCACATATAGTGCTATGTCCATGGCTCACGCTCATGTTTTGTGTGAAAGTTAAAAAAGTTTGAGATTACTAAAGTATGAAACAATTGCTTGGCTTGTCATCGGGATTGTGCATGATTAAATACTTTATGTGATGAAGATAGAGCAACAGCCAGCCTGTATGATTTTGTAGGGATAACTTTCTTTAGCCATGTTATTTTGAGAAGACATGATTGCTTTTGATTAGTATGCTTGAACTATTACTATTTCTTATGTCAATATGAACTTTTATTTTGAATCATTTGGATCTGAATATTCATGCCACAATAAATAAAATTACATTGAGAATTATGCTAGGTAGCATTCCACATCAAAAATTCTGTTTTTATCATTTACCTACTCGAGGACGAGCGTGAATTAAGCTTGGGGATGCTTGATACGTCTCCAACGTTTCTATAATTTTTGATTGTTCCATGCTATTATATTACCCGTTTGGATGTTTATGGGCTTTACTTTACACATTTATATCATTTTTGGGACTAACCTACTAACCGGAGGCCCAACCCGTATTGCTGTTTTTTTGCCTATTTCAGTATTTTGAAGAACAGGAATATCAAACGGAGTCCAAACGGAATGAAACCTTTGGGAGCGATCTTTTTGGAACAAACGTGATCCAGAGGACTTGGAGTGGAAGTCAAGAAACAACCGAGGCAGCCACGAGGGTGCCTGGCGCCCCCCACCCTAGTGGGCCCCTCGGGCGTCCACCGACCTACTTCTTCCTCCTATATATACCCGTGTACCCCGAAAACATCAGAAGCGACCACGAAAACTATTTCCACTGCCGTAACCTTCTGTATCCGTGCGATCCTATCTTGGAGCCTTCGCCGGCGCTCCGCCGGAGGGGGAATCGACCATGGAGGGCTTCTACATCAACACCATAGCCTCTCCGATGAGTTGTGAGTAGTTTACCACAGACCTTCGGGTCCATAGTTATTAGCTAGATGGCTTCTTCTCTCTTTTTGAATCTCAATATAAAGTTCTCCTTGATCATCTTGGACATCTATTCGATGTAACTCTTTTTGCGGTGTGTTTGTCGAGATCCGATGAATTGTGGGTTTATGATCAAGTTTATCTATGAGAAATATTTGAATCTCCTCTGAATTCTTTTATGTGTGATTAAGTTATCTTTGCAAGTCTCTTCGAATTATCAGTTTGGTTTGGCCTACTAGATTGATCTTTCTTGCAATGGGAGAAGTGCTTAGCTTTGGGTTCAATCTTGCGGTGTCCTTTCCCAGTGACAGCAGGGGCGGCAAGGCACGTATTGTATTGTTACCATCGAGGATAAAAAGATGGGGTTTATATCATATTGCATGAGTTTATCCCTCTACATCATGTCATCTTTCTTAATGCGTTACTCTGTTCTTTATGAACTTAATACTCTAGATGCATGCTAGATAGCGGTCGATGTGTGGAGTAATAGTAGTAGATGCAGGCAGGAGTCGGTCTACTTTTCATGGACGTGATGCCTATATACATGATCATGCCTAGATAATCTCATAATTATTCGCTTTTCTATCAATTTCTCGACAGTAATTTGTTCACCCACCATAATACTTATGCTATCTTGAGAGAAGCCACTAGTGAAACCTATGGCCCCCGGGTCTATCTCTTATCATATAAGCTTTCAATCTACTTTTATTTGCATCTTCACTTTTCCTATCTATATTATAAAATACCAAAAATATATTTATCTTATCATATAATCTCTATCAGATCTCACTTTTGCAAGTGGTCGTTAAGGGATTGACAACCCCTTTATTGCGTTGGTTGCGAGTTCTTGTTTGTTTGTGTAGGTGCGTGGGACTTCTGAGGAGCCTCCTACTGGATTGATACCTTGGTTCTCAAAAACTGAGGGAAATACATACGCTACTATTGCTGCATCACCCTTTCCTCTTCAAGGAAAACCAACGCAAGCTCAAGACGTAGCAGGGTCCTGCCGGTTTTGGTATCAGAGCTTGACTGTCTGTAGGATTACCAAGCCAAACTGGTCGAAGTCGTGTCTTGAAATGCTTTCGTTATATAAGGGAATAACTCTACGAGTCACCTTCTCTAAGGTGCCTCATTACGGTATAAGGGGCATTTAACTCCTCGCTATTCCGAAACTAGTGCACCATATTATTTAAGCGTGGATTCGTTGCCTACCGAGTGAACCCTCGCCATCTGTTTCACCCCATTCCTCTGGATCTATGCTTTGCGTGTCAGCTCAGGATATGTTTGAATGTCTCACTCCATGAGTTGATCCTGAGTTGCTCGATCTTCGAGAAGATTGATTCTTCTAGAGTTCTCCCTTTCTTCTTGTTTTCATGTTGGATGAAGTTCTCAAAGCAAGATGTCGAGATCAAGATGATGCAATGTATCAACATCCTCGAGAAGGGAAATTGGATCTAGAGGATGGTGTTAGCTTTGTGTCCCCTCTGTCTTCTTACCTCACGTCTTGAATCTCGAGATGAGATTCTTGTTAGTGGAGGTGAGTTGTCACAACCCTAGCTTAGTCTTGCTTGTCAGTGCATACTCATCCATGCATCAAGTTTAAATTCAAGAAAAGTTGAATTGAGGAAATGCTCAAGCCTCAGGAATATTTAAAAATGGCCAATTTAAAAATTGCTTCAAATGAACCAAGAAAATGTTCCTGCTAATCTATAAAAATATTGGCAAGAGGTGAAATTCAAACCAATATTTTTGGAATCTCAGAAATATTTGTTTTGGGCATTTGAGTTAATCCAGTAATTATTTGCATTGGATTTATATTTATTATATATTAAACATAACTCCAATAATTCTGAAAGTTTGTGAGTGGCTTTGAATAAATTTTAGCAGGCCATCTAATAATTTTCAGAATTTACTAAAATGATTTGGTGTTAAACTAAATCAAAACAGAGGCAAACAAATAGATAACAGAAAGGAAATAGGAAGAGAGAGAGGGGGGGGAGAGTTTACCTGGCGGCCTGGCACTGTGCGGCCCATCTGGACGAAGTGCCAGTCGTCCCTGACCTTTCGCCAGTCCGATCGAGCCGGCGCCGTGCGCGCATGCCACGCACCTGCCCACCAGCGTGACGTCGCGCTTGTTCTCCGTGGTGCCGTCTGGATCGAGTCCTCCTCCTCACTTTTCCCCTCTCCCTCCCCCTCGCTTGCCCGCAGCCATGGCCAAGTGCCACCGTTGCTGTCGCTTGCTGTGCATGCGGCCACCGCCGTCATTTTGCCTCACCGTCATGACCAACATATCCGCCGTCCTCTGCCACATCTTCCCGTCGAGCCCCACGAGCTCAAATGGTCTCTGAAACCGCCAACGTCGTCGTCCTCGACCTCAGATGCCGGCGATCCCCACCGCTCGATTTGCCATGTCCAGCGCCTCCCCGAGCCCTCTAAGACAGTCGTCGACCACACTGTGAGTTCCTCTTCTTTTGCCCCCCTCTCCCCGCGCTCATTTACTCGGTGTAGCTGCAATCCTCAGCGCAGCCGAAGCTCATCGCTACCGTCCATGGCGCCACCGTGGTAACCGCGGCTTCAACTCGCACTTGAGCACTGCTGCGAGCTCAGCAGGTCCCCACGAACCCAACGCTGCCGCTCGAAGCTCCTGACATGCACCACAGCACCCACGCCGCTCGGGGCCGAACTCCGGCGCCGTCGCGAGCTCGTTTCCGGCGAGCTCCGGACATGCCAGCTGTTTCTGCCTGCTGCAACAGATGCGTGCGAGTCTCAGCGTCTCGTAGCTCCAAACCCGCACCAAACCGTCGCCCGTAGCTCAATCCCGAGTGGACACCGCCCCGGTTTGAGGTCGCCGCCGGCGAAACTTCGGCGACAGCCGACGTGGCGACGTCATTAGCACTAATCCCCCCTAATCAGCCATGTCACTACCACTGACAATGGGCCCCACCACTCGTCAAACCCAGTCAGCACTGGATTTGACCGGGTTTGCCCAGTGTGTCACTGATGAGTGGGCCTGTCACGCCCAATATGCGACCCTATCCAAAAGGAACTCGAAGGTCCCACCAAGGATAGAAGCGCATATTGGAGACGCTTTTGCAAGTGGATATCATTACATCGTACCATTACATAATAGTTGGGGTTACATACAAGAGGCATACAAAGCCACATGAATACAACATCATACATAAGAGCAACATCCGACTACGGATGAAACACAAACAGAAACTCAAATGACATCCACCCTGCTAAGCCAGGCTGCCGACAAGGAACCTATCCCCTAATCGAAGAAGAAGCAGAAGAAGAACTCCAAAACAAGCAAACATCGCTCTTGCATCATGATCATCGCATTACCTATACCTGCAATTGATGTTGTAGTAATCTGTGAGCCATGAGGACTCAACAATCCCATTACCATGGGTATCAAGACTAGCAAAGATTAATGGGTATGGAAAGGATAAGTGGTGAGGTTGCAGCAGCGGCTAAGCATATATGGTGGCTAATATACTCAAATAAGAGCGAGAAGAGAAGCAAACGGAATGGTCGAGAAGCTAGAAGTGATCAAGAAGTGATGCTGAAACTACTTACGTTCATACATAACCCAAACAGTGTTCACTTCCCGGACTTCGCCGAAAAGAGACCATCATGGCTACACACGCGGTTGATGCATTTTAATTCGAATCTGGTGTCAAGTACTCTACAACCGAACATTAACAAATTCCCATCTGCCACATAATCGCGGGCACGGCTTTCGAAAGTTTATACCCTCCAGGGGTGTCCTAACTTAGCCCATTATAAGCTCTCACGACCAACGAAGGATATTCCTTCTCCCGGGAAGACCCGATCAGTCTTGGAATCCCGGTTACAAGACATCTCGACAATGGTAAAACAAGACCAGCAAGACCACCCGACTATGCTGACAAATCCTGATAGGAGCTGCACATATCTCGTTCTCAGGGCACAATAAATGAGCAATCCGTACAACTAAAACCAGACCTCAAGTTTCCCCGAGGGGGCGCTGCAAAGGGCTCTAGTTTGGACCAACACTCAGAGGAGCACTGGCCCGAGGGGTGTTAAAATAAAGATGACCCTTGAGTCTGCAGAACCCAAGGGAAAAGGCTTAGGTGGCAAATGTTAAACCCAAGGTTGGGCCTTGCTGGAGGAGTTTTATTCAAAGCGAACTATCAAGGGGTTCCCATACACCCGGCCGCGTAAGGAACGCAAAATCAAGGAACATAACACCGATATGACAGAAACTAAGGCGGCAAGAGTGGAACAAAACACCAGGCATAAGGCCGAGCCTTCCACCCTTTACCAAGTATATAGATGCATTAATTAAATAAGAGATATTGTGATATCCCAACATAATCCTGTTCATCATGGAGCAATCTTCAACTTCACCTGCAACTAACAACGCTATAAGAGGGGCTGAGCAAAGAGGTAACATAGCCAAACAACGGTTTGCAAGTAAGGGTGAAAAGGTTAGAGGCTGACATGGCAATTTGTGAGGCTTGATGAACAAGTGATAGGTAGCGCAGCATAGCGACAGAACGAAGCAACTAGCATAGCAATGTTAGTAGTGAGATCCAGGGTAACGGTCATCTTGCCTGAAATCCTACTAGGAAGAAGAACGATTCCATGAAGAAGACGAACGGGCAAAGACGAACGAAGCGTAGACGAACGAATCCTCACGATCGCAACAAAACAGGAATTATCGAGAAGAAGCACAACCGGAAAGGAGCAAACCACATGGTAAACACACAACACATAAACATGACATGATGCACAACCAAGCATGAAGCATAACAAGGCTATATGAGGCTACTCATGGCAAGAGATGATGCATACAAGAGCAACACATCAAAACAAGTTTAAATGAGGCCGGAACAACATATAACAAATCCGATAAGTCCTCATATGCAAATTGCAAAATTGGTTCAGATCTGAATAAACCTTATGTTCAAGTTGTTAAATAGCAAGTTAAAATGCACCAAGATGATCTACACGATATTCTAGTCAAGTTGCATATAAAGTTCATTTAGTTCGGAGCTACGGTCTACAGGATATGAGCGTAACAAGTCAAACATGGCATTGATGCAAAATGCATTCAAACATCAAGCAAACACTCTCAAAACATGGATGCAACATGGTAAGATGAAACTACCGAAGGAAATATGCCCTAGAGGCAATAATAAAGTTATTATTTATTTCCTTATATCATGATAAAGGTTTATTATTCATGCTAGAATTGTATTAACCGGAAACATAATACATGTGTGAATACATAGACAAACAGAGTGTCACTAGTATGCCTCTACTTGACTAGCTCGTTAATCAAAGATGGTTATGTTTCCTAACCATGGACAAAGAGTTGTCATTTGATTAACGGGATCACATCATTAGTTGAATGATCTAATTGACATGACCCATTCCATTAGCTTAGCACCCGATCGTTTAGTATGTTGCTATTGCTTTCTTCATGACTTATACATGTTCCTATAACTATGAGATTATGTAACTCCCGTGTGCCGGAGGAACACTTTGTGTGCTACCAAACGTCACAACGTAACTGGGTGATTATAAAGGTGCTCTACAGGTGTCTCCAAAGGTACATGTTGGGTTGACATATTTTGAGATTAGGATTTGTCACTCCGATCATCGGAGAGGTATCTCTGGGCCCTCTCGGTAATGCACATCACTTAAGCCTTGCAAGCATTGACACTAATGAGTTAGTTGCAGGATGATGTATTACAGAACGAGTAAAGAGACTTGCCGGTACCGAGATTGAACTAGGTATTGGATACCGACGATCGAATCTCGGGCAAGTAACATACCGATGACAAAGGGAACAACGTATGTTGTTATGCGGTCTGACCGATAAAGTTCTTCGTAGAATATGTAGGAGCCAATATGGGCATCCAGGTCCCGCTATTGGTTATTGACCGGAGACGAGTCTCGGTCATGTCTACATTATTCTCGAACCCGTAGGGTCCGCACGCTTAAGGTTTCGATGATAGTTATATTATGAGTTTATACGTTTTGATGTACCGAAGGTTCTTCGGAGTCCCGGATGTGATCACGGACATGACGAGGAGTCCCGAAATGGTTGAGACATAAAGATTGATATATTGGAAGCCTATGTTTGGATATCGGAAGTGTTCCGGGTGAAATTGGGATTTTACCGGAGTACCGGGAGGTTACCTGAACCCCCCAGGAGATATATGGGCCTTAGTGGGCCTTAGTGGAAAAGAGAAGAGGCAGCCAGAGATGGGCCGCGCGCCCCTCCCCTCCCTTGGTCCGAATAGGACAAGGAGAGGGGGGCGGCCCCCCTTCCTCTTTTCCCCCCTCCGCGAATCCTATTCCAACTAGGATTGGGGGGGTGGGGGAATCCTACTCCCGAAGGGAGTAGGACTCCTCCTGGCGCGCCTCTCCTAGGCTGGCTGCTCCCCCCCTTGAGCCTTTATATACGGAGGCAGGGGCACCCCAGAGGAACACAAGTTGATCCACGTGATCATATTCTTAGCCGTGTGCGGCGCCCCCTGCCACCATAGTCCTCGATAATATTGTAGCGGTGCTTAGGGGAAGCCCTGCGACAGTAGTACATCAAGATCGTCACCACGCCGTCGTGCTGACGGAACTCTTCCCCGACACTTTGCTGGATCGGAGTCCGGGGATCGTCATCGAGCTGAACGTGTGCTAGAACTCGGAGGTGCCGTAGTTTCGGTGCTTGATCGGTCGGGCTGTGGAGACGTACGACTACATCAACCAAACGCTTCCATTGTTGATCTACAAGGGTACGTAGATCACACTCTCCCCTCTCGTTGCTATGCATCACCATGATCTTGCGTGTGCGTAGGAATTTTTTTGAAATTACTACGTTCCCAACAGTGGCATCCGAGCCTAGGTTTTATGTGTTGATGTTATATGCAAGAGTAGAACACAAGTGAGTTGTGGGCGATATAAGTCATACTGCTTACCTACATGTCATACTTTGGTTCGGCGGTATTGTTGGATGAAGCGTCCCGGACCGACATTACGCGTACGCTTATGCGAGACCGGTTCTCCCAACGTGCTTTGCACATAGGTGGCTTGCGGGTGACAGTTTCTCCAACTTTAGTTGAACCGAGTGTGGCTACGCCCGGTCCTTGCGAAGGTTAAACCAGCACCAACTTGACAAACTATTGTTGTGGTTTTGATGCGTAGGTAAGATTGGTTCTTGCTTAAGCCCGTAGCAGCCACGTAAAAACTTGCAACAACAAAGTAGAGGACGTCTAACTTGTTTTTGCAGGGCATGTTGTGATGTGATATGGTCAAGACATGATGCTAAATTTTATTGTATGAGATGATCATGTTTTGTAACCGAGTTATCGGCAACTGGCAGGAGCCATATGGTTGTCGCTTTATTGTATGCAATGCAATCGCGCTGTAATGCTTTACTTTATCACTAAGCGGTAGCGATAGTCGTGGAAGCATAAGATTGGCGAGACGACAACGATGCTACGATGGAGATCAAGGTGTCGCGCCGGTGACGATGGTGATCATGACAGGTGCTTCGGAGATGGAGATCACAAGCACAAGATGATGATGGCCATATCATATCACTTATATTGATTGCATGTGATGTTTATCTTTTATGCATCTTATCTTGCTTTGATTGACGGTAGCATTATAAGATGATCTCTCACTAAATTATCAAGATAAAAGTGTTCTCCCTGAGTATGCACCGTTGCCAAAGTTCGTCGTGCCCAGACACCACATGATGATCGGGTGTGATAAGCTCTACGTCCATCTACAACGGGTGCAAGACAGTTTTGCACACGCAGAATACTCAGGTTAAACTTGACGAGCCTAGCATATGCAGATAGGGCCTCGGAACACTGAGATCAAAAGATCGAGCGTGAGTCATATAGTAGATATGATCAACATAGTGATGTTCACCATTGAAAACTACTCCATTTCACGTGATGATCGGTTATGGTTTAGTTGATTTGGATCACGTGATCACTTAGAGGATTAGAGGGATGTCTATCTAAGTGGGAGTTCTTTAAGTAATTTGATTAATTGAACTTAAATTTATCATGAACTTAGTACCTGATAGTATCTTGCTTATGTATGTCTGATTGTAGATAGATGGCCCGTGCTATTGTTCCATTGAATTTTAATGCGTTCCTTGAGAAAGCAAAGTTGAAAGATGATGGTAGCAATTACACGGACTGGGTCCGTAACTTGAGCATTATCCTCATTGCTGCACAGAAGAATTACGTCCTGGAAGCACCACCGGGTGCCAGGCCTGCTGCTGGAGCAACACCAGATGTTATGAACGTCTGGCAGAGCAAAGCTGATGACTACTCGATAGTTCAGTGTGCCATGCTTTACGGCTTAGAATCGGGACTTCAATGATGTTTTGAACGTCATGGAGCATATGAGATGTTCCAGGAGTTGAAGTTAATATTTCAAGCAAATGCCCGGATTGAGAGATATGAAGTCTCCAATAAGTTCTATAGCTGCAAGATGGAGGAGAACAGTTCTGTCAGTGAGCATATACTCAAAATGTCTGGGTATAATAATCACTTGATTCAGATGGGAGTTAATCTTCCAGATGATTGCGTCATTGACAGAATTCCCCAATCACTGCCACCAAGCTACAAGAGCTTTGTGATAAACTATAATATGCAAGGGATGAATAAGACTATTCCCGAGCTCTTCGCAATGCTGAAAGCTGCGGAGGTAGAAATCAAAAAGGAGCATCAAGTGTTGATGGTTAACAAGACCACTAGTTTCAAGAAAAAGGGCAAAGGGAAGAAGAAGGGGAACTTCAAGAAGAACAACAAGCAAGTTGCTGCTCAAGAGAAGAAACCCAAGTCTGGACCTAAGCCTGAAACTGAGTGCTTCTACTGCAAGCAGACTAGTCACTGGAAGCGGAACTGCCCCAAGTATTTGGCGGATAAGAAGGATGGCAAGGTGAACAAAGGTATATGTGATATACATGTTATTGATGTGTACCTTACTAGAGCCCGCAGTAGCACCTGGGTATTTGATACTAGTTCTGTTGCTAATATTTGCAACTCGAAACAGGGACTACGGATTAAGCGAACACTGGCAAACGACGAGGTGACGATGCGCGTGGGAAATGGTTCCAAAGTCGATGTGATCACGGTCGGCACGCTACCTCTACATCTACCTTCGGGATTAGTATTAGGCCTAAATAATTGTTATTTGGTGCCAACGTTAAGCATGAACATTATATCTGGATCTTGTTTGATGCGAGACGGTTATTCATTTAAATCAAAGAATAATGGTTGTTCTATTTATATGAGTAATATCTTTTATCGTCATGCACCCTTGAAGAGTGGTCTATTTTTGATGAATCTCGATAGTAGTAACACACATATTCATAATGTTGAAGCCAAAAGATGCAGAGTTGATAATGATAGTGCAACTTATTTGTGGCACTGCCGTTTAGGTCATATCGGTATAAAGCGCATGAAGAAACTCCATACTAATGGGCTTTTGGAACCACTTGATTATGAATCACTTGGTACTTGCGAACCGTGCCTCATGGGCAAGATGATTAAACACCATTCTCCGGCACTATGCAGAGAGCAACAGATTTGTTGGAAATCATACATACAGATGTATGTGGTCCGATGAATATTGAGGCTCGTGGCGGATATCGTTATTTTCTCACCTTCACAGATGACTTAAGCAGATATGGGTATATCTACTTAATGAAACATAAGTCTGAAACATTTGAAAAGTTCAAAGAATTTCAGAGTGAAGTTGAAAATCATCGTAACAAGAAAATAAAGTTTCTACGATCTGATCGTGGAGGAGAATATTTGAGTTACGAGTTTGGTGTACATTTAAAGCAATGCGGAATAGTTTCGCAACTCACGCCACCCGGAACACCTCAGCGTAATGGTGTGTCCGAACGTCGTAATCGTACTTTACTAGATATGGTGCGATCTATGATGTCTCTTACTGATTTACCGCTATCGTTTTGGGTTTATGATTTACAGACGGCCGCATTCACGTTAAATAGGGCACCATCAAAATCCGTTGAGACGACGCCTTATGAACTATGGTTTCGCAAGAAACCAAAGTTGTCGTTTCTTAAAGTTTGGGGCTGCAATGCTTATATGAAAAAGCTTCAACCTGATAAGCTCGAACCAAAATCGGAGAAATGTGTCTTCATAGGATACCCAAAGGAGACTGTTGGGTACACCTTCTATCATAGATCCGAAGGCAAGACATTCGTTGCTAAGAATGGATCCATTCTAAAGAAGGAGTTTCTCTCGAAAGAAGTGAGTGGGAGAAAAGTAGAACTTGACGAGGTAATTGTACCTGCTCCCTTATTGGAAAGTAGTACATCACAGAAAACTGTTTCCGCGACACCTACACCAATTAGTGAGGAAGCTAATGATAATGATCATGAAACTTCAGAAGAAGATACGTACTACTGAACCTCGTAGATCAACCAGAGTAAGATCCGCGCCAGAGTGGTACGGTAATCCTATTCTGGAAATCATGCTACTAGATCATGATGAACCTACGAACTATGAAGAAGCGATGGTGAGCCCAGATTCCGCAAAAGGGCTTGAAGCCATGAAATCCGAGATGGGATCCATGTATGAGAACAAAGTATGGACTTTGGTTGACTAGCCCGATGATCGGCAAGCAATTGAGAATAAATGGATCTTCAAGAAGAAGACTGATGCTGACGGTAATATTACTGTCTACAAGGCTCGACTTGTCGCAAAAGGTTTTCGACAAGTTCAAGGGGTTGACTACGATGAGACCTTCTCACCCGTAGCGATGCTTAAGTCTGTCCGAATCATGTTAGCAATTGTCGCATTTTATGATTATGAAATTTGGCAGATGGATGTCAAAACTGCATTCCTGAATGGATTTCTGGAAGAAGAGTTGTATATGATGCAACCGGAAGGTTTTGTCCATCCAAAAGGAGCTAACAAAGTGTGCAAGCTCCAGCGATCCATTTATGGACTGGTGCAAGCCTCTCGGAGTTGGAATAAACGCTTTGATAGTGTGATCAAAGCATTTGGTTTTATACAGACTTTCGGAGAAGCCTGTATTTACAAGAAAGTGAGTGGGAGCTCTGTAGCATTTCTGATATTATATGTGGATGACATATTACTGATTGGAAATGATATAGAATTTCTGGATAGCATAAAAGGATACCTGAATAAGAGTTTTTCAATGAAATACCTCGGTGAAGCTGCTTACATACTAGGCATAAAGATCTATAGAGATAGATCAAGACGCTTAATTGGACTTTCACAAAGCACATACCTTGACAAGATTTTGAAGAAGTTCAAAATGGATCAAGCAAAGAAAGGGTTCTTGCCTGTGTTACAAGGTGTGAAGTTGATTCAGACTCAATGCCCGACCACTGCAGAAGATAGAGAGAAAATGAAAGATGTTCCCTATGCTTCAGCCATAGGCTCTATCATGTATGCAATGATGTGTACCAGACCTGATGTGTGCCTTGCTATAAGTCTAGCAGGGAGGTACCAAAGTAATCCAGGAGTGGATCACTGGACAGCGGTCAAGAACATCCTGAAGTACCTGAAAAGGACTAAGGACATGTTTCTCGTATATGGAGGTGACAAAGAGCTCATCGTAAACGGTTACATTGATGCAAGCTTTGACACTGATCCGGACGATTCTAAATCGCAAACCGGATACGTGTTTACATTAAACGGTGGAGCTGTCAGTTGGTGCAGTTCTAAACAAAGCGTCGTGGCGGGATCTACATGTGAAGCGGAGTACATAGCTGCTTCGGAAGCAGCAAATGAAGGAGTCTGGATGAAGGAGTTCATATCCGATCTAGGTGTCATACCTAGTGCATCGGGTCCAATGAAGATCTTTTGTGACAATACTGGTGCAATTGCCTTGGCAAAGGAATCCAGGTTTCACAAGAGAACCAAACACATCAAGAGACGCTTCAATTCCATCCGGGATCTAGTCCAGGTGGGAGACATAGAGATTTGCAAGATACATACGGAGCTGAATGTAGCAGACCCGTTGACTAAGCCTCTTCCACGAGCAAAACATGATCACCACCAAAGCTCCATGGGTGTTAGAATCATTACTATGTAATCGAGATTATTGACTCTAGTGCAAGTGGGAGACTGAAGGAAATATGCCCTAGAGGCAATAATAAAGTTATTATTTATTTCCTTATATCATGATAAAGGTTTATTATTCATGCTAGAATTGTATTAACCGGAAACATAATACATGTGTGAATACATAGACAAACAGAGTGTCACTAGTATGCCTCTACTTGACTAGCTCGTTAATCAAAGATGGTTATGTTTCCTAACCATGGACAAAGAGTTGTCATTTGATTAACGGGATCACATCATTAGTTGAATGATCTAATTGACATGACCCATTCCATTAGCTTAGCACCCGATCGTTTAGTATGTTGCTATTGCTTTCTTCATGACTTATACATGTTCCTATAACTATGAGATTACGTAACTCCCGTGTGCCGGAGGAACACTTTGTGTGCTACCAAACATCACAACATAACTGGGTGATTATAAAGGTGCTCTACAGGTGTCTCCAAAGGTACATGTTGAGTTGACGTATTTCAAGATTAGGATTTGTCACTCCGATCGTCGGAGAGGTATCTCTGGGCCCTCTCGGTAATGCACATCACTTAAGCCTTGCAAGCATTGCAACTAATGAGTTAGTTGCGGGATGATGTATTACGGAACGAGTAAAGAGACTTGCCGGTAACGAGATTGAACTAGGTATTGGATACCGACGATCGAATCTCGGGCAAGTAACATACCGATGACAAAGGGAACAACGTATGTTGTTATGCGGTCTGACCGATAAAGATCTTCGTAGAATATGTAGGAGCCAATATGGGCATCCAGGTCCTGCTATTGGTTATTGACCAGAGACGTGTCTCGGTCATGTCTACATTGTTCTCGAACCCGTAGGGTCCGCACGCTTCAGGTTTCGATGACAGTTATATTATGAGTTTATACGTTTTGATGTACCAAAGGTTGTTCGGAGTCCCGGATGTGATCACGGACATGACGAGGAGTCTCGAAATGGTCGAGACATAAATATTGATATATTGGAAGCTTATGTTTGGATATCGGAAGTGTTCCGGGTGAAATCGGGATTTTACCGGAGTACCGGGAGGTTACCGGAACCCCCCGGGAGATATATGGGCCTTAGTGGGCCTTAGTGGAAAAGAGAAGAGGCAGCCAGAGATGGGCCGCGCGCCCTTCCCCTCCCTTGGTCCGAATAGGACAAGGAGAGGGGGCCGGCCCCCTTTCCTCTTTTCCCCCCTCCGCGAATCCTATTCCAACTAGGATTGGGGGGGGGGGGAATCCTACTCCCGGAGGGAGTAGGACTCCTCCTGGCTCGCCTCTCCTAGGCCGGCCGCACCCCCCCTTGAGCCTTTATATACGGAGGCAGGGGCACCCCAAAGGAACACAAGTTGATCCACGTGATCATATTCTTAGCCGTGTGCGGCGCCCCGTGCCACCATAGTCCTCGATATTATTATAGCGGTGCTTAGGCGAAGCCCTGCGACAGTAGTACATCAAGATCGTCACCACGCCGTCGTGCTAACGGAACTCTTCTCCGACACTTTGCTGGATCGAAGTCCGGGGATCGTCATCGAGCTGAACGTGTGCTAGAACTCGGAGGTTCCGTAGTTTTGGTGCTTGATCGGTCGGGCCATGGAGACGTACGACTACATCAACCAAGCACTTCCGTTGTTGATCTACAAGGGTACGTAGATCACACTCTCCCCTCTCGTTGCTATGCATCACCATGATCTTGCATGTGCGTAGGAATTTTTTTGAAATTACTACGTTCCCAACAACTACATGCAAAATCAAGCAAGTTTCATATAGAGCATGCTCAAAACGGAGCAACGGTGCAACGCATACACTCCAAACAAGTTATAACAACAATCTACCCAAAACAGCAAGTAGGCACTTTGCTAACATCCAAAACAACATGCTACAGGAACCAAATGAGCATAAACTTGGCATGCACTTCATGTACACATAACATACTTCAAATATCATTAAAGGTTCAAGTTCAGAGGCATCAATATTAAACCAATATTATCAATGCAAAATGCAACTTTATAACACAGCAGCATATGCATGAGCAGAGTTAATATGATGGAAACTTGAGAGCATTAAAGAGACAAGCTACAACAAGTAAACATAGCAACCAAAGGCAGGCAATCCAAGTACACATAACAAAGAGCAAATAACATCAGGGCATCATATACATATGGCTCATGGATTAGTGGGAACCAACATGACAAGATTGAACGTTGAAACACTGATGACATGTTTGCAAGCATGGATCAGAGGCATATGACATCTACAATTAGCAACCATGGCATGTTAACAAAGTAATCATAGTATACTACAATTCATGTAATTGTAGCATCTCTAGAAGAGGCATGGATGACTCAATAACAAGCTCACAACAATGCATCATGAAGTTAACAGGAATCAGGAACATTATATAAGCATGTTCATGGCAATGAAAACATATTCTACAGGACATATATGAGGCATCAGAAGGCATGTCATGATAGAACATAACATAGACAACCAAACATGCCAACTAAGCATCTCCAGAACATGCATGGATTAATTGGTAGCATCATGTAAACATGGCAACATGATATGACAGATTCAGCAATGACAGAACATTAACAGCAAATAGCCCACTTCACAAGCTTGATGCACTCACTACTGGGCTTATAAAAATACAAGGATTGCACCCATGTAAAGATGGCATAAAAATTCTCCTAAAACATGTAGACGTCATGCTCATAAGATGCACACACAAAATGCAACAAAAATGACAAATCAGCAATTTACAGCAGTTTTCAGCAGTTAACAGCAACATGCACTTTTGCAACAAGGTTTAAGATTTCAAGATTCACCCTAACATGAATGAAAAGCACACCAGCGTGTAGATCATGAAGAGGAGAACATGCGCATAACAAGATAATCATCATAGCATCATCAGGGACAAAGTTGTGGCACTCACAAGATGCACAAATAGTGTTAACAATCAGCAGATTCTAGCAGTAAACATCATATAGCACTCTTGCAACGTTGATTAGGGCATCAAGATTGACTCAAACAAGCATGCCACAATAGAATGAATTGAAGAGCATCTCACAATGAACATTTGGATATATCATAGGCATGAATTGGAGCTACGGACAGAAAGTTATGACCTGAAGAACAAGGCATGAAAATGATAAGATCCAGGGACTGCAGAATTTTACCCTCACGAAAAGTCAACACGGGACGAGGTGGTGCGGGATGAGGGGATCCGGCGCGGGCAAGCCGTTTGGTTGGAGGGATCGGTGGATCTTATCCACCCAGCAGTGGATCCGGCTCCGGCGAGCGTTCCGATGACTCCGACGAGGGCGCGGAAGCCGAGGCGGCGGTTGAAGACTCCGGCAGCGAGCGGGGAGATGGGGTGGTTCGGGGACGGCGGGATCCGTCGGATCCGAACAGCGGCAGGCCGTCCCTAGCCGGAGGCGAGGAAGAGACGGCGGGACGACGAGCTTGGAGCTTCGCGGCGGCGGTGCGGGGCTAGAGCGGCGGCGGCAGAGGTGAGCGCGCGCAAGATGCACACACAAAATGCAACAAAAATAACAAATCAGCAATTTACAACAGTTTTCTGCAGTTAACAGCAACATGCACTTTTGCAACAGGGTTTAAGATTTCAAGATTCACCCTAACATGAATGAAAAGCACACCAGCGTGTAGATCATGAAGAGGAGAACATGCGCATAACAAGATCATCATCATAGCATCATCAGGGACAAAGTTGTGGCACTCACAAGATGCACAAATAGTGTTAACAATCAGCAGATTCTAGCAGTAAACATCATATAGCACTCTTGCAACGTTGATTAGGGCATCAAGATTGACTCAAACAAGCATGCCACAATAGAATGAATTGAAGAGCATCTCACAATGAACATTTGGATATATCATAGGCATGAATTGGAGCTACGGACAGAAAGTTATGACCTGAAGAACAAGGCATGAATATGATAAGATCCAGGGACTGCAGAATTTTACCCTCACGAAAAGTCAACACGGGACGAGGTGGTGCGGGATGAGGGGATCCGGCGCGGGGAGGCTGTTTGGTTGGAGGGATCGGTGGATCTCATCCACCCAGAAGTGGATCCGGCTCCGGCGAGCGTTCCGGTGACTCCGGCGAGGGTGCGGAAGCCGAGGCGGCGGTTGAAGACTCCGGCAGCGAGCGGGGAGATGGGGGTGGTTCGGGGACGGCGGGATCCGTCGGATCTGAACAGCGGCGGGCCGTCCCTAGCCGAAGGCGAGGAAGAGGCGGCGGGACGACGAGCTGGGAGCTTCGCGGCGGCGGTGCGGGGCTAGAGCGGCGGCGGCAGAGGTGAGCGCGCGCAAGATGCACACACAAAATGCAACAAAAATGACAAATCAGCAATTTACAACAGTTTTCAGCAGTTAACAGCAACATGCACTTTTGCAACAGGGTTTAAGATTTCAAGATTCACCCTAACATGAATGAAAAGCACACCAGCGTGTAGATCATGAAGAGGAGAACATGCGCATAACAACATCATCATCATAGCATCATCAGGGACAAAGTTGTGGCACTCACAAGATGCACAAATAGTGTTAACAATCAGCAGATTCTAGCAGTAAACATCATATAGCACTCTTGCAACGTTGATTAGGGCATCAAGATTGACTCAAACAAGCATGCCACAATAGAATGAATTGAAGAGCAGCTCACAATGAACATTTGGATATATCATAGGCATGAATCGGAGCTACGGACAGAAAGTTATGACCTGAAGAACAAGGCATGAAAATGATAAGATCCAGGGAGTGCAGAATTTTACCCTCACGAAAAGTCAACACGGGACGAGGTGGTGCGGGATGAGGGGATCCGGCGCAGGGAGGCCGTTTGGTTGGAGGGATCGGTGGATCTCATCCACCCAGTAGTGGATCCGGCTCCGGCGAGCGTTCCGGTGACTCCGGTGAGGGCGCGGAAGCCGAGGCGGTGGTTGAAGACTCCGGCAGCGAGCGGGGAGATGGGGGTGGTTCGGGGACGGCAAGATCCGTCGGATCCGAACAGCGGCGGGCCGTCCCTAGCCGGAGGCGAGGAAGAGACGGCGGGACGACGAGCTTGGAGCTTCGCGGCGGGGGTGCGGGGCTAGAGCGGCGGCGGCAGAGGTGAGTGCGCGCGCGGGGCGCGGCTCGCAGGCGACGGGGCGGCGAAGCCCGACGACGAGGCGGCGGGGCGGTGAAGACCGGGCCGGGCGGGCCGGCGATGGGCCCGAGTGGGCCTGGCCGCACGGGAGCGGGCCGCCGGGACGCGTGGCGGCGCCCGGTTGGACGAGGGCGGCGGCGGGCTGACGTGGCGCGATGGGGTTGGCCGGAGCGATGAGGCTGGCGGACATGTCCGGCACGGACGGATTTGTCCGGCGGCGCGAGGAGAGGCTAGGCTAGGGTTCATCCGCGAACTTCGGGACATGGGGTTAATATATAGGTAGAGGGAGCTAGGAGAGTCCAAATGAGGTGCGGTTTTCGCCCACACGGTCGTGATCGAACGACGGAGAGCATGGAGGGGGTTTGGATGGGCTAGGTGGGCTGTGTGAAGGGGTGATGGGCTGCAAGAGAAAAGGGGGTTTCGATTAACTCAGTTAACCGTTGGGGCATCAAACGACCTCCAAATGGGACGAAATTTGACAGGCGGTCTACCGGTGATATACCAAGGCCACTCAGCAAATCACGGCCCATTCCGAGAACGTTTTTAGGTGGTTCACAAAACAAGAACTGGGAGGTGCCGCGGGCGCGTGCAAGTGTTTCTGGCTCAGAACGGGCAATGGAGAGAACCGGGAGGACCCGAACGGATGCAAGTTTTGAAAAACATGAAGAAGAAATGCAGATGATGACATGGCAAAATGCAACACGCAAGCAAATGACATGGCAACAACGACGAATGACTGGAAGACACCTGGCGCATCCGATTCAGGGCTTTACAACTCTCCTTCACTAACAAGAGATCTCGTCCCGAGATCTTAGGAACGAGACAGAAGAGAAAGAGGAAGAGGTGAAGTAAGTACGCAAGAGAAAAGATGAAACAATTCGAGAGCACTCGGGTAGAAAAGATGAATGGCAAATATGACGAGAATCAAAAGCTCATGCAAACAAGATAGACTCTGAAACCACTCCGGTTTGAATAAGATAGTAAAGGAATAAGAACATAAGAATTCCGGCAACACTCTGGCTGAAAATGGAAGGAATAGAACATGAACTTCACCCAATGGGATGACACTTGACGCGATGAACAACGCAATGCCTCCGGAAGAATTGAAATAGTGGAATGAAAAGAACTTAGAAAGAAGGGTTGAACGGAGTTGTTGAGAAAATCAACAATGAAAGAATCAACTTGTTGTGGACCTATGGACAAACATCTCAAAATTTGAGGTGAAATTATACCACAACCAAATGCTTGAATAGTTGAGCGGAACGAAGAAATGCAAAACTCCACTTCAGAAGAAAACGGAGAATTATTTGCACTTCGAGACACGAGAAGACCGATAATTGAACTCCTCCAACAAGAATCTTGATGAACTCTTGACGAATGCATTAAATCATGAAGAACTCCGGAAAAGAAAGATGAAAACACTTGGAACTAGAATTTCTTCATCAAGAACAAACTCCGAAGGAAGGGATTACTTGACGACGATGAAATAAGAATAAGAATTACGTTATGCTTATCAAATTTAATTGATGACAACTGGATTTTGCATACTACTTATTCTTGTTGAAAAGGATTAAGGGGAAAATGGCGCAACCTTGAGGACGGTCTTCAATGAACCACCGGTAGGATGGGAAAGAACGAATGAATTAATATGATAACAAAGGAAAAAGAATCTTGAACGAACCATCGTAAGAATTCAAAAATGACTGACGAAAGAGAATGAATCACCGGGAAGAATTAGAAGAACAAATATTCTTGAGGGGATTCAGATGCAAAAGAACGAAGAGACAACAAGCTGATTAAAGAATACTTGACAGATGCGTCGGGATGATTGGAGAACGACAACTGGAATGTGAGGACGAAGACTTCTTCTGGAATGATGGCCTCCGGTGAAAAGAAATGGAAAAACAACTCCTGACATACTCCGGATGGGTAAGAAAAGGAATATCTGCCAAATGGAATAATTCGAGAGGATAACATGAAGCTAGAACCGCGAATCTTCGAGAGAACGGACAAGATTTAGAGAAACTCTTCTTCAGTCTTCAAATGATGACGGGAAACACCACCAAAATTACTGAGATACTCCGGGAGAAAGAAAAAGAGGAAGGGTTGAACCAAAGATGAAAAGAATTTGAAATTGATCTTGGAGAAGGCATGTGACTGATGGAATCCATTATTACATCACACTTTGAAAGGAATTAGGAATGGCTCCGGAATAATTAGAAGAGTCAGGTAAGATCCTGGGAAAAGACCTGTGGGTTAGGGCCCACTAAAAGAAAACACCATTGAAAAAGGATTGTTGAACAGATAGATGATGCACCGGAACAATTGAAATATTTGAATGAGGTGATAACCTCGAATTAATTCTAACACAGACGAATCTCCTGAGATGTCTTGAGCACTCCAAAAGGATAAACTGGTGAGAGGCAAACGAACAAGAGGAAACATTTGATCCAAGGAAAATAATATGATCAACCCGAAAAACTTGAATTGAGTCCACCGGAGAAGAAAAAGAGTTGAAGAATGTCGAACAAAACGAGAATTCGCCGGTTGAAACAATTGACGAAAGACTGAAGAGGCTCCGTACGAATGAAATTGATGCTCGAAAGAGACTCAGGCGCCAGGAAAAAGAGGGTGGGAGGGCGGGAAAAACAAAGGCGACTTGGAAGGGAGAACCGACAAATAACTTGAAGAGAAAACACCGGTTGAAATAATGCAACGGCTTCGCACGACTAGGATGGATACCCGATTACGGAGTCCGGCTCCGAGAAGAAAAGGGGTGGGCGGGTGGGAAAAAGAAAACAACTAAGGATTGAACTTGGCAAAGATGAAGAGGCTCGAGTCAACTTGATGAGAAATCCACCGGATGAAAAGAGCTGAGAACCAACGATCGGAAAACTAACCGCGTGATCCTAAAGAAAAATTGAGGGGGAAGCGGAGTAATTCAAAACACCTACGTCAAGATTCCTCACCAGAGCGACGAATGGGCTGAGAGTAAAAAGAATTCCTACTCTCCGATATAACTAGACTCCGAAAACAGTTTTCTTCTAGACTCAACAACGGCCAACTACGAACAATCAAGGGGGCTCCTATGGTCGGTCGAGGCTCTGATACCAACTTGTCACGCCCAATATGTGACCCTATCCTAAAGGAACCCGAAGGTCCCACCAAGGATAGAAGTGCATATTGGAGACGCTTTTGCAAGGTGGATATCATTACATCGTACCATTACATAATAGTTGGGGATACATAAAAGAGGCATACAATGCCACGTGAATACAACATCATACATAAGAGCAACATCCGACTACGGATGAAACACAAACAGAAACTCAAACGACATCCACCTTGCTAAGCCAGGCTGCCGACCTGGAACCTTTCCCCTGATCGAAGAAGAAGTAGAAGATGAACTCCAAAACAAGCAAACATCGCTCTCGCATCATGATCATTGCATTACCTGTACCTGCAACTGATGTTGTAGTAATATGTGAGCTACGAGGACTCAGCAATCCCATTACCATGGGTATCAAGACTAGCAAAGCTTAATGGGCATGGAAAGGACAAGTGGCGAGGTTGCAACAACGGCTAAGCATATATGCTGGGTAACATATGCAAATAAGAGCGAGAAGAGAAGCAAACGGAACGGTCAAGAAGCTAGAAGTGATCAAGAAATGATCCTAAAACTACTTACGTTCATACATAACCCAAACCGTGTTCACTTCCCGGACTTCGCCAAAAAGAGGCCATCACGGCTACACACGCGGTTGATGCATTTTAATTCGAATTTGGTGTCAAGTACTCTACAACCGGACATTAACAAATTCCCATCTGCCACATAACCGCGGGCACGGCTTTCGAAAGTTTATACCCTGCAGGGGTGTCCCAACTTAGCCCATTATAAGCTCTCACGACCAACGAAGGACATTCCTTCTCCCGGGAAGTACCGGTCAGTCTCGGAATCTCGGTTACAAGACATTTCGACAATGGTAAAACAAGACCAGCAAGACCACCCGACTGTGCCGACAAATCCCGATAGGAGCTGCACATATCTCGTTCTCAGGGCACAACGAATGAGAATTCCGTACAACTAAAACCAGACCTCAAGTTTCCTTGAGGGGGCGCTGCAAAGGGCTCTAGTTTGGACCAACACTTAGAGGAGCACTGGCCCGGGGGGGGGTTAAAATAAAGATGAACCTTGAGTCTGCAGAACCCAAGGGAAAAAGGCTTGGGTGGCAAATGTTAAAACCAAGGTTGGGCCTTGCTGGAGGAGTTTTATTCCAAGCGAACTGTCAAGGGGTTCCCATACACCCGGCCGCGTAAAACGCAAAATCAAGGAACATAACACCGGTATGATAGAAACTAAGGTGGCAAGAGTGGAACAAAACACCAGGCATAAGGCCGAGCCTTCCACCCTTTACCAAGTATATAGATGCATTAATTAAATAAGAGATATTGTGATATCCCAACATAATCCTGTTCATCATGGAGCAATCTTCAACTTCACCTGCAACTAACAATGCTATAAGAGGGGCTGAGCAAAGCGGTAACATAGCCAAACAACGGTTTGCTAGGAAGGGTGAAAAGGTTAGAGGCTGACATCGCAATTTGGGAGGCTTGATGATCAAGTGATAGGTAGCGCAACATAGCGATAGAACGAAGCAACTAGTAAAGCAATGATAGTAGTGAGATCCAGGGTAACGGTCATCTTGCCTAAAATCTTGCTAGGAAGAAGAGCGAGTCCATTAAGAAGATGAACGGGCGAAGACAAACCAAGCATAGACGAACGAATCCTCACGATCGCAACGAAACAGGAACTATCGAGAAGAAGCACAACCGGAAAGGAACAAACCACATGGTAAACACACAACACATAAACATGATTTGATGCACAACCAAGCATGAAGCATGACAAGGCTATATGACGCTACTCATGGCAAGATATGATGCATACAAGAGCAACACATCAAAACAAGTTTAAATGAGGCCGGAACAACATATAAAAATCCGGTAAGTCCTCATATGCAAATTTCGAAATTGGTTCAGATCTGAGTAAACCTTATGTTCAAGTTGTTAAATAGCAAGTTAAAATGCACCAAGATGATCTACATGAAATTCTAGTCAAGTTGCATATAAAGTTCATTTAGTTCGGAGCTACGGCCTAGAGGATATGAGCGTAACAAGTCAAACATGGCATTGATGCAAAATGCATTCAAACATCAAGAAAACACTCAACATGGATGCAACATGATAAGATGAAACTACATGCAAAATCAAGCTAGTTTCATATAGAGCATGCTCAAAACGGAGCAACGGTGCAACGCGTACACTCCAAACAAGTTATAACAACAAACTGCCCAAAACAGCAAGTAGGCACTTTGCTAACATCCAAAAAACATGCTACAGGAACCAAATGAGCATAAACTTGGCATGCACTTCATGTACAGATAACATACTTCCAATATCATTAAAGGTTCAAGTTCACAGGCATGAATATTAAACCAATATGGTCAATGCAATATGCAACTTTATAACACAACAGCATATGCATGAGCAGAGTTAATATGATGGCAACTTGAGAGCAAGAAAGAGACAAGCTACATCGAGTAAACATAGCAAACAAGGGCATGGCATCAAATTAAACATAACTAAGAGCAAATAACATCAGGGCATCATATACATATGGCTCATGAATTAGTGGGAACCAACATGACAAGATTGAACGTTGAAACAGTTTCAGCAAGTGTAAAACAACATCATTATGATGGCATGTTTGAAAGCATGGATCAGAGGCATATGACATCCAAAATTAGCAACCATGGCATGTTAACAAAGTACTCATATCATACTACAAATTCATGTAATTGGAGAATCTCCAAAAGAGGCATGGATCACTCAATCACAAGCTCACAACAATGCATCATGAACTTAACAGGAATCTGGAACATTATATAAGCATGTTCATGGCAATGAAAACGTATTCTACGGGACATATATGAGGCATCAAAAGGCATTGATGAGAGAGCGTAACATAGATAACAAAACATGTCAACTAAGCATCTCCAGAATATGCATTGATTTATTGGTAGCATCATGTAACACATGGCAACATGATATGACAGATTCAGCAATGACAGAACATTAACAGCAAATAGCCCACTTCACAAGCTTGATGCACTCACTACACGGAATATAAAAATACATGGATTGCACACCTGTAAAGATGGCATAAAAATTCTCCTAAAACATGTAGACATCATGCTCATAAGATGCACCCAAAAATGCAAAAAAATGACAAATCAGCAAGTTACAGTAGTTTTCAGCAGTTAACAGCAACATTCACTTTTGCAACAGGGTTTAAGATATCAAGATGCACCCGAACATGAATGCAAAGCACACCAACGTGTAGAGCATGAAGAGCGGAACATGTGCATATCAAGACTGTCATCATAGCATCAACAGGGACAAAGTTGTGGCAGTAACAAGATGCACAAATGATGTTAACAATCAGCAGATTCCAGCAGTAAACATCATATAGCACTCTTGCTACGATGATTAGGACATCACGATGGACTCAAACAAGCATTCCACAATGGAACGAAATCAAGAGCATCTCACAGTGAACATTTTGATATATCATATGCATGAACATTTTGATATATCATATGCATGAGTTGGGCACAACAAATCCCCATGTCCCAATCGGCGACAAGAGAAACAAAAATGTGGACCATTTTCATACTATATATCATACGCATCTTCCTTCTGCCTTTTTGCCGAATTAATTAGGATCCACCTCTGTAGTGGTTCGGATACATCAATAGCGATTCTCGCACGCAGGTAACCACCACCATGATCAAACTACACCGAGCTAGCATCCTTGTCAATTAATTCTGCAATCTTCTTACCCCATGAATCATCTCTTAGAAAATAGGGAAGATTAATGACCCTAGCCCAAAGATGGAGCCGGTCAATATTCACTTCCTCGGGCCTCATGCTCTCTTCAAATTGCGCCAGAATTACTACATGCTTAGTTACGTGCCACAGTGATCCATCCCATATCCGATCACGATCTCTTTGGGCTTGGTACTCTGCCACGAACATGTTCACCCCCATGGAACTGAATTGCAGTCCTCAGGGATTGCCCCATGCCGGCCAAAGAGTGCTAGTAATGGTCTAGATATGAAAAAGATGGCGGTGCAGAACCTTCCCAGCCAGCAGCCACTTAACCGGCAGACTCTCATCACGATCATCAATAACCAGGGGTGTAGCCTCCTCATCAATGATCCCTAGTTTCCCGGTGCTTCCTCTAGCCGAGCCTTGGCGTCCGAAGATGAGCCAGTCATCGCCGGAGTTCCCTTGCCTTGAGCGGACGTAGCCATCCTCTCCCGCATATCACAGTCGCCCCGCCGATGAGAATTGGGCAGGCGCCGTCAAGTTTCACTCAAACCCTAGATCGCCTCGGCCGCCGCCGGAGCATTTAGGTTTTGGGGAAAAACAAAAAACCTTGTTCATTCAGTACCCGTCACTTCCTATCAATAAACCTAGTTGTGACCCTTTTTATTTTTGTGGATATATGTGTACTAGATAGGAAGTTTTTTTTTAAAAGCTCTTCAACCTTCCGATTCCTTTTGTCCTCCATTGCTCGTGATCCCGATTTCTAGGGGTCGTGCTCTAAACCGATCTGCCAACGCAAAAAAAGAGAAAAAAAGTAAAGCTACATAGATACCAGGGATGTAAATGACAGATAAAAAGCATCCGTAAATTGCGTTTAGCTAGTTTTAGCTAGCTGGATAGATAATTCATTTTTCCCCAAAAAAGAAGCTCTATTAAACACTTTTTTTGAGAAACGCTTTTTTTTTTGAAACTGAGAAACGCTTTTATTAAGTAAGTGGGCTTAAACGGGACATCCCTAGCGGCCCCCTAGCGGCCTCGCCTCCTCGGCCGGCCCACACATGTCTGTTTATATAGAACGAAGTGTTCCAGAGTCTCCCTCAAGAGTCAAGACCTAAACTACAGCCCTGTTTGGATCATAGGGTTAGAGCTAGTTTGGGTTAGTTGGAGGCTTAAATAATCCAAAAATATCCAAACAGGAAAGGTTAGAGTGGGTTAGTTCCATCTAACCCAACTATCCCGATGAAGAGGTACTTATTTGGGTTAGAGTGGGTTAGAAAATAACTCTAACTCTAACTGTGTTAGAGTATCCAAACAGCGCCATCACCTCTCAAACCCTAATACCCGGAAAATTCGTTTCGTTTTCGCCGGTCATGGCCATGATTCAGTGCAATCCTTCTTCGTTCTGGCCGATCTTTCCCCTGTCCTCCTCCTCTGCTTGGTCTGCGGATCGTCCGGCTGCGGAGATCTCGTGGATGATGCTGGAGCGCTTCGTGTTCCGCAGGGACGACGACGGCTCCTTCCCGGACGAAGCGGCCGCGCCCATGCGGGCGAAGTCCATCACCTCCCTGGGAGATCCCTTCACCGTCGCCTTGCTCCCTGCCGCCCCTCCCGCCTTCTCCCGCCTCTACGTGCAGTGGCCGCGCGGTCCACGTGACTACGACGGGGAGGATACTGGAGCCGAACTCCTGGCGGCCCACCGGGACCTCCTCCTATTCAGCCTCACCTCCGAGGTGAGTCTCGACGACAGCAACATCGACTCGGACCCTTACCGGCAGGACTACTTCGTGTTCAATACCGCTGTAGGGGTTAAATCGCGGCTCAAACGGCTCCCAGCTTGCACTCTACCCATTGTGTTAAAACTGTGGGGCGATGATGTAACTATGGATCGCCAGTTCAACCGTGACACGATCGGAATATATCGCGCCAGGGATGACTTCATGGTGGTGCAGCTGGCCAAGTTTTCTGTTAAAGCAAAGAACAGTGCTATGGGAGCAGAACTCTGTGTCTTCCGCTCCCCTCTGCGGACTGATGGTTCTGATGTTGTTGCTAAGGGCATGTGGAATATTCTGAATCTGCCGATCCAACATACTAAGGAAGAATTCACCGACCTGACCCGGTGGTCAACCTATGTTACCATCATATCCAAGGACTGCATAATCTGGGTTGATTACCACCAAGGAGGTATCCTGTCCTGCAAGCCACGTTATGGAGTAGAAACAACACGAAGTAGCATCACATACAGCCGATTGCCTATCAACAATCGTCCTGAGGATTCTGTACCAAGTGGAGAGACCCTTGAGATGTACCGCAGTCTCTGTGTCACCGGTAAAGAGGGCAACCGCCTGAAGTTTGTTGACATTGCCCGTGAAGATGGTGCCTTTTTTGGCCCGCTCGCTCCTGGTTCTAGTTTCACCATCACCTGCTATACTCTTGCATCATCAGAAGATAATGGCTGGCACAAAGAGGCGGTGATTACGTCTCAAAAATTTCGGTATCTTGCTTGCCGTAATCGTCGTGTCCCCCACAATGCTGTGCCCATGTTCTCTCTTGTGAATAGGGACGAGCCCAATCTCATACACTTCATCGTTTCTGAGCCGAGGGATAATGTTGACAAGCTTTCGGTCGTTGTTATTGATGTCATCAACGAGACAATAGTTTCAGTTTCTCCATATATTCATGGAGAGGAAGACCTCTGCGGTGAAGATGCAGACATGGTCAAGCACAGGTGCCGGATTCTGCAGTCCTTTCTCCCAGTCAGTTCTCAAACTTGTTCTCGTCTGTTTTCAAAGGTATTAATTTTACATCTCACATGTTTATTTTTGCAGTGTGTATTAATTACTAAATACTGGCTCTTGCTATTGTTGGCTTTGTTACTGAGCTAGCTTCTCCTCTGCTATTCTAGAATTAAATGTCAAACCTTTATCTGCTATTGTGCAACGAAACTCAAGTTTATGATAACGATAATATGGTGGTTGCATATAGAATTGAGTTCTTGTTAAATATAGCTTCGTTGCTAGATCAAGATAAGGGTTTAGCTAAAGTATAGGTAGGTTCGTTCAGGAAGATTCAGGTATACGATTGATGCTGCTACATGTGCATTTATTGACTCACAGGAAACCTGAAAGCTTAAATGTAATACCGTAATAACACCACCATCACATAACATTTATTAATGAATTTACAAAATACGAAAGTATGGATTAGTTTGCAATCCGGTGTTTGTGCAGTGTCTACTTTTTCTGCACGGTCCTTTCGCCCCATCAAATATTTAGTTGTGAACAATGCTTGCTACTGCGTGTCAGCTGTTGCTTGTTTTGGCAACTGTTAATTACTGGGTGACCAACATCTTAGAATCTAGGCATGTGTGGATGCGCCATTAGTGACCTGCAAAGGTACCTGCAAAATGTTATTTGAATAAGACAATACATGTTCAGAACTAAACTAGGCCAGGTCAAAGAAGCATAAAGTTTTGCATACTGTTCTAGAGTTTTTAAGTTAATAAAGTGATTTCATTACCAACACAATACCGGCAATCCATTGGTTTATAGTACTATTATTATGTAATAGAATCAGAAACAAACTACATTTTTTTTTGGAAATTAGTGGACTTGTGATTAAATTTGGGTAGAGAGCACCCGGAACTGTTTGTAGCTGGAATATATTGTCGTTGAAACTTTCTGGCTACTTCTGTAATATCAGTGTTGGAACTAGCTTAAGATCGATGTTTGCCTTTTACTGATCGATGAGACGATCAGTAACTGTTCTCCTTACAATATGTGGCTATGGAAATAAACTATGTTTGCTAACAAACATTTGTTTGGTGACTGCTTTCAGGCACCGATCCATGCATAAGGAGGTGTAGGATTGAGCTGGAACGTTGAGAAGATGATCTGGATCTGGATGAGGACCATGTGCTGCTTGGATTGCTCAAGTTATTATTTAATTTTGAGTTTCAATCTGCCTTGCGTACTTCAGTTTCAGTATTATTTGGTAGTTCTGCAGACTTTATTCCCCAGTTTGTGACTTATTTTCAGTTGTGTTTTGTATTATCCGGTAAGAGACTTATAATTCACTGAATCTCTGTGATGTTTGTTTCGTCTATGTATAAAAAATTCGAACCCCTGTTGCTAGGTATCATGTTATGCTACTAAATCTGCTATGTAGTCAGAACCAACTATTCTCCATTGCGATGATACGCAACATTTACTAATTTAGTTGATTGTCCGTGCGTTGCAACTGTCCTTTGTATAACCCCCTGCGCATTGTTGCGGGAACTTTTAGCAATGAACATATCAAAAATGAAATTAGAATGTTCGAATGGTACAGCACCACATTTAACCTAGAGACTATCCCCTTAAATGCACAATGCAAGACCTTTTTAACAGCTTTCAAAACGGTCTTACATTGTGGGACAGAGAGAGTATGTGTTAACAAACTTGATTCATCATTTAAAATATGTTAAGTTTGACCCCAAATTATATTCCCCTCATTTGTCCGGAAATTGCTTTTGGAGGTCGAGCTCGGCGAATGCAAAAATTCAAAATTAGTGGAAATTCATATTTTTATATTTCAAAAGTTCTAGAATTTATTTACAGATATAGATGAAATCATAATGCACAAGTGTGCAAATTTTTAGGATGAAATACATTGAAATAAGGGTAGTGCAAAATAACAAAAAAACAAAAACAAATCTGAGGCATTTTAACACATGATACTATTCATCCTTCTGACCATGAATTTGTCTTTTTTGTATAGGTTGAAATGTATTTCATCCTGAAATTTTATACACAACCACCTCACATCCTTGTTTACTTTACAATTTTTTCAAAACTTTTTAAACTGAAAATTTGAGTTTTGCAGAAATTCAGCCTCTATGGAGGCCTAGATCCAAAACGCGTCATTTCATTTCTTCTACTGCACAACAATTGTTTACACAGAAAAATTAACCACTTTTTTTTCAAGCTTATTTCTTTGCCTTGTCGACATCCAAAAATATGAGCAGTCACGCCGACAATGAAACCGCATTGCATAGCAAATATCCATTTCTGTGCCCAGACTCATCTGCATCCGGTGAAGAGAAAATCCACAAAAAATACTAAGTTTTCTAAGAAAATCTGATTTTCATTTTCTTTTGCATGGAAGGTAATTTGGTGCGTGAGGTATGCTCCAAATTTCAGATCATTTGGTTATATGAGTAGCTCTCATAAAAAAAGGACAAATTGGATCAGAACAATACATGAACAATAAACTTTTTCACAGACTTTAAATTTGTCTTTTTTGTCGAGAGCTACTCAAATGTCCAAATGATCTGAAATTTGGAACACACCTCACACACCAAATTATCTTCCATGCAAAATAAGTTAAGATTTTTTTTTCAGTTTTTCTAGTATTTTTTTTGAATTTTCCATACATCGCGGGTATAGCTGAACCTGGGCACTGAATCGTCTTGTCTCATTGTGCAGATGCTTCTCTACCCTTTCCTTTTTATATGTAGATTTTCCATTTTATGGAGGGCGTTGGGCATTTATCCAGTCTTAACATTTGCGAATGCGCCTCTAGCCTGGGAAGAGAAACCCACATTTGACCAAGTTAAATGCAGGTCCAAATGTTATAACAAATAATGGTTGCCCAATATTAGCTTACATTACATTATTGACATCAAGGCTGACCAAGAAGGCAAAATTTCCACCTCCATAATTTCGAGAAGGCTTACCAACAAGAAGAAATGCTCATGGTTCTCAGTGAAGTCATACAAGAAAGGAAAAGATTTAAAGTTTGGAGCGATAGAAAGAAGATGACATATATTGGTTGATTAAGTAGGTAACGACATGGCTCTCTACTCCGCTCTCCCTGCTCACCCTCCTCTACCTTGCCGCATGGATCTCTGGCCCCGGCCGTGGTCCCGCTCGGCGATGGCTGGCAGCAGGTCTCCCGACACAGTGGCTCCCGTCAGCAGGCATAGGTGATGCATTCACCGACAAATGAATGGTGCTCCCAAGCCGCTCACCTTCGACCGCTTCTGGATCTTGGCAGACGAGGCTGAGGAGATGAGGTCTCCTCCCACGGGTGGTGTGGTGGGAGGCTAGCTGGCTGGTGAGGTGCTCAGGGTGGAGCGGGTAGGCAATGTGGAGGCACTGCTGCCAGTTGAAGATTACGTCTTGGCGGTGTTGGAGCAGCATGCGGTGCGTGCGGTAGGGGTGCCCTGTACTCGCATGACGTTCGCCCTCGGAGGTTGTGGGGTCTCGTCGGTCATCGAGGTTGGCCAGTGCTGAGTGGCCGCACCTGCAGGTGTCTTCTATGGATTTCTGGAGCCGCACCGCTGTTGGTTCCATTGATATCGTGGTTGTTGGTCAATGTTCGTATTCAGGGGCTCCCAGGTCGTTTTTTTCTCCTTCGTCGGTCGATCCAGTGGTTCTTTCGCCCGCGTGGGGGGAGGGGGTGGGTGGGGGTGAGGATGCTTCAAGCTTCGAGGACGTCTGGGTCTTGGTTTGGCCAATCGCCGGCGCCGCCACTGCTGCAAGTGCAACTCCCTCCAGCTGGGCCGGGGAGCATCAAGCCCAAGCTATTGGTTACAGTGATTTAGTCAAAGGGCATGTTGACCCAACAGTTCAGAAGAAGAAGCGAAAGAAATTGAAGAAAAATGCTCCTCCCCCTACGACTGTAAAGTCTCCTGAACATTCTGATGCTCAGCTTACGAAAGAGATCTCCCCTGAGCCAGCAATTCCTTCGCAACCCACTGTTCAAGTTACTGATGCACCTCCCTCGCCAAGGCCAACTGACTCAGTGCCCGTGGCATCCTCTGTAAGAGCTAAAAATCCATCACAGCATGTTGTTTCTGAAGATGGTGAAATCCTTCAGTCCGAGCCCCAAGTTTCTCCTGCTCGTGAAGAACCAAATGTTTTGGTTCCCCCCTCTGCACAACAACCAACCTACGAAGAACAACCTACTCTTGCTCGTGTCCCTCATTCGGCCTCTGTGCCCACTGAAAAAGAATCTGCTCCAACCATTGTGCCTTCAGCTCCCTCTCAACTGCAGATTTCCATCGACACAACGAAACGAGTTTGTGAATATGGTTCGTCTGGGCATAAATCTATCTCTGCTCGTCTTACGGACTCTATAGTATATGGTGATGAAGTGATCTCAATCGAGGATGAATTCAAATATCCATTTCCTTGTGAAGAACTGCAGTTATTCTTGACTGGTGCTGGTGCCAAAGGATCGCTATTCAATCGGAATATGCACCCTCAATTCTTTGAAGAAAGTCCTTTCAATGGGCCACACACATCTGAATCGCCTCGTTTCTAGCTAGACCCAAGAACCATCCATCTATTATTCTCGGATTCTCTATGACAGCAAGAAGATATTCCCTCATGAATTTCCGAATATCATTGTTATGAAGGGTATTGGTTGCTTTGATCAGCTGTTGCAAGATTTGGAAGATTTCTGCCTCACCAGTGTGTTTACTTTCAAACATCTGTGGAACCGAGAGATAATTCTTCGGTTCTATGCAACTTTATACATCTCTGGTGATGCAGCTGATAGTGCCAAATGGATCATGGAATGGATGACCGAAGGAAAACGTATCAAGTGCATCACCAGGGATTTTGTTTCGCACTTTCATTTCCCTCACTTTGAGCATGGTAAAACTGAATTCCGAGTGCATAACATTGACGCCATTACTGATGATATGTTTCAGTGCACCATGTATAAGGAAAAGCTTCATGACTACAATGGTCCTCCCCAGCCAGAGCACTTAACCTTCGAGAATAAAACTCTGTATCATATGCTCACTTACACTATCTAACCTCCGGCCAGGATGAATACTGAGGGTTCAATCTCAGATGTTCTTCGAAATGCCATCTATGCCATCTCCGAGAAATATGTCTTTGATGTTGAGGATATGTTTATGAAAATTTTGAAAGATCCTACTCAACATCCAAAAACACTCAAAGTATATGCACCGTGGATTCAGAAAGTGGTTGATTATTGCATGAAAACCGAGTATTTGGCAAAGGTGAGCCATAGAAGTTTTATTCATCCTGTTCGGGACACCCTGCAAGTCGTGCAAGATATTTCTTCAGGTAAAATGCCCGAGTCAAGATCACAAGATTATAACAAAGGATTCGATGGGCCACGTCTGCCTCAGCGCGACTGAATGGTTACTTATCAACCACCAACTCAGCTTGAAGTCAGTTTGTGCACGCAACAATTGTTGCTAAAACACATTGCTGAAGATCTCTAAGAGAAAGAAAACCTTGCTGCCGAGCTGAATGCTATGAAAAACAAACAAGAATCACGCATCTGATTGCTGATGAAAATAAGAAAAGGCTCTGGAAACTTCTTCGCAAGTTCTTCTCCAAGAAACAACTCTAAGCTGATGATCTCAAAGAGCTCTATGAATACTGCTACTTCTTGAGCTTGCGTTGGTTTTTCCCTTGAAAAGGAAAGGGTGATGCAGCAAAGTAGAGATAAGTATTTCCCTCAGTTAGAGAACCAAGGTATCAATCCAGTAGGACACAACGCACAAGCCACCAATACATGCACAAACAATCAAACAACTTGCACCCGACACGATAAAGGGGTTGTCAATCCCTTCACGGTCACTTGCAAAAGTGAGCTCTGATAGAGATAGATAAACGGAAGATAAAATATTTTTGGGTTTTTTGGTTTATAGATCTAAAAGTAAAATATTGGAAAATAGTATATCAAAAACTAATATGATGGAAAATAGACCTGGGGGCCATAGGTTTCACTAAAGGCTTCTCTCATGAAGGCAAATAATACGGTGGGTGAACAAATTAGTGTCGAGCAATTGATAGAAAAGAGCAAAGTTATGACGATATCCAAGGCAATGATCATGAAATATAGGTATCACGTCTGTGTGAAGTAGACTGACTCATGCCTGCATCTACTACTATTAGTCCACACATCAACCGACTCCTGCCTGCATCTAGAGTATTAAGTTCATGAAGAACAGAGTAACACATTAAGTAAGATGACATCATGTAGAGGAATAAACTCAAGCAATATGATGTAAACCCCATCTTTTTATCCTTGATGGCAACAATACAATACGTGCCTTGCTACCCCTACTGTCACTGGGAAAGGACACCGCAAGATTGAACCCAAAGCTAAGCACTTCTCCCATGGCAAGAAAAACCAATCTAGTTGGCCAAACTAAACTGATAGTTCAAAGAGAATTACAAAGATATCAAATCATGCGGATAAGAATTCAGAGAAGATTCAAATAATATTCATAGATAAGCTGATCATAAATCCACAATTCATCGCATCTCGACAAACACACCGCAAAAGAAGATTACGTCGGATAGATCTCCAAGAACATCGAGGAGAACATGGTATTGAGAATCAAAGAGAGAGAAGAAGCCATCTAGCTACTAGCTAGGGACCCGTAGGTCTGTGGTAAACTACTCACGCTTCATTGGAAGGGTAATAGGGTTGATGTAGAAGCCTTCCGTGGTCGAATCCCCCTCCGGCAGGATGCCGGAAAAGGCCCCTAGGGATCCCACGGGAACAGAAGGTTGCGGCGGTGGAAAAGTGTTTCCATGGATGCCTCTGGTGGTTTGGGAATATTTGTGAATATATAGGAGGAAGATCTAGTCAGGGAGTTCATCGAGGGGGCCACAAGGTAGGGGGCGCATCCTACCCCCTGGCGCGCCCTCCCCCTTGTCGCCGCCTCATGGCTCTTCTGACTTGCACTCCAAGTCCCCTGGGTGTCTTCTGGTCCAAGAAAAATCATCGCTAAGGTTTTAATCCGTTCGGTATTCCTTTTCTACGAGGCTCAAGAACAAGGAAAAAACAAAAACTCGCACCGGGCTCTAGGTTAATAGGTTAGTCCCAAAAATAATATAAAATAGCATTTTAGTGCATATAAAACATCCAAAACAGATAATATAATAGCATGGAACAATAAAAAATTATAGATACATTGGAGACGTATCAAGCATCCCCTAGCTTAATTCTGGCTCGTCCTCGAGTAGGTAAATGATAAAAAAGGATTTTTGATGTGGAATGCTACCTAACATATTTATCCATGTAATTTTCTTTATTGTGGCATGAATGTTCAGATCCATAAGATACAAAACGAAAGTTTAATGTTGACACAAAAACGATAATACTTCAAGCATACTAATAAAGCAATCATGTCTTCTCAAAATAACATGGCCAAAGAAAGCTATCCCTACAAAATCATATAGTCTAGCTATGCTCCATCTTCATCACACAAAATATTCAAATCATGCACAACCCCGATGACAAGCCAAGAAATTGCTTCATACTTTTGATGTTCACAAACCTTTTCAACTTTCACACAATACATGAGCATGAGCCATGGACATAGCACTATAGGTGAAATAGAATATGGTGGTTGTGGAGAAGACAAAAATAAGGAGATAGTCTCACATCAACTAGGCATATCAATGGGCTATGGAGATTCCCATCAATAAATATCAATGCCAGTGAGTAGGGATTGCCATGCAGCGGATGCACTAGAGCTATAAGTTTATGAAAAGCTCAAAAAGAAACTAAGTGGGTGTGCATCCAACTTGCATGCTCATGAAGACCTTGGGCAATTTGAGGAAGCCCATCATTGGAATATACAAGCCAATTTCTATAATGAAAAATTCCCACTAGTATATGAAAGTGACAAAATAGGAGACTCTTTATCATGAAGATCATGGTGCTACTTTGAAGCACAAGTGTGGAAAAAGGTTAGTAACATTAACCCTTCTCTCTTTTTCTCTCATTTTTTTCAATGGCTTCTTTGGCCTCTTTTCTTTATTTCCTCACATGGGACAATGTTCTAATAATGATGATCACACTTTTATTTACATACAACTCAAGAATTACAACTCGATACTTAGAACAAAATATGACTCTATATGAATGCCTCCGGCGGTGTACCGGGATGTGCAATGACTAAAGAGTGACATGTATGAAAATTATGAACGGTGGCTTTGCCACAAATACTATGTCAACTACGTGATCATGCAAAGAAATATGACAATGATGAAGTGTGTCATAATAAACGTTTGGTGGAAAGTTGCATGGCAATATATCTCGGAATGGCTATGGAAATGCAATAATAGGTAGGTATGGTGGCTGTTTTGAGGAAGGTGTATGGTGTGTGTATGGTAACGGCAAAGTTGCGCGACACTAGAGAGGCTAGGAATGCTGGAAGGGTGAGAGTGCGTATAATCCATGGACTCAACATTAGTCATAAAGAACTCACATACTTATGGCAAAAATCTATTAGTCATCAAAACAAAGTACTACGCTCATGCTACTAGGGAGATAGATTGGTAGGAAAAGACCATCGCTCGTCCCCGGCCACCACTCATAGGAAGACAATCAATAAATAAATCATACTCCAACTTCGTTACATAATGGTTCACCATACGTGCATGCTACGAGAATCGCAAACCTCAACACAAGTATTTCTACAATACACAATTACTCCACTAGCATGACTCTAATATCACCATCCTCATATCTGAAAACAATCATAAGGAATGAAACTTCTCATAGTATTCAACGCACTTTATATGAAAGTTTTTATTATATCCCTCTTGGATGCCTATCATATTAGGACTAAATTTATAACCAAAGCAAATTACCACGCTGTTTAGAGAAACTCTCAAAATAATATAAGTGAAGCATGAGAGTTCAACAATTTCTACAAAATAAGTCCATCGCCGTGCTCTAAAAAGATATAAGTGAAGCACTAGAGCAAAATTGCCTAGCTCAAAAGATATAAATGAAGCACATAGAGTATTCTAATAAATCACAATTCATGCGTGTCCCTCTCAAAATGTGTGTACATCAAGGATGATTGTGGACTAAAAATTAAAGTCTCATATCATACAAGACGCTCCAAGCAAAACACATATCATGTGGTGAATAAAAATATAGCTTCAAGTAAAGTTACCGATAGACAAAGACGAAAGAGGGGATGCCTTTCGGGGCATCCCCAAGCTTAGGCTCTTGGTTGTCCTTGAATATTACCTTGGGGTGCCTTGGGCATCCCCACGCTTAGGCTTTTTCCACTCCTTATTCCATAGTCCATCAAATCCTTACCCAAAACTTTAAAACTACACAACACAAAACTCAATAGAAAATCTTATGAGACCGGTTACTATAAGAAAATAAACCACCACTTTCGGTATTGTTGTGAACTCATTCTTTATTTATATTGGTGTAATATCTACTGTATTCCAACTTTTCCATGGTTCATACCCCCTGATACTACCCATAGATTCATCAAAATAAGCAAGCAATACATAGAAAACAAAATCTGTCAAAAACAGAACAGCCTGCAGCATTCTGGAAACTTCGAATACTTATGTAACTCCAAAAATTCTGAAAAATTAGGACAACCTGGGAAATTTGTGTACAAATGTTTTGAAAGAAGAATCAGATCAATAGAGCGCATCTGTAAAAAATGAAAATTATTTTCCTGGGCGCAAAAGTTTCTGTCTTTCAGCAGGATCAAAACAACTATCACCGTAAGCCATCCCAAAGGTCATACTTTGCACAAACACTAATTAAAGTACAAAAACACATCTAACCAGAGGCTAGATGAATTATTTATTGAAAAACAGAACCAAAATGCAAAGAACAAAAATAAAATTGGGTTGCCTCCCAACAAGCGCTATTGTTTAACGCCCTTAGCTAGGCAAAAAAACACGAATAGATCTAGGTATTGTCATCTTTGGTCTTTATATTTTTAGTGGAGTTAAGCTCCAAACCAGGAGGTTCTTTGCATTTCTCCTCAAATTCAGAAATCTTTATATCTAGAGCATCCAACCTCTTACTACATAGAGTGATCAACATATTCATGCGGTGGAGATTTCCACTAACATTCTTGAGAGGTTCAAGAGATTTTTGCAAAATTTTCAATACTTCACACAATTTCTCAAAAACTTGAGTTCCCTCTTGGGTAGGGTGTAATCCCCTTTGTGGGGGGTGATATTCCTACAACTCCTTCTATTATCTCATAAGCAATGTTGGCATCAATCTCAATGAAATTTCCTTTAGCAGCGAAATCCAAAAGTTGCCTATGGGACATGATTAGTCCAACATAAAAATTACGAAGAAGAATCATAATATCCCCATATTTAGTACAATTGCGATAATATCCACAAGCATATTTTAAATTTTCTCTTTGCCGCTGTTTGAAATGAAGAACTAAAAAGTTAGGAGATAAAGGAGGAGTAAAAGCACTAGTCATAGCAAGGCAAGCAATTTAACACACGAGCAAACAAAAAGCAAATGAAAAGACAAACAGAAGAAGGGCGAAGAAAGAGGCGAAGAAAAGGGTGAATATTTTCGAAAATCATTTTAGAAGTGGGGGAGAGGAAAATGAGAGGCAAATGGCGAATAATGTAATGCAAGAGATGAGAGTTTTATGATGGGTACTTGCTATGTCTTGACTTGGCGTAGATCTCCCCGGCAACGGCGCCAGAAATTCTTCCTGCTACTTCTTGAGCTTGCGTTGGTTTTTCCCAAGAAGAGGAAAGGGTGATGCAGCAAAGTAGAGATAAGTATTTCCCCTCAGTTAGAGAACCAACGTATCAATCCAGTAGGAGACAATGCACAAGCCACCAATACCTGCACAAACAATCAAACAACTTGCACCCAACACGCTAAAGGGGTTGTCAATCCCTTCACGGTCACGTGCAAAAGTGAGATCTGATAGAGATAGATAAACGAAAGATAAAATATTTTTGGTTTTTTTGGTTTATAGATCTGAAAATAAAAGATTGCAAAATAGTAGATCAGAAACTAATATGATGGAAAATAGACATGGGGGCCATAGGTTTCACTAGAGGCTTCTCTCATGAAGGCAAATAATACAGTGGGTGAACAAATTACTATCGAGCAATTGATAGAAAAGTATGACGATATCCAAGGCAATGATTATGAAATATAGGCATCATGTCCGTGTCAAGTAGACCGACTCCTTCCTGCATCTACTACTATTAGTCCACACATCGACCGACTCCTGCCTGCATCTAGAGTATAAAGTTCATGAAGAACAGAGTAACGCATTAAGTAAGATGACATGATGTAGAGGAATAAACTCAAGCAATATGATGTAAACCCCATCCTTTTATCCTTGATGGCAACAATACAATACATGCCTTGCTGCCCCTAGTGTCACTGGGAAAGGACACCGCAAGATTGAACCCAAAGCTAAGTACTTCTCCCATTGCAAGAAAAACCAATCTAGTTGGCCAAACTAAATTGAATGTTCGAAGAGAATTACAAAGATATCAAATCATGCATATAAGAATTCAGAGAAGATTCAAATAATATTCATAGATAAGCTAATCATAAATCCACAATTCATCGCATCTCGACAAACACACCGCAAAAGAAGATTACATCATATAGATCTCGAAGAACATCAAGGAGAACATGGTATTGAGAATCAAAGAGAGAGAAGAATCCATCTAGCTACTAGCTATGGACCCATAGGTCTGTGGTAAACTACTCACACTTCATCGGAAGGGCAATAGGGTTGATGTAGAAGCCCTCCCTCACGGCCCTAGCTTAGTCTTGCTTGTCAGTGCATACTCATCCATGCATCAAGTTTAAATTCTAGAAAAGTTGAACTGAGGAAATGCTCAAGCCTCAGGAATCTTTAAAAATGGCCAATTTGAATATTGCTTCAAATGAACCAAGAAAATTTTCCTCCTAATCGATAAAAATATTGGCAAGAGGTAAAAGTCAAACCAATATTTTTGGAATCTCAGAAATATTTATTTTGGGCATTTGAGTTAACCCAGTAATTATTTGCATTGGATTTATATCTATTATATATATTAAATATAACTCCAATAATTTTGAAAGTTTGTGAGTCGCTTTGTATATATTTTAACAGGCCATCTAATAATTTTAAGAATTTACTAAAATGATTTGGTGTTAAACTAAATCAAAACAGAGGCAAACAAATAGAAAACAGAAAGGAAATAGGGAAAGAGAGAGAGAGAGGGAGAGTTTACCTGGCGACCTGGCACTGTGTGGCCCATCTGGCCCAAGTGCTAGTGGTCCCTGACCTTTCGCCAGTCGGATCGAGCCGACGCCGTGCGCGCGCGCCACGCACCTTCCCTCCTGCCTGCTGCCTCCCCGCCAGCGCGATGTCACACTTGTTCTCCGTGGTGCCATCCGGATCGAGTCCTCCTCCTCACTTTTCCCCTCTCCCCCCTCGCTTGCCCGTAGCCATGGCCGAGTGCCACCATCGCCGCCGCTCGCTGCCCTCGCAGCCACCACCGTCGTTTTCCCTCACCGTCATGACCAACATATCCGCCGTCCTCTGCCACGTCTTCCCATCGAGCCCCATGAGCTCGGATGGTCTCTGAAGCCGCCAATGCCGCCGTCCTGACCTCACATGCCGACGATCCCCGCCGTTCGATTTGCCATGTCTAGCACCTCCCCGAGCCCTCTGAGACAACGGCCGACCATGCTGTGAGCTCCTCTTCTTTTGCCCCTCTCTGCGCACTCATTTACTCGGTGTAGCTGCAATCCTCAGCGCGTCCGAAGCTCACCGCGGCCGTCCATGGTGCCACCGTGGTAACCGCGGCCACAACTCGCACTTGAGCACTACCGCGAGCTCAGCAGGTCCCCATGAACCCAACGCCGCTGCTCGAAGCTCCTGACATGCACCACAACACCCCACGCCACTCAGGGCCAAACTCCGGCACCGCCGCGAGCTTGTTTCCGGCGAGCTCCGACCACACGAGCTATTTCCGCCTGCTGCAACAGATGCACGCGAATCTCGGCGTCTCGTAGCTCCAAACCCCGCTCAAAACCGTCAACCGTAGCTCAATCCCGAGCGGACGCCGCCGATGAAACTCCGGAGATAGCCGACGTGGCGACGTCATTAGCACTAATCCCCCCTAATCAGCCACGTCACTACCACTGACAACGGGCTCCATCACCGGTCAAACCCAGTCAGCACTGGATTTGATCGGGTTTGCCCAGTGTGTCACTAAATAGTGGGCCCCACTGGTCAGGTTTGACCTGGCCATCACCGTTGACCTACTGACGTCACGCTGACGCAGTAAATCAGTTTTTGGGTTAAAAAATAATTCAGGAAATTCCAGAAATGTTATAAACTTAAAAAATCATAGAAATTAATCTATAACTCCAAATGAAATAATTTATATATGAAAATGATCAAAAAATCTAATCTATACATCTATACCATTCTCATGCATGTTTGAGCAAGTTAACCTCACTTTTTAGGATGAAACAAGACTTGGACAAATTTGATAATAGATTTGGAGTTGGAATTTGATGTAGTTTTGAATTCCACTCCAATCAAAATGACTTTCTGTTGCATTAGCTCAAATCACAACATATTTCCATGTCATGATCATTCATTATATTGCTGCATTGCATTGATTTTGTTCTTTCTCTGTTGCCGGTGTTTGTTCCCCCTTGGTAGACGTATGTTCCGATGATGAGTTCGATGACACCGATGAAGAGCTATATCATCTTCAGAAGTGCCAGGCAAGCAAAAACCCCTTGTTCATTCTGATACAATCCCACTCTCTCGCTGCTCTCTTTTACTACATTAGGACAACAATGATTCAACTGTTACATGATGCGGTAGTTGAACCCCTTTCCTCTCCATGACCTGTCATTGCCACAGTAAATAGATGAAACCCACTAGCATGAGTAGGAGTTGTTTGAGCCATGATGTGCCTACTCATTCATGCTTGTTTGTCATGCCTGCTACTGCTTAGAGTTGAGTTAGGTCTGATTCATCGGGGATGAATTGGAAGGTTGTGAACATGTCCTACTGTTGAGAGCTAAGTGTGTGAACATGATTTGGTAACGGTAGCGGTGAGAGGCCATGTAGGAGTACATGGTGGGTTGTCTCATTGAAACCGTCCTCAGGAACTAAGTTCTGTGTCTGTGATCCAAGACAGTTGCTACCACACATTGGGTTTCGGTAACTCGACCCCTCTTGACTTATTAATCAACTTGATCTCTGTCCAGGAGTTCCAACTAGTTTCTAGTGTTTGTAGGTTGTGTTAGAAGTCTACCAAGTCGCACCCGGTACAGGTGGGCTTGGGACAGACTAGGCACCGTGGCCGGGTATACCAAGCGTAGCCCATTTGGGGGGCTTGGGAACCCTGTACACATCGTTTGGGGCCGTGAGCGACACCCCGGCCGATTCTCCTTGCGGATGGAACCCGAATAGGCGATAAACCTAGAATAGAGTCTTGCTTGGTTAGTCAGGTCGTGGCCGACACCCTTGCCAGGCTTCCGCTTGAAGGTTGCTGAGATACATGACGTGTACATGGCGGTAAGTGGCGAGAGCGTGTGTGAAGAAGTACACCCCTGCAGGGTTAACATGATCTATTCGAATAGCCGCATCTGCGGTAAAGGATTACTGGGTTGCTTGTGCAGTTCATACACAAGTGAAAGTGGATACTCTAAAATACGCAAGATAAGCGTGCGTGCTATGGATGGCCTTCTCGTAGGGAGACGGGAGCGGATCCATAGTGGTGTATTGATATGGTGAATATGTGGAATCGTGTGCGCCACCTCAAAAGAGTTACTTGCAGTCGTAGTTCAGGATAGCCACAGTCTAAGCTAGCTTGCTGCAGTTAAACTCCACCACCCCCTTTGTTGACACCGATGCATATGTAGCTAGTTCCGATGTAAGTCTTGATGGGTACATTTGTACTCATGTTTGCTTAATTTATGTTTTTGCAGAGAGACTCCAGCCTCACTAGTAGTTCCGCGTGGACTTCGATGTTTAGCTTGTTACCTCAGCTACGATCTTGTACCCTTGGGAGGGTCTTGTAGATAGTCAAGCTTCTCAGCCTTCTTCATTTGTAGTTGTCTGTACTCAGACATATGTTATGCTTCCGTTGCCTGTATGCTCTGTATGCTGGGTCGTGTGACCTATGTTTGTAATATCTAGCTCCTCGGAGCCTATTGAATAAATACTTTGAGTTGTAGAGATTTGTTGTGATGCCATGTTGTATTTGCACATATCGAGCATATTGTGTGTATGATTTGAAATGCTTGGTATGTGTGGGATCCGACAACCTAGTTGTTTATTCTTGGTAGCCTCTCTTACCAGGAAATGGCTCCTAGTGCTTCCACTGAGCCTTGGTAGCTTGCTACTACTCTGGAACACTTAGGCTGGCCGGCATGTGTCCTTCTTCATTCCTGTGTCTGTCCCTTCGGGGAAATGTCACGCATTGTTCCTTTAAGTCCTTGTAGCTTGCTATGACTTGGGTTCATACGTTGATGATCGACACGTTCGTTGCTGGGTCATGTATGCATGTCCCTGTAAGTTAGTGACACTTTGGGTTTACGACTAGTCATGTCAGCCTGGGTTCTCTGTCATATGGATGCTAGCAACACTATCATATATGTGAGCCAAAAGGAGCAAACGATCCCGGGCCAGGTAAGGTGGCACCCGTGGGAGTACCGTGCGTGAGGCCACAAAGTGATATGATGTGTTACATGCTAGATTGGTGTGACTTAGGATCAGGGTCTGATACGTCTCCAACGTATCTATAATTTTTGATTGTTCCATGCTATTATATTACCCATTTTGGATGTTTATGGGCTTTACTTTACTCATTTATATCATTTTTGGGACTAACCTACTAACCGGAGGCCCAGCCCGTATTGCTGTTTTTTGCCTATTTCAGTATTTCGAAGAAAAGGAATATCAAACAGAGTCCAAACGGAATGAAACCTTCGGGAGCGATATTTTTGGAACAAACATGATCCAGAGGACTTGGAGTGGAAGTCAAGAAACAATCGAGGCAGCATGAGGGTGCCTGACGCGCCCCCCAGGGCTGGGCACGGCCCCCACCCTCGTGGGCCCCTCGGGTGTCCACCGACCTACTTCTTCCTCCTATATATACCCATGTACCCCGAAAACATCAGAAGCGACCACGAAAAACTATTTCCACCGCCGTAGCCTTCTGTATCCGCGAGATCCCACCTTGGAGCCTTCGTCGGCGCTCCACCGGAGGGGGAATGACCATGGAGGGCTTCTACATCAACACCATAGCCTCTCCGATGAGTTGTGAGTAGTTTACCACAGACCTTCGGGTCCATAGTTATTAGCTATATGGCTTCTTCTCTCTTTTTGAATCTCAATATAAAGTTCTCCTTGATCTTCTTGGAGATCTATTTGATGTAACTCTTTTTGCGGTGTGTTTGTCGAGATCCGATGAATTGTGGGTTTATGATCAAGTTTATCTATGAGAAATATTTGAATCTCCTCTGAATTCTTTTATGTGTGATTAAGTTATCTTTGCAAGTCTCTTCGAATTATCAGTTTGGTTTGGCCTACTAGATTGATCTTTCTTGCAATGGGAGAAGTGCTTAGCTTTGGGTTCAATCTTGCGGTGTCCTTTCCCAGTGACAGCAGGGGCAGCAAGGCACATATTGTATTGTTACCATCGAGGATAAAAAGCTGGGGTTTATATCATATTGCATGAGTTTATCCCTCTACATCATGTCATCTTTCTTAATGTGTTACTCTGTTCTTTATGAACTTAATACTCTATATGCATGCTGGATAGCGATCGATGTGTGGAGTAATAGTAGTAGATGCAGGCAGGAGTCGGTCTACTTGTCACAGACGTGATGCCTATATACATGCTCATGCCTAGATAATCTCATAATTATTCGCTTTTCTATCAATTGCTCGACAGTAATTTGTTCACCCACCGTAATACTTATGCTATCTTGAGAGAAGCCACTAGTGAAACCTATGGCCCCCGGGTCTATCTCTTATCATATAAGCTTTCAATCTACTTTTATTTGCATCTTTACTTTTCCTATCTATATTATAAAATACCAAAAATATATTTATCTTATCATAGTATCTCTATCAGATCTCACTTTTGCAAGTGGCCGTGAAGGGATTGACAACCCCTCTATTGCGTTGGTTGCGAGTTCTTGTTTGTTTGTGTAGGTGCGTGGGACTTCTGAGGAGCCTCATACTGGATTGATACCTTGGTTCTCAAAAACTGAGGGAAATACATACGCTGCTATTGGTGCATCACCCTTTCCTCTTCAAGGAAAACCAACGCAAGCTCAAGACGTAGCAGGGTCCTACCGGTTTTGGTATCAGCGCTTGACTGCCTGTAGGATTACCAAGCCAAACTTGTCGAAGTCGAGTTTTGAAATGCTTTCGTTATATAAGGGAATAACTCTACGAGTCACTCTATGAGCCGACCCGACTTTAGTCACCACAAGTATCATATAATATGTATATAAGTATATACCCGTGATCACCTCCCGAGTGATTACGGCCCGGTAGTATAGCATGGCAGACGGACAAGAATGTAGGGCCACTGATGGAATACTAGCATCCTACACTAAGCATTTAGGATTGCAGGTAAGGTAACAACAGTAGTAGCAAGGATTGGTTGTGCAATAGAATAGGATTAATGGAAAGCACTAACATGGTACACTACTCTAATGCAAGCAGTAGAGAGAAGAATAGTCAATATCTGGTGATCAAGGGGGGGCTTGCCTGGTTGCTCTAGCAAGTAGGGGTCGTCAACAACGTAGTCGGTCGGGGCACCAACAGCGGCGTCAGTCTCGTAGTCTACCGGATAAAAGAGGGGGAAGAAAAAATCAATACAATGCAAAAAGATGCATATTGATGCATGGCATGACAAGTAACGGTGCTAGGTGTTCACTAATGCAGTAGCAGGTGATACCGGCGAAGGGGGAAAACAACCGGGGAAATATCCGCGGTGTTTCACGTTTTTGGGCAGATGAAACGGAGGTGGATTGTTGCATGTTCGCTATGCTAGGGATGTGTGGCGGACGAACGAGCTGCGTATCCAGATTCGTCTCGTCGTTCTGAGCAACTTTCATGTACAATGTTTCTCCATTCGAGCTACGGTTGATTTTATATTAATTTTAAAAGATTTAATCATTTTTAGAATTTATTTAATTATTTTAATTCAACATTAACCAGAATAGTGATTGCTAACATCATCATGATGTCAGCAGTCAACAGAGGTGTTGACTGGTCAAACTGACATGTGGGTCCCACATGTCATAGGCTGAAGACTAACTATTTGTTAACATTTAACTAGCAGGTTAATTAGAGTTAATTAGTTAACTAAACATTGTTAATTAAGTTAATTAATTATTTAATTCTTTTAATTAACTTTTTTAATTAATATTTTTAACAAACGTTCTAGGCCGTGGGCCCCACATGTCATTGGCCCTTGGGGCCTTGGCGGGTTCGGGCGCAACGGGCGCGGGTCGTCGCCCGAATGGCAGAGCCGTGCGGGGCTGACCCCTGGCGCGGCCAGGGTTCAGGCGGCGGAGAGAGGTCAGCCAAGGTGGCACCGGTGGCAGGGAGGCGGCGGCGAGCAGCGGTGGAGGTGGGGCTGCGGCTGGGCGAGCATAGGCGGGCGGCGGGGCGAGCAGAGGCGGCGGGAGCGGGAGCAGACGGGCGACGCGTGTGCAGGTGGCCGTGGACGTGAGGTGCGGCCGGTAGTGGCCCGGTGACCACGGGGCGGCGGGCACGGCCGAACGGCACGTGGCCAGGGCGCGGTCCGACCACGGTGAGCGCGGGGCCGGAGCGGCAAGGCGTGGTCGTGGCCGGAGCGGAGCAACGGTGGGCGCGGCACGAGCGCGGTGGCGCGGCGATGGTCGCGAGGCGAGGGAGAGAGGAGGACCGGGGCCTCACCGGGGTTCATAGGGATGGGGCAGTGGGGCGCGAGGAGGAAGACGTGGACGCCAGCGACGTAGGGGAGGCAGTCCAGCGAGGTGGCAGTGACGACGGGTGACGGCGGAGAGGACGGCGGCGTCGGGGAGAAGGACGGGGACGACGGGGAGGCGAGCAGCTACGGCGAGCGGCTACGGCGAGGAGCGACTTCGGCGTGGTGGTCTCCGGCGACGGCGTCTAGCGGCAGGGGCGATCCAGATTGGATCGGGGGAGGGGGAAGGGGCGACGTGGGGGGGAGTGGGTGCGTGGGGGTTAGGGTTTGTCCGGCTGGAGGGATAAGGGCAGTGGGGGTGGCCGGATGGGCCAATTGGGGTGCAGTTGGCCGGTTGGCCCAGGGGATTAGAGGGTTTTCCTCTCTATCTTTCTTTTGTTAGTTTTGTTTTCTGGTTTTGTATTTTCTTTTCTTTTATTTATTTTCCATTTTTTCTTTTATTTATTTTTAGAGCATTTTAGCATTTTCTAAAAATGTGTTTTCTTCACTATAATTACATGTGCCGTATTTGGCACAAACTGAACATTTTTGTTTTAATGTTTGAAAACTTTTGATGTTTGACATTATTTAAATTTTTGAATTTGAAAAGTTTCGAACCGACGCGAGATTAAACAGTGATGGAGGTGACGTGGCATATTTAGCAAAGATTTAGTGTAGCCTAATTATCCGGGTGTTACAAAACTCCTCCACTACAAGAAATCTCGTCCCGAGATTTAGGAGGTAGAGGGAACAATGCGGGGTATTCATCACGCAGGCGGTCCTCGCGTTCCCAAGTGGCTTCTTCTTCAGAGTGATGCGACAACTGGACTTTGAGGAACTTGATCGCTTTATGACGTGTGCGGCGTTCAGCTTGGTCGAGAATGCGGACCCGATGCTCTTTATAGGAGAGGTCCTGTTGCAATTCGAGCACTTCATGATCCACTGCTCGGATTGGGTCCTTGAAGCAGCGGCGGAGCTGTGACACGTGGAACACATCATGAACCTGAGAAAGGTTCGGCGGAAGCTCCAGTTGATACGCCACTTTTCCACGCCTTTCGAGAATAGTGAAGGGACCGGTATAGCGAGGAGCTAGCTTGCCCTTGATATCGAAGTGGTGAGCACCCTTCATTGGTGTAACTCGAGATAAGCCTTTTCGCCATGTTGATAGACCATCTCTTTGTGATGACGGTCATACTGACTTTTCTGACGCGACTGAGCAGTCTTGAGATTCTCGCGAATAATGTGGACTTGTTCTTCGGCCTGTTGGATAATATCCGGACCGAAGAGTGGACGTTCCCCAGTTTCTGACCAGTTCAAAGGGGTTCGATACTTTCGTCCATATAACACTTCGAAGGGGGCCATCTTCAGACTAGCCTGATAGCTATTATTATAAGAGAACTAGGCATACGGAAGAGATTCCTCCCATTTCGTGCCAAAGGAAATTACACAAGCTTGAAGCATGTCTTCGAGAACTTGGTTGACACGTTCAACTTGTCCTTGCGACTGAGGATGAAACGCAATACTGAATGACAGATGAGTTCCCATAGCTTCTTGGAAACTTGCCCAGAATCTTGAAGTGAACAAGCTGCCACGGTCTGAACTGATAACCAGTGAAATACAGTGAAGTGAAACAATTCTGGACATGCAGAGAGTTGCAAGCTGACTAGCAGTGATTGTTTCTTTGACCTCTAGAAAATGTGCAACTTTAGAAAGCTGGACTATGACGACAAGAATAGCAGCATTACCTTTCTGCGATCTAGGAAACCCAGTGACGAAGTCCATTTCAACATGGTCCCATTTCCATTCAGGAATAGTGATAGGTTGTAGAGTTCCAGCAGGCCTTTGATGCTCTGCTTTGATACAGCGGCAAACGTCACACTCAGCAACACAACGAGCAATGTCTTGCTTCATATTAGACCACCAGAATCTCTGACGGATGTCTTGGTACATCTTTGTACTACCGGGATGAATAGACAAAGGCGTATCATGAGCTTCTTGCACAACCTCCTGTGTCATATCCTGGCTTTCCTCTGAACATGGCACCACTCGGCGGCCCTTGAAGTACAAGGTGTCATCATCAGCAATAGTGAAAAATGAGGACTTTCCTTCGGCGAGGTGGCGCTTGATCTTGTGGGCTTGAGAGTCATACTTCTGTATCGTTTTGATGTTGTTCACGAGATCTGGTTTAGCAACCAGGGTATTGAGAGAACCCTGGGCAAAAACGTGGAGGTTCATCTTGCGGCACTCGGGAGGAGGGGGAGCGAGTGCACCCGGAGGAACTATATGGAGGTTCAGCTTTCTGAATTCTTCAACAAGCGAGGGCTGAACTTTGTGAACCTGGAGGTGGTTGCAGTACGACTTGCGGCTCAAGGCATTGACCATTACATTAGCCTTGCCTGGGGTATAGGATGTGCCCACGTCAAAGTCTGCAACAGTCTCCATCCATCTCTGCTGAAGGAGGTTCAGGTCTGGCTGAGTAAACAGATACTTCAGACTTTGGTGGTCGGTGAAGATCACGCAACGATTACCGAGAAGGTAATGTCGCCACTGTTTCAGAGCATGAATGACAGCAGCAAGCTCGAGGTCATCAACTGGGTAGTTTTCTTCGTGAGGGCACAGTTGACGAGAGGGATAAGCAATCACTCTGTGCTCTTGCATTAGGACACAGCCTAATCCTTGACGGGAAGCTGATACGTCTCCAACGTATCTATAATTTTTGATTGCTCCATGCTATATTATCTACTGTTTTGGACAATATTGGGCTTTATTTTCCACTTTTATATTATTTTTGGGACTAACCTATTAACCGGAGGCCCAGCCCAGAATTGCTATTTTTTTTGCCCATTTTAGCGTTTCGGAGAAATAGAATATCAAACGGAGTCCAAACGGAATGAAACCTTCAGGAAACGTGATTTTCTCATCAGATAAGCCACGAGGTGGTCACGAGGGTGGAGGGCACGCCCCCTGCCTCGTGGGCCCCTCGAAGCTCCACCGACGTACTCCTTCCTCCTATATATACCTACGTACCCCCAAACGACCAGGGACGGAGCCAAAAACCTAATTCCACCACCGCAACTTTCTGTATCCATGAGATCCCATCTTGGGGCCTATTCCAGAGCTCCGCCGGAAGGGGAATCGATCATGGAGGGCTTCTACATCATCATCCAAGCCCCTCCGATGAAGTGTGAGTAGTTTACTTCAGACCTACGGGTCCATAATTAGTAGCTAGATGGCTTCTTCTCTCTTTTTGGATCTCAATACAATGTTCTCCCCCTCTCTTGTGGAGATCTATTCGATGTAATCTTCTTTTTGCGGTGTGTTTGTTGAGACAGATGAATTGTGGGTTTATAATCAAGTCTATCTATGAATAATATTTGAATCTTCTCTGAATTATTTTATGTATGATTGGTTATCTTTGCAAGTCTCTTCGAACTATCAGTTTGGTTTGGCCTACTAGATTGGTTTTTCTTGCCATGGGAGAAGTGCTTAGCTTTGGGTTCGATCTTGCGGTGTCCTTTCCCAGTGACAGAAGGGGCAGCAAGGCACGTGTTGTATTGTTGCCATCAAGGATAACAAGATGACGTTTTTATCATATTGCATGAAACTATCCCTCTACATCATGTCATCTTGCTTAAGGCGTTACTCTGTTTTAACTTAATACTCCAGATGCATCCTGGATAGCGGTCGATGAGTGGAGTAATAGTAGTAGATGCAGGCAGGAGTCGGTCTACTTGTCTCGGACGTGATGCCTATATACATGATCATACCTAGATATTCTCATAACTATGTTCAATTCTGTCAATTGCTCAACAGTAATTTGTTCACCCACCGTAGAATACTTATGCTGTTGAGAGAAGCCAATAGTGAAACCTATGGCCCCCGGGTCTCTATCTCATCATATCAATCTCCATCACTTTATTATTGCTTTGCTTTTACTTTTTACTTTGCATCTCTATACCAAAAATACCAAAAATATTATTTATCGTCTCTATCAAATCTCGCGCGTAGCCTCCTACTGGATTGATACCTTGGTTCTCAAAAACTGAGGGAAATACTTATGCTACTTTGCTGCATCATCCTCTCCTCTTCGGGGAAATCCAACGCAGTGCTCAAGAGGTAGCAAGAAGAATTTCTGGCGCCGTTGCCGGGGAGTCTGCGCAAAAGTCAACATACCAAGTACCCATCACAATCCCTATCTCCCGAATTACATTATTTGCCATTTGCCTCTCGTTTTCCTCTCCCCCACTTCACCCTTGCCGTTTTATTCGCCCTCTCTCCCTCTCTCCTTCCTCCCTCTCTATTTGCCTCTTTTTGCCCGTTTGCTTTTTGTTTGCTCGTGTGTTAGTTTGCTAGCTTGTCGTTAAGTCAAGTCCTTTACCTTCTGCCTCTATGTCTGAAATTGGGGAAATTATTGTCGATCTAGACAATAATAATATCATGAAAAATTCTGATGCTCCTACTAAAGAACCTACCATCTTTCATACAAAAAAATTCCGTGTTGGTAGTGGTAATATTATAGGAAAAGGAGTTATTCAAGATTTCTTTACTTGTGTCGGTGCTTTACCTTCTATGGGTAGTTCTATCCTTCACAGAACTAGTAGTCTTGCGGACGCTATTGCCATGCTTGTAGTTGAACTTGAAAGACAATTCATGCACATGCATCCTTCCATACAAAGGATTTTTTTTGGAATTTTCTAATACTGAGCATTCTTATGTTAAGCGTGCCGCTACTATATTTTTGGCTCATGAGTTTAGATTCATAATAAAAGAAGCCAAAGAAATCTTTGCGCATTATAGGGTGGACGGTTGCCGTCCTCCCATAGAGGCTATCCTCTTTCATCAAGAAGAAATAATGAGTTTTCAATCTCTAGACTATGTTGCTTTCAATGAAAATCTTAGAAAAAGGATTCCTACCAATGTTTTAGTTGATAGAATTTCTAAACTTAATGATGATTTGGCTATTCGAAATAATGAACTAGGATATTCTCTTGAATATAGGCTCACAAAGTTGTGTCAAAAGAATGCTTATAATGATGAATTGGTTGTGCATTATGAAGGACCAAAGGAGGAACCTATACCTCCCAAGGTTGATCTTGGGGACTTTTTGAAGGAAATGTGCCCTAGAGGCAATAATAAAGTTATTATTTATTTCCTTATATCATGATAAAGGTTTATTATTCATGCTAGAATTGTATTAACCGAAAACATAATACATGTGTGAATACATAGACAAACAGAGTGTCACTAGTATGCCTCTACTTGACTAGCTCGTTAATCAAAGATGGTTATGTTTCCTAACCATGGACAAAGAGTTGTCATTTCATTAACGGGATCACATCATTAGTTGAATGATCTGATTGACATGACCCATTCCATTAGCTTAGCATCCGATCATTTAGTATGTTGCTACTGCTTTCTTCATGACTTATACATGTTCCTATAACTATGAGATTATGTAACTCCCGTGTGCCGGAGGAACACTTTGTGTGCTACCAAACGTCACAACATAACTGGGTGATTATAAAGGTGCTCTACAGGTGTCTCCAAAGGTACATGTTGGGTTGACGTATTTCGAGATTAGGATTTGTCACTCCGATCGTTGGAGAGGTATCTCTGGGCCCTCTCGGCAACGCACATCACTCAAGCCTTGCAAGCATTGCAACTAATGAGTTAGTTGCGGGATGATGTATTACAGAACGAGTAAAGAGACTTGCCGGTAACGAGATTGAACTAGGTATTGGATATCGACGATCGAATCTCGGGCAAGTAACATACCGATGACAAAGGGAACAACGTATGTTGTTATGCGGTCGGACCGATAAAGATCTTCGTAGAATATGTAGGAGCCAATATGGGCATCCAGGTCCCACTATTGGTTATTGACCGGAGACGTGTCTCGGTCATGTCTACATTGTTCTCGAACCCGTAGGATCCGCACGCTTAAGGTTTCGATGACAGTTATATTATGAGTTTATACGTTTCGATGTACCGAAGGTTGTTCGGAGTCCCGGATGTGATCACGGACATGACGAGGAGTCTCAAAATGGTTGAGACATAAAGATTGATATATTGGAAGCCTATGTTTGGATATCGGAAGCATTATAAGATGATCTCTCACTAAATTATCAAGAAGTGTTCTCCCTGAGTATGCACCATTGCCAAAGTTCGTCGTGCCCAGACACCACGTGATGATCGGGTGTGATAAGCTCTACGTCCATCTACAATGGGTGCAAGACAGTTTTGCACACGTAGAATACTCAGGTTAAACTTGAGGAGCCTAGCATATGCATATATGGCCTCGGAACACTGAGATCGAAAGATCGAGTGTGAGTCATATAGTAGATATGATCAACAAAGTGATGTTCACCATTGAAAACTACTCCATTTCACGTGATGATCGGTTATGGTTTAGTTGATTTGGATCACGTGATCACTTAGAAGATTAGAGGGATGTCTATCTTAGTGGGAGTTCTTAAGTAATATGACTAATTGAACTTAAATTTATCATGAACTTAGTACCTGATAGTATCTTGCTTATGTATGTTTGATTGTAGATAGATGGCCCGTGCTGTTGTTCCGTTGAATTTTAATGCGTTCCTTGAGAAAGCAAAGTTGAAAGATGATGGTAGCAATTACACGGACTGGGTCCGTAACTTGAGGATTATCCTCATTGCTGCACAGAAGAATTACGTCCTGGAAGCACCGCTGGGTGCCAGGCCTGCTGCTGGAGCAACACCAGATGTTATGAACGTCTGGTAGAGCAAAGCTGATGACTACTCGATAGTTCAGTGTGCCATGCTTTACAGCTTAGAATCGGGACTTCAACGACGTTTTGAACGTCATGGAGCATATGAGATGTTCTAGGAGTTGAAGTTAATATTTCAAGCAAATGCCCGGATTGAGAGATATGAAGTCTCCAATAAGTTCTATAGCTGCAAGATGGAGGAGAACAGTTCTGTCAATGAGCATATACTCAAAATGTCTGGGTATAATAATCACTTGATCCAGATGGGAGTTAATCTTCTAGATGATTGCGTCATTGACAGAATTCTCCAATCACTGCCACCAAGCTACAAGAGCTTCGTGATGAACTATAATATGCAAGGGATGAATAAGACTATTCCCGAGCTCTTCGCAATGCTGAAAGCTGCGGAGGTAGAAATCAAAAAGGAGCATCAAGTGTTCATAGTCAACAAGACCACTAGTTTCAAGAAAAAGGGCAAATGGAAGAAGAAGGGGAACTTCAAGAAGAACAGCAAGCAAGTTGCTACTCAAGAGAAGAAACCCAAGTCTGGACCTAAGCCTAAAACTGAGTGCTTCTACTACAAGCAGACTGGTCACTGGAAGCGGAACTGCCCCAAGTATTTGGCGGATAAGAAGGATGGCAAGGTGAACAAAGGTATATGTGATATACATGTTATTGATGTGTACCTTACTAGAGCTCGCAGTAGCACCTGGGTATTTGATACTGGTTCTGTTGCTAATATTTGCAACTCGAAACAGGGACTACGGATTAAGTGAACACTGGCAAAGGACGAGGTGACGATGCGCGTGGGAAATGGTTCCAAAGTCGATGTGATCGCGGTCGGCACGCTACCTCTACATCTACCTTCAGGATTAGTATTAGACCTAAATAATTGTTATTTGGTGCCAGCGTTGAGCATGAACATTATATCTGGATCTTGTTTAATGCGAGACGGTTATTCATTTAAATCAGAGAATAATGGTTGTTCTATTTATATGAGTAATATCTTTTATGGTCATGCACCTTTGAAGAGTGGTCTATTTTTGATGAATCTCGATAGTAGTAACACACATATTCATAATGTTGAAGCCAAAAGATGCAGAGTTGATAATGATAGTGCAACTTATTTGTGGCACTGCCGTTTAGGTCATATCAGTATAAAGCGCATGAAGAAACTCCATACTGATGGGCTTTTGGAACCACTTAATTATGAATCACTTGGTACTTGCAAACCGTGCCTCATGGGCAAGATGACTAAAACACCGTTCTTCGGCACTATGGAGAGAGCAACAGATTTGTTGGAAATCATACATACAGATGTATGTGGTCCGATGAATATTGAGGCTCGTGGCGGATATCGTTATTTTCTCACCTTCATAGATGACTGAAGCAGATATGGGTATATCTACTTAATGAAACATAAGTCTGAAACATTTGAAAAGTTCAAAGAATTTCAGAGTGAAGTTGAAAATCATCGTAACAAGAAAATAAAGTTTCTATGATCTGATCGTGGAGGAGAATATTTGAGTTACGAGTTTGGTGTACATTTGAAGCAATACGGAATAGTTTCGCAACTCACGCCACCCAGAACACCTCAGCGTAATGGTGTGTCCGAACGTCGTAATCGTACTTTACTAGATATGGTGCGATCTATGATGTCTCTTACTGATTTACCGCTATCGTTTTGGGGTTATGCTTTAGAGACGGCCGCATTCACATTAAATAGGGCACCATCAAAATCCGTTGAGACGACGCCTTATGAACTATGGTTTGGCAAGAAACCAAAGTTATCGTTTCTTAAAGTTTGGGGCTGCGATGCTTATGTGAAAAAGCTTCAACCTGATAAGCTCGAACCCAAATCGGAGAAATGTGTCTTCATAGGATACCCAAAGGAGACTGTTTGGTACACCTTCTATCACAGATCCGAAGGCAAGACATTCGTTGCTAAGAATGGATCCTTTCTAGAGAAGGAGTTTCTCTCGAAAGAAGTGAGTGGGAGGAAAGTAGAACTTGACGAGGTAACTGTACCTGCTCCCTTATTGGAAAGTAGTACATCACAGAAAACTATTTCTGCGACACCTACACCAATTAGTGAGGAAGCTAATGATAATGATCATGAAACTTCAGAACAAGATACGACTGAACCTCGTAGATCAAACAGAGTAAGATCCGCGCCAGAGCGGTACGGTAATCCTATTCTGGAAATCATGCTACTAGATCATGATGAACCTACGAACTATGAAGAAGCGATGGTGAGCCCAGATTCCACAAAATGGCTTGAAGCCATGAAATCCGAGATGGGATCCATGTATGAGAACAAAGTATGGACTTTGGTTGACTTGCCCGATGATCGGCAAGCAATTGAGAATAAATGGATCTTCAAGAAGAAGACTGACGTTGACGGTAATATTACTGTCTACAAAGCTTGACTTGTCGCAAAAGGTTTTCAACAAGTTCAAGGGGTTGACTACGATGAGACCTTCTCACCTGTAGCGATGCTTAAGTCTGTCCGAATCATGTTAGCAATTGCCGCATTTTATGATTATGAAATTTGGCAGATGGATGTCAAAACTGCATTCCTGAATGGATTTCTGGAAGAAGAGTTGTATATGATGCAACCGGAAGGTTTTGTCGATCCAAAAGGAGCTAACAAAGTGTGCAAGCTCCAGCGATCCATTTATGGACTGGTGCAAGCCTCTCGGAGTTGGAATAAACGCTTTGATAGTGTGATCAAAGCATTTGGTTTTATACAGACTTTCGGAGAAGCCTATATTTACAAGAAAGTGAGTGGGAGCTCTGTAGCATTTCTGATATTATATGTGGATGAAATATTACTAATTGGAAATGATATAGAATTTCTGGATAGCATAAAGGGATACCTGAATAAGAGTTTTTCAATGAAAGACCTCAGTGAAGCTGCTTACATATTAGGCATAAAGATCTATAGAGATAGATCAAGACGCTTAATTGGACTTTCACAAAGCACATACCTTGACAAGATTTTGAAGAAGTTCAAAATGGATCAAGCAAAGAAAGGGTTCTTGCCTGAGTTACAAGGTGTGAAGTTGAGTCAGACTCAATACCCGACCACTGCAGAAGATAGAGAGAAAATGAAAGATGCTCCCTATGCTTCAGCCATAGGCTCTATCATGTATGCAATGCTGTGTACCAGACCTGATGTGTGCCTTGCTATAAGTCTAGCAGGGAGGTACCAAAGTAATCCAGGAGTGGATCACTGGACAGCGGTCAAGAACATCTGAAATACCTGAAAAGGACTAAGGATATGTTTCTCATATATGGAGGTGACAAAGAGCTCATCGTAAACGGTTATGTTGATGCAAGCTTTGACACTGATCCGGACGATTCTAAATCGCAAACCGGATACGTGTTTACATTAAACGGTGGAGCTATCAGTTGGTGCAGTTCTAAACAAAGCGTCGTGGCGGGATCTACATGGGAAGCGGAGTACATAGCTGCTTCGGAAGCAGCAAATGAAGGAGTCTGGATGAAGGAGTTCATATCCTATCTAGGTGTCATACCTAGTGCATCGGGTCCAATGAAGATCTTTTGTGACAATACTGGTGCAATTGCCTTGGCAAAGGAATCCAGGTTTCACAAGAGAACCAAACACATCAAGAGACGCTTCAATTCCATCCGGGATCTAGTCCAGGTGGGAGACATAGAAATTTGCAAGATACATACGGAGCTGAATGTAGCAGACCCGTTGACTAAGCCTCTTCCACGAGCAAAACATGATCAACACCAAAGCTCCATGGGTGTTAGAATAATTACTGTGTAATCTAGATTATTGACTCTAGTGCAAGTGGGAGACTGAAGGAAATATGCCCTAGAGGCAATAATAAAGTTATTATTTATTTCCTTATATCATGATAAAGGTTTATTATTCATGCTAGAATTGTATTAACCGGAAACATAATACATGTGTGAATACATAGACAAATAGAGTGTCACTAGTATGCCTCTACTTGACTAGCTCGTTAATCAAAGATGGTTATGTTTCCTAACCATGGACAAAGAGTTGTCATTTGATTAACGGGATCACATCATTAGTTGAATGATTTGATTGACATGACCCATTCCATTAGCTTAGCATCCGATCGTTTAGTATGTTGCTATTGCTTTCTTCATGACTTATACCTGTTCCTATAACTATGAGATTATGTAACTCCCGTGTGCCGGAGGAACACTTTGTGTGCTACCAAACGTCACAACGTAACTGGGTGATTATAAAGGTGCTCTACAGGTGTCTCCAATGGTACATGTTGGGTTGACGTATTTCGAGATTTGGATTTGTCACTCCGATCGTCGGAGAGGTATCTCTGGGCCCTCTCGGTAATGCACATCACTTCAGCCTTGCAAGCATTGCAACTAATGAGTTAGTTGCGGGATGATGTATTACGGAACGAGTAAAGAGACTTGCCGGTAACGAGATTGAACTAGGTATTGGATACCGACGATCGAATCTCGGGCAAGTAACATACCGATGACAAAGGGAACAATGTATGTTGTTATGCGGTCTGACCGATAAAGATCTTCGTAGAATATGTAGGAGCCAATATGGGCATCCAGGTCCCGCTATTGGTTATTGACCGGAGACGTGTCTCGGTCATGTCTACATTGTTCTCGAACCCGTAGGATCCGCACGCTTAAGGTTTCGATGACAGTTATATTATGAGTTTATACGTTTTGATGTACCGAAGGTTGTTCGGAGTCCCAGATGTGATCAGTGGACATGACGAGGAGTCTCGAAATCGTTGAGACATAAAGATTGATATATTGGAAGCCTATGTTTGGATATCGGAAGTGTTCCGGGTGAAATCGGGATTTTACCGGAGTACCGGGAGGTTACCGGAACCCCCCGGGAGATATATGGGCCTTAGTGGGCCTTAGTGGAAAAGAGAAGAGGCAGCCAGAGATGGGCCGCGCGCCCCTCCCCTCCCTTGGTCCGAATAGGACAAGGAGAGGGGGCCGGCCCCCTTTCCTCTTTTCCCCCCTCCGCGAATCCTATTCCAACTACGATTGGGGGGGATCCTACTCCCGGAGGGAGTAGGACTCCTCCTGGCATGCCTCTCCTAGGCCGGCCGCACCCCCCCCCCCTTGAGCCTTTATATACGGAGGCAGGGGCACCCCAGAGGAACACAAGTTGATCCACGTGATCATATTTTTAGCCGTGTGCGACGCCCCCTGCCACCATAGTCCTCGATAATATTGTAGCGGTGCTTAGGCGAAGCCCTGCGACAGTAGTACATCAAGATCGTCACCACGCCGTCGTGCTGACGGAACTCTTCCCCGACACTTTGCTGGATTGGAGTCCGGGGATCGTCATCGAGCTGAACGTGTGCTAGAACTCGGAGGTGTCGTAGTTTCGGTGCTTGATCGGTCGGGCCGTGGAGACGTACGACTACATCAACCAAACGCTTCCGTTGTTGATCTACAATGGTACATAGATCACACTCTCCCCTCTCGTTGCTATGCATCACCATGATCTTGCGTGTGCGTAGGAAAATTTTGAAATTACTACTTTCCCCAACACTTTTGTCCCGTTAAATTTAGCCCTTTTGATTACATTTGCTTGCCTCAAAGAAAACTTTCTGTCGAACGTAGAGAATATGAAATGAGTTTTAATAATCTATCTTACTATTATGGCAATACCTAGATCTATTCTTGCTTGTTATGCCTAGCTAGGGGCGTTAAATGATAGCGCTTGTTGGGAGGCAACCCAATTTTATTTTTATTCCTTGCTTTTTTGCTCCTGTTTAGTAATAAATAATTTATCTAGCCTCTGTTTTGGTTGTGTTTTTTGTGTTTAATTAGTGTTTGTGCCAAGTAGAACCGTTGGGAAGACTTGGGGAAAGTCTTGTTGAACTTGCTGTAAAAAACAGAAACTTTAGCACTCACCAAAACTGCTGTCATTTTTATTTGGAAAGGTCTATTTAGTTAATTCTTTTTGTAGATGATTAATATATAAATTCCTCACGTCCAGAAATTTATTTTAGATTTTTTGGTGTTCCAGATCTTGCGCTAGCTACAGATTACTACAGACTGTTCTGTTTTTGACAGATTATGTTTTTCGTGTGTTGTTTGCTTATTTTGATGAATCTATGGCTAGTAAAATAGTTTATGAACCATAGAGAAGTTGGAATACAGTAGGTTTAACACAAATATAAATAAAGAATGAGTTCATTACAGTAGCTTGAAGTGGTATTTTGTTTTCTTTCGCTAACGGAGCTCACGAGATTTTCTACTTTAAGTTTTGTGTTGTGAAGTTTTCAAGTTTTGGGTAAAGATTTGATAGATTATGGAACAAGGAGTGGCAAGAACCTAAGATTGGGGATGACCGTGGCACCCCCAAGATAATCTAAGGACACCTAAAAGCCAAAGCTTGGGGATGCCCCAGAAGGCATCCCCTCTTTTGTCTACTTCTATCGGTAACTTTACTTGGAGCTATATTTTTATTCACCACATGATATGTGTTTTTCTTGGAGCGTCTTTTATGATTTGAGTCTTTGATTTTTAGTCTACCACAATCATCCTTGCTGTACACACCTTTTGAGAGAGCCATACATGATTTGGAATTTGATAGAATACTCTATGTGCTTCACTTATATCTTTTGAGCTTTATAGTTTTGCTCTAGTGCTTCACTTATATCTTTTAGAGCACGGTTGTGGATTTGTTTTATAGAAACTATTGATCTCTCATGATTCTCTTAGATTATTTTTAGAGTCTTAATAGCATGGTAATTTACTTAAAATCCTAATATTCTTGGTATGTATGATTAATAATAAAACTTTCTTATGAGTGTGTTGAATACTAAGAAAAGTTTGATGCTTGATGATTGTTTTGAGATATGGAGGTAATAATATCAAAGTCAAGCTAGTTGAGTAGTTGTGAAATTGAGAAATACTTGTGTTGAAGTTTGCAAGTCCCGTAGCATGCACGTATGGTAAACGTTATGCAACAAATTTGAAACATGAGGTGTTATTTGATTGTCCTCCTTATGAGTGGCGGTCGGGGACGAGCGATGGTCTTTTCCTACCAATCTATCCCCCTAGGAGTATGCGCGTAGTGCCGAGGTTTTTGATGACTTGTAGATTTTTGCAATAAGTATGTGAGTTCTTTATGACTAATGTTGAGTCCATGGATTATACACACTCTCACCCTTCCATCCTTGCTAGCCTCTTCGGTACCGTGCATTGCCCTTTCTCACATTGAGAGTTGGCGCAAACTTTGCCAGTGCATCCAAACCCCGTGATATGATACGCTCTTTCACACATAAACCTCCTTATATCTTCCTCAAAACAGCCACCATACCTACCTATTATGGCATTTCCATAGCCATTCCGAGATATATTGCTATGCAACTTTCCATCATTCCGTTCATCATGACACATTCATCATTGTCATATTGCTTAGCATGATCATGTAGTTGACATAGTATTTGTGGCAAAGCCACCATTTATAATTCTTTCATACATGTCACTCTTGGTCCACTGCATATCCCGGTACACCGCCGGAGGCATTCATATAGAGTCATCTTTGTTCTAGTATCGAGTTGTAATCATTGAGTTGTAAATAAATAGAAGTGTGATGATCATCATTATTAGAGCATTGTCCCAAGTGAGGAATGAAAAAAAGAAGGGAAAGGCCACAAAAAAAGAGAAGGCCCCCCAAAAAAGAGAAAGGCCATAAAAAAGGAAAGGCCCAAAAAATGAGAGAAAAAGAGAGAAGAGACAATGTTACTATCCTTTTACCACACTTGTGCTTCAGAGTAGCACCATGATACGTCTCCAACGTATCTATAATTTTTGATTGCTCCATGCTATATTATCTATTGTTTTGGACTATATTGGGCTTTATTTTCCGCTTTTATATTATTTTTGGGACTAACCTATTAACCGGAGGCCCAGCCCAGAATTGCTGTTTTTTTGCCTATTTTAGTGTTTCGAAGAAACGGAATATCAAACGGAATGAAACCTTCGGGAACGTGATTTTCTCACCGAACGTGATCCAGGAGACTTGGACCCTACACCACGGCATCAGAGAGGCGGTCACGAGGGTGGGGGTGTTGGGGAACGTAGTAATTTCAAAAAAAATTCCTATGCACACGCAAGATCATGGTGATGCATAGCAACGAGAGGGAGAGTCTGATCTACGTACCCTTGTAGATCGCAACGGAAGCGTTGACACAACGTAGAGGAAGTAGTCGTACGTCTTCTTCCCGATCCGACCGATCCAAGCACCGTTACTCCGGCACCTCCGAGTTCTTAGCACACGTACAGCTCGATGACGATCCCCGGGCTCTGATCCAGCAAAGCTTCGGGGAGGAGTTCCGTCAGCACGACGGCGTGATGACGATCTTGATGTTCTATCGACGCAGGGCTTCGCCTAAGCACCACAACGATATGATCGAGGTGGAATATGGTGGCAGGGGGCACCGCACACGGCTAAGGAACGATCACGTGGATCAACTTGTGTGTCTAGAGGTGCCCCCTGCCCCCGTATATAAAGGAGCAAGGGGAGGAGGCCGGCCGGCCAGGTGTGGCGCGCCAAGGAGGAGTCCTCCTCCTAGTAGGAGTAGGACACCTACTAGGAGGGGGAAAGAGGTGGAGTGGGAGAAGGAAAGGGGGGGCGCCGCCCCCCTCCCCTAGTCCAATTCGGACTAGGGAGGAGGTGGCGTGCAGCCCACCTCTGGCAGCCCTTCTCCCTCTCCACTAAAGCCCATATGGCCCATTACTTCTCCCGGTAGGGTTCCAGTAACCCTCCGGCTCTCCGGTTTTCTCCGAAATCACCCGGAACACTTCCGGTGTCCGAATATAGTCATCCAATATATCAATCTTTATGTCTCGACCATTTCGAGACTCCTCGTCATGTCCGTGATCACATCCGGGACTCCGAACTAACTTCGGTACATCAAAATGCATAAACTCATAGTAACTGTCATCGTAACGTTAAGCGTGCGGACCCTACGGTTCGAGAACAATGTAGACATGACTGAGACACATCTCCGGTCAATAACCAATAGCGGGACCTGGATGCCCATATTGGCTCCTACATATTCTACGAAGATCTTTATCGGTCAGACCGCATAACAACATATGTTGTTCCCTTTGTCATCGGTATGTTACTTGCCCGAGATTCGATCGTCGGTATCCAATACCTAGTTCAATCTCGTTACCGGCAAGTCTCTTTACTCCTTCCGTAATACATCATCCCGCAACTAACTCATTAGTTTCAATGCTTGCAAGGCTTAAGTGATGTGCATTACCGAGAGGGCCCAGAGATACCTCTCCGACGGTCGGAGTGACAAATCCTAATCTCGAAATACGCCAACCCAACATGTACCTTTGGAGACACCTGTAGAGCTCCTTTATAATCACCCAGTTATGTTGTGACATTTGGTAGCACACAAAGTGTTCTTCCGGCAAATGGGAGTTGCATAATCTCATAGTCATAGGAACATGTATAAGTCATGAAGAAAGCAATAACAACATACTAAACCATCGGGTGCTAAGCTAATGGAATGGGTCATGTCAATCAGATCATTCAACTAATGATGTGATCCTGTTAATCAAATGACAACTCTTTGTCTATGGTTAGGAAACATAACCATCTTTGATTAACGAGCTAGTCAAGTAGAGGCATACTAGTGACACTCTGTTTGTCTATGTATTCACACACGTATTATGTTTCCGGTTAATACAATTCTAGCATGAATAATAAACTTTTATCATGATATAAGGAAATAAATAATAACTTTATTATTGCCTCTAGGGCATATTTCCTTCAGTCTCCCACTTGCACTAGAGTCAATAATCTAGTTCACATCGCTATGTGATTAACACCAATAGTTCACATCTTTATGTGATTGGTTCACATCTCCATGTGACTAACACCCAAAGGGTTTACTAGATTCAATAATCTAGTTCACATCGCTATCTGATTATCACCCAAAGAGTGATCATGTTTTGCTGGTGAGAGAAATTTAGTCAACGGGCCAGCCATATTCAAATCCGTATGTATTTTGCAAAATTCTATGTCTACAATGCTCTGCACGGAGCTACTCTAGCTAATTGCTCCCACTTTCAATATGTATCCAGATTGAGACTTAGAATCATCTGGATCAGTGTCAAAAACTTGCATCGACGTAACCCTTTACGACGAACCTTTTTGTCATGTCCATAATCGAGAAACATATCCTTATTTCACTAAGGATAATTCTGACCGCTGTCCAGTGATCTACTCCTAGATCACTATTGTACTCCCTTGCCAAATCAGTGCAGGGTATACAATAGATCTGGTACACAGCATGACATACTTTATAGAACCTATGGCCAAGGCATAAGGAATGACTTTCATTCTCTTTCTATCTTCTACCGTGGTCGGGCTTTGAGTCTTACTCAACTTCACACCTTGTAATACAGGCAAGAACTCTTTCTTTGACTGCTCCATTTTGAACTACTTCAAAATCTTGTCAAGGTATGTACTCATTGAAAAAACTTATCAAGCGTCTTGATCTATCTCTATAGATCTTGAAGCTCAATATGTAAGCAGCTTCACTGAAGTCTTTCTTTGAAAAACTCCTTTCAAACACTCCTTTATGCTTTACAGAATAATTCTACATTATTTCCGATCAACAATATGTCATTCACATATACTTATCAGAAATGTTGTAGTGCTCCCACTCACTTTCTTGTAAATACAGGCTTCACCGCAAGTCTGTATAAAACTATATGCTTTGATCAACTCATCAAAGTGTATATTCCAACTCCGAGATGCTTGCACCAGTCTAGAGATGGATCGCTGGAGCTTGCACATTTTGTTAGCACCTTTCGGATTGACAAAACCTTCTGGTTGCATCATATACAACTCTTCTTTAATAAATCCAATAAGGAATGCAGTTTTGTTTATCCATTTGCCAGATTTCATAAAATGCGGCAATTACTAACATGATTTGGACAGACTCTAGCATAGATACGAGTGAGAAACTCTCATCGTAGTCAACACCTTGAACTTGTCGAAAACCTTTTGCGACAATTCTAGCTCTGTAGATAGTAACACTACTATCAGCATCCGTCTTCCTCTTGAAGATCCATTTATTCTCAATTGCTTGCTGATCATTGTGCAAGTCAACCAAAGTCCAAACTTTATACATGGATCATATCTCAGATTTCATGGCCTCAAACCATTTCGCGGAATCTGGGCTCATCATCGCTTCCTCATAGTTCGCAAGTTCGTCATGGTCTAGTAACATGACTTCCAGAACAGGATTACCGTACCACTCTGGTGCGGATCTCACTCTGGTTTACCTACGAGATTCGGTAGTAACTTGATCTGAAGTTACATGATCATCATCATTAGCTTCCTCACTAATTGGTGTAGTAGTCACAAGAACAGATTTTTGTGATGAACTACTTTTCAATAAGGGAGAAGGTACAATTACCTTATCAAGTTTTCTACTTTCCTCCCACTCACTTCTTTCGAGAGAAACTCCTTCTCTGGAAAGGATCCATTCTTAGCTACAAATGTCTTGCCTTCGGATCTGTGATAGAAGGTGTACCCAACAGTTTCCTTTGGGTATCCTATGAAGACGCACTTCTCTGATTTGGGTTTGAGCTTATCAGGTTGAAACTTTTTCACATAAGCATTGCAACCTCAAACTTTTTAAGAAACGACAGCTTAGGTTTCTTGCCAAACCATAGTTCACACGGTGCCGTCTCAACGGATTTAGATGGTGCCCTATTTAACGTGAATGCAGCTGTCTCTAATGCATAACCCCAAAATGATAGTGGTAGATCGGTAAGAGACATCATAGATCGCACTATATATCTAATAAAGTACGGTTATGACGTTCGGACACACCATTACACTATGGTGTTCCAGGTGGCATCAGTAGTGAAACTATTTCACATTGTTTTAATTGAAGGCCAAACTCGTAACTCAAATATTTTACCTCTGCGGTCATATCGTAGAAACTTTTATTTTCTTGTCACGATGATTTTCCACTTCACTCTGAAATTCTTTCAACTGTTCAAATGTTTCAGACTTATGTTTCATCAAGTAGATATCCCCATATCTGCTCAAATCATCTGTGAAGCTCAGAAAATAATGATACCTGCTGCAAGCCTTAATATTCATCGGACCACATACATCAGTATGTATGATTTCCAACAAATCTGTTGCTTGCTTCATTGTTCCGGAGAACGGCGTTTTAGTCATCTTGCCCATAAGGCATGGTTCGCAAGCATCAAGTGATTCATAATCAAGTGATTCCAAAAGCCCATCAGCATGGAGTTTCTTCATGCGCTTTACACCAATATGACTTAAACTGCAGTGCCACAAATAAGTTGCACTATCATTATTAACTTTGCATCTTTTGGTTTCAATATTATGAATATGTGTATTACTACGATCGAGATCCAATGAACTTGTTTCATTGGGTGTATGACCATTGAAGGTTTTATTCATGTAAACAGAACAACAATTATTCTCTGACTTTAATGAATAACCGTATTGCAATAAACATGATCAAATCATATTCATGCTCAACGCAAAAACCAAATAACACTTATTTAGGTTCAACACTAATCCCGAAAGTATAGGGGAGTGTGCGATGATGATCATATCAATCTTGGAACTACTTCCAACACACATCGTCACTTCACCCTTAACTAGTCTCTGTTTATTCTGCAATTCCTGTTTCGAGTTACTACTCTTAGCAACTAATCCAGTATCAAATACTGAGGGGTTGCTATAAACACTAGTAAAGTACACATCAATAACATGTATATCAAATATACTTTTGTTCACTTTGCCATCCTTCTTATCCGCCAATCACTTGGGGTAGTTCCACTTCCAGTGACCAGTCCCTTTGCAGTAGAAGCACTTTAGTCTCAGGCTTAGGACCAGACTTGGGCTTCTTCACATGAGCAGGAACTTGCTTGTTGTTTTTATTGAAGTTCCCCTTTTTCCCTTTGCCCTTTTCTTGAAACTAGTGATCTTGTCAACCATCAACACTTGATGCTCTTTCTTGATTTCTACCTTCATTGATTTCATCATCATGAAAAGCTCGGGATTCGTTTTCGTCATCCCTTGCATACTATAGTTCATCACGAAGTTCTACTAACTTGGTGATGGTGACTAGAGAATTCTGTCAATCACTATCTTATCTGGAAGATTAACTCCCACTTGATTCAAGCGATTGTAGTACCCAGACAATCTGAGCACATGCTCACTAGTTGAGCGATTCTCCTCCATCTTTTAGCTATAGAACTTGTTGGAGACTTCATATCTCTCAACTCGGGTGTTTGCTTGAAATATTAACTTCAACTCCTGGAACATCTCATCTGGTCCAGGACATTCAAAATGTCTTTGAAGTCCCGATTCTAAGCCGTTAAGCATGGTGCACTAAACTATCAAGTAGTCATCATATTTAGCTAGCCAAACGTTCATAACGTCAGCATCTGCTCCTGCAATAGGTCTGTCACCTAGCGGTGCATCAAGGACATAATTCCTCTGTGCAGCAATGAGGATAAACCTTAGATCACGGATCCAATCCGCATCATTGCTACTAACATCTTTCAACACAATTTTCTCTAAGAACATATCAAAATAAACACAGGGAAGCAACAACGCGAGCTATTGATCTACAACATAATTTGCAAAATACTACCAGGACTAAGTTCATGATAAATTTAAGTTCAATTTAATCATATTACTTAAGAACTCCCACTTAGATAGACATACCTCTAATCCTCTAAGTGATCACATGATCCAAATCAACTAAACCATGTCCGATCATCACATGAGATGGAGTAGTTTCAATGGTGAACATCACTATGTTGATCATATCTACTATACGATTCACGCTCGACCTTTCGGTCTCCGTGTTCCGAGGCCATATCTGTATATGCTTGGCTCGTCAAGTATAACCTGAGTATTCTGCGTGTGCAACTGTTTTGCACCCGTTGTATTTGAACGTAGAGCCTATCACACCCGATCATCACGTGGTGTCTCAGCACGAAGAACTTTCGCAACGGTGCATACTCAGGGAGAACACTTCTTGATAATTAGTGAGAGATCATCTTATAATGCTACCATCAATCAAAGCAAGATAAGATGCATAAAAGATAAACATCACATGCAATCAATATAAGTGATATGATATGGCCATCATCATCTTGTGCCTGTGATCTCCATCTCCGAAGCACCGTCATGATCACCATCGTCACCGGCGCGACACCTTGATCTCCATCGTAGCATCGTTGTCGTCTCGCCAATCTTATGCTTCCATGACTATCGCTACCGCTTAGTGATAAAGTAAAGCATTACATCGCGATTGCAGTGCATACAATAAAGCGACAACCATATGGCTCCTGCCAGTTGCCGATAACTTGGTTACAAAACATGATCATCTCATACAATAAAATTTAGCATCATGTCTTGGCCATATCACATCACAACATGCCCTGCAAAAACAAGTTAGACGTCCTCTACTTTGTTGTTGCAAGTTTTACGTGGTTGCTACGGGCTTAAGCAAGAACCAATCTCACCTACGCATCAAAACCACAACGATAGTTTGTCAATTTGAGTCCGTTTTAACCTTCGCAAGGACCGGGCGTAGCCACACTCGGTTCAACTAAAGTTGGAGAAACAGTCACCCGCAAGCCACCTGTGTGCAAAGCACGTCGGGAGAACCGGTCTCGCGTAAGCGTACGCGTAGTGTCGGTCCGGGCCGCTTCATCCAACAATACCGCCGAACCAAAGTATGACATGCTGGTAGGCAGTATGACTTATATCGCCCACAACTCACTTGTGTTCTACTCGTGCATATAACATCAAAACCATAAAACCTAGGCTCTGATACCACTGTTGGGTAACGTAGTAATTTCAAAAAAAATCCTACGCACACGCAAGATCATGGTGATGCATAGCAACGAGAGGGAGAGTCTGATCTACGTACCCTTGTAGATCGCAACGGAAGCGTTGACACAACGTAGAGGAAGTAGTCGTACATCTTCTTCCCGATCCGACCGATCCAAGCACCGTTACTCCGGCACCTCCGAGTTCTTAGCACACGTACAGCTCGATGACGATCCCCGGGCTCTGATCCAGAAAAGCTTCGGGGAGGAGTTCCGTCAGCACGACAGCGTGATGACAATCTTGATGTTCTACCGACGCAGGGCTTCACCTAAGCACTACAACAATATGATCGAGGTGGAATATGGTGGCAGGGGGCACCGCACACGGCTAAGGAACGATCACGTGGATCAACTTGTGTGTCTAGAGGTGCCCCCTGCCCCCATATATAAAGGAGCAAGGCGAGGAGGCCGGCCGGCCAGGTGTGGCGCGCCAAGGAGGAGTCCTCCTCCTAGTAGGAGTAGGACTCCTACTAGGAGGGGGAAAGAGGTGGAGTGGGAGAAGGAAAGGGGGGCGCCGCCCCCTCCCCTAGTCCAATTCGAACTAGGGAGGAGGTGGCGCGCGGCCCACCTCTGGCAGCCCTTCTCCCTCTCCACTAAGGCCCATATGGCCCATTACTTCTCCCGATAGGGTTCCGGTAACCCTCCAGCTCTCCGGTTTTCTCCGAAATCACCCGAAACACTTCCGGTGTCCGAATATAGTCATCAAATATATCAATCTTTATGTCTCGACCATTTCGAGACTCCTCGTCATGTCCGTGATCACATCCGGGACTCCGAACTAACTTCGGTACATCAAAATGCATAAACTCATAATAACTGTCATCATAACATTAAGCGTGCAGACCCTACCGTTCGAGAACAATGTAGACATGACTGAGACACATCTCCGGTCAATAACCAATAGCGGGACCTAGATGCCCATATTGGCTCCTACATATTCTACGAAGATCTTTATCGGTCAGACCGCATAACAACATACGTTGTTCCCTTTGTCATCGGTATGTTACTTGCCCGAGATTCGATCGTCGGTATCCAATACCTAGTTCAATCTCGTTACCGGCAAGTCTCTTTACTCGTTCCGTAATACGTCATCCCGCAACTAACTCATTAGTTGCAATGCTTTCAAGGCTTAAGTGATGTGCATTACCGAGAGGGCCCAGAGATAACTCTCCGACGATCGGAGTGACAAATCCTAATCTCGAAATACGCCAACCCAACATGTACCTTTGGAGACACCTGTAGAGCTCCTTTATAATCACCAAGTTACGTTGTGACGTTTGGTAGCACACAAAGTGTTCCTCCGGCAAACGGGAGTTGCATAATCCCATAGTCATAGGAACATGTATAAGTCATGAAGAAAGCAATAGCAACATACTAAACGATCGGGTGCTAAGCTAATGGAATGAGTCATGTCAATCAGATCATTCAACTAATGATGTGATCCCATTAATCAAATGACAACTCTTTGTCTATGGTTAGGAAACATAACCATCTTTGATTAACGAGCTAGTCAAGTAGAGGCATACTAGTGACACTCTGTTTGTCTATGTATTCACACATGTATTATGTTTCCGGTTAATACAATTCTAGCATGAATAATAATCTTTTATCATGATATAAGGAAATAAATAATAACTTTATTATTGCCTCTAGGACATATTTCCTTCAGGGCCCCCCCCCCAGGGCGTGCCCCCTGCCTCGTGGGCCCCTCGATGCTCCACCGACGTACTTCTTCCTCCTATATATACATATGTACCCCCAAACGATCATAAAATGAGCCAAAAACCTAATTCCACCGCCGCAACTTTCTGTATCCACGAGATCCCATCTTGGGGCCTGTTCCAGAGCTCCGCCGGAGAGGGTCGTCATCACGGAGGGCTTCTACATCATCACAGCCTCTCTGATGAAGTGTGAGTAGTTTACCTCAGACCTTCGGGTCCATAGTTAGTAGCTAGATGGCTTCTTCTCTCTTTTTGGATCTCAATACAAAGTTCTCCCCCTCTCTTGTGGAGATCTATTCGATATAATCTTCTTTTTGCGGTGTGATTGTTGAAATCGATGAATTGTGGGTTTATGATCAAGTCTATCTATGAATAATATTTGAATCTTCTCTGAATTATTTTTTTGTATGATTGGTTATCTTTGCAAGTCTCTTCGAATTATCCGTTTGGTTTGGCCAACTAGATTGGTAGTTCATGCCATGGGAGAAGTGCTTAGCTTTGGGTTCGATCTTGCGGTGTCCTTTCCCAGTAACAGAAGGGGCAGCAAGGCACGTATTGCATCGTTGCCATCGAGGATAACAAGATGGGGTTTATTTCATATTGCATGAATTTATCTCTCTACATCATGTCATCTTGCTTAAGGTGTTACTCTTTTTTTAACTTAATACTCTCGATGCATGCTGGATAGCGGTCGATGAGTGGAGTAATAGTAGTAGATGCAGAATCATTTCGGTCTACTTGTCACGGACGTGATGCCTATATACATGATCATGCCTAGATATTCTCATAACTATGCTCAATTCTGTCAATTGCTCAACATTAATTTGTTCACCCATCGTAGAATACTTATGATCTTGAGAGAAGACACTAGTGAAACCTATGGCCCCGAGGTCTATTCTCATCATATCAATCTCTATGACTTTAATCTTGCTTTGCTTTTTTACTTTGCCTTTACTTTTTACTTTGCATCTTTATACCAAAAATACCAAAAATATTATAGCTATTAGATCTCACTCTCGTAAGTGACCGTGAAGGGATTGACAACCCCTAATCGCGTTGGTTGCGAGTAGCTATCGTTTTGTGCAGGTACGAGGGACTTGAGCATGGCCTCCTACTGGATTGATACCTTGGCTCTCAAAAACTGAGGGAAATACTTACGCTACTTTGCTGCATCATCCCTTCCTCTTCGGGGAAACCAACGCAAGCTCAAGAGGTAGCAAGAAGAATTTTTGGCGCCGTTGCCGGGGAGTCTACGCAAAAAGTCAACATACCAAGTACCCATCACAATCCCTATCTCTCGCATTACAATATTTGCCATTTGCCTCTCGTTTTCCTCTCCCCCACTTCATCCTTGCCGTTTTATTCGCCCTCTCTCTCTCTATCCTCCCTCTCTATTTGCCTCTTTTGCCCGCTTGCCTTTTTGTTGCTCGTGTGCTAGTTTGCTTGCTTGTTGTTATGTCTGAAATTGGGGAAGTTATCGCCAATATGGGCGATAACAATATCATGGAAAATTCGGATGCTCCTGCTGAAGAACCCCCTACCTACCATACATTTCGAATCGGTAGTGGTAATATTGTTGGAAAAGGAGTTATTCAAGATTTCTTTACTTGTGCCGGTGCTTTGCCCTCTATGGGCGGTTCTATTCTCCATAGAACTAGTAGTCTTGCGGACGCTATTGTCATTCTTATCGTTGAACTTGAAAGGCAATTTATGCATATGCACCCATCCATACAAAGAGTTTTCCTAGAATTTTCTAATATCGAGCATTCCTCTGTTAAGCGTGCCGCTACTATCTTTTTGGCTCATGAATTCAGATTTATAATAAAATAAGCCAAATAAATCTTTGCGCACTATAGGGTGGACGCTGGTCGTCCTCGCATAGAATCTATCCTCTTCGATCAAGAAGAAATTATGCGGTTTCAATCTCCTGACTATGTTGCTTTTAATGAAAACCTCAGAAAAGGTGCCAATCAATATTTTAATTGATAGAATCTCTGAACTTAATGATGATTTGGCTATTTGAAATAATGAGCTAGGATGTTCTCTTGAGTTTAGACTCACAAAGTTCTGTCAAAAGAATGCTTCTAATGATGAATTGGTTGTACAATATGAAGGGCCGAAAGAGGAACCTATACCTCCTAAAATTGATCTTGGGGACTTCTGTCCTATTAAATTTAGCCCTTTCGATTACTTTTGCTTGCCTCAAAGGAAACTTGCTGCCGAACGTAGAGAATATGAAATGAGTTTCACCGATCTATCTTATTACTACGGCACAACCTAGATCTATCCTCGTTTTTATGCCTAGATAGGAGCGTTAAACGATAGCGCTTGTTGGGAGGCAACCCAATTTTATTTTTATTCCTTGCTTTTTTATCCTGCTTAGTAATAAATTAATTATTTAGCCTCTGTTTTGGTTATGTTTTTGTGTTTAATTAGTGTTTGTGCCAAGTAGAACCGTTGGGAAGACTTGGGGAAAGTCTTGTTGAACTTGCTGTAAAAAACAGAAACTTTAGCACTCACGAGAACTGCTTTCATTTTTATTTGAAGAGTCCTATTTAGTTAATTCTTTTTTCAGATGATTAGTAGATAAATTCCTCACGTACAGCAATTTATTTTAGAATTTTTCGAGTTACAGATCTTGCGCTAGCTACAGATTACTACAGACTGTTCTTTTTTTTGACAGATTCTGTTTTTCGTGTGTTGTTTGCTTATTTTGATGAATCTATGGTTAGTAAAATAGTTTATAATCCATAGAGAAGTTGGAATACAGTAGGTTTAACACTAATATAAATAAAGAATGAGTTCATTACAGTACCTTGAAGTGGTCTTTTGTTTTCTTTCGCTAATGGAGCTCACGAGTTTTCTACTTTATGTTTTGTGTTGTGAAGTTTTCAAGTTTTGGGTGAATTCTTTTGATGGATTATGGAACAAGGAGTGGCAAGAGCCTAAGCTTGGGGATGCCCATGGCACCCCCAAGATAATTCAAGTACACCAAAAATTCAAAGCTTGGGGATGCCCCGGAAGGCATCCCCTCTTTCGTCCACTTCCATCGGTAAATTACTTGGAGCTATATTTTTATTCACCAACATGATATGTGTTTTGCTTGGAGTGTCTTGTATTATTTGTGTCTTTGTGTCTTAGTATGCCACAATCATCCTTGATGTACACACCTTTTGAGAGATCCATACATGAATTAAAATTTGATAGAATACTCTATATGCTTCACTTATATCTTTTGAGCTAAGTAGTTTTGCTCTATGTGCTTCACTTATATCTTTTGAGCGTTATAATTTTGCTCTATGTGCTTCACTTAGATCTTTTAGAGCACGGTGGTGGATTTTTTTTAAAGAAACTATTGATCTCTAATGCTTCACTTAAATTATTTTGAGATTCTCTTAATAGCATGGTAATTTGCTTAATAATAACATGCTTGGTATTCAAGATTTGTGAAACTTTCTTTTGAGTGTGTTGAATACTAAGAAAAGATTGAAGCATGATAATTGTTTTGAGATATGGAGGTGATAATATTAAAGTCATGCTAGTTGAGTAGTTGTGAATTTAAAGAATACTTGTGTTAAAGTTTGTGATTCTCGTAGCATGCACGTATGGTGAACCGTTATGTGATGAAGTCGGAGCATGATTTATTTATCGATTGTCTTCCTTATGAGTGGCGGTAAGGGGCGAGCGATGGTCTTTTCCTACCAATCTATCCCCCTAGGATCATGCGCGTAATACTTTGCTTTGATAACTTCTAGATTTTTGCAATAAGTATATGAGTTCTTTATGACTAATGTTGAGTCCATGGATTATACGCACTCTCACCCTTCCACCTTTGCTAGCCTCTCTAATACCGTGCACCTTTTGCCGGTATCATACACCTACCATATACCTTCCTCAAAACATCCACCATACCTACCTATTATGGCATTTCCATAGCCATTCCGAGATATATTGCCATGCAACTTTCCACCATCTAGTTCATCATGACACATTCATCATTGTCATATTGCTTAACATGATAATGTAGTTGACATAGTATTTTTGGCAAAGCCACCGTTCATAATTTTTTCATACTTGTCACTCTTGATTCATTTCATATCCCGGTACACCGCCGGAGGCATCCATATAGAGTCATACTTTGTTTTAGTATCGAGTTGTAATTGTTGAGTTGTAAGAAAAATAAAAGTGTGATGATCATCATTTAATAGAGCATTGTCCCAAAAAAGGAGAAAGGCCAAAGAGAAAAAGAAGGCCCAAAAAAATAAAAAGGGACAATGCTACTATCCTTTTACCACACTTGTGCTTCAAAGTAGCACCATGATCTTCATAGTAGAGAGTCTCTCATGTTATCACTTTCATATACTAGTGGGAATTTTACATTATAGAACTTGGCTTGTATATTCCAATGATGGGCTTCCTCAAATTGCCCTAGGTCTTCATGAGCAAGCAAGTTGGATGCACACCCACTTAGTTTCTTTTTGAGCTTTCATATACTTATAGCTCTAGTGCATCCATTGCATGGCAATCCCAACTCACTCACATTGATATCTATTGATGGGAATCTCCATCGCCCGTTGATACACCTAGTTGATGTGAGACTATCTTCTCCTTTTTGTCTTCTCCAGAACCACCATTCTATTCCACCTATAGTGCTATATCCATGGCTCACGCTCATGTATTGCGTGAAGATTGAAAAGGTTTTGAAAAAGTTAGAGTATGAAACAATTGCTTGGCTTGTCATCGGGGTTGTGCATGATTTAAATACTTTGTGTGGTGAAGATAGAGCATAGCCAGACTATATGATTTTGTAGGGATAACTTTCTTTGGCCATGTTATTTTGAGAAGACATAATTGCTTTGTTAGTATGCCTGAAGTATTATTATTTTTATGTCAATATAAACTTTTGTCTTGAATCTTTCGAATCTGAATATTCATATCACAATTAAGAAGATTTGCATTGAAATTATGCCAAGTAGCACTCCGCATCAAAAATTCTCTTTTTATCATTTACCTACTCAAGGACGAGCAGGAATTAAGCTTGGAGATGCCTGATACGTCTCCAACGTATCTATAATTTTTCATTGCTCCATGCTATATTATCTACTGTTTTGGACTATATTGGGGCTTATTTTCCACTTTTATATTATTTTTGGGACTAACCTATTAACCGGAGGCCCAGCCCAGAATTGTTGTTTTTGCCTATTTCAGTGTTTCGAAGAAACGGAATATCAAACGGAGTCCGAACGGAATGAAACCTTTGGGAACATGATTTTCTCACCGAACGTAATCCACGAGACTTGGACCCTACGCCAAGGCATCAGAGAGGCGGTCACGAGGGTGGGGGCGCCCCCCCCCCCCCCTAGGGCGCGCCCCCTGCCTCGTGGGCCCCTCGATGCTCCACCGACGTACTTCTTCCTCCAATATATACATACGTACCCCCAAACGATCAGAAAGGAGCCCAAAACCTAATTCCACCGCCGCAACTTTCTATATCCACGAGATCCCATCTTGGGGCCTGTTCCGGAGCTCCGCCGGAGAGGGTCATCATCACGGAGGGCTTCTACATCATCATAGCCTCTCCGATGAAGTGTGAGTAGTTTACCTCAGACCTTCAGGTCCATAGTTAGTAGCTAGATGACTTCTTCTCTCTTTCTGGATCTCAATACAAAGTTCTCCCCCTCTCTTGTGGAGATCTATTCGATGTAATCTTCTTTTTGCGGTGTGTTTGTTGAGATCGATGAATTGTGGGTTTATGATCAAGTGTATCTATGAATAATATTTTAATCTTCTCTGAATTCTTTTATGTATGATTGGTTATCTTTGCAAGTCTCTTCGAATTATCCGTTTGGTTTGGCCAACTAGATTCGTAGTTCTTGCCATGGGAGAAGTGCTTAGCTTTGGGTTCGATCTTGCGGTGTCCTTTCCCAGTGACAGAAGGGGCAGCAAGGCATGTATTGCATCGTTGCCATCAAGGATAACAAGATGTGGTTTATTTCATATTGCATGAATTTATCTCTCTACATCATGTCATCTTGCTTAAGGCGTTACTCTGTTTTTAACTTAATACTCTAGATGCATGCTGGATAGCGGTCGATGAGTGGAGTAATAGTAGTAGATGTAGAATCGTTTCGGTCTACTTGTCACGGACGTGATGCCTATATACATGATCATGCCTAGATATTCTCATAACTATGCTCAATTCTGTCAATTGCTCAACAGTAATTTGTTCACCCACCGTAGAATACTTATGCTCTTGAGAGAAGCCACTAGTGAAAGCTATGGCCCCCGGGTCTATTCTCATCATATCAATCTCCATCACTTTAATCTTGCTTTACTTTTTACTTTGCCTTTACTTTTTACTTTGCATCTTTATACCAAAAATACCAAAAATATTATAGCTATCAGATCTCACTCTCGTAAGTGACCATGAAGGGATTGACAACCCCTAATCGCGTTGGTTGCGAGTAGCTATCGTTTTGTGCAGGTACGAGGGAATTGAGCGTGGCCTCCTACTGGATTGATACCTTGGTTCTCAAAAATTGAGGGAAATACTTACGCTACTTTGCTGCATCATCCCTTCCTCTTCGGGGAAAACCAACGCAAACTCAAGAGGTAGCACACCATGATCCTCATAGTAGAGAGTCTCTCATCTTATCACTTTCATATACTAGTGGGAATTTTTCATTATAGAACTTGGCTTGTATATTCCAACAATGGGCCTCCTCAAGTGCCCTAGGTCTTCGTGAGCAAGCAAGTTGGATGCACACCCACTAGTTTCTTTTGTTGAGCTTTCATACATTAATATGTCTAGTGTATCTGTTGCATGGCAATCCCTACTCCTTGCATTAACATCAATCGGTGGGCATCTCCGTAGCCCATTGATTAGCCTCGTTGATGTGAGACTTTCTCCTTTTTTTGTCTTCTCCACATAACCCCCCTCATTATATCCTATTCCACCCATAGTGCTATGTCCATGGCTCACGCTCATATATTGCGTGAAAGTTTATAGGTTTGAGATTACTAAAGTATGAAACAATTGCTTGGCTTGTCATCGGGGTTGTGCATGATGAGAGCATTCTTGTGTGACGAAAATGAAACATGACTAAACTATATGATTTTGTAGGGATGAACTTTCTTTGGCCATGTTATTTTGAGAAGACATAATTGCTTAGTTAGTATGCTTGAAGTATTATCATTTTTATGTCAATATGAACTTTTGTCTTGAATCTTTCGGATCTGAATATTCATACCACAATTAAGAAGAATTACATTAAAATTATGCCAAGTAGCACTCCGCATCAAAAAATCTCTTTTTATCATTTACCTACTCGAGGACGAGCAGGAATTAAGCTTGGGGATGCTTGATACGTCTCCAATGTATCTATAATTTTTGATTGCTCCATGCTATATTGTCTACTATTTTGGACAATATTGGGCTTTATTTTCCACTTTTATATTATTTTTGGGACCAACCTATTAACCGGAGGCCCAGCCCAGAATTGCTGTTTTTTTGCCTATTTCAGTGTTTTAGAGAAACAGAATATCAAACGGAGTCCAAACGGAATGAAACATTCAGAAACGTGATTTTCTCATCAGATAAGATCCAGGAGACTTGGACCCTCCGTCAAGAAAGCCACGAGGCAGTCACGAGGGTGGAGGGCGCCCCCCTAGGGCGCGCCCCCTGCCTCGTGGGCCCCTCGAAGCTCCACCGACGTATTCCTTCCTCCTATATATACCTACGTACCCCCAAACGATCGGGGACGGAGCGAAAAACCTAATTCCACCGCCGCAAATTTCTGTATCTACGAGATCCCATCTTGGGGCCTGTTCCGGAGCTTCGCCGGAAGGGGAATCGATCACGGAGGGCTTCTACATCATCATCCAAGCCCCTCCGATGAAGTGTGAGTAGTTTACTTCAGACCTACGGGTCCATAGTTAGTAGCTAGATGGCTTCTTCTCTCTTTTTGGATCTCAATACAATGTTCTCCCCCTCTCTCATGGAGATCTATTCGATGTAATCTTCTTTTTGCGGTGTGTTTGTTGAGACCGATGAATTGTGGGTTTATGATCAATTCTATCTATGAATAGTATTTGAATCTCCTCTGAATTCTTCTATGTATGATTGGTTATCTTTGCAAGTCTCTTCGAATTATCAGTTTGGTTTGGCCTACTAGATTAGTTTTTCTTGCCATGGGAGAAGTGCTTAGCTTTGGGTTCAATCTTGCGGTGTCCTTTCCCAGTGACAGAAGGGGCAGCAAGGCACATATTGTATTGTTGCCATAGAGGATAACAAGATGGGTTTTTTATCATATTGCATGAAACTATCCCTCTACATCATGTCATCTTGCTTAAGGCGTTACTCTGTTTTTAACTTAATACTCTAGATGCATGCTGGATAGCGGTCGCTGAGTGGAGTAATAGTAGTAGATGCAGGCAGGAGTCGGTCTACCTGTCTCAGGACGTGATGCCTATATACATGATCATACCTAGATATTCTCATAACTATGCTCAATTCTGTCAATCGGTCAACAGTAATTTGTTCACCCACCGTAGAATACTTATGCTCTTGAGAGAAGCCACTACTGAAACCTGTGGCCCCCGGGTCTCTTTCTCATCATATCAATGTCCATCACTTTATTATTGCTTTGCTTTTTACTTTTCTTTTACTATTTACTTTGCATCTCTATACCAAAAATATTTTTGTCTCTATCAGATCTCACTTTCGTAAGTGACCGTGAAGGGATTGACAACCCCTAAGCGCGTTGGTTGCGTTGAGCTATTGTTTTTGTGTAGGTACGAGGGACTCGCGCGTAGCCTCCTACTGGATTGATACCTTGGTTCTCAAAAACTGAGGGAAATACTTACGCTACTTTGCTGCATCATCCTCTCCTCTTCGGGGAAATCCAACGCAGTGCTCAAGAGGTAGCGGAAGCATCACAGTAAATGATGAAGTCCTTCTTAGTATCAGGTGGAGCAAGCACTGGGGTAGTAGACAACTTGTCTTTAAGTGCCTGGAAACTTTCCTGACACTTGTCTATCCATTGGAACTTGACGCCCTTATGCAACAGGTTAGTCAGGGGCCTGGCAATCTTGGAGATGTTCTCGATGAATTAACGACAATAGATGGCGAGACCGAGAAAAATTCGGACTTTCTTGACATTCTTCAGAGGAGTCCAATCGAGAATAGCCTGGACTCGTTCAGGGTTGATGGCAATACCATCCTTGGAGATTACATGCCCAAGATAGGTTACTTCGGGAAGCCAGAATTCACACTTGGAATACTTAGCATATAGTTGATGCTCCCGTAGCTTTTCCAGCACAAGACAAAGATGTTCAGCATGTTCTTCCTTGTTCTTGGAAAATACTATGATATTATCCAGATAAACCACGACGAACTTGTCGAGGTAATCCATGAATATATAGTTCATCAGGCGAGAGAAGGTGGCTGGAGCATTGGTTAAGCCGAAAGACATGACGGTGTACTTGTATGATCCATACCGAGTCACGAAGGCGGTCTTTGGGATATCCTCTTCATGAACACGGATCTGGTGGTAACCCAACCTCAAGTCGAGTTTGGAGAACACTGATGATCCAGCCAGTTGATCATATAGATAATTGATTCAAGGGAGGGGATATTTGTTCTGAATGGTGGCTTGGTTAATAGGTCGATATCTTGGACCAATCAGTTTGTCCCATCCTTCTTCTTAACAAAGAGAGAAGGTGTTCCCCAAGGAGAGCAACTAGGGCGAATGAAACCTTTGCGAAGAGATTTGTCGATTTCCTCCTTAAGCTCAAAGAGTTCATGCGGCGGCATCTTGTAGGGTCGTTTGTCTATAGGGGTGGTGCCTGGTTTCAAGTCGATGATGAATTTGACAGCTCTAGCAGGGGGAATCCCTGGAAGTTCTTCTGGAAAGACGTCTTGGAATTCGCGAACAACGGAAATGTTTTCAGTGCCCTCGAGTGGTGCAGCTTTCAATGCATTCAAGGCATAAAGTCGTGCCTCGGCATTCTGAACAAGATGAGCCTGGTAAGTAATTATTTCATCAGAAGGGTGTAGCAGATGGACGGTCTTAGTGGCGCAAACTATAGAAGCAATATGCGCTTTCAACCAATCAATTCCCAGAATGAGATCAATGCTATAGGACTTTGGTACGATGGGAGAGACAAGTAATTCTAGTCCTTTGATTTCAACGGGGACATCGTTGCAAATCATGGAGGTCCGACATTGGCCGGCGGGGGTGTACTAATAGCGAAGCGTTCATGTCTTTGCTTTTAATGCCATGCATGAATGCAAAATCCTCTGACATGAATGAATGTGATGCACCTGTATCAAATAAAACAGATGCTGGTACTGAATTTACAAGGAGTGTGTTGAGGAACGTAGTAATTTCAAAAAAATTCCTACGCACACGCAAGATCACGGTGATGCATAGCAACGAGAGGGGAGAGTGTTGTCTACATACCCTCGTAGACCGAAGCGGAAGCAATGACGCAACATAGAGGAAGTAGTCGTGCGTCTTCCCTGTCCAACCGATCCAAGCACCGTTACTCCGGCACCTCCGAGTTCTTGACACACGTACAACTCGATGACGCACCCCGGGCTCCGATCCAGCAGAGCTTCAGGGAGGAGTTTCGTCAGCATGACGGCGTGGTGACGATCTTGATGTTTAACTGTCGCAGGGCTTCGCCTAAGCACCGCTACAATATGATCGAGGTGTAATATCATGGAGGGGGGCACCGCACGCGGCTAAGGAACGATCACGAAGATCAACTTGTGTGTCCTAGGGTGCCCCCGTATATAAAGGAGCCAAGCGGGGTGCGGCCGGCCTTAGTAGGAGGCACGCAGGAGGAGTCCTACTCCTACCGGGAGTAGGACTCCCCTCCCTTTCCTTGTCCAAGTAGGAGAGGGGGAAGGAAGGGAGAGAGGAGAGGAAGGAAAGGGGGGGCGCCGCCCCTCCCTCCTTGTCCCATTTGGACTAGGGGGAGAGGGGGCGCACGGCCTGCCCTGGCTGCCTTTCGTCTTCTCCACTTTAGGCCCATGAGGCCCATTAACCCCCTGCGGGGTTCCGGTAACCCCCCGGTTCTCCGGTTTTATCCGAAACTTCCTCGGAACACTTCCGGTGTCCGAATATAGCCGTCCAATATATCAATCTTTATGTGTCGACCATTTCGAGACTCCTCGTTATGTCCGTGATTATATCCGGGACTCCGCACAACCTTCGGTACATCAAAATACATAAACTCATAATGAAACTGTCATCATGACTTTAAGCATGCGGACCCTACGATTCGAGAACAATGTAGACATGACCGAGACACGTCTCTGGTCAATAACCAACAGCGGGACCTGGATGCCCATATTGGCTCCTACATATTCTACAAAGATCTTTATCGGTCAGACCGCATAACAACATACGTTGTTCCCTTTGTCATCGGTATGTTACTTGTCCGAGATTCGATCGTCGGTATCCAATACCTAGTTCAATCTCGTTACCGGCAAGTCTCTTTACTCGTTCCGTAATACATCATCCCGCAACTAACTCATTAGTTGCAATGCTTGCAAGGCTTAAGTGATGTGCATTACCGAGAGGGCCCAGAGATACCTCTCCGACATTCGGAGTGACAAATCCTAATCTCGAAATACGCCAACCCAACATGTACCTTTGGAGACACCTGTAGAGCTCCTTTATAATCACCCAGTTACGTTGTGATGTTTGGTAGCACACAAAGTGTTCCTCCGGCAAATGCGAGTTGCATAATCTCATAGTCATAGGAACATGTATAAGTCATGAAGAAAGCAATAGCAACATACTAAACGATCGGGTGCTAAGCTAATGGAATGGGTCATGTCAATCAGATCATTCAACTAATGATGTGATCCCGTTAATCAAATAACAACTCTTTGTCCATGGTTAGGAAACATAACCATCTTTGATTAACGAGCTAGTCAAGTAGAGGCATACTAGTGACACTCTATTTGTCTTTGTATTCACACATGTATTATGTTTCCGGTTAATACAATTCTAGCATGAATAATAAACATTTATCATGAAATAAGGAAATAAATAATAACTTTATTATTGCCTCTAGGGCATATTTCCTTTAGTCTCCCACTTGCACTAGAGTCAATAATCTAGATCACATCACCATGTGATTAACATTGATAGTTCACATCATCATGTGATTAACACCCATAGTTCACATCGCCATGTGACCAAAACCCAAAGGGTTTACTAGATTCAGTAATCTAGTTCACATCGCTTATGTGATTAACACCCAAAGAGTACTAAGGTGTGATCATGTTTTGCTTCTGAGAGAAGTTTAGTCAACTGGTCTGCCATATTCAGATCCGTATGTATTTTGCAAATTTCTATGTCAACAATGCTCTGCACGAAGCTACTCTTAGCTAATTGCTCCCACTTTCAATATGTATCCAGATTGAGACTTAGAGTCATCTAGATCAGTGTCAAAATTTGCATCGACGTAACCCTTTACGACGAACCCTTTTTGTCCCATCCATAATTGAGAAACATATCCTTATTCCACTAAGGATAATTTTGACCGCTGTCCAGTGATCTACTCCTAGACCACTATTGTACTCCCTTGCCAAAATTAGTGTAGGGTATACAATAGATCTGGTACACAGCATGGCATACTTTATAGAACCTATGGCCAAGGCATAGGGAATGACTTTCATTCTCTTTCTATCTTCTGTCGTGGTCGTGTTTTGAGTCTTACTCAATTTCACACCTTGTAACACAGGCAAGAACTCTTTCTTTGACTGTTCCATTTTGAACTACTTCAAAACCTTGTCAAGGTATGTACTCATTGAAAAAACTTATCAAGCGTTTTGATCTATCTCTATAGATCTTGATGCTCAATATGTAAGTAGCTTCACCGAGGTCTTTCTTTGAAAAACTCCTTTCAAACACTCCTTTATGCTTTACAGAATAATTCTACATTATTTCCGATCAACAATATGTCATTCACATATACTTATCAGAAATGCTGTAGTGCTCCCACTCACCTTCTTGTAAATACAGGCTTCACCGCAAGTCTATATAAAACTATATGCTTTGATCAACTTATCAAAGCATGTATTCCAACTCCGAGATGCTTGCACCAGTCCATAGATGAATCGCTGGAGCTTGCATATTTTGTTAGCACCTTTAGGATTGATAAAACCTTCTGGTTGCATCATATACAACTCTTCTTTAATAAATCCATTAAGGAATGCAGTTTTGTTTATCCATTTGCTAGATTTTATAAAATGCGGCAATTGCTAACATGATTCGGACAGGCTCAAGCATAGATACGAGTGAGAAACTCTCATCGTAGTCAACACCTTGAATGTTGTCAAAAACCTTTTTCGACAAGTCTAGCTTTGTAGATAGTAACACTACTATCAGCGTTCGTCTTCCTCTTAAAGATCCATTTATTTCCTATGGCTTGCCGATCATCGGGCAAGTCAACCAAAGTCTACACTTTGTTCTCATACATGGATCCCATCTCAGATTTCATGGCCTCAAGCCATTTTGCGGAATCTGGGCTCATCATCGCTTCCTCATAGTTCGCCAGTTCGTCATGGTCTAGTAACATGACTTCCAGAACAGGATTACCGTACCACTCTGGTGCGGATCTCACTCTGGTTTACCTACGAGATTCGGTAGTAACTTGATCTGAAGTTACATGATCATCATCATTAGCTTCCTCACTAATTGGTGTAGTAGTCACAAGAACAGATTTCTGTGATGAACTACTTTCCAATAAGGGAGATGGTACAATTACCTTATCAAGTTTTCTACTTTCCTCCCACTCACTTCTTTCGAGAGAAACTCCTTCTCTAGAAAGGATCCATTCTTAGCAACGAATGTCATGCCTTCGGATCTGTGATAGAAGGTGTACCCAACAGTTTCCTTTGGGTATCCTATGAAGACACATTTCTCCGATTTGAGTTTGAGCTTATCGAGATGAAACTTTTTCACATAAGCATCGCAACTCAAACTTTAAGAAACGACAACTTAGGTTTCTTGCCAAACCATAGTTCACACGGTGTCGTCTCAACGGATTAGATGGTGCCCTATTTAACGTGAATACAGCTGTTTCTAATGCATAACCCCAAAACGATAGTGGTAGATCGGTAAGAGACATCATAGATCACACTATATCTAATAAAGTACGATTATGACGTTCGGACACACCATTACACTATGGTGTTCCAGGTGGCGTGAGTAGTGAAACTATTTCACATTGTTTTAATTGAAGGCCAAACTTGTAACTCAAATATTTTACCTCTGCGATCATATCATAGAAACTTTTATTTTCCTGTCACGATGATTTTCCACTTCACTCTGAAATTCTTTGAACTGTTCAAATGTTTCAGACTTATGTTTCATCGAGTAGATATCCCCATATCTGCTCAAATCATCTGTGAAGGTCAGAAAATAATGATACCCGCTGCAAGCCTTGATATTCATCGGACCACATACATCAGTATGTATGATTTCCAACAAATCTGTTGCTTGCTCCATTGTTCCGGAGAATGGCGTTTTAGTCATCTTGCCCAAGAGACATGGTTCGCAAGCATCAAGTGATTCCAAAATCCCATCAGCATGGAGTTTCTTCATGCGCTTCACACCAATATGACCTAAACGGAAGTGCCACAAATAAGTTGCACTATCATTATTAACTTTGCATCTTTTGGTTTCAATATTATGATTATGTGTATCACTACGATCGAGATCCAACGAACTATTTCCGTTGGGTGTGTAACCATATAACATTTTATTCATGTAAACAGAACAACAATTTATTCTCTTACTTAAATGAATAACCGTATTACAATAAACATGATCAAATCATATTTATGCTCAATGCAAACACCAAATAACACTTATTTAGTTTCAACATTAATCCCGAAAGTATAGGGAGTGTGCGATGATGATCATATCAATCTTGGAACCACTTCCAATACACATCGTCACTTCACCCTTAACTAGTCTCTGTTTATTCCGCAACTCCCGTTTCGAGTTACTAATCTTAGCAACTGAACTAGTACCAAATACTGAGGGGTTGCTATGAACACTAGTTAAAGTACACATCAATAACATGTATATCAAATATACCTTTGTTTACTTTGCCATCCTTTCTTATTCACCAAATACTTGGGGTAGTTCCGCTTCCAGTGACCAATCCCTCTGCAGTAGAAGCACTTTGTCTCAGGCTTAGGACCGGACTTGGGTTTCTTCACTTGAGCAGCAACTTGCTTGCCATTCTTCTTGAAGTTCCCCTTCTTCCTTTTGCCCTTTTCTTGAAACTAGTGGTCTTGTCTACCATCAACACTTGATGTTTTTCTTGATTTCTACCTTCGTCGATTTTAGCATCACTAAGAGCTTGGGAATCTTTTCCGTTATCCCTTGCATACTATAGTTCATCACGAAGTTCTACTAACTTGGTGATGGTGACTAGAGAATTCTGTCAATCACTATCTTATCTAGAAGATTAACTCCCACTTGATTCAAGCGATTGTAGTACCCAGACAATCTGAGTACATGCTCACTGCTTGAGCGATTCTCCTCCATCTTGTAGCTATAGAACTTGTTGGAGACTTCATATCTCTCAACTCGTGTATTTGCTTGAAATATTAACTTCAACTCCTGGAACATCTCATATGGTCCATGACGTTCAAAACGTCTTTGAAGTCCCGATTCTAAGCCGTTAAGCATGGTGCACTAAACTATTAAGTAGTCATCATATTGAGCTAGCCAAACGTTCATAACGTCTGCATCTGCTCCTGCAATAGGTCTGTCACCTAGCGGTGCATCAAGGACATAATTTTTCTGTGCAGCAATGAGGATAAACCTCATATCACGGATCCAATCTGCATCATTGCTACTAACATCTTTCAACATAGTTTTTCTCTAGGAACATATCAAAATAAACATATGAAAGCAACAACGCGAGCTATTGATCTACAACATAGATATGCTAATACTACCAGGACTAAGTTCATGATAAATTAAAGTTCAATTAATCATATTACTTAAGAACTCCCACTTAGATAGACATCCCTCTAATCCTCTAAGTAATCATGTGATCCAAATCAACTAAACCATAACCAATCATCACGTGAAATGGATTAGTTTTCAATGGTGAACATCATTATGTTGATCATATCTACTATATGATTCACGCTCGACCTTTCGGTCTCCGTGTTCCGAGGCCATATCTGCATATGCTAGGCTCATCAAGTTTTAACCTGAGTATTCTGCGTGTGCAAAACTGGCTTGCACCCGTTGTAGATGGACGTAGAGCTTATCACACCCGATCATCACGTGGTGTCTGGGCACAACGAACTTTGGCAACGGTGCATACTCAGGGAGAACACTTCTTGATAATTTAGTGAGAGATTATCTTATAATGCTACCGTCAATCAAAGCAAGATAAGATGCATAAAAGATAAACATCGCATGCAATCAATATAAGTGATATGATATGGCCATCATCATCTTGTGCTTGTGATCTCCATCTCCGAAGCACCGTCATGATCACCATCGTCACCGGCGCGACACCTTGATATCCATCGTAGCATCGTTGTCGTCTTGCCAATCTTATACTTCTACGACTATCGCTACCGCTTAGTGATAAAGTAAAGCATTACAGGGCGATTGCATTGCATACAATAAAGCGACAACCATATGGCTCCTGCCAGTTGCCGATAACTCAGTTACAAAACATGATCATCTCGTACAATAAAATTTAGCATCATGTCTTGACCATATCATATCACAACATGCCCTGCAAAAACAAGTTAGACGTCCTCTACTTTGTTTGTTGCAAGTTTTACGTGGCTGCTACGGGCTTAAGCAAGAACCAATCTTACCTACGCATCAAAACCACAACGATAGTTTGTCAAGTTGATGCCGTTTTAACCTTCGCAAGGACCGGGCGTAGCCACACTCGGTTCAACTAAAGTTGGAGAAACTGACACCCGCCAGCCACCTGTGTGCAAAGCACGGCGGTAGAACCAGTCTCGCGTAAGCGTACGCGTAATGTCGGTCCGGGCCGCTTCATCCAACAATACCGCCGAACCAAAGTATGACATGCTGGTAGGCAGTATGACTTATATCGCCCACAACTCACTTGTGTTCTACTCGTGCATATAACATCAAACCATAAAACCTAGGCTCTGATGCCACTGTTGAGGAACGTCGTAATTTCAAAAAAATTCCTACGCACACGCAAGATCATGGTGATGCATAGCAACGAGAGGGGAGAGTGTTGTCTACGTACCCTCGTAGACCGAAGCGGAAGCGTTGACGCAACATAGAGGAAGTAGTCGTACGTCTTCCCGGTCCAACCGATCCAAGCACTGTTACTCCGGCACCTCCGAGTTCTTGACACACGTACAGCTCAATGACGCACCCCGGGCTCCGATCCAGCAAAGCTTCGGGGAGGAGTTTCGTCAGCACGACGGCGTGGTGACGATCTTGATGTTTAACCGTCGCAGGGCTTCGCCTAAGCACCGCTACAATATGATCGAGGTGTAATATCATGGAGGGGGGCACCGCACACGGCTAAGGAACGATCACGAAGATCAACTTGTGTGTCCTAGGGTGCCCCCTTGCCCCCATATATAAAGGAGTCAAGGGGGGTGCGGCCGGCCCTAGTGGGAGGCGCGCAGGAGGAGTCCTACTCCTACCGGGAGTAGGACTCCCCTCCCTTTCCTTGTCCAAGTAGGAGAGGGGGGAAGGAAGGGAGAGGGGAGAGGAAGGAAAGGGGGGGCGTCGCCCCTCCCTCCTTTTCCAATTCAGACTAGGGGGAGAGGGGGCGCGCAGCCTGCCCTGGCTGCCTTTCCTCTTCTCCACTGTAGGCCCATGAGGCCCATTAACCCCCCGGGGGGTTCCGGTAACCCCCCGGTTCTCCGGTTTTATCGAAACTTCCCCGGAACACTTCCGGTGTCCGAATATAGCCGTCCAATATATCAATGTTTATGTCTCGACCATTTCGAGACTCCTCGTTATGTCCGTGATCATATCCGGGACTCCGAACAACCTTCGGTACATCAAAATAGATAAACTCATAATGAAACTGTCATCGTAACTTTAAGCGTGTGGACCCTATGGTTCGAGAACAATGTAGACATGACCGAGACACGTCTCCGGTCAATAACCAACAACGGGACCTGGATGCCCATATTGGCTCCTACATATTCTACGAAGATCTTTATCGGTCAGACTGCATAACAACATACGTTGTTCCCTTTGTCATCGGTATGTTACTTGTCTGAGATTCGATCGTCGGTATCCAATACCTAGTTCAATCTCGTTACCGGCAAGTCTCTTTACTCGTTCCGTAATACATCATCCCGCAACTAACTCATTAGTTGCAATGCTTGCAAGGCTTAAGTGATGTGCATTACCGAGAGGGCCCAGAGATACCTCTCCAACATTCGGAGTGACAAATCCTAATCTCGAAATACTCCAACCCAACATGTACCTTTGGAGACACCTGTAGAGCTTCTTTATAATCACCCAGTTACGTTGTGACGTTTGGTAGCACACAAAGTGTTCCTCCGGAAAACGGGAGTTGCATAATATCATAGTCATAGGAACATGTATAAGTCATGAAGAAAGCAATAGCAACATACTAAACGATCGGGTGCTAAGCTAATGGAATGGGTCATGTCAATCAGATCATTCAACTAATGATGTGATCCCGTTAATCAAATAACAACTCTTTGTCCATGGTTAGGAAACATAACCATCTTTGATTAACAAGCTAGTCAAGTAGAGGCATACTAGTGACACTCTGTTTGTCTATGTATTCACACATGTATTATGTTTCTGGTTAATACAATTCTAGCATGAATAATAAACATTTATCATGAAATAAGGAAATAAATAATAACTTTATTATTGCCTCTAGGGCATATTTCCTTCAGAGTGTACCCATCATGGTAGCAGGCTGTTCTAGAACTTCATTGAGACCAACGTGGTTGGCATGAACACGACCATAAGACTTGGCATTGTTGTTGTGGGGCTGGTTGCTTCCACAGCCAGCTGCGGGAAGGGCCAGTTGATTCTGGTTCTGGTTGCATTCCCTAGCACGGTGTCCTGGTTGACCACACCTGAAGCACAGACCATTATTGGGAGTGGGAATAAGAGCTCGACGTGGTGGAGTTGGAAGTCTTGGCTGCCTAGTTGGTGGGGGAGGCAGACGCGGTGCAGCATAGGACTGCCTTGGAGCAGGTGCAGTTGGCTGGTACATGTTGTTCGGAATCCATATCCTACGCTTCTACAAGTACGGTCCAGAAGATGAGCCCGTGTCACGGTTGCGCCTGTGAGAGCTCTGGTGTTCCTGCAGACCAGTTTTGACATTGATGGCCTTGTTCACCAAGGTGGCGAAATCAGCAAAGCCATGCACTAGAAGTGCGAGCTTGATGTCATCTTGAAGGCCATCACGGAACTTCTCCTGTCTGCGTGCATCAATTGCAATGTATTCTTCAGCATAGCGGGATAAATCCAGAAATTCCCGCTGATAAGCTTCCATAGTTTTGTTGCCCTGGGTGAGGTTGCAAAACTCACGCTTCTTTCGGTCCATGACTCCTCGAGGAATGAAGCGGGCACGGAAAGCGACTTGAAAGTCTGGCCAAGTGATGATTGTTCCAAACAGCAGAGGACGCCTGTGGCTGTCCCACCATTGAGCAGCGGGTCTCTTCAAGAAGAAGGAAGCAAAGGTGACATAGCTGGCAGGGGCTACATCAGCAGACTCCATCTCATAGGTGATGTCACAGAGCCAGTCATCAGCATCCAGAGGCTGAGTTGAGCTGCGGTACACAGTTGGGTTGAGACGCATGAAATCCTGCAGAGTCACTTAGGCTGGCTGCTGGTTCATATTGGGGCGAGGAAACTGAGCCATCATATTCTCCATGAACCGGTGATTCATCTCGAGCTGTTGGATCATACCAGCCATGTACTCAGGCGGAGGTGGGGCATAGCCACCACGACCACGACCACCTGGTCTAATCATCCTGCTAAAATTTAACAGGGGTATTTCAGCATTGTGAAATTTGCAAGGACAAGAATAATTCAAGATGAAACATGCAAAATGAAAGGAGCACGATAGGTACTTCATAGTAGTCGGCATGACTTACAAAAGGGGTCATGCATAGAGTTCGGGACATAGAGTTCAATACATAGACTAAAAACATCATAGGTGGCAATGTCTAATACTAATAAGCAAGCCTACATCAGTCCCAGGAGGAACTGTGGAGGTAGTTGTAGCCTAACAGCTGGTAGTGACGCGAAGGGAAGTCCTCCACATCAGTAACCTGGGATCCGCGGATACTCTAATGCAGAACCCGACACGCAGGAGGCAGAAGAGGACCAGGTGCGGGAGAGTAGCCTCCCACATTTGGCCAGCCGACACCCTGGGGCATCACGGTCCTGGCAGGGTAGATCACAGAACGCGACAGATCACCAGATCGGACAAAGGGGTGCAACAGCATCAGAGCACGGTAAAGGTGCTGATGGGTGGTGTACAACTCGTGGCGAAGAGCTCGGTTAGCTCTATCCAACCCATCAGCATGCAGAACCAGGTTCTGATGGTAGAAGGGCTCTCGGGTGAGAGTGGAGTAGGCAGCAGTGTAGTATCCCTCCGCACCAACATCGGATGCGATAGCAATGTGCCTGAAAGGGGAGGTGTCCAACTCCCGATACTCTCCACGAAGACGTGTCAAAGCAGCATAAGCAGCATCATGTACTACCATATCGATAGTCACTCCAACACCATGAGCACTGTGTAGCACGGTAGTGGAGTTATACCCCCGAGAGTAGAGGTGGACGATGGCACGGTACTGCTCCTGGTTAAAGTCCTGGTACTGCTCGTACACGGTGTACTCAGGGTGCCAGCGATAACCTAGATAGGTCATCATCTCAGCTAACACAGCAGGTGATCCAGAGACACCAATTGCCGTTGTGTGGCGCACGACCTACCTCGTGGGTTCCATCTGAAAACAAAGATGTTTCAAAGGAGTCAAATGACATAGTGGATATTGTTCAAAATACTACTCTCAGGAATAACTAGGGCTTGTCCAACTTTGGGGTGATTATGGTCACGAGATCCTAATGTTAGAGTTACTAAATTCGTTTGACCCGAGTAGAAGAGAGTTCAGAGTCCCAGAGTGAAGATTGAGGAGTAAAAGATCCTAATACCACCCAAATGGCGACGTGGGCCCGTAAGACACACAGCCATGTTAGTAAAAAGTTTTGCAATGTCTAGACTCAACTTCGGCCAAGGAGTGTGGAAGGGGGATTCCTACAGGCAGTCGGCTCTAATACCAACTTATGACGCCCCTGATTCAATCGTACACTAATCATACACGTAAACGTGCACGATCAAGATCAGGGACTCACGGGAAGATATCACAACACAACTCTAAAAATAAAATAAGTCATACAAGCATCATATTACAAGCCAGGGCCTCGAGGGCTCGAATACAAGAGCTCGATCATAGACGGGTCAGCGGAAGCAACAATATCTGAGTACAGACATAAGTTAAACAAGTTTGCCTTAAGAAGGCTAGCACAAATTGGGATACATATCGAAAGAGGCGCAGGCCTCCTGCCTGGGATCCTCCTAACTACTCTTGGTCGTTGTCAACGGCCCCACCTAGGCATAGGAAAGAGGTCAGCACGCCGTTCTAAATCCTATGGCGCAGGGGTCTAGGCCCATAGCCCATTGCACACCTGCACGTTGCGAGGGCGGCAGGAAGAAGATCTAGCCTCCCTAATACAAGAGCAGGCGTTCCAGTCCAATCCGGCGCGCGCCGCTCAGTCGCTGACTTCACGAAAGCTTCGGCTGATACCACGGCGTTGAGTGCCCATAACTGTTCCCGCGTAGTTGGTTAGTGCGTATAGGCCAGTGGCAAGACTTAGATCAAATACCCAGATCTCGTTAAGCGTGTTAATTGAATTAACCACGGACGCCGACCAGGGCCAGGCCCACCTCTCTCCTAGGTGGTCTCGACCTACCCTATCGCTCCGCCACAAGGGTTCACTCAGAGGGCCATCAGGACAAACGTCCTTTCGGTCCCAATCCGTGAATCACTTGCGGGTACTGTACGAGCCGACCCGACTTTAGTTACCACAAGTATCATATAATATGTATATAAGTATATACCCGTGATCACCTCCCGAGTGATCACGGCCCGATAGTATAGCATGACAGACGGACAAGAATGTAGGGCCACTGATGGAATACTAGCATCCTACACTAAGCATTTAGGATTGCAGGTAAGGTAACAACAGTAGTAGCAAGGACAGGCTATGCGGCAGAATAGGATTAACGGAAAGCAGTAACATGGTACACTACTCCAATGCAAGCAGCAGAGAGAAGAATAGGCGATATCTGGTGATCAAGGGGGGGGGGGCTTGCCTGGTTGCTCTGGCAAGTAGGGGTCGTCAACAACATAGTCGGTCGGGGCACCAGTAGCGGCGTCAGTCTCGTAGTCTACCGGAGAGAAGAGGGGGAAGAAACAATGAATACAATGCAAATAGATGCATATCGATGCATGACATGACAAGTAACGGTGCTAGGTGTTTCCTAACGCAGTAGGAGGTGATACTGGCGAAGGGGGAAAACAACCGGGAAAATATCACCGGTGTTTCGTGTCTTCGGACAGATGAACCAGAGGGGGGAAGTTGCGTGTTCGCTATGCTAGAGATGTGTGGCCGACGAACAGGACGCGTATCCGGATTCATCTCGTCGTTCTGGGCAACTTTCATGTACAAAGTTTTTTCATCCGAGCTACGGTTGATTTTATATTAATTTTAAAAGATTTAATCATTTTTAGAATTTATTTAATTATTTTAATTCAACATTAACCAGAATAGTGATTGCTGATATCAGCATGACGTCAGGAGTCAACAGAGGTGTTGACTGGTCAAACTGACGTGTGGGTCCCACATGTCATAGGCTGAAGACTAACTATTTGCTAACATTTAACTAGCAAGTTAATTCGAGTTATTTAGTTAACTAAACAATGTTAATTAATTAATTAATTTAATTATTATTTATTTAATTAATTTTTTTAACAAATGTTCTGGGGCCGTGGGCCCCACATGTCATTGGCCCTAGGGGCCTTGGCAGGTTCGGGCGCAACGGGCGCGGGTCGTCGCCCGATCCCTATGTAGAAAGCCGTTTTTTCTAGTATTTACTAGAAAATTTGATTCCCTCTTTTTTTCATTCTATAGTGGAGATAGTCAGAACGGCAGAGCCATGCGGGGCTGGCCCCTGGCGCGGCCAGGGTTCAGGCTGTAAGAAATTAAGGATCGATTGGTTGAGGCGTGATGATCTCCTGGGATCACCTGCCTTATATTTATATCACAATAGATCGATCAGGGATCGTTATAGAGTAGGACACGGCTGGGACAATTGACGTACAAGTCAATTGCCTGTATACAACTAGAACTCCACGTCCGATACATATACTTATTCTAACATACCCCCTCAATCATAACTTGTCTAAGTTAAGATTGCGTTTGAACAATTCTAATTGTCTAGTAGCAAGTGCTTTCGTGAAACCATCCGCTACCTGATCACCGGAGGGAATGAATCTAATCTCAAGAAGCTTCTCTGCAACTCTCTCTCTGACAAAGTGATAATCAACCTCAATGTGTTTGGTCCGAGCATGAAATATTGGGTTAACCGAGAGATACGTTGCTCCAAGATTGTCACACCATAGACATGCTGTTCTAGGTTGATTGACTCCGAGCTCCTTGAGAAGTGTTTGGATCCAAATGATCTCAGCTGTTGCATTAGCTAGGGATTTGTACTCTGCTTCAGTGCTTGACCTTGATACTGTTGCCTGCTTTCGAGCACTCCAAGAAACAAGATTGTCGCCAAAATATACAGCAAAACCACCTGTGGATCTACGATCATCGGGACTACCCGCCCAATCAGCATCTGAGAATGCACTCACAAGGGTAGACTTTGATTTTGTAATTTTTAGTCCTACTCCAAGTGTACCCTTGATGTATCGCAAAATTCGCTTAACTGCAGTCCAGTGTATGCTAGTGGGCGAATGAAGAAACTGACAAACCTTGTTCACGGCAAAAGCAATATCTGGTCTTGTCAATGTCAAGTATTGCAATGCTCCTACTATGCTCCTGTATCTGGTTCCATCCTCATCACTCAGCCGATCACCATCCTCAATTGACAGTTTTTCTGAAACTGAAAGTGGTGTATCCGATGGCTTGCAATGTTGCATCGCAACTCGTTTGAGAAGATCATTAGCATATTTCTCCTGTGTCAGCAATATTCCATCATTTTTCCTCTTCACCTCAATACCAAGAAAATAGTGAAGATTTCCCAAATCCTTGAGAGCAAAATCACATTGTAGATCTTTGAGCAATGCGTCAACCGCAGAATCAGATGAGCTCACCACTATGATGTCATCCACATAGACGAGAAGATACATTGTAATTCCACCTCGCTTAAAGAAGAACAACGACATGTCCGCCCGTGAAGAGGAAAATCCCAGATTTAGTAGCTTCGAGCTGAGTTTAGAAAACCATGCACGAGGAGCTTGTTTCAGCCCATATAAAGCTTTATCCAATTTACATACATACTGCCTCTTGGTTGGATCTTCATACCCTGGAGGCTGCCTCATATACACATTCTCTTCTAGAACACCGTGAAGGAACGCGTTCTTCACATCTAGCTGGCGAAGACTCCAATTGTTGGACACAGCTATGGCAAGAATTAACCGAATTGTTGCTGCTTTCACAACTGGACTAAATGTGTCTTCGTAATCAATTCCATATCTCTGCTTGAATCCCTTTGCAACAAGCCGTGCTTTGTACCTGTCAATCTCTCCATCAAATTTCTGTTTAATTTTATAGACCCACTTGCAATCTATAATATTTGTACCCTTCTTAGCAGGCACAAGATGCCATGTATTATTTTTCATCAATGCCGAATATTCCTCGTCCATGGCTTCTTTCCAATTTTTGTCCGCAAGAGCTTCGGCAAGATTATCTGGTTCACCTGTCGTGCACACGTTGCACCAGCGAACTCGTCCATCTGTGATAACCTTTGGTCTGAAAATATTATTACGCGAACGCGTCACGACACGATCTGCAATTGACGGCTGCTGTATTGACTGAGTTTCTTGAACGGGAGAAGCCATAGAAGATTCAGTGCCATCTTCACCAGGAGATCTGGACGCGGGTGAGTCTGGTACAACACCAGTCACGCGACGCCCACGCGTGGGCGTGCTTGGTTCGGCGCAAAAAGAAGGGGCCCTGCGTGTTTCACCCGGCAGGGAGGTCCCACACGCATCATGCGACGGCTGGTGACTGGACGTGGGCGACCCTGATGGATAGGATCCCGATGCTGCAGGTCCTGTAGACGCGCGCAATCCACTGCAGTCTACCTCGCTCTCCGTGCCATCCTCTATACACATAAAATCATTGCCACCGGAGCTATTATGCACCAAATTCTGCTGCAGTTTTTCCTGTTCCTGAGTACTGTCAACACAAGCATCAGGTTCATTAGTAGGATTAGTTACATAATCATGCAAATCATCATTCCCTTGATCATTACTCGTAGGATTCTGAAGGTTGGGGGGCAAAAGGAGGATCTCGGCTCTAAGACGGGCTCCGGCGTTGGGATGAAGTTGGGCAAAAGGGAAAACAGATTCATCAAAAACAACATCACGGGAGATATATATACGACCGGATGAAATATCAAGACACTTGTATCCCTTGTGTTTGTTACTATAGCCTAGGAAAGCACACCGAATGGAGCGAAAAGCTAATTTTCGAGTATTATATGGTCTAAGATTTGGCCAACATGCACAACCAAAAACGCGAAGCGAAGAATAATCAGGTTTTTCATCAAAGAGACGTTCAAGTGGAGAAAGCATATTGATGACTCGACTAGGAACACGATTAATAAGATATACAGCGGAAAGAAACGCTTCATCCCAGAACTTAAGAGGCATAGAGGCATGAGCAAGCAATGCAAGTCCAACCTCAACAATATGGCGATGCTTTCTCTCGGCGGATCCGTTTTGTTGATGTGCATGAGGACATGAAACATGATGAGTAATGCCAATACGCTGAAAAAAGGAGTTGAGTTTGTGATACTCTCCACCCCAGTCAGTTTGCATAGCTATGAGTTTTGTGTTAAATAGGCGCTCAACTAAATGTTGAAAATCATGAAAACATTGAAACACATCAGATTTGTTTCGTAAGAGGTATATCCAAGTAAATTTACTATAATCATCAATGAAACTTACATAATATTTATTTCGACCAACAGACTCGGGTGCTTGACCCCAAACATCAGAGAAGACTAGCTCTAAAGGAGCACTAGATATACTCGAAGACCTAGGATACGGAAGCTGATGACTTTTAGCCTTTTGGCAAGAATCACACACGGACTCACTAGTGGACTCAACGGAACATGGTAAATTATACTTTCTAAGGACTTGTTTGACTATTGCAGAGGCCGGATGACCAAGACGATCGTGCCACCTTGTTAGTGATGGCCTTGAAGCACCAAAAACTTGAATACCGGAGGAAGGAGACGAGCATGGTGATTTCAACGGATAAAGGCCACGCTCACATGGGCCGTGCAGAAGAATTTCCTTCGTTGTTGGATCCTTAACGAAAAAAGCATGAGGGTGAACTTCCACAATAGTATTGTTATCAAAAGCAAAACGACTAGCAGAAACTAGACTTTTGGTGGCTTGGGGAACATGAAGTATGTCATTAAGATGGAAATTTCGAGTATGATCAAAAGAATTAATGATTGCATGACCGATGTGACTAATAGCCATACCTGTACCATTAGCTGCATGAACCTGTTCAGGACCGTTGTAGCGAGCATGTGTTGTCAGTTTGTCGAGCTCCCCTGTAATATGATCAGTTGCTCCAGTATCAAAGTACCAATTGGAATCAACTCCATATGAAGTAGTGGCTGCTCCACCATATCTCTCTTCGGTGACATAATTTGGGTCAAACCGATACCAACACTTATGAGCTGGATGCCCAATCTTACCACAAATCTGGCAAGTAGGCCTCTCACCGCGAGGAAGATTCGTTCCACTTCCTGGTCCTAGTCGTCCTCCGCGGCGATTATTGTTGGGGTAACTGTTGTTACCATGGTTGTAGTTGTTCCCCTGGCTGTAATTATTGCCGTAGTTGTTGTAGCCTCCACGATTGTTGTTGCCGTAGCCACCGCGGTTGCCACCACTACTGTTTTTGCCTCCACGATTTCCTTTGCCATGTCCTCCTCGTGCAGCAAGATTCACTGACGAGTTATATTGTTGCAACCCAGAATTTTGTGACTCCAAGCGTGCTTCAAACGCAAGAAACTGAGCATAAATTTCGCTCAAGGAATAGGCATCGGTTCTGGCACCAATGGATGAGACAAACGGATTATATTCTGCATCCAATCCAGCAAGGATCTGAGAGATGAGATCATCGTCTTCTATCTTCTTCCCTGCTGCTGTGAGTTCGTCCGCAATGCCCCGCATCTTCGTGAAGTATGCGGTGGCGGTCATCTCGTTCTTCCGAGTGCCGGCGAACAGGGTCCGAAGTTGAATAACTCGTGACCGAGAGACGGAGGAGTACATCTCCTCAAGAGCTGTCCAGACCTGCACGGACGTCTTCATGGAGACGACTTGAGTTAGAACTTCGCGCGAAAGAGAGGTCAGCAGCGATCCAAGAACTTGCTGATCTTGGGCTATCCAGCGAGCGTACTCGGGATTTGGCACCGTCTCGGTGCCTGATTTGTCGGCCTTCTGAACATCAAGGGTCTTGGCCGGAGCTTGAATTGAGCCATCCAGGTATCCATCGAGCTGTGCGCCTCGGATCGGAGGTAGGACCGTCGCCTTCCACAAGAGGAAGTTGTCACGGCCAAGCTTCTCGCGGGAGGTGTCGCCAAGCGTCGCCATGGGCTGGCTGATCGAGGAAGAAGCTCCTGGGGAACCGCCGAAGGGAACGAGAGACATCTAGATGCGATATAGAAGAGAAGGCTCTGATACCATGTAAGAAATTAAGGATCGATTGGTTGAGGCGTGATGATCTCCTGGGATCACCTGCCTTATATTTATATCACAATAGATCGATCAGGGATCGTTATAGAGTAGGACACGGCTGGGACAATTGACGTACAAGTCAATTGCCTGTATACAACTAGAACTCCACGTCTGATACATATACTTATTCTAACACAGGCGGCGGAGCGAGGTCAGCCGGGGCGGCACCGGCGGCAGGGAGGCGGCGGCAAGCAGCGGTGGAGGCGGGGTTGTGGCTGGGCGAGCATAGGCGGGCGGCGGGGCGAGCAGAGGCGGCGGGAGCGGGAGCAGACGGGCGAGGCGTGTGCAGGTGGCCGTGGACGCGAGGTGCGGGCGGCGGTGGCGCAGTGACCGCGGGGCGACGGTCACGGCCGGACGGCACGTGGCCAGGGCGCGGCCTGACCGCGGTGGGCGCGGGGCCGAAGCGCGCGAGGCGTGGTCGCGGCCGGAGCGGAGCAACGATGGGCGCGGCGGGAGCGCGGCAGGCGAGCGTGGTGGCCCGGCGATGGTCGCAGGGCGAGGGAGAGAGGAGGACCGGGGTCCTCACCGGGGTTCATAGGGACGGGGCAGTGGGGCGCGAGGAGGAAGACGGGGACGCCGACAACGTAAGGGAGGCAGTCTGGCGAGGTGGCGGTGACGACAGGCGACGACGGCAAGGATGGCGGCGTCGGGCGCGTGGAGGTCGTTTGGGAGGAGGACAGGGACGACGAGGAGGCGAGCGACTGTGGCGAGGGGCGGCTCCGACGTGGTGGTCTCCGACGACGACGTCAAGCGGTGGGGGCGCGTCGGACCCCGATCCAGATCGAATCGGGGTAGAGGGGAAGGGGCGACATGGGGAAGAAAGTGGGTGCGTGGGGGTTAGGGTTTGTCCGGGTGGGAGGATAAGGGGAGTGGGGTGGGCAGATGGGCCAATTGGGCTGCAGCTGGCCGGTTGGCCCAGGGCATTAGAGGGTTTTTCTCTCTATCTTTTTTTGTTATTTTTTCTGATTTTGTATTTTTTTTTCTTTTATTTTTTTATTTTCTATTTTATTTATTTTTAGAGCATTTTAGCATTTTCTAAAAATGTGTTTTCTTTACTATAATTACATGTGTCGTATTTGGCACAAACCGAACATTTTTGTTTTAATGTTTGAAAACTTTTGATGTTTGACATTATTTAAATTTTTGAAAATTAGAGAAAAGAAAGAAGAAGGAGAGGGGAAATAAAATGTATGGCTGATAGGCGTGACCCCATCCACCTCAGCAGGTCAATATACATTGAGTAGCACTAGTCTTTGCCACATCAGTCCGACAGACAGGTCTCACCCGTCAGTCTCGTTGTTAGACGCGGTAGGTTTTGAATTAATATGGTTTGTTACTTACTTGCCGCAGTGTTGATTGTTTTTTGTAGTTTTCGACAAAAACGGCGGTTTTCTAGTACCCTAGTCACAAATGTGTGGTGGCTTTAAGTAATCCCAGATGTGCGTCACTTTGCTTCCCGACGTCTTTTTAGGTGCCCTTGGTATTCGTAGCAACGTCGATTAGCGCCGTGGAGTCTACAGGCAAGTGGGTGGAGAAATTGTTGAAGCCGAGCAAGCTGCGAGCCATCCAGGAGAAGGATGGCACCACCGTCGCCGTCGCCGTCGCCGTCGCCGCGAGTGTGCGTGACCGGGGGCGGCGGGTACATCGCTTCATGGCTCGTCAAGCTGCTCCTCTCCCGGGGCTACGCCGTCCACGCCACCGTCCGCGACCCATGTATGCACGGCGCGCCTGATCCGGCCGCTCCTCCTCCCTTCTTGCTGTTGCTGCCTGCTTCGCTGGTTGGTGATTAATGCCGGGGTGCCGTTTCAGGTGACCAGAAGAACGCGCATCTGATGCAGCTGGACGGCGCGGCGGAGAGCCTGAGCTTGTTCAAGGCCGACGTGCTGGACAGCGCCGCGCTGGCGGCCGCCGTCGAGGGGTGCGAGGGCGTCTTCCATGTCGCCTCCCCCGTCCCTGCGGATAAGATCGCCGATCCTGAGGCTAGTACACATCTGTCGATTTTCACTTAGTTCCGAGGCCAATTTACCGTGTGTTTTTGGTTCACAAAAATTACACAGTTCCCATGATTTATTCGTTGTTCAACCATGGAGATGGAGTCTCTCTCATAGCAGCAGTACCGTCAGAAATATTTGCAATTGGATTTTGACTTGCCATTTTCTTTCATTTCTGGGTGCGAATCTAGCACTGCTGTCGATGTCGATATAAGTGTATCCAACAGTTGTGGAGTAGGAGCTTATTAGATCAGCATTTTAATAAGTGTGCTCACTTAATAGAGTAATAGAGTGGAAAGTGACTCACTGCTGTCAGAGACGATTACAAGTTGTTACTGCCTTACTAGCACTGTAAAATCTCGTTGAGATCCAAAATTTGGAAACTGCAGATTCTTGATGGTCTGTTACTAACGTTGTGCTAAATATAACCATGCAGTCAGAAGTCATGGTGCCTGCCGTGAAGGGCACCTTAAATATTCTTGAGGTTTGTTCATCTCTGAAGGTTCAGAAGGTTGTGGTGGTGTCATCCACTGCTGCCGTTCATTATGATCCCAACTGGCCTCAGGGTAAACCCAAAGACGAGAGTTGCTGGTCGGACAGAAAAGTTTGCCGGGACAATGAGGTTAGTAATGTTAGAATTAGAACTGTTAGCTGATAGAACAGTGAAATTCAGTCACAACATACTTGCTGAAGCTAAGCCTGTTGATATAACAATGGAATTTAGTCCCAATGTACTTGCTGAAGGTAAGCATATACTCCCTCCGTTCCTAAATATAAGTCTTTATAGAGATTTCATTATGGACTACATACGGAGCAAAATGAATTAATTTACACTCTAAAATGCATCTATATACATCCATATGTGGTCAATAGTGGAATCTTTGCAAAGACTTATATTTAGGAATGGAGGGAGTACTTTAATTTCTTTACATGAAGATTTGACATGCGAGTTTTTGTTAATCCCTAACATATTAGTGTATTCTATGGAAAACGTAGGATGATTATTGTATTGTTGTATTGGTCTGACCCTCATATGGGGGTATATATAGGAGTACAACATGGGAAGAGGATTGGAGTACAAGGCAAGTCATTGTTGGTTTAAACCAAATCTATCTCTATCTCTCCTAATCCCTAACTAACACGTTTGTATTTCTAACATCCCTCCTCAGTCGTAGCGTGAGTGAAGTGGACAATTGCGACTGAATTTAAAGTCTTGCGCTTCCGCTGTCTTCTCCGCTGCGCCATCATCAACTGCGTCTCTGATGGGCACCTAGGGCAGTGACTGCGTCCCCTTCTGGTGCCTCCCTTGACTCTCCTCTATTCCCTCCCGCGGTCACAACGGGAGTGGCGTGGACGCTGGTCACGGCACAGACGCTGTTGACTGGAGTTGTTGCCGATGTGTTGCTGTAGACCATGTCGTTAATGTCGATGTCGAGGTAACCGATCATGGTGATGTGGCCGTGGTCGAGATAGTCGTGGTCGATGGTGTAGTCATCATGGATGATGAAACCGCACAAAGCTGGAGGCGCAAAAAAAAATGCGCTATGACGGAGCTACAGACGTGGACGATGCACCTTGCAGATGTCAGAGGGTGCCGTCGGCGATGAGTCCATCAGTTTTGCCAGGACCGGAGGAAACCCATCGAGCACACATCTGTTTTGCCAGAACCATGTGGCCGGGTAGGGGTGGTCACTATAGTGACGCCGTGTCGATGCAGTCATGTCGTCGTGGATGACGCGGTCGATGCCGTCTTCGTGACGCGGTCATTGCCGTCGTCGAGGTCGCATCTTACAGAGAAGTCTGTCAGAGGATGCTAGGTGTCCATCTTGTGGATGAGGCGGCGGCGATGTGTTGACAAAGATGTTGGTGAAGACCACGTTGATGAAGACCTTGGCGATGAAGTATTGGCTATAGCGTCGCAGCGGCGTGTCGACGATGTGTCGCTTGAAGGTGTCCCTCGTGACGACGAATTGTTGATGCCGTGTCATGCTCAAGAAGTATGTTGGCTCATAGCCTGGCGTAGTCGTACAGCTCAATGCAGAGTTTGGGCTCGGTGCAGAGGCGTCGGTGTAGCTGTGCAGTATAGATCGGCGGCGACGGTCGATGCAGCCATGTAGAAGATGATGTAGCTCGGCTTGGGATGTAGCGGTCGGTGTAGACGATGGTGTCGCGGGCGTCGTTGCAGATTGCTCGGTGCTGGAGGTGGTGCGCTGTCGTCTGTAGCACGTGTGTTAACGAAGCCATGATGCGGTACGGGATGTCGATGACGAACCTGTGCGGAGCAGCATAATTGCCGCGTGAAGCTGAACCACCGCGGAGATCCCATCGTAGCTTTGCATGACATCAACGTGCATGCCTGATTTCTGGACACCATGTACTCGCGTCCTGGACTCGTGCACGGGAGCACCTCAGATCGGAGTAGCCCCCGGTGTCCTCCCGATGTCCCGTGCTGGAAGCCGGCTTGATGAAGGTGTCGACGTGTGGCTAAGCTGTCGATGCCGCGTGCAAGACCCTCCCGTGATCGAGGCACTGGTGCGTCGGGTTGATCGCCTGGTCCATATGTAGTCTCGAGATGACATGGAACCTGAAGAACCTAGCTCATGTTGCCGTGTGCATAGGGTATGCACGCATGGATGCATGTCCGTCTCTTGGGGCACACGTCCTCTGGCTGCGTCATAGCCAAACTCCGTACGACCGCTGCTTGTACGCACGGATGGAGGCGGACCTGCGTTGCGCCGCTGGATCTCCAGTTTACCAGCTCGTTCGGAGACGCCGGCCGTGGACGCTTCGCGTACAGCCTGGGAGGTCGCCGAGCGTGCGCTGGTGGCTGGCTCGTTAATTTGGAGGACGCCAGCCTTGGACGCGCCGTGTACTGCCCGGGAGATCGCCGAGTGTGTGCTGGTGGCTGGCTCGTTTGGAGGAACCGCGCCGTCGCGCGAGCCCAAGATTTGTTGGAGAAGCCGGCTCGTTCGGAAGACCGCCGCTCCTGCCGTGTACGTGAGCGCGAAGAAGCTGGCTTGATGAACCAACATGGTAGCCGATCTGCTCAGATGCGTGTAGAGTCGCCGGGTCCTTTCATGCGCTTCATGGTCGCTGGACGAATCGATCCAACTCGTGCTCTGCCGTCATGAGCATCTTGCGGAACCCTATATTTTTCCACCGCGATTTATTTGTAGCTAAGAAAACTGATCTAAGGAATTTCAAAAATTGGAATTGATCTAATCTAAGGAATTGTTCTAATCTACGGAATCGATCGAGTGCCGCGCTCCCAGGAGAGAAGATTAATCTCCCCGAGGGCGGCGCGCTGCGGAAGTAGGGAAGGAACCTAGGATCGGCGTCGTGAGACTAACCGCTCTAATACCATATGGAAAACGTAGGATGATTATTGTATTGTTGTATTGATCTAACCCTCATATGGGGGTATATATAGGAGTACAACATGGGAAGAGGATTGGAGTACAAGGCAAGTCATTGTTGGTTTAAACCAAATCTATCTCTATCTCTCTTAATCCCTAACTAACACGCTTGTACTTCTAACATATTCATCATTAGTCGATAATTACTTAGAGACTACAAATGGTTGTAACATGTGAGGGCTGCCCTCAAAGCTTTGCAATTTCTGTTGGCAGATCTGGTATTGTCTTGCTAAAATTGTTGCTGAAGAGACAGTTTGGGAATATGCAGAGAAGAACGAGCTAAATGCTGTTACAGTATGCCCTTGTATTGTTTTGGGGCCACAATTGCAACGTGTTGTCAATACTACAAGCGAACTCCTTCTCTATGTCATAAAAGGTGCCCTCATTAATTCATTTTTCCCTTTCTATTGTTGGCGTGTAGGATTATCGCTTATCTGACAAAAACAGAATCATTTCTTTGGGTGGGCGAAACTCATTAAACCACTTGTCAGGCCCTCTTGGTAACGTAGGAATTTTGGAAGAATTGAAACCCTATAGAAAATTTTCCTATTTTGTTTAGAAAATATTCCTATTTAGTCACAAAGCGAATGTGCTTGTAGGAACATTATGAGAATGCTTTTTTGGACGTTCTATAGAATACCTTTTCTTTTTGCAAAACTATAGAATAGCTGAATCTATAGAAAAATATGAATGATTTCTTCCATGTGCTTAGACCTCATGGAAAAATTCCTCTCGCCCTTATGGAAATTTTGCAAATTCCTTTTTTTGCTGCATGATTTGAGAAGCCATGACATTCAATCATACTTTTTTTTTCTGTATATGAGTTTTAGAATCTTGTGCTCTAAGGACGCCCTTAATTTCCTTCAGAGAACCGAACTGCCAAAACTCATCTGCGATGTTGAGGAAGGCTAATGTTATGACAGTTAATAATGTCGTGTATTGCTTATTCTGTTTCTATTGTTTTACCTCATCCTCTTGACAGCATGTTGGAGAATTACCTGTCTTTAATTATTGACTTCTGTGAGTTCTGAAAATTTTATCACAGGAGGTCCTAATGTGTTGAATGACATGCTGTGGCACATAGTCGATGTCCGTGATGTGGCGGATGCCCTGCTTCTGGTATATGAGAAACCAGAATCATCCGGGAGGTATATCTGCGCACCGAATTACATTAGCGCAAAGGCTATGCTGGAGTTTCTAAAGAAGAGGTACCCTGACTACAACTATGTAAAATGGTGGGTCTCTTCTCTTATCATGTGTTCCTTGGATGTGTCAAATGGCACATTCTTACTATTGTTTGAATGACTCTTATCTGCTCTTTGCAGCAAGGCTGATGTGCATCAGAACTCTCGTATCACGCCGATCGTGTCGGGAAAATTGAGTGATCTGGGCTGGAAGCCGAGGGCACTGGAGGAGACGCTTCTGGACAGCATCGAATACCACCGGAAGACGGGAAATCTGCAGGATGTGGAGGGACAGACCTACCGCCTTCCTGATATTTTCCGTCATTTTCAAGCTGCCAATGAATGAGTCGAGAGCGCAGAGCGGCAGCGGACAGTGCTTTATACTTATGTCATTGTCCTTGTGACTGCTGAATATTTTAGGAAATAGTTAAGGATCTGCTGGGAAGATGATAGGAGACCAGAGAGAGTGAAGATGCTCGTTGCCTCGCCGTAGATTGGTTGTGGCAAACACAACTTTACGGTTCAGGATCGTATCCCCTGATTTTCTGCTGTGCTGTGTCCACTGTCCAGGTTTCATAAATGACGCAAACTGTATTACAAATATTGTTCAGAACATTTTACACTTTGCCGCTCTGCTCCCTGTCCAGATGTGTGACCTCCCTGCATAGGAGGAGCGAGCCTAGCTCGGTTGGCAAGGTGGTGCTCACACGCCCAACCGGCCCACGATTTGAGGCTTGCAAACGTAGGGCGTCTTTGATTCGTAGAATTCTAAAAATGCGGGAGTAGAAAAATGTAGGAATGAAATGTCATGCTCTCAATCCTATAGAATTTTGGTTTTTTATTGCATCATAGAAAAAAACAAAGGATTCTTTGAAAGAGATTTGACTGGATGCTAGAAACCCTATGAGATGTAGTACAAATAAATTCTTAGGAAAAAATCATATAGAATTCAGCCCTTTGTGTTTCTAGTACAAAGTTCAGTGCAAGATCCTTGTGAAATCTAAAAAGAAAATTCAACGCCATGTGTTTTAGTTGCCTGATCTCAAATGTTGAGATGGTGGCAATCGGTCAGACTTGTTTTATTTGGTGAACTTGTGTAAAACTCGGTTTTGTTAATGAACCAGAGGGATTAACCCCTCTTTTGATTAAAAAGGGGATTGCTAAATCTCAGTTTGAGACTTAACAAACTCTCAGTCGATGTTATATTCATGTAAAATTTTATATGTTGTGTCACTTGATTGAGATTTCGTTAAGTCTCAGTCGGCTAAGATCTTCCCACACCCTAAAAAAAATGCAGGACGTAGGGTGGGGTGGCATGCACAAGACAAGGGAATGGACAAACATGTTCGAAATCCAGGGTGGCGCAAGGGGTGGAACGACATGAGGGTGACGAACGGTGGAGTGAGGGACATTTGTAGATCGGCGATTGCCAGATGGTGAGTTGAGAGAACACATCCAGTGAGAGTGGCGTTGTATTTGCGGCGCAATATTAAGGTGGGTGGGTAAGTATTAGAATATATGATAGAATATTTGTGGTGGAGTTGAGAGAAATCATATTAATGTGGACAAGTAAATCATGAGTTAGCGTACTAGATTATTTATATCATATTGCAATGAACAGGTATTGGCCTAGTTTCGAGCAAAGTGGATACCGATTTGTTTTTCCCAAACAAAAAGAGCTCAACCCTCCTCTCTTCAAGCTTGAGCCTCCTCTGCGATACTGTCATCAAGATGTTAAACCTCTCATCCTTCTTTTCCTCCTTCATGTCGGAGTCTTGATCCATCATCTCTCAGTCTGTGTTGTCATACGCCGGCTCATCCAGGCGATACATACCGGTGAACAGAGAGCAGGCACCGAGCCAATCCACGCCCCTCATTCGCGGCTGGACAAGTTGCGGTGACACAAACTCTGCAAAATGGAGCGGGATCATGTTGACGTCGACGCAATGTATCACATGCCTAACGGCGGATGCCGGGGACTGCCGGCTGAGCTACTTGGTAATGTAGAAGTAGGGAGGCTAGTTTTTTTTCGGACATGATGGTGATGGCGCCCCACCTCCTAGGCCCCACCCGCCCCTGCACCCTTCTTTTTGCAGGCTGCCCCGACTTTTGCCTTCGCATTGAGGCGGCGGGCTTGTCATGTTGTCGAGTTGATCTTCTAGGTGACCGCCTTCTCCGGATCCTCCACCTCTGGTCTTTGGAAGTTTTTCGTATGGGTCCATGCGGTGACCAGAGCGAAAAGGACGGTAATTGGTGTGGAGAGAGGCGGGATGGTAGTGGAGAGGGTGGAGAAGGGGGAGTTTATCCAAGAAAACAATACGGCCGCTTCAAATGCACGGGGCCCATCTCAATTTTGCGTGGCCCGAAGGTGTCAGAATCCTATGTGACGGGGTGTCCAGACTCCCACAAAGCTCCATTGGTTTGCGGAATAACGAACACCCACACTGGTCCATGGACAAATACGGGACAACATTAAATTGCTTACTGTGTCCGGACAAATCGATCCAGACGTTTACAGGCGATTTAAGGGTCCGTGTCAAAGATGCCCTTATGCCCTATCGGATGCCCCTTCTAGTAGCGTGACCTTTCCTGATTAAGACATTCAGGCACCCGCATCACCTAAAAATAGTCAAGACATTTCTTTTGTAGTGGAGTGGTTACTGCAAAGGGGAGATGGAACATGAAAACGTGTCACGGCCCCACCTGTTCGCAACCCTAGTGAGCAGCTTTTCTTCTTCCTTCCTTTCTTTCTTCATTCCTCTACCCGGCCGCCACCACAACTACATGAATACATCGACAAACGCATTCAACAACCTAAATAATAAATCCCGAATGTTCGGATTTTAAGCATGACAAACCGAACGTTTTTTATGACAAACTAAATTTGCCACCTCGCGTCAAATAAAGTCTGTCATAAAAAACGTTCAGGTTGTCATGCTTAAAATCCAAACGTTCAAAATTTATCGGTTTCCTTCAGCAAACTAGCAAATCAAATTCATATTTGCATGCAACTTTTCTTCTAAAGAAAAGTGGGCATTAATGGATATAAACTAATATCTGCTATTTTAAGCCGAACAAATATATGTATAACATCGCCCTCCTTGATGTTGGCTAGTCTCGCGCACTGCTTAATCAGGGATGGATCACCGACCATGATGTCAAAGAGAAGGTTGTCCATGACCACTTCACCGAGGCCATGGGAAAGGGGCTCCCGCGGGCGCGCGACTTCAATTGGAAGAGCTCGGCTTAGAGGTACACGACTTGGACTCCCTCGCGGACCCCATCATCGCGGAGGAGGTGCACGAGGCCATTAAGCAAATGCCAACCGACAAAGCCCCCGGGTCAGACGGTTTCACCGGTTTGTTCTTCAAGAGTTGTTGGGACATTATCAAGGATGATATCATGAGGGTAGTTTCTCTTTTCGGCAACCTGCACACGGCAAACCTCCACTGGCTCAACTCTGCAAACATTGTACTAATTCCTAAGAAGGAGGGTGCTGAGGGGATCACCGACTTCTGGCCTATTAGCCTCATCCACGCGATTGCGAAGATTGTGGCAAATGTTGGGGAACGTAGCAGAAATTCAAAATTTTCCTACGTGTCACCAAGATCTATCTATGGAGAGACCAGCAACGAGGGGAAGGAGAGTACATCTACATACCCTTGTAGATCGCTAAGCGGAAGCGTTCAAGTGAACGGGGTTGATGGAGTCGTACTCGTCGTGATCCAAATCACCGATGACCAAGTGCCGAACGGACGGCACCTCCGCGTTCAACACACGTACAGCCCGGTGACGTCTCCCACGCCTTGATCCAGCAAGGAGAGAGGGAGAGGTTGAGGAAGACTTCATCCAACAGCAGCACAACGGCGTGGTGGTGGTGGAGGAGCGTGGCTATCCTGCAGGGCTTCGCCAAGCACCACAGAAGAGGAGGAAGAAGAGACGCAGGGCTGCACCAAGAGAGATTGAATCGCGTGTGTGGGCAGCCCCCTAGGCCTCATATATATAGGGAAGGGGAGGGCTGCGCCCCCTCTAGGGTTCCCACCCCTAGGGGGGGCGGCAGCCCTAGATGGGGTCAAGGGTGGCGGCCAAGAGGGGGAGAGGAGAGGGAGGCGCCCCAATATGGGCCCTAAGGCCCATATCCCATTAGGGTTTGCCCCCTTTCCACCTCTTGGGCACCTTGGGCCTTTGTGGGAGGCGCACCAGCCCACTAAGGGGCTGGTCCCTCACCACTCTTAGCCCACGCAAGCCTCCGGGGTTGGTGGCCCCACTTGGTGGACCCCCGGGACCCTCCCGGTGGTCCCGGTACGTTACCGATAAACCCCGAAACTCTTCCGGTGACCAAAACAGGACTTCCCATATATAAATCTTTACCTTCGGACCATTCCGGAACTCCTCGTGACGTCCGAGATCTCATCCGGGACTCCGAACAACATTCGGTAACCACATACTAACTTCCTTTATAACCCTAGCATCATCGAACCTTAAGTGTGTAGACCCTACGGGTTCGGGAGACATGCAGACATGACCGAGACGTTCTCCGGTCAATAACCAACAGCGGGATCTGGATACCCATGTTGGCTCCCACATGTTCCACGATGATCTCATCGGATGAACCACGATGTCAAGGACTTAATCAATCCCGTATACAATTCCCTTTGTCTAGCGGTACGATACTTGCCCGAGATTCGATCGTCGGTATCCCGATACCTTGTTCAATCTCGTTACCGGCAAGTCTCTTTACTCGTTCCGTAACACATCATCCCATGATCAACTCCTTGACCACATTGTGCACATTACGATGATGTCCTACCGAGTGGGCCCAGAGATACCTCTCCGTCACACGGAGTGACAAATCCCAGTCTCGATTCGTGCCAACCCAACAGACACTTTCGGAGATACCTGTAGTGTACCTTTATAGCCACCCAGTTACGTTGTGACGTTTGGCACACCCAAAGCATTCCTACGGTATCCGGGAGTTGCACAATCTCATGGTCTAAGGAAATGATACTTGACATTAGAAAAGCTTTAGCATACGAACTACACGATCTAGTGCTATGCTTAGGGTTGGGTCTTGTCCATCACATCATTCTCCTAATGATGTGATACCGTTATCAATGACATCCAATGTCCATGGTCAGGAAACCGTAACCATCTATTGATCAACGAGCTAGTCAACTAGAGGCTTACTAGGGACATGGTGTTGTCTATGTATCCACACATGTATCTGAGTTTCCTATCAATACAATTATAGTATAGATAATAAACAATTATCATGAACAAGGAAATATAATAATAACTTATTTATTATTGCCTCTAGGGCATATTTCCAACAGTCTCCCACTTGCACTAGAGTCAATAATCCAGTTCACATCGCTATGTGATTAACACTCAAGGTCACATCCCCATGTGACTAACACCCAAAGAGTTTTACTAGAGTCAATAATCTAGTTCACATTTACCATGTGATCAACACTCGATGAGTTCTGGGTTTGATCATGTTATGCTTGTGAGAGAGGTTATAGTCAACGGGTCTGCAACATTCAGATCCGTATGTACTTCGCAAATCTCTATGTCATCTCCTAGATGCAGCTACCACGCTCTATTTGGAGCTGTTCCAAATAACTGTTCTATTATACGAATCCAGTTTACTACCCGAATAATCTGGATCAGTGTCAAAGTTTGCATCGGCGTAACCCTTTACGACGAACTCTTTTACCACCTCCATAATCGAGAAAATTCCTTAGTCCACTAGTTACTAAGGATAACTTTGACCGCTGTCCTGTGATCCATTCTTGGATCACTCTTGTACCCCTTGACTGACTCATGGCAAGGCACACTTCAGGTGCGGTACACAGCATAGCATACTGTAGAGCCTATGTCTTAAGCACAAGGGACGACTTTCGTCCTTTCTCTCTATTCTGTCGTGGTCGAGCTTTAAGTCTTAACTTCATACCTTACAACTCAGGCAAGAACTCCTTCTTTGACTGATCCATCTTGAACACCTTCAAGATCACGTCAAGGTATGTGCTCATTTGAAAGTACCATTAAGCGTTTTGATCTATCCTTATAGATCTTGATGCTCAATGTTCAAGTAGCTTAATCCAGGCTTTCAATTGAAAAACACTTTCCAAATAACCCTATATGCTTTCCAGAAATTCTACGTCATTTCTGATCCATAATATGTCAACAACATATACTCATCAGAAATTCTATAGTGCTCCCACTCACTTCTTTGGAAATACAAGTTTCTCATAAACTTTATATAAACCCAAAATCTTTGATCATCATCAAAGCATACATTCCAACTCCGAGATGCTCACTCCAGTCCTCAGAAGGATTGCTGGAGCTTTGCATACTTATTAGCATATTTCAGGATAGACAAAACCTTCCGGTTGTATCACATACAACCTTTCCTCAAAATCGTCGAGGAAACAATGTTTTGACATCCTATCTGCAAGATTTCATAAATGATGCAGTAATTGCTAATATAATTCCAACAGACTCTCAGCATCGCTATGAGTGAGAAAGTCTCACCATAGTCAACTCCTTGAACTTGTCGGAAAACATTTTAACGACAAGTCGAGCTTTCTTAATGGTGATACACACCATTATTGTCTGTCTTCCTTTTAAAATCCATCTGTACTCAACAGCCTTACGACCATCAAGTAGTTCTTCCAAAGTCTACACTTTGTTTTCATACATGGATCCTCTCTCGGATTATATGGCCTCGAGCCATTTATCGGAATCCGGGCCCACCATCGCTTCTCCATAGCTCGTAGGTTCATTGTTGTCTAGCAACATGACTTCCAAGACAGGACTACGTACCACTCTAAAGTAGTACGCATCCTTGTCATCCTACGAGGTTTGGTAGTGACTTGATCTGAAGTTTCATGATCACTATCATAAGCTTCCACTTCAATTGGTGTAGGTGCCACAGGAACAACTCTTTGTGCCTTGCTATACACTAGTTGAAGTAACGGTTCAATAACCTCATCAAGTCTCCACCATCCTCCCACTCAATTCTTTCGAGAGAAACTTTTCCTCGAGAAATGACCCGATTCTAGAAACAATCCCTTATTGCTTTTGAATCTGAGACAGGAGGCATACCCAACTGTTTTGGGTGTCCTATGAAGATGCATTTATCCGCTTTGGGTTCGAGCTTATCAGCCTGAAACTTTTCCACATAAGCGTCGCAGCCCCAAACTTTTAAGAAATGACAGCTTAGGTTTCTCTAAGCCATAGTTCATATGGTGTCACCTCATCGGAATTACGTGGTGCCCTATTTAAAGTGAATGTGGTTGTCTCCAATGCCTAACCCATAAACTATTGTGGTAATTCGATAAGAGACATCATGGTATGCATCATATCCTATAGGGTGCAGTTATGATGTTCGGACACACCATCACACTATGGTGTTCCAGGCTGTATCGGTTGTGAAACAATTTCCACAATGTCTTAATTATGTGCCAAAACTCGTAATTCAGATATTCATCTCTATGATCATATCATAGATATTTTATCCTCCTGTCACGACGATCTTTCAACTTCACCCTGAAATTACTTGAACCTTTCAATAATTCAGACTCGTGATTCATCAAGTAAATATTCTCAACATCTACTCAAATCATCTGTGAAGTAAAACCATAACGATATCCACTATACACCTCAGCACTCATTGGACTGCACACATCAAAATGTATTACTTCCAGCAAGTTTCTTTCTAGTTCCATTTTACTGAAACCGAGGCTTTTAGTCATCTTGCCCATGTGGTATGATTTGCATGTCTCAAGTGATTCAAAATCAAGTGAGTCCAAACGATCCATCCGCATGGAGTTTCTTCATGCATATACACCAATAGACACGGTTTGCATGTCTCAAACTTTTCAAAAATGAGTGAGTCCAAAGATCCATCAACATGGAGCTTCCTCATGCGTTTTATACCGATATGACTTACGTGGCAGTGCCACAAGTAGGTGGTACTATCATTATTATCTTTTGGCATGAACATGTGTATCACTACGATCGAGATTCAATAAACCATTCATTTTAGGTGTAAGACCATTGAAGGTATTATTCAAATAAACAGAGTAACTATTATTCTCCTTAAATGAATAACCGTATTGCAATAGACATAATCCAATCATGTCTATGCTCAACGCAAACACCAATCTCGATGGTAGAGGGAGCGTACGATATTTGATCAACCTTGGAAATACTTCCAACACATATCGTCAACTCACCTTTAGCTAGTCTCCATTTATTCCGTAGCTTTTATTTCGAGTTACTAACACTTAGCAACCGAACCGGTATCTAATACCCTGGTGCTACTAGGAGTACTAGTAAAGTACACATCAACACAATGTATATCCAATATACTTCTATCGACCTTACAAGCCTTCTTATCTACCAAGTATCTAGGGTAATTCTTCTCCAATGGCTGTTCCCCTTATTACAGAAGCACTTAGTCTCGGGTTTGGGTTCAACCTTGGGTCTCTTCACTAGAGCAGCAGCTGAATTACCGTTTCCTAAAGTATCCCTTCTTGCCCTTGCCCTTCTTGAAACTAGTGGTTTCACCAACCATCAACAATTGATGCTCCTTCTTGATTTCTACTTTTGTGGTGTCAAACATCACGAACATCTCAAGGATCATCATATATGTCCCTGATATATTATAGTTCATCACGAAGCTCTAGCAGCTTGGTGGCAATGACTTCGGAGAACCATCACTGTCTTATCTGGAAGATCAACTCCCACTCGATTCAAATGATTGTTGTACTCAGACAATCTGAGCACAAGCTCAACAATTGAGCTTTTCTCCTTAGTTTGCAGGTTAAGAAAGTCATCGGAGGTCTTATACCTCTTGACGTGGGCACGAGCCTGAAATCCAAATTTCAGCCCTCAAAACATCTCATATGTTTCGCGACGTTTCAAAAACGTCTTTGGTGCCTCAACTCTAAACCGTTTAACTGAACTATCACGTAGTTATCAAAATGTGTATGTCAGATGTTCGCAACATCCACAGACAACGTTCGAGGTTTAGCACACTGAGCGGTGCATTAAGGACATAAGCCTTCTATGAAGCAATGAGGACAATCCTCAGTTTACGGACCTAGTCCGCATAATTGCTACTATCAACTTTCAACTAATTTTTTTCTCTAGGAACATATCTAAACAGTAGAACTAAAGCGTGAGATACGACATAATTTGCAAAATCCTTTTGACTATGTTCAGGATAATTAAGTTCATCTTATGAACTCCCACTCAGATAGACATCCCTCCAGTCATCTAAGTGATTACATGATCCGAGTCAACTAGGCCGTGTCCGATCATCACGTGAGACGGACTAGTCAACATCGGTGAACATCTTCATGTTGATCGTATCTTCTATACGACTCATGCTCGACCTTTCGGTCTTCTGTGTTTCGAGGCCATGTCTGTACATGCTAGGCTCGTCAAGTTAACCCTAAGTGTTTCGCGTGTGTAAATCTGTCTTACACCCGTTGTATGTGAACGTTAGAATCTAACACCCGATCATCACGTGGTGCTTCGAAACACGAACTGTCGCAACGGTGCACAGTTAGGGGAGAACACTTCTTGAAATTGTTGTAAGGGATCATCTTATTTACTACCGTCGTTCTAAGAAAATAAGATGTATAAACATGATAAACATCACATGCAATCAAATAGTGATATGATATGGACATCATCACTTTGCTCCTTTTGATCTCCATCTTCGGGGCTCCATGATCATCATCGTCACCGGCATGACACCATGATCTCCATCATCATGATCTCCATCATTGTGTCTTCTTAAAGTTGTCTCGTCAACTATTACTTCTACTACTACAGCTAACGGTTAGCAATAAAGTAAAGTAATTACATGACGTTTATGTTGACACGCAGGTCATAAATAAATAAAGACAACTCCTATGGCTCCTGCCGGTTGTCATATTCATCGACATGCAAGTCGTGATTCCTATTACAAGAACATGATCAATCTCATACATCACATATATCATTCATCACATCCTTTTGGCCATATCACATCACATAGCATACCCTGCAAAAACAAGTTAGACGTCCTCTAATTGTTGTTTGCATGTTTTACGTGGCTGCTATGGGTTTCTAGCAAGAACGTTTCTTACCTACGCAAAGACCACAACGTGATATGCCAATTGCTATTTACCCTTCATAAGGACCCTTTTCATCGAATCCAATCCGACTAAAGTGGGAGAGACAGACACCCGCTAGCCACCTTATGCAACTAGTGCATGTCAGTCGGTGGAACCGGTCTCACGTAAGAGTACGTGTAAGGTTGGTCCGGGCCGCTTCATCCCACGATGCCGCCGAATCAAGATAAGACTAGTAACGGCAAGCATATTGAACAAAATCAACGCCCACAACTACTTTGTGTTCTATTCGTGCATAGAATCTACGCAATAGGCCTAGCTCATGATGCCACTGTTGGGGAACGTAGCAGAAATTCAAAATTTTCCTACGTGTCACCAAGATCTATCTATGGAGAGACCAGCAACGAGGGGAAGGAGAGTACATCTACATACCCTTGTAGATCGCTAAGCGGAAGCGTTCAAGTGAACGGGGTTGATGGAGTCGTACTCGTCGTGATCCAAATCATCGATGACCAAGTGCCGAATGGACGGCACCTCCGCGTTCAACACACGTACAGCCCGGTGACGTCTCCCACGCCTTGATCCAGCAAGGAGAGAGGGAGAGGTTGAGGAAGACTTCATCCAACAGCAGCACAACGGCGTGGTGGTGGTGGAGGAGCATGGCTATCCTGCAGGGCTTCGCCAAGCACCACAGAAGAGGAGGAAGAAGAGACGCAGGGCTGCACCAAGAGAGATTGAATCGCGTGTGTGGGCAGCCCCCTAGGCCTCATATATATAGGGAAGGGGAGGGGTGCGCCCCCTCTAGGGTTCCCACCCCTAGGGGGGCGGCATCCCTAGATGGGGTCAAGGGTGGCGGCCAAGAGGGGGAGAGGAGAGGGAGGCGCCCCAATATGGGCCCTAAGGCCCATATCCCATTAGGGTTTGCCCCCTTTCCACCTCTTGGGCACCTTGGGCCCTTGTGGGAGGCGCACCAGCCCACTAAGGGGCTGGTCCCTCACCACTCTTAGCCCACGCAAGCCTCCGGGATTGGTGGCCCCACTTGGTGGACCCCCGGGACCCTCCCGATGGTCCCGGTACGTTACCGATAAACCCCGAAACTCTTCCGGTGACCAAAACAAGACTTCCCATATATAAATCTTTACCTTCGTACCATTCCGGAACTCCTCGTGACGTCCGAGATCTCATCCGGGACTCCGAACAACATTCGGTAACCACATACTAACTTCCTTTATAACCCTAGCGTCATCGAACCTTAAGTGTGTAGACCCTACGGGTTCGGGAGACATGCAGACATGACCGAGACGTTCTCCGGTCAATAACCAACAGCGGAATCTGGATACCCATGTTGGCTCCCACATGTTCCACAATGATCTCATCGGATGAACCACGATGTCAAGGACTTAATCAATCCCGTATACAATTCCCTTTGTCTAGCGGTACGATACTTGCCCGAGATTCGATCGTCGGTATCCCGATACCTTGTTCAATCTCATTACCGGCAAGTCTCTTTACTCGTTCGTAACACATCATCCCGTGATCAAATCCTTGACCACATTGTGCACATTATGATGATGTCCTACTGAGTGGGCCCAGAGATACCTCTCCGTCACACGGAGTGACAAATCCCAGTCTCGATTCGTGCCAACCCAACAGACACTTTCGGAGATTCCTGTAGTGTACCTTTATAGCCACCCAGTTATGTTGTGACGTTTGGCACACCCAAAGCATTCCTACGGTATCTGGGAGTTGCACAATCTCATGGTCTAAGGAAATGATACTTGACATTAGAAAAGCTTTAGCATACGAACTACACGATCTAGTGCTATGCTTAGGGTTGGGTCTTGTCCATCACATCATTCTCCTAATGATGTGATCCCGTTATCAATGATATCCAATGTCCATGGTCAGGAAACCGTAACCATCTATTGATCAACGAGCTAGTCAACTAGAGGCTTACTAGGGACATGGTGTTGTCTATGTATCCACACATGTATCTGAGTTTCCTATCAATACAATTATAGCATGGATAATAAACGATTATCATGAACAAGGAAATATAATAATAACTTATTTATTAATATCTCTAGGGCATATTTCCAACAGCAAAAGTTTTAGCAATTCGGCTGGCCCCTCACATGAACAAGCTTGTCTCCAACGCACAAAGTGCTTTCATCAAGACTAGGAGTATCCATGACAATTTTATGTATGTGAAAAATCTCACGCGTCGCCTTCACAAGAGCAAAACTCCATCCCTCCTTTTCAAGCTTGATATACGAAAGGCTTTCGACTATGTGAGATGGGAGTATATCATTGACATCCTCCAGCAGAGGGGGTTCCCGAGCACCTTTCGGAATTGGATCACCGCCCTCTTATGCACCTCCTCCTCGCGGGTTCTCCTCAACGGCATCCCCGGCAGCCCCATTGCCCATGGAAGCGGCTTCTGGCAAGGGGATCCTCTTTCGCCCCTGCTATTTGTCATTGCCATTGACCCCCTTCAAAAGATCCTCGAGCTGGCTACTAGGAAGGGGTTGCCCCACAAAATTCGTGGCCGTGGGCCCATCATGAGAACATCCCTCTATGCCGATGACGCGGCCGTTTTTATTGCACCCATCAAGAAAGATATTGACAACCTCTTCGTGTTGCTCGATGCGTTTGGTGACGTCACGGGACTATGCACTAACTTCGGTGGTCCCGATTCGGTGCTGGCACCTACACCTCGACACCATCCTCCAGAACTTTCCTGCTGCCCGGGCTTCATTCCCAATAAAATATCTAGGGCTACCTCTCTTGGTCTGGCAACTAAAAGTTCGGGATTTCCAATTCCTCATGGACAAAACCGCTTCCAAACTTGTTCCTTGGGATGGGAAAAATATCACAGCCATTGGTCGGGCTGCCCTTGTCAAGTCTGTGCTATCCTCACAAGCCATCTACTTCATCACCCCATTGATCGTTCCACCAAGCATCCTCCACAATGTCAACAAGCTTGAGAGAAATTTCCTTTGGGCGGGAACAAATAAGACTACCGGCGCGAAGTGCAAAGTTAATTGGGAATCTGTATGTCGACCGGTCGAATATGGAGGTCTTGGGGTTCTAAACACGGAGAAATTTGCAAGGGCACTTTGCTTGCGTTGGCTTTGGTTTGAATCGAAGGAACCCACCAAGCTATGGGTTGGGACCGGCAATCCATGCGAAGAGATGGACAAAAATCTTTTCTATGCTTCAACGACCATATCCGTTGGCAACGGTGCGCGCACGCCCTTCTGGGACTCCTCTTGGCTGCGGGACCGCAAGCCAAGAGACATCGCACTGCTTATCTACGCCGCTTCCTCTCGTAAGACATGAAAACTTCGGGAAGCCCTCCAAGATGATGCTTGGGTTCGCAAGATCAAGGTCACTCCCAACTTCACCTTCGAACATCTTCGACAATTTATTGAGCTTTGGTCCACCATCCGCGACTTCCCTCTTGAGGTGCACGTTGAAGATGACATTGTGTGAAACACACATAGAGCAGGATTTACTGTGCCAAGTACGCCTACTTGGTCTAGTTTTTGGGCATCATCCGCTCACCCATGGAGCTTGCAGTGTGGAAGGCTTGGGTCCCACCCAAGGTCAAATTTTTCGCGTGGTTGGCCATGCAAAATAGGGTATGGACTGCTGACCGGTTGGCCAACCGGGGGTGGCCCAATTGTAGGCTCTGTCCTCTTTGCAAGCGCGTGGAAGAGTCCATCGATCACCTCCTCTTCAGATGCCGGTATACTACTAGGCTTTGGAAAATAATAAAAGATTGGCTCCAGTTCGAAAGCATCAACACTTCCACTTGGCACTTGGCACGGTCAACCAAAGAGTGGTGGATCGGGCTCTCAGACTCTATCATACCGAATAGGAAGGCCATGGCTACCCTCTCTATGCTCACCTGTTGGACAATCTGGAATGAAAGGAACACTCGCATCTTCCAACTCAAGAGTGCCCCACCGACGGTTCTACTAGCTAACATCAAGATTGAGGCTCAAACTTGGATCACGGTGGGTGCAAAGAAATTGGGATCTATCATACCGCGAGAGTACGCCTTTTGTAGTGGTGTTGTAACACGGTGGGTGTTGTAACACAAACCTTAAACTCCTTTTCCCCCTCTTAATTAATGAATGAGGCAAGTCTTTTGCCTTCTTTCAAAACAAATGTATAAAATGCTCTCTTCATCTGCCGTGTCAAAAACGCTCTTATATTGAGATGGAGGGAGTAAAAGATGTTCTTTTCAATCCATACTAGTAGAACAACAATAGAACAACATGTCAACACAATTTGCGTGCACGAGGACGTGCGTAGTGCATGACTGGTAAGTAACAACCAGAAAGCACCCGAGGCATTTTGGCACCAATCAGCCGGCGACGAAAGCGCGCGGTGCGATGATTCCAATGCGGACGGCACCCGATCTGCTCGTTGTTCGTCTCTACCCTGGTCGCGAGTGGTCTTTGTTAGGTCTCGGCATAATCTTTTGACGTCGATTTGCGCCGTGGAGTCCACCGGCCGGCTAGTGGCTCGACAAAGTGTCAAGTCGGCAAAGCTGCGACGGGGACATAAAGAGCCGACGACGCGGCAGCAAGCCATCCCGTAGGAGAAGGACGAGGAGGATGGCACCACCGCGGCGCGTGTGCGTGACCGGCGGCGGCGGGTACATCGCCTCGTGGCTCGTCAAGCTGCTCCTCTCCCGGGGCTACGCCGTCCACGCCACCGTCCGCGACCCATGTACGCACGCCGCGTCCGATCTGATTCTCCGGCGTCCTCGCCTCTATTCTCCGTCCTGCTCACACTTCGCCGGTTGACGTCCGAATGTTTGGTTCAGGTGATTCCAAGAACGCGCATCTGATGCAGCTGGACGGGGCGGCGGAGAACCTGCGGCTGTTCAAGGCCAACGTGCTGGACAGCGCCGCTCTGGCCGCCGCCGTGGAGGGGTGCGAGGGCGTCTTCCACGTCGCCTCCCCCGTCCCTGCGGATAAGATCCTCGACCCTGAGGCTAGTACACATTTGTCGATATCATATTATCATTACCAATTCACGGTGCAGCATTAGGGAATTGTTCAACTGAATTTGGGCTTTGTATTCGTCTTTTTAACTGTCGATGCAGAGATTAATTTATCATCTGTACCTTCACTTATGTATTTATACGTGATTCTTCTAAGAAGTGTGCTTATTTTCTAGAGTAATAGACTCCTAGGACTTACTGCTGCTGAGACGATTACAACTTGGTGTTATTGGAACTGTACAATCCTTATGACTGTTTCTAATTTTGTGCTAAATTTAACTGTGCAGTCAGAAGTGATGGTGCCTGCTGTGAAGGGCACCGTAAATATTCTTGAAGTGTGTTCATCTATGAAGGTTCAGAAAGTTGTGGTGGTGTCATCCACTTCTTCTGTTCATTTTAACCCCAACTGGCCTCAGGGTAAACCCAAAGATGAGAGTTGCTGGTCCGACAGAAAAATATGCGTGGATAATGAGGTTAGTAATAATGTTTAAAGTTAAGAACCAATCACAACTTACATTATGATATAAGTAGCCTATTACACATGAGTATATTATATGGTATCTTTACATAATAATATTTTGGTATTTCAATTTTCGTTGCTGATCCGTGACATGTTGATTTCTTCAGCGTAAGTTGATAATTACTCATAAACTACAAATCATTGCAGCGTCTGAGGACTAAGTTTGACCCTTTACAATTTCTGTTTGCAGCTCTGGTACTGTCTTGCTAAAACTGTTGCTGAAGAAACAGCCTGGGAATATGCAGAAAAGAATGGGCTAAATGTTGTCACAGTATGCCCTTGTGTTGTTTTAGGCCCACAACTGCAACCCGTTGTCAGTACCAGCAGCGAACTTCTCGTCTATGTTATAAAAGGTCATCTCGTTATTTCCTTTTCCTCTTGCTAAGTTGCAGGAGCATCTTTTATTGGTCGAATATGCCATGTCTTTGGGTAGGCAAAATTCAGTAACTACTTGCCAAGATTCAATTCTTGTAGACAGTTTTGGATGGGCAAAATTCAGTAACATCTTTGGATGCGCTCGAACAATTTTGAAGGATTCAATTCTTGTAGACAGTTTATTCTTGTTTCAAATGTAGTTCTTCGATCACCCGCAAAAAAAATGTAGTCCTTTGAAACGAAATAATTAGCTTGTTAAAATGGTCACTCCTATGAAAATTCCCTTTGAGTGACTCATTCCAAAAGAATTTTGAATGAATTCCAACATGAAAAATTCTTACAGTATGTCGTCGAAAAGCTACTTTTTTTGCTGCTGAAATTCTGTTAATTCATTGCAGGAGGTCCTAATGTGATGAAGGACATGCTGTTGCACATTGTCGATGTCCGTGATGTGGCCGATGCGTTGCTTCTAGTATATGAGAAACCAGAATCATCCGGGAGATATATCAGTGCACCAAATTACATCACCACAAAAGCCATGCTGGAGTTGCTGAAGAAGACGTACCCTGACTACAATTATGTAAACTGGTGGGTATCTTCTCTTATCAAAATGGTACATTTTTTTCCTGAACGGCCGTGCTTGTTTACATGGTTTGAACAGCTCTCTTTGCTTTTTGCAGCAAGGCTGAGCTGGATCATAACTTTCCTATCACCCCCATCTCGTCTGCAAAGCTGAGGAATCTGGGCTGGAAGCCAAGGGAATTGGAGGAGACGCTCCTGGATAGCATCGAATACTACCGGAAGACGGGAATTCTGCAGGATGGCGAGGGAGAGGGACACGCTTGCCGCCTACCTGATATCTTCCGGTTTTTTCATGCCTCCGAGGAATGATATGCCATTCTGCGTGTGATGTTGCTGAATATCTGATGACGTTATGTTGTAATGACAAAGCTATCAATCTTCAAGGTGATCTCACGATGTGACTAGTGATGCGAGTGGAGACCCATAGATCTGTTGGGTAGGTAGCCTATTCCCCATGCGCCTTTGTAAACGAATAACTGCGATGATGCTGTGTCGAGATCTCTGAATCTTGTCCCTGCAAGTGTCGAAAACTTCAGTTATGTCGCGTGCCGTTTCGTCAGGTTATGCTTGGCCTCCTCCGTCGATCTCCTATCCAACCGTCTACACTGCACCATACAGCTTGGCACCAAGGTGATGTCGTGTTCGACGTTGATCTCCGATCAGACTGCTCCTATCCTCTCTTGGGTCCTGTTTGAAATCCGGCAACGGGCACTGTTTACTTTATGCTTTTAGCTTGATTATGATTACCTGTAATGCCTATAAAAGTTAACACCTAGGTGTCGTGGAGCAATGCTACATCTACGAGATGTTTAGTTAGAGGGAAAGAAAGTTTATGCATGTTACAGAACAACCGTACATAAGTCTACTATTTTTGGGTGTCAGTGTCCTGGCAGACCTCTTATATGCAAATCTATATGTGTGACAAGATCCTAGAAATCAAGTGCATAAATCACCTGTTTCGCGGTCTGGAATTTCATTTATGTTTGATTCTAAGTTCAGATAAATCTGAACCTCGCATGCTGTTTTCGTTTCTACGAAATGAAACCGGGACGGTCCCCCCCACCTTAAATATCTCTAGATTTTATTTTATTTTCGCAAATCTCTTGATTAAACTAATACTATCTCCATATTAAAATATATGACGTACAAAAACGTCTTACATTTTGATATGGAAGCGATGCAGTGGCATTACAGCTACAAGAGTTAGACCATAAAAACGAAGCCCTGTCACCACAGCTGACTCACTTGATCACCAAGTCAGACGGAAGCGATGCCGGCAAGGACGCGCAGCTGAATCCTGCACCAACTAGCTTTCCTGTAGCAGTCGGCGCTGTCCGTGAGCAGAAGGGTCTCTTGTGATCATGAAGAGACTGAAGGACCAATACATTTGCTTGATCTATTACGGATGAAATACATAGTACATGTTTTGAAGCAGACCGAACACCGAAGGACCGCCGACCGACGTACGAAGGGCTGCCTTAGTGCGGCGGGCGGCGGTCATCTCCCAGACCACGGGTCATTCACGCGCGCATAGTTGTTGATCATGGAAGACTAAGATCGGTCAGGTTGCGTGAAACGGGCGGCGGAGATTCTCTGACTTGCGGAAGCGAAGGCAGACAATAACACTCTAACTTTGCCCATCATCTTGGCCGTTGGATCGAGAACGAGATGGCCAGATCTGATGCAAGAGTGCCACTGAAACAGCACCTGAACAGGACCCTCGGACAATTGAGTGAATAGTATAAAACTACCACTTTTCGCGTTATGATTTCAAAAAACTATCGAAAATTTATTTGTGACTGATAACTACCACTTTTGGTGTCGACTGTTTCAGAAAACCCAAAACGCCCGTTGCTAAGAAATTAAACCGGTTTATGACAGGTCGGGCCCGTACCTAAACGAACCATCAATTTGACCATTTGTTTGACCGTTAGCTGACATATGGGCCCACATGGCAGTGTCTCTTGCTCATATAAAAGGAATTGGGTCCCTGTAAATGTTTCAAAAACGCAATCGGGTCCCTGTAATCTTTTGAAAAAAAGCAATCGAGTCCTTCTATCCGGCAAGTCAATCCCACCAGCCATCCCTGCCTCGATTCCGCCGGCCATCTCCATATCAGGTCGCCGCCGCACGCCATGGCGCCGCCTGGAAACGCTGCAGCGAGCCGTCGGTCACCGCGAACCTCTTCCTCTCCCACGGGACCGGCGAGATCCGGCACAGGCAGCGCCGCCGCGCGCTGCTCCCTCCTCAGCCGCTCCAGCCCTCCACCACCGTGCGGGAGGTCGTGCTCCGGCCAGAGAGGCACCGCCGCGCGCCATGAAGGGGCACACCACTGCCATTCCGGAGGCCGTGCTCCGGGCAGAGCGGCGCCGCCGCGCGCTGCTCCCTCCTCACCCGCTCCGGCCCTCCACCAGCGTCCGGGAGGCCGCGCGCCATGGAGGGGCGCACCGCCGCTGTTCGGGAGGCCGTGCTCCGGGCAGAGGGCGCCGCCGCGCGCCATGCGGGGGTCCGCGCCTGGAGGCCGAGGTCCGCGCGGAATTAGGCCGAGCGCCATGGTGGATGGCGGCTCTGGTAGGGGGGCAGTAGGAGGGACGGCCGGGGAGAAGGGAGGATGGGACGGGGGAGGAGGCCGGTGGCTCGTGCGGGGAGCGAGAGAGAGAGACGGGAGGAGAGGAGGAGAACAAAGAGAAGAGGAAGAGATAACTGACATGTGGGCCCCGGATGTCAGTTATCAGTCAAACAAACGGTTCAGTTAGATGCGGGCCCGAGCTGTCATAACCCGGTTTATTTCCTTAGCAACGGGCAGTTTAGGTTTTTTGAGACAGCCGACACCGGTTTTGGTAGTTATTAGTCACAAACAAATTTCTGGTAGTTTTTTGAAACCCTAACACGAAAAGTGGTAGTTTTATGCTATTCACTCCGGACAATTATCTGAACAGTACGGCGTGAACAGAGCCTACGCTACAGGTCCGATCTGAATTGTTGAGTACAATGTATATTAAGAAGTATAGGATAGACTAGGGTTTGCTCCTGCCTTGTCTTGTACTCTAAATTGATCATTGTACTTCTATACATATACTCATGAGACTCAAGCAATACAACAACAAATATTCCATCAAATCCCTCTCTCTCCCTTTTAACATGGTATCTATCGCAAGTCGATTCTAAACCCTAGCCGCCGCCGCTTCCGCACTTGTGCGCCGCCCCCGGGGCGGTCGGCGTCCATGACCGCCGCCGGGGGCCGCGCCGCCCGTACCTAGGGTTCGTCTGTCGACCGGCTGCCCTAGAGTGTCTTTTTCCCGATCCTTTGATCCGGGTTTTTCTTTCTCTCGTCAGTCGCTTTGATCGGCGTCTCTTTTTTGGGTTTTCAATTTAAAATCGGTTTGCGTCGCTCATCATCGGAGCCAGAATTTTTTGTCATTGGGTTCACTCATAAACTCATTATAAAGATTTGGTATGCTATATTTAAGTGTAAAGTCTAATTTTACACAAGTTTAAGCAAGAGTATAGCACTAAAAATAACATACACATGCTATTACTTATCACAAAATGGGTTACATTGAAAGCTGAAGTGCAAGACATACCTGTTGGATGAAATTATAGATTGAGTTCCTTACATATTAAAAATAAAGTAATACCAAAAATACTTTGCAGCCCTGGTTGTAGCTTCTCATCTTCCTAAAAACATTAAAAAATGATAAGTTAGTTTGAGAAGTTTAAAAACAAGTATCATCATGCGAAAGAAGTTGTAAAGTCACTCAAATTTTAGAGTGTCCGCTTTCGATTTTCATCTACTTAAAAGGATCAAACACCAGATCATTACTAGTGGCAGAAAACATATCTTTCTCCGCATAGCAAATTAAACAATCACTGATGAGCCAATCATCAATTTTATTGTGCAATTTTTTTCTTCACAACATTCGTAGCTGAAAAGCATCCATCCACAGATGTTGTGACAACAAACAGTATTATTACTAGCTTTAGAAGTTGATAGCCTAGAGGAAAAGTAATATCTTATTTGTCCGCATCATTAGTTTGGACTAAATCTAAGTTTAGTATCTCCAATTTCTCTTTGTGGATAATCCAAATTAAGCGGTAACATTTGAAGCCCCTTATATAGTTATAAATATATCTCATCTAGTTCCTTAGAATTTCTCGTGTACTCAATTTTTTTCCTATAAATCAGATCATAAGGCAACTTGTCTTAATTAATTCCTCTTTGTATAGAATGCCTCAGAAGACTACTTGGAGTCGTATTTGGTGCACTTTGCCTACCTCTAATGGATGACCTCAATCTAGTGATCAGTTTATATCTGAAAAATACTATCTTATGGTCTAGATCAATCAAAATACGGGGAATAGCAATTAGAAAACTACACCATGTTTAACGGAGAGAAGATCTGATGATGCGACTCAGTATCTTGAATTTTTGGTTTATATTAGGCGGCAAGGTTGCCGCCCAGACCCACCCTTGTCGGCGGGGCTCGTCGCCGTTGCCGCCCAGACCTACCCTTGTCGGTGGGGCTCGTCGCCGGCTGAGGAGATTGGGAGAGAGTCCACGAAGCGAACGGCGAAAGGTCGTGGTGCTGGCGGCTGCCTGTGTACGCGTACATGTCTACAGGAAAATAGGAATATCTAGAAGGGTCATGAAGCCACGAACTTGCCTGACAGGCTGTCACGGATGGAGTTCACTTTACAGGCTTTTGGGCTTCTTGCGTTGCATTGTAAGTTTGATGGGTTCAAGCCCTATTTTCCACTGGGTTCATGCAAGTACATATACGTATACATATACCCGGCCAGGAAAAGTCGTTGGGTTCAACTGAACCCAACGCCATTACGCTGGCTCCGCCCCTGCTTGTGCATCATGCGCATGTGTGCTTGCGTGCGGGTGTGCATGCATCGCACCACGCCGATTCCCTTCCGGCCGTACTCAGCGACTTCATCGACCCGCGAGCAATCGACTTGATCACTCAAAAGCACGCGATCTCTTCCGTCTTCGTCGTGCGTTCGGTCTGATCAACCGCACGTGCACGTATCATCGTCGAGTACCGTGCGCCTCTTTATTGATCGAGCATTGGTCTATCGCTGCGTCGCTCGTCGGGCCACAACGTCATTGCTCTATGATTCTTCTCGCGGCTGCATCGACTCGTGCATTGTCGCTGTGTCACCCTTTCGGGTCGTAGTGCCACGATACGCGGTCTCCTCCGTCGCCCCGAGCCCGTTCCCATGGCTGCACCGACTCGCGAACCGCCGTTGCGTCGTCCCTTCGGGCCGCAGCGTTGCGGCCCGCGGTCCCGGCTGCCGCCCCGAGGTCTTCCCGCCGTCGTCTCGCCCCGGGAACGCCACAGTCCACGCTGGTCTTTGTCACGCTGTCAGGGTTCTTCGTCTACTTCGAGCACCGTCGCCGCACTCTTAATCTAGCCGCCGCCGACGACGGCGCTGCTGCTCTTCTTTGGCCGCCGCCGCCGCTACCTTCGTAGCCGCCGCCGCCCGTCCACCCTCTTCGTCTTCTTCCAAGCACCAGCCCGTCGCCAGCGTCGCCATCATCTACCCCGACCACTTCGTCTACTTCGACCACCGTTGGTGACGTCGCCCCGCGCCGATAGACGCCGCACTTGTCGTCGAGTTCTTCTCTGCTGGCCCCTCCGACTTCTCCGACATGGCGTACAGCTCGTGCAGGCCCCTCGTCTACGCATGCCCGGTGCTGGCAACACCGATGCGTGCCTTCATCCAACCCGGGCCTGGCAAGCCTGGTCGGCGCTTCGTCAACTTCGTCTTCGTCCGTCTAAGCATGCCCGGTGCTGGCAACACCGGTGCATGCCTTCGTCCATGATGTGTCCCTGGGTTTGGCAAACCCGCCGCGACGCGTCGTCAACAACATTTTCTTCTCGGTGCACCCCTACTTCGACACCACTGCGCCCATCTACCTCTTTTGATCCAACTGTACTGTACTCTGTCTCAAGTACAGTTGTCCTGACTAATTAGGCCATGCACTATAGTACATCTTTGTACGTGCCATCTGAATCCACGCCAGTGTCACCGTCACCGTCGCCGTCAGGCACCCTGATCCGGAGCATGGGATGGGATGGGATTTCGCCGTCAGGCACCCTGTATTAATATATATACCAGTAGCGTACTTACTCGGAAGAGTTGTTAATTAGCCAAGCCTGCTGACAAGCAAGCTTGAAGGTGGCTTCGTAGTAGGTTGTGACGAAGACGACGTATTGCCGGCCGAAAGCTGATAGATACGGTCCATCTGCTGGCTGGCGGCTATACTAGCGCGTTCTTGACTTCCGGTACTTGGTATGCTGGGTTCATGGTGGACTCTATGTCAGTAAACAGATGCAACGAGGATTAGTGGACTCAGCTAGGTCAACAAATCTATATTTTTAATATCTAAGTTGGTTGAATAATACGGTTTATTTTCGTTCCATCATTTTTAACCGTTTTATTTCGTTGGTTTTTTTCGTTTGGTTTATTTTTGTCCCACCTCCCACCGCCATATCCTCATGTTAATTTTTTACCATCCCAATAAAAACTTTCCTAACCTTTTTGAGCACCTGGAGAGTGTTGAGAAATGACTTGTGCGCTTTGAGGAAGGAGCAGTTAGACTGGTAAGCTTACATCTGCATTTGCTTTCCTCCATGAAACAATTGTTGTGTACATTAGTACATACATACATGTATGATTGATACCAACTCAATTGAACAAAACCGAACTGAAACTGATTGTGATGTACGTGTGTGTATACTGCAGTGCATGGGAAGGAATCAACATGTGCAGGTGGAAAGAGGGGGGATTCATATTAGGCCATGTTTGCAAGGAGACCATCCAGGAGAGTGAAGAATCAAAACATTCCTCCACGGCATGGCTGCTCACCTCGAAGTTCATCTGTTCAAATTCCTGGTGTATGCCTCTTCGTGCGGTCCTTGATGTGTTCAGAAGATCGAGTGTATAATTTGTCCACTTGGCACCATGAAGGCATACCTGGCGACAGAGCGCTCTACGCCATTGCAGAACCAATGTAGAGAAAGGCATGTCTACCATGCAAGGGATATGTTGTGCATGTAGCAGCCATTGATTTTCTTGGAGATTTGCATGCATTCATGACTACAGCTTACAGTTGGTAAGCCTTTTCTCTCAAGACTGCTCTAGCTATGATCCATCATCCCACGCCTTTTCATTCTATTCCCAAGTTGTAATATATTTTATATTTTCAACCGAAAGTCCAATTTTATGATCCATTATATTTGTGTTTATGAGGACAAGGACTTAAAAATGAGACCACTTTTGATTATATTTCAACTTAATATTCAAATTTTGAAACATGGTGAAACACGATGGTAAATTCTGGAACACGATGCCCCCGAATGAAACTGGATATAAGCTACTCTTGTTTACTAAGGTTTACATATCATACAAAACAATTTAAACCATAGTAACACACCATGAAACACTTTGGTAAACAGTGTAACATTATGATACGCTACGGAACATGGCGAGCCATAGTGAAACAATAAGATTATTAATGCGAAACAGAATAAAACATTATTGATTTTTTCACATGGAATTAATGAATTTGGACGAAACAAGTTTGAAGCCTAGTGAGTTAATTGTCAATAATTTCAAAAACTAAATTCAATATTGGTTGTTTTAAAGATTGATGACGGGAAAATGGCGGGCGCGAGACACGCGTCCACATCATTGATACAGAGTGAAATTTAAATGCATAAAATAAAAATAGAATCAAACATTGCAGGTACTTTATTTCCAGAACTCTTACATTTACATAAAAGCTCTGTTAATTACATCTCCGAAGAGAAAACCCCTGGTTAGGAATTCCAACATTTCTATTACATAGGATTACATCACATGTTTATTACAATATGCTACAAGAGAAATCCTCCTCGCGGTCGACGACGAGTTCCTTCTTGGTGAGCTTGAAGTTTGGTTCCATGCAAGTACTTCTCTATGCTTTTATGTGTGATGTTTGGGAATATATTTTCCTAGCATGCAACAATTTGTTTGTGTTCAACCTCATTTATATGCGGAATGCAGGTTGATTTTGGCTAGGCATAGTTTTATCCTACGTTTGGCATATAGAATATGTATATATTTTTCTTTGGGAATTTTATATGACATTTTTGGTTTTGGTGGCATGGATATATGTGACATGCCAATTTTTTATAAGTTTTGCATCATCACATTATTACTATCACCGCGCGACACTGATATGGTGCCCGTGTGTAGCGTAATGGACTGAAGCTTTCTGACATAATTTTGATGCTTTTTATGATGCATATGATATGTGCCATAGTTTGTTGACCTTGACTTTACACGGTATCAAAACTAACCACGCGGTGCAATGATACGACACACACGTATAGTTTGACCCGAATGGAGTTTGTTTATGATATTTTTATTTGTTTAAAGCCTATGTGGGCTACATGAAATACGCCTTATCATGTATTTTGCATGAATTTTGTAGTAGATGTGGACTGAACTTATTTTTTATTAAGTTCTGCTTTACCTGTATTACTAACACCGCGTGGCACTAAGATGAGGCCCGCATGCAGCGTAACTAAGAAAAGATTTGTGGAGCAATTACGGTATTGCATGAGTCATCTGACATTTATCATTTTTTATGTTTGTACCTTACATGGTATTAGTACCCACATCATTGACGCTCGTGTGTAGCATAACCCAAATAAAGTGAGTTTATGATATCCATTGACGATGCTAATAGTTTAGGCTCTTATAGCATTGGAGCATGTTTGCAACATCTTTTATATGACTTTGGCCAAAATATGTGGCATGGATGTTTTATTTAGATTTGTCTTACTTGTATTACTACTAACACCGCGTAACACGAATATCGTGTCCGCGTATAGCGTAACCAAGTAAAATTGGTTTATGACGTGTAATTTTGATGATGCTAATAGTTTAGGCTCTTATAGCGTTGGAGCATTTCATGCCATATTTTATTTGACTTTGGACCAAATATGTGGCATGAATATTCTGTTTAGTTCTCTCTCACCTGTATTACTGCAAACAACGCATATCATTAAGATAATGCCCGCGTGTAGCGTAACCAAGTAAGATTGGTTTTTATGATGCAACATATTTTATAATTCATCTTGCATGATTTTGGTTTCTAGGTGTGCATCGTGAACACATTTTTTAATTAAGTCTTGCCCTGCTCGTATTACTACTAACACCGGATGGCATTAAGATAATGCCCGTGTGCAGTGTAACCAAGTGAGGGGATATATTTTATGCTCTTGCTTGTATTACAACTAGCGTGACACATAATGCCCGTAGCGCAACCAAACAAGAGTTTATCATGAGTTCAGTTTAGCAGGTTCGTAATTTCATTCCAACTTAGTCATATCCATTTTTTTATGATGACCAAATTAAGGCATTTTTTATGAAGTTTTTGTGCCTATGATACTCTCTTGATTTGTATCCACATATAGGGACCAAACCAACGAACGAGACGTTCATCCTGACTTGTATCGCTAAGGGGACCGAACCAAGGAGATCGTTCGGACGAAGCATATGCAACAAACAGAAGGAACATGCATGCTCCTTGACTCGTGCCGCGATGGCCGAGTCGGAGGCGAAAGTTTGGGGTAGATATAACACACTCCTTGATTTGTACCATGATGGCCAAACCAAAGGCAACAATTTAGGGTGTATATAACATGTCCCTTGGTTTGTACCGCGATGGCCGAACCAAGGACAAAAATTTGAGATGGATTAAACATGCACCTTAGTCTGTACCGTGATGGCCAGACTAAGGACGAGAATTTTGGAGAGATGAAACATGCTCCTTAATTTGTACCACGATGGCCGAACCAAGGGCTAGAGTTTTGAGAGAGAAGGAAGAAGAAAGCTCCCTGATCTGTACCACAATGGCCAAATCAGGGGCTAGGGAAAAGCCATGAATCTCACCTTCCAGCAAGCACCACGCCTCCTTTTCTTTCTCTATGTGCTTTTATATGATTTATGGTATGTAGTAGAATTGCTATTAGAGGAGGAAGAAGACTAGAGAACTCAGGAGCAAAATCAGTCCAATCCCCTGTATGCTGAACGAGCAGGTATTTATAGGGAGGGAGGCGTGCAGCGCTGCGGCTAGACGAGCGCACCCACGCTCCAGATCGTGGGATCGTGCTGATGGATCGTAGGAGTGGGGCTGCTCCTTCCTTTTTTTATTTTTTTATCACTAATTAACCGGCAAAGTCCCATCAGTCAGTTACTTTGCGCTTCAGATCGCGGGATCGTGCTGATGGATCGTAGGAGTGGGGCTGCTCCTTCTTTTTTTTTATTTTACCTTTTTATCACTAATTAACCGGCAAAGTCCCATCAGTCAGTCACTTTGCAGAGTTGGTCTCCCGTAATTGATACATATAACATGGTTGGGCTTGGGCCCATTGAGCCTAATACACATGCATGCATGTCTATGCATCACTGTTCAAGATATCTTCCGATATTCTGATAAATTGGCCGATTTATCATTTACCAGTGTCTGACCGATAAGATATATCAGACGATAAATCAACTGATATGATGATAAATCGGCCTATATGCCGATAAACTGGTCGATTTACTCTTTATTATAGATCGACCGATAAGTTCCCGATAAGCGATATCCCCAACATTGCTATGCATGGATCAGGAGGAAAACGAGAAAATCCATTAGTATCTGGTTATATAAGCCATGTCACGTATGTACAGCTTATACGTGTATTTACGTATGCACGTGTTATCCAATGACTCAATGTTATTATCGTCTTTAGATTATATTCGCTATAAATTTAGTTAATTCACAATGATATTTTGATAGGGTCATGCTCATAAGTGTTATATTTTGCCGATACCGGCCCCGTCTAAGATGTCGGGATTTTATGTTGACATTAGAATTCTACCGCCGATGATGGTACACATGCGCAAGCTATGTGTCCTCTATAATTTCCTTAGGACAACAACTTGATGATTGTTATTTTTAGGATTAATTCTATGCTAAACTTCTTTTTAGGATTTCCAACTTAATACAGTGTTAACTCATATTTTAGAGTTTACTCACATCTACTTGTTTTTTCATACTAATAGAATTGATATCGATTAGACTTCTCCATGTTTCTTCAAATTTAATGGTTTGTCGTATGACCGCTATTGAACTGAAAATAATCTAGAGAGAAATAATAAAATGAATAGTAAGGCATCATATCACAGAATCCTATGAGTGAATAGTACACTAATAGAAAAAGGATCAAATGTGAAACACATTAGTGCCGGTTTGAATTTGAGCCGGCACTAATGTGAAAATTAGTGCCGGTTCCAACGGCTAGGCGGACGGACATCATTAGTACCGGTTCGTGGGCAACCTTTAGTACCGGTTCATGCCACAAACCGATACTAATGAGGCCAGTGCGGCTGTGGTCAGGCTGGGGTCCCCATGAAGACCTTTAGTACCGGTTCATGGCATGAACCGGTACTAGAGTTTCTTATTAAGCTGATTTTTAGTCCCACCTCGCTAAGGGAGAGGCAATATGAGCGGTTTATAAGCCGTGAGTGCAGAGACAATGACGAAGAGGCGCAATGCTCACCTGCACGTTGATTAGCTGCAAGCCTTTCGGAATAGCATAGATTGCACTGAGCTATGTGCAGTGCAGTCTACACTATTCCGAAAGGCTTGAAGCAAATTAACCAGCATTGCACCTCTTTTTTATTTTTAATAACATATTTGGACTCCAGACTTCTTGTGTGTTCAGTATGCAGCATTCAAAGCGGCGTCATCAATTTCCAACATGTTCTGACATCATTTGCTATTTTCAATCATTTACCTAATTGTTTAGAGAGCTAAATGACCGTGAAATTGAAAATCACTACAAAATGAACCGTGAAAATGTTGAAACTTGGCATGGTATCATCATTTCACCCGCATAGCATGTGCGAAAGAGTAGAGAGGGTCACGGCAAAAATTGGACGCACTTCGTGTACAAACTGGACAATCTCTTTCGGAGTATCAGGGTTTCGGACGAGAACTCATCTGTTACATGGGCACTTCAATGTTTTTTAAAATTATTTGAACTCCAGACTTCTTGTGGGTTTAGTATGCAGCAATCAAAGCGACGTCATCAATTTCCAACATGTTCTCACATCATTTACTGTTTTTCAGTCATTTACCTAATTGTTTAGAGAGCTAAATGACCATGAAATTAAAAATCACTACAAAATGAACTGTGAAAATGTTAAAACTTGGCATGGTATCATCATTTCACCCGCATAGCATGTGCGAAAGAGTAGAGAGGGTCACGGAAAAAACTGGACGCACTTCGTGTACAAACTGGACAATCTCTTTCGGAGTATCAGGGTTTCGGATGAGAACTCATCTGTTACATGGGCACTTCAATATTTTTTAAACTTATTTGAACTCCGTAATTCTTTTGCGTTCAGTATACAGCATTCAAAGCGACGTCATCAATTTCCAACATGTTCTGACATTATTTGCTGTTTTTCAGTCATTTACCTAATTGTTTAGAGAGCTAAATGACCGTGAAATTGAAAATCACTACAAAATGAACTGTGAAAATGTTGAAACTTGGCATGGTATCATCATTTCACCCTGCATAGCATGTGTGAAAGAGTAGAGAGGGTCACGGTAAAAACTAGATGCACTTCGTGTACAAACTGGACAGTCTCTTTCGGAGTATCAGGGTTTTGGACGAGAACTCATCTGTTACATGGGCACTTCAATGTTTTTTAAACTTATTTCGACTCTGGACTTCTTGTGTGTTCAGTATGCATCATTCAAAGCGACGTCATCAATTTCCAATATGTTCTGACATCATTTGTTGTTTTTCAGTCATTTACCTAGTTGTTTAGAGAGCTAAATGACCGTGAAATTGAAAATCACTACAAAATGAACTGTGAAAATGTTAAAACTTGGCATGGTATCATCATTTCACCCGCATAGCATGTGCGAAAGAGTAGAGAGGGTCACGGCAAAAATTGGACGCACTTCGTGTACAAACTGGACAATCTCTTTCGGAGTATCAGGGTTTCGGACGAGAACTTATCTGTTACATGGGCACTTCAATGTTTTTTAAACTTATTTGAACTCCAGACTTTTTTTGCGTTCAGTATGCAGCATTCAAAGCGACGTCATCAATTTCCAACATGTTCTGACATCATTTGTTGTTTTTCAGTCATTTACCTAATTGTTTAGAGAACTAAATGCCGGTGAAATTGAAAATCACTACAAAATGAACTGTGAAAATGTTGAAACTTGGCATGGTATCATCATTTCACTCGCATAGCATGTGCGAAGGAGTAGAGAGGGCCACGGCAAAAACTGGACGCACTTCATGTACAAACTGGACAATCTCTTTTGGAGTATCAGGGTTTCGGACGAGAACTCATATGTTACAGCGGCACTTCATTTTTTTAAACTTATTATAACTCCAGACTTCTTTTGCGTTTAGTATGCAGCATTGAAAGCCACGCCATCAACTTTCAACCATCAACTTGGCATGGTATATAAAAATAAATGAATAGAAGAAAATAAATAAAGCAGAAAAGAAAAAATAGCAGAAAAGAAAAAAAAACTATAGCAGAAAAGAAAAACTATATAAAAAACTACTCAGAAATAAATAGAAGAAAATAAATATAGCAGAAAAGAAAAAAACTACTCAGAAATAAATAGAAGAAAAAATAAAGCAGAAAAAAATATATATAAAAATTTGGAGCGCTGCCCTGTGGGCCTGCTAGACCACGGGCGTGCAATTTCAGGCCCACAAGGCCCAGTAGATTCACAGGGCAGCGCGGCGTAGTTAGGCCCAGAAGCCTGCTTTATAAAGGAGTTCGAAAGGGCAGCCGCGACTGGGTTTATAAACTAGTGCGGCTGCCCTTCGCCTGGCGAGGTGTGACTAAACTTTGTGCACCGCGGGTGGCAGCGCACAACCTTTAGTACTAGTTGGTGGCTCCAACCGGTACTAAAGGGTGGTCTTTAGTACCGGTTGGTGGCTCCAACTGGTACTAAAGGTTGCTCTTCCCGCCTCTTGGCCTGGCCAAAGTTGGCCTTTAGTACCGGTTGGTGGCTCCAACCGGTACTAAAGGCCATCCTATATAAGAAAACACTTCCAAAAATTCACTTTCTCATCTGCTTCTTCTCCTCTGTCCCGTCGCCCGCCGCCCCCGTCGCTGCCCCCTTCGACGGCCCCGTCGACGCCCCCGTCGCCGCCCCGTCCCCGTCGCCGCGCCGCGCCCCGTCGTCCCGTCGTCCCCGCCCGGCCCGTCCCCGTCCCCATTGTCGCCGCCCCGTCTCCATCCCCGTCGTCGCCATCCCCGTCGTCGCCATCCCCGTCGTCACCACTCCCTGTCGGTGCCGCCCGTCGCCGCCCCCGTCGCCTCGCCTCGCTGGTGAGATACTGCCCTGGCCGCCATGTCCACACACACACACATTGTTTTTTAGTTTTTTAGTTATAAATTTTAGTTATAGAATTTTTTTTGTTTTTATTTATAGAAATGTTAGAAATTTTTCTATTTTTAGTTATAGAAATATTAGAAATGTCAGTTATATATAAATGTTTTTTATATAAATGAATTACCTAGATAAGAATGTTAGAATGTTAATGTTAGATGAATTAGATAGAGAAGTTAAATATTAATGTCAATTGTTAGATGAATTAGATAGAGAAGTTAAATATTAATGTCAATTGTTAGATGAATTAGCTAGATATTAATTAATTAGGTATATGAGATTATTTGAACTAGTTGAATTAATATAACTAGTTTATTTTTAGTAAATGCTTAGTTGAACTAGCTAGTTGAATTAGTACTAGTTTATTTTTAATAATAAAATTTAGGTATATGAGATTTGATGATCTAATTAAAATATTACTATATATAGCTACTTTATATATTTTAGTAAGAACATTAATAGAACTAGTTTATTTTTAGTAATTTCTTAGTAGAATTAGTTGAATTAATAGAACTAGTTATTTTTAGTAAGAAAATTTACGTATATGAAATTTGATGATCTAATCAAAATATTACTATATAGAACTACCTACTTTATTTTAGTACGAAATTAATAGAACTAGTTTATTTTTAGTAAATGCTTAGTTGAATTAATAGAACTAGTTTATTTAGTTGAATTAATAGAACTAGTAAGTGTTTAATGTTTCACCTATATATGAACATATGTTAGATATTAATGTCAAATGTTAGATGAATTAGATATAAATTATATGTTAGATATATATTTAATTTCATTATATGAGATTTCATTATCTAATTAACATTTTATTATATAGAACTAGCTACCTTATTTTTAGTAAGAAAATTAATAGAACTAGTTTAGTTGAATTAGTTGAATTAATTAGTTGAACTAGTTAGTTGAATTAGTTGAGCTACTTTATTTAGGTATATTTTTCGTAAGTGCTTAGTTGAATTAGTTCAATTAATTAGTTGAATTAACAGAATTAGTTGAATTAATAGAACTAATAAGTGTTTAATGTTTCACCTATGAACATAGGAATGCCGTCTGACAATGAACATGATTTCATTATGTGCGAATACTACGAAGACCAGCGCGGCCTGTGCGGCAAAAAATTTCTAGTTGATGATAGACGCTTCAGCATCAAGCTGGATGAGAACTTCGAAGTGGATATAGTAAGTCACAACGACAAGTCTTTTTTCGTAATTAAGCATGACTTATGCTTCATTTGCTTCAACTTTTAATTTTAATTTTTCAGTATTCTACTAGAGTATCCCCTGCCATGCAAGAATTTTTGTCTTGGATAAGATATGTTTCAGTCCTAACAAAACTATGGAGATAAAAAGAGTTTACTTGAAGACCGAGCATGGTTATATCTTCAACGTCAAATTATACAATGCAGACACATACACCTATTTTGAATGCAAAACTTGGCAAGCACTATGCAAGGCTTATGCATTTGAGCCTGATATGGTTATCACCTTTGATATTCGTCCGGAAGATGATATTGAAGGTAATAGAGACATCTGGGTCGATGTGCAGACGCCTCCAGTTCTACCATTATGTGAGTTTCTCAACCATATTTATGTCTTCGATATGAGATTATTTGAACCAGTTGAATAATTAATAGATCTCAATTTATATTGACAGCATATTTCCAATCAAGCAAACATGTCCGGCGCTTGGTAGACAGGACCGTCCACTGTCCCGGGGTTGAACTAAATTGCAAGGAGACAAGTCATTATATTTCATGGCTTGAGGATCTTGATGCTATCAAGACAAAAAAAATTCCTGCACTTAGAAATGTTAGTATTCAAAACGTGCGACCAATAGTGTTCGTACTGAACTACGATCACATATATTTAGGAAAGATGGTAAGATTTCTACTATTTCTCCTCAGTGCATCTTTTGCATACATGATTTTTAAGCTAAACTTCATTGCTAAGTATGTTACTATACGATGTTTTTCAACAGGGACTCCCGATGAATGTTGTGCCTGATTGGATCGAGACTAAAGGTGCCATGAATATTGTTAGCTTACGGCCAAGATATCCTACAATGCACCTTACTGCATTCAGGATTTCTAATAGCGAAGAATGCTTAATAGTAAAAAACTGGAGCAAATTGTGAACGATCACAGAGAAGTACTAGGGGGCAGCAATCAGAAGCGCAACCCACCATTAGGAGACAGGTTCATCTGCATGCTCCAATATGATGAATCAGGAAAGCTATACATATTCTATGCTATTTTACCGGAGAGAGAGCAGCATGAGTGATTAATTAGCTAGTTCATGCTCTTAGTACTTGTCCTCTCATGTCCGTGTTCTTCGTCCTGAACTTAATCTCAAAGAGTGATTTGCTTTTATGGTGTTATGAACGCTTATAATATCATTACCATGTTGAACTCGATGATATCTTTGCTTCTGGTACAAGTGAATGTTTCTTCTTTAAGCTAGTGTTGGTGGTGATTAGATAGCGGTAATGACTATATGATGATTAAGTAGTGGTAATGAGACGACTATTATATGATGATTTTTAGCTGGCTATGAAAACTGTTGTTGGTGAGGATATATATGATGCAAGAGTTTTTATATTAATATGATGATGATGAGTTATTATATCATTTATGAAAGAAAATGCATATTAGTTTCAACTCGATGGATTCTAGCTAAGTGATCAAGTATATGCCATATCCATATTACCTCGATCACTTAATTAGGTGATCAAGTATATATAATATGGATATGACATATACTTGATGACTTAGCTAGGATCCACATGCATCCAGTCAAACTAATCTGCGGTACATTCACCTAATGATTTAACAACTCATTATAATGTAAAACAATCACTAAATTAAATTGAAAACACAAAATTAAAGTAAAAATAAAACCAAAACACACCCAAACATTTAGTACCGGTTGGTGTTACCAACCGGTACTAATGTCCTACGCGCCCACGGAGCTGGCTCGTGCCACGTGGTTACCCTTTAGCACCGGTTCGTGCTGAACCGGTACTAAGGGGGGGGGGCTTTAGTGCCCACACTTTAGTGCTGGTTACTGAACCGGCACTAAAGGGCCTTACGAACCGGTGCTATTGCCCGGTTCTGCACTAGTGGTAGCCCAATAAAGTTGCGAAATGAAAATGCTTTGTTTGGATACCAAGTAAAAAAAGAAGTTCACATAGAGACTTTCTTAGTTGCAGAGTAACAACACTACCACATATAAGGGTGAGTCATTTGATCATTTAATGAAGCAAAGTGTAATTAAAGAGACAAACTAATCAACTGGAGTGAAATACTAACTGGTCTCTTTGTAGTGAGATGGCCTCTATTGGGGTGAGGCGCAACTACAGTTGCTCTTTGTAGTGATTTCTCTGGTTATGGGCCACACATTCAAAAAGCAAGATCGTAAGCTATGATTCGTTGAGTTGTTTCTCTATAGTTACTGGAGAGTTTAACAACTTAATACATCTCCTTTTTAGAAACTTGTATTTAGTAGGTCATTTGTCATATGATATATGAGATTTATTTGTTTGGTGAATAGTGATAGTTAATTGATTTTCATATAAAAGTGTAGTAAGTAGTGATTGTTGCAAAGTTTACTTGGTCTTCCATTTTTATATTGCAGAAGACTATCGTAGGGATGTTAGGGTTATCATTTACTGGAGCACCCAGAGTGGGCACATTGATTGTTTTAATGTTCTTCTTGCTACTGACCACAGTACAATTGATTATATATCTCATTGAGAACTGAAATCATCTTCCATGATGTTTACAAGGTACAAATACGGGAGATAATATACACATGGGCAGTGTGCGACTGATTGAATCAGATAGTTATCTGAAACCATTGATTGACACGCTGTAACATCCCAATTTTTATTAAATTTGGACGTTAATAGAATCATTCAATGCATATCATATTTCTTTGCATTTTGGAGTTTTTGAAATATTCAAATAATATTTTTCCACTCGAGAAAAACAAATGAGAGGGGATAAGATGACTTCCTCAAAATATAAAGGAGTGGGAAATTTTATTTTTAATATTATTTGAAGTTTTGGAGTTTATTGGCATTTATTTTATCTGCAAAAAAGTGCATTAATTGCATTAGGAAAATATTTTTAAAAATGTTATATGCTTAAGTTAATGTTCATTAGGCTCTAAATATTGTATAGTTATTTTAGAAATTATTGAGGTGCTTTTGTAAATTAGTTTGAATTATTTAGGGCCACATTAGTCTTCGATTTAGAAAAAAAGCACACACTCACCGCAGCCTGGACCGAAACTGGGTGCGACCCAGGAGCGCCCCGACCGGCCCAGCTGGCTATTTGGCCCAAGGCCAGCGCATGACGCCTCTCGCCTGGTCGCCCGCCGGATCTCACCTCTCGCTCGCCTCCTCTCGCTGTCGCTGCCAGGTGGCCCCGCTCGTCAGTCCGTCCCCAACCTCCCGCACCGCACGGGATAAACATCAGCGCCTCGCCGCCCGCAACCGTCGGCCACCTCGCGCTCGGATAGAGCTTATTCGCAGCTCTTGTGCCCTCTGCCCTCGCCTATAAAAGCCCTTGCACCCCCTCTTCCAACCTCGCCTACCCGCTTCGTCCCATGCCACTCACAGTCGCCGCGCTGCCCGTTCACATCTCGCTGGTCGAACGGACCTCGCCGGAGCATTTCACCGCTAGTAAACTACCCCGAGCCCTTGCTCCCTCGTCAATCGTACCGCCATGAACTTGCGCGTCTTTTTGACACCTTTTCCTCGCCTAGGTCCCGCCGGAGATGACGCCCGACCTTGCCGGAGCCCACGGAGCGCCACCGCCTTCGCCCTGCTGATCCCGACGCCCCTGAGGAGCCCCGACGCCACCATCCGGATGCCCACGACACGCCCGTCCTCCACGTCGCCTTCCCCGCCGCTAGAACCCGTCGGAGCCGCCACCCCGTTCGACCCGAGCCGCCGCTGAGGGAGTCCTGGATTATGGGGTCCTCGGGTGTCTGGGCTACTGTGACGCCCCCGATTTGACCATACACTAATCATACACGCAAACGTGTACGATCAAGATCAGGACTCACGGGAATATATCACAACACAACTCTACAAATAAAATAAGTCATACAAGCATCATATTACAAGCCAGGGGCCTCGAAGGCTCGAATACAAGAGCTCGATCATAGACGAGTTAGCGGAAGCAACAATATCTGAGTACAGACATAAGTTAAACAAGTTCGCCTTAAGAAGGCTAGCACAAACTGGGATACCGATCGAAAGAGGCGCATGCCTCCTACCTGGGATCCTCCTAAACTACTCCCGATCGTCATTAGTGGGCTGCACGTAGTAGGAGGCACCTCCCGAGTAGTAGTAGTCGTCATCAACAGTGGCGTTTGGCTCCTGGGCTCCATCGTCTAGTCGCAACAATCGGGTATAGAAAGGGGGAAAAGGGGGAGCAAAGCAACCGTGAGTACTCATCCAAAGTACTCGCAAGCAAGGAGCTACACTACATATGTATGCATTGGTATCAAATGGATTCATGGTATCATATGTGGGCTGAACTACAGAATGCCGGAATAAGAGGGGGATAGCTAGTCCTATCGAAGACTACACTTCTGGCCACCTCCATCTTGCAGCATGTAGAAGAGAGCAGAAAGTAAGTTCACCAAGTAGCATCGCATAGCATAATCCTAACCGATGACCCTCCCCTCGTCGCCCTGTGAGAGAGCGATCACCGATTGTATCTGGCACTCGGAAGGGTGTGTTTTATTAAGTATCCGGTTCTAGTTGTCATAAGGTTAAGGTACAACTCCGGGTTGTCCTTTTACCGAGGGACATGGCTATTCGAATAGATCAACTTCCCTGCAGGGGTGCACCACATTTCCCAACATGCTCGATTCCCTTTGTCCAGACACACTTTTCTGGGTCATGCCCAGCCTCGGAAGATCAACACGTCGCAGCCCTACCTAGGCACAACAGAGAGGTCAACACGCCGGTCTAAATCCTATGGCGCAGGGGTCTGGGCCCATCGCCCTTTGCACACCTACACGTTGCGAACGCGGCCGGAGAGGAGACCTAGCAACCTCCATTACAAAGGAAGTTGTGTTACGCGGTCCAACCCGGTGCGCGCCGCTCAGTCGCTGATGTCACGAAGGCTTCGGCTGATACCACGACGTCGAGTGCCCATAACTGTCCCCGTGTAGATGGTTAGTGCGTATAGGCCAGTAGCCAGACTTAGATCAAATACCAAGATCTCGTTAAGCGTGTTATTTTGAAATAACCACGAACGCCGACCAGGGCCAGGCCCACCTCTCTCCTAGGTGGTCTCAACCTGCCCTATCGCTCCGCCACAAAGTAACAGTCGGGGGCCTTCGGGAACTCAGGCCCACCTCTACCGGGATGGAGCCACCTGCCCCTTCAGCCCCCAACATCAGAATCACTCGCGGGTACTCCTACGAGCCGACCCGACTTTAGTCACCACATGTATAGCATGTATATATGTATAAGTATATACCCGTGATCACCTCCCGAGTGATCACGACCCGATAGTATAGCATGGCAGATGGACAAGAATGTAGGGCCACTGAAGATAAACTAGCATCCTATACTAAGCATTAGGATTGCAGGTAAAGGTAACAACATTAGTAGCAAGGACAGGCTATGCATCAGGATAGGATTAACGGAAGCAGTAACATGCTACACTACTCTAATGCAAGAAGTATAGAGAAGAGTAGGCAATATCTGGTGATTAAGGGGGGGGGGCTTGCGTGGTTGCTCTGGCAAGAGAGAGGGGTCATCAACACCGTAGTCGTACTAGGTAGCAGCGGCATCGGCCTCGGTGTCTAGCAAGTGAAGAGGGGAAAGAAACAATAAATATTAAGCAAACAGATGCATGACGATGCAGGACATGACAAAGCGTGATGCTAGGTGTGCCATAACGCGGTACGAGGTGGTAACGGTGTAGGGGAAAACATCCGACAAAGTATTCCCGATGTTTCGCGTTTTCAGACAGATGAACCGGAGGGGAAAAGTTGCGTGTTTGCTATGCTAGGTATGTGTGGCAGACGAACGGGCTGCGTATCCGGATTTGTCTTGTCGTTCTGAGCAACTTTCATGTACAAAGTTTTTCCATCCGAGCTACGGTTTAATTTCTATGAATTTCACAAGATTTAAATAGTTATTTGGAATCCCTAAAAATTGGCTAAGTCTCAGGATTGCTCAGTTTTTGAACATTACTTAGCCGTTTTCCAAAGGCTATAACTATTGTTCTGCCCATCCTATGGATTGGTGTCTTATACCAATCTTGATCAATTTTCTGTGATCTACATGATGGTATCAATTGCATCTTTGCCAGATCCCTGTATCTCATTTATTTTCTGCTCTAAATTAGCTACCACAATAACTCCGTTTTCAGTCTTTTTTGTTAACTGAACATTGACTTTTGTCATTTTCTTAGGAATTAATCTAGGTGACTTTTGGATTTGGTCAAATGGAAAGAATTGAACTCTGTCAAGTGTGCTACACGCCCATATAAATATTTCTCATAATAAAATTTGTTTTGCTGTTGTTTTTCAGCTAAACAGAAGGCTAATCAGCGTTATTGCAGCAAAGCTAGCCAGCGCTACAGTGAAGTTCAGTTCACCGTAGCAGCGGCAGCAGCAAAACGGCAGTAGCAGCAACGCTGCGCGGCGACGAGGGGCTGCGAGCGCGGGGCAAGGCGTAAACCCAGGGCGCGCACTAGGCGGCCAGGGCACTGTCCAGTGGCGGTGGCAAGGCCACGGCGGGGCGTGCGTGCGCGGCAGCAGCGGTCTAAGGCGCACGAGAGCACAGGGGGCGAACGGGCGCACATGCGCGTGGGCACGGCAGAGGACGGCCACTGCGCTGGTCAGCGAGGAGCGGCAGGGTGGACTCGACCAGCGCTGGCACGACGCACAGGCGAGCAGCAGCAAGCGAGCGGAGCAGCAGACAACAGCGACAGTAGGGCAGCGGCGACAGAAGACACGACGCGCGGCAAAGCATGATGCAACGCGGGTGTTGGCGTGGGCGAGCGCGTGTAGGGCGGCCAAGGTCGTGGCCAGATGCGACCAGAGGCGAGGGAGCGCAGGGCTGAGCGGTGGCGCCGGCGTGGTCGGCGGCAGCGCAGGCAGGCGGTGAAAGGCGGCAGTAGCAACGCAGGTGGATTCGGGCCGGAGCCGGGCGACGAGCGCCTGCCCGCCTGGGAGGGCTCAACGGGGCAACATGCGAAAAGGGGGGGGGGGGCATGGCTGGCGCCGGCAGGTAGTCGCGGGTGCAGCGGGCAGGGGCCAGGGAACAAAGCTTCAAGCGAGGCGGCGCTGCAGACAAGAGCGGTCGAGCGGCAGGGGAGCCACGAGCAAGGGTGCCACCGCACGGATGCTGTCCGGGGCGCGCGGTGCGCGGCAGGAAGGCCCGCGGGCGCGGATGGTGCTTGGTGAGTGGGAACGCTAAGCGAGCACGGGCGGGGCATCTAGCGTCTATGATATGTCCTAATCTGAGGGAGGGGTCAGATGGGGAATCGAGGGGAGCTCACGTCGCGGCTGTAGAGGTGCAAAGCGGGCCCGGGAGAGGCTCGGTGGTGTCCGGGAGCAGCAGACGACGCCGGATTTGACAGGAAGGTCCGGCGGCCGAAGAGGAAGAAGAGGTTGGTCCGCTCGACTTGGCGCATTCCAGCTCGAAGTAGTGGTCATAGAGGAGGAAGAGGAGGCCGGCGGAGTCCATGGACAGGGCTTCAGGCGTCGGGGAGGATGATGGTCGCGGAATCGACGACGTGCACGGTGATGGCGGCGTCGACGCTTCACGGATGAGTTCCCGAGCAAGAGGAAGAATGAGAGGGGGGAGTGAGGTGCTAGGGTTCGTCTGTGGGGCAATGGGAATGGCTAAGTAGGCATCCACGGGGGACGGATGGCTGGCACGTGGCCAGGCGCGGCCACGACACCATGGATGGCCGCCACGCCTCTGTTCAATGAACAGAGTAAGGGGACAAGGAGGATCTGGGCTGGGCCTGCACTGTTGAGTTAAGGCCCAGTCCAACAGGTAAACGTCCACTTACTTCTCATCTTATAATTTTCTGTTTCTATTTATTTATAGCCACTGATTTCTAATTTAAAGATTGTCCAATCGATTTTTACTAAATATAAAACTTAGTACATAAATTCTTTGGAATATTCTGAGGTTGCTCGAAAAGTTTGAGGCCAACTGGAAAAGTTTATAATTATGGTAGCATTCAATTGGACCACTTTAAATGTTGTTGGCGCATTCTATAATTAGATAGGGGCATTTCAGAAATTCTCTCAAGCGGGGTTTCTTCATGAAAATTATCAATGGATTATTTTAACTAGTAAGAACATTTTAGTTTTAATGTTTCGGAAACTTTTGATGTTTGCCATCAACTCAAATTTAAAGTTGGACCGGTTTCGAACTAACACGAGATTAGCAATAGTAACCGAGGTGACGTGGCATCATTAGCTGAGGTTTACTGTAGCTTAATTATCCGGGCGTCACAATTCTCCTTCACTACAAGAAATCTCGTCCCGAGATTTAAGAGGGGAGTAAGGGGGAAGATTCTGGTTACGATATTCTAACAGATCTTCTCAAAGAAGTTAATCCCTTTCGTTGATGTCTTCAATTCTTTATTCCAATGCATCGTGATGAAGTTGTCTTACTTCGGGAACTCCAATGTACTTACGAATAGGTAAGGGCCAGCTCGGCTACGACAGAATGCTTTTAAGGGAAACAATCTGTGGTTAACCTATGAAATGAATATAATATTATCTCTGGAGTTGAACATATAAAATACATCGAGAGTAAGGTACACAATAAGAGGTTCCAAGTGGATAGATAGTTGCTCGAAGTCTGAACTAGAGTGAGAAGGGGTTCAGAGCAGCGGGAGTAAGTATTGCGTCTAACACCATAATAGAGCACTAGGAAAGTGGCCCGTGAATTAAATATGAAGCCAAGCGTGGGGAAAAACCATGAGAAACAGGGTTGTACAGGAGAGTCAGGTTTCGATCATGTGGAACTGTGGGTTATGGGCCCACCATGTGGGATAAAGGTGGAAAGGGCGGTGACTTCTTGCACGATCATGTAAGTAAGGCATGTCAGAGGATAGCCTATCAGTTATGTCGGCGTCAACATAGGTACCAAGGGCGAGGGACGAAGAGAACCATTTTCCTGCTCGTTGAACGAGGTGGACCATTAGGCAAAGTCCTCGTCCATCTGTGGTTACCGGAATGTCATCAACAATAGTAACAGGGTCTTACCGACAGAGTGGTACAACGAGGTGTTTAGATAAGCAGGGATATATTACTTCATATATAATATAGATCACAAGAAGGTTTAAACAAACCAATGGAAAGGAAAATGTGTTTAAACACATATTTCAAGGGTATATCCTTCCCAAGGACAAGCAGAGCATGATATCCATGACAGGATATAATGTAGAAAGCTCTTTAGTTAAGGTTAGAGAAATTTCATGAGATCACCCATACAATGGTGTTTGGATAATCAAGCAAGAAGCATTTAGCATTGGGCTTCAAATGTTCTTTGTTGAAAATTGGAGTACCATAGACATGCTTCGAGATAGCGTTGACATGGTCACTTGGTCGAGATCAGACTTTAGATACACGAAGGATCCATAAGGAACAACTTGTAGAATAAGTCTTACAATTTCCTCATGGAAGAATGGATAACCTTGCCGAAAAGGAATCTATAACAATAGATCCTCCGGCCAGGTGTGCTAGGCATGACATCATCTTATCAGGTCATATAAAGACCAATGTTATAACTCTTGGAAATATGTTTCAACCATCATACCTGACCGAGGTTCAGATCCGATTGGTGCCAGGATACCTCTGACTTAGGATGCCAGAGAAGAAAAGGTGCAACCAAATTGACTAGATGATAATGTAAGATTCTCGGAAATGTAATATGGAAGCGAGTCCCGAAACAATAGTTCATCATTAAAACCAGGGAGAGGATGAAGAGGTGGCTGATGAACTCAGCGACAATTCATTGAGATTTTCAAAAGATGGATTTCCACATTTATGTGAACAAGGAGATAACATTTGTCGGATCAAATGATATAAGGATGTATGCTCGAGGAAAACATACACAATTAAGCATTGGTTGAAAAGTGCACCCAAAATATGGTCTTAGGTAGCATGATCAATGTTAGAAAGGTGATTCGATAACCAATGGTCTAAGAATGAAATAATGACCATTAACTTCAAAGCAATAGAGTTGCTAGAAGTTTAAAGTTGCACATCATAGTTCAATTGTCGGTTTTCCGGTTAGAAACAACACGGGGACCAAGGAATGAACGGATATGGTAAGAAGTATCACTTGTATCAAGATCTCTTAAGAGGTGGTGAAATTCTCACGATATTCTTGACATAAAAGATGGTAATACTCCAAGGTAAGGAAGAACAAATGATGGGTAGCAAGGAACTCAAGGTATAACACAAAACACGAACAAGTTTGTGTTGGAGGGAAGGCAATAAGGTTGTCGATGATAACACAAATCATCAAGGGCAAGGATGGTATTTCCCATCATGAATTCAATTGATATCCTGGAAGGGCTCAGAATCCTGATGATGATCATGACACATTAGTCGAGGGTTTCAAGATGTAATCGTTCGATGATGACATCAAGTCAAAGGAATGGTGAAGCGAAAGGTTATTGGAACCAAGGGTACGACACAAACTCTAAACCAAGCTCGATGTTCAAGGCAAAATGATATGATGAGGAAGATCGTTGTAAGCTTAGCTCATCGTCAAAAATTATGCTCCAGGAATAAGGACCAGGTAGCATGGTTAAGAATTACCACTATGATGATAGTCGATCAGGCTAGGATTGACATGCTTGAGTACAAACTCGCGAGTAAAGGAGATTACTAAGAGTTGTTTAATCATGGTGTGGACCCGATTTAGTTATCGGTGTCCTCGAGTGACTAACAACTCGGAACCAGGAAACATTGGAATCGGTGAGGAATAATACTTGATGAAGGCTCATAATAAGCAACATGGTTCGGTGATATTATCGAGATACCAGAGGGTAATACGTGGAGGAAGAGAGTTTTCATATTGTATAACTTTAATATTGTAGACGTTGATATTTTGTCATATAAATTTGGTCAAAGTTGATGGACTTGAGATAAATCTCACTGTATATGCTGAGTAAAAAGGACACGAGGGAGTAGTGTTTTTGAATGCGTGTGTTCATCTAATATCATGAATGACAAGTGTATTGATCTGTAAAAGACAAGTACTTTAACTTGTCCGAGAAAAGGAATCAAGGAATATCAATATGGCCGAAACCATAGTTGTAAGGGATCCAATTCAATGACACCAAAAGAATTGTCCAACTGATAAAAAGTTTTGCAAGAAGCTTCCATGATAAGTTCCTTATCGGGTCCATGGGCATGAACACTAAGTTCAAGGTCGACTCCCACTTGTTCAACGCAAACCTTTCATTCACCTCTCGTATTTCAAAAATGACATTAGTTGTTGAAAGTTTTTACCTGGTGCAATACCAGATACGTAAGACCCGTGAAATCTTTCGGGTTCACACGGATTAGGGAAGGCATAGGTTCAACCCATCAGGGCATCTTAGGAACATATACCACATACTTCAGAGTAAATAATACAAGCTCGAAAGTAGAGCATGGTTCACAAAGCAGAGGATACCATTTACCAAAGGCATTATATACCCATGGAAAGGCTCACGAGGTTATTCAATATGAAGGACACTGTCGGATAAAATCCAACAAAGGAACCGATGGTCCTCAAGGGATCTGATGTGAGCATCGATAGTCAACCAGAGGAAGAAGAATGCAAGAAGATCTGATTATAGAAACAACTGACTAATTCAAAGCTTAAATGCAAAAGAATTATGATTTCCAAATCAAGGGATCAGAAGCAACGCTCTGATCAAGGATGGATAAGTTGAGTAGGCTTAGGGGTACAATCGATGGCAATTTGATTGATCAAGATCGAGCTCATGTTTAAAATGACATATGAGTCGGAAGGATGAATTCTAAGATCTGATTGAGGATTGCAAGCATTCACCACTTATTGAATCAGTGGACTCAAAATTATAGTGACAAAGGATGCCAATAAGATTACTATACTTATGGAGTTAACCATGATGCAAGCAAGCAAGAATTTCAAGAGCAATAAGCTGCTAAGGAATTCGGAAGATCGAATATTATTTCGAAGGCCTTAGTGAAACACATGAAGAACTGGAGTTGAACAGATACTCGATAAGAGCGAGAATTATCCGTAGGGGTATTCAGGTGGCAAAGAACTGCAAGGCAGTAGGCACAAAGTATTCTCGGAACAATAGAGAGAATTTTGGTGTATCTTGTATTAACAAGGTCAACATGGGATGAATGTATGAACGACAAATGTAGGTAGTTATCCATAAGGATACATCAGTGGTAGGGAATTGTAAAAGCGATGGCACATAGTCTCAAGAGATCATCGTAGGGTGTCTTCAGAATCTTCTGGTGAAACAAGTGATCGTTCGGACCGAGGGGCTCTTCGGGAGAAAGTATTTACGAGAACCTAGAGTTGGAGTTAGTAAAATTGTTTAACCCGAATAGAAGAGATGTCAGAGTCCCAGAATATAGGTCGAGGAATAAAAGATCCTAATACCACCCAAATGGCGACGTGGGCCCGTAAGGCACACATCCATGTTAGTAAAAAGTTTTGTAATGTCTAGACTCGACTTCGGCCAAGGAGTGTGGAAGGGGCATTCCTACAGGCAGTTGGCTCTGATACCAACTTGTGATGCCCTCGATTTGACCGTACACAAATCATACACGCAAACATGTACGATCAAGATCAGGGTCTCACGGGAAGATATCACAACACAACTCTACAAATAAAATAAGTCATACAAGCATCATATTACAAGCCATGGGCCTCAAAGGCTCGAATACAAGAGCTCGTTCATAGACGAGTCAGCGGAAGCAACAATATCTGAGTACAAACATAAGTTAAACAAGTTTGCCTTAAGAAGGCTAGCACAAACTGGGATACAGATCGAAAGAGGTGCATGCCTCCTGTCTGGGATCCTCCTAAACTACTCCCGGTCGTCGTCAGCGGGCTGCACGTAGTAGTAGGCACCTCCCGAGTAGTAGTAGTCGTCATCGATAGTGTCGTTTGGCTCCTGGGCTCCATCGTCTGGTTGCAGCAATCGGGTATAGAAAAGGGGAAAAGGGGGGAGCAAAGCAACCGTGAGTACTCATCCAAAGTACTCGCAAGCAAGGAGCTACACTACATATGTATGCATTGGTATCAAATGGATTAATGGTATCATATGTGGGCTGAACTACAGAATGCCGGAATAAGAGGGGGATAGCTAGTCCTATCAAAGACTACGCTTCCGGCCACCTCCATCTGGCAGCATGTAGAAGAGAGCAGAAGGTAAGTTCACCAAGTAACATCGCATAGCATAATCCTAACCGATGATCTTCCCCTCGTCGCCCTGTGAGAGAGCGATCACCGGTTGTATCTGGCACTTGGAAGGGTGTGTTTTATTAAGTATCCGGTTCTAGTTATCATAAGGTCAAGGTACAACTCCGGGTCGTCCTTTTACCCAGGGACGCTATTCGAATAGATCAACTTCCCTGCAGGGGTGCACCACATTTCCCAACACGCTCGATCCCCTTTGTCCGGACACACTTTTCTGGGTCATGCCTGGCCTCGGAAGATCAACACGTTGCAGCCCTACCTAGGCACAATAGAGAGGTCAGCACGCCGGTCTAAATCCTATGGCGCAGGGGTCTGGGCCCATCGCCCTTTGCACACCTGCACGTTGCGAACGCGGCCGGAGAGCAGACCTAGCAACCTCCATTACAAAGGAAGTTGCGTTACGCGGTCCAACCCGGCGCGCGCCGCTCAGTCGTTGACGTCACGAAGGCTTTGGCTGATACCACGACGTCGAGTGCCCATAACTGTCCCCGCATAGATGGTAGTGCGTATAGACCAGTAGCCAGGCTCAGATCAAATACCAAGATCTCGTTAAGCATGCTATTTTGAAATAACCACGGACGCCGACCAGGGCCAGGCCCACCTCTCTCCTAGGTGGTCTCAACCTGCCCTGTCGCTCCGCCACAAGTAACAGTCGGGGGCCTTCGGGAACTCATGCCCACCTCTACTGGGATGGAGCCACCTGCCCCTTCAGCCCCCAACATCGGAATCACTCGCGGATACTCCTACGAGCCGACCCGACTTTAGTCACCACCTGTATAGCATGTATATATGTATAAGTATATACCCGTGATCACCTCCCAAGTGATCACGACCCGATAGTATAGCATGGCAAACGGACAAGAATGTAGGGACACTGATGATAAACTAGCATCCTATACTAAGCATTAGGATTGCAGGTAAAGGTAACAACAGTAGTAGCAAGGACAGGCTATGCATCAGGATAGGATTAACGGAAGCAGTAACATGCTACACTACTCTAATGCAAGCAATATAGAGAAGAGTAGGCGATATCTGGCGATCAGGGTGGCTTGCCTGGTTGCTCTGGCAAGAGAGAGGGGTCGTCAACACCGTAGTCGTACTGGGTAGCAGCGGCGTCGGCCTCGGTGTCTAGCGAGAGAAGAGGGGGAAGAAACAATAAATATTAAGCAAACATATGCATGACGATGCAGGACATGACAAAGCGTGATGCTAGGTGTGCCCTAACACGGTACGAGGTGGTACCAGTGTAGGGGGAAAACATTCGGGAAAGTATTCCCGGTGTTTCGCGTTTTCAGACAGATGAACCAGAGGGGAAAAGTTGTGTGTTTGCTATACTAGGGATGCATGACGGACGAACGAGCTGCATATCCAGATTAGTCTCGTCGTTCTGAACAACTTTCATGTACAAAGTTTTTCCATCCGAGCTACGGTTTAATTTCTATGAATTTCACAAGATTTAAACAGCTATTTGGAATCCCTGAAAATTGGCTAAGTCTGAGGATTGCTCAGTTTTTGAACATTACTTAGCCATTTTCCAAAGGCTATAACTATTGTTCTGCCCATCCTATGGATTAGTGTCTTATACCAATCTTGATCAATTTTCTGTGATCTACATGATGGTATCAATTGCATCTTTGCCAGATCCCTGTATCTCATTTATTTTCTGCTCTAAATTAGCTACCACAATAACTCCATTTTCAGTCTTTTCTGTTAATTGAACATTGACTTTTGTCATTTTCTTAGGAATTAATCTAGGCGACTTTTGGATTTGGTCCAATGGAAAGAATTGAAACCTGTCAAGTGTACTACACGCCCATATAAATATTTCTCATAATAAAATTTCTTTTGCTGTTGTTTTGCAGCTAAATTGAAGGCTAATCAGCGTTATTGCAGCAAAGCTAGCCAGCGCTACAGTGAAGTTTAGTTCACTGTAGCAGCGGCAGCAGCAAAACGGCAGTAGCAGCAACGCTGCACGGCGACGAGGGGCTGCGAGCGCGGGGCGAGGCGTAAACCCAGGGCGCGCACTAGGCGGCCAGGGCGCTGTCCAGTGGCGGTGGCAAGGCCACGGCGGGGCGTGCGTGTGCGGCAGCAGTGGTCTAAGGCGCGCGAGAGCACATGGGGCGAACGAGCGCACATGCGCGTGGGCACGGCAGAGGACAGCCACTGCGCTGGTCAGCGAGGAGCGGCAGGGTGGACTCGACCAGCGCTGGCATGACGCATAGGCGAGCAGTAGCAAGCGAGCGGAGCAGCAGACAACAGCGACAGTAGGGCAGCGGCGATAGAAGACACGGCGCGTGGCAAAGCATGATGCAGCGCGGGTATTGGCGCGGGCGAGCGCGCGTAGGGCGGCCAAGGTCACGGCCGGACGCGACCAGAGGCGAGGGAGCGCGGGGCTGAGCGGTGGCGCCAGCGCGGTCGGCGGCAGCGCAGGCAGGCGGTGAAAGGCGGCAGCAGCAACGCAGGTGGATTCGGACCGGAGCCAGCGGCGAGCGCCTGCCCGCCTGGGACGGCGCTACGGGGCAACAGGCGAAAAAAGGGGAGGCATGGCTGGCACCGGCAGGTAGTCGCGGGTGCAGCGGGCAGGGGCCGGGGCACAGAGCTTCAAGCGAGGCGGCGCTGCAGACAGGAGCGGTCGAGCGGCAGGGGAGCCACGAGCAAGGGTGCCGCCGCATGGATGCCGTCCGGGGCGCGCGGCACGCGGCAGGAAGGCCCGCGGGCACGGATGGTGCTTGGTGAGTCGGAACGCTAAGCGAGCACGGGCGGGGCATCTAGCGTCTATGATATGGCCTAATCTGAGGGAGGGGTCAGATGGGGAATCGAGGGGAGCTCACGTCGCGACTGTAGAGGTGCAAAGCGGGCCCGGGAGAGGCTCGGTGGTGTCCGGGAGCAGCAGACAACGCCGGATTTGACGGGAAGGTCCGGCGGCCGAAGAGGAAGAAGAGGTTGGTCCGCTCGACTTGGCGCATTCCAGCTCGAAGTAGTGGTCGTAGAGGAGGAAGAGGAGGCCGGCAGAGTCCGTGGACAGGGCTTCAGGCGTCGGGGAGGACGATGGTCGCGGAATCAACGACGTGCGCGGTGATGGCAGCGTCGACGCTTCACGGATGAGTTCCCGAGCAAGAGGAAGAATGAGAGGGGGGAGTGAGGTGCTAGGGTTCGTCTGTGGGGCGATGGGAATGGTTAAGTAGGCATCCACGGGGGACGATGGCCAGCACGTGGCCAGGAGCGGCCACGGCACCATAGATGGCCGCCAGGCCTCTGTTCAATGAACAGAGTAAGGGGACAAGGAGGATCTAGGCTGGGCCTGCACTGTTGACTTAAGGCCCAGTCCAACAGGTAAACTTCCACTTACTTCTCATCTTATAATTTTCTGTTTTTATTTATTTATAGCCACTGATTTCTAATTTAAAGAGTGTCCAAACGATTTTTACTAAGTATAAAACTTAGTACATAAATTCTTTGGAATATTCTGAGGTTGCTCGAAAAGTTTGAGGCCAACTGGAAAAGTTTATAATTATGGTAGCATTTAATTGGATCACTTTAAATGTTGTTGGCACATTCTATAATTAGATAGGGGCATTTTAGAAATTCTCTCATGCAGGGTTTCTTCATGAAAATTATCAATGGATTATTTTAACTAGTAAGAACATTTTAGTTTTAATGTTTCAAAAACTTTTGATGTTTGCCATCAACTCAAATTTAAATTTGGATCGGTTTCGAACTAACGCGAGATTAGCAACAGTAACCGAGGTGACGTGGCATCATTAGCAGAGGTTTACTGTAGCTTAATTATTCGGGCGTCACAGCTACGTGACATGGGCCGGACAGATGGTCAGTGAAGATACAAGATAGAAGGCCTTCCCTCGTCCGGATGGGACTCTCCTTGACGTAGAAGGCAAGCTTAGCGTGCGGATATGAAGATTCCTTTCTCTTCAAACCGACTTTGTACAACCCTAGTCCCCTCCGGTGTCTATATAAACTGGAGGGTTTAGTCTGTAGAGGCAATGACAATCATAATCACATAGTCTAGACATCTAGGGTTTAGCCATCACGATCTCGTGGTAGATCAACTCTTGTAACCCCTATACTCATCAAAGTCAATCAAGCAGGACGTAGGGTATTACCTCCATCAAGAGGGCCCGAACCTGGGTAAACATCATGTCCCTTGTCTCCTGTTACCATCGATCCTTAGACGCATAGTTCGGGACCCCCTACCCGAGATCTGCGGATTTTGACACTGACATTGGTGCTTTCGTTGTGAGTTCCACTTTGGCGTCGTCGAAAGGCTCGATGGCTCCATCAATCATCTACAACAACGTTGTCGCGAAGGAGCTTTTCCTCCCCGGCCAGATCTTTGTATTTGGCGGCTTCGCACTACAGGCTAACTCGGTTGGCCATCTGGAGCAGATCGATAGCTACACCCCTGTTCACCAGATCAGTTTTGGAAATTTGAACTATGTCACGGATATCCGAGGAGACTTGATCTTCCAAGGGTTCGCGGCCTCAACCACCGCTCCGGCCTTAGATCCGGAGCGCGTCATCAGGTCCGAAGACGGGAGTCTAGAGCCCGCCGGACTCTCTACGGCCTTAGAGCTCAACACCGGAAAACCAGAGAGAGTAGCGTCTCTGGCAATCATTGCAAAGCCGAACTCTTCTTCGAACACTAATGCCGAACCCTGGAGACCCGTGTCATATGAGCTCGGCCTAGAAACTTCCGACCCTGTCCAAACCCCGCTCTTAAATGAGACTTTGGATCTAATGCGATCATTCGTCATCACAGAGGAACCGCTTCTGAATCATGCCCAGTCCGGACTAGGGGCTAGAAATAGGGAATTTCACTTCCCACCCACCACCCACTTCATAGCCACTTCTGAGGACCTAACGGACATGCTTGATTATGCCTCCGAAGACATCGACGGTATGGAGGACGATGTCGGAGAGGAGCAGGCCCAAAACCCGTCGGTCACCAGACGTTGGACGGCCACCTCCTCGTATGACGTATACATGGTGGATACACCGAAAGAAGACGACGATGATGATGGGAAAAACCCAGTCGAGGACGAACCTCCTGAGATACCGCCGAAACGTTCACGTCAGCGACAAGAACAACAATACCGGCACCGAAGACAATGATACTCCGGAGAACGCCGAAGACCAAGAAGACCCCATCGAACCGACATCCGAACAGGATGATCGGGACGATGGGCAAGTTGACCCTGATGAACAAACAGGAACAACGACTCATAGGACAACAACGACTCATAGGACAACAACTATCTGCCACTCTTCGAAGACGACGTAAGCCTCGGCGACGAAGATTTTATCATGCCAGAGGAACGCCTTGAACAAGAGCGCTTCAAGCGCCGGCTAATAGCCACGACTAGAAGCCTAAAAAACAATAGAAGCTTCAAGCTGACCAAGACCTGCTCAATGATAAATGGACTAATGTCCTGGCAGCCAAAGAATACGGCCTCGAGAAACCAAAAAAGAGTTACCCAAAGCACAAGCTGCTACCCCAATTCGACGATGAGGCGTTGGAGCCCATACTACCCGTGCGTAATGCGGCTGACGGACCCGATAGACCACCACGTGGCCGGGACTGAACGACAACTCAAGCCAAACACCAGCCCGCACCACCTCGCCGTAAAAGCTTGAGGACATGAAATCTGAGATAGGATACATGTATAAGAACAAAGTGTGGACTTTGGTGGACTTGCCTGATGATCGGCAAGCTATTGAGAGTAAATGGATCTTCAAGAAGAATACATACACTGATGGTAAATGTCACCATCTATAAAGCTCGACTTGTCACGGAAGGTTTTCGACAAGTTCAAGGGGTTGGCAATGATGAGACCTTCTCACCCGTAGCGATGCTGAAGTCATTTTGAATCATGTTAGCAATTGTCGCATTTTATAATTATGAAATTTGGCAAATGTACATCAAAATTGCATTCCTTAATGGATTTCTTAAATAAGAGTTGTATATGATGCAACCAGAAGGTTTTGTCAATCCTAAAGGTGCTAACAAAGTGTGCAAGCTCCAGCGATTCATCTATGGACTGGTGCGAGCATCCTAGAGTTGGAATATACGCTTTGATGAGGTGATCAAAGCATATGGTTTTATACAGACTTATGATGAAGCCTGTATTTACAAGAAAGTGAGTGGGAGCTCTGTAGCATTTCTGATGTTATATGTGGGTGACTTATTATCGATTGGAAATGATATAGAATTTTTGGATAGCATAAAAGGATACTTGAATAAGAATTTTTCAATGAAAGACCTCGATGAAGCTACTTATATATTGGGCATCAAGAGCGCTTAATAGGACTTTCACAAAGCGCATACCTTGACAAGATTTTGAAGAAGTTCAAAATGGACCAGTCAAAGAAAGGGTTCTTATTCAAAGATGTGAAGTTGAGTAAGACTCAAAAATGGACGTGAAGTTGAGTAAGGAGTTCAAAGATGTGAAGTTTAGTAAGACTCAAAACCCGACCACGACAGAAGATAGAGAGAGAATGAAAGTCATTCCCTATGCCTCATGTTGGGGAACGTAGTATTTAAAAAAAAAATCCTACGCACATGCAAGATCATGGTGATGCATAGCAACGAGAGGGGAGAGTGTCGTCCATGTACCCTCGTAAACTGTTAAGCAGAAGCGTTATGACAATGCGGCTGATGTAGTCGTATGTCTTCACGATCGACTGATCCTTAGTACCGAACGTACGGCACCTCCGAGTTCTGCACACGTTCAACTCGATGACGTCCCGCGAGCTCCGATCCAGCAAAGCTTCACAGGAGAGTTTCGTCAGCACAATGGCATGGTGACGGTGATGATGATGCTACCGACGCAGGGCTTCGCCTAAGCACCGCTACGATATAATCGAGGTGGATTATGGTGGAGGGGGGCACCGCACACGGCTAAGAGATCATGATCAACTTGTGTGTTCTAGGGTGCCCCCTGCCCCCGTATATAAAGGAGCAAGGGGAGGAGGCCGGCGGCCTCATAGGGTGCGCCCCAAGGGGGGAATCCTACTCCTACTAGGAGTAGGTCCCCCCTTTCCTAGTCCAACTAGGAGGGGAAGGAAAGAGGAGGAGAGGAGAAGGAAAGAGGGGGCCGGCCCCCAAAGCCCTAAACTAATTCGTTTTGGGCCTAGGGGGGGGGGGCGCACCCCACACTTCCTTGCTGCCCTCTATTTCCACTAAAGCCCACGAAGGCCCATTGACCCTCCCGGTGAATTCCCGTAACACTCTCCGGTACTCCGAAAAATACCCGAATCACTCAGAACCTTTCCGGTGTCCGAATATAGTTGTCCAATATATCGATCTTTACGTCTCGACCATTTCGAGACTCCTCGTCATGTCCCCGATCTCATCCAGGACTCCGAACTACCTTCGGTACATCAAAACACATAAACTCATAATACAAATGTTAAGCGTGCGGACCCTACGGGTTCGAGAACTATGTAGACATGACCGAGACACATCTCCGGTCAATAACCAATAGAGGAACCTGGATGCTCATATTGGCTCCTACATATTCTACGAAGATCTTTATCGGTCAAACCGCATAACAACATACGTTGTTCCCTTTGTCATTGGTATGTTACTTGCCCGAGATTCGATCGTCGGAATCTCGATACCTAGTTCAATCTCATTACCGGCAAGTCTCTTTACTCGTTACATAATACATCATCCCGCAACTAACTCATTAGTTATAATGCTTGCAAGGCTTATAGTGATGTGTATTACCGAGTGGGCCCAGAGATACCTCTCCGATGATCGGAGTGACAAATCCTAATCTAGAAATACGCCAACTCAACAAGTACCTTCGGAGACACCTTTAGAGCACCTTTATAATCACCCAGTTACATTGTGACGTTTGGTAGCACACAAAGTGTTCCTCCGGTAAACGGGAGTTGCATAATCTCATAGTCATAGGAACATGTATAAGTTATGAAGAAAGCAATAGCAACATACTAAACGATCAAGTGCTAAGCTAACGGAATGGGTCAAGTCAATCACATCATTCTCCTAATGATGTGATCCCGTTAATCAAATGACAACTCATGTCTATGGTTAGGAAACTTAACCATCTTTGATTAACGAGCTAGTCAAGTAGAGGCATACTAGTGACACTTTGTTTGTCTATGTATACACACATGTATTATGTTTCCGGTTAATACAATCCTAGCATGAATAATAAACATTTATCATGAAATAAGGAAATAAATAATAACTTTATTATTACCCCTAGGGCATATTTGCTTCACCTCAGCCATAGGTTTTATAAAGTATGCCATGTTGTGTACCAAACCTGTTGTGTAACTTGCCATGATTTGGCAAGGGGGGTACAATAGTGATCCAGGAGTAGATCACTAGACAGCGGTCAAAATTATCCATAGTTACCTAAGAGGACTAAGGAAATAGTTCTCAGTTATGGAAGCAATGAAGATTTCAACGTAAAGGGTTACGTTGATGCAAGCTTTAACACCGATTCAGTTGACTCCGAGTCTCAATCTGGATACATATTGAACGTGGGAGCAATTAGCTAGAGTAGCTTGATACGTCCATTTTGCATCATGCTTTTATATCGATATTTATTGAATTATGGGCTGTTATTACACATTATGTCACAATACTTATGCCTATTATCTCTTATTTTACAAGGTTTATATAAAGAGGGAGAATGCCGGCAGCTGAGATTCTGGGCCGGAAAAGGAGCAAATATTAGAGACCTATTCTACACATCTCCAAAAGTCCTGAAACTTCATGGAAGCTATCTTCAGAATATATAAAAAATACTGAGTGCAACAAGTTCCAGAGGGAGGCCACACCCTAGCCCCCTAGGCATGCGCCCCTGCATCGTGGGCCCCCTAGTGGCCCTCCGATGCCCATCTTCTACTATATGGAGTCTTTCACCGAGGAAAAAATCATAAGCAAGCTTTTAAGACGAGACTCCGCCGCCACGAGGCGGAACCTTGGCGGAACCAATCTAGGGCTCTGGCGGAGCTGTTCTGCCGGGGAAACTTCCATTCGGGAGGGGGAAATCATCACCATCGTTATCACCAACGATCCTCTCATCGGGAGGGGGTCAATATCCATCAACATCTTCACCAGCACCATCTCATCTCAAACCCTAGTTCATCTCTTTTATCCAATCTTTGTATCCAAACCTCAGATTGGTACCTGTGGGTTGCTAGTAGTGTTGATTACTCCTTGTAGTTGATGCTGGTTGGTTTACTTGGTGGAAGATCATATGTTCAGATCCATTATGCATATTAATCCCCCTCTGATTATGAACATGAATATGCATTGTGAGTACTTATGTTTGTTCCTGAGGACATGGGAGAAGTCTTGCTATTAGTAGTCATGTGAATTTGGTATTCGTTCGATATTTTGATGAGATGTATGTTGTCATCCCTCTAGTGGTGTCATGTGAACGTCGACTACATGACACTTCACCATTGTTTGGGCCTAGAGGGAGGCATTGGGAAGTAATAAGTAGATGATGGGTTGCTAGAGTGACAGAAGCTTAAACCCTAGTTTATGCGTTGCTTTGTAAGGGGCTGATTTGGATCCATATGTTTCATGCTATGGTTAGGTTTACCTTAATACGTCTGCTGTAGTTGCGGATGCTTGCAATAGGGGTTAATCATAAGTGGGATGCTTGTCCAAGTAAGGGCAGTACCCAAGCACCGGTCCACCCACATATCAGATTATCAAAGTACCGAACGCGAATCATATGAGCGTGATGGAAACTAGGTTGACGATAATTACCATGTGTCCTCGGGTGCGCTTTCCTTCATATAAGAGTTTGCCCAGACTTGTCCTTTGCTACAAAAAGGATTTGGCCATATTGCTGCACCTTATTTACTTTCATTACTTGCTACTCGTTACCAATTACCTTATCACGAAACTATCTGTTACCGATAATTTCAGTGCTTGCAGAGAATACCTTGTTGAAAACCCCTTATCATTTCCTTCCGCTCCTCGTTGGGTTCAACACTCTTACTTATCGAAAGGACTACGATAGATCCCCTATACTTGTGGGTCATCAAGACTCTTTTCTGGCGCCATTTCCGGGGAGTGAAGCGCCTTTGGTAGGTGGAATTTGGTAAGGAAAAAATTATATAGTGTGCTAAAAATTACTGTCACTTGTTACTATGGAAAGTAATCCTTTGAGGGGCTTGTTCGGGGTATCTTCACCCCGACCGGTAGAGAAAATAGTTGCTCCTCAACCTACTGGACCTACTGAAAATGAAAATGTTTACTTCAAAATTCCTTCGGGTATGATAGAGAAACTGCTAGCTAATCCTTTTGCAGGAGATGGAACATTGCATCCCGACTTACATTTAAACTATGTGGATGAAGTTTGTGGACTATTTAAGCTTGCAGGTATGCCCGATGATGTTATCAAGATGGTCTTCCCTTTATCTTTGAAGGGAGATGCATTGACATGGTATAGGCTATGTGATGATATGGGATCATGGGACTATAAGCGATTGAAATTGGAATTTCATTAGAAGTTTTATCATATGCATCTTGTTCATCGTGATCATGGGACTACAATTTTTTGCCTCGCGAAGGAGAAAGCATCGCTCAAGCTTGGGGGAGGCTTAAGTCAATGTTATATTCATGCCCCAATCATGAGCTCTCAAGAGAAATGATTATTCAAAAAATATTTATGCTCGGCTTTCTAACAACAATCGCTCCATGCTCGATACTTCTTGTACTGGTTCCTTTATGATGAAGACTATTGAATACAAATGGAATTTATTGGAGAGAATTAAACGAAACTATGAAGATTGGGATCGCGACGAAGGTAAGGAGTCAGGTATAACACCTAAGTTTGATTGTGTTAAATCTTTTATGGATACCGATGTTTTCCATAAACTTAGCACTAAATATGGACTTGACTCTGAGATAGTAGCTTCTTTCTGTGAATCCTTTGCTACTCATGTTGATCTCCCTAAAGAGAAGTGGTTTAAATATAATCTTCCCATTGAAGTCAAAGTAGTTGCACCCATTAAAGTTGAAGAAAAGACTATCACTTATAATGATCCTATTGTTCCTACTGCTTATGCTGAGAAACCACCTTTCCCTGTTAGAATAAAGAATCATGCTAAAGCTTCAACTGTGGTCAAAAAAGTAATATTAGGACACAAAAACCCCCAGAGCAAGTTAAATTGAACCTAATGTTGCTATTGTTAAAGATCTCCTGGCTGATAATATCGATGGGCATGTTATTTGGTTTCTGTGATGAGACTGCTAGAATTGCTAAACCTGATGCTAAAGATAAACATAGACCTATCGTAGGCATGCCTGTTATTTCTGTTAAAATAGGAGATCATTGTTATCATGGCTTGTGTGATATGGGTGCTAGTGCTAGTGCAATACCTATTTCCTTATACAAAGAAATTATGCATGATATTGCACCAGTTGAGATAGAAGGTATTGATGTTACCATTAAGCTTGCTAATAGAGGTACTATTTCACCAATTGTGATTGTTAGAGATGTTGAAGTCTTGTGTGGGAAGGTTAAATATCCTGCTGATTTTCTTGTTCTTAGTTCCCCACAAGATAGCTTTTGTCCCATTATATTTGGTAGACCCTTCTTGAATACTGTCAATGCTAAGATAGACTGCAATAAGGATATTGTCTCTGTTGGTTTAGGGGATATGTCTCATGAGTTTAATTTTTCTAAATTTCATAGAAAACCCCATGATAAAGAATTGCCTAGTAAAGATGAAATTATTGGTCTTGCTTCTATTGTCGTGCCTCCTATTGATCCTTTAGAACAATATTTGATGGACCATGAAAATGATATGTTTATGAATGAAAGAAGGAAAATAGATGAAGTATTCTTTAAACAAGGACCTATTATGAAACACAACTTGCCCATTGAAATCCTAGGGGATCCTCCTCCACCCAAGGGTGATCCCGTGTTTGAGTTTAAACCATTACTTGATACTCTCAAATATGCTCATCTTAATGAAAAGAAAATATATCCTGTTATAGTGCTAACCTTTCAGAGAAGGAGGAATAGAAATTATTGAAAACTTTGAAGAAGCACCGTGCTGCTATTGGATATACTCTTGATGATCTTAAGGGCATTAGTCCCACTCTATGTCAACACAAAATAAATTTGGAGAAAGACGCCAAACCAGTTATTGATCAGCAACAACGAGTGAATCCTAAGATGAAAGAAGTGGTAAGAAAGAAAATATTAAAGCTCCTTGAGGCATGTATAATTTATCTCGTTGCTGATAGTCAGTGGGTAAGTCATGTTCATTGTGTCCCTAAGAAGGGAGGTATTACTGTTGTTCCTAATGATAAAGATGAATTGATTCCGCAAAGAATTATTACAGGTTATAGGATGGTAATTGATTTCCGCAAATTAAATAAGGCTACTAAAAAAGATCATTACCCCTTACCTTTTATTGATCAAATGCTAGAAAGACTATTCAAACATACACATTTTTGCTTTCTAGATGGTTACTCTGGCTTCTCTCAAATACCTGTGTCAGCTGATGATCAAGCAAAGACCACTTTTACTTGCCCTTTCGGTACTTTTCCTTATAAACGTATGCCTTTTGGTTTATGTAATGCACATGCTACCTTTCAAAGATGCATGATGGCTATATTTTCTGACTTTTGTGAAAAGATATGTGAGGATTTCATGGACGATTTCTCCGTTTATGGATCCTCTTTTGATGATTGCTTAAGCAACCTCGATCGAGTTTTGCAGAGATGTGAAGAAACTAATCTTGTCTTGAATTAGGGCATAAAATTTCTGAAAGAGGTATTGAAGTTGACAAAGCTAAAGTTGATGCTATTGAAAAGATGCCGTGTCCCAGGGACATTAAAGGTATAAGAAGCTTCCTTGGTCATGCCAGTTTTTATAGGAGGTTCATTAAGGACTTCTGAAAAATTTCTTAGCCTCTGACTAATCTATTACAAAAAGATATTCCTTTTGTCTTTGATGATGATTGCGTCGAAGCATTTGAAATACTTAAGAAAGCATTGATTTCTGCACCTATTGTTCAGCCACCTAATTGGAATTTACCCTTTGAAATTATGTGTGATGCTAGTGATTATGCTGTAGGTGTTGTTCTAGGGCAAAGAGTTGATAAGAAATTAAATGTTATTCAATATGCTAGTAAAACTCTTGATAATGCCCAGAGAAATTATGCTACTACTGAAAAGGAATTTTTAGCAGTTGTATTTGCTTGTGATAAGTTCAGACCTTATATTGTTGATTCTAAAGTAACTATTCACACTGATCATGCTACTATTAAATACCTTATGGAAAAGAAAGATGCTAAACCTAGACTTATTAGATGGGTTCTCTTGCTACAAGAATTTGATTTGCATATTATTGATAGAAAGGGAGCTGAGAACCCCGTTGCAGAGAACTTGTCTAGGTTAGAAAATATTCTTGATGACCCACTACCTATTCATGATAGCTTCCCAGATGAACAATTAAATGTCATAAATGCTTCTCGAACTGCTCCATGGTATGCTGATTATGCTAATTATATTGTGGCTAAATTTATACCACCTAGTTTCATGTACCAGCAAAATAAAAAGTTCTTCTATGATTTGAGACATTACTTTTGGGATGACCCACATCTTTATAAAGAAGGAGTAGATGGTATTATTAGACATTGTGTACCTGAGCATGAACAGGAACAGATCCTACGCAAGTTTCACTCTGATGCTTATGGAGGACACCATGCTGGAGATAGAACTGCACATAAGGTATTGCAATCTGGTTTTTATTGGCCTACTCTCTTCAAGGATGCCCGTAAGTTCGTCTTGTCTTGTGATGAATGTCAAAGAATTGGTAATATTAGTAGACGTCAAGAAATGCCTATGAATTATTCACTTGTTATTGAACCATTTGATGTTTGGAGCTTTGATTATATGGGACCATTTCCTTCCTCTAATGGGTATACACATATTTTAGTTGCTGTTGATTACGTTACTAAGTGGGTAGAAGCTATTCCAACTAGTAGTGCTGATCATAACACCTCTATTAAGATGATTAAAGAAGTTATTTTTATGAGGTTTGGAGTCCCTAGATATTTAATGACTGATGGTGGTTCACATTTTATTCATGGTGACGTTCGTAAAATGCTTGCTAAGTATGACGTTAATCATAGAATTGCATCTCCTTATGACCCACAGTCTAGTGGTCAAGTAGAATTGAGTAACAGAGAGCTCAAATTAATTTTGCAAAAGACTGTTAATAGATCTAGAAAGAATTGGTCCAAGAAACTTGGTGATGCATTATGGGCCAATAGAACTGCATATAAAAATCCTATGGGTATGTCTCCGTATAAAATGGTTTATGGTAAAGCATGTCACTTACCTCTTGAACTAGAACATTAGGCATATTGGGCCATTAAAGAGCTCAATTATGATTCAAACTTGCCGGTGAGAAGAGGTTATTTGACATTAGCTCACTTGATGAATGGAGAACCCAGGCTTATGAAAATGCCAAGCTGTTTAAAGAAAAAGTTAAAAGATGGCATGATAAAAGCATACAAATATATGAGTTCAACGTAGGTGATTATGTATTGCTATACAACTCTCGTTTAAGATTTTTTGCAGGCAAACTTCTCTCTGAATGGGAAGGTCCTTACATTATCGAGGAGGTCTATCGTTCTGGTGCCATAAAAATCAACATCTTCTAAGGCACAAATCCAAAGGTGGTGAACGGTCAAAGAATTAAACATTATATCTCAAATAATCCTATAAATGTTGAAACTAATATTATTGAAACCGTAACCCCAGAGGAATACATAAGAGACACTTTCCGGAACGTTTCAGACTCCGAAAAGGAATAGGTACGTGGTACGGTAAGTAAACCGACTCCAAAACAGTTCTGATGGCAATTTTTCTCCATTTTGGAATATTTAGAAAAATAGGAAAATAAGAAGCATATCAGAAAGGACACGAGGCTCCCACGAGGGTGGGAGGCGCGCCCTACCCCCCTGGGCACGCCCCCTGCCTCATGGGCACCTCGTGCGCTCTCCGGACTCCATTTTCTTGCACAATACTTCTTTTGGTCGGTAAAAATTCATTATATAATCTCCCGAAGGTTTTAACCACCGTATCACGCGAATATCTCCAGTCTTTGTTTCGAGTTGTCCTGCTGTAGATTAGAGCAACATGTCGTCCCAGGATTCGGAAGGAGAAAGCTATGTGGCTGATTACCTTGCAGATCATAAGGTCTATGGGGATGTGGATAATTGTGGTTGGACTACGGAAGAAGAAGAGGACTATGAACCCAAGGGAAAGGAGGAGACGAGCTCAGAAGAAGACGAAGTCCCACTACCTCAAGCTAGGGACATGCATGTGGAGTTCAAAAAGTCAAACCTCCCGGATAGAGTAAAGAAACCTAAGATCGAGTTTATCCCTTTTCGCCTCTTGCAGGAAAACAAGCATGAATTATGCAAAAAGATACTGAGCCTAGAGCGGGAGATCGATGACCTAAGGGACTAAAAATTTTGTCCTCAAGTGAAAATTAAGGAAGAAGCCTACTGTCGGTGTCAAAACTGGCGGATCTCGGGTAGGGGGTCCTGAACTGTGCGTCTAGGCCGGATGGTAACAGGAGGCAAGGGACACGAAGTTTTACCCAGGTTCGGGCCCTCTTGATGGAGGTAAAACTCTACGTCCTGCTTGATTAATATTGAAGATATGGGTGTTACAAGAGTAGATCTACCACAAGATCAGAGAGGCTAAACCCTAGAAGCTAGCCTACGGTATGATTGTATGTTGTGATTGTTGTCCTACGGACTAAAACCCTCCGGTTTATATAGACACCGAAGAGGGTTAGGGTTACACAAGGTCGGTCACAAAGGAGGAGATATCCATATACGTATTGCCTAGCTTGCCTTCCACGCCAAGTAGAGTCCCATCCGGACACGAGACGAAGTCTTCAATCTTGTATCTTCATAGTCTAACACTCCGGCCAATGGAGATAGTCCGGCTGTCTGGAGACCCCCTAATCCAGGACTCCCTCAGTAGGCGCTGAACCAGGCTTCAATGACGATGAGTCCGGCGTGCAGTTGTCTTCGGCATTGCAAGGCGGGTTCCTTCTCCGAATACATCATAGAAGAATTTGAATATGAGGATAGTGTCCGACCCTGCAAAATAAGTTCCACATTTCACCGTAGAGAATAATGCTTTCGCAGATCTAATCCGCTAGCTTGCTTTGGCAACATGGCGTTACGTCATGGCCCGGTGATTATTCGAACCGTTTCTTTTAACCAGCCCCGCACATAGCGCGAGGCAGTTTTTCGACACGTCTTGTCAAAGCAGAGATCGTGTCCCCCTATTACAGGATTCTCATCAATACGGGCGTGGGTAACCCAACCGCGCCATCAATTGCGGCGCTTGGGGGATAAGCGAGTTTTACTAGGCAAGTGGGGACGTTTAATTTTGTCCGCCCATATAAAGGGATAAGGATTCACCTTTCTATCCACGCCTTCTTCCTCCTCTGCTCATCCGCTCACGCACACTCGAGTTCTAGCGCCTAAGTCCTCACTTCCATCTCAACCTTCTCCAACCATGTCCGGAGCGGGAGGCAAGTGGATGGTATCCTCCATCACGGAGGGAGACGTCAAGAAACTGAGGGGAGCCGGATACCTGCACGACGACATTGCGCACCGGCTCCCAGATGAGGGACAGCTCATCCCCACCCCCGAGCCCCATGAGAGGGTGGTATTCCTCACCCATTTCCTCCGCGGACTAGGATTCCCTCTCCATCCCTTCGTCCGGGGGCTCATGTTTTATTACAGCCTGGATTTCCATGATCTAGCCCCAAACATCATCCTCAACATCTCGGTGTTTATCGTCGTGTGCGAGGCCTTCCTCCGCATCAAGCCCCACTTCGGCTTTTGGCTGAAGACCTTCAATGTCAAGCCGAAGGTAGTGAGCGGCCGACAGGCGGAGTGCGGAGGCGCCATGGTGGGCAAGATGCCCAACATCACAAGGCTCGAGGGCACCTTCGTGGACACCATAAAGTGGTGGCAATCGGGGTGGTTCTATATCACCGAGCCGCGCGACCCTGCATGGGTAGCGGCCCCCGAGTTCCGATCTGGCATCCCCATGCGGCTCACCTCTTGGAAAGAGAAGGGCCTGTCCTGGGGTAATTCAAAAGAGCTGACCGGACTCCAGTCATGTATTCAGAACATAGTGGATAAGAAGCTCAAGCTTGTCAACATAGTCCAGGTTATGCTCATTCGCCGGATACTCCCGTGCCAACAATGGTAGTTTACCTTGTGGGAGTTCAATCCGGCGAAGCACCGAACTCTGAACAGGCTCTTCGACACGACTCATGAAGATGCCTGGATGGTGCTGTTCAAGGGTGCTGCGGTCCCTCCCCTCATTACTGAGGATCGCGGATTCAGCACGAAGCGCCACGCCAGTGCGGTAAGTTGTTTTACCTCTTACAGGATATTTGTTTTATATATAGATTGGCTCTATGCGGGATCTAAACTCCCGTAATTTTGACAGGACTGGCAGAAGATGGCCGGACAGATCGACTGTCCGGCTCCCTTGCCCGAAGGCCCCGCAGACGCTCTTCTGACGAAGATGCTGACTCCGGCCCCTTATAAGGTGCCGGAGAAGACCAAGAAGGCTAAGGGAGCTCGAAATAGTTCCCGACGCCAGGCTCATCGGACTCACCGTGCGATGACTCTGCGGTGCACTCTTCCCCCGAAGACGAGGAAGAGGAAGATGAGGCTCCCCCACCGACTGGGGGAGACAAGAGAAGGAAGGCCGCCCCAACTTGGGAGGCCGAAGGGTGCAAGAAGGGAAGGACGCTCCTTCCGGATAGCTCTACCGCCGCCGACGAAAGTGAAGACGAGTGGTTGCCCAGGGGCAAGCCCCAGGGGAGATCGTAAGTGTTCGTATACCAAAGTAACCCATAGGATTCCTTTGTCGCATTGCTTTCCCTAATGCCGAACTCAATTGTGCAGGCCGCCCCGAGCCAATATCGAGGTATCCTCGGATGGCTCCCTGGGCGCGTCGGACATGGATAGCGATCCAGTCCCGACGGCCACCTCCCCTCTTGCAGCCGACGACACCGAGGTGCTATCTCAAGAGGCACCGGATTAAGGGGGGACAGTCCCGGAGGCGCCTCAAGGCGACCTTCCGGACTCTGGGAGCCGAGGGGACGGAGTCCCCGAGAGCTCTGAGTTCGGCCCTCAGCCGAACACCGTGCCGGACCCTCCAACGGCTCCGATCTCGGGTAGGCGGTCCCCTTCTAAGGAGGGTGAGACGCCTATGCCGGTGACCTTTGCCCATCCAGAGGCGCCGGACACTATGTTGGAAGCGCTTCTTAGCACTTCCATCGAGGAGGAGCACCGCATTATCATGAGTGCGGTGATCCAGAAGGTTCAGTCCGCCAAGAGCGGATTGACTGAAGCCTGTACTAGCCTTCTAACAGGCTTTGAGGTAAGTGTTTTAAAATGTAGTAGAAGTGTTACCGCATAGACAGTAGCCCCTGATGCTTTGTTCGGTGTTCACAAAGAAAAGCCTAACAGAGGATCAAATAATATCGCAGGAGTCTAATATAAGTATGTCAATATGCATGTGCAGGCTTCACTGCTGGCGTCCGCCGCACTAACTGCGAAGGTCGCCGTACGGAAGGAGGCCCTCGAGGGGTCCTAGAAGGAGCTCGGCCTTGGTAAGAGGCAGCTCGAGGAGAACAAGGGTAAGTGATACCCCGTCTGTAGATGAGAAAAAGGACGCGATTGCTAAATGACAGGATCATTGTATGTTTGCCAGGGGCCACGACCGAGGTGGCGACCCTAAAGCAAGCGCTGTCCCAGGCCGAAGAAAAGGTGGCCCAGGAGCGCACCGAGCGAGAGAGGCACGAGGCTCGGGTGGGCGAGGTGCAGCAAGAGCTCCAAGCTCTCATGACAAAGCACGATGTGTTGGAGCTTGACTTGAAGACGAGAGAGTCTAAGCTTGTCGCGTCTCGTGAGAGCGCGAAGAGTGCCAAGGCCAAGGCCCAGAAGGCCCTTTAGGAGATCGACACGATGAAGAAGATAGCGGTGGGTAAGGCTTTCTATATGCAAAGCAAGGATGCAACGGTGAATTACCAATTACTTACCCGAATCCGGAGCTCTTCACGAGCATTCGTAGATTTGCCCCGCAGTGTGTCCGATGCCGCACTATTCTACCAGGCCGAGGATGGAAGCTTGACGGAGAAGCTGTTCTGGTCTTAGTATGCCGAGGCCGAACATCCGGTGCCAATGAGCGACCAGCTGAAGCAGATGGCCGAGCTAGATAAGGCGGCCGATCAGGCCATGAAGGGCTCCATAGTCCGGTTGTGGCCTGGCGACGCCCTTCTGAACAGCTTCTTCGGCCTGGTGAGGCGGCTTGTGGATGCCTGCCCACGGATGGAGGCCGTCAAGCGATCCGTCTGCATTTAAGGTGCATGCCGGGCCATCGCCCGTGTGAAAACGCAGTGGGTCAAGCTAGACGCCGTGAAGCTTATCAAGGAGGGGCCACCAGAGGGCAAGGAGCACCGCCACCCCGAGATGTACTACAAGGGTGTTCTGCCGGGCGCCTGTCTTATCGCGGATGAGTGTTCACAAAATGTAATATTCGAATGAGACTTTCTCGTTTTTTATCCTGTGTAACAAAAACTTGTTTCATATGCGCTATGCAACGCTTGTGTGAATTTAAAATATTGCCTTCTGTTTGGCTGTTTATCCAATCTGAGAGATGGCTAGTCCTCGGCTTCTGCCCCCATGCCACGAGTGCCAGGGTGTTCGGGATAAACCTGAGCAATCTTGTTCCCATGTTTGGGTCCTTCGAGGGAGGTGCTCAGCACAACGAACAAGGCAACCGAACTAATAATGCTTCATCACTCTCACTTAGCCATAGAATTCTATAATTTTAAATTTCGGCGAAGCCCCTGGTATTCGGAAGGCCGAATTCGGGGCGCGATACACGCCTGTAAGACGGACGGAGCTGGCCCCTTGCCCTAAGCGGCATAAGTCTTTAGGGACTCGAAAAACCTCGCCAAACAGCGACCAGTCTCTCTGTAACGCCCCGAGACCGATGTGCCAGGTGTCCTCCAGTTATTCACTGTTGTTGCCTTGTCATTGGTTGCGTGTCATGCATTGCATATCATGTCATCATGTGCATTTCATTTGCATACATGTTCGTCTCATGCATCCGAGCTTTTCCCCGTTGTCCGTTTTGCATTTCGGCGCTCCGTTCTCCTCCGGTGGTCATTTCTATTTTTCTTTCGTGTGTGGGGATTAAACATTTCCGGATTGGACCGAGACTTGCCAAGCGGCCTTGGTTAACTACCGGTAGACCACCTGTCAAGTTTCGTATCATTTGGACTTCGTTTGATGCTCTAACGGTTAACCGAGGGACCGAAAAGGCCTCGTGTGTGTTGCAGCCCAACACCCTTCCAAAGTGGCCCAAAACCCACCTAAACCTCCTCCATCATCTCGGTCGTTCGATCACGATCGCGTGGCCAAAAACCGCACCTCATTTGGACTCTCCTAGCTCCCTCTACCTATAAATAAGTGATCCCCTCCGAAATTTGCGGTCTAACCCTAGCCTTCCTCTACCTCGCGCCACCGGACAAAAATCCCCGCCGCTGGACATGTCCGCCGTCCACCTCCCTCCGTCCAATGGGGAGCCGCCACGTCAGCCGGTCGCCGCCCTCACCCAACCGGGCGCTGCCACGCGTCCCCGCGACCACTTCCCCGTCGCGCGGGCCCGCCATGCCCAGATCCGGCCCGCGCCAGGCCGAACCGGGCCTCGCCTCGCCGACCGCCGCCAGGTCGCCCGCGCGCCGCCCTCTCCTCGCCCGCACCTGCACCTCCCGGCCAGAGCGCGCGCCGCCGCCTCCACCCTACTCCGGCCGCCACCTTCGTCTGGCCACCACCCCGCACCTCCCCTTGCCGGCCGGAGCTCGCCCGCCGCCGCCCGGTTTCCTCCTCGCCGCCGTGAACCCCGCGCCTCCCCGCTCCTTCTTCGGCCAGATCCGGCCGCGGGAGGGCTAGATCTGGCGAGCTACGCCCTCCGGCGACCTCCATCTGCACCACGGCGACGTCTCCGGCAAGCCTCGGTTCACGCGCTGGATGAACCCTAGATCTGGAGGTCTATATTTTCACCAAGTCCTCGAGTTTTACATGTTTCATATGGCCATGTTCATCGCATCGTAACTTTGCATCCGTAACTCTGATTTGCGCGTATAGCACATCAAAATGTTTGTCTCAGAGAGTACATCATTTCATCTCATTGCATCATTTTCATTTGAGTTCATCTTGATGCCCGAAAAGCTGTTGGAAAAAATGCTATTTGAGATAACTGTCAGATCTGCTGCTCCAAATAGCTATTTGTCATTTTTTCCATGATTGATGTGTGCATGATATGCCCACGAGCTCTACATGAGTTTTGTTATATGCTTTGCCATCTTTCCAGTGGTGCAACCCATGTATTTTTGTGATGTGTGTGGTGACTAGCACAAGCTTGCAAAGTGGTGCATTCGTTAATGCTGATTTCAGGGACTTAGTAATTCCACTAAGTCCTTGATCTGTTTATTGCAATATGCGATATGTTCATGTTGTTTCCTAGTGATCCATGCCTCTTTTAAGGATGATTTGTTAATCTTGTAGTGCTATATCCATCCATGTCTTTGTTTGCAATTATGGAGCACCCTAGCTTGAGTCAATCGAGCTCTACTTTTGCTATTTTGTGAATCTGGGCAGATTGTCTACTTGTTAGCGATTTTGCCGAGGATGTTGTAGTTGATCCGTGCATGCTATGTTGTTGTTGTTGCCATGTCTCACTTGTATTATGTGTATTCTTGATGGGTGTATGCTTAGATTGTCATGACATGCTCTGTAGTGAGTGCATCGAGCTCGTAAACATGCCTACTTGCTATCATATTTGCATGTTCCAGTTTTTCACTAAGTCTGTGATCTGGTTATGTTTTTGCCATGTTCACATGCTTGCAATTGTATTTTCTGATCCCTTTTGGCTCAAGGTCACTAAGGGACTTTTGTTAAGCTCTTTGAGTAGCTCCATGCTATGCCTTGCTTTGCCATGTTAAGTTCCTGTAGCATATAGTTTTCATGCTCCAAAGTGTGCTACCTGATCTGAAATTCCAGACAAGTGTTAATTTCACTAAGTCTGAAACCTGTTTACCAATTGCACTTTTGCCATGATTGTTTGAACCTGTTATTGGGTGAATTGGCCATAGCTCAATGTTCATCTTTTGTTAAGCTTCTTGAGTGGATCCCTGCCATGTATTGTGTTGCCATGTTTGAGTGCTGTAGCATATTTATCTTGATGCATTTAGATGGCTACTTGCTGTTTATCGCAGACCGGTGCCATATTTGTTTTGCTTGCCATTTCCAAACCGTGACTCCGATTCCGGTGATCTTTATGTCGATTTCAACCGAAATCACCTCACCTTTCTAGTGGCACTCTTGGATTTCCAAGTTGAGGCCAGGTTCCATCATTCCGTTGCAAATCATGCATATGCATCACATACCGCATCCCGCATATCATACCATGTTCATGTGTTGGTTGTTTACTATGTTGTGTGTTTCTTTCCGGTGTTTGCTTCTTTAGGTTGGTTCCGGTAACGTCGCATTTGTGAGGACCCGTTCGACTACGTCCGTTTGTCTTCTTCATGGACTCGTTCTTCTTCCTTGCGGGATCTCAGGCAAGATGACCATACCCTCGAAATCACTTCTATATTTGCTTGCTCGTTGCTCGCTCTTTTGCTATACCTATGCTGCGATACCTACCACTTCTTATCATGCCTCCCAAATTGTTGAACCAAGCCTCTAACCCACCTTGTCCTAGCAAACCGTTGTTTGGCTATGTTACCACTTTGCTCAACCCCTCTTATAGCGTTGTTAGTTGCAGCTGAAGATTGAAGTTTGTTCCTTGTTGGAACATGGGGATGTTGTTCCTTGTTCGAACATTTTACTTGTTGGGATATCACAATATATCTTATTTAATTAATGCATCTATATACTTGGTAAAAGGTGGAAGGCTCGGCCTTATGCCTGGTGTTTTGTTCCACTCTTGTCGCCCTAGTTTCCGTCATATCGGTGTTATGTTCCCGGATTTTGCGTTCCTTACGCGGTTGGGTTATAATGGGAACCCCTTGACAGTTCGCTTTGAATAAAACTCCTCCAGCAAGGCCCAACCTTGGTTTTATCATTCGCCACCTAGCCTTTTTCCCTTGGGTTAGGCCAGCCCAAGGGTCATCTTTATTTTAACCCCCCGGGGCCAGTGCTTGTCTAAGTGTTGGTCCGAAACAGAGCCACTTGCGGCGCCACCTCGGGGAAACTTGAGGGATGGTTTTAGCTACACGTAGTGTTCATCCGGCGTTGCCCTGAGAACGAGATATGTGCAGCTCCTACCAGGATGTCGGCGCATCGGGCGGTCTTGCTGGACTTGTTTTACCATTGTCGAGGATGTCTTGTAACTGGGATTCCGAGTCTGATCGGGTCTTCTCGCTAGAAGGAATATCCTTCGTTGACCGTGAGAGCTTGTGATGGGCTAAGTTGGGACACCCCTGCAGGGATTTGAACTTTTGAAAGCCGTGCCCGCGGTTATGGGTAGATGGGAATTTGTTAATGTCCGGTTGTAGAAAACCTAAAGTTGACCTTAATTAAAATACATCAACCGCGTGTGTAACCGTGATGGTCTCTTTCCGGCGGAGTCCGAGAAGTGAACACGGTGTTGGAGTAATGCTTGACATAGGTTGTTCTAGGATCACTTCTTGATCATAGTTGTTCGACCGTGCTTTGCCTTCTCTTCTCGCTCTCATTTGCGTATGTTAGCCACCATATATGCTAGTCGCTTGCTGCAGCTCCACCTCATACCTTTTACCTTACCCATAAGCTTAAATAGTCCTGATCGCGAGGGTGCGAGATTGCTGAGTCCCCGTGGCTCACAGATACTTCCAAACCAGTTTGCAAGTGCCGTCGAACCGTGCAGATGACGCAACCCAGCTCGGGAGGAGCTCGATGAAGATCTTGTCCTTTATGTTTTTTCGTTCTAGTTGATCAGTATTGGAGCCCAGTTGGGGTCGATCGGGGATCTGTGTAGCATTTGGGGTAGTCTTCATTTATTTTGGTTCCGTAGTCGGACCCTGATTGTATCTGGATGTTGTAATGCTTTATTCATGTATTGTGTGAAGTGGCGATTGTAAGACAACTATGTATCTCTTTCCCTTATGTATTACATGGGTTGTGTGAAGATTACCTCACTTGCGACATTGCTTTCAATGCGGTTATGCCTCTAAGTCGTGCTTCGACACGTGGGAGATATAGCCGCATCGAGGGTGTTACAAGTTGGTTATCAGAGCCTTCCTCGACCTTAGGAGCCCCCACTGCTTGATCGAATTAGCGGACGTTGTTGAGTCTAGAAAAATGTTATGAGTCATTTAGGAATTATATATCGGAGAGTTTATGAATTCTTTTTACTCCCCAGTCCCTTCATCGCTCTGGTAAGGCTTCCTGGCGTAGAGTTTTGACTCTTCTCTTCTCAAATTTCACTAAATAAAATTTAGGATCACGCGGGTATCTTGAAATCGTCCTGATGGATTTGTGACGAGAACATTGTTCGTGGTGCCTCCTGACATTTAGGGGTTGTGGCAGTGTCCCGGAGAGTTGAGCTCTGAGGTGTTGTCATCACAATTTTATCGTTGCAGTTCTGGAATACCTGAGTTTAGTTTCGCCGACATCGAAAATCTCTTTTATGCAGTTGCTAGTGAGATAACCTCGACGCCACCCAGTACTGGGGCGGGAGTTCGGGAGTATTGCCATAACTCGTATAACGGATGCTTTTCGAAGGTTGAGGTAGACGATTTCCGAAGGCTTCTTGGTTATGTGTTGAAGGATGGATACAGCTGGATGTAGGATTTGCTAGTTTTGGGTGAGATATTATGCTTCCCCTGTATCCCCAACACCTGATTGCATAACCGGAAAATTTTGGGAGTTTATAAGTGGGAATTCAAGTAGCTCTTAGGATATCTTTCCGACAGATGTATGATATGAAATTGGGGTTCGACGTCTAGTGGTCCGCCTATTCACGGTTGGTTTTACAGTGGTCTTGTTGTGTCTTAAAGAGTCCTTGGCTATGCCGACTCGGGGACGCTTCGTATGTCATGTGCACTGCCTTGTACATGATGGTGTTGTATGATCGAGCCCGTGTAGGCCCCACCACGAAAACTTCGGACGAAATCTCTATCATATGTTTGTTCCGGCTTATTCTGCAAGCCAACCCTTTGTTTTTGTTTCAAGTAGTGGTATTCGAGTTGCTTCGATGTCAAGTGTTGACTCCATACCTTTTCTAAGCGGTGTTCTCATGTTCTTATGTGATACTAATCCTTCTCGATCATCGAGTTTGTCATGTCAATTCTATTCAACCGGTGCGATTCTCTTCAAGATGATCCTATCATTTCAACATCCGCAAGATCGACCCAAGTCTTCTCAACATTGTTTGTTTCATCCGTCCCAAGTTGCCTTTGTTTTTTCCCGCCCGCCCACCCTTGTTTTTCTTCAAGGACTCAGTTTCTCAATCAAGTATCCATCTTATGTATGTGGAGACTCTTCAATCTTGTCTTTCAATGTTCTTATCCGGTGATTCTCATGATGATTCTAACGGAGCTTCAAGCTCATCATTCTTTGTTCTTTTCCTTCTATGGTGGATTCAATTCAAGCTTTTGGTGTTGATCATATCCTTTCCTCGTTTCAAATGCCTTCTCATACCGGTGCACCTCTTAATCATCCACTTCTCGCTATTCAATTATTCCAGAGTGCAAAAGATATCTCGGATGATTCGTTTCCATTCTCAATTCGTTCAAGATCTTTCGCGGTTCTTATCTTATTCTAGCCATCTAATTCAAACTACGCAACCTATCTTTTAAATCATTCAACAGTGTTTCTTTTGAGTGGGCCCTAACCCACAGGTCTTTTCCCAGGATCTTACCTGACTCTTCTAATTTTCCCGGAGTTACTCCCAAGTTCTTTTCGAAGTTTGACGTAAGAATGAACTGTCATCAGTCAGATGTCTTTCTCCAAGATCTATCAAATTCTTTTCATCGTTGGCTCAACCTTTCCATTCTTCATTCCGGAGTGCCACAACAATTCATGGTGGTGTTTCTTGTCGTCATTCTTGGATTTTGAAGACCGAAGAAGATTTTTCCTCTAAATCTTGCTCTTTTCTCTTCAAGATTCATAGTTATAGCTTTTACCATTCTCTCATCATTGTATTCGATTGTCAGAATTATTTTCACCCATCCGGAGCAATTCAAGATTCTGTTCAGTTTGATTATCCGGAGCCCATCATCTAAGATTTATTCATTCCAGCTTTCAGTCATCACTCTCCAATCTTACCGGTGTTTCGTTTCAAGTGATCTCTAATCGGCTCGTTATCTCTTCGTTCTCATGTATCTAAATCCTCTCAATCTCTGTTCATTTTATAATTATTCCCGGTGTTTCTTTAGCTTCTCTTAATTCATTTTCAATTCTTACGGTGGTTTGTTCAAGATTCCTCTTCTTACATTATCATACTTTCGTTCTTTCAAATCCTACCGGTGGATCATCGAAGGCCTCTTCAAGTTTGCGCATTATCTATCTTAATCCTTTCTACGAGAATAAGTAGTATGCCAATTCCATTGGTTGTCATCAAATTGAATTGGTGGAGGATACGCATAACATAATTCTTATTCCTGCTTCACCCAAATGATGGATTCGTTTTCAATTATGTCACCATGGAGATTCATTTAAATCATTGCAAGGATTCACCTTGTGTTTTCAACTCGCCTTTCCTTCCGTTTGATCATTCTTTTGTTTACCGGAGTTCTTCATGGAGGCTCGACATGATAGTTCATCAAGGACTTAATCCGTTCTCGAAACGTTCATCAAGATTATTTTCAGAGGAGTTCAAGCCTTCTTCTTCTTGCAATCCGGAGTGCAATTCCTTTCTTCCATATCATTGTAGGTGGTATTATGTCATTCTTGATAATTTGAGTTCATGTTTCATGATTCACATGTTGTTAAGAATGAGGTATTTTAAATCCATCAGTCTCTTCGTTGGAGTTATCTTGGGTTATATTTCACCTAAAGCCTTCCCTAAGGATTGTTGCTATTTATGGTGCTTATAATTGAACCAAGTTCTTCATTATCCTCTCGGTGAAATAAACACCTCGTCTCCTTGTTCTTGCCAATCCAATTCTTCTCCCCGTGAGTGGAAGGTTGTCGCCTTATAATTTTTGAGATGTATTCCATAAGACCATATCAAGTGTATTCTTTTCATTGTTGGTTTTTTTCCAACAACTGCGTTCGACCTTTCTCCTTTAGATGCCTTTGCAAGCCCACTGGAGGTAGAAAGATGTTGTTTTTTCCCCGTTCCTTTAATTCATTTCTTTAATTTCTCACGGAGGCATTGTGATGTTGCTCTCTTCAACCCATCTTTTCGTTTTGTCAGGATCGTGTTCTTTTCTTGGCTTATCCATTTAACCGGAGTGTTGTGTCCCTTTTGCTCAAGCTCTCTCATTTTATCAAGTCTTTCATCTCTTTTCAAACGAAGTGTTGTCCGAATTTGTAATTCCTTGTTTCCTCTTCCCTACCGGAGTGCTTTCAACTTCATTCATCTCTGTTTTATTCTTTTCTCGATATGGATTAACCTCTTCAAGGTTCTTTGGTTTCACTCGTTTGTCAAAGGAGAAACTTAGTTTTACCTCTTCTCTTTCTCTTTCGTTTTCCCTCCGGTGCCACTCTAGATCTCGGGACGAGATCCGCTCATAGTGGTGGAGTGTTGTAACGCCCCGAGACCGATGTGCCAGGTGTCCTCCAGTTATTCGCTATTGTTGCCTTGTCATTGCTTGCGTGTCATGCATTGCATATCAAGTCATAATGTGCATTTCATTTGCATACATGTTTGTCTCATGCATCCGAGCTTTTCCCTGTTGTCCGTTTTGCATTCCGGTGCTCCGTTCTCCTCCGGTGGTCATTTCTGCTTTTCTTTCATGTGTGGGGATTAAACATTTCCGGATTGGACCGAGACTTGCCAAGCGGCCTTGGTTAACTACCGGTAGACCGCCTGTCAAGTTTCGTATCATTTGGACTTCGTTTGATGCTCTAACGGTTAACCGAGGGACCGAAAAGGCCTCGTGTGTGTTGCAGCCCAACACCCTTCCAAAGTGGCTCGAAACCCACCTAAACCTCCTCCATCATCTCGGTCGTTCGATCACGATCGCGTGGCCGAAAACCGCACCTCATTTGGACTCTCCTAGCTCCCTCTACCTATAAATAAGTGATCCCCTCCGAAATTTGCGGTCTAACCCTAGCCTTCCTCTACCTCGCGCCACCGGACAAAAATCCCCGCAGCCGGACATGTCCGCCCTCCACCTCCCTCCGTCCAATGGCGAGCTGCCACGTCAGCCGGCCGCCGCCCTCGCCCAACCAGGCGCCGCCACGCATCCGCGCGCCCACTTCCCCGCCGCGCGGGCCCGCCATGCCCAGATCCGGCCCACGCCAGGCCGAACCGGGCCTCGCCTCGCCGACCGCCGCCAGGTCGCCCGCGCACCGCCCTCTCCTCGCCCGCACCTGCACCTCCCGGCCGGAGCGCGCGCCGCCGCCTCCGCCCTACTCCGGCTGATGAAGCTATGTACCTAGGGTAGGGGCACGGACCTGTCCAAAAGAGCCCTACCCAAGGACATCCCTAGAAGAAGTCACTTTTCAATCGACTCGAAGGTACCCACTCGACTGGTTTAAGACACTCGACCAAGAAGCTACCACTCGACAGTGAAGCCAACCACTCGACTGCTAGGAGATCTAAAGTCATTCCGCAGGCAAACGGTCGGCTATTAAGTAGTCTTTATGGTCATTATAGCACTTCATTACCAGCGTTACCAGTAACGCCCCGCATTAATGTACATTGAACCCTTGATAACGTGGGCTAGCCGGGGTCCTGGCGAACTCTATATAAGCAACCCCCACCTCAGTATCAAGGGTTCGCACCCCTGTTATTCACACGTCTATAATCCAATCGACCGCCTCCGGGCACCGAGACGTAGGGCTGTTACTTCCTCCGCGAAGGGCCTGAACTCGTACATCTTGGTGTGCTTACAACTTCCCAATAGCTGAGATCTAGCCTCTCCATACACACCCCCTACATCACTGTCAGAGTTAGAACCACGACAGTTGGCGCCCACCGTGGGGCCGGAATCTTAGTGCTTAATTGGAGAAGTTGCGATTCTTCCGATCCATTTGATCATGGTTTCGTGCGGAGTTTTGGTGGAGGGCCGCGAGATCCATCTCGGCGCGCTCACATTCATCGCAGACGACCCTGCTTGGCTTCAGGAGGCTCCGCTCGACATCGACGCGCTCCCCATCCGCGGCGCGACACATTTCCACGCATGCGTTCGTGGCGTCCTCCTGCGGCAGCCGTCGACCCAGTATCGGTTGGCCCCCGTGTCGTCTCCCCGCTCTGTCTCCCACAGGCGCAAGCGCTCCGGTAGGTCGAGACTTCAGAGGTGGGTGAGGCATGCCGTGGCCCGCCAATTGGCCGCCCCGCAAGTCGCGGCAATCGAGCCCGACGAATCCCTCTGTGGCCTGTTCGACCTGTCGACTGGCTCCGCGGAGACCGCATCCGAGTGCGACAGCAGCGACCCAGCGGCTGAGGACCTGCCGGTTGATGGAGCACACAGTCCTCCCGGTTTCCCTCGCGCTGAGGGAGGCGCAGGTGGGGGCGACCCGTCGCATCCCCACGACGAGTATCTCCCCGAACCTCTCACGGCGTTGCAGCGAGAAGAGCTTCGCCGCTGGAACATAGACGCACTCCACACTCCTATCGTCGGAGAAACCCCCGAGGCCCGGGCCTTGGAGGACGCGCGCTTGGCTAACTTGGCCGAGCGCACTTGACTGGAGAATCTCCAGCGAATACTCGACGAGCAAGCGCGTCAGCGGGCTCCTGAGTCCAGTCAACGTCAGCTCTTCCCTCCGACGCAGGTATATCGAACCCCAGTTCAGAATTTGGCCGCCGCGGCCTGTATAGCAGAGTCAATTCAGCCCTCCCAGTCAGAGGCTGGCAGGGGCTTGTTGCAGATCAGAGCGCTGCTCCGGGCGGCGGGGAATCAGAATTCCACTGTTTCTTAGTCGCGGAATAGGATCCACAGTCGATCTGTCGCAACAGATACAGTCCAGTCGGCTCACAGCCCAAGATCGCCCCCGAGGCATGAGGGACGTGGAGACCGGCACGATTAGTACAGAAGAAATGAGCAGTATGATCACCGATTCCATCGTGAGGATCGACGTCGAGTGCCAACCCCTCCCCCGAGGAGTGGGTCATACGTGCCTCGACAGCGAGATGACAGGCGCCCTCATAGTGTGGGGCAGAGGATTCCAGTCGACCCTAGAGACCCAGGCTTTGATGCGAGATCCATCCTCATTCAGGGTTTGGTCGACAGGAACAGAGCTCACCGAGAAGGCCATGACAGAGATGCGCCTGCCAGCAGCAGAGTACATGTTTCAGGGCCAGAGTGTTTCAGTCGGGCCATCAGAGCCGCAGTGATTCCTCCCAACTTTAGGTTGGCGACTGGAGTCAGCAAGTTCACCGGTGAGTCTAAGCCTGGCACTTGGCTCGAAGATTACCGAGTGGCTGTACAGATTGGCGGTGGCAATGATGAGGTGGCCATGAAGCATTTGCCTCTCATGTTAGAGGGCTCAGCCAGAGCATGGCTAAATCAGTTAGCGCCCAGCAGCATTTACACTTGGGAGGACCTCTCCTGAGTGTTTGTCACAACCTTTGAGGGAACATGCAAGCGACCTGCAGGCCTTACGGAGTTGCGGTCTTGCGTGCAGAAACCAAATGAAACGCTGAGGGAGTACATTCAGAGGTGGATCACTCTGCATCACACGGTTGAGAATGTTCCAGATCATCAAGCGGTCTGTGCCTTCAAAGAAGGCGTTAAGTACAGAGAATTGAACCTGAAGTTCGGTCGAACTAGAGAGATGTCTCTGAATCGGATGATGGAGATTGCCACCAAATACGCCAATGGCGAAGACGAAGATCGCCTCCGGAGTGGCAAGCACAAGGCAGTCGCCCAGGAAACCGGAGGAAACTCCAGTCGGAAACAGAAGTGGAAGGCCGAGCCGGCCGCCCCTGGAGAGGCCCTGGCCGTAACCCAGGGAAATTTCAAAGGAAAGGCCAAGGGCACCTGGAAGCCCAAGAAAGTCAAGGATCAAGATGGAAATGACGTTTTGGATCTGCCATGTCACATCCACACCAAAAAAGATGACGAGGGTAATTTTATTTACCCAAAGCATACCACTCGACAGTGCCGGCTCCTGATCCAGCAGTTTCAGGGCAAGCAGCCTAAAGATAAGGAAAAAGAGCCAGACAGAGTTGAGGACAAGGATGATAGTGACGATGGATACCCCCAAGTCAATTCCACCTTGATGATTTTTGCTGATGTCAAAAGCAAAAGTCGACTGAAAGTCATTAATCGTGAAGTGAATATGGTTGCTCCGGCAACACCCAGCTATCTGAAGTGGTCTTAGACTGCCATAACATTCGACCAGTCTGATCACCCCACGCACATTGCCACCCCTGGGAGGCAAGCTTTGGTGGTCGACCCAGTTGTCGAAGGCACTCGACTGACCAAAGTCCTGATGGATGGAGGCAGTGGCCTGAACATACTGTATGCTGAAACATTGAAAGGGATGGGCATTCTGATGTCCAGGCTCAGCACCAGCAACATGAGTTTCCACGGAGTCATTCCTGGGAAGAAAGCCGAATCACTCGGCCAGATTGCTCTTGATGTGGTTTTCGGTGATTCAAAGAATTACCGCAAGGAAAAGTTGATATTCGAGGTTGTGGACTTCCAAAGTGCTTATCATGCCATTTTGGGCAGGCCAGCTTACGCACGCTTCATGGCCCGACCATGTTATGTGTATCTCAAATTGAAGATGCTTGGTCCCAAAGGTGTGATCACTGTTACAGGCAATCGGAAGAAAGCAGAGGAGTGCTTTCAGAAAGGCTCAAAGATTGCTGACGCTCAGATGGCAGTGGTTGAGCTGCAAGAGTATCAGAAGACCGTAGATCCGAGTGAGTTGCTACGAGCTAATAAGCCCGCTTCAGAGTCAGCTCTTCAGTCGACCGGTGAAACAAAGGAAGTTCACATTCACCCGACCGACCCCGAGGCTGCCCCGACTCACATCTCAAAGACGCTCGACTCCAAATAGGAAGAAGCGCTCATCCAGTTCCTCCGTGAGAACTGGGACGTCTTCGCATGGAAGCCTTCTGTCATGCCTGGAATTCCCAGGGGGCTGGCTGAGCACCGTCTATGAGTCGACCCAAAGTTCAAGCCTGTGAAAGAGCATCTTCGACGGCCCGCCGTCCAGAAGAGGAAAGCTATTGGTGAGGAGGTGGCTCGGCTCTTAGCAGCGAAGTTCATCTGAGAGATTTAACACTCCGAGTGGCTCGCCAATGTTGTCATGGTCCCCAAGAAGGACAAGTCGCTTCGCATGTGCATCGACTTTAAACATATCAATCGGGCCTACCTGAAAGATCATTTTCCTCTCCCTCACATCGACCAAATAGTCGACTCGACCGTGGGGTGTGAGCGATTGTCTTTGCTAGACGCTTATTCCGGGTACCATCAGATCCGTCTGTATGGACCCGATGAGATCAAACCAGCTTTCATCACTCCATTCGGGTGCTTCTGTTATGTCACCATGCCCTTCGGCCTCAAGAACGTTGGAGCCACGTTCATGAGGATGATTCAGAAGTGTTTGCTCACTCAGATCAATCGGAACGTGGAAGCATACATGGATGATATTGTGGTCAAATCACGGAAAGGTTCCGACCTGCTGACTGATCTTGCTGAAACCTTTGCCAACCTCAGGGGGTATGATGTCAAGCTTAATCCATCAAAGTGCACATTCGGAGTTTCGGGTGGAAAGTTACTCGGTTTTCTTGTTTCCGAACGAGGAATCGATGCCAATCCTGAGAAAATTGGCACCATACTCTGGATGAAGCGCCCTGTGCGTCTGCACGATGTCCATAAGCTTACAGGTTGCTTGGCCGCTTTAAGTCGATTCATTTCTCGTCTTGGTGAAAAGGCGTTGCCTCTTTACCGACTGATGAAGAAGTCTGACAAGTTCAAGTGGACTCCAGAAGTGGATGCAGCATTTGCAGACCTCAAAGCTCTGCTCTCCACCCAGCCGGTGCTTGCTGCCCCAATCAGTAAGGAGCCTTTGCTTCTTTACATTGCAGCCACAGGACAAGTTGTTAGTACAGTACTTACGGTCGAGCAGGAAGAAGAAGGAAAGGCCTTCAGAGTTCAGTGCCCAGTATATTATGTGTCTGAAGTTTTGACACCTTCAAAGCAAAGATATCCTCATTATCAGAAGCTTGTATACGGGATTTATATGACCACGAAGAAGGTTGCACATTACTTCTCTAACCACTCCATTACAGTCGTCAGTGACGCCCCACTGTCGGAGATTCTGCATAACAGAGATGCAACTGGTCGAGTGGCGAAGTGGGCGATTGAACTCCTTCCCCTAGATATCAAGTTTGAAGCAAAGAAGGCTATCAAGTCCCAAGCAATTGCAGATTTCGTCGCCGAGTGGATCGAACAGCAGCTTCCGACTCAAGTTCACTCGGAGCACTGGACCATGTTCTTCGATGGATCTAAGATGCTGAATGGTTCCGGTGCTGGGGTAGTATTGGTCTCCCCCGAGGAGATAAGCTCAGATATGTTCTCCAGATTCACTTTGATTCCTCCAATAATGAAGCAGAATATGAAGCACTTTTGTATGGGTTGCGCATGGTCATTTCACTCGGCGTCTGTCGCCTCATGGTCTATGGCGACTCAGATTTGGTGGTTAATCAGGTGATGAAGGAGTGGGACGTCAGAAGTCCGGCAATGAGGGGTTAGAGCTCCATCGCATCCCCCGACTGAAAAATCAAGCAGCTGATGATCTGGCAAAGATAGGCTCCAAGAGAGAAGCCATTCCTAGCAATGTGTTTTTGGAGCACATCCGCTCGCCGTCAGTCCAGGAGGATCATTTTACAGAAGAAGCCCCGCAACCGAAAAGTGCCACAGATCCGACTGAAGTCGAAGTCCCTGCTATGTTCGACCTAATCATGGAAGTCTTGGCAATCACTCCTGACTGGACGATACCGTACATCGCGTATATCCCGAGGAAAGAACTCCCGGAGGATGAAGAAGAGGCTCGACAGATCGTCCGCCGATCCAAAGCCTTCACAGTCATAAGGGGTCAGTTGTATAGAGAAAGCGCGACTAGAATCGGTCAGAAGTGCATAACACTAGAAGAGGGTCGGATAATCCTTGACGACATCCACTCGGGGACCTGTGGTCACCATGCATCTTCTCGGACCATTGTGGCCAAAGCATACCGAGCGGGATTTTACTGGCCAAGAGCAAATGAGATGGCAAAAGAGATAGTCGACAAGTGTGGAGGGTGCCAGTTCTATTCCAACATGTCACACAAGCCTGCATCAGCCTTGAAGACCATTCCACTCGTCTGGCCCTTTGCTGTCTGGGGACTGGACATGGTTGGTCCACTGAGAACATGCAGGAGCGGCTTCACTCATGTGCTTGTGGCAGTCAACAAGTTTACCAAATGGATCGAAGCTAAGCCCATCAAGAATCTTGATGCTTGCACTGCTATCAGTTTCGTCAGAGGGCTAACATTCAGATATGGAGTCCCGCATAGCATCATCACTGATAATGGGTCAAACTTTGATTCGGAAAAGTTCAGAGCTTTTTGCGCCTCTCAAGGCACGTGAGTCGACTACGCATCGGTCGCGCATCCCCAGTCGAATGGACACGCAGAGAGGGCAAATGGTCTGATTCTCAAAGGACTAAAGCCTCGACTGATGCGTGATCTCAAGCACGCAGTAGGTGCTTGGGTCGACGAGCTTCCATCAGTTCTGTGGGGATTGAGGACCACCCCGAACCGGTCGACTGGAAGAACTCCATTCTTTCTGGTTTATGAAGCCGCGGCAGTTCTGCCGAGTGATCTTCTTCACAACGCACCCCGAGTCAAGCTTTATACCGAAGACGAAGCAGAACAAGCCCGGCAAGACGCAGTCGACCTCCTAGAAGAAGAAAGGGAGATGGCCATGATCAGATAGACCATTTATCAGCAGGACTTGCGTCGATTCCATGCCAGGAATGTAAAGAGTCGAGCCTTCCAAGAAGGAGATTTGGTCCTCCGAGTGGATCAGCAGAAGCCACACAAGCTTGCTCCTACTTGGGAAGGCCCCTTCATCGTCACCAGAGTCCTCCACAATGGAGCGTATCACCTCTACAATGTTGATCGCCAGATCGACGAGCAGCGAGCTTGGAATGCGGAACTGCTCCGCCCCTTTTACACTTGAGTTCTCCCTTAGACGAGATGTAATAAGAAAAAATTTCTGCAGATCATTTTTATCAAAGGCAAGAGTGTTCCAATAATTGCTGTCACTATTTGTTTGCACACGAAATCCCCCAGTGGGTGACTTAGCCGCGAATCCGTTTCGCTTAAGTTTGAAAAATCCTATCGAGTGGATAGCCAGACTCCCACTCGGGGGCTTAGCTGCAGCCCAGTGCTTGCCTAAGTGTTCAAAAATCCTACCGAGTGAGTGCAATCCTCCCACTCGGGGGCTTAGCTGCAGCCCAGTGCTTGCCTAAGTGTTCAAAATCCTACCGAGTGAGAGCAATCCTCCCACTCGGAGGCTTAGCTGCAGTCCAGTACTCGCGTAAGTTCTCCCACTTAGAGACTTAGCTGCAGTCAGGTGCTCGCCTAAGTGTTTAAAAATCCTACCGAGTGGAGAGAAAACCTCCCACTCGGGGGCTTAGCTGCAGTCCAGTACTCGCCTAAGTTCTCCCAGTTAGAGACTTAGCTGCAATCAGGTGCTCGCCTAAGTGTTTAAAAATCCTACCGAGTGGAGAGCAAACCTCCCACTCGGGGGCTTCGCTGTAGTCCAGTACTCGCCTAAGTTCTCCCACTTAGAGACTTAACTGCAGTCAGGCACTCGCCTAAGTTTGAAAGAATCCTATCGAGTGGGGAGCAAACCTCCCACTCAGGGGCTTAGCTGCAGCCCAGTGCTCGCCTAAGTATTTAAAAATCCTACCGAGTGGAGAGCAAACCTCCCACTCGGGGGCTTAGCTGCAGCCCGATGCTCGCCTAGGTGTTTAAAAATCCTACCGAGTGGAGAGCAATCCTCCCACTCGGGGGCTTAGTTGCAGTCCAGTACTCGCCTAAGCTCTCCCACATAGAGACTTAGCTGCAGTCAAGCACTCGCCTAAGTTTGAAAAAATCCTACCGAGTGGAGAGCAAACCTCCCACTCGGGGGCTTAGCTGCAGCCCAGTGCTCGCCTAAGTATTTAAAAATCCTACCGAGTGGAGAGCAAACCTCCCACTCGGGGGCTTAGCTGCAGCCCAGTGCTCGCCTAAGTATTTAAAAATCCTACCGAGTGGAGAGCAAACCTCCCACTCAGGGGCTTAGCTGCAGCCCAGTGCTCGCCTAAGTGTTTAAAAATCCTACCGAGTGGAGAGCCAGACTCCCACTCGGGGGGCTTAGGTGCAACCCAGTGCTCACCTAAGTTCAGGACACAACCCAATCCGCAAAAGAGTTACGCCACGAATACAAGGTTATTCCGAGTGAAGATCAAGTTCCACTTGACAGATGAAACCATGAAGATATCCAACGAAGAAATCAAGTTCGGATAAAACCTAAAGGTCCCAGACCTTTGATCAAAGTACTCGAGCCCTCGGCTCGGCAGAGTTAAACAGTTACAAATCCACTCGGCATTCCAACACAAATTTAAAGTGACGCATGAAAGTTTTTCATTCCTCAGGAGGAGGACTGGAAGGGGCGACGAACTCGTCCAAGTCGATCCCGTCTGCAATACGAGTGGCAGCAGCGATGAAAGTCTCTATGAAGTCTTGAATGTTGTGCTTCCTGGTATTGGCAACTTGGATCGCGGCCAACTTTTCTTCTCGCGCCTCCTTGCAATGGACTCAGACCAGAGACAGAGCGACATCAGCACCACATCTAGCAGAAGATTTCTTCCATTCCGCCACTCGACCCGGGACTTCATTCAGTCGGGCCATCAGAGACTCGAGGTCGTTCTGAAGCGCCGTCCAGGCCAGAGTGATGTGTCGATCCGCGACACCACAACCTTCAGTCGAGCAAGATAGTCAACGACGCTGGTAACACGAGACTCCAGTCGGAGCACGTTGATGGCAGCCTCATCCTTCACGAGAGAATTGGTGGGGTCCAAGCCTGGCTCCACTCGACTGGTTTCCTCTTCGAAGTTCTGGCAGAATTCTGCAAACGCGATTCAAGAGTCAGACAGTGGCTCTGCACAGGCTTGGTAACTGCAAGACAGTCAGGGCAGAGTAATTACCTTCGAGCATGACGAACAGCTTCTTGGCAAGTTCACCAAGATAGGCTTCCAGATCGTTCTTCTTCCCCACCAGATCACCTGCCTTGTCGCGCAGAGCCGCGTTGTCGTTCTTCAGTCGGGTGACCTCTTGATTGGCTACCCCGAGAGCAGCTTTCAGTCTGGAGTTCTCCTGCTCAAGAGTTACGACTGAAGCCAGTTTCTCTTCAACAAGCCTCGTTCTGCTCAAGGCCTCCTTCTGTGCCTCTGCAAGATCTTGGTCTTTCTTCTTCAGAGGTTCCTCCAGTTTATCTGCGGCGCATCGAGTGAAATCAACATCAAGAATAGACAAGGAAGAAAAATCACTCGTCAAGAATGGAGAACCCCACCAACCATACCTTTTGCTTCTTCTTGCGCCTTCTTCAAATTCTCTTGAGCAAGCTTCAAGTTAAGTTTGAGCTGGATCTGCTGGTTCTCCAACTTAGTATAGCGAGCTACAAGTTCACAGGATTTCTGCGAAAAGAAAAATTAGTGGACAGACGTCCAAGATAAGTTGCTTCCGAGTAACTAAGAGACAATGATGGCGTTTCTAAGACTACAACCGAATCAAAAACATTCGACAGTAGTCTCGGGGAGTACACCCAGTGGGTGCACTCAGCATGCCCCTACTGTAAAAAAAAGCCGACTATCCGCAGTCGACCGGATATAGTTCCATTCAACATGGCCTGACCAGACCGAGTGAAGAAATACAGCTACATCAACACAATATAAAGACTACAGTCGACTGCCAGCAGTCCACTGTAGTCTCGGGGACTACACCCAGTGGGTGCACTTAGCGTGCCCCCACTCGTCCAAGAATTGGCAGACACACCCACTGGGTGTACAGATATAAAGATCTTCGGAAAAAGATTCTTCAAATAGCACATCGTAACAGACCAAGGGTTGAGTCGACTGACCTGGACGTTACTCTGAAGAGCCGAGCTTGCGTCATAAGCTGCTTGGCTGGCCTCCCGAGCCACCTTCACTTGCTCCATCATGATCCTCGCTTGGCGTATAGCCTCTCTTGCAGCAGCCGCGGTCCTTAGGGGCGGGGTCGCGGCAAAAAACGAAGGCGGATTCGCAGTCGACGTCGAGGGCCGCACACTCGTCAGAGGAACAGCGAAAGTTACAGAAGCCCGAGTGGTGTCGCCACCATCCCGAGCTACGGCCTCAGACGCCGGAGCATATTGGGGGGCCTTGTCAGCCGACGCCCTCCTGTTCCTCCTCACTCTCAGTGGTTCGTTGTCGTCGTCATCCGGGAGGTCGATAACATGAGGAGGAGCTACAAGGAAAACATTCAATCGACCAGAGTTGCAATAAATGTTCAGTCGACTCAAAACGGAACGTCAGTAATCATACCAGGGTTGGAGGTGACAGCATCCTCCATCTCTTGGTCGTCGTCCTTGGCGGAGACCTCAGAAGTAGCAGCGCTGCAAGCCTCGAAAGTCAGTCAGTTGGCTCAATGAATCGACCAAGGACCCGTCCACGGTCGACAAAGGAAAGCAAGTTTTGTTATTACCTGGAAATGGTGGGGACAGCCATCTTCATCTTGGGCAGAGCCTTGGGCGGCTTGGACGGCCTCGCGCGTGGGTGCTTGGGAGCCTTCCTAGTCGGCGTAGGAGAAGAGGTCCGAGGGCGTTTGGACGACTGCCCAACAGGAGCAGTCGCCTTGCCACATTCCCGCGCTGGATCGTGTGTGAGTTTGGATCGCCTCTCCGGGCGGGGGGGGGGGGGGGGGGGGGGTTCGGCCTCCTCCTCCTCCTCCTCTTCGCTGGAGTCGACGTCGTCGCCTCCCTCTCCCTCACCGTCGGACTCCCACTCGCCTTGATCGTCTCCGCTCTCACCTCCGCTCGCCTCCCCTTCCTCAGTTAGCTCCTGTGCCCCGTTGGGCGTCGAGTACATCTCGGTGGTCGCCTGGGAAACAACAAGAAAAAAAGTCAATTGACCAACTCAAAGAAGACCAATGAAGAAAACAAGATCTCAGTCGGAAGCATGAAGACATACCTGGTCCACGTCGTACGAGTTGTCGAGTGGAATTACCCTCCTGGCTCCTCGGGGGTTGTCTTTGTTCCCCGTGATGCTCGACAACCACCCCTCCAGCATCTCGTCGGTGACCTCCTCCGGGTGGATCCGAGTGGTGTCGTCGAGACCCGAGTACAGCCACATCGGGTGGTCACGAGCCTGGAGCGGTTGGATGCGCCTCCGGAGGAAGACCTCTAGCAGGTCCATACCAGTCACGCCCTCGCGGACGAGCTCAACCACTCGACCGTCCAGCACTTTGACTTGGGCCTTTTCTTCTGGCATCACTTTTAGAGAAGCAGGTTTTTCAGCTCGGTTGAGAGAGAAAGGGGGAAGTCCAGTCGACTGTCCTGGGGTCGCCTGGTCTCGACAGTAAAACCAGGTCAACTGCCAACCGCGGACCGACTCCGGGAAAGTGATAGAAGGAAAACAACTCTTTCCCCTCATCTGGATCGCCAGGCCCCCACACAGCTGGACCACCTGCGTCCTTTCGTCACTTGACTTGGCCTTCTTGACCGATTGAGAACGACAGGTAAAGATGTGCTTGAAGAGTCCCCAATGGGGGCGGCAACCCAAGAAACCCTCACACATGGAAATGAAAGCAGCGAGGTATACGATGGAGTTGGGAGTGAAGTGGTGGAGCTGCGCTCCGAAGAAGTTCAAGAAGCTCCAGAAAAAAGGATGGGGTGGCAGAGAAACCCCACGATCGATATGGGTGGCTAGGAGCACGCACTCACCGTTGCGGGGCTGCGGTTCGATCTCTCTCCCCGGGAGACGCGCATCTTCGTGGGGAATGACTCCCTCCTCGACCATGTCGTCGAGATCCTCTTGCCGGATCACCGACGGTATCCAATCCCCCTGGATCCAGCCCCGGGGCAGAGCAGACCTTGAGGAGGATCCGCCCCGAGCAGACCTCTTCCCTTTCCCCTGCGCCGCCGCCTTCTTTGCGCGCTCCAGAGTAGATGTCTTGTCCTTCGCCATCGTCGCCGGCAAGTCTTGCACGGGCCTGTGGCGCTAGGGTGAGAGCAGAGGTGGCGGAGGAACTTGCGAAGGGAGAGAAGAAGAAGAAAGCACACTGATTAGAAACCCTGAGCTGGCGACTTATAAGCGGCCGCTCCCAAGTGGCTGACTGGTAGGCCCAGGCGATCCAGTCAAATCCCTTAGCAGACGCGCGCATAGTACGTGGCGAAAAAGGTGGCGCGGAAATCAAGGAGCTTCCGCTTTATCGCTTCCGATTACTGCGGCCGCTCCCGTCCCGCACGCTTCCCAAAATCCGAATCCCGCGACATCCGCGGGCTGCAGAACAACTTGTCAAAACAGAAGACCCCGCTCGCACCGGCACTCGGTACATGACAAGTAAAGAAATTCACTCGACGAAAGGCCTGGAATGGATCAAGGCGACTGAAAGAGGTTGATGACGTCATCCGTGACGATTGTGTCGGGGTAAATAGATATGGGTACCCCCGCCGGCTTCCCTTAGCCCCCCAGAAAAAATTGTGAGCCCATCCGGCTCATAAGAAAACTCAAGACTTGGGCCGCCTCCCCCGGCCGGCTACCTTCCTGGCCAGCTCCGGGGCGGCCCACCCATTCACCCCCCTGGAGAAGCCTGCGGAGGGCCGGCTACGGCAGGGCCGGCTACGGCCGGGCCGGCTACTTCAGGGCCGGCTACGGCAAGGCCGGCTACTGCTAAGCCGGCTCCCATAAATCGGTCAACGCCGTACCCGCGATGTACGCGTCCACTCCGCGATGATGATGCGGGGCGTGGCTACAGTGGAGCCTGCCACCCCCAAAACCCGGAGCACGCGTGGTACAGCGCGTCGTGCGGGCAGCTGCAGCCCGCCCGGCGCGGCACTGTAGCCACGGCGGCTCTGACACCGTCCATGATGGGCCGCCAGCGTGGCCCCCGAGGCGGTGGGCCGCTTCGGGCAGAGAGATACCGAAGGCGGCCGCACCCCCTCTCAAGCCGGCAAGACAGAGGGCCGGCTTCATGTAGCCGGCCTGCCGCCTTCCTCGAAGGAGACGCCCATTAAGAAGACAAGGTGCGGCGGGGCTACAGTAATCGCCCGCCAGGGCGGCGTTACTGTAGCCACGCTTACCCTGATCAAGCCTGCGCCAACAAACACGGGGCAACAGTAAGCAGCCGCCGACCAGGCCCCGGCCGGCGGGGCCGGCCTGTCGACCCAGGAGCCGGCAGCCGGCGGGGCCCACCAGCCGGTGGGCCCCGGAAGCCAGCGGAGAAGCCGGCGAGCATAGTCACAGACAGCTGGGCCCCGCGCCCAGTCGGATTACCATTGTACCCCCGGGGGGTAGGCCTATATAAACCCCCCGGTGCACCCATGCAAAGGGTTGAACTCTCATTCTAGACCTAGACACATACAAGGAGAGGAAGCAAGCTGAGCTAAGCCCTTCTTCCTCCTTTCACCCCAAACAGCTCAAGGAGCATTGTAGCTACCCGTGCACTTAGCAACCATGCGGAGACCCCGCAGAGCAGCAGTAGGGGTGTTATCTCCCCGGAGAGCCCTGAAGCTGGGTAAGATTCGCCGGCGTGCATGTCTACGCCTCATCCCGTTTCCAGGCACCGGCGACGTTCTATTGGCCCCCGCAATGATAAGCCACCCGTTGGCATATGTCGATCCTACCACCCGACATTTGGCGCCTGTCAGGACCCCGATTCTAAGCCACATCGATCTAGCCGGTAACACCTCATATCACTTTGCGGCCTCACGCACGGTATCCCACGGGTGTCGCCTTACCATGGCCCGGGACCGTTTGCGCCTTTTGGCTCACGTATATGACAATGTCGCTAGCATCCATATGACCGAGAACACGGGCCGACATGGCTAGTCGTGAACCCAAAGCGGCACAAACCTATGGAGACAGGCATACATGAATCACAACGAACATGTCGGTCATCAACGAGTGATTCCGGGCTGTAGCACTGGGCTAGCAGGACTCCGGGGAATCCCGGGCTGTAGCAGGCTAGACAGGACTCCGGAGATCACCGCGTGACATTTCCCCGAAGGGACAGACATAGGGACGAAGTGAAACACATGCCGGCCAGTCAAGTGTCTTGAACAGTAGTGCTGGGCTAGCAGGACTCCGGTGAACCGGGCTGTAGCGGACTACTATGGCTCGAGGAGCACTAGACTACATTTCCCCATAAGAAAGGCTGCGAAGGGCAAACAACTAGATTGTCGGATCCCACTCATACCAAGCATTTCAAACATACATACAATATGCTCGATATGGGTACATACAACATGGCATCACAACAAAACTCTACAACTCAAGTACTTTATTTAAAGGCTCCAGGGAGCCATACACAACATATCCATACAGGTAGGGGTCACATGACCCGACACTCAAGTCATACAGTCATACAAGCACATGCGGAAGCAACTAGTCTGAGTACAGACTCTAGAAAGAAAGAAGGCTTCTCGAAGCCTGTCTATCTACATAGGGCCCTCCATGGCCTGGATCACCACCTGGGTGTCTAGTCATTCGTCGACGTCAAGATCTACGTAAAACCCATCGGAGGGGGCAGTGTTGTCGTCTGAAAACAATAAATAAGCAAACATGAGTACAAAGGTACTCAGCAAGTCTTACATCAGAACCTACTGTACATGCTCATTCTCAAGAAGGTGGTGGGGTTTATGCAGCAAGCCAGCTTTGACTCTTGGCTAAGCTATCCTACGGAATCTTTTAGCAAAATAGTTTTCGCACACGAGTCCACTACTCACCATCACAATACTCCACCGAGGATCCTCCCTCGTATCCTGTGAGGGGGCCATCCCCGGTACTCACACTTATCTTGAGTCTTTTAGTAGTATCCATTAACTTGTCTATGAACTGTATATGCAATCAAGTAGTCCTTTACCGCGGACGCGGCTATTCGAATAGTTTTATACCCTGCAGGGGTGTACTTCGTCACACATGTTTCCACCACTTAGCGTCTGCACACGAAATGTGCTCGGCAGACTTCAAGCGAAAACCGACGTGGGTGTAGACCACGACCTGACTAACCTCACAAGTCTCTAGTCCAGGGTCATCGCCTATTCAGGTTCCATCCACAAGGAAATCCGGCCGGGGTGTCCTCAACGGCCCCGAACGATGTGAACAGGGTTCCCGAGACACCAAACGGGTGACTCGGTACACCGTGCCACGGTGTATCTACCGCAACATAGCCCACCCCTAGGGTCAGCGCTACGCACGGCCGCCAACACATATCCTACAAACACCAGAAACTAGCTGCAACTCCTGGACTGAGGCGAGAGGGGTCGGTAAGTCGAGCGGGGTCATATTTCAGGGCCCAATGTGTGGTAGTAGCTGAATCTTAATTCACGCATACAGAACTCAGTTCTTAGGGACGGCTTCAATGAAACAACCCACCATGTACTCCTACATGGCCTCTCATCGATACCTTTACCAAAACATGTTCAACACATCCCACATAATACTGGCACAAGCATTTCACTCTAGCCCATCACCCAGATGAACCAGACCTGACACAACTCTAAGCATAGCAGGCATAGCAAGGTAGGAATCACAAAACATGGCTCAATCAATTCCTACACATGCTAGTGGATTTCATCTAGTTACTGTGGCAATGACAGGTCATGCAGAGGATAAGGGTTCAACTACCGTAGCACACAGCAGTTTGAATCGTGTTGTCTTAATGCAGTAAACAAGAGCAGGAGCGAGAACATGGGTTGTATCGGAATGATCAATGGTTGCTTGCCTGATGGAGTGGTGACGGGATACTGCCCTTCAGTTGGATACTCGTGAATATCCTCGGAGGCAGAACCTACCACGAAGAACACAACCGAGCACAATCAACACATGACGATATGCAACAATATGATGCATGCTATGACATGGCAATATGGATGTGTCTTGAGCTAATGCAACTAGCTATGGTTTAAATGGAGTTGGTTTGAGTGCAAGATTCAAATTCCAACCCCATATATGATTATTTAAATGCCCTTTATTTGTTTTGTCCAAACAGGGGACAAACATTGTTCAAACATGCATGAAAATGGTACAGATGGATTCCTTGAATTTTTCTGATAATTTTACATATATAATTTGTCTCATTTGGAGTTATGGTTGAATTTCTATGAATTTTTGAAGTTTTGGGTATTTTCTGGAATTTCCTGAATAAAAATAATTCCAGTAAATCAATTACTGCGTCAGCAATGCGTCAGGGTGACGTCAGGGTCAACGGGGATGTCCAGGTCAAACCTGACTGGTGGGTCCCGCGTGTCAGTAGTTAATTAAACTAACTAGTTTTAGTTAGGAACTAATCTGGATAATTAGCAGAGGGGGGCCCACTTGTCATTGACTCAGGGGAGTCAACTGGGCCCACCCAGTCCACGTCAGTGGTCAAACTCGCCGGCGAGGCCAGACGCGGCGGCGTGCTGCGGGATTTGCCCACAGGGCTCCGTTTGCTACACGGAGAGCAGCTACGGGCAGCTGGTGCTCGCCCGCATCCAGCCGTGGTGATGGCTTGGCCGGGGAGTGGCCGGAGCATCGCCGGCGATGAGGTTAGGCGGAGGCCGAAGCTCGGGCCAGCTCGTGCGCGTGGCTGCAGTGGCCTAGGCGATGTGGCGCTAGCACCTACAGCCTCTACGCGGCGCGAGGAGTGTGACGGACACAAGCCCGTGACCAAATGGTCACCGGAGCAACGCCGGCGACGTGGTCAGGCGGCGGCGCGTTCGGGCACAAGAGATGCGGCGTCTACGGTGTTCCAGGGGTGAAACAGAAAGCACGGGGAGGTTCAACAGCTCACAGAGAAGCCGCAGGGAGGGTCAGCGTGCTCGGGGAAGGCTCGGTGCGGTCGGAACGGCGACGGTGATCTGGGCGGCCCGAGGTTGAAGACGAGCTCGGTGGAGTCGTTTGCGGGCCTCCGGCGGGGCGTGGCTTGGTGGAGCGATCGAGGAGGAAGTGGCGGAGCTTCAGGACACGGTGGAGCAGCGCGGGGACGGCGGTGGACACGACTACGCTGGCGGAACGACGACGGCTGCGTCGGCCATGGCTAAGGGGAGCGAGGGAGTGAGGCAGGGGGCGAGTGAGCATGTCCAGGGGGTCGAGGCGGCGACGTGGAGCCTGTCTAGGCCAGCAGGGCGGCGAGGGGAGGAAGCAGGGCGGCAGCCAGCTGCGTGGCGCGCGCGGGTGCCGCCGTCGAGCACCCGCCTGCCTGCCTGGCCGAGCCAAGCTGCTCGCTGGCGCGGTGGCTGGGCTGGGCCGGCAGGTGGGCCTGGTGGGCGGCACCAGGTAAGGCCCAGGTGGGCTTCTCCCTCTCCTCTTTTTTTAAGTTGTTTCTGTTTTCTATTAAACTGTAACTGTTGGGCTTTATTAAAAATACTAAAATATTTCCAAAAATCATGAAAATAAATGTGAGCTCTGTTTAGAATATTTCCAACAGAAAACATTTATTCCCAAAATTATTTGAGCATTTAAATTATTTTATAGTATTTAAATGCCCAAATTCAAATATTTATAAATTAAATCAATGCCCCTTTTGATGACCTAAAATTATATTCACCATTTTTCCCAAGGGTTCTAACCCAAGGCAAAGAGGGTGAACATTTCTGAAGGGCATTTCAGGTTCATTGAATTTATTTTTTAGTAAACCCTAGTTGATTTCAGGGGGGGGGGGGTGCTGGGGGTTCTGCTTTCCCCATTTCCATTTCTGATGAAAGTAGACATGATGCACACTCTAATGCATAACCTAGCTAGGATGTGACAACTCACCCCCACTCAATAGAATCTCGTCCCGAGATTTAGGATCATCTGGGAAGAAGGCGGGGTACTCGAGTCGAAGACGATCCTCCCTTTCCCAAGTGGCTTCTTCCTCGGAATGGTGTGACCATTGAACCTTGAGAAACTTGATATTATGACGTCGAGTGGTACGCTCGGCTTGATCAAGGATACGAACGGGGTATTCCCGATAAGAGAGGTTATCTTGTAAATCAAGCGTTTCGTGGTCCACTCCACGGATAGGATCCGCGAAGCAACGCCTGAGTTGCGAAACGTGGAAGACGTCGTGAACTCTGGAAAGATGCGGAGGTAGTTCCAATTGGTAGGCAACTTCTCCTCGTTTGGCAATAATGCGAAAGGGTCCAATGTAACGAGGAGCCAATTTGCCTTTGATACCGAAGTGATGGGTTCCCTTTAACGGGGTAACCCGAAGGTAAGCTTTCTCGTTAATTTCAAATGTCATAGGCTTATGCTTATGATCATATTGACTCTTTTGGCGAGATTGGGCCGTTTTCAATTTCTCACGAATAACGCGAACCTTCTCTTCTGCTTCCTGAATCATATCCGGGCCAAAGAGTTGTCTTTCCCCGGTTTTTGACCAGTTAAGAGGCGTTCGACATTTTCATCCATAGAGAACTTCGAAGGGAGCCTTGCCCAAACTAGCTTGATAGCTATTGTTATAGGCAAACTCCGCGAATGGAAGGCATTTCTCCCAACTCATTCCGAACGAGATAACAGAAGCTCGGAGCATATCCTCCAGAATTTGATTTACTCGCTCTACTTGACCACTTGATTGAGGATGGAAGGCGGTGCTAAAGGAGAGATGAGTTCCCATAGCATTTTGGAAACTTTCCCAAAATCGAGAGGTGAAGAGACTTCCACGGTCTGAGTTAATTTCCAATGGGACACCATGAAGAGACACTATTCGGGAGATGTATAAGTCAGCTAGCTGGCTAGCGGTGATACTCTCACGAACAGGTAGGAAATGGGCTACTTTGGAAAGACGGTCGATCACGACGAAGATGGCATTATTCCCCCTCTTGGTCCTGGGAAACCCAGTGATGAAATCCATACTGATTTTGTCCCATTTCCATTCAGGAATAGCCAAAGGTTGAAGGGTGCCAGCAGGCCGTTGATGCTCTGCTTTAACACGACGACAAACGTCGCAATTAGCAATGTATTGAGCAATTTCCCTCTTCATCCTAGTCCACCAAAACCTCTGGCGTAGGTCTTGATACATTTTAGTACTACCGGGATGAATGGTGAGAGGGGATTCATGAGCTTCCTTAAGGATCATCTGGCGTAGATGTTGGTTCTTGGGAACCACCAAGCGGTTCTCAAAGAGGACAGCACCTTGCTTATCCATGGAAAAACATTTAGCTACTCCGCTAGCAATGTTTTCCTTAATCCAGGATATGCCCTTATCACGCTTTTGGGCAGCTATGATTTGATCCATAAGGGTAGGTTTCGCCACCAGGGTAGACAGGAATCCACGAGGAACAATATGAAGATTAAGCCTACGAAATTCCTCATGGAGAAGTGGTTGACTTTGTTGTAACATCAGGTTGTTACAGTAGGACTTACGACTTAGTGCATCAGCCATGACATTGGCTTTGCCAGGGGTGTAAGTTATTCCTAAGTCGTAATCCGAGATCAACTCGACCCAACGTCTTTGCCTGAGATTCAAATCTGGTTGGGTGAAGATATATTTCAAGCTTTGGTGATCGGTGAAGATCTCGCAACGATTACCGAGAAGGTAATGTCGCCAGGTTTTGAGTGCATGGACTATAGCTGCAAGCTCTAGATCATGTGTGGGATAATTTTCCTCATGTGGGTGTAATTGCCGTGAGGCATAGGCAATTACTTGACGATCCTGCATGAGTATGCAACCTAGTCCTTGTCGCGAGGCGTCGCAATAGATAATAAAGTCCTTGGAGAAATCTGGTGGTACCAGTATGGGAGCAGATGTCAGGCGTCTTTTCAGTTCCTGAAAACTGAACTCGCACTGTGGAGTCCACTCGAACTTTTTATCTTTCTTGAGGAGTTCAGTTAGAGGTTTAGCAACCTTGGAGAAATTCTCGACGAAGCGGCGGCAATAGCTCGCTAGGCCAAGGAAACTCCGAACTTGCTTGACCGAAACAGGTGGACTCCAATCAAGGACGGCTTGAACTTGCTCGGGATTGACAGCAATACCCTTACCAGAGATTACATGGCCTAGATAGGTCACTTCTGACAACCAAAATTCACACTTGGAGAATTTGGCATAAAGGCGATGCTCTCGAAGTTTCATCAATACCAGTCTTAGATGTTCGGCATGTTCCTCTTCATTTTTGGAGTAGATGAGTATGTCATCGAGGTATACTACGACGAATTTGTCCAAGTACTCCATGAAAACCGAGTTCATTAACCGGGAGAAAGTGGCCGGGGCATTGGTTAAACCGAAGGACATGACGGTGTACTCGTATTGGCCATAACGAGTGACAAAAGCCGTTTTGGGAATGTCCCCGTTTCTGATTTTGATTTGATGGTAGCCCAACCTCAAATCCATCTTGGAGAAGACTGAGGATCCAGCGAGCTGATCGTACAGGTCGTTGATCCTGGGAAGCGGGTATTTGTTCTTGATGGTGACCAGATTGACAGGTCGGTAATCCACAACCATTCGATCCGTTCCATCCTTCTTCTTGACGAAGAGGACGGGGCAAGCCCAAGGAGAGGAGCTAGGACGGATGAACCCTTTGTTCAAGGACTCATCGAGTTGGTTCTTAAGCTCGGCTAGTTCTAAGGGTGCCATCTTGTAGGGTCTTCTAGCAATTGGAACGGTTCCTGGAACAAGGTCTATCACAAACTCGACATCCCGGTCAGGTGGAACACCTGGCAGTTCTTCCGGAAACACATCCGGGAAGTCTCGGACTATCGGAACGTCCTCAAGGTCTGGAAGGGGGTTGGCATTAAGAGAGTAAAGTTGGCGCTTGGCCACTCGAGTTAAGACATTAACTGTCTTGCCCGAGGGATGAGTAAGTTGAACGGTTCTAGTGGCACAATCGATCTTGGCATAATGAGCCGACATCCAGTCCATAACCAAGATGATGTTTATGTCGGAGGACTTGAGAGCTATTAAAGATGCAAGGAAGACAAGCCTATCGACAAGAATTTCGTTCCCATGGCTTACCCTAGAAGTTTGCCATTTGGAACCCGGAGTTTGAATTACCATGGAAGTGGGCATGTCACAGAATGTCGTGTTATGCAACCGAGCATAATTCTCAGATATGAATGAATGAGATGCTCCAGTATCGAAAAGAACAGATGCCGGATGGCAGTTAACAAGGAGCGTACCAAGGACGACGTTGGGATCCTCATGAGCCTCTTCGGCTGAGACGTAGTTGACATGGCCACGTGCAGTAGTGGCCGGCTTGGCGTAGAATGTCTTTCCCGCGGGCTTACCACGGCCAACGGACTTTCCAGCTTGATTGGGGTTGTTCTGGGGACACTCTCGACTATAGTGACCCGGTTCTCCACACTTGAAGCATGTTACCACAGTGGGGCGTGGAGCAACATTAGCAGCGGGGCCACCATAGGGCTTGGATGGTGCAATTTGCTGGTTGGGACGAGGCGCCTCAAAGGATGGCCTCGGGGTGAATCTGGGTGGCAGTGCGGTGCTTGGAATCCACACCCGGCGCTTCTGAGCTCCAGAGCCGGATGAAGACCCAAAATCACGAGAATGCTTGCGTGAAGCGTCATAATCAATCTGGCCTGTCTCAGCACTGATAGCTTTATTGACCAACTTCTGGAAGGATGTGCACTCGTGCAGACGGAGATCGCAGCGAAGCTCAGGGCTAAGTCCCTTACGGAACCTTGCCTGCTTCTTGGCATCAGTAGAAACCTCTTCAGGAGCATAGCGTGCCAGGTTCCCAAATTCTCGGCTATATGCATCCACAGTCAGCCTTCCTTGGGTGAAGTTGCAGAACTCCTCCCTCTTGCGATCCATGAGACCTTCCGGAATGTGATGCTCACGGAAAGCCTCGCTGAACTCAGCCCAGGTAGTGATTTGGCCGACCGGGCGCATAGCTTCGTAATTTTCCCACCAATGGCTAGCGGGGCCCTCAAGATGATAAGCAGCATAGGTAACCTTGTCGGCTTCAGCTACGTTGGCAGAACGTAGCTTGTGGGTGATGCTGCGAAGCCAATCATCCGCGTCGAGGGGCTCGACGGAATGGTTAAACTTTGGTGGGTACAGCTTGATGAAGTCGTTGATTGACACCAAGGCATTTCGTGGGTGACGTGCAGTGTTCTGCTCAATCCGCTCCAGCAGGCGGTTGGTCTCACGCTTGTTCCTTTCCGCCTCCAGCATCACTTCGGCCAGGGAAGGCGGGTGAGGCAAATTTTCACCTCTAGCTGCATTGGCTTCCCCCTGCTCTGGGGCAGCAGGGTTTCCGCGGGTGTTGACCATCCTAGGAGGGAAAACAAGACAACGGTTTACACAAGGATGGCTCAAACTTAACAGGGAAATGCAGAATGTAAAGGATAACGCGGAAGGCAGAGATGCTCATTCGTATGCCATGGTAATATAAAACTGCCATATATACACCAACGGTCATACTCGTCATACATAGTTTAGTACAAGCCCATGCTATAGTACAACTATGAAGGTAGACGTTACATCTCATCGGAGGCATTCCGAGTCCCTATACATTATTTGTCTACACCTCCGGAATCGATTACACACCAAGTCGTATTCCACAAGTCACACAGGACAGTGGAGATACAACTACTACAATACTAGTGGTACTACTACTAACTCAGATAGCTCCATAGTAGTCCTCATAGAAGTCACCTCCATAGCCTGGAAGTTCAACGTGATCATCCGGAAACAGACGGTCCTGAGGAGCCTGTGGACCATAGGGGCTAGGATAAGGTCTTGGACCAACAAACGGTGGCCTGCGGGGACCAAGGGGTGGGGTGATGCCTCCCACATCACGCCAATCCACCATGTCTGGCAGAGCTGCTCTCACAGGATACAGATCCCTGGTATCCATACATCCAGCTTGCACCGCGGGTGCAAACCGAGTCAATGTGGCCCAATGATCAGCACGGGTATTGAAGAGCTCCAGCCTCAAGGCCCGATTCTCTCGGTCCTTATCTTCGAGCATCTCAGCGGTGGTACGAGTTAATGAGTCCTCCTGAGTGGAGTCAGCATAGATAGCCTGAAGATACCCCTGCGCTCCCGGAAGTGAAGCTGGCATGTAACGGAAGTCAGTGTTCCGAAGCAGGCCAGTCCGGACTCGCAAGATGGTCATCATGGAATAGGCAGCATCCTGCACAGCCATCTCAATGGTAACTCCGAGTCCATAGGAACAGTGAAGGGGCTCGGTAGATCCAGGATAGGAAGGAAATATCCTGACGGTGCATAAATACTGGCTTTGATTAAAGTCGCGGAACTGCTCTTCAACAGTGTATTCGGGATACCAACGGTATCCTGTCTCGATCATTACCCGGACCAACATAGCAGTATGACCGGCACGTCGAGGCACCTGGTCAGGCGAACCACTTGATTTTGAGACTGGTTGGCCATCTGAAAGCACAGCCACAAGGCAAAGACATCAGAATTCCTAGGAAAAATTGGGCAGCATAACGGCTGTAAATGCTCAGAAAAAGATTTGAGACATCCACAACAGTTCACAATACCGCTCAACAGCATCATATCAAGGTTCTGATTCAATAGCCACATACTAAAATAGTAGAAACTGGACTGAAACTCGTAGCAAAAATCCTATGAGCTACTACGGATTAGTAACACGTGAACCTGATAGAAGAAGAGAGCCTAGTCCTTAACCCACGTTGAATGAGAAGAGAATAACTCAGATCAGAAGCATAGGGTAAAGGAGTAAAAGAACCTTACGTTCCCTCCCACAATCAATTCCCTTACATATAACTAAAGCATTTCTAGACTCGACATCGACCAGTTTGGCTGAACGAACCTACAGGCAGTCCGGCTCTGATACCAACGCTGTCAGGACCCCGATTCTAAGCCACATCGATCTAGCCGGTAACACCTCATATCACTTTGCGGCCTCACGCACGGTATCCCACGGGTGTCGCCTTACCATGGCCCGGGACCGTTTGCGCCTTTTGGCTCACGTATATGACAATGTCGCTAGCATCCATATGACCGAGAACACGGGCCGACATGGCTAGTCGTGAACCCAAAGCGGCACAGACCTATGGAGACAGGCATACATGAATCACAACGAACATGTCGGTCATCAACGAGTGATTCCGGGCTGTAGCACTGGGCTAGCAGGACTCCGGGGAATCCCGGGCTGTAGCAGGCTAGATAGGACTCCGGAGATCACCGCGTGACATTTCCCCGAAGGGACAGACATAGGGACGAAGTGAAACACATGCCGGCCAGTCAAGTGTCCTGAACAGTAGTGCTGGGCTAGCAGGACTCCGGTGAACCGGGCTGTAGCGGACTACTATGGCTCGAGGAGCACTAGACTACATTTCCCCATAAGAAAGGCTGCGAAGGGCAAACAACTAGATTGTCGGATCCCACTCATACCAAGCATTTCAAACATACATACAATATGCTCGATATGGGTACATACAACATGGCATCACAACAAAACTCTACAACTCAAGTACTTTATTTAAAGGCTCCAGGGAGCCATACACAACATATCCATACAGGTAGGGGTCACATGACCCGACACTCAAGTCATACAGTCATACAAGCACATGCGGAAGCAACTAGTCTGAGTACAGACTCTAGAAAGAAAGAAGGCTTCTCGAAGCCTGTCTATCTACATAGGGCCCTCCATGGCCTGGATCACCACCTGGGTGTCTAGTCATTCGTCGACGTCAAGATCTACGTAAAACCCATCGGAGGGGGCAGTGTTGTCGTCTGAAAACAATAAATAAGCAAACATGAGTACAAAGGTACTCAGCAAGTCTTACATCAGAACCTACTGTACATGCTCATTCTCAAGAAGGTGGTGGGGTTTATGCAGCAAGCCAGCTTTGACTCTTGGCTAAGCTATCCTACGGAATCTTTTAGCAAAATAGTTTTCGCACACGAGTCCACTACTCACCATCACAATACTCCACCGAGGATCCTCCCTCGTATCCTGTGAGGGGGCCATCCCCGGTACTCACACTTATCTTGAGTCTTTTAGTAGTATCCATTAACTTGTCTATGAACTGTATATGCAATCAAGTAGTCCTTTACCGCGGACGCGGCTATTCGAATAGTTTTATACCCTGCAGGGGTGTACTTCGTCACACATGTTTCCACCACTTAGCGTCTGCACACGAAATGTGCTCGGCAGACTTCAAGCGAAAACCGACGTGGGTGTAGACCACGACCTGACTAACCTCACAAGTCTCTAGTCCAGGGTCATCGCCTATTCAGGTTCCATTCGCAAGGAAATCCGGCCGGGGTGTCCTCAACGGCCCTGAACGATGTGAACAGGGTTCCCGAGACACCAAACGGGTGACTCGGTACACCGTGCCACGGTGTATCTACCGCAACATAGCCCACCCCTAGGGTCAGCGCTACGCACGGCCGCCAACACATATCCTACAAACACCAGAAACTAGCTGCAACTCCTGGACTGAGGCGAGAGGGGTCGATAAGTCGAGCGGGGTCATATTTCAGGGCCCAATGTGTGGTAGTAGCTGAATCTTAATTCACGCATACAGAACTCAGTTCTTATGGACGGCTTCAATGAAACAACCCACCATGTACTCCTACATGGCCTCTCATCGATACCTTTACCAAAACATGTTCAACACATCCCACATAATACTGGCACAAGCATTTCACTCTAGCCCATCACCCAGATGAACCAGACCTGACACAACTCTAAGCATAGCAGGCATAGCAAGGTAGGAATCACAAAACATGGCTCAATCAATTCCTACACATGCTAGTGGATTTCATCTAGTTACTGTGGCAATGACAGGTCATGCAGAGGATAAGGGTTCAACTACCGTAGCACACAGCAGTTTGAATCGTGTTGTCTTAATGCAGTAAACAAGAGCAGGAGCGAGAACATGGGTTGTATCAGAATGATCAATGGTTGCTTGCCTGATGGAGTGGTGACGGGATACTGCCCTTCAGTTGGATACTCGTGAATATCCTCGGAGGCAGAACCTACCACGAAGAACACAACCGAGCACAATCAACACATGACGATATGCAACAATATGATGCATGCTATGACATGGCAATATGGATGTGTCTTGAGCTAATGCAACTAGCTATGGTTTAAATGGAGTTGGTTTGAGTGCAAGATTCAAATTCCAACCCCATATATGATTATTTAAATGCCCTTTATTTGTTTTGTCCAAACAGGGGACAAACATTGTTCAAACATGCATGAAAATGGTACAGATGGATTCCTTGAATTTTTCTGATAATTTTACATATATAATTTGTCTCATTTGGAGTTATGGTTGAATTTCTATGAATTTTTGAAGTTTTGGGTATTTTCTGGAATTTCCTGAATAAAAATAATTCCAGTAAATCAATTACTGCGTCAGCAATGCGTCAGGGTGACGTCAGGGTCAACGGGGATGTCCAGGTCAAACCTGACTGGTGGGTCCCGCGTGTCAGTAGTTAATTAAACTAACTAGTTTTAGTTAGGAACTAATCTGGATAATTAGCAGAGGGGGGCCCACTTGTCATTGACTCAGGGGAGTCAACTGGGCCCACCCAGTCCACGTCAGTGGTCAAACTCGCCGGCGAGGCCAGACGCGGCGGCGTGCTGCGGGATTTGCCCACAGGGCTCCGTTTGCTACACGGAGAGCAGCTACGGGCAGCTGGTGCTCGCCCGCATCCAGCCGTGGTGATGGCTTGGCCGGGGAGTGGCCGGAGCATCGCCGGCGATGAGGTTAGGCGGAGGCCGAAGCTCGGGCCAGCTCGTGCGCGTGGCTGCAGTGGCCTAGGCGATGTGGCGCTAGCACCTACAGCCTCTACGCGGCGCGAGGAGTGTGACGGACACAAGCCCGTGACCAAATGGTCACCGGAGCAACGCCGGCGACGTGGTCAGGCGGCGGCGCGTTCGGGCACAAGAGATGCGGCGTCTACGGTGTTCCAGGGGTGAAACAGAAAGCACGGGGAGGTTCAACAGCTCATAGAGAAGCCGCAGGGAGGGTCAGCGTGCTCGGGGAAGGCTCGGTGCGGTCGGAACGGCGACGGTGATCTGGGCGGCCCGAGGTTGAAGACGAGCTCGGTGGAGTCGTTTGCGGGCCTCCGGCGGGGCGTGGCTTGGTGGAGCGATCGAGGAGGAAGTGGCGGAGCTTCAGGACACGGTGGAGCAGCGCGGGGACGGCGGTGGACACGACTACGCTGGCGGAACGACGACGGCTGCGTCGGCCATGGCTAAGGGGAGCGAGGGAGTGAGGCAGGGGGCGAGTGAGCATGTCCAGGGGGTCGAGGCGGCGACGTGGAGCCTGTCTAGGCCAGCGGGGCGGCGAGGGGAGGAAGCAGGGCGGCAGCCAGCTGCGTGGCGCGCGCGGGTGCCGCCGTCGAGCACCTGCCTGCCTGCCTGGCCGAGCCAAGCTGCTCGCTGGCGCGGTGGCTGGGCTGGGCCGGCAGGTGGGCCTGGTGGGCGGCGCCAGGTAAGGCCCAGGTGGGCTTCTCCCTCTCCTCTTTTTTTTAAGTTGTTTCTGTTTTCTATTAAACTGTAACTGTTGGGCTTTATTAAAAATACTAAAATATTTCCAAAAATCATGAAAATAAATGTGAGCTCTGTTTAGAATATTTCCAACAGAAAACATTTATTCCCAAAATTATTTGAGCATTTAAATTATTTTATAGTATTTAAATGCCCAAATTCAAATATTTATAAATTAAATCAATGCCCCTTTTGATGACCTAAAATTATATTCACCATTTTTCCCAAGGGTTCTAACCCAAGGCAAAGAGGGTGAACATTTCTGAAGGGCATTTCAGGTTCATTGAATTTATTTTTTAGTAAACCCTAGTTGATTTCAGGGGGGGGGGGTGCTGGGGGTTCTGCTTTCCCCATTTCCATTTCTGATGAAAGTAGACATGATGCACACTCTAATGCATAACCTAGCTAGGATGTGACAGCGCCCACCGTGGGGCCAGGTGCACCGTCGTCCGGAGACCTGTTCTGGACGGGAACCCTTTTTCTCCCTCGCGGGTGTAGCCAGCCTGGCTCGCCCGATGGCGCTTGCCGCAACGCGCTGCATGGCGTCGCCAACGTCTGCGCGGCTAGCAGCCTCGCCAGCCTCTTCGACAAGGCCCGCATCCCCGACGAGCTTGCCTCCGATGTGGGCACAGGTCACCTCGCCAGCCTCCTCAACCAGCTCCACGTCTCCAACGAGCCCGCTGCGGATTTGGAGTCGGTTGGCTCCACCGACCCGATGCCCGTCGACTCCGACCCGGCATCCTACGATACCTTCCCCACCAACGTCACGGTCTACAACGACCCGCTCCCTCCGGCTGGCGATCGCGATTCTGACGCCCCCGAGGTGATGGTTATCAGCCTCGACGGCCCGACTGACGAGGGCGCCCGCGACACCCCACTCGCGGCTGCCCAAGACTTGTCCGCCCCCCTTCCGGCAGACGCCAGCGACGAAGTTCTGGAGGCACGCCGCCTCGCCCTCCTCGCGGAGGGCCGGCGGCTGGCCTCCGTAAGACGCCTCACCGAGGCCCACCAACGTGAAGCTGACCACGCCGCCTTTGGCACACCGGCTCCGGCTGGCCCTAGCCGGGCTGGTGCTGTTAGGCAACGCGGCGCCGTCATCGCCGACACGCTTGGAGTGGATCGCCCGGTCTACGCCACCCCGCTCGAGAACCTGCGCGCCGCCCAGGCGGCCGTAGACGAGCTGGACGGCTTGGAAGCCGAGGACCTCCCCCACATGACGCGGCGCATCCAGCAACTGATTGATGTGGCCGCACGGCGGCACGAAGCCGACGCCTGCGCGGGGAGCCCTCCCCCGCGCCGCGAGCAGGGTGCGACTTCCCGGTCGCCGACTACCAGCAACACCCGCGCGCTGCGCGAGAAAGAGCCGGCTTCCAGCCGAAGCCGGACCCAAATCTCCATAGAGCGAGACGCGGACGGCCGCCCCCGAGCCATGGAATGGCGGGGCACCCCGCCTCCGCCTCGAGCTCGCGGAGAGAGATATCCAACCCCGCCTCCAGTGGCTCACCCGACTCTTAGCGGCCGGCTTGGTCGTCGTGAGGGAATCGGCGAAAACGACGCCCGCCACCGGATCGACCGCCTGGCCCGATCCCTGGCGCTAGAAGAAGAAGACGATGTCGGCCCGCCTTGCTTTGGCCCCCGCATCCGTGACGAGCCCTTCCCCAAAGGGTTCTCGCTCCCAAGAGACACACCCAAGTACAACGGCCCGGTGAAGCCGGAAGATTGGCTGACCGACTACTCCACAGCCGTCAGCATCGCCAATGGCAACCGACGCGTTGCCGTAAAGTACGTGCCCCTCATGCTGCAAGGCACGGCTCGGACTTGGCTTAACAGCCTCAAGCCCCTCAGCATCAACAGCTGGGTGGATTTCACTGAAGCCTTCGTTCGCAACTTCACTAGCACCTACAAGCGGGCTCCCATGCCCAGACAGCTTTCCCTGTGCGTACAGGGCCCAGCTGAGTCCACTCGCGACTACCTGACGCATTGGGCCGAGCTCCGCAACTCCTACGAGGGGGTGCACAAGGTGCAAGCCACCGAATACTTCACCGCCGGGTGCCGGGAGGGCACCCTCCTCAAACACAAGCTTCTCTGCGATGAGCCGACCACCCTCGACGAGCTCCTGAACATCGCCGACAAGTACGCCACCGCCGACTCCTCAATGAAGACCGAGCTCCGGGTGGACGCATCCGGAAAGGTGCTCAATCCGGCGCCCAAAGCGCCGGCTGGAGACGGCGGCCGACGCCAACACCAGAATGATCAAAAACGCAAGGGCCCTGCGCCGCCTCCCGCCAGTCGGCAGGTGGCCACGGTCGAAGACGCGCCGCCTGAAGGGCGGCCCGCACCCAAGAAGCCCAAGGGCGGTCGGCCGGCTTGGCAGCCGGCCTTCTCCTATGAGCAAACCCTTGATGCCCCGTGCAAGTTCCACAGCGGCGCGAAGCCGTCCAACCACACGACCCGCAAATGCAACTAGCTCGCCCGAATCTCGAAGGGCGAAGGGCTCACGCCGACTCCGCCTGCCGGCCCGCCGCCGCCGGCTCCGCCGCCCAAACCCGCCCGGCCCGCGGTCGACGCTGTGCAGGACGAGTTCCCCGACGAGCAAGCGTCTTATGTCGTCTTCACGAGCCAGCCCGAAGACTGGCGTGGCAAGCGCCGAGAGCAATGGGAGGTCAACATGGCCGCCCCCAGCCCTGCCGGCCACATGCACTGGTCGGAGAAACCCATCAGCTCGAGCCAGGCCGACCACCCAAAGGTGATGCCATCCCCCGGCTCCTACGCATTGGTCCTGGAGGCCACCCTCGCAACGGATACGCGTGCCGCACGCTTCTCCCGTGTGCTGATCGACGGCGGAAGCAGCATCAACATCCTGTACCGCGACACCATGGAGAAGCTGGGCGTCAAGGCAAAGCAACTTGCGCCGAATCGAACGGTGTTCCACGGCATCGTACCCGGATTGTCCTGTGCCCCCATCGGCAAGCTCAAGATCGATGTACTCTTTGGGGGCAAGGATCATTTCCGCCGGGAAGCAATCTGGTTCGAGGTGGTGGACCTGGAGAGCCCTTATCATGCCTTGCTTGGCCGACCCGCCTTGGCCAAGTTCATGGCGGTCCCCCACTATGCTTACCTCAAGATGAAGATACCAAGCTCCAAGGGTGTCATCACCATCGCCGGCGACTACAAGAAGTCCGCCGACTGCGCCACGGCCAGCAGCCGGCTGGCCGAATCCCTCGTGATCGCTGCCGAGAGGAAGACGCTGGACCGGGTCGTGGCCCTGGCCAGCAAGCAGCTAAACCGACCCGCCGACTCCAAGGAGTATGATGCCCAAGGATCTTTCCAGCCGGCCAAGGAGACCAAGAAGATACAGCTCGACCCCGAGCACCCTGAGAGGTTTGCCGTCATTGGGGCGAGCTTGGATAGCAAATAGGAAGGCGAGCTCGTCGATTTCCTCCATGAGAACCGGGATATCTTTGCATGGTCCCCCAAGGACATGCCGGGTGTTCCGAAGGATTTCGCCGAGCACAAACTGCACGTGCGGGAGGACGCTAAACCAGTCAAGCAGCCCCTCCGCCGACTGTCAGAGGAGAAGAGAAGGATCGTAGGAGAGGAGATAGCCCGGCTTCTCGCAGCCGGCTTCATCATGGAAGTTTTCTTCCCCGAGTGGCTCGCGAACCCGGTTCTCGTGCTGAAAAAGAATAACAAGTGGCGCATGTGTATAGATTACACAAGCCTCAACAAAGCCTACCCAAAAGATCCCTTCGCTCTGCCCAGGATTGATCAAGTGATAGACTCCACAGTCGGATGCGAGCTGTTGAGCTTCTTGGATGCCTACTCGGGATACCACCAGATAAAGCTGAACCCGGATGACCAACTGAAGACCGCCTTCATCACGCCGTTTGGAGCCTTCTGCTACCTGACTATGACGTTCGGCTTGAGGAATGCCAACGCCACTTTTCAGCGTTGCATGCAGAAGTGCCTCCTCACGCAGCTCAGCAAGAACGCCCACGTTTACGTGGATGATGTTGTGGTGAAGACGGAGAAGCGTGGCACTCTGCTGGAAGACTTGAAGGAGACATTCGAGAACCTGCGCCGGTTCCGGATCAAGCTCAACCCGGAGAAATGCGTGTTCGGAGTGCCAGCCGGCCAGCTCCTAGGCTTTCTGGTCTCTGAACGCGGCATAGAGTGCAACCCTGTGAAGATCAAGGCCATCGAGAGGATGGCGGTCCCAACCAAGCTCAGAGAGATTCAGAAGTTCACCGGGTGCCTGGCCTCTCTTAACCGCTTCATCAGCCGGCTTGGAGAAAAAGCTCTCCCCCTCTACCGCCTCATGAAGAAGAGCACTCACTTTGAGTGGAACGACCAGGCTGACCAAGCTTTCCACGAGCTGAAGAAAATGCTGTCCATGCTGCCTGTCTTGGCGGCACCGACTGAGAAGGAGCCCATGCTCCTATATATTGCCGCCACTAGCCGGGTGGTCAGCACCGTCATTGTGGTCGAACGCCCCGAAGAAGGCCGAGCCCAGCCGGTCCAAAGGCCGGTTTACTACCTGAGCGAGGTGCTGTCCGCCTCGAAGCAAAATTACCCGCACTATCAGAAGATGTGCTATGGCGTGTACTTCGCCGCCAAGAAGTTGAAGCCGTACTTTCAAGAGCACCCCATCACGGTCGTATGCACTGCCCCGCTAGCCGACATCATAGGCAGCCGGGACGCATCCGGCCGGGTGGCCAAATGGGCCATCGAGCTGGCCCCCTACACGATCTTCTACCAACCCCGCACCGCCATCAAGACGCAAGCGCTGGCCGACTTCCTCATCGACTGGGCCGAGACCCAGTACTTACCACCAGCGCCCGACTCCACCCATTGGCGCATGCACTTTGACGGATCAAAGATGCGCACCGGCCTGGGAGCCGGGGTCGTCCTTACCTCTCCAAAGGGCGACAAGCTCAGATACACGCTGCAGATCCACTTCGCCGCCTCCAACAACGTAGCCGAATACGAGGCACTCATACACGGGCTCCTGCTTGCCAAGGAACTTGGCATTCACCGGATCCTGTGCTATGGCGACTCGGATTTGGTGGTGCAGCAGTCTTCTGGCGACTGGGATGCCAAGGACGCAAACATGGCGGGCTACCGCTTCCTAGTGCAGCAAATCAGCGGATACTTCGACGGGTGTGAATTCCTTCACGTGCAGCGAGCCGACAACGAGCCAGCGGATGCTCTGGCCCGAATAGGCTCCACGCGGCAAGCAATACCAGCCGGCGTCGCCCTGCAACGCCTCCTCAAGCCTTCAATCAAGCCGTCTCCGGAATCCGACTCCATTTTCGTGCCGCCTAAACCCGAGGAAGCCGGGTCCGGCTCGAAGAATCAAGTAGCCGGCCCGGGGACTTCAATATTTGGCTCGGGGACTGCAGTACCCGGCCCGGGGACTGCCGCACCCGGCCCGGGGATTGCGGTAGCTGGCCCGGGGATTTCTTCAGCACAGCAAACACAAGTCAAAACAAAACCATAGGCGGCCGGCAGATGGAAGAAGAGCAAGAAAGACAGCCTACCATCGATGAGATCCTCGATCCGGCCGAAGCCTTCTTCCAGCGCCTGGCGCGTCTCGGCCCAGTTCACCTACCTGGCCTCGAACTCCGCCTTCAGGGTAGCCTCGCTGTCCTGCGCCTTTTGCAGGGCCGCCTTGTGGCTCTCCTCTTGGTCGGCCAGTTTCGTCGCCAGGCGGTCGCGCTCTTGAACCAAGTCAGCATACTCGGCATCCTTGGCACGAAGAGCGGCCTGCACCACGCTGAGTTCCCTCCGCAGGTCGGCGTTGGCCTCTGCACGAGCAAAAGATAAAGAGAAAAGTCAGCAAAGAAAAGGTCGTCGAGTAAGATCCGACCCGACTGCGCTACAGTCGGCCCGGATCTCGGGGACTACACCCAGTGGGTGCGCTAGCGCGCCTCCACGAGAAATAAATAAGGATAAAACACTTACGCCGGCTGCTGGCGAGGTCTTCGGTCCTCCGGCTTAGCTCCCGAGCCTGGGAGTTGAAGGCGGTAGCGCGAGAATTGTGATAATCCTGGAGATCAGAAAAAAGTCAAGATAGTCGTCAAGTAAGATCCGACCCGACTGCGCTGCAGTCGGCCCAGATCTCGGGGACTACACCCAGTGGGTGCGCTAGCGCGCCCCCACGGAAAAGATTCAAAGGACCAGAGCGGTCAAGGAGTGAAGACTTACCCGGATTGCAGACCGCGTCGACAGAAACTCCTGAGTGAATTGCCTCAGGAGGCCGGCCTGTGCCTGCAGCCGGCTCCGAACCTCTTGAGCCGCGACGTTCAACTCGCCGCTCCCTCCGCTAGGAGTCCAGCCGGACGTGGTGGAGCTGGCCGCCTCCAAGGCGTCTGCCGTCCGCTCAGCCCCCATGGCTCGGCGCGTGTCCGGCGGGGCCGTGCTCCCTCCGGCGGGCCGGCCCGCCGCCAGCTCGATCTCAAGGCCGGCTCCGGCCTCGGGCGCGGCCCGGGCCGGCTCATCCGGCACCGCCGACGATTGGCCGCCTCCGCCCGCTCCGACTGGCGCTGCCGGCGACGTCCTCTCAACGGAAACCTCGAAGACTTCGTCCCTCTGCACCGGCGGCTGCTCGGGGATAATCTCCTCCGCCGTGGGCAGAGGGATATCCGGATCCAAGGTCTGGAGGGGGATGGCGAGTAGCGGAGGCTGGCTACGCGCGCCGTCCGCCTCCGTCTCCGCGGCCGCCCGCTCCGACGGAGTCTCGGCCGCCGCGCTCGCTCGCCCTGGCGCCGTCTGGGCGGCCTCCCGCTCCGCCGCCTCCCACTCGGCCGCCTCCCTCTCTCGGCGCGCCTCGCGAGCGTTGCGCTCCGTGGCTGCGTCAAGCTCGGCGCGGGGGTCCACTCGGCGGGACCCTGAGGATCCAGCGCTCGGCCCGACCACGGAGCCGGCTGGGCCTCGCTCGAGGGAGAGCGGCGCCCTGCTCAGAAAATCAGAAAAGCATTCAAGAAAAGAAAACTTCAGAATAACAAGCACGTAGGCGGCTACTAGACTTACGCGGAAACTGAGGGGGGCTTCTTCACCGCCTTCCGGAAGCGGGCCGCCTTCGCCGCCGCTTCCTCACGCTTCGTGGCCGCGGCGGAGGCCTTCAGCTTCTTCGACCGGCTTCCGAAGAGCGGGAGCGCGGCCCGGCGTTTCCCCTTTCCACCACCGGCAGTCGACGCGGCGGACGAGCTCGCGCCGCGGCGGTCGGTTGCCGGCTGGTGGCGCGGGAGTTCGTCGGCTTCAAAATCGTCCGGCCAGTCGTTGAAACTGGCCGAGAACCCGGTGCCGCCGAGCTCGGTGGCGTCCCCCGTGGCGGCATCCTCCATGGCGACCGCGGAGAGATCCAGGTCGTCGAGGTCGTCCACCGTACGGTCCGGGGCGTACTCGCGGTCGACTCCAGCCGCCCCGGATGGCGGCGGGAGAAGAGGATTCTGATGAAGAGAAAAAGGAAAAATGAGCCGCCTGGTCAGAGGCCGGCTGACTCAAGCCCGCAGACAACGAGAAGAAAAACTTACCACAGGCGGAGGATGGGCGCGGGAGTACGGCGCCTTGCCGAATTGCCACTCGTCGGTGAGCTTCAAGTTGGCGACGTAGTTCACCATCAGAGCCACCTCGGCATGGGGCATCTCCCATGTGCTCAGCCGGCAAGGATCGAACCGGCCACTCATTTGGCACATCATGTGCGGCCGGCTTTGGAGAGGCAGGATCCGGCGTTCGACGAAGGCGGTTACCAAGTCGGATGCGCGCAGGCCTTCCGACTGGATCATCACCCGAAGCCGGGAGATGGAAGCGTTCCCAGCCGGAGACAAGGACTTCGACCTGTAGCCCCAGGTCCGCCGCCTCCCAGCCGGCGGGCCGGCCACGTAAGCCGGCAGGTTGACGTAGTCGCCGTGCGGGGCGATGTTCTTGACGTAGAAGTAAGATTTCTGCCAAAGCTTGACAGACTGGATCAGAGGAATGTGGGGGAAGGGGTTGTCGTCGCTTTCCCTCTTCATCGCGATGAAGGCGCCGCAGGGAGCCGGCACGTCGGCGGAGACGGTGCCGAGCTTGTTCTGGAACAGCTCCGCCCAGAGCTCCAGCGTCGGCAGCACCCCCAAGAATCCTTCACAGAGCGAGACGAAGGCCGAGAGTTGCAGCACTGCGTTGGGCGTGACGTGGTGTGGCTGGAGATTGTAGAATTCAAGGAAAGAGCGCATGAAGCTGCTCGCCGGGAAGCCGAAGCCACGAAGGAAGTGCGCGCGGAAGACGACGTGCTCGCCCTCCTCCGGCGCCGGCGAGACCTCCTTCGCGGGCGCCAGGTGCACCTGCACGAGGTTGGCGGCGGGCAGGCGCCGGGTCTGGCGGAGGAACTCGATATGGTCCTCGTGGACGTTGGACCCGTCCCACGAGCTCGACAAAGCAAGAGACATGGCGGCGTGGGTGGGCTGCGGCGCGGAACTGCGTCGGGCGCGAAGAAGAAGAAGAAGAAGAAGAAGAAGGAGCAGGAGGGGCGGGGAGCGGGGGAGCGAACAGGCCTGTGCCTCTCCCCCTTCCCCCCTACTTGTAGGCGCGTGCGCCAGAGACGAGGAGGCGCGGCGTGGGGGATCGTGGGGATCGATCGTGCCCATCTCCCCCACGCCCGTGTTAATTACGCGCCTTGATGACACGAAGTAACGGCCGCGAGGAGGCGAGCGGTCCCCTCGGGCCACAGAAGATCTGCGCCCGGGCCGGGGCCAGGGAGTGGCGGGCCCAGGCCTGCGGCGGCGTCACGTCGCGCGCGTGCGACGGCAGGGCTTCCCTGCCACGTGGCTCGTCGTGGGGCCCGCGGCCAGCCCGCGGGTCAACCACGGTCGCCCTAATAACGAAAAGTGCTCCGAAGTCGGCTGCAACGACGAGGTCGGCCCCTCACGGTATGAAGCCGGCCAAGCTTCCCGTCCTTCCGTCCGCCGTGAAGCTCGCCCGCCTTCGGGGACTACTGTCGGGGTAAATAGATATGGGTACCCCCGCCGGCTTCCCTTAGCCCCCCAGAAAAAATTGTGAGCCCATCCGGCTCATAAGAAAACTCAAGACTTGGGCCGCCTCCCCCGGCCGGCTACCTTCCTGGCCGGCTTCGGGGCGGCCCACCCATTCACCCCCCTGGAGAAGCCTACGGAGGGCCGGCTACGGCAGGGCCGGCTACGGCCGGGCCGGCTACGGAAAGGCCGGCTACTGCTAAGCCGGCTCCCATAAATCGGTCAACGCCGTACCCGCGATGTACGCGTCCACTCCGCGATGATGATGCGGGGCGTGGCTACAGTGGAGCCTGCCACCCCCAAAACCCGGAGCACGCGTGGTACAGCGCGTCGTGCGGGCAGCTGTGGCCCGCCCGGCGCGGCACTGTAGCCACGGCGGCTCTGACACCGTCCACGACGGGCCGCCAGCGTGGCCCCCGAGGCGGTGGGCCCCTTCGGGCAGAGAGATACCGAAGGCGGCCGCACCCCCTCTCAAGCCGGCAAGACAGAGGGCCGGCTTCATGTAGCCGGCCTGCCGCCTTCCTCGAAGGAGACGCCCATTAAGAAGACAAGGTGCGGCGGGGCTACAGTAATCGCCCGCCAGGGCGGCATTACTGTAGCCACGCTTACCCCAATCAAGCTTGCGCCAACAAACACGGGGCAACAGTAACCAGCCGCCGACCAGGCCCCGGCCGGTGGGGCCGGCCTGTCGACCCAGGAGCCGGCAGCCGGCGGGGCCAACCAGCCGGCAGGCCCCGGAAGCCGGCGAGCATAGTCACAGACAGCTGGGCCCCGCGCCCAGTCGGATTACCATTGTACCCCCGGGGGTAGGCCTATATAAACCCCCCGGTGCACCCATGCAAAGGGTTGAACTCTCATTCTAGACCTAGACACATACAAGGAGAGGAAGCAAGCTGAGCTAAGCCCTTCTTCCTCCTTTCACCCCAAACAGCTCAAGGAGCATTGTAGCTACCCGTGCACTTAGCAACCATGCGGAGACCCCGCAGAGCAGCAGTAGGGGTGTTATCTCCTCGGAGATCCCTGAAGCTGGGTAAGATTCGCCGGCATGCATGTCTACGCCTCATCCCGTTTCCAGGCACCGGCGACGTTCTATTGGCCCCCGCAATGATAAGCCACCCGTTGGCATATGTCGATCCTACCACCCGACAGATTGACCCAAAACGAGGCACTCATATAGCCCAGAGAACCAGTCGGAAAGATCTACAACTCTTTCCCCACTCTGACCTCGATCCATTCGGGGGCTAATGATGAAGCTATGTACCTAGGGTAGGGGCATGAACCTGTCCAAAAGAGCCCTACCCAAGGACATCCCTAGAAGAAGTCACTTTTCAATTGACTCGAAGGTACCCACTCAACGGGTTTAAGACACTCGACCAAGAAGCTACCACTCGACAGTGAAGCCAACCACTCGACTGCCAGGAGATCTAAAGTCATTCGCAGGCAAACGGTCGGCTATTAAGTAATCTTTATGGTCATTATAGCACTTCATTACCAGCGTTACCAGTAACGCCCCGCATTAATGTACATTGAACCCTTGATAACGTGGGCTGGCCGGGGTCCTGGCGAACTCTATATAAGCCACCCCACCTCAGTATCAAGGGTTCGCACCCCTGTTATTCACACGTCTATAATCCAATCGACCGCCTCCGGGCACCGAGACGTAGGGCTGTTACTTCCTCCGCGAAGGGCCTGAACTCGTACATCTTCGTGTGCTTACAACTTCCCAATAGCTGAGATCTAGCCTCTCCACACACACCCCCCATACATCACTGTCAGAGTTAGAACCACGACACCGGCCGCCACCTTCGTCTGGCCACCACCCCGCACCTCCCCTTGCCGGTCGGAGCTCGCCCGCCGCCGCCCGGTTTCCTCCTCGCCGCCGTGAACCCCGCGCCTCCCCGCTCCTTCTCCGGCCAGATCCGGCCGTGGGAGGGCCGGATCTAGTGAGCTACGCCCTCCGACGACCTCCATCTCCACCACGGCGACGTCTCCGGCGAGCCTCGGTTCACCAAGTCCTCGAGTTTTCCATGTTTCATATGGCCATGTTCATCGCATCGTAACTTTGCATCCGTAACTCCAATTTGCGCGTATAGCACATCAAAATGTTTGTCTCTGAGAATACATCATTTCATCTCATTGCATCATTTTCATTTGAGTTCATCTTGATGCCCGAAAAGCTGTTGGAAGAATGCTATTTGAGATAATTGTCAGATCTGCTGCTCCAAATAGCTATTTGTCATTTTTGCCATGATTGATGTGTGCATGATATGCCCATGAGCTCTACATGAGTTTTGTTATATGCTTTGCCATCTTTCCAGTGGTGCAATCCATGTATTTTTGTGATGTGTGTGGTGACTAGCACAAGCTTGCAAAGTGGTACATTCGTTAATGCTAATTTCAGGGACTTAGTAATTCCACTAAGTCCTTGATCTGTTTATTGAAATATGCCATATGTTCATGTTGTTTCCTAGTGATCCATGCCTCTTTTGAGGATGTCGGAGTAAATAGCCATGGGTAGCCTAGCTGGCTTCCCCTGGCCCTTCTGAAAAAATTACGAGCCCGTCCGGCTCTCAAAGAACTCAAGACCTGGGGCCGCCTTCCCCCTGCCGGCTATCTTCCAGGCCGGCTTTGGGGGGCGGCCCGCCTTTAGCCCTCATGAAGGAGGCCATGGGAGGGCCGACTTGGAGAAGTCGGCGACAAGTAGGCCGACTCCAAGGAGCCGGCTCCCATAAAGCAGTCAAGATCATACCCGCGAAGTCCGCGTCCACCCAGCAATAATGAAGCGGGGCGTGGCTATAGTAAAGCCTGCCACCCCCCAAAACCCGGAGCATGCCCAGCACAGTGTGCCGTATGGGTGGCCACGACCCGTCCGGCGCAGCACTGTTGCCACGGCGGCCCTGACGCCGTCCATGACGGGCCACCAGCATGGCCCCCGAGGCGGTGGGCCCCTTCGGGCAGAGAGATACCGAAGGCGGCCGCACCTCCTCCCAAGTCGGCCAGATGGAGAGCTGGCCCCCCATAGCCGGCCTGCCATCCTCCTCGAAGGAGACGCCCATTAAGGAGACAAGACACGGCGGGGCTACAGTAATCGCCCACCAAGGCGGCGGTACTCTAGCCACGCTTACCCCGACCAAGCCCGCGTCATCAGCACAGAGCAACAGTAACCAGCCACCGACCAGGCCCTGGATAGTGGGGCCTGCCTGTCGACCAGGGTGCCGGCAGCCGGCGGGACCCACCAGTCGGCGGGCCCCAGCAGCCGGCGCAGAGGCCGGCGAGCATAGTCACAGACAGCTGGGCCCCGCGCCCACCCGGATTACCGTTGTACCCCCGGGAGTAGGCCTATATAAACCCCCCGGTGCACCCATGCAAAGGGTTCGACCCCCAAGCTAGTCTTAGACACCATACAAGGAGAGGAAGCGAGCTAGCCATGCCCTTCTTCCTCCTTCCACCAAAACAGCTCAATGAGCATTGTGTAGCTACTTGTTCATCTAGTGATCATGCCGAGACCCCGCAGAGCAGCAGTAGGGGTGTTATCTCCACGGAGAGCCCTGAAGCTGGGTAAAGTACGTCGGAGAGCTTGTCTTCGCCTCATCCCGTTTCCAGGCACCGGCGACGTCTTATTGGCTCCCACAATGATAAGCCACCCGTTGGCATATATGTCGCACCTACCGCCCGACATTTGGCGCCCACCGTGGGGCCAGGTGCACCGTCGTCCGGAGACCTGTTCTGGACGGGAACCCTCTTCCTCCCTAGCGAGCGTAGCCAGCCCGGCACGCCCGATGGCGCTTGCCACGACGCGCTGCAAGGCGTCACCAGCATCTGCGCGGCAAGCAGCCTCGCTGACCTCCTCGACGAGGCCCGCATCTCCGACGAGCTCGCCTCCGATGCGGGCACCGACCACCTCGCCATCCTCCTCGGCCAGCTCCATGTCTCCAGCGAGCCTGCTGCGGATCTGGAGTCGGTTGGCTCCACCGACCCGATGCCTGTCGACTCTGTCGACTCCGACACAGCCTCCTACGACACCTTCCCCACCAACGTCACGATCTACAACGACCCGCTCCCTCGGACCGACGATCGCGATACTTTCACCACTGAGGTGATGGTTATCGGCCATGGCGATCCGGCCGACGAGAGCGCCCACGACGCCCCGCGCGCGGCGGCCCACGACTTGTCCGTCCCCCTCCCGGCTGATGCCGACGACGAAGCACTGGAGGCACGCCATCTCGCCCTCCTCGCGGAGGGCCGGAGGCTGGCTTCCGTGAGACGCCTCACTAAGGCTTACCAGCGCGAAGCTGACCGCGCCGCCTTCGGCACGCCGGCCCCGGCTGGCCCAAGCCGGGCTGGTGCTGTTAGGAAATGCGGCGCCGTCATCGCCGACACGCTGGGAGTCGACCGCCCGGTCTATGCCACTCCGCTCGAGAACCTGCGCGCTGCCCAGGCGGCCGTGGACGAGTTGGACGGCTTGGAGGCCGAAAACCTCCCCCACATGACCCGGCGCATACAACAACTGATTGACGCCGCCGCTCAGCGGCACGAGGCCGACGCCCGCACGGGAAGCCCACCCCCGCGTCGGGATCACGGCGCGACGTCCCGGACACCGACTAAGAGTAACACCCGTGCGCGGCACAAGAAAGAGTCGGCTTCCAGCCGAAGCCGGACCCGAATCTCCATCGAGCGCGACGCGGACGGCCGGACCCGAGCCATGGAATGGCGGGGCAGCCCGCCTCCGCCTCGGGCTCGTGGAGAAAGATACCCAACTCCACCGCCAGTGGCGCATCCGACTCTCAGCGGCCGACTAGGTCGCCGCGAAGGAGTCGGCGAGAACGACGCCCGCCATCGGATCGACCGCCTGGCCAGATCCCTGGCGCTGGAAGAAGAAGACGATGTCGGCCCGCCCTGTTTCGGCCCCTGCATCCGCGACGAGCCCTTCCCCAAAGGGTTCTCGCTCCCAAGAGACACGCACCAATACAACGGCTCCATGAAGCCGGAAGACTGGCTGATCGACTACTCCACGGCAGTCAGCATAGCCAACGGCAACCGGCGGGTTGCCGCAAAGTACGTGTCCCTCATGCTTCAAGGCATGGCACGGACTTGGCTTAACATCCTCAAGCCTCTCAGCATCAACAGCTGGGTGGATTTCACTGAAGCCTTCGTTCGCAACTTCACCAGCACCTACAAGCGGGCTCCCAAGCCCAGGCAGCTCTCCCTGTGCGTACAGGGCCTAGCCGAGTCCACTCGCGACTACCTCACGCGTTGGGCCGAGCTTCACAATTCTTGTGAAGGGGTGCACGAGGTGCAAGCCATCGAATACTTCACTGCCGGGTGCCGAGAGGGCACCCTCCTCAAGCACAAGCTTCTCTGCGACGAGCCGAGTACCCTTGACGAGCTTCTGAACATCGCCGACAGATACGCCACCGCCGACTCTTCGATGAAGACCGAGCTCCGGGTAGACGCGTCCGGGAAAGTTCTTAACCCGGCGCCCAAGACGCCGGCAGGAGATTCCGGCCGATGCCAGCACCCGAACGACCAGAAGCGTAAAGGCCCTGCGCCGCCTCCCGTTAACCGGTGTAACACCCCAAAAATTTGGCCTTGTTTTAATAAATTAAAATTTTTGCCAGGAATTTAAAACCTTGATTTCTGAGCACCATTTTGATTTTTAAATCATTTCCTTCCCTATGGGTGATGAGTTTTTCCCAAAGAGAAAACTTTTTCAATTATGTTGTTGGACTTATTTGACCTCTCAAGAAAAACTTTTCCTTATTTAATATAACTAATTAAATAATTAAGTTGCTTGATCTCTACTTTCTTGAAAATGGTTTTTCAAGGCTAAAATGGCCATATTTGAACTACAACCATTCGACAAATTCACTTAAAATTCCCACAAAAATTTGGAGAAGTTATGTGATGTTATTAAATAACTTTTGTGCAATAACATCTTTATTTCCTGAAATATTTTGAGTTCTACAACAGATTTGCCTTCTCTGGTCCAGTGGGCATTTTGCACTACAACCCATTTAAATATTCCTTTCTAGCCTTCACCAAAATTTTGGGATGTTAGTAGTATCATATGATTTAACTTTATGCAAAAACCCAGTGATGTTATTTGCAAATTTTGAGTGAATCAACCTCATTTTCATTCTGGACCAACTTGATAGTTTGTACAGCAACTACATCTTGAGTTACTCCTTTGCCCATGATTCCTTTTCCTGCTTGTAGTCCTCCATGTTAAACCCTTAAGTCCAGGAGCATGCACCCTTTGGATCATTTTTGGTTCATGAAATAATGCCATTTATTTCCTGTCCAGAATTGAAGTTTTGTAAAACTTGCACTAACAAGTTTCTCCTTTTGCCAAACCAACCTAACCACCCTCTTGTCCATCCAAAGAGACCCCACAATGGAGTTTTTGGCCACCCCAAGAGATGCCTAGGTGCATGTGGCATTCTGTCGAGCACCTTGTAGACATGACCAGTTTTGACATGAGTCCTAGCTTTCACTGTGATCTTGCGCCCCTGATCAAACCAACATGTCCACTAGACTCCCAGTTGCTCCTAACCTCGATCTGCTAAATGCCAGCCTCACCCAAGCTCTGTAGCATGCCGCGGCATTGTGTCGAACACCTTCGGAGCGTGCTCTGGATGCGCCCAGAGCGCGCGTATTGCAGCCGCGTGCACAAAGCCGTCGCGTCGCGCCCCTGTCTTGGGCCGCACGGCAGCACCCCGCCAAGCGCTACCCTCCTCGCAGCAACGCGCCAAGCCCCCTGGCACGCTACAGCGCCGCCGCCAGAGCCCCCTTGGCAGCACGCCGCAGCCGCCGGACAGCCCCTGCTCATGTCGGCGCCGCCCAAGCCATCCCCACTCGCCACTTGGCCCTGGAACAGTGCGAGCTTATCTCCTCGCTCATCGGCTAGCTCTCGTCGCCTCCACGTCGTCCTGCAAGCTACAGAGAGGCGGTCCGCCGGCATCCTCATCCACCGCCGCGGAACCGACCTTGTTGCCCTATAAAGAGAGGCCCCCGAGATCATCCGAGCACTCAGGCAACCTCAGGCCACCCCCATGGCACCCCCACAGCCAGCAATCGTCGGGGGAATGCCATCTTCCCCAACTCCGGCTGGTTCGACCGCCGCCGCGTTCCAGCTCCATTCACCACAACCAGAGCCCCTCCCGTTTGTACAACGCCGCCAAATGACCCCACTTCGACTTGCGGAGCCGCCCAGCTACTCAAACCCGACCGGGAGCCACCGCAGTTCAAACGCCCAAAACTCCCGAAGCCACCGGCCGCCGCGAAGCTCGCCGCCGGCGACTCCCTTCATCCCCACCTGTCTGGCAACCACCGGAAGGATCGCCCTCGAGCCACGGATCCATCCCCACCCTCGGTGTCTCGAACGGTGCCGCCGTTCGCCAGCGAGCATCGCCAGAGTCCCGCCTCCGCTCGAGGCAGAGGAAGAGGAGGGAGGCCGACTAGTCAAACCTGACCAGTGGGCCAGGCGGGCCCACTGTCAGTGACACACCACGACATCCGCGTGTTCAAGTGAAGACGTAATCCTCTCCGGTACGTTTCCCCGCTTCGAAAGCGTATTTGCCTCTGAAACGTTTTCTTTTCTGTTTTTTTTAATAACAGGTTTTGACCAGAACTTTGACTACCTATAACTTTTAAAATACAACTCCAAATGAGTTGATTCTTTTTCCTACCTTCCTCAAATTTGGTCTAGTTTATTTTAAGATTTATTTGAAAATTTTCCAAAAAACTTTTTTGTACTGTTTTTGAAATGTGTGTTAATTCAAATATATTTTAAAATAGGATTTTGGAGAGAGAGAAGAAACTTTCAAAAGTTTTGGAGAGCACCTTACCCCTCCACAACGTAAAGGCAAGCATTCTGAACCGTGGCATAATGTTTTTGGTGTGTCTTTTGACATGTTTATAACACCACCTTTTTTGAGGACTTGTTATTTCCTGTGATATGATCATATGCATGGAAGCATATTAGTGATTTCCTTGCTGTTGGAAATGATTATATTTTTGTGATAGTATTCATCCTCATGTGCCTTGCATGCATGCCGGAAAGGAATCCGGGAAAGCCTTGGCCTTGGGTAGGCGTGACCTTGTCACCGGTCCCCGTCGGGACAGTTATGTCCGGTATGGCATGGTAAGGTATATTGAGTGATGATTTCGTCGGTTGTTATATATTTGATATACATGTCATACAGGGAACTTATAAACCTCCTGAGTCGACCGCAGATCGAGTCTTGTTCCAGTAACCCCCATACTTGCCTCGTACTACCACTCGTCCCTGCCGCAGGTAGGGTACGGTTCAGTAAGTCGTCAACCCCTTTCCAGCACACACCGTACAGAGAGGCCATGGTGGAAGATATCGGTTGTAGCCGGTAGGCATGCCACCTGGTCCGGGGGCATGGGTGTTTTCCGGTTGGGACCAAGAGGGGAGGCCACCCCTTAGAGCGCGTGATACAAATTTGATCCCATGCTACGCGAGGTTGTAGCCTCCCCACTTAGAGTTTTGCTTAACAAGTGTCGTGGGTGATTCCAGACACCGATGAGTTACGCTGGTGTGTGCAAGGTTAGGCGTGTTTTCAACTAAAAGGCCGTAGAAGGAATTAGTCCCGATGGACTAAAGGAATCCGTTACTCGTGGGTAAAGAGTACACCCTCTGCAGAGATTAAAACCTATTCGAATAGCCGTGTCCATGGTTAAGGATTACAGTCTGGGATGGGTCAAGTGTTGGTCTTAGTGTCAGTCTTCGGAGGTGAAATTGTTAAACCAAACTTGGATACTAATCGATGACTTGTGAGGACCATGGTTATTTTGTGATGGACTAACCTGTTGTATATTTGTATTATCAAGTATCCCTGGGATGGTTCTATCCCCTGGATATTCATGGTGATTATTTATTTTCTAAGCCCGGTTAAGTGTTTATTCCTGTGGATGGACTAACCCTTTTATTATCATGAACTGAATATTTATTATGAGTATTATTTATTTGTGACTTAAAGCCCTTCGTGTGATGTCGCTCAGACGTCCGGCTGTGGCATTTATTTTAAAGCCCTTTCTGTGATGTCGCTTAGACGTCCGACTGTGGCATTTCTTTTAAAGCCCTTTCTGTGATGTCGCTCAGACGTCCGACTGTGGCATTTCTTTTAAAAGCCCTTTCTGTGATGTCGCTTAGACGTCCGACTGTGGCACTTCTTTAAAAGCCCTTTCTGTGATGTCGCTTAGACGTCCGACTGTGGCACTTCTTTTAAAGCCCTTTCTGTGATGTCGCTTAGACGTCCGACTGTGGCATTTCTTTTAAAGCCCTTTCTGTGATGTCGCTTAGACGTCCGACTGTGGCATTTCTTTTAAAGCCCTTTCTGTGATGTCGCATAGACGTCCGACCGTGGCATTTCTTTTAAAGCCCTTTCTGTGATGTCGCCTAGACGTCCGACTGTGGCATTTCTTTTAAGGCCCTTTTGTGGTGTCACTAATACAGGCATTTTATTTCCACTCCATTATTGCTTATTCATGTTGCATATTAATAACCCGTTTGCATGCATAAAAGATATTTCATTTATGACTAACGATATGATCATAGAATATTTAAGTGCATAATTATCAATTATGTTATTCCAGCATTCTTAATGTTTGCGAGTACATTCAAAGTACTCACTGGCTTGTCCCTGGCTATTGTCTTGGCCAGATATTCTGCATGGAAAGGAGCGTTGTGTTGACTGCCCCGGAAATTAAGCAATGGTGATAGCAGCCTCGCGAAGATAGGAGTTAACCTGGTCAGCTGTTCCTACGGGAAATGGAGTCCCATAGACCTTGGTGATCCACAAACCGCTTCCGCCCTCAACCACTAGAACCATTTGATGTACTCATAGGCCACAATGGTCTTGTACTACCCATTTTGTACCTTTTGCTTGGAATTTCTGTATCAAGTTGATGCCTCACCAGCTAACAGTAATCCTGGGGCTGGTGAGCACAGTGGCCATTTTCTGGGAATTCAATGCCCGGAAAACCGGTCGCGACAACCGGCAGGTGGCAGCGGTCGAAGACACGCCGCCTGAAGGGCGGCCCGCACCCAAGAAGCCCAAGGGCGGCCGGCCGGCTTGGCAGCCAGCTTTCTCCTATGAGCAAACTCTTGATGCCCCGTGCAAGTTCCATAGCGGCGCGAAGCCGTCCAACCACACAACCAGGAAGTGTAACTGGCTCGCCCGAATCTCCAAGGGCGAAGGGCTCACGCCGACTCCTCCTGCCGACCCGCCGCCTCCGGCTCCGCCGCCTCAGGCCGCCTGACCCGCAGTCAGCGCCGTGCAGGACGAGTTCCCCGACGAGCAAGCATCCTACGTTGTCTTTACGAGCCAGCCCAAAGACCGGTGCAGCAAGCGCCGAGAGCATCAGGAAGTCAGTGTGGTCGCTGCTAACCCAGCCGGACACATGCATTGGTCGGAGAAACCCATCAGCTGGAGCCGGGCCGATCACCCAGAGGTGATGCCGTCCCTCGGCTCCTATGCTTTGGTCCTGGAGGCCACCCTCGCGACGAACAGACGCGCCGCCCGCTTCTCCCGCGTGCTGATAGATGGCGGAAGCAGCATCAACATCCTGTACCGCGACAGCCTGGAGAAGTTAAGTATCAAGACGAAGCAACTTGTGCCGACTCGGACAGTGTTTCACGGCATCGTGCCCGGCTTGTCCTGCGCCCCCATTGGCAAGATCAAGATCGACGTACTCTTTGGGGACAAGGAGCATTTCCGCCGGGAAGCGATCTGGTTCAAAGTGGTGGACCTGGAGAGCCCTTACCATGCATTGCTTGGCTGACCCGCCTTGGCCAAGTTCATGGCGGTCCCCCACTACGCATACCTCAAGATGAAGATACCAAGCTCCAAGGGCATCATCACCATAGCCGACGATTACAAGAAGTCTTCCGAGTGCGCTGCGGCCAGCAGCCGGCTGGCCGAGTCCCTTGTGATTGCCGAAGAAAAGAAGACGCTGGACCGGGTCGTGGCCCTGGCCAGCAAGCAGCTGAGCCAGCCCACCGACTCCAAGGAGCATGATGCCCAAGGATCTTTCTAGCCGGCCAAGGAAATCAAGAAGATACCTCTTGACCCCGAGCACCCCGAGAGGTTTGCCGTCATTGGGGCAAGCCTGAACAGCAAATAGGAAGGCGAGCTCGCTGATTTCCTCTGTGAGAATCGGGATATCTTTGCATGGTCCCCCAAGGACATGCCGGGTGTTCCGAAGGATTTCGCCGAGCACAAGCTACACGTGCGAGAAGACACAAAACCAGTCAAGCAGCCTCTCCGCCGACTGTCAGAGGAGAAGAGAAGGATTGTAGGGGAGGAGATAGCCCGGCTTCTGGCAGCCGGCTTCATCATGGAAGTTTTCTTCCCAGAGTGGCTTGCCAACCCGGTTCTCGTGCTGAAGAAGAATAACAAGTGGCACATGTGTATAGACTACACAAGCCTCAACAAAGCCTGCCCCAAAGATCCCTTCGCCCTGCCAAGAATTGACCAAGTAATAGACTCCACAGCCAGATGCGAGCTGCTGAGTTTTTTGGATGCTTATTCAGGATACCACCAGATAAAACTGAACCCGGATGACCGCCTGAAGACCGCCTTCATCACGCCATTTGGAGCCTTCTGCTACCTGACCATGACATTCGGCTTGAGGAATGCTGGTGCCATTTTTCAGCGTTGCATGCAGAAGTGCCTCCTCACGCAACTCGGCAAAAATGCTCACGTCTACGTGGACGATATCGTGGTGAAGACGGAGCAGCGCGGCACCCTGCTGGAAGACCTGAAAGAAACGTTCGAGAACCTACGCCGGTTCCGAATCAAGCTCAACCCCGAGAAATGCTTGTTTGGAGTGCTAGCCGGCCAGCTCCTAGGCTTCCTGGTCTCCGAACGCGGCATCGAGTGCAACCCTGTGAAGATCAAGGCCATCGAGAGAATGGCGATCCCCACCAAGCTTCGAGAAATCCAGAAGTTCACCGAGTGCTTGGCCTCTTTAAACCGCTTCATCAGCCGGCTCGGAGAGAAAGCCCTCCCTCTCTACCGCCTCATGAAGAAGAGCACTCACCTCGAGTGGAACGACCAAGCCGATCAAGCTTTTCACAAGTTGAAGAAGATGCTGGCCACGCCGCCTGTCCTGGCGGCGCCGACTGAGAAAGAGCCCATGCTCCTTTACATTGCCGCAACCAGCTGGGTGGTCAGCACCGTCATCGTGGTCCAACGCCCAGAGGAAGGCCGAGCCCAGCCGGTCCAGAGGCCAGTGTATTACTTGAGCGAGGTGCTGTCCGCCTCGAAACAGAACTACCCGCACTACCAGAAGATGTGCTATGGTGTGTACTTCACCGCCAAGAAGCTGAAGCCCTACTTTCAAGAGCACCCCATCACGGTCGTATGCACTGCGCCGCTGGCTGAGATCCTAGGCAGCCGGGATGCATCCGGCCGGGTGGCGAAGTAGGCCATCGAGCTGGCCCCTTACACAATCTTCTACCAGCCCCGCACCGCCATCGAGTCCCAAGCATTGACCGACTTCCTCGTCGACTGGGCCGAGACCCAGTACCTGCCGCCAGCTCCTGACTCCACCCATTGGCGCATGCACTTTGACGGGTCCAAAATGCGCACCGGCTTGGGAGCCGGCGTCGTCCTTACCTCTCCCAAGGGCGACAAACTTAGATACACGCTGCAGATCCACTTCGCCGCCTCCAACAATGTAGCCGAGTACGAGGCACTCATACATGGGCTCCGGCTTGCCAAGGAACTCGGCATCCGCCGGATCCTATGTTATGGCGACTCGATTTGGTGGTTCAACAATCATCCGGCGACTGGGACGCCAAGGACGCAAACATGGCAAGCTACCGCTTCCTGGTGCAGCAAATCAGTGGATACTTTGAAGGATGCGAGTTCCTCCACGTACCGCGAGCCGACAACGAGCCAGCCGATGCCCTGGCCCGAATAGGCTCCACTTGGCAGGCAATACCAACCGGCCTCGCTCTTCAATGTCTCCTCAAGCCGTCCATCAAGCCGTCTCCAGAATCCGACTCCATCTTCGTGCCGCCCAACCCCGACGGGGCCGGGCCCGGCTCGAAGAACCAAGCAGGTGACCCGGGGACTTCAGTACTCGGCCCAAGGACTGCAGTAGCCGACCCGGGGACTATCGCACCCGGCCCGGGGACTGTGGTAGCCGGCCCGGGGACTGCAGTAGCCGGCCCGGGGACTACGTCAACGCAGCAGTCGGCGGCCGACTCCAACACTTCATCACCCAACCCGCCCACCCTGGTGGCAGTAGCCACATTGGCGGTAGGGGAAGTCGCAGCTCCATCATGGGCTCAATCCATCCTCAACTTCCTAGTAAACCAAGATCTGCCGGCTGACGAAACAGAAGCGAGACAAGTCCAACGTCGAGCCGGAGCATACACGATCGTCAACAGAGAATTGGTCAAGCGCAGTGTCACTGGAGTCCTCCAACGGTGCGTCGAGCAAGAGAAGGGCATTGCAATCCTCAGAGATATACACCAAGGAGAATGCGGCCACCATGCCGCCTCAAGATCACTTGTCGCCAAAGCTTTCTGCCATGGCTTTGGATGACGCCAAAGAATTAGTTAAGCATTGCAAAGGCTGCCAACTTTTCAGCTCCAAGCAACACATGCCGGCTTCGCCACTCAAGACCATCCCCATCACTTGGCCCTTCACCGTTTGGGGATTAGACATGGTGGGCCCATTCAAGACGGCGCGCGGCGGCATGACACATTTGCTCGTCGCCATAGATAAGTTCACCAAGTGGATCGAGGCAAAGCCGATCAAGAAGCTGAATGGGCCGACTGTCGTGACATTCATTGCAGACATAACAACTCGGTACGGCGTGCCACACAGCATCATGACCGACAATGGCACAAATTTTGCCAAAGGAGCCTTGGCACGTTTCTGCGCTGCACAAGGTATCTGGTTGGACTTAGCGTCCGTCGCCCACCCGCAGTCAAACGGCCAGGTCGAGCGAGCCAACGGCCTCATCCTCTCCGGCATCAAGCCCCGACTGGTCGTACCTCTGGAGCGTTCAGCCGGCTGTCCTCTGGAGTCTGCGCACCACCCCAAACAAGTCAACCGACTTCACTCCTTTTTTCCTTGTGTACGGTGCTGAAGCAATCATCTCAACCGACATCGAGTTCGACTCACCTCGGGTGACCATGTACACGGAGGCGGAGGCCAAGGAAGCACGAGAAGACGGCGTCGACCTGCTGGAAGAAGGCCGGTTGTTAGCCCTCAGCCGGTCTGCCATCTACCAGCAGGGGTTGCGCCGCTACCACAGCCGAAAGGTCAGGCCAAGATCCTTCCAGGAGGGCGACCTTGTGCTCCGGCTGATCCAGCGAACAGCCGGCCAACACAAGCTCTCGGCCCCCTGGGAAGGCCCCTTCGTCAACAGCAGAGCTCTAGGCAATGACTCCTACTACTTAATCGACGCACAGAAACCCAAGGCACGCAAGAAAGACGACTCGGGCAAGGAGTCGGAACGACCATCGAACGCCAATCTCCTTCGAAGATTTTACAGTTGAAATGCAGTATGTATCACGTTAACTTTTGTATTAAGTACGAGACAATAGGCCCCCCGAGGAGGACTCGGGGACTGCCATCTTTTATCTATGAATGAACAGTATCATGCTTATGACCTTGTCATTTCATTTACTTATTCTGTCCGGCACCGGGTTCGACCAGTCGGCCCGGGGACTAACCGACTAAAGTTATATTAGAAGTCTTACCCGTGGTCAGGCAAGTAGTGTGCCGACACCCAGGCTTAGCTCTTGCCAAAGCCATAGTTCGAAGAACCGGCTGTTCGGCTGACAAGAGTCAAAAGCAGGAAAGGGTACGCACACGAAAAATGGCTAGGGACCAGCGGACTAATATAACAGGAGCCGGTTTGACGCCTGCCGCCGACCGACTACCAGAGTAGCCGGCCGGCCGGTTTCCATTCACTTCACTTCAATCCAAGAAAGCTTGAGTACTTTCCTCCCCAAAGTGGGAAGGCGGCAAAGGAAAAAGCCTAAGGATAAAAAGCGTACGTGCATGGAAACCAAACATGCACACCATAATGTTTACATAAAAAGACCTCTAAGAGGCCGACATCCAACATAGGTTGATACACCCCCAGCGGGTGGACTTGCAAAAGCTTAAAAGGTTGTTCCAAAAGACGACACGCAGGAAAAATAAAGACAGCAGGTCAAGCTGGAGGAGCAGTTGACGAGCTAGGCTGGTCGATGGAGACGGACGCGCCGGCTGAGGGAGCGGCCGGCTGGTCAACTTCGGCTCGATCACCGCCTCCTGCAGAGGGCGCGGTTCCACGCGCCTCGTTGCTGGAGGCATGATCAGCGTGGGGCTAGCCGGTTGCTCCGCTAGCCGGCTTGACGTCTTCGCCATCTTCGTCCTCGTCATCCTCGCCCTCATTGCTGGAGGCGATCTCCTCAGCCGAGTCCTCGCCCACCGCCGGGTCCAGGCCGAACCAGTCCTCCGGCTGAGCAACGGCGTCCTCATTGATCTCAGGCGCGAAGACACTGATGTCGGTACACTCGGCGATCGTCGAGGCGCACTGGGCGATTGCCGGCCGCACTTCCTCCAGCTCCGCGTCGGCTTCCAGCCTCCAAGTACGCAGCTGGTCCAGGCTTAGCCCTGGGTACCAGGCGCGGACGAACTCCAACGCCCGCCCGGCTCCGAGGCGGGCCACCGACGCCTTCCATGCTTTGAAACGGCCGACTGCGACCTCCAGCCAGTCAGCGGTCCGGCTTGGGGTGCGGGGGGTTATTTGGCCGGGCCAGAGGGCGGCCAGCACCTGCGCCCCGGCACGTTGAAGCCGGCTGCAGTCGCGCTTGGACGGCCACGAGCTGCTCCTCCAGCGTCCGATTTGCATCCGGTGCGACATTGACGCCCGCCTGACGGCGCGCCTCGCGATGAGCCTTGATGGCTTGGGCAGCGAGGGTGGAGTGGCCGGGAAAGTAATCTGCACAAGAAAATGGGCGGCAGCACAAGTCAGCCCACGACCCCAGGCGGCCAGCAGGCAGAAGAAGGGCGAGCAAAGCAGCTTACCATCGATCAAGTCTTCGATGCGGCCGAAGCCTGCATCTAGTGCTTGACGAGTCTCAGCCCAGCTCGCCGCCTCGGTCTCAAACTCCGCCTTCAGGGCGGCCTCGCTCTCCTGCGCCTTCTGCAGGGCCGCCTTGTGGCTTTCTTCCTGATCAGCCAGCCTCTTGGCCAGGCGGTCGCGCTCCTGGGCCAAGGTGGCATACTCGGCGTCCCTGGTACGAAGGGCGGTCTGCGCCTCACCAAGCTCTCTCCGCAAGTCGGCGTTGGCTCCTGCAAAGAGCAAAAGACAAAAAGAAAAAACCAATGAGGGAAAGGTCGTCAAGGAAGATCCGACCCGACTGCACAGCAGTCGGCCTGAATCTCGGGGACTACACCCAGTGGGTGCGCTGATGCGCCCCCACAGGAAACAGATAAAAACAAACACTCACTTCGGCTGTTGGCCAGGTCATCGATCTTCCGACCCAACTCCTGAGCCTGGGAGTTGAAGGCGGCAGCACGGGAATTATGATATTCCTGGAAGTTAAGATAAAAAGCTAATATGAGATGGTCGCCAAGAAAGATCCGACCCGACTGCACAGCAGTCGACCCGAATCTCGGGGACTACACCCAGTGGGTGCGCTGACGCGCCCCCACGGAAGAAATCAAGGAACCAGAGCGGTCAAGAGCAAAAAACTTACCCGGATGGCGGCTCGCGTCGACAGGAACTCCTGCGTGTATTGCTGCAGGAGGCCGGCCTGAGCTCGCATTCGACTCCGGACCTCTTGGGCCGCCACATTTAGCTCGCCGGTCCCCGCGCTGGGAGTCCACCCCGGACGTGCCGGAGCTGGCCGCCTCCAAGGCCTCCGCCGACTGGCCGGCGCCTGCCGCTCGGCGCGACTCCGGCGGAGCGGCACTTCCCCCTGCGCGCTGACGCGTCACCGGCTGTATTTCAAGGCCGGCTCCGACTTCAGGCGCGCCCCTAGCCGGCTCCATTGGCGCCGTCGACGACTGGCCGCCTTGGCCCGCGCCGACTGGCGCGGCCGGCGGCGTCCTCCCCGTGAAAACCTCGAAGAGCTCCTCCCTTTGCACCGACGGCGGGTCTTGGATGATCTCCTCCGCCAGGGGCAATGGGGTGTCCGGGCCTACGGATCGGAGTAGGATGGCGAGAAGCGGGGGTTGGTCGCGCGAGCCCTCCGCCTCTGTCTCCGCAGTCGCCCTCTCCGCCGGAGCCCTGGCCGCCGCCTCGGCCCGCTCCTTCGCCGCCTGGGCTGCCTCCCGATCCGCCGCCTCCCTCTCCTCCCGCGCCTCATGAGCATTCCGCTCTGTGGCTTCCATGAGATCGGCGCGGGGATCCACGCGGCGGGAGCCCGAAGACCCTCCAGCCGGCCCAATGACGGAGCCGCCTAGGCCCCGCTCCAGAGAAAGCGGCGCCCTGCTCAGAAAACGGAGAAAGTCAGCAGAATGATTCAAACAGAAGAACACAGCAAAACAAGCATACAAGCAATTGGATGCTTACGCCGAGACCGCCTGGGCCTGCTTCACCGCTTTCCGGAAGCGGGCCGCCTTCGCTGCCGCCTTGTCTCGCTTCGTCGCTGCGGCGGAGGTTTTGGGCTTCTTCGGCCGATTGCCGAAGAGAGCTGACGCGGCCCGGCGCTTCGGAGCGCCGCCGCCTGCAGCCGGCGCGGCAGACGAGCCCTCGTTGTGGCGGTCGGGCGCCGGCTGGCGGCGTGGGACTTCTTCGGCGTCGGCGTCGTCCGGCCAGTCCTCGAAGCTGGCGGAAAGCCCGGTGCCTCCGGGTTCAATGTTATCCCCCAAGACGGCCTCCTCCATGGCGGCTGCCCCCAAGTCCGGATCGTCAACATCGTCCACCGTGCGATCGGGGGCGTACTGACGCTCGATCCCTGCCGCCCCAGCCGGCGGCGGAAGAAGGGGGTTCTGCTAACCAAAGCCAGCTAATCAGAAGCCGGCCATCATGGAGTCGGCTGACAGCAAAAAGAAGATAGAGAGAAGAGCTTACCACAGGCGGAGGATGGGCGCGAGAATACAGCGCCTTGCCGTATCGCCAGTCCCCGGCGAGCTTGCAGTTGGCGATATAGTTGACCATGAGCGCCACCTCCGCATGCGGCATTTCCCGCGTGCTCAGCCAGCTTGGGTCAAAGCGGCCGCTCATCTAGCACATCATGTGGGGCCGACTTTGAAGAGGGAGAATCCGGCGCTCCACGAAGGCGGCCACCAGGTCGGATCCGCGCAGACCCTCCGACTGAATCATCACCCGAAGCCGGGAGATGGTGGTGTTCCCAGCCGGAGACAGGGACTTGGACCGATAAATCCATGACGGCTGCCTCCCAGCCGGCGGGCCGGCTACGTAGGCCGGCAGATTGACGTTGTCTCCTCTCGGGGGCGAGCCGGCGTTCTTCACATAGAAATATGACTTCTGCCAGATCTTCACCGACTGGATTAGAGGGATGGAGGGGAACGGATTGTTATCGCCTGACCTCCTCATGGCGATGTAGGCTCCGCAGGGGGCAGGCACGCCGGCGGTGACGGTGCCGAGCTTGCTCTGGAAGAACTCCCCCCAGAGCTCCAGCGTGGGGAGCACGCCCAAGAAGCCTTCGTAGAGGGAGACGAAGGCCGACACGAGCATCACCGCGTTGGGCGTGAGATGGTGCGGCTGTAGATTGTAGAACTCCAAGAAGGAGCGCAGAAACCCGCTCGCCGGTAGGCCGAAGCCGCACGGGAAATGCGAGCGGAAGACGACCCGCTCGCCTTCCTCCGGCTCCGGCGAGATCTCCGTCGCGGGCGCTAGGCGAACTTGCACAAGATTGGCGCCGGGCAGGCGCCGCGTCTGGCGGAGGAAGTCCACTTGCTCATTGTCGACATGGGAGCCGTCCCATGAGCTTGATAATGCCATGGGGAAGGGCGCGGTGGGGGTGCTGCGGTGAGAAGCTACGACGACAGCGAGAGGAAGAAGAAGAAGAGAGAAGACGAGGAGGGATGGAGTGTGGGAGAGCGAGCGAACCCCTGCCTCTCCCCTCCTCCCCCTACTTGTAGGCTCGGGTGGCAGAGCCGGGGAGGCGCGGCGTGGGGGAACGTGGGGATCGATCGTGCCCACTTCCCCCACGACCCGCATTTATTGCGCCCTAATGACGAATTCAAGGTGCCACAGGAAGACGAGCCGTCTCCCTGGGCCGCAGAAGATCAGCGCTCGGGCCGAGGCCAGGGAGTGGCAGGCCCGGGCCTGCGGCGGCGTCCCGTCATGCGCGTGCGTGGGCAGGATTCCGCCGCCACGTGGCCCACGGGGGGCCCACAATCAGCATACGAGTCGGCCACCATCTTGGCCGCAAGATACAAGAACTCTCTGAAAACGACCTACGTCAGCGAAGCCGGCTCCTCGGAATAAGAAGCTGATCAAGCTTCTCGTCCCTCTGTCCGCCTCGAAGCTCGCCAGCTTCGGGGACTACTGTCGGAGTAAATAGCCATGGGTAGCCTAGCCGGCTTCCCCTGGCCCTTCTGAAAAAATTACGAGCCCATCCGGCTCTCAAAGAACTCAAGACCTGGGGCCGCCTTCCCCCTGCCGGCTATCTTCCAGGCCGGCTTCGGGGGGCGGCCCGCCTTTAGCCCTCATGAAGGAGGCCGTGGGAGGGCCGACTTCGAGAAGTCAGCGACAAGTAGGCCGACTCCAAGGAGCCGGCTCCCATAAAGCAGTCAAGATTGTACCCGCGAAGTCCGCGTCCACCCAGCAATGATGAAGCGGGGCGTGGCTATAGTAAGGCCTGCCACCCCCCAAAACCCGGAGCACGCCCAGCACAGTGCGCCATACGGGTGGCCCCGACCCGTGCGGCGCGGCACTGTTGCCACGGCGGCCCTGACGCCGTCCACGACGGGCCACCAACGTGGCCCCCGAGGCGGTGGGCCCCTTCGAGCAGAGAGATACCGAAGGCGGCCGCACCTCCTCCCAAGTCGGCCAGATGGAGAGCCGGCCCCCCATAGCCGGCCTGCCATCCTCCTCGAAGGAGACGCCCATTAAGGAGACAAGACACGGCGGGGCTACAGTAATCGCCCGCCAGGGCGGCGGTACTGTAGCCACGCTTACCCCGACCAAGCCCGCGTCATCAGCACAGAGCAACAGTAACCAACCACCGACAAGGCCCTGGATAGTGGGAGCTGCCTGTCGACCAGGGTGCCGGCAGCCGGCGGGACCCACCAGTCGGCGGGCCCCAGCAGCCGGCGCAGAGGCCGGCGAGCATAGTCACAGACAGCTGGGCCCCGCGCCCAGCCGGATTACCATTGTACCCCCGGGGGGTAGGTGTCGGGACCCCGATCCTAGGTCACACCGATCTAGCATGTAACACATCATATCACTTTGTGGCCTCACGCACGGGATCCTGGCAACACAACATACCACCATGATGAATGGTGATGGATGATGCAGATGCAAAGGAGGATAACACTTTCCCAGATTTCACCTTAGCGAAGCCAAGGAAACAAAATCTGGATGATCGACCGAGAGACATTTAGCACTCCGCTTCTAATGTTTTCCTTGAGGTTCTAGCTAGACTCAAAATCATTCGGTATCTGAACATCAAATAAAGGTCTGACTTCAGGGGCACAAGAATCCGTAAGGATTAACTACGGAGGTAAATCCTACGAAATCCTCATGGGAAGGTGGCCAACTTTCTTCAATCGAGATACTACAATAATAGGTCTTCCGGCTGGATGTGTTGGCCACGACATCCACTTTACCGTTTATCGAGAGACCAGTATTATAGTTCTTGGGAAGTGCTCCGACCATCATATCTGCCTGAGATTCAGATCTGGTTGGTGTCAGGATACTCCAGACTCATCGAGTCTAGAAACAAAATGGAAGTTTGCAACACAAATCGACGAGACGACGTTGCGAGATTCTCGGGGGAATGAACTACGGTAGTAAGCTCCAAAACATGAGCCGGTTCTGCTACAAGCATGTGAACACGTTGTCCTAGACAAGCATGGTCACCTGGTAGTCTTAAAATGAAACACTACCGAGTTCAGGGGGAACCATCAACGAGGATATCGAAGTCCTTGCGTAGGTCTAACCCTTAAGAAGAAACTTCTTCTCCTTGAACAAATCAATCAGTGGCTTGGTGTGCTAGGGATACGTATAGAATGTAGATGATCAGTCTATCAGACCATAGAATACTTCGCACATGCATGACTGACTTGGGATGATTCCAGAGGAAGCAAAAACAAACTTTCTCGAATTCACGGCGGCAACTTACATCAGATGCACATGAATTAGAAGAAGTCACATCTTTCAACCGGACATATGCTTCATGATCGGGACATGAGGGCAATGCTTATAAAGTTTCCAACACTAGCTGGATGTTCAACACAATCATGGAGGAGACAAAATGCCGCTGATGGGCTCAACAGCAACTCATCGAAATTTCCATATCACTGGACTTCCACCACTATGTGAACAATGTGATAGTATTGGTCAGACCAAAGATATAATGGTGTATACTCGAGGGACAACCGCAAGTAAGACAACATTACGAACATCGTTGGTTCTGATTTGATTTGACGATAGCCCACACTCAATCAAGGTTTGGACAAGATAATAGATACAACAACTGATCACGAGGACCAATTGGTGAAGATATCATCTTTCTTCAACACACACACACACACACAATGATATCCCTTAGGGATGAACTAAGTCGGACAAGTTTTCATCTTCCAACTCTCCAGGTTGTTGTTAAGCTTAACCAACTAGCTCAGGGGTATCCAACACAGATTCTTGGAGAATGGGTGGTTGGAGGAAAACCAACATGATCACGAACTCAACATAGCGGTCAGGTGACAACCAGGTAATACTTCCGAGAAGATAATCGGAAAATCACGAACCACCGATATGTTATTAAGCTCGAGAACAATCTTGCTTTTCAGGGCAAGGCGATATGATCGATAGAGCAAGGGTTTGGCAAAATCCTAACCCGTTGATCGAAGAGTGCACCAGGAAATAAGGACTAGGTAGCACGTTCAACCTTAGGGTGGTGATTAAATAATCAGCACACTAAGGATGAGAATATTGTCCATTAACTACCAAGCAACGGAGTTGCTAGGAGTATTGATTTCACACATCACGGTTCACTTGTTGGCATTCCGGTTGCGACAACACGGGACCGAGGAATGAAGAATGATGGTAAGAAGTATCATTGCGTCAAGAATTCATAGGAGAAGGTGCAATTCTTACGACGCCCTTGACATAAAGTGGGTAATACTCCGAGGTAGAACAGAGCAAAAGCTGGATTGGCATTTGATCTGCGGAATACAACTACTTTGACCCAACCCTGGATATGGGTGAGGTACTGGAGTTTGTTTCTCCTAGTCATTCTGAAATAGAATGACTTGACGGACCACTAGAGTAATAGGCATCGATAAACACGATTGCCAGCTACTCCTTACTATCAATTGATAGATGAAGGTCAGAATATAACTGTAGGGGACAACTCAAGGTACATATAACTTTCCGAGTTGTGGATGCATAGATTAGTATGTCGAACGAGTTCAACATATTTCTTCCGGGTAACCCATGCTGAAAGGTAGAACTGGCAGAGACACAATATAGAATGGAGAACTCATCAAGAGCACTCTGTCGTGACCTTTTGGTTCAAAAGAACTCCTGCCAAGAATGGTTCATGATAATTGGAAGAAGGATGTACCACGAACCTCGAGGACTATCGCAAAGGTTACTAATATCCTAAAGGAACGAGCAAACACTATCAACATGAAGTAAGTAGGGTGAATCTCGGGTTCAAAACCCAGGAATAGAATGCCTACTAACTAATAACATCACGGGATGCTTTTGAGAATAAAGGCCAAAATCACACACTGGGAATACAAAACATGGCTAGATCACTAGGTGGCACTCTAAGACATCTAGGGTCATAATAATAATTCCAAAGTATATGTCGAGGCAAAAGAATACCCCAACTGACAAGTAGTGTGATTAATCTAGCCCAAATGGACATCAGGAACAGGGGAAAAGGTTTGCAAATGCATCAGACTATTTAGAAACCTGGGATGACTCGGACAGCATAACGGCTGTAAATGCTCAAAAAGATTGAGGCATCCTGCAAAATGGTGGCATAACCACTCAGGATCATAATATCAAGGTTATGAGGCCAGTTATGAATATATGGAAGTAGTAGGAACTGAACTGAGGCTTGAACTCAACAATCCTAGGCAACTACGGTTTAGTAACACGTCATCCTGATAGATAGATGAGAAGGCCTAATTCTTAATCCCCGTAGAAAGAAGAGGTTGACTCAGATCAGAAGGGCATAGGGTAAAGAAGTAAAAAGAGCCTTACGTTCCCTTCCACAATCAATTCCCCTACATAACTAAAGCATTTCTAGACTTAACTTCGACCAGTTTGGCTTGGTAATCCTACAGGCAGTCAGGCTCTGATACCAACGCTGTCGGGACCCCGATCCTAGGTCACACCGATCTAGCATGTAACACATCATATCACTTTGTGGCCTCACGCACGGTATTCCCACGGGTGCCACCTTACCTGGCCCGGGACCGTTTGCGCCTTTTGGCTCACGTATACGATAGTGTCGCTAGCATCCATATGACAAAGAACCCGGGCCGACATGGCTAGTCGTGAACCCAAAGCGGCACTACCCCATGGGGACAGGCATACGTGAATCAACCTCGAGCATGTCGGTCAACAGCGTGTGAATCCGGGCTGTAGCACTGGGCTAACAGGACTCCGGTAACCCGGGCTGTAGCAGGCTAGGCAGGACTCCGGATGTCACCGCGTGACATTTCCCCGAAGGGACAGACATAGGAACGAAGCAAAACACATGCCGGCCAGTCAAGTGTCCTGAGCAGTAGTGCTGGGCTAGCAGGACTCCGGTGATCCGGGCTGTAGCGGACTACTATCGCTCAAAAGCACTAGACTACATTTCCCCATATGATAGGCTGCCAAGGATAAACAACTAGATAGTCGGATCCCACACATACCAAGCATTTCAATCATACACACAATACGCTCGATATGTGTGAATACAACATGGCATCACAACATAACTCTACAACTCAAGTATTAATTCATTAGGCTCCGAGGAGCGAGATATTACAAGCATGGGTCTCATGACCCAACAATCATAGCATACAATTCAAACACATGCGGAAGCTTAACATGTCTGAGTACAGACATCTATAAATGAAAAAGGCTAAGAAGCCTGACTATCTACCAAATCCTGTCGAGGGCACAAGATCGTAGCTGAGGTATCAAGCTAAATGTCGAAGTCCACGCGGAACTACTAGCGAGACTGAAGTCTCTCTGCAAAACATAAATTAAGCAAACGTGAGTACAAAGGTACTCAGCAAGACTTACATCGGAACTAAACTACATATGCATCGGTACCAACAAGGGGGGTGCTGGAGTTTAACTGCAGCAAGCCAGCTTTGACTCAGTGGCTAACCTAAACTACGATTGCGAGCAACTCTTTTGAGGTGGCGCACACGAGTCCACATATTCACCAATCAATACACCACTATGGATCCGCTCTCGTCTCCCTACGAGAAGGCCATCCATAGCACTCACGCTTATCTTGCGAGTTTTAGGGTATCCACTTTCACTTGTCTATGAACTATGCAAGGGGTCCAAGTTTCCATATCCGAGGAATCCGGCTATTCGAATAGATAATGATAACCCTGCAGGGGTGTACTTCTTCACACACGCTCTCACCACTTATAGCCCTGTACACGTCATGTACCTCGGCAACCTTCAAGCGGAAACCGGGCGAGGGTGTCGGCCACGGCCTACCTAAACACTTAAGTCTCTAGTCCAGGTTTATCGCCTATTCGGGTTCCATCCGCGAGGAGATCCGGCCGGAGTTTCGCTCACAGCCCCAAACGATGTGTGCAGGGTTCCCGAGACACCAAACGGGCGCCCGGTACACCGTGCCACAGTGTATCTACCACAACATAGCCCACCCCTAGGGTCAGCGCTACGCACGGCCGCCAACACATATCCTACAAACACCAGAAACTAGTTGCAACTCCTGGACAGAGTACTAGGGTGATTAAGAAGCCGAGAGGGTCCATTGGTTTCGGGCCCAATGCGCGGTAGTAACTGTTCATGGATCACAGACAAAGAACTCAGTTCCTAAGGACGGCTGCAATGAGACAACCCACCATGTACTCCTACATGGCCTCTCACCGCTACCTTTACCAAATCGTGTTCGCACACTTAGCTCTCAACAGTAGTACATGTTTACACACCTCCGATTCATCCCCGATGAATCGGACCTGACTCAACTCTAAGCAGTAGCAGGCATGACAAACAAGCATGAATGAGTAGGCACATCAGGGCTCAAACAATTCCTACTCATGCTAGTGGGTTTCATCTATTTACTGTGGCAATGACAGGTCATGCAGAGGATAAGGGGTTCAACTACCGCAACAAGTAACAGATGAATCGTTGTTGTCCTAATGCAGTAAAAGAGAGCAGGAGCGAGAGAGTGGGCTTGTATCGGAATGAACAAGGGGGTTGTGCTTGCCTGGCACTTCTGAAGATATCATTGGGTCTTCATCAGTGTCAACGATCACATCGTCGGTACAACGTCTATCGAGAGGGGACAAATACCGGCAACAGAGAAAGAAATACAATCAATGCAATGCACAATATGATGCATGATCATGACATGTCAATATGCTGTGGTTTGAGCTAATGCAACTAGCTATGATTTAAATGAAGTTGGTTTGAGTACAAGATTCAAATTCCAACCCCATATATGATTATTTAAATGCCCTTTATTTGTTTTGTCCAGAACAGAGGACAAACATTGTTCAAACATGCATGAAAATGGTACAGATGGATTCCTTGAATTTTTCTGATAATTTTACATATATAATTTATCTTATTTGGAGTTACGGTTGAATTTCTATGATTTTTAGAAGTTTTGGGTATTTTCTGAAATAAATAAATCATTTCTGATTTATTTAAAATCCCAGAAAAGGATTACTGCATCAGCTTGACGTCAGGGTGACGTCAGCTGGTCAACTAGGCGGCCCAGGTCAAACCTGACATGCGGGACCCATATGTCATTGACTCAGCTATTTAATATGGTAAATTAACCTTAGATTAAGCCTAACTAAAATGTCAGTGGGGTCAGGGCCCACATGTCAGCGGCTAACCTAACTAAATTAGTGTTAGCTTAACTCCTAATCTAGGTTTGACCAGGGGGCGGGGCCCACGTGGTCAAATGGGTCAACCCCACCGGCGACGTGACGCCGGCGAGGCCTGAGACGGCGGCGCGGCTCGGAAAATCGCTATAGGCGACGAAACGAACGGCAAAGGGCATCCGCGGGGAGCTGGAGCTCGCCCGCATCCATCCCTGCAAGCAGCAGCAGCTAGGGCGGCCGGAGCTCGTCGGAAATGAGCTCGGGGCGGCGCCGGAGTTCGGACACGAGCGGGGACGCGGTTGCGGTGGCCGTGGTGATGTGTGCATAGCACCTACGGCATCTACGGGGTGCGGTGAGTACGATGGAAGCATGCCCGGGACCAAATGGTCACCGGAGCATCACCGGCGACGAGCGCGGCGGCGGCGGGTTTCGGTCAACAAGGGGGCGATGGCTACGGCGTGTGAGAGCGAGAACGGAGAGGGGGAGAAGGGGCAGGAGCTCACGGCGAACACGTAGGGATGGTCAGCGGCCTCGCGGACGCGTCGGAGACGGCGAATCGACGGCGGTGAGCTTTGGCACCCGAGGAGGAAGACGGCGATGGTGACGGTGCTTTGAGGCGTCCGGCGGGGCGCGGCTCGGTGGAGAGGAAGAGGAGGATGCGGCGGTGCTTTAGGAGGCGTCGGGGAGGCGAGGCGGTGGTTGTGGCCGCGGCGAACGGCGTCGGTGGCGACGGGCGCGTTCGGACGAACGTGAGCGAGAGAGATAGAGGAGGGAGGCGCTCGAGGGAGAGAGGAGAGGAGTGCAAGGGGGGTCCAGGGTGTCGTGGCGCTCGGGGGAGTCTCCAGCCGCGGCGAGCAAGCAGGAGGTGGCCGGACGCGTGCTCGCGCGCGCCGGCCACGCGCTCGTCCTCCTGGCGAGGGGGAAGACGACAGGGAGGAAAGCCAGTGGGCTGGGCTGGCCATCTGGGCCAGCCGGTGGGCCTTGGTGGGCTGCACAGGTAGGTTAGGTAGGTTTTCTCTCTCTGTTTTTTTTCGTTTCTGTTTTCTATTTATTCTGTTTTGTTTTGATTTAGTAAAGTACTAAACCATTTTATAAAATGCTGAAAATATTTATGGGCACCTCTGAAATTAATTCCAACAGCCCAAAAATACTTCCAAGATTATTTGGACATTTAAAAATATTTATAGCATTTAAATGTCCAAATGCAAATACTTTAAGAGTTAACTCAAAGATCCAAAGTGTCCTAGAAAAGTGAGCACCATTTTTGGCAGAGGTTATGGACCAAGGCAAATATGATGAACATTTTAGAAGGCATTTCAGGATCATTGAAAGATTTTTATTTTGATCCTAATTGCATTTCATTTAGTGCTAGGGCTTGTCATCCCCATTTCAAATTTCAAACAAATATAGACATGATGCATGGATGCTTATGAAACTAAGTGCAATCAAACTCTAGGGCTGTGACAACTCACCCCCACTAAACAAGGATCTCGTCCCGAGATTCAAGAAGTGGAGTAAGAAGACAGAGGGAACAGCAATAAAGAAACTTCACGATCCGATTGCCCTTCCCGAGGATGTTGATTCATTTCGTCATCTTGATCTTGAGGTCTTTGCTTTCGGGATCTTCATCCGGCATGATGATGGCAGAAAGAAATTCTACAGAAATCGATCTCCTCGGAGATCGAGCACTCAAGATCAACTCATGGAGTGAGATATAAAACATCTCTTGAGCTGAGACACGAAACACACAACAGGGGTGACGGGAAGAAGCGGATGATAAAGGTTCAATTTGGTACGCAACAAACCCACGCTGGAGTAGGATGATGCATGGTTTCAAAGTAGCGAGGAGATAATTGCCATGATACCAGGACGAGACATCTTGGAGGAGGGTGATCCGTAGAATCATTCCCTTAAGTGGCAAAAAGAATTACTTTTGATTCGGAGATCATTGAAACTCTTTATACTAGCCTAAGGCAATCACAATCGATCGTTTGAACGGATTCGAAAGAATGGCATTCTCACACCAGAATGGACGATGTGGACTACCTTGTTGAAGACAACGCAATGGATGATTTTTGCTTATCATCAGAAATGGATGGAACCCATGGTAAGTCCACTTTTGAAGATGATCATGAACAACAGCTACTGAGGTGTAAGCTGGGAACAAAATGCAAATGTTGGGAATGATCCTGGTAACTGGGGAAAAACTCAACAGTCGAGAGTGAGTCCGCTATTTGAAAAGGTTATAACATAACCGAGGAAACTGGAAGCAAATCCCAGTTAACGCCAATGGTAAAACCTAGTGCTTGTGCGTGCTCTCAAGAACTTGAGCATTTCCATACTCATCAAGGTTTGGCCAATATCCGTGTCAGGGATCCTGGCAACACAACATACCACCATGATGAATGGTGATGGATGATGCAGATGCAAAGGAGGATAACACTTTCCCAGATTTCACCTTAGCGAAGCCAAGGAAACAAAATCTGGATGATCGACCGAGAGACATTTAGCACTCCGCTTCTAATGTTTTCCTTGAGGTTCTAGCTAGACTCAAAATCATTCGGTATCTGAACATCAAATAAAGGTCTGACTTCAGGGGCACAAGAATCCGTAAGGATTAACTATGGAGGTAAATCCTACGAAATCCTCATTGGAAGGTGGCCAACTTTCTTCAATCGAGATACTACAATAATAGGTCTTCCGGCTGGATGTGTTGGCCACGACATCCACTTTACCGTTTATCGAGAGACCAGTATTATAGTTCTTGGGAAGTGCTCCGACCATCATATCTGCCTGAGATTCAGATCTGGTTGGTGTCAGGATACTCCAGACTCATCGAGTCTAGAAACAAAATGGAAGTTTGCAACACAAATCGACGAGACGACGTTGCGAGATTCTCGGGGGAATGAACTACGGTAGTAAGCTCCAAAACATGAGCCGGTTCTGCTACAAGCATGTGAACACGTTGTCCTAGACAAGCATGGTCACCTGGTAGTCTTAAAATGAAACACTACCGAGTTCAGGGGGAACCATCAACGAGGATATCGAAGTCCTTGCGTAGGTCTAACCCTTAAGAAGAAACTTCTTCTCCTTGAACAAATCAATCAGTGGCTTGGTGTGCTAGGGATACGTATAGAATGTAGATGATCAGTCTATCAGACCATAGAATACTTCGCACATGCATGACTGACTTGGGATGATTCCAGAGGAAGCAAAAACAAACTTTCTCGAATTCACGGCGGCAACTTACATCAGATGCACATGAATTAGAAGAAGTCACATCTTTCAACCGGACATATGCTTCATGATCGGGACATGAGGGCAATGCTTATAAAGTTTCCAACACTAGCTGGATGTTCAACACAATCATGGAGGAGACAAAATGCCGCTGATGGGCTCAACAGCAACTCATCGAAATTTCCATATCACTGGACTTCCACCACTATGTGAACAATGTGATAGTATTGGTCAGACCAAAGATATAATGGTGTATACTCGAGGGACAACCGCAAGTAAGACAACATTACGAACATCGTTGGTTCTGATTTGATTTGACGATAGCCCACACTCAATCAAGGTTTGGACAAGATAATAGATACAACAACTGATCACGAGGACCAATTGGTGAAGATATCATCTTTCTTCAACACACACACACACACACAATGATATCCCTTAGGGATGAACTAAGTCGGACAAGTTTTCATCTTCCAACTCTCCAGGTTGTTGTTAAGCTTAACCAACTAGCTCAGGGGTATCCAACACAGATTCTTGGAGAATGGGTGGTTGGAGGAAAACCAACATGATCACGAACTCAACATAGCGGTCAGGTGACAACCAGGTAATACTTCCGAGAAGATAATCGGAAAATCACGAACCACCGATATGTTATTAAGCTCGAGAACAATCTTGCTTTTCAGGGCAAGGCGATATGATCGATAGAGCAAGGGTTTGGCAAAATCCTAACCCGTTGATCGAAGAGTGCACCAGGAAATAAGGACTAGGTAGCACGTTCAACCTTAGGGTGGTGATTAAATAATCAGCACACTAAGGATGAGAATATTGTCCATTAACTACCAAGCAACAGAGTTGCTAGGAGTATTGATTTCACACATCACGGTTCACTTGTCGGCATTCCGGTTGCGACAACACGGGACCGAGGAATGAAGAATGATGGTAAGAAGTATCATTGCGTCAAGAATTCATAGGAGAAGGTGCAATTCTTACGACGCCCTTGACATAAAGTGGGTAATACTCCGAGGTAGAACAGAGCAAAAGCTGGATTGGCATTTGATCTGCGGAATACAACTACTTTGACCCAACCCTGGATATGGGTGAGGTACTGGAGTTTGTTTCTCCTAGTCATTCTGAAATAGAATGACTTGACGGACCACTAGAGTAATAGGCATCGATAAACACGATTGCCAGCTACTCCTTACTATCAATTGATAGATGAAGGTCAGAATATAACTGTAGGGGACAACTCAAGGTACATATAACTTTCCGATTTGTGGATGCATAGATTAGTATGTCGAACGAGTTCAACATATTTCTTCCGGGTAACCCATGCTGAAAGGTAGAACTGGCAGAGACACAATATAGAATGGAGAACTCATCAAGAGCACTCTGTCGTGACCTTTTGGTTCAAAAGAACTCCTGCCAAGAATGGTTCATGATAATTGGAAGAAGGATGTACCACGAACCTCGAGGACTATCGCAAAGGTTACTAATATCCTAAAGGAACGAGCAAACACTATCAACATGAAGTAAGTAGGGTGAATCTCGGGTTCAAAACCCAGGAATAGAATGCCTACTAACTAATAACATCACGGGATGCTTTTGAGAATAAAGGCCAAAATCACACACTGGGAATACAAAACATGGCTAGATCACTAGGTGGCACTCTAAGACATCTAGGGTCATAATAATAATTCCAAAGTATATGTCGAGGCAAAAGAATACCCCAACTGACAAGTAGTGTGATTAATCTGGCCCAAATGGACATCAGGAACAGGGGAAAAGGTTTGCAAATGCATCAGACTATTTAGAAACCTGGGATGACTCGGACAGCATAACGGCTGTAAATGCTCAAAAAGATTGAGGCATCCTGCAAAATGGTGGCATAACCACTCAGGATCATAATATCAAGGTTATGAGGCCAGTTATGAATATATGGAAGTAGTAGGAACTGAACTGAGGCTTGAACTCAACAATCCTAGGCAACTACGGTTTAGTAACACGTCATCCTGATAGATAGATGAGAAGGCCTAATTCTTAATCCCCGTAGAAAGAAGAGGTTGACTCAGATCAGAAGGGCATAGGGTAAAGAAGTAAAAAGAGCCTTACGTTCCCTTCCACAATCAATTCCCCTACATAACTAAAGCATTTCTAGACTTAACTTCGACCAGTTTGGCTTGGTAATCCTACAGGCAGTCAGGCTCTGATACCAACGCTGTCGGGACCCCGATCCTAGGTCACACCGATCTAGCATGTAACACATCATATCACTTTGTGGCCTCACGCACGGTATTCCCACGGGTGCCACCTTACCTGGCCCGGGACCGTTTGCGCCTTTTGGCTCACGTATACGATAGTGTCGCTAGCATCCATATGACAAAGAACCCGGGCCGACATGGCTAGTCGTGAACCCAAAGCGGCACTACCCCATGGGGACAGGCATACGTGAATCAACCTCGAGCATGTCGGTCAACAGCGTGTGAATCCGGGCTGTAGCACTGGGCTAACAGGACTCCGGTAACCCGGGCTGTAGCAGGCTAGGCAGGACTCCGGATGTCACCGCGTGACATTTCCCCGAAGGGACAGACATAGGAACGAAGCAAAACACATGCCGGCCAGTCAAGTGTCCTGAGCAGTAGTGCTGGGCTAGCAGGACTCCGGTGATCCGGGCTGTAGCGGACTACTATCGCTCAAAAGCACTAGACTACATTTCCCCATATGATAGGCTGCCAAGGATAAACAACTAGATAGTCGGATCCCACACATACCAAGCATTTCAATCATACACACAATACGCTCGATATGTGTGAATACAACATGGCATCACAACATAACTCTACAACTCAAGTATTAATTCATTAGGCTCCGAGGAGCGAGATATTACAAGCATGGGTCTCATGACCCAACAATCATAGCATACAATTCAAACACATGCGGAAGCTTAACATGTCTGAGTACAGACATCTATAAATGAAAAAGGCTAAGAAGCCTGACTATCTACCAAATCCTGTCGAGGGCACAAGATCGTAGCTGAGGTATCAAGCTAAATGTCGAAGTCCACGCGGAACTACTAGCGAGACTGAAGTCTCTCTGCAAAACATAAATTAAGCAAACGTGAGTACAAAGGTACTCAGCAAGACTTACATCGGAACTAAACTACATATGCATCGGTACCAACAAGGGGGGTGCTGGAGTTTAACTGCAGCAAGCCAGCTTTGACTCAGTGGCTAACCTAAACTACGATTGCGAGCAACTCTTTTGAGGTGGCGCACACGAGTCCACATATTCACCAATCAATACACCACTATGGATCCGCTCTCGTCTCCCTACGAGAAGGCCATCCATAGCACTCACGCTTATCTTGCGAGTTTTAGGGTATCCACTTTCACTTGTCTATGAACTATGCAAGGGGTCCAAGTTTCCATATCCGAGGAATCCGGCTATTCGAATAGATAATGATAACCCTGCAGGGGTGTACTTCTTCACACACGCTCTCACCACTTATAGCCCTGTACACGTCATGTACCTCGGCAACCTTCAAGCGGAAACCGGGCGAGGGTGTCGGCCACGGCCTACCTAAACACTTAAGTCTCTAGTCCAGGTTTATCGCCTATTCGGGTTCCATCCGCGAGGAGATCCGGCCGGAGTTTCGCTCACAGCCCCAAACGATGTGTGCAGGGTTCCCGAGACACCAAACGGGCGCCCGGTACACCGTGCCACAGTGTATCTACCGCAACATAGCCCACCCCTAGGGTCAGCGCTACGCACGGCCGCCAACACATATCCTACAAACACCAGAAACTAGTTGCAACTCCTGGACAGAGTACTAGGGTGATTAAGAAGCCGAGAGGGTCCATTGGTTTCGGGCCCAATGCGCGGTAGTAACTGTTCATGGATCACAGACAAAGAACTCAGTTCCTAAGGACGGCTGCAATGAGACAACCCACCATGTACTCCTACATGGCCTCTCACCGCTACCTTTACCAAATCGTGTTCGCACACTTAGCTCTCAACAGTAGTACATGTTTACACACCTCCGATTCATCCCCGATGAATCGGACCTGACTCAACTCTAAGCAGTAGCAGGCATGACAAACAAGCATGAATGAGTAGGCACATCAGGGCTCAAACAATTCCTACTCATGCTAGTGGGTTTCATCTATTTACTGTGGCAATGACAGGTCATGCAGAGGATAAGGGGTTCAACTACCGCAACAAGTAACAGATGAATCGTTGTTGTCCTAATGCAGTAAAAGAGAGCAGGAGCGAGAGAGTGGGCTTGTATCGGAATGAACAAGGGGGTTGTGCTTGCCTGGCACTTCTGAAGATATCATTGGGTCTTCATCAGTGTCAACGATCACATCGTCGGTACAACGTCTATCGAGAGGGGACAAATACCGGCAACAGAGAAAGAAATACAATCAATGCAATGCACAATATGATGCATGATCATGACATGTCAATATGCTGTGGTTTGAGCTAATGCAACTAGCTATGATTTAAATGAAGTTGGTTTGAGTACAAGATTCAAATTCCAACCCCATATATGATTATTTAAATGCCCTTTATTTGTTTTGTCCAGAACAGAGGACAAACATTGTTCAAACATGCATGAAAATGGTACAGATGGATTCCTTGAATTTTTCTGATAATTTTACATATATAATTTATCTTATTTGGAGTTACGGTTGAATTTCTATGATTTTTAGAAGTTTTGGGTATTTTCTGAAATAAATAAATCATTTCTGATTTATTTAAAATCCCAGAAAAGGATTACTGCATCAGCTTGACGTCAGGGTGACGTCAGCTGGTCAACTGGGCGGCCCAGGTCAAACCTGACGTGCGGGACCCATATGTCATTGACTCAGCTATTTAATATGGTAAATTAACCTTAGATTAAGCCTAACTAAAATGTCAGTGGGGTCGGGGCCCACATGTCAGCGGCTAACCTAACTAAATTAGTGTTAGCTTAACTCCTAATCTAGGTTTGACCAGGGGGCGGGGCCCACGTGGTCAAATGGGTCAACCCCACCGGCGACGTGACGCCGGCGAGGCCTGAGACGGCGGCGCGGCTCGGAAAATCGCTATAGGCGACGAAACAAACGGCAAAGGGCATCCGCGGGGAGCTGGAGCTCGCCCGCATCCATCCCTGCAAGCAGCAGCAGCTAGGGTGGCCGGAGCTCGTCGGAAATGAGCTCGGGGCGGCGCCGGAGTTCGGACACGAGCGGGGACGCGGTTGCGGTGGCCGTGGTGATGTGTGCATAGCACCTACGGCATCTACGGGGTGCGGTGAGTACGATGGAAGCATGCCCGGGACCAAATGGTCACCGGAGCATCACCGGCGACAAGCGCGGCGGCGGCGGGTTTCGGTCAACAAGGGGGCGATGGCTACGGCGTGTGAGAGCGAGAACGGAGAGGGGGAGAAGGGGCAGGAGCTCACGGCGAACACGTAGGGATGGTCAGCGGCCTCGCGGACGCGTCGGAGACGGCGAATCGACGGCGGTGAGCTTCGGCACCCGAGGAGGAAGACGGCGATGGTGACGGTGCTTCGAGGCGTCCGGCGGGGCGCGGCTCGGTGGAGAGGAAGAGGAGGATGCGGCGGTGCTTTAGGAGGCGTCGGGGAGGCGAGGCGGTGGCTGTGGCCGCGGCGAACGGCGTCGGTGGCGACGGGCGCGTTCGGACGAACGTGAGCGAGAGAGATAGAGGAGGGAGGCGCTCGAGGGAGAGAGGAGAGGAGTGCAAGGGGGGTCCAGGGTGTCGTGGCGCTCGGGGGAGTCTCCAGCCGCGGCGAGCAAGCAGGAGGTGGCCGGACGCGTGCTCGCGCGCGCCGGCCACGCGCTCGTCCTCCTGGCGAGGGGGAAGACGACAGGGAGGAAAGCCAGTGGGCTGGGCTGGCCATCTGGGCCAGCCGGTGGGCCTTGGTGGGCTGCACAGGTAGGTTAGGTAGGTTTTCTCTCTCTGTTTTTTTTTCGTTTCTGTTTTCTATTTATTCTGTTTTGTTTTGATTTAGTAAAGTACTAAACCATTTTATAAAATGCTGAAAATATTTATGGGCACCTCTGAAATTAATTCCAACAGCCCAAAAATACTTCCAAGATTATTTGGACATTTAAAAATATTTATAGCATTTAAATGTCCAAATGCAAATACTTTAAGAGTTAACTCAAAGATCCAAAGTGTCCTAGAAAAGTGAGCACCATTTTTGGCAGAGGTTATGGACCAAGGCAAATATGATGAACATTTTAGAAGGCATTTCAGGATCATTGAAAGATTTTTATTTTGATCCTAATTGCATTTCATTTAGTGCTAGGGCTTGTCATCCCCATTTCAAATTTCAAACAAATATAGACATGATGCATGGATGCTTATGAAACTAAGTGCAATCAAACTCTAGGGCTGTGACAGTAGGCCTATATAAACCTCCCGGTGCACCCATACAAAGGGTTCGACCCCCAAGCTAGTCTTAGACACCATACAAGGAGAGGAAGCGAGCTAGCCGTGCCCTTCTTCCTCCTTCCACCAAAACAGCTCAAGGAGCATTGTGTAGCTACTTGTTCATCTAGTGATCATGCGGAGACCCCGCAGAGCAGCAGTAGGGGTGTTATCTCCACGGAGAGCCCTGAAGCTGGGTAAAGTACGTCGGCGAGCTTGTCTTCGCCTCATCCCGTTTCCAGGCACCGGCGACGTCTTATTGGCTCCCACAATGATAAGCCACCCGTTGGCATATGTCGCACCTACCGCCCGACAGAGGGTGATCAGTAAGGATGATTTGTTAATCTTGTAGTGCTCTATCCATCCATGTCTTTGTTTGCAATGATGGAGCACCCTAGCTTGAGTCAATCGAGCTCTAGTTTTGCTATTTTGTGAATCTGGGCAGATTGTCTACTTGTTAGCGATTTTGCCGAGGATGTTGTAGTTGATCTGTGCATGCTATGTTGTTGTTCTTGCCATGTCTCGCTAGTATTATGTGTATTCTTGATGGGTGTATGCTTAGATTGTCATGACATGCTATGTAGTGAGTGCATCGAGCTCGTAAACATGCCTACTTGCTATCATATTTGCATGTTCCAGTTTTTCACTAAGTCTGTGATCTGATTATGTTTTTGCCATGTTCACATGCTTGCAATTGTATTTTCTGATCCCTTTTGGCTCAAGGTCACTAAGGGACTTTTGTTAAGCTCTTTGAGTAGCTCCATGCTATGCCTTGCTTTGCCATGTTAAGTTCCTATAGCATATAGTTTTCATGCTCCAAAGTGTGCTACCTGATCTGAAATTCCAGACAAGTGTTAATTTCACTAAGTCTGAAACATGTTTACCAATTGCACTTTTGCCATGATTGTTTGAACTTGTTATTGGGTGAATTGGCCGTAGCTCAGTGTTCATATTTTGTTAAGCTTCTTGAGTGGATCCCTGCCATGTATTGTGTTGCCATGTTTGAGTGCTGTAGCATATTTATCTTGATGCATTTAGATGGCTACTTGTTGTTTATCGCAGACCGGTGCCATATTTGTTTTGCTTGCCATTTCCAAACCGTGACTCCGATTCCGGTGATCTTTATGTCGATTTCAACCGAAATCACCTCACCTTTCCACTGGCACTCTTGGATTTCCAAGTTGAGGCCAGGTTCCATCATTCCGTTGCAAATCATGCATATGCATCACATACCGCATTCCGCATATCATACCATGTTCATGTGTTGGTTGTTTACTATGTTGTGTGTTTCTTTCTGGTGTTTGCTTCTTGAGGTTGGTTCCGGTAATGTCGCGTTTGTGAGGACCCGTTCGACTACGTCCGTTTGTCTTCTTCATGGACTCATTCTTCTTCCTTGCGGGATCTCAGGCAAGATGACCATACCCTCGAAATCACTTCTATTTTTGCTTGCTAGTTGCTCGCTCTTTTGCTATGCCTATGCTGCGATACCTACCACTTGCTTATCATGCCTCCCATATTGTTGAACCAAGCCTCTAACCCACCTTGTCCTAGAAAACAGTTGTTTGGCTATGTTACCACTTTGCTCAGCGCCTCTTATAGCGTTGTTAGTTGCAGCTGAAGATTGAAGTTTGTTCCTTGTTGGAACATGGGGATGTTGTTCCTTGTTGGAACATTTTACTTGTTGGGATATCACGATATATCTTATTTAATTAATGCATCTATATACTTGGTAAAGGGTGGAAGGATCGGCCTTATGCCTGGTGTTTTGTTCCACTCTTGCCGCCCTAGTTTCCGTCATATCGGTGTTATGTTCCCGGATTTTGCGTTCCTTACGCAGTTGGGTTATAATGGGAACCCCTTGACAGTTCGCTTTGAATAAAACTCCTCCAGCAAGGCCCAACCTTGGTTTTACCATTCGCCACCTAGCCTTTTTGCCTTGGGTTAGGCCAGCCCAAGGGTCATCTTTATTTTAACCCCCCCGGGCCAGTGCTTGTCTAAGTGTTGGTCCGAAACAGAGCCACTTGTGGCACCACCTCGGGGAAACTTGAGGGCTGGTTTTAGCTGTACGTAGTGTTCATCCGGTGTTGCCCTGAGAACGAGATATGTGCAGCTCCTATCAGGATGTCGGCGCATCGGGCGGTCTTGCTGGACTTGTTTTACCATTGTCGAGGATGTCTTGTAATCGGGATTCCGAGTCTGGTCGGGCCTTCCCGCTAGAAGGAATATCCTTCGTTGACCGTGAGAGCTTGTGATGGGCTAAGTTGGGACACCCCTGCAGGGATTTGAACTTTCGAAAGTCGTGCCCGCGGTTATGGGCAGATGGGAATTTGTTAATGTCTGGTTGTAGAAAACCTGAAGTTGACCTTAATTAAAATACATCAACCGCGTGTGTAACCGTGATGGTCTCTTTCCGGCGGAGTCCGGGAAGTGAACACGGTGTTGGAGTAATGCTTGACGTAGGTTGTTCTAGGATCACTTCTTGATCATAGTTGTTCGACCGTGCTTTGCCTTCTCTTCTCGCTCTCATTTGCGTATGTTAGCCACCATATATGCTAGTCGCTTGTTGCAGCTCCACCTCATACCGTTTACCTTACTCATAAGCTTAAATAGTCCTGATCGCGAGGGTGCGAGATTGCTGAGTCCCCGTGGCTCACAGATACTTCCAAACCAGTTTGCAGGTGCCGTCGAACCGTGCAGATGACGCAACCCAGCTCAGGAGGAGCTCGATGAAGATCTTGTCCTTTGTGTTTTTTCGTTCTAGTTGATCAGTAGTGGAGCCCAGTTGGGGTCGATCGGGAATCTGTGTAGCATTTGGGGTAGTCTTCTTTTATTTTGGTTCCGTAGTCGGACCCTGATTGTATCTGGATGTTGTAATGCTTTATTCATGTATTGTGTGAAGTGGCGATTGTAAGCCAACTATGTATCTCTTTCCCTTATGTATTACATGGGTAGTGTGAAGATTACCTCACTTGCGACATTGCTTTCAATGCGGTTATGCCTCTAAGTCGTGCTTTGACACGTGGGAGATATAGCCGCATCGAGGGCGTTACAAGTTGGTTATCAGAGCCTTCCCCGACCTTAGGAGCCCCCACTGCTTGATCGAATTAGCGGACATTGTTGAGTCTAGAAAAATGTTTTGAGTCATTTAGGAATTATACATCGGAGAGTTTATGAATTCTTTTTACTCCCCAGTCCCTTCATCGCTCTGGTAAGGCTTCCTGGCATAGAGTTTTGACTCTTCTCTTCTCAAATTTCACTAAAAAAATTTAGGATCAGGCGGGTATCTTGAAATCGTTCTGATGGATCTGTGACGAGAACATTGTTCTTGGTGCCTCCTGACATTTAGGGGTTGTCGCAGTGTCCCGGAGAGTTGAGCTCCGAGGTGTTGTCGTCACAATTTTATCGTTGCAGTTCTGGAATACCTGAGTTTAGTTTCGCCGACATCGAAAATCTCTTTTATGCAGTTGTTGGTGAGATAACCTCGACGCCACCCAGTACTGGGGCGGGAGTTCGGGAGTATTGCCATAACTCGTATAACGGATGCTTTTCGAAGGTTGAGGTAGACGATTTCCGAAGGTTTCTTGGTTATGTGTTGAAGGATGGATACAGCTGGATGTAGGATTTGCTAGTTTTGGGTGAGATATTATGCTTCCCCTGTATCCCCAACACCTGATTGCATAACCGGAAAATTTCGGGAGTTTATAAGTGGGAATTGAAGTAGCTCTTAGGATATCTTTTCGACAGATGTATGATATGAAATTGGGGTTCGACGTCTAGTGGTCCGCCTATTCACGGTTGGTTTTACAGTGGTCTTGTTGTGTCATAAAGAGTCCTTGGCTATGCCGACTCGGGGACGCTTCGTATGTCATGTGCACTGCCTTGTACATGATGGTGCTATACGATCGAGCCCATGTAGGCCCCACCACGAAAACTTCGGACGAAATCTCTATCATATGTTTGTTCCGGCTTATTCTACAAGCCAACCCTTTGTTTTTGTTTCGAGTAGTGGTATTCAAGTTGCTTCGATGTCAAGTGTTGACTCCATACCTTTTCTAAGCGGTGTTCTCATGTTCTTATGTGATACTAATCCTTCTCGATCATCGAGTTTGTCATGTCAATTCTATTCAACCGGTGCGACTCTCTTCAAGATGATCCTATCATTTCAACATCCGCAAGATCGACCCAAGTCTTCTCAACACTGTTTGTTTCATCCGTCCCAAGTTGCCTTTGTTTTTTCCCGCCCACCCACCCTTGTTTTTCTTCAAGGACTCAGTTTTCTCAATCAAGTATCCATCTTATGGATGTGGAGACTCTTCATTCTTGTCTTTCAATGTTCTTATCCGGTGATTCTCATGAAGATTCTAACTGAGCTTCAAGCTCATCATTCTTCGTTCTTTTCCTTCTACGGTGGATTCAATTCAAGCTTTTGGTGTTGGTCATATCCTTTCCTCATTTCAAACGCCTTCTCATACCGGTGCACCTCTTAATCATCCACTTCCCGCTATTCAATTATTCCGGAGTGCAAAAGATATCTCGGATGATTCGTTTCCATTCTCAATCCGTTCAAGATCTTTCAAGGTTCTTATCTTATTCTGGCCATTTAATTCAACCGACGCAATCTATCTTTTAAATCATTCAACGGTGTTTCTTTTGAGTGGGCCCTAACCCATAGGTCTTTTCCCAGGATCTTACCCGACTCTTCTAATTTTCCCGGAGTTACTCCCAAGTTCTTTTCGAAGTTTGACATAAGGATGAACTGTCATCAGTCAGATGTCTTTCTCCAAGATCTATCAAATTCTTTTCATCGTTGGCTCAACCTTTCCATTCTTCATTCCGGAGTGCCTCAAATATTCATGGTGGTGTTTCTCGTCGTCATTCTCGGATTTTGAAGAACGAAGAAGATTTTTCCTCTAAATCTTGCTCTTTTCTCTTCAAGATTCATAGTTATAGCTTTTACCATTCTCTCATCATTGTATTCGATTGTCAGAATTATTTTCACCCATCCGGAGCAATTCAAGATTCTGTTCAGTTTGATTATCCGGAGCCCATCATCTAAGATTTATTCATTCCAACTTTCAGTCATCACTCTCCAATCTTACCGGTGTTTCGTTTCAAGTGATCTCTAATCGGCTCGTGATCTCTTTGTTCTCATGTATCTAAATCCTCTCGATCTCTCTTCATTTTATAATTCTTCTCGGTGTTTCTTTATCTTCTCTTAATTCTTTTCAATTCTTACGGTGGTTTGTTCAAGATTCCACTTCTTACATTATCATACTTCCGTTCTTTCAAATCCTACCAGTGGATCATCGAAGGCCTCTTCAAGTTTGCGCATTATCTATCTTAATTCTTTCTACGAGAATAAGTAGTATGCCAATTCCATTGGTTGTCATCAAATTGAATTGGTGGAGGATACGCATAACATAATTCTTATTCCTGCTTCACCCAAATGATGGATTCGTTTTCAATCATGTCACCATGGAGATTCATTTAAATCATTGAAAGGATTCACCTTGTGTTTTCAACTCCCCTTTCCTTCCGTTTGATCATTCTTTTGTTTACCGGAGTTCTTCATGGAGGCTCTACATGATATTTCATCAAGGACTTAATCCGTTCTCGAAACGTTCATCAAGATTATTTTCAGAAGAGTCTGGTCGGGTCTTCCCGCTAGAAGGAATATCCTTCGTTGACCGTGAGCTTGTGATGGGCTAAGTTGGGACACCCCTGCAGGGATTTGAACTTTCCAAAGCCGTGCCCGCGGTTATGGGCAAATGGGAATTTGTTAATGTCCGGTTGTAGAAAACCTAAAGTTGACCTTAATTAAAATACATCAACCGCGTGTGTAACTGTGATGGTCTCTTTCCGGCGGAGTCCGGGAAGTGAACACGGTGTTGGAGTAATGCTTGACGTAGGTTATTCTAGGATCACTTCTTGATCATAGTTGTTCGACCGTGCTTTGCCTTCTCTTCTCGCTCTCATTTGCGTATGTTAGCCACCATATGTGCTAGTCGCTTGCTGCAGCTCCACCTCATACCTTTTACCTTACCCATAAGCTTAAATAGTCCTGATCGCGAGGGTGCGAGATTGCTGAGTCCCCGTGGCTCATAGATACTTCCAAACCAGTTTGCAGGTGCCGTCGAACCGTGCAGATGACGCAACCCAGCTCAGGAGGAGCTCGATGGAGATCTTGTCCTTTGTGTTTTTTCGTTCTAGTTGATCAGTAGTGGAGCCCAGTTGGGGTCGATCGGGGATCTGTGTAGCATTTGGGGTAGTCTTCTTTTATTTTGGTTCCGTAGTCGGACCCTGATTGTATCTGGATGTTGTAATGCTTTATTCATGTATTGTGTGAAGTGGCGATTGTAAGCCAACTATGTATCTCTTTCCCTTATGTATTACATGGATTGTGTGAAGATTACCTCACTTGCGACATTGCTTTCAATGCGGTTATGCCTCTAAGTCGTGCTTCGACACATGGGAGATATAGCCGCATCGAGGGCGTTACACTCTCGCCTTATCATGACAGTCAGTTTTAGCTTTCTCTACTGAGGTGCTCGGCCCGGCAGAACCGGGGCACAATCGCAGTAGTTCTCCTAGCACTACCTTAGCCGATGGAGCGGAACGTAAGGTACCAAAACATAGGAGCCGGGCAAACCCAACATTTGACCAAAGACATGATTCGGAGCTGATGCATATAATGCTATAAGTTCGGGGTGCCGCACTTGTGAAAGTGTTCGGACTTTTCACATCATATTGTGGGTACGTAAGCCCCTGGTGCATTGGTCGTACCAGAGTGTACGGTTGCTAGGCGTCATTAATGAACATGTAGATACGTATACATATAACAAAAATGCGATAATAGTCGTAATGTCATGTATTGTATATTAAAAATTGCATTAAAGCAGAGTGATACAGATAGTGTAATGAGAAAAAGAGTACGACTATGTCCCTTCCAAGGGCGAGTTGAGGAATTATATGAATTTTGTAATGCACCTGGGAATTCCGTAGTCGTCGGCCTCCTTGGTTGCTGTATCATGTGTTCGGCAATAGAGCTGCCGGACAGTGTTTCTAGAGATTGAAGTCCTGAAAGAAAAAGAAAAATAACCAAACGAGAAGCCCCTGATGCAGTTTAGGCCGCGTTTTGGGGCGTGCCGTAGTTGTGCCTCCCCCTCCCCATCTGTGCCCATGGTATTTTTAATGCGTAATTATGTACGCGCGGCATGAACAACGTCGTTGGGTTGGGATTGGGGTGGCCGTCTTATTGCTACGCGAGCTTAGATCGCGCCAGGCGGTCTATTTGCCGATTGCCCCGAGCGCGCTTGAAGGTGTCCGGGCTTTGAAACGCCGAACTGGAAGATTGCCTTGAGAGGCTGCTTTGCGCTTCTGTTGCGAGGGCTGCTGTGTGCTCCTCTATTCGGAGAGAGCGCTCTGTGTTTCCATTGACTGTAATAACTCCGCGAGGTCCTGGCATCTTGAGCTTGAGGTATGCATAATGTGGTACCGCATTGAATCTAGCGAATGCGGTTCGTCCGAGCAGCGCGTGATAACCACTGCGGGACGGGACTATATCGAAGATTAACTCTTCGCTTCAGAAGTTATCCGGGGATCCGAAGACCACTTCCAGTGTAATTGAGCCCGTGCAGTGGGCCTCTACGCCTAGAATGACGCCTTTAAAGGTCGTATTTGTGGGTTTGATCCTTGAGGGGTCTATACCCATTTTGTGCACTGTGTCCTGATAAAGCAGGTTCAGGCTACTGCCACCGTCCATGAGGACTCAAGTGAGGTGAAATCCGTCGATGATTGGGTCTAGGACCAGTGTGGCGAATCCGCCGTGACAGATACTGGTGGGGTGGTCCCTGCGATCGAAGGTGATCGGACAGGAGGACCAAGGGTTGAACTTTGGGGCGACTGGCTCCAACGCATATACGTCCCTGAGCGCACGCTTCCCCTCCCTCTTGGGGATGTGGGTTGCATATATCATGTTCACCGTCCGCACTTGCGGGGGAAACCTCTTCTGTCCTCCAGTGTGCGGCTGCCGGGGTTCTTCCTCGTCATCGCTATGTGGCCCCTTGTCCTTATTTTCGGCAATTAACTTGCCGGCCTGCTTGAACACCCAACAATCCCTGTTGGTGTGATTGGCTAGCTTGTCTGGGGTGCCGTGTATTTGACACGAGCGATCGAGTATACGGTCCAAACTGGACGGACCCCGCATACTTTGTTTGAATGGCTTTTTCCGCTAACCGGGTTTAGAGCCTTTGAATCCGGCATTGATTGTCGTATACTCAGTACTTTCGCCATTAATGCGGCGCTTATGCTTGTTGCGACGTGACCTGTTGTTGCCGTCCTTGGTATCTGAGGTACCATGGTTCTTTGATATGTTGTTACTGCGAGCCAACCAATTGTCTTCTCCCGCACAAAAGCGGGTCATGAGCGTCGTAAGGGCTGCCATAGATTTCGGCTTTTCCTGACCAAGGTGCCGGGCTAGCCACTCGTCTCGGATGTTGTGCTTGAAAGCCGCTAAGGCCACCGCATCCGGACAGTCGACGATTTGGTTTTTCTTTGTAAGGAACCAAGTCCAGAATTGCTTGGCCGGCTCTTCTGGCTGCTGAATTATGTGGCTCAAGTCATCGGCGTCTGGTGGTCGCACGTAAGTGCCCTGAAAGTTGTCAAAGAATGCGGCTTCCAGATCTTCCCAACAGCTAATGGAGTCCGCTGGCAAGCTATTAAGCCAATGTCGTGCTGGTCCTTTGAGTTTTAGTGTGAGGTACTTGATGGCATGTAAGTCATCGCCGCGAGCCATGTGGATGTGGAGGAGGAAGTCCTCAATCCATACCGCGGGATCTGTTGTGCCGTCGTATGATTCAATGTTTATAGGTTTGAAACCTTGTGGGAATTGATGTTCCATTACTTCGTCTGTGAAGCATAAGGGGTGTGCGGTGCCTCTGTATTGGGTTATATCACGACGCAGCTCGTATGGGTCCTGCCCGCTGTGTTCGGCCCTGCCGGATTTGCTTTTACTGTATCCGGTGTGACGTTTACCGTCTCGTAGAGTGGTGCGCACTCGTGATCCGTAGATCGATCTTGAATGCTTTGCTTTGTCCTCCAATATGTCTCGCAGGTCTGGCGTATCTCCCCATGCCTTTTTATTTGGATGGCGTTCGGGTGGAGGCTGAGCTTTCGGCAGGAATGCCTCTCTATCGCGGCCACGAGGTGGCCGATCAGCCGTATCATATGCTTCTTCCTGCAGTTGGGGTAGTAACATGCGCCTTGGGTAACTCTTGGAGGGACGCTCGAGTTTATATTCCTCGGCTGCGAGGACTTCAGTCCATTTGTCAGCTAGCAGATCTTGATCACCTTGAAGCTGTTGTTGCTTTTTCTTCAGGCTATTTGCCGTGGCCATAAGCCTGCGCTTGAAGCGCTCTTGTTCGACGGGATCCTCTGGTACGGCGAATTCATTGTCGCCGAGGCTTGCCCCGTCTTTGGAGGGGGCATGTAATTGTCCTCCTCCTCCTCTCCGCCAGCCGCTCTCTCAGGAGAGCTGGCACCTTCATCCTCCTGATCTAACTCTTGTTGGAGGGGGTTTTCGTTGTCTTCGGTGCTATCCGGAGTGTTATTATCTCCTGTGCCGGTATCACCACTTTTGCTTTGGCGGGACTTAGAGCGGCGCCGCTGACGTCGGTGCTTGCGTTGCTTCTTGGAGGGGTCATCCTCCGCTATCTCGTCGCCGTTGCCTTCATTGGGTGTATCCACCATGTATATGTCATACGATGAGGTGGCTTTCCAGTGCCCTATAGGTGCTGGTTCATTTTCGTCTCCTACATCGTCGTCCATACCGTCGATGTCTTCGGAGTCGAAGTCGAGCATGTCAGTTAAATCATCGACAGTGGCTACAAAGTGGGTGGTGGGTGGGCGTCGAATTTCTTCGTCGTCCGCATCCCAGTCCTGTTGGCCATGATCCGGCCAGGGCTCTCCTGACAAAGAGAGAGACCTTAGTGAATTCAGAATGTCGCCGAAGGGCGAGTGCTGAAAGATATCCGCAGCGGTGAATTCCATGATCGGCGCCCAGTCGGATTCGATTGGCCGGGGCACGGATGGTTCGGGGTCCGGAGGAGAGTCCGGCACCTTGGAGTCATGGGCTGCGCAGAGGATTATGCTGGTGTTCGGCTCGATCACCGTTGAGACTGCAGCCCCTGAGGCGGTGTCTAGCCACCCGTCCTCGATTGGCGCAGATGGCTCCGAGCTAAGGGTCGGAGCTGATGCGGGCGCGGCCTCTGGGGTACCGTCCGATGGCAGAGCTAGGTCATACCCATCGCGACAGTGCGGCGCGTCCGGCTGTGGCTTGAATCCGTCGAAGATCAAGTCCCCACGGATGTTGGCCATGTAATTCATACTTCCAAATCTGACCTAATGGCCAGGGGCGTAGCTTTCAATCTGCTCCAGATGGCCAAGCGAATTAGCCCGCAGTGCAAAGCCGCTGAATACGAAGATCTGTCCGAGGAGAAAAGTCTCACCCTAGACCGCATCGCTACCGATGATAGTAGGAGCCATCAAGCCTAACGGCGACAACACAGAGGAACTCTCAATGAAAGCACCAATGTCGGTGTCAAAACCGGCGGATCTCGGGTAGGGGGTCCCGAACTGTGCGTCTAGGCCGGATGGTAACAGGAGGCAAGGGACACGAAGTTTTACCCAGGTTCGGGCCCTCTTGATGGAGGTAAAACCCTACGTCATGCTTGATTAATATTGAAGATATGGGTGTTACAAGAGTAGATCTACCGCGAGATCAGAGAGGCTAAACCCTAGAAGCTAGCCTACGGTATGATTGTATGTTGTGATTGTTGTCCTATGGACTAAAACCCTCCGGTTTATATAGACACCGGAGAGGGTTAGGGTTACACAAGGTCGGTTACAAAGGAGGAGATATCCATATACATATTGCCTAGCTTGCCTTCCACGCCAAGTAGAGTCCCATCCAGACACGAGACGAAGTCTTCAATCTTGTATCTTCATAGTCTAACAGTCCGGCTAATGAAGATAGTTCGGCTGTCCGGAGACCCCCTAATCCAGGTCTCCCTCACCTACGCCATCAACAAAACCATCACCTTCTTCACCAACAAAGAAGAACTGAGTATCTGGTATGGGCACTCCCCTTGGCAACTGCCAAGCTTGGGGGAGTGCCCTGGTATCGTATCACCATCACTTTTATCTTTACTGTTTTTCTTAGTTCGATCCTTTTAGTAATATCTTGATCTAGTAGAATAAAGTTTTAGTATGATCTAGCTGTGAGTTTTGCTTTATGATCCCTCTATGTAATCGAGTCCGTGAGCTATATAATAAAGATTAGTGTCGAGTCAAGGGCTTGATTATTTTCCTATGATCTTGAGGGAATAAAACAAAAAGAGAAAGAATGAAAAGAAATAAAGAGATCATACGGATCTTATGGAGAGTAATGAGCTCACATATAAAGAGTATGATGAATAAAAGTTGTTGAGAGTTGACAAACATAGTTTTGGTCATCGTTGCAATTAATAGGAAGTAATAAAGAAAGACAGGTTCACATATAAATATACTATCTTAGACATCTTTTATGATTGTGAGCACTCATTAAAGTATGACATGCTAAGAGTTGACGTTGGACAAGGAAGACAACGTAATGGGTTATGTTTTCTTTCATCTGAGATAAATTATATTGTCATGGAACATCCAACATGTTGAGCTTGCCTTTCCCTCTCATGCTAGCCAATTTCTTCGCACCAAGTAGAGATACTACTTGTGCTTCCAAATATCCCTAAACCCAGTTTTGCCATGAGAGTCCACCATATCTACCTATGGATTGAGTAAGATCCTTCAAGTAAGTTGTCATCGGTGCAAGCAATAAAAATTGCTCTGTAAATATGTATGAATTATTAGTGTGGGAGAAAATAAGCTTTATATGATCTTGTGATATGGAAGAAATAAAAGCGACGGACTGCATAATAAAGGTCCATATCACAAGTGGCAATATAAAGTGACGTTCTTTCGCATTAAGGTTTTGTGCATCCAACTATAAAAGCGCATGACAACTTCTGCTTCCCTCTGCGAATGGCCTATCTTTTACTTTTATATTCTACCTTACATAAGAGTCATGGTGATCTTCACCTTTCCTTTTTACATTTTATCCTTTGGCAAGCACAATATGTTGGAAATATCCTGATATATATATATATATATATATATATAGCTAATTGGATGTGAGCCTTCATGAACTATTATTGTTGACATTACCCTTGAGGTAAAACGTTGGGAGGCAAAACTATAAGCCCCTATTTTTCTTTGTGTCCGATTAAGACTTCATCCCCATAAATATTGCGTGAGTGTTAGCAATTGTGAAAGACTAAAAGATGGTTGAGTATGTGGACTTGCTGAAAAGCTCTTATATTGACTCTTTCCTATGTTATGATAAATTGCAATTGCCTCAATGACTGAGATTAGAGTTTGTTGGTTCTCAATGAAGTTTATGATTCATACTTGAAATTGTGATTGAACTGTTACTTTAGCATAAGTGATCATGTGTGTGTGTCTATATATATATATATATATATATAGGACAACACTATTCTAATCCCAGGATTAGAATAGTTATTTGGATCACATCAGGCCCTATATATAGAAGGCGTGCAGTGTTCCTGAGATCCCCGATCAGTGGAAAAAAGGGAAAAACTACCCCACCCACTCGCCACCACCCCGCCCCTAACCTAACCTCCCCCGATCCCATCTGGCCCCTCCCCCGAACTGCATCGCGCCACTGCCGCCTCCCTCCCCGCCCCACGCCGCCTCCGGGCCCCGGCCACCTCCGGCGCCGTCGCCTAGCCCCGGCCACCTACGACGCCTCGGCCACCCCCACCAGGAACCCCCGCGCCACTGCCGCCGCCCCCACCAGGAAGCCGAGCCGGTACAGCGGCCACCACCTCCACTCGCCGGTGCAGCCACCAGCCCCGGCCACGTGCACCACCGCGCCCCAGCTCCACCGGGCCCGCCAACTGCTGGATCCACTAGCACCGGCGCCGTTGCCCCAACCTCCGTCTTCCACTGTCACTCGCGCATTGTGGCCTCCTTCCCGAACCACCCCGCCGCCGTGCCCCACCGACTCAGATCGTCGCCAGCCTTCCTCCCCTGCTTCCACCGAGGAGGTGGCCTCCGTCTGCCGTCAACCGCCCCCGCAACCTGCCCCATGGCGCCCCCGCGACCTGCCCATTGCGCCACCGCGACATGATCTGGTCGCTCCTCCTCTCCTCTTGCTGCCTACTTCGCTAGTTGATAAATGATAATGATTGCTGGGGGTGCTATTTCAGGTGATTCGAAGAACGTGCATCTGATGCAATTGCATGGGGTGGCGGAGAGCCTACTGCTACGAAGGAAGTTCGGAGATCCGCGGTATGCCCCTCTGGATCGGCTATGGAGTTCGGCAGATGCATATATGGACTTGGCGGCGAGCGTTGTCCATGCGGCCGAATACTTCCGAGATCAAACAGATCGTGAAGTGGACAGGCTGTTCTGGTCGCAGTTTAACGTTCCAGAGCGTCCGCTTCCATTGACTGGTCGGCTAGCCGAATGGGCCGAACTCAATAGGTTGTCCGGACTCACCATGAGGTCTATCGTGGATCAGCTGTGGGCGGAAAGGCCGAAGCCGAACAGCTATTTCAGCTTATGTAGCAGTTCCTTGGTGCGGTGCCGCGCATCAATGCGATGAAGAGGTCGGCGTGCATAGAAGGCTCGCGGATGGCCCTTGCCCGTGTCAAAGCATACTGGGCGGAGATGGATGCTACCACTGTTTCGGCGCAGGGTTCGGCCATAGGCCGAGTGGCTGCCGAGCACTATTTTGAAGAAGTTCTTGAGGGTGCTCGTTTGATAGAGGCCCAGTGCTCGAAGAATATTATGTTTGAGTGACATGTATTCCCATTGTTAAAACAATGTTTTATTAATTTTATCAAGGTTGTATTTATACTTTTGCCCGAAAGTAATATGATGCCTCCTGTGCGGTCGTTTACGTCTATATATATATATATATATATATATGCATATCCTAAAAGATTGCAGTCGTCGGCTTCAGCCCCCACGCATATAATGCGGGGGTGTTCACAGAAGACGCGTGTTCATACTTAATCCAACGTCTTGGTCCTATTAAGGAGGTGATAGCGCAGCGAACTAGGCAACCGGACTATAATGCTTTAACACTTTCACTTAGCCAGAGGAGTTTGACAGTGGGGGCTACTATATAGCCCCTGGTGGCTCCGCACTCACCCGAATTCGGGGTGCGTGCATGCCTGACCGGGAAACGGTCCTTCATTAAGGCGGAGGAATTCTAAGATTCTGATAGGTCATCGAGTGGTTGACCAGTCTCACGCTATATCATGATAGTCAGTTTTCGGCTTTCTCTACTGAGGTGCTCGTCCGGATGAACCAGGGCACAATCGCAGTAGTTCTCCTGGTGCCGCCTTAGCCGATAGAGCGGAACATAAGGCAGCAAAACACAGGAGCCGGGCAAACCCAACATTTGACCAAAGACATGATTCGGAGCTGATGCATATAAGGCCAAACTCGCGACGCCGAACACTCCCTAAGGTATTCGGTCTTTATGGTGGAAGCCGGGCCTAAATAGTGCCCTTTGTAAGAAGCCCCTGGTGTCCAGGTACGTGCATTATTTTGACATGGCCACATGCCAAGACGTCAGCATCCTTCTCAATTGTATTGAGAAACCGGGGGATGTGTATCAACAAGAGACAGTAAAAAAGGTTGACGCAGGGTCTTAATATAAAAAGAATCCTTGGAACGGGTCCCTGCTGCATGCCTGCGCATGTGTCTCCGTTGTGCCGTATCCTGGAAGGGTGTAGCACGATGGTCATCTGTAAAAGAGAGGAACTTAGGTGAAAAGTTGTCGTGCAAAAAGTTAGGTTTAAAGAAACCATGTACAGTTCAAGATGAGTAAAAATTGCCGCTTGTGTGCGTGCGTTGAGCCCCTTGTGTTTGTAGTAGGGGTGCAGCCATCAAACCTGTGTGAATTACATATAGTTGCGCCGGACTCATCTAACCGTGTCCGTGGTCTTGACGACCTATCGAATGTTTTTAATTGGTGAGGTCGTTTTAGTGTGCGGCTGCCAAGGCAGCCACACTCTCCTCAGCGCGCAGGGATCGCTCAATATTTCCATTTACTGTAATGATGCCACGTGGACTGGGCATCTTAATCGCAAGGGAAGCGTAATGCGGTATTGCGTTAAAGCGAGCGAAAGCTTCACATCCAAGTAGTGCTTGATAGCCACTTTGGAACGGAGCAATGTGGAAGGTTAAATTTTCGCTACGGAAGTTATCGGGGAAGCCAAATATAACCTCTAGTAGCAGGGAGCCCGTGCAATGAGCCTCTGGGCCTGGCGTTACTCCTTTAAAGGTAGTATTGCTGTGGCAAATTTTCGTTGGGTCTATGCCCATTTTGCGGATTGTGTCCTGATATATCAGGTTTAGGCTATTGCCGTCGTCCATCAGGACTCGTGTGAAGTGGTATCCATCAATTATTGGATCTAATACCAAGGCAGCCCATCCTGCGCTCTGAATACTTGCTGAGTAATCCTGATGGTCGAAGGTGATCGGTTGAGACGGCCAGTGGCAGAAGTCCGCGGTGGTAGGCCCTTGGGCATATTTATCTGGGAGTGCCACTTTGTTTCTCCCCTTTATCATGTGTAACACGTTTATTGTTTTGACTTCTGGTGGAAATTTCTTCTGTTCCCCAGTGTTTTGCTTGCGAGGCTCATCCTCGTCTTTGCTTGGTATATCCTGCCCCTTATGTTCGGCGTTGAGCTTGCCAGACTGCTTGAAGACCCAACATTCTCTGTGGGTATGATTTGCAGGTTTATCTGGGGTGCTATTCATCTGACATATTTGGTCCAGAATTTTGTTTAAGCTGGAAAATTCATCTCTGGCGCCTTTAGGGGGCGGCTTTTGCTGACCTGGCCGGGAGCTCCTGAATCTGGCGTTTACGGCCGTGCTCTTCGGGGTGTCTTCTTTATTCCGGCGCTTATTATTTTTGCTGCGTCGTGATTTCCCGTTTCCGTCTCTAGCTTCGGACGTACTTGGGTCGCTGGTGCTGCATCGGGCTAGCCAGTTGTCCTCGCCCGCGCAAAAGCGGGTCATGAGGCTTGTTAATGCTGCCATTGTTCTCGGCTTTTCTTGGCTGAGGTGTGTGGCAAGCCATTCGTCTCGGACGCTGTGCTTAAAGGCCGCCAAGGCTTGGGCGTCCAGACAGTCGACTATTTGGTTATTTTTAGTAAGAAACCTGTTCCAAAGCTTTCGAATTGACTCTCCGGGTTGTTGAATTATATGACTCAAATCGTCCGCATCCGGAGGTCGGACATACGTCCCTTGAAAATTCACCCGAAAAGCGTCTTCGAGCTCTTCCCAGCTTCCAATGGAGCTTTCGGGGAGGCTTTTAAGCCAGTGCCGAGAGCTTGAGGGGTAAGTACTTGATGGCGTGGAGATCATCTCCTCGAGCCATATGGATATGGAGGATATAGTCCACAATCCAGACCCCAGGGTCTGTTGTTCCGCCGTATGCCTCTATGTTTACGGGTTTGAATCCTTCTGGAAATTCATGGTCCAGCACCTCGTCAGTGAAACATAGGGGGTGTGCGGCATCCCTGTATCTGGGTGTACCGTGGTGTTCGGATGTTTGTTGTGTTGCATCGTATGCTGGAGCGCGTTTGAGTGGTCCATAAATGGATCTGGTTGCGCCGTCCTTTTGATGCGAGCCGTGTGCGCCACCCCCCTCCACCGTTCACACCCCCGGTCATATTTACGTAGTGCTTAGGCGAAGCCCTGCGGAGATCACTTAACCATCACCGTCACCACGCTGTCGTGCTGACGGAACTCATCTACTACCTCGACGTCTTGCTGGGTCAAGAAGGCGAGGGACGTCACCGAGCTGAACATGTGCAGAACACGGAGGTGTTGTGCGTTCGGTACTTGATTGGTTGAAGCACGAAGAAGTTTGACTACATCAACCGTGTTGTGAAACACTTCCACTTACGGTCTACGACGGTATGTAGACACACTCTTCCCCTCATTCCTATGCATCTCCATGGATAGATCATTGCGTGTGCGTAGAATTTTTTTTTGTTTTCCATACAACGATTCCCAGCAGACATAGCATGCGTGTTATATGAAGTTATTAGGTTTTCATCAAAAATAATTTATTAATAATACTTGATCAACCTTATGAATGGGTTCTTTCTGGAAAAAAAACATATGATCAGTGAATTCCACGAACACCTACTTCAGTTCCATTATTTTATTTTTTGTTTGGTTAAGTTTCATTAGAGTTTAATTGCTTTAGAATAATTAGTTTTACCCAGAATATGAGTTCTATACACAATATAAAGGTGCAAAAGTAAAATTTCCAGAAACCCCGATTGCCGCGTGGGGTGGCCTATGGGGCCCACAAGGCCCCCGTGCCCATGCCCCCCCCCATCTTCTCCTACCTCCAGAAAAATTCCATGAAATTTTCTAGCTCGTGTTGTTGATGGTTTGCGAACATTCTTTGATCTCTTTGCTTGTAGCATCGTTTCTGATTTTTTTGAGGGATTGCTCCTTGGTATGTGACTTCTCCATTGATTCAATTAGTTTTGTGTTTAGTGCACCATACTTATGATATACCATGAGATCGCATCGTCCCCCGTTACTGGCATAGTCATATTATGCGTTAACGTATACTCACGTACTTAAACCATGAGAATATCGTCAACTTTCATACCATACGATTACTTTGGGGTTGCCAAATCTTATGTGAAAACGGTGCATCATAACGGTAACTTTTAGGTACGTAAAAAAACAGACTCAATACTTCAAGACTGCGATTTGCTCCTACGGCGATGAGTGATACTTCCCGGGCCCACTCGGTATTATGGTATCCATAGTTGTCCAAACTAACACAACATGATAATGATCGCAGGCATACTGGAATAGGCAAACGAGAAAAGAGAACAAAATTGGTAACAAGAATAACTTGGTATTCTGATCAAGTAGTTGCTTCACAAGGATACTGATAAAAGTCTTGCCTCTGGTTTTGTTACGTATGGCGAAGCAAACCGAATTGTGTATGGAAATGAAAGGTTCACCCGATAAAGATCTTTGTGTGTATGTGGCAATCAATATGGGTGTCCAGACCTCGTTGTTAATTATTGACCGAAAGGTGTTCCGGGTCATGTTCATATATTCCCGAACTTGCACGGTCACACACTTAACATTTAGTGGTTGATAGAGTACTATGAGATCATTGGAGAATGAGAGGAAGGTACCAGAAATGTTCTGGATGTTTTCGGAAGTGTTCCGAGAGTGTGTCGGTAATACTGGGAGGGAGTGTCCCGGAGGGGCCCGGAAAGATCCCGGAAAGCCCTTGGAAGTATTGAAAATCTTCCGGATGGTTGTAAAAACCATAGTAGGTTGCTCCCTTGGCTGGGCATAGTGGTGGCACCCACATGGGCCATATGTCCCAAGGAGGTGCGCACCCACTTAGCTTGGAGGCGAATCCAAGAGGTGCAACTAGGGCTAGGAGGGGATCCTCTAGGAGGATCTCCTTCACTGGTGCGTCGGCCCTAAGGGCTGCCTGTCCTCCAAGCAGCATCCCCCTTGGCCACCCCTAAATAAGTGGGAGGAGCACCCCCCCCCCCCCCAAACACACAAGTTTGCAAGGCCGCACTCTTCCCCGCCCCCATGCCATCTCTCTCTCACTCTGCAAGACTTCTCCACCTCTAGTTCTCCGATTTCCCTTTGTCCTGGACGACAAAGTGAGTGCTACCAAACCACTCATACGGTACGCATGTATACCGTAGGATTTCTCGATCAGGGGAAGTTCTCGCGACCTTATAACCTAACTGCAGGAATCTGCACATCTTCATCTCTGTTGCATTGTGATGGTGACATTGATCTTCGTAGTGTTCCTGAGTATGCTCATTAGTACAATACTTTTTGGTTTTGTACTACATTCCCCAACACAACGCTCGTGTGTTTATTTCTAAATTGTTGCTCCTTGTTGAGCTTGATCTGTAGTATGCCTATATTTGAACTTCCGTATGTTTCTTTGAACCATGTTGACGTTTGTGGATTTATTCATTGGAAAAAGCTTGTACTCAAGTGTCTGAAAATACATCGCTTGTCCGTTGCCCCAAGCATGCACCATGTGCCACCATGGGCCCACGCACCGCTCCATCTTTCCATCCTTATCTCTTCGACAACCACCCAATCTATCCCAAAACGAGGCGACTCATCCCCTTTCGTCCCCCCCCCCCCCCTAATCGCCACCTCATGCATCTCACAACCAAACTTCTTCTTCCTTCTTGTTAGTCGTAGCAGCAGGGCACCATGAACGCCTATCTCCAAAGCACAACCAACTATCGCAACAGGTAGAACGTCGTGATGCAGCCAAACACTACAAACTCCACCAACGAGGATAACGAGTTGCGATGGGTGACGTCGTCATCTGGAAGTGACCACACCATGGTTCAAGTTGCAACAGATAACCACCACATGGTTCGTATTGCAATGGGTGATCAAAGGGGGTGTTTGCAATGTTATCCAAGCTGGAGGCGACCGCAACTTGGTTCATGTTGCATACGCCCGAGAGCAACAAATGTCATGTTGCAAACAACTAGGGCACACCTTGATACGGGCACGACGGAGAAGGTGAATCCCAATTTCAGGACTCCACCAAGCTAGGCGTGTTGTTGTTATTTTTAATAATTAGATTTTTAATAATTAGATTTTTAATAATTGTGAGTTTTGGCTTGGTTTTGGGCCTGTCCAACCAAGTCAGGTCGAGGCCCATTAGGCCGGGCGCCTCACCCCTCCATATAAGGAGCTGGGGCGCATTAGGTTTGGGGAGTTGAGAATTTTAGTCTAAAAATCGAGTTGTGTTTCTTTGGTGAAGCATCCTCCGGGGACGGCGATGCCGTTTATCTAATAAAGATTGTTGCGGAGGTTCTTGTGTTCATCAAGGATTATTGTGCTTTGGTTTGAGGTGTGGTGATTTTCATCACGTTGCTTGCTGGATTTGTTTCTTCGTCTTCAGGTTACGCGGATTACTCCCGTGATTAGAAGTTTTTCTATTTGATTGTCTTGCGGTGAAAGATCGGGCAAAAACTAAAGAATCATCACGTTGATCCTTATCACACCTGAACGGGGTGACGTGGTCGGATGGCTGTCCTGCACGCCATCCAATTGCTGTGAGGCCGGCGACGAACAGGTCGCGGCGCGATGGGTTCCGACTTCCGATACTGCGCACCAACTGCCCCTTTGTCGTCTCGACACCGTGTCGCGAGGAGTCCTTGTTTAGCTGGCGTAATCTATTGCTGCCGATTGGCGCCGTGGAGTCTACCGGCAAGTGGGTGGAGAAAGTCTCAACCACCAGGCTGCGACGCAGACATAAAGAGCCGACGAGGCCGAAAAGGCAGTAGCATTCCTGCAAACCATCCCTGTCCCGCGTGTGTCGACCGAGGTAGAGGAGGAGTATGGCACCGCCGCGACACGTGTGCGTGACCGGCGGCGGCGGGTTCATCGCCTCGTGGCTCGTCAAGCTGCTCCTCTCCCGGGGCTACGCCGTCCACGCCACGCTCCGCGACCCATGTATGTCTTGCCCCGGTATTATATTATACCCGGTCTGATGACCCTCCGGCCAAGTTGGTAATGGCGGGGTGCTGTTTCAGGTGATCCCAAGAACGCCCATCTGATGCTGCTGGACGGGGCGGCGGAGAACCTGCGGCTGTTCAAGGCCGACGTGCTCGACCGCGCCGCGCTGGCCGCCGCCGTCGGGGGGTGCGAGGGCGTCTTCCATGTCGCGACCCCTGTGCCCGTGGATAAGCTCGTCGATCCTGAGGCAAGTTTCCCAGTTCCCACGATTTGATATTAGTGTGCGTCGTTCTGTTATTAGTTCGCAAATTTGCATATTTCCCACGATTTCTTCGTGCATCCGTGGAGTCTCCCATAACCGTAGTAGCATCAGCCATCAGGGAATTGTTCAACGGAATATTGGTTTTCCTATTATTCTTGTTGTCGTCGACGCAAATATAAATTTACCATCGATCGATATCTACTTATGACTCGTCCGCTTATGTCTGGTTTAATTTACTCCCCTGACTTGAACCCTGTAATTGAAGTTTGTTCGTAGTGAAACTTCATTATGTTTGACCAAGTCTATATAAAAATATATCCACTTCCTTCTTTTCAGGAACTAATAATATTTTTTTGAGGAACAAATATATCCACCTCTGCATACAAATTTGCTACATTAGATTCACTGTAAAATATATTATAAAGCTAATACATATTTGATATCGTAGATCTTACCAGATTTTTCTATAGACTTGGTAAACATAATTTTTTTGAGTTAGCACAATCTTATTAGAACTTCAATTATTTCATAGTGGAGTGAGTAAAAACATTTTATGATGTTAATCATGGTTGTATATTTGTAAATTTTGGTGTGAAAACATAAACATGTCCTCTCTCGGTCTATGTATAAAGTGAAAGCATATGGTCATATTTTATATACAAAATATCATATTATTCAAAACTCGTTTGTACCAAAAAAATCAAAGGAAGTCTATAGTAATATTTTCGTGCAATTTGGCTATTTTCATACTTCCGCAAAAGAAAACCATGTGTATACTTAAATATATTAACAAGTGTTTGCATAGATGTTGTCCCGTCATCTTCCATTCTAGCCAAAATATTTGCAAAAAAGAATAATCATTTCAGGACAATAACATGCCTGAAGTTTAAACCACACTAAGAAAAATACCATCTTGCTGTATAAATAGGTGAAATAAAAGGTGCCATACATCTTATTTTGAGAAACAAGTCAAACACCGTCTCTTCGTCATTGCTTTATTTAATCCTACACCACCATGTTCCTACATACATATGCCATAGTTTCATAATTTCTTCTTGCAAAAAAAGAAAAGTCCATACATATGCATGTTGCTTTTCATGAGCACTGTGGCTCTTTTTTCTTTCTGTTTAAACAATGAGCACTCTAGATCTGCTTGCTCTCCACTTAAAGGACCCCTCGATAACTAAATAAATGAAAGGTCCACCACCGGCCAGACGCTCATACATATGCCATAGTTTCATAATTTTAGAAGCTCCTCTACATTGAGGGCCGGGATTCTCTGATTAACATGGGATTTCCTAACAAATCTCTCTATTTCATTTGTATTATGTTTTTGGTATATAATTGATAATTGACAGAGATAGATACTCTTAGAAGAATGTGACTTACTGATGTTGAGACTATTACAAGCGTTGTTGGAATTGTGAAATCTTTAATGGTATGATTCTAATCTTGTGCCAATTTTAACCGTGCAGTCGGAAGTAATTATGCCTGCTGTCAAGGGCACCTCGAATATTCTAGAAGTTTGTTCAACTATGAAGGTTCAGAAAGTTGTGGTGGTGTCATCCACTGCTTCTGTTCATTTCAACCCGAACTGGCCTCGGGATAAACCCAAAGATGAGAGTTGCTGGTCGGACAAAAACGTGTGCATGGAAAATGAGGTTAGTATGTTTGAAGTTCAGAAAAAACGTCGGTCGCAACATGCATTGTGATGTAAGAAGCCTATTATACAGGAGTAGGAAACACACACAAACATTTCATGTCGCACGCACAGTCTAGACTTTCCATCTGAACTCTAAAGACACTTAGTGATAGTAATTAGGAGCGTATTCGATCACCCATATTAGAACTCTAAACTTTTTCTTCCCTCGATCCCCGCTGGCGAGGCCGTGAGTTTGCCTCCTCTCTGCCTACCGCTCTAGCGGCCGGTGGTGGGTATATGAGAGGTGAAAACAGCGTGTTGGCGGCTCGTTCCGGCGTCAACAATGGTCATTCGGTGGTTGTGTCAAAGTTCTATATATTTGTTGTGTAATATCCCTGTCGTATTTCAGTTCTATTCTCTAGTCCCAGGGCTAAGTTCAACTCTTTACAATTTTGGCTGGCAGCTTTGGTACTTTCTTGCAAAAACTGTTGCTGAAGAGACATCCTGGGAATATGCAGAAAAGAATGGGCTAGACATCGTAACAGTATGCCCTTGTATTGTTTTTGGTCCACAACTACAACCTGTTGTCAATACCACCAGCGAACTTCTTCTCTATCTTATAAAAGGTCCCCGCATCATATCCTGTTCTTTTCCATTTTTTTATTTGTAGTAATATCACTTATGTCTGACAAACAGGTCATGTTATGGAGTGGCTCATCCACTAGAATTTTGAAGGGGAAAACATGAAAAATCTTATGGTGTGTCTTCGAAGAACTACTTATCTCGTTTTTTGTCTACTAACTTTTTGTCAATTTCATTGCAGGAGGTCCTAACGCGATGAACGACGTGATGTGGGAGATAGTCGATGTCCGTGATGTGGCTGATGCTTTGCTTCTGGTGTACGAGAAACCAGAATCATCTGGAAGATATATCAGTGCACCAAATTACATTACCACAAAAGCCATGGTGGAATTGCTAAGGAAGGCGCACCCTAACTACAATTACGTGAAGTGGTGGGTCTCTTACCATGCGTTCCTTGTATGCAGCAAATGGCGCATTCTGTTTCCATGGTTTGAACAGCTCTCTTTGTTTCTTGCAGCAAGACTGATGTGGAACATAACTCTCCCATCTCACTGACCTCGTCGGAAAAATTGAGAAATCTGGGTTGGAAGCCAAGGAAATTGGAGGAGACGCTCCTGGATAGCATCGAATACTACCAGAAGACGGGGCTTCTGCAGGATGCCGAGGGAGAGGGATACTCGTACCACCTTCCTGAAATGTTCAGCTTTTTTCATGCTGCTGAGTAATAAAATCGAGTGTGGTAGCGGTGGTGCGAGTGCTTCCACATATGCCATTGTGCTTGTGGAAATGTTGAATGGTATCGTTGGTGACCATCCGATGAGACAGGACTGGAAGTGTTTAGACGATGATGCCTCCAATGTAAAATATTTGATTTTGTAAATCCTCCAATGTAAAATATTTATCTGCACTATTTTCTTTCACATTTATCATTTTCGTACATATGTGCAGATCTATTTATACATATTCTTTTTTCATCCTTTTTGAAAAAACATATTCTTTTTTCGTTTCTACCAGTCCACATATGTATCAATTTGAATGAACTCAAATTTGATCCTTTGTTAAGTATTACTCATGTGTCCACCCTCGTCTCCAACGCTCAAAGTGTTTTCATCAAAACTCGGAGCATCCACAGCAACTTCATGTATGTTCGAAACCTTGCGCGGCGCCTTCACAAGAGCAAGACCCCCTCCCTGCTATTCAAGTTCGACATTCGCAAGGCCTTTGACTCTATCAAATGGGAGTATTTGCTTGACCTGCTTCAGAGACGAGGTTTCCCAAGCAAATTTCGAGAGTGGATTGCGGCACTCCTATGTTCCTCATCTTCGAGGATCCTCTTGAATGGGGTACCTGGTGCTCCCATCAAGGCACGGCCAGGGGCTACGGCAAGGGGACCCCGTCTCTCCACTCTTGTTTGTCATAGCTATTGACCCCCTACAACGTATCCTCGACATAGCGACAAAAAAAGGGGCTGCTTCATAAGCTCCGAGGGAGAGGTGTCATGGTGTGTACCTCCCTCTATGCGGACGACGCAGCCGTGTTTGTAGCTCCGTTTAAAAGTGATGTGGACAACCTTGCGACTATTCTGAGGGGCTTTGGGGATGTCACCGGTCTGTGCACCAATTTCCATAAGAGTTCAATGGTTCCGATTCGGTGCGGTAACCTTGACTTGGGGCAAATCACCCAACGGTTGCCAGCTGTTAGAGCCTCCTTCCCGCTGCAATATTCGGGCCTACCGCTCTTTGTGTGGAAGCTAAAGCTCGTTGACTTGCAATTCCTTGTGGACAAGGTGGCAAGCAGATTGACAACATATGAGGGCCAGAACATTACCACCATTGGGCGCGCGGCTCTTGTCAAGTCGGTGCTTGCTTCCCAAGTGATCTACTTCATCACGCCGCTTGTCATACAGCCCACCATCCTTCAAAACATCGACAAGCTTGAGAGGGCCTTTCTATGGTCTGGGTCAGATAAGACAACCGGAGTAAAATGCAAGGTCAATTGGAACATTGTCAGTCGACCGCTTGCTTATGGTGGGCTTGGGGTCCTCAACACCAATAAGTTCGCGCGGGCTTTGAGACTGCGGTGGCCTTGGTATGAATGGAAGGAGCCAACAAAATTATGGGTTGGGAGAGGTAACCCGTGTGATGAGGAAGATCTCAACTTCTTCTATGCTAGCACCACAATCAAGGTCGGGAATGGGGCGAAGACACCCTTCTGGGAATCCCCTTGGATTCTTGGGCGCAAGCCCAAGGACATTGCTCCTCTCATCTATGAGTCTTCATCGCGGAAACATTGGAAGATAAGGGAGGTCCTCAAGGAAAACGCGTGGATCCTCAAAATCAGGCCACCTGCGGTTGTTCCCCCCCCCCCCCCCCCAACATGTAACACAATTCTTCACCATTTGGATGCTTCTGCATGAGGTGCATCTTGATGAGCTTGTTGAGGATGACATAGTATGGAAACACTCGGACTCCGGGCATTACTCTGCGGCCTCTGCCTACAGGGCACAATTTTTGGGTTTGGTCCTCTCCCCCATGGACCAAATGGTTTGGAAGCCTTGGGCCCACCGAAGGTCAAGTTCTTTGCTTGGCTCGCACTGCAAGATAGAATTTAGACCGCCGACAGAATGGCTAAGCGGGGTGGCCAAATTGTGGCCCTTGCCCCTTGTGTAGGGGAGTGCAAGAATGTGGAACACATCTATTCTTCAGATGTCGCTTCACGTTGAGGCTTTGGAATTTGGTTATTCAGAAATTTCTCATACACGACATGGACACGTCGGCGTGGAGCTCCTTCGACTCAGTCAAGACATGGTGGGCGAGCACGAGCGCCGTGGGCACCACCAACCGAAAAGCGAAGGCCTCGATCACCATGCTTGTGTCGTGGGTCATTTGGAATGAGAGAAACGCAAGAGTGTTCCGGCATAAGAGCACGCCTCCGCCAATTCTGCTCAACACCATCGTCGACGAGGCAAACCTTTGGATCACCGCCGAGGCAAAGAAGTTAGGGTCTTTTTTGTTGCAAGAATAATTGCCATGCCGTATTCTGGGTGTATGTTGTAACAAACTCTTCTCTCCTTATTTAATATATGAGGCAAATCTTTTGCCTCCGTTTCAAAAAAAATAAATCCATCCGTTGATGTACAGGTACATACCTCACTACTTTCACGTTCTTTTAGGTGATGGTACTCTCAAGTGACATTGAAGGAAAATATGATACATGTATCTCAACTACTGGAGCGTTGTTTTTTTTTTTTGCGGGGTGTTGTATATTTTTCTTTATGATATTAGATCTTAATTTTCTTCATTGCTAATATTATCATCCCTCAAGAAATCTTTACTGTCCCCGCAAAAAAAAAGAAATCTTTACTGACATATGTAGTATAACGGGTCATTATTGAATTTGTTTACTTTCTGAAGGTTACAAAATGCCCATTTAAAGTTGCAACTGCTACGGTAGTGTACATGCGTACTCTTTACTCACAAGCAATGCAAGTACGGAATATTTGTATGTCAAAAATAGTAGCTTTTGATTTAGATAGTTTCCTTCATACATAAATCATCTGCAATTAATCTCTATATTCCCGCCGCAACGCGCGGGGAAATTACCTAGTTTAAAAAAATTATTAACTTCTTAAAGAATGGTGATCATTTTTTAAAACTTGTGATTCTTTTCCAAAATATGTATTTTAAAACTCGTGATTGTTTTCCTAATTGTGAACTTTTTATAAGCTCGCAGATTGTTTTTGATTTTTAAGAACATTTTCCAGGTTGATGAACATTTTTCTAATACACAAACAAATTTTAAACCCACAAACAAATTTTTTGAATTAATAAAAATACAAATGAGTGAACTTTTTTTAAATACGAGAACATATTTTGGTACCAGCATGCCAACCAATCCACCTGAAACCGGACTATCACGATCATTCACGCAAAATGACCGGTGTGTATTGTTGCTTGTGCATATACGTGGAAATGCAGTACCACCAACTATATCAAAGGAAAGAGTGGCATCATATTAGTCACTGTGCACAACATCTACTTACATGATGTAGTAGACTCTTCGTTCTAGTCAGGCAGTCGAAGACTTGGTGTTTTTTTAACACAGTACAGACGCAAGCGGTCATATATACACGCATACACTTACTCTATTTTTCAACAAAGGAAATATACTAATATCATGGAGATACCAATTACACAGCCTCTACAACAACGCAATGTCGTAAAGACATTACGGATGCACACAGCCAAAGACAATAAAAGAAAAAGAAGAAAAAGAAAGATCTCGCAACAGTGATCAATTTCTTGTAGCTGCAGCACGAATCATCACCTAGACAACACCTGAAATCTCAATTCTCCAAAAGCGACACCTTCAAAAAGAAAACAATGCAAAACACCGTCATCGTCTGATCCTAAATCTTAGTTCATCCTGGAGAAGATCCGCGCTCTTAAAATAATGTCTTCAACAAAGTTACTACCAGACACAACTAATTAAGATCAGACCTTGGGTTTCATCCTAAAAACTAAGACTCTGTACTCCGCTTGATACATTCACTATATAAACACACACACATCCTACCGTATGAACTTTGAAGATCGAAATGGGTACAAAATAGTGCCAGCGCATGTTGATCTGTGCGCTATTTGAGCGCAAAGCAGTCAAGTTGCACATGAATGCCGGAGTTTCAAATCCATAGTTTATACATGGGCGTGCTCCATGCTGAATCTTTGCGTGTCAGAAATCATAAACAGCTCCACGTGAGTCCCAGATCGAGATTCTCATCTACGGGCCGCCCGAAGTTTCATTATATTAGCACTGATAAACAAACGCTGATTCGTACTACGTGCGTGTGCCCAGCAAACTTCGCTCCAACCTGTACTTGTAGTAGGCTGCTTTCCTGACCCGGTAGCTAATTACCCGTCGTTGAGCATTCCTGCCGCTAGCAACCACAGACGGTGAGTGGGGCTCGCGCGCTCTGGTGTGTGTGTGGAGCGGAGCCTATCAGCTTCAGCCATGGTCGGGCGTATGGAGGGAGGGAAAGGGGAGACGGTGTGCGTGACCGGCGCCGCCGGGTTCATCGCCTCGTGGCTCGTCAAGCTCCTACTCTCCCGCGGCTACACCGTCCACGGCGCCGTCCGCGATCTTGGTACGTGCACATCCTCCATGCATAATGACATGTAATGGAAATATATGAGTTGTTTTTATGTACTCCCTCCCTCCATTTCATATTAGTTTTGTTGCTAAATCATATTAATTGCTAAATCATATCAGCTTCGTTCCAAAAAGCTTGTGTTAGATTTATCTAGATTCAGATGTATCTAACACTAAAATGTGTCTAGATATATTCATATCTAAAAAAATTTATGACAAGCTTTTTGAGACTAATGGAGTATTACCTAACAATAACGGCAACCCGTAAATCTTCTTCCGTGGATAGAAGGTCCGCCGACAAGGATGCGGAAGGCTGTCATCTAACCGTAGCCGCATACTCCATTCGTACATCCCTTTTTATTCTTTTTGATGACAAGTATTTTCGAATGGAAAAAGTACATTTTAACAACAATTCGAACCAACCGGACAAAATTTATGCAAACTTGGCGAATTTTAATATAAACACGGTGGATTTCATTTAAATTAGGATAATTTGTACATAAAACCGGACGATATTTCGTCCGATGAACTAAAAACCTTAAAATAAAATCCTAAATTACACTATACTTGGCGGTGATCTCGTAGGCCATGCCGGGTTGGCAGGCGGCTCCTCCTCCGTCATCTTCGCCCGATCTGGCGTTGGAGTCGTCGAAGTTGGGCTTCGGGCGGTGGAAGGTGGCGGCGTCGTGACAGGGCTTCCTGGCAACCGCCCGACGCTCGTGAATGATCCTCTCCGCCTCCTCTTGCGTCGTGCGCAGTGCGGCCGCGACCTCCGAGGACGTGGGCTGGGGGAGAGGGTTGCGGTCCTTGGAAGGAGGCAGCGATCTCGCCGAGAGACCATTCCTCGTTGTACTTGGTCATTTCCTCATCGAGGTGGCGGAGACGGTGCTTGGACGTCTCCAACGTCATCACGGAGCGGTCCAGGGCCCAGGCGTATGCCAGGTTCAGGTCAACCGCGATGTGTGGCGGCGGGACGTCAGAGTCCGCGAACTTGGACCGGCGCGCGGCGTTGTGCCTGTCCCGCCGGCGCTGCTCCCTGTCGGCGTACTCCTGCACTGTCAGGGCGCTTCGGGATGACGAACAGCTGCCGACGCGCCCGCCGCTGCCGAGGTAGTAGAGAATGCGACCGCGCACCTTTGTCCTGATCGCACTGGGCAGGGGCGGAGGTGCGCGGTGCTCCTCCTTGACGACGCGCCGGGGCGGCGGCGAGCGGCGCTCATCCTTGATGAAGCGTCGGGGCAGCAGCAAGAACCGCTCCTCCTTCACGTGATGGGGAGGCGGCGAGAGCCGCTTTTCCTTCACGCGGTGTCCTATTTGGACGTCGTGTTTGCATGGCAGAGAGCGAGGAGGGGATGCCGGCTCCGGCTTCACGAGAGGAGCGTCCCCGGTGGTCGAGCCGGGCTGTTGAGGTGGAGCATGGAGCGACGGAGCATCAGCTCCATCTCCTCCTCGTACTCCGTGTCGGTGGCGGCGTACACCTGGCTCGCCACCGTCGGCGCGGACAGCTGCTGCTGCGGCGATGGCTGGTCCTCCTCGTTGTCGGAGGAGATGACGATCTCCGTCTTCGCCAACGAGCCGCCCACCAATGAGGACGACGACCCCGGAGTTCGAGGACGGTGTCGCCACGATCCGTTCGAGCCCACCCCGGAACCGCCGCATGCTGGCGCCGACGCCTAGAACTTGCGCATCGCCGGAGTTGTCGAGGGAAATGAGCGGGGAAAGGGGAGGAGGAGAAGGAGGATAGATTGCAATGTGGATGATGCCGGAGCACGGCTTATATAGCCGTGGCCAGGCCATGCAAAGGGCCGGTCGGCCGCTTCAATGCGGCGCAACGGCCGTAGTCTGTTCCTCGGAAAGTTGCGTGTGCATAGAAGCAGCGGCTCCTGAGACGTCGCGCCAGTCAGCGCCACCCTTCCTCCCTCCAGCCACATCGCGACAACAACGTCGGCAGCTTCGTGCTCTAGGTCGACATGAATGCGACATGGTAAACAGCGCGTGCATCGAAAGAAAAGCACGAGAGGGGCAGATAGGGTGTATATGCAGGGCTTGGAGGCAAGCAGAGCTTTTGCAAAGGGACTTAGATGGAGTGTTTGCGGGACTAGCAAGGTGGGGGTTGGGTGAGTAGTCGCCTCATGTAACTACTCCGTATGAAGGCAGATGTGTGAGCCGTGTAAATAACATTGTAACACCGTGGATGGAAAGTCTTTCCTCCTCTTTTTTAGTACATCCAAAGCCAAAACGGCAGTTCCGACATACTATAGATGTAAATATAACGAGAATATCTATTGGAGGACGAGCTACATGGCGCTCGTTACCTGAATCTGTGCTAGTATTGTATTCATCCCACAGCACTTTCCCCACACGTAACTCAACTACCTCGCCGTTCCCCACACTGTTGATACAAAGGGACTACGTGTGTATGAAAAGAGTATTCTTCATATTTTTAAAAAGTATTCGTTTTTCCTTAAAATGTTCATCGTGTATTAAAATAATCATCATGTTTTAAAAAAATATTCAAAGTGTATTTCAAAAAATGCTCACCATGTCTTAAAAATGGCCATCATGTATTTAAATTGTTCATGGTGTGTTTAAAAATTAATAGTGCTTTGGAAATACACGTTGTTAGTAGTGTATTTAAAATTGTTCCTCATGTATTTTAAAAATGTTCTCGTGTATTTGAGAAACAATCATCGTGTTTGTAAAAAATGTTCAGCCTGTATTTGAAAATTGTTCATCGTAACTGGTACATATCAGACGACATATGAATATGGTACAATATACATGAAGGCGTTCCTGTTTCAATTCTCTCGATGTTTCAGGTGATAAGAAGACTGCCCATCTAAGGCGCTTAGATAATGCTGCTAGCAACCTCAAGCTTTTCAAGGCTGATCTCCTTGACTATGATGCAATGGCAGCTGCCATTTCCGGATGCCGTGGAGTTTTCCATGTGGCGACTCCTGTTCCTTCAGGAGAATTAACCGATCCAGAGGTAAGCAAAGTTGCATACCTTGTTTGGGACGTATACCAACGGGTACAGCCGTGCAAAGGCCGGTAGAGATGTTCTCTTCCATCCATTAACTAAGAAAAGAGAAATTTCCAAAATTAAAGGAGCCGTTAGTTCTGTTATGAGATCTAAGGGACGATGTTAGTATTACCTCCTGGAAGGTAATACTGTATTGGCGAAACCAAAACCTCGAGGCTCTTGAGCCGCTCCAGATCAATTCATTTCTTAGCTTGAACAAAGAAATGAGTTTAATATGAGCACTTTATAGCATCTAAAACAGGATCCCGGTACACCTGCCCCAAACGTCCCGACAGGATGCCCGATCAGTGTCTAGACACAAAAACGCCACCCAACCGGCTTCTCCAAGAGCCGGTCCAAACGCCATGACTAACCGGCATTTCCCATATCAGGCCCAAATCTGGGGTGGATATGAAGACGTCTGGACATGCCCGCCTGCTATGGCCCACGTCGCCCCACAAAATTCATACCCAATAGGACGAAACCCTAGTCAAACCTACTTTCCCAGTCCATACTCGTCTCATCCGCTTCCCTCGGCTCCTCCGATTCCTCCCTGACCCTTCCCCTCCCATCCGCCATGGCCAACTGCGGCCAGGACTCTGGCAGCAATGACGATCCCATGGTCTAAGAAGGTCTCATGAAGGAGGAATCCGACGGATCTAGCAGCGACGCGGAAAACGAGGAAGGGCTCGCACTCCGCGTCTTCATATTGGGTGCAATGACGATCCCATCCAGCGCTTGTGCGTGGACACCGGCGGGAGCTCGAGCTCAGTTGCATTTGCAACGAGCTCCCCTATGTCCCGCCAGCGGAAGGCGGGCCGCACCCGTCCTTCCAGCTCCGCACCGCTCCAGATCCAGACCAGGGTCCCCCTTTCCCTCCAGCACTAGCACTGTCCGGGCAGCGGTGGGTGCTCATGCCCGTGGCTCCCGTGCGGATGCGCTTGCCGAAGTCGGAGAAGACAGCCTGGGCGAGCGGCAACTGGCGGCGGCCGCGAGGGAGACTGGCTCTTCTCGCCAGCGAGAGCGCTCCATCCCGTCGACCCGGAGGAGGCACTCCTCTGCGAGGTCATGCCAAGGTCGTTGACCACGGCAGAGCCCGATGTGTGGCGCCTTCGGTGCAAGAACGTGAAGGTGCCCCGCCTCGGTCTTGAGGAATCAGAGCGCCTCACACGAGAGAAAGAGGCCACCGCCGCCAAGGGCGCCCGCCACGCGAAGGAGGAGTGCCTCCTCATCCGCCTGTCGGGTTACATTTCGCACGCATCGGAGAGCGGCACCATCATGAATGACGGCGACGACGACCCGTGCAGCCACTGGCGGGTGGGCCTGCAAGGGGTGTCCCATGTGTCAGTACATGCGCAATGGAGCCACCTACGGCTGCGCAGCCACTGAGCCCACAAGGGGTGTACCACCACGCGTCGATACATGCGCAATGGAGGAATCTACGACCGCGCAACCACTGATAGATGGGCCCGCAACGGGTGTCCCACACATCAGTAACTGTACCAAATAACGGTCAAAGACTTTGACCCCACGACATACCTCCTTTGGCCTTTTGTAAGGGTAGGCCAATAAGGAGGGGCTAGAAATGCTCTTAGTTCACTACTTTATAATAATCTAAACCATCTTATATTTCTTTGCTTCCCGCAAAAAAATCTTATATTTCTTTGCAGAGATAGTAATTATTAAGAAAAACAAAAAAATGATAATAATGTGGAATCATATCTAACGTGTACACATAATGGTGCAGCTACAAATGTTGGGCCCTGCTGTTACCGGCACCACGAACGTGCTCAAGGCCGCCTCCACCGCAAATGTCCGACGAGTGGTCGTCGTGTCATCCATGGTTGCTGTGGAGATCAACCCCAAAGACTGGCCCCAAGGCAAGATCAGAGACGAGAGCTGTTGGTCAGACACAGAATTCTGTAGGAGCAATGAGGTAATAATAACAACTTAAGAGACAACGTGTGGTACCGTATATTTTTCTATCCAAACATGACGACGCCATTTTGCACCATGTATTTGCAGAGCTGGTACCCTGTTGCCAAGATCGCGGCAGAAGCGGTGGCGCTGGAGTACGGGCGTGAAACCGGGCTCGACGTGGTGACACTGAACCCTGCACTGGTGTTTGGCCCCCTGCTCCAGCCGACCGTCAACGCGAGTAGCCAGTTCCTCATCTACTTGCTCAAAGGTTTTAGCTATAGCCGTCTTCACTTCACACATTTGAGTTCACCTAACAAGCAGCGATAGTACGTGCATTCCCTGCTCTTGATCTATTCACGATGTTTTCGACATGTGCATGCAGGAGGCCGTGATCAGGTGAGGGACAAGCTGTGGCACATCGTCGACGTTCGCGACGTCGCCGATGCACTGCTCCTGCTCTACGAGACGCCCGGAGCCGCCGGCCGGCACATCTGCGCGCCACACTTCATCACCGTCCGGGAACTGCTACGTTTGCTCAAGATCATGTACCCTGGGTGCCCCTACATATCTGAGTAGGAGTTCTATCCTAATTAATCCCGTGATGATTCATCATATGTTGTTGTAGTTGTTGTCTAGGATTAACTGACAATCTGATCGGTCGGCATTTGGCAGGGAGAGCATATATGACATGGATCATCCGGCTCCAATGACCTCTGAAAAGCTGGAGAAGCTGGGGTGGAGCCACCGGCCGCTGAGGGACACGATAGCAGACACCATCGAGTTCTGCCAAGAGGCCGGGTTTCTTGAGGGCATCGATGCTGATGATGCGCCCTGCCGCTTCCCCCCTCTTTTCAACAATATCTAGCGTCAAGAAAGAATTTGAAGGAGTTTGGGCGAGCATGTACGGTGTTGCTCCTCTATTGTTGCTATCTATTTTTTTGATAGAACGTCAGCTTTATTAGACACTTAGACAAAGTTACAAAGGGTCTCCCGAATACACTCCGGAGTAGAATGAAAAACAACAATACTAGACAAATTTTTACAAGACTTGGCTAACAGATGAGCAACTGTATTCACTTGCCGACCAACATGCTTGAACACCACAAACACAAAGCTCTTTGAAGTAAACTTTATATCATTGACCATAGTATCAATGGAGGAACTGTCAAAGATACTTGAATTAATCCTAGTAACCAGCGACTGGCAATCTGAGGAAAATACTCCCTCTGTCCCATAATGTAAGACATTTTTAACACTAGTGTAGTGTTAAAAAATGTCTTATATTATGGGACGGAGGAAGTATCACTTTGGAGAATTGTTCTTCACGGGCTAGATACACAGCTTTTCATAAAGCCAGAGCCTCCGCAAGTTCGGGCTCCAATGCCCCATAGATAGGTTCAATACATGATACCATACATGAAGTGTCTGAACAAACCGACATGTAAGACACACAACAATAAGATGAACCTATTTCTTAGTAATCCATAATTATTTCTTGAATAACTAGCAGGTGGCTCATGCATTTTGCTAGTTTAGAATTTTATTAGAATTTGTATTTTTTGAAACTTGTATGGCACAATTGAAACTACACCATGTCATCTTGCCTAATGCGTTACTTTGTTCTTATAAACTTAATACTCTAGATATATGCTGGATAGCAGTCGATGTGTGGAGTAATAGTAGTAGATGTAGAATCGTTTCGGTCTACTTGACATGGAAGTGATGCCTATGTTCATGATCATGCCTAGATATCATCATAACTATGCGCTTTTCTATCAATTGCTCGGCAGTAATTTGTTCATCCATCGTAATATATGCTATCTTGTGAGAAGCCACCAGTGAAACCTATGGCCCCCGGGTCTACTTTACATCATATAAGTTTCCGATCTACAATTCTAGTTTATTATTTATTTTGCAATTTTTATTTTCAATCTATACAACAAAAATACCAAAAATATTTATCTTATTATCTTTATCAGATCTCACTTTTGCAAGTGGCCGTGAAGAGATTGACAACCCCTTTATCGCGTTGGTTGCGAGGTTCTTATTTGTTTGTGCAGGTACTAGGCGACTTGCGTGCAGTCTCCTACTGGATTGATATCTTGGTTCTCAAAAACGGAGGGAAATACTTACGCTACTTTGTTGTATCACCCTTTCCTCTTCAAGGGAAAACCAATGCATGCTCAAGAGGTAGCAAGAAGGATTTCTGGCGCCGTTGCCGGGGAGATCTACGCTCAAGTCAAGACATACCAGGTACCCTTCACAAACTCTTATCCCTCACATTATATTATTTGCCATTTGTCTCTTGTTTTCCTCTCCCCCACTTCACCCTTGCCATTTTATTCGTCTCTTTCCTGTTTGCCTTTCTTTCACCTTGGCCGAATCGAAAAGGGGTAAGGGTTCTCTCCCAAGTTCTAGTACTTTGGATAGACCCTATGTCCTTTCTAAGCTCATAAATAATGATGTTATGGAAAGACCTATCGGGGTTATCAATGAGAGTTTGGATAATTTCGATGAAGATGATCCCGGCATTTTTCGTTATTTGCTTGACGAGTCTTTGAAAGATGCTTGGGATAGGTAATTAAGGATCCGAGCTAGCTATGTGCCCCAATATCAAATTGAGATATACCTAAAAAGCTTTTATGTTGTCTTACCCTCTTCGTTCAAGAAAGTTTTAGATTCTATTTTTGAAGAAGGTTTTCTTGAGGGGGATGCCATGGATACCTGTGAAAATATGAAAACTATATTTGGACACCCCATGAGTGAGAGGGTTGAATTCACCTCTCTTTTGTGCTTTTATCAAAATGAAATTATCAAAGAGATGAAAGGTAGCTTAGATGCAAATTTTCGTAGTGTCCGTAATCTTTTTTCCATCATTAATGGCCATGTGCTTTCTCAAAATAGAAGGATAAATGCTATAGATAATAAATTTTCTCTTCTCTTTCCCAACACCAAAGATGGCAATACCTAGGTCTATTCTTGCTTTTATGCCTAGCTAGGGGCGTTAAACGATAGCGCTTGTTGGGAGGCAACCCAATTTTATTTTTGTTCCTTGTTTTTTTATTCCTGTTTAGTAATAAATAAATCATCTATCCTCTGTTATGATTGTGTTTTTATATTTTAATTAGTGTTTGTGCCAAGTAAAGCCTTTAGGATCTTCTTGGGTGATTGTTATTTGATCTTGCTGTAAAAAAATAGAAAGTATGTGCTCACGAGAATAATTTTCATTTTTTACCAGAGAGCGATAAAATACCAATTCCAACTGCAGTAGATCAATATAAAAATTATTTAGGATGTCCTAATTTCTCAGGATTTTTGGAGTTACAGAAGTATTTGGAACCTACAAATTGCTACAGACTGTTCCTTTTTTGACATATTCTGTTTTTCCTGTGTTGTTTGCTTATTTTGATGAATCTATGGCTAGTATCGAGGGGTATTGATAACCCACAAGTATAGGGATCGCAACAGTTTTTGAGGATAGAGTATTCAACCCAAATTTATTGATTCGACACAAGGGATGCCAAAGAATATTCTCAAGTATTAGCAGCTGAGTTGTCAATTCAAACACACCTAAAAACTTAATATCTGCAGCAAGGTATTTAGTAGCAAAGTAATATGATAGTAGTGGTAACGATAGCAGAAGTAATATTTTTGGTTTTATAGTGAGTGTAACAGTAGCAATGAAAAGTAAATAAGCGAAGAACAATATATGAAAAGCTCGTAGGCAATGGATCAGTGATGGATAATTATGTCGGATGCGATCAATCATGCAACCGTTATAACATAGGGTGACACAGAACTAGCTCCAGTTCATCAATGTAATGTAGGCATGTATTCTGAATATAGTCATACGTGCTTATGGAAAAGAACTTGCATGACATCTTTTTTCCTACCCTCCCGTGGCAGCGGGGTCCTATTGGAAACTAAGGGATATTAAGGCCTCCTTTTAATAGAGTACCGGATCAAAGCATTAACACATAGTGAATACATGAACTTCTCAAACTACGGTCATCACCGGTAAGTATCCCGATTATTGTCACTTCTGGGTTAACGGATCATAACACATAATAGGTGACTATAGACTTGCAAGATAGGATCAAGAACTCGCATATATTCATGAAAACATAATAGGTTCAGATCTGAAATCATGGCACTCGGGCCCTAGTGACAAGCATTAAGCATAGCAAAGTCACAACAACATCAATCTCAGAACATAGTGGATAATAGGGATCAAATCCTAACAAAACTAACTCGATTACATGATAAATCTCATCCAACCCATCATCGTTCAGCAAGCCTATGATGGAATTACTCATGTGCGGCGGTGAGCATCATGAAATTGGTGATGGAGAAAGGTTGATGATGACGATGGCGACAGATTCCCCTCTCCGAAGCCCCGAACGGACTCTAGATCGGCCCTCCCGAGAGAGTTTAGGGCTTGGCGGCGGCTCCTTATCGTAAAACGCGATGAATCCTTCTTCCTTATTTTTTTCTCCCCAAACGTGAATATATGGAGTCAGGATGAACATCGGTGGAGCATCAGGGGGCCCACGAGGCAGGGGGGCGCGCCCCCCACCCTTGTGGACAGGGTGTGGGCCCCTGACGTGGATCTTTTCGCCAGTATTTTTTATATATTCCAAAAATAATCTCCATTGATTTTCAGGTCATTCCGAGAACTTTTATTTCTTCACAAAAATAACACCATGGCAATTCTGCTGAAAACAACGTCAGTTTGGGTCAGTTCCATTCAAATCATGCAAGTTAGAGTCCAAAACAAGGGCAAAAAGTGTTTGGAAAAGTAGATACGACGGAGACGTATTAGGTATGAACCATAGAGAAGTTGGAATACAGTAGGTTTAACACCAATATAAATAAAGAATGAGTTGATTACAGTACCTTAAAGTGGTGGTTTGTTTTCTTATACTAACGGAGCTCATGAGATTTTCTGTTGAGTTTTGTGTTGTGAAGTTTTCAAGTTTTTGGGTAAAGATTTGATGGATTTTGGAATAAGGAGTGGCAAGAGCCTAAGCTTGGGGATGCCCAAGGCACCCCAAGGTAAAATTCAAGGACAACCAAAAGCCTAAGCTTGGGGATGCCCCGGAAGGCATTCCCTCTTTCGTCTTCGTCTATCGGTAACTTTACTTGAGGCTATATTTTTATTCACCACATGCTATGTGTTTTGCTTGGAGCGTCTTGTATGATTTGAGTCTTTGCTTTTTAGTTTAGCACAATCATCCTTGCTGTACACACCCTTTTGGAGAGACACACATGAATCGAAATTTATTAGAATACTCTATGTGCTTCACTTATATCTTTTGAGCTAGATAATTTTGCTCTAGTTCTTCACTTATATCTTTTTAGAGCATGGTGGTGATTTTATTTTATAGAAATTATTGATCTCTCATGCTTCACTTATATTATTTTGAGAGTCTTTTAGAACAACATGGTAATTTGTTTTGGTTATGAAATTAGTCCTAATATGATAGGCATCCAAGATGGGTATAATAAAAACTTTCATATAAAGTGCATTGCATACTATGAGAAGTTTGATACTTGATGATTGTTTTGAGATATGAAGATGGTATTATTAGAGTCAAGCTAGTTGAGTAGTTGTGAATTTGAGAGATACTTGTGTTAAAGTTTGTGATTCCCGTAGCATGCACGTATGGTGAACCGTTATGTGATGAAGTCGGAGCATGATTTATTTATTGATTGTCTTCCTTACGAGTGGCGGTCGGGGACGAGCTATGGTCTTTTCCTACCAATCTACCCCCTAGGAGCATGCGCGTAGTACTTTGTTTTCGATAACTAATAAATTTTTGCAATAAGTATGTGATTTCTTTATGACTAATGTTAAGTCCATGGATTATACGCACTCTCACCCTTCCACCATTGCTAGCCTCTCTAGTACAGCGCAACTTTCACCGGTACCATAAACCCACCATATACCTACCCCAAAACAGCCACCATACCTACCTATTATGGCATTTCCATAGCCATTCCGAGATATATTGTCATGCAACTTTCCACCATCCCGTTTATTATGACATGCTTCGTCATTGTCATACATGTCACTCTTGATTCATTTAATATCCTGGTACACTGCCGGAGGCATTCACATAGAGTCATATTTTGTTCTAAGTATCGTTGTAATTCTTGAGTTGTAGGTAAATAAAAGTGTGGTGATCATCATTATTAGAGCATTGTCCCATGTCAGGAAAGGATGATGGGGACTATGATTCCCCCACAAGTCGGGATGAGGTTCCGGACGAAAAAAAAGAGGCCATAAAAAAGAGAAAAAAGGCCGAAATAAAAAAATGAGAGAAAAAAGAAGGGGCAATGTTACTATCCTTTTTCCACACTTGTGCTTCAAAGTAGCACCATGATTTTCATGATAGAGAATCTCTTATTTTGTCACTTTCATATACTAGTGGGAATTTTTCATTATAGAACTTGGCTTGTATATTCCAATGATGGGCTTCCTCAAAATGCCTAGGTCTTCATGAGAAAGCGAGTTGGATGCACACCCACTTAGTTTCTTTTGTTGAGCTTTCATACACTTATAGCTCTAGTGCATCTGTTGCATGGCAATCCCTACTCACTCACATTGATATCTATTGATGGGCATATCGATAGCCCGTTGATACGCCTAGTTGATGTGAGACTATCTTCTCCTTTTTGTCTTCTCTACAACCACCATTCTATTCCACCTATAGTGCTATGTCCATGGCTCACGCTCATGTATTGCGTGAAGATTGAAAAAGTTTGAGAACATCAAAAGTATGAAACAATTTCTTGGCTTGTCATCGGGTTTGTGCATGATTTAAATATTTTCTGTGATGAAGATAGAGCATAGCCAGACTATATGATTTTGTAGGGATAACTTTCTTTGGCCATGTTATTTTGAGAAGACATGATTGCTTTATTAGTATGCTTGAAGTATTATTATTTTTATGTCAATATTAAACTTTTGTCTTGAATATTTCGGATATGAATATTTCATGCCACAATAAAGAAAATTACATTGAAAATTATGTTAGGTAGCATTCCACATCAAAAATTCTATTTTTATCATTTACCTACTCGAGGACGAGCATGAATTAAGCTTGGGGATGCTGATACGTCTCCAACGTATCTATAATTTTTAATTGTTACATGCTATTATATTATCTGTTTTGGATGTTTAATGGGCTTTAATATGCATTTTAATATTGTTTTTTGGACTAACCTATTAACCGGAGGCCCGGTGCCAGTTGCTGTTTTTTTGCCTATTTCAGTGTATCGCAGAAAAGGAATATCAAATGGAATCCAAACGGAATGAAACCTTCGCGAGGATCTTTTTTGGAACAAACGCAATCCAGGAGACTTGGAGTGGAGGTCAAGGAAGCAACGAGGCGGCCACGAGGTAGGGCGGCGCGCCCCCGCCCTCGTGGGCCCCTCGTAGCTCCACCGACCTACTTCCTTCGTCTATATATACACTTATACCCTGAAAACATCCAGGAGAGCCACGAAACCACTTTTCCACCACCGCAACCTTCTGTACCCGTGAGATCCCATCTAGGGACCTTTTCCGGCGATCTGCCGGAGGGGGATTCGATCACGGAGGGCTTCTACATCAACACCATAGCATCTCCGATGATGTGTGCGTAGTTTATCACAGACCTTCGGGTCTATGGTTATTAGCTAGATGGCTTCTTCTCTCTCTCTCTCTTTCTTTGGTTCTCAATACAAAGTTTTCCTCGATGTTCTTGGAGATCTATTCGATGTAATTCTTTTTGCGATGTGTTTGCCGAGATCCGATGAATTGTGGGTTTATGATTAAGATTATCTATGAACAATATTTGATTCTTCTCTGAATTCTTATATGCATGATTTGATATCTTTGCAAGTCTCTTCGAATTATCAGTTTGGTTTGGCCTACTAGATTGATCTTTCTTGCAATGGGAGAAGTGCTTAGCTTTGGGTTCAATCTTGCGGTGTCCTTTCCCAGTGACAGCAGGGGTAGCAAGGCACGTATTGTATTGTTGCCATCGAGGATAAAAAGATGGGGTTCATATTGTTTTAGTTTATCCATCTACATCATGTCATCTTGCCTAATGCGTTACTCTGTTCTTATGAACTTAATACTCTAGATGCATGCTGGATAGCGGTCGATGTGTGGAGTAATAGTAGTAGATGCAGAATCGTTTAGGTCTACTTGACATGGACGTGATACCTATGTGCATGATCATGCCTAGATATCATCATAACTATGCACTTTTCTATCAATTGCTCGGCAGTAATTTGTTCACCCACCATAATATATGCTATCTTGAGAGAAGCCACTAGTGAAACCTATGGCCCCCGGGTCTACTTTACATCATATAAGTTTCCGATCTACAATTATAGTTTAATATTTATTTTGCAATCTTTATTTTCAATCTATACAACAAAAATACCAAAAATATTTATCTTATTATCTTTATCAGATCTCACTTTTGCAAGTGGCCGTGAAGGGATTGACAACCCCTTTATCACATTGGTTGTGAGGTTCTTATTTGTTTGTGCAGGTACTAGGCGACTTGCGTGTAGTCTTCTACTGGATTGATACCTTGGTTCTCAAAAACTAAGTGAAATACTTACGCTACTTTGCTGCATCACCCTTTCCTCTTCAAAGGACAACCAACGCATGCTCAAGAGGTAGCATGCACCCCTACAGGGAAGATGATCTATTGGAATAGCCGTGTCCACGGTAACAGACGCTTGGAGTTGTATCCCGATCTACTACAACTAGAACTATATACTTGAGACACTAAAAGGATATTATGGATCCGGGATCGCTTTCTCGCAGGGAGTAGAGGAAGGATCTCTCGGGGTTACTAAAATATACTTGTTATTTTATAATATACTAATCCGCACTCTTGTAATGTTGCAAGATACTAGGCTTCGATAGGCTAGGTCTTCCCTTCTTTTCTGGCATTTCTGTATTTTTAGTCCAAAGATATAGCCCTGTTCCTTTGATACTGATGCATACTTAGTATAGATCTGATGTAAATCTTGCGAGTACTTTGGGTGAGTACTCACGGTTGCTTTGCTACCTTTTTCCCTCTACCTGATTGCTGCGATCAGATGAAGGAGCCAAGGACTCAGCTGATCCCGCCGATGACTACTACGCCGAGGGAGCCTACTACTATGTGGAGACCACCGATGACTAGGAGTAGTTAGGAGTCCCCAGGTAGGAGGCTTGCGCCTTTTCGATCTAGATATCGTTATTTTTCTTAGGCTTCTTAAGGCATACTTGTTTACTTATGTCTGTACTCAGATGTTGTTGCTCCTGCTGACTTATGTATTCGAGCCTTTGCGGCCCTGGCTTTTAATACAAAGCTTTATGTTTGATTTGTGTCTAGAGTTGCTATCATCCCATGAGTCTCTGATCTTGATCGTGCACATTTGCGTGTATGATTAGTGCACAATCGAGTCGGGGGCGTCACACTGATACGTCTCCAATGTATCTATAATTTTTTATTGTTTCATGCTATTATATTATAAATCTTGGATGTTTTATACGCCTTTATACGCTATTTTATATGATTTTTGGGACTAACCTATTAACCTAGAGCCCAATGCCAGTTTCTGTTTTTTCCTTGTTTTAGAGTATCGCAGAAAAGGAAAATCAAACGGAGTCCAATTGACCTGAAACTTCACGGAACTTATTTTTGGAAGGAAAGCAACCCGGGAGACTTGGAGTCCACGTCAAGGAAGCTTCGACGAAGCCAAGATGTAGGGGGCGCGCCCACCCCCTGGGCGCGCCCACCCCCTGGGCGCGCCCTCCACCCTCATGGGCCCCTCGTGGCCCCCCTAACGTACTTCTTCCGCCTATATATCTCCATATACCCTAAAACAATCGGGGAGCACAATAGATCGGGAGTTCCGCCGCCAGAAGCCTCCGTAGTCACTGAAAACCAATCTAGACCCGTTGCGGCACCCTGCCGGAGGGGGCAATCCCTCTCCGGTGGCCATCTTCATCATCCCGGTGCTCACCATGACGAGGAGGGAGTAGTTCTCCCTCGGGGCTGAGGGTATGTACCAGTAGCTATGTGTTTGATCTCTCTCTCTCTCTCTCTCTCTCTCGTGTTCTTGAGGTGATACGATCTTGATGTATCGCGAGCTTTGCTATTATATTTGGATCCTATGATGTTTCTTCCCCCCTCTACTCTCTTGTAATGGATTGAGTTTCCCCTTTGAAGTTATCTTATCAGATTGAGTCTTTAAAGATTTGAGAACACTTGATGTATGTCTTGCCGTGCGTATCTGTGGTGACAATGGGATATCATGTGATTCACTTGATGTATGTTTTGGTGATCAACTTGCGGGTTCCGCCCATGAACCTATGCATAGGGGTTGGCACACATTTTCGTCGTGATTCTCCGGTAGAAACTTTGGGGCACTCTTTGAGGTTCTTTGTGTTGGTTGAATAGATGAATCTGAGATTGTGTGATGCATATCGTATAATCAAACCCACGGATACTTGAGGTGACATTGGAGTATCTAGGTGACATTAGGGTTTTGGTTGATTTGTGTCTTAAGGTGTTATTCTAGTACGAACTCTAGGGCTGTTTGTGACACTTATTGGAATAGCCCAACGGATTGATTGGAAAGAATAACTTTGAGGTGGTTTCGTACCCTACCATAATCTCTTCGTTCGTTCTCCGCTATTAGTGACTTTGGAGTGACTCTTTGTTGCATGTTGAGGGATAGTTATGTGATCCAATTATGTTATTATTGTCGAGGGAACTTGCACTAGTGAAAGTATGAACCCTAGGCCTTGTTTCCTAGCATTGCAATACCGTTTACGCTCACTTTTATCATTCGTTACCTTGCTGTTTTTATATTTTCATATTACAAAAACTATTATCTACCATCCATATACCACTTGTATCACTATCTCTTCGCCGAACTAGTGCACCTATACAATTTACCATTGTATTGGGTGTGTTGGGGACACAAGAGACTCCTTGTTATTTGGTTGCAGGGTTGCTTGAGAGAGACCATCTTCATCCTATGCCTCCTACGGATTGATAAACCTTAGGTCATCCACTTGAGGGAAATTTGCTACTGTCCTACAAACCTCTGCACTTGGAGGCCCAACAACGTCTACAAGAAGAAGGTTGTGTAGTAGACATCAAGCTCTTTTCCGGCGCCGTTGCCGGGGAGGTGTGTGCTTGAAGGTATATCTTTAGATCTTGCAATCGATTCTTTTAGTTTCTTGTTTTATCACTAGTTTAGTTTATAAAAAAATTTACAAAAAATGGAATTAAGTTTGCCTCATACGCTTCATCTTTTTAATATCTTTCATGAGTATGATGGAAAGGAAAATTGTGCCAAAGTGTTAGAAGAAGACTGCATTGAAATGTTTGGCAATAAATATTTGAATGATGAGCATAATTGCAATGTTGTTAGTATGAATTCCTTGAATATCTATGATGCTAATGATATGCAAAGCTATAAGCTTGGGGATGCTATGTTTGATGAAGATGATATTTTTTGTCCCCCAAGTTTTGATGAGAAAATTTATTATGATGAAAGCATGCCTCCTATTTATGATGATTATATTGATGAAAGTGGATTTGGAGAGGTCATGACTTTATTTAGAGATGAATCCACTATTTCGGAAGAGGTTCCAATTCATTATGAGAACAAAGTTGCTATCTATGATGATTATTGTGATGGCTTGTATGCTATAAAGAATAATGATATCCATGAAACTTTTCATCATGATTTTAGTTTTCAATTGGATTATGCCTCACATGATAATTATTTTGTTGAGTTTGCTCCCACTACTATTCAAGAGAAGAAATTTGCTTATGTGGAGAGTAATAAAATTTCTATGCTTGTAGATCATGAAAATAATGCTTTAGGTGCTGGTTATATTGTTGAATTCATTCATGATGCTACTGAAAATTATTATGAGGGAGGAACTTATGCTTGTAGGAATTGCAATAATATCAAGTTTCCTCTCTATGTGCTTAAAGTTTTGAAGTTATGCTTGTTTTACCTTCCTATGCAAGTTGATTCTTGTTCCCACAAGTTGTTTGCTCACAAAATCCCTATGCATAGGAAGTGGGTTAGACTTAAATGTGCTAGCCATATTATTCATGATGCTCTTTTTATGTTACAATTCTTATCTTTTATGTGAGCATCATTGAAATCATCATGCCTAGCTAGGGGCGTTAAACGATAGCGCTTGTTGGGAGGCAACCCAATTTTATTTTAGTTCCTTGCCTTTTGCTCCTGTTTAGTAATAAATAATTCATCTAGCCTCTGTTTAGATGTGGTTTTATGTTTTAATTAGTGTTTGTGCCAAGTAGAACCTTTGGGAAGACTTGGGTGAAGTCTTTATGATCATGCTGTAAAAAACAGAAACTTTAGCGCTCACGAGAATTGCTTCCATTTTTATTGGAGAGTGCTATTTAGTTAATTCTTTTTGAATATGATTAATAGATAAATTCCTCACGTCCATAAATTTATTTGAGAATTTTATGAGTTCCAGAAGTATACGTTTGATCCAGATTACTACAGACTGTTCTGTTTTTGACAGTTTCTGTTTTCAATGTGTTGTTTGCTTATTTTGATGAATCTATGAGTAGTATCGGAGGGTATGAACCATAGAAAAGTTGTAATACAGTAGATATTACACCAATATGAATTTAGAATGAGTTCATTACAGTACCTTGAAGTGGTGTTTTGTTTTCTTTCGCTAATGGAGCTTACGAGTTTTCTGTTAAGTTTTGTGTTGTGAAGTTTTCAAGTTTTGGGTAAAGATTCGATGAACTATGAAATAAGGAGTGGCAAGAGCCTAAGCTTGGGGATGCCCAAGGCACCCCAAGGTAATATTAAAAGACAACCAAGAGCCTAATCTTGGGGATACACCGGAAGACATCCCCTCTTTCGTCTTCGTTCATCGGTAACTTTACTTGGAGCTATATTTTTATTCGCCACTTGATATGTGTTTTGCTTGGAGCGTAATTTTATTTTCTTTAGTTTTGCTTGCTGATCGAATAAAATACCAAGATCTGAAATTATTAAATGTTAGAGAGTCTTCACATAGTTGCATAATTATTCAACTACTCATTGATCTTCACTTATATCTTTCGGAGTAGTTTGTTGTTTGCTCTAGTACTTCACTTATATCTTTTAGAGCATGGTGGTAGTTTTATTTTGAAGAAATAGATGAACTCTCGTGCTTCACTTATATTATTTTGAGAGTCTTTAGAATAGCATGGTAGTTTGCTTTGGTTATGAATCTAGTCCTAATATGATAGGCATCCAAGATGGGTATAATAAAAACTTTCATATAGAGTGCATTGAATACTATGAGAAGTTTGATACTTGATGATTGTTTTGAGATATGGAGGTAATAATATCAAAGTCGTGCTAGTTGAGTAGTTGTGAATTTGAGGAATACTTGTGTTGAAGTTTGCAAGTCCCGTAGCATGCACGTATGGTAAACATTATGTAACAAATTTGAAACATGGGGTGTTCTTTGATTGTCTTCCTTATGAGTGGCGGTCGGGGACGAGCGATAGTGTTTTCCTACCAATCTATCCCCCTAGGAGCATGCGCGTAGTGCCGAGGTTTTTGATGACTTGTAGATTTTTGCAATAAGTATGTGAGTTCTTTATGACTAATGTTGAGTCCATGGATTATACGCACTCTCACCCTTCCATCATACTAGCCTCTTCGGTACCGTGCATTGCCCTTTCTCACATTGAGAGTTGGTGCAAACTTCGCCGGTGCATCCAAACCCCGTGATATGATACGCTCTTTCACACATAAACCTCATTATATCTTCCTCAAGACAGCCACCATACCTACCTATTATGGCATTTCCATAGCCATTCCGAGATATATTACCATGCAACTTTCCACCATTCCGTTTATCATGACACATTCATCATTGTCATATTGCTTAGCATGATCATGTAGTTGACATAGTATTTGTGGCAAAGCCACCGTTCATAATTCTTTCATACATGTCACTCTTGGTTCATTGCATATCCCGGTACACCGCCGGAGGCATTCATATAGAGTCATCTTTTATTCTAGCATCGAGTTGTAATCATTGAGTTGTAAATAAATAGAAGTGTGATGATCATCATTTTCTAGAGCATTGTCCCAAGTGAGGAAAAAAGAGAAAGGCCATAAAAAAGGAGAATGGCCAAAAAAAGGGGAGAAAGGCCATAAAAAAAGAGAAGTCCCCAAAAAAATGAGAGAAAAAGAGAGAAGGGACAATGCTACTATCCTTTGCCACACTTGTGCTTCAAAGTAGCACCATAATCCTCATGATAGAGAGTCTCTTGTTTTGTCACTTTCATATACTAGTGGTAATTTTTCATTATAGAGCTTGGCTTGTATATTCCAACAATGGGCCTCCTCAAGTGCCCTAGGTCTTCGTGAGCAAGCAAGTTGGATGCACACCCACTTACTTTCTTTTGTTGAGCTTTCATACATTTATAGCTCTAGTGCATCCGTTGCATGGCAATCCCTACTCCTTGCATTTACATCAATTGATGGGCATCTCCCTAGCCCATTGATTAGCCGCGTCGATGTGAGACTTTCTCCTTTTTGTCTTCTCCACATAACCCCCATCATCATATTCTATTCCACCCATAGTGCTATGTCCACGGCTCGCGCTCATGTATTGCGTGAAGGTTTATGAGTTTGAGATTAATAAAGTATGAAACAATTGCTTGGCTTGTCATCGGGGTTGTGCATGATAAGAGCATTCTTGTGTGACGAAAATGGAGCATGACCAAACTATATGATTTTGTAGGGATGAACTTTCTTTGGCCATGTTATTTTGAGAAGACATGATTGCTTAGTTAGTATGCTTGAAGCATTATTGTTTCTATGTCAATATTAAACTTTTGTCTTGAATCTTATGGATCTGAACATTTATGCCAAAGTAAAGAAGAATTACTTAGAGAAATATGTTAGGTAGCATTCCACATCAAAAATTCTGTTTTTATCATTTACCTACTCGAGGACGAGCAGTAATTAAGCTTGGGGATGCTGATACGTCTCCAACGTATCTATAATTTTTGATTGTTCCATGCTATTATATTACCAACCTTGGATGTTTTATATGCCTTTATATGCTATTTTATATGATTTTTCGGACTAACCTATTAACCTAGAGCCCAGTGCCACTTTCTATTTTTTTCCTTATTTTAGAGTATCGCAGAAAAGGAAAATCAAACGGAGTCCAATTGACCTGAAACTTCGGAACTTATTTTTGGAAGGAAAGCAACCCGGGAGACTTGGAGTCCACGTCAAGGAAGCTTCGAGGAAGCCATGAGGTAGGAGGGCGCGCCCACCCCCCTGGGCGCGCCCTCCACCCTCGTGGGCCCCTCGTGGCCCCCCTAACGTACTTCTTCCGCCTATATATCTCCATATACCCTAAAACTATCGGGGAGCACAATAGATCGGGAGTTCCGCCGCCAGAAGCCTCCGTAGCCACCGAAAAACAATCTAGACCCATTCTGGCACCCTGCCGGAGGGGGCAATCCATCTCCGGTGGCCATCTTCATCATCCCGGTGCTCTTCATGACGAGGAGGGAGTAGTTCTCCCTCGGGGCTGAGGGTATGTACCAGTAGCTATGTGTTTGATCTCTCTCTCTCTCTCTCTCTCTCTCGTGTTCTTGAGGTGATACGATCTTGATGTATCGCGAGCTTTGCTATTATATTTGGATCCTATGATGTTTCTTCCCCCTCTACTCTCTTGTAATGGATTGAGTTTCCCCTTTGAAGTTATCTTATCGGATTGAGTCTTTAAAGATTTGAGAACACATGATGTATGTCTTGCCGTGCGTATCTGTGGTGACAATGGGATATCATGTGATTCACTTGATGTATGTTTTGGTGATCAACTTGCGGGTTCCGCCCATAAACCTATGCATAGGGGTTGGCACACATTTTCGTCGTGATTCTCCGGTAGAAACTTTGGGGCACTCTGTGAGGTTCTTTGTGTTGGTTGAATAGATGAACCTGAGATTGTGTGGTGCATATCGTATAATCAAACCCACAGATACTTGAGGTGACATTGGAGTATCTAGGTGACATTAGGGTTTTGGTTGATTTGTGTCTTAAGGTGTTATTCTAGTACGAACTCTAGGGCTGTTTGTGACCCTTATTGGAATAGCCCAACGGATTGATTGGAAAGAATAACTTTGAGGTGGTTTCGTACCCTACCATAATCTCTTCGTTCGTTCTCCGCTATTAGTGACTTTGGAGTGACTCTTTGTTGCATGTTGAGGGATAGTTATGTGATCCAGTTATGTTATTATTGTCGAGGGAACTTGCACTAGTGAAAGTATGAACCCTAGGCCTTGTTTCCTAGCATTGCAATACCGTTTACGCTCACTTTTATCATTCGTTACCTTGCTGTTTTTATATTTTCATATTACAAAAACTATTATCTACCATCCATATACCACTTGTATCACTATCTCTTCGCCGAACTAGTGCACCTATACAATTTACCATTGTATTGGGTGTATTGGGTGTATTGGGGACACAAGAGACTCTTTGTTATTTGGTTGCAGGGTTGCTTGAGAGAGACCATCTTCATCCTATGCCTCCTACGGATTGATAAACCTTAGGTCATCCAGTTGAGGGAAATTTGCTACTGTCCTACAAACCTTTGCACTTGGAGGCCCAACAACGTCTACAAGAAAAAGATTGTGTAGTAGACATCACACACATAGGACAAGCATTCTCAACAATAGAAACCATTGCATCAGAAGACCAAAGGCAAGGAGAGATGGAAAAACCAGAAGGGGTTCAACAGGGAGGGGGAAAGAAAAGAAGGAATAAACATGATCCGTAATGGGAGTAGGGTTAGAGATCATTTCCCCAATGATGTTAAGGCAAACAATAGAACGACTGCACCGTTACCCATTAGCAATGCAAAAGGTAATAGCATCCCCTTTAAGAGATAAACAACTACGATGTTGCGAGTACGCCTTCTCCGGCTGATGAATCTCCATAATAGCAACTTCTAGGGCGTATCTCTAGGCCCAACCAGAGTGTGATAAACCAATTGAGCGGCAATAACATCAGAGTTTTTTATTTGATCAAAGAGTGTTAATTTAACTATACGCGCATGAGCCACATGTTTGGCACCCCAACCTTTCAGAAATTCTCACATGTTTTGAGAACAAAAAACACCATTGATCTATAGGCCCAAAAGATCTAGGTTGGAAGATATGAGGGTAGAAATTTTATCAGAAAAAATGGCACGATGCCTTCTATGAGCAACGAAGAAGATTCAAAATGAAATCTAGGCTTAATACAAACAGTCAAGTCACAAGAGTCAAGGAGGAGAGGGGTATAATCCAAGCCAATGTGTGCATCAGCCACCAATGAAGAACGGGGAAACATGTGATCCCAATCTGGATAAATAAACACCGATATAGCATAGACCTAACGGGGTCAACTTGACAGAATCAAATTGAAATCTAGGCTTAATATAAGTTATCAAGTCACGAGAGTCAAGGAGGAGAGGAGTATGATCCGCGCCAATGTGTGCATCAGCCACCAAAGAAGAATGAGGAAACACGGAAATTCAATTTGGCTCCCGGGGCCAATTTTTTCTTCTCAAGGGTTTAGGATTTATGGACCAAAATGCCCCTTCCGAGGAAACAAGTGATCTCAATCTGGACAAATAAAAAATAAACTTTCTATTTGATTCTACAATAACACTCGAAAGTAAAGAAAGGTTATACTTGTATACTTGAGCCATCGTGCATAGCAAAGGGTCACTGCCACTAGCTTAGCTAAGAGCAATTTCCCTAGCAAAGAAATCAATTATACTGGTCTCTCCCCCCACCCCAAGACCATCACCGTCGCCTCCTTCCCCGCTCGATCCCGGCGGTCCGGCGGATCTAGCCGCACACCGGCCGGATCCGGGCTCTCCTCCCTCTGCTCTTCCCTTCCCTCCCCCGGATCCACCCTCGTGCCGCCTCCCCGGGAGGCGGTTGGGGCGGCGTGCGGCCCTCCACTTCGGCCCCTCCTACCCTGTCCCCCCACCGCCACCTACGGGTGCCCCCGGCTCTGGCCCGGGTGGTGTCGGTGGCGGCGGGATGTCCTCTTCCTACACACGCGTCCTCCCTTCCCGGGGTGGGGGGCGGCGACAATGCTGATCGGCTAGGCGGCGGCCAGGCTACCCGGTGGCGGGCGAGGTGGCAGCGGGGCGGCTTGGTGGCACGGCGTGACTGGCGGCGCGCCCCCGGCTCAGATCTGAGCCATGCGGGCCCCATCTGGGTCCTAGCAGTCGCCCCCTCGATGTGACTTCGTTGTCCTCTGCGCGGTGAGGAGGAGGAGCAGCTCGGACTGGGAGCGGTGACGCCAACGGCGTGCCTGCTACAACGCGAAGGTGGGAGCTTTAGGGGCCTTTGATGGCCCGGACGGGCCCGTGGGCCCACGGGCTTGGTATGCTCCTGCTATTGCGTCCGGTCAGCAATCGTCATTGGCGGTGGAGGTTGAGCCCATCCACTTGTCGACGATGCTGCTGCCTCTAGTCCCGGCTCCTTTTCTTTGGTGTGCAAACTTCAGTTCGTGGTGTCGTGGTGAGACGGCGTGGGAAGCTTCAAGACCGTGGTGGAGCAGGGTGGTGGTCGGCTTGGTGGCGGGCTCCGGAGCGCTTGAGGTGAAGGTTGGGATCAGGAGAAATCCGTGCTGGCCTGGCCGGCACCAACGCGGTGGCGCCTGAGGGTGCCGCCGGACCTTCCTGGAGGGCGTCGGGGGCTACCCTTCCTCTGTCCTTGTCGCGTATCATGGGAAACCCTTGGTAGCAGCGTCATCATCGTCGTGTTCCTTCTTGGAGGTGTTGATTGGTACCGGCGCTTCGGAGTCTAGGATCTTGGTGGGAGATCTCCGGTGGGCGCAGTGGTCGTGAGGCTTCGTCGTTTTGGTCGATCCGCCATTGTAGACATTTGTTTTTTTGTATTTTCTCTTCCGGTTCTTTTGGGTGTGTCTATGCTGCTTCCGCCCCAGCACCTATCATTGGTTGTATCGGTAATACAAAGCTGGGGGAAACCCTTTTTCGGTAGCAAAGGGTCACTGGATCGGGGTGAGTCCACCGATGCATTTTTGTGTGTGTGTGTGCGCGTGCGTTCCCCTGTCTGAATCTACTCTCTTTTTTTCCGTGAAGAGAGCTGCTTCTACTACTCAAGGCCGTGCCAGGCCTTGGCTAAGGATGGAGCGTGATCATGGGCTCAAATATGGGAGTTGGAAATGCCGGGAGGAGGAAGACTGTGCGTGACCGGCACCTCAGGGTGTTGTGCCTAGTGGCTCATGAAGTTCCCCCTCTCCCGTGGTCTCGCGGTCCACCAGTATCGTCCGTGACGTAGCGGGCTCTGTAGTCGCTTCCCTGAGCCAAGTGGAGCCGCGCGCAAGGCCAGTAGGACCAGGAAACATGCGAATGCTATTTCTTGCATTAAGCGAGACTTTAGGAACTTTCGCCATGAGTTTCAATAGTAACGACCCGGCCAACTCGCGCACACTTTAAAAGAAAAATAGAGAAAAAGGAGCGCCATGAGGGGATTCGGACCATTGTTTCCTAGATAGATTTCGACGATGCGGCTTGTAGGGATTCTGATTGAGTTGTAGGGCGGGTTGTAGTTAAGGCAAAATGAGCCCGCGTTTCACTGGTTTTTTCATTCCTTAACTTTTTTCAAATGCTAGATTAACATTTTTTAAATACAAGATTAACATTTTTCTAATACATGGCCAACATTTTCTCTATGTACATTTAACATTTTTCAAATGCTTTATCAACATTTTTCAAATGCAAGATTAACATTTTCCTAACGCATGGTCAACATCTTTTCTATAAACATTTAACATTTTTCAAATGCTTTATTAACATTTTTGAAATACTTGTTCAACATTTTTTGAAATGTCTGATTAATATTTTCATATACATGATCAAAAGATCTCCATAATTCTTTAATACATGGTCAAAAAAATTTATACACATCCAAAATTTTCAAACATTTTAAAATACTTGTTAAATATATTTTAAATAGATGATCAACTTTTTTCACACCAATTTATATTTTTGTATACATGGTCAACATATTTTCTATACATATTTAACATTTTTCAAAAACTTATAAAAATATATTTTTTTAATATATATTTTTAAATTTCTTGAGAGTGTAAACAAAAGTGAAAAATAAATAAATAAAATGTCAGATACGAAAAAGAGGCAGTGGCCCTGCGTGAGCTGGGCCGGCCCATTTTGCAGCGAGACACCAGAAACGACTGGCCTCAGATTGTAACGGTGTCCACCTTGAGGTGGACATTTCTTTTTGAGGATCAACGTCGGCCTTGATCCTTTTTTCTTTTTGAGGATCAACGTCGGCCTTGAGCCGTGCAGATTCCTCCGAGCCTTTGTCCATCTGCTTGAGGTGGACATTTTTGGGATTGCCTGAAAGAGCATACAGACATGTACACTGTACAGACAACAGTCCCACAATGGCTTATCCATGGATCCGCTTTCATCCGGACCAGACCAGTAGAGCCCACCCAATCTGGCGGTGTACTTACTTATATACACTAACTAAGAAGAGTTTCTTTGCTTTTAAAAAAAACTAAGAAGAGTTCCTAAAGAGAGTAAACGTCTGTACCGTGTTCATTTTCAACAGCACAAAACGTGTACCTTTGAGTAGCAGTTAGCTAGGCAGCGGAATCTATATATTCATTCAATTACTAAGCTCCTCTGATTTGGAGCCTCCCGGTGCATCGTGGTGCTTGTAAGGGTATGTGTGTCTCCAGTTGAATGAACGTGTACCTCTCGTATGCTCATGAATTTCCCTTGGTCTTTTTTCTATTTTTATTTTAATTCATTAAGATTTATTATAATTTTTTAATGTTATTTTAAAATTCATGAACATTTTTAGAATTATCAAATATTTCTAAATTTCGTGTAGTCCATGAACATTTTAAAATTGTGAACCTTTTGTCAAATTCGTGGACACTATTTGAAAGCCACTAATATTTTTGAAATTTGCGAATATTTTAGAAAATCATGGGTTTTCTAGTTCAGAACAATTTTTAACATCCAAAATGTTTTTTACATTTGTGAACATCTTTTGATTTAGTAAAGTTTTTTAAATAAAAAAATGATAGTCAGCTTTTTCTGAGATAATGGAATAGGAGCTCCCAAGGGCTCACAAAACTGCCATCGACTAAGACCAAGGCCAAACCTATAAGAACACCACAACCACGCATCAAGCAAATCCACTCTTCTTCAGAATAAATATGGTCTCGAACGACAGCCCAACACGATATACGAATAAAACAAAAACTGTCAGAACATAACTAAACCCCAAGCCAACGTAAATAAAAGAAATGAAACAATTGACTGCAATAACCTGCTAGAGAATAGAAACTTAATCTCAGAAGTGAAGAACGATGCGGTAAAGTAGCCTCTAGTAGTTATTGATCATACTACCTCTCTCTCAGTTTACAGGGCGTGTGTGTGCTCCTAGGTCGTCAATTTGACTAACCTAATACAAGTCATATATTACAAAAAATATACCAATATAAACTTCAAGTGTTCTATTTTCAAACCGTATAATTTTTGTGTTATATAGTTTATATTAAGGTGATAAAATTGACAACCTAGGTATACGCGTAGGACTTGTAAACTGAAACGGAGGTAGTACCAGAGTTGACCAACGTATAGTGAACACACAAGTTTTAAATGCTCGAATTATATGTGATGCACTTTGAAAAAGACAACTACAAATCTGACGTCAGACTTTGGACCATGCTAAATTGAATGTTTTTTTGTGGCAACCAAAAATATTTGATTTGAAAAAATATTACCTCCATTGAAATAAAACCACATCACTTATTTCCTAACGGAGGGAGTACTATGGTAGATGCTTCAGTCTCTCCGCGCCAAACCTATCTATATATACCTACTGTTGCAGAAAATCACAGGCGTGGACTTCATCGACCGCTCGACATCACCTGCACTGCACGCGAGGTACGGAGACAGCGGGACACGAAACCATTTACATACATGCCAAGGACTCGCACACTGTTTTTGTCCTCGTCAGCATATGCGTAGTAAATTGACATCGAGCGGCATGGCCGCACATCTACGTCCACTCATTTCTTCTTTTTCGTGATGAACTGATGAGGTAGCTCCTCCTCTGCTACTTAAGGCCGCGCCAGCAAAGAAGGGACGAGCAGATCGACCGGCCTTGGCTAAGGATCAGCGCGACCATGGCCACAGGTGTGACCGTGTGCGTCACCGGCGCCGCCGGGTATTGCGCCTCGTGGCTCGTGAAGCTCCTCCTTTCCCGTGGCTACGCCGTCCACGGCACCGTCCGCGACCTCCGTACGTACACCCTTCATGCATAAGGCTGGTTGTAATGGAGAGTATCATATACTAGTATTATGCATATGATACTAGTATATAATATTACGTTCGTAATGGATGATATCATATGTTGGTACTCCCTCCGGTCTTTTTTAGTTCGCATATTAGATTTGTCTGAAATCAAGCCTAGTAAAGTTTGACCCAACTTTATAAAAAAAAATACCAACATTCACAATGTGAAATCAATACTAGTAGACGCGTCATGACTTAAAGTTTCATGTTGTATAACTTTATCATGGTAGACGTTGATATTTTTTCATATAAACATGGTCAAACTTTGTAAAGTTTGACTTCAGACAATTCTTATATGCAGAGTAAAAAGGACCTGAGGGAGTATCATATAAGACTACATTTATTTCCATGCATGACACAAAGTAGCACATCATTTAATATGATACAGTATTATGATATGATACTCAATCTTCTCTTTCTTCATTTAATTCTATGCCACCTCATCAAAATTGCTTAGTAGGCGTGCATGATACTACCTATGATACTCCCATTACGACTAGCCTAAGACTAGTCACAATAGGAAGTAACTTAGACTAGTAACATCACATTTTACTAGGCTATGTTACTACTTTCACAGTGGGTAGTAACATATGTGTTGTCATGTTATGGTTCATTTATTAGCCTATAGACTCATATTGTCTTGGTATCTGTGATGTTACAGTAACTACCTAAGTTACCACCATCACCTCTCTCATCATTAAATATGTGTCACATAAGCAAAATTATCTTAAAAAGTGTGATGTTACTAGTGATGTTACTCCCACTATGGTCAGCCTAATACAATGCAATGGAAACATTGTGTTATGATAGAATTATCGTGGTGGAAAGATAAATCTTTTTGTGTTAGTAGATACAAGCCCACGCTATAGATGTAAATGTAAGCACTATATATTATATATGCTACTATGCAGGTCTCTGTTAATTTGGAAATTTAGGTCGTTTTTTGAAAGAAAAAAAAATCAAGTTTGCTTCTATGGATATGCCATGTTTATAGCTTCATACCTGGGATGCGATTATATCAGCACCTAAAGCACCGGATGCCATCAGAATTCCGAAGTTAAGCATGCTTGTGCGAGAGTAGTGCTAGGATGGATAACCTCTGGAAAGTCCTCGTGTCGCATTTCCTTTGAATTACCCCGCTAAAAAAAGGCTTCATACTCCCTCTGTCTAGGTGTGTAAGTCACCTTACGAAAACCAAATAATCCCAAAACACTTAGGCACCATATATTAACTCCCTCCTCGTTTCTTGTTTTGTGGCATATCAACCAATAAGATATGTGGGCCGTGCATGCTTTCAATGACTTGAGACTACCAAACATAACATGCAGTTGTTAGTTCATTGCATGCAATGCTATTAATTAGCAAAAAGACATTAAGTTTTCTCGTTTTATTCTTCACCTTGGTCGCGGTGCACAACGTAAGATGACTTACACACCTAGACGAAGGAAGTACTTAACATGAAACCTTTTTGTGCCTTAAAAAAGACATTCCATGTGTTCAGTTTTTCAATAAGATAGGCTACAATATACATGAAGGCTTTCGTGTTTCACTCTTTTGATATTTCAGGTGATAACAAGACTGCCCATTTAAGGCGCTTAGATAATGCTGCTAGCAACCTCAAGCTTTTCAAGGCTGATCTCCTTGACTATGATGCAATGGCATCTGCCATTTCGGGATGCCAGGGTGTTTTCCATGTGGCGACTCCTGTTCCTTCAGGAGAATTAACCGATCCAGAGGTAAGCAAGTTTCATACCTGGTTTGTGATGTATACCAGCTGGAGCAAAGGCCGGAGATGTTCTCTTCCATTAACCAAAAAACGAGAAATTTTAGATGGTCCCAAAATAACATGAGCCACCAGTTTTGTTAGATCCAACAGACAATGTTAGTATCACCTCTTGGAAGGTAATACAGTATTGATGAAACCATGGGGTCAATATAAACATTGCACTTAGGGCTGCAAAAAAAGCTCGAGACTTGTGAGTCTCTTGAGATTAATTAGCCTTTTATCTTGACTCAAAAAGAAATGAACTTAGTATGAGCATTTTATGTAGCTCCATAAAGAAATAGACTAATTTTGAGCCAACATTGGACCACTCAGTTTTAGCTCAATATAATATAGCTTGACCTTGAGACCGTTACGCGCTACACACGAGCCACTTTATATAGCTTGACCTTGAGATTTACTCAGTCTGTGCTCGCTTTCATTTTAGTTTAAGTTGAGGTGAGCCTATTCCACCTCGGTCGAACTTGTATCGGTTGCGGCTCTAATTGCACTATGTGCAAACATAAGAACACATATAATATTATTAAAACACAATATTAATTAACTAAAGACATGATAAAGGTAATTCAAACTGAGGACATCATACTTCAACAGCTTTCCATTCCCTCAAAAATTGCTGGTATAGAGAAAGTTGGCACTAAAACATACTCCAGCAGATTCTGTATTCTCAATATTTTTTGGTGATCACAAGAAAACACCCCATCTTTCCAAGATGCGGCTTTAGATATATCTTTCCCAATATATGCCACGTCACTGCACTGCCATAATCGTCAGACCACCGTCAATTCTCGGCGATGGACCGCCATCGGACCATCACGTCGCCACTGGATGGCCGCATGATGCCGTCGTGATGACACCACCACCACCTTGTCGCCACCCGTCGCTGTGCCGCACCAGCATGCCGCCTTGCCGTCCCCCGCGATCTGCCTGCGCCAGCTCCCCACCCCCCACCCACTATGTCGCCGGTCATCGAAGCTCTGTTTTTTGTGAGAGAGGGAGAGAGAGATACTAGCATATATATTTTTCCAATTGCCCCAACTTGTATGCATCAATTATGAAACTTGTATACTCCCTTTGGCTAAATTACTTATCGCTCAAATGGATGTATCTAGCATAAATACACATTCATTTGAGTGACAAGTAAATTAAGAAATACAATAACCATGGTAATAATGCGGAATTATGTCCATCGAACACACATAATGATGCAGCTACAAATGTTGGGCCCCGCTGTTACTGGCACCACAAATGTGCTCAAGGCTGCATCTGCCGCAAATGTCCAACAAGTGGTCGTCGTGTCATCCATGGTTGCTGTGGAGATCAACCCCAAAGACTGGCCCCAAGGCAAGATCAGAGACGAGAGCTGTTGGTCAGACAAAGAATTCTGTAGGAGCAATGAGGTAATAACAACTTGGACAACGTGCATCCAACACGTTTTTGTATCTAATAAACACGACGATGCCATTTTGCACCGTGTATTTGCAGAGCTGGTACCCTGTTGCCAAGATCGCGGCAGAAGCAGCCGCGCTGGAGTACGGGCGTGAAACCGGGCTCGACGTGGTGACACTCAACCCTGCACTGGTGTTTGGTCCCCTGCTCCAGCCGACCGTCAACGCGAGCAGCCAGTTCCTCATCTACTTGCTCAAAGGTTTTAGCTATAGCCGTCTTCACTTCACACATTAGAGTTAACCTAACAAGCAGCGATAGCACATGCATTCCCTGCTCTTGATTCATTCACGTTGTTTTTGACGTGTGCATGCAGGAGGCCCTGATCAGGTGAGGGACAAGCTGTGGCACATCGTGGATGTCCGCGACGTCGCCGGCGCGCTGCTCCTGCTTTACGAGACACCCGGAGCCGCCGGCCGGCACATCTGCGCACCACACTTCATCACCGTCCGGGAGCTGTTGCGTTTGCTCAAGAGCATGTACCCTGGGTACCCCTACATATCCGAGTAGGAGTTCTATTCTAATTATCCCCTGATGATTCGACATATGTTGTTTTTGTTGTCTAGGATTAACTGACAATCCGATTGGTTGGGCATTTGGCAGGGAGAGCATATATGACATGGATCACCCGGCTCCGATGACCTCCGAAAAGCTGGAGAAGCTGGGGTGGAGTCAGCGGCCGCTGAGGGACACGATAGCAGACACCGTCGAGTTCTGCCGGGAGGCCGGGTTTCTTGAGGGCGTCAATGGTGATGACGCGCCCTGCCGCTTCCCCCCTCTTTTCAACAATATCTAGCGTCAAGAAAGAATTTGAAGAATTTTGGGCGAGCATATATGGTGTTTCTCCTCTATTATTGCTACCTTTGTGTGTGATATAGGTGTGATACGAAAATGTCTGGACGAACCAACATGTAAGACCCGCAACAATAAGATGAACCCTGCAATTCAACCTAACTGCCAGCATTAGGCTGCTAACCTCCCACTCGCAATTCTGCTTGACCACTGTCTACGGGCCCGTAGATGATAGCCTCAAGGAGAGGTTCTTGGCTGAGATGTGCAGCTCTGCACCACCCCTAGGCCACCCATGAATTGTGCTCGGTGACTTCAACCAAATTTACGAAGCTAGGGACAAAAACAAGCTCAACCTTAATCGCAGACTCATGGGTAAATTCCTCAATGCCATCAATTATGCTGAACTGCTCGAGATTAGATCCAAGAACAAAAATTCACCTGGAGCAACGAGCAACAGCCCCCCACTCTGGTTGCCCTAGACCGTGTCTTCTGCAACCCTGCTTGGGACGCGCTATTCCCCTCAACGCTGCTGCACGTAGCTTCTACGTTAGTCTCGGACCACAACCCTCTCGTTCTTACAAGCACTAAACCACCGACTAGTAGACCAAGGTTTAGATTCGAAGCTTTCTGGCCGAAGTTTCCTGGTTTCCATGAAACTGCCCTAGCAGCCTAGTCCAAACCAATTAGCTCTAGCTGTGCCATCAGGATCCTGCATACAAAACTGTAGCGCACCGCAAAGGCACCAAAGATCTGGAGCAGGGGTCGTTTGTTCTCCAACGCCAAGCTGCAGTTCCACATGGCCCAAGAGCTCGTCCTGCACCTCGACACAGCTCAGGAAAAATGACTTCTCATGCCTGCAGAATTAGAATTCAGAAAAAAGCTCAAGCTTCGCCTGCTGGGCCTAGCAACCATAGAGAGGGCTAGGCAGAGGCAATGCTCTACGATCAACTGGTTGAGGGCTGGGGATGCTAGCACGGCATTCTTCCATGCCAAAGTTAACGCTAGGAAAAGGGAAAATTCCATTCTCTCCCAGAACAAGGATGGTGTGGCTGCTACAAGCCACTCTGAGAAGGAGGAGGTGATCAAGGACCACTTCACCAAGCTTTTGGGCACACAACAGCGTCGCACGTGCACAATAATCTGGGATGAAATTCAGCTACCACAACTCGACACATCTGGCTTAGATCTCTCCTTCTCGGAAGCTGAAGTATGGAACGCCATCAAGCAGTCACCGCCAGACCGAGCCCCTAGCCCGGATGGCTTCTCCGGTGTATTTTACAGGTGGCGCTGGCACATCATAAAAGCTGATCTTATGCGGGCTCTCCAATAGTTCCATGATCTCAGTGGCAGTGCCAGCTTCCAATGTCTCAACGCATCATTGGTGGTACTCACCCCGAAGACTTATGACCCAACTAACGTTGGACATTTCCGACCAATTAGCTTAGTGCATTCCTTTGCAAAGCTCATCGCCAAGATATTATCCCTGTGCCTTGCTCCCAAGCTTGGGAGTCTGATCTCTCTAGAGCAAAGTGCCTTCCTGAAGACTAGATGCATCCATGATAGCTTTTTGTTCGCCAAAAATGCGGCGCGTAGCCTGCATCATAGAAAGAAGCTTGCACTGTTGTTTAAGATGGATATAGCTAAGGCTTTTGACTCAATCTCCTGGGAGTACCTGCTCGAGCTCCTGCGGAAACTAGGCTTCTCTGCCCGATGGCGTGATTGGATCGCTCTGCTGCTGCGATCATCCTCCGCTGCAGTCCTTCTAAACGGTATCGAGGGCGAGCTGATCGACCACTCGACAAGGCGATCCACTATCCCCTTTCCTCTTCATCCTAGCAATTGACATGCTACAGCGGGTTCAAGACCGTGCTGCTGCTCTGGGATATCTGACGCCGCTTCCTGGGCGTGACATCAAACTGCGTGTTAGCCTTTATGCGGATGATGCTATCATTTTCTTGAACCCATGCAACAAGGAGGTCTCCTGCCTGCTAACTATCCTGGAGAGGTTTGGGGAAGCCACGGGACTGCGCGTAAACCCTTCAAAATCCACGGTTGCGCCTATCCAATGTCATGCACGGGACCTAGACAACATACTGCAAGGCTTTCTCGGCCGACGCACAGGTTTCCCGATCACCTACTTGGGCTTGCCAATCTCTCTAGGAAGACCTAAGAAGGTGCATCTCCAGTTCATCTTCGACCGCATCAAGGCTAAGCTAGCAGGATGGAAGGGGCGACTAATGAACAACGCGGGCCGGCGAGCGCTTGTTCGCTCTATGCTTTCAGCCATTCCTATCTTCGCGCTCACTGCCATCAAAGCCTCTAGTGGAACTTTGAAGGATATTGACAAGATATGCATGCGTTTCCTCTGGGCTCAGGAGGAGAAACTGTCTGGTGGCAAATGCAAAGTAAACTGGCAGACAGTCTGCTCCCCGATCGACCTTGGCGGCCTAGGAGTTCTAGATAGTGCAAAATTCGCAAGGGCCCTGCGGCTTAGATGGTTATGGCTGTCGTGGGATGAAGTTGCCCGGCCTTGGACTAGCTTCCCCTTGCCGTGTAATGACCAGGATCGTGAGCTATTCGTTGCTGCAACGAGCATCTCTGTTGGCAATGGCAAGCGTGCACTCTTCTAGGAATCCACCTGGCTGGGACCGATGCCGCCAAAGGCGATCGCACCCTCGCTCTTTGCCCGATGTAGGTGTAAAAATCGCACTGTGAAGGAGGCACCGCAAGGGCAAAAGTGGATTCAGGACATCCGTCGCCCACCCCCTCTCCGACGCCAACATCTTCGAATTCAGGAGGCTATGGAACATGATCAACGAGGCCCAAATCAGGCTGCAACCGGATGTGCCAGACAGCATCACCTGGAAGACAACTCCCTCTGGCACATACAGCGCAACGACAGCTTACAAACTCCAGTTCGTTGGCAGGATAGATTCAGATTTTGCAAACATGTTCTGGAAAGCCTGGGCTCCTCAACACCGCGAGTTCTTCACTTGGCTGCTGATGCTCGACAGGCTATGGCACGCTGACAGACTGCAAAGGCGAGCGTGGCCAAGCGACTATTTCTGCCCGTTGTGTGTTCGGAACCTCAAATCATCAGTCCACCTAATATGGCAATGCCCGGAGGCATGAAGGACCTGGGCCGCTACAGCAGGATGGCACGGCTACGCCGCTCTTGCACCAAGCATCTGGCTAGAGGGTGACAGATCGGAGGCATACTGGGCACACATCCTCAACGCCACCCCGACAGAGCATCAGAAAGGAATCAGGCCGCTCACCATACTCATCTCATGGGAGCTATGGCTGGAGCGGAACCGCAGGGTTTTCCAGAGGAGGATCGCCGTGCCCTAGGCCATTCTCCAGGCAGTGCGGGGATCCTTGGAGGCATGGATATTGGCGGGAGCAAACGTGAGGGATCGCCCCAGCATGGCCCAAGGGGCCCTGTTTTTCCCTTTTCTCTGCCTTTTCCCCTCAAACCGCGACAACAGCCTTGTAAATACTGCTCCCTACCCCCATAATATATTTGCCAGAAATTGCTTGTGGCTTCAAAAAAACAATAAGATGAACCTATTTCTTAGTAATCCATAATTATTTCTCAAATAACTAGCAGGTGGCTCGTGCATTTTGCTAGTTTAGAATTTTATTAGAATCTGTAGTTTTTGAAACTTGTATGACACAAATGAAACTATTTTTCACCCGCACAAGAAAAACGAAATTGTTTTCAAAATTTATTTCCATTTTTTTGAGAAATAACATAAACTAAACATGTTTTAAATATTATTCGGATGTGTTTGATTTTTACATAGGGGGAAAGCGGCACTGGTCTGGTCATTGTGGCATCTCTATCTTCAAAAGCTGAAGAAACATGTGTATATTTCATCGTGCGGATATCGAAAACCTTAATATAGGGCGTTTTTACTCCGGGCTATGTTCTGCGTCATGTTTAGCTGTCTGCATTGCATTAGGAGGTGATTTGGTACATGTCATTCGGTTGACAACACTTGAGGGTTATGGCTCCGAAGATGCATTTACCTAGTGTTTGGTTGCTTGGACTTAATGTTGTGATCACCTCTTCTCACTAGTGGCGACCTTACCATAGACTAAACTACACAAACACTACCAAATTAACATCATGTGAGTGTTCATCAATGGCAATCAAGGGGGAAGTTCACCATCTTCTTCTTCTTCTTCTTCTTCTTCTTCTTCTTCTTCTTCTTCAGATCCTTGTGTTATCTCTGATAGCTCACATTGTCTCAGCCCACTCAGACATTTTTCTCTTTCAAACTTTAATATCATGTGCCTCCACACCATGGTCGAAGGCAATATCATTAGTTGTCACATCATTCTCATCCGGCACATACTTATCAAGACCCCACTCTAAGATCCAATTATGAAGAATGCAAGATGCAAGAACAAACTTAATTTGGGTGGGAAAAGGATGAAATGCCTTTTGATCAAGGAACTTAAATCTATTCTTCAAAGAACCAAATGTCCTCTCAACTATGTAAGGCTAAAATATCTAAGGTTGAACAGTTCGGTAGAAGTCTTAGGATAATTCCTAGCAGAGAACTCATTAAGATTTTACCTAGTTTTACTGAAGGGTGGAAGAACCACATGCCAGCATGCATATCCAACATCTCCTAGGTAGAACTTACCACCAGGGATATTGTTCCCATCAGACCAAGCAAAGCTATCAACAAAAATGTTAGTCATGGCATGAATTAACAGTTAATAATGCCCACCTTGAAATATGGATACCATGTACAGCTCGCTTGTATGAGTTTGACCAAAAGGTGCCTTCATCATCTCTCATGCGAGCTCTACGATCTCCTACAAGATTTGCTTGAAATACCAAAAAATTGTCTCATTGCATCTCCTGAATGTGTTGTGAATCACTCTGAACTTCTGATCATGACCTACATGAAGAAACATTGCTGCTTGCTCTTCCACATAGGTGTGGATGTTATCTTATAGCAACCTCATCTCCCTAAACGTCTCCACAAGCTTGCCAAAAGGGGCCCTTCTCATTTGAAGCATGTTCATAGCCTCTACATCATTACGGTTGTAGATGTAGTTCAGATTCTGTTGGAAATATGCCCTAGAGGTAATAATATTATACTATTGTATTTCCATTTTCATAATTAAGATTTTGTATTTCATGCTACAACTGCTATGACTCTGGACTATGTGATTCAGTGGAGAACTCATATGCACATGTGAGATGATAAACGGTAAAATATAGGTTCCCGGTCTTGCCTCCAGGACTGGCTCAAGTGTTGGTGGTGATCATATTTTCTGGATCTCAGGATATCGTTAAGTGTGATGATAGTCCTGAAACAAGATTGAAAGTATGACGTTAGAAGAACGATCATATTTAACCGACCCAATCTTGTTTGTTTATACTTTGATAATATCATCTGAAATCAATTATTATAACACGAAATGTTAATATGTGTTTTAGTTCCTTAGACCATGAGAGTATCTTAGTCACTTCCTACCGTACAGTGGACCATGGAGTTGCCCAAACGTCATCTGTAACTAGGTGATCATAACGACAACCTAAGGGTTCATCAGAAAGTTTGACAAGGGACTTGATAGCTCGAGAGTGGAATTTTCTCCTCCGACGATGGAGAGATGTTCTTAGGTCCCTCTCAATGTGAAGGCATCCATCATTGTCTGGCCAGACACAGGTGACTACGTCACGGGGATGCCGAAACACTTCAATGAGTATGAAGAACAAAACTGGCAACGGGATCAATGGTATTGTGAGCATGTGCATGACTCAAGAGGATACCGATGAATCTCAGGTTTTATAAAGTATCGTGAAGCAAAGGCAACATGACTAGTGAGGGAGTCCTGGACTAAGGGGTCCTCGGGCGTCCGACCTATTGGACATGGGCCGGACTGATGGGATGTGAAGATACGAAGACCGAAGACTCTACCCGTGTTTGGATGGGACTCTCCTTGGCGTGGAAGGCAAGCTTGGCGATCAAATATGAAGATTCCTTTCTCTGTAACTGACCTTATGTAACCCTAGATCCCTCCTGTGTCTATATAAACCAGAGGGCTAGGTCCGTAGATAGCCGGACAATCATAGTCAGACAGGCTAGGCTTTTAGGGTTTAGCCATTACGATCTCGTGGTAGATCAAGTCTTGTAATACTCGTATTCATCAAGATCAATCAAGTAGGAAGTAGGGTATTACCTCCATAGAGAGGGCCCGAACCTGGGTAAACATTGTGTCCCCCGTCTCCTATTACCATCGACCTTAGACGCATAGTTCGGGACCCCCTACCCGAGATCCGCCGGTTTTGACACTGACATTGGTGCTTTCATTGAGAGTTCCACTGTGCCGTCGTTAAAAGGTTTGATGGCTCCTCCAAACATCTACAATGACGTTGTCTAAGGGGAAGTCTTCCTCCCTGAACATATCTTTGTGTTCGGCGGCTTCGCACTGGGGGCCAACTCGCTTGGCCATCTGGAGCAGATCGAAAGCTACGCCCCCGGCCACCATGTCATATTTGGAAGCTTGAACTATGTTGCAGATATCCGTGGAGACTTGATCTTCGACGGATTCGATACCATGGCAGCCACTCCCTGCCACCACGATGAACATGACATAAATCTGTCATCGGTCCACACGCAGGAGATAGTACCTGTAGCTGCTCTGGCCATAGATCTGGAGCAGATCACGCCATCCGAAGACGGGAAGCTCAACCCCGCCACGGAAGCCGCAGACTCAGCGGTGTTGGAGCCGCACATAGACTTAACTTCAAGTGACATCTATGTCACCAGAATCATGGAGTCGTCTCCTCCTATAGGTTCCGAACCTTGTGCGTCCTCGTATGTCGAGCTTGATCGGCCATCGATCATCGAATTCAGCTCCGCGAACATCTTCCGACACTCGTCCTTGGGTGACATGTTAAACTCGTTAAGAGCACTATATTTAGCGGGGGCCCCACAGCCGAATTGTATCCGGTTCGAACTAGAGGCCGACGACGGAGAATTTTGCTTCCCACCCACCGCCCACTTCATACACACTGTCGAAGACTTAACTGACACGCTCGATTACGACTCCGAAGACATCGACGGTATGGACGACGATGCCGATGAGGAGCCGGGCGAAGACCAACTATTTACCGAACGCTGGACGGCCACCTCTTCTTACGACGTGTACATGGTGGATACACCTAAAAGAAATAACAACAATGACAAAGAAGATCCAGTTGAGGACGAACCTCTTGTGATACAACCAAAACACCGGCGTCAACGGTGCCGCTCTAAGTCACGTCATGGAAAAGACGGCGATACTGGCATCGGGGAAAATAATATTCCGGATGATGCCAAAGATAACGAAGACACCATTGAGATAACCTCCGAACAGGAGGAACGGGAAAACGGGCAAGTTGGCCCTAACGAACAGGTCATAAACGACGACTCAGAGGACAGTAATTATCTTCGACTCTTCGAGGATGAGGTGAGCCTCAGCAGCGAGGATTTTATCGTGCCTGAGGAACCTCAGGAGCAGGAGCGCTTTAAGCGCCGGCTAATAGCCACTGCAAAGAGCCTGAAAAAGAAGCAGCAACAGCTTCAAGCTGACCAAGATCTGCTCAACGATAGATGGAGTGATGTCCCAGTAGCCGAAGAACACGGCCTCAAGCACGCAACCAAAAGCTACCTGAAGCGCAAATTGTTACCTCAGTTCGACGATGAGGCGCTGGAACACATACGATCATCGCGCAATGCGGCTGACCGACCACCACATGGTCGGGATAAAGCGGCAACTCTAGCCGAACACCAGCCCGCCCTCCTCATCGTAAAAGCAGAGGTAAAACAGCTGTCGGTCATACATATGACCTTCGGCATGACCTGGACAATAGAGCAGGATATACCAGATCGATCTACGGATCGCAAGGACGTGCCCCGACACGTGACGACGGCTATCTATTCGGACGTGACAAGCCTAGTCACACCCAGGCCGAAAACGGTAGACTGACTCCATCGGAGCTACATCACAATGTGGCCCAACATAGAGGCGCCGCACACCCTCTTTGCTTCACAGACGAAGTAATGGAGCACGAATTCCCAGAAGGGTTTAAACCCGTAAATATCGAATCATATGATGGAACAACTGATCCCGTGGTATGGATCGAGGATTTCCTTCTCCATATCCACATGGCCCGTGGAGATGACCTTCATGCCATCAAATACCTCTTGTTAAAACTCAAAGGTCCACCTCGGCACTAGTTAAACAGTCTGCCCGAAAACTCTATTGGCAGCTGGGAGGATTTGGAGGACGCCTTCCGCGACAACTTCCAAGGTATATATGTCCGGCCACCAGACGCCGATGACTTAAGCCATATAGTTCATCAGCCCGGAGAATCAGCCAGGAAGCTCTAGACTAGGTTCTTAGTTAAAAAGAACCAAATCGTCGACTATCTGGACGCGGAAGCCCTAGCGGCCTTCAAACACGGCGTACGGGACGAGTGGCTCGCCAGCCACATCAGTCAAGAAAAACCAAAATCCATGTCATCCCTTACCGCTCTGATGACCTGCTTTTGCGCGGGAGAAGACAGCTGGCTCGCTCGTAGAAGCAACAACGCTAATGATTCGGGCACTTCCGAAGTCCGAAACGGCAATGGAAAACCTCGACGCAGCAAACACAAACGTCACAATGATAATGAAAGAATGCGCGACATAGCGGTCAACGCTGGATTCAGCGGCCCCAAACCGGGTCAACGGAAAAAGCCATTCAAGGCAAACAGAGACGAACCATCCAATTTAGACAACATATTGGATCGGCCCAGTCAGATTCATGGCAATCCCTATAAACCAGCTAATCACACCAACAGAAGCTATTGGGTCTTCAAGCAGGCCAGCAAGCTCAATGCCGAACACAAGGGGAAAATGCCGCCCAGTGATAGTGATGACGAAGAGACTCACCAACCAAATACTGGGGGTCAGAAGCAATTTCCCCCTGAGGTAAAAACAGTGAACACGGTATACATGACACACGCCCCTACAGAGGAGCATGAGACGCACTCCCTCCGGACTAAGGATCATACTACGTTCCCTCCAGCCGGAGTACAAATCGGTCTTATTAAACCGCATACCTTGTCGGCCATTAAGCCGCCGGTCTCCATTCAGCAGGACCAACCAATTATGGAGTTGGACTAGTAGTTCGGCTTCCGCCGTCCGCCTCATACACCCGCGAAATCTGTACCGCGCATACATAACTATGCACTTAAAATACCATGGGCATCAGCAGAGGCACAATACGGATGGGCCTATAAGTACTCCTATAACCTCCTTCTTTTCTTTTCTAAGCACTCTTTCTTTTTCATTATCCTTTACCATAGGTGACTCGCAGGCTGGTCATCTCACCGACTCTATCGGAGTTCTGGTTTGTACATTCATCCAAAAGCTACTCCCTTTAAGGAGCCCCTTCATCGAGGAAAGGCGACGCAGACGTGCGACAGGAGGTCCAGAAAAACTTTTTGTAGACCACACTCTCTATTTTGCGAGCCTGTAAAGTGCCTTCTACCTCAGTCATCGACCCTTGGCATGTCAAATAGTCGGGGTCGGGGCGTTATTATATACAAAACATTGATTGGCATATCACTCAAGTTCTACTGAATATAATCTGTATCTAGTATTCACTTTTCTCTAAAAAAACTGCATTTTGCTCCTTATGTTATTTCACATGCCCCGACATACCTCACCAGGGGCTCGATATGGGAACAAAATAAATTGCCAACAAGTCCGAACAACTTTATAGCATACTTCGGCGTCGCGTGTTTGGCCTTATATGCATCAGCTCCGAATCATGTCTTGGGTCAATAGTTGGGTTGCCCGGCTCCTGTGCTTGCTACCTTACGTTCCGCTCTATCGGCTAAGGTAGTAAAGGGAGAAATACTGCGATTGTGTTTTTGGTTCATCTAGTCAAACACTTCAGTAGAAGAAAGCCGAAAACTGACTGTCATGATGCGGCTAGAGCTGGTCAACCACTCGACGACTTACCTGAATCTTTCGTGATTCCCCCCGTATTACACGAAGGACCTTTCTTCAGGTCATACATGTACACGCACCACATTGGGATAACCACGTACATACCAGGGTTTATACCATAGACCCACTATAAAACTCCTATGGCTAAGTGAAAGTGTTAACGCCCTATAGTCCGATTGCCTCGTTAACCGCATTGACACCTCCTTCACGGACCAAGACGTTGGGTTAAGAGTGATCAAGTGCTTTTCCTAACACCCCGTATTTTCTACGAGGGGGATGAAGCCGACGACTGGAAAACTTTTAGATTATACAAAAACGGCCACACAGGAGGAACCAAAAGCTTTTAAGCAAATATCATAATATTATCATAATATTTTCTTTTACAATTTCAATACATTTCATTCGAATATCATATCTTTCGAGCACTGACCCTCTATCAAGCGGGCACCCTCCAAGACGTCCTCGAAATAATGTTCGGGTGCGTGATGGTCCTTACCCTTGAGGGGACTACTCGCTGCAACACCAGTGGCCTTCATCTTCGCCCAGTATGTTTTGACACGGGCAAAGGCCATCCGTGCACCTTCAATGCACGTTGAACGCTTAACGGCGTCGATACGCGACACCACTTCCACAAGTCGCTGCACCAAACCGAAGTAACTATTCGGAATGCGCTCAGTAGGCCACAGCTGGACTATGACGTCCTTTATGGCAGAACCGGATATCCTGTGGAGCTCGGCCCACTAGGCCATCTGTTCATTTAGTAACATCGGACGCTTTGGCGTGCCGAACTGTGACCAAAAAAGCTTCATCCGTGGCACACCCTTCCTGCGCCTGGTAAAATTGCGCCGCATTAAAGGCGCTATTCGGCAGGTCCAAGAATGTGTCCGGAGAGCTCCACATTTGATTAAGCGGCGAATACTTCGGATCGCCAAAATTCATCTGTAATAAGAAGGGCTTACCAGCCGCTATCTCTCCAACTTGTCGGATCTCTTCCCGAGCCGCTCTTGACTCAGATTGTGCTTCTTTCGCCTCTTGCAAGGCCTTGCCGAGATCGGCCGCTTTGGCTTTATTATCCCTCTCGAGGAATTTGAAGGAAATATGCCCTAGAGGCAACAATAAAGTTATTATTTATTTCCTTATATCGTGATAAATGTTTATTATTCATGCTAGAATTGTATTAACCGGAAACATAATACATGTGTGAATATATAGACAAACAAAGTGTCACTAGTATGCCTCTACTTGACTAGCTCGTTAATCGAAGATGGTTGTGTTTCCTAACCATATACATGAGTTGTCATTTGATTAACGGGATCACATCATTAGGAGAATGATGTGATTGACATGACCCATTCCGTTAGCTTAGCACATGATCGTTTAGTATGTTTCTATTGCTTTCTTCATGACTTATACATGTTCCTATGACTATGAGATTATGCAACTCCTGTTTACCGGAGGAACACTTTGTGTGCTACCAAACGTCACAACGTAACTGGGTGATTATAAAGGTGCTCTACAGGTGTCTCCGAAGGTACTTGTTGGGTTGGCATATTTCAAAATTAGGATTTGTCACTCTGATTGTCGGAGAGGTATCTCCGGGCCTTCTCCGTAATGCACATCACTTAAGCCTTGCAAGTGATAACCCACAAGTATAGGGGATCGCAACATCTTTTGAGGGTAGAGTATTCAACCCAAATTTATTGATTCGACACAAGGGGAGCCAAAGAATATTCTCAAGTATTAGCAGCTGAGTTGTCAATTCAACCACACCTGGAAACTTAGTATCTGCAGCAAAGTGTTTCGTAGCAAAGTAATATGATAGTAGTGGTAGCGGCAACAAAAGTAAAGACAGCAAAAGTAATGTTTTTGGTATTTTGTAGTGATTGTAAGAATAGCAGCGGGAAAGTAAATAAGCGAGAACCAGTATATGGAAAACTCGTAGGCACCAGATCAGGGATGGATAATTATTCCAGATGCGGTTCATCATGTAACAGTCATAACATAGGGTGACACAGAACTAGCTCCAATTCATCAATGTAATGTAGGCATGTATTCCGTATATAGTCATACGTGCTTATGGAAAAGAACTTGCATGACATCTTTTGTCCTACCCTCCCGTGGTAGCGGGGTCCTATTGGAAACTAAGGGATATTAAGGCCTCCTTTTAATAGAGAACCAGAACAAAGCATTAGCACATAGTGAATACATGAACTCCTCAAACTATGGTCATCACCAAGAGTGGTCCCGATTATTGTCACTTCGGGGTTGCCGGATCATAACACATAGTAGGTGACTATAGACTTGCAAGATAGGATCAAGAACTCACATATATTCATGAAAACATAATAGGTTCAGATCTGAAATCATGGCACTCAGGCCCTAGTGACAAGCATTAAGCATAGCAAAGTCATAGCAACATCAATCTCAAAACATAATGGATATTTGGGATCAAACCCTAACAAAACTAACTCGATTACATGATAAATCTCATCCAACCATCACCGTCCAGCAAGCCTATGATGCAATTACTCACACACGGCGGTGAGCATCATGAAATTGGTGATGGAGGATGGTTGATGATGACGACGACGACGAATCCCCCTCTCCGGAGCCCCAAACGGACTCCAGATCAGCCCTCCCGAGAGGTTTTAGGGCTTGGCGGCGGCTCCGTATCGTAAAACGCGATGATTTCTTCTCTCTGATTTTTTTCTCAGCGAAACTCAATATATGGAGGTGGAGTTGGAGTCGGAGACGACATAGGGGGCCCACGAGGTAGGGGGGCGCGCCCTAGGGGGGGGGCACCCTCGTGAGAAGGGTGTGGGCCCCCCGGTCTTCATCTTTGGCGAGGATTTTTTATTGTTTTTCCTAAGATGTTCCGTGGAGTTTCAGGTCATTCCGAGAATATTTGTTTTCTGCACATAAAACAACACCATGGTAATTCTGCTGAAAACAGCGTCAGTCCGGGTTAGTTCCATTCAAATCATACAAGTTAGTGTCCAAAACAAGGGCAAAAGTGTTTGGAAAAGTAGATACGACGGAGACGTATCAACTCCCCCAAGCTTAAACCCTTGCTTGTCCTCAAGCAATTCAGTTGACAAACTGAAAGAAGGAAAGAAAAACTTTTACAAACTCTGTTTGCTCTTGTTGTTGTAACTATGTCAAGCTAGCATTCAAGTTTTCAGCATAGATCATAACTAACCACATTTGCAATAATTCTCAGGTCTGATAATCACTCATATCAATAGCATAATCAACTAGCAAGCCATAATAATAAATCTCGGATGACAACACTTTCTCAAAACAATCATAATATGATATAACAAGATGGTATCTCGCTAGCCCTTTCTGAGACCGCAAAACATAAATGCAGAGCACCTTTAAAGATCAAGGACTGACTAGACATTGTAATTCATGGTAAAAGAGATCCAATCATAGTCATACCCAATATAAATTAACAATGATGAATGCAAATGACGGCTGTGCTCTCCAGCTAGTGCTTTTTAATAAGAGGGTGATGACTCAACATAAAAGTAAATGGATAGGCCCTTCGCAGAGGGGAGCAGGGATTTGTAGAGGTGCCAGAGCTCGATTTTGCAATAGAGATAAATTGTATTTTGAGCGGTATACTTTCATTGTCAACATAACAACTAAGACATGGCGATATCTTCCATGCTAAACACATTATAGGCGGTTCCCAAACAGAATGGTAAAGTTTATACTCCCCCTCCACCAACAAGCATCAATCCATGGCTTGCTCGAAACAACGAGTGCCTACAACATACATCAGGTCCTAGGGAGAGTTTTGTTTGCAATTAATTTTGATTTAGTTTGCATAAAGTGAAGGAAATATGCCCTAGAGGCAATAATAAAGTTATTATTTATTTCCTTATATCATGATAAATGTTTATTATTCATGCTAGAATTGTATTAACCGGAAACATAATACATGTGTGAATACATAGACAAACAGAGTGTCACTAGTATGCCTCTACTTGACTAGCTCGTTAATCAAAGATGGTTATGTTTCCTAACCATGAACAAAGAGTTGTTATTTGATTAACGAGGTCACATCATTAGTTGAATGATCTGATTGACATGACCCATTCCATTAGCTTAGCACCCGATCGTTTAGTATGTTGCTATTGCTTTCTTCATGACTTATACATGTTCCTATAACTATGAGATTATGCAACTCCCGTTTACCGGAGGAACACTTTGGGTACTACCAAACGTCACAACGTAACTGGGTGATTATAAAGGAGTACTACAGGTGTCTCCAATGGTAGATGTTGGGTTGGCGTATTTCAAGATTAGGGTTTGTCACTCCGATTGTCGGAGAGGTATCTCTGGGCCCTCTCGGTAATGCACATCACATAAGCCTTGCAAGCACTGTAACTAATATGTTAGTTGTGAGATGATGTATTATGGAATGAGTAAAGAGACTTGCCGGTAACGAGATTGAACTAGGTATTGGATACCGACGATCGAATCTCGGGCAAGTAACATACCGATGACAAAGGGAACAACGTATGTTGTTATGCGGTCTGACCGATAAAGATCTTCGTAGAATATGTAGGAGCCAATATGGGCATCCAGGTCCCGCTATTGGTTATTGACCGGAGACGTGTCTCGGTCATGTCTACATTGTTCTCGAACCGTAGGGTCCGCACGCTTAACGTTACGATGACAGTTATTATGAGTTTATGCATTTTGATGTACCGAAGGTTGTTCGGAGTCCCGGATGTGATCACGGACATGACGAGGAGTCTCGAAATGGTCGAGACGTAAAGATTGATATATTGGAAGCCTATGTTTGGACATCGGAAGTGTTCCGGGTGAAATCGGGATTTTACCGGATTACCGGGAGGGTTACCGGAACCCCCCGGGAGCCAAATGGGCCAACATGGGCCTTAGTGGAAAGGTGAGAGGGCAGCCCACATAGGGCTGCGCCTCCCCCCTCTCCCTAGTCCTATTAGGACTAGGAGAGGGGCCGGCCACCTCTCTCTCTCTCTCTCCCTCTCTCTCCTTTAAAGGATTCCTAGTTGGACTAGGATTGGAGGGGGGAGTCCTACTCCCGGTAGGAGTAGGACTCCTCCTGCGCCTCCCTCTCTTTGGCCGGCCAGCCCCCCTCCCTCCAACCTTTATATACGGGGGCAGGGGACACCCCAAGACACACAAGTTGATCCTTGAGATCGTTCCTTAGCCGTGTGCGGTGCCCCCTGCCACCAAATTCCACCTCGATCATACCGTTGTAGTGCTTAGGCGAAGCCCTGCGTCGGTAGTACATCAAGATCGTCACCACGCCGTTGTGCTGACGGAACTCTTCCTCGACGCTTTGCTGGATCGGAGCCCGAGGATCGTCATCGAGCTGAACGTGTGCTAAGAACTCGGAGGTGCCGGAGTAACGGTGCTTGGATCGGTCGGATCGGGAAGAAGACGTACGACTACTTCCTCTATGTTGTGTGATCGCTTCCGCAGTCGGTCTGCATTGGTACGTAGACAACACTCTTCCCTCTCGTTGCTATGCATCACCATGATCTTGCATGTGCGTAGGAAAATTTTCGAAATTACTACGTTCCCCAACAGTGGCATCCGAGCCTAGGTTTTATGGTTTGATGTTATTTGCACGAGTAGAACACAAGTGAGTTGTGGGCGATACAAGTCATACTGCCTACCAGCATGTGATACTTTGGTTCGGCGGTATTGTTGGGTGAGACGATCCGGACCAACCTTACGCGTACTCTTACGCGAGACCGGTTCCCTCGACGTGCTTTGCACATAGATGGCTTGCGGAAGACTGTCTCTCCAACTTTAGTTGAACCAAGTGTGACTACGCCCGGTCCTTGAGAAGGTTAAAACAGAGTCTATTTGATGAACTATCGTTGTGGTTTTGATGCGTAGGTGAGATGAGTTCTTACTTAAGCCCGTAGCAGCCACGTAAAACTTGCAACAACAAAGTAGAGGACGTCTAACTTGTTTTTGCAGGGCATGTTGTGATGTGATATGGTCAAGGCATGATGCTGATTTTATTGTATGAGATGATCATGTTTTGTAACCGAGTTATCGGCAACTGGCAGGAGCCATATGGTTGTCGCTTTATTGTATGCAATGCAATCGCGATGTAATGCTTTACTTTATTACTAAGCGGTAGTGATAATCGTGGAAGCATAAGATTGGCGAGACGACAACGATGCTACGTTGGAGATCAAGGTGGCGCGCCGGTGACGATGGTGATCATGACGGTGCTTCGGAGATGAAGATCACAAGCACAAGATGATGATGGCCATATCATATCACTTATATTGATTGCATGTGATGTTTATCCTTTTATGCATCTTATCTTGCTTTGATTGACGGTAGCATTATAAGATGATCTCTCACTAAATTATCAAGAAGTGTTCTCCCTGAGTATGCACCGTTGCCAAAGTTCGTCGTGCCCAGACACCACGTGATGATCAGGTGTGATAAGCTCTACGTCCATCTACAATGGGTGCAAGCCAGTTTTGCACACGCAGAATACTCAGGTTAAACTTGACGAGCCTAGCATATGCAGATATGGCCTCGGAACACGGAGACCGAAAGGTCGAGCATGAATCATATAGTAGATATGATCAACATAACGATGTTCACCATTGAAAACTACTCCATCTCACGTGATGATCGGTTATGGTTTAGTTGATTTGGATCACGTGATCACTTAGAGGATTAGAGGGATGTCTATCTAAGTGGGAGTTCTTAAGTAATATGATTAAATTGAAATTAAATTTACCATGAACTTAGTCCTGGTAGTATTTTGCAAATCATGTTGTAGATCAATAGCTCGCGTTGTTGCTTCCCTATGTTTATTTTGATATGTTCCTAGAGAAAATTGTGTTGAAAGATGTTAGTAGCAATGATGCGGATTGGATCCGTGATCTGAGGTTTATCCTCATTGCTGCACAGAAGAATTATGTCCTTGATGCACCGCTAGGTGACAGACCTATTGCAGGAGCAGATGCAGACGTTATGAATGTTTGGCTAGCTCAATATGATGACTACTTGATAGTTTAGTGCACCATGCTTAACGGCTTAGAATCGGAACTTCAAAGACATTTTGAACGTCATGGACCATATGAGATGTTCCAGGAGTTGAAGTTAATATTTCAAGCAAATACCCGAGTTGAGAGACATGAAGTCTCCAGCAAGTTCTATAGCTAAAAGATGGAGGAGAATCGCTCAACTAGTGAGCATGTGCTCAGATTGTCTGGGTACTACAATCGCTTGAATCAAGTGGGAGTTAATCTTCCAGATAAGATAGTGATTGACAAAATTCTCTAGTCATCATCACTAAGTTAGTAGAACTTCGTGATGAACTATAATATGCAAGGGATAACGGAAACAACTCCCAAGCTCTTCGTGATGCTGAAATCAACGAAGGTAGAAATCAAGAAAAACATCAAGTGTTGATGGTTGACAAGACCACTAGTTTCAAGAAAAGGGCAAAGGTAAGAAGGGGAACTTCAAGAAGAACGGCAAGCAAGTTGCTGCTCAAGCAAAGAAGCCCAAGTCTGATCCTAAGCCTGAGACTAAGTGATTCTACTGCAAAGGGACTGGTCACTGGAAGCGGAACTACCCCAAGTGATTGGCGGATAAGTAGGATGGCAAAGTGAACATAAGTATATTTGATATACATGTTATTGAAGTGTACTATACTAGTGTTTATAACAACCCCTCAGTATTTGATGCTAGTTCAGTTGCTAAGAGAAGTAACTCGAAACGGGAGTTGCAGAATAAACAGAGACTAGTTAAGGGTGAAGTGACGATGTGTGTAGTTCCAAGATTGATATGATCATCATCGCACACTCCCTATAATTTCGGGATTAGTGTTGAACCTAAATAAGTGTTATTTGGTTTTTGCGTTGAGCATGAATATGATTTGATCATGTTTATTGCAATACGGTTATTCATTAAAGTCAGAGAATAATTGTTGTTCTGTTTACATGAATAAAACCTTCGATGGTCATACACCCAATGAAACAAGTTCACTGGATCTCGATCGTAGTGATACACATATTCATGATATTGAAACCAAAAGATGCAAAGTTAATAATGATGGTGCAACTTATTTGTGGCACTGCCGTTTAGGTCATATTGGTGTAAAGCGCATGAAGAAACTCCATGCTGATGGGTTTTTTGAATCACTTGATTATGAATCAGTTGATGCTTGCAAACCATGCCTCATGGGCAAGATGACTAAAACTCTGTTCTTCGGAACAATGGAGCAAGCAAAAGATTTGTCGGAAATCATACATACTGATGTATGTGGTCCGATGAATATTGAGGCTCGCGATAGGTATCATTATTTTATGATCTTCACAGATGATTTGAGCAGATATGAGTATATCTACTTGATGAAACATAAGTCTAAAACATTTGAAAAGTTCAAAGAATTTTAGAGTGAAGTGAAAAATCATCGTAACAAGAAAAATAAAGTTTCTATGATCTGATCGTGGAAAAGAGTATTTGAGTTACGAGTTTGGTCTTCAGTTAAAACAATGTGAAATAGTTTCACTACTCACGCCACCTGGAACACCACAGCATAATGGTGTGTCCGAACGTCATAACCGTACTTTATTGGATATAGTGCAATCTATGATGTTTCTTAGCGATTTACCACTATCGTTTTTGGGGTCATGCATTAGAGACAGCTGCATTCACGTTAAAAAGGGGCACCATCTATATCCGTCGAGACGACGCCTTATGAACTATGGTTTGGCAAGAAACCAAAGTTATCGTTGCGATGCTTATATGAAAAAGTTTCATCCTGATAAGCTCAAAACTCAAATCGGAGAAGTGCATCTTCATAGGATATCCAAAGGAAACTGTTGGATACACCTTCTATCACAGATCTGAAGGCAAGACTTTTGTTGCTAAATTCGGAAACTTTCTGGAGAAGGAGTTTCTCTCGAAAGAAGTGAGTAGGAGGAAAGTAGAACTTGACAAGGTAACTGTACCTGCTCCCTTATTGGAAAGTAGTACATCACATAAAACTGTTTCTGTGACACCTACACCAGTTAGTGAGGAAGCTAATGATGATGATCATGAAACTTCAGAACAAGACACTACTGAACCTCGTAGATCAACCAGAGTAAAGATCCGCGCCAGAGTGGTACGGTAATCCTGTTCTGGAAGTCATGCTACTAGATCATGATGATCCTACGAACTATGAAGAAGCGATGGTGAGCCCAGATTCCGCAAAGTGGCTTGAAGCCATGAAATCTGAGATATGATCCATGTATGAGAACAAAGTATGGACTTTGGTTGACTTGCCCGATGATCGGCAAGCCATAGAAAATAAATGGATCTTTAAGAGGAAGACGGATGCTGATAGTAGTGTTACTATCTACAAAGCTAGAATTGTCGCAAAAGGTTTTCGACAAGTTCAAGGTGTTGACTGCGATGAGATTTTCTCACTCGTATCTATGCTTAAAGTCTGTCCGAATCATATTAGCAATTGCCGCATTTTATGAAATCTGGCAAATGGATAAACAAAACTGCATTCCTTAATGGATTTAAGAAGAGTTGTATGTGATGCAACAAGAAGGTTTTGTCAATCCTAAAGGTGCTAACAAAATATGCAAGCTCCAACGATTCATCTATGGACTGGTACAAGCATCTCAGAGTTGGAATACATGCTTTGATAAGTTGATCAAAGCATATAGTTTTATACAGACTTGCGGTGAAGCCTGTATTTACAAGATAGTGAGTGGGAGCACTACAACATTTCTGATAAGTATATGTGAATGACATATTGTTAATCGGAAATAATGTAGAATTATTCTGTAAAGCATAAAGGAGTGTTTGAAAGGAGTTTTTCAAAGAAAGACTTCGATGAAGCTGCTTACATATTGAGCTTCAAGATCTATGGAGATAGATCAAGACGCTTGATAAGTTTTTCAATAAGTACATACCTTGACAAGATTTTGAAGTAGTTCAAAATGGAACAGTCAAAGAAAAAGTTTCTTGCCTGTGTTACAAGGTGTGAAGTTGAGTAAAGACTCAAAGCCCGACCACGGCAGAAGATAGAAAGAGAATGAAAGTCATTCCCTATGCCTCATTCATAGGTTCTAGGAAGTATGCCATGTTGTGTACCAGATCTATTGTATACCCTGCACTGATTTGGCAAGGGAGTACAATAGTGATCTAGGAGTAGATCACTGGACAGCGGTCAGAATTATCCTTAGTGAAATAAGGATATGTTTCTCGATTATGGACGTGACAAAAAGGTTCGTCGTAAAGGGTTACGTCGATGCAAGTTTTTGACACCGATCCAGATGAATCTAAAGTCTCAATCTGGATACATATTGAAAGTGGGAGCAATTAGCTAGAGTAGCTCCATGCAGACCATTATAGACATAGAATTTTGCAAAATACTTACGGATCTGAATGTGACAGACCCATTGACTAAAATTATCTCACAAGCAAAACATGATCACACCTTAGTAATCTTTGGGTGTTAATCACATAGAGATGTGAACCAGATTACCGAATCAAGTAAACCCTTTGAGTGTTGGTCACATGACGATGTGAACTATGGGTGTTAATCACATGATGATGTGAACTATCGATGTTAATCACATGGTGATGTGATCTAGATTATTGACTCTAGTGCAAGTGGGAGACTGAAGGAAATATGCCCTAGAGGCAATAATAAAGTTATTATTTATTTCCTTATATTATGATAAATGTTTATTATTCATGCTAGAATTGTATTAACCGGAAACATAATACATGTGTGAATACATAGACAAACAGAGTGTCACTAGTATGCCTCTACTTGACTAGCTCGTTAATCAAAGATGGTTATGTTTCCTAACCATGAACAAAGAGTTGTTATTTGATTAACGAGGTCACATCATTAGTTGAATGATCTGATTGACATGACCCATTCCATTAGCTTAGCACCCGATCGTTTAGTATGTTGCTATTGCTTTCTTCATGACTTATACATGTTCCTATAACTATGAGATTATGCAACTCCCGTTTACCGGAGGAACACTTTTGGTACTACCAAACGTCACAACATAACTGGGTGATTATAAAGGAGTACTACAGGTGTCTCCAATGGTAGATGTTGGGTTGGCGTATTTCGAGATTAGGGTTTGTCACTCCGATTGTCGGAGAGGTATCTCTGGGCCCTCTCGGTAATGCACATCACATAAGCCTTGCAAGCACTGTAACTAATATGTTAGTTGTGAGATGATGTATTACGGAACGAGTAAAGAGACTTGCCGGTAAAGAGATTGAACTAGGTATTGGATACCGACGATCGAATCTCGGGCAAGTAACATACCGATGACAAAGGGAACAACGTATGTTGTTATGCGGTCTGACCGATAAAGATCTTCGTAGAATATGTAGGAGCCAATATGGGCATCCAGGTCCCGCTATTGGTTATTGACCGGAGACGTGTCTCGGTCATGTCTACATTGTTCTCGAACCGTAGGGTCCACACGCTTAACGTTACGATGACAGTTATTATGAGTTTATGCATTTTGATGTACCGAAGGTTGTTCGGAGTCCCGGATGTGATCACGGACATGACGAGGAGTCTCGAAATGGTCGAGACGTAAAGATTGATATATTGGAAGCCTATGTTTGGACATCGGAAGTGTTCCGGGTGAAATCGGGATTTTACCGGATTACCGGGAGGGTTACCGGAACCCCCCGGGAGCCAAATGGGCCAACATGGGCCTTAGTGGAAAGGTGAGAGGGCAGCCCACATAGGGCTGCGCCTCCCCCCTCTCCCTAGTCCTATTAGGACTAGGAGAGGGGCCGACCACCTCTCTCTCTCTCTCCCCTTTAAAGGATTCCTAGTTGGACTAGGATTGGAGGGGGGAGTCCTACTCCCGGTAGGAGTAGGACTCCTCCTGCGCCTCCCTCTCTTTGGCCGACCAGCCCCCCTCCCTCCAACCTTTATATACGGGGGCAGGGGACACCCCAAGACACACAAGTTGATCCTTGAGATCGTTCCTTAGCCGTGTGCGGTGCCCCCTGCCACCAAATTCCACCTCGATCATACCGTTGTAGTGCTTAGGCGAAGCCCTGCGTCGGTAGTACATCAAGATCGTCACCACGCCGTTGTGCTGACGGAACTCTTCCTCGACGCTTTGCTGGATCGGAGCCCGAGGATCGTCATCAAGCTGAACGTGTGCTAAGAACTCGGAGGTGCCGGAGTAACGGTGCTTGGATCGGTCGGATCGGGAAGAAGACGTACGACTACTTCCTCTATGTTGTGTGATCGCTTCCGCAGTCGGTCTGCGTTGGTACGTAGACAACACTCTCCCCTCTCGTTGCTATGCATCACCATGATCTTGCATGTGCGTAGGAAAATTTTCGAAATTACTACGTTCCCCAACATAAAGCATGGGACTAGGCATCCCGGTGACCAGCCATTTTCTCGTGAGTGAGAAGCGGAGCCCACTCCTCTTGAGAATAACCCGCCTAACACGGAAGATAAGGACAACCTTTGTTGATACATGAGCTATTCGAGCATACAAAACATAATGTTTGTTTGAAGGTTTAGAGTTTGGCACATACAAATTTACTTGGAACGGTAGGTAGATACCGCATATAGGAAGGTATAGTGGACTCATCTGGAATAACTTTGGGGTTTAAGGGATTGGATGCACAAGTAGTATTCCCGCTTAGTACAAGTGAAGGCTAGCAAAAGACTGGGAAGCGACCAACTAGAGAGCGAAAACAGACATGTACATGCATTAAAATTAATAAACATTGGATGCAAGCATGAGTAGGATATAATCCACCATGAACATAAATATCGTGAAGGCTATGTTGATTTTGTTTCAACTACATGCGTGAACATGTGCCAAGTCAAGTCACTTAAATCATTCAAAAGAGGATACCACCCCATCATACCACATCATACTCATCTCAATAGCATGTTGGCATACAAGGTAAATCATTATAACTCATAGCTAATCAAGCATGGCACAAGCAACCCCGATCTCTAATTGTCATTGCAAACATGTTTATTCATAATAAGCTGAATCAAGAACGACGGGCTCTTCATATTTACAAAAACAAAAGAGGTCGAGTTCATACCAGCTTTTCTCATCTCAGTCAGTCCATCATATATCATCATAATTGCCTTTCACTTGCACGACTGAACGGTGTGAATAATAATAAGAGTGCACGTGCATTGGACTAAGCTGGAATCTGCGAGCATTCAATAAATAGGAGAAGACAAGGCAATATGGGCTCTTAGTTAAATCAACAATAATGCATATAAGAGCCACTTCAACAATTTAATTATGGCCTTCTCCTACTGACCCCCAAAGAATAGAAAAGAAATAAAACTATTTACACGGGAAAGCTCCCAACAAGCAAAAGAAGAACATGAAATATTTTTGGGTTTTCTTTTTAATTATTACTACTACAGCAGAAAAATGAACTACTACTAATCTTTTTGGGTTTTTCTTAAGGTTTAACAAACACACAAGAAGAAAGCAGGAAATGGAAAATAAACTAGCATGGATATTACAGTGAAAAAGTATGAGCACCGACATCTAGCAATGAATGTATGTGAACATAAATGTAATGTCGGTGAGAAATACGTACTCCCCCAAGCTTAGGCTTTTGGCCTAAGTTGGTCTCTGGCCACGGCTGGCCTGGCGGATATCCATAATAATAGTTGTTGGGGTCGTACTGTGATGAGGAAGGATAGTGGGGATCATACTGATGTGCAGCGGTTATTGCCTGCTGTGCTGCAGCGTGGAGTCGAGCTACCTCCGCTCTCCTCTCGTACTCTTCTGCCTCCTCTCTGGTAATAACATATCTTCCTTTTGTCTGTGAATCAAAGAAGGCAGGAGCAGGGAGAGTAATACGGAAAACACGTCGTTTATAAAAAAATTAAGCGATATAAGAGAGGTGATTTAGGCCTCTCGACAAACTGGTGCGAAGCCATAGAGTTATAATCTAAATATGCAGGAGGCAACTCCATATCACCCTCACGAATGTCTATTTCAAGAAAATGAGCTAAGCGGGTTGCATAAATTCCTCCAAAGAAATCTCCATTATGTCTATTATGATGCAACCTACGAGCTACAATGGCTCCCATATGATAAGATTGGTCTCCTAACACAGCACTCCTAAGAATGCTGAGATCAGGGACACACATGTGACATGCTTCATCCTTAGCATTTATGCATCTACCGATGAAAAGAGCAAAATAATGCATAGCAGGAAAGTGAATGCTCCCTATGGTAGCCTGCGTTATATCTCTGGATTCCCCCACAGTTATACTAGCAAGAAAGTTTCTAAATTCAGATTTAGGGGGATCCCTAATACTGCCCCATGATGGAAGTTCGCAAGCAGAAGTGAAATCCTCTAAGTCCATGGTATAAGATTTGTCATAAAGATCAAACATGACTGAATGAGAATTATGCGAAGATGAATACTCAAACCTCCTCACAAATGAACTTGTGAGGTCATGATACTGGGGGCATTTGTTAGGCTCAAAATCTTCAAGACTGGCATTGCACAAATATGCTTTGAATTCTTCTTTAATTCCCACACGGTCGATAAAATTTTCCGACGGCCATTCGCAAGGCCGTACTGGAGCGTCTCTTGGTGGATCCTCGTCAGCTTCGCGCATAGCAATCCTAGGTCCTTGCTTCTTAGAGGAACCACCTTGGAACATCTTCCTAAACATATTGTTTTTCTCTGAAAAATTCTGAAATTTTTAGTAACTTCAAACAAAAGTAAACCAACTTTAATAAAACTGATAGCAACTACTCCTACAAGTGCCTAGAGCCTATATCAAGCATTACAACTACTTGGAACCATATAAATTTGACATGCAAGCTCAAGAACATGGTCACCTATGCAGCACAAATTTGCAAAGAATAAAGCACTAGAACAAAAACTAATTGGACCAATGGAGGAGTCACATACCAAGGAACAATCTCCCCAAGCAGTTTTGAGAGAGGTGCTTTGAGCAAGGAGATCGAAAATCGCAGCAAAAGTGGCTGGAACTCGTGCTTGAGTTGGTTTTTCGGGTTTGTGTGAGATAGATGAAGAAGATGGGTGCTGGGATAAGTGGAGGAGGGCCACCATGGGCCCACGAGGCAGGGGGCGCCCCCTATAGGGGGGGCGCCCACCACCCTCGTGGCCAGGTGGCAGCTCCTCCCGCGGTAATTTTTGCACAGTAAAATCCTCAAATATTCCTGAAAAAATCATATTAAATTGGCATGGCATTCCAAGGACTTTTATTTTCAGGATATTTTTATATTGCATGGATAAGTCAGGAAACAGACAGAAAATACTATTTTTACTTTATTTAATATAAATAACATAAAGTAAAAGTGGGGTATAGAAGTTTGTGCTTCTAGTTTCATCCATCTCATGCTCATCAAAAAGAATCCACTAACAAGGTTGATCAAGTATTGTTAACAAACTCATTCCAATAATCATGAAACCGGAGAAAATTCGAATAACACTAAGTTACTTCAACGGGGATATGCACATCCCCTATAATAAGTATATCATATTTCTTTTTGACAGTAGGAAGAGGAAATTCAAAACCTCCAATTATAATCGATGGAATTTTTCCAATGGAGTTGATACTATGAATTTGAGGTTGTTTCCTCGGAAAGTGTACCGTATGCTCATTACCATTAACATGAAAAGTGACATTGCCTTTGTTGCAATCAATAACAGCCCCGGCAGTATTAAGAAAAGGTCTTCCAAGAATAATAGACATACTATCATCCTCGGGAATATCATGTATAACAAAGTCCGTTAAAATAGTAACGTTTGCAACCACAACAGGCACATCCTCACAAATACCGACAGGTATAGCAGTTGATTTATCAGCCATTTGCAAAGATATTTCAGTAGGTGTCAACTTATTCAAGTCAAGTCTATGATATAAAGAGAGAGGCGTAGCACTAAAACCGGCTCCAAGATCACATAAAGCAGTTTTAATATAATTATTTTTAATGGAGCAAGGTATAGTAGGTACTCCGGGGTCTCCAAGTTTCTTTGGTATTCCACCCTTAAAAGTATAATTAGCAAGCATGTGATAACCCACAAGTATAAGGGATCGCAACAGTTTTCGAGGGTAGAGTATTTAACCCAAATTTATTGATTCGACACAAGGGGAGCCAAAGAATATTCTCAAGTATTAGCAGCTGAGTTGTCAATTCAACCACACCTGGAAACTTAGTATCTGCAGCAAAGTGTTTAGTAGCAAAGTAATATGATAGTGGTGGTAGCAGCAACAAAAGTAAAGACAAGAAAAGTAATTTTTTCGGTATTTTATTGTGATTGTAACAGTAGCAGCGGGAAAGTAAATAAGCGTAAACCAGTATATGGAAAACTCGTAGGCACCGGACCAGTGATGGATAATTATGCCGGATGCGGTTCATCATGTAACAGTCATAACATAGGGTGACACAGAACTAGCTCCAGTTCATCAATGTAATGTAGGCATGTATTCCGTATATAGTCATACGTGCTTATGGAAAAGAACTTGCATGACATCTTTTGTCCTACCCTCCCGTTGTAGCGGGGTCCTATTGGAAACTAAGGGATATTAAGGCCTCCTTTTAATAGAGAACCGGAACAAAGTATTAGCACATAGTGAATACATGAACTCCTCAAACTATGGTCATCACCGGGAGTGGTCCCGATTATTGTCACTTCGGGGTTGCCGGATCATAACACATAGTAGGTGACTATAGACTTGTAAGATAGGATCAAGAACTCACATATATTCATGAAAACATAATAGGTCCAGATCTAAAATCATGGCACTCAGGCCCTAGTGACAAGCATTAAGCATAGCAAAGTCATAGCAACATCAATCTCAGAACATAATGGATACTAGGGATCAAACCCTAACAAAACTAACTCGATTACATGATAAATCTCATCCAACCCATCACCGTCTATCAAGCCTACGATGGAATTACTCACGCACGACGGTGAGCATCATGAAATTGGTTATGGAGGATGGTTGATGATGACGACGGCGACGAATCCCCCTCTCCGGAGCCCCGAACGGACTCCAGATCATCCCTCCCGAGAGGTTTTAGGGCTTGGCGGCGGCTCCGTATTGTAAAACGCGATGATTTCTTCTCTCTGATTTTTTTCTCATCAAAACTCAATATATGGAGGTGGAGTTGGAGTCGGAGACGACACAGGGGGCCCACGAGGTAGGGGGGCGCGCCCTAGGGGGGGGGGGGGGGGGCGCCCCCCACCCTCGTGGAAAGGGTGTGGGCCCCTTGGTCTTCATATTTGGTGAGGATTTTTATTGTTTTTTCTAAGACCTCCCATGGAGTTTCAGGTCATTCCGAGAATATTTGTTTTCTGCACATAAAACAACACCATGGTAATTCTGTTGAAAACATCATCAGTTCGGGTTAGTTCTATTCAAATCATACAAGATAGAGTCCAAAACAAGGGCAAAAGTGTTTGGAAAAGTAGATACGACGGAGACGTATCAATTCCCCCAAGCTTAAACCCTTGCTTGTCCTCAAGCAATTCACTTGACAGACTGAAAGAAAGAAAGAAAAACTTTTACAAACTCTGTTTGCTCTTGTTGTTGTAACTATGTCAAGCCAGCATTCAAGTTTTTAGCATAGATCATAACTAACCACATTTGCAATAATCCTCAGGTCTCACAATTACTCGTATCAATAGCATAATCAACTAGCAAGTCATAATAATAAATCTCGGATGACAACACTTTCTCAAAACAATCATAATATGATATAACAAGATGGTATCTCGCTAGCCCTTTCCGAGACCGCAAAACATAAATGCAGAGCACCTTCAAAGATCAAGGACTGACTAGACATTGTAATTCATGGTAAAGAGATCCAATCATAGCCATACCCAACATAGATTAATAGTGATGAATGCAAATGACAGCTGTGCTCTCCAGCTAGTGCTCTTTAATAAGAGGGTGATGACTCAACATAAAAGTAAATGGATAGGCCCTTCACAGAGGGAAGCAGTGATTTGTAGAGGTGCTAGACATTGGTTTTGAAATAGAGATAAATTGTATTTTGAGTGGTATACTTTCATTATCAACGTAACAACTAAGAGATGGTGATATCTTCCATGCTAAACACATTATAGGCGGTCCCGAAACAGAATGGTAAAGTTTATAGTCCCCCTCCACCAACAAGCATCAACCCATGGCTTGCTCGAAACAATGAGTGCCTCCAACATACATCAGGTCCCAGGGGGAGTTTTGTTTGCAATTAATTTATTTAGTTTGCATAAAGCATGGGACGGGGTATCCCGGTGACCAGCCATTTTCTCGTGAGTGAGGAGTGGAGTCCACTCCTCTTGAGAATAACCCGCCTAACACGGAAGATAAGGACAGCCTTTGTTGATACATGAGCTATTCGAGCATACAAAACAGAATGTTTAATTGAAGGTTTAGAGTTTGGCACATACAAGTTTACTTGGAACGGCACGTAGATACTGCATATAGGAAGGTATAGTGGACTCATCTGGAATAACTTTGGTTTTTACGGGATTGGATGCACAAGCAGTATTCCCGCTTAGTACAGGTGAAGGCTAGCAAAAGACTGGGAAGCGACCAACTAGAGAGCGACAACAGCCATGTACATGCATTAAAATTAATAAACATTGGATGCAAGCATGAGTAGGATATAATCCACCATGAACATAAATATCATGAAGGCTATGTTGATTTTGTTTCAACTACATGCGTGAACATGTGCCAAGTCAAGTCACTTAAATCATTCAAAGGAGGATACCACCCCATCATACCACATCATAGTCATCTCAATAGCATGTTGGCACACAAGGTAAATCATTATAACTCATAGCTAATCAAGAATGGCACAAGAAACTATGATCTCTAATTGTCATTGCAAACATGTTTATTCATAATAAGCTGAATCAAGAACGACAGGCTCATCATATTTACAAAAACAAAAGAGGTCGAGTTCATACCAACTTTTCTCATCTCAGTCAGTCCATCATATATCATCATAATTGCCTTTCACTTGCACGACCGAACGGTGTGAATAATAATAAGAGTGCACGTGCATTGGACTAAGCTGGAATCTGCGAGCATTCAAGAAACATGAGAAGACAAGGCAATATGGGCTCTGGGTTAAATCAACAATAATTCATATAATAGCCACTTCAACAATTTAATTATGGTCTTCTCCTACTGACCGCCAAAGAAAAGAAAAGAAAATAAAACTATTTACACGGGAAAGCTCCCAACAAGCAAAAGAAGAACGGGAAATATTTTTGGGTTTTCTTTTTGATTATTACTACTACAACAGAAAATAAACTACTACTAATTTTTTGTTTCTCTTAAGGTTTAACAAACTCACAAGAATAAAGCAGGAAAAGGAAAATAAACTAGCATGGATATTACAGTGAAAAAGTATGAGCACCGACATCTAGCAACGAGTGTGTGTGTGTGAACATAAATGTAATGTCGGTGAGAAATACGTACTCCCCCAAGCTTAGGATTTTGGCCTAAGTTGGTCTATGGCCACGGCTGGCCTGGCGGATATCCATAATAATAGTTGTTGGGGTCGTACTGTGATGAGGAGGAATAGTTGGGATCATACTGTTGTGCAGCAGTTATTGCCTACTGAGCTGCAGCGTGGAGTCGAGCTGCCTCCGCTCTCCTCTTGTACTCTTCTGCCTCCTCTCTGGTAATAACATATCTTCCTTTTGTCTGTGAATCAAAGAAGGCAGGAGCAGGGAGAGTAATACGGAAAACACACCGTTTATCAAAAATTAAGCGATATAAGAGAGGTGATTCAGGCCTCTCGACAAACTGGTGCGAAGCCATAGAGTTATAATCTTAATATGCAGGAGGCAACTCCATATCACCCTCACGAATGTCTATTTCAAGAAAATCAGCTAAGCGGGTTGCGTAAATTCCTCCAAAGAAATCTCCATTATGTCTATTATGATGCAACCTACGAGCTACAATGGCTCCCCTATGATAAGATTGGTCTCCTAACACAGCACTCCTAAGAATGCTAAGATTAGGGACACACATGTGACATGCTTCATCCTTAGCATTTATGCATCTACCGATAAAGAGAGCAAAATAATGTATAGCAGGAGAGTGAATGCTCCCTATGGTAGCCTGTGTTATGTCTCTGGATTCCCCCACAGTTATACTAGCAAGAAAGTTTCTAAATTCAGATTTAGGGGGATCCCTAATACTGCCCATGACGGAAGTTTGCACGCAAGAGTGAAATCCTCAAAGTCCATTCTATAAGATTTATCATAAACATCAAACATGACTGAAGGAGAATTACACGAAGATGAATACTCAAACCTCCTCACAAATGAACTTGTGAGATCATGATACTGGGCACATTTGTTGGCCTCAAATTCCTCAAGACCGGCATTGCGCGAATATGCTTTGAATTCTTCTTTAATTCCCGCACGGTCCATAGAATTTTCCGATGGCCACTCGCAAGGCCGTACTGGAGCGTCTCTTGGTGGATTCTCGTCAGCATCGCGCATAGAAATCCTGGGTCCTTGCTTCTTAGAGGAACCACCTTGGAACATCTTCCTAAGCATATTGTTTTTCTCTAAAAAAATTCTGAAATTTTTAGTAACTTCAAACAAAAGTGAAACCAACTTCAATAATATTGCTAGTAACTACTCCTACAAGTGCCTAGAGCCTATATCAAGCATTAGAACTACTTGGAACCATATAAATTTGACATGCAAGCTCAAGAACATGGTCAACTATGCAGCACAAATTTGCAAAGAATAGAGCACTAGAACAAAAACTAATTGGACCAACGGAGGAGTCACATACCAAGGAACAATCTTCCCAAGCAGTTTTGCGAGAGGTGCTTTGAGCTAGGAGATCAAAAATCACAGCAAAAGTGGCTGGAACTCGCGCTTGAGTTGGTTTTTCGGGTCTGTGTGAGGTAGAGGAAGAAGATGGGTGCTGGGATAAGGGAGGAGGGCCACCGTGGGCCCACGAGGAAGGAGGGTGCACCCTATAGGAGGGGGCGCGCCCACCACCCTCGTGGCCAGGTGGCAGCTCCTCCCGTGGTAATTTTTGCACAGTAAATCCTCAAATATTCCCGAAAAATCATATTAAATTGGCATGGCATTCTGAGGACTTTTATTTTTGGGATATTTTTATATTGCACAGATAAGACAGGAAACAGACAGAGAAATACTATTTTTACTTTATTTCTACTAAATTACAGAAAATATAAAGAGGGTACGGAAGTTTGTGCTTCTAGTTTCATCCATCTCATGCTCATCAAAAAGAATCCACTAACAAGGTTGATCAGGTCTTGTTAACAAACTCATTCCGATAATCATGAAACCGGAGAAATTTCGAATAACACCAAGTTACCTCAACGGGGATATGCACATCCCCTATAATAAGTATATCATATTTCTTTTTGATAGTAGGAAGAGGAAATTCAAAACTTCCAATTATAATCGATGGAATTTTTCCAATGGAGTTGATACTATGAACTTGAGGTTGTTTCCTCGGAAAGTGTACCGTATGCTCATTACCATTAACATGAAAAGTGACATTGCCTTTGTTGCAATCAATAACAGCCCCTGCAGTATTAAGAAAAGGTATTCCAAGAATAATAGACATACTATCATCCTGGGAATATCAAGAATAACAAATTTCGTTAAAATCGTAACGTTTGCAACCACAACGGGCACGTCCTCACAAATACCGACAGGTATAGTAGTTGATTTATCAGCCATTTGCAAAGATATTTCAGTAGGTGTCAACTTATTCAAGTCAAGTCTACGATATAAAGAGAGAGGCATAACACTAACACCGGCTCCAAGATCACATAAAGCAGTTTTAATATAATTTCTTTTAATGGAGCAAGGTATAGTAGGTACTCCGGGATCTCCAAGTTTCTTTGGTATTCCACCCTTAAAAGTATAATTAGCAAGCATGGTGGAAATCTCAACTTCTGGTATCTTTATTTTATTAGTAATGATATCCTTCATATATTTAGCACAAGGATTTTTTTGAGCACATTAGTCAATCGCATACGTAAAAAGATAGGCCTAATCATTTCATCAAAGCGCTCAAAATCCTCATCATCCTTTTTCTTGGATGGTTTTGGAGGAAAAGGCATGGGTTTCTGAACCCAAGGTTCTCTTTCTTTACCATGTTTCCTAGCAACAAAGTCTCTTTTATCATAACGTTGATTCTTTGATTGTGGGTTATGAAGATCAACAGCAGGTTCAGTTTCTACATCATTGTCATTACTAGGTTGAGCATCATCATGAGCACCAGCATTAATATTTTTACTAGGTTCATGTTCATTACGAGATTGTGTTTCAGCATTAGACACAGATATATCATTTGGATTATCAGGTGGTTCAGCAATAGGTTCACTAGAAGTTTGCACAGTTCTATCATTTTTCTTCTTCTTCTTTTTAGAAGAACTAGGAACATCAATATTATTTCTTTGAGAATCTTGCTCGATTCTCTTAGGGTGGCCTTCAGGATACAAAGGTTCCAGAGTCATTCTACCAGTTCTAGTAGCCACTCTAACAGCATAATCATTTTTCTTACTATTCATTTCATGGAGCAATTCTTTTTGAGCTTGAAGTACTTGTTCTACTTGAGTGGTAACCATAGAAGCATGTTTGCTAATAAGTTTAAGTTCACCTCTAATATTAGCCATATAATCACCCAAGTATTTAATTATATCGGAATCATATTTCAATTGTCTACCAAAATAAGCATTGAAATTTTCTTGTTTGATAATAAAATTATCAAACTCATCAAAGCATTGCCTAGCAGACTTATAGTGAGGGATATCACCTTCATCAAATCTATAGAGAGAATTTACCATTACTACCTGTGTCGGGATATCGGGAGGTTCTTCAATGAATAAAGGATTAAGATCATATACTTCGTCAACAGGCGGTATATTAAGACCATGTATTTCAGCAATAGGAAGTAAATTCTTAACATCTTCAGCTTTAATACCTTTTTCTTTCATAGATTTCTTTGCCTCTTGCATATCTTCGGGACTGAGAAATAGAACACCTCTCTTCTTCGGAGCTGGTTTAGGAATGGGCTCAGTAATTGGAGCGGGAGCTGGCTCAGGAGGTGCCCAATTATTTTCATTTGTCAACATATTATTCAATAGAATTTCAGCTTCATCCGGTGTACTTTCCCTGAAAAGAGAACCAGCACAACTATCCAGGTAATCTCTGGAAGCATCGGTTAGTCCATTATAAAAGATATCAAGTATTTCAGGTTTCTTAAGAGGATGATCAGGTAAAACATTAAGTAACTTGAGAAGCCTCCCCCAAGCTTGTGGGAGACTCTCTTCTTTAATTTGCACGAAATTGTATATTTCCCTCAAAGCATCTTGTTTCTTATGAGCAGGGAAATATTTAGCAGAGAAGTAATAAATCATATCCTAGGGACTACGCACACAACCAGGATCAAGAGAATTAAACCATATCTTAGCATCACCCTTTAATGAGAACGGAAATATTTTGAGTAAATAGAGGTAACGTGATCTCTCATTATTAGTGAACAGGGCAACTATGTCATTTAACTTAGTAAGATGTGCCACAACAGTTTCAGATTCATAGCCATAGAAAGGATCAGATTCAACCAAAGTAATTATATCTGGATCAACAGAGAATTCATAATCCTTATCAGGAACACAGATAGGTGAAGTTGCAAAAGCAGGACCAGGTTTCATTTTATCTCTAAGTGATTCTTTGTTCCATTTAATCAATAACCTCTTAAGCTCATATCTATGCAAGCTAAAATAGCTAAAGAAGCATATTGATCAAATAAATAACCCTCAAGAATAACAGGCATATTTTCATCATCACTATCATCATCGTATTTGGTTTCATCAATTTCTCTTTCTCTAGCCCTAGCAATTTGTTCTTCAAGAAATTCACTTAGGGGCACAGTAGTATCAGGCATAGAAGCAGTTTCATCATAAGTATCATGCATAGTAGAAGTGGCATCATCAATAACATGCGACATATCGGAACAAATAGCAGAAGCAGTTGTAGGTGTCGCAAACTTACTCATAACAGAAGGCGAATCAAGTGCAGAGCTAGATGGCAGTTCCTTACCTCCCCTCGTAGTTGAGGGATAAATTGTTGTCTTAGCGTCTTTCAAGTTCTTCATAGTGTCCAGCAGATATAAATCCCAAGTGACTCAAAGAATAGAGCTATGCTCCCCGGCAACGGCGCCAGAAAAAGGTCTTGATAACCCACAAGTATAAGGGATCGCAACAGTTTTCGAGGGTAGAGTATTTAACCCAAATTTATTGATTCGACACAAGGTGAGCCAAAGAATATTCTCAAGTATTAGCAGCCGAGTTGTCAATTCAACCACACCTGGAAACTTAGTATCTGCAGCAAAGTGTTTAGTAGCAAAGTAATATGATAGTGGTTGTCGGTGTCAAAACCGGCGGATCTCGGGTAGGGGGTCCCGAACTGTGCGTCTAGGCCGGATGGTAACAGGAGGCAAGGGACACGAAGTTTTACCCAGGTTCGGGCTCTCTTGATGGAGGTAAAACCCTATGTTCTGCTTGGTTAATATTGATGATATGGGTAGTCAAGAGTAGATCTACCACGAGATCAGAGAGGCTAAACCCTAGAAGCTAGCCTATGGTATGATTTGTTGTGTATGTATGTTCTACGGACTAAAACCCTCCGGTTTATATAGACACCGGATAGGGTTAGGGTTACACAAAGTCGGTTACAATGGTAGGAGATCTACATATCCGTATCGCCAAGCTTGCCTTCCACGCCAAGGAAAGTCCCTCCCGGACATGGGACAAAGTCTTCAATCTTGTATCTTCATAGTCCACGAGTCCAGCGGAAGGTATAGTCCGGCCATCCGGACACCCCCTAATCCAGGACTCCCTCAGTAGCCCCCGAACCAGGCTTCAATGACGATGAGTCCGACGTGCAGATTGTCTTCAGCATTGCAAGGCGGGTTCTCCTCCAAATTCCGTGTACCTGTTGAATAATGTCCGGTTTCTTGTAAATGTTGCGCTCCTTGGCTTCTACGCCCAATAATGGCCGTCTCCCACATGTCAAACGAATATGAAAAGTCTGAGTGTTTTTACATCCACACCCCTAGCCGCGTAAATGAGCCGCCCATTTAAGGGGACGAGGATTTAGATCCAAACCACACCTTCTCCCCTTCGCGAGTGTTCATCAGAGCGCATCCGACAAAGGTCCATTCCACCATGGCCAGCCGCCGCAACTCCTCCTTTCGCCCTTCCAGCCCTCAGCCTGGATATTGGGAGAGATGCTCCATCCCGCATAGCGAGCTAGTGACGCTCCAGACCAAGGGATTTCTCCCCCCGGCCTATATGGTCCCGGTTCGAGTCGGTCTTGCCATCTATAATGGCGGAGAGCAAGCGGAGAGTGCCCCTAATCCCTCCAAAGGAGAGCGGGTATGCCTTGTCCCTTATTTAATAAGAGGGCTCAGATTTCCAATCCATCCGTTTCTCCGGGGGCTCCTGGAGTTCTATGGCCTCCAGCTACACAATCTTACGCCTGCCTCCGTATTGCATATCGCGGGCTTCGTAGCCCTCTGCGAGCTGTTCTTGGGTGTTGAGGCTCATTTCGGGCTGTGGAAAGAGCTATTCTGCCTTATGCCCCGTTCTAAGAAGGGGTCAATGTATCAAGTGGGCGGAGCCGAAGTGTGGCGCATCGCCAGGACCGGATATCTATCCGGAACCCCAAAGAAGGCGTCCGAGGACTAGCCTTCGGAATGGTTTTACATAGAGGACGTCCCGCTGCTGGATCCTGTCCAGATCGGCCTCCCTGAGTTTGACAGTGCTCCACTAAAGAAGCGCCTAAGTTGGCGTCCATGGAGCCCTCCAAGGGAAAGTGACAAGGACGTTTTTTACCTGATGGGCCGGGTAAGATTGTTAGCTCATTCCAGACTGACCATGATCGGGGTCATGGCCGCATGCATCATGCGAGGGGTGCAACCGCTACAGTATAGAGGCCACCCCATGTGGGAGTTCAATGGGGAGGACGACGCCACCCGCTATGGCCGTAAGGGGCCGAATTCGGCTGTGGCTCTAACAAAGACCTTATCCGCTTTGTACAAGGGAGAAGAGGAGGATTTTCTCCGCGTCGACCCAAAGGGTGGATTTTCTATGTACAATCCTCCAAGCTGGGTAAGTGGTCGCATCTTGCCCATCCATTTTATATCCCCATTGTTAAATATTCAATCTAGCAACTTCAACGCAGGAACTGCGCCAGGCTGTTAAAGAAATAAACATCCCTCCTCCACAACCCGAGGACCCAGGACGGTCCCTCGACCCGGCCTCTCAAGAGGATCCGGACTTATCTGTGGAGCTGATTGATGGAGTGTTCCATCAATTGAGCAAGGACAACGCCTTGGTGGCCATTACGGCCGATTACCCAGGGCTAATCCCGGCCTCCCAGGTAACTGAGATCGAAGTCCCAGTACCCCCAATAGGGGTCCGCCCTCTCGTGTTTTCAGTTTCCTGATTACAACCGAGCTTTGCAGGGGAGGTTTCTAAGACAGGAGGCCGAACCTGCGGCGACAAGCCAACGAGGGGCCGCAGGGCCCCGTGGGTAGAAAAGAGGTGCAGTCCGGACCGAGGTGTCAGCGCAATGGTATGGCGCGCCCCCTTATCCCAGGTGTTATACCTTCAAGGCATATTAACACTCGTGCTCTCTTCAGGACAAAGAGACCTCGCCGGACTATGTTCGGAGAGGCTTCCAATCGCGCCTCCACCAGCCAGGCTCCAAAGCCTGGTCCAAAGGCGGAGGCGAACACAAGGCGCGCACCGGATGCTCCTCCGACGGAGGATGTGGACAGGTTGTCTGCCACCAACTCTGAGGTGGAGAGTGCCATGAACCACAGGCATCGGCGGACAATTCTTCGCGACGCTTGTTTCTCCCAAGAGGCATTAGATGCCTTCAAGTCGGGAGATGCGTACCTCCGTGCCGCTCAAAATGGTCTAGCCAGAGCCATGGAGCAATATGTAAAAGACATATGTGTAAGAAAATTTTGGTAATTATATATATACCGGTAGCCCCGAGACCTGAAACAGTTAGAATAATTGATTTAAGGATCATTTCTTATGCAGGTTCTTACAGAAAATAATTCCCTACTATCCCAGGAGCTGGAAGAGTGCAAACCCCAAATTGAGGCCGCACTAGCCGCGGCAAGGGAGCCCAAGGAGACCCCCTCTGGTAATATACACTTCGAAAGATAAGTTTTTTGCGAAGCACGACATGGGTGCGAATCTGACAAATGAAATTGCAGATGGCGCCGGATTGAATCCGGAAAGGCAACATCTCCTACGCCAGCTGAAGGCTGGTGAGATGGTGCTGACAAAGGTGAGGCGGGAGAAGAACGATCTCCAAGATGCCAACACCAAGCTGGGCATCGACCTGAAAGATGTTCATGCCCAGCTGTCAGACTCCGTTAAGGAGAATCAGCGGCTTTGGCGCGGCATATTTAGTAAGTGCTTGAACGAACCTTTGAAAAAAAATGTTCGGCGGGGAAGTCCACTAACAGAGTAATGTCTGTAGGTGTGCTAACAGGTCGTCCTGCAGAGGAGATGCCCAGTTCTATGGGTGACCTTCTTCCCGAGCTCTCGCAACTGATCGAGCGAGTTCGGCAGGCGATGCAAGGCGTCGCCCAGGCCTTGTGGACATCCATCTCCATGCCCGAGGGTCTTGGAGAGCTTGCGGAGAAGCTAAAGGAAGCACAGCAGCACTTCCGATTGTGGAAGATATCGGCCTGCCGTCAAGGCGCTAGGGAGGCCTGGGCCATGGTGAAGACGCGGTACACAAAGGCTGACCCCAACCACATGGCCGAGGTCGGTCCTATGGGGCCCGATGGGAAGGGGATCCCTGTAAGCTTAGTGTATGGCCAAGTAGAATTTGCCACAAAGTATTCCCAGCAGGACTGTAAATTAGACAGCCTGTTGGATGGTATTGAAGACAATCAGTCAGAATGGCTATGTAATTTAATTGACATTTATAATGCCTTCTAGCCGGATTGTAGATCATTTGTCATGGCCGACCTTTTCGCTTCAGCCTCGGGACCTGATGGTCCGGAGTGTGTCCGAATTCCCATGCGGTTATATAAGAACCGGCGAATGCATGGAGACCAGGCGTAGGGGTCATTAGTGCGTGAACAGACAAGTGCCCGACTAGTTATGTTATATTACATGGTTAGTAAGAAACATCTTCCAGGGAGAATAGTTCCGTTAGGGGTTCCTTTCCCTGGGAGGCATGCCCTAAAGTGCATGCCCATTCCGCGAAAAAGATGTGGGAAAAAGCATCTGGGGGCGCATAAATAAATAAGTGAAAAGATCATCTTTTAGGTCACCGACCGAATATTCCCTTAAGAACGCTAGCTTTCGGCTTCACCCAGTCTGAGGTACACATCCGGCTGATCCGGCAGTAACAATCACAGAGGTGCTCCCTTTACCGCCTAGCCGAACAATCGGGAACGTATGGGTAAGCATAGGAGCCAGGCAACCCAGCTTGGCCAAAACTTAAGTCATATCGATGCATATAATGGTGAAATAAAAGGTACATGCGGAAGTGTAACACATGTGTTGGGCATGAAGCCCGTATAAATAAGCTTCTGTTAAAAGAAGCCCCCAGGTTTAATGAGTGCGAATAGCACGTCATTGGATGAGCCTTTAAAGGCTATAAGAGAAAGGAAGGGGAGAAGGAGAGAAATGTAAGATAGACAGTATATAAAAAATGGACAGAGGAAGGAGACGAACACAGAGTCCAGCGCTAGGCATAGAATCTTCGGAGACGGGCTGCGTTCCATGGGTTCGGCTCGAGTTGGTTATCCGATGCATCTCGCAGGCAGTATGCTCCACCAGTCAGGACTTGCTCAATTATGAAGGGACCTTCCCACTTGGGCTTGAGTTTGTCCATTTTCTTGTCCGGCAGGCATAGAACTAATTCGCCAACGTTGTAATTTTTGGCCCGTACTTCTCTGCTTTGGTATCTTCGAGCCTGCTGTTGATAGAATGCGGAACGGGCTTTTGCCACGTCACGCTCCTCCTCCAATGCGTCCAAACTGTCCTGCCGATCGAGCTCGGCTTCTCTTTCTTCGTACATGCGCACTCGAGGTGAGTCATGAATTATGTCGCAAGGCAAAACTGCCTCTGCGCCGTACACCATAAAGAATGGTGTGTATCCGGTGGTGCGATTCGGCGTGGTCCACAGCCCCCAGAGTACGGAGTCGAGCTCCTCTACCCAGTGCGTGTTAGATTCCTTGAGGGAACGCACTAATCTGGGTTTGATGCCGCTCATGATAAGACCATTTGCACGTTCGACCCGGCCGTTAGTTTGTGGGTGATAGATGGAAGCATAGTCGAGCTTGATGCCCATGTTTTTGCACCAGAGTTTTACCTCATCGTCCGTAAAGTTCGTGCCGTTATCAGTGATGATGCTGTGGGGGACCCGTAATGGTGTACAACCCCGGATATAAAGTCTATCACCGGTCCGGATTCGGCCGTCTTAACAGGCTTGGCTTCTATCCATTTGGTGAACTTATCCACCATGACCAGTAAGTATTTTTTCTTGTGGGTTCCGCCTTTAAGGGGTCCAACCATGTCAAGCCCCCAGACCGTGAAGGGCCAAGTGATGGGGATAGTTTGGAGGGCGGTGTGTGGCATATGGCCTGTTAAGGTCTTTAAAATCAACGCACATGCGCCAGGATTTGTCCTTCTTTGGTACCATCACCAGGTTGGCTAGCCAGTCCGGATGTTTTATATCTCTGATGAATCCAGCCTCCAATAGCTTTGCTAGCTCCTTTCCCATGGCCTGTCTCTTAGGTTCGGAAAAACGCCGAAGAGCTTGTTTAACAGGTTTGAATCCTTTTAGGATATTTAAGCTGTGCTCGGCCAGCCTACGTGGGATTCCTGGCATGTCTGAAGGGCGCCAGGCAAAAATGTCCCAGTTCTCTCATAGGAACTATCACAGTGCGGCGTCTACATCAGGGTTTAACTGTGCCCCGATGGAAGCTGTTTTGTTGGGGTCTATTGGATGGACCTGGAATTTGACTATTTCGTCCGCCGGTTTAAAGGAGGTGGACTTGGATCTTTTGTCGAGTACCACATCATCCCTATTCACCGTGGAGCGCAGCGCAGTCAATTCCACAACTGCTATGGCTTTGGATAGTGCCTCGAGGGCCAGTGCGGCTGTCTTGTTTTCGGCGCGGAGTGCTATGTCCGGATCACTAGCAAGAGTGATGATCCCGTTAGGCCGGGGCATCTTTGTAACACCCCGGATATGATTTACCCAATATGTAATCCAACTCTTGCCGCTTCCGGCTTTAAGTTAATTTATTTTCTCGGGTTCGGGTCTTTGTCTCCGTGTGTTGTTATCGTTTTCATGCATCTCATATCATGTCTTCATGTGCATTGCATTTGCATACGTGTTCTTCTCATGCATCCGAGCATTTTCCCCGTTGTCCGTTTTGCATTCCGGTGCTTCGTTCTCCTCCGGTGGTCATTTCTAGCTTTCTTTCGTGTGCGGGGATTAAACATTTCCGGATTGGACTGAGACATGCCAAGCGGCCTTGGTTTACTACCGGTAGACCGCCTGTCAAGTTTCGTATCATTTGGACTTCGTTTGATACTCCAACGGTTAACCGAGGGACCGAAAAGGCCTCATGTGTCTTGCAGCCCAACACCCCTCCAATTTGGCCCAAAACCCACCTAACCCTGCTCCATCATCTAGAGCGTTCGATCACGATCGCATGGCCGAAAACCGCACCTCATTTGGACTCTCCTAGCTCCCTCTATGCCTATTTGAAGAACCCCTCCGTTTTCGGATCTCCTTCTTCCCCTAAAATCCTAAAAATCGCCCCGTTGCGCCGGACATGTCCGATCCGGCCGGACAAGCCACCACCGTCCGCGGCCACTGAGGCGCCGCCACCTGTCGCCCGCCACCACGGCCCGCGGGAGCCCAGGGCAGGCCCCCCCAGGCCCGCGCGCGCCGCCCGCCTTGTCCGGGTGCCCTGCCGCCCGATCCACCGCGTCGCCGCCACCGCGCTGCCTCCGCCGCCGTCGCCGACTTCGCCGGCCGCCGCACTGCCGCACCGGCCCGGTCACCAACCGCGCCGCCCCGACGCGCCCGGCAGCCGCCGCCTTCGCCCATCGCCGCCCCGTCCTCACCCTCGCCTCCCGGAGCCAGATCCGGCCGCCCCCGTCGGAGTCCGGCCGCTCCCCGGCCTTCCCTCGCCGCGTTCGGGCCTCGCCGTCGCCGGAGAAGACAGATCCGGCCGCCCCCGTAGGAGTTGACTTTTTCCGCGAGGTGGTTTTTTTTCCATCTAAGTCCTAGAAATTCCAAGTCCATATGCCTATACTCAACTTGCTATATCTCCGCATCCGTAGCTCCGATTCATGCATATAGCATATCAAAATGTTCGTCTCAGAGAGTACATCATTTCATTCCATTGCATCATTTTAATTTGAGGTCATCTTGATGCCCGAAATGCTGTTAGAAGAGGGCTACTTGAGATAATTGTCAGATCTGCTACTTCATCTTAGACATTTGTCATTTTTGCCATGATTATTGTGTGCATGATATGCCCATGAGTTCTACATATGTTTTGTAAAGGGTTTTGTTATCTTTCCAGAGGCGCAACCCATGTATTTTTGATGTGTGTGGTGACTAGTGCAAGCTTGCAAAGTGAGGCACCCGGTAATTCTGTTTTCAGGGCACTAAGTCCTGGGATCGTTTATCTCATGATGCCATATGTTCAGGTTGTTTCCTAGAGATCCGTGCCTCTTTTGAGGATGATCAGTAAAGGAGTTTTGTTAATATTGTAGTGCTCTATCCATCCATGTCTTTGTTTGCATTTTTGGAGCACCCTAGCTTGAGTCAATCGAGCTCTACTTTTGCTTCGTTGTGAATCTGGGCAGATCGTCAACTTGTTTGCGATTTTGCCGATGTTATTGTAGTTGATCCGTGCATGCTAGGCCGTCGTTCTTGCCATGTCTAGCTTGCATTTTGTGCCTTCTTAATGGATGTATGCTTGTCTTCCATGACTTGCACCATGGTGAGTGCATCGAGCTCGTAAACATGCCTACTTGAGTTATGTTTCAGCATGTCCCAGTTTTCACTAAGTCTGAAAACTAATTATGTTTTTGCTATGTTCATGTGCTTGTTAGTATATTTTGTGATCCCTTTTGGCTGAAGGTCACTAAGGGACTTTTGTTTAGCTCTTTGAGTAGCTCCATGCCATGTTTTACTTTGTCATGTTCAGGTCATGTAGCATGTAGTTTTGTTGCTCCGAAGAGGGCTATATGATCTGAAATTTCAGACAAGTGTTAATTTCACCAAGTCTGAGATCTGTTTACCATTTGCGTTTTTACCATGCTTGTTTGAACCTGTTAATGGATGAATTGGCCGTGGCTTAGTGCTAGACTTTTGTTAAGCATCTTGAATGCATCCCTGCCATGTATTTTGTTGCCATGTTTGGGTGCTGTAGCATGTTCATCTCATTGCATTTAGATGCCTACTTGCTGTAAATCGCAGACCGGTGTCATATTTGAATCGCTTGCCATTTCCAAACCGTAACTCCGATTTCGGTGATCTTTATATCGTTTTCAAGCGATTTCATCTCATATTTCCAGTGGCACACTTGGTTTTCCAAGTTGAGGCCAGGTTCATGCATTTCCTGTCATATCTTGCATATGCATCCCGCATTGCATCCCGCATAGCATACCATGTTTGCATCATCTTGTTTGGTCCTTGCACGTGGTTGATTGTGTTCTTGTTGCTTGTTTGTCTTGTTTGGGTAGAGCCGGGAGACGAGTTCGCTAATGAGGAGCCCGTTGAGTTTGCTTTCGAGGATCCAGTCAACTCTGACAACTTTGCAGGCAAGATGATCATACCCTCAAAATCACTACTATCTTTGCTATGCTAGTTTGCTTGCTCTTTTGATATGCCAATGCTACGATGCCTACCACTTGCTTTCAAGCCTCCAAAATTGGCATGTTCAGCCTATAACCCACCATTGTCCTAGCAAACTGTTGATTGGCTATGTTACCGCTTTGCTCAGCCCCTCTTATAGCGTTGCTAGTTGCAGGTGAAGATTGGAGACCGTTCCTTGTTGGAACATTTATTTACTTGTTGGGATATCATTATATTGGCATGTTATCTTAATGCATCTATATACTTGGTAAATGGTGGAAGGCTCGGCCTCTCGCCTAGTGTTTTGTTCCATTCTTGCCGCCCTAGTTTCCGTCATATCGGTGTTATGTTCCCGGATTTTGCGTTCCTTACGCGGTTGGGTTATAATGGGAACCTCTTGATAGTTCGTCTTGATTAAAGCTTTTCCAGCAATGCCCAACCTTGGTTTTACCATTTGCCACCTAGCCTCTTTTTCCCTTGGGTTTTCGGAGCCCGAGGGTCATCTTATTTTAACCCCCCGGGCCAGTGCTCCTCTGAGTGTTGATCCGAACCGGGCAGCCTGTGGGGCCACCTCGGGGAAACTTGAGGGTTGGTTTTACTCGTAGCTTGACCTATCTGAGTGTGCCCTGAGAACGAGATATGTGCAGCTCCTATCGGGATTTGTTGGCACAATCGGGCGGTGTTGCTGGTCTTGTTTTAACCTGTCAAAATGTCTTGTTGTACCGGGATACCGAGTCTGATCGGAATGTCTCGGGTGGAGGTCTATTCCTTCGTTGACCGTGAGAGCTTGTCATGGGCTAAGTTGGGACTCCCCTGCAGGGTTTTGAACTTTCGAAAGCCGTGCCCGCGGTTATGGGCAGATGGGAATTTGTTAATGTCCGGTTGTAGATAACTTGAACCCTAATTTAATTAAAATGAATCAACCGTGTGTGTTACCGTGATGGCCTCTTCTCAGCGTAGTTCGGGAAGCGGACACGGTGTTGGAGTAATGTTTGCGCAGGTTACTCTCTAGTTTCTCGCTCACGCTTTGCCTCCTCTTCTCGCGTAGGTTACTCTCTTTTGCGAATAAGTTAGCCACCATATATGCTAGTCGCTTGCTGCAGCTCCACATATATTTACCTTACCCCACCTATTAATCTTAAATAGTCTTGATCGCGAGGGTGCGAGATTGCTGAGTCCCTGTGGCTCACAGATTACTATTACACCAGATGCAGGGCCAGTTGATACAGCTCCAGATGGCGCGCTTGAGCTCAAGTGGGAGTACGGCGAGGACTCTCAGCGTTATTATGTGTCTTTTCCTGATGATCAGTAGTGGTGCCCAGTTGGGGTGATCGGGACCATGACGCTTGTTGGGTTGTCTTTTATTTTGGCGCCGTAGTCGGGCCATGAGTGATTGGATGATGTATGTTATTTATGTACTTGATTGACGTGGCGAGTGTAAGCCAACTATGTTATCCCTTTTATTTACCTATATTACATGGGATGTTTGTGATGATTGCCTGACTTGCGACATATGCCTTCAATGCGATTATGCCTCTAAGTCGTGCTTCGACACATGGGAGATATAGTCGCATCAAGGGTGTTACAAGTTGGTAATCAGAGCCTTCCCCGACCTTAGGAACCCCTACTGATTGATCGTTTTTAGCGGCCGAGTTGTGTCTAGAAAAATGTTTTGAGTCAATTAGGAATTATATATCGGAGAGTTTTGGAATTCTTTTTACTTCCCAGTCTCCTCATCGCTCTGGTAAGGCATCCTGACGTAGAGTTTTGACTCTTCTCTTCTCAAATTGCACTAAATTTTTTTAGGATCACGCGGGCATCTTGGAATCGTTCCGATGGTTTTATGATGAGAACATTGTCTTGGTGCCTCCTGTCAGGGGTTTAGTGGAAGTGTCCCAGGGAGTTGAGCTCTGAGGTGTTGTCATCATAATTTTATCGTTGCAATTCTGGAATACCTGAGTTTAGTACGCCGACATCAAAAATCTCTTTTATGCAGTTCGTTGGTGAGATAACCTCGACACCACCCAGTACTGGGGCGGGAGTTCGGGGGTATCGCCATAACTTGTATAACGGATGCTTTTCGAAGGTTGAGGTAGATGGTTTCCGTAGTTTTTCTCGGTTATGTGTTGAAGGATGGATACAGCTGGATGTAGGAATTGCTAGTTTGGGTGAGATATTATGCTTCCCCTGTATCCCCAACACCTGATTGCATAACCGAAAAGGTTCGGGAGTTTCATAGGTGGGAATTCTTGTAGCTCTAGTTCTTCTTCCACGGATATTGGTTTGAGATTGGGATTTGTTACCGATTATTCGTTCTTGATCCGTACCTTATTGATTTACTTCTTCTACCTAATTCTACGTGGCTTCTCAATTTATGGATATGTGACCATTTCAAGAGGAATGCATTCGTTCATTTTGTTCGGATGTGAAGACTTTATGTTGCAATTTTCATTTCGTTGGATTCAGCTTCAATACTTTGCCTATCAATGTGCTAATGGTGGTCAACCTCTTCAGGATGGCTCCTCCAACGCGCACGACTCTGAATCCTGATCCGCCACCACCTCCACCTCCTCCGGAGGCATGGCGAGCTGTGATGGCCGCAACCAATGCAAACACGCAGTTGATCATGCAAATCCTCCAAGAGCGCAATCAAGGCAGTCAAGGGAATCAAGGCAACAATCAGAACCACTTTGCTACACTGAACCAGTTCCTTGCTAATGGGCCAAAGACGTTCAGCAATTGTGTTGAGGCAACCGATGCTGACGATTGGCTTGTGGATCTGTGTAAGCATTTTGAGTGCAGTAACGTCAGGCCTGAAGATTTCATCAAGTTCGCTTCCTTCCGGCTCAAAGATCAAGCTGTAGAATGGTTCCAGCAGTACAAGGATTCCAGAGGTGGACGTCTGATCACGTGGGATGAATTTCGTCAAGATTTCCGAGCTCATCACATCCCTCAGAGTGTGACTGAAAGTAAGCGTGAGGAATTCCGCAACTTGAAGCAAGGCTCTTTGTCTGTCTATGACTACAACAAGTTGTTCCAGAAGCTCGCCCGTTTTGCCAAGCAGGACGTACCTGATGAGAAGAGCATGATATACCAATTCAGGGGTGGTCTCAGAGAAGAAATTCAGCTCGCTCTTGTCCTCTTTGAGCCGTTGAGGTACGATGAGTTCTACAACATGGCACTGAAGCAAGAGGCTGCTCAGTTGAGGTGTGATGCTTCCAAGAAGCGAGTTAGAGATGCTACTCCTTCTTCCTCTACTCAAGTGGCCAAGCAGCAGAAATATTGGCTTCCCCCTCCTCCGTTCCGTCAGCCGTATCAGAAGAGCAAAGGTGGCAGTGGTTCTTCCCACCCACCCAACCCTGGTTTTCAGAAAAAGACTTCGTCGCAAGCTCCAAGATCAAGTGCTCCGTACCACCGTCCGCTTTCAGAGGTCACGTGCAACAAGTGCCAACAGAAGGGTCACTATGCCAACAAGTGTTTCAACCAGAGGCGTCTTCCTCCTCCTCCTCCTGTCAGATCGGCAAGTACAGCTGTGGTCAAGCATAACCCCAAGCACGCCAAGGTCAATTTGATGAATGCAGCTCAGGCAGAGGATTCGTCAAATCTCATCATGGGTAACCTTCCAATTAATGATATTCCTGCAAAAGTTCTTTTTGACACGGGTGCATCGCATTGTTTCATGTCAAAGCCATTTTTTACCAAGCATGAGTTCGTTTCTTCTCATTTGGGTAAACAAATGGATATCGTTTCTCCTGGCAAACGGTTGAGCGCAAGTCTGGAGGTGCCAGATCTTACTATCACGTTGGGCGACTACAAGTTCCTTTCTTCCCCAATGGTTCTTGGTAACTTGGATATTGATCTTATTCTCAGGATGGATTGGCGCTCTAAGCACAAGGCTCATCTTGATTGTGCAGCCAGGCAGATTCAATTGACTCATTCGTCTGAGGATGTAATTGTCTTTGCTGCTTGTGATGACACAATCCAGTTGTTTTCTCTCAATGAGAAGGGTGAACTGGATGCTATCTCGCAGATTCCAGTCGTTTGCGAATATCAAGACGTCTTTCCAGAAGAGCTTCCAGGAATGCCTCCGCACTGGCCAGTTGAATTCGTTATAGATCTTGAGCCTGGTACGAAACCTGTGTGCAAGCGTCCTTACAAGCTCGGACCTGAAGAGTTGAAGGAGCTGAAGAAGCAACTCGACATTCAAGAAAGAATGGGTCTCATCCGGCCTAGTTCTTCTCCGTGGGGTTGTGGTGTTCTTTTTGTGAAGAAGAAGGATGGAACGGACCGACTTTGTGTTGATTACCGTCCATTGAACAAGAAGACCATCAAGAACAAATACCCACTTCCCAACATCAACGAGCTGTTCGAACAACTCAAGGGTGCCCGAGTATTCTCCAAGCTTGATCTCTGTATGGGTTATCATCAGATTCGAATCCGTGAGCAAGATATTCCCAAGACGGCTTTCAGGACAATCTATGGGACATATGAATACACTGTCATGTCTTTTGGCCTCGTCAACCCTCCTCCGACGTTTTCTCGCATGATGAACTTCATCTTCAACGCCTACACCAATGGCTTCGTGTTGGTCTATCTCGACGACATTCTGGTTTTCTCAAAGAACAAGGAAGATCATGCCAAGCCCTTGCGTTTGGTTCTTGATAAGCTGAGGGAACACCAGTTCTACGCCAAGTTCTCCAAGTGTGAATTTTGGCTCGATGAGGTTCTTTATCTTGGTCATATCATCTCTGCCAAGGGCATTGCCGTGAATCTTGAGAAGGTGTCTGCAATTGTGAATTGTGAACGTCCTCAGAATGTGAAGCAACTCCGTAGCTTCCTCGGTCTCGCAAGCTACCGCCGAAGATTCGTTGAAAACTTTTCTAAGATCGCGAAGCCTCTCTCAAATCTTCTCTAGAAGCACGTCAAGTACGTTTGGTCTCCGGAGTGTGACATTGCTTTCAACACTTTGAAAGAGAAATTGATCACTGCTCCAGTTCTGGCTCCGCCTGATGAATACAAGCCATACGAGGTCTTTTGTGATGCCTCTCTCCATGGTCTCGGTGCAATATTGATGCAAGACAAGAAAGCTATTGCTTATACCTCTCGCCAGTTGAAGCCTAATGAGAAGAACTACCCCACTCATGATCTCGAGTTGGCGGCAGTTGTGCACGCTCTTTTGACTTGGAGACATCTTCTATTGGGAAGAAAAGTGGACATTTTCACTGATCACAAGAGCCTCAAGTACATCTTCACTCAGCCTAATCTCAACCTCAGGCAAACTCGATGGGTCGAAATGATTCAAGAGTATAATCCGAGTATCAAGTATACTCCAGGCAAAGCCAATGTGATTGCTGACGCATTGAGCAGAAAAGCGTATTGCAACACTCTGATTCTCAAGCCTTATCAACCCGAGCTTTGTGAAGCTTTCCGCAAACTTAATCTGCAAATTGTTCCTCAAGGTTTCCTCTACAACCTTCAAGTCTCTCCTACCTTGGAAGACCAGATTCGCCAAGCCCAACTTCTTGATGCTATGGTGAAAAAGGTGAAGATTGGGATTGCCAAGAGTCAACCCAAGTACAAGTGCTACCGCCTTGATGACAAGGATACTCTCTTCTTAGAGGATCGTATTGTTGTGCCCAAAGGAGAACTCCGCAAAGTGATCATGAACGAGGCTCACAATTCTCTCCTCTCCATCCACCCTTGGAGCACGAAGATGTATCAGGATCTCAAGCAGGCTTATTGGTGGACTCGAATGAAGCGAGAGATTGCTCAATTCGTGAATGAATTTGATGTCTGCAGAAGAGTGAAGGCAGAACACCAAAGGCCAGCTGGTCTCCTCCAACCTCTTGCCGTTCCAGAATGGAAGTTTGACCACATTGAGATGGACTTCGTGACTGGGTTTCCAAAGTCCAAGCGTGGCAATGATGCTATATTCGTTGTCATTGACAAACTCACCAAAGTGGCTCACTTTCTGCCTATCAAAGAGTCAATCACTGCAGCTCAATTGGCAGAACTCTATACCTCTCGAATTGTCTCTCTGCACGGTATTCCTCAAGTGATCTCTTCAGACCGTGGCAGCATCTTTACCTCCAAGTTTTGGGATTCTTTTCAGAAGGCCATGGGCACCAACATCCGCTTCAGCACAGCTTTCCATCCTCAAACTAGCGGTCAAGTCGAGCGTGTCAACCAGATTCTTGAGGATATGCTCAGGGCTTGTGTGATCTCCTTCGGCATGAAGTGGGAGGATTGTCTTCCTTATGCTGAATTCTCCTACAACAACAGTTTTCAAGCTAGTTCGGGCAAGGCCCCATTTGAAATTCTGTATGGCAGGAAGTGCCGTACCCCTCTCAACTGGTCTGAAACCGGTGAACGTCAGCTGCTGGGTAATGACTTAATCACAGAGGCAGAAGAAATGTGCAAAGTCATTCGTGATAACCTCAAAGCAGCCCAATCCCGCCAGAAGAGCTACTATGATAGTAAGCATCGTGATTTGGCTTTCGAGATCGGAGATCATGTTTACCTCCGCGTCTCTCCTATGAAGGGTACTTGTCGCTTCGGTATCAAAGGGAAGCTTGCCCCTAGATACGTGGGACCTTTAAAGATTGTCAGCAAGAGAGGCGACCTCGCCTATCAACTCGAGCTTCCTTCAAACTTTGCAAATGTTCATGATGTGTTCCATGTCTCTCAGCTCCGAAAGTGCTTCAAGACGCCTGACCGCACCGTCAACTTCGAGGACATTGAGCTCCAAGAAGATCTCTCCTATCGTGAGCACCCCGTTGCTATCCTTGAAGAGACTGAACGCAAGACTCACAACAAGTCAATCAAATTTCTCAAAGTCAAGTGGTCACACCATTCCGACCATGAAGCTACCTGGGAACACGAGGACCACCTCCGATCTGAGTACCCGGTGTTCTTTCAGTCCTAGATCTCGGGACGAGATCTTTTCGTAGTGGTGGAGTGTTGTAACACCCCGGATATGATTTACCCAATATGTAATCCAACTCTTGCTGTTTCCGTCTTTAAGTTAATTTATTTTCTTGGGTTCGGGTCTTTGTTTCCGGGTGCCCGCTGTCCGCGGCCACTGAGGTGCCGCCACCTGTCGCCCGCCACCGCGGCCCACGAGAGCCCAGGGCAGGCCCCCCAGGCCCCCGCGCGCCGCCCGCCTCGTCCGGGTGCCCCGCCGCCCGATCTACCGCGTCGCCGCCACCGCGTCGCCTCTGCCGCCGTCGCCGGCTTCACCGGCCGTCGCGCTGCCGCACCGGCCTGGTCACCAACCGCGCTGCCCCGACGCGCCCGGCCGCCACCGCCTTCACCCATCGCCGCCCCGTCCTCACCCTCGCCTCCCGGAGCCAGATCCGGCCGCCCCCGCCGGAGTCCGGCCGCTCCCCGGCCTTCCCTCGCCGCGTCCGGGCCTCGCCATCACCGGAGAAGACAGATCCGGCCGCCCCCGTCGGAGTTGACTTTTTCCGCGAGGTGGTTTTTTTTTCCGTCTAAGTCCCAGAAATTCCAAGTCCATGTGCCTATACTCAACTTGCTATATCTCCGCATCCGTAGCTCCGATTCATGCATATGGCATATCAAAATGTTCGTCTCAGAGAGTACATCATTTCATTCCATTGCATCATTTTCATTTGAGGTCATCTTGATGCCCGAAATGCTGTTAGAAGAGGGCTACTTGAGATAATTGTCAGATCTGCTACTTCATCTTAGACATTTGTCATTTTTGCCATGATTATTGTGTGCATGATATGCCCATGAGTTCTACATATGTTTTGTTAAGGGTTTTGTTATCTTTCCAGAGGCACAACCCATGTATTTTTGTGATGTGTGTGGTGACTAGTGCAAACTTGCAAAGTGAGGCACCCGGTAATTCTATTTTCAGGGACTTAGTGATTTCACTAAGTCCTGGGATCGTTTATCTCACGATGCCATATGTTCAGGTTGTTTCCTAGAGATCCGTGCCTCTTTTGAGGATGATCAGTAAAGGAGTTTTGTAAATATTGTAGTGCTCTATCCATCCATGTCTTTGTTTGCATTTTTGGAGCACCCTAGCTCGAGTCAATCGAGCTCTACTTTTGCTTCGTTGTGAATCTGGGCAGATCGTCAACTTGTTTGCGATTTTGCCGATGTTATTGTAGTTGATCCGTGCATGCTATGCCATTGTTCTTGCCATGTCTAGCCTGAATTTTGTGCCTTCTTAATGGATGTATGCTTGTCTTGCCATGACTTGCACCATGGTGAGTGCATCGAGCTCGTAAACATGCCTACTTGAGTTATGTTTCAACATATCCCAGTTTTCAGCAAGTCTGAAAACTGATTATATTTTTGCTATGTTCATGTGCTTGTTAGTATATTTTGTGATCCCTTTTGGCTCAAGGTCACTAAGGGACTTTTGTTTAGCTCTTTGAGTAGCTCCATGCCATGTTTTACTTTGTCATGTTCAGGTCATGTAGCATGTAGTTTTGTTGCTCCGAAGAGGGCTATATGATCTGAAATTTCAGATAAGTGTTAATTTCACCAAGTCTGAGATCTGTTTACCATTTGCATTTTTGCCATGCTTGTTTGAACCTGTTAATGGATGAATTGGCCGTGGCTCAGTGCTAGACTTTTGTTAAGCATCTTGAATGCATCCCTGCCATGTATTTTGTTGCGATGTTTGGGTGCTGTAGCATGTTCATCTCATTGCATTTACATGCCTACTTGCTGTAAATCGCACACCGGTGTCATATTTGAATCGCTTGCCATTTCCAAACCGTAACTCCGATTCCGGTGATCTTTATATCGTTTTCAAGAGATTTCATCTCATATTTCCAGTGGCACACTTGGTTTTCCAAGTTGAGGCCAGGTTCATGCATTTCCTGTCATATCTTGCATATGCATCCCGCATTGCATCCCGCATAGCATACCATGTTTGCATCATCTTGTTTGGTCCTTGCACGTGGTTGATTGTGGTCTTGTTGCTTGTTTGTCTTGTTTAGGTAGAGTCAGGAGAAGAGTTCGCTAACGAGGAGCCCGTTGAGTTTGCTTTCGAGGATCCAGTCAACTCTGACAACTTTGCAGGCAAGATGATCATACCCTCAAAATCACTACTATCTTTGCTATGCTAGTTTGCTCGCTCTTTTTCTATGCCAATGCTACAATGCCTACCACTTGCTTTCAAGCCTCCCAAATTGCCATGCTTAGCCTCTAACCCACCATTGTCCTAGCAAACCGTTGATTGGCTATGTTACCGCTTTGCTCAGCCCCTCTTATAGCGTTACCAGTTGCAGGTGAAGATTGGAGACCGTTCCTTGTTGGAACATTTATTTACTTGTTGGGATATCATTATATTGCCATGTTATCTTAATGCATCTATATACTTGGTAAAGGGTGGAAGGCTCGGCCTCTCGCCTAGTGTTTTGTTCCACTCTTGCCGCCCTAGTTTCCGTCATATCGGTGTTATGTTCCCAAATTTTGCATTCCTTACGCGGTTGGGTTATAATGGGAACCCCTTGATAGTTCGTCTTGATTAAAGCTTTTCCAGCAATGCCCAACCTTGGTTTTACCATTTGCCACCTAGCCTCTTTTTCCCTTGGGTTTCCGGAGCCCGAGGGTCATCTTATTTTAAACCCCCCCAGGCCAGTGCTCCACTGAGTGTTGGTACGAACCGGGCAGCCTGCAGGGCCACCTCGGGGAAACTCGAGGGTTGGTTTTACTCGTAGCTTGACCTATCTGAATGTGCCCTAAGAACGAGATATGTGCAGCTCCTATTGGGGTTTGTCGGCACATTTGGGTGGTGTTGCTAGTCTTGTTTTAACCTGTCGAAATGTCTTGTTGTATCGGGATACCGAGTCTGATCGGAATGTCTCGGGTGGAGGTCTATTCCTTCGTTGACCGTGAGAGCTTGTCATGGGCTAAGTTGGGACTCCCCTGCAGGGTTTTGAACTTTCGAAGGCCGTGCCCGCGGTTATGGGCAGATGGGAATTTGTTAATGTCCGATTGTAGATAACTTGAACCCTAATTTAATTAAAATGAATCAACCGTGTGTGTTACCATGATGGCCTCTTCTCGGCGGAGTCCGGGAAGTGGACACGGTGTTGGAGTAATGTTTGCGCAGGTTACTCTCTAGTTTCTCGCTCGCGCTTTGCCTCCTCTTCTCGCTCTCTTTTGCGAATAAGTTAGCCACCATATATGCTAGTCGCTTGCTGCAGCTCCACATATATTTACCTTACCCCACCTACTAAGCTTAAATAGTCTTGATCGCGATGGTGCGAGATTGCTGAATCCCTGTGGCTCACAGATTACTATTACACCAGATGCAGGGCCAGTTGATACAGCTCCAGATGGCACGCTTGAGCTCAAGTGGGAGTACGACGAGGACTCTCAGCGTTATTATGTGTCTTTTCCTGATGATCAGTAGTGGTGCCCAGTTGGGGTCATGGGGACCATGACGCTTGTTGGGTTGTCTTTTATTTTGGCGCCGTAGTCGGGCCATGAGTGATTGGATGATGTATGTTATTTATGTACTTGATTGACGTGGCGAGTGTAAGCCAACTATGTTATCCCTTTTATTTACCTATATTACATGGGATGTTTGTGATGATTGCCTGACTTGCGACATATGCCTTCAATGCGATTATGCCTCTAAGTCGTGCCTCGACACGTGGGAGATATAGTCGCATCGAGGGTGTTACAATCTTGAGCTTCATGTACCGTAATGGGGTATTGCTTGGAAGATTGTAAATGCTTCCCGCCTTAGCAGAGTGTGATAACCGCTGCTGAACGGAGTCACATGGAACGTGACCTCTTTGGACCTGTAATTATCCGGCGTGCCGAACACCACATCTAGTGTGATTTTTCCTGTACAGCGCACTTCCCGACTGGGGATTATTCCTCTAAAGGTTGTGCTGCTTCGCTCAATGCGGTTCCAGTGTATTTCCATTTTTGAAGGGTTTCCTTGTAAATGAGGTTCAATCCGCTGCCGCCGTCCATGAGTACCTTGGTAAGACGAAAGCCGTCCACTATTGGACTGAGGACCAATGCGGCTGGTGCTCAGGCTATTCGGAATTTAGGTTCATCACTGGCGTTAAAGGTAATAGCCGTGTCACTCCATGGGTTTATTGTTGCTACTTGGTAGACTTCGGCAAGGCTGCAGAGTGTCCTTTTTCGCATATTATTTGATGCGAAAGTCTCGAAGACTGTTAATACCGTACTGGTGTCTCTGGGGTGGCTTTCTGTGGCCTCCGGAATTAGGAGATCTTCGCCAATTTTGGGCACCTGCCGGAGTATCCAACATGCTCTAAGGCTGTGAGTTGGTGTGGCGTCCTCTGTACTGTGAATTTTACAGGGTCCATTGAGCCATCCTTCCAGTACGGTTCCATGCTCCGTAGAGGGTTTTTGCTTTTTGGTGTTTGACCCGGGTGTCTGGCGATGATGCACCCTTTTATTTCGGACTGGGTTTGTATTCAGGGCTGGATCGTCCCAAAATTTTATTTCGGTTTTCTAGGCATTTTCCATCACACAGTACTTTCGTATGATGGACGCCAAGTCAGCGAAGCATGTACTATCACGGTGACTTGTGGCGTTGAAGATTCCCTTGTCCGTGCAATTATTGCAGAAGATTGAGATTGCATCTTCCTCGTGGCATTCCCTTATCCTGTTCCTAACCAGGAGGAATCTGGCCCAGTAATGATGTACTGTTTCTTCGGGCTCTTGCCTGATTTGGGATAGATCGCTTATTTTCGGGTGGGTGGGTAGAATTAAATCCGAAGCCTCACCCAATCTCAGGCTCAAAGGCCGAGGAGTTTCCGAACTCGAAAATTTGGATTCCTAGATGTTGTCCAATGAATCCAGCCCGTCGCCTGATTCTAAGTTCAGGTCTTGAGTGATATCCTCTCCTCCGCGGGTATCCGGCTTGGAGGGGTCGGGAATCCGGACGTAGCTAGTCCTTAAGATAGATGAAGGGTCGCCGCACTGTCCTTCTACCACGGCAACGTGATGGGTGACTTGGGGAGAGTTAATCTCTCTTAGATCGGGTTTAATCCCAATCTGGTCGTAATCCGTAGCGACTCCCAGGACGGCAATGCGATCCAAGAGCTCGTTTATGGAGGACAACTCCATTGGATCTAACTGCTCGGCGAGTTCCGAGCTGACATGAAGATTGTTTTCGATGGCTCGAGAGGTCATCGTCGGCGTAGAAGCCGAACAGGCGGTCATAAGAAAACCACCTAGCCGGAGGGTTTGGCCGACAGCCAAAGCTCCCTTATCAACGGTGCCGTCTTTAAAGACGGGGCGAGGCATCATTCCTGATGGCGACAACACAGAGGAACTCTCAATGAAAGCACCAATGTCGGTGTCAAAACCGGCGGATCTCGGGTAGGGGGTCCCGAACTGTGCGTCTAGGCTGGATAGTAACAAGAGGCAAGGGACATGTAGTTTTACCCAGGTTCGGGCCCTCTTGATGGAGGTAAAACCCTACGTCCTGCTTGATTAATATTGATGACATGGGTAGTACAAGAGTAGATCTACCACGAGATCGGAGAGGCTAAACCCTAGAAGCTAGCCTATGGTATGATTTGTTGTGTATGTATGTTCTACGGACTAAAACCCTCCGGTTTATATAGACACCGGATAGGGTTAGGGTTACACAAAGTCGGTTACAATGGTAGGAGATCTACATATCCGTATCGCCAAGCTTGCCTTCCACGCCAAGGAAAGTCCCTCCCGGACACGGGACGATGTCTTCAATCTTGTATCTTCATAGTCCAGGAGTCCGGCTAAAGGTATAGTCCGGCCATCCGCACACCCCCTAATCGAGGACTCCCTCAATGATGGTAGCAGCAACAAAAGTAAAGACTGCAAAAGTAATGTTTTTGGTATTTTGTAGTGATTGTAACAGTAGCAGCAGGAAAGTAAATAAGCGTAAACCAGTATATGGAAAACTCGTAGGCACCGGATCAGTGATGGATAATTATGTCACAGCCCTAGATTAGCCATCGTTTGGCTTTGCTTGATCTTCATGCATCATGTCTAATTTTGTCTGAAACTTGAAATAGGGGGTGTTCAAACCCTAGCACTTTGAAATTCAATTAGGTCTAGCAAAGAAAATTGCATTCAATGAACCCAAAATGTTCTGCTTTGATGTTTGATATTTTGGCAATGGTTTTGATCCATACCAAAAATAATGAACATTTTTAAGGAACAATTTGGGCACTGAATTTAAGTCATAAAGTATTTGAATTGGGGCATTAATTGCTATAAATATTATTAAATGCTCCAACAATTCTAAAAATAACTAAGGGCCTCTGAGATAATTCAGTAATTGCCCATGATTAATTTCAGGATTTATAGAAGTGATTTGGTGTTTTTACTAAATCAAAAACAAACTTGCAAAATAGAAAACAGAACAGAAAAGAAGAGAGAGAGAGAAGGACTAACCTGGCGCTTACCCGAGGCCCACTTACCTGGTGGCCCAGCAGAATCGGCCAGCCCACCAGGGGCGCCTTGGTCTTCTTCCACCTCTGCCAGTAGGCAGAGGCGTGTCGACGCGCGCATGATCGCCGTGGCCAGCTCCCTGCCTGCTTCCTCCTTCCCCGAACCCATTCGAGCGCCACAGACACTCCCAGCACCACGCGGCACCTCTCCCCTCTCTCCCCTGGACCCCTTTCCCTCCTCCGCTCTCCGTGTGGCACCACCGAACACACCCGCCGCCGCTGACAAGCACCACCACGGCCACCGGCCCTCCCTCGCCCATCCATTGTGTCTGGAAGAACCGCAGCAACTCCGTCTTCCTCATCGTCGACGTACTCAAGCTCGGACGCCCCGTGGAGCCGCCTCCGCCCTCATCTTCCTCCTCGGGCAACCGAGATCGCCGTCGTGATTTCGTCGCCTCCGAGCCGCCCCCAAGCACACTGAGCTCCTCAGCGACCTCCCAGTGAGCATCGATGCATTCCCCCTCTCTTTCCCGCGTCTTCCCCGACCTCTAGCCGCGGTTCCGTCAAGGCCGAGACTCACCACCGTCTGAGCTCAACGTCAGCGTGGCTCCGGTGACCAATTGGTCCCGGGCGTGCGTACGTTACGCTCAGGGCATCGCGTGCTGCATCTTCAGCATGCTAGCTCGCTCACTTGGGCACCGCAGCTGCGTCCCCGCACCTGCCGAACTGCAGCCGCCGCCCGGGTCGTCACCACTGCTGCTACACGATGCCCCGGCACCGCCTATGGCCACCAATCGAACCGCCTCGTCGCGCCGCAGCCGTAGAGGCCAGCCCCGCTTGCTCCCGTCGCCGGAAACGACCGGGAGGGCAACTCCGGTGCCCTCTGCTAGCGCCGGCGATTAACCCCGGCGACTGCTGACATGGCGTCGAAATTATGGCCTAATCACGTTTAGTTTAATCACCTCAGCCACTGACAATAGGGACCCACCGACTAAATAACCTCGGGTTAAGTTTAGATTAGACTTAATCTAAACACAGTGGCCCCACGCGTCGGCGTTGACCACGCTGACGTGGTAGTTGACTGGCCCCACCTGTCTATGAGACAAACTGGCACTGGGTCACTGACCAGTGGGTCCCACTGGTCAGGTTTGACCTGGACCGTGCCCCGTTGACCTGCTGATGTCATGACGATGTCATGCTGACGCAGTATTTAATTTCTGCTTTAAAACAATTCAGAAAATTCCAGAAAATGTTGCAAACTTCAAAAATTCATAGAAATTCAACCCTAACTCCAAATGAAATAATTTATATATGAAAAATTATCAGAAAAATTCAAGGAATTCATCTGTACCATTTTCATGCATGTTTGAACAATGTTTGTCCTCTGTTTTGGACAAAACAAATAAAGGGCATTTAAATAATCATATATGGGGTTGGAATTTGAATCTTGTACTCAAACCAACTTCATTTAGGATGCATTAGCTCAAATCACAGCATATTGCCATGTCATGATCATGCATCATATTGTTGCATTGCATTGATTGTGTCCTTCTCTGTTTGCCGGTAACCGTCCCCTCTCAGTCGACGATGTTTCCGACGATGTGATCGATGACACCGATGAAGAGCTATATTATCTTCAGAAGTGCCAGGCAAGCAAAACCCCCTTGTTCATTCCGATACAATCCTACTCTCTCGCTCCTGCTCTCTTTTACTGCATTAGGACAACAACGATTCAACTATTACCTGCTGCGGTAGTTGAACCCCTTTCCTCTGCATGACCTGTCATTGCCACAGTAAATAGATGAAACCCACTAGCATGAGTAGGAGTTGTTTGAGCCCTGATGTGCCTACTCATTCATGCTTGTTTGTCATGCCTGCTACTGCTTAGAGTTGGGTCAGGTCTGATTCATCGGGATGAATCGGAGGTGTGTAAACATGTCCTACTGTTGAGAGCTAAGTGTGTGAACACGATTTGGTAAAGGTAGCGGTGAGAGGCCATGTAGGAGTACATGGTGGGTTGTCTCATTGAAACCGTCCTCAGGAACTGAGTTCTGTGTTTGTGATCCATGAAGAGGTACTACCACACATTGGGTTCCAATAACTCGGCCCCTCTCGGCTTATTAATCAACTCGATCTCTGTCCAGGAGTTGCAACTAGTTTCTGGTGTTTGTAGGTAGTGTTAGTAGTCTACCAAGTGGCACCCGGTACAGGTGGGCTTGGGACAGACTAGGCACCATGGCACGGTGTACCAAGTGGTACCCGAATGGTGGGCTTGGGAACCCTGCACACATCGTTTGGGGCCGTGAGCGACACCCCGGCCGGATCTCCTTGTGGATGGAACCCGAATAGGCGATAAACCTGGACTAGAGACTTGTTGGTTAGTCAGGTCATGGCCGACTCCCTCGCCCGGCTTCCGCTTGAAGGTTGCCGAGGTACATGACATGTACAGGGCTATAAGTGGCGAGAGCGTGTGTGAAGAAGTACACCCCTGCAGGGTTATCATTATCTATTCGAATAGCCGGATTCCTCGGATATGGAAACTTGGACCCCTTGCATAGTTCATAGACAAGTGAAAGTGGATACTCTAAAATGCGCAAGATAAGCGTGAGTGCTATGGATGGTGTTCTCGTAGGGAGACGGGAGCAGATCCATAGTGGTGTATTGGTATGGTGAATTTGTGGACTCGTGTGCGCCACCTCAAAAGAGTTACTTGCAGTCGTAGTTCAGGTTAGCCACTGAGTCAAAGCTGGCTTGCTGCAGTTAAACTCCACCACCCCCTTTGTTGATACCGATGCATATGTAGATAGTTCTGATGTAAGTCTTGCTGAGTACCTTTGTACTCACGTTTGCTTAATTTATGTTTTGAAGAGAGACTTCAGTCCCGCTAGTAGTTCCCCTTGGACTTCGACGTTTAGCTTGTTACCTCATCTACGATCTTGTGCCCTCGGCAGGATCTGGTAGATAGTCAGGCTTCTCAGCCTTCTTCATTTGTAGTTGTCTGTACTCAGACAAGTTAAGCTTCCGCATGTGCTTGTTGCTTGTATGCTTTGTTTGTTGGGTCATGAGACCCATGTTTGTAATATCTCGCTCTTCGGAGCCTAATGAATAGATACTTGAGTCGTAGAGTCTTGTTGTGATGCCATGTTGTATGTACTCATATCGGGCATATTGTGTGTATGATTGAAATGCTTGGTATGTGTGGGATCCGACAATCTAGTTGTTTATCCTTGGCAGCCTATCATATGGGGAAATGTAGTCTAGTGCTTTCTGAGCGATAGTAGTCCGCTACAGCCCGGTTCACCGGAGTCCTGCTAGCCCAGCACTACTGTTCAGGACACTTGACTGGTCGGCATGTGTTTCACTTCGTCCCTATGTCTGTCCCTTCGGGGAAATGTCACGCGGTGATTTCCGGAGTCCTGCCTAGCCTGCTACAGCCCGGGATCCCCGGAGTCCTGTTAGCCCAGTGCTACAGCCCGGAATCACTCGTTGATGACCGACATGTTCGATGTGATTCATGTATGCCTGTCTCCATAGGTCTGTGCCGCTTTGGGTTCACGACTAGCCATGTCGGCCCGGGTTCTTTGTCATATGGATGCTAGCGACACTATCATATACGTGAGCCAAAAGGCGCAAACGGTCCCGGGCCAGGTAAGGTGGCACCCGTGGAAATACCGTGCGTGAGGCCACAAAGTGATATGATGTGTTACATGCTAGATCGGTGTGACTTGGAATCGGGGTCCTGACAAATTATGCCGGATGCGGTTCATCATGTAACAGTCATAACATAGGGTGACACAGAACTAGCTCCAGTTCATCAATGTAATGTAGGCATGTATTCCGTATATAGTGATACGTGCTTATGGAAAAGAATTTGCGTGACATCTTTTGTCCTACCCTCCCGTGGCAGCGGGGTCCTATTGGAAACTAAGGGATATTAAGGCCTCCTTTTAATAGAGAACCGGAACAAAGCATTAGCACATAGTGAATACATGAACTCCTCAAACTATGGTCATCACCGGGAGTGGTCCCGATTATTGTCACTTCGGGGTTGCCGGATCATAACACATAGTAGGTGACTATAGACTTGCAAGATAGGACCAAGAACTCACATATATTCATGAAAACATAATAGGTTCAGATCTGAAATCATGGCACTCGGGCCCTAGTGACAAGAATTAAGCATGGCAAAGTCATAGCAACATCAATCTCCGAACATAATGGATACTAGGGATCAAACCCTAACAAAACTAACTTGATTACATGATAAATCTCATCCAACCCTTCACCGTCCAGCAAGCGTATGATGGAATTACTCACGCACGACGGTGAGCATCACGAAATTGGTGATGGAGGATGGTTGATGATGATGACGACGACTAATCCTCCACTCCGGAGCCCCGAACGGACTCCAGATCAGCCCTCCCGAGAGGTTTTAGGGCTTGGCAGAGGCTCCGAATCGCAAAACGCGATGATTTCTTCGCTCTGAAAGCAAATATATAGAGTTGGAGTTTGCGTCGGAGGGTCAACATGGGGCCCACGAGATAGGGGCGCGCGCCCTAGGGGGTGGGGGCGCCCCCACCCTCGTGGAAAGGGTGTGGGCCCCCTGGTCTTCATATTTGGCGAGGATTTTTATTGTTTTTTCTAAGACCTCCCGTGGAGTTTCAGGTCATTTCGAGAATATTTGTTTTCTGCACATAAAACAACACCATGGTAATTCTGCTGAAAACAGCGTCAGTCCGGGTTTGTTCTATTCAAATCATACAAGATAGAGTCCAAAACAAGGGCAAAAGTGTTTGGAAAAGTAGATACGATGGAGACGTATCAGCATGGTGGAAATTTCAGCTTCCGGCATCTTTATTTTATTAGTAATGATATCCTTCATATATTTAGCATAAGGATTCATTTTGAGCACATCAGTTAATCTCATACGCAAAAAGATAGGTCTAATCATTTCAGCAAAATGCTCAAAATCCTCATCATCCTTTTTCTTGGATCGTTTCGGAGGAAAAGGCATGGGTTTCTGAACCCAAGGTTCCCTTTCTTTACCATGTTTCCTAGCAACAAAGTCTCTTTTATCATAACGTTGATTCTTTGATTGTGGGTTATCAAGATCAATAGCAGGTTCAATTTATACATCATTATCATTACTAGGTTGAGCATCATCATGAACATCATCATTAATATTTTTATTAGGTTCATGTTCATTACCAGATTTTGTTTCAGCATCAGACATAGATATATCATTTGGATTACCAGGTGGTTCAACAATAGGTTCACTAGAAGTTTGCACAGTTCTATCATTTTTCTTCTTCTTCTTTTTAGAAGAACTAGGAACATCAATATTATTTCTTTGAGAATCTTTCTCGATTCTCTTAGGGTGGCCTTCAGGATACAAAGGTTCCTGAGTCATTCTACCAGTTCTAGTAGCCACTCTAACAACATAATCATTTTTCTTTCTATTCATTTCATTAAGCACTTCTTTTTGAGCCTTAAGTACTTGTTCTACTTGAGTGGTAACCATAGAAGCATGTTTGCTAACAAGTTTAAGTTCACCTTTAATATCAGCCATATAATCACCCAAGCGTCTAATCATATAAGCATTTTCTTTTAATTGTCTACCAAAATAAGCATTGAAGTCATCTTGCTTATACATAAAGTTATCAAACTCATCCAAGCATTGACTAGCAATTTTAGTAGGAGGGACTTCAGCTTAATCATATCTATAGAGAGAATTTACCTTTACTACCTGTGTCGGGATATCGGGATCAGGAAATTCTTCAGTAAATAAATAATTGAGATCATAAGTTTCTTCAATAGGCGATGAATTAAGACCATGTATTTCTTCAATAGGAGGTAAATTCTTAACGTCTTCATCTTTAATACCTTTTTTTCTTTCATAGATTTCTTTGCCTCTTGCATATCTTCGGGACTGAGAAATAGAACACCTCTCTTCTTCGGAGTTGGTTTAGGAATAGGCTCAGTAATTGGAGCAGGAGGTGGCTCGGGAGCTGGCTCAGGAGGTGCCCAAATATTTTCATTTGTCAACATATTATTCAATAGAATTTCAGCTTCATCCGGTGTCCTTTCCCTGAAAAGAGAACCAGCACAACTATCCAGGTAATCTCTAGAAGCATCTGTTAGTCCATTATAAAAGATATCAAGTATTTTAGGTTTCTTAAGAGGATGATCAGGCAAAGCATTAAGTAACTTGAGAAGCCTCCCCCAAGCTTGTGGGAGACTCTCTTCTTTAATTTGCATGAAATTGTATATTTCCCTCAAAGGAGCTTGTTTCTTGTGAGCAGGGAAATATTTAGCAAAGAAGTAATAAATCATATCCTAGGGACTACACACACAACCAGGATCAAGAGAACTAAACCATATCTTAGCATCACCCTTTAATGAGAACGGAAATATTTTGAGTAAATAGAGGTAACGTGATCTCTCGTTATTAGTGAACAGGGATGCGATGTCATTTAACTTAGTAAGATGTGCCACAACAGTTTCAGATTCGTAGCCATAGAAAGGATCAGATTCAACCAAAGTAATTATATCTGGATCAACAGAGAATTCATAATCCTTATCAGGAACACAGATAGGTGAAGTTGCAAAAGAAGGATCAGGTTTCATTTTATCTCTAAGTGATTCTTTGTTCCATTTAATCAATAACCTCTTAAGCTCATATCTATCTCTGCAAGCTAAAATAGCTAAAGAAGCATATTGATCAAATAAATAACCCTCAGGAATAACATGCATATTTTCATCATCACTATCATCATCATATTCAGTTTCATCAATATCTCTTTCTCTAACCCTAGCAATTTGTTCTTCAAGAAATTCACTAAAGGGCATAGTAGTATCAGGCATAGAAGCAGTTTCATCATAAGTATCATGCATAGTAGAAGTGGCATCATCAATAACATGCGACATATCACAACGAATGGCAGAAGCAAATGTAGGTGTCGCGAACTTACTCATAACAGAAGGTGAATCAAGTGCAGAGCTAGATGGCAGTTCCTTACCTCCCCTCGTAGTTGAGGGATAAATTGTTGTCTTAGCGTCTTTCAAGTTCTTCATAGTGTCCAGCAGATACAAATCCCAAGTGACTCAAAGAATAGAGCTATGCTCCCCGGCAACGGCACCAGAAAAAGGTCTTGATAACCCACAAGTATAAGGGATCGCAACAGTTTTCGAGGGTAGAGTATTTAACCCAAATTTATTGATTCAACACAAGGGGAACCAAAGAATATTCTCAAGTATTAGCAGCTGAGTTGTCAATTCAACCACACCTGGAAACTTAGTATCTGCAGCAAAGTGTTTAGTAGCAAAGCAATATGATAGTGGTGGTAGCAGCAAGAAAAGTAAAGATAGCAAAAGTAATGTTTTTGGTATTTTGTAGTGATTGTAACAGTAGCAACGGCAAAGTAAATAAGCGTAAACCAGTATGTGATGGTTAATTATGCCGGATGCGGTTCATCATGTAACAGTCATAACATAGGGTGACACAGAACTAGCTCCAATTCATCAATGTAATGTAGGCATGTATTCCGTATATAGTCATACGTGCTTATGGAAAAGAACTTGCATGACATTTTTTGTCCTACCCTCCCGTGGCAGCGGGGTCCTATTGGAAACTAAGGGATATTAAGGCCTCCTTTTAATAGAGAACCGGAACAAAGCATTAGCACATATGGAATACATGAACTCCTCAAACTATGGTCATCACCGGGAATGGTCCCAATCATTGTCACTTCGGGGTTGCCGGATCATAACACATAGTAGGTGACTATGGACTTGCAAGATAGGATCAAGAACTCACATATATTCATGAAAACATAATAGATTTAGATCTGAAATCATGGCACTCGGTCCCTAGTGACAAGCATTAAGCATAGCAAAGTCATAGCAACATCAATCTCAGAACATAATGGATACTAGGGATCAAACCCTAAAAAAACTAACTCGATTACAAGATAAATCTCATCCAACCCATCACCGTCCAGCAAGCATACGATGGAATTACTCACGCACGCCGGTGAGCATCATGAAATTGGTGATGGAGGATGGTTGATGATGACGACGGCGACGAATCCCCCCCTCCGGAGCCCCGAACGGACTCCAGATCAGCCCTCCCAAGAGGTTTTAGGGCTTGGCGGCGGCTCTGTATCGTAAAACGCGATGATTTCTTCTCTCTGATTTTTTCTCTCTGAAAGCAAATATATAGAGTTGGAGTTGGCGTCGGAGGGTCAACAGGGGGCCAACGAGGTAGGGGGGCGCGCCCTAGGTGGGTCGCCCCCCACCCTCGTGGAAAGGGTGTGGGCCCCCTCGTCTTCTTATTTGGCGACGATTTTTATTGTTTTTTCTAAGACCTCCTGTGGAGTTTCAGATCATTCCGAGAATATTTGTTTTCTGCACATAAAACAACACCATGGTAATTCTGCTGAAAACAGTGTCAGTCCGGGTTAGTTCTATTCAAATCATACAAGATAGAGTCCAAAACAAGGGCAAAAGTGTTTGGAAAAGTAGATACGACGGAGACGTATCAGCATGGGGGAAATTCGACTTCCGGTATCTTTATTTTATTAGTAATAATATCATTCATATATTTAGCGTAAAGATTCGTTTTGAGCACATCAGTTAATCTCATACGCAAAAAGATAGGTCTAATCATTTCAGCAAAATGCTCAAAATCCTCATCATCCTCTTTCTTGGATGATTTCGGAGGAAAAGGCATGGGTTTCTGAACCCAAGGTTCCCTTTCTTTACCATGTTTCCTAGCAACAAAGTCTCTTTTATCATAACATTGATTCTTTGATTCTGGGTTATCAAGATCAACAGCACGTTCAATTTCTACATCATTATCATTACTAGGTTGAGCATCATCATGAACATCATCATTAATATTTTTATTAGGTTCATGTTCATTACCAGATTGTGTTTCAGCATCAGACATAGATATATCATTTGGATTATCAGGTGGTTCAGCAATAGGTTCACTAGAAGTTTACACAGTTCTATCATTTTTCTTCTTCTTCTTTTTAGAAGAACTAGGAACATCAATATTATTTCTTTGAGAATCTTGCTCAATTCTCTTAGGGTGGCCTTCAGGATACAAAGGTTCCTGAGTCATTCTACCAGTTCTAGTAGCCACTCTAACAACATAATCATTTTTCTTTCTATTCATTTCATGAAGAACTTCTTTTTGAGCCGTAAGTACTTGTTCTACTTGAGTGGTAACCATAGGAGCATGTTTGCTAACAAGTTTAAGTTCACCTTTAATATCAGCCATATAATCACCCAAGCGTCTAATCATATAAGCATTTTCTTTTAATTGTCTACCAAAATAAGCATTGAAGTCATCTTGCTTATACAAAAAGTTATCAAACTCATCCAAGCATTGACTAGCAACTTTTGTAGGAGGGACTCAGCTTTATCATATCTATAGAGAGAATTTACCTTTAGTACCTATGTCGGGATATCGGGATCAGGAAGTTCTTCAGTAAATAAATAATTGAGATCATAGGTTTCTTCAACAGGCGATGAATTAAGACCATGTATTTCTTCAATAGGAGGTAAATTCTTAACGTCTTCAGCTTTAATACATTTTTCTTTCATAGATTTCTTTGCCTCTTGCATATCTTTGGGACTAAGAAATAGAACACCTCTCTTCTTCGGAGTTGGTTTAGGAATAGGCTCAGTAATTGGAGCAGGAGATGGCTCAGGAGCTGGCTCAGGAGGTGCCCAATTATTTTCATTTGTGAACATATTATTCAATAGAATTTCAGCTTCATTAGGTGTCCTTTCCCCGAACAAAGAACCAGCACAACTATCCAGGTAATCTCTGGAAGCATCGGTTAGTCCATTATAAAAGATATCAAGTATTTCAGGTTTCTTAAGAGGATGATCAGGCAAAGCATTAAGTAACTTGAGAAGCCTCCCCCAAGCTTGTGGGAGACTCTCTTCTTTAATTTGCATGAAGTTGTATATTTCCCTCAAAGCAACTTGTTTCTTATGAGCAGGGAAATATTTAGCAGAGAAGTAATAAATCATATCCTGGGGACTACGCACACAATCAGGATCAAGAGAATTAAACCATATCTTAGCATCACCCTTTAATGAGAACGGAAATATTTTGAGTATATAGAAGTAACGCGATCTCTCATCATTAGTAAACAGGGCAGCTATATCATTAAACTTAGTAAGATGTGCCACAACAGTTTCAGATTCATAGCCATAAAACGGATCAGATTCAACCAAAGTAATTATATCAGGATCAACAGAGAATTCATAATCTTTATCAGGAACACATATAGGTGAAGTAGAAAAAGTAGGTTCGTGTTTCATTCTATCTCTAAGTGATTCTTTGTTCCGTTTAATTAATAACCTCTTAAGCTCATATCTATCTTTGCAAGCAAAAATAGCGGCAGAAGATTCCCTGTCAAAAAGATAGCCCTCGGGAATAACAGGCATATTTTCATGATCACTATCATCATCATATTCAGATTCAATAATTTCTTTTTCTCTAGCCCTAGCAATTTGTTCATCAAGAAATTCACTAAGGGGCACAGTAGTATCAGGTATAGAAGCAGTTTCATCATAAGTATCATGCATAGCAGAAGTGGCATCATCAATAACATGCGACATATCAGAACGAATAGTAGAAGCAGATGTAGGTGTCGCAAACTTACTCATAACAGAAGGTGAATCAAGTGCAGAGCTAGATGGTAGTTCCTTACCTCCCCTCGTAGTTGAGGGATAGATCTTGGTTTCTGGATCTCTCAAATTCTTCATAGTGTCCAGCAGATATAAATCCCCAGTGACTCAAAGAATAGAGCTATGCTCCCCGGCAACGGTGCCAGAAATTAGTCTTGATAACCCACAAGTATAGGGGATCGCAATAGCTTTCGAGGGTAGAGTATTCAACCCAAATTTATTGATTCGACACAAGGGGAGCCAAAGAATATTCTCAAGTATTAGCAGGTGAGTTGTCAATTCAACCACACCTGGAAACTTAGTATCTGCAGCAAAGTGTTTAGTAGCAAAGTAATATGATAGTGGTGGTAGCGGCAACAAAAGTAAAGACAGCAAAAGTAATGTTTTTGGTATTTTGTAGTGATTGTAACAATACCAGCGGGAAAGTAAATAAGCGAGAACCAGTATATGGAAAACTCATAGGCATCGGATCAATGATGGATAATTATGCCGGATGCGGTTGATCATGTAACAGTCATAACATAGGGTGACACAGAACTAGCTCCAATTCATCAATGTAGGCATGTATTCCGTATATAGTCATACGTGCTTATGGAAAAGAACTTGCATGACATCTTTTGTCCTACCCTCCCGTGGCAGTGGGGTCCTATTGGAAACTAAGGGATATTAAGGCCTCCTTTTAATAGAGAACTGGAACAAAGCATTAGCACATAGTGAATACATGAACTCCTCAAACTATGGTCATCACCGGGAGTGGTCCCGATTATTTTCACTTCGGGGTTGCCGGATCATAACACATAGTAGGTGACTATAGACTTGCAAGATAGGATCAAGAACTCACAGATATTCATGAAAACATAATAGGTTCAAATCTGAAATCATGGCACTCGGGCCCTAGTGACAAGCATTAAGCATATCAAAGTCATAGCAACATCAATCTCAGAACATAATGGATTCTAGGGATCAAACCCTAACAAAACTAACTCGATTACATGATAAATCTCATCCAACCCATCACCGTCCAGCAAGCCTACGATGCAATTACTCACGCACGGCAGTGAGCATCATGAAATTGGTGATGGAGGATGGTTGATGATGACGATGGCGATGAATCCCCCTTTGCGGAGGCCCGAACGGACTCCAGATCAGCCCTCCCGAGAGGTTTTAGGGCTTGGCGACGGCTCCGTATCGTAAAACGCGATGATTTCTTCTCTCTGATTTTTTTCTCATCGAAACTCAATATATGGAGGTGGAGTTGGAGTTGGAGACGCAACAGGGGGCCCATGAGGTAGGGGCGCGCCCACCCTCGTGAGAAGGGTGTGGGCCCCCCGGTCTTCATCTTTGGCGAGGATTTTTTATTGTTTTTCCTAAGATGTTCCGTGGATTTTCAGGTCATTCCGAGAATATTTGTTTTCTTCACATAAAACAACACCATGGTAATTCTGCTGAAAACAGCGCCAGTCCGGGTTAGTTCCATTCAAATCATACAAGTTAGAGTCCAAAACAAGGGCAAACGTGTTTGGAAAAGTAGATACGACGGTGACGTATCAGCAAGCATTGCAACTAATGAGTTAGTTGCGGGATGATGTATTATGGAACGAGTAAAGAGACTTGCCGGTAATGAGATTGAACTAGGTATTGAGATAACGACGATCGAATCTCGGGCAAGTAACATACCGATGACTAAGGGAACAACGTATGTTGTTATGCGGTCTGACTGATAAAGATCTTCGTAGAATATGTAGGAGCCAATATAAGCATCCAGGTTCCGCTATTGGTTATTGACCGGAGACGTGTCTCGGTCATGTCGACATAGTTCTCGAACCCGTAGGGTCCGCACGCTTAATGTTACGATGACAGTTTTATTATGAGTTTATGTGTTTTGATGTACCGAAGGTTGTTCGGAGTCCCGGATGTGATCACGGACATGATGAGGAGTCTCGAAATGGTCGAGACATGAAGATTGATATATTGGAAGCCTATGTTTGGATATCGGAAGTGTTCCGGGTGAAATAGTGATTTTACTGGAGTACCGGAGGGGTTACCGGAACCCCCCGGAGGCTATTGGGCCTTATGGGCCCAAGTGGAGGAAGAGGAGAGGCGGCCAAGGGGCAGCCGCACGCCCCTCCCCCCAAGTCCGAATTGGACAAGGAAGGGGGCGGCGCCCCCCCTTTCCTTTCCCATCTCTCCTCCTTCCCCCCCAAGTCCTAATCCAACTAGGAAAAAGGAGGGAGTCCTACTCCTGGTGGGAGTAGGACTCCTCCGGCGCGCCTCCTCCTATGGCCGGCCGCACCCCCCTTGCTCCTTTATATATGGGGGCAGGGGGCACCCCATAGAGACAACAATTGATCATTGATCTCTTAGCCGTGTGCGGTGCCCCCCTCCACCATAGTCCACCTCGATAATACTGTAGCGGCGCTTAGGCGAAGCCCTGCATTGGTAGAACATCAACATCGTCACCACACCGTCATGCTGACGAAACTCTCCCTCAACACTCGGCTGGATTGGAGTTCGAGGGACGTCATCGGGCTGAACGTGTGCTGAACTCGGAGGTGCCGTATGTTCCGTACTTGATCGGTCGGATCGTGAAGACGTACGACTACATCAACCTCGTTGTGCTAATGCTTCCGCTTTCGGTCTACGAGGGTACGTGGACAACACTCTCCCCTCTTGTTGCTATGCATCACCATGATCTTGCATGTGTGTAGGAATTTTTTTTGAAATTACTACGTTCCCCAACAGAATTCACACTGGACAGTGGTTTCCTCTTGCTTGCGTGCCATGATAGAAATTCTCTCCTCACACTGGCGCCGAGCAGCCTGTTCGGTTTTTAACTCGTCAGCCGCCTTATTGGCAGCCGAATTACTCATCCGGGCTTGCTCCTTGGCGAGGACAAGCTCAACCCGTAGGGCCTCCACCGTAGCAGCACCATCTATAGTTATGCGTGTCTCAACATACAATTCTATCTTCATGCTCATGTTATCATACATATACTGACTGCCCCAAAAACATACCTTGCGCCTCGTTAATCCGCCTGTTGATAAGCGTGATGTCACCATCCGCCTCATCAATCTTCTTCTGCAGATCTGCAACCTCTGCGGATCGAGCAGTAGTAGGGGAGGTAACAGCCTGTGTTCAAAGTAGTCAGATTATTTCCTAGCTATATCTTTTTGATCCTCTGATTTCCTCCCTTGGGAAGCCAATCAGAGTCTCAGGGGCTGCTGTCTATACATAGGAGTATTTTGTGAATAAAACACAATCGAAAGCATTACAGTACAAACCGTGAAGCCTCTTAGTAGGCTCATGAAGGGCTCATTCAATCCACTTTTCACGGACAAAACCTTTTCAATCACCGTACCCATCAAGGCATGATGGTCCTCAGAGACGACCGCCTGTCGCAGCATGTTCGTCAATATATCCGGCGCTTCTAAATCTCCGGAAGCTGATGTAGCAGCACGACCTCCCTTTGAAGGGATCCTTTCATTTCTCCCTAGAGTTGTCTTCAGATGTAAGCCGGACAGTCCGGGGCCTTTATTGTTAGCCCCGGGACCCTGGGCTTTCGAAGTATCACCTTCGGTTAGTGTTTTCATCATCCCTCGCATCACTTGTTGATCAGGAGAGACCCTCCGGGACGACACCTCAAAGTCATCCGCCCTTGGGCGAGGAGACTGGTGGAGGCGTCTCGTTTTCCATCATCTCCGGGAGAAGATCCCCCGAGGAAGAGGATTGTTGAAGAAAACTATGTGCCGAGCTGCAAAAACATATACTCTAGATGTTACCCTGGTCACATGAGAGGGACGGGACATGTTTAAAACACCCTTATTCACTTATGATTTAGGCTTGCCCTCGCCGGTCGACTACGCGATGACGTCGTCCTTCAAGCCCGAGCTGCCCAACAGGGGCATCTTGCCTCGCTTAGGAGCCTTTTCCTCCCAATGTTCGGAGACAACCCTTTTCTTACCATGGGGGAGAAGGAATGTTGGCTTCTCCTTTACTTTTGTCTTCGGGCGATGGGATTTTGAGCCCCCCGGACACAACTTCTAATATATCTTCGGGGTGGAGGCCACCTTCGGTCCTCCCGCTCTCTGTCTTGTCCTCCTTCACATGCATCTGGTATGGTGCCGGGGCCAGCATCCTTGTTAATACGGGATCCGTTGAGTCTTCGGGAAGGGGGGCCAAACACCTAATTTGTTCTGCTTTCTTTATCCAGCCCTCGAAGAGGATAATGTGATCAGTATCGTATTACGGCATATATTGCTAAAAATTGTTTGGAAGTCAAAGAGCTTACCGAGGTATCCTGATGGTTGCGGTCGAGGCCGATGTCCTTGGTGGTGTCCAACCACTATTTTCGTTTCCCGAAAAACAGCTTCCACATTCCTTTGTGCGTAGTACCGAAAAAGTCTTGGAGGGTCCGTAGTCCTTCCAGATTAAACTATCACATACGGAGAGGCCGTCGCTGGCACGGTAGAACCTGACAGACCAGCATTACTTGGACCACGTTGATAAGGCCGATGCCCTTAAGGAGGCTCTAGATGCGGCTCTGTGGAGTTTGCACTTTGTTAATTCATTCCCAGTCCAGCCACTTATTAATCCATGATGCAAGCCGCAATGGAGAGCCGGACCGGAACATAGGTATAGCCGCCCACTTGGTATCGCGGGGTTCAGTGACATAAAACCACTCCCGCTGCCATAGGTTGGGAGTTTTGGTGAAAGAGCCTTTTGGCCAGGGAGCATTGGTAAGCTTGCTTACTGTAGCACCTCCACACTCCGCGTGTTCCCTGTCAACTATCTTCGGCTTCACACTAAAGGTCTTGAGCCATAAACCGAAGTGTGGGGGAATACGGAGAAAGTCCTCACATGTGATAATGAATGTCGAGATATGGAGGAAAGAATCTGGGGCTAGATCATGAAAATCTAGTCCGTAGTAAAACATGAGCCCCCGGACAACGGGATGAAGAGGGCATCCTAGCCCTCGCTGGAGGTGGGAGATGAATACGACCCTCTCGCGGTATCTGGGAGTAGGAATAACATGTCCTCGAGCAGGAAGCCTGTGGGGGATCTGCGCGGTCAGGTATCTGGCCGCACGAAGCTTCGCAATGTCCTCCTCTGTAACAGAGGAGGCCATCCATCGGCCCTGTGGGCTGGGTCCGGACATGATTGGGAAGCTTAAAGCGATTAAGTCGAGCCTTGGGTGCTAGAACTTGAAGTTGGAAGGGCTAAGGAAAAGGTTGGTGCCAAACAAGGCGGCCCTTGGTTCCTTTATAAAGGCAACGGATAACGAACGCCTCCTCCTAAACCCGAAAAACTACTATTCCTAAGGAACCATACCAATGGAGTGGTTGGGTTACCCACGCTCGTATTGATGAGAATCCCGCAATGAGGGGACACGATCTCTGCTTCGACAAGACGTGCCAATAAAACTGCGCCTCGAATCATGGAACGACAGGACAAGAAACGGTTCGAAATAATGACCGGGCAAACATGACGTCGCATTACAAAAAACTGTCAGCAGACTGGACTCGTGTAGTGTTATGTTCTCTATGGTTGTGTGTGGTACTTGTATTGCAGATCCAGACACATTCATTACGTCCGAATATTATCTTGAAGTATTCAGAAAGGGGAACCCGGCTTGCAATTCCAAAGACAATCTGCGCGCCGGACACCTTGTCATGGAAGTCTGGTTCAGGGGCTACTGAGGGAGTCCTGGACTAAGGGGTCCTCGGGCGTCCGACCTATTGGACATGGGCCGGACTGATGGGTTGTGGAGATACGAAGACCGAAGACTCTACCCGTGTCCGGATGGGACTCTCGTTGGCGTGGAAGGCAAGCCTGGCGATCAAATATGAAGATTCCTTTCTCTGTAACCGACCTTATGTAACCCTAGATCCCTCCTCTGTCTATATAAACCGGAGGGCTAGGTCCGTAGATAGCCGGACAATCATAGTCAGACATGCTAGGCTTTTAGGGTTTAGCCATTACGATCTCATGGTAGATCAACTCTTTTAATACTCGTATTCATCAAGATCAATCAAGCAGGAAGTAGGGTATTACCTCCATAGAGAGGGCCCAAACCTGGGTAAACATTGTGTCCCCCGTCTCCTGTTACCATCGACCTTAGATGCACAGTTCGGTACCCCCTACCCGAGGTCCGCCGGTTTTGACACCGACAACTAGTAACCAAAGGTTCACTCCAATGTCATTCATGTAATCATAGGGATCAATATGGACGTCTATGGTTCCGCTATCGATCATTGATCGAAGGGGTTTTGTCCATGTCTATGATTTAGTGAACCTACGAGGTCACAAGCTTAACATAATCAAGATTTATTGAGTGTTAGTAGGAGGAGAGTATCGAGGATTTATTTATGGAATTGTTTCATTAATATTCAAAATAGTTTTTAGAGGAACCAGAAGCATTTCGGGGTCACCGGAAGGGTTTTAGAGTTTATCGGGCAATACCGGGTATTACCCCATATTGGTGGAGCTAGTGTGATTCTAATCTCCTCCATCTAATTCTCTGGTGACAATTAGCTCTGGACATCGAAGCGCTGCCAGATCGTGAAAACCGTATGCTTGCAACCACGTAGATAGGTCGTGCTTTCGGTCTTTCGTTCGAGGGCGGTTCGCGGGATCATCATCAATGGTTCTAGGGACTCCAAGTACAATCTACACCGACTGGTCTACTTCCACTTCACTCCGGAGTCGGTAACGATCATTGATCCAAACCATGTATGCATCTTGATATTGTTCCTGGGTGTTTGTAGGGCGATTTTTTGTTTGTTTTCTACTATGTTTCCCAGCAGATTCACCATCCACTCCCTATATCAGGATAACCTTGGCACATATCTGATTGCATGCCTGTAATTTCAATGAACCACTCTCTTTTGGAGTAACAGGGGCCATGCATGCCGCCTGGTTCATATGCTTCATCCATTCTTCCTAGTGAAATTGATATTGCGATAGCTAACAACGAAATAAACCCTACACCTTTGCCAATGGCATAACAATGGAGGGATTGGGTGGTTTTATGTTACTTACCACCATGGTAGATAACGATGATGACCCACCCATGCCAGAGAGGATGCTGAAGAATAGAGATGGAGATGAAGGGAATGAGCAACCCATGGAGGGCAAGAATCGTCTGAAGAAAATATGCCCTAGAGGTAATAATAAAGTTTTTATTTTATATTTCCTTATTCATGATAAAGGTTTATTATTCATGCTAGAATTGTATTGGTCAAAAACCTTAATACATGTGTGAATACATAAAGAAACATTGTGTCCCCAGTGAGCCTCTACTAGACTAGCCCATTGATCGAAGATGGTTTAGGTTTCCTAACCATGCACATGCGTTGTCATTTGATAACGGGATCACATCATTAGGAGAATGATGTGATGGACAAGACCCATCCGTTAGCTTAGCATATTGATCATTCAATTTTATTGCTATTGCTTTCTTCATGTCAAATACATAATCCTTCGACTATGAGATTATGCAACTCACAAATACCGGAGGAACACCTTGTGTGCTATCAAATGTCACAACGTAACCGGGTGATTAGAAAGATGCTCTACAGGCATCTCCGAAGGTGTTTGTTGGGTTGCCATAGATCGAGATTAGGATTTGTCACTCCGAGTATCAGAGAGGTATTTCTAGGCCCTCTCGGTAATGCACATCATAAGAAGCCTTGCAAGCAAAGTGACTAATGAGTTAGTTACAGGATGATGTATTGCGGAACGAGTAAAGGGACTTGCCGGTAACGAGATTGAACTAGGTATGTGGATACCGACGATCGAATCTCAGGCCTCGGCCGCCATCCTTTTGGGGTTATGCTTTAGAGACGGCAGCATTCATGTTAAGTAGGGCACCATCGAAATCCGTTGAGACGACGCCTTATGAACTGTGGTTTGGCAAGAAACCAAAGTTGTCGTTTCTTAAAGTTTGGGGCTGCGATGCATATGTGAAAAACCTTCAGCCTGATAAGCTCGAACCCAAATAGGAGAAATGTGTCTTCATAGGATACCCAAAGGAGACTGTTGGGTACACCTTCTATCACAGATCCGAAGGCAAGACATTCATTGCTAAGAATGGATCCTTTCTAGAGAAGGAGTTTCTCTCGAAAGACGTGAGTGGGAGGAAAGTAGAACTTGATGAGGTAACCGTGCAAGCTCCCTTATTGGAAAGTAGCTCATCACAGAAACCGGTTCCTGTGACAACTATACCAATTAGTGAGGAAGTTAATGATGATGATCATGAAACTTCAGATCAAGTTATTACTGAACCTCGTAGATCAACCAGAGTAAGATCCGCGCCAAAGTGGTACGGTAATCCTATTCTGGAAGTCATGCTACTGGATCATGATGAACCTACGAACTATGAAGAGGCGATGGTGAGCCCAGATTCCGAAAAATGACTTGAAGCCATGAAATTTGAGATGGGATCCATGTATTAGAACAAAGTGTGGACCTTGGTTGACTTTCCCATTGATCGGCAAGCAATTGAGAATAAATGGATCTTCAAGAAGAAGACTGACGCTGACGGTAATGTTACTGTCTACAAAGATCAACTTGTTGCGAAAGGGTTTCTACAAGTTCAAGGGATTGACTACGATGAGACTTTCTCACCCGTAGCGATGCTTAAGTCTGTCCGAATCATGTTAGCGATTGCCGCATTTTATGATTATGAAATTTGGTAGATGGATGTCAAAACTGCATTCCTGAATGGATTTCTGGAAGAAGAATTGTATATGATGCAACCGGAAGGTTTTGTCGATCCAAAGGGAGCTTACAAAGTGTGCAAGCTCCAGCGATCCATTTATGGACTGGTGCAAGCCTCTCGGAGTTGGAATAAATGCTTTGATAATGTGATCAAAGCATTTGGTTTTATACAGACTTTTGGAGAAGCCTGTATTTACAAGAAAGTGAGTGGGAGCTCGGTAGCATTTCTGATATTATATGTGGATGACATATTATTGATTGGAAATGATATAGAATTTCTAGATAGCATAAAGGGATACTTGAATAAGAGTTTTTCAATGATAGGTTGATGGTTATGTTTCCTAACCGTATACATGAGTTGTCATTTGATTAATGGGATCACATTATTGGAGAATGATGTGATGGACTTGACCCATCCATCAGCTTAGCACGATGATCGTTTAGTTTTTTGCTATTGCTTTCTCCATAACTTATACATGTTCCTATGACTATGAGATCGTGCAACTCCCGAATACCAGAGGAACACTTAGTGTGCTATCAAACATCACAACGTAACTGGATGGCTATAATGATTCTCTACAGGTGTCTCCGATGGTGTTTGTTGAGTTGGCATAGATCGAGATTAGGATTTGTCACTCCGAGTATCGGAGAGGTATCTCTGGGCCCTCTCGGTAATGCACATCACTATAAGCCTTGCAACCAAAGTGACTAATGAGTTAGTTATGGGATGATGCAATACGGAACGAGTAAAGAGACTTATCGATAATGAGATTGAACTAGGTATTGAGATACCAACGAGCGAATCTCGGGCAAGTAACATACCGATGACAAAGGGAACAACATATGTTGTTGTACGATTTGACCGATGAAGATCTTCGTAGACTATGTAGGAACCAATATGAGCATCCAGTTTCCGCTATTGGTTATTGACCGGAAATGAGTCTCGGTCATGTCTACATAGTTCTCGACCCGTAGGGTCCACATGCTTAACATTCGGTGACGATCGGTATTACGAGTTTATGTGTTTTGATGTACCGAAGGTAGTTCAGAGTCCCATATATGATTACAGACATGACGAGGAGTCTCAAAATGGTCGAGGCATAAAGATCGATATATTGGACGGCTATATTCGGACGCCGGAAGTGTTCCGGATGATTTCGGAGAAAACTGGAGTGCCGGAGGGTTACCGGAACCCCCCCCCCCCCGAGGAACTATTGGGCTAAATGGGCCTTAGTGGAGAGAGAGGGTCTTCCAGGGCAGGCTGCGCGCCCCTTCCCCTCTAGATTGAATTGGACTAGGGAAGGGGGGCGGCGCCCCCCTTTCCTTCTCCCTCTCCTCCTTCCTTTCCCATTCCTAGTAGGACTAGGAAAAGGGGAGTCCTACTCCTACTAGGAGGAGGACTCCTCCTCTATTGGCTTGCCCCATGGGCCGACCGGCCTCCCCCTAGCTCCTTTATATACGGGGACAGGGGGCACCCTAGAACACAAGTTGATCATTGATCTCTTAGCCGTGTGCGGTTGTAACGCCCCGAGACCGATGTGCCAGCTGTCCTCCAGTGATTCGTTGTCGTTGCCATGTCATTCGCTTGCGTGTTGCATTTCTTCATGTCATCATGTGCATTGCATCATCATGTTTTCAAAACTTGCATCAGTCCCGGTCTCCTCGCTCCTTCCGTTGTCCGTTCTGAGCCCAGACACACCTGCACGCGCCCGCGGCATGTCCGTAATATTATTTTTATAAGTGGCCGGAAAATGTTCTCGGATTGGGTTGAAATTTGACGTGTGGTCTTATTATAGTGTAGACAGACCGCCTGTCAAGTTTCGTCGCAATCAGAGTTCGTTTGATGCCCCAACGGATAAATATAGCGGCAATAGTAGCCGGTCAAAACGTCGGACGTTTTCGGTCTCCGGAAACAGATGCCGGGCTTTCCCTCTCTTCTCTTCTCTCAGCTCGAGACCGTCTACACAGATCACTACCTATCACCAGTCCCAGCCTAACCTGTCTTGTCAGCCCGCGACCCCCTCCGTGCGCGTCCGAAAGTTGTCCCGGACCCGACCCGGGCTGTCGCCACCGCTGTGTCCGGAACATCCCCAAACGTCTACAAAACGTCACCGTTTCCTTATTTGGGCTTCTTAGCTATTTTATTTGCGTCCGTCCGATTTTAATCGAGGGACCTAATGCCCCTATCTAAAAATCCTCTTGCTATATAAATCAGTCCAAACCCTAGTTTCTAGGGATCTTGTCCCATCGTCCCCGCCGCCAGACATCCACCGGTCGCCTCCCACCTTGGGATCCTCCCAGATCCGATCGAAACAACCACCAACAACCATCTTCAATCCCCTCGCTCGCTAGTCCTCCATCTCCCGATCCCCATCGATCCGCTTGGCCCTCCCCGCAAGCAGCCTCGCAAGCGCCCCGGCATCCCTCTCCGTGCCCCGTCCCTCAAGCCCCGCCATCCCCGCGATGACCAAGTCTGGCAGCGCTGCCTGTCGCTCGTCGCCGGTGGCCTCAACTACCAGGGGCTCGATCCCTGTTCTTCCCGAGCTGCACCAGGCCCCGAGCCGCCGGAGCTCCCTTCTCCCCGCGTCCACTCCATCCCCTGCCTCGCTTGACTCCTCTCTGCACCCCCCCGTCGAGCTCTGTCGTCCTTAGCATGGAGACCGACGCCGCCGGAAGAACCATGGCGCTCGGCCTCGCTCATCCTCCCGAGCAGGAGCTCCCATGGCTGCCGCCGCCCTCGTGGCTACCCCGAGGGAGCTCCCCGCCGCCGGATCGGATCGCCTCCGCCCGTTTTCCCCGCCGCCAAGTCCATCCCCGTCGAACGCCATGGCGCCCGTGCTCTGGATCGGCCGCGCCGCCATGGATCGTTGTGGAGTCGGCCTCTGCGTCCCTGCCGAAGCCCTGCGCCGCCCGCCAAGCCCGTTCCCGGCTGGCTCCACCGCCCTTCACTAGCGAGCCCTCGCCGGACCTCCTTCCTCCGCCAAGTTCGTCTGCGGCGTCCTCTGCTTCGCCATGCCGTGGCCTCTGCTTCCTCTGCGACTGCGAGGAGTAGGACGCTCGCCCCGTGCCCACTCGCGTTGACCACGCCAGCGCCAGGCCCAGCTCCAGCGCTGCGTGGGCCACAGGCCTCCCGGCCCAGCCTCGCCCCTGCTGGCCTCCCTCCTCCGCATCAGGCCCAGCCAACGCCCACCGCCCTGCCGCTTCCACCGCATGGGCCAAGGCCCACTGGGTGAGGCCACCCCCCAACGCCCCTCTTGTTTTTTTAACCTGTTGGGCCAGCCTGTCAATTTTGGCCTATGTGATTTTTTTTCCTGCCAGGACGATTTTATCTAATTTCCAGAGTCTGCAGTTTTTCAGAAAACCCCCTATACTTCATGCATTTAATAACTAATAAACCGTGCATCGGATTAAAATACTTTATATATGAAACTTGCTTAAAATTTTGTGTAGATTAATAATATCCAACTTTCACCTATGTTTAAAATATTTAAAATGCTGTTTGATTAAATTTGCCCCTATGCCATGCTAAAATGATTTAATTCATATCTAAATAACCGTAGCTCCGAATTAAATAAAATTTATATGTAAATGGGGTAGAATTTTGCCTAGTTTATCATGGTAACCTTACTTTGCATGTTAAACAACTCTAAAATTGTGTTTAGGACAGAACAGGACCAAACCTAATATTTGCACATGGGGATTTTCCGGACTTGTTGTTTTGTTGTTCCGGCCTCATTTAAACATGCCTAGATTAGATAGTTTCATCATGTTTCACCTCTTGCCATGTTAATAAACATTTAATATTGTTGGGTACATAAACGAGAGAGAACTAAATAATTGATGTGGTGTTTTGTCAATATGCAACTCGTTGCATATTGTGCTCCACTTAATTTGTAGAATTGTTTGTGCATTTTGCCATGCCATGCCCTCTTTAAACCGGACATGCATCATTCTAGTTTGTGCATCATGCCATGTTGATGTCGTGGTTGTTTACTATGCTGTGTGCTTCTTTTCCGGTGATTGCTTCTTCGGGTTGGTTCCGATAACGTCGTGTTGTGAGGATTCGTTCGACTATGTCCGTTTGTCTTCTTCATGGACTCGTTCTTCTTCCTTGCAGGATTTCAGGCAAGATGATCATACCCTCGAAATCACTACTATCTTTGCTATGCTAGTTTGCTCGCTCTTTTGCTATGCCATTGCTACGATGCCTACCACTTGCTTGTCAGCCTCCTAAATTGCCATGTTCAGCCCCTAACCCACCATTGTCCTAGCAAACCGTTGATTGGCTATGTTACCGCTTTGCTCAGCCCCTCTTATAGCGTTGTTAGTTGCAGGTGAAGATTGAAGTTTGTTCCTTGTTGGAACATGGAGATCGTTCCTTATTGGAACATTTATTTACTTGTTGGGATATCACTATATATTGTATTTAATTAATGCATCTATATACTTGGTAAAGGGTGGAAGGCTCGGCCTTATGCCTGGTGTTTTGTTCCACTCTTGCCGCCCTAGTTTCCGTCATATCGGTGTTATGTTCCCGGATTTTGCATCCCTTACGCGGTTGGGCTATAATGGGAACCCCTTGACAGATCGCCTTAAGTAAAGCTTCTCCAGCAATGCCCAACATTGGTTTTACCATTTGCCACCAAGCCTTTTTTCCCTTGGGTTCTGCAGACTCAAGGGTCATCATTATTTTTAACCCCCCCCCCCCCCGGGCCAGTGCTCCTCTGAGTGTTGGTCCGAAACGTCAGCCGCCGGTGGCTACCAGGGGCAACTCTGGGCTGGCCTACCGGAAGTTTGGACAATCTGAGTGTGCCCTGAGAAAGAGATATGTGCAGCTCCTATCGGGATTTGTCGGCACATTCGGGCGGTGTTGCTGGTTTAGTTTTACCCTGTCGAAATGTCTTGTTGTACTGGGATACCGAGTCTGATCGGAATGTCTCGGGTGGAGGTCTATTCCTTCGTTGACCGCGAGAGCTTGTGATGGGCTAAGTTGGGACACCCCTGCAGGGATTTGAACTTTCGAAAGCCGTGCCCGCGGTTATGGGTAGATGGGAATTTGTTAACGTCTGGTTGTAGAAAACCTGAAGTTGACCTTAATTAAAATGAATCAACCGCGTGTGTAACTGTGATGGTCTCTTTCCGGCGGAGTCCGGGAAGTGAACACGGTTGTTGGAGTTATGCTTGACGTAGGTAGTCCAGGATCACTTCTTGATCATATTTTGTCGACCGTGCTTTGCCTTCTCTTCTCGCTCTCATTTGCGTATGTTAGCCACCATATATGCTAGTCGCTTGCTGCAGCTCCACCTCATACCTTTACCTTACCCATAAGCTTAAATAGTCTTGATCGCGAGGGTGCGAGATTGCTGAGTCCCTGTGGCTCACAGATTACTTCCAAAACCAGCTTGCAGGTGCCGAGGTTACCGTATAGATGACGCAACCCAGCTCAGGAGGAGCTCATTGAAGACCTTGTTCATTTGTGTTGTTTTGTTCTAGTTGATCAGTAGTGGAGCCCAGTTGGGGTCGATCGGGGGCCTTTGTCGCATCTGGGGTTCTTCTTTTATTTTGGTTCCGTAGTCGGACCATGAGTGTATTTGATTGATGTAATGCTTTAGTCATGTAATTGTGTGAAGTGGCGACTGTAAGCCAACTATGTAACTTTCTCCCCTATTGTATTACATGGGTTGTGTGAAGATTACCTCACTTGCGACATTGCCTTCAATGCGATTATGCCTCTAAGTTGTGCCTCGACACGTGGGAGATATAGTCGCATCGAGGGTGTTACAGCGGTGCCCCCCTCACTACAAAAAAAAGACACATCCGTGACATTTTGGGCCGAATGAATTTTTTTTCTGTCATACATATGGCACTTCTATGACGATAGTTGTGACAAAACCCGGTATCATCATAGATGTGGTGGGCTCCTACCTCTATGACAAAAAATCATGACAGAAAATGGGCTTTTCGTCTTGGGCGGGCCGGAGACGCAACTGCATGACATTCTTTGGGCCGTCCATGACGAAAAAAACTGTGGTAGAAGCGAGGGCGAGGAAAATTTCGGGGAGTTCCCGGTTATGGTGGGAGGTCAGGGGCCGAGCGATGCGCGTTTCTCTCATACACGTACGCGCGTGTGTGCGAGGCGTTAGCTCTAACTGAACCCGAGCGAGGCGTTGGGCTCTAACTGAACCCGAGCAAATGCACTGCAGGCTACGCGTTACTGAACCTGAGCGATCGATCGATGGCTGTTAACTGAACCCGACCGAGCGGTTCCTTCGCTACTGCTGCTAACTGAAGCCAATCGATGCTGCCTCTGGATCAACAATGAGCGTTGCGGGGGGGGGGGGGTGGATGAACAGTTCCCGGTGGGGGTGGATGAACAGGACTCCATGGTGTTGCCTCTGGATGAACAGGACCCCGATCGATCGAGCCAGTTGTGGCTAGATGAACAGGACCCTGTGGAGGGCTGGATGAATAGGACCACCCCGTGGAGGGCAGGATGAACAGTAGATGGTGGAGGGCAGGATGAACAGTAGCCCATGGAGGGGTGGTTGAACAGGAGCCCATGGAGAGGGCTGGTTGAACAGTAGCCGGTGGAGTAGGGCGCGGTGGAGGCTGGATGAACAGGAGCCCGTGGATGAACAGTCGCAGGTGGAGGCTGGAGGGGGTCGACGGTGGATGAAGAATAGCTTGTGGAGGCTAGAGGGGGTCGACGGTGGAGATGAACAGTATCCCATGGAGTCCCGTTTTGCGGTATGCCACACCCCTCCCGGTGAACAGGACCCCCGTTTCGACCGTAGCACTCCAACGCAAGTCCGTTTCCTCTGTTTTGCGGTATGCCACACCCCTCTCGATCAACAGGACCCCCGTTTCGACCGTCGGAGGTCCGTTTCCTTCGTTTTGCGGTACGCAAGACACCTCCCGATCAACAGGACCCCGTTCCGAGCATAGGAGGTCTGTTTCCTCGATTGTGCGGTACGCTAGGCCTTGTTTCCATCGCCTGTTCCGTCCAAGCCCTCCTGATGAAAATGACCACACATTCCGTTCCGACCCAGCCTGTTGGCTCCCACACGTTCTGTTGCCTCCCGATGAACACGACGCATTCCGTTGCCTCCCCATGAACACGGCGCATTCCGTTGCCTCCCCATGAACACGGCGCATTCTGTTGCCTCCGCATGAACACGACGCATTCCGGTGCGTCCCCATGAACACGACGACGACCCTGTTTCTCCATTTCGACCCAGCCATGTCAACGAGCCCTCGCTGTACGTATGCGCGAGTAGGCGTTTGAGACCCCTCCCGTATGTACACGTACGTGGCCGTATTTTCTTTCTTGCACCCTGGCCGCCTCTACTACGACACGTGCATGCCTCTACATCCACCAGTATATATGTACTTACACATTCGCGACCAGAATGACAATGCTACATACGCTTCGACCAGGTGGGTCCCGACTGTTAGGCACTTCCTTGCGTGCGAAGATGTAGCTGGTGGGTCCCAGCAGTCAGGGGGGCAAAATACGGTGGCCCGTCTGGTGGGTCCCCGCTGTCAGGTGGAGGAATAATTATTTTGCACGTAATAAGGAGGCACTTCCTTGGTGCGACCGTGGACCCAACTGTCAGCCTCTCCACATACAGTCCACGTCCGATGGAAGCCGTTCCTTGACCACGTTGACCACGCCGCGCCGAGAGCACCAAGGCGGTGGACGACGGCGAGGCCTAGGAAGGGGATGACACGGAGCCGGGGAAGACGCGACAGTGGATGCCCACACGTACAGGAGTACGAGGGCACTGGTTCGCTGCGGTGTGAGGAAGTTAATGATGATGATCATGAAACTTCAGATCAAGTTATTACTGAACCTCGTAGATCAACCAGAGTAAGATCCGTGCCAAAGTGGTACGGTAATCCTATTCTGGAAGTCATGCTACTGGATCATGATGAACCTACAAACTATGAATAAGCGATGGTGAGCCCAGATTCCGAAAAATGGATTGAAGCCATGAAATTTGAGATGGGATCCATGTATGAGAACAAAGTGTGGACTTTGGTTGACTTTCCCATTGATCGGCAAGCAATTGATAATAAATGGATCTTTAAGAAGAAGACTGACGTTGACGGTAATGTTACTGTCTACAAAGATCAACTTGTTGCGAAAGGGTTTCTACAAGTTCAAGGGATTGACTACGATGAGACTTTCTCACCCGTAGCGATGCTTAAGTCTGTCCGAATCATGTTAGCGATTGCCGCATTTTATGATTATGAAATTTGGCAGATGGATGTCAAAACTGCATTCCTGAATGGATTTCTGGAAGAAGAATTGTATATGATGCAACCGGAAGGTTTTGTCGAACCAAAGGGAGCTTACAAAGTGTGCAAGCTCCAGCGATCCATTTATGGACTGGTGCAAGCCTCTCGGAGTTGGAATAAATGCTTTGATAGTGTGATCAAAGCATTTGGTTTTATACAGACTTTTGGAGAAGCCTGTATTTACAAGAAAGTGAGTGGGAGCTCGGTAGCATTTCTGATATTATATGTGGATGACATATTATTGATTGGAATTTATATAGAATTTCTAGATAGCATAAAGGGATACTTGAATAAGAGTTTTTCAATGAAAGACCTCGGTGAAGCTGCTTAGATATTGGGCATTAAGATCTATAGAGATAGATCAATACGCTTAACTGGACTTTCGCAAAGCACATACCTTGACAAAGTTTTGAAGAAATTCAAAATGGATCAAGCAAAGAAAGGGTTCTTGCCTGCGTTACAAGGTGTGAAATTGAGTAAGACTCAATGTCCGACCACAGCAGAAGATAGAGAGAAAATGAAAGATGTTCCCTATGCTTCAGTCATAGGCTCTATCATGTATGCAATGCTGTGTACCAGACCTGATGTGTGCCTTGCTATAAGTCTAGTAGGGAGGTACCAAAGTAATCCAGGAGTGGATCACTGGACGTCGGTCAAGAACATCCTGATGTACCTGAAAAGGACTAAGGATATGTTTCTTGTTTATGGAGGTGACAAAGAGCTCATCGTAAATAGTTACGTTGATGCAAGCTTTGACACTGATCCGGACCATTCTAAATCACAAACCGGATACGTGTTTTTATTGAACGGTGGAACTGTCAGTTGGTGCAGTTCTAAACAAAGCGTCGTGGTGGGATCTACATGTGAAGCGGAGTACATAGCTACTTCGGAAGCAGCAAATGAAGGAGTCTGGATGAAGGAGTTCATATCCGATCTAGGTGTCATACCTAGTGCATCGGGTCCAATGAAAATCTTTTGTGACAATACTGGAGCAATTGCCTTAGCGAAGGAATCCGGATTTCACAAGAGAACCAACCACATCAAGAGACGCTTCAATTCCATCCGGGATTTAGTCCAGGTGGGAGACATAGAAATTTGCAAGATACATACGGATCTAAATGTTGCAGACCCGTTGACTAAGCCTCTTCCACGAGCAAAACATGATCAACACCAAGGATCCATGGGTGTTAGGATCATAACAGTGTAATCTAGATTATTTACTCTAGTGCAAGTGGGAGACTGAAGGAAATATGCCCTAGAGGTAATAATAAAGTTATTATTTATTTCCTTATATCATGATAAATGTTTATCATTCATGCTAGAATTGTATTAACCGGAAACATAATACATGTGTGAATACATAGACAAACAAAGTGTCACTAGTATGCCTCTACTTGACTAGCTCGTTAATCAAAGATGGTTATGTTTCCTAACCATAGACATGAGTTGTCATTTGATTAACGGGATCACATCATTAGGAGAATGATATGATTGACTTGACCCATTCCGTTAGCTTAACACTTGATCGTTTAGTTTGTTGCTATTGCTTTCTTCATAACTTATACATGTCCTATGACTATGAGATTATGCAACTCCCGTTTACCGGACGAACACTTTGTGTGCTACCAAACGTCACAACGTAACTGGGTGATTATAAAGGTGCTCTACAGGTGTCTCCAAAGGTACTTGTTGGGTTGGCGTATTTCGAGATTAGGATTTGTCACTCCGATTGTCGGAGAGGTATCTCTGGGCCCTCTCGGTAATACACATCACTTAAGCCTTGCAAGCAATGCTACTAAATGAGTTAGTTGCGGAATGATGTATTACGGAACGAGTAAAGAGACTTGCTGGTAACGAGATTGAACTAGGTATTGAGATACCGACGTTTGAATCTCGGGCAAGTAACATACCGATGACAAAGGGAACAACGTATGTTGTTATGCGGTCTGACCAATAAAGATCTTCGTAGAATATGTAGGAGCCAATATGGGCATCCAGGTCCCGCTATTGGTTATTGACCAGAGAGGTGTCTCAGTCATGTCTACATAGTTCTTGACCCCGTAGGGTCCGCACGCTTAAACGTTCGTTGACGATATAGTACTATATGAGTTATGTATGTTGGTGACCGAATGTTGTTCGGAGTCCGGGATGAGATCACGGACATGACGAGGAACTCCGGAATGGTCTGGAGATAAAGTTTGATATATGGGATAATAGTGTTTGGTCACCGGAAGGGTTCCGGAATTCACCCGAAGGGGTTCCGGATGTTTCCCGAGAACACTTTATTTGGGCCAAAGGGGAAAGCCCACAAGGTTTTTGGAAAGCGCAAAAGGAAGTGTTGCAGAGTCCAGGGGCCAGACGCCAGGGTCCCTGGCATCTGGGTCCAGACGTCGGGAACCCTGGCGTCTGGCCCTGGAGTCCGAGAAGGACTCTTGCCTTTCAGGTGAAACCGACTTTGTGGAGGCTTTTACTCCAAGTTTCGACCCCAAGGCTCAACATATAAACAGAGGGGTAGTGCTAGCACCCAAGACACATCAAGAAACACCAAGCCGTGTGCCGGCAACCCCACCCCCTCTAGTTTATCCTCCGTCATAGTTTTCGTAGTGCTTAGGCGAAGCCCTGCGGAGATTGTTCTTGACCAACACCGTCACCACGCCGTCGTGCTGCCGGAACTCATCTACTACTTCGCCCCTCTTGCTGGATCGAGAAGGCAAGGACGTCACCTAGCCAAACGTGTGCAGAACTCGGAGGTGCCGTGATTTCGGTACTTGGATCGGTCGGATCGTGAAGACGTACGACTACATCAACCGCATTGATATAATGCTTCCGCGAATGGTCTACGAGGGTACGTAGACAACACTCTCCCCTCTCGTTGCTATGCATCACCATGATCTTCCGTGTGTGTAGGAAAATTTTGAAATTACTACGTTCCCCAACAAATATGAGCATCCAGGTTCCGCTATTGGTTACTGACCGGAGAGGTGCCTCGGTCATGTATACATAGTTCTCGAACTCATAGAGTCCGCACGCTTAATGTTCGATGACGATTTAGTATTATATGAGTTATGTGATTTGGTGACCGGATGTTGTTCGGAGTCCCGGATGAGATCACGGACATGAGAGGAGTCTCGAAATGGTCGAGAGGTAATGATTGATATATAGGACGATTGTATTCAGACATCGGAAGTGTTCCGGAGGGTACCAGGTACATATAGGGTCACTGGAAGGGGTTCCGGGCACCCCCGACAAAGATATGGGCTTAATGGGCCAAGGGTGGGACAGACCAGCCCACAAGGGGCTGGTGTGCCCCTCAACCAGGCCAGCCAGCCCTAAGGAAAGGAAAGGGGGGAGGGAAAGTCCCTCCTTCCTTCCCCTCCTCAAGGGAGAAAGGTAAAGGGGGGCACCTCCCCCTTCCTTCCCTTGGCGTCTATACAAGGAGGGGGGCGAACCAGGGCAGGAGCCCAAGTGGGATTCAGCCCCACTTGGGGTGCCCCTTGGCCTCTTACCTCTCCCTCCCACCTATATATATGAGGAGGGGGCGCCTAGCACCACACAACATCAATTGTTAGCCGTGTGCGGTGCCCCCCTCCACGGTTTACACCCCGGTCATATTCTCGCGGTGCTTAGGCAAAGCCCTTCGTGGATCACTTCATCATGACCGTCACCATGCCGTCGTGCCGACGGAACTCATCTACTACCTTGACACCTTGCTGGATCAAGAAGGCGAGGGACGTCACCGCGCTGAACGTGTGCAGAACTCGGAGGTGTCGTACATTTGATACTCGATCAGTGGAGCGCGAAGAAAATTTAACTACATCAACCGCGTTGTGAAACGCTTCCTCTTTCGGCATACGAGGGTACGTATGTAGCGACCCGACCTCAGACGGTCAAGTCTCTGTGCTTAAGTTTCATCCCTGGATTGGTATTGCTGACACACACAGTACTCGAGGATTTATAACAAAGTTCAATCACACACTTATTACATCGAATGTCTCAATAGAGAACTTATTACAATAATATGGCTGAAGGCCATCTAAATAAGATAATAGCGGAAGCTTCGAAGGTAGAAGAGTCCATCCAACTCCACGACAAAACAGAGTGCATGACAACGACCTAGCGCACCTTACTCTTCGTCTGAAAACTCTGTAACATAATATGTTGCAGCATGTGTAGGTCAGCACATCGAATATGCTGGCAAGATAACACTATAGAGCAATGAACAGATAACAGCTATTACTACATGCATATATGGCTGGTGTAGGCTCTACGGTTATCATTTGCATAAAGCTAATTTTTCCCTACAACAAAGGAATAAATTTTATTTAACTACAAAGTTTGTTGAAATCATTGAGAAGGTTCCTCCAACTCAATCCCAAAATAATAGTTATAACCCAACAATTTCATTAAGTAAGTGATGAGATCAAATCAGTAATTCAAGTACCAGATGCTCAAGATGTCCATAATCGGGGACATGGCTAATCATGATTAGTTTATACACTCTGTAGAGGTTTGTGCACTTTTCCCCACAAGACCCGATCTCCTCCGTTGGATTTCTCGCACTACATGACGTTTGAGAAACGGATGATTGAGACACAGTCTTTCAGAAGCATTAATTCTTTACTCTAGGTAGATAGTACCACCTACATCCCCTACATCTGCTAGCCTACCACTGAAAGAGGTCACACAACATACTCAACTATGCCAGAGCCCATAATGGCTTGTGGATGCACATGGAAGTTTCTAGCATGAATAATCTCAAGATCCCTTTGAGCCTGGGTGGCAAACCATAGGATGATCACACGGGTACTCCGGGATATCCTTGGACAACACCGGATTGCTCCAGGTGCCCGGTCAACCACTGGCTGCTCTAGGGTGCCCCAACCAATCCACCCAGATGTGTATTAAAGTAGCCACCTTAAGTTAACCTTAATTAATAATAACTCTCACATCTGTCATGGATCACTCAAACCAAACCACGTCTACAAGCATAGCGATATGAGCATAACGTAGTAACTCCCAAGGTTTGAATGTAAGGCAATAGGTTCCTACCTCATCAACTACTTCCCAATACCCACATGTTATCAACTCCTACTCATGCAATGTTTGAGGGTTGAAACTAATGCATAAAAACTGGGTAATAAAGGGATATGGTCAAAGTGTTACTTGCCTTGTTGACGATCGGAAAACCCTAGAGATTCGTAGTAGCAAGCCTCGCACTTCGAAAACTCAATCATGAACAAAAAATAGCATACATAAGCACTCAATCAAGAGATTCAAGGGTAAAACAAAAAGAAAATAAGTAAACTGAAAGGTCAAGTGAAGAGCTTCGATTTGCAAAAAGAATTAATTAAATCGGAGTTACGAAACTCAAACTATGATAAAAAGAAATTCAAATTAAAATCTACTTGAAACCAAATTTTAAATTGTCAAAACCATGTTCAAGTTGATTATCTGGAAAGAGGGGATCGAGACGAAGATTTTGGCGTTGGTTTCACTGGATTTGGACAAACGAGCAAAAAGTAACGAGGGTTTTAAGATCATGGACTAATCTGTAAGAAAAGTATTCACGGATAGGTCCTTGGCCGAAAATAAAAATAAAAGAAAAATCTATCGGACGAACGTCCGCTAACAGAGGCTAACGAACGAATTCATTCGTTAACAGCGAAGATTGGGTAAACGTTCGCTAAATAACGAACCCTAAAAAGAAACTGATCTAAATGAAAATAAACAAAACTTAATAAGTAGAATAAAAATAACCGGGCGGTTTTTACCGGTTCGGGAAAATAAACTGGCGACGGAGGCGATGAACTCCGGCGAGGCGAGGCAGCGGCGGCAGGCTCCGGCTACTGTGGCTAGCGGCGGGGGAGGCGGCAAGGGCGGCGAAACGGGGCGGCGGCGCGGCAACGGCAGCGGCATCGCAGCGGCAGGACGCGGTAGCGGCGAGCGGCGGCGCAGTGCGGGGCGGCTCGGGGTGATGGGGAACGTAGTAATTTCAAAAAAATTCCTACGCACACGCAAGATCATGGTGATGCATAGCAACGAGGGGGAGAGTCTGATCTACGTACCCTTGTAGATCGCAACGGAAGCGTTGACACAACGTAGAGGAAGTAGTCGTACGTCTTCTTCCCGATCCGACCGATCCAAGCACCGTTACTCCGGCACCTCCGAGTTCTTAGCACACGTACAGCTCGATGACGATCCCCGGGCTCCAATCCAGCAAAGCTTCGGGGAGGAGTTCCGTCAGCACGATGGCGTGGTGACGATCTTGATGTTCTACTGTCGCAGGGCTTCGCCTAAGCACCGCTACAATACGACCGAGGTGGAATATGGTGGCAGGGGGCACCGCACACGGCTAAGGAACGATCACGTGGATCAACTTGTGTGTCTATGGGGTGCCCCCTGCCTCAGTATATAAAGGATGGAGGAGGGGGAGGCCGGCCAAGGCTATTGGTGCGGCCAGGATGGGAGTCCTACTAGGACTCCAAGTCCTAGTAGGAGTCCATCAAGAGGGGAGGAAGGGAGAAGGAAGTGGAGGAGAAGGAGAGGTGGCCGGACCCCTTTTCCCTAGTCCAATTCAGACCAAAGGGGAGGGGGGGCGCAGCAGCCTTTTTCCTCTTCCCACTAAAGCCCATCAAGGCCAATTACTTCTCCCGTAACTACCCGGTACTCCAAAAAATACCCGAATCACTCGGAACCTTTCCGATGTCCGAATATAGTCGTCCAATATATCGATCTTTACGTCTCGACCATTTCGAGACTCCTCGTCATGTCCCTGATCTTATCCGGGACTCCGAACTCCTTCGGTACATCAAAACTCATAAACTCATAATATAACTGTCATCGAAACCTTAAGCGTGCGGACCCTCCGGTTCGAGAACAATGTAGACATGACCGAGACACGTCTCCGGTCAATAACCAATAGCGGGACCTGGATGCCCATATTGGCTCCTACATATTCTACGAAGATCTTTATCGGTCAGACCGCATAACAACATACGTTGTTCCCTTTGTCATCGGTATGTTACTTGCCCGAGATTCGATCGTCGGTATCCAATACCTAGTTCAATCTCGTTACCGGCAAGTCTCTTTACTCGTTCTATAATACATCATCCCACAACTAACTCATTAGTTGCAATGCTTGCAAGGCTTAAGTGATGTGCATTACCGAGAGGGCCCAGAGATACCTCTCCGACAATCGGAGTGAAAAATCCTAATCTTGAAATACGCCAACCCAACATCTACCTTTGGAGACACCTGTAGTACTCCTTTATAATCACCCAGCTACGTTGTGACGTTTGGTAGTACCCAAAGTGTTCCTCCGGTAAACGGGAGTTGCATAATCTCATAGTCATAGGAACATGTATAAGTCATGAAGAAAGCAATAGCAACATACTAAATGATCGGGTGCTAAGCTAATGGAATGGGTCATGTCAATCAGATCATTCATCTAATGATGTGGTCCCATTAATCAAATAACAACTCTTTGTCCATGGTTAGGAAACATAACCATCTCTGATTAACGAGCTAGTCAAGTAGGGGCATACTAGTGACACTCTGTTTGTCTATGTATTCACACATGTATTATGTTTCCGGTTAATACAATTCTAGCATGAATAATAAACATTTATCATGATATAAGGAAATAAATAATAACTTTATTATTGCCTCTAGGGCATATTTCCTTCAGTCTCCCACTTGCACTAGAGTCAATAATCTAGATCACATCACCATGTGATTAACATCGATAGTTCACATCATCATGTGATTAACACCCATAGTTCACATCGCCATGTGACCAACACCCAAAGGGTTTACTAGATTCAGTAATCTAGTTCACATCGCTATGTGATTAACACCCAAAGAGTACTAAGGTGTGATCATGTTTTGCTTGTGAGAGAACCTTAGTTAACGGGTCTGCCACATTCAGATCCACATGTATTTTGCAAATTTCTATGTCAACAATGCTCTGCATGGAGCTACTCTAGCTAATTGCTCCCACTTTCAATATGTATGTAGACCGAGACTTAGAGTCATCTAGATTAGTGTCAAAACTTGCATCGGCGTAACCCTTTACGACGAACCTTTTTATCACGTCCATAATCGAGAAACATATCCTTATTTCAGAAAGGATAATTCTGACCGCTGTCCAGTGATCTACTCCTAGATCACTATTGTACTCCCTTGCCAAATCAGTGTAGGGTATACAATAGATCTGGTATACAGCATGACATACTTTATAGAACCTATGGCCAAGGCATAGGGAATGACTTTCATTCTCTTTCTATCTTCTGCCGTGGTCGGGCTTTGAGTCTTACTCAACTTCACACCTTATAATACAGGAAAGAACCCTTTCTTTAACTGCTCCATTTTGAACTACTTCAAAATCTTGTCAAGGTATGTACTCATTGAAAAAACTTATCAAGCGTCTTGATCTATCTCTATAGATCTTGAAGCTCAATATGTAAGCAGCTTCACCGAAGTCTTTCTTTGAAAAACTCCTTTCAAACACTCATTTATGCTTTACAGAAAAATTCTACATTATTTCCGATCAACAATATGTCATTCACATATACTTATCAAAAATCTTGTAGTGCTCCCACTCACTTTCTTGTAAATACAGGCTTCACCGCAAGTCTGTATAAAACTATATGCTTTGATCAACTCATCAAAGCGTATATTCCAAGTCCGAGATGCTTGCACCAGTCCACAGATGGATCGCTGGAGCTTGCACATTTTTTTAGCACCTTTCGGATTGACAAAACCTTCTGTTGCATCATATACAACTCTTCTTTAATAAATCCATTAAGGAATGCAGTTTTGTTTATCCATTTGCTAGATTTCATAAAATGCGGCAATTACTAACATGATTCGGACAGACTCAAGCATAGATACGAGTGAGAAACTCTCATCATAGTCAACACCTTGAACTTGTCGAAAACTTTTTGCGACAATTCTAGCTTTGTAGATAGTAACACTACTATCAGCGTCCGTCTTCCTCTTGAAGATCCATTTATTCTCAATTGCTTGCCGATCATCGGGCAAGTCAACCAAAGTCCAAACTTTGTTCTCATACATGGATCATATCTCAGATTTCATGGCCTCAAACCATTTCGCGGAATCTGGGCTCATCATCGCTTCCTCATAGTTTGTAGGTTCGTCATGGTCAAGTAACATGACCTCCAGAACTGGATTACCGTACCACTCTGGTGCGGATCTCACTCTGGTTTACCTACGAGATTCAGTAGTTACTTGATCTGAAGTTACATGATCATCATCATTAGCTTCCTCACTAATTGGTGTAGTAGTCACAAGAATAGATTTTTGTGATGAACTACTTTCCAATAAGGTAGAAGGTACAATTACCTTATCAAGTTTTCTACTTTCCTCCCACTTACTTCTTTCAAGAGAAACTCCTTCTCTAGAAAGGATCCATTATAAGCAACGAATGTCTTGCCTTAGGATCTGTGATAGAAGGTGTACCCAACAGTCTCCTTTGGGTATCCTATGAAGACATATTTCTCCGATTTGGGTTTGAGCTTATTAGGATGAAACTTTTTCTCATAAGCATCACAACCCCAAACTTCAAGAAACGACAACTTTGGTTTCTTGCCAAACCACAGTTCATAAGGCGTCGTCTCGACGGATATAGATGGTGCCCCTTTTTTAACGTGAATGCAGCTGTCTCTAATGCATAACCCCAAAACGATAGTGGTAAATCGGCAAGAGACATCATAGATTGCACCATATCTAATAAAGTACGGTTACGATGTTCGGACACACCATTACATTGTGGAGTTCCAGGTGGCATGAGTAGTGAAACTATTTCACATTGTTTTTAACTGAAGGCCAAACTCGTAATTCAAATACTTTTCTCTATGATCAGATTGTAGAAACTTTATTTTCTTGTTACGATGATTTTTCACTTCACTCTGAAATTCTTTGAACTTTTCAAATGTTTCAGACTTATGTTTCATCAAGTAGATATACTCATATCTGCTCAAATCATCTGTGAAGATCAAAAAATAATGATATTTGTCGCGAGCCTCAATATTCATCGGACCACATACATCAGTATGTATGATTTCCAACAAATCTGTTGCTTGCTCCATTGTTCCGAAGAACATAGTCTTAGTCATCTTGCCCATGAGGCATGGTTCGCAAGCATCAACTGATTCATAATCAAGTGATTCCAAAAGCCCATCAGCATGGAGTTTCTTTATGCGCTTTACACCAATATGACCTAAACGGCAGTGCTACAAATAAGTTGCACTATCATTATTAACTTTGCATCTTTTGTTTTCAATATTATGATTATGTGTATCACTACGATCGAGATCCAACGAACTATTTTCATTGGGTGTGTAACCATATAAGGTTTTATTCATATAAACAGAACAACAATTTATTCTCCTAAATGAATAACCGTATTACAATAAACATGATCAAATCATATTCATGCTCAACGCAAACACGAAATAACACTTATTCAGGTTCAACACTAATCCCGAAAGTATAGGGAGTGTGCGATGATGATCATATCAATCTTGGGACCACTTCCAACACACATCGTCACTTCACCCTTAACTAGTCTTTGTTCATTCTGCAACTCCTGTTTCAAGTTACTAATCTTAGCAACTGAACTAGTATCAAATACTGAGGGGTTGCTATAAACACTAGTAAAGTACACATTAATAACATGTATATCAAATATACTTATGTTCACTTTGCCATCCTTCTTATCCGTCAATCACTTGGGGTAGTTCCGCTTCCAGTGACCAGTCCCTTTGCAGTAGAAGCACTTAGTCTCAGGCTTAGGACCAGACTTGGGCTTCTTCACTTGAGCAGCAACTTGCTTGCTGTTCTTCTTGAAGTTCCCCTTTTTTTCCTCTGCCCTTTTCTTGAAACTAATGATCTTGTCAACCATCAACACTTGATGTTTTTCTTGATTTCTACCTTCGTTGATTTCAGCATCACGAAGAGCTTGAGAGTTGTTTCCGTTATCCCTTGCATATTATAGTTCATCACGAAGTTCTACTAACTTGGTGATGGTGACTAGAGAATTCTGTCAATCACTATCTTATCTGGAAGATTAACTCCCACTTGATTCAAGCGATTGTAGTACCCAGACAATCTGAGCACATGCTTACTAGTTGAGCGATTCTCCTCCATCTTTTGGCTATAGAACTTGTTGGAGACTTCATATCTCTCAACTCGGGTATTTGTTTGAAATATTAATTTCAACTCCTGGAACATCTCATATGGTCCATGACGTTCAAAACGTCTTTGAAGTCCCGATTCTAAGCCGTTAAGAATGGTGCACTAAACTATCAAGTAGTCATCATATTGAGCTAGCCAAACGTTCATAACGTCTGCATCTGCTCCTGCAATAGGTCTGTCACCTAGCGGTGCATTAAGGACCTAATTCTTCTGTGCAGCAATGAGGATAAACCTCTGATCACGGATCCAATCCGCATCATTGCTACTAACATCTTTCAACACAATTTTCTCTAGGAACATATCAAAATAAACACAGGGAAGCAACAACGCGAGCTATTGATCTACAACATAATTTTCAAAATACTACCAGGACTAAGTTCATGATAAGTTTAAGTTCAATTTAATCATATTACTTAAGAACTCCCACTTAGATAGACATCCCTCTAATCCTCTAAGTGATCACGTGATCCAAATCAACTAAACCATGTCCGATCATCACGTGAGATGGAGTAGTTTCATTGGTGAACATCACTATGTTGATCATATCTACTATATGATTCACGCTCGACCTTTCGGTCTCCGTGTTTCGAGGCCATATCTGTATATGCTTGGCTCGTCAAGTATAACCTGAGTATTCCGCGTGTGCAACTGTTTTGCACCCGTTGTATTTGAACGTAGAGCCTATCACACCCGATCATCACGTGGTGTCTCAGCACGAAGAACTTTTGCAACGGTGCATACTCAGGGAGAACACTTCTTCATAATTAGTGAGAGATCATCTTATAATGCTACCGTCAATCAAAGCAAGATAAGATGCATAAAAGATAAACATCACATGCAATCAATATAAGTGATATGATATGGCCATCATCATCTTGTGCTTGTGATCTCCATCTCCGAAGCACCGTCATGATCACCATTGTCACCGGCGCGACACCTTGATCTCCATCGTAGCATCATTGTCGTCTCGCCAATCTTATGCTTCCATGACTATCGCTACCGTTTAGTGATAAAGTAAAGCATTACATCGCGATTGCATTGCATGCAATAAAGCGACAACCATATGGCTCCTGCCAGTTGCCAATAACTCGGTTACAAAACATGATCATCTCATACAATAAAATTTAGCATCATGTCTTGACCATATCACATCACAACATGCCCTGCAAAAACAAGTTAGACGTCCTCTACTTTGTTGTTGCATGTTTTACGTGGCTGCTATGGGCTTAAGTAAGAACCAATCTCACCTACGCATCATAACCACAACGATAGTTTGTCAAATAGACTCCATTTTAACCTTCTCAAGGACCGGGCGTAGCCACACTTGGTTCAACTAAAGTTGGAGAGACTGTCGCCCGCAAGCCATCTATGTGCAAAGCACGTCGAGGGAACCGGTCTCGCGTAAGCGTACGCGGAAGGTTGGTCCGGGTCGTCTTGCCCAACAATACCGCCGAACCAAAGTATGACATGCTGGTAGGCAGTATGACTTGTATCGCCCACAACTCACTTGTGTTCTACTCGTGGAATTAACATCAAACCATAAAACCTAGGCTCGGATGCCACTGATGGGGAACGTAGTAATTTCAAAAAATTTCCTACGCACACGCAAGATCATGGTGATGCATAGCAACGAGGGGGAGAGTCTGATCTACGTACCCTTGTAGATCGCAACGGAAGCGTTGACACAACGTAGAGGAAGTAGTCGTACGTCTTCTTCCCGATCCGACCGATCCAAGCACCGTTACTCCGGCACCTCCGAGTTCTTAGCACACGTACAGCTCGATGACGATCCCCGGGCTCCGATCCAGCAAAGCTTCGGGGAGGAGTTCCGTCAGCACGACGGCGTGGTGACGATCTTGATGTTCTACTGTCGCAGGGCTTCACCTAAGCACCGCTACAATACGACCGAGGTGGAATATGGTGGCAGGGGGCACCGCACACGGCTAAGGAACGATCACGTGGATCAACTTGTGTGTCTATGGGGTGCCCCCTGCCTCAGTATATAAAGGATGGAGGAGGGGGAGGCCGGCCAAGGCTATTGGTGCGGCCAGGATGGGAGTCCTACTAGGACTCCAAGTCCTAGTAGGAGTCCATCAAGAGGGGAGGAAGGGAGAAGGAAGTGGAGGAGAAGGAGAGGTGGCCGGCACCCTTTTCCCTAGTCCAATTCGGACCAAAGGGGAGGGGGGGCGCAGCAGCCTTTTTCCTCTTCCCACTCAAGCCCATCAAGGCCCATTACTTCTCCCGTAACTACCCGGTACTCTGAAAAATACCCGAATCACTCGGAACCTTTCCGATGTCCGAATATAGTCGTCCAATATATCGATCTTTACGTCTCGACCATTTCGAGACTCCTTGTCATGTCCCCGATCTCATCTGGGACTCCGAACTCCTTTGGTACATCAAAACTCATAAACTCATAATATAACTGTCATCGAAACCTTAAGCGTGCAGACCCTATGATTCGAGAACAATGTAGACATGACCGAGACACATCTCCGGTCAATAACCAATAGCGGGACATGGATGCCCATATTGGCTCCTACATATTTTACGAAGATCTTTATCGGTCAGACCGCATAACAACATACGTTGTTCCCTTTGTCATCGGTATGTTACTTGCCCGAGATTCGATCGTCGGTATCCAATACCTAGTTCAATCTCGTTACCGGCAAGTCTCTTTACTCGTTCTATAATACATCATCCCACAACTAACTCATTAGTTGCAATGCTTGCAAGGCTTAAGTGATGTGCATTACCGAGAGGGCCCAGAGATACCTCTCCGACAATCGGAGTGACAAATCCTAATCTTGAAATACGCCAACCCAACATCTACCTTTGGAGACACCTGTAGTACTCCTTTATAATCACCCAGTTACGTTGTGACGTTTGGTAGTACCCAAAGTGTTCCTCCGGTAAACGGGAGTTGCATAATCTCATAGTCATAGGAACATGTATAAGTCATGAAGAAAGCAATAGCAACATACTAAACGATCGGGTGCTAAGCTAATGGAATGGGTCATGTCAATCAGATCATTCATCTAATGATGTGATCCCGTTAATCAAATAACAACTCTTTGTCCATGGTTAGGAAACATAACCATCTTTGATTAACGAGCTAGTCAAGTAGAGGCATACTAGTGACACTCTGTTTGTCTATGTATTCACACATGTATTATGTTTCCAGTTAATACAATTCTAGCATGAATAATAAACATTTATCATGATATAAGGAAATAAATTATAACTTTATTATTGCCTCTAGGGCATATTTCCTTCAGTCTCCCACTTGCACTAAAGTCAATAATCTAGATCACATCACCATGTGATTAACATCGATAGTTCACATCATCATGTGATTAACACCCATAGTTCACATCGCCATGTGACCAACACCCAAAGGGTTTACTAGATTCAGTAATCTAGTTCACATCGCTATGTGATTAACACCCAAAGAGTACTAAGGTGTGATCATGTTTTGCTTGTGAGAGAATCTTAGTCAACGGGTCTGCCACATTCAGATCCACATGTATTTTGCAAATTTCTATGGCTCTGCATGGAGCTACTCTAGCTAATTGCTCCCACTTTCAATATGTATCTAGACCGAGACTTAGAGTCATCTAGATTAGTGTCAAAACTTGCATCGGCGTAACCCTTTACGACGAACCTTTTTATCACGTCCATAATCGAGAAACATATCCTTATTTCACTAAGGATAATTCTGACCGCTGTCCAGTGATCTACTCCTAGATCACTATTATACTCCCTTGCCAAATCAGTGCAGGGTATACAATAGATCTGGTATACAGCATGACATACTTTATAGAACCTATGGCCAAGGCATAGGGAATGACTTTCATTCTCTTTCTATCTTCTGCCGTGGTCGGGCTTTGAGTCTTACTCAACTTCACACCTTATAATACAGGAAAGGACCCTTTCTTTGACTGATCCATTTTGAACTACTTCAAAATCTTGTCAAGGTATGTACTCATTGAAAAAACTTATCAAGCGTCTTGATCTATCTCTATAGATCTTGAAGCTCAATATATAAGCAGCTTACCGAAGTCTTTCTTTGAAAAACTCCTTTCAAACACTCCTTTATGCTTTACAGAATAATTCTACATTATCTCTGATCAACAATATGTCATTCACATATACTTATCAGAAATGTTGTAGTGCTCCCACTCACTTTCTTGTAAATACAGGCTTCACCACAAGTCTGTATAAAACTATATGCTTTGATCAACTCATCAAAGCGTATATTCCAAGTCCGAGATGCTTGCACCAGTCCACAGATGGATCGCTGGAGCTAGCACATTTTGTTAGCACCTTTCCGATTGACAAAACCTTCTGTTGCATCATATACAACTCTTCTTTAATAAATCCATTAAGGAATGCAGTTTAGTTTATCCATTTGCCAGATTTCATAAAATGCGGCAATTACTAACGTGATTCGGACAGACTCAAGCATAGATACGAGTGAGAAACTCTCATCGTAGTCAACACCTTGAACTTGTCGAAAACCTTTTGCGACAATTCTAGCTTTGTAGATAGTAACACTACTATCAGCGTCCGTCTTCCTCTTGAAGATCCATTTATTCTCAATTGCTTGCCGATCATCGGGCAAGTCAACCAAAGTCCAAACTTTGTTCTCATACATGGATCATATCTCAGATTTCATGGCCTCAAACCATTTCGCGGAATCTGGGCTCATCATCGCTTCCTCATAGTTCGTAGGTTCGTCATGGTCAAGTAACATGACCTCCAGAACAGGATTACCGTACCACTCTGGTGCGGATCTCACTCAGGTTTACCTACGAGATTCGGTAGTTACTTGATCTGAAGTTACATGATCATCATCATTAGCTTCCCCATTAATTGGTGTAGTAGTCACAAGAATAGATTTTTGTGATGAACTACTTTCCAATAAGGTAGAAGGTACAATTACCTTATCAAGTTTTCTACTTTCCTCCCACTTACTTCTTTCAAGAGAAACTCCTTCTCTAGAAAGGATCCATTATAGGCAACGAATGTCTTGCCTTAGGATCTGTGATAGAAGGTGTACCCAACAGTCTCCTTTGGGTATCCTATGAAGACATATTTCTCCGATTTGGGTTTGAGCTTATCAGGATGAAACTTTTTCTCATAAGCATCACAACCCCAAACTTCAAGAAACGACAACTTTGGTTTCTTGCCAAACCACAGTTCATAAGGCGTCGTCTCGACGGATATAGATGGTGCCCCTTTTTTAACGTGAATGCAGCTGTCTCTAATGCATAACCCCAAAATGATAGTGGTAAATCGGCAAGAGACATCATAGATTGCACCATATCTAATAAAGTACGGTTACGATGTTCGGACACACCATTACATTGTGGTGTTCCAGGTGGCATGAGTAGTGAAACTATTTCACATTGTTTTTAACTGAAGGCCAAACTCGTAATTCAAATACTTTTCTCTACGATCAGATCGTAGAAACTTTATTTTCTTGTTACGATGATTTTTCACTTCACTCTGAAATTCTTTGAAGTTTTCAAATGTTTCAGACTTATGTTTCATCAAGTAGATATACTCATATCTGCTCAAATCATCTGTGAAGATCAAAAAATAATGATATTTGTCGCGAGCCGCAATATTCATCGGACCACATACATCAGTATGTATGATTTCCAACAAATCTGTTGCTTGCTCCATTGTTCCGAAGAACATAGTCTTAGTCATCTTGCCCATGAGACATGGTTCGCAAGCATCAACTGATTCATAATCAAGTGATTCCAAAAGCCCATCAGCATGGAGTTTCTTTATGCGCTTTACACCAATATGACCTAAACGGCAGTGCTACAAATAAGTTGCACTATCATTATTAACTTTGCATCTTTTGGTTTCAATATTATGATTATGTGTATCACTACGATCGAGATCCAACGAACTATTTTCATTGGGTGTGTAACCATATAAGGTTTTATTCATATAAACAGAACAACAATTTATTCTCCTAAATGAATAACCGTATTACAATAAACATGATCAAATCATATTCATGCTCAACGCAAACACCAAATAATGGTAAACGGGAGTTGCATAATCTCATAGTCATAGGAACATGTATAAGTCATGAAGAAAGCAATAGCAACATACTAAATGATCGGGTGCTAAGCTAATGGAATGGGTCATGCCAATCAGATCATTCACCTAATGATGTGATCTCGTTAATCAAATAACAACTCTTTGTCCATGGTTAGGAAACATAACCATCTTTGATTAACGAGCTAGTCAAGTAGAGGCATACTAGTGACACTGTGTTTGTCTATGTATTCACACATGTATTATGTTTCCGGTTAATACAATTCTAGCATGAATAATAAACATCTATCATGATATAAGGAAATAAATAATAACTTTATTATTGCCTCTAGGGCATATTTCCTTCACGGGGCGGCGGGGCTCCGGCTTTTAAAGAGGTTGTGAGGGTTGCTTGGGGGAGGGGACGGCCTCGGGAGGCGGTCTCTCGGTCGGACACGGTGGCGGCGGTGATCCCATGCTCTGGCCGGACTCGGGGAAGGCGGCGCGGTGGTGGCTGGGCTGGGCTGGCGACTTGGGCCGGCCCAGTTCGGCGGCGGAAAAGTTTTTTTAAAATAAATTTTGCCACGGAAGAAAAATCTTAATACTATATAAAGAAATTCTATAATTCCCAGAAATAATTTTCACCATCAAAACCTAATATTTAGGACAAGGTGAACATTTTTCTGGACTAAAATGCAATTTATAAAAATGCAAGTTTTTCTCTAATTCAAAGAAATAGCAATTAAAATGCAAATAAAAATAATCATAAATTGATTTTTAAATTTCTCCTCCAATATTTCTCTTCTGTTGAAGAAGACATATTATCTTCTCTCATTTATTTTTATTGTTGGAAATAATTGGAGAGAAAATATTAAACTCAAATTGATCCTCTTTTCAAATTTAAAAATAAATTCAAGTATGAAAAGTTTGTGAAACCTCCAACTCTCTCCTTGGGTCCTTGAGTTGCTTAAGATTTCTAGGATCACAACCAAAAATGCAAATAAAATATGATATGCAGATGCTGATCTATGTATAACATCGTTACACCGTAGTGATACGTTTCCAATGTATCTATAATTTTTGATTGTTCCATGCTGTTATATTGTCAATCTTGAGTGTTTTATAATCATTTTATAGTCATTTAATATCATTTTTGGTACTAACCTATTGACATAGTGCCAAGTGCCAGTTGCTGTTTTTGCATGTTTTTTACATCGCAGAAAATTAATACCAAACAGAGTGCAAATGCCACGAAACTTTACGGAGATTTTTTATGGACCAGAAGACACCTAATGGGCGAAGGCTGCACCGGGGGGTGCTCCTGTTGGGGAACGTAGTAATTTCAAAAAAATTCCTACGCACACGCAAGATCATGGTGATGCATAGCAACGAGAGGGGAGAGTGTTGTCTACGTACCCTCGTAGACCGGAAGCGGAAGCATTAGCACAATGCGGTTGATGTAGTCATACGTCTTCACGATCCGACCGAACAAGTACTGAACGCACGGCACCTCCGAGTTCTGCACACGTTCAACTCGATGACGTCCCTCGAACTCCGATCCAGCCGAGCTTTGAGGGAGAGTTCCGTCAGCATGACGGCATGGTGACGATGATGATGTTCTACCAATGCAGGGCTTCGCCTAAGCACCGCTACGATATGATCGAGGTGGATTATGGTGGAGGGGGCACCGCACACGGCTAAGAGATCAAGAGATCAATTGTTGTGTCTTTGGGGTGCCCCCTGCCCTGTATATGAAGGAGTGGAGGAGGGGGAGGGCCGGCCCTCTCTATGGCGCGCCCTAGGGGAGTCCTACTCCCACCGGGAGTAGGATTCCCCCTTTCCTAGTAGAACTAGGAGCCCTTCCAAGAAATAGGAGTAGGAGGGACGGAAAGGGAAGGGAAAAGGAGAAGGAAGGAAGGGGGCGCCCCCCTCCCTAGTCCAATTCGGACCAGCTCATGGGCAGGGGTGCGGCCACCCTTTGAGGCCTTTCTCTCCTTTCCCGTATGGCCCATTAAGGCCCAATACGAATTCCCATAACTCCCCGACACTCCCGAAAATACCTTAATCACTCGGAACCTTTCTGATGTCCGAATATAGTCGTCCAATATATCGATCTTTACGTCTCGACCATTTCGAGACTCCTCGTCATGTCCCCGATCTCATCCGGGACTCCAAACTCCTTCGGTACATCAAAACACATAAACTCATAATATAACCGTCATCGAACTTTAAGCGTGCGGAATCTACGGGTTCGGGAACTATGTAGACATAACCGAGACATGTCTCCGGTCAATAACCAATAGCGGAACCTGGATGCTCATATTGGCTCCTATATATTCTATGAAGATCTTTATCGGTCAAACCGCATAACAACATACGTTGTTCCCTTTGTCATCGGTATGTTACTTGCCCGAGATTCGATCGTCGGTATCTCAATACCTAGTTCAATCTCGTTACCGACAAATCTCTTTACTCGTTCCGTTATACATCATCCCTCAACTAACTCATTAGTTGCAATGCTTGCAAGGCTTATAGTGCTGTGCATTACCGAGTGGGCCCAGAGATACCTCTCCGACAATCGGAGTGACAAATCCTCGAAATACGCCAACCCAACAAGTACCTTCAGAGACACCTGTAGAGCACCTTTATAATCACCCGGTTACATTGTGACGTTTGGTAGCACACAAAGTGTTCCTCCAGTAAACGGGAGCTGCATAATCTCATAGTCATAGGAACATGTATAAGTCATGAAGAAAGCAATAGCAATAAACTAAACGATCAAGTGCTATGCTAACGGAATGGGTCAAGTCAATCACATCATTCTCCTAAGGATGTGATCCCGTTAATCAAATGACAACTCTTTGTCTATGGCTAGGAAACATAACCATCTTTGATCAACGAGCTAGTCAAGTAGAGGCATACTAGTGACACTCTATTTGTCTATGTATTCACACATGTATCATGTTTCCGGTTAATACAATTCTAGCATGAATAATAAACATTTATCATGATATAAGGAAATAAATAATAACTTTATTATTGCCTCTAGGGCATATTTCCTTCAGTCTCCCACTTGAACTAGAGTCAATAATCTAGTTCACATCGCCATGTGATTTAACACCAATAGTTCACATCACCTTGTGATTAACACCCATAGTTCACATCATCATGTGACCAACACCCTAAGGGTTTACTAGAGTCAATAATCTAGTTCACATCGCTATGTGATTAACACCCAAAGAGTACTAAGGTGTGATCATGTTTTGCTTGTGAGAGAAGTTTAGTCAACGGGTCTGCCACATTCAGATCCGTAAGTATTTTGAAAATTTCTATGTCAAGAATGCTCTGCACGGAGCTATTCTAGCTAATTGCTCCCACTTTCAATATGTATCCAGATTGAGATTTAGAGTCACCTGGACTAGTGTCAAAATTTGCATCGACGTAACCCTTTAAGACGAACCTTTTTGTCACCTCCATAATCGAGAAACATATCCCTATTTCACTAAGGATAATTTGACCGCTGTCTAGTGATCTACTCCTAGATCACTACTGTACTCCCTTGCCAAAAATAATGTAGGGTATACAATAGATCCGGTACATAGCATGGCATATTTTATAGAACCTATGGCCAAGGCATAGGGAATCACTTTCATTCTCTCTCTATCTTCTGCCGTGGTCGGGTTTGGAGTCTTACTCAACTTCACACCTTGTAACACAGGCAAGAACTCTTTCTTTGACTGTTCCATTTTGAACTACTTCAAAATCTTATCAAGGTATGTACTCATTGAAAAACTTATCAAGCGTCTTGCTCTATCTCTATAGATCTTGATGCTCAATATGTAAGCAGCTTCACCGAGGTCTTTCTTTGAAAACTCCTTTCAAACACTCCTTTATGCTTTGCAGAATAATTCTACATTATCTCCAATCAACAATATGTTATTCACATATACTTATCAGAAATGCTGTAGTGCTCCCACTCACTTTCTTGTAAATACAGGCGTCACTGCAAGTCTGTATAAAACTATATGCTTTGATCAACTTATCAAAGCGTATATTCCAACTCTGAGATGCTTGCACCAGTCCAAAGATGGATCGCTGGAGCTTGCATATTTTGTTAGCACCTTTAGGATTGACGAAACTTTCTTGTTGCATCATATACAACTTTTCTTTAATAAATCTATTAAGGAATGCAGTTTTGTTTATCCACTTGCCAAATTTCATAAAATGCGGCAATTGCTAACATGATTCGAACAGACTTAAGCATAGATACGAGTGAGAAACTCTCATCGTAGTCAACACCTTGAACTTGTCGAAAACCTTTTTGCGACAATTCTAGCTTATGTAGATAGTGACACTACTATCAGCGTCCGTCTTCCTCTTGAAGATCCATTTAATATCAATGGCTCACGATCAATGGGCAAGTCAATCAAAGTCCATACTTTGTTCTCATACATGGATCTCATCTCAGATTTCATGGCCTCAAGCCATTTCGCGGAATCTAGGCTCATCATCGCTTCCTCATAGTTCATAGGCTCGTCATGTTCAAGTAACATGACGCCCAGAACAGGATTAGCGTACCACTCTGGTGCGGATCTCACTCTGGTTTACCTACGTGGTTCAGTAGTAACTTGATCTGAAGTTACATGATCATCATCATTAGCTTCCTCACTAATTGGTGTAGTAATCACAGGAACAGATTTCTGTGATGAACTACTTTCCAATAAGGGAGCAGGTACATTTACCTCATCAAGTTCTACTTTCTTCCCACTCACTTCTTTCGAGAGAAACTCCTTTTGTAGAAAGGATCCATTCAAAGCAACGAATATATTACCTTCGGATCTGTGATAGAAGGTGTACCCAACATTTTCTTTTGGGTATCCTATGAAGACGCACGTCTCCGATTTGGGTTAGAGCTTATCAGGTTGAAACTTTTTCACATAAGCATTGCAACCTCAAAATTTAAGAAACGATAGCTTAGGTTTCTTGCCAAGCCATAGTTCATACGATGTCGTCTCAACGGATTTAGATGGTGCCCTATTTAACGTGAATGCAGCTTTCTCTAATGCATAACCCCAAAACGATAGTGGTAGGTCGGTAAGAGACATCATAGATCGCACCATATCTAATAAAGTACGGTTATGACGTTCGGATACACCATTATGCTGTGGTGTTCCAGGTGGTGTGAGTAGTGAAACTATTTCACATTGTTTTTAACTGAAGGCCAAACTCGTAACTCAAATATTTTACTTCTCCAATCATATCGTAGAAACTTTTATTTTTGTTACGATGATTCTCCACTTCACTATGAAATTCTTTGAACTTTTCAAATGTTTCGGACTTGTGTTTCATCAAGTAGATATATTGATATCTACTCAAATCATCTGTGAAGATCAGAAAATAATGATACCTGCCGCGAGCTTCAATATTCATCGGACCACATACATCAGTATGCATGATTTCCAACAAATCTGTTGCTTGCTGCATTCTTCCGGAGAACGGAGTCTTAGTCATCTTGCCCATGAGGCATGGTTCGCAAGCATCAACTGATTCATAATCAAGTGATTCCAAAAGTCCATCAGCTTGGAGTTTCTTCATGCGCTTTACACCAATATGACCTAAACGGCAGTGCCACAAATAAGTTGCACTATCATTATTAACTTTGCATCTTTTGGTTTCAATATTATGAATATGTGTATCACTACGATCAAGATCCAACGAACCATTTTCATTGGGTGTGTAACCATATATGTAAACAGAATAACAATTTATTCTCTTACTTAAATGAATAACCGTATTGCAATAAACATGATCAAATCATATTCATGCTCAATGCAGACACCAAATAACACATATTTAGGTTTAACACTAATCCCGAAAGTATAGGGAGTGTGCGATGATGATCATATCAATCTTGGAACCACTTCCAACACACATCGTCACTTCACCCTTAACTAGTCTCTGTTCATTCTACAACTCCCGTTTCGAGTTACTACTCTTAGCAACTGAACCAGTATCAAATACCGAGGGGTTGCTACGAACACTAGTAAAATACACATCAATAATCTGTATATCAAATATACCTTTGTTCACTTTGCCATCCTTCTTATCCGCCAAATACTTGGGGCAGTTCTGCTTCCAGTGACCAGTCCCTTTGCAGTAGAAGCACTTAGTCTTAGGCTTAGGATCAGACGTGGGCTTCTTCACTTGAGCAGCAACTTGCTTGCCGTTCTTCTTGAAGTTCCCCTTCTTCCCTTTGCCCTTTTCTGGAAACTAGTGGTCTTGTCTACCATCAACAGTTGATATTTTTCTTGATTTCTACCTTCGTTGATTTCAGCACTATGAAGAGCTTGGGAATCGTTTCCGTTATTCCTTGCATATCATAGTTCATCACGAAGTTCTACTAACTTGGTGATGGTGACTAGAGAATTCTGTCAGCAACTATCTTATCTGGAAGATTAACTCCCACTTGATTCAAGCGATTGTAGTACCCAGACAATCTGAGCACATGCTCACTGCTTGAGCTATTCTCCTCCATCTTTTAGCTATAGAACTTGTTGGAGACTTCATATCTCTCAACTCGGGTATTTGCTTGAAATATTAACTTCAACTCCTGGAACATCTCATATGGTCCATGATGTTCAAAACGTCTTTGAAGTCCCGATTCTAAGCCGTTTAAGCATGGTGCACTAAACTATCAAGTAGTCATCATATTGAGCTAGCCAAACGTTCATAACGTCTGCATCTGCTCCTGCAATAGGTCTGTCACCTAGCGGTGCATTAAGGACATAATTCTTCTGTGCAGCAATGAGGATAATCCTCCGATCACGGATCCAATCCGCATCATTGCTACTAACATCTTTCAACTTAATTTTCTCTAGGAACATATCAAAAATAAAACAGGGGAGCTAAATGCGAGCTATTGATCTACAACATAGATATGCTAATACTACCAGGACTAAGTTCATGATAAATTTAAGTCCAATTAATCATATTACTTAAGAACTCCCACTTAGATGGACATCCCTCTAATCCTCTAAGTGATCACGTGATCCATATCAACTAAACCATGTCCGATCATCATGTGAGATGGATTAGTTTCAATGGTGAACATCACTATGTTGATCATATCTACTATATGATTCACGCTCGACCTTTCGGTCTCCGTGTTCCGAGGCCATATCTATTATATGCTAGGCTCGTCAAGCTTAACCTGAGTATTCCGCGTGTGCAACTGTTTTGCACCCGTTGTATTTGAACGTAGAGCCTATCACACCCGGTCATCACGTGGTGTCTCAGCACGAAGAACTTTTGCAATGGTGCATACTTAGGGAGAACACTTATACTTTGATAATTTATTGAGGGATCATTTTATAAAGCTACCGTCGAACTAAGCAAAATAAGATGTATAAAAGATAAACATCACATGCAATCAAAATATGTTACATGATATGGACATTATCATCTTGTGCCTTTGATCTCCATCTCCAAAGCATCGTCATGATATCCATCGTCCCCGGCATGACACCATGATCTCCATGCTTAAACGGCTTAGAACCGGGACTTCAATGATGTTTTGAACGTCATGGAGCATATGAGATGTTCCAGGATTTGAAGTTAATATTTCAAGCAAATGCCCGGATTGAGAGATATGAAGTCTCCAATAAGTTCTATAGCTGCAAGATGGAGGAGAACAGTTCTGTCAGTGAGCATATACTCAAAATGTCTGGGTATAATAATCACTTGATTCAATTGGGAGTTACACTTCCGGATGATTGCATCATTGACAGAATTCTCCAATCACTGCCACCAAGCTACAAGAGCTTTGTGATGAACTATAATATGCAAGGGATGAACAAGACTATTTCCGAGCTCTTCGCAATGCTGAAAGCTGCGGAGGTAGAAATCAAGAAGGAGCATCAAGTGTTGATGGTTAACAAAACCACTAGTTTCAAGAAAAAGGGCAAAGGGAAGAAGAAAGGGAACTTCAAGAAGAAGGGCAAGCAAGTTGCTGCTCAAGAGAAGAAACCCAAGTCTGGACCTAAGCCTGAAACTGAGTGCTTCTACTGCAAGCAGACTGGTCACTGGAAGCGGAACTGCCCCAAATATTTGGCAGATAAGAAGGATGGCAAGGTGAACAAAGGTATATGTGATATACATGTTATTGATGTGTACCTTACTAATGCTCGCAGTAGCACCTGGGTATTTGATACTGGTTCTGTTGCTAATATTTGCAACTCGAAACAGGGACTACAGAATAAGTGGACACTAGCAAAGGACGAGGTGACGATGCGCGTGGGAAACGATTCCAAAGTTGATGTGATCGCGGTCGGCACGCTACCTCTACCTCTACCTTCGGGATTAAGATTAGACCTAAATAATTGTTATTTGGTGCCAGCGTTGAGCATGAACATTATATCTAGATCTTGTTTAATGCGAGACGGTTATTCATTTAAATTAGAGAATAATGGTTGTTCTATTTATATGAGTAATATCTTTTATGGTCATGCACCTTTGAAAAGTGGTCTATTTTTGATGAATCTCGATAGTAGTGATACACATATTCATAATGTTGAAGCCAAAAGATGCAGAGTTGATAATGATAGTGCAACTTATTTGTGGCACTGCCGTTTAGGTCATATCGGTGTAAAGCGCATGAAGAAACTCCACACTGATGGCCTTTTGGAACCACTTGATTATGAATCACTTGGTACTTGCGAACCATGCCTCATGGGCAAGATGACTAAAACACCGTTCTCCGGTACTATGGAGAGAGCAACAGATTTGTTGGAAATCATACATACCGATGTATGTGGTTCGATGAATATTGAGGCTCGTGGCGGATATCGTTATTTTCTCACTTTCACAGATGATTTAAGCAGATATGGGTTTATCTACTTAATGAAACACAAATCTGAAACGTTTGAAAAGTTCAAAGAATTTCAGAGTGAAGTTGAAAATCATCATAACAAGAAAATAAGGTTTCTACGATCTGATCGTGGAGGAGAATATTTGAGTTACGAGTTTGGTGTACATTTGAAAAATTGTGGAATAGTTTCGCAACTCACGCCACCCGGAACACCACAACATAATGGTGTGTCCGAACATCGTAATCGTACTTTACTAGATATGGTGCGATCTATGATGTCTCTTACTGATTTACCGCTATCGTTTTGGGATTATGCTTTAGAGACGGCCGCATTCACGTTAAATAGGGCACCATCAAAATCCGTTGAGACGACGCCTTATGAACTGTGGTTTGGCAAGAAACCAAAGTTGTCGTTTCTTAAAGTTTGGGGCTGCGATGCTTATGTGAAAAAGCTTCAACCTGATAAGCTCGAACCCAAATCGGAGAAATGTGTCTTCATAGGATATCCAAAGGAAACTATTGGATACACCTTCTATCACAGATCCGAAGGCAAGACTTTTGTTGCTAAATTCGGAAACTTTCTTGAGAAGGAGTTTCTCTCGAAAGAAGTGAGTGGGAGGAAAGTAGAACTTGATGAGTTAACTATACCTACTCCGTTATTGGGAAATAGTACATCACAGAAAAATGTTTCTGTGAGACCTACACCAATAAGAGAGGAAGTTAATGATGATGATCATGAAACTTTAGATCAAGATACTACTGGACCTCGTAGATCAACCAGAGTAAGATCCGCACCAGAGTGGTACGGTAATCCTGTTCTGGAAGTCATGCTACTAGATCATGATGAACCTACGAACTATGAAGAAGCGATGGTGAGCCCAAATTCCGCAAAGTGGCTTGAAGCCATGAAATCTGAGATGGGATCCATGTATGAGAACAAAGTATGGACTTTGGTTGACTTGCCCGATGATCGGCAAGCAATTGAGAATAAATGGATCTTTAAGAAAAAGACTGACGCTGATGGTAATGTTACTGTCTACAAAGCTCGACTTGTCGCAAAAGGTTTTCGACAAGTTCAAGGAGTTGACTACGATGAGACTTTCTCACCCATAGCGATGCTTAAGTCTGTCAGAATCATGTTAGCAATTGCCGCATTTTATGATTATGAAATTTGGCAAATGGATGTAAAAACTGCATTCCTGAATGGATTTCTGGAAGAAGAGTTGTATATGATGCAACCGGAAGGTTTTGTCGATCCAAAGGGAGCTAACAAACTGTGCAAACTCCAGCGATCCATTTATGGACTGGTGCAAGCATCTCGGAGTTGGAATAAACGCTTTGATAGTGTGATCAAAGCATTTGGTTTTATACAGACATTTGGAGAAGCCTGTATTTACAAGAAAGTGAGTGGGAGCTCTGTAGCATTTCTGATATTATATGTGGATGACATATTACTGATTGGAAATGATATAGAATTTCTGGATAGCATAAAGGGATACTTGAATAAAAGTTTTTCAATGAAAGACCTCGGTGTAGCTGCTTACATATTAGGCATAAAGATCTATAGAGATAGATCAAGACGCTTAATTGGACTTTCACAAAGCACATACCTTGACAAGATTTTGAAGAAGTTCAAAATGGATCAACCAAAGAAAGGGTTCTTGCCTGTGTTACAAGGTGTGAAGTTGAGTCAGACTCAATGCCCGACCACTGCAGAAGATAGAGAGAAAATGAAAGATGTTCCCTATGCTTCAGCCATAGGCTCTATCATGTATGCAATGCTGTGTACCAGACCTGATGTGTGCCTTGCTATAAGTATAGCAGGGAGGTACCAAAGTAATCCAGGAGTGGATCACTGGACAGCGGTCAAGAACATCCTGAAATACCTGAAAAGGACTAAGGATATGTTTCTCGTATATGGAGGTGACAAAGAGCTCACCGTAAGAGGTTACGTTGATGCAAGCTTTGACACTGATCCGGACGATTCTAAATCGCAAACCGGATACGTGTTTACTTTAAACGGTGGAGCTGTCAGTTGGTGCAGTTCTAAACAAAGCGTCGTAGCGGGATCTACATGTGAAGTGGAATACATAGCTGCTTCGGAAGCAGCGAACGAAGGAGTCTGGATGAAGGAGTTCATATCTGATCTAGGTGTCATACCTAGTGCATCGGGTCCAATGAAAATCTTTTGTGACAATACTGGTGCAATTGCTTTGGCAAAGGAATCCAGATTGCACAAAAGGACCAAACACATCAAGAGACGCTTCAATTCCATCCGGGATCTAGTCTAGGTGGGAGACATAGAGATTTGCAAGATACATACGGATCTGAATGTTGCAGACCCGTTGACTAAGCCTCTTCCACGAGCAAAACATGATCAGCACCAAGGCTCCATGGGTGTTAGAATCATTACTGTGTAATCTAGATTATTGACTCTAGTGCAAGTGGGAGACTGAAGGAAATATGCCCTAGAGGCAATAATAAAGTTATTATTTATTTCCTTATATCATGATAAATGTTTATTATTCATGCTAGAATTGTATTAACCGGAAACATAATACATGTGTGAATACATAGACCAACAGAGTGTCACTAGTATGCCTCTACTTTGACTAGCTCGTTAATCAAAGATGGTTATGTTTCCTAACCATGAACAAAGAGTTGTTATTTGATTAACGAGGTCACATCATTAGTTGAATGATCTGATTGACATGACCCATTCCATTAGCTTAGCACCCGATCGTTTAGTATGTTGCTATTGCTTTTCTTCATGACTTATACATGTTCCTATGACTATGAGATTATGCAACTCCCGTTTGCCGGAGGAACACTTTGGGTACTACCAAACGTCACAACGTAACTGGGTGATTATAAAGGAGTACTACAGGTGGCTCCAAAGGTAGATGTTGGGTTGGCGTATTTCGAGATTAGGATTTGTCACTCCGATTGTTGGAGAGGTATCTCTGGGCCCTCTCGGTAATGCACATCACATAAGCCTTGCAAGCATTGCAACTAATGAGTTAGTTACGAGATGATGTATTACAGAACGTGTAAAGAGACTTGCCGGTAATGAGATTGAACTAGGTATCGGATACCGACGATCGAATCTCGGGCAAGTAACGTACCGATGACAAAGGGAACAACGTATGTTGTTATGCGGTCTGACCGATAAAGATCTTCATAGAATATGTAGGAGCCAATATGGGCATCCAGGTCCCGCTATTGGTTATTGACCAGAGATGTGTCTCGGTCATGTCTACAATGTTCTCGAACCGTAGGGTCCGCACGCTTAACGTTACGATGACAGTTATTATGAGTTTATGCATTTTGATGTACCGAAGGTTGTTCGGAGTCCCGGATGAGATCACGGACATGACGAGGAGTCTCGAAATGGTCGAGACGTAAAGATTGATATATTGGAAGCCTATGTTTGGACATCGGAAGTGTTCCGGGTGAAATCGGGATTTTACCGGATTACCGGGAGGGTTACCGGAACCCCCCGGGAGCCAAATGGGCCTACATGGGCCATTGTGGAAAGGTGAAAGGGGCTGCCAAGGAGGGCTGCGCGCCTCCCCCCTCCCCTAGTCCTATTAGGACTAGGAGAGGTGGCCGGCGACCTCTCTCTCTTTCCCTCTCCCTTTTTTCCAAGGAGTCCTAGTTGGAATAGGATTGGGGGGGGGGGAGTCCTACTCCCGGTAGGAGTAGGACTCCTCCTGCGCCTCCCTCCTTTGGCCGGCCAGCCTCCCCCCTTTCATCCTTTATATACGAGGGCAGGGGACACCCCAAGACACACAAGTTGATCCTTGAGATCGTTCCTTAGCCGTGTGCGGTGCCCCCTGCCACCAAATTCCACCTCGATCATACCGTTGCAGTGCTTTGGCAAAGCCCTGCATTGGTAGTACATCAAGATAGTCACCACGCCGTCTTGCTGACGGAACTCTTCCTCGACGCTTTGCTGGATCGGAGCCCGAGGAACGTCATCGAGCTGAACGTGTGCTAAGAACTCGGAGGTGCCGGAGTAACGGTTCTTGGATCGGTCGGATCAGGAAGAAGACGTACGACTACTTCCTCTACGTTGTGTCAACGCTTCCGTTGCGATCTACAAGGGTACGTAGATCAGACTCTCCCCCTCGTTGCTATGCATCACCATGATCTTGCGTGTGCGTAGGAAATTTTTTGAAATTACTGCGTTCCCCAACATATGTATCGTTGCTACTAAGGATAAAACGATTGGTCTATCTCTACATAGATAGATCTTGTCTACATCATGTCATCATTCTTATTGCATTACTCCGTTTCTCCATGAACTTAATACACTAGATGCATGCTGGATAGCGGTCGATGTGTGGAGTAATAGTAGTAGATGCAGGCAGGAGTCGGTCTACTAATCTTGTACCTGATTCCTATATTACGATCATTGCCTAGATATCTTCATGAGTATTTGAAGTTCTATCAATTTCCCAACAGTAATTTGTTTACCCACCGTTTGATATTTTTCTCGAGAGAAGCCACTAGTGAAAACTATGGCCCCGGGTCTCTTTCTCATATTATTTTCCTTTGCTTTTATTTTCAGATCTACTAAACCAAAAATACAAAAATACCTTGCTGCAATTTCTTTTATTGGCGTTCGACCTATCAATATTTACAACTTTCTCCCATCAACACACCAATTGCTGGCATCGTTACCCGAAAGGGATTGACAACCCCTTTAACACGTCGGGTTGCGAGTATTTGTTATTTGTGTGCAGGGGCTGTTTATGTTGTGTTGCTTGGTTCTCCTACTGGTTCGATAACCTTGGTTTCATATTTGAGGTAAATACCTATCGCCGTTGTGCTGCATCATCCCTTCCTCTTTGGGGAAATACCGACATAGCTTCAAGCGACATCACGTAGACACACTCTCCCCCTCATTGCTATGCATCTCCTAGATAGATCTTGAGTGAGCATAGGATTTTTTTTAAACTTGCATGCTATGTTTCCGAATAGTGGCATTCGAGCCAAGTCTATGCATAGATGATATGCACGAGTAGAACACAAAGAGTTGTGGGCGGTGATCATCATACTGCTTACCACCAACGTCTTATTTTGATTCGGCGGTATTGTTGGATGAAGCGGCCCAGACCAACCTTACATGACCACGTTTATGAGACCGGTTCCATCGACAAACATGCAACTAGTTTTGCATAAAGGTGGCTGGCGGGTGTCTGTTTCTCCAACTTTAGTTGAATCGAATTTGACTGCGTCCGGTCCTTGTTGAAGGTTAAAACAACAAACTTGATAAATCACTATTGTGGATTTGATGCGTAGGTAAGAATGGTTCTCGCTAGAAGCCCATAGCAGCCACGTAAAACTTGCAACAACAAAGTAGAGGACATCTAACTTGTTTTTACAGGGCATGTTGTGATGTGATATGGTCAAGACATGATGTGATATACATTATTGTATGAGATGATCATGTTTTGTAAAAGTTACTCGCAACCGGCAGGAGCCTTATGGTTGTCTCTTTATTGTACGAAATGCAAACACCATGTAATTGCTTTACTTTATCACTATGCATTAGCGATACTTGTAGAAGCAATAGTTGGCGAGACGACCACGACGCTATGATGGAGATCATGGTATCAAGCCAGTGGCGATGGAGATCATGACGATGCTTTGGAGATGGAGACCAAAAGCACAAGATGATGATGGTCATATCATGTCACATATTTTGATTGCATGTGATGTTTATCTTTTATGCATCTTATTTTTCTTAGTACGACGATAGCATTATAAGATGATCCCTTAACTAACATTTCAAGGTATAAGTGTTCTCCCTGAGTATGCACCATTGCAATAGTTCATCATGCTGAGACACCACGTGATGATCGAGTGTGATAGGCTCTATGTTCACATACAACAGGTGCAAGACAGTTTTGCACATGTGGAATACTCGGGTTAAACTTGATGAGCCTGGCATGTACAAACACGACCTCAGAACACTGGAGACTGAATGGTCGAACATGAATCATATAGTAGATATGATCAACATAGAGATGTTCACCATTGATGACTACATCTCACGTGATGATCGGACATGGTTTAGTTGATTTGGATCACGTGTCATTTGGATGACTTGAGGGATGTCAATCAAAGTGGGAGTTCTTAAGTAATATGATTAATTGAACTTAATTTATCATCAACTTAGTCCTGATAGTTCTTGCATATCTATGTTGTAGATCAATGGCATGTGCTACCGTTGAGGGAGTCCTGGATTAAGGGGTCCTCGGGCGTCCGGGCTGTTGTCCATGGGCCAGACTGATGGGCTGTGAAGACATGATGGTCGAAGACTGTACCTGTGTCCGGATTGGACTCTCCTTGGTGACTGACTATGAAGATTCCTTCTTATGTAACCGACTCTATGTAACCCTAGATTCCCCCCGATGTCTATATAAACTGGAGGGATTAGTCCAGAAAAGATATACTCATTACCATAGTCATACAAGCTAGACTTCTAGGGTTTAGACATTACGATCTCGTGGTAGATCAACTCTTGTAACACTCATATTCATCAAGATCAATCAAGCAGGACGTAGGGTATTACCTCCATAGAGAGGGCCCTACCCTAGGTAAACATCGTGTCCCCCGTCTCCTGTTACCATCGATCCTAGACACATAGTTCGGGACCCCCTACTCGAGATCCGCCGGTTTTGACACCGACATTGGTGCTTTCATTGAGAGTTCCACTGTGCCGTCAACGAAAGGTTCGATGGCCCCTTCAATCGCCTATAGTGAGGCTGTCCAAGGAGAAACCTTCCTCCCCGGACAGATTTTCGTGTTCGATGGCTTCGTACTGCGGGCCAACTCGCTTGGCCATCTGGAGCAGATCGATAGCTACGCCCCTGGCCACCAGGTCAGATTTGGAAGCTTGAACGATGTCGCAGATATCCGTGGAGACTTGATCTTCAATGGATTTGAGACCACAGCGATCGCTCCCCCTCGCCCCGATGAACATGACTTAAATTTGTCATCGGATCCCATTCAGGAGATGGTCCCTGTTGCTGCAACGGCCTTAGAACCAGAGAAGATTGTGCCATCCGAGGCCACAGAGTCCGCGGCATTGGATCCGCACACGGACTCGACACCACACAATATTTGCGTCAATGGAAATCCGGACTTGTCTCCGGCTATAAGCCCCGGACCGGGTATGCCTGCGGACACCGAGCTGGATCGGTTATCAATTTTCGAATTTAGCGCCGCAGACATCTTCCAGCACTCACCTTTGGGTGATGTGCTAAGCTCTTTAAAGAACTTGTCCTTGGAGAAGGACTCACAGCCGAACTATGTCCGGTTCGAGCTAGATGCTGACAATGGAGAATTTCGCTATACCAGTCTAATGACGGGGCGTTGGAGCCCATACCATCATCACACAATGTTGCAGGTTGCCGAAAACTCTGTCCGGATAAAGAGTCAGCTCAAGCCAAACACCAGACTGACCACCTCACCGTAAAGGCAAGAACAACACAGGTCACGATTACCCAGACAACCTGCAAAGGGACTTGGACAATAGAGTAGGAAACGCAAGACCGATCTACGGATCGCGAAAGCATGCTTCGACATGCGACGATGGCTACCTATTCGGACGTGTCAAACCTCACCATGCCCGATCCGAAAACCGCAAAGGGACTCTTTCGGAGTTACGTCGCAGTGTGGCCCAACATAGAGGCGCCGCACACCCACTTTGCTTCACTGATGAAGTAATGGATCATGAATTCCCCGAAGGATTCAAACCTGTCAATATTGAATCATACGACGGGACAACCGATCCCGCGGTATGGATAGAAGATTTCATCCTCCACATCCACATGGCCTGTGGGGACGACCTCCACGCCATTAAATACCTCCCACTAAAACTAAAAGGGCCAGCTCGGTACTAGTTAAAGAGCCTGCCTGAAAACTCCATAGGCAGCTGGGAGGACTTGGAAGAGGCCTTCCTCGATAACTTCCGAGGAACACATGTCCGACCACCGAATGACGATGACCTAAGTCACATTGTCCAACAACTCGAAGAATCAGCCAGGGAGCTTTGGACTCGGTTCTTAGTAAAAAAAGAACCAAATCGTCGACTTTCCGGACGCGGAAGCCCTTGCGGCTTTCAGACACAGCATCCGGGACAAATGGCTTGCACGCCACCTCGGCCAAGAAGGACCTAAATCCATGATAGCCCTCACTGCTCTGATGACCCGCTTTTGCGCAGGAGAAGATAGCTGGCTCGCTCGTAGAAGCAATAGCGCCAGAAGCCAGGGCACCTCTGAAATCTGAGACAACAATGGCAAGCCATGAGGAAGCAAAAACAATAGTCACAATGACAATGAAAGATCAGGCAACACAGCGGTCAACGCCGGATTCAGCAACCCCAAGCCTGGTCAGCGAAAGAAGCCATTCAAGGCGAATCGAGACGAATCATCCAACCTGGGCAGGATATTGGACCGGCCCTGCCAGATTCATGGCCACCCCGATAAACCAGCTAATTATACTAACAGGAACTGCTGGGTCTTTAAACAGGCCGGCAAGCTCAACGCCGAACACAGGGGGAGGAGGCCGCCAAGCGATAGGGATGATGGAAAGGTTCACCAAGGAAACATCGGGGGTCAGAAGTAGTCTCCACCCGAGGATCAACTACTCCTAGAACGGAAATAGCAACCCGCCGCCCACTCCGTACACCTACAAAGTTTGTACCACGCATACATCATTACGCACTCAAGATACCATGGGTATTGGCGGAAGCAGAATACGGACAAGCCTGCAAGCACTCCAGTAACTTTTCTTATTTATTATTATTTGTTTTCTTTTTTACTTCTTCCTTCGCTATCCTTTAAAAACTGGTGACGAACAGGATAAACATCGGAAACTGGCTCTATTGGAGTCCGGATCCGTACACTCACCTAAGGGAATATTTCCATAAAGGATTCCCCCCACCGAGGACTGGCGGCGTAGACATGCGACACGAGGTCCAAAGTAACTTTTTGTAGACCGCACTCTCTATTTCTCGAGCCTGTAATATGCCTGTTCCTCCACCTCCAACCCCGAGCGTGTCAAATAGCCGGGAGGATGGCTTTATATATATATCATAAGTAATCATTGGCATATCACTCAGTTCCCATTAAACATTATCCAAACTAACCACTCGGATTGTTTCCCCAACAAATATGGCTCCTACGGTTATTTCACAGAAATACCTTGGCATAACCTGCCAGGGGCTTGGTGTGGGAACAAATGAGTTGCGAGTACAAGTCCGAACAGCTCTATAGCATACTTCGGTGTCGCAAGTTTGGCCTTATATGCATCAGCTCCGAATCATTGTCTTGGGTCAATAGTTGGGTTGCCTGGCTCCTGTGCTTGCTACCCTACGTTCCACTCTATCTGCTAGGGTAGTAAAGGGAGAACTACTATGATTGTGCCCTGGTCTAAACCGGGCGAGGACCTCAGTAGAGAAAGCCGAAAACTGACTGTCATGATGCGGTGTGAGCTGGTCAACCACTTGATGACTTCTTGGAATCTTTAGCGATTCTCCGTGTCACACGAGGGATCTTTTCAGATCAAATATGTAAGGCACCATATGCCGCATACATACCAGGGGCTATATCGTAGCCCCACAATAAAACTCTTATGCCTCAGTGAAAGCGTTAACGCCCTATAGTCTGATTGCCTGGTTAACCGAATTTATCACCTCCTTCATGGAACAAGACATTGGATAAAGAGTGATTAAATGCCCTTCCGAACACCCCCGTACTTCCTACGAGGGGGCTGAAGCCGACGACTGGAAAACTTTTAGATTCTATCAAAACGGCCGCACAGGAGGAATTCAAGATCAAGCAAAACATAAATAGATTAACTATAAAATTGTCTTTTACAATTTTCATACACCTGTAATGAGCAACAAGTAACAAAAGTAAATAAAGTGCAGCAAGGTGGCCCAATCTTTTTTGTAGACAAGGACAAGCCTGGACAAACTCTTATATAGAGAAAAGCGCTCCCGAGGACACATGGGAATTATCGTCAAGCTAGTTTTCATCATGTTCATATGATTCGCGTTCGGTACTTTGATAATTTGGTATGTGGGTGGACCGGTGCTTGGGTACTATCCTTACTTGGACAAGCATCGCACTAATGATTAACCTCTATTGCAAGCATCCGCAACTACAACAAAAGTATTAAGGTAAACCTAACCATAGCATGAAACATATGGATCCAAATCAGCCCCTTACGAAGCAACGCATAAACTAGGGTTTAAGCTTCTGTCACTCTAGCAACCCATCATCTACTTATTACTTCCCAATGCCTTCCTCTAGGCCCAAATAATGATGAAGTGTCATGTAGTTGACGTTCACATAACACCACTAGAGGAGATACAACATACATCTCATCAAAATATCGAAGGAATACCAAATTCACATGACTACTAATAGCAAGACTTCTCCCATTTCCTCAGGAAAAAACGTGTCACGCCCTCGATGCGGCTATATCTCCCACGTGTCGAAGCATGGCTTAGAGGCATAACCGCATTGAAAGCAATGTCGCAAGTAAGGCAATCTTCAAAACATCCCATGTAAATAGATAATAAAAGGGAAGGTACATAGTTGGCTTACACTCGCCACGTCAAACAAAGTACATAAATAGCATTACATCATCCAATAACTCATGGTCCGACTATGGTGCCAAAATAAAAGATCAACCCAACAAGCAACACGGTCCCGATCGCCCCAACTGGGCACCACTACTGATCATCAGGGAAAGACACATAGTAACGGCATGAGTCCTCGTCGAACTCCCACTTGAGCTCAAGCCCATCATCTGGAACGGAGTCGTCTGGCCCTGCATCTGGTTTGGAAGTAATCTGTGAGCCACAGGGACTCAACAATCTCGCACCCTCGCGATCAAGACTATTTAAGCTTAAAGGTAAGGCAAGGTAATATGTGGAGCTGCAGCAAGCGACTAGCATATGTGGTGGCTAACTTGTTCGCAAAAGAGATCAAGAAGAGAAGGCAAAGCACGGACGAATAACTAGAGAACAACCTGCGGCAAGCATTACTCCAACACCGTGTTGACTTCCCGGACTCCGCCGAGAAGAGACCATCACGGTAACACACACTGTTGATTCATTTTAATTAAGTTAAGCTCCAAGTTATCTACAACCGGATATTAACAAATTCCCATCTACCCATAACCGCAGGCACGGCTTTCGAAAGTTCAAATCCATGCAGGGTAGTCCCAACTTAGCCCATGACAAGCTCTCACGGTCAACGAACGATATACCTTCTCCCGAGACATTCCGATCAAACTCGGTATCCCGGTTCTACAAGACAACTTCGACAAGTTAAAACCAATCCAGCAACACCGCCCGAATGTGCCGACAAATCCTGATAGGAGGTGCACATATCTCGTTCTCAGCGCACACTCAGATAAGCAATCCGTACAACTAAAACCAAACCTCGAGTTTCCCCGAGGTGGCGCTGCAAGGGGCTCTAGGTTGGACCAACGCTCAAAGGAGCACTGTCCCGGGGGGGGGGGTTTAAATAAGATGACCCTCGGGCTCCGGAAACCCAAGAGAAAAAGAGGCTAGGTGGCAAATGGTAAAACCAAGGTTGGGCATTGCTGGAAGAGTTTTAATCAAGGCGAACTGTCAAGGGGTTCCCATTATCACCCAACCGCGTAAGGAACGCAAAATCCGAGAACATAACACCGATATGACGGAAACTAGGGCGGCAAGAGTGGAACAAAACACTAGGCAAAAGGCCGAGCCTTCCACCCTTTACCAAGTATATAGATGCATTAAGATAACAAGATAATATAGTGATATTCCAACAAGAAAATACTGTTCCAACAAGGAATGATCTCCAATCTTCACCTGCAACTAGCAACGCTATAAGAGGTGCTGAGCAAAGAGGAAACGTAGCCAAACAACGGTTTGCTAGGACATGGTGGGTTAGAGGTTTGACATGGCAACTTGGGAGGCATGATAAGCAAGTGGTAGGCATCGTAGCATAGGCATAGCAAAAGAGCGAGCATCTAGCAAAGCAAAGATAGAAGTGATTTCGTGGGTATGATCATCTTGCCTGCATAGTTGTCAGAGTTGGCCGGATCCTCGAAAGCAAACTCAACGGGCCCCTCGTTAGCGAACTCGTCGCCCGGCTCTACCCAAGCAAGACAAACGAGCAAGAGGAACACAATCAACCACATGCAAAGCTCAAACAACATGATGCAAACATGGTATGCTATGCGGGATGCGATATGCGATGCATATGCAAGATTTGACAAGGGATTAATGAACCTGGCCTCAACTTGGAAATCCAAGAGTGCCACTGGAAAGGTGAGGTGATTTCAGTTGAAATCGATATGAAGATCGCCAGAATCGGAAGCACGGTTTGGAAATGGCAAGCAAAACAAATATGGCACCCGTCTGCGATAAACAGCAAGTAGCCATCTAAATGCAACAAGTTATACATGCTACAGCACTCAAACACGGCAACAAAATACATGGCAGGGATCCACTCATGAGGCTTAACAAAAGATGAACACTGAGATATGGCCAATTCATCCATTAACAGGTTCAAACAAGCATGGCAAAAGTGCAATTGATAAACAGGTTTCAGACTTAGTGAAATTAACACACGCCTGAAATTTTAGATCAGGTAGCACAATTGTGAGCAAGAAAACTATATGCTATAGGAACTTCACATGGCAAAGCAAGGCATGTCATGGAGCTACTCAAAGAGCTTAACAAAAGTCCCTTAGTGACCTTGAGCCAAAGTGATCACAAAATACAATTGCAAGCATGTGAACATGGCAAAAACATAATCAGATCTCAGACTTAGTGTAAAACTGGAGCATGCAAATATCTCAGCGAGTAGGCATGTTTACGAGCACAATGCACTCGCTACAGAGCGAGGCATGACAATCTAAGCATACACCCATGAAGAATACACATTAAATAAGCTCGACATGGCAAGAACAACAACATAGCATGCATGGATCAACTACAACATCCTCGGCAAAATCTCTAACAAGTAGACAATCTGGCCAAATTCACGAAATGGCAAAAGTAGAGCTCGATTGACTCAAGCTAGGGTGCTCCATAATTGCAAACAAAGACATGGATGGATAGAGCACTACAAGATTAACAAAACATCATTACTGATCATCCTCAAAAGAGGCACGGATCACTATGAAACAACATGAACATAAGGCATATTGATAAAAACAGATCAAGCACTTAGTGAAATTGCTAAGTCCCTGAAATCAGCACTAACGAATGCACCACTTTGCAAACTTGTGCTAGTCACCACACACATCACAAAAATACATGGATAGCACCTCTAGAAAGATGGCAAAGCATATAACAAAACTCATGTAGAGCTCAGGGGCATATCATGCACACATTAATCATGGCAAAAATGACAAATAGCTATTTGGAGCAGCAGATCTGACAATTAACTCAAATAGCACTCTTCCAACAGCATTTCGGGCATCAAGATGAACTCAAATGAAAATGCTTCAATGAGATGAAACGATGTGCTCTCTGAGACGAACATTTTGATATGCTACACGCCCAAAACAGATCTACGATGCGAGAGTTATGACATGATGAACATTGCAAAATAAGTAGGGTTTGGGGCAGGAGTCAACCGAGGGGGAGTCTTAGATCTGAGATCCAGATCGCACGGAAAATGAGGCCAACGGCGTTACTGTAGCTGCCGGACTTGGCGCCGCACGCCGGCCGGAGGTGGACTTGGAGGAGGCCGGCCGGGGCGAGGAGAAGCGGAGGAGGTCGCCGGAGTGGCGACGGCGGCACGTCGAGGGGCGAGGCGCGCGGCGGATGCGGTGGAGCGGCGGAGGTCGCTGGGGCGGCCGGGCGGCGGGTTCGCCGGCGTGGAGGAGCGCAGCGCCGGGCGTCGGGAAGATCGAGGCAGGCGGCGGCGGAGCTAGATGGGCCGCGGGGGCCCTACACGGGCTCGGGCATGCCGGCGCGGTCGGTGGCAAAGTGGGCACCGCGGCCGCCACGTGGCGTGCAGCGATAGGTCCGGGCGAGCGGCGGACAGTGTCCGGTGGCCGGCGGACGTGTCCGGCCGCGTGGAGGAGTGGATGTAGGGTTTAGGGGGGAGGGGAGACCCGTGAATTTCGGAGAATGACCTATATATAGGCATAGAGGGAGCTAGGAGAGTCCAAATGAGGTGCGGTTTTCGGCCACGCGATCGTGATCGAACGCTCTAGATGATGGAGAGGGTTTTGGTGGGTTTTGGGCCAAATTGGAGGGGTGTTGGGCTGCAACACACACGAGGCCTTTTCGGTCCCTCGGTTAATGTTGGAGCATCAAACGAAGTCCAAATGGTACGAAACTTGACAGGCGGTCTACCGGTAGTAAACCAAGGCCGCTTGGCAAGTCTTGGTCCAATCCGGAAATGTTTAACCCCCACACACGAGAAGAAGGTAGAAATGACCACCGGAGGAGATAGGAGCGCCAGAATGCAAAAGTGACAACGGGGAAAATGCTCGGATGCATGAGACAAACACGTATGCAAATGCAATGCACATGATGACATGATATGAGATGCATGACAACGACAACAACACACGGAGACAAAAACCCAAACCCGAGAAAATAAAATAACTGAGCGCCGGAAACGGCAAGAGTTGGAGTACATATTAGGTAAATTACATCCGGGGTGTTACAACACTCCACCACTACGAAAGGATCTCGTCAAGAGATCTAGGACTGGAAGAACGCCGAGTATTCAGAACGGAGGTGATCCTCGCATTCCCAGGTGGCTTCGCGGTCGGAATGGTGTGACCACTTGACTTTGAGGAATTTGATTGACTTATTGCGAGTCTTGCATTCAGTCTCTTCAAGGATTGCAACGGGGTTCTCACGAAAAGAGAGATCTTCTTGGAGATCAATGTCTTCGAAGTTAACGGTGTGGTCAGGAGTCGTGAAGCACTTGCAGAGCTGAGAGACATGGAACACGTCATGCACATTTGCAAAGTTTGAAGGAAGCTCGAGTTGATAGGCAAGGTCGCCTCTCTTGCTGACGATCTTGAAAGGACCCACGTATCTAGGGGCAAGCTTCCCTTTGATACCGAAGCGATGAGTACCTTTCATTGGAGAGACACAGAGGTAAACATGATCTCCGATCTCGAAAGCCAAATAACGGTGCTTACTATCATAGTAGCTCTTCTGGCGCGATTGCGCTGCTTTGAGGTTATCACGAATGACTTTACACATTTCCTCTGCCTTTGTGATTAAGTCATTTCCCAGAAGTTGACGTTCACCGGTTTCAGACCAGTTGAGTGGAGTACGACACTTCCTGCCATACAGAATTTCGAATGGGGCCTTGCCCGAACTTGCTTGAAAAATGTTGTTGTAGGAGAATTCAGCATATGGAAGACAATCTTCCGACTTCATGCCGAAGGAAATCACACAAGCCCTGAGCATATCTTCAAGAATCTGATTGACACGCTCGACTTGACCGCTAGTTTGAGGACGGAAAGCTGTGCTGAAGCGGATGTTGGTGCCCATGGCCTTCTGAAAAGACTCCCAAAACTTGGAGGTAAAGATGCTGCCACGGTCTGAAGAGATCACCTGTGGAATACCGTGCAGAGAGACAATCTGAGAGGTATAGAGCTCCGCCAATTGAGCTGCAGTGTTAGACTCTTTGATAGGCAGAAAGTGAGCCACTTTAGTGAGTTTGTCGATGAAAACGAATATAACATCATTGCCACGCTTGGACTTTGGAAACCCAGTCATGAAGTCCATCTGAATGTGGTCAAACTTCCATTCTGGAATGGCAAGAGGTTGGAGGAGACCAGCTGGCCTTTGGTGTTCTGCCTTCACTCTTCTGCAGACATCACACTCATTCACGAACAAAGCAATCTTGCGCTTCATTTGAGTCCACCAATAAGCCTGCTTGAGGTCCCGATACATCTTCGTACTCCCAGGGTGGATGGAGAGGAGAGAATTGTGAGCCTCGTTCATGATAACCTTACAGAGATCACCTTTGGGCACAACAATACAATCCTTGAAGAAGAGAGTATCCTTGTCATCAAGGCGGTAGCACTTGTACTTGGGTTGACTCTTGGCAATCCCAATCTTCACCTTCTTCACCATAGCTGCAAGAAGTTGAGCCTCCCGAATCTGGTCTTCCAATGTAGGAGAGACTTGAAGGTTGGCGAGGAAACCTTGAGGAAAAACTTGCAGATTAAGTTTGCGGAAAGCTTCACAATGCTCGGGTTGGTAAGGCTTGAGAATCAGACTGTTGCAATAAGCCTTCCTGCTCAAAGCGTCAGCAATCACATTGGCCTTGCCTGGAGTATACTCGATACTCGGATTATACTCTTGAATCATTTCGACCCATCGAGTCTGCTTGAGGTTGAGATTAGGCTGAGTGAAGATGTACTTGAGACTCTTGTGGTCGGTGAAGATGTCCACTTTTCTTCCCAATAAGAGATGTCTCCAAGTCAAAAGAGCATGCACAACTGCTGCCAACTCGAGGTCATGAGTGGGGTAGTTCTTCTCATTGGGCTTCAACTGGCGAGAGGTATAAGCCACAACTTTCTTCTCTTGCATCAACACTGCACCAAGACCTTGAAGAGAGGCATCGTAGAAGACCTCGAACGGTTTGGATTCATCAGGAGGAGTCAGAACTGGAGCAGTGACCAATTTCTCTTTCAAAGTGTTGAAAGCGATGTCACATTCCGGAGACCAAACATACTTGAAGTGCTTCTGGAGAAGGTTTGAAAGAGGCTTTGCGATCTTTGAAAAGTTCTCAACAAACGTTCGACAATAGCTTGCGAGACCGAGGAAGCTACGGAGTTGCTTCACGTTCTAAGGTGGTTCCCAATTAACAATTGCAGACACCTTCTCAGGATTCACTGCAATGCCCTTGGAAGAGATGATATGCCCAAGATAAAGATCCTCATCGAGCCAAAACTCGCACTTTGAGAACTTGGCGTAGAACTGATGTTCCCTTAGCTTATCGAGCACCAAACGCAAGTGCTTGGCATGATCTTCCTTGTTCTTGGAAAAGACCAGAATGTCGTCGAGATAGACCAAAGCGAAGTCATTGGTGTAGGCGTTGAAGATGAAGTTCATCATGCGAGAGAAAGTCAGAGGAGCGTTGACGAGGCCAAAAGACATGACAGTGTATTCATATGAACCATAGCTTGTCCTGAAAGCCGTCTTGGGAATATCTTGCTCACGGATTCGAATTTGGTGATAACCCATATGTCGGAGTAATGGGCCACGGGTAGGCCAACCCGAGTCCCATAACCTTTCAAGAGATCGGGGCAGGCTGCGCCCCTCAAGACCCCAGGGCGAAGGGCCGCCTCCTGAGGAGTTGACGGCAAGGCGACCGACTGCCCGCTCATGGCCGAGTCCCAGGGACGACTTCCAGAGAAGCCAGCTTTGGGGAGTCGGCCGGCGACTCCAACAACCCATGACCGCATCGAAGGGGACGGGGCAGGGGCGTGGCTACAGTGAAGCCCACTCTCTGCCCCTTACCAAGGGCAGGCATGGCCACATCACGCCGTACCTCGGAAGATCTCCGTGCGGCGTGGCACTGTTGCCATGCCGGCCCTGACATCAGCGCCGTAGAGCCGAATCCTGCACCCACGACAGCTTGTCTGTACGGCCTGGAGGCAGCAGGGCCCACCGCCAGTCGGACCCGTCGGGAGTCGGCCCGGGGAGTCGGCCGAGCCCTCCCCCGGGACCCACGCGCCATTAATCAAGATGAGATGGGGAGTGGCCACAGTGATCGCCCGCCAGGCGGCGGGACTGTTGCCACGACCCCATGACCAAGCCCACGTCATCAGAAGCATGGCTATAGTGATCAGCGACCGGCGAGACCCGCCCTCGGCGGACGCAGCCTGTCGGCTCCATACCAGACCAGTCGGCGGGGCCCACCAATCGGCGGGCCCCAGTAGTCGGCGGAGAAGTCGGAGGTGAGAGGCACTGACGGCTGGGCCCGCGCCCAGTCGAATTACCATTGTACCCCTGGGGATAGGCCTATATAAACCCCCAGGGCACCCATGCAAAGGGTTGGAACCCAGTAGCTCAAGACCATACCAGATAGAAGGAGAGAGCTAGCCTTGCCCTCTCCTACCTCTAAGAAACAGCTCAAGGAGCAACCGTGTAAACACTTGGCCATAGTGATCATGCGGAGACCCCGCAGAGCAGCAGTAGGGGTATCTCCCCGGAGAGCCCTAAAGCTGGGTAAGATTCGCCGGCGTGCATGTCTTCACCTCATCCCGTTTCCAGGCACCGGCGACGTTCTACTCACCCCCACCATGATAAGCCATCCGTTGGCATATGTCGCACCAAACCCCCGAAATTTAGCGCCCACCCTGGGGCCTGGTGCACCGCTGTCCGGAGATCTGTTCTGGACGGGAACCCTTTTCTTCCCTGGCGAGCGCAGCCAGCCAGGCACACCATGTGAAGTTTGCATCGACGCGCTGCGCGGCGTTGAGATCGCCTACGTAGCCAGCTCCTTGGCCGAACTCGTCGGTGAGGTCCGCCTCTCCGACGAACCTGCATCCGACGCAAGCACGGGCGGCCCCGAGAACCTCCTCGCGGGCCTCCTCGATCAACTCCATGTTTCCGCCGGGCCTGCCGTAGACTTGGAGTCCGTAGGCTCCACCGACCCAGTGCTGGTCAACTCCGACACCGCGTCGCTCAACACGTTCCCCACCAACGTGGTGGTCTACGACGAACCTCACCCCCACGCGGAGAGCGACGGAAGCACCGTCACTGAGGTGCTAGTCATCAGTCATGATGAGTTCCCTGGCGGAGGAGCGCCTGACTCACTCGGCGCGGCGCTGCAAGACCTAGCTGCGCCCATCCCGGAAGATGCTGACGCAGAGACGTTAGAAGCGCGCCGCCTTCAGCTCGTTGAAGGCGCGAAGAAGCTGGCCAGCATGAGACACTTGTCAGAAGCTTACCAGCGGGAGATGGATCGCGCCGTTGGCGGCTCGCCGGCCCCGGCAGGGCCCAGCCGCCTTGGCGCGGTCCAGGAGCGCGGCATAGCCATCGCCAGCCTGTTTGGGGCTAGCCCCCCGTGTACGCTACACCAGCGGAGAACATATGAGCCGCCCAGGCAGCGGCAGACGAGCTGGACAATTTCGAGGGCGAAGAGCGCCGCCTCATGATGGAGCGAGTCCAGCGGCTCCTCGACGCGGCTGCCGCATAGAACGAGGCCGGCTGCCGCACGGAGGCGCCGCAGCGGCCAAACGACGACCCGCACCGAGATCAAGGCGCAACGTCTCGGACGCCGACTGGCGGCGCCCGAGGAAGAAAGGACAAGGAGCCGACTGTCAGCCACAGTCGGACTCACATTACCATAGAGCATGACCGAGACGGCCGCCCGAGAGCAGTGGAACGACGGGACGACTGTCCGCCTCCCCCTCCCCGTAAGGAGAGGCAAGTCTCCCCGCCGCCTGTAGACCATCCGACTCTCCGTGACCGCCTTGGCCGCCGAGAGGGAGTTGGAGAGAATGATGCCCGCCACCGAATCGACCTACTTCACCGGTCCCTGGCGCTGGAAGAAGAAGACAAGGTGGGTCCGCCTTGTTTCGGGCCCCGCATTCGGGACGAGCCCTTTCCCAGAGGGCTCACACTCCCAAGAGACACGCCCAAGTATACCGGCTCCGTGAAGCCGGAAGACTGGCTAGTTGACTACTCCACGGCTGTCAGCATAGCAAACGGCAACAAGCGTGTCGCCGTAAAGTACGTTCCGCTCATGCTCCAGGGCACGGCCCGGACATGGCTGAACAGCCTAAAGCCCCGCAGCATCAACAATTGGGTCGACTTCACAGCCGGGTGCCGAGAAGGCACCCTCCTCAAGCACAAGCTCCTCTACGATGAGCCAGAAACCCTCGACGAGTTGCTGATCATAGCGGACAAAGTACGCCACAGCCGACTCCTCCATGAAGGCGGAAATTCAAATCAGCACGACTGGCAAAGTAGCTCCTCAAGCTCCAAGAACTCCAGCGGCAGACGCCGGCCGGCGACAACAGCAGGGCGACAACAAGCGCAAGGCCCCGCAGCCGGCTTCCGGCAGCCGGCAGGTCGCGACCATTGAAGCCCAGCAGCCAGAAGAGTAGCCTCCGCCCAAGCGACAAAAAGGCGGCAAGCCGAACTGGTTGCCGGCCTTCTCCTATGAGCAGACCTTGGATGGACCTTGCAAGTTCCACAGCGGCGCAAAGCCGTCGAATCACACCACCCGGAAGTGCCACTGGCTCACCAGGATCGCCAAGGGAGACGGCCTCCTGCCACCCCCGCCTGTTGGGCAGCTGCCTCCGCCTCTACCCCAGCAGCCGGCAGTCAGGCCAGTCGGCGCAGTACAAGACGAATACCCTGAAGAGCATGGAGCCTATGTGGTGTTCACCAGTGTGGCTGGTGATCGACGCAGCAGGCGGCTGCAGCGACAAGAGGTGAACGCAGTAGCCTCAGAGACGCCAGAGTTCATGCACTGGTTCGAGAAGCCCATCAGCTGGAGCAGGGCTGACCACCCAGAAGTGATGCCGAGTTCGGGCTCCTACGCCTTGGTCCTGGATGCCACCTTTGCTACGGACAAATGGGCCGCGTGTTTCTCGCGAGTTCTGATAGACGGGGGCAGCAGCATCAATATCCTGTACAAGGACACCATGGAGAAGTTAGGAATCAAGCAAACACAGCTTTAGAACAGCCGGACTGTGTTCCACGGCATTGTTCCTGGGCTTTCCTGCGACTACGCCTACCTCAAGGTGAAGATGCCCAGTTCCAGGGGAATTCTGATTGTGCCCGGCGACTACCGGAAGTCGTCCGCTTGCGCGGCCGAGAGTAGTCGGCTGGCCGAGTCCCTGGTGATCGCAGCCGAGAAGCGACTCCTTGAACGAGTTGTGGCGATGGCCGGCAAGCAGCCAGAGATATCGCCCGACCCGAAGGAGTCGGAAGCCGAAGGTTCGTTCAAGCCGGCCAAAGAGACAAAGACGATACCCTTGGATCTGGAGCACCCGGAGAGGTACGCTGTAATAGGTGCAAACGTCGACAGCAAATAGGAAGGCGAGCTCATCGATTTCCTCCGTGAGAATCGGGACATCTTCACATGGTCCCCCAAAGACATGCCAGGTGCACCGACGGATTTCACCGAGCACAAGTTACATGTCCGATCTGATGCAAAGCCGGTCAGGCATCCCCTGCGCTGCTTATCAGAAGAGAAGATAAGAGTTGTCGGAGAAGAGATAGCCCGACTCCTAGCAGCCGGCTTCATTATGGAAGTTTTCTTTTCGGAGTGGCTGGCAAATCCGGTCCTGGTACTCAAGAAGAACAAGCAGTGGCGAATGTGTATTGACTACACGAGCCTCAACAAGGCCTGCCCCAAGGACCCATTTGCTCTACCAAGAATCAATTAGGTGATAGACTCCACAGCGGATGCGAGCTGTTGAGTTTCTTGGATGCATACTAAGGATATCACCAGATCAAGCTGAACCCGGCTGACAGACTGAAGACCGCCTTCATCACGCCATTTGGAGCATTCTGCTACCTCACCATGACGTTCGGCTTAAGGAATGACGGCGCCACCTTTCAGCGTTGCATGTAGAAGTGCCTCCTCAAGAAGCTCGGCAGGAACGCCCACGTCTACGTGGATGACGTGGTGGTGAAGACGGAAAAGCGTGGAACACTGCTGGAAGACCTCAAGGAGACCTTTGGGAACCTGCGCCAGTTCCAGATCAAGCTTAACCCCGAGAAGTGTGTCTTTGGAGTACCAGCCGGCCAGCTACTAGGTTTCCTGGTCTCTGAACGTGGCATAGAATGCAACCCAATAAAAATCAAGGCCATTGAGAGAGTGGAGGTACCCAGCCGACTGCTGGATGTGTAGAAGTTCACCGGCTGCTTAGCGTCCATTAGCCGATTCATCAGTCGGTTGGGCGAGAAAGCTCTCCCCTTATACCAACTCATGAAGATGACCACTTTTTTCGAGTGGAACCATAAGGCGGACGAAGCTTTTCACCAGTTGAAGAAGATGCTGACTACTCCACCCGTCCCGGCGGCTCCGACTCCCAAGGAACTGTTGGAAATATGCCCAAGATACATGTGTGGATACATAGACAACACCATGTCCCTAGTAAGCCTCTAGTTGACTAGCTCGTTGATCAATAGATGGTTACGGTTTCCTGACCATGGACATTGGATGTCGTTGATAACGAGATCACATCATTAGGAGACTGATGTGATGGACAAGACCCAATCCTAAGCCTAGCACAAGATCATCTAGTTCGTATGCTAAAGCTTTTCTAATGTCAAGTATCATTTCCTTAGACCATGAGATTGTGCAACTCCCGGATACAGTAGGAGTACTTTGGGTGTGCCAAATGTCACAACGTAATTGGGTGGCTATAAAGGTACACTACAGGTATCTCCGAAAGTGTCTGTTGGGTTGGCACGAATCGAGACTGGGATTTGTCACTCCGTGTAAACGGAGAGGTATCTCTGGGCCCACTCGGTAGGACATCATCATAATGTGCACAATGTGATCAAGGAGTTGATCACGACATGATGTGTTACGGAACGAGTAAAAGAGACTTGCCGGAAACGAGATTGAACTAGGTATCGGGATACCGACGATCGAATCTCGGGCAAGTATCGTACCGCTAGACAAAGGGAATTGCATATGGGATTGATTAAGTCCTTGACATCGTGGTTCATCCGATGAGATCATCGTGGAGCATGTGGAAGCCAACATGGGTATCCAGATCCCGCTGTTGGTTATTGACCGGAGAGTTGTCTCGGCCATGTCTGCATGACTCCCAAACCCGTAGGGTCTACACACTTAAGGCTCGATGACGCTAGGGTTATAGGGAAAGTATGTACGCGGTTACCGAATGTTGTTCGGAGTCCCGGATGAGATCCCGGACGTCACGAGGAGTTCCGGAATGGTCCGGAGGTAAAGATTGATGTATAGGAAGTATGGTTTTGGCCACCGGAAGTGTTCCGGGAGGGGCCACCAGCCCCGGAGGCTTGTGTGGGCCATAAGTGGGAAGGGACCAGCCCCTATGTGGGCTGGGGCGCCTCCCACCAAGGCCCAAGGCGTCCTCAAGAGGAGAGGGGCAAACCCTAGGCGCAGATGGGCCCTAAGGCCCACCCTAGGTGCGCCCCCCTATCTCTCCCCCTTGGCCGCCTCCCAGATGGGATCTGGGGGATGCCGCCACCCCTAGGGAGGGAACCCTAGGTGGGGGCGCAGCCCCTCCCCTCCCCCTATATATACTTGAGGTTTGGGGCTGCCCAACACACGTGATTTGCTCGCCCTGTTGGCGCAGCCCTACCCCTCTCCCTCCTCGTTTCTCGTAGTGCATGGCGAAGCCCTGCTGGAGTCCCGCGCTCCTCCACCACCACCATGCCGTCATGCTGCTGCTGGATGGAGTCTTACCCAACCTCTCCTTCTCCCCTTGCTGGATCAAGGCATAGGAGACGTCACTGGGTTGTACGTGTGTTGAACACGGAGGTGCCGTCCGTTCGGCACTAGGATCATCGGTGATTTGGATCACGACGAGTACGACTCCATCAACCCCGTTCACTTGAACGCTTCCGCTTGGCGATCTACAATGGTATGTAGATGCACTCTCCTTCCCCTTGTTGCTAGATTACTCCATAGATTGATCTTGGTGATGCATAGAAAATTTTGAATTTCTGCTACATTCCCCAACAGTGGCATCATGAGCTAGGTTTATGCGTAGTTTCTATGCACGAGTAGAACACAAAGCAGTTGTGTGCGTCGATTTTGTCAATTTACTTGCCGTTACTAATCTTATCTTGATTCGGTGGCATCGTGGGATGAAGCGGCCCGGACCAACCTTACACGTACTCTTACGTGAGTCTGGTTCCACCGACTAACATGCACTAGTTGCATAAGGTGGCTAGCGGGTGTCTGTCTCTCCCACTTTAGTCGGATCGGATTCAATGAAAAGGGTCCTTATGAAGGGTAAATACAAATTGGCATATCACGTTGTGGTTTTCGCGTAGGTAAGAAACGTTCTTGCGAGAAACCTATAGCAGCCATGTAAAAACTTGCAACAACAATTAGAGGATGTCTAACTTGTTTTTGCAGCATATGCCTTGTGATGTGATATGGCCAAAAGGATGTGATGAATGATATATGTGATGTATGAGATTGATCATGTTCTTGTAATAGGAATCACGACTTGCATGTCGATGAGTATGATAACCGACAGGAGCCATAGGAGTTGTCTTAATTTATTTATGACCTGCGTGTCAACATAAATGTCATGTAATTACTTTACTTTATTGCTAAAGCGTTAGCCATAGTAGTAGAAGTAATAGATGACGAGACAACTTCAAGAAGACACGATGATGGAGATCATGATGATGGAGATCATGGTGTCATGCCGGTGACAACGATGATCATGGAGCCCCGAAGATGGAGATCAAGAGGAGCAAAATGATATTGGCCATATCATGTCACTATTTGATTGCATGTGATGTTTATCACGTTTTACATCTTATTTGCTTAGAACGACGGTAGCTTAAATAAGATGATCCCTCACTAAAATTTCAAGAAAGGTGTTCCCCCTAACTGTGAACCGTTGCGAAGGTTCGTTGTTTCGAAGCACCACGTGATGATCGGGTGTGATAGATTCTAACGTTCGAATACAACGGGTGTTGACGAGCCTAGCATGTACAGACATGGCCTTGGGACACATGCGAAACACTTAGGTTGACTTGACGAGCCTAGCATGTACAGACATGGCCTCGGAACACGGAAGACCGAAAGGTCGAACATGAGTCGTATAGAAGATATGATCAACATGAGATGTTCACCGTTGATGACTAGTCCGTCTCACGTGATGATCGGACACGGCCTAGTCGATTCGGATCATGTTTCACTTAGATGACTAGAGAGATGTCTATCTGAGTGGGAGTTCATTAAATAATTTGATTAGATGAACCCAATTATCATGAACATAGTCTAAATTGTCTTCGCAAATATGTTGTAGATAAATAGCTCATGTTGTAGCTCCCTGTTTCAATACATTCCTAGAGAAAGATTAAGTTGAAAGATATTGTAAGTAATGATGCGGACTAGGTCCGTAGTCCGAGGAGTGTCCTCACTGCTACACAGAAGGCTTATGTCTTTGATGCACCGCTCGATGTGCAAACCCCTACAACGTCGTCTGTGGATGTTGTGAACACCTGACAGACACATCCTGATGACTACTTGATAGTTTAGTGCACCATACTTCACGGCTTAGAATTGGGATTCCAATGACGTTTTGAATGCCGTAGAACATATGAGATGTTCCAAGAGTTGAAATTGGGATTTCAGGCTCATGCCCGTGTTGAGATGTGTGAGACCTCTGACAAGTTCTTTTGCCAACAAGATGGAGGAGAATAGCTCAGCTAGTGAGCATGTGCTCAGAAAGTCTGGGTGCTACAATCACTTAAATCAAGTGGGAGTTAAACTTCCAGATAAGATAGTGATTGATAGAGTTCTCTCGCCACTATCACTAAGCTACTAGATCTTCATGATGGACGATGACATGCAAGGGATGGAATTGATCCCGGAGCTGTTCGCGGTGCTTAAGACCGCAAAAGGTAGAAATCAAGAAGGAGCATCAAGTGTTGATGGTTTAACAAGACCACTGGTTTCAAGAAGGGCAAGGGCTAGAAGGGAAACTTCATGGATGGCAAACCAGTTGCCGCTCCAGTGAAGAAACCCAAGGTTGAACCCAAACCCGAGACTAAGTGCTTCTATTGTAAAGGGAACGGTCACTGGTAGCGGAATTACCCCAAATGCATGGTGGATAAGAAGGCTGGCAACTTCAACAAAATTTATACGTGTTATTAATGTGTACCTCACTAGTACTCCTGGTAGCACCTGGGTATTGGATACCGGTTTAGTTACTATTATTGGTGACTTGAAGCAAAAGCTACGAACTAAACGAAGACTGGCTGAGGGCGAGGTGACGATGTGTGTTGGAAGTGTTTCCAAAGTTGATGAGATCACCATCGCACGCTCCATCTTCCTTCGGGATTAGTATTGAACCTAGATAAATGTTATCAGGTGTCTACGTTGAGCATGAATATGATTAGATCATGTTCATTGCAATACGGTCATTCATTTAAGTTAGAGAATAATGGTTATTCTATTTACATGAATGATACCTTTCATGGTCATGCACCCTATGTGAATGGTTCATTGAATCTCGGTCGTGGTAATACACATGTTCACGCCAAAAGATGTAGAGTTAATAATGATAGTACCACTTTCTCGTGGCACTGCCGCTTACGTCATATTGGCGTAAGATGCATGAAGAAACTCCATGTCGATGGATGTTTGGAGTCATTTGATTTTGAATCACTTGACACATGTGAGCCATGCCTCAGGGGCAGGATGACTAAGACCCCGTTTTCAGGTACAATGAAACGGGCAAGTGACTTGTTGGAAATCATGCATACCGATGCGTGTGATCCAATGAGAATTGAAGCGTGCGGTGGATATCGCTATTTTCTCATCTTCACTGACGGTTTGAGTAGATATAGGTATATTTATTAATGAAGCACAAGTCTGAAACGTTTGAAAAGTTCGAGCGATTTCAGAGTGAAGTTAAGAATCATCATAACAAAAAGGATCATGTTCCTATGATCTGATCAAAAGGGGATTTTCTGAGTTATGAGTTTGGCAATCACTTAAGACATTGTGGAATTGTTTCACAGTTGAAGCCACCTGGAACCCCACAAGGTAATGGTGTGTCCGGACGTCGTAATCAAACCCTATGAGATATGGTGCGATCGATCATGTCTCTTACCAATCTACCGTTTTCATTTTGAGGTTATGTGTTAGAGACAGCTGCATTCACTTTAGATAGAACACCATCTAAGTCCATTGAGACAATGTCATATGAACATTGGTTTGGCAAGAAACCAAAGTTGTTGTTTCTTAATGTTTGGGGATGCGATGCATAGGGCTTCAGCCGGAGAAGCTCGAACCCAAAGCGGAGAAACACATCTTCATAGGATACCCAAGGGTGACAGTTGGGTATACCTTCTATCTCAGATCCGAGGGCAAATTGTTTGTCGCTAAGAACGGGTCCTTTCTCGAGAAGGACTTTCTCTCGAAAGAATTGAGTGGGAGGAAGATAGAACTTGATGAGGTTTTCGAACCTTTACTTCAACCAGAGAGTGACGCCACACAGAAAGATGTTTTCTGTGGCGCCTACGTCTGTTGAATAGGAAGTTAATGATAGTGATCATGAAGCTTCGGATCAAGTTGCTATCGAACCTCGTAGGTCGACAAGGACATGTACTACTCCTAAGTGGTACGGTAATCCTGTCTTAGATATCATGTTGTTAGACAACAATGAACCTACGCTCAATGGAGAAGCGATGGTGGGCCCGTATTCCGACAAATGGTTAGAAGCCATGAAATCCAAGATAGGGTCCATATATCAGAACAAAGTATGGACTTTGGTGGACTTGCCCGATGATCGGCAAGTCATTGAGATAAATGGATCTTTAAGAAGAAGACGGACGTGGGCGGTAATGTTACCGTCTATGAAGCTCGACTTGTGGGAAAGGGTCTTTTCACAAGTTCAAAGAGTTGACTACGATGAGAATTTCTCACCTGTAGCGATGCTTAAGTCCGTCGGAATCATGTTAGCATTAGCTATATTTTTCGATTATGAAATCTTAGAGATGGATGTCAAAACAAGTTTTCTTACCAAGTTTTCGTAAGAAAAGTTGTATGTGATATAATAAAAGGTTTTGTTGATCATAAGGATGCTAAAAGGTATGCTAGCTCCAGCAATCCTTCTATGGACTAGAGCAAGCATCTCGGAATTGGAATATATGTTTTGATGGAGTGATCAAATATTTTAGGTTTATACAATGTTTGCTAGAAACTTGTATTTACAAGAAAGTGAGTGGGAGCACTACAAAATTTCTAATAAGTATATGTGGATGACATATTGTTGATCCGAAATAATGTAGAATTTCTGGAAAGCATGAACGGTTGTTTGAAGAGTGTTTTTTGAAGGAAGACCTGGATAAAGCTGCTTACATATTGGGCATCAAGATCTATAGAGATAGATCAAGACGCCTGATGGTGCTTTCAAAGAACGCACACCTTGACATGTTTTTGAAGGAGTTCAAAATAGATCAGTCAAAGAAGGGGTTCTTACCTGAGTTGTAAGGTGCGAAGTTGAGTAAGACTCAAAGCTTGACCATGGCAGAAGAAAGAAGAAGGACGAAGGTCGTCCCTTATGCTCTTGTCATAGGCTCTATACGGTATGCCATGCTGAAGTACCGCACCTGATGTGTGCCTTGCCACATGTCTAGCAAGAGGGTACAAAGGTGATCTAGGAGTAGATCACCGGATAGCGGTCAAAAAATTATACTTAGACGAATAATGAAATGTTTCTCGGTTATGGAGGCGATAAAGAGTTCGACATAAAGAGTTACGTCGATGCAAGCTTAACACCTATCCGGATAGCTCTGAGTAGAGATACCGGATACGTATAATGGAGCAATAATTTGGAATAGCTCCAAGTGGAATGTGGTAGCAGCATCTACGACATAAAGTTTTGCGAAATACATAGGGATCTGGATATGGCAAGACCTATTGACTACAACCTCTCTCACAAGCCTAACATGATCAAACCCAGAACTCTTTAAGTGTTTATCACATAGTGATGTGAACTAGATCATTGAGTCTAGTAGACTCTTGGATGTTGGTCACATGGTGATGTGACCTGTGAGTGTTAATCACATGGCGATGTGAACTGGATTATTGACTCTAGTGCAAGTGGGAGACTGTTGGAAATATGCCCTAGAGGCAATAATAAATTGGTTATTATTATATTTCCTTGTTCATGATAATCATTTATTATCCATGCTAGAATTGTATTGATAGGAAACTCAGATACATGTGTGGATACATAGACAACACCATGTCCCTAGTAAGCCTCTAGTTGACTAGCTCGTTGATCAATAGATGGTTATGGTTTCCTGACCATGGACATTGGATGTTGTTGATAACGGGATCACATCATTAGGAGAATGATGTGATGGACAAGACCCAATCCTAAGCCTAGCACAAGATCATGTAGATCGTATGCTAAAGCTTTTCTAATGTCAAGTATCATTTCCTTATACCATGAGATTGTGCAACTCCCGGATACCGTAGGAGTGCTTTGGGTGTGCCAAACGTCACAACGTAACTGGGTGGCTATAAAGGTACACTACAGGTATCTCCGAAAGTGTCTGTTGGGTTGGCACGAATCGAGATTGGGATTTGTCACTCTGTGTAAATGGAGAGGTATCTCTGGGTCCACTCGGTAGGACATCATCATAATGTGCACAATGTGATCAAGGAGTTGATCACAGGATGATGTGTTACGGAACAAGTAAAAGAGACTTGCCGGTAACGAGATTGAACTAGGTATCGGGATACCGATGATCGAATATCGGGCAAGTATCGTACTGCTAGACAAAGGGAATTGTATACGGGATTGATTAAGTCCTTGACATCATGGTTCATCCGATGAGATCATCGTGGAGCATGTGGGAGCCAACATGGGTATCCAGATCCCGCTGTTGGTTATTGACCGGAGAGTTGTCTCGGCCATGTCTGCATGACTCCCGAACCCATAGGGTCTACACACTTAAGGTTCGATGACGCTAGGGTTATAGGGAAAGTATGTAGGCGGTTACCGAATGTTGTTCGGGGTTCCGGATGAGACCCCGGACGTCACGAGGAGTTCCGGAATGTTCCGGAGGTAAAGATTGATATATAGAAAGTATGGTTTTGGCCACCGGAAGTGTTCCGGGCATCACCGGTAGTGTACCGGGACCACCGGAGGGGTCCGGGGGTCCACCGGGAGGGGCCACCAGCCCCGGAGGCTTGTGTGGGCCATAAGTGGGAAGGGACCAGCCCCTATGTGGGCTGGGGGGCCTCCCACCAAGGCCCAAGGCGTCCTCAAGAGGAGAGGGGGCAAACCCTAGGCGTAGATGGGCCTTAAGGCCCACCCTAGGTGCCCCCCTCTCTCTCCCCCTTGGCCGCCTCCCAGATGGGATCTGGGGGCTGCCGCCACCCCTAGGGAGGGAACCCTAGGTGGGGGCGCAGCCCCTCCCCTCCCCCTATATATACTTGAGGTTTGGGGCTGCCCAACACACGCGATTTGCTCTCCCTGTTGGCACAGCCCTACCCCTCTCGCTCCTCGTCTCTCGTAGTGCTTGGCGAAGCCCTGCTGGAGTCCCGCGCTCCTCCACCACCACCATGCCATCGTGCTGCTGCTGGATGGAGTCTTCCACAACCTCTCCTTCTCCCCTTGCTGGATCAAGGCGTAGGAGACGTCACCGGGTTGTACGTGTGTTGAACACGGAGGTGCCGTCCGTTCGGCACTAGGATCATCGGTGATTTGGATCACGACGAGTATGACTCCATCAACCCCGTTCACTTGAACGCTTTCGCTTAGTGATCTACAAGGGTATGTAGATGCACTCTCCTTCCCCTCGTTGCTAGATTACTCCATAGATTTATCTTGGTGATGCGTAGAAAATTTTGAATTTCTGCTATGTTCCCCAACAGGAACCTATGCTCCTGTACATCGCCGCCACCAGCTGAGTAGTCAGCACAGTCATTGTAGTGGAGCGCGAAGAGGAAGGCAAGGCGCTGCCTGTCCAGAGACCGGTATATTACCTGAGTGAGGTACTGTCGACCTCCAAGCAGAACTACCCCCACTACCAGAAGATGTGCTACGGCGTACACTTTGTTGCCAAGAAATTGAAGCCTTATTTTCAAGAGCATCCAATCACGGTGGTCTGCACGGCCCCACTTGCCGAGATCATCGGTAGCCGAGATGCTTCTGGTCGAGTGGCCAAGTGGGCCATAGAGGTGGCTCCTTATACCATCCACTACCAGCCCCGCACTGCTATCAAATCACAAGCACTGGCCGACTTCCTCGTCGACTGGGCCGAGACCCAGTACCTGCCCCCAGCGCCTGACTCCACCCATTGGTGGATGCACTTCGACGGCTCCAAGATGTGCACCGGCTTGGGAGCCAGCGTCGTCCTCACCTCTCCTAAAGGCGACAAGCTCAAATATGCACTGCAAATCCATTTTGCCGCCTCCAACAACGTTGCCAAGTACGAGGCGCTCATTCACGGGCTCCGGCTTGCCAAAGAACTTGGCATCCGCCGGATCTTGTGTTATGGCGACTCGGACTTAGTGGTCCAGCAGTCATCTGGCGACTGGGACGCGAAAGACGCAAACATGGCGAGCTACCGTTTCCTCGTGCAGCAACTCAGCGGGTATTTCGAAGGGTGCGAGTTCCTCCATGTGCCAAGAAACGACAACGACCAAGAAGACGCCTTGTCACGAATCGGCTCTACCCGCCAAGCAATACCATCTGGCGTCGCCCTTCAATGCCTCCTCAAGCCTTCACCAGAATCAGACTCCATTTTTGTGCCGGCTCCTCCCGAAGACGGCGGATCCAACTCCAGAGCTCCGGCAGTCGGAACGGGGACTTTGGCGGATGACTCCAAAGCCGCCACAGTCGAGCCCGGCCCGAGGACTACGGTGGCGGACTCGAAGACTCTAGAGCTCAGCCCAAGGGCCGCGCAAGTCGGCCTGGGGACTTCTTAAACCCAGCAAGCGGCTGTTGACTCCAACCCGCCGCCTCCCAGCTCAGCAGCCCTCGTCCAAGTCGCAGTTCTGGTAGTCAAAGAAATAGCAGCACCTTCATGGGCCTAGCCCATCCTCAAATTCCTGGTGAACAAAGAGCTACCAACTGATGAGACCTCAGCTCGGCAAGTACAACGCCGGGCGGCAGCCTATACCATAGTCAAAAGAGAGCTGGTCAGGCGCAGTGTCGCTGGTTTCTACCAGCGCTGCGTAGAGCCAGAGCAAGGCCAGACGATTCTCAAAGACATCCATCAAGGAGAATGTGGCCAGCATGTGGCTTCAAGAGCACTCGTCGCCAAAGTCTTTCGGCACGGTTTCTTCTGGCCGACTGCCTTGGAAGAGGCCAAGGAGGTGGTCCAAAAATGCAAAGGGTGCCAGAAGTTCAGCTCCAAGCCGCACCAGCCGGCTTCTGCGCTCAAGACCATCCCCATTTCCTGGCCTTTCGCAGTTTGGGGTCTAGACATGGTGGAACCATTCAAGACAGCACGAGGTGGTTTAACTCACCTACTTGTCGAAGTGGACAAGTTCACCAAGTGGGTAGAAGCGAAGCCAATCAAGAAATTGAATGGTCCGACTGCCGTGACTTTCATCTCCGATATCACAATTCGGTACGGCATACCACACAGCATCATCACCGACAACGACACAAATTTTGCCAAAGGCGCCTTGGCCCGTTTCTGCGCAACACAGGGCATCCGACTGGACCTAGTGTCCGTCGCCCACCCGCAGTCAAACGGCCAAGTGGAGCGAGGAAACGGCCTCATCCTGTCCGGCATCAAGCCTGGGTTGATCGAGCCTCTGGAGCGCTCGGCTGGCTGTTGGCTCGACGAGCTGCCAGCCGTCCTTTGGAGTTTGCGCACAACTCCAAACAAGTCAACCGGTTTCACGCCCTTCTTCCTCGTCTATGGTGCCGAAGCCGTCATCCCAACGGACATAGAGTTCGACTCCCCACGAGTCACCATGTACACCGAGGAGGAAGCAGAAGAAGCACGACAAGACGGCGTCGATCTGCTGGAAGAGGGCCGGCTGTTGGCACTTAGCCGGTCCAGCATCTACCAGCAGAGCCTGCGCCGATACCACAATAGGAAGGTCAGGCCAAGATCTTTCCAAGAAGGCGAAATTGTGCTCTGACTGATCCAGCGAATAGCCGGCCAGCACAAGCTGTCGGTGCCTTGGGAAGGCCCTTTCATCATCAGCAAAGTACTAGGCAATGATTCCTACTACCTGATCGACGCTCAGAAGCCCCGAGCACGCAAGAGTGACAACTCCGGCAAGGATACAGAGCGGCCATGGAATGCAAATCTCCTCCGAAGATTTTACAGTTGATGCAGTATGTACCATGCTACCTTTTGTATCAAAGTACCAAGACTTCGGGCCCCCCGAGGCGAGCTCGGGGACTGCCCTCTTTTGTCTGTATGATAAAAATTATGACTGCGAGTATGTTGCTCCTTTCTATGATGTTTGGCAGCGGGCTCGACAAGTTGACCCGGGGACTTGCCGCCTTGCACTATGAAATGCTTCATGCAGCCGGATAAGTAGTGTGTAAACGACTAAACCGTCTCCTGTCAGAAGCCGCAGCTCGCAGAGCGACTGCATGGTGGGCAGCAGTAAGGTAGAATGGGCATTGACATGAAAAAGGGTTAAGGACTCAAAGCATAAAACATAGCTCAAGACGACTTCCAGCCTTTCTCGCAAACCGACTCTCGGATAGTCAGATTGTCGTCTTCTATCCAACTTGCTCAAAAATCTTGAAATCGGCTAAGTACTTTCTTTCCCAAGGTAGCCTAGCACTTGATCCAGCAACAGTCCGCAGAGCGGCTGTCTGATTGGCAAGGCAGGCAACTAAGAGAAAGCGGCAAAGGAAAAAGCGAAAAGAACAATGAGCAAGAAAAGATATATAGATATATATATATATATATATATATTTACATAACATAGGCCCTTGGCCGAATTGTCGAGTAGAGGTTCAAAATACACCCCGCGGGTGGAATTGTGCGAATTAACAAGTTCTTCAAAGACTACTGAAGCAGATAAAATAAAAGATACAGCGGTAGCTTAGGAGGCAGCAGACGGATTCAGAGGGTCGGAGGAGGTGCCAGCGTCAGGCGTCGGGGCAGCCGGCTGGCTAGTCTCGGCTTGATCACCTTCGGCGGCAGTCGACTCGGTCGCACGTGGCTCATTGCTGGAGGCGCGGTCGGGCTGAGGGTGGCCGTCTGCTCCATCTTCTGGTGCCTCCGCCTGGCCCCCATCCTCCGCCTCGTCCTCCTCGACGCTGGAGCCAATCACCTCCGCCGAGTCCTCGTCGTAGTATGGGTTCATCCCAAACCAATCCAGCGGTACCTTCTCACCGTCTTCAGACCGCTCGGGATGAAGATGCTGGTGTCGGTGTACTCGGTGATCGCCGCGGCACATTTGACGAGGGCGTCTTCTGCAGCCGCCAGCTCCGGCTGGGCCTCCGACTGAAGCGTGGCTAACCGGTCTAGATCCAGCCCCGGGTACCACGCCTTGACGAACTCCAAGGCCCGGCGCGCTCCAGCCCGGGCCGAAGAGCCCTTCCAGGCCTCAAGATGACCAGCCGCGACCTCCAGCCAGTTGGCCGTCAGGCTGGGGGTGCGCGGAGCCTGCATATCCGGCCAAAGGGCGACAATCGCCTGGGCATCGACGCGCTGGAGCCGGCGCAGCATCCGGTGAGCCGGCCGGAGGCAAGCCTCGATGCTCAAGATGTGTTTGTCAAGAGTTCGGGGGGCATCGGCGGCGATCTCTGCGCCCTCCGACCTTCACGGTCAGCCTCGATGGCTTGGATGGCGGCCTGTGACTGCCCAGGGAAGAAGTCTGCACAAACACGAAGAAACGAAGAAGCAAGTCAAAAACCAGGAGCTGGCACGATTTAAATCGGCAGCTCGAAGAAAGAAAATAAAGAGACTCGCCATCAACGATGTCTTCAATCTCATGGAAGCATGAGGACAGCAGCGCCTCCTTGTCAGACCAAGAGGAGCGCTTGCTCGCGAACTCGGCCAAGTGGGCGGTTTCCGGCTCCTCCGCCTCCCTCTGCGACTTCACAAGCAGCTCCTTCTACTCTGCCAACTGAGTGGCCAGCAGATCGCACTCTATGGCGAGCTTGCTGCACTCCTCCCCTTTGGCGCGCAGGGCTGAGTTGGCTTCGTTCAGCTGCTGTTGAAGAGCAGCATTGGCTCCTGAAGGAAAGGAAGAAAGACAACAATCGTAAATAAAGTAGGTCGCCGGGGAGATCCGTCCCGGCTGCTCAGTAGCCGGCCTGAATCTCGGGGACTACAGCCCACGGGTGCACTAGCGCGCCCCCGCAAAGAAAAAAAAAGGAACTTACTCCGGCTCTCCGCCAAGTCGGCGGTCCGCTTGCCCAGCTCTTCAAGTTACGGTTGAAGGTAGTGACGCGGAGGTTGCGGTAATCCTACGACAAGCATTTCAGACAATGTTAGCACCCAGAAGTTCATCAATTGGAGTTCCAGGCCGCCTGCTCAGGAGCCGGCCCGAAACTCAGGGACTACACCAAGTGGGTGCGCTGGCGCGTCCCCACAGAGAGGAACAAGAAAACAAAGACCAAAGGAAAAAACATACCTGGACGGCTGCCCGCGACGCTAGGAACGCCTTGGTGCAACTCTGGAGAGCGTCGCCCTCAACACGGAGGTTTGCCTGGACGTCCAGGAGCGCCCGGTTCAGCGGCCCCATGCCGCCTCCTCGCACCCACCGAACGGGTGCGGCGCTCATCGCTTCGGCGTCTGGGGCCGCCGAGCTAGCGGTGCCGGCTTCCAGGGGCGGGGTGCCGAAGTCGCCTTCTCCAGACGACGGCGCGTTTGCGAGCCGACTTGTAGGAGTAGCCTCGCCACAGCCTCGTCTTCGGTCGGCGGCACCGGAGGGTCCGCTGGCTGCCCACCTTGCGCGCCTTCAGACGGCGGCAGAGGCGGCGGCGGAACGTTCGCGTCCGGAGTAGAGGGGTCGCCGCCTTCCCTCTCCTCGATGAGGTTCTTGTTGGGGAACGCAGTAATTTCAAAAAAATTTCCTACGCACACGCAAGATCATGGTGATGCACAGCAACGAGAGGGGAGAGTGTTGTCTACGTACCAACGCAGACCGACTGCGGAAGCGATCACACAACGTAGTGGAAGTAGTCGTACGTCTTCTTCCCGATCCGACCGATCCAAGCACCGTTACTCCGGCACCTCCGAGTTCTTGGCACACGTTCAGCTCGATGACGTTCCTCGGGCTCCGATCCAGCAAAGCGTCGAGGAAGAGTTCCGTCAGCACGACGGCGTGGTGACGATCTTGATGTACTACCGACGCAGGGCTTCGCCTAAGCACTGTAACGGTATGATCGAGGTGGAATTTGGTGGCAGGGGGCACCGCACACGGCTAAGGAACGATCTCAAGGATCAACTTGTGTGTCTTGGGGTGCCCCCTGCCCCCGTATATAAAGGTTGGAGGAGGGGGAGCTGGCCGTCCAGATAGAGGGAGGCGCAGGAGGAGTCCTACTCCTACCGGGAGTAGGACTCCCCTCTCCAATCCTAGTCCAACTAGGAAACCTTCAAAGGGGAGAGAGAGAGAGGTGGCCGGCCCCTCTCCTAGTCCTAATAGGACTAGGGAGAGGGGGGAGGCGCAGCCCTATGTGGGCTGCCCTCTCACCTTTCCACTAAGGCCCATGTTGGCCCATTTGGCTCCCGGGGGGTTCCGGTAACCCTCCCGGTAATCCGGTAAAATCCCGATTTCACCCGGAACACTTCCGATGTCCAAACATAGGCTTCCAATATATCAATCTTTACGTCTCCACCATTTCGAGACTCCTCGTCATGTCCGTGATCTCATCCGGGACTCCGAACTCCTTCGGTACATCAATACTCATAAACTCATAATATAACTGTCATCGAAACCTTAAGCGTGCGGACCCTACGGTTCGAGAACAATGTAGACATGACCGAGACACGTCTCCGGTCAATAACCAATAGCGGGACCTGGATGCCCATATTGGCTCCTACATATTCTACGAAGATCTTTATCGGTCAGACCGCATAACAACATACGTTGTTCCCTTTGTCATCGGTATGTTACTTGCCCGAGATTCGATCGTCGGTATCCAATACCTAGTTCAATCTCGTTACTGGCAAGTCTCTTTACTCGTTCCGTAATACATCATCTCATAACTAACATCTTAGTTATTATGCTTGCAAGGCTTATGTGATGTGTATTACCGAGAGGGCCCAGAGATACCTCTCCGACAATCGGAGTGACAAACCCTATTCTTGAAATACGCCAACCCAACATCTACCATTGGAGACACCTGTAGTACTCCTTTATAATCACCTAGTAACGTTGTGACGTTTGGTAGTACCCAAAGTGTTCCTCCGGTAAACGGGAGTTGCATAATCTCATAGTTATAGGAACATGTATAAGTCATGAAGAAAAGCAATAGCAACATACTAAACGATCGGGTGCTAAGCTAATGGAATGGGTCATGTCAATCAGATCATTCAACTAATGATGTGACCTCGTTAATCAAATAACAACTCTTTGTTCATGGTTAGGAAACATAACCATCTTTGATTAACGAGCTAGTAAAGTAGAGGCATACTAGTGACACTCTGTTTGTCTATGTATTCACACATGTATTATGTTTCCGGTTAATACAATTCTAGCATGAATAATAAACATTTATCATGATATAAGGAAATAAATAATAACTTTATTATTGCCTCTAGGGCATATTTCCTTCAGTCTCCCACTTGCACTAGAGTCAATAATCTAGTTCACATCGCCATGTGATTTAACAGCAATAGCTCACATCACCATGTGATTAACACCCATAGTTCACATCGTCATGTGACCAACACTCAAAGGGTTTACTAGAGTCAGTAATCTAGTTCACATATCTATGTGATTAACACCCAAAGAGTACTAAGGTGTGATCATGTTTTGCTTGTGAGATAATTTTAGTCAACGGGTCTGTCACATTCAGATCCGTAAGTGTTTTGCAATTTTCTATGTATACAATGCTCTGCACGGAGCTACTCTAGCTAATTGCTCCCACTTTCAATATGTATCTAGATCGAGACTTAGAGTCATCCAGATCAGTGTCAAAACTTGCATCGACGTAACCTTTTACGACGAACCTTTTTGTCACGTCCATAATCGAGAAACATATCCTTATTTCACTAAGGATAATTCTGACCGCTGTCCAGTGATCTACTCCTAGATCACTATCGTACTCCCTTGCTAAATCAGTGCAGGGTATACAATAAATCTGGTATACAGCATGACATACTTTATAGAACCTATGGCCAAGGCATAGGGAATGACTTTCATTCTCTTTCTATCTTCTGCCGTGGTCGGGCTTTGAGTCTTACTCAACTTCACACCTTATGACACAGGCAAGAACTCTTTCTTTGACTGCTCCATTTTGAACTACTTCAAAATCTTTGTCAAGGTATGTACTCATTGAAAGAACTTTATCAAGCGTCTTTTGATCTATCTCTATAGATCTTGAAGCTCAATATGTAAGCAGCTTTACCGAAGTCTTTCTTTGAAAAACTCCTTTCAAACACTCCTTTATGCTTTACAGAATAATTCTACATTATTTCCGATCAACAATATGTCATTCACATATACTTATCAGAAATGCTGTAGTGCTCCCACTCACTTTCTTGTAAATACAGGCTTTACCGCAAGTCTGTATAAAACTATATGCTTTGATCAACTTATCAAAGCGTATATTCCAACTCCGAGATGCTTGCACCAGTCCACAGATGGATCGCTGGTGCTTGCACATTTTTGTTAGCACCTTTTGGATTGACAAAACCTTCTAGTTGCATCACATACAACTCTTCTTTAATAAATTCATTAAGGAATGCAGTTTTGTTTATCCATTTGCCAGATTTCATAAAATGCGGCAATTGCTAACATGATTCGGACAGACTTTAAGCATAGATACGAGTGAGAAAATCTCATCGTAGTCAACACCTTGAACTTGTCGAAAACCTTTTGCGACAACTCTAGCTTTGTAGATAGTAACACTACTATCAGCGTCCGTCTTCCTCTTGAAGATCCATTTATTTTCTATTGCTTGCCGATCATCAGGCAAGTCAACCAAAGTCCATACTTTGTTCTCATACATGGATCATATCTCAGATTTCATGGCCTCAAGCCACTTTGCGGAATCTGGGCTCACCATCGCTTCTTTATAGTTCGTAGGTTCATCATGATCTAGTAGCATGACTTCCAGAACTGGATTACCGTACCACTCTGGTGCGGATCTCACTCTGGTTGATCTACGTGGTTCAGTAGTATCTTGCCCTGAAGTTTCATGATCATCATCATTAGCTTCCTCACTAATTGGTATAGGTGTCGCAGAAACAGTTTTCTGTGATGCACTATTTTCCAATAAGGGAGCAGGTACAGTTACCTCGTCAAGTTCTACTTTCCTCCCACTCACTTCTTTCGAGAGAAACTCCTTCTCCAGAAAGTTTCCGAATTTTAGCAACAAAAGTCTTGCCTTCGGATCTGTGATAGAAGGTGTATCCAATAGTTTCCTTTGGATATCCTATGAAGACGTATTTCTCCGATTTGAGTTTGAGCTTATCAGGATGAAACTTTTTCATATAAGCATCGCAACCCCAAATTTTAAGAAACGACAGCTTAGGTTTCTTGCCAAACCATAGTTCACACGGTGTCGTCTCAACGGATTTAGATGGTGCCCTATTTAACGTGAATGCAGCTGTCGCTAATGCATAACCCCAAAACGATAGTGGTAGATCGGTAAGAGACATCATAGATCGCACCATATCTAGTAAAGTACGATCACGACGTTCGGACACACCATTATGCTGTGGTGTTCCAGGTGGCGTGAGTAGTGAAACTATTTCACATTGTTTTAACTGAAGACCAAACTTGTAACTCAAATATTTGTCTCTGCGATCAGATCGTAGAAACTTTATTTTCTTGTTACGATGATTTTTCACTTCACTCTGAAATTCTTTGAACTTTTCAAATGTTTCAGACTTATGTTTCATCAAGTAGATATACTCATATCTGCTCAAATCATCTGTGAAGATCAGAAAATAATGATACCTGTCGCGAGCCTCAATATTCATCGGACCACATACATCAGTATGTATGATTTCCAACAAATCTGTTGCTCGCTCCATTGTTCCGAAGAACGGCGTTTTAGTCATCTTGCCCAAAAGGCATGGTTCGCAAGCATCAAGTGATTCATAATCAAGTGATTCCGAAAGCCCATCAGCATGGAGTTTCTTCATGCGCTTTATACCAATATGACCTAAACAGCAGTGCCACAAATAAGTTGCACTATCATTATTAACTTTGCATCTTTTGGTTTCAATATTATGAATATGTGTATTATTAAGATCAAGATCCAATGAACTATTTTCATTGGGTGTGTAACCATATAAGGTTTTATTCATGTAAAGAGAACAACAATTTATTCTTTTACTTAAATGAATAACCGTATTACAGTAAACATGATCAAATCATATTCATGCTCAACGCAAAAAACCAAATAACACTTATTTAGGTTTCAACACTAATCCCGAAAGTATAGGGAGTGTGCGATGATGATCATATCAATCTTGGAACCACTTCCAACACACATCGTCACTTCACCCTTAACTAGTCTCTGTTTATTCTGCAACTCCTGTTTCGAGTTACTAAACTTAGCAACTGAACTAGTATCAAATACTAAGGGTTTTCTATAAACACTAGTAAAGTACACATCAATAACATGTATATCAAATATACTTATGTTCACTTTGCCATCCTTCTTATCCGCCAATCACTTGGGGTAGTTCCGCTTCCAGTGACCAGTCCCTTTGCAGTAGAAGCACTTAGTCTCAGGCTTAGGATCAGACTTGGGCTTCTTCACTTGAGCAGCAACTAGCTTGCCGTTCTTCTTGAAGTTCCCCTTCTTCCCTTTGCCCTTTTCTTGAAACTAGTGGTCTTGTCAACCATCAACACTTGATGTTTTTCTTGATTTCTACCTTCGTTGATTTCAGCATCACGAAGAGCTTAGGAATTACTTTTGTCATCCCTTGCATATTATAGTTCATCACAAAGTTCTACTAACTTGGTGATGGTGACTAGAGAATTCTGTCAATCACTATCTTATCTGGAAGATTAACTCCCACTTGATTCAAGCGATTGTAGTACTCAGACAATCTGGGCACATGCTCACTAGTTGAGCGATTCTCCTCCATCTTTTAGCTATAGAACTTGCTGGAGACTTCATGTCTCTCAACTCGGGTATTTGCTTGAAATATTAACTTCAACTCCTGGAACATCTCATATGGTCCATGACGTTAAAAACGTCTTTGAAGTCCCGATTCTAAGCCGTTAAGCATGGTGCACTAAACTATCAAGTAGTCATCATATTGAGCTAGCCAAACGTTCATAACGTCTGCATCTGCTCCTGCAATAGGTCTGTCACCTAGCGGTGCATCAAGGACATAATTCTTCTGTGCAGCAATGAGGATAAACCTCAGATCACGGATCCAATCCGCATCATTGCTACTAACATCTTTCAACACAATTTTCTCTAGGAACATATCAAAATTAACACAGGGAAGCAACAACGCGAGCTATTGATCTACAACATGATTTGCAAAATACTACCAGGACTAAGTTCATGATAAATTTTAAGTTCAGTTAATTTACTTAAGAACTCCCACTTAGATAGATATCCCTCTAATCCTCTAAGTGATCACGTGATCCAAATCAACTAAACCATAACCGATCATCACGTGAGATGGAGTAGTTTTCAATGGTGAACATCAATATGTTGATCATATCTACTATATGATTCACGCTCGACCTTTCGGTCTCCGTGTTCCGAGGTCATATCTTATATGCATAGCTCGTCAAGTATAACCTGAGTATTCTGCGTGTGCAACTGTTTTGCACCCGTTGTATTTGAACGTAGAGCCTATCACACCCGATCATCACGTGGTGTCTCAGCACGAAGAACTTTTGCAACGGTGCATACTCAGGGAGAACACTCCTTGATAATTTAGTGAGAGATCATCTTATAATGCTACCGTCAATCAAAGCAAGATAAGATGCATAAAAGGATAAACATCACATGCAATCAATATAAGTGATATGATATGGCCATCATCATCTTGTGCTTTGTGATCTCCATCTCCGAAGCATCGTCATGATCACCATCGTCACCGGCGCGCCACCTTGATCTCCATCGTAGCAACATTGTCGTCTCGCCAATCTTATGCTTCCACGACTATTACTACCGTTTAGTAATCTAGTAAAGCATTACATCGCGATTGCATTGCATACAATAAAGCGACAACCATATGGCTCCTGCCAGTTGCCGATAACTCGGTTACAAAACATGATCATCTCATACAATAAAATCAGCATCATGCCTTGACCATATCACATCACAACATGCCCTGCAAAAACAAGTTAGACGTCTTCTACTTTGTTGTTGCAAGTTTTACGTGGCTGCTACGGGCTTAAGTAAGAACACATCTCACCTACGCATCAAAACCACAACGATAGTTCGTCAAATAGACTCCGTTTTAACCTTCTCAAGGACCGGGCGTAGTCACACTTGGTTCAACTAAAGTTGGAGAGATAGTCTTCCGCAAGCCATCTATGTGCAAAGCACGTCGAGGGAACCGGTCTCGCATAAGAGTATGCGTAAGGTTGGTCCGGATCATCTCAACCAACAATACCGCTGAACCAAAGTATGACATGCTGGTAGGCAGTATGACTTGTATCGCCCACAACTCACTTGTGTTCTACTCGTGCATATAACATCAAACCATAAAACCTAGGCTCGGATGCCACTGTTGGGGAACGCAGTAATTTCAAAAAAATTTCCTACGCACACGCAAGATCATGGTGATGCACAGCAACGAGAGGGGAGAGTGTTGTCTACGTACCAACGCAGACCGACTGCGGAAGCGATCACACAACGTAGTGGAAGTAGTCGTACGTCTTCTTCCCGATCCGACCGATCCAAGCACCGTTACTCCGGCACCTCCGAGTTCTTGGCACACGTTCAGCTCGATGACGTTCCTCGGGCTCCGATCCAGCAAAGCATCGAGGAAGAGTTCCGTCAGCACGACGGCGTGGTGACGATCTTGATGGACTACCGACGCAGGGCTTCGCCTAAGCACTGTAACGGTATGATCGAGGTGGAATTTGGTGGCAGGGGGCACCGCACACGGCTAAGGAACGATCTCAAGGATCAACTTGTGTGTCTTGGGGTGCCCCCTGCCCCCGTATATAAAGGTTGGAGGAGGGGGAGCTGGCCGGCCAGATAGAGGGAGGCGCAGGAGGAGTCCTACTCCTACCGGGAGTAGGACTCCCCTCTCCAATCCTAGTCCAACTAGGAAACCTTCAAAGGGGAGAGAGAGAGAGGTGGCCGGCCCCTCTCCTAGTCCTAATAGGACTAGGGAGAGGGGGGGAGGCGCAGCCCTATGTGGGCTGCCCTCTCACCTTTCCACTAAGGCCCATGTTGGCCCATTTGGCTCCCGGGGGGTTCCGGTAACCCTCCCGGTAATCCGGTAAAATCCCGATTTCACCCGGAACACTTCCGATGTCCAAACATAGGCTTCCAATATATCAATCTTTACGTCTCCACCATTTCGAGACTCCTCGTCATGTCCGTGATCTCATCCGGGACTCCGAACTCCTTCGGTACATCAATACTCATAAACTCATAATATAACTGTCATCGAAACCTTAAGCGTGCGGACCCTACGGTTCGAGAACAATGTAGACATGACCGAGACACGTCTCCGGTCAATAACCAATAGCGGGACCTGGATGCCCATATTGGCTCCTACATATTCTACGAAGATCTTTATCGGTCAGACCGCATAACAACATACGTTGTTCCCTTTGTCATCGGTATGTTACTTGCCCGAGATTCGATCGTCGGTATCCAATACCTAGTTCAATCTCGTTACTGGCAAGTCTCTTTACTCGTTCCGTAATACATCATCTCATAACTAACATCTTAGTTATTATGCTTGCAAGGCTTATGTGATGTGTATTACCGAGAGGGCCCAGAGATACCTCTCCGACAATCGGAGTGACAAACCCTATTCTTGAAATACGCCAACCCAACATCTACCATTGGAGACACCTGTAGTACTCCTTTATAATCACCCAGTAACGTTGTGACGTTTGGTAGTACCCAAAGTGTTCCTCCGGTAAACGGGAGTTGCATAATCTCATAGTTATAGGAACATGTATAAGTCATGAAGAAAAGCAATAGCAACATACTAAACGATCGGGTGCTAAGCTAATGGAATGGGTCATGTCAATCAGATCATTCAACTAATGATGTGACCTCGTTAATCAAATAACAACTCTTTGTTCATGGTTAGGAAACATAACCATCTTTGATTAACGAGCTAGTAAAGTAGAGGCATACTAGTGACACTCTGTTTGTCTATGTATTCACACATGTATTATGTTTCCGGTTAATACAATTCTAGCATGAATAATAAACATTTATCATGATATAAGGAAATAAATAATAACTTTATTATTGCCTCTAGGGCATATTTCCTTCAGTTCTCCCCGCCAGCTTCTCCAGTTGGACCCGTGAACTCCGGAGGCGGTGGCGCAGAGTTCCGTAGGGTGGCGAGCAAGGCCGACTGGCGGCGTGCGGCTTCCTCAGCCTGCTGCTTCACCGCGGCGGTGGCTTCGGCCTCCGCTAGTTTTTTCTTAGCGGAGGCCTCCGCCCTATCGGCCTCCGCCTTCTCCAGGCGGAGGGCCTCTTCTTCGTTACGCCTCTCCTGCGCATTCCGCTCCGTCGCCTCCCGGAGGTCAGCAGCGGCGTCAATCCACCGAGTGGTGGCGGATGTCTCCGCTGACCCCATGACGGAGGCGGCGGCGACCCGCTCAAGAGAGAGGGGAGCCCTGAAGAAAGAGGGGCAAGCAGAGACTCAGACAAATCAGGAAGAAAGAATAACCCTTTGAAGACAGAATACTTACGCGGAGACCAACGGCGGCTTCTTCACTTCCTTACGGAAGCGGATGGCCTTCGCGGCTGCCTCGTCCCGCCGGGTCGCCGCAGCCGAGCCCTTGGGCTTCTTCGGCCGACTGCCGAACAAGGTTGGCGCGGCCCTGCGCTTCTTCCCGCCGCCTAGAGCGCCCGGCGCGGCAGAAGAGCCCGCGCCAGGCTGGCTGGCTCCTGACCGATGGCGAGGGGCGACTTCTCCCTCGGCGTTGTCTTCAGGCCAGTCGACGAAGGTAGACGAGGGCCTGAAGTCGCCTGCTGTCCCTCCTCCTCCCTCGGCGTCGTCTTCCAGAGCCGCCAGCCCTAGATCGGGGTCGTCGACGTCGCTCTCCGCCCGGTCGGCGACGAACTCACGGGCCGGCCCCGAGGTGTCGGCTGGTGGGTGAAGAAGGGGATTCTAGCCAAAGCCGACTGGTCAAAACAAAACTCGGCAAGAAGAAGACAATCCAAAGAAAGGAAAGAAAGGCGACTCACCACGGGCGGGGGGTCAGTGCCGGAGTACGGCTCCTTGCCGAATCGCCAGTCCTCCGGGAGCCTGCTGTCCGAGAGGTAGTTCACCATGAGGGCCACCTCTTCGTGAGGCATGTCCTTGGTGCTCATCCGACTCGGGTCGCGGTGCCCACTCATCTGGCATATCATGTGAGGGCGGCCTTGGAGTGGGAGAACTCGGCGTGAAACGAAGGCGGCCAACAGGTCCGGACCAGGCAAACCCTCCGACTGCGTCAGCACTCGGAGTCGCGTGATGGCGCCGGCTCCCACAGGCGTCAGCGACCTGGCCCGATACGACCAGTTGGGCAGTCTCCCAGCCGGCGGGCCGGCCTCGAAAGCCGGCAGATTGACCCAGTCGCCCCTCGTGGCGATGTTCCTGACATAGAAGTAGGATCTCCGCCACATCTTCACCGACTTTATCAACGAGATGGAGGGGAAGGGGTTGCCGGCTCCTGACCTTCGCATGGTGATGAAGGCGCCGTATTGAGCCGGCACGCCCGCGGCCTGGGTGCCGAGCTTGGAGAAGAAGAACTCCCCCCAGAGCTCGAGGGTGGGGAGGACTCCGAGGAAGCCTTCGCACAAGGCCACGAAGGCGGACAGCAGCACCACTGTGTTGGGGGTGAGGTGGTGCGGCTGGAAGCCGTAGAACTCCAAGAAAGACCGGAAAAAGCTGCTCGCCGGCAGCCCCAGCCCGCGCAGGCAGTGCGAGCGGAAGATGACCCGCTCGCCCTCCTGCGGTGTGGGGGAAATCTCCCCCTCCGGCGCAAGACGCACCTGCGCGCGATCCTCGCCGGGAAGTCGACGGGTCCGGCGGAGGAACTCAATGTGGTCTTCATGGACTTCGGAACCGTCCCAGGTGCCGGAGCGCACTGGGGGAGGCGCGGCAGCGGAGGCAGAACTCATCGCGAGCTGTCACCGCAGCGTTCGCCGGAGCTTGGGCGTGCGGCGGAGCGAAGAAGAGAAGAGGAAGGAGGAGAGCGAGGAGCTGCAAGGAGAAAGCGAACGAGGAGTAGTGGGAAGGAGGGGCACGTTTGCCCCCCTCTTCCCCCTACTTATAGCCCCGTGGGCTGCGAAGCCGAGGGGGCGGACGTGGGGATTTACTGTGCCCACAACCCCACGACCCCCACGATCCACGCAAAATTACTGCGTGCAGTAACTCCACGGGAATCCCAACCGTCCACAGGGGCCGTAGCAGATCTACTCGGGCGCCGAGGCGCGGTAGTGGCGGGCCCCGCCTATGGGCCTGTCCCGTCGCGCACGTGGGCTGGCAGGACGGCCTAGCCACGTGCCCTCGCGTAACAGGCCAAGAACAGGCGGCGGCCTGGAGGCTTAGCTAGCACACCGCACAAATCCCGCCGCGGCGTTCGAGATGCTGAGCGAGCCAGAATCAAGTGAATCCTAGTTGAGCAAGACCGATTCCTTCTAGTCAGCCCGACAGAAGTCGATCAAGACCATGTGTTGAGCACCCGGAAAGAGAAACTGCTGAGGCTTCCCGGCCGAGCGTCCGCGGCGCCTCACCAGCTTCAGGGACTACTGTCGGAGTAATGGGCCACGGGTAGGCCAACCCGAGTCCCATAACCATTCAAGACATCGGGGCAGGCTGCGCCCCTCAAGACTCTAGGGCGAAGAGCCGCCTCCTGAGGAGTCGACGGCAAGGCGGCCGACTGCCCTCTCACGGCCGAGTCCCAGGGACGACTTCCAGAGAAGCCGGCTTTGGGGAGTCGGTCGGCGACTCCAACAACCCATGACCTCATCGAAGGGGACGGGGCAGGGGCGTGGCTACAGTGAAGCCCACTCCCCGCCCCTTACCAAGGGCAGGCATGGCCACAGCATGCTGTACCCTGGAAGATCTCCGTGCGGTGTGGCACTGTTGCCATGCCGGCCCTGGCATCGGCGCCGCAGAGCCGAATCCTGCACCCACGACGGCTTGTCTATATGGCCTGGAAGCAGCAGGGCCCACTGCCAGTCGGACCCGTCGGGAGTCGGCCCGGGGGAGTCGGCCGAGCCCTCCCCCGGGGCCCACGCGCCATTAATCAAGATGAGATTGGGAGCGGCCACAGTGATCTCCCGCCAGGCGGCGGGACTGTTGCCACGACCCCATGACCAAGCCCATGTCATCAGAAGCACGGCTACAGTGATCAGCGACCGGCGAGACCCGCCCGCGGCGGACGCGGCCTTTCGGCTCCGTACCAGACCAGTCGGCGGGCCCCAGCAGTCGGCGGAGAGGTCGGAGGTCATAGGCACTGACGGTTGGGCCTGCGCCCAGTCGAATTACCATTGTACCCCTGGGGGGTAGGCCTATATAAACCCCCCAGGGCACCCATGCAAAGGGTTGGAACCCAGTAGCTCTAGACCATACTATATAGAAGGAGAGAGCTAGCCTTGCCCTCTCCTACCTGTAAGAAACAGCTCAAGGAGCAACCGTGTAAACACTTGGCCATAGTGATCATGCGGAGACCCCGGAGAGCAGCAGCAGGGGTATTATCTCCCCGGAGAGCCCTGAAGCTGGGTAAGATTCGCCGGCGTGCATGTCTTCGCCTCATCTCGTTTCCAGGCACCGGCGACGTTCTACTCGCCCCCACCATGATAAGCCATCCATTGGCATATGTCGCACCAAACCCCCGACACCATACGGAGATCAAGCTTGGAGAATACTTGGGCACCTTTGAGTTGTTCGAACAGCTCGTTGATGTTGGGAAGTGGGTATTTGTTCTAGATAGTCTTCTTGTTCAATGGACGGTAGTCAACACAAAGTCAGTCCGTTCCATCCTTCTTCTTCACAAAAAGTACTCCACAACCCCACGGAGAGAACTAGCTCGGATGAGACCCATTTTCTCTTGAATATCGAGTTTCTTCTTCAGCTCCTTCAACTCTTCAGGTCCGAGCTTGTAAGGACGCTTGCAAACCGGTTCCGTACCAGGCTCAAGATCGATGACGAATTCAACTAGCCTGTGCGAAGGCATTCCTGGAAGCTCTTCTGGAAAGACATCTTGATATTCGCAAATGAATGGAATTTGCGAGATGGCATCCAGTTCACCCTTCTCATTGAGAGAAAGCAGACGGATTGAATTATCACGAGCGGCAAAGAAAATTACATCCTCAGACGAATGAGTCAATTGAACCTGCCTGGCTGCACAATCAAGCTGAGCCTTGTGCTTAGAAAGCCAATCCATTCCGAGAATAAGATCAATATCCGAGTTACCAAGGACATTTGGAGAAGACAAGAACTTATAGTCACCCAAAGTGATTGTAACATCCGGAACGCATACTCGAGATGTCATCTGACGGGCCGGAGAGACAATAGACAACGGTTTCGGCAACACTTGAGTAACAAAATCATGCTTAGATGCAAAAGGTCTCGAGATGAAACAATGCGATGCACCAGTGTCAAAAAGAACTCTTGCAGGAATATCGATAACGGGAAGGTTACCCATGATGACATCTGACGAGTCCTCTGCCTGAGCTGCATTCACCATGTTGACCTTGGCGTGCTTGGGGTTATGCTTGACCACAGCTATACTTGCCGATCTCACAGGAGGAGGAGGAGGGAGACGCCTCTGGTTGAAGCATTTTTTGGCATAGTGACCCTCTGTTGGCACTTGTTGCACGTGACCTCTGAAAGCGGACGATGATACGGAGCACTCGATCTTGGAGCTTGAGACGAAGTCTTGTTCTGAAAGGCAGGGTTGGGTGGGTGGGAAGATCCACTTCCACCTTTGCTCTTCTGCTGATACGGCTGACGGAACGGAGGAGGAGGAAGCCAATACTTCTGCTGCTTGGCCACTTGAGTAGAGGAAGAAGGAGTAGCATCTCTGACTCGCTTCTTGGAAGCATCACACTTCAGTTGAGCAGCCTCTTGCTTCAATGCCATGTTGTAGAACTCATCGTACCTCAAGGGCTCAAAGAGAACAAGAGCTAGCTGGATTTCTTCTCTGAGACCACCCCTGAACTGGTATATCATGCTCTTCTTGTCAGGGACGTCCTGCTTAGCAAAGCGGGCGAGCTTCTGAAACAACTTGTTGTAGTCATAGATAGACAAAGAGCCTTGCTTCAGGTTGCGGAATTCTTCACGCTTGCTTTCAACCATGCTCTGAGGAATATGATGAGCTTTGAAGTCTTGACGGAATTCATCCCAGGTAATCACATGGCCTCCTCTGGAAACTTTGTACTGCTGGAACCATTCTGCAGCTTGGTCTTTGAGTTGGAAGGAAGCGAACTTCACAAATTCCTCAGGCCTGACGTTAGTGCACTCGAAATGCTTGCACAAGTCCACAAGCCAATCGTCAGCATCAGTTGCCTCAACACAATTGCTGAAGGTCTTTGGCTGGTTAGCAAGGAACTAGTTGAGTGTAGCAAAGTGATTCTGATTGTTGCCCTGGTTGCCTTGGTTCGCTTGATTGCGCTCTTAAAGAATTTGCATGATCAACTGCATGTTTGCATTGGTAGCAGCCATCATAGCTTGCCATGCCTCTGGAGGAGGGGGAGGTGGTGGCGGATCCTGATTCTGATTCTGAATATTGCCCTTAGCGGGAGCCATCCTGAAGAGGGTGACATCCGTTAGCACATTGACAGATAAAATTGAAGCTGAATCAAGCGGGTTGAAATTGCAACATATAGTCTTCACATCCGAACATAATAACGAATGCATTCCACTTGAAATGGTCACATATCCATAAATTGAGAAGCCATTTAGAATTTAGGTAGAGGAATAAAGCAACAAGGTACGGAACAAGAACGAATACTCGGTAAAGATCACCCAATCTCAAACCAAATATCCATGGAAGAAGAACTAGAGCTACAAGAATTCCCACCTATGAAACTCCCAAACCTTTCCGGTTATGCAATCAGGTGTTGGGGATACTGGGGAAGCATAATATCTCAACCAAATCTAACAAATCCTACATCCAGCTGTATCCATCCTTCAACACATAACCGAGAAAAACTTCGGAAACCATCTACCTCAACCTTTGAAAAGCATCCGTTATACAAGTTATGGCAATACTCCCGAACTCCCGCCCCAGTACTGGGTAGCTTCGAGGTTATCTCACCAACAACTGCATAAAAGAGATTTTCGATGTCGGCAAACTAAACTCAGGTATTCCAGAACTCCAACGATAAAATTGTGACGACAATACCTCGGAGCTCAACTCCCCGGGACACTGCCACAACCCCTAAATGACAGGAGGCACCAAGAACATTGTTCTCGTCACAAATCGATCGGAACGATTCCACGATACCCGCGTGATCCTAAATTTTTTTTAGTGAAATTTGAGAAGAGAAGAGTCAAAACTCTACGTCAGGATGCCTTACCAGAGCGATGAGGAGACTAGGGAGTAAAAAGAATTCCTAAACTCTCTGATATATAATTCCTAAATGACTCAAAAACATTTTTCTAGACTCAACAACGGCTGCTAAAAACGATCAAGTAGTGGGGGCTCCTAAGGTCGGGGAAGGCTCTGATTAGCAACTTGTAACGCCCTCGATGTGGCTATATCTCCCACGTGTCGAAGCATGACTTAGAGGCATAACCGCATTGAAAGCAATGTCGCAAGTAAGGCAATCTTCACAACATCCCATGTAAATAGATAATAAAAGGGAAGGTACATAGTTGGCTTACACTCGCCACGTCAAACAAAGTACATAAATAGCATTACATCATCCAATCACACATGGCCCGACTACGGTGCCAAAATAAAAGATCAACCCAACAAGCGACATGGTCCCGATCGCCCCAACTGGGCACCACTACTGATCATCAGGGAAAGACACATGGTAACGGCGTGAGTCCTCGTCGAACTCCCACTTCAGCTCAAGCACATCATTTGGAACGGAGTCGTCTGGCCCTGCATCTGGTTTGGAAGTAATCTGTGAGCCACAGGGACTCAGCAATCTCGCACCCTCGCGATCAAGACTATTTAAGCTTAAAGGTAAGGCAAGGTAATATGTGGAGTTGTAGCAAGCGACTAGCATATATGGTGGCTAACCTGTTCGCATGGACGAATAACTAGAGAACAACATGCGGCAAGCATTACTCCAACACCGTGTTCACTTCCCGGACTCCGCCGAGAAGAGGCCGTCATGGTAACACACACGGTTGATTCATTTTGATTAAGTTAAGGTTCAAGTTATCTACAACCAGATATTAACAAATTCTCATCTGCTCATAACCGCGGGCACGGCTTTCGAAAGTTCAAATCCATGCAGGGGAGTCCCAACTTAGCCCATGACAAGCTCTCACGATCAACGAAGGATATACCTTCTCCCGAGACATTCCGATCAGACTCGGTATCCCAGTTCTACAAGACAACTTCGACAAGTTAAAACCAATCTAGCAACACCGCCCAAATGTGCCGACAAATCCCGATAGGAGCTGCACATATCTCGTTCTCAGGGCACACTCAGATAAGCAATCCGTACAACTAAAACCAAATCTCGAGTTTCCCCGAGGTGGCGCTGCAAGGGGCTCTAGGTTGGAGCAACGCTCAGAGGAGCACTGGCCCGGGGGTTTAAATAAGATGACCCTCGGGCTCCGGTAACCCAAGGGAAAAAGAGGCTAGGTGGCAAATGGTAAAACCAAAGTTGGGCATTGCTGGAAGAGTTTTAATCAAGGCGAACTTTCAAGGGGTTCCCATTATCACCCAACCGCGTAAGGAACGCAAAATCCGGGAACATAACACTGATATGACGGAAACTAGGGCGGCAAGAATGGAACAAAACACTAGGCAAAAGGCTGAGCCTTCCACCCTTTACTAGGTATATACATGCATTAAGATAACAAGATAATATAATGATATCCCAACAAGAAAATACTGTTCCTACAAGGAAAGATCTCCAATCTTCACCTGCAACTAGCAACGCTATAAGAGGGGCTGAGCAAAGCGGTAACATAGCCGAACAACGGTTTGCTAGGACATGGTGGGTTAGAGGTTTGACATGGCAACTTGGGAGGCATGATAAGCAAGTGGTAGGCATCGTAGCATAGGCATAGCAAAAGAGCGAGCATCTAGCAAAGCAAAGATAGAAGTGATTTCGAGGGTATGATCATCTTGCCTGCAAAGTTGTCAGAGTTGGCCGGATCCTCGAAAGCAAACTCAACGGGCTCCTCGTTAGCGAACTCGTCTCCCGGCTCTACCCAAGCAAGACAAACAAGCAAGAGGAAGACAATCAACCACGTGCAAAGCTCAAACAAGATGATGCAAACATGGTATGCTATGCGGGATGCGATATGCGATGCATATGCAAGATTTGACATGGGATGAATGAACCTGGCCTCAACTTGGAAATCCAAGAGTGCCACTGGAAAGGTGAGGTGATTTCAGTTTAAATCGATATAAAGATCGCTGGGATCGGATGCATGGTTTGGAAATGGCAAGCAAAACAAATATGGCATCGGTCTGCGATAAACAGCAAGTAGCCATCTAAATGCAACAAGTTAAACATGCTACAGCACTCAAACATGGCAACAAAATACATGGCAGGGATCCAGTCATGAGGCTTAATAAAATATGAACATTGAGATACGGCCAATTCATCCATTAATAGGTTCAAACAAGCATGGCAAAAATGCAATTGATAAACAGGTTTCAGACTTAGTGAAATTAACACAAGCCTGAAATTTCAGATCAAGTAGCACACTTTGGAGCAAGAAAACTATATGCTACAGGAACTTCACATGGCAAAGCAAGGCATGGCATGGAGCTACTCAAAGAGCATAACAAAAGTCCCTTAGTGACCTTGAGCCAAAAGGGATCACAAAATACATTTGCAAGCATGTGAACATCGCAAAAACATAATCAGTTTCAGACTTAGTGAAAACTGGCACATGCAAATATCTCAGCGAGTAGGCATGTTTACGAGCACAATGCACTCGCTACAGAGCGAGGCATGACAATCTAAGCATACACCCATGAAGAATACACATTAAATAAGCTAGACATGGCAAGAACAACAACATAGCATGCACGGATCAACTACAACATCCTCGGCAAAATCGCTAACAAGTAGACAATCTGCCCAAATTCAAGAAATGGCAAAAGTAGAGCTCGATTGACTCAAGCTAGGGTGCTCCATAATTGCAAACAAAGACATGGATGGATAGATCACTACAAGATTAACAAAACGTCATTACTGATCATTCTCAAAAGAGGCACGGATCACTATGAAACAACATGAACATAAGGCATATTGATAAAAATAGATCAAGGACTTAGTGAAATTGCTAAGTCCCTGAAATCAACACTAACGAATGCACCACTTTGCAAGCTTGTGCTAGTCACCACACACATCACAAAAATACATGGATAGCACCTCTGGAAAGATGGCAAAGCATATAACAAAACTCATGTAGAGCTTAGGGGCATATCATGAACACATTAATGATGGCAAAAATGACAAATAACTATTTGGAGCAGCAGATCTGACAATTAACTCAAATAGCACTCTTCCAACAGCATTTCGAGCATCAAGATGAACTCAAATGAAAATGATGCAATCATATGAAATTATGTGCTCTCTGAGACGAACATTTTGATATGCTGTACGCCCAAAACTGATCTACGATGCAAGAGTTACGGCATGATGAACATTGCAAAATAAGTAGGGTTTGGGGCAAAAGTCAACCGAGGGGGAGTTTTAGATCTGAGATCCAGATCGCACGGAAAACGAGGCCAACGGAGTTACTGTAGCTATCGGACTTGGCGCGGCACGCCGGCCGGAGGTGGACTTGGAGGAGGCCAGCCGGGGCGAGGAGAAGCGGAGGAGGTCGCCGGAGTGGCGACGGCGGCGCGCGAGGGACGAGGCGCACGGCGGGCGGCGGATGCGGTGGAGCAGCGGAGGTCGCCGAGGCGGCCGGGCGGCGGGTTCACCGGCGTGTAGGAGCGCGGCGTCGGGCATCGGGAAGACGGAGGCAGGCGGCGGTGGAGCTAGATGGGCCGCGGGGGCCCTACGCGGGCTTGGGCGGGCCGACGCGGTCGGCGGCGAAGTGGGCACCGCGGCCGCCACGTGGCGCGCAGCGATAGGTCCGGGCGAGCGGCGGACAGTGTCCGGCGGCCGGCGGACGTGTCCGGCTGCGCGGAGGAGTGGATCTAGGGTTTAGGGGGGAGGGGAGACCCGTGAATTTCGGAGAAGGACCTATATATAGGCATAGAGGGAGCTAGGAGAGTCCAAATGAGGTGCGGTTTTTGGGCATGCGATCGTGATCGAATGCTCTAGATGATGGAGAGGGTTTTGGTGGGTTTTGGGCCAAATTGGAGGGGTGTTGGTCTGCAACACACACGAGGCCTTTTCGGTCCCTCGGTTAACCGTTGGAGCATCAAACGAAGTCCAAATGGTACGAAACTTGACAGGCGGTCTATCGGTAGTAAACCAAGGCCGCTTGGCAAGTCTCGGTCCAATCCGGGAATGTTTAACCCCAACACACGAGAAGAAGGTAGAAATGACCACCGGAGGAGATAGGAGCGCCGGAATGCAAAACGGACAACGGGGAAAATGCTTCGATGCATGAGAGGAACACGTATGCAAATGCAATGCACATGATGACATGATATGAGATGCATGAAAACGACAACAACACACGGAGACAAAAACCCGAACTCGAGAAAATAAAATAACTTAGCACCGGAAACGGCAAGAGTTGGAGTACATATTAGGTAAATTACATCCGGGGTGTTACAAAACGTAACTACTCACAAAGCATATTCATGTTCATAATCAGAGGACTATTAATATGCATATAGGATCTGAACATATGATCTTCCACGAAATAAACAAACTAGCATCAACTACAAGGAGTAATTAACACTACTAGCAACCCATAGGTACCAATCTCGGACTTAAAGACAAGAATTGGATACAAGAGATGAACTATGGTTTGAGAGGAGATGGTGCTGGTGAATATGTTGATGGAGATTGACCCCCTCACGATGAGAGGATTGTTGGTGATGACGATGGCGATGATTTCCCCCTCCCGGAGGGAAGTTTCCCAGACAGAACAGCTCCGTCGGAGCCCTAGATTGATTCCGCCAAGGTTCCGCCTCATGGTGGCGGAGTTTCATCCCGAAAGCTGGCTTATGATTTTTTTTCCTCATCGAAAGACTCCATATAGCAGAAGATGGGCATCGGAGGGCCACCAGGGGGCCCATGAGGCAGGGTGTGGCCCCCCTCTGAAACTTCTTGCGCTCAGTATTTTTTATATATTCTGAAAATGACTTCCGTGAAGTTTCAGGACTTTTGGAACTGTGCAGAATAGGTCTCTAATATTTGCTCCTTTTCCAGCCCAGAATCCCAGCTACCGGCATTCTACCTCTTTATGTAAACCTTGTAAAATAAGAGAGAATAGGAATAAGTATTGTGACATACTGTGTAATAACATCCCATAATGCAACAAATATCGATATAAAAGCATGATGCAAAATGGACGTATCAACTCCCCTAAGCTTAGACCTCACTTGTCGTCAAGTGAAAGGCAAAATAGAAAAATATGTCCACATGTTTCGAGATAGAGGTGTCGATAAAAATAAAATACGGACATGAGGGCATCATGATCATTCTTAGAACAACAACTTATATAATTCTTGTCATATGATCTCTTATGCCAGAGTAACAATTCAATCACAATTTCAAGTATGCATCATAAACTTCATTGAAAACTAACAAACTATAATCTCAATCATTGGAGCAATTGCAATTTATCATAACATAGGGAAGAGTCAATATAAGAGCTTTTCAGCAAGTCCACATACTCAACTATCATATAGTCTTTCACATTTGCTAACACTCATGCAATACTTATGGGTATGGAGTTTTAATCGGACACAGAGAAAGATAGGGGCTTATAGTTTTGCCTGCAAACATTTTACCTCAAGGGTAATGTCAACAATAATAGTTCATGAAAAGTCACATCCAATTAGCCATATATACCAAGATCTTTCCAACATGTTGTGCTTGCCAAAAGATAAAATGTAAAAAGGAAAGGTGAAGATCACCATGACTCTTATGTAAGGTAGGAGATAAAAGTAAAAGATAGGCCCTTCGCAGAGGGAAGTAGAGGTTGTCATGCGCTTTTATTGTTGGATGCACAAAATCTTAATGTGAAAGAACATCACTTTATATTGCCACTTGTGATATGGACCTTTATTATGCAGTCCGTCGCTTTTATTTCTTCCATATCACACGATCGTATAAAGCTTATTTTCTCCCACACTAATAAGACATACATATTTAGAGGGCAATTTTTATTGCCTGCACCGATGAAAACTTACTTGAGGGATCTTACTCAATCCATAGGTAGGTATGGTGGACTCTCATGGCAAAACTGGTTTAAGGGTATTTGGAAGCACAAGTAGTATCTCTACTTGGTGCAAATAATTTGGCTAGCATGAGGGGGAAAGGCAAGCTCAGTCATGTTGGATGATCCATGACAATATAATTTATCTCAGATGTAAGAAAACATAACCTTGTCCAACATCAAATCTTTAGCATGTCATATTTTAATGAGTGCTCACAATCATAAAAGATGTCCAAGATACACTACAAAAAAATACACTTCCGTGATGATACGTGTTTGTCACAGTAGGTCCCATTTTCTGTCATGCATGTACATCCATGAAGATTTTCTGACAGAATCAAGATAGTCATACCTGTGTTGTTCTAGAACTGTTCCTTGACATTACCAAAATTATCATCATGGAAGTGTCCACTTCCATGACGATAAATCCCGCATCACAGAAGTGCTTTCGTCAAGGGTGACTGACACGTGGCATCCACCGTAACGGAACGCCGTTAAGCTATCAGGTCGGGTTTTGGATCCGATAACCCGTTAACAGCCCCGACCAATGGGGATTTTCCATGTGTAAAATCATCATTGGCTGGAGGAAACATGTGTCGACTCATCGGTGGGACAGATGTCATCCACTCATTGGACAAAAGGCGCCTATGATACATCGACACATGGCATGACCCAACAGAGGCCCATTCCTGTGAAAAGGCCGGCCCGTTTGACTTGGTCAAAAGGTGGCGGGCCGGCCCATGTAAAGCCTGTTAACAGCCTGTTCGCATATAGCCCATTTACAGCCCTCTAACCCAAGGCCCGTTACACCCTATCCGAATTAGGTCCAGTAGCGTCATCTGGGCCACCCAATATGGTTCCAGCCCGTTTTCACTTCTGGCCCATGTATGGCCCATGACGTCTTTCGCCCATATGAGGCCCTATGTAACTCTTGGCCTATTAACGGCCCGTGGTGAAACTGATACATAATGAACATTGTATCACTTTACACCCATTAACGGCCCGTGGTGAAACTGGCCCGTAATGAACAGTGTATCACTTTATACCCATTAACGGCTCGTTATTCCATTGGGCCGTTTCCAGCCCATGTTATCTTTTGGCCTTCTTAGAGCCCATTTATTCTTGGGCTCATTTCCAGCATTCATTTACTTACGGCCCGTTACTGTCATTTTCTGCTTGTGGGCCAAATTCGGCCCGTGGTTACAGTCGGCCCGTTTGTGGTCCGTTAATATGTTGGGCCCTTTTCACAGCGTCATCAAATACGGCCTATTAACGATGACCCATTATGGTCGGCCCATGAACGGACGATTCCAACTCTAGCCCGTTTACGGCCATAATGCGGTCTGTTTGGCTCATGTTTGGCCAATCGGTCATACAGCCCGTATAAGGCCCATTGATGATACGACCCGCAGAAGACCCATTGTTTCTACGGCCCGTAGAAGGCCCATTGTTTCTACGGCCCATATAAGGCCCACTGTTTCTACGGCCAGTAGGAGGCCCAGTGTCACTACAGTAAATATTAGCCCATGGTTATTGTGGCCTAGTTTTAAAAAATAGGTTATTGCAGCCACTAGCTAACCATGGAAAAAGAACTGCAATGACTACAAGCAAACAAATAAACAAGAAAACAAGGAAATAAATAAGGAAGCAACTAATGCTAGGCTATTACATATATTACATCCACTGGGCATCAAAGTTGGCCACCAGTGCAAATATAGGGAACAAAGCAGCATATCATATAAAGTGGTTGTCAAAGTTGGTGACCAACGCAAATAAACGCCGCAGCAAAACAAACCCATAACTGAAACCACTTCAAAAGATCTCAAGAAACAATATCCTGGGTACCCATAATGCTGGCAAGATGCTTAGCAAGCTTATTAACTTTCTCTTATTTGGCGCTTAAATCCTCCAGCGCTTGCTGTTGCACCAGAAAATATGCATCTGAATTATGCAGAGACTTCCTCAGTCCTTCAGCTTCCTATCGCAGCACATCTGATCGATGTCTTTCAACTTGAAGTTGAGACTCAAGAAGACGAACTGATTCAGGCAGCGAGTTCGAAGAGCTCGTGCCAGCAGTAGTGGCCAGTAACTCGAACACTACATCAAGACAGGACTTTTGGGTTCCCTCACTGTCGTGAAGATAGTTTTTATCAGCTTTCTTGGAGACCAACAGAGATGTCTCACTATCTTGAACCTTATCTGCATTACTTTCTTTACCATTGGATAACGTGATACTGTTCTCCAATATTTTGTTTGCATTCTAAAAGAGAAACAAGTAGACACATCACATGTTTACCATGTTGTATATGAAACTCATTTTGGTAAATGAGTTCAGTAGTAAAGTGGACAGGATAACAGCATGAAATAAACATATACCTATGTACCATGGTCACTTTATGGTCTATATCATTCTAGTTTTTGTTGCCAAATCAAGATAGAGACACAATTCAAATAATATTTGTTCAAGACAAAGAAGAATAGACAGAATATAAGTGTGGGTAACTATAGAGCAATAACAACACTTGTAATGTGCATGACATGAGAACATAACTGTTTACTCAATTGAAACTGAAATCAACACATAGATGAGGTTACAATAGCAAACCAGTTAAAGAAACAGGTTTAACACATACCTGTTGTGCCATTGGAGTTTCAATTCCATCCTTCAAATTTGAAAATAGTTGGTATGAGTAAATACAGTAATGCAAGAGCAAAGGAGTATGAACCATAGCTACAGAACCTGACCTGAGAAAAAATCTTCTTCTCCTTTAAGCATTGAGTTGGGATTCGGAGTGGTGGTCCTCGTGCTTTGGGCACTGCAGTTCCCTTACTAACTGCTCGTGTTTGGGTGCTCTGTGGTGGAGACGGTGTTCTGTCAACTGGAACTGGGTTACTATCTGCCGGGGTTGGGGTTAGAAGGGGTGTAGCTGGTTCTCTGTCCAACTGGGTAGGGGTACAATCTGCGAGAGTCTGGGTTATGTGTGGTGGATCTGGTCCTTGGGCAAGTACAACCATGGTTCTATCTGCATCAAGTGGTAGCACTATCTTTTCTGAAGACCGTGTTGTTATTCCCGTAGATACTGCCATCACGCTCTCCAATTCAAATGGCTGATAAACAAGAAAAGTAATTGAAAGTATAGACATTTTATGATAGACATGTGCAATGGATAGTGGGGAATAAAAGAGGGCACAAAATAATTCGTATTTATGTTGTCTAACCAAACAGGATAGCATGACACAATTTCACATATATGATGGCTAACTAAACAGGATAGCATGACACAATTTCACATTATGATGGCTAACTAAAAAGATGGAAAGACATAGTTCAAAATATGAGACTATGTAAACAGATGACATGACATAACTATATAATGTGTTTATTAAATAGGTTGGCATGCCATAATTCACATACATTCACGGATAGAATGCCATAATTCAAAATATGATGACCATAAACACTAAATAGGATGAGATGATATAACTATATGATGTCTTTATTAAATGGGTTGCCATGCCATAATTCAGATAGATGATGTGTATGTACTATGTAAACATGATGGCATGATTTATATAGTAAGCAAGTAAGAAGATGGCAATCCATATATGATGTAAAAACTAAGCAATGCAAGACAACATGCATGGCATGGGTAATATAACCCTGCCAAGTTTGAGCATAGACCTCAGGGGGGAAATAGGACTGGTCATCAGTCTCTGAATTCTCCTCTGAGGAGCTCTCTGTAACCAGCAAGATGTCTGCTTCAGCAGGTAGCATTGTCTGCTCTGAATACCTTGTTTTCACTCCAGATACTTCCATCACCGCTTCAAATGGCTGATGCACAAGAAGAGTAGTTGAATATACAAATGTTGTCGACAAATGGAACACGTGATACAAAAAAATGATAGGATGATATAATTCACATACATGATGATTGGCTAAACAACATGGCATGGCATAATTCACATATATAATACCTTTGCAACAAGATAGCATTGTATAATTCACATATATAATGTCTTGCAACAAGATGGCAATGCATAATTCACATATATGGTAATTAGACACTGAACAGGTGGCATTCACACAAAGCATGTCAAAACTAATCAAATGACACAACAATGCGAGACACCATACGCACGATATGAGCAACATAACCCTGCCAAGTTAGAGCATACACCTCGGGGGGGGATAGGACTGGTCATCTGTCTCTGAATCATCCTCTGAGGAGCTATCCGTAACCAGCGAGATATGCGCTTCGTCAGATAGCATAGTCTGCTCTGAAGACCTTGTTTTCACTCCAGAATTTTCCATCACCATGTCAAATGGCTGATGCACACGAAGAGCAGTTGAATGTACTAACATTGTTGACAAATGTAATATGTAACGAAAAAAATGATGGCCTGATATAATTTACATATAAGATGACTGGCTAAGCAGGATGGCATTGCAAAATTCACATATATGATGCCTGGCTAAACAAGATGGCGTTGCATAATTCACTTAAACGATGAATAAACTAAACAGATGGCATTCACACAAAGGATGTCTAAACTAAGTAGATGACATATTTGATGTATAAAGTAAGCAATGCAAGACACAATATGCATGATATAACCAACATCAGCATGCCAAGTTAGAGTGAACACCTCAGGGGGTAAATAGGAGTTGTATTCTCCTTCTGAATCCCCCTCAGAACAGATATCTTCCACTCGATTACAATCCAAAATGCGTCGAGGGGGGCTGCCTTTGCACCTACCATGGAGCGACGTCTGCATGAAACTTTATTGCCATGCAAGGTTCGTCTCTTTTGCTCTACATGTTCAGTTCCATTGTTTACAATAACTGTCATGCATAGGAATAAAACATAGTGAGATTATGTAAGGAGTGCATGCAGAAATCCAGAGTGATGGTAGCAACCTGTGGATAGACCCAAAACCAATAATAGCAGGCAGATAATGGCTTCAGTTAAAAAATACAGATAATGGTTTCTTTACTATTTGTTTCCCACCCAACATGAAACTCATAGTAGACACCGGAGATTAACCAGATAGTAGATAGATACTATTGATAGCGGGCCCGATATGTACCCCACAACCATTTAAAAACTCAAGTTTGACCATTAGTTTGGAGCTGACTCAGAGTCTAATCGGTGAACAGGACGATAAAGTAGCATGTAATATTAAGCGATGCATAACGTAAGCAGACACGAAAGAGTGGGACCTCTCTTGCGGACCCATGTAGTCCTCGAGGTCATCTGCTCGGTTGATGATGGTAATGCAGTTTTCATGGCTGCCAGCGGTGGGGAAGAAGATCTGAGGCGGCGAAAGAGAGTCTGGAGGCCGGATCCCTGCTGTGCTGGACACTTCTGTCGTTGGAGCAGCTGAGCTGGGGTGGACGACAGCGCAGCAGGAGCGGGACAAACTACACAAGGTTTTCTTTAACAACTATCTGTAAGAGAAGTAATTCCGTAAGGTCTCGTTTGAATTGGAGGATTCCAACAATGCAGGGATAGGAAATAGACAGGAATAGGATAGGAATGCACGTGCAAAACAGAGAATTTAAAAACACAGGAATTCTGCCAATCTGGGTGTTTGATTCACAACAATTGGAAGACCACAGGATGCAAAGAAGCATGGTGAGATTAAGTCAAACCACAAGAAAATGTACAATTATAATGCTATTATGCTACTATCTCTTAGTCTTGTGCTTAATGAATATGAATTTGAAAAGGAGGACAAGTGAAAATTAAAATTCCTACGTTTTTTCTTTCAAGGAGACACTAAAGGAACAAATCCGTGTCTCAGTGGACAATATATATAACATGTAGAGTAAAAAAGAGATGCAACAAGTGTACAACCTCTTTGGCGAAGCCATGTCGATCTCAGCGTGATTGGGTTGGCCGGTGAGGATGCTCCGGCTAACTTTGATGTCGGAGGAGGGGAAGAAGATCTTAGGCGTCTGGAGATGGAGCCCGAGGTACTGCTCCGCTGTGATGGAGGGTTTCAACGTTGGAGCAGCTCCGGTGAGTTGTACGACGCCGAGGCTGAAGCAGGACAAGAGAGACAACGAACAATGTTAACCTGAGTGGAATTCCAATAGCATCTCCAATACATGACGTAAAATACATAACCACAAAGTGCTAGATGTAAAATACATCAGCCGCTCATCTCTGAACTTAACTGTCGAAACTGAACTTAGCTGTCGAAATTGAACTTAACTGTCGAAACTGAACTTAACTGTCGAAACTGAATTTTGCTGTCGAAACTGAACGCACTAGCATGGTGAGGCCACACGTCGGTCGACTAACTTTTTCATCTCTGGTCAGTCGATTTTTCAGGCGTTGGATGCGAAATCAAGGGCCTGCGGTTCACCTTCAACCTCCACCCCCTGAGCCGCCAGCCACCACCGGCCAAACAGCAGCCCCCCGCCGCCCACGGCCGGTGGTGCGCCGCCCAGCCCGCCCCGAAAACACTCCCCACCGACGGTCCGCCGCCGCCCTGGCCATCCCTCTAGCCCCCCCCCCCCCCCGTACCGAGCTTTTTCTCCGACGATCCCCACGCCACCGCCCCGCCAACGCCCCACCACCACCGGCGACCACCGCCCCCATCCTGAACCCTAAGATAGATAGTGGGGTACCTCTCTGGCAAGCCCCCCTCCCTGCTGAGGCTGGTTCTTCCTTCACCCCGGCGAGCCCCCCACCCCTTGAAAATCGACTGACCCAAAAGTCGATTCAGTCGACTGAAGTGTAGCTAAATCGGAGCAGCATCGCAAGCAAGAGCAAGAGCGAGAGAAGCAGCGCGAGCAAGAGCAATAGCAAGAGCAGACCAGGCAGGGGACCGAGAGCAAGAGCAGAGCAGCAGCACGAGCGAGAGCTAAAGCAGCAGCAGCTCCTACTCATGTGGATGTCGCCGCCGAGGGAGTAGCGTCATGGAGGAAGTGGCCGGCGACGCCGCCGTGGATGGAGCCGTGCCATGTCGGCTCGGGACCGAACGCCGGTAGCACCGTGAGATCGAATCAAGAAGAAAATGCGGCGATTAGTGTACAACCTCTTTGGTGGCGCCGATTAGGCCGCAGCTTCATCTGAGGAACGGTGATGATGATGCTCTTCCGGTGGTGCAGGTGAAGACGGCGGTGTGGGAATGGAGGTGGCGCGGAAGACGAGGGGAACGTCGGGGCAGCTCCTTGGAGGTGGAGGATGGGGTGGCTGAACCGGTGGGACGATGAGATCGACGACGGATCCTCATTCGATACGGTGGATGAGGGACGTCGAGGTGTTGCTGTGGACGACGTCGTCGGGGAAGAGGCTTCGGCTGGGTGGCGGACGGAGCAGGGTGTGGGGTTTCTTCATGGGTTTTCGCGGCCTCGGTTTACGAATGGGTGGGCAGATGGGATGGCAGTGGGGAACCATGGCTTATAGACGCGCTTGTCCGAAATGTGGGGTAAGTTATGAAAGTACCCCCACCGATTTGAGGTGGTTCTTTTGGTTCAGGGGTACCACGGGCATTTCGCTGTCGGGATTTCACAGGAGGTGGGAGTTTTCGCGGGCATTGTAATTTCGGAATAGCAAGGTGCGGGTTGAGATGGAGGGAGTTGTCGGAGCACAACGAGACAAAGATATATCTTAAATATTTCGGGCTAACAAGGCGCGGGTTGAAATTTCCGGACAATCCTAACGTGTACTGTACCAAATCAATGCGCACTACAAATGTCATTCAAAACTTTGAATTCATGTTATGTTCAATTAAAATATTTCGCTACGTGTATAATGCATGCAACCTGCTACTTAAATGAACGTTTTAGTGCATTCCAAACATATATACTACCGCTTCAATATGAACTAAATTTGAATTCGTTTCTCTATTTGAATAAGATCTACAGTAATGATTGTTGTGAAGTCAAAGCATTTGAATTCGTTTATCTGTCTTAATAAGATCTACAATCATCATTATTGTCAAGTTAAACCATCATTTGTGTATTATCTTCATAGCACACCACATGATTAGTCTCGAGTTACATATGAACTATGTGTACTATATGATCTTGAACTAGATTTTTTGAATCCACTTTATTTTGATTTCAAATCACATTACATTTCTAGCTCTAGCTAGACTTCATAATCTAAACCATGTCTCATATGTATAATGCGTTTATCACATTATGTATGGTGCCCCGCCCCCTACGCCTACAAGTATTTAGATGTGAGTTGCAAACACCACACATTACCACAAATTCAAATAAAATATGAGAATGTTCGATATATAGTATTGTTTAGATTGTTCGATATTTAGTTGTAAGCTACAAACGCCACACATTATCACAAATTCAAATAAAATATGAGATTGTTTGATGTATAGTATGGTTTAGATTGTTCGGCATTTAGCTATGAGTTGCAAACGCCATGCATTATCACATTATGGTATAACATGTGCACATCACGTGTATCACCGCTATATTCATGCATGCAATGTTTAAAACACTATGATCTCCTATTCAAATATATGAATCCGCTTTCATATCAAATTATGATCTTTGTTAGTCTCTTACACCCACACAATCCTCTAACCTTTGTAGCTACCACTAACTTTCTCTCGTGCATGCACACGCCCTCCTCGCCCTCCCCTCCCTCGGCATTCTATCCATCGGGCACATTCATTTTTTTTCTTTAGGTCGTTGTCCCAGAGTCTCCACAAGTCCTTTCCGACACACACCGATCAATAAACCTCGCCAATGATGTCTGCCTACAACATACAAACACACCTTCAATCTCCTCCTTTATGTGTCCTTGCCTCGTGCCTCTCATACGGTCAGACACATGTGTAAACTCTCGCCCCTCTTTTCATCAATCTCACAACCGCACACTCCTCCCCCTATCTAGCCAGTAGTTGGGCCTCTCGCACCACCTCCTAGCTCCATTCTCTCTGTCTATCCGTCTCGCTGGGCCTTATTTGCCTCTAACAAATGGACGTACACCGACCGATCTCTCGCTATACATATAGCTAGCTAGGTCCTTATAACTTGTTTTTACCCACACGTCAATCGATCTACCTCATTAGTTGTGTCTCTCCCTTCCTCCGACAAACAAAAATGGATCTACCGATCTAGTTAGGTTTGCTTACCAAACACATGGTTCCCTTCATCATCCACGGATGCGTCCTGATAGATCTATCACGCATAGGCACACACAGAAACACATCCCCACTATTATTGATAACATTGCAGTCCCACCCTCAGTTTGTCTACTAGGCCTCTCCCACCATCTTCGAGAAGCAACTCCATCACCCATCCAGCGCTCTACCCCTCTCCCTCCCTCTCCCTCCCTCTCTCTCTCTGTCCTCTCTCTCTCTCTGTCCCATCATATTTCCCGTCCTTCAGTTATGTATGGATGTCGACCGATCTCCCTCAAGACATAGTTGGGTCTCTCCTTCTCAACACATATACGAGTCGTTCTACCTCTATAGTTAGGCCTCTGCCTACCCCTCCCCCACCCCCTCCCCCCCACACACACCGATACATCGAGCGCTCTAGTCATGTCTCCCTGCCACACACAAACTTGACATGTGCCCTCTAACGTTCCGGTAGGCCAGTCGCCCTATATCTTTGACTTGCACACACACAATATTTCGATGGCTCTATTCATCGATCTCGCACCCACCCACTTGATCCTCTCTTCGACTCTATTGATAGCTATGACCCCTCCCTCTCTTCTCATGGATTGCCCGACCCTCTATGTATGATATGGATAGGCCTCCGTTTCACACACATTGCATGCAAAATTTTGTTTGAGATGTCATCGACACATATTCCCACAAATAATTCAAAAAATCAACCCCCACCCCACCCCCACTCCAAAACAAAAAACACTCACGATCGCGGTTTGTATCTCTCACACACACCCACGTAGGTGGGGGACGTGCACGAAGAGAAGAGGTGCATGCACGGCGCACATACTCCCGTCTCTTTCCCAACCACACCCACGCGGGTACATGGTGGAGCTCATTTCTGTGCGAAAAAGGCAGCCCATGTGGTAATTTGGCACATGTACTGGTTGTCCACTTGGTGGAGGGAGGATCGTCTACCACGGGTGAACAAACAAATTGCGACTTGATGTGTTATGTTAAAAAAAGAGGCAAACCATGTGGGGCCTACCTTAGAGGCAAGGCTCTATACACTCGAGTACTTTTGATGTGTCTCGTCAACTCGCAAAATGAGGAGAAGCTTGCTTAGTACGCCGTCTCCCCTGTTCCTAAATATAAGTCTTTGTAGAGATTTCACCATGAACCACATGCGGATGTATATAGATGCATTTTAAGTGTAGATTCATTGATTTTGTTCCGTATGTAGTGGAATCTCTACAAAGACTTATCTACTAGTAATAGCTAGCCCCCACTACTAGGAATTATCTATCCTCTCCTTGAGCCACATCATCAAAATTGATGTAGCTGTTAGATGAAGTAAATCAGTCCATAATAGATGTCTGATCTAGACGTTGAGAGGCTCCGCACTAAGCCACATGCAAGCATGCAGAAATACCATGGCACATGCATGTGAGTGGGTTTTAAATCACATCAACATGTCTGCATGCAAGCATGCACCGGTAGCATGCATGTAAGTGAGCTTTTAAGTCCCATTAACATGTCAAAAAGAAAAATATAATCCCATTATGTAGTAGGAGTTGGCTGATCTTTTTTCCTTACGTGGGATGATCTAAATAATGATGGGAGTTTATTTAGTTTGGCTACCACATTTGTCATGCGGTTATAGAGTTTTATTTAGTTCTATGAAATCGATAATTTTGCACAAAGAGATATACCACTGTTCCACGGCAACGCGCGAGGACTCATCTAGTAATATTTAGGAACGGAGGGAGTACTATGTAAAGAGTTAGGTGTCGCACGATGATACTGTGAGGTGGGCCATGTAATCACTGAGCCTGCGTGTTTTCACTGCTCTTGCACGCCTCCACTGTAAGAATGGTGAAAATTGTAATCTAGTAGTACTACCTCCTTTCACCGAAAGGGTGGGACATCCAGCAGTCCTACCACCTCAGTAATAAAGACCAATGAGCCGTCAAATCACATAGACCCAGCAATAAGTTGGACGGACAAAGCAACCATCACTCTTGCACTAGTGAGAGGTCGCGTCCGCTCTGCCCGGGCATGAATGCAGCACCGATTCTTTGGAGTGGCGCTGACCGTTTCGGGCGGGAAGCGCGCGCGGGTGATGGAGGGGCTTTGGGTGGGCCGGGCTGGTCAAGAGCGGGCGTGGCAGTTGTCCGCATGTCCCTACTGGACATGCCCCGAAACGAGGGGATGCACCGACTCTCGTGGCTAAAATCGTACACTACAAAACATCTCTTTGTAGGAGTAGGTCGATCTGTCGCTCTCTCTAACACACACATGCTGTTAAACACACACACACACACACACACACACACACACACCTTGGTCCCGTTGCACCTTCTAACATGACTTATTACACCTATACGGAGGGAGTAGTAAGTATACGAGATACGGTGGCACACTGACTTAAGTCAAATACAAGTGCCCAAAATTTGTGTGCATGTTATAATAAGGATTCACTTAGAATAGTATGTGAGCGAATAGAGGGATCAATTGGACAGTGTTCCCGAGCAGTAGCGAGATGTGTGAGGTAAGAAACACCGCTGGCGCTTTTAATTTTTCATATTAATTTGTTTGTTTCACCCTCTGACTGGTGGGACCCAATGTACTACATGGAGAGAGGTAAGGTGACTAAGGTTGCATTATTTCTGCACCACTGTGGATGGTCTTACCACCAAAGTCACATGACATGATTATGATTGAAATCCCAATGAATCCCACACACAAAAAAACACGACATGCTTGTCACACGAATGTAGGAATGTATAAAAGGTTATTTCCCTCTCGTTGAACATAACAGGAGGGTTGTGTAGCTGGTTAGCCTGTTCGCTCATCAAACTTGAGGTCTCAAGTTCGATAACTACACTTGAGCATAATTTGTGCCAGGAGGATTCTTTGACTAGTCAAAATGTTTTCTAGGGTTTGCACGCTTCACACTCTCTCTCCAGTGTATATATACACACTAGAGCCTCATCGCTTGTAGTTGCTCTCTTCACACTCTCTCGCCCTCTCCTGCTGGAGCCTCAGCGCTTGTAGTTGCTCTCTTCACACTCTCTCACCCTCTCCAGATCAAACAAGACTTCGTTGGCCTCTCTCTCCCCTCACTACTGCTCAAAGAGCCGGCAGGATCCGTCCGCCGGGAAGGGAAGGAGGCTTAACGATGTCGCCGTCGGTGAGGGACTACCAGCGCAGCTGTTCACTTTCCACCCAGTGGCAGCGCGGGAGGGCCTCCGACCCCTTCTTCTTCGCCGTTGTCCCGTCGCCCACCGAACCACGCCCCAAGAACCTTAAGGTATAATTTACTTACTCCACATGCATTTCTCTAGCTGCATGTATACCATGAATCTAGGACTTGGTTCAAAGAGGAAAGGAGTGGGGGAAAGTAGTGGGAAAAGTTGTATATAGCATGAATCTAGGACGTGGTTCAAAGAGCAAATGAAGGGGGAAAGTTGTATAGCATGAATCTAGCACATGGTTCAAAGATGGAAGGAATGGGGGAAAGTAGTGGGGAAAGTCGTATCACATAAATCTAGGACGTGGTTCAAAGAGGAAAGGAAGGGGCGAAAGTACTAGTTCAAAAAGGAAAGGAAGGGACAAGGCTGTAGAGTTTGAGCAGGACTAGATTTTCTGTGCTCACATAGGGAAAGGTGTCTAAAGATAACAAAACCGGGACCAACACAAATATGCTCCTTGGTTGTTTGTTCTTTGTTGCAACAGACTGTGCATGACCACAGTACATCGGTAGATGCACATGGTGCTGGTGCATCCACTGTCCCGTGCAACTCATTAGCTGTTAATCTAAGGCCCTGTTTGGTTAAAAACTCCCTAGTCCCTACCTGCTTGGTTCCAGGGACTAAACATGGACTAGAGGTTATTAAATGACATGCTAAAAGACCATGTTACCCATAGTAATGAACTAATAGAGACAAGGTGCGATGCGTGGCAGGGGCAACTGTTGGAAAAAGTCCCAAAAAGACTCCCTCGGGGTCTTCTTTCTTTAGTCCCAAATGCCCACTTTTAGTCCCTAAAAGTCCCTCCTGTTTGGTTTAGATGGGACTGACATGGAGTTTTTTAGTCCCTACACCAAAATGTCCCTGTAAACAAACACCCTCTAATAATGCCGCTGGAAAATTGATGCAATGCCACAGTTAAAAGCAAATTACATGTTTAACGAATTTTATTGTTAATATAATATCTATGTTAATATTAATCAATGCCACCGTTTGAGAAATGCTACTATCTTGCTTTCTTTCCCATTTAGATAAGGTAGATGCTTCTTTTTGTTGGCTTCTGTGTCATCCACCATTATTGACCACTAATTGTTTCCTTTGCACCTCTGTGTAAAAAGGGTTATCTACTTCACCTCGTTGCCATTGTGACCTTTTGTTGCACTACCCAAAACACTTTTGTTTTAAGAGTGTTTTGTGCAGTTCAACCAAAATGTCACACCGACAACGTTGCTTGATTGCTTGATCTTAGTGGAACTGCAGAAGAGGAGATCTTACTTCCTATCTGTTAAGGCGAATTTGGTTCAGATCTTCTTCTTGTGAGTTGTTTGAATTCCGCATCATGAGAGGTCAGTACTAGCCTTCTTTCACATGATTCTGCAGTGTGCTTTCATATGTTGTGCTACTTGTACGATAATGTTGCTTGATTTTAGTGAACTGCACAAATGGAGACAAGACTTCCAATCTGTATGTGCACCGTAATATCCCATTGAGGTAAGATAAGGATATTTCACAATTGTTGGCCTGTATTTTGCCACTTTCATCGGAAAAAGTTTAGTACTATTCTTGTGCTCCCTAATTGACATGCCAAATCTTACATTGAAGGAGAAGCTTGTCTGTTATTGAACCAAGAGATGAAGGGGAAGAACAAGCGGAAGAAAAACAAAAATCAACTCCCGGTGCTGTAATGAAGCACCGGAACTGTGATGACACAAGCAATGATATAGTTTTGCATCTTAATTTACTGCTATGGCTGGAACGAGCAATTGTTTTGCCATTGATTTGATGCCACTCTTAATGTAATATGTAATTATCTCTACTTGTGCAAATAGGGATCTTCTTTGAATATACCACTTCATGTACTCCATATGATTGAGCTTTGTCATCTCTATTGGTGTTGTGCTACTGTTTAGATACTGTCATGAAAAAGTGGTATTGTCCTTGAGAAGTGCTTCATCTGCGTTGTTTGAAATATTTCCTTTCCTTTTTTTTGAGCAAACAGGGATGCTAGCATTTAGTAGTCCTCTTATCTTTGCACAACAGGATCATCTTCCTCTAAAGAAGAATATGGAGCATGTGAAGTGACTAGTTCCGATTATACTAGGATGAAGAAGCCCGGTCTATCTTCTCATCAGAAGGAGCAGTTGAAGGATGGTTACATTACTCCCCACAAGACCAAACTAACTTCAGCTCAGAAGGACTGACAAATCTTCATTTTTTTGCTGTGATGCGCGAGTACAATGTTGTTCTAGGATTCTTTTTGGTGAGTTCCATTTTTCTAGAAGTGTGCTCTACATGGACCATGTATGTGCCTGTTGAAACTGTCAATTCATAGTACAGTTTGCTTTATACTAATCACTTTTTGTATTTGTGCAAACAGGGGTGCTCAGCTTGATTTCAATGGGAACTGCACAAAATATTCATGAATACATCGAATCATTCATTTCCACCACAAGAAAGGAGGTGCCGATAAGTTCAAGGCGTTGCAACATATAAGGGCAAAATGATACAAGCTACGTGCAAATTTGGTTGATTTTGGTGGAACTGCACAAAAAGAACAGCTGGTTTATTTAGCACGAGGTGCCATGTCAATGTCTGAATTGATGGCAAACCCTGCCCATTCCACAATCATAGGCATTTGATATTTTGGAATGGGACAACCTTGTCAAATTTTGCTCATTGATTTTAGCAAGACATGCGTTTGATATTTTCGAATGGGACGCCCTTTGCTGTCAGCAGCGTCGATCAATTTTTTCTTTATTATTTAGTTGTGAAGTAAATATTGCCTCTGACATGTGAGTCACTGAGATGCATAATCATCGATTGTTTTGAATGTTCTGTATGAATTGCTAGCCCTGTGTGTTTGATTGCAATGTACAGAAACGCTAACAAGCTGCTCAAACTCTTTGTACTCCTTCTGTTTCCTTTTTACTTCGCACATTGTGAAAGTGCATACTTTTTTGTATAAGATTGGTCAAAGTAGAGATACTTTGACTGCAGACAAAACTTGTATGCAGACTAGAAAGGACCGGAGGGAGTACATGTGAAGCTGCTGCAAACGAGGTGATCACCCTGGGAATAATGCTAGTACGTATTGTTTTGCATGTTCATCCAATGCCAGTGATACAGGAAGTCGAACTAATCGAAATAAATTCATTCATACACGGTCGGATTTCATATAAACATGCCGGATTTCATTACATTTCATACATTCTTCAACTAAAAAGGGGTGCGCTGGAGGTATAATTAAGTAACCGAAGCTACCCACCTGTGTCCCACTGAGCCGAACAGGAGCTTCAGTGACTTAACTGCAGGTGCAGTTGCGTAACTGACATGTGGCCTATTGGGCTCACATGTCAGTCAGCCAAGTACACCAGTAGTTAAGTAGAAGTGGCGGTCTTCTCTAGCGCAGCTCTCCGGCTCCACGTCGCCGCCAAGAACCTAACCGTCCGTCAATGGTCAACCCACCTAGCTTCGCTTCAACCAGAGGGTAGCAGCGGTGGCCTTACTTGGACCCGAGCCGCGGCGACCTACCGTGTTCTACTCTTCCTCGTTTTCTGTGTGGTGCGGCCTCGCTGGCAGCAGGGTGGGGCCTCGGCGGAGCCGGCGATGTCCTCTGTCTTGTTGCCGGTGGGCGGCGCCTCAGCGGAGCGGTGGAAATCCTCCCCCACGTTGCCGGCAGGGTGGGGCCTCGGCTGAGCCAGCGATGTCCTCTGCATCGTTGTTGGTGGGGCGGGGCCTCGGCGGAGCCGGCGGTGTCCTTTGCCTCGTTGTTGGCGCCACGGGGCCTCGGCGGAGCAGGGCCTCGTCGACGCCAGTGGAGCGGGGACTCGTCGGAGCCGGCGGTGTCCTCTGCCTCGTTGTTGGCGCTGCGGGGGCTCGGTGGAGCAGGGCCTCGTCGACGCCAGCGGAGCGGGGACTCGTCGGAGCCGGCATTGTCCTCTGCCTCGTCCTCGGTCTCGCCAAACAGCGCCTCGCCCGCTTCATCGCCCTCTTTGCTAGCCTCTTTGTAGGCGGCCGCAGCCTCCGCCACCTGCATGCGGTACCGCCAGCACTCGAGGCGGCCCTTGCGGGCGGAGCGGTATGAGTCGAGCAGCACCTCCACCTCCGCCCGCTCCGCGGCGATCTGCTCCTCCGCCTGCAGGTGCTCCTGGAGGAGATGGTGGTTGTAGGCGGCATCGGCCTGCACCTCCCGAAACTACTCCTCACGCATCTGCCTCACCCTGTCCATATATTGGGCACGGGCCTCGCCGTTGGTCACGGTGCAATGCACCGGCGAGGATGGCGCGAAGGAGGGGGTTGGCGCCGGATCGTCAACTACCATGTTCTCCATTGGGACGAGGCCGTCCTCTGGGTGCCTGCCGGCCAGCCGGTCGGCAGCAATGGCTGCCATCTCCTTGTGGTCCGTCGTCCGCCCATCCCGAAGAGCCCTGGAGCGCGAGGAAGCCATGGTGGGCAGTAGTGGTGTGGACAGGAGAAAGGGAACGGATGCGGATGGCTGAGGCTATGGCCTGTGCAGCAGTTTATATAGCAATGGTGGGCGGGCGGAGGGACGGACGTGTGGCGTCGGAGTAGTCGCCTCGGCAACCGCGTATCATTAATGTGGACGGCAGATGGACGGACAGCCGGCACTTGTGTCGTTTGAAGGCGGAGCAATCGCCTGCACCGGGAAGCGGAGCGGGCGGCACTGACTGTTTCGGGCGGAAAGCGTGCGTGGGCGAGGAGATGACTTTACTTGGAGACAATGACAATGGGGACCCACCAGGTCCATAGCCTCACGTACGCAAGTGCCTCCTTATTATATATATATATAGTGTTGCTATTCATCACCCAGGGTGCACAATAATTTATTCTTTACCCGAGGTAATCTTCCGATCGCTTCATAAACAAATTACGTTTGGAATACAAATAATTACATTCATATTGATTCACTACATAAATCTTGGTTTAAGAAAACAAAAATAGGTTTTGAGACCAAAAATATCACATTTTTATGTATGTTTTTACGTTCGTAACTTTACATAACATAAAATATTTTTTACGGCAAGTATATATTTTCTTACGTTCTCTTTTTACGTATGAAATAGGACAAAATTTACGAAACCTAAAAATATGGTGCATTGATGTCAAAATAGAGAGTGGGTGAAGAATAACTATTCCTCACCCAGGGTGACGAATAGCGCATTTTGCTTCCTCTTGGTTTCCTGACATCACGGTCCCACACCATTGTCAACCTATGTAGTACTCCCTCCTTTCCGGTTTATAGGGCTTATCTCAAAATTTTAGTTTTTCCATTTTATAAGGCTCAATTTGGTTGTTCCCCATCACATGTTCAGACTTCAAGGTGCATTAAATCATTGCATGCAAGTATTAAGAGAAAACTGACCAATGCATGCACTTTATGCATGCATGCATTGCAATTAATGCATTCGTAAACATAATTTTTTTGAGGAAAACAAGAGCATTAATTGGGTGCTTTTGCAAACTATAAAAAATATTCCACCACTCATCATCTACCTTGGTTGGTGAGATTTTTGAATTGAGCCTTATAAACCGAAAACGAGGGAGTAGTCAATAAATGAGAGAATTGCACAAGAAGCGGCCGACAGCTGGGACCAAGCAGCGCAAGTAGTATTTGTGTTTTTGAGGTGTGAGCACTGCAGAGTTTTTCGATGTTTAGCCTAGATATTAATTTTTCTCCTCTGAACAACAACGAAAACATCGCTGCAGGTATTAACTGGGCGGGCTATGGCCCGTCTAGCCCAGGCCAGATATCTAGCCCAGATATTAATTTTTTAAAGCTGAAAATGGCTAGCCCAGCTATAATTTTTTTAGGAATACCCTGGCAAGGTCAAGTTGTTATTCTCTGCCCCGCTAGGCTGCAAATCTTTCCTAGGAGGGATGCATTAGGCTTAACAAGAAAATGGGCTTTAAGAAATAATAAATGGGATGTAATTATAAAAACTGGGCAGTAACTATAAAAAAATGCACCAAACACGTGATTACTTTATAAAAATATTATTTTTGGATATTGAAAATTTTAATTTCATTAATTGTTGCGAGCGCAATGTTTCGTTCGATTTTTACGTAATATAAATTTATATTGAAATTGTATTTAATAAGACTAGAAATTTCGGGATAAAAATATTTCAGATCCCATCAAAATGTGGGAAATTTTTATTGAATTCTGTTTTGAACGGTTGGTTGAAATGGGCTGTACTTTTAACAAACTGTAAATGGGTTGTAGTAAATTCCATTAGAATTCAATAAATGGGCTACACATTCTTACAAATCTCAAATGAGCTATAAGTTCTCTGCCACACACTTCTGGCCTTACTAAGTTGACGTGTCCCCTAAAAAAATAGAGTTGACGCGTATGCAAGACTTTGTCAACTTATAGTCAACACACGGTTCTAGCAGCAGTGGCCATTGGATGTCCATGCAACGGATGCCGTGCTTCTCCTCAATCTCGGATATTCTAGCTTCACCCACCCAAAAAATGATTCCTCTCCCTGATATCTGGGGCGCACTGTTTCGGAAGCTGACCTGTGGGCCTACTAAGTTGACGTACCAAGGGCTTTGTCATCTTAGTCAATATAAACGATTCTAGCTGCAGTGACCGTACGATGTCCATCCAACGGCTGTCGTGCTTCTTCAACCTCTGGTGTTCTTGCTCCAGCCGCCCAAAGCAGCCGGTCGCGCCGCCTGCTCCTGCCTCCCGTGGCCGGCTATGTTGCCGCGGAGGCCTCACCGCCCCCTACTACTCCCACCGCTGCTAGGCCATCCCTCCACTCACCCACACCCCCTGTTATTCTGTGGCGACGGCAGCGCAGCCGAACCAGTGAACCCTCGTACTCCTCTCCGCGTGTGCATCCACTGCCGCGTCGTCCCCTTCCTAGGCCTCGCCGTCGTCCACCGCCCTGGTGCTCTCGGCATGGCGTGGTCAACATGTTCAAGGAACGACTTCCATCGGACGTTGACTGTACATGGAGAGGCTGACAGCTGGGTCCACGACAGTCGCAAGGAAGTGCCTCCTTATTACGCGCAAAATAATTATTCCTCCACCTAACAGGGGGGGCACCGGATGGGCCACCGTATTTCGCGAAAAAAATGATTCGCCCCCTGACTGCTGGGACCCACGAGCTACATCTTCACACGCAAGGAAGTGCGTCTCAAAAAAAATGATTTGCCCCCTGACTGCTGGGACCCACCAGCTATATCTTCGCATGCAAGGAAGTGCGTGTGAAATAAAACGATTCGCCCCCCGACTGCTGGGACCCACCAGCTACACCTTCGCATGCAAGGAAGTGCGTCCGGGCAAAAAAAGGATTCGCCCCCCTGACTGCTGGGACCCAGCAACCACACCTTTGCACACAGGGAAGTGCGTCTGGGCAAAAAAACAAAACGATTCGCCCCCCTGACTGTTGGGACCCACCAGCTACATCTTCGCAGGCAAGCAAGTGCCTGACAGTCGGGACCCACCTAGTCGAAGCGTACGTAGCGTTGTCATTCTGGTAGCGAACATGTACGTACATACTGGTCGATGTAGAGGCCCGCACATGTCGTAGTAGAGGCGTGCACGTAGCATGTACACGTACATACAGCGGCGAGGGTGCAAGAAAGAAAATACAGCTACGTATGCGTACATACGGGCAGGGTCTCGAACGCCTACTCGCGCATACGTACGGCCAGGGCTCGTGCACATGGCTGGGTCGGAACAGAGAAACAACGTCGTCATCATGTTAATGGGGAGGCAACGGAATGCGTCGTGTTAATGGGGAGGCAACAGAATATGTCGTGTTCATGGGGAGTCAACAAAATGCGTCGTGTTCATTGGGAGGCAACGGAATGCGTCGTGTTCAATGGGAGGAACAGAACGCGTGGGAGCCAACCGGCTGGGTCGGAACGGATTGCGTGGTCGTGTTCATCGGGAGGGCTTGGACGGAACAAGCGATGGAAACGAGGCCTGGTGTACCGTAGAACGGAGGAAACAGACCTCGTACAGTCGAAACGGGGGTCCTGTTTTCCGGGAGGGGTGTGCCGTACCGCAAAATGGAGGAAACGGACCTCCTACGGCCGAAACGGGGGTCCTGTTGATCGGGGGGGTGTGGCGTACCGCAAAACGGACGAAACGGACCTCCTACGGTTGAAACGGGGGTCCTGTTCATCGAGAGGGGTGTGGCGTACCGCCAAACGGGACTCCACGGGATACTGTTCATCTCCACCGTCAACCTCCTCCAGCCTCCACGGGCTACCGTCGACCTCCTCCAGCCTCCACGGGCTCCCGTTCATCCAGCCCCCACCGCGCGCTACTCCACCGGCTACTATTCAACCACGCCTCCACCGTCTACTGTTCATCCAGCCCTCCACACCACAGGGTCCTGTTGTTCCAGAGGCAACGCCACCGCTCACTGCTCATCCAACCCCCACCCCCCCCACCCCGCAACGCTCACTATTCATCCAATCGAGCGGGTTCAGTTAACAGCCATCGATCGATCGCTCGGGTTCAGTAACGCGTAGCCTGCAGTGCAATCCCTCGGGTTCAGTTAGAGCCCAACGCCTCGCTTGGGTTCAGTTAGAGCCCAAAGCCTCGCACACACGCGCGTACGTGTACGAGAGAAACGCGCATTGCTCGGGCCCCGACCTCCCACCGTAACCGAGAACTCCTCGAAATTTTCCTCGCCCTCACTTCTACCACGGTTTTTTCCGTCATGGACGTCCCAAAGAATGTCATGCAGCTGCGTCTCCGGCCCGCCCATGACGAAAAGCCCATTTTCTGTCATGATTTTGGTCATAGAAGTAGGAGCCCACCACATCTATGATGATACCGGGTTTTGTCATAATTATCGTCATAGAAGTGTCATATGTATGGCACAAAAAAATTCGTTCGGCCCAAAATGTTACGGATGTGTCTTTTTTTGTAGTGATAGGATATTTATATGTGAAGACCTCTCTTTCTTTATTACTTCCTATTAATTGCAACGATGACCAAAACTATGTTTGTCAACTCTCAACAACTTTTATTCATCATACTTTTTATTTGTGAAGTCATTACTCTCCATAAGATCACTATGATCTCTTTTATTCTTTTTATGCTTTCTCTTTTATTTTATTCACTCAAGATCATGGAAAAATAATCAAGCCCTTGACTCAACACTAATCTTTACTATATATAGCTCACGGACTCGATTACATAGAAGGATCGTAAAGAAAAACTCACAACTAGATCATACTAAGAACTTTTAATCTACTAGATCAAAATATTATCAAAAGGATCGAACTAATAAAAGCGGTAAATATAAAACTGATGGTGATACGATACCGGGGCACTCCCCCAAGCTTGGCACTTGCCAAGGGGAGTGCCCATACCCATGTGATTATATCTCTTTTTTTGGTGAAGAAGATGGTGGTGATGATGGGTAGTCGCACATCGAGCGTAGGAGGTCTTCCCACTTGCGGATAATGCCCTTGACTGTGATGATATGCTCATTCAACAAAATATTTTCACGTGTGAGATACTTGTTTTGTATACGAGCTAGCTCAATCATCTTGAAAGCTTCCATCTCAGTTGGGGTAAGAAGACTGTGATCAAGTTGAAGGATGTCTTATGTTGCCGAAACTTGGTTATATAATGAATTTTTACCGACCAAACTACGTGACGTGTAAGAAAATAGAGTCCGGAGAGCACACGAGGTGGCCACAAGGTAGGGGGCGCACCTAGGGGGGTAGGGCGCGCCCTCCACGCTCGTGGAGCCCTCGTGTCCTTCCCGAACTGCTTCTTATTTTTCTATTTTTCTAAATATTCCAAAACGGAAGAAAATTGCCATTAGAACTGTTTTGGAGTCGGTTTACTTACCGTACCACATACCTATTCCTTTTCGGAGTCTGAAACGTTCCGGAAAGTGTCCCTTATGTATTCCTCCGGGGTTACAGTTTCAATAACATTGGTTTCAACATTTATAGGATTACCTGAGATATAATGTTTAATTCTTTGACCGTTCACCACCTTCGGATTTGTGACTCCGAAGCTGTTGATTTTTATGGCACCGGAATGATAGACCTCCTCGATAACGTAAGGACCTTCCCATTTAGATGGAAGTTTTCTTGCAAAAAATCTTAAACGAGGGTTGTATAGCAATACATAATCACCAATATTAAACTCGCGCTTTTGTATCCTTTTGCCATGCCATCTTTTAACCTTTTCCTTAAACAATTTGGCATTCTCGTAGGCTTGGGTTCTCCATTCATCAAGTGAGCTAATGTCAAATAACCTCTTCTCAACGGCAAGTTTGAAATCATAGTTGAGCTCTTTAATAGCCCAATAAGCTTTATGTTCTAGTTCGAGAGGTAAGTGACATGCTTTTCCATAAACCATTTTATACGGGGACATACCCATAGGATTTTATATGCAGTTCTATAGGCCCATAATGCATCATCAAGTTTCTTGGACCAATTCTTTCTAGATCTATTACCAGTCTTTGGAAAAATTAATTTGAGTTCTCTATTACTCGATTGTACTTGACCACTAGACTGTGGGTGATAAGGAGATGCAATTCTATGATTAACATCATACTTAGCAAGCATTTTACGGAAAGCACCATGAATAAAATGTGAACCACCATTAGTCATTAGATAACTAGGGACACCAAACCTCGGAAAAATAACTTCTTTAAGCATCTTAATAGAGGTGTTATGATCAGCACTACTAGTTGGAATAGCTTCTACCCACTTAGTAACGTAATCAACAACAACTAAAATATGTGTATATCCATTAGAGGCGGGAAAAGGTCCCATATAATCAAAGCCCCAAACATCAAATGCTTTAATAACAAGTGAATAATTCATAGGCATTTCTTGACGTCTACTAATATTACCAATTCTTTGACATTCATCACAAGACAAGACAAACTTACGGGCATCCTTGAAGAGAGTAGGCCAATAAAAACCGGATTGCAATACCTTGTGTGCAGTTCTATCTCCAGCATGGTGTCCTCCATAGGCCTCGGAGTGAAACTTGCGTAGAATCTGTTCCAGTTCATGCTCAGGTACACAACGCCTAATAACACCATCTACTCCTTCTTTATAAAGATGTGGATCATCCCAGAAGTAATGTCTTAAATCATAGAATTTTTTTCTTTTACTGGTATGTGAAACTAGGTGGTATAAATTTAGCAACAATATAATTAGCATAATCAGCATACCATGGAGCAGTACGAGAAGCATTTATGACATTTAATTGTTCATCGGGAAAGCTATCATCAATAGGTAGTGGGTCATCAAGAACATTCTCTAGCCTAGAAAAGTGTTCTGCAACGGGGTTCTCAGCTCCCTTTCTATCAATAATATGCAAATCAAATTCTTGTAGCAAGAGAACCCATCTAATAAGTCTAGGTTTAGCATCTTTCTTTTCCATAATATATTTAATAGCAGCATCATCCGTGTGAATAGTTACTTTAGAATCAACAATATAAGGTCTCAACTTATCACAAGCAAATACAACCGGTAAAAATTCTTTTTTAGTAGTAACATAATTTCTCTGAGCATTGTCTAGATTTTTACTAGCATATTGAATAACATTTAATTTCTTATCAATTCTTTGCCCTAGAATAGCACCTACAGCATAATCACTAGCATCACACATAATTTCAAAAGGTAAATTCCAATCAGGTGGCTGAACAATAGGTGCAGAGATTAATGCTTTCTTTAGTATTTCAAATGCTTCTACGCAATCATCATAAAAAATAAATGGTATATATTTTTGTAATAAATTAGTCAGAGGCCGAGAGATTTTTGAGAAGTCCTTAATGAACCTCCTATAAAAACCGGCGTGACCAAGGAAACTTCTTATACCTTTGATGTCCTTGGGACATAGCATCTTTTCAATAGCATCAACTTTAGCTTTATCAACTTCAATAACTCTTTCAGAAACTTTATGCCTATCGGCGTTTTGGGAACGGGGGTCCCCAGACTTGCCTACCTGCGGCCTACGACGTGGCTCAAAGGGGGGCCCAGCACAGCCCATCTTCATCAACACAGACCCAAGACCCTCGCGAGGGGCCAAGCCTCACGGGGCGGATGATACGGAGCTTCCTCAGGCATGGCCTCATCAGGCTGGCTCGCGAGGGGGCGGAGAGATCAAGGCGGGGTACCTCACGAGGTGCCCGTGACGCAAGCCATGACGACCAAAGGCGCCAGGCGGGCGCCAGCCGCGCAGTGTCCTCCTTTCCTCTTTGGTGCAAAGGGAGCAAGCGCAGGCGAGAGCATCAAGCAAAGGCACCCGTTTCGGTGCAACGAGACCAAGACCAGTACAACGGCAGGGAGGAAGTCATTATGGGGCCCAACCAGCGTCACCAGCAGGGTCTTTGGCAGGCGAGGACCAACTTTAGTCAGGATAAGTGTACCAGATGTTCCCCTTCAAAATGGCCAATTGTTGGCGCCCTTCCCGCTCAATATTTGGGAAGAGGCCCAGGGCCATTGCCTATAAATAGGACCAGCCACCCACAGGGTAGGGGGGAGGTTGGAGATCGAGTATCGAGGATCAAGGAGAGAAGATCGAATCAGAGAGAGAGAGAGAGAGAGAAGGGTGATTGAACTCCTCCCAGCAGTTCATCGCCCCAACAAAGAATAGACCCTCGCGAGGCTGTTCTTCCTTGCATTGCTCATAATCATCGGCCCAAGAGGTAATCCACCACACCACACACAGGACTAGGGTATTACACCACAACGGTGGCCCGAACCAGTATAAACCCTATGTTTCTTGTGATGTTCTTTCCTTAGCTTAGATCTTAGCGAGGCGGAGGGGTGCAGGTAGGTAGGAGGCACGCACCCCAGTGTTCGAACCTCAAGGGTCTGCCGGAACCCGAAATCTGACATTTGGCACGCCAGGTAGGGGTGCGCCGGAATTCATTTTCCACCACCCCGTTCTCCTCCGACCATCGCGTCCATGTCTGACGCTCGTCGGGCCCGCGCCGAGCGCCGGGCCGCTCTTGCTTCCCGCGTCGCCCAGACGGCTCCTATCGGCGGGCGTCCTCGCCGTTCCCCGTCACCTGCCATCAACGCCACCACCGGCCCGGCGTGGGACGAGCAGCAAGCATCGTCTCAGCATCCATCCGTGCGGCAGGATGGCCGCACCGCTACTCCCTCGCTCGCCCCAGCTGGTTCTTCGTCCCGCGCGCTCCGCGCACCCATGGAGGCTCGAGCTATGCTCATCACGGCAAACGAGCTCCTGCGCTACCGTCCCATCGATGACGTCTACGAAGAATGGCTCGACCACGTCGCCGAGCTCGTCCGCGCCGCAGGGGGCTCTCCTGCGCCGTCCGTTCCACTGCACCGCACCCCGCCCTGCGCGGGCGACGAGGCTCCGGCGGCGCCCCGGCCAACTCCTCCTCAAGAAGGCGCCATGGCTCCAAGGCGCATGGCCCCTGGACGGAACCTGCTCCGTCAGGTGCCAGCACTGCAAGAGCAGAGCTGCCAAGAAGCCCCTCGCCCGCAAGAAGCTGCACGGGCGCTCCCTACTCCAGCACGTCGCGACCATGTTCCTGCTCCCACACGTCAAGACCCCGCGCTGCTCCCAGCTACAGCGCGTGGGGACATGCAAGACCAAGCTCTCCGTCACCCAAGGCCTCCCGTGGCCACAACAGGCTGCCGTGCCTTCACCACCGAGCTACGCAGCATCGCGTGGCCCGGCAAGTTCAAGCCAGACCTGCCTCCTCGTTACGATGGCACGGCTGACCCCGCGGAGTTCCTCCAGCTCTATGAGCTGGGCATCGAAGCTTCCAACGGAGACAAGAAGGTCATGGTGAACTGGTTTCCCATGGCGCTCAAGGACGGGGCCCGCACCTGGCTCCTGAACCTGGCTCGAGGCACGATCTCCTCCTGGGACGAGATGCGCACCCGCTTCATCGCCAACTTCCAAGGTACTCGCGACCGGCCGCCCGCCATGAGCGACATGCGCCGCATCAAGCAACAACCCGGAGAGACCCTGCAGAAGTACATCCAGTGCTTCAACAACGCACGCCTCAAGATTCCCAAGGTGACCGAGGAGGCCATCATCTCAGCCTTCTCCGACGGCGTGCGCGATGTCAAGATGGAGGAGCTGGCGATGCATGAAGACATGTGCACTTCCTTGGAGCTGTTCAACTTGGCAACCAAGTGCGCCAGGGCTGAGGAAGGGCGTCTCTCCCTCCTCGAGCTGCCTGCCACAGACCCAAAAGAGCAGAAGCCCAAGGCCAAGGATGTGAAGCGCAAGGGGGCTGCCGTGCTCGCGGCAGAACGAGACACCAAGCGGGGCAGAGATCAGCCCGAACCTTCCAAGGGCAGTCGGTACTGTGTGTACCACGACCTCCACAGCCACAACACCAACGAATGTCAAGAGCTCCGAGTCGTGCGAGAAGGAAAGATCAGCCGTCGCCCCGACCGTGGCGACTGGGGCTATGGTCGAGGAGGAGGAAGGAACGCAGGACGCTCGGAAGACCGTGGCCCGCGCCAAGGGTGGCGCGATAAACCTCGCGAGGATCGCTGGCAAGACCCACCTCGCGAGGGAGACTCGAGGGATCAGCCTCGCGAGGATCACCCACAAGGCAACGCAGGCCTCCCTCCGCTGCCGCCACAGCAAGGAGAAACGAGGACCGCCACCAGGACGAGGGGGCTGGGGGCTTCCAGGAGCCGCGCGTGATCGCCTGCATCCTGGGCAGGGCTCAAGCCCCAGCCTCTCAACGCATATTCAAGTAGTTCACCCGCGAAGTGAATGCATTCCTCCCCAAGCTCGAAGCCACGCGCCCTCTCAGGTGGTCAGCGTGCGCCATCACGTTCAGCTCAGAAGATCAGCTCAAGTGTGCGGCTACAGCCGGAGTCCTCCCGATGCATTGTTCCCCAATCATCAGCAATGTGGTGGTCACCAGGACCCTCATCGACGGCGGGGCAGGGCTCAACGTCCTGTCCGTGGAAACATTCAACAATCTCCAAGTGCCCTACAGCCAGCTTCATCCAACCAAGCCTTTCTCCGGAGTCACCGACGGCTCCACGGTCCCGATTGGGCAGGTCCGCCTCCCTGTCACCTTCGGGGCACGCGACAACTACCGCACCGAGCTCATCGACTTCGACGTCGCTCACATTCGCCTGCCGTACAATGCCATCCTTGGGTACCCAGTGCTGGCAAAGTTCATGGCCGTAACTCACCACGCTACAATGTCCTCAAGATGCCAGGAAGTGGCGGAGTCATCGCGGTGCCCTGTAAAGAGAAGGATGCGGTGTGTTCCCTGGAACGAGCCTTTCAGGCCGCGTCACTGGAAGACCCGGATCGCGGAAGTAGGAGGCTTCCTGAGACCGCCCCCAAGAAGAAGAAGATATCATCCGGCCTGGCCCCTCAGGAGGAAGGCCCCCTCTGGGCCCGCGCCTGCCCAGGGGGGACCTCCTTCCATCGCATAGGAAAGCGCACCTGGCGCCCTCCTTAGGCAGGGCTCGAGGGCTCTCCCCTAGAGGGCCACCGACCTGGCTAAGGTCACGAGGGAGGCGCTTGGGCACCACATGGAGGCATGTTTCGAAGCACGTTTCCCTCAAGAAGGAGTAAGGCAAGGAGAGCCAGACCCTCAGGAGTTCGTCAGCAAGGCCATTCAGGAGCTACAGGAGTCAAGAGTCATGAAAGGCGGCCGCCGCCTACCAGCAGTGGCTCCCCATCCTGGCGAGGATGGTGGGCTCCGCGTCTGCATCGACATACCAGGGCTCAATCGAGTCGCCTCTCTGGAGCGCCTCTAGCCCTCGCGAGTGGGGTGCTGTGAAGGTCCACCTCACAGCTACGTTCACATGCCTTATGGCTTGCCAAACGCAGTTGCCGTGTACCAGAGCCTCATGAGGGGCATCATGGAGGCACAAGAGGCCAGGCATTCCGCAGCCCTGGCGGAGATGGAGATGGTCCGCGAGGAGCCACCAGTGCCTCCAGAGCCTCCCGAGGCCCCCGGGCCTGGGGGCTCGTGAGGATCGGCTTCCGCGGCCCACCGAGTCTGCTACACCAACACTCCTTCGTCCTCAACATCATGAGGTGACATCTTTCAAGTTTCATTTCCAGCTGGGAGCGGCCCCCCCAGGGCTGCATTATTCCCAGGCCGCGTGGGTCCATCCCTGCGGCATGTATCCCTTTTATTCCATGTTGTTAGCTTACCTTGTTGGGGGCGCCCCTCGGGCTGCATCATCCTCAAGTCGCTCGGGCCAGACCCAGCGGCATGTATCCCTTTTGCGTTTATTTCGGGTTATGCGTTCGACCCACCATGCTTGATTATTTGATGCCAGTCCACGGCACCTCTTCTTCTCCATGCCGACCACTTGCACGTTAAAGGGGGGGGGGTACCTGAGCATCGCAACTCAGGGCTCTTACTAGCTCTCCAGCCCTCACCCTCTGGCCTTGTCCATGACCTCGCGACCTGGCATACCAGCGATGGCTGAGACCAGCTCGAGGGCCGGGACCCGAGGACGTAGAGTGCCGGCATCTAACCAAATTTGCAGGGACACATCACAAGATAAGGCCTAGTGCCAGGCGCAACCCGCCTAGAGGTAGGTCCCCGTGAGTCGCGCGCTGGCTCACGGGTGCCCAGATACACCTCGCCAGGCCCTACCGTGCCAGCCACGTGTCAGGGCGAGGCTGTACACGCCCCGGGGGCTCCTCCCGGAGGGGGGCCCTCCCACGTACCAGTGGAAGCACCATGCTCCGCGCTGGCTGACGACACTGCCGAGGAGCGGCTATGGCCGTACACATACGGAAGCGCTATGCTCCGCCCTGGTGATAAACAACTGAGGGTGGCCCCCGGGCCACATCAACCTCAGGGAGCCCAGAGCTCAGTGTCTAGCCTCATCATAACGCCTCCCCTCGGGAGTGCCGCGCGAGGGGGCTGGGCACGGGGGCTGCGCCTGGGTCACGCCCAGACGCACGCCGCCTAGCCAGGCCCCCTGGGCCTGGTTCGTCGCGCGTCTCTCCCCGAGCGGAGCCAAGGTACGAAGGCCGTTTGAGCATCAAGGGGGACTCCTGAGCATCGCGACTCAGGAGCCTAACTGGTCACGTAGCCCCTCACTCCTTAGTTCCGAAAGGCTAACGGCGGTTGAGGTATGCGCGCGGCCGGGCTCTGCAGACGTAGAACAGTAGATCCACCCACATTGTACCTCCCTACTTGTTGTTCGTGCGCCAAGGGGGACTCCTGAGCATCGCGACTCAGGAGCCTAACTTGTCATGTAGCCCCTCACTCCTTGGTCCCGTCCTGGTTTCCGGCCGGGGCTAACGGCGACTGAGGTATGCGCGGGGCCGGGCTCTGCCGGCGTAGAACATAAGCATGTAGGAAGGAAAAGCGTAAATCTCAAGGAATTCAAAAGAAAATATTGCATTCCACACTGTTATCTCAATGCCAAACGCAAGTTTAAACACCTCCCCGAGGCATGATACATGTGCAGGAATTAAAGGCAGGACAGGAGCCACAACGGAGTCACTTGTCGGCGGTGGAGCAGCGCAGAGTGGGTTCGCCTCATGGAGCAATGGGGTCGGCAGCGCCTTGCTTCGGCTTGGTGCTGAAGGCCCGGTACTTCCCCAGCAAAGCCTCCGCGTGAACCTTGACGGCCTCGGCAGCGGTAGCGGCACGCTCGCCGCTTACTGGCTCCAGCAGGCTGTCGAGGTTGACGCCGGAATCGCGAAGGTAGATGTGGGTGAGGACCCGCGTCAGCGCTGCAGAAGACAGGACACGCGCCTCGGCCTTGGCCGTGGGGCCAAGGCCAAGGGCGACATCTTCAAGAGCACGAACCAGGAAGGGAAGCAGCTTGGCGAGGCCAGCGGGCTCTCCAGGCTGCTATCGTAAAGCGTCCTCAGCGAGGAGCGACCCTTCGCCTCCATCTCCATGAAGGCCACGCGGTCCTCGGCAAGAACCAGGGCCTTGTTGTCCAGCTCGCCCTTCCTTGCCCCCAACTCCTGCTCCAGCACGCCTAGGCGGTCGCGGCGCTTCCTGAGCTTGACCTCCCTCTCCTTGATGGCCGCCTCGCAAGCCTTCATGCCTGCTGATGCACGGACCCGGCGACACACCAGAGAGCGGCCCCTGATTCTCAAGATAAGTCACCACCCGGAAGCACCAGCTACCGTGGCACCATCTCCGCACCTAATGCAATCCCGTGTTAGCGACGCTGCTCTCCTTTCTCACCGAACGACGGCTGCTTGAGCGCCAAAGGGGACCTCCTGAGCATCGCGACTCAGGGGCTCTTACCGGACCCCGGGTCGCTCACCTCCTGGCCTTGACCACGGCATCGCGACCTGGCATACCAGTGATGGCTGAAGCCACCTTGGGACTGGGACCTGTCGGCGCAGAGCACCAAGCCCTCGTGAGGTATGAAAGGGAGAATTGAGCTAAGACGGAATGAGCAACTCGCACAATTCTACGACAAGGGTTATATTAACAAAACAGGATCACAGGCACCTTACAAACCCCCACGGGACGTGTCTTTGATTCCTCGCAGGGAACAGATCCTAAAAGGACGCTAACTACGCACGCCCCTGCAAAAGATGCCATCATCAATAATGGGCCGTCAAGCACCGGTGCCAACCCCATCCAGATCAGAGGCGGCGACGGCCTGACGAGCCCGCCCTACTCCAGGAGCGGCGCTGGCTCGGGGGCTCGTAGCTGTCGTCGCTCGTCTCCGGAGTCGCGAAGAGCTCGCCGGAGTTGCTAGAACCTCCGACGCGTCCGCCGCCTAAGGAGCCGCCAAGGGAGCGGTCGGCTGGCCCAGTCCTCACCGTAGCAGGGTCACGACCACCTCTCCCGGGGCAGCACTCCAGCCGACGCTCGTTCGCGTCGAAGACCTTGAAGAACATCACCGAAGCACCGTCGTACTCCAAGTGGATCACGAAGGCGCCTCTTGTCCTGCAAACCCGGGCGACTTCGCTCCAGCCTCGAGTCATGAAGACCTCACCCGGGGCAACGACCGCGACCTCTGCCTCGGTCGCGAGGGTGTTGCAACCGGCGTGCTGCAGCCAAAGCTCCAGGAGTTCTCCCTGCGGGATGATGGAGGCGAAGAAGGGAGGAAGGCGAATCCAAGACTGAGGAGGCATGGCGGCGTGGACCATGAACTCTCGGGAGGAACCCTCGGTGTGGACCCCAGGGGGGACGACCCACACCTTCATGACCAGTCAGCGCCGACGGCAGCGCCGCCCGTGGTGATCAGCATCAGCTCCTTTAGGGCCCTCGATGTGGGCGTACAAGCGAAGCGAGAACCCCGGTGGTGGCCGCTCGCACCAGGGCCTCGGCACCACCTGATGGGCCCCCTCGTCCCGGCCACGGAGGGCGAGCCGTTTCTATGGCGGGAGCGGGTCTGGTTCCTCTCGGGGAGCCTTTCCCTTCTCTGCAGTCGAGAACCGGCGGATCGGAGCCATCGCAGCAAGACGGAGCAAGGACCGGGAAGAAGGAGAAGCAAGAAGGGATGGACTGGAAGGGCGCGCGCCGTTCCGTACTTATGGCCGGCGAAGGCCAACCGCCGACCTCCATGATCGCAGGTAACCATGACCCGCTTTGCATGCAGGGACTTGTCCAATCCGTGCAGTTGCCGAGGTGCCATGGGGAAGTGGAGACGCCCACGTCCAATCAACCGCCACGCGGCGCCCAAGGCTGCAGGCTGTTAGGGCCCGCGGCGCTTCGCTCTTGCCCTTCCGCCTCCCTACACAGCCAAGTCCGTCGTTCCTTGGGCCCGGGGGCTACTGTCGGCGTTCTGGGAACGGGGGTCCCTAGACTTGCCTGCCTGCGACCTGCGGCGTGGCTCAAAGGGGGGCCCAGCACGGCCTATCTTCATCAACACAGACCCAAGACCCTCGCGAGGGGCCAAGCCTCGCGGGGCGGATGACACGGAGCTTCCTCAGGCACGGCCTCATCAGGCTGGCTCGCGAGGAGGCAGAGAGATCAAAGCGGGGTACCTCACGAGGTGCCCGTGACGCAAGCCATTGCAACCAAAGGCGCCAGGCGGGCGCCAGCCACGCAGTGTCCTCCTTTCCTCTTTGGTGCAAAGGGAGCAAGCGCGGGCGAGAGCATCAAGCAAAGACACCCGTTTCGGTGCAACGAGACCAAGGCCAGTCCAACGGCAGGGAGGAAGTCATTCTGGGGCCCAAGCCAGCGTCACCACCAGGGTCTTTGGCAGGCGAGGACCAACTTTAGTCAGGATAAGTGTACCAGATGTTCCACTTCAAAATGGCCAATTATTGGCGCCCTTCCCGCTCAATATTTGGGAAGAGGCCCAGGGCCATTGCCTATAAATAGGACCAGCCACCCACAGGGTAGGGGGGAGGTTGGACATCGAGTATCGAGGATCAAGGAGAGAAGATCGAATCAGAGAGAGAGAGAGAGAGAGAGAGAGAGAGAAGGGTGATTGAACTCCTCCCAGGAGTTCATCGCCCCAGCCAAGAACAGACCCTCGCGAGGCTGTTCTTCCTTGTATTGCTCATCATCATGAGCCTAAGAGGCAATCCACCACACCACACACTGGAGTAGGGTATTACACCACAACGGTGGCCTGAACCAGTATAAACCCTGTGTTTCTTGTGCTGTTCTTTCCTTAGCTTAGATCTTAGCGAGGCGGAGGGGTGCAGGTAGGTAGGAGGCGAAATCTCCGCGCGCACCCCAGTGTTCGAACCTCAAGGGTCTGCCGGAACCCGAAATCCGACAATGCCCCAAGACAATACCTTCATTAACCATAAAGTGGCACTTCTCCCAATTCAATACAAGGTTAGTTTCTTCACATCTCTACAAAATTCGATCAAGGTTGCTTAAGCAATCATCAAAAGAGGATCCATAGACGGAGAAATCGTCCATGAAAACCTCACAAATCTTTTCACAAAAGTCAGAGAATATAGCCATCATGCATCTTTGGAAGGTTACAGGTGCATTACATAAACCAAAAGGCATACGTCTATAAGCAAAAGTACCGAACAGGCAAGTAAAAGTGGTCTTAGATTGATCATCAGCTGACACAGGAATTTCAGAGAAACCAGAATAACCATCTAGAAAGCAAAAATGTGTATGTTTGGATAATCTTTCTAGCATTTGATCAATAAAAGGTAAGGGGTAATGATCTTTTTAGTAGCCTTATTTAATTTGCGGAAATCAATTACCATCCTATAACCTGTAATAATTCTTTGCGGAATCAATTCATCTTTATCATTAGGAACGACAATAATACCTCCCTTTTTAGGGACACAATGGACAGGACTTACCCACTCACTATCAGCAACGGTATAAATTATACCTGCCTCAAGGAGCTTTAGTATTTCCTTTCTTACCACTTCTTTCATCTTAGGATTCAGCCGTCGTTGGTGATCACGAACTGGTTTGGCATCTTTCTCCAAATTTATTTTGTGTTGACATAGTGTGGGACTAATGGCCTTAAGATCATCGAAAGTATATCCAATAGCAGCATGGTGCTTCTTCAGAGTTTTCAATAATCTCTCTTCTTCATGCTCTGAAAGGTTAGCACTAATAATAACAGGATATATCTTTTTCTCATCAAGATAAGCATATTTAAGAGTATTAGGTAACGGTTTGAGCTCAAACACGGGATGACCCTAGGATTTCAACAGGCAAATTGTGTGTCAGGATGGGTTCCTGTTTAAAGAATACTTCATCTATTTCCCTTCTTTCATTCATAAACATATCATTTTCATGGTCTAGCAAATATTGTTCTAAAGGATCACTAGGAGGCACGACAATAGAAGCAAGACCAATAATTTCATCTTTACGAGGCAATTCTTCTTCACGGTGTTGTCTACAAAATTTAGAAAAATTGAACTCATGAGACATATCACCTAAACCAATAGTAATAACATCCTTTTTGCAGTCTATCCTAGCACTAACAGTGTTCAATAAAGGTCTACCAAATATAATGGGACAAAAGCTATCTTGTGGGGAACCAAGAACAAGAAAATCAGCAGGATATTTAGTTTTCCCACACAAGACTTCAACATCTGTAATAATTCCCATTGGTGAAATAGTATCTCTATTGGCAAGTTTAATGGTAACATCAATTTCTTCTAACTCAATAGGTGCAATATCATGCATAATTTCTTTGTATAAGTCAATAGGTATTGCACTAGCACTAGCACCCATATCACACAAGCCATGATAACAATGATCTCCTATTTTAACAGAAATAATGGGCATGCCTACCACATGTCTATGTTCATCTTTAGCACAAGGTATAGCAATTCTAGCAGTTTCATCACGGAAATAAATAACAAGCCCATCAATATTATCAGACAAGAGATCTTTAATAATAGCAATATTAGGTTCAACTTTAAATTGCTCAGGATGTGTATAAGTTCTAATATTGCTTTTACGAACCACAGTTGAAGCCTTAGCATGATCTTTTATCCTAACAGGAAAAGGTGGTTTCTCAACATAAGCAGTAGGAACAATAGGATCATTATAAGTGACAGCCTTTTCTTCGACTTTAATAGGTGCAGCTACTTTTACTTCTATGGGAGGATGATATTTAAACCACTTCTCCCTAGGGAGATCAACAAGAGTAGCAAAATATTCACAAAAGGAAGCTACTATCTCAGAGTCAAGTCCATATTTAGTGCTAAATTTGCAGAAAACATCGGTATCCATAAAAGATTTAACACAATCAAACTTAGGTGTCATACATCACTCCTTACCTTCGTCGAGGTCCCAATCTTCAGAGTTGCGTTTAATTCTTTCCAATAAATCCCATTTGAATTCAATACTCTTCATCATAAAAGAGCCAGCACAAGAAGTATCGAGCATGGTGCGATTGTTATCAGAAAGCCAGGCGTATAAATTTTGAATAATTATTTCTCTTTGAAGCTCATGATTGGGGCATGAATATAACATTGATTTAAGCCTCCCCCAAGCTTGAGCGATGTTTTCTCCTTCACGATGCCAAAAATTATATATATAATTGCGATCACGATGAACAAGATGCATAGGATAAAACTTCTGATGAAATTCCAATTACAATCGTTTGTAGTTCCATGATCCCATATCATCACATAGCCTATGCCATTTCAATGCATCTCCCTTCAAAGATAAAGGGAAAACCTTCTTCTTAATAACATCATCGGGCAGACCTGCAAGATTAAATAATCCACAAACTTCATCCACATATAATAGGTGCTCATCAGGATGCATTGTTCCGTCTCCTGCAAAAGGATTAGCTAGCAGTTTTTCTATCATACCCAAAGGAATCTCAAAGTATACATTTTCATTTTCAGTAGGTTCAATAGGTTGAGGAGCAACTCTTTGCTCTATTGGTCGGGGTGAAGATACACCGAACAAGCCCCTTAGAGGATTACTTTCCATAGTAACAAGTGACAGTAAATTCAGCACACTATATAAATTTTTCCTTACCAAATTCCACCTACCAAAGGCGCTTCACTCCCCAGCAACGGCGCCAGAAAAGAGTCTTGATGACCGACAAGTATAGGGGATCTATCATAGTCCTTTTGATAAGTAAGAGTGTCGAACCCAAAAAGGAGCAGAAGGAAATGATAAGCCGGTATCAGTAAGGTATTCTCTGCAAGCACTGAAATTATAGGTAATAGATAGTTTTGTGATAAGATAATTTCTAACGAGCAACAAGTAACAAAAGTAAATAAAGTGCAACAAGGTGGCCCAATCCTTTTTTGTAGCAAAGGACAAGCCTAGACAAACTCTTATATAGAGAAAAGTGCTCCCGAGGACACATGGGAATTATCATCAAGCTAGTTTTCATCACGTTCATATGATTCACGTTCGGTACTTTGATAATTTGGTATGTGGGTGGACCGGTGCTTGGGTACTGTCCTTACTTGGACAAGCATCCCACTTATGATTAACCTCTATTGCAAGCATCTGCAACTACAACAATAGTATTAAGGTAAACCTAACCATAGCATGAAACATATGGAACCAAATCAGCCCCTCACGAAGCAACGCATAAACTAGGGTTTAAGCTTCTGTCACTCTAGCAACCCGTCATCTACTTATTACTTCCCAATGCCTTCCTCTAGGCCCAAATAATGATGAAGTTTCATGTAGTCGACATTCACATAACACCACTAGAGGAGAGACAACATACATCTCATCAAAATATCGAACGAATACCAAATCCACATGACTACTAATAGCAAGACTTCTCCCATGTCCTCAGGAACAAACATAACTACTCACAAAGCATATTCATGTTCATAATCAAAGGGTATTAATATGCATATAGGATCTGAACATATGATCTTCCAGCAAATAAACCAACTAGCATCAACTACAAGGAGTAATTAACACTACTAGCAACCCACAAGTACCAATCCCGGACTTAAAGACAAGAATTGGATACAAGAGATGAACTAGGGTTTGAGAGGAGATGGTCCTGGTGAAGATATTGATGGAGATTGACCCCCTCCGGATGAGAGGATCGTTGGTGATGATGATGGCGATGATTTCCCCCTCCCAGAGGGAAGTTTCCCCGGCAGAATAGCTCCGCCAGAGCCCTAGATTGATTCCGCCAAGGTTCTGCCTCATAGCGGCGGAGTCTCGTCCCGCAAGATGGCTTATGATTTTTTTCCTCATCGAAAGACTCCATATAGCAAAAGATGGGCATCGGAAGGCCACCAGGGGGCCCATGAGGCAGGGTGTGGCCTCCCTCCGGAACTTCTTGCGCTCAATATTTTTTATATATTCTGAAAATGACTTCTGTGAAGTTTCAGGACTTTTGGAGCTGTGCAGAATATGTCTCAAATATTTACTCCTTTTCAGCCCAGAATCCCAGCTACCGGCATTCTCCCTCTTTATGTAAACCTTGTAAAATAAGAGAGAATAGGCATAAGTATTGTGACATAATGTGTAATAACAGCTCATAATGCAATAAATATCGATATAAAAGCATGATGCAAAATGGACGTATCAACACCTTACTTGAACATTATGTCTTTCGAGCACTGACCCTCTATAAAGCGGGCGGCCTCTAGGATGTCTTCAAAATAATGCTCCGGTTCCTGGCGGTCCTTGCCTTCGGGTGGACTCTTCGTCGCAACTTTGATGGCATTCATCTTCCCCCGGAATGCTTTGACTCGGGCAAAAGCCATTCACGCACCCTCAATGCACAATGATCGCTTCACATCATCGGTACGCGGCACCGCATCGACAAGCCTCTACACCAAACCGATATAGCTATTCGGAACAGGCTCAGCTTGCCACAACCGGATTATGACATCCTTCATGGCAGCGCCGGATATCCTATGAAGTTCGGCCCATTGGGACATCTGTTCATTGAGCAACAGAGGGCGCTTTGATGCGCCCAACTACGACCAGAAAAGCTTCTCCGATGCATACCCATCTCATGCTTGGTAATACTACGCCGCATCGGTAGAACTCTTTGGCAAGTCCAAGAACTCATCCGGAGAACTCCATACTTGGTTAAGCTGGGCATAGTTTGGGTCACTGAACTTAGTTTGCAGCAGAAAGGGCTTTCTAGCTGCAATCTCCCTCGCCTGTCAAATTCCACGCGGGCTGCTCTAGATTCCGACCGCGCTCCTCTAGCCTCTTGTAAGGCCTTGTCCAGATCAGCCGTTAAGGCTTTACTCTCCGTCGGTGTCAAAACCGGCGGTCTCGGGTAGGGGGTCCCGAACTGTGCGTCTAGGCGGATGGTAACAGGAGACAAGGGACACAATGTTTTTACCCAGGTTCGGGCCCTCTCGATGGAGGTAAAACCCTACTCCTGCTTGATTAATATTGATGATATGGGTAGTACAAGAGTAGATCTACCACGAGATCAAAGAGGCTAAACCCTATAAGCTAGCCTATGGTATGATTGTTGTTCGTCCTATGGACTAAAACCCTCTGGTTTATATAGACACCGGAGTGGGCTAGGGTTACACAAAGTCAGTTACAATGGGAGGAGATCTACGTATCCGTATTTCCAAGCTTGCCTTCCACACCAAGGAAAGTCCCATCCGGACACGGGAAGAAGTCTTCAATCTTGTATCTTCATAGTCCAAGAGTCCGGCCAAAGGATATAGTCCGGCTATCCAGACACCCCCTAATCCAGGACTCCCTCAGTAGCCCCTGAACCAGGCTTCAATGACGATGAGTCCGGCGCACAGATTGTCTTCGACATTACAAGGCAGGTTCCTCTCCAAATTCCGTGTACCTGTTTAAATAGTGTCCGGCTTCTTGTGAATGTTGCGCTCCTTGGCTTCCACGCCCAATAATGGCCACTTTCCACGTTTTGAGCGAATGTGAAGAGCCAGGGTCTTTTTACATTTACCCCCATAGCTGTGTGAATGAGCTGCCTATTAAAGAGACGGGGATTCAGATCCAAATCACACCATCCTCCCTTGGCGAGCCTTCATCGGAGCGCATCCGACAGAGATCCATTCCATCATGGCCAGTCGACGCAGCTCCTCCTCTTGCTCCCCTAGCCCCAAGCCTGGAGATTGGGAGAGATGTTCCGTCCCGCACAGCAAATTAGTGATGCTTTAGACCAAGGGATTTCTTCCCCCAGCATACATGGTCCCGGTTCGAGCCAGGCTCGCCACCTATAATGGCGGAGAGCAAGCGGAGAGCCTTGCCAATCCCTCCAAGGGAGAGCGGGTATGCCTTGTCCCTCATTTGGTAAGAGGGCTCGGATTTCCAATTCATCCGTTTCTCCGGGGGCTACTGGAGTTCTACGGCCTCCAGTTGCACAACTTACGCCTGCCTCCATATTGCACATCGCGGGCTTCGTAGCCCTTTGCGAGCTGTTTTTGGGCTGTGAGGCTCATTTCGCGCTGTGGAAGAAGCTGTTCTGGCTTGTGCCCGGTTCTTAGAAGGGGTCAATATATCAAGTGGGCAGAGCCGAAGTTTGGCGTATTGCCGGGACCGGATATCTATCCGGAACCCCGAAGAAGACGTCTGAAGACTGGCCTTCAGAATGGTTTTATATAGAAGACGTCCCCCTCTCGGACCCTTCAAATCGGCCTCCCTGAGTTCGACAACGCTCCTTTGAAGAAGCGCCGGAGCTGGCGTCCACGGAGCCCCCAGGAGGAAGATGATAGGGACGTTCTTTACCTGATGAGCCGAATAAGTTTGTTAGCTCGATCCGGATTGACCATGATCGAGGTCATGGCCACATGTATTATGCGGGGGGTGCAGCTGCTTCAGTATAGAGGCCACCCCATGTGGGATTTCAACGGGGAGGATGACGCCACCCGCTACGGCTGTAAAGGGCCAGAATCGGTTGCTGCTCTAATAAAGATATTATCCACTTTGTACAAGGGAGAAGAGGAGGAATTCCTCCGCGTCAACCCGCAGGGCGGATTTTCTATGTACAATCCTCCGAGCTGGGTAAGCGGACACTTTTTCTCGCCCATCCGTTTCATAGTTAAGTATTCAGTCCAGCAATTTCAACGCAGGAGCTGCGCCAGGCTGTAAGGGAGATAAACAGCCCTCCTCCACAACCCGAGGACCCGGAATGGTCCCTTGACCCGGCCTCCCAAGAGGATCCAGACATATGTGTGGAGCTGATCGATGGGGTATTTTACCAATTGAGCAATGACAACGCCTTGGTGGCCATTACGACCGATTACCCTGGGCTACTTCCAGCCTCACAGGTAACTGAGACCGAAGTCCGAGTACTTTGAAAAGGGATCCGTCCTTGCGTGTTTTTGATTACCGTATAACAACCGTGTTTTGCAGGGGAGGTCCTCGAGGCGAAAGGCTGAGCCTGCGGCGACTAGCCAACAAGGGGCCGCGGGTCCAGGCAGGCTGAAAAGACACGCAGTCCGGATTGAGACACCGGCGCAGCGGTACGGAGCACCGTCTTTATTCCAAGACATTATTCTCATAGGCATACTAATGCCCATGCCTTATTTTTAGGAAAAAGAGCGCTCGCCGGACTATATCCGGAGAGGCTACTAATCGCGCCTCCACCAGCCAGGTTCCAAGGCCGGATTCGGAGGCGGGCACGAATACGAGGCGTGCGCCGGGCACTCCTCCGATAGAGGATGCGGATAGACTATACGCCACCAATTCCGAGGTGGAAAGTGCCATGAACCACAGGCGTCACTGGACTTTTCTTCGTGACGCTTGTTTCTCCCAAGAGGCATTGGATGCCTTCAACTCGGGAGATGCGTACCTCCATGCCGCTCAAAATGTTCTAGCCAGAGCCACGGAGCAGTATGTAAAAGACATACGGGTGAGAAAATTTGGTGATTATATATATATATATATCAGTAGCCCTTGAGACTTGAAACAGTTAGAATAACTGATTTAAGGATGGGACAATTGCATTTTTACCCCTAGTTGGTTCCTACCCACGGGTTTTGCCCTTACTTTTCGAGCTTGCTCAGTTTTGCCCTTACTTTTTCCGTCGTGGTCCCTCGAATGCCCTTTGACTGTTTGACCAAAACTTTGAAAATTCATAACTAATTCATATGAACTAAGAAAAATGAAAATAAGATATCAAAATGTTCAGATAAACATTACTTTATGTGCATATCATTTGCATTTAGGATAAAAGCATCATTTAAACTACCTAAGGTAATTAATGTTATTAACATTATTATAAATAAAAAGGTATAAACAATATTTTTTTTCATGAATAAAAATGGCATGCAAATGTAGGTGATGTTTTCTGAACATCCAGGTATCTTATTTGCATTTTTCTGAGTTCGTATCATCTTGTTAAGAATGTTCTAACGACTTTGACCGTTATTTGGAAACTTCATCACAAGTTGATACGAACTCAGGAAAATGCAAATAAGATATCTGGATGTTCACAAAACATCACCTACATTTGCATGTAATTTTTATTCATGAAAAATATACTTTTTATACCTTTTTATTTTAATAATGTTAATAACATTAATTACCTTAGGTAGTTTAAAGGGTGCTTTTGTCCTGAATACAAATGATATGCACATAAAGGTAATGTTTATCTGAACATTTTGATATCTTATTTGCAATTTCTGAGTTCATATGAATTAATTATGAATTTTCAAAGTTTTGGTCAAACGGTCAAAGGGCATTCGAGGTACCTCGACGGAAAAAGTAAGGGCAAAACTGAGCAAGCTCGAAATGTAAGGGCAAAACCCGTGGGTAGGAACCAACTAGGTGTAAAAATGCAATTGTCCCTTTAAGGATCATTTGTTATGCAGGTTCTTACAGAAAAGAATACCCAACTGTCCCAGGAGCTGGAAGAGTGCAAAGCCCAACTTCAGGCCGCACTGGCCGCAGCAGGTGAGCCCAAAGAGACCCCCTCTGGTAATATATCCTTAAAATGATAAGTATCATATAAAGTGCGGCGTATATGCAGATCTGACGGTAAAATTGCAAATGATGCTGGAGTAAATCCGGATAAGAAACAACTCCTACGCCAGCTGAAGGCCGGTGAGAGCGTGCTTACGAGGGTGAGGCAGGAGAAGAATGATCTCCTAGATGCCAACACCAAGCTGGGCATGGAACTAAAGGATGTTCGTGCCCAACTGTCAGACTCCGTTAAGGGGAATCGGTGGCTTCGACGCGGCATATTTAGTAAGTGCTTGAACGAACTTTGAAAAAGAGTTCGGCAAGGAAGTTGGCTGACAGAGTTATGTCTGTAGGTATGCTAACAGGTCGTCCTGCAAAGGAAACGCCCGGTTCTATGGGTGACCTTCTTCCCGAGCTCTCGCAACTGCACGAGCGAGTTCGGCAGGTGATGCAAGGCGTCGCCCAGGCCTTGTGGCCATCCGTCTCCGTGCCCGAAGGACTTGGAGATCTTGCGGAGAAGCTGAAGGGAGCGCGGCGGCGCTTCCGATTATGGAAGATATCAGCCTGCCGTCAAGGTGCTAGGGAAGCCTGGGCCATGGTGAAGACGCGGTACACGAAGGCTGACCCAAACCACATGGCCGAGGTCGGACCTGTGGGGCCCGATGGGAAGGAGATCCCTGTGAGCTTAGTGTATGGCCAAGTAGAATTGGCCGCAAAGTATTCCCAACAGGACTGTAGACTAGACAGCCTATTGTATGGTATTGAAGAGGAATTCAACCAGTCAAATTGACTATGTAATTTAAAGTGACATGTACAATGCCTTCTAGCCGGATTGTAGATTGTTTGTCATGGCGGACCTTTTCGCTTCAACCTCGGGACCTGATGGTCCAGAGTGTATCCGAATACCCTCTCGGTTATGTAAGAACCGGGGCATGCATGGAGACCAGGCGTAGGGGTCATTAGTGCTTGAACAGACAAGTGCCCAACTAGTTATGTTGTATTACATGGTTAGTAAGAAACATCTTCCAGGGAGAATAGTTCCGTTAGGGGTTCCTTTCCCTGGGAGGCATGCCCTAAAGTGCATGTCCGGACTGCGAGAAGAGACGCAGAAAAAACATCTGGGGCGCATAAGTAAATATGTGAAAAATCATCTTTAGTTCACCGACCGAATATTCCCTTAAGAACGCTAGCTTTCGGCTTCACCCAGTCTGAGGTACACATCCAGCTGACCTGGCAGTAACAATCACAGAGGTGCTCCCCTTATGCCCTAGCCGAATTAACGGGAATGTAGGGCATAAATACAAGAGCCAGGCAACCCAGCTTGGCCAAAACTTAAGTCATATCGATGCATATAATGGTGACTAAAGGGTACATGCGAAAGGATAACACATGTGTTGGGCATAAAGCCCGTATGAATAAGCTTCTATTAAAGAAGCCCCTAGGTATAATGAGCGCGGATAGCGCGTCAGTTGTGTGCAAACAAGGCACGAATGGGCCTCTAAAGGTTGTGAGAGAAAAGAAAGGGAGAAGGAGAAAAATATAAGACAGATAGTGTATAAAAAATGGACAGAGGAAGGAGACGAACACAGAGTCCGATGTTAGGCGTAGAATCTTTGGAGTCGGGCTGCGTTCCATGGGTTCGGCTCGAGTCGATTATCCGATGCATCCCGCAGACGGTACGTTCCACCAGTCAGGACTTGGTCAATGATGAAGGGACCTTCCCATTTGGGCTTGAGTTTGTCCTTTTTCTTATCCGGCAGGCATAGAACTAACTCACCAACATTGTAAGTTTTGGCCCGTACTTCTCTGCTTTGGTATCTTCGAGCCTACTATTGATAGAATGCGGAACGGGCTTTTGCCATGTCACGCTCCTCCTCCAAGGTGTCCAAACTGTCCTGCCAATCAAGGTGAGTCATGAATTATGTCGCAGGGCAGAACCGCCTCTGCGCCATATACCATAAAGAATGGTGTTTATCCGGTAGTGCGATTCGGCGTGGTCCGCAGCCCCCGGAGTACGGAGTCGAGCTCCTCTACCCAATGCGTGTTAGATTCCTTGAGGGACCACACTAATCTGGGTTTGATGCCGCTCATGATAAGACCATTTGCTCACTCGACCTGACCGTTAGTTTGTGGGTGATAGACTGAAGCATAATCGAGCTTGATGCCCATGTTTTTGCACCAGAGTTTTACCTCGTCGGCTGTAAAGTTCGTGCCGTTATCAGTGATGATGCTATGGGGTATGCCATAACGGTGTACGACCCCGGATATGAAGTCTATCACCGGTCCGGATTCGGCCGTCTTAACAGGCTTGGCTTCTATCCATTTGGTGAACTTATCCACCATGACCAGTAAGTATTTTTGCTTGTGGGTTCCTCCTTTAAGGGGTCCAACCATGTCAAGCCCCTAGACCGCAAAGGGCCAGGTGATGGGGATAGTATGGAGGGCGGTGGGTGGCATATGGCTTTGGTTTGCAAAAAGCTGGCAACCAACGCAACGTTGGACTAAGTCCTGAGCGTCTGGTCGGGCCGCCGGCCAATAAAAGCCTGTACGGAAGGCCTTGCTTACAAGGGCCCGAGCTGCAGCGTGGTGACCGCCGAGTCCGGCATGAATTTCCGCCAGAAGATTCCGCCCTTCCTCTTTGGAGATGCACCTTTGAAGGACTCCGGTGGTGCCTTTCTTATAAAGCTCTCCCTCATGGACTTTATAGGCTTTAGATCGCCGCACTATGCAGCATGCCTCGTTTTGGTCCTCAGGAAGTTCCTGCCTAGTTAGGTAGGCTAGGAATGGTTCTGTCCACGGGGCGATGACTGCCATTATTACGTGGGCTAAAGATGTTATTTCGTTGGCAGAGCCTCCAATTATGTCAGACTGTTCGGTGTCGGGCAGTGCGGTTGGTCCGGGCTGTTATTTTCGGGTTCCCCTTCCCATACTACGGATGGCTTGAACAGCCTCTCCAAGAAGCGTTTTGCGTCGATGCGTGCCAGGACATCTGCTGCCTGATTGTTTTCCCGGGCTATATGGTGGAACTCGAGCCCCTCGAACCGAGCTGACATTTTTAGGACGGCGTTGCGATAAGCTGGCATTTTCGGATCCTTGGCATCAAAGTCTCCATTTATTTCGGATATCGTGAGGTTGGAATCCCCGCGCACCTCTAGGTGTTGAATGGCCATGGATACTGCCATCCGGAGACCATGTAGAAGGGCCTCATATTCGTCTGCGTTGTTGGAGTCAATATACATTATCTGGAGTACGTATTGAACTGTATCTCCTGTTGGGGACGTCAAAACGACGCCAGCCCCTAGACCAGCCAACATTTTGTAGTCGTTGAAGTGCATGATCCAGTTGGAATATGTGTCGTACTCTTTAGGGAGTTCAGCTTCCGTCCATTCGGCGACGAATTCGGCCAAAACTTGTGACTTAATAGCTCGCCGTGACTTGTAAGTTATGTCGAACGGGAGGAGCTCAATGGCCCATTTGGCAATCCGGCCCGTCACGTCGCGGTTGTTTATGATATCGTTAAGTGGTACTTCCGAGGCTACCGTTATCGAACACTCTTGAAAGTAGTGTCACAGCTTCCGGGATGCCATAAATACCACGTACGCTATCTTTTGATAATGCGGGTACCGTGACTTGCATGGAGTAAGGATAGTGGACACATAGTAAACCGGCTTTTGAAGGGGGAATTTGTGTCCGTCCGTTTCTCGTTCGACGACGAGCACTGCACTTACAACTTGATGAGTTGTCGCAATGTACAATAGCATTGGTTCGCCGATGCTTGGCACGGCCAGGACTCGGTTTGTTGCCAATATGGCTTTTATTTCGTCGAGTCCGGCCGTGGCGGCATCCGTCCAGTCGAAGTGTTCGGTGCGCCGGAGGAGGCGATAAAGGGGTAATGCCTTTTCTCCCAAGCGGGAGATAAAGCAGCTTAGAGCCGCCATGCATCCGGTCAATTTTTGTATTTGTTTGAGGTCCTTTGGGATGTCCAATTGTGACAGAGCTCAGATCTTGGCTGGATTTGCTTCAATTCCTCTACCGGATATAATGAAGCCCAAGAGCTTTCCGGCTGGTACGCCAAAAACGCATTTTCCGGGTTGAGCTTGATGTCGTATGTTCAGAGTTTATCGAATGTGAGCCTCAAGTCGTCTACTAGAGATTCGACATGCTTGGTTTTGAAGACCACATCATCTACGTACGCCTCCACTGTTTTGCCGATCTGGTTTGCCAGACATGTCTGAATCATGCGCCGATATGTTACGCCGGCATTTTTGAGCCCAAAGGGCATTGTGTTGAAGCAGAATGGGCCGTATGGTGTGATGAATGCTGTTGCGGCTTGGTCTGGCTCTGCCATCTTAATTTGATGGTAGTCGGAGTATGCGTCGAGGAAACACAATGAATCGTGTCCTGCGGGAGCATTGATGATTTGATCGTTGCGGGGGAGGGGAAAGGGATCCTTTGGGCAAGCCTTGTTGGGGTCCTTAAAATCGACGCACAAGCGCCAGGATTTGTCCTTCTTTGGTACCATCACCAGGTTTGCTAGCCAGTCCGGATGTTTTATGTCTCTGATGAATCCGGCCTCCAATAGCTTGGCTAGTTCCTCTCCCATGTCTTGTCTCTTAGGTTCGAAGAAACGCCGAAGAGCCTGCTTGACTGGCTTGAATCCTTTTAGGATATTTAGGCTGTGCTCGGCCAGCCTGCGTGGGATTCCTGGCATGTCTAAAGGGTGCCAGGCAAAAATGTCCCAGTTCTCGCGTAGGAACTCTCGTAGTGCGGTGTCGACATCAGGGTTTAATTGTGCCCCGATGGAAGCTGTTTTTGTAGGGTCCATTGGATGGACTTGGAATTTGACTATTTCGTCCCTCGGTTTAAAGGAGGTGAACTTGGATCTTTTATCGAGTATCACGTCGTCCCTATTCACCGTGGAGCACAGCGCAGTCAGTTCCTCGGCCGCTAGGGCTTCGGATAGTGCCTCGAGGGCCAATGCGGCTGTCTTATTTTCGGCGCAGAGTGCTATGTCCGGATCACTAGCAAGAGTGATGAATCCATTGGGCAACGGCATTTTGAGCTTCATGTACCCGTAATGGGGTATGGCTTGGAAGATTGTAAACACCTCCCGCCCTAATAGAGCATGGTATCCGCTACTGAACGGGGCCACTTGGAACGTGACCTCTTCGGACCTGTAATTATCCGGCGTGCCGAACACCACATCTAGTGTTATTTTTCCTGTACAGCGCGCTTCCCGACTAGGGATTATTCCTCTAAAGGTTGTGCTACTTCACTCAATGTGGTTCCAGTCTATTTCCATTTTTCGAAGGGTTTCCTCATAAATGAGGTTCAATCCGCTGCCACCGTCCATGAGTACCTTGGTGAGTCGAAAGCCGTCCACTATTGGACTGAGGACCAATGCGGCTGGTGCTCGGGCTATTCGGAATTTAGGTTCGTCACTGGCATTAAAAGTAATAGCCGTGTCACTCCATGGGTTTATTGTTGCCACGTGGTAGACTTCGGCAAGGCTGCGGAGTGTTCGTTTTTGCATATTATTTGATGCGAAAGTCTCAAAGACTGTTAATACCGTACTGGTATCCCTGGGCTGGTGCTCTGTGGCTTCTGGGGTTAGAAGATCGTCGCCACTTTTGGCCACTTGCCGGAGTATCCAACATGCTCTAAGGCTATGAGTTGGTGCGGCGCCCTCTGCACTGTGAATTTTACAGGGTCCCTGGAGCCATCCCGCCAGTACGGTTCCATGCCCTGTAGAGGGTTTTTGCTTTTTGGTGTTTAACCCGGGTGTCTGGTGATAATGCACCCTTTTATTTCGAACTGGGTTTGTATTCAGGGACGGATTGTCCCAAAATTTTATTTCGGTTTTCCACGCGCTTTCCATCGCACAATACTTTTGTACTATGGACGCCAAGTCGGCAAAGCGTGTAATTTCATGGCGACTTATGGCGTTGAGGATTCCCTTGTCCGTGCAATTATGGCAGAAGAATGAAATTGCGTCTTCTTCGCGGCAGTCCTTTATCATGTTCATGACCAGGAGGAATCTGGGACAGTAATGGTGTACTGTTTCTTCGGGCTCTTGCCTAATTTGGGATAGGTCGCTTATGTTTGGGTGGGTGGGTGGAATTGAATCCGAAACCTCGCCCAATCTGAGACTCATGGGCCAAGGAGTTCCCGAACTCGGAAGTTTGGATTCTTGGATGTTTTCCACTGAATCTAGCCCGCTGCCTGACTCTAGGTTCAGGTCTTGAGTGACGTCCTCCCCTCTGTAGGTATCCAGCTTGGAGGGATCGGGAATCCGGACATAGCTAGTCCTTAAGATAGATGAAGGGTGGCTGCATTGTTCCTCCACCACTGCAACGTGATGGGTGACCTGGGGAGAGTTGATCTCTCTCAGATCGGGTTTAGGCCCAATCTGATCATAGTCTGTAGTGACTCCCAGGGTGGCGATGCGATCCAAGAGCTTGTTTAGGGAAGAAAGCTCCATTGGATCTAACTGCTTGGCAAGTTCCGAGTTGACGTGAAGATTGCTTTTGATGACCCGAGAAGTCATCGTCGGCGCAGCGGCCGAACAGGCGGTCATAAGAAAACCACCTAGCCGGAGAGTTTGGCTGACAGCCAAAGCTCCCTTAGCAACAGTGCCGTCTTTAAAGACGGGATGAGGCATCCTTCCTGATGGCGACGGCACAGTGGAACTCTCAATGAAAGCACCAATGTCGGTGTCAAAACTGGCGGATCTTGGGTAGGGGGTCCCGAACTGTGCGTCTAGGCGGATGGTAATGGCGACGGCACAGTGGAACTCTCAATGAAAGCACCAATGTCGGTGTCAAAACTGGCTGATCTCGGGTAGGGGGTCCCGAACTGTGCATCTAGGCGGATGGTAACAGGAGACAAGGGACACAATGTTTTTACCCAGGTTCGGGCCCTCTCGATGGAGGTAAAACCCTACTCCTGCTTGATTAATATTGATGATATGGGTAGTACAAGAGTAGATCTACCACGAGATCAAAGAGGCTAAACCCTAGAAGCTAGCCTATGGTATGATTGTTTGTTTGTCCTATGGACTAAAACCCTCCGGTTTATATAGACATCGGAGAGGGCTAGGGTTAGACAAAGTCGGTTACAATGGGAGGAGATCTACATATCCGTATTGCCAAGCTTGCCTTCCACGCCAAGGAAAGTCCCATCCGGACATGGGACGAAGTCTTCAATCTTGTATCTTCATAATCCAATAGTCGGGCCAAAGGTTATAGTCCGGCTATCCGGACACCCCCTAATCCAGGACTCCCTCAGTAGCCCCCAAACCAGGCTTCAATGATGATGAGTCCGGTGCGCAGATTGTCTTCGGCATTGCAAGGCGGGTTCCTCTCCAAATTCCGTGTACCTGTTTAAATAGTGTCCGGCTTCTTGTGAATGTTGCGCTCCTTGGCTTCCATGCCCAATAATGGCCACTTTCCACGTGTCGAGCGAATGTGAAGAGCCAGGGTGTTTTTACATTTACCCCCCTAGCTGTGTGAATGAGCTGCCTATTAAAGAGACGAGGATTCAGATCCAAATCACACCATCCTCCCTTGGCAAGCCTTCATCGGAGAGCATCCGACAGAGATCCATTCCATCATGGCCAGTCGACCCAGCTCCTCCTCTCACTCCCCTAGCCCCAAGCCTGGATATTGGGAGAGATGTTCCATTCCGCACAGCAAATTAGTGATGCTTCAGACCAAGGGATTTCTTCCCCCAGCATACATGGTCCCGGTTCGAGCCGAGCTCGCCACCTATAATGGCAGAGAGCAAGCGGAGAGCCTTCCCAATCCCTCCAAGGGAGAGCGGGTATGCCTTGTCCCTCATTTGGTAAGAGGGCTCGGATTTCCAATTCATCTGTTTCTCTGGGGGCTACTGGAGTTCTACGGCCTCCAGTTGCATAACCTTACACCTGCCTCCATATTGCATATCGCGGGCTTCGTATCCCTTTGTGAGTTGTTTTTGGGCTGTGAGGCTCATTTCGCGCTGTGGAAGAAGCTGTTCTGCCTTGTGCCCCATTCTCAGAAGTAACAAGTGACAGTAAATTCAGCACACTATATAAATTTTTCCTTACCAAATTCCACCTACCAAAGGCGCCTCACTCCCCAGCAACGGTGCTAGAAAAGAGTCTTGATGACCGACAAGTATAGGGGATCTATCGTAGTCCTTTCGATAAGTAAGAGTGTCGGACCCAACGAGGAGCAGAAGGAAATGATAAGCCGTTTTCAGTAAGGTATTCTCTGCAAGCACTGAAATTATAGGTAATAGATAGTTTTGTGATAAGATAATTTGTAACAAGCAACAAGTAACAAAAGTAAATGAAGTGCAACAAGGTGGCCCGATCCTTTTTTGTAGCAAAGGACTAGCCTGGACAAACTCTTATATAGAGAAAAGCGCTCCCGAGGACACATGGGAATTATCGTCAAGCTAGTTTTCATCACGTTCATATGATTCACGTTCGGTACTTTGATAATTTGGTATGTGGGTGGACCGGTGCTTGGGTACTATCCTTACTTGGACAAGCATCCCACTTATGATTAACCTCTATTGCAAGCATCCGCAACTACAACAAAGTATTAAGGTAAACCTAACCATAGCATGAAACATATGGATCCAAATCAGCCCCTTACGAAGCAACACAAAAACTAGGGTTTAAGCTTCTGTCACTCTAGCAACCAATCATCTACTTATTACTTCCCAATGCCTTCCTCTAGGCCCAAATAATGATGAAGTGTCATGTAGTCGATGTTCACATAACACCACTAGAGGAGAGAGAACATACATCTCATCAAAATATCGAACGAATACCAAATTCACATGACTACTAATAGCAAGACTTCTCCCATGTCCTCAGGAACAAACGTAATTACTCACAAAGCATATTCATGTTCATAATCAGAGGGGTATTAATATGCATATAGGATCTGAACATATGATCTTCCACCAAATAAACCAACTAGCATCAACTACAAGGAGTAATTAACACTACTAGCAATCCACAAGTTCCAATCCCGGACTTAAAGACAAGAATTGGTACAAGAGATGAACTAGGGTTTGAGAGGAGATGGTCCTGGTGAAGATGTTGATGGAGATTGACCCCCTCCCAATGAGAGGATTGTTGTGATGACGATGGCGATGATTTCCCCCTCCGGGAGGGAAGTTTCCCTGGCAGAATAGCTCCGCCAGAGCCCTAGTTTGATTCCACCAAGGTTCTGCCTCATGGTGGCGGAGTCTCATCCCGAAAGATGGCTTATGATATTTTTTCCTCATCGAAAGACTCCATATAGCAAAAGATGGGCATTAGAGGGCCACCAGGGGGCCCACGAGGCAAGGTGTGGCCTCCCTACGGAACTTCTTGCACTCAATATTTTATATATATTCTGAATATGACTTCTGTGAAGTTTTAGAACTTTTGGAGCTGTAGAGAATAGGTCTCTAATATTTGCTCCTTTTCCAGCCCAGAATCCCAGCTGCCGGCATTCTCCCTCTTTATGTAAACCTTGTAAAATAAGAGAGAATAGGCATAAGTATTGTGACATAATGTGTAATAATAGCTCATAATGCAATAAATATCGATATAAAAGCATCATGCAAAATGGATGTGTCAACACCTCACTCGAACATTATGCCTTCCGAGCACTGACCCTCTATAAAGCGGGCGGCCTCTAGGATGTCTTCAAAATAATGCTCCAGTTCCGGGCGGTCCTTGCCTTCGGGTGGACTCTTCGTTGCAACATTGATGGCCTTCATCTTCCCCGGAATGTTTTGACTCGGGCAAAAGCCATTCGCGCACCCTCAATGCACGATGACTGCTTCACAGCATCGATACGCGGCACCGCATCAACAAGCCTCTGCACCAAACCGAAATAGCTATTTGGAATAGGCTCAGCTTGCCACAACCGGATTATGACATCCTTCATGGCAGTGCCGGATATCCTATGAAGTTCGGCCCATTGGGACATCTGTTCATTGAGCAATAGAGGGCGCTTTGATGCGCCAAACTGCGACCAAAAAAGCTTCTTCGATGCATATCCATCTCGCGCTTGTTAATACTACGCCGCATCGGTAGAACTCTTTGGCAAGTCCAAGAACTCGTCCGAAGAACTCCATACTTGGTTAAGCTGGGCATAGTTCGGGTCACCAAACTTAGTTTGCAGCAGAAAGGGCTTTCCAGCTGCAATCTCCCTCGCCTGTCGAACTTGCTCACGGGCTGCTCTAGATTCCGACCGCGCTGCTCTAGCCTCTGGTAAGGCCTTGTCCAGCTCAGCCGTTAAGGCTTTACTCTCTGTCGGTGTCAAAACCGGTGGATCTCACGTAGGGGGTCCTGAACTGTGCGTCTAGGCGGATGGTAACAGGAGACAAGGGACACAATGTTTTTACCCAGTTTCGGGCCCTCTCAATGGAGGTAAAACCCTACTCCTGCTTGATTAATATTAATGATATGGGTAGTACAAGAGTAGATCTACCACGAGATCAAAGAGGCTAAACCCTAGAAGCTAGCCTATGGTATGATTGTTGTTCGTCCTATGGACTAAAACCCTTCGGCTTATATAGACACCGGAGAGGGCTAGGGTTACACAGAGTCGGTTACAATGGGAGGAGATCTACATATCCGTATTGTCAAGCTTGCCTGCCACGCCAAGGAAAGTCACATCCGGACACGGGACGAAGTCTTCAATCTTGTATCTTCATAGTCCAAGAGTCCGGCCAAAGGTTGTAGTCCGGCTATCCGGACACCCCCTAATCCAGGACTCCCTCACTCTCCTTCTCCAAAAACTCACAGCGGCCAGTAGCATTCTCCAGTTCGAGCGTCATAGTGGATATCTTCTCCTCATCTTGGAGCCGTGCAGCTTGTTCATCTTTTAATTCAGCCGATGCCTTTTCGGTAGCAGCATTACTATGATGGGCCTGCTCCTTGGCCCGGGCCAGCTCCGCCCGAAGAACTTCAACGGCAGCAGCACCATCTGCAGCCATGCATATTCCAGCATCTAAATCTCAGCATCATACTTATACCACAAAAATGTATGAGGATTGCCCCGAATACATATCTTGCGACTCGTCAAGATGCATATTAATTAAAGCAAGATCATCCCCTGCCACATCAAGCTTCCGCTGGAAATCGGCAAGTTCCATAGTCCAAGAAGTGGCCAAGGGAGAAGCAGCCTGTGTTTAAATTTGATCGGGTTAGTCCTCAAACGATCCTTTTCGATCCTCCATTTTGCTTCCCAGCTGAAGCCAACCCGAGTATCAGGGGCTACTACCTATACACAGGCACATCTTTGCAAATGAAACATAGCTGAAAACATTATGTCACAAACCTCGAAGCCCTTCAGTAGGCTCATGAAGGCCTCATTTAATCCGCTCTTCGCGGAAAAAATCTTTTCAATCACTATACCCATCAAGGTACACTGTTCCCCCGAGACGGATGCTTTCCGCAACATTTCCCACAACATATCCGGAGTCCCCGGGTCTCCAGAAGCTGCTCCAAAAGCACAATCATCCTTCGAAGGAATCTGCTCACCGGTCTTCAAAATCACTGTCGGCTATGAACCAGACAGTCCGGGGCCTTTGTTATCATTAGCCCCGGAATCCCGGATGGTCGGAGGTCCACCTTTGGGTACTGCTTCTTCGGTCCCCTGGTCTAAAGGGACCCTCCGCGATGACACTTCAGAGTCATCCGCCTTATTGGGCGAGGAGGTCGGAGGAGGCGTCTCGCTCTCCATCATCTCTGGGAGGAGACTCCCCGAAGAAGAGGATCGCTAAGAAAAATTCTGTGCCGACCTGTAAAATGCATAAATGCGTTACGTGTATCTTCGGTAACAATAACGGAGTGGGACGCTATCAAAGTACTCCTGATTCTCTTACGGTTTGGCCGAGGGCTTGTCCCCCTGTTGGAGCTGCTCAACGGCGTCACTTTCCATACCCAAGCCGATCGACGGTGGCATCTTGCCATTCTTGGAAGACCGCCCCTCCCAATCTTCGGAGGTCCCCCTTTTTCTCCTGTTTGGAGAAGGGATACTGGGTCCTTTTCCGCCTCCGTCTTCGGGAGAGGAAAGGTTGATTTATCTGGACTTAGTGCCCGACTTACCTCCGGAACCAAGGTCAGCTTGGGTCTTTTTGCCCTCCCCTGCTGGTGCCTGGTATGGCACCGAGGCCAGCATCCTTGATAACACAGGATTAGCTGATTCTTCGAGAAGGGGAGCCGGACTCCTAACCCATTCCACCTTCTTTATCCATCCCTGAAAAAGGATATTACTATTGGTATCTTGCCACTGGGTATCTGACTATAAGGTATTCAGTAAACGGGTACTTACCGGGGTATCTGGATGGTTACAGTCCAGGCCGACATCTTCGGTGGTGTCCGTCCATTGCCTTCGTTTCCCGAAGAATAATCTCCACATTCCTTCATGTGTTGTGCCGAAGAATTGTTGAAGAGTCTGCGGCCCTTCCGGATTGAACTCCCATAGGTGAAGAGGCCGCCGCTGGCACGGCAGGGTCCGACGAACTAGCATTACTTGAACGACGTTGGCTATGTCGATGTCCCTCTCAACGAGGCTTCGGATGCGACTTTGCAGAGTTTGCACATCATTCATTGATCCCCAATCAAGCCCCGTGTTAATCCACGATGCAAGCTGAATTGGGGGGCTGGATCGGAATGCGGGCGCAGTTACCTACTTGGGGCTGTGGGGCTCGGTGATATAGAACCACCCTTGCTGCCATAGATCGGAAGATTTGGCGAAGGATCCTTTCAGCCAAACGGCGCTAGCAAGCTTGCTCACTGTAGCGCCGCCGCACTTGGCCTGCTCCCCCTCTACCACTTGAGGCTTCACATCGAAGGTCTTGAGCCACAAGCCAAAGTGCGAAGGAGTTCGGAGGAGGGCTTCACACGTGACGATAAACGCCGAGATAAGAATAGAGTTCGGGGCCAAATCATGAAAGTCTAGCCCGTAATAGAACACGAGCCCTCGGACAAAGGGGATAAGTGCAAACCCCAACCCGCGGAGGAAGTGGGACACGACACGACCCTCTCGCTGGATTTGGGGGTGGGAATAACCTGCCCCTCGGTAGGAAGCCGATGATGGATTCTAGCGGTCAGGTACCTCGCCGCTCGAAGCTTTGGGATGTCTTCCTCCACGACAGAAGAAGCTACCCACCGGCCTTGACAGCTGGATCCGGACATGATTGGGGCTGGTGGCGACCGAAACCCGGGTGTTGGAACTCGGGGTAGTAGGGGTTGAGAAAGAGGCAAGCGTGGAAGAAAAAGACGGGTTTGTACCCCTATATCAAGACCGCAAATATCAAACGTCCCTTCTTGGGCCCCAAAAACTTGCTTGTTTCAAAGGAGTTGTACCCAAGCGACGGTTGGGTTACCCATGTCCGGATTGACGGGAATCCATTAAAAAGGGAGGCATGATCTCTGCTTGTATAAGATGTGCCAATAAGGCCATGTCTTGGGATGTGGGGCGATGGGCCGGCTAAAACGGTTCGCAAGTGGTGGACGGGCAGGCGTGGTGTCATATTACCAAAAAGTGGTCGGTGGGTTGGACCCGTAAAATATTATGTCCTTTGTGGTTGTGCATACAAGTCCGGATACAATCATTACATCTAAAGATCAACTAGGAGTTCGGAAGGGGGAACCCGCCTTGCAATGCTGAATACAATCTGCGTGCCGGACTCCTCATCATTGAAGCCAGGTTTAGGGGCTACTGAGGGAGTCCTGGATTAAGGGGTCCTCGGGCGTCCAGCCTGTTGTCCATGGGCTGGACTGATGGGCCATGAAGACATGAATTCCGAAGACTGTACCTGTGTCCGGATTGGACTCTCCTTGGCGTGGAAGGCAAGATTGGTGACCGACTATGAAGATTCCTTCTTATGTAACCGACTCTATGTAACCCTAGATCCCCCAGTGTCTTTATAAACCGGAGGGGTTAGTCCGGAAAGGATATACTCATTACCATAGTCATACAGGCTAGACTTCTAGGGTTTAGCCATTACGATCTCATGGTAGATCAACTCTTGTAACACTCATATTCATCAAGATCAATCAAGCAGGACGTAGGGTATTACCTCCATAGAGAGGGCCCGAACCTGGGTAAACATCGTGTCCCCCGTCTCCTGTTACCATCGATCCTAGACGCACAGTTCGGGACCCCCTACCCGAGATCATCCGGTTTTGACACCGACAACCGTTCCCTAGAATTTTAATGTATTCCTAGAGAAAGCTAAGTTGAAAGATGATGGTAGCAACTACACGAACTGGGTCCGTAACTTGCGGATTATCCTCATTGTTGCACAAAAGAATTATGTTCTTGATGCACCGCTAGGTGAAAGGCCTACTGCAGGAGCAGATGCTTATGTTATGAATGCCTGGCAAGCTCGATCTGATGTGTAATCGATAGTTTAGTGTGCCATGCTTTACGGCTTAGAATCGAAACTTCAAAGATGTTTTGAATGTCATAGACCATATGAAATGTTCCAGGAGTTGAAGTTAATATTTCAAGAAAATGCACGAGTTGAGAGATAGGAAGTCTCCAATAAGTTCTATAGCTCCAAGATGGAGGAGAACAGTTATGTGAGTGAACACATACTCAAAATGTCTGGGTATCATAATCACTTGATTCAGCTAGGAGTTAATCTTCCAGATGATAGTGTTACTGACAGAGTTCTTCAATCACTACCGCCAAGCTACAGAGGCTTTGTGATGAACTACAATATGCAAGGGATGGATAAGACAATTCCCGAGCTCTTCGCTCTGCTCAAAGCTGCGGAGGTAGAAATCAAGAAGGAGCATTAAGTGTTGATGGTTAACAAGACCACTAGTTTCAATTAAAAAAGGGCAAGGGAAAGAAGGGGAACTTCAAGAAGAATGGCAAGAAAATTGCCACTCCCGGGAAGAAACCCAAGTCTGGACCCAAGCCTGAAACTAAGTGCTTCTACTACAAAGGGACTGGTCCCTAGAAGCGGAACGACCCCAAGTATTTGGCTGATAAGAAGGATGGCAAAGTGAACAAAAGTATATTTGATATACATGTTATTGATGTGTACCTTACTAATGCTCGTAGTAGCGCCTGGGTATTTGATACTGGTTTGGTTGCTCATATTTGTAACTCGAAACAGGGACTACAGATTAAACAAAGATTAGCTAAGGACGAGGTGACGATGCGCGTTGGGAATGGTTCCAAGGTCGATGTGATCACCGTCGGCACGCTACCTCTACATCTACCTTCGTGGTTAGTTTTAGACCTGAATAATTGTTATTTGGTGCAAGCATTGAGAATGAACATTATATCTGGATCTTGTTTGATTCTAGACAGTTATTCATTTAAATCAGAGAATAATGGTTGTTCTGTTTATATGAGTAATATCTTTTATGGTCATGCACCCTTGAAGAGTGGTCTATTTTTGTTGAATCTTGATTGTGGTGAAACACATATTCATAATATTGATGCCAAAAGATGCAAAGTTGATAATGATAGTGCAACATATTTGTGGCACTACCGTTAAGGTCATATTGGTGTAAAGCGCATGAAGAAACTCCATGCGGATGGGCTTTTGGAATAACTTGATTATGAACCATTTGATACTTGCAAACCATGCCTCATGGGCAAGTGACTAAAACTCGGTTCTCCGGAACAATGTAGTAAGCTAATGACTTAATGGAAATAATACATACCGATGTATGCGGTCCGATGAGTGTTGAGGCTCACGGCAGGTATCGTTATTTTCTGACCTTCATAGATGATTTGAGCAGATATGGGTATATCTACTTAATGAAACACAAGTCTAAAATGTTTGAAAAGTTCAAATAATTTCAGAGTGAAGTGTAGAATCATCGTAACAAGAAAATAAAGTTTATAGGATCTGATCACGGAGGCAAATATTTGAGTTACGAGTTTGGCCATCATTTAAAACAACGTGGAATATTTTCACAACTCACGCCACCTGGAACACAACAGCGTAATGGTGTGTTCGAACGTCGTAACCGTACTTTAGATATGGTGCGATCTATGATGTCTCTTACCGATTTACCACTATCATTTTGGGGTTATGCATTCACGTTAAATAGGGCATCATCTGAATCCATAGAGACAACACCATATGAACTATGGTTTGGCAAGAAACCTAAGCTGTCGTTTCGTAAAGTTTGGGGTTGTGACAGTTATGTGAAAAGGCTTCAGCCTGATAAGCTCGAATACAAATCTGAGAAGTGCGTCTTCATAGGATACCCTAAGTGAATAATTGGGTACACCTTCTACCTATTGGGGAACGCAGTATTTCAAAAAAATTCATACGATCACGCAGGATCTGTCTAGGTGATGCATAACAACGAGAGGGGAGAGTTCCCCCGGGGGTTCCGATAACCCTCCGGCACTCCGATAATTACCCGGTACTTCTCGGAACTCATCAGGTGTCCGAATAACATCGTCCAATATATCAATCTTTATGTCTCGGCCATTTCGAGACTCCTTGTCATGTCCATGATCTCATCCGGGACTCCGAACAAACTTCGGTCATCAAATCACATAACTCAAAATACAAATCGTCATCGAACGTTAAGCATCCGGACCCTACGGGTTCGAGAACTATGTAGACATGACCTAGACACATCTCTAGTGAATAACCAATAGCGGAACCTGGATGCTCATATTGGCTCCTACATATTCTACGAAGACCTTTATCGGTCAAACCACATAACAACATACATAGTTCCCATTGTCATCGGTATGTTACTTGCCTGAGATTCGATCGTCGGTATCATCATACCTAGTTCAATCTCGTTATCGGCAAGTCTCTTTACTCATTCCGTAATGCATCATCCCGTAACTAACTCATCAGTCACATTGCTTTCAAGGCTTATTGTGATGTGCATTACCGAGAGGGCCCAGAGATACCTCTCCGATACTTGGAGTGACAAATCCTAATCTCGATCTATGCCAACTCAACAAACACCACCGGAGACACCTGTAGAGCATCTTTATAATCACCCAGTTATGTTGAGACGTTTGATAGCACACAAGGTGTTCCTCCGGTATTCGGGAGTTGCATAATCTCATAGCCATAGGAACATGTATAAGTCATGAAGAAAGCAATAGCAATAAAACTAAACGATCATTATGCCAAGCTAACGGATGGGTCTTGTCCATCACATCATTCTCTAATGATGTGATCCCGTTCATCAAATGACAACACATGTCTATGGTTAGGAACCTTAACCATCTTTGATTAAAGAGCTAGTCAAGTAGAGGCATACTAGGGTGAAGGAAATATGCCCTAGAGGCAATAATAAAGTTGTTATTTATATTTCTTTATATCATGACAAATGTTTATTATTCATGCTATAATTGTATTAACCGGAAACATTAGTACATGTGTGAATACATAGACAAACAAAGTGTCCCTAGTATGCCTCTACTAGACTAGCTCGTTAATCAAAGATGGTTAAGTTTCCTAGCCATAGACATGTTTTGTCATTTGATGAATGAGATCACACCACTAGAGAATGATGTGATGGACTAGGACCATACGTTAGCTTAGCACTGTGATCGTTTAGTTTATTGCTATTGCTTTCTTCATGACTTATACATGTTCCTATGACTATGAGATTATGCAACTCACGAATACCAGAGGAACACCTTATGTGCTATCAAACGTCACAACGTAACTGGGTGATTATAAAGATGCTCTACAGGTGTCTCCAATGGTGTTTGTTGAGTTGGCAAGGATCGAGATTAGGATTTGTCACTCCGTGTACGGGAGAGGTATCTCTGGGCCCTCTTGGTAACGCACATCACTATGAGCCTTACAAACAATGTGACTAAAGAGTTAGTTGCGGGATGATGCATTACGGAATGAGTAAAGAGACTTGCCAGTAACGAGATTGAACTAGGTATGATGATACTGACGATCGAATCTCGGGCAAGTAACATACCGATGACAAAGGGAACAACGTATGTTGTTATGCGGTTTGACCGATAAAAATCTTTGTAGAATATGTGGGAGCCAATATGAGCATCTAGGTTCCGCTATTGGTTATTGACCGAAGATGAGCCTCGGTCATGTCTACATAGTTCTCGAACCCATAGGGTCCGCACGCTTAACGTTCGATGATGATCGGTATTATGAGTTTATGTGTTTTGATGTACCGAAGTTAGTTCAGAGTCCTGGATGAGATCACGGACATGATGAGGAGTCTCGAAATGGTCAATACATAAATATTGATATATTGGAAGACTATATTCGGACACCGGAATAGTTCCGAGGTGTATCGGGTATTTTTCGGGGTACCGGGGGGTTACCAGAACCCCCCGGGGGATTATTGGGCCTCATGGGCCTATTGGTGGAAGAGGGGAGGCAGGCCAAGGTAGGGCACGCGCACCCCCTAGCCCAAACCGAATTGGACTAAGGGGGTCATCCCCCCTTTCCTTCTCTCCGCCCTCTCCTTCCCCCTTCTCCTTGTTGGAATAGGAAAGGGGGGCGAATCCTACTTGGAGTAGGATTGCCCCCCCCCACATAACGCGCCTCCTCCCCTTGGCCGGCCTCCTCCTCCATCCCCCCCTTTATATACATGCGAGGGGGGCACCCCAAAGACACACTAAAGTTTCTCTTAGCTATGTGCGGTGGCCCCCTCCACAGAAACACACCTCGGTCATATCGTTGAAGTGCTTAGGCGAAGCCCGGCACCTGTAACTTCATCATCACCATCACCACGCCGTCGTGCTAATGAAACTCTCCCTTGGCCTCAGCTGGATCAACAGTTCCAGGGACGTCACCGAGCTAAACGTGTGCAGATCGCGGAGGTGCCATACGTTCGTTACTTCACCGATTGGATCGCAAACAAGTTTGACTACATCAACTACTTTGCTTAACACTTCTGCTTTCGGTCTACGAAGGTACATAGACACACTCTCCCCTCTCGTTGTTATGCATCTCCTAGATAGATCTTGCGTGATCGTAGGATTTTTTTTTGAAATACTGTGTTCCCCAACAGTGGCATCCGAGTTAGGTATATGCGTAGATGTTTGATACGTCTCCAACGTATCTATAGTTCTTGATTGTTCCATGCTATAGTATATTCTGTTTTGGACATTAGTGGGCTTTACTATACACTTTTGTATAATTTTTGGGACTAACCTATTAACCGGAGGCCCAGCCCAGAATTGTTGTTTTTTGCCTATCTTAGAGTTTCATAGAAAAATAATATCAAATGGAGTCCAAACGGAATGAAACCTTTGGGAACGTGATTTTTGGAATGAATGTGATCCAGAGGACTTGGACCCTACATCAAGAAAGCAACCAGGAAGGCACGAGGTAGGGGCGCGCCTCCACCCTAGGCGCGCCCTCCACCCTCGTGGGGCCCATGTTGCCCCATCGACGTACTTCTTCCTCCTATATATACCTACGTACCCCCAAACTACCAGATACGGATCCAAAACCCTAATTCCACCGCCGCAACCTTCTGTACCCATGAGATCCCATCTTGGGGCCTTTTCCGGAGCTCTGCCAGAGGGGGAATCGATCACAGAGGGCTTCTACATCAACACCATAGCCTCTCCGATGATGTGTGAGTAGTTTACCTCAGACCTTCGGGTCCATAGTTATTAGCTAGATGGCTTCTTCTCTCTTTTTGGATCTCAATACAATGTTCTCCCCCTCGCTTGTGGAGATCTATTCGATGTAATCTTCTTTTGCGGTGTGTTTGTTGAGACCGATGAATTGTGGGTTTATGATCAAGTTTATCTATGAACAATATTTGAATCTTCTCTGAATTCTTTTACGTGTCATTGGTTATCTTTGCAAGTCTCTTCGAATTATCAGTTTGGTTTGGCCTACTAGATTGATCTTTCTTGCAATGGGAGAAGTGCTTAGCTTTGGGTTCAATCTTGCGGTGTCCTTTCCCAGTGACAGTAGGGGCAGCAAGCCAAGTATTATATTCTTGCCATCGAGGATAACAAGATGGGGTTTATATCATATTGCATGAGTTTATCCCTCTACATCATGTCATCTTGCTTAAAATGTTACTCTGTTCTTTTGAACTTAATACTCTAGATGCATGCTGGATAGCGATCGATGTGTGGAGTAATAGTTGTAGATGCAGGCATGTGTCAATCTACTTGTCTCGGACGTGATGCCTATATACATGATCATACCTAGATATTCTCATAACTGTGCTCAATTCTGTCAATTGCTCAACAGTAATTTGTTTACCCACCGTAATACTTATGCTCTCGAGAGAAGCCACTAGTGAAATCTATGGCCCCCGGGTCTATTTTCCATCATATTAATCTTCCATCAACAATCTATTTCTTGCACCGTTTTTATTTTGCTTTATTTTCTTTGCATCATTATCATAAAAATACCAAAAATATTATCTTATCATATCTATCAGATCTCACTTTTGTAAGTGACCGTGAAGGGATTGACAACCCCTTTATTGCGTTGGTTGCGAGGATTTTATTTGTTTGTGTAAGTACGAGGGACTCATGCATGGCCTCCTACTGGATTGATACCTTTGTTCTCAAAAACTGAGGGAAATACTTACGCTACTTTGCTGCATCACCCTTTCCTCTTCAAGGGAAAACCAACGCAGTGCTAAAGAGGTAGCAAGAAGGATTTGTGGCGCCGTTGCCGGGGAGTCCATGCAAAAGTCAACATACCAAGTACCCATCACAAACCCTTATCTCTCGCATTACATTATTTTCAATTTGCCTCTCGTTTTCCTCTCCCCCACTTCACCCTTGCCATTTTATTTTCCCTCTCTCTCCGTCCTCCTTCTCTTTCCCTATTTGCCTCTTTTTGCCCGTTTCTTGTTTGCTTGTGTGTTGGATTGCTTGCCTATCACGATGGCTCAAGATAATGCCAAATTGTGTGACTTTACTAATACCAACAACAATGATTTTATTAGCACTCTGATTGCTCCTCTTACCGATGCTGAATCTTGTGAAATTAATGCTGCTTTGCAGAATCTTGTCATGAAAGATCCGTTTTCTGGCCTTCCTAGTGAAGATGCCGCTACCCATCTAAACAACTTTGTTGATTTGTGTGATATGCAAAAGAAGAAAGATGTGGATAATGATATCGTTAAATTGAAGCTATTCCCATTTTTTCTTAGAGATCGTGCTAAAGCTTGGTTTTCGTCTTTTCCTAAAAATAGTATTGATTCATGAAATAAGTGCAAAGATGCATTTATCTCTAAGTATTTTCCTCCCGCTAAGATCATCTCTCTTTGAAACAATATTATGAATTTTAAGCAACTTGATCATGAACATGTTGCACAGTCTTGGGAGAGGATGAAATTAATGATACGTAATTGCGCTACACATGGTTTGAATCTTTGGATGATTATACAAAACTTTTATGCCGGATTGAATTTTGCTTCTAGAAATCTTTTAGAGTCGGCCGCGGGAGGCACTTTTATGGAAATCACCTTAGGAGAAGCTACTAAACTCCTAGATAATATTATGGTTAATTATTCTCAATGGCACACTTCTACTAATAAGAAAGTGCATGCGATAGAAGAAATTAATGTTTTGAGTGGAAAGATGGATGAACTTATGAAATTATTTGCTAATAAAAGTGTTTCTTCTGATCCTAATCATAGGCCTTTGTCTACTTTGATTGAGAATAATAATGAATCTATGAATGTGAATTTTGTTGGTAGAAATAATTTTGGTAACAACACGTATAGAGGCAATTTTAATCCTAGGCCGTATCCTAGTAATTTGTCTAATAATTATGGTAATTCCTACAACAATTCTTATGGAAATTTTAATAAGGTTCCCTCTGAATTTGATACTAGTGTTAAGGCGTTTATGAATTCGAAAAAGAATTTCAAAGCTTTGCTTGAAGAAAAAATGCTTAAAGTTGATGAATTGGCTAGGAACGTTGATAGAATTTCTCTTGATGTTGATTCTTTGAAAATTAGAGCTATTCCACCTAAGCATGATATCAATGAGTCTCTCAAGGCCATGAGAATTTCCACTGATGAGTGCAAAGAAAGAACCGCTAGGATGCGTGCTAAGAAAGATTGCTTTATAAAAGCGTGTTCATCTAGTCTCCATGAAAATAAAGATGAAGATCTAAAAGTTATTGATGTGTCCCCTATTAAATCTTTGTTTTGCAATATGAATCTTGATAATGATGGGACTGAATATGATCCACCTTTACCTAGAAGGCGTTCCAAAAATTCGGAGTCTTTAGATCTTGATGCTAAAATTGTTAAAAGTGGGATTGAAGAGATCAAAAATTTAAATATCAATGAACCCACTATTTTGGATTTCAAGGAATTTAATTATGATAATTGCTGTTTGATAGATTATATTTCCTTGTTGCATTCCTTGCTAAATTCTCCTCATGCTTATAGTCAAAATAAAGCTTTTACTAAACATATCGTTGATGCTTTGATGCAATCTTATGAAGAAAAACTTGAGTTGGAAGTTTCTATCCATAGAAAACTTGATGATGAGTGGGAACCTACTATTAAAATTAAAATTAAAGATCATGAATGCTATGCTTTGTGTGATTTGGGTGCTAGTGTTTCCACAATTCCAAAGACTTTGTGTGATTTGCTAGGTTTCCGTGATTTTGATGATTGCTCTTTAAACTTGCACCTTGCGGATTCCACCATTAAGAAACCTATGGGAAGAATTAATGATGTTCTTATTGTTGCAAATAGGAATTATGTGCCCATAGATTTTATTGTTCTTGATATAGATTGCAATCCTTCATGTCCTATTATTCTTGGTAGACCTTTCCTTAGAACGATTGGTGGAATTATTGATATGAGGGAAGGGAATATTAGATTCCAATTTCCGTTAAGGAAACTCATGGAACAATTCCATAGAAATAAAATTAAATTTCCATATGAATCTATTATGAGAGCCACTTATGGATTGCCTACCAAAGATGGCAATACCTACATCTATCTTCGCTTTTATGCCTAGCTAGGGGCGTTAAACGATAGCGCTTGTTGGGAGGCAACCCAATTTTATTTTTATTCCTTGCTTTTTGATCCCTGTTTAGTAATAAATAATTTATCTAGCCTCTGTTTTGGTTGTGTTTTTTGTGTTTAGTTAGTGTTTGTGCCAAGTAGAACCGTTGGGAAGACTTGGGGAAAGTCTTTTTGAACTTGCTGTAAAAAAACAGAAACTTTAGCGCTCACGAGTATTGCTGCCATTTCTATTTAGAAAGTGATATTTAGTTAATTATTTTTGCAGATGATTAATAGATAAATTCCTCTCGTCCATAAATTTATTTTAGAATTTTTGGGATTCCAGAAGTTTGCGTTAGCTACAGATTACTACAGACTATTCTGTTTTTGACAGATTCTATTTTTCGTGTGTTGTTTGCTTATTTTGATGAATCTATGGCTAGTAAAAGAGTTTATAAACCATAGATAAGTTGGAATACAGTAGGTTTAACACCAATATAAATAAAGAAGGAGTTCATTACAGTAACTTGAAGTGGTGTTTTTTTTCTTTCGCTAACGGAGCTCATGAGATTTTCTATTTTGAGTTTTGTGTTGTGAAGTTTTCAAGTTTTGGGTAAAAGATTTGATGGATTATGGAACAAGGAGTGGCAAGAGCCTAAGCTTGGGGATGCCCATGGCACCCAATATAATCTAAGTACACCTAAAAGCCAAAGCTTGGGGATGCCCGGAAGGCATCCCCTCTTTCGTCTACTTCCATCGGTAACTTTACTTGGAGCTATATTTTTATTCACCACATGATATGTGTTTTGCTTGGAGCGTCTTGTATTATTTGAGTCTTTATTTTTTAGTTTACCACAATGATCCTTTCTGTACACACCTTTTGAGAGAAACACACATGATTTGAATATTATTAGAATACTCTATGTGCTTCACTTATATCTTTTGAGTTATATAGTTTTTGCTCTAGTGGTTCACTTATATCTTTTAGAGCACGGTGGTGGATTTGTTTTATAGAAACTATTATTCTCTCATGCTTCACTTATATTATTTTTAAACAGCATGGCAATTTTCTTAAATTGGGAAATTAATCCTAATATGCTAAGTATTCGAGACTAGTAAAAAAATTCTTATGAGTGTGTTGAATACTATGAGAAGTTTGATACTTGATAATTGTTTTGAGATATGGAGATGTAGTCATGCTAGTTGAGTAGTTGTGAATTTGAGAAATACTTGTGTTGAAGTTTGTGATTCCCGTAGCATGCACGTATGGTGAACCATTATGTGATGAAGTCGGAGAATGATTTATTTATTGATTGTCTTCCTTATGAGTGGCGGTTGGGGACGAGCGATGGTATTTTCCTACCAATCTATCCCCCTAGGAGCACGCGCGTAATACTTTGCTTCGATAACTAATAGATTTTTGCAATAAGTATGTGAGTTCTTTATGATTAATGTTGAGTCCATGGATTATACGCACTCTCACCCTTCCACCATTGCTAGCTCTCTACTACCGCGCACTTTTCGCTGGTATCATACACCCACCATATACCTTCCTCAAAACAGCCACCATACCTACCTATCATGGCATTTCCATAGCCATTCCGAGATATATTGCCATGCAACTTTCCACCGTTCCGTTTACTATGACACACTCCATCATTGTCATATTGCTTTGCATGAACATGTAGTTGACATTGTATTTGCGGCAAAGACACCGTTCATAATTCTTTCATACATGTCACTCATGCATCATTGCACATCCCGGTATACCGCCGGAGGCATTCACATAGAGTCATATTTTGTTCTAAGTATTGAGTTGTAATTGTTGAGTTGTAAGTAAATAAAAGTGTGATGATCATCATTTTTAGAGCATTGTCCCAAGTGAGAAAAGGATGATGGAGACTATGATTCCCCCACAAGTCGGGATGAGACTCTGGACTAAAAAAAAGAGGCCATATAAAGAGAGAGAAAAGGCCCAAATAAAAAAATGAGAGAAAAAGAGAGAAGGGACAATGCTACTATCCTTTTACCACACTTGTGCTTCAAAGTAGCACCACGATCTTCATGATAGACAGTCTCCTATAATATCACTTTCATATACTAGTGGGAATTTTTCATTATAGAACTTGGCTTCTATATTCCAATGATGGACTTCCTCAAAATGCCCTAGGTCTTCGTGAGCAAGAAAGTTGGATTCACACCCACTTAGTTCCTTTTGTTGAGCTTTCATATACTTATAGCTCTAGTGCATCCGTTGCATGGTAATCCCTACTCACTCACATTGATATCTATTAATGGGCACCTCCATAGCCCGTTGATACGCCTAGTTGATGTGAGACTATCTTCTCCCTTTTTGTCTTCTCCACAACCACCATTCTATTCCACATATAGTGCTATGTCCATGGCTCACGCTCATGTATTTCCTGAAGATTGAAAAAGTTTGAGAACACCAAAAGTATGAAACAATTGCTTGGCTTGTCATTGGGGTTATGCATGATTTAAATACTTTGTATGGTGAAGATAGAGCATAGCGAGGCAATATGATTTTGTAGGGATAACTTTCTTTGGCCATGTTATTTTGAGAAGACATAATTTCTTAGTTAGTATGCTTGAAGTATTATTATTTTATGTCAATATTAAACTTTTGTCTTGAATCTTTCAAATCTGAATATTCATACCACAATTAAGAGAATTACATTGAAATTATGCCAAGTAGCATTCCACATCAAAAATTCTGTTTTTATCATTTACCTACTCAAGGACAAGCATGAATTAAGCTTGGGGATGCTTCATACGTCTCCAACGTATCTATAATTTTTGATTGTTCCATGCTATATTATATTCTGTTTTGGACATTATTGGGCTTTATTATACACTTTTATATTATTTTGGGGACTAACCTATTAATCGGAGGCCCAGCCCAGAATTGATGTTTTTTGCCTATTTCAGAGTTTCGCAGAAAAAGAATATCAAACGGAGTCCAAACGGAATGAAACCTTCGGGAACGTGATTTTTGGAACGAACGTGATCCAGGGGACTTGGACCCTACGTCAAGAAAGCAACCAGGAAGGCACGAGGTAGGGGGCGTGCCTACCCCCTAGGCGCGCCCTCCACCCTCGTGGGGCCCACGTTGCTCCACCGACTTACTTCTTCCTCCTATATATACCTACATACCCCCAAACTACCAGATACGGAGCTAAAACCCTAATTCCACCACCCCAACCTTCTGTACCCGTGAGATCCCATCTTGGGGCCTTTTCCGGAGCTCCGTCAGAGGGGGAATCGATCATGGCGGGCTTCTACATCAACACCATAGCCTCTCCGATGATGTGTGAGTAGTTTACCTCAGACCTTAGGGTCCCTAGTTATTAGCTAGATGGCTTCTTCTCTCTTTTTGGATCTCAATACAATGTTCTCCCCCTCTCTTGTGGAGATCTATTCGATGTAATCTTCTTTTGCGGTGTGTTTGTTGAGACCGATGAATTGTGGGTTTATGATCAAGTTTATCTATGAACAATATTTGAATCTTCTCTGAATTCTTTTATGTATGATTGGTTATCTTTGCAAGTCTCTCTGAATTATCAGTTTGGTTTGGCCTACTAGATTGATCTTTCTTGGAATGGGAGAAGTGCTTAGCTTTGGGTTCAATCTTGCGGTGTCCTTTCCCAATGACAGTAGGGGCAGCAAGGCACGTATTGTATTGTTGCCATCGAGGATAACAAGATGGGGTTTATATCATATTGCATGAGTTTATCCCTCTACATCATGTCATCTTGCTTAAAGCATTATTCTGTTCTTTTGAACTTAATACTCTAGATGCATGCTAGATAGCGGTCGATGTGTGGAGTAATAGTTGTAGATGCAGGCAGGAGTCGGTCTAGTTGTCTCGGACGTGATGCCTATATACATGATCATACCTAGATATTCTCATAATTATGCTCAATTTTGTCAATTGCTCAAAAGTAATTTGTTTACCCACCGTAATACTTATGCTCTCGAGAGAAGCCACTAGTGAAACCTATGGCCCCGGGTCTATTTTCCATCATATTAATCTTCCATCAAGAAGCTATTTCTCACACCATTTATATTTTGCTTTATTTACTTTGCACCATTATCATAAAAATACCAAAAATATTATCTTATTATATCTATCAGATCTCACTTTCGTAAGTGAGCGTGAAGGGATTGACAACCCCTTTATTGCGTTGGTTGCAAGGATTTTATTTGTTTGTGTAGGTGCAAGGGACTCGTGCGTGGCCTCCTACTGGATTGATACCTTGGTTCTCAAAAATAGAGGGAAATACTTACGCTAATTTGCTGCATCACCCTTTCCTCTTCAAGGGAAAACCAATGCAGTGCTCAAGAAGTAGCAATGTTATATGCACGAGTAGAACACAAAGAGTTGTGGGTGACAATAGTCATACTGGTTACCAGCATGTCAAACTTTGATTCGACGGTATTGTTGGATGAAGCGGCCCAGACCGACATTACATGACCGCGTTCATGAGACTGGTTCTACCGACGTGCTTCGCACACAAGTGGCTAGTGGGTGTCTGTTTCTCCAGCTTTAGTTGAATCAAGTGTGACTACGCCCGGTCCTTCTTGAAGGTTAAAATAGCACACTTGACAAAATATCGTTGTGGTTTTTTATGCGTAGGTAAGAACGGTTCTTGCTAAGCCCGTAGCAGCCACGTAAAACTTGCAACAACATAGTAGAAGACATTTGTCGGCGTTCTGGGAACGGGGGTCCCCAGACTTGCCTGCCTGCGGCCTGCGTCGAGGCTCCAAGGAGGCCCAGCATGGCCCATCTTCATCAACACAAGACTCAAGACCCTTGCGAAGCGGACGACACAGGGCTTCCTCAGGCACGGCCTCGCCAGGCTGGCTCGCGAGGAGGCGGAGAGATCAAGGCAGGGTACCTCGCGAGGTACCCGTGACGCAAGCCGTGACCACTCAAGGCGCCAGGCGGGTGCCAGCGCGCGCAGCGTCCTTCTTTCCTCTTCGGTGCAAAGGGGGCAAGCGCAGCCGCGGAGTACCGAGGCATCAGGCAAAGGTTGCCGTTTCGGTGCAACGAGATCAAGACCAGGAGGACTACGAGACAGACGTCACCGTGGAGCCCAAGACAGCGTCATCCCCAAAGCTTTGCGCAGGCGAAGACTGCTTTTGTCAGGGTAGTTGATACTTGTTGTCCCCCTTCAAATTAGCCCGCCATTGTTGGCTCCCTTCCCGCTCAATATTTGGGAAGAGGACCAGGGCCTCTATAAACAGGGCCAGCTGCCCACGTAGCTGGGGGGGTGGTTCGGTTCAAGTCGGTTGTTGGGTTCGAGCTTTTGGTTCGGTTGGCTAGTAAGAGTAAGAGAGAGAGAGAGAGAGAGAGAAAGAGAGGGGTGGCTGAACTCCTCCTAGCAGTTCATCGCCCCAGTCAAGAACAGACCCTCGCGAGGCTGTTCTTCCTTGTATTGTTCATCATCATCAGCCCCAGGAGGCAATCCACCGATCACACACTGGAGTAGGGTATTACACCACAACGGTGGCCCGAACCAGTATAAATCTTGTGTCCCTTGCGCAGTTCTTTTAGTAGTTTAGATACTTGCGAGGCAGGGAGGTAGAAGGCGTAATCTCTGTGTGCACCCCAGTGTTCGAACCTTAAGGGTCTGCCGGAACCCGAAATCCGACATTTGGCGCGCTAGGTAGGGGTGCGCCAGAATTCGTCGTCCACCGCCCCGTTCTCCTTCAACCGTCGCATCCATGTCTAACGCTCGTCGGGCCCGCGCCGAGCGCTGGGCCGCCATTGCTTCTCGCGTCGCCCAGACGGCGCCCGTCGGTGGACGCCCTCGTCGTTCCCCGTCGCCCACCGTCAATGCCGCCACCGGACCGGCGGGGGGCGAGCAGCAAGCATCGTCTCAGCATCCCTCCATGCGGCAAGACGGCCACACCGCTACTCCATCGCTCGCACTAGCTGGTTCTTCATCCCGCACGCTCCACACACCCTTGGAGGCTCGAGCTGCGCTCCTTGCGGCAAACGAGCTCCTGCGCTACCGTCTCGTCGATGACGTCTACGAGGAATGGCTCGACCGCGTCGCCGAGCTTGTCCGCGCCGCAGGGGGCTCTTCCGCGCCGTCCGTTCCGCTGCACCGCACCCCGCCCCGCGTGGGCAACGAAGCCCCGGAGGCGTACCAGCCGCCTCCTCTCCAAGAAGACGCCATGGCTCCAAGGCGCATGGCCCCTAGGCGGAACCCGCTCCGTCAGGCGCCAGCGCAGCAAGAACGGAGCTGCCAAGAGATCCCACGCCCGCAAGTGGCTGCCCGGGCGCTCCCCGCTCCAGCATGCCATGACCCTGCTCCAGCTCCGGCACGCCAAGACCCCGCACTGCTCCTAGCTGCAGCGCGTGGGGATCCTCAAGACCAAGCTCTCCACCAGCCAAGGCCTGTCGTGGCCACCGCAGGCTGCCGTGCCTACACCACCGAGCTGCGTAGCGTCGCGTGGCCCGGCAAATTCAAGCCAGACCTGCCTCCTCGTTACGATGGCACGACTGACCCTGCAGAGTTCCTCCAGCTCTATGAGCTGGGCATCGAAGCTGCCAGCGGGGACGAAAAGGTCATGGCGAACTGGTTCCCCATGGCGCTCAAGGAAGGAGCTCGCACCTGGCTCCTGAATCTGGCTCCAGGCACGATCTCTTCCTGGGACCAGATGCGCACCCGCTTCATCGCCAACTTCCAAGGTACTCGCGACCGGCCGCTCGCCGTGAGCGACATGCGCCGCATCAAGCAACAACCTGGAGAGACCCTGCAAAAGTACATCCAGAGCTTCAACAGCGCGCGCCTCAAGATCCCCAAGGTGTCCGAGGAGGCCATCATCTCGGCCTTCTCTGATGGCGTGCGAGACGTCAAGATGAAGGAGGAGCTGGTGATGCATGAAGACTTGTGCACCTCCCTGGAGCTGTTCAACCTGGCGACCAAGTGCGCCAGGGCTGAGGAGGGACGCCTCTCCCTCCTTGAGCTGCCTGCCGCAGAACCAGAGGAGAAGAAGCCCAAGACCAAGGACGTGAAGTGCAAGGGGGCTGCCGTGCTCGCAGCAGAACCAGACGCCAAGCGGGGCAAAGATCTGCCTGAGTCCACCAGGCGCAGCCGGTACTGTGTGTACCACGACCTCCACACCCACAACACCAACGAATGCCAGGAACTCCACGCCGTGCGAGAAGGAAGGATCGGCCGTCGTCCTGACCGCGCCGATCAGGGCTACGGGCGAGGAGGAGGAAGGAACGCAGGACGCTGGGAAGACCGTGGCCCGCGCCAAGGGTGGCGTGATCAGCCTCGCGAGGACCGCTAGCGAGACCTTCCTCGTAAGGGGGACTGGAGGGATCGGCCTCGTGAGGATCGCCCACAAGGCAACGCAGGCCTCCCCCCACTGCCGCCTCAACCAAGGAGGAACGAGGACCGCCATCAAGACGAGGGGGCTGGGGGCTTTCAGGAGCCACGTGCAATCGCCTGCATCCTGGGCGGAGCTCAAGCCCCAGCCTCCCAATGCATATTCAAGCAGTTTGCTCGCGAGGTGAACGCAGCCCTCCCCAGGGTCGAAGCAACGCGTCCTCTCAAGTGGTCGGTGTGCGCCATCACATTCAGCTCAGCGGATCAACTCAAGTGTGCAGCCACAGCTGGCGTCCTCCCGATGCTCTGCTCCCCAGTCATCAGCAATGTACTAGTCACCAAGACCCCCATCGATGGTGGGGCAGGGCTCAACGTCCTGTCCGTGGAAACGTTCAACAATCTCCAAGTGCCCTACGACCAGCTTCAGCCAACCAAGCCCTTCTCCGGAATCACCGATGGCTCCACGGTCCCGATTGGGCAGGTCCGCCTCCCTGTCACCTTCGGGGCACGCGACAACTACCGCAATGAGCACATCGACTTCGACGTCGCCCACATCCGCCTGCCGTACAACGCCATCCTCGGGTACCCAGCGCTGGCCAAGTTCATGGCCGTGACTCACCATGGCTACAACTTCCTCAAGATGCCAGGGAGTGGCGGAGTCATCACGGTGCCCTGTGAAGAGAGGGATGCAGTGTGTTCCCTGGAGCAAGCCTTTCAGGCCGCGTCGCTGGAAGACCCGGATCGCGGAAGCAGGAGGCTTCCCGAGGCCACCCCCAAGAAGAAGAAGACATCGTCCGGACCAACTCCTCGGGAGGCAGGCCCCTCAGGGCCCGTGTCAGCCCAGGGGGAGCCTCCTTCCATCGCATAGGAAAGCATGACCGACGCCCTCCTCAGGCAGGGCTCGGGGGCTCTCCCCTGGAGGGCCTCCGACCTGGCCAGGGTCACGAGGGAGGCGCTTGGGCACCACGTGGAGGCGTGCTTCGGAGCGCGTTTCCCTCAAGAAGGAGCAAGGCAAGGAAGGTCGGACCCGCAGGAGTTCGTCGACAAAGCCATTCAAGAACTACAGGAATCAAGGATCGTGAGAGGTTGCCGTCATCTGCCGGCTCCGGCTCCCCATCTAGGCGAGGATGGTGGGCTGCGCGTCTGCGTCGATGTACCAGGGCTCAACCAAGCCACTACGATGGAGCGCCTCTGGCCCTCGCGAGTGGGGCGCTGCCGGGGTCCGCCCCACAGCTATGTTCGCATGCCTTACGGTCTGCCGAGCGTGGTTGCTATGCGCCAGCGCCTCATGAGGGGCATCATGGAGGCTCAAGAAGACAGGCGTTCCGCGGCCCTGGCGGAGATGGAGGCGATTCACGAAGAGTTGCCAGTTCCTCCGGAGCCTCCCGAGGCCCCTGGGCCTGGGGGCTCGTGAGGATCGGCTTCCGCGGCCTCCCGAGTCTGCTGCACCAACACCCCTTCGCCCTCGACACCCTCAGATGACATCTTACCAGTTTCACTCTCAGCTGGGAGCGCCCTCCTTGGGCTGCATCGTCCCCGGGCCGCGTGGGTCCGTCCCTGCGGCGTGTACCCCTTTATTTCATGTCGTTAGCTTGCTTTGTTGGGGGCGCCCCTCGGGCTGCATCATCCCCAAGTCGCTCAGGCCCGACCCAGCGATGTTTACCTTCCCAGCATCTGTTCGAATGAATCCACTCCTCCACAGCTAACGTGTTTGATCTAATTGCCTGCTCAACTGACGCCAACTGACGGAATTGCTCCCACAACGGCATGACGCTTGCGCATGGGTCCGTCCCTGCAATGCCGACAAACCTGGGTGGGTGAGCTCTGGCCGCGGCAGCCCCGCATGGCGCCACCTCATCAAGCCTCCAGTGCCTCACCTCCCCTCGGAAGCAACTAACAGCAGACTAATAGTCGTCATGGCAACCTTTTCTTCCTTCCATGATGAGTTTGCAGGATCCCCTAAGGAAGTTGCACCAGGCAAGGCCCTCGCAGCGTTCCTTTCACTCTCATCCGCGTGAACCGCTTGCACGTTAAAGGGGGGGTGCCTGAGCATTGCGACTTAGGGCTCCTACTGGCTCTCCAGCCCTCACCCTCTGGCCTTGACCACGGCATCGCGACCTGGCATACCAGCGACGGCTGAGACCAGCTCGAGGGCCGGGACCCGAGGACATAGAGCAGAAAGGGGAGCAAAGGTGGGGGAGAAGGGGGCTCGCGAGGACCTCGCCGAGCGATTCCGCTCCTGCCCACATGCGGACCCGGCGTCACACCAGGGATAATCCCCGACTCTCAAGCTAAGTCACCGCCCGAAAGCACCAGCTATCGCGACGCTACCCCCTCACCTAATGCAATTCCGTGTCAGCGATGCCGTTCTCCTTTCTCGCCGAATGATGGCTGCTTGGGCGCCAAAGGGGACCTCCTGAGCATTGCGACTCAGGGGCTCTTACCGGACCCAGGGTCGCTCACCTCCTGGCCTTGACCACGGCCTCGCGACCTGGCATACCAGCGATGGCTGACGCCGCCTTGGGACTGGTACCTGTCGACGCAGAGCACCAAGCCCTCGCGAGGTTCGAAAGGGAAAACTGAGCTAAGACGGAATCAGCAACTCGCGCAACTCCGCAGCAAAGGTTATGTATTAACAAACGAGACTACAGGCACCTTACAAGCCCCCAGGGATGCTAACTACACGTGCTCCTGCAAAAGACGCCATCATCAACAATGGGCCATCAAGCGCCGGTGCCAACCCCATCCAGATCAGGGTCGGCGACGGCCGGACGAGCCCGCCCTGCTCCGGGAGCGGCGCCGGCTTGGGGGCTCATAGCTGTCGTCGCTCGTCTCCGGACTCGCGAAGACCTCGCCTCCATCGCTGGATCCTCAGGCGCCTCCGTCGCCTGCAGAGCCACCAAGGGAGCGGTCGACAGGCCTAGCCCTCACCAGGGCAAGGTCCTGGCCACCTCTCCCGGGGCAGCACTCTAGCCAGCGCCCGGTCGTGTCAAAGACCTTGAAGAACATCGTCGAAGCCCCATCGTACTCCAAGTGGACCGCGAAGACGCCCCTTTCCCTGCAAACCCGGGCGATCTCTCTCCAGCCGCGGGACATGTAGACCTCGCCCGGGGCAGCGACCACGACCTCTGCCTCGGTCGCGAGGGTGCTGCAGCCAGAGTTCCAGGGGTCCCTCAGCGGGACGATGGAGGTGAAGAAGGGAGGCAGACGGATCCAATACTGAAGAGGAATGGCGACATGGAGCACGAACTCTTGGGAGGAGCCCTCGGCGTGAACCCCAGGAGGAACAACCCACGCCTTTATGACCCGACGGCGCCGACGACGGCGCCGACCGCGGCGATCGGCATCAGCACCTCCGGGGCCCTCGACGTGGGCATACAAGCAAAGTGGGAACCCCGGCGGAGCCCGCTCGCACCAGGGCCTCGGCGCCGCCTGCCGGTCCTCCTCATCCCGGCTGCAAAGGGCGAGCCGCTTCTTCGGCGGGAGCGGGTCTGGTCCCTCTCGAGGGGCCTTCCCCTTCCCTGCTTCAGAGAACCGGCGGATCGGAGCCATCACTGCAAGACGAAGCAAGGATCGGGAAGAAGGAGAAGCAAGGAGGAATGGACCGGAAGGGCACGCGCAGTTCCGTACTTATAGCCGGCGAAGGCCAACCGCCAGCCTCCACGATCACAGGTAATCATGACACAATTTGCATGCAGGGACTTTTCCAACTCACGTGATCACCGAGGCATCGTGGGGAAGTGGAGACGCCCACGTCCCACCAACCGCCACGTGGTGCCCAAGGCCGCAGGCTGTTAGGGCCCGAAGCGCTTCGCCCTCGCCCTTTCGCCTCTCGGCACGGCCAAGTCCGGGTGCGCCTTGGGCCCGGGGGCTACTGTCGGCGTTCTGGGAACGGGGGTCCCCAGACTTGCCTGCCTGCGGCCTGCGGCGAGGCTCCAAGGAGGCCCAGCATGGCCCATCTTCATCAACACAAGACTCAAGACCCTCGCGAGGGGCCAAGCCTCGCGAGGTGGATGACACGGCCTCGCTAGGCTGGCTCGCGAGGAGGCGGAGAGATCAAGGCGGGGTACCTTGCGAGGTACCCGTGACGCAAGCCGTGACGACTCAGGGCGCCAGGCGGGTGCCAGTGCGTGCAGCGTCCTTCTTTCCTCTTCGGTGCAAACGGGGCAAGCGCAGCCGCGGTGTACCGAGGCATCAGGCAAAGGTTGCCGTTTCAGTGCAACGAGACCAAGACCAGGAGGACTACGAGATGGAGGTCACCGTGGAGCCCAAGACGGCGTCATCACCAGAGCTTTGCGCAGGCGAAGACTGCTTTTGTCAGGGTAGTTGATACTTGCTGTCCCCCTTCAAATTAGCCCGCCATTGTTGGCTCCCTTCCCGCTCAATATTTGGGAAGAGGACCAGGGCCTCTATAAATAGGGCCAGCTGCCCACGTAGCTGGGGGTGGTTCGGTTCGAGTCGGTTGTTGGTTCGAGCTTTTGGTTCGGTTGGCTAGTAAGAGTAAGAGAGAGAGAGAGAGGGGTGGCTGAACTCCTCCTAGGATTTCATCGCCCCAGTCAAGAACAGACCCTCCCGAGGCTGTTCTTCCTTGTATTGTTCATCATCATCAGCCCCAGGAGGCAATCCACCAACCACACACTTGAGTAGGGTATTACACCACAACGGTGGCCCGAACCAGTATAAATCTTGTGTCCCTTGCGCAGTTCTTTTAGTAGTTTAGATCCTTGCGAGGCGGGGAGGTAGAAGGCGCAATCTCCACGCGCACTCCAGTGTTCGAACCTTAAGGGTCTGCCGGAACCCGATATCCGACAACGTCTAACTTGTTTTTGCAGGGTATGTTGTGATGTGATATGGTCAAGACGTGATTATATAAATTGTTGTATGAGATGATCATGTTTTGTAACAAAGTTATCGGCAAGTGGCAGGAGCCATATGGTTGTCACTTTATTGTATGAAATGCAATCGCCATATAATTCCTTTACTTTATCACTAAGCGGTAGCGATAGTCATAGAAGCAATAGTTGGTGAGACGACAACGATGCTACGATGGAGATCAAGGTGTCAAGCTGGTGACGATGGTGATCATGACGGTGCTTTGGAGATGGAGATCAAAGGCACAAGATGATGATGGCCATATCATATCACTTATTTTGATTGCATGTGATGTTTATCCTTTATGCATCTTATTTTGCTTAGTACGTCGGTAGCATTATAAGATGGTCTCTCACTAAATTTCAAGGTATAAGAGTTCTCCCTGAGTATGCACCATTGCTACAATTTGTCGTGCCATGACACCACGTGATGATCGGGTGTGATAAGCTCTACGTTTGCATACAATGGGTGCAAGCCAGTTTTGCACATGCAGAATACTCGGGTTAAACTTGACGAGCCTAGCATATGCAGATATGGCCTCGGAACACTGAGACCGAAAGGTCGAGCGTGAATCATATAGTAGATATGATCAACATAGTGATGTTCACCATTGAAAACTTCTCTATCTCACATGATGATCGGACATGGTTTAGTTGATATGGATCACGTGATCATTTAGATGACTAGAGGGATGTCTATCGAAGTGGGAGTTCTTAAGTAATATGATTAATTGAACTTTAATTTATCATGAACTTAGTACCTGATAGTATTTTGCATGTCTATGTTGTTGTAGATAAATGGCTCATGCTATTGTTCCGTTGAATTTTAATGCGTTCCTAGAGAAAGCTAAGTTGAAAGATGATGGTAGAAACTACACGGACTGGGTCCATAACTTGAGGATTATCCTCATTGTTGCATAGAAGAATTATGTCCTAGAAGCACCGCTGGGTGCCAAACCTGCTGCAGGAGCAACACTAGATGTTATGAACGTCTGGCAAAACAAAGCAGATGACTACTCGATAGTTTAGTGTGCCATGCTTTACGCCTTAGAATCGAGACTTCAACGACGTGTTGAATGTCATGGAGCATATGAGATGTTCCAGGAGTTGAAGTTAATATATCAAGCAAATGCCCGGATTGAGAGATATGAAGTCTCCAATAAGTTCTACAGCTGTAAAATGGAGGAGAATAGTTCTGTCAGTGAACATATACTCAGAATGTCTGGGTACCACAACCACTTGACTCAACTGGGAGTTAATCTTCCTGATGATAGTGTCATTGACAGAGTTCTTCAATCACTGCCACCAAGCTACAAAAGCTTTGTGATGAACTATAATATGCAAGGGATGGATAAGACAATTCCCGAGCTCTTCACAATGCTAAAGGCTGCAGAGGTAGAAATCAAGAAGGAGCATCAAGTCTTGATGGTCAACAAGACCACTAGTTTCGAGAAGAAGGGCAAAGGGAAGAAAGGGAACTTCAAGAAGAACGGCAAGCAAGTTGTTGCTCAAGTGTAGAAGCCCAAATCTGGACCTAAGCCTAAGACTGGGTGCTTCTACTGCAAAGGGACTAGCCACTGGAAGCGGAACTTCCCCAAGTATTTGGCAGATAAGAAGGATGGCAAAGTGAAAGGTATATTGGATATACATGTTATTGATGTGTACCTTACTAATGCTCGCAGCAGCGCCTGGGTATTTGATATTGGTTCTGCTACTAATATTTGCAACTCGAAACAGGGGCTATGGATTAAGAAAAGATTGGCTAAGGACAAGGTGATGATGCGCGTGGGAAATGGTTCCAAAGTCAATGTGCTCGCGGTCGACACGCTACCTCTACATCTACCTTCAGGATTAGTATTAGACCTGAATAATTGTTATTTGGTGCCAATGTTAAGCATGAACATTATATCTGGATCTTGTTTGATGCGAGACGGTTATTCACTTAAATCAGAGAATAATGGTTGTTCTATTTATATGTGTAATATCTTTTATGGTCATGCACCCTTGATGAGTGGTCTGTTTTTATTGAATCTCGACAGTACACATATTCATAGTATTGAAGCCACAAGATATAAGTTTAATAATGATAGTGCAACTTATTTGTGGAACTTCCATTTAGGTCATATTGGTGTAAAGCGCATGAAGAAACTCCATGCTGATGGGCTTTTGGAATCGCTTGATGCTTGCGAACCATGCCTCATGGGCAAGATGACTAAATCTCCATTCTCCGGAACAGTGGAACAAGCAACAGACTTATTGGAAATAATACATACTGATGTATGCGATCCGATGAGTGCTGATGCTCGTGGCGGGTATCGTTATTTTTGACCTTCACAGATGATTTGAGTAGATATGGGTATATCTACTTGATGAAACATAAGTCTGAAACATTTGAAAAGTTCAAAGAATTTCGGAGTGAAGTGGAAAATCATCGTAACAAGAAAATTAAATTTCTGTGATCTGATCGTGGAGGTGAATATTTGAGTTATGAGTGTGGTCTTCATTTAAAACAATGCGGAACAGTTTTGCAACTCACGCCACCTGGAACACCACAGCGTAATGGTGTGTCCGAACGTCATAACCGCACTTTATTAGATAAGGTGCGATCTATGATGTCTCTTATTGATTTACCGCTATCGTTTTGGGGTTATGCTTTAGTGATGGCTGCATTCACGTTAAATAGGGCACCATCGAAATCCGTTGAGACGACACCATATGAACTGTGGTTTGGCAAGAAACCCAAGTTGTCGTTTCTTAAAGTTTGGGGGTTGCGATGGTTATGTGAAAAAGCTTCAACCTGATAAGCTCGAACCCAAATCGGAGAAATGTGTCTTCATAAGATACCCAAAGGAGACTGTTGGGTACACCTTCTATCACAGATCCAAAGGCAAGCTATTTGTTGCTAAGACTGGATCCTTTCTAGAGAAGGAGTTTCTCTCGAAAGAAGTGAGTGGGAGGAAAGTAGAACTTGATGAGGTGATTGTACCTGCTCGCTTATTGGAAAGTACTTCATTATAGAAATCAGTTCCAGTGATTCCTACACCAATTAGTGAGGAAGCTAAAAATGATGATCATGAAACTTCTGATCAAGTTACTACCGAACCTCGTAGGTCAACCAGAGTAAGATCTGCACTAGAGTGGTATGGTAATCCTGTTCTAGAGGTCATGTTAATTGACCATGACAAACCTATGAACTATGAGGAAGCGATGATGAGCCTAGATTCCAAAAAATGGCTTGAGGCCATGAAATTTGAGATGGGATCCATGTATGGAAACAAAGTATGGAATTTGGTTGACTTGCCCGATGATCGGCAAGCCATAGAGAATAAATGGATCTTCAAGAAGAAGACTGACGCTGGCGGTAATGTTACTATCTACAAAGCTCAACTTGTTGCGAAAGGTTTTCGACAAGTTCAAGGAGTTGACTACGATGAGACCTTCTCACCCATAGCGATGCTTAAGTCCGTCCGAATCATGTTAGCAGCTGCCGCTTTTTATGATTACGAAATTTGGTAAATGGATGTCAAAACTGCATTCCTTAATGGATATCTTAAAGAAGAGTTGTATATGATGCAACCAGAAGGTTTTGTCGATCCAAAAGGTGCTAACAAAGTGTGCAAGCTCCAGCGATCCATTTATGGACTGGTGTAAGCATCTTAGAGTTGGAATATACGCTCTGATAGTGTGATCAAAGCATATGGTTTTATACAGACTTTTGGAGAAGCCTGTATTTACAAGAAAGTGAGTGGGAGCTCCGTAGCATTCGTGATATTATATGTGGATGACATATTGTTGATCGGAAATGATATTGAATTTTTGAATAGCATAAAAGGATACTTGAATAAGAATTTTTCAATGAAAGACCTCGGTGAAGCTGCTTATATATTGGGCATCAAGATCTATAGAGATAGATCAAGATGCTTAATAGGACTTTCACAAAGCACATACCTTGATAAAGTTTTGAAGAAGTTCAAAATGGATCAAGCAAAGAAAGGGTTCTTGCCTGTGTTACAAGGTGTGAAGTTGAGTCAGACTCAATGCCCGACCATTGTAGAAGATAGAGAGAAAAAGAAAGTCATTCCCTATGCATCAGCCATAGGTTCTATCATGTATGCAATGCTGTGTACCAGACCAGATGTGTGCCTTGCTATTAGTTTAGCAGGGAGGTACCAAAGTAATCCTGGAGTGGATCACTCGACAGCGGCCAAGAACATCCTGAAATACCTGAAAAGGACTAAGGACATTTTTCTCGTTTATGGAGGTGACTGATACGTCTCCAATGTATCTACTTTTTCTCACGCTTTTCCTCTTGTTTTGGACTCTAATTTGCATGATTTGAATGAAACTAACCCCGAACTGACGTTGTTTTCAGCACAACTACCATGGTGTTGTTTTTGTGCAGAAATAAAAGTTCTCAGAATGGAGCGAAACTGTTTGAGGATTTTTTATATCAAAAATAAGAATTTCTAGAGCCAAGACCCACCGGAGAGGGGCTCCTGGGTGGGCACAACCCACCAGGGCGCGCCCCTCTCTCCTGGAGCGCCCACGTGGGCTGTACCCACCTGGTGGCCCCGCTGATGAGCTCCCCCCCCCCGCGTGATACTATAAATTCACATTATTCCAGAAAAAATCAAGGAGAAAGAATTATCGTGATCCACGAGACGGAGCCGCCGCCAAGCCTTGTTCTTCCTAGGGAGGGCAGATCTGGAGTCCGTTCGGGGCTTTGGAGAGGGGGATCTTTGATCTTCATCATCACCAACCTTTCTCCATCACCAATTCCATGATGCTCCCCACCATGAGTTAGTAATTCCTTCGTAGGCTCGCTGGTCGGTGAGGATTTGGATGAGATTCATCATGTAATCGAGTTATTTTTGTTAGGGCCTGATCCGTAGTATCCACTATGTTCTTAGATTGATGTTGCTATGACTTTTCCATGCTTAATGCTTGTCACTTTGGGCCCGGGTCCCATGATTTCAGATCTGAACCATTTATGAATTCATCATTATATCCATGTTTTAGATCCGATCTTGCAAGTTATAGTCACCTACTACGGTTATGATCCGGCAACCCCGGAGTGACAACAACCAGTCCCACTCCCGGTGATGACCATAGTTTGAGGCCTTCATGTGTTCACTATGTGTTAATGCTTTGTTCCGGTTCTCTATTAAAAGGAGGCCTTAATATCCCTTAGTTTCCAATATGGACCCTGCTGCCACAAGAGGGTAGGACAAAAGATGTCATGCAAGTTCTTTTAAGAAAGCATGTATGACTATTTATGTACGGAATACATGCCTACATTATATCGATGAACTGGAGCTAGTGGTGTATCGCCCTAGGTAATAACTGTCTCATGATGAATATCATCCAACAAGTCACCGATCCAATGCCTACGAATTTATCCTTATTGTTTCTGCTAAGTTACTACTGCTATCATCACTGTTACATGTGCTACCAATTACTACTATCACTGTTACTGTTACCGTCGCTGGTGTCACTACTATGAAAACTATCAAACTACTTTGCCACTGATCATATTGCTGCAGATAATTAATCTCCAGGTGTGGTTGTATTGACAACTCAACTGCTAATACCTTGAATTATTCTTTGGCTCCCCTTGTGTCGAATCTATAAATTTGGGTTGAATACTCTACCCTCGAAAACTGTTGCGATCCCCTATATTTGTGGGTTATCAAGACCTTTTTCTGGCGCCCTTGCCGGGGAGCATAGCTATATTTGTTGAGTCACTTGGGATTATTATCATATTATCACTATGAAGAGTCTGAAGGATCCAAAGACTAAGATTTATCCCTCTAAGATGAAGGGAGGTAAGGAATTGCCATCTAGTTCTGCTTTAGATTCACCTTCTGTTATGAGTAAAGTTGCAACACCACCACATGCTATTAATCCTGATATGTCTCAAGTTATTTATGATGCTACTTCTACTATGAATGATGCTTATGATGATGCTAGTACCTTCCTTGATAATGATGATGTGCCACTTGGTGATTTTCTTGATAAACAAATTGCTAGAGTAATACAACATGATGTTGTTAAATCTGATGATGAGCTTGAAACTGAAACTCCTGAAACACCTGCTGGAACTAGCCTTCCTAGATATGAATTGCCTAAGGTACAGGAAGGTTATGTTATGAGTGAAGAGCGACTAGAGATATTCTTGCTTCTAATGATAGAGATGATCTAGAGAAATTACTATGCAAGTATAAAGAAAAATCTTTGAATGCTAGAATGAAATGTGATCCTAAGTTTGCTACTTCACCTATCTGTATTGCTGATAAGGATTATGAATTCTCTGTCGACCTAGAATTAATCACTTTGGTTGAATCCGATCCTTTCCATGGTTATGAAACTGAAACTGTTGTGGCACATCTTACTAAGTTGAATGACATAGCCACCCTTTTTACTCATGATGAGAAAACTCGTTATTACTTTATTCGTAAATTATTTCCTTTCTCATTAAAGGGTGATGCTAAAGCTTGGTACAATACTCTTGCTCCTAGTTGTGTGCGTAGTCCCCAGGATATGGTTTATTACTTCTTTGAAAAATATTTTCCTGCTCATATGAACCAAGCTGCCTTACAGGAAATATTTAACTTTGTGCAAACTAAAGAAGAGAGTCTCCCACAAGCTTGGGGAGGCTTTGCCAGTTACTTAATGCTTTGCCTGATCATCCTCTTAAGAAAAATGAAATACTTGATATCTTCTATAATGGACTAACCGACGCTTCTGGGGACTTCCTAGATAGTTGTGCTGGTTGTGTTTTGAGGGAACAAACTATTGCTCAAGCTGAAGATTTATTGAATAACATATTGAAAAATTATGATGATTGGACTATTCATAAACCACCGCCTAAACCCACTCCGAAGAAGAGGGGTATATTATATCTCAGTCCCGAAGACATGCAAAAGGTAAAGAAAATATATGAAGGGAAAAGGTATTAAAGCTAAGGATGTTAAAATTTGTAACATCCCAAATTTTCAATTTGGAATGTTATACACTAGATCATCATGCATATCATATTTTCTTGCATTTTGCCGATCCTAGAAATTTCACGCAACTCAAGGACCCTCGGAGAGAGTTGGAGATTTCGTCATTTTCATATTTGAGCTTTCTCAAATTTCGAAAAGAGGATCATTGGATTTGTCAGAGTTTCATTTGCCTTTTTATTTGGATAGGGAAAAATGCACGTTTTCAAAATTTGCATTTTAGGCCCGGAGAAAAGTTCATTTTGTTCGACTCAATTTTAGGAGTCGGGGAAAATTTACTTTAGAAGTTTTGGAGTTCGTTTAGTTCTCTTTTCTGTTTTTTTCCTGCGCGCTTAACCGATTTAAAAAAAAAATCCAGCGCGCCTTGGGCCAAGGCCCAAGCCAGCAGCCGGCCGGCCAAGGCCAGGCCACCGCGCGCGCGCCCAGGCACAGGGAGCCACCGCCGCCGTCCTAGTCCCACTAGGACTCCGTTTGCCTTTTTTCCAATCTCCCTCTCCTTCTCTTTTTCCTCCTCTTTTTTCTTGCCCCCTACCCCAAGTCCCCTCTCCTCTCCCATTTTTATATACCCCCACACCCCCCCTCTAAATATCAAACCAAAACCCCAAGCCCAAGCCGCGCCCCTCACCCGCGCCGCGCCGCCCACGCCCTGCGTCACCGCCGCCGCTGCCCTTGCCCTACCGCCGCCGCCGGAGCCCCCGTTCGCTGGAGACCTCGCCGAGGTACCACGCCATGTCTCTCTTTCTTTTCCTTGGATCGTTTTTTTCTAAACCGTTCCGATTCTTTTCTTCTCTAAACCGTTCCGGTTTTCTAGATCGGTTTTTCGTTCGGTTTTCTTTTCTCGAAACCCTAGATCGGATTCGTTCTCTTTTCCGATTTAGTTGCCTCGAGACCGTTTGCCGGACCGTTCGTCCTAACGAACGTGATCACCGGATTATTCTCGGCTAACGAACATCCGTTCGTTTAACCGTTCTTCTTTCTTTTCGTTGGATTTATTCCGCGATCGCGATCTCAGATCCGATCTTCTTTCTAGTCTATCTTCTCGCTCGTTTATCGGAATCAGGTGATTCAAGCGTCTGGAGTTTCGTTTCGAAACCGCCGTTCCGACTAATCAACTTAAACCAGTTTTGCTATGGTAAAATTTGACCTAGTTTCAACTTGCTAGAACCAAGTTGTTTTCTGCCGTTTGTTTTCGGTTTCTTTGTTCGGTTCTTTCTTTCTTTGCAACCGGAGTTCTTAAGTTGAACTATCTGGTTTGATCTCTTGTTCGAGTTTTACCTGTGCATTAGATGAGTACTTATTGTATGCTTGTTGTTTGTCTGCGATAGATTACCCGGATTGCGCTGCTTGTTACTTCGAATCTCTAGGACTCGCGGATCATCAGCAAGGCAAGTAACACTTTGATCATACCTTTTCTACAACCCAGTTTTATTGCATTAGATCCATCTTCACACATTGCATGATTAGGATCTAATTAAATTGTGGGATGGGAAGTAGATGAGGTAGTACCTATTACCTGTTTATTAAGAAACCTTTGGGAGTTACTTCTACGTTTGCTTATTATGCCATGCTATGCTATTAGACGTGGATTGGGTGAGTGATATCCATGACAGATGTGAGATTGATAATTTTAATGGTTTATCTAAGGTGGCAACTTAAACACACATCTGGGTGGATTGAGGCACCTGATGTCTATCAGGACTTGCCTGTTTTTTTTGGACCGCCACCCAGGCTCAAAGGGATCATAAGATCTTTCATGCTAAATACTTACGTGTGCAGCCACAAGCCATTATGGGCTCTGGCATAGTTGACTAAGTCGTGCGAACTCTTATAGGGGTAGACTAGCAGATGTAGGGGATGTAGGTGGTACGGTCTACTCCATCGTAAGGTGCTAGCGCTTCTGAAAGACTATGTCTCGGTCATCCGTTTCTCAAACACCAGTAGTGCGAGAAAACCAACGGAGGCGATCGAGTCTTGTGGGGAAAAGTGCGCAAACCTCTGCATAGTGTAATAAACTAATCATGATTAGCCGTGTCCCCGGTTATGGACAATCTTGAGTATCTAGTACTTGAATATCCTGTGAATCTCAACATGTTACTTCTAATTAATATTGTTGGGTTTTAATGATTACTTTTAATTGGGATTGAGAATGCTGTCAACCATTCTCAATGTTAAACAACCACCATGATAGTTAAATAAATTTATTCCTTTGCAGTAGGGAAAAACTGGCTTTACGCAAAACAGTAACCATAGAGCTTTCCACCAGCCAAATATGCATATAGTATAGCTGTTTCATTCCATCATTCTCTATGTGTTACTTTGCCAGCATATTCCATGTGCTGACCCGTTTCGGGCTGCAACATTAATGTTGCAGACTTTTCAGACGACGATTAAGGTGCTTTTACGTCGTGGTTCTATACTCAGTGATGCCGTTGGAGTTGATGGACCCATTTATCTTCCAAGTCTTCCGCTGTTATCGTTATTAGATGGCCTTAAGCCATATTATTGTAATAAGTTCTCTTCAGAGACAACGATGTAATAAGTGTGTGATTGCCACTCTGCTATAAATCCTTCGAAGTACTGTGTGGTGTCAGCATTACTCATCCAGGGATGACACCAGAGCACAGTAGACTTGATCCATTCGGGTCGGGTCGCCACAGAGATGGTATCAGAGCACACGCTGACTGTAGGACACGACCACTAAGTTAAAGCCATAGATCACCATTCTCTCCTCATTTTCTAACTCCTCATCTTTTCTACTCTTTAGGATGAAGGACGCGAAGATTAAGTATGCTCAACCGGATGAAGGCACACCTTTTGGATTTCACTTGAAGGAAGTCACCAAGTACCTAAACATTGGATTACCAAGCTTCACGGGAACCTTCAACGCCACTTTGCCTGAAGAGGAGAGCTGGAAGATTCAAGATCATGTTCCGAGAAGGACATTCGCGCCAATCACTAAGCCCATAGATAGTGTTTTCAATGCACCAACTTGGAGTCTAGGAAGGAGCATGGCAGCCCATATCACCATAGGACGCATTGGAGAAGTTTATCAAGAAGACCTCAAGGACACTATCTACCAGATTTGCGGACGCCGAGATGAACAATGGGAGTTAGTCAGCACCAAGAAGGATAGATCCATTGCAGCATTCATCCAGGAGTTGAACCAGCACATTCAACGCTACGAGAACCAGATGTGCAACGATATGATAGAGTTGAAGAATGCAAAAACAAGGATCATCAAGCTAGAAGGAGAACTGAAGGCTACACACAAGGACTACATGGACGAGATCGTAGCTCTAGCAAGACACAATGTCGATCTTAAGCAAGAGATTGAAGAACTCAAGAAGGAGTTAGCATCCAGGAAGGAAGACATGTACATCGCATGTCCGGATAATTACATCATCATCGACGACACCAATTCGGATCCAAGTGAACCCGAATTTGAAGACGAAGCTGGAGCGGACATCATGGAGTCTTCCACCGGTTCAAATTTTTAGATGACCACCAAATATTAGTAGTCCTCCCCCCCATGTAAACACTATAGTTCGAGCACTTTTGCGATAGCTAGATCGATTGTATGCCCTTGTTTGATTGAATGAAGTGATTTTGTGTGAATTGCTCATGTGCATTGGGGTAGTGTTTTCTCTTTAGACCTCATTCTATTCTTATATCTCTTCTTTTCCAAACCCTCAGATGCCTCCGAGACGTGACAATGGATTTCCACCGGAGCTCACTCAGTTGATTCAGCAGCAGAATCAATTGATGCAGATGTTAGTTCAGAATCAGCAGAACAACAACAACAACAACCCACCACCACCGCCACCTGTTGATCACTTAGCCCGTTTCCTTAGGCTGAATCCGCCGGTGTTTTCTAGTAGCATCGAGCCGATAGTAGCAGACGATTGGCTCCGCAAGATAGGAAGGGAGTTGACCTCTGCAGGATGCACGGATGGTGAGAAAGTGAAGTTTGCCGCACATCAGTTAGAAGGACCCGCGGCAGCATGGTGGGAGAATTTCACAGCCACCTTCCCAGTTGACACTATCACATAGGATCAGTTTCAGCAAGCTTTCCGCACTGCACATGTTTCAGCAGGAGCTATGGCCATGAAGAAGCGTGAGTTTCGCAACTTACGCCAAGGAGGAAGGAAAGTTGGCCAGTACGTTGACGACTTCAGCAAGCTAGCACGTTATGCCCCAGATGACGTTGCTACGGATGCAACTAAGCAGGAGAAGTTTCTGGAAGGATTGAATGATGAGTTAAGTATGCAGCTGATGGTAGGAAGTTTCAGAAACTACCAGGAGTTGGTAGATCGTGCCATCATGATTGAAGGGAAGCAACAGCAGATTGAGAACCGCAAGAGGAAGTATGGACAGGGGAAGTATAACTCTGGAGCCCAGCAGAAGCCCTATTTTACCCCTAAATCGGGATTTCAGTTTCAGCATACCCATGGAGGAAGTAGTTCGCACAACCACAATGGCCACAAGAATGGTAATGGGAATGGAGGAAGCAACGGCCAGAACCGTACCACCCCATCAACCCCATCCAAGAGAGACCTGAGCCAAGTCACCTGTTTCAAGTGTTCCAAGACCGGACATTATGCCAATGAATGTCCTGAAGGCCAGAATGGAAATGGCAATGGAAGCTCAGGGAAGAAGCCGAACCCTTTCAATAGGGGACAGGTGAACCACGTTAGCGTGGAGGAGGTTGAAGATCAGCCTGATGCGGTGATCGGTAAGTTTTTGGTTAAGTCATTTACCGCACTCGTTCTTTTTGATACTGGTGCATCGCATTCATACATATCAAGGGGATTTGGAGAAAAATATAACCTGCCAACCCAAGCCCTTAGGTCACCCATGTTAGTAAGCTCACCAGGAGCGGAGTTTATGGCTAGACGATGGTGTGATCGGTTACCATTAAGGATTGGTAACTACGTTTTTCCCTCAGACCTAATAGTATTGGAATCTCAAGGATTGGATGTGATATTAGGCATGGATTGGTTATCAAAGTATGAAGGGAATATTGAGTGTGCTAGTAAGTCAATTTTGCTTACCACACCAGAAGGAAGAAGGATCAAGTATGTATCCCGGCATGTGCCAAATAGGACACAAGTAAACTGCCTAACAGGAGTAGTGCAGGAAGAAGTACCAGTGGTAAAGGATTTTCCTGATGTATTTCCGGAAGAGTTGCCAGGCATGCCACCGGATAGAGACATTGAGTTTTTGATTGAGTTACTGCCAGGCACTGGACCAATATCAAAGAGACCGTATAGGATGCCAGGAAAGGATTTGGTAGAAATTAAGACTCAAATTAAGGAGTTATTGGAGAAAGGTTACATACGCATAAGTTCTTCGCCTTGGGCATCACCGGTACTTCTAGTGGAGAAGAAGGATGGATCATTACGGATGGTTGTTGATTACCGTGGATTGAATGAAGTAACCATCAAGAACAAGTACCCACTGCCAATGATAAATGTTCTGTTTGATCGTTTGCAAGGAGCTAAAGTGTTTTCCAAGATCGATTTGCGATCAGGGTACCACCAGTTGAAGATTCGAGAACAGGATATTCCTAAGACAACTTTCACCACAAGATATGGACTGTATGAGTATACCATTATGTCATTTGGATTGACTAACGCACCTGCCTATTTTATGAACCTGATGAACAAAGTGTTTATGGAGTTTCTGGATAAGTTCGTCGTAGTGTTCATTGATGATATCCTGGTTTATTCAAAGAATGAAGAAGAGCATAAGGAACATTTGCGTTTGGTATTGGAGAAGCTAAGGGAACATCAGTTATATGCCAAATTTAGCAAATGTGAGTTTTGGTTGAAGGAAGTAGGATTCCTCGGACACGTTATATCCGGAGAAGGGATAGCAGTTAACCCCGCAAAGGTTGAGACCGTAACCGAATGGGAAGCACCAACGACAGTTGGAGAGATCCGGAGTTTTCTTGGACTCGCAGGATACTACCGGAGATTCATTGAGAACTTTTCAAAGATTGCGAAGCCTATGACGGAGTTGTTGAATAAGGATAATAAGTTCAAATGGACTGAGGAGTGTGAGGCTCGTTTCCAGGAGTTGAAGAAACATTTGGTTACCTCACCAGTGTTGATTTTGCCAGATCAGACCAAGGATTATGAGGTGTATTGCAATGCTTCACGTCGAGAACTTGGAGCAGTGCTTATGCAGGAAGGTAGAGTTGTTTCGTATGCTTCACGACAACTGAAGCCTCATGAGTTGAATTACGCCACACATGATTTGGAGCTAGTAGCCGTAGTGCATGCATTGAAGACATATAGACATTTCCTTATTGGAAATCATTGTGAGGTGTACATGGATCACAAGAGTTTGAAGTACATTTTCACGCAGAAGGAGTTGAATCTCACACAAAGGAGATGGTTGGAGCTCATCAAGGATTATGATATGAGATTGCATTACCATCCCGGCAAAGCTAATGTAGTAGCAGACGCATTGAGCCGTAAGAGCCATGTAAATACGTTGATGACGGGAGAAGTACCAAAGGAGTTAGCAGAAAACCTTCGTGAACTAAGTTTAGAGATAGTTCCGAAAGGCTATGTGGCAACATTGGAGATTCAGTCAACATTGATGGATAGAATCAGAGAAGCTCGGAAATCTGACAAGGAGATTGCTTCTATAAAGGAGAAACTAAGCAAAGGAAAAGCAAAGGGATTTCGTGAGGATGAGCACGATACCCTATGGTTTGAGGACCGTGTTTATGTGCCAAATGACCCGGAGATCAGGAAGTTGATTCTACAAGAGGCACACGATTCACCATATTCGATTCACCCAGGGAATACCAAGATGTATTTGGATTTGAAGGAGACATTCTGGTGGACCGGAATGAAGAAGGATATTGCAGCCTATGTAGCAGTTTGTGACGTGTGTCATAGAGTGAAGGCAGAACATCAAAAGCCAGCCGGATTGTTGCAACCATTGCCGATACCCGAATGGAAGTGGGATAAGATAGGCATGGATTTTATCACAGGACTACCCAGGACGAAAGCAGGATATGACTCGATATGGGTAGTAGTTGATCGTTTGACGAAGGTAGCACATTTTAGTCCAGTTAAGACCACTTACACCAGTGCTAAGTTGGCAAAGATATACATGACTAGGATCATTTGTTTGCATGGAGTTCCGAGGAGTATTGTATCAGACAGAGGAACCCAATTTACCTCAAAGTTTTGGAATCAGTTGCATGAAACTTTGGGAACCATGCTAGAGTTCAGCACCGCTTTTCATCCGCAGACAGATGGACAGACTGAGAGAGTCAATCAGATTTTGGAAGATATGCTGAGAGCTTGTGCACTAGATTATGGATCTAGTTGGGACGATAACTTGCCGTACGCAGATTTTTCTTATAACAACAGTTACCAAACCAGTTTGAAGAGGGTATCTTTCAAAGCTTTATACGGAAAGAGGTGCAGGACACCGTTGTCATGGGACGAATTGGAGACCGTCAATTCTTTGGACCAGATTTGATTAAGGAGTCTGAACGGAAAGTTAAGTTGATTCACGATAGGCTCAAGGTAGCCCAGTCCAGGCAGAAGAGTTACGCAGATTCTAAACGCAAGGAGACAGTTTACGAAACCGGAGACAGAGTATATCTCCGAGTATCCCCACTTCGAGGAGTTAAGCGCTTTGGAGTTAAGGGAAAATTAACACCATGTTACATTGGACCATATAAGATCTTGCAACGTATGGCAGAAGTCGCTTATAAGTTGGAATTACCAGAGGGACTGTCAGGAGTTCATGAAGAATTCCATGTTTCTCAGCTGAAGAAATGTCACGCTGAGATGGCGGAGGTACCGTTAAGAGATACAGTGCCGCTTGAAGCGATTCAGTTGAAGGACGACTTAACGTATGAAGAAACCAGTCAAGATTCTCGAGTATGCTAGCAGAGTTACCCGCAGCAAGGTTATCAAGTTTTGCAAAGTTCAGTGGAACCACCACTCAGAGGATGAAACCACCTGGGAGAGAGAAGAAGATTTGCTCAAGGACCACCCTCACCTATTTTCTAGCCAACCCGAATCTCGAGGGCGAGATTCATCTTAAGGGGGGTAGGTTTGTAACATCCCAAATTTTCAATTTGGAATGTTATACACTAGATCATCATGCATATCATATTTTCTTGCATTTTGCCGATCCTAGAAATTTCACGCAACTCAAGGACCCTCGGAGAGAGTTGGAGATTTCGTCATTTTCATATTTGAGCTTTCTCAAATTTCGAAAAGAGGATCATTGGATTTGTCGGAGTTTCATTTGCCTTTTTATTTGGATAGGGAAAAATGCGCGTTTTCAAAATTTGCATTTTAGGCCCGGAGAAAAGTTCATTTTGTTCGACTCAATTTTAGGAGTCGGGGAAAATTTACTTTAGAAGTTTTGGAGTTCGTTTAGTTCTCTTTTCTATTTTTTTCCTGCGCACTTAACCGATTTAAAAAAATTCCAGCGCGCCTTGGGCCAAGGCCCAAGCCTACAGTCGGCCGGCCAAGGCCAGGCCACCGCGCGCGCGCCCAGGCGCGGGGAGCCGCCGCCGCCGTCCTAGTCCCACTAGGACTCCGTTTGCCTTTTTTCCAATCTCCCTCTCCTTCTCTTTTTCCTCCTCTTTTTTCTTGCCCCCTACCCCAAGTCTCCTCTCCTCTCCCCTCTTTATATACCCCCACACCCCCCCTCTAAACATCAAACCAAAACCCCAAGCCCAAGCCGCGCCCCTCACCCGCGCCGCGCCTCCATAGCCGCGCCGCCCATGCCTTGCGTCACCGCCGCCGCCGCCCTTGCCCTACCGCCACCGCCGCCCAACGCCGCCGCCGCCGGAGCCCCCGTTCGCCGGAGACCTCGCTGAGGTACCGCGCCGCGTCTCTCTTTCTTTTCCTCGGATCGTTTTTTTCTAAACCGTTCCGATTCTTTTCTTCTCTAAACCGTTCCGGTTTTCTAGATCGGTTTTTCGTTCGGTTTTCTTTTCTCGAAAACCTAGATCGGATTCGTTCTCTTTTCTGATTTAGTTGCCTCGAGACCATTCGCTGGACCGTTCGTCCTAACGAACGTGATCACCAGATTATTCTCGGCTAACGAACATCTGTTCGTTTAACCGTTCTTCTTTCTTTTCGTCAGATTTATTCCGCGATCGCGATCTTAGATCCGATCTTCTTTCTAGTCTATCTTCTCGCTCGTTTATCGGAATCAGGTGATTCAAGCGCCTGGAGTTTCGTTTCGAAACCGCCGTTCCGACTAATCAACTTAAACCAGTTTTGCTATGGTAAAATTTGACCTAGTTTCAACTTGCTAGAACCGAGTTGTTTGCTGTCGTTTGTTTTTGGTTTCTTTGTTCGGTTCTTTCTTTCTTTGCAACCGGAGTTCTTAAGTAGAACTATCTGGTTCGATCTCTTGTTCGAGTTTTACCTATGCATTAGATGAGTACTTATTGTATGCTTGTTGTTTGTCTGCGATAGATTACCCGGATTGCGCCGCTTGTTACTTCGAATCTCTAGGACTCGCGGATCATCAGCAAGGCAATTCACACTTTGATCATACCTTTTCTACAACCCAGTTTTATTGCATTAGATCCATCTTCACACATTGCATGATTAGGATCTAATTAAATTGTGGGATGGGAAGTAGATGAGGTAGTACCTATTACCTATTTATTAAGAAACCTTTGGGAGTTACTTCTACGTTTGCTTATTATGCCATGCTATGCTAGTAGACGTGGATTGGGTGAGTGTAATCCATGATAGATGTGAGATTGATAATTTTAATGGTTTATCTAAGGTGGCAACTTAAACACACATCTGGGTGGATTGAGGCACCTGATGTCTATCATGACTTGCCTGTTTTTTTTGGACCGCCACCCAGGCTCAAAGGGACCATAAGATCTTTCATGCTAAATACTTACGTGTGTAGCCACAAGCCATTATGGGCTCTGGCATAGTTGACTAAGTCGTGCGAACTCTTATAGGGGTAGACTAGCAGATGTAGGGGATGTAGGTGGTACGGTCTACTCCATCGTAAGACTATGTCTCGGTCATCCGTTTCTCAAACACCAGTAGTGCGAGAAAACCAACGGAGGCGATCGAGTATTGTGGGGAAAAGTGCGCAAACCTCTGCAGAGTGTAATAAACTAATCATGATTAGCCGTGTCCCCGGTTATGGAAAATCTTGAGTATCTAGTACTTGAATATCCTGTGAATCTCAACATGTTACTTCTAATTAATATTGTTGGGTTTTAATGATTACTTTTAATTGGGATTGAGAATGCTGTCAACCATTCTCAATGTTTAACAACCACCATGATAGTTAAATAAATTTATTCCTTTGCAGTAGGGAAAAAATGGCTTTACGCAAAACAGTAACCATAGAGCTTTCCACCAGCCAAATATGCATATAGTATAGCTGTTTCATTCCATCATTCTCTATGTGTTACTTTGCCAGCATATTCCATGTGCTGACCCGTTTCGAGCTGCAGTGTTAATGTTGCAGACTTTTCAGACGACGTTTAAGGTGCTTTTAGGTCGTGGTTCTATACTCAGTGATGCCGTTGGACTTGATGGACCCATTTATCTTCCAAGTCTTCCACTGTTATCGTTATTAGATCGCCTTAAGCCATATTATTGTAATAAGTTCTCTTCAGAGACAACGATGTAATAAGTGTGTGATTGCCACTCTGCTATAAATCCTTCGAAGTACTGTGTGGTGTCAGCATTACTGATCCAGGGATGACACCGAAGCACAGTAGACTTGATCCATTCGGGTCGGGTCGCCACAAAATTTTACCTCCTATTGAAGAAATACATGGGCTTAATACACCACCTGAAGGAAATATGCCCTAGAGGCAATAATACTTACGGATCTGAATGTGACAGACCCGTTGACTAAAATTATCTCACAAGCAAAACATGATCACACTTTATTACTCTTTGGGTGTTAATCACATAGATATGTGAACTAGATTACTGACTCTAGTAAACCCTTTGAGTGTTGGTCACATGACGATGTGAACTATGGGTGTTAATCACATGGTGATGTGAACTATTGCTGTTAAATCACATGGCGATGTGAACTAGATTATTGACTCTAGTGCAAGTGGGAGACTGAAGGAAATATGCCCTAGAGGCAATAATAAAGTTATTATTTATTTCCTTATATCATGATAAATGTTTATTATTCATGCTAGAATTGTATTAACCGGAAACATAATACATGTGTGAATACATAGACAAACAGAGTGTCACTAGTATGCCTCTACTTGACTAGCTCGTTAATCAAAGATGGTTATGATTCCTAACCATGGACAAAAGAGTTGTTATTTGATTAACAAGGTCACATCATTAGTTGAATGATCTGATTGACATGACCCATTCCATTAGCTTAGCACCCGATCGTTTAGTATGTTGCTATTGCTTTCTTCATGACTTATACATGTTCCTATGACTATGAGATTATGCAACTCCCGTTTGCCGGAGGAACACTTTGGGTGCTACCAAACGTCACAACGTAAATGGGTGATTATAAAGGAGCATTACAGGTGTCTCCAAAGGTAGATGTTGGGTTGGCGTATTTCGAGATTAGGATTTGTCACTCCAATTGTCGGAGAAGTATCTCTGGGCCCTCTCGGTAATGCACATCACTTAAGCCTTGCAAGCATTGCAACTAATGAGTTAGTTGTGGGATGATGTATTATAGAACGAGTAAAGAGACTTGCCGGTAACGAGATTGAACTAGGTATTGGATACCGACGATCGAATCTCGGGCAAGTAACATACCGACGACAAAGGGAACAACGTATGTTGTTATGCGGTCTGACCGATAAAGATCTTCGTAGAATATGTAGGAGCCAATATGGGCATCCAGGTCCCGCTATTGGTTATTGACCGGAGACGTGTCTCGGTCATGTCTACATTGTTATCGAACCGTAGGGTCCGCACGCTTAAGGTTTCAATGACAGTTATATTATGAGTTTATGAGTCTTGATGTACCGAAGGAGTTCGGAGTCCCGGATGAGATCAGGGACATGACGAGGAGTCTCGAAATGGTCGAGACATAAAGATCGATATATTGGATGACTATATTCGGACATCGGAATGGTTCCGAGTGATTCGGGTATTTTTCGGAGTACCGGGTAGTTACGGGAGAAGTAATGGGCCTTGATGGGCTTTAGTGGGAAGAGGAGAAAGGGCCTGCTGCGCCCCCCTCCCCTCTAGTCCGAATTGGACTAGGGAAAAGGGGGCCGACCACCTTTCCTACTCCTCCACTTCCTTCTCCCTTCCTCCCCTCTTGGTGGACTCCTACTAGGACTTGGAGTCCTAGTAGGACTCCACATCCTGGCCGCGCCTAGCCTTGGCCGGCCTCCTCCTCCTCCATCCTTTATATACAGGGGCAGGGGGCACCCCATAGACACACAAGTTGATCCTTGGTGATTGTTCCTTAGCCGTGTGCGGTGCCCCCTGCCACCAAATTCCACCTCGATCATATTGTTGCAGTGCTTAGGCGAAGCCCTGCGTCGGTAGTACATCAAGATCGTCACCACGCTGTCGTGCTGACGGAACTCTTCCTCGACGCTTTGCTGGATCGGAGCCCGAGGATCATCATCGAGCTGAACGTGTGCTAAGAACTCGGAGGTGCCGGAGTAACGGTGCTTGGATCGGTCGGATCGGGAAGACGTACGACTACTTCCTCTATGTTGTGTGATCGCTTCCGCAGTCGGTCTGCGTTGGTACGTAGACAACACTCTCCCCTCTCGTTGCTATGCATCACCATGATCTTGCGTGTGCGTAGGAAATTTTTTGAAATTACTACGTTCCCCAACAGTGGTATCAGAGCCTAGGTTTTATGGTTTGATGTTATTTGCACGAGTAGAACACAAGTGAGCTGTGGGCGATACAACTCATACTGCCTACCAGCATGTCATACTTTGGTTCGGCGGTATTGTTGGACGAGACGACCCGGACCAACATTACGGATACGCTTACGCGAGACCGGTTCCCTCGACGTGCTTTGCACATAGATGGCTTGTGGGCGACTGTCTCTCCAACTTTAGTTGAACCAAGTGTGGCTATGCCCGGTCCTTGAGAAGGTTAAAACGGAGTCTATTTGACAAACTATCGTTGTGGTTTTGATGCGTAGGTGAGATTGGTTCTTGCTTAAGCCCGTAGCAGCCACGTAAAACTTGCAACAACAAAGTAGAGGACGTCTAACTTGTTTTTGCAGGGCATGTTGTGATGTGATATGGTCAAGACATGATGCTAAATTTTATTGTATGAGATGATCATGTTTTGTAACCGAGTTATCGGCAACTGGCAGGAGCCATATGGTTGTCGCTTTATTTTATGCAATGCAATCGCGATGTAATGCTTTACTTTATCACTAAGCGGTAGCGATAGTCGTGGAAGCATAAGATTGGCAAGACGACAACAGTGCTACGATGGAGATCAAGGTGTCGCGCCGGTGACGATGGTGATCATGACAGTGCTTCGGAGATGGAGATCACAAGCACAAGATGATGATGGCCATATCATATCACTTATATTGATTGCATGTGATGTTTATCTTTTTATGCATCTTATCTTGCTTTGATTGATGGTAGAATTATAAGATAATCTCTCACTAAATTATCAAGAAGTGTTCTCGCTGAGTATGCACCGTTGCCAAAGTTCGTCGTGCCCAGACACCACGTGATGATCGGGTGTGATAAGGTCTACGTCCATCTACAACGGGTGCAAGCCAGTTTTGCACACGCAGAATACTCAGGTTAAACTTGACGAGCCTAGCATATGCAGATATGGCCTCGGAACACGGAGACCGAAAGGTCGAGCGTGAATCATATAGTAGATATGATCAACATAACGATGTTCACCATTGAAAACTACTCCATCTCACGTGATGATCGGTTATGGTTTAGTTGATTTGGATCACGTGATCACTTAGAGGATTAGAGGGATGTCTATCTAAGTGGGAGTTCTTAAGTAATATGATTAAATTGAACTTAAATTTATCATGAACTTAGTCCTGGTAGTATTTTGCAAATCATGTTGTAGATCAATAGCTCGCGTTGTTGCTTCCCTATGTTTATTTTGATATGTTCCTAGAGAAAATTGTGTTGAAAGATGTTAGTAGCAATGATGCGGATTGGATCCGTGATCTGAGGTTTATCCTCATTGCTGCACAGAAGAATTATGTCCTTGATGCACTGCTAGGTGACAGACCTATTGCAGGAGCAGATGCAGACGTTATGAACGTTTGGCTAGCTCAATATGATGACTACTTGATAGTTTAGTGCACCATGCTTAATGGCTTAGAATCGGGACTTCAAAGACGTTTTGAACGTCATGGACCATATGAGATGTTCCAGGAGTTGAAGTTAATATTTCAAGCAAATACCCGAGTTGAGAGATATGAAGTCTCCAACAAGTTCTATAGCTAAAAGATGGAGGAGAATCGCTCAACTAGTGAGAATGTGCTCAGATTGTCTAGGTACTACAGTCGCTTGAATCAAGTGGGAGTTAATCTTCCAGATAAGATAGTGATTGACAGAATTCTCTAATCACCATCACCAAGTTAGTAGAACTTCGTGATGAACTATAATATGCAAGGGATAACGGAAACAACTCCCAAGCTCTTCGTGATGATGAAATCAACGAAGGTAGACATCAAGAAAAACATCAAGTGTTGATGGTTGACAAGACCACTAGTTTCAAGAAAAGGGCAAAGGGAAGAAGGGGAACTTCAAGAAGAACGGCAAGCAAGTTGCTGCTCAAGTGAAGAAGCCCAAGTCTGATCCTAAGCCTGAGACTAAGTGCTTCTACTACAAAGGGACTGGTCACTGGAAGCGGAACTACCCCAAGTGATTGGCGGATAAGAAGGATGGCAAAGTGAACATAAGTATATTTGATATACAGGTTATTGATGTGTACTTTACTAGTATTTATAGCAAACCCTCAGTATTTGATACTAGTTCAGTTGCTAAGATTAGTAACTCGAAACAGGAGTTGCAGAACAAACAGAGACTAGTTAAGGGTGAAGTGACGATGTGTGTTGGAAGTGGTTCCAAGATTGATATGATCATCATCGCACACTCCCTATAATTTCGGGATTAGTGTTGAACCTAAATAAGTGTTATTTGGTGTTTGCGTTGAAAATGAATATAATTTGATCATGTTTATTGTAATACGGTTATTCATTTAAGTAAGAGAATAAATTGTTGTTCTGTTTACATGAATAAAACCTTATATGGTTACACACCCAATGAAAATAGTTCGTTGGATCTCGATCGTAGTGATACACATAATCATAATATTGAAACCAAAAGATGCAAAGTTAATAATGATAGTGCAACTTATTTGTAGCACTGCCGTTTAGGTCATATTGGTGTAAAGCGCATGAAGAAACTCCATGCTGATGGGCTTTTGGAATCACTTGATTATGAATCAGTTGATGCTTGCGAACCATGCCTCATGGGCAAGATGACTAAGACTCTGTTCTTCGGAACAATGGAGCGAGCAAAAGATTTGTTGGAAATCATACATACTGATGTATGTGGTCTGATGAATATTGAGACTCGCGACAGGTATCATTATTTTCTGATCTTCACAGATGATTTGAGCAGATATGAGTATATCTACTTGATGAAACATAAGTCTGAAACATTTGAAAAGTTCAAAGAATTTCAGAGTGAAGTGAAAAATCATCGTGACAAGAAAATAAAGTTTCTACGATCTGATCACGGAGACAAATATTTGAGTTACGAGTTTGGTCTTCAATTAAAACAATGAGGAATAGTTTCACAAACTCATGCCACATGGAACACCACAGCATAATGGTGTGTCCGAACGTCATAACTGTACTTTATTGGATATAGTGCAATCTATGATGTCTCTTACCGATCTACCACTATCGTTTTGGGGTTATGCATTAGAGACAGCTGCATTCACGTTAAAAGGGCACCATCTAAATCTGTTGAGACGACACCGTATGAACTGTGGTTTGGCAAGAAACCAAAGTTGTCGTTTCTTAAAGTTTGGGGTTGCAATGCTTATGTGAAAAAGTTTCATCCTGATAAGCTCAAAACCAAATCAGAGAAATATGTCTTCATAGGATACGCAAAAGGATACTGTTGGGTACACCTTCTATCACAAATACGAAGGCAAGACTTTTGTTGCTAAATTCGGAGTTTTTCTAGAGAAGGAGTTTCTCTCGAAAGAAGTGAGTGGGAGGAAAGTAGAAAACTTGATAAGGTAATTGTACGTTCTCCCTTATTGGAAAGTAGTTCATCACAAAATCTGTTCTTGGGACTACTACACCAATTAGTGAGGAAGCTAATGATGATGATCATGTAACTTCAGATCAAGTTACTACCGAATCTCGTAGGTAAACCAGAATGAGATCCGTACCAGAGTGGTACGGTAATCCTGTTCTGGAGGTCATGTTACTTGCCCATGACGAACCTACGAACTACGAGGAAGCGATGATGAGCCCAGATTCTGCGAAATGGTTTGAGGCCATGAAATCTGAGATATGATCCATGTATGAGAACAAAGTTTGGACTTTGGTTGACTTGCCCAATGATCGGCAAGCAATTGAGAATAAATGGATCTTCAAGAGGAAGACGGACGCTGATAGTAGTGTTACTATCTACAAAGCTAGAATTGTCGCAAAAGGTTTTCGACAAGTTCAAGGTGTTGACTACGATGAGAGCTTCTCACTCGTATCTATGCTTGAGTCTGTCCGAATCATGTTAGTAATTGCCGCATTTTATGAAATCTGGCAAACGGATAAACAAAACTGCATTCCTTAATGGATTTATTAAAGAAGAGTTGTATATGATGCAACCACAAGGTTTTGTCAATCCGAAAGGTGCTAACAAAATGTGCAAGCTCTAGCGATCCATCTGTGGACTGGTGCAAGCATCTCGGAGTTGGAATATACGCTTTGATGAGTTGATCAAAGCATATAGTTTTATACAGACTTGTGGTGAAGCCTGTATTTACGAGAAAGTGAGTGGGAGCACTACAGCATTTCTAATAAGTATATGTGGATGACATATTGTTGATCAGAAATAATGTAGAATTGTTCTGTAAAGCATAAAGGAGTGTTTGAAAGGAGTTTTTTTAAGAAAGACTTCGGTGAAGCTGCTTACATATTGAGCTTCAAGATCTATAGAGATAGATCAAGACGCTTGATAAGTTTTTTTCAATGAGTACATACCTTGACAAGATTTTGAAGTAGTTCAAAATGGAGCAGTCAAAGAAAGAGTTCTTGCCTGTATTACAAGGTGTGAAGTTGAGTAAGACTCAAAGCCCGACCACGGCAGAAGATAGAAAGAGAATGAAAGTCATTCCCTATGCCTTGGCCATAGGTTCTATAAAGTATGTCATGCTGTATACCAGATCTATTGTATACCCTGCATTGATTTGGCAAGGGAGTACAATAGTGATCTAGGAGTAGATCAAGGGATATGTTTCTCGATTATGGACGTGACAAAAAGGTTCGTCGTAAAGGGTTACGTCGATGCAAGTTTTTGACACTGGTCCAGATGAATCTAAAGTCTCAATCTGGATACATATTGAAAGTGGGAGCAATTAGCTAGAGTAGCTCCGTGTAGAGCATTGTAGACATAGAACTTGCAAAATACTTACGGATCTGAATGTGACAGACCCGTTGACTAAAATTATCTCACAAGCAAAACATGATCACACTTTAGTACTCTTTGGGTGTTAATCACATAGATATGTGAACTAGATTACTGACTCTGGTAAACCCTTTGAGTGTTGGTCACATGACGATGTGAACTATGGGTGTTAATCACATGGTGATGTGAACTATTGTTGTTAAATCACATGGCGATGTGAACTAGATTATTGACTCTAGTGCAAGTGGGAGACTGAAGGAAATATGCCCTAGAGGCAATAATAAAGTTATTATTTATTTCCTTATATCATGATAAATGTTTATTATTCATGCTAGAATTGTATTAACCGGAAACATAATACATGTGTGAATACATAGACAAACAGAGTGTCACTAGTATGCCTCTACTTGACTAGCTCGTTAATCAAAGATGGTTATGATTCCTAACCATGGACAAAAGAGTTGTTATTTGATTAACAAGGTCACATCATTAGTTGAATGATCTGATTGACATGACCCATTCCATTAGCTTAGCACCCGATCGTTTAGTATGTTGCTATTGCTTTCTTCATGACTTATACATGTTCCTATGACTATGAGATTATGCAACTCCCGTTTGCCGGAGGAACACTTTGGGTGCTACCAAACGTCACAACGTAAATGGGTGATTATAAAGGAGCATTACAGGTGTCTCCAAAGGTAGATGTTGGGTTGGCGTATTTCGAGATTAGGATTTGTCACTCCAATTGTCGGAGAAGTATCTCTGGGCCCTCTCGGTAATGCACATCACTTAAGCCTTGCAAGCATTGCGACTAATGAGTTAGTTGTGGGATGATGTATTATAGAACGAGTAAAGAGACTTGCCGGTAACGAGATTGAACTAGGTATTGGATACCGACGATCGAATCTCGGGCAAGTAACATACCGATGACAAAGGGAACAACGTATGTTGTTATGCGGTCTGACCGATAAACATCTTCGTAGAATATGTAGGAGCCAATATGGGCATCCAGGTCCCGCTATTGGTTATTGACCGGAGACGTGTCTCGGTCATGTCTACATTGTTCTCGAACCGTAGGGTCCGCACGCTTAAGGTTTCGATGACAGTTATATTATGAGTTTATGAGTTTTGATGTACCGAAGGAGTTCGGAGTCCCGGATGATATCGGGGACATGACGAGGAGTCTCAAAATGGTCGAGACGTAAAGATCGATATATTGGATGACTATATTCGGACATCGGAAAGGTTCCGAGTGATTCGGGTATTTTTCGGAGTACCAGGTAGTTACGGGAGAAGTAATGGACCTTGATGGGCTTTAGTGGGAAGAGGAGAAAGGGCCTGCTGCGCCCCCCTCCCCTCTAGTCCGAATTGGACTAGGGAAAAGGGGGCCGGCCACCTTTCCTACTCCTCCACTTCCTTCTCCCTTCCTCCCCTCTTGGTGGACTCCTACTAGGACTTGGAGTCCTAGTAGGACTCCACATCCTGGCCGCGCCTAGCCTTGGCTGGCCTCCTCCTCCTCCATCCTTTATATACAGGGGCGGGGGGCACCCCATAGACACACAAGTTGATCCTTGGTGATCGTTCCTTAGCCGTGTGCGGTGCCCCCTGCCACCAAATTCCACCTCGATCATATTGTTGCAGTGCTTAGGCGAAGCCCTGCGTCGGTAGTACATCAAGATCGTCACCACGCCGTCGTGCTGACGGAACTCTTCCTCAACGCTTTGCTGGATCGGAGCCCGAGCATCGTCATCGAGCTGAACGTGTGCTAAGAACTCGGAGGTGCCGGAGTAACGGTGCTTGGATCGGTCGGATCGGGAAGACGTACGACTACTTCCTCTACGTTGTGTGATCACTTCCGCAGTCGGTCTGCGTTGGTACGTAGACAACACTCTCCCCTCTCGTTGCTATGCATCACCATGATCTTGCGTGTGCGTAGGAAATTTTTTGAAATTACTACGTTCCCCAACACCACCACCGCCTAAGGTGGTAGAGGTAAATTATCTTATGAAGTTTAATGAAAATGACAATACTCACAATATGCATCCTAGTCAATGCCTTTATGAGTTTGAAAACTACATTATAAAACAAGATCACTTCAATGCAAATGTTATGAAACAATTGAAATATAATTCTGATATGATTGCTCGCTTGAGTGACTTGTTAGTTAGAATATCAAATGATGTTAGAGGTGTTGGAAAACATGCTTGTATGGTTCAAACTCAACTAGAACAAGTTGCTACATCTCAAAGAGAATTACTTGATGAAATGAATCATAATATGCATGACTTTGCTGTTAGAGTTGCAACTAGAGGAGGTAAAATGACTCAGGAACCACTTTATCCTGAGGGAAACCCTAAAAGAATTGAACAAGATTCACAAAGAAACAACACTAGTGCACCTAGTCCTTCTAGAAAAAAAAAAGAAAAACGATAGGACTTTGCACATTTGTAGTGAACCTGAAATGGAAAAACCTCCTAATAATGAAAATGAAGTTTCTATCTCTGATGCTGAAACTCAATCTGGTAATGAACACTCACCTAATGATAATGAAAAAGATAATGATGAGGTTCATGAAGACTCTCAACCAACAAATGATAAAGAACCAGATAATGATGTTGAGATAGAACCACCTGTTGATCTTGATAACCCACAAGCTAAAAATAAAAGATATGAAAAAAGAGACTTTCTTTCTAGAAAACACGGTAAAGAAAGAGAACCGTGGGTTCAAAAACCTGTGCCTTTTCCACCCGATTCAACTAAAAGGAATGATGATGAAGAATTTGAACGCTTTGCTGAAATGCGGAGGCCAGTCTTTTTGCTTACTCGCTTGACTGATATCTTGAAAATGCCTCCTTATGCTAAGTATATGAAAGACATCATCACAAATAAGAGAAAAATATTGGAAGCTGAAATCTCCACTATGCTTGCTAATCATACTTTTGAAGATGGAGTACCTAAAAAACTTGGAGATCCGGGAATACCAACTATACCTTGCTCCATCAAAAATAATTATGTGAAAACTACTTTGTGTGATTTAGGAGTTGGTGTTAGTGTTATGCCTTTCTATTTATATAAAAAACTTGACTTGAATAAACTCACACCTACTGAAATACCTTTGCCAATGGCTGACAAGTCAATTGCCATGCATACCTATCGGTATCTGTGAGGATGTGCCCGTTGTTGTTGCTAATGTTACTATTTTGACTGACTTTGTTATACTTGAGATGCCCGAGGATGACAACATGTCGATTATCCTTGGTAGACCCTTTTTGAATACTACGGGGGCTGTTACTGATTGCAATAAAAGCAAGGTTACTTTTCATATCAATGGTAATGAGCATACGGTGCACTTTCCGAAGAAACAATTCCATGTGAATGGTATTAATGTTATTGAAAAATCTTCGACAATCACTATTGGAAGTTTTCAAATACCTCTACCTACTATCAAAAATAAATATGAAATGCTTATTGTTGGGGAAATGCATATCCCCATTGAGGTAACTTAGTGATTTATGAAAGTTCTTCGGTTTCATGCTAATCGAAAGTGGTTGTTAATAAGACTTGATCAATCTTATTAATGAATCATTTTTGAACGGTATGAAGTTGATGAATTTAGTAAGCACTACTTTCTGTCCCTAACTTTTGTTCTCTGTTATTATTAGTTAAATAAAATAAAATGTCATGTTTTGTCTGTTTACTGAATTTCCCGTGCAATAAAAAAATGACCCAAAAATAAAAGTTCTCAGAATGCCCTAGAAATTTTATATGATTTTTCTGAATATTTAAGAATTTTTGGTGCAAAAATAACCAGAGGGGGTGCACCAGGTGGGTACAACCCACCTGGGCATGCCAGCACCCCCTAGCGAGCCCTGGGGGTTGTGGGCCCCCTCACTTATCTCTTCATCCCACATTGTCACCTACCTCCAGAAAAAAAAGCAGTCGCTCGATCTCCCAAGTTCTCACTCATGCTGGTGCAAAAGCTGCACAGGCACCTCCACAGTGGGATCAATGGATGCCAGCTCCTCAGTAGTGGGATGAGTGGATGCCTGGTCCTCAAGATCCATACTTCCCTCCAAGCTACTGATTCACTACCAAGTTAGGCCAAAAGCCTAAGCTTGGGGGAGTACGTGTTCTCACCAACTTTATATTCATGTTCACATATCATTCCATTCGTCGGTGTTCACACTTTTTCATTGTATCATCCATGCTTAGATTTTTTTTTCTTGCTTTCTTCTTGTGTGTTTGAAAAACTTTAGTAAAACCAAAAAAATTAGTTGTAGTAATTTACTTTCTATGCATGCTTAGTAGTAGTACTAAAAAGAAAATCCAAAAAGATTTCCACGTTCTTCTTTTGCTTGTTGGGAGCTTTCCCATGTAAATAGTTTTTTTCTCTTTTTTCTTTTCCCTTATTTGCTTGCTTAAGAAAACCAAAAACTCCAAAATATTTCAGTGTGTTTCTCTGAATTTCTTTTCCTTTTATTCGAGTTGTACCGAGGAGAAGACCACAATGAAAATGTTGAGTGGCTCTCATACGAATAACTGTTGAACTAATAAGAGCCCATTTTACCTTGTCTTCCCCCGTTGAATAAAATGTTTTGCAGATTCCAGCTTAGTCCATGGCACTCTTGCACTATTATTATTTTCATATCATTCTGTCGTGCAAGTGAAAGGAAATAATGACGATATTCGATGAGCTGGCTGTGGCAAAGAGAAATTGGTATGAACTCGACTTGTCTTGTCTATGTAAATATGTTTAACCTAGTGCCCATGCTTCAGCCCATTATGATTAAACATGTTTGCAATGACAATTAGAGATTATAGTTTCTCATGCCATGCATAAGTAGCTGGGAGTTAATAATGATTTATCTTGGATATCAACATAGCGTTAAAATGATTGTGATATAGTACGATGATATGGTATCCTCCTCTGAATGTTCGAGTGGCTTGACTTGGTACATGTTCATGCATGTAGTTGAATCAAAACCAACATAGCCTCTATAATGTTTATGTTCATGGTGTTCATATCCTACTCATGCTAGTGTCCAATGTTACTTATGCATAATGCCTGCTCATGATCATTGTTTCTCTCTAGCTGGCCGCTTCCCAATCTTAAATTGCTAGCCTTCGCTTGCACTAAGTGGGAATTCTGCTTGTACATCAAAAACCTTGAACCCGAAGTTATTCTAGATGAGTCCCCCATACCTACCTATATACGGTATTACCCTACCGTCCTAAGTAAGTTTGCATGTGCCACCTCTAAAAACTTCTAAAAATTATTTGTTTTGTGTGGCTAGATCGTTCATGGAACGACAAGAGGTGGTCGATATCTTCCATGCTAAGCATGTTATCCTCAGGTCGAGTTTTTATTCACTCGCCATCGCACGAGGAAATGGCCAGTAATAGGAATGCCCAGTCGCAAACTGCAAAATACAAAAAAGAGTTCATCTCTTACATAATCAAACAAAAACTCCCAATGGAGTCAAAACCTTTACTTTCTGCTTGGGGACCGCCGCTGGCATGCTTAGCATGGAAGATGTTGATAACTGATGGTCGTGAGGTGAATAAGAAGGGTGCATGTCTCAAAATATCATTTATCTCTGTTTTAAAATTGAGCTCTGGCACCTCAGGAAATCACTACTTCCCTCTGCGAAGGGACTTTGTATTTACTTTTATGTTGTGTCATCACCTTCTATAAACAAGCACCAGAAACTGAGCAGAGCACAACGGTCATGATTTATGCATTGTGTATAGCTAATGTTGGGTGCATCATGACTGGATATTTCCTACCATGAATTACAATGTTTAGTCACTACTTGAACTTCGGAGGTGCTCTGCATTTATGTTTTGCAGTCTCAGAAAGGGCTAGCGAGATACCATTATTGTCATATTATATCATGATTGTTTTGATAACGTGTTGCTATTTGAGATATCTTATTATTGCTCGCCAGCTGATTATGTCATTGATATGAATCATTATAATCTTTAAGAGTTATTGTCGACATGCTTAGTTATAATGTTGGCTGAAAACCTAGGTGCTATTTAAGCTTATTTATGCAAACAAGAGCAAAAGAGTTCGTAAAAGTTTTTCTTGCTCACTTTCAGTTTATCAACTGAATTGCTTGAGGACAAGCAAAGGTTTAAGCTTGGGGGAGTTGATACGTCTCCAATGTATCTACTTTTTCTCACGCTTTTCCTCTTGTTTTGGACTCTAATTTGCATGATTCGAATGAAACTAACCCCGGACTAGCGCTATTTTCAGTAGAACTACCATGGTGTTGTTTTTGTGCAGAAATAAAAGTTCTCGGAATGGAACAAAACTTTTTGAGGATTTTTTATATAAAAATAAGAATTTGTGGAGCCAAGACCCACCGGAGAAGGTCCCTTGGGTGGGCACAACCGACCAGGGCACACCCCCTCTCCTGGGGCGCCCAGGTGGGCTGTACCCACCTGGTGGCCCCGCTGATGACCCCCTGATACTATAAATTCACATTATTCCAGAAAAAATCAGGGAGAAATAAATATCATGATCCACGAGACGGAGCCGTCGCCAAGCCCTGTTCTTCCTCGGGAGGGCAGATCTGGAGTCCGTTTGGGGCTCCGGAGAGGGGGATCTTCGATCTTCGTCATCACCAACCTATCTCCATCGCCAATTCCATCATGCTCCCCACCAGGAGTGAGTAATTCCTTCATAGGCTCACTGGTCGATGAGGAGTTGGATGAGATTCATCATGTAATCGAGTTAGTTTTGTTAGGACCTGATCCCTAGTATCCACTATGTTCTTAGATTGATGTTGCTATGACTTTGCCATGCTTAATGCTTGTCACTTTGGGCCCGGGTGCTATGATTTCAGATCTGAACCGTTTATGAATTCATCATTATATCCATGTTTTAGATCCGATCTTGCAAGTTATAGTCACCTACTACGGTTATGATCCGGCAACCCCGGAGTGACAACAACCGGGCCCACTCCCGGTGATGACCGTAGTTTGACGAGTTCATGTATTCACTATGTGTTTATGCTTTGTTCCGGTTCTCTATTAAAAGGAGGCCTTAATATCCCTTAGTTTCCAACATGGACCCCGCTGCCACGGGAGGGTAGGACAAAAGATGTCATGCAAGTTCTTTTAATAAAGCAAGTATGACTATTTATGGAATACATGCCTATATTATATCGATGAACTGGAGCTAGTGTCGTATCGCCCTAGGTTATAACTGTCTCATGATGAATATCACCCAACAAGACACTGATCCAATGCCTACGAATTTATCCTTATTGTTTCTGCTAAGTTACAACTGCTATCATCACTGTTACCCTTGCTACAAATTACTGCTATCACTGTTACTGTTACCGTTGCTGTTGTCACTACTATCAAAACTATCACACTACTTTGCCGCTGGTCATATTGATGTAGATAATTAATCTCCAGGTGTGGTTGAATTAACAACTCAGCTGCTAATACCTTCAAATATTCTTTGGCTCCCCTTGTGTCGAATCTATAAATTTGGGTTGAATACTCTACCCTCGAAAACTATCGTGATCCCCAATACTTGTGGGTTATCAGTGACAAAGAGCTCGTCGTAAATAGTTATGTCGATGCAAGCTTTGACACTGATCTGGATGACTCTAAGTCAAAAACTGGATACGTATTTTTATTGAATGGTGGAGCTGTCAGTTGGTGCCGTTCTAAGCAGAGCGTCGTGGCAGGACCTACGTGTGAAGCAGAATACATAGCTGCTTCGGAAGCAGCAAATGAAGGAGTCTGAATGAAGGAGTTCATATCCGATCTAGGTGTAATACCTAGTGCAGTGGGTCCAATTAAAATCTTTTGTGACAATACTGGTGCAATTTCCTTGGCAAAGGAACCCAGATTTCACAAGAGAACCAAGCACATCAAGAGACGCTTCAATTCCATCCGTGATCAAGTCAAGGAGGGAGACATAGAGATTTGCAAGATACATACGGATCTGAATGTTGCATAACGTTGACTAAGCCTCTCTCACGAGCAAAACATGATCAGCACCAAGACTCCATGGGTGCTAGAATCATTAATATGTTATCAAGATTATTGACTCTAGTGCAGGTGGGAGACTGAAGGAAATATGCCCTAGAGGCAATAATAAAGTTGTTATTTATATTTCCTTATATCATGATAAATGTTTATTATTCATGCTATAATTGTATTAACCGAAAACATTAGTACATGTGTGAATACATAGACAAACAAAGTGTCCCTAGTATGCCTCTACTAGACTAGCTCGTTAATCAAATATGGTTAAGTTTCCTAGCCATAGACATGTGTTGTCATTTGATGAACGAGATCACATCATTAGAGAATGATGTGATGGACTAGACCCATCCGTTAGCTTACCACTATGATCATTTAGTTTATTGATATTGCTTTCTTCATGACTTATACATGTTCCTATGACTATGAGGTTATGCAACTCACAAATACCAGAGGAACACCTTGTGTGCTATCAAACATCACAACGTAAATGGGTGATTATAAAGATGCTCTACAGGTGTCTCCAATGGTGTTTGTTGAGTTGGCATAGATTGAGATTAGGATATGTCACTCCGTGTATCGGAGAGGTATCTCTGGGCCCTCTCGGTAATGCACATCACTATGAGCCTTGCAAGCAATGTGACTAAAGAGTTAGTTGCGGGATGATGCATGACGGAACGAGTAAAGAGACTTGCCGGTAAAGAGATTGAACTAGGTTTGATGATACCGACGATCGAATCTCGGGCGAGCAACATACTGATGACAAAGGGAACAACGTATGTTGTAATGCGGTTTGACCGCAAAGATCTTCGCAGAATATGTGGGAGCCAATATGAGCATCTAGGTTCCGCTATTGATTATTGACCGGAGATGAGTCTCGGTCATGTCTACATAGTTCTCGAACCCGTAGGGTCCGCACGCTTAACGTTCGATGACGATCAGTATTATGAGTTTATGTGTTTTGATGTACTGAAGGTAGTTTGGAGTCTCGGGTGAGATCACGAACATGACAAGGACTCTCAAAATGGTCAAGACATAAATATTGATATATTGGAAGACTATATTCGGACACCGGAACAGTTCTGAGGTGTATCGGGTATTTTCCGGAGTACCGACGGGTTACCGGAACCCCCTGGGGGGTTATTGTGCCTCATGGGCCAATTGGGGGAACAGGAGTGATACGTCTCCAACGTATCTATAATTTTTTATTGTTCCATGCTATATTATATCCTGTTTTGGACATTATTGGGCTTTATTATACAGTTTTATATTATTTTTGGGACTAACCTATTAACCGGAGGCCCAGCCCAAAATTGTTGTTTTTTGCCTATTTCAGAGTTTCGCATAAAAAGAATATCAAACGGAGTCCAAACAGAATGAAACCTTCGGGAACGTGATTTTCGGAACGAACATGATCCAGAGGACTTGGACCCTATGTCAAGCAATCAACCAGGAAGGTACGAGGTAGGGGGCGCTAGGACTGGGCATATAACCCGAAAACCAATCTACCGAACCGAAATAACCGCGCCGAAGCCGAATGCACTGAAACCAAAAACTTCGGTGCTATGATCGGTTTGCTTCTCTATATAACCGAAACTACTCCGGTAAATTTGGGTTTATCCCTCGGGAAACCAAACTGACCGAACACCGATTAAAACAAAGGCTCGGCCACATGCCTGCGCTCGATTTCCTCAGCCCCGTAATTGGCGCTAGTCCCGCGCAGCCGCAGCCGCATTTCACATCTAGCGCATGCACATCGGAATAAAGTACTAGTGCTTCATCATGTTTACCTCATGAAGAGAGTCAATCAAGTAGTACTCCCTGCTGTAGTTCAGGCACTGCACCTTTCCAGGATAAAGTATTAAATATACATGGGTATTATTCGGTCAGAACCGATGACCGAACCGAAATCTCGGTGCATAGAATCCTCGATTAGCTAGCTTTCCATTGACCGATCGGTACGTATTTTCACTGAAGCGAAATTTTTGTTAGACCGAAGCACCGACCCGATCGGTTCGGGGGAACCGAACGCCCAGGCCTAGGGGGCGCGCCTACCCCCCCCCCCCCAAGCGCGCCCTCCACCCTCGTTGGGCCCACAGTGCTCCACCGACGTACTCCTTCCTCCTATATATACCAACGTAACCCCAAACTACCAGATACGGAGCCAAAACCCTAATTCCACCGCCGTAGGGGGTATCGATCACGGAGGGCTTCTACATCAACACCATAGCCTCTCCGATGAAGTGTGAGTAGTTTACTTCAGACCTACGGGTCCATAGTTATTAGCTAGATGGCTTCTTCTCTCTTTTTGGACCTCAATACAAAGTTATCCCCCTCTCTTGTGGATATCTATTCGATGTAATCTTCTTTTGCGGTGTGTTTCTTGAGACCGATGAATTGTGGGTTTATGATCAAGTTTATCTATGAACAATATTTGAATCTTCTCTGAATTTGTAGGCGTTCTGGGAACGGGGGTCCCCAGACTTGCCTGCCTGCGGCCTGCGGCGTGGCTCAAGTGGGGGCCCAGCGCGGCCCATCTTCATCAACACGAGGCTCAAGACCCTCGCGAGGGGCCAAGCCTCGCGAGACGGACGACACGGCGCGTCCTCAGGCACAACCTCGTCAGGCTGGCTCACGAGGAGGTGGAGAGTTCAAGGCGGGGTACCTCGCGAGGTGCCCATGACGCAAGCCATGACGACACGGGGCACCAGGCGGGTGCCAGCGCGCGCAGCGTCCCTCTTTCCTCTTTGGTGCAAAGGGGGCAAGCGTATCAGCGGAGTACCGAGGCATCAGGCAAAGGTTGCCACTTCGGTGCAACGAGACCAAGGCCAGGAGGACTACGAGACGGAGGTCACCATGGAGCCAAGCGCGGCGTCATCACCAGAGCCTTTGGCAGGCGAAGGCTGCTTTTGTCAGGATAGATGTACTCGCTGTCCCCCTTCAAATTAGCCCGCCATTGTTGGATCCCTTCCCGCTCAATATTTGGGGAGAGGACCAGGGCCTCTATAAATAGGACTAGCCACCCACATAGCAAGGGGTGGGGGGTTTTTGGTTCGGTTTTGGTTCGATTCCCGGTCGTTCGGTCCGGGATCTAAGGGAGAAAGAGAGAGAAGGGTGACTGAGATCTTCACAACAGTTCATCACCACAGCCAAGAACAGACCCTCGCGAGGCTGTTCTTCCTTGTATTGTTCATCCACACCAGCCCCAGGAGGCAATCCATCCACCACACACTGGAGTAGGGTATTACACCACATCGGTGGCCCGAACCAGTATAAATCTTGTGTCTTTCGTCGGTTCTTTTAGTAGTTTAGATCCCCTCGAGACGGAGAGGTTGAAGGCGAGATTTCTGCGTGCACCCCAGTGTTCGAACCTTAAGGGTCTGCCGGAACCCAAAATCCGACATTTGGCGTGCCAGGTAGGGGTGCGCCGGGATCCGTCTTCCACCGCTCCGCCCTCCTTCGGCCGCCACAACCATGCGCGGCACCAGCCGGACTCGCGCCACCCCGGCGGCCCTCGCCGGTGGGCGCTCTCGTCGTCCCCCGCCGCCCGCCATCAACACCGCCACCAGCTCGGCGGGAAACGAGCTACAAGCACCACCCCAGCGTCCGCCTACGCGACAGAGCAACTGCACCGCGGCACCGACGCCTCCGGTCATTGCGGCCCTCCTGGGCGGCTCGCAGGCGCCGCCCACATGTCGCCACATCAAGCCTTTTGCCCGCCGGGTTGGCACCGCTACCGCGCGGCAGGGGGCTCCCCCAGACCGGGCGGCGAGCGAGGTCGATCTGACCTTTAGCTCGGAGGACCACCCCACCAACCCGGTCAGCTCAGGCGCGCTCCCCTTGTTGTGCACCCCCACCATCTGCCAGGTGGCCGTCACCCGGACCCATGTCAACGGCGGCGCGGGCCTCAGCTTGCTTTCGGTCGAGACTTTCGACCTCTTCCGCATACCCCGGGAGCGGCTGCGACCCAGCCGCTCCTTCTCGGACGTCGGGGGCGGATCATCCAGCTCCCTGGGGCAGATCCGGCTCCCGGTGACCTTCGGCACCTACGACAACTTCCGCACAGAGACGGTCGACTTCGACATCGCCCCCATCGGCCTTGCTTACAACGCCATCCTCGGCTACCCGGCACTGGCCCAGTTCATGGCCGCCACGCATCCAGCGTACAACCTCATGAAGATGCCCGGGAGCAATGGTACCCTCACGATGCGCGGGGACACCGGGGATGCCCTGCGAGTACTCGAGATCGCCTTCAAGACAGCGGCGTCGGCACGGCCCGCCAACGCGGAGGCCCCTGAGCCCAAGGGGGCTGCGCCCGCGAAGAAGAAGCAGTTGTTCACCCAGGACAAGGCAGAGACCAAGCAGATACCCGTCAACGAGGACGGGTCCTTCAGTGCCACTTTCACCATAGGGGCCAACCTTGAGCCCGAGTAGGAGGAGGCCTTGGTCAAGTTCCTGCGCTCAAACAAGAAGGTATTTGCTTGGGAGCCGGATCAGCTGGCGGGGATCCCCAGAAGCGTCATCGAGCACCACCTCAACATATGCCCAAATGTACGCCCCGTGAAGCAGAAGGCCAGGCGGCAGTCCACGGAGAAGCAGGCTTTCATCGCCCAAGAGACTCGCAAGCTAGAGGCCGCCGGGGTCATTCGCGAGGTCCGATACCCAGATTGGTTGGCCAACCCTGTCGTTGTGCCCAAGAAGGGGGGGGGAGAACGCATGTGTGTCGACTTCACCAACCTCAACAAGGCATGCCCGCAAGATCCGTTCCCGCTCCCCCGCATCGACCAGATTGTCGACTCCACTGCGGAGTGCGACCTGCTATGCTTCCTGGACGCCTTCTCCGGGTATCACCAGATCAAGATGGCAGTGGAAGACGTTGAGAAGACCGCCTTCTTGACCCCATGCGGGGTATACTGCTATACATGCATGCCGTTCGGGCTGCGTAACGCAGGGGCAACCTTTCAGCGACTGATGCACATCACCTTGGGCCAGCAGCTCGGAAAGAATGTCGAAGCCTACGTTGATGACATTGTAGTAAAATCTCGGGAGGCCAAGACCCTGATACAAGACCTGGAGGAGACCTTTGCGAGCCTCGACACCGTAAACCTGCAGCTCAACCCGGAGAAATGTGTGTTTGGCGTCCCCTCGGGTAAGCTCTTGGGATTCCTCATGTCCCATCGTGGCATCGAGGCCAACCCCGAGAAGGTCAAAGTGGTCGAGGACATGAGCCCGCCAAAGACCCTCAGAGAAATGCAGAAGCTCACGGGGCGGGTGACCGCGCTAGGGCGCTTCATCTCCAAACTAGGGGAGCGAGCGCTGCCTTTCTTCTAGCTGATGAAGAAGAAAGGGACCTTTGAGTGGACTGAAGAAGCAGATAAGGCGTTTCAAGATCTCAAGAGGTACCTGACCAGTCCCCCAGTCATGGTGGCGCCACGCCCTCGCGAGCCCCTGCTACTGTACCTCGCCGCCATACCCTACTCCGCCAGCGCAGCCCTGGTGGCGGTTAGGGAGGAATGCAAAGTCAAGGCCGCAGTGGCAGCCCGGGGCAGGACGAAACAGGAACAAGGAAATCCTGCAGGAGCCACAACCACAGCTGAGGAGGGCCAGCAGCCGGGAAATGCACCGGGGGCAGGAGAGGCCACCCGAGCGTGTAGTCCACTTCCTGAGGCCGCGACGCCTCGTGAGGCGCCCCCACCTCCCGAGGGCGCGGCAACCCCAGATGCTCCCAGTCTTGTTGAGCACCTAGTTTACTTTGTCAGCACGGTGCTACGGCACGCGAGGGCACGGTACCCAATGCCTCAGAAGCTCCTCCTCGCGCTATTGATAGCCTCGCGCAAGCTGCGTCACTACTTCCAGGCTCACCCCATCAAGGTCGTCTCGTCATACCCCCTAGAGAGGGTGCTCAGGAGCCCTAACTCAGCCGGAATGGTCGCTGAGTGGAACATAGAGCTGCAGGCGTTTCAGCTCGAATTCAGCACAACCAGGGTCATCAAAGGAGCAGCATTGGCGGATTTTGTGGCAGAATGGACAGAGGCACTAGGCCTCTAGGCCGACGAGGATCAGTCCCTCTTCCCGGGGAACGAGGCGCCCGAAGGCTGGGTCATGCACTTTGACGGGGCGTTCTCCAGACATGGTGCTAGGGCTGGAGCGGTGCTTATATCGCCCACTCAGGACAAGCTCTACTACGCCGTACAGCTCTACTTCCAACAAGGTGAAAAGGTCTCCAACAACATAGCGGAATACGAGGGTCTAATAGCGGGCCTAAAGGCCGCGGCAGCCCTGGGGGTGAAGCGCCTTACCATTAAGGGCGATTCACAGCTCCTCGTGAACTTCTCCAACAAGGTGTACGAGCCGAAAGACGAGCACATGGAAGCCTATCTTGCGGAGGTCCGCCGGATGGAGAAGCAGTTCTGGGGGTTGGAGTTGCAGCATGTGCCCCGTGGCACCAATCAGGAGGCCGACGACATCGCCAAACGGGCGTCCAGGCGGTTACCTCAGGAGCCTGGTGTCTTCGAGGAGCGGCTCTTCAAGCCCTCAGCCTTGCCGTCGTTGTCAAACACGGCTCAACCTCGGGAGGAGCTCCCCCAGCCACCTGCCTCAGGAGCCCCGGTCTGTGGCCCGGCCTCGGGAGCACGCCTGCTCCTGACGGTGGAACCTCAGGAGGGGTGCTGGACCACGGAGTTTCGGAGCTACTTAACACAAGGGACCCTGCCGGAGAAGGAGGAGGAAGCGGAGCGTGTGGCACGGCAGGCCACGGCGTACTGCATCAAGGATGGAGAGCTCTACCGAAAATGACCAAACGATGTATCCCTGCGCTGCATCTCCAGGGAGCAAGGAAAGGAACTACTGGAGGACATACACGGCGGAGACTGCGGGCACCACTCATCATCGCGGACCCTCGTTGGCAAGGCGTTCCGCAGTGGGTTTTATTGGCCTACCGCACTCAATGACACCGTAGATGTCGGGGTAAATAGCCATGGGTAGCCCAGCCGGCTTCCCCTGGCCCCTTAGAAAAAATTATGAGCCCATCCGGCTCATAAGAAGACTCAAGACTTAGGCCGCCCCCCCCCTAGCCGGCTACCTTCCTGGCCGGCTACGGGGGCGGCCCGCCCTTTCACCCTCATGAAGAAAGCTGTGGAGGGCCGGCTACGCCAGGGCCGACTACGACGAGGCCGGCTACGACGAGGCCGGCAACTGCTAGGCCGGCTCCCATAAAGCAGTCAACGCCGTACCCGCAATGTACGCGTCCACCCTGCGATGATGAAGAGGGGCATGGCTACAGTGGTTCCTGCCACCCCCAAAACCCGGAGCACGCCTGGTACAGCACGTCGTGCGGGCAGCTGCGGCCCGCTCGGCGCGGCACTGTAGCCACGGCGGCTCTGACGCCGTCCACGACGGGCCGCCAGCGTGGCCCCCGAGGCGGTGGGCCCCTTCGGGCAGAGAGATGCCGAAGGCGGCCGCACCTCCTCTCGAGCCGGCAAGACAGAGGGCCGGCTTCACATAGCCGGCCTGCCACCCTCCTCGAAGGCGGCGTTACTGTAGCCACGCTTACCCCGACCAAGCCTGCGTCGATGATACGGAGTAACAGTAACCAGCTGCCGACCAGGCCCTGGCCAGTGGAGCCGGCCTGTCGACCCAGGAGCCGGCAGCCGGCGGGACCCACCAGCCGGCGGGCCCCAGAAGCCGGCGGAGAAGCCGGCGAGCATAGTCACAGATAGCTGGGCCCAGCGCCCAGTCGGATTACCATTGTACCCCCGGGGGGTTGGCCTATATAAACCCCCCAGTGCATCCATGCAAAGTGTTGGACTCTCATTCTAGACCTAGACACGAAACAAGGAGAAGAAGCAAGCTGAGCCAAGCCCTTCTTCCTCCTTCCACCCAAAACAGCTCAAGGAGCATTGTAGCTACTTGTGCACTTAGTAACCATGCGGAGACCCCGCAGAGCAGCAGTAGGGGTGTTATCTCCCCGGAGAGCCCTGAAGCTGGGTAAGATTCGCCGGCGTGCATGTCTTCGCCTCATCCCGTTTCCAGGCACCGGCGATGTTCTATTGGCCCCCGCAATGATAAGCCACCCGTTGGCATATGTCGCTCCTACCACCCGACATTTGGCGCCCACCATGGGGCCAGGTGCATCGTCGTCCGGAGACCTGTTCTGGACGGGAACCCTTTTCCTTCCCCGCGAGCGTAGCCAGCCCGGCTCGCCCGATGGCGCTTGCCGCAACGCGCTGCATGGCGTCACCAACATCTGCGCGGCTAGCGGCCTCGCCAACCTCTTCGACAAGGCCCGCATCTCCGACGAGCTTGCCTCCTATGCGGGCACAGACCACCTCGCCAACCTCCTCGGCCAGCTCCACGTCTCCAGCGAGCCCGCTGCAGATTTGGAGTCGGTTGGCTCCACCGACTCGATGCCTGTCGACTCCGACACGGCATCCTACGATACCTTCCCCACCAACGTCACGGTCTACAACGACCCGCTCCCTCCGGCTGGCGATCGCGATTCTGACGCCCCCGAGGTGATGGTTATCGGCCTCGACGGCCCGACTGACGAGGGCGCCCATGACGCCCCACGCGCGGCTGCCCAAGACTTGTCCGCCCCCCTTCCGGCTGACGCCAGCGACGAAGTTCTGGAGGCATGCCGCCTCGCCCTCCTCGCAGAGGGCCGGCAGCTAGCCTCCGTAAGACGCCTCACCGAGGCCTACCAGCGCGAAGCTGACCGCGCCGCCTTCGGCACGCCGGCTCCGGCTGGCCCAAGCCGGGCCGGCATTGTCAGGCAACGCGGCACCGTCATCGCCGACACACTCGGAGTAGATCGCCCGGTCTACGCCACCCCGCTCGAGAACCTGCGCGCCGCCCAGGCGGCCGTAGATGAGCTGGATGGCTTGGAAGCCGAAGACCTCCCCCACATGACGCGGCGCATCCAGCAACTAATCGATGCGGCCGCACGACGGCACGAAGCCGACGCCTGCGCGAGGAGCCCTCCCCCGCGCCGCGAACACGGCGCGACTTCCCGGTCGCCGACTACAAGCAACACCCGCGCGCGGTGCGAGAAGGAGCCGGCTTCCAGCCGAAGCCAGACCCAAGTCTCCATCGAGCGAGACGCGGACGGCCGCCCCCGTGCCATGGAATGGCGGGGCACCCCGCCTCCGCCTCGAGCTCGCGGAGAGAGATATCCTACCCCACCTCCAGTGGCTCACCCGACTCTCAGCGGCCGGCTTGGTCGCCTCGAGGGAGTCGGTGAAAACGACGCCCGCCACCAGATCGACCGCCTGGCCCGATCCCTGGCGCTAGAAGAAGATGATGATGTCGGCCCCCCTTGCTTTGGCCCCCGCATCCGCGACGAGCCCTTCCCCAAAGGGTTCTCGCTCCCAAGAGACACACCCAAGTACAACGGCTCGGTGAAGCCGGAAGATTGGCTGACCGACTACTCCACAGCCGTCAGCATCGCCAATGGCAACCGGCGCGTTGCCGTAAAGTACGTGCCCCTCATGCTGCAAGGCATGGCGCGGACATGGCTTAACAGCCTCAAGCTCCTCAGCATCAACAGCTGGGTGGATTTCACTGAAGCCTTCGTTCGCAACTTCACCAGCACCTACAAGCGGGCTCCCAAGCCCAGACAGCTCTCCCTGTGCGTACAGGGCCCAGCCGAGTCCACTCGCGACTACCTGACGCGTTGGGCCAAGCTCCGCAATTCCTGCAAAGGGGTGCACGAGGTGCAAGCCATCGAATACTTCACTGCCGGGTGCCGAGAGGGCACCCTCCTCAAGCACAAGCTTCTCTGCGATGAGCCGACTACCCTCGACGAGCTCCTGAACATCACCGACAAGTACGGCACCGCCGACTCCTTAATGAAGACCGAGCTCCGGGTAGACGCATCCGGAAAAGTGCTGAATCCGGCGCCCCAAGCGCCGGCTGGAGACGGCGGCCGATGCCAACACCAGAACAATCAAAAGCGCAAGGGCCCTGCGCCGCCTCCCGCTAGCCGGCAGGTGGCCACGGTCGAAGACGCGCCGCCTGAAGGGCGGCCCGCACCCAAGAAGCCCAAGGGCGGCCGGCCGGCTTGGCAGCCAGCCTTCTCCTATGAGCAAACCCTTGATGCCCCGTGCAAGTTCCACAGCGGCGCGAAGCCGTCCAACCACACGACCCGCAAATGCAACTGGCTCGCCCGAATCTCCAAGGGCGAAGGGCTCACGCCGACTCCGCCTGCCGGCCCGCTGCCGCCGGCTCTGCCGCCCAATGCCGCCCGGCCCGCGGTCGACGCCGTGCAGGACGAGTTCCCCGATGAGCAAGCATCTTATGTCATCTTCACGAGCCAGCCCGAAGACCGGGGCAGCAAGCGCCGAGAGCAACAAGAGGTCAATGTGGCCGCCACCAGCCCAGCCGGCCACATGCACTGGTCAGAGAAACCCATCAGTTGGAGTCGGGCTGACCATCCAAAAGTGGTGCCGTCCCCCAGCTCCTACGCGTTGGTCCTGGAGGCCACCCTTGCAACGGATACGCGCGCCGCACGCTTCTCCCGCGTGCTGATCAATGGCGGAAGCAGCATCAACATCCTGTACCGCGACACCATGGAGAAGCTGGGCGTCAAGGCAAAGCAGCTTGTGCCGACTCGAACGGTGTTCCACGGCATCGTACCCGGTTTGTCTTGTGCCCCCATCGGCAAGATCAAGATCGATGTACTCTTTGGGGGCAAGGATCATTTCCGCCGGGAAGCAATCTGGTTCGAGGTGGTGGACCTGGAGAGCCCTTACCACGCCATGCTTGGCCGACCCACCTTGGCCAAGTTTATGGTAGTCCCCCACTACGCTTACCTCAAGATGAAGATACCGAGCTCCAAGGGTGTCATCACCATCGCCGGCAACTGCAAGAGGTCCGCCGACTGTGCCGCGGCCAGCAGCCGGCTGGCCGAATCCCTCGTGATCGCTGTAGAGAAGAAGACGCTGGACAGGGTAGTGGCCGTGGCCAGCAAGCAGCTAAACCAACCCGCCGACTCCAAGGAGTATGATGCCCAAGGATCTTTCCAGCCGGCCAAGGAGACCAAGAGGATACAGCTCGACCCCGAGCACCCCGAGAGGTTTGCCGTCATTGGGGCGAGCCTGGATAGCAAATAGGAAGGCGAGCTCGTCGATTTCCTCCGTGAGAATCGGGATATCTTTGCATGGTCCCCCAAGGACATGCCGGGTGTTCCGAAGGATTTCGCCGAGCACAAATTGCACATGCGGGAGGATGCTAAGCCAGTCAAGCAGCCCCTCCGCCGACTGTCAGAGGAGAAGAGAAGGATCGTAGGGGAGGAGATAGCCCGGCTTCTCGCAGCCGGCTTCATCATGGAAGTTTTCTTCCCCGAGTGGCTCGCGAACCCGGTTCTCATGCTGAAAAAGAATAACAAGTGGCGCATGTGTATAGATTACACAAGCCTCAACAAAGCCTGCCCAAAAGATCCCTTCGCTCTGCCCAGGATTGATCAAGTGATAGACTCCACAGCCGGATGCGAGCTGTTGAGCTTTTTGGATGCCTACTCGGGATACCACCAGATAAAGCTGAACCCGGATGACCAACTGAAGACCGCCTTCATCACACCGTTTGGAGCCTTCTGCTACCTGACTATGACATTCGGCTTGAGGAATGCCGGCGCCACCTTTCAGCGTTGCATGCAGAAGTGCCTCCTCGCGCAGCTTGGCAAGAACGCCCACGTTTACGTGGATGATGTTGTGGTGAAGACGGAGAAGCGTGGCACTCTGCTGGAAGACTTGAAGGAGACATTCGAGAACCTGCGCCGGTTCCGGATCAAGCTCAACCCGGAGAAATGCGTGTTTGGAGTGCCAGCCGGCCAGCTCCTAGGCTTTCTGGTCTCCGAACGCGGCATAGAGTGCAACCCTGTGAAGATCAAGGCCATCGAGAGGATGGCAGTCCCAACCAAGCTCAGAGAGATTCAGAAGTTCACCGGGTGCCTGGCCTCTCTGAACCGCTTCATCAGCCGGCTTGGAGAAAAAGCTCTCCCCCTCTACCGCCTCATGAAGAAGAGCACTCACTTTGAGTGGAATGACCAGGCCGACCAAGCTTTCCACGAGCTGAAGAAAATGCTGTCCACGCCGCCTGTCTTGGCGGCACCGACTGAGAAGGAGCCCATGCTCCAATATATTGCTGCCACTAGCCGGGTGGTCAGCACCGTCATTGTGGTTGAACGCCCCGAAGAAGGCCGAGCCCAGCCGGTCCAGAGGCCGCTTTATTACCTGAGCGAGGTGCTGTCCACCTCGAAACAAAATTACCCGCACTATCAGAAGATGTGCTATGGCGTGTACTTCGCCGCCAAGAAGCTAAAGCCGTACTTTCAAGAGCATCCCATCACGGTCGTATGCACTGCCCCGCTGGCCGAGATCATAGGCAGCCGGGACGCATCCGGCTGGGTGGCTAAATGGGCCATCGAGCTGGCCCCCTACACGATCTTCTACCAACCCCGCACCGCCATCAAGACGCAAGCGCTGGCCGACTTCCTCATCGACTGGGCCGAGACCCAGTACTTACCACCAGCGCCCGACTCCACCCATTGGCGCATGCACTTTGATGGATCAAAGATGCGCACCAGCTTGGGAGCTGGCATCGTCCTTACCTCTCCAAAGGGCGACAAGCTCAGATACACGCTGCAGATCCACTTCGCCGCCTCCAACAACGTAGCCGAGTACGAAGCACTCATACACGGGCTCCGGCTTGCCAAGGAACTTGGCATCCGCCGGATCCTGTGCTATGGCGACTCGGATTTGGTGGTGCAGCAATCTTCTGGCGACTGGGACACCAAGGACGCAAACATGGCAAGCTACCGCTTCCTAGTGCAGCAAATCAGCGGATACTTCGACGGGTGTGAATTCCTTCATGTGCCGCGAGCCGACAACGAGCCAGCAGATGCTCTCGCCCGAATAGGCTCCACGTGGCAAGCAATACCAACCGGCGTCGCCCTACAGCGCCTCCTCAAGCCATCAATCAAGCCGTCTCCGGAATCCGACTCCATCTTCGTGCCGCCTAACCCTGAGGAGGCCGGGTCCGGCTCGAAGAATCAAGCAGCCGGCCCAGGGACTTCAATATTTGGCTCGGGGACTGCAGTACCCGGCTCGGGGACTGCCGCACCCGGCTCGGGGACTGCGGTAGCCGGCCCGGGGACTGCGGTAGCCGGCCCGGGGACTTCTCCAGCACCGCAAACGGCGACCGACTCCAGCACTGCATTACCCAGCCCGCCCACCCTGGTGGCTGTGGCCACATTGGTGGCAGAGGAAGTCGCCGCTCCATCATGGGCCCAAACCATCCGCAACTTTTTGGTGAACCATGACCTGCCGGCTGACAAAAACGAAGCAAGACAAGTCCAGTGCCGGGCTGGAGCATACACAATTGTCAACAGAGAGCTTGTCAAGCACAGCGCCACCGGAGTCTTGCAGCGATGTGTCGAGCAGGAGAAGGGCATCGCGATCCTCAGGGATATACACCAAGGAGAGTGCGGCCACCACGCCGCATCAAGATCACTTGTCGCCAAAGCCTTCCGCCACGGTTTCTTCTGGCCGACTGCTTTGGACGACGCCAAAGAGCTAGTCAAACACTACAAAGGCTGCCAGCTTTTTAGCTCGCAGCAACACATGCCGGCTTCGGCACTCAAGACCATTCCCATCACCTGGCCCTTTGCCGTCTGGGGATTGGATATGGTGGGCCCATTCAAGACGGCGCGCGGCGGCATGACACATTTGCTCGTCGCCGTCGATAAATTCACCAAGTGGATCGAGGCGAAGCCGATCAAGAAGCTGAATCGGCCGACTGCAGTGACTTTCATTGCAGACATAACAACCCGGTACGGCGTACCGCACAGCATCATCACCGACAACGGCACGAACTTCGCCAAAGGTGCCTTGGCACGGTTCTGTGCTGCGCAAGGTATCCGGCTGGACCTTGCGTCAGTCGCCCACCCGCAGTCAAACGGCCAAGTGGAGCGAGCAAATGGCCTCATTTTGTCCGGCATCAAGCCTCGACTGGTCGTACCTCTGGAGCGTTCAGCCGGCTGCTGGCTCGATGAGCTGCCGGCTGTCCTATGGAGTTTGCGCACTACGCCCAACAGATCAACCGGCTTCACTCCCTTCTTCCTTGTATATGGTGCCGAGGCAGTCATCCCAACAGATATCGAGTTCGACTCGCCTCGGGTAACCATGTACACGGAAGCGGAAGCCAAAGAAGAACGAGAAAACGGCGTCGACCTGCTGGAAGAGGCCCGGCTGTTAGCCCTCAGCCGGTCTGCCATCTACCAGCAGGGTTTGCACCGCTACCACAGCCGGAGGGTCCGGCCAAGATCCTTGCAGGAGGGCGACCTTGTGCTCCGGCTGATCCAGCGAACAGCCGGCCAGCACAAGCTCGCAGCCCCCTGGGAAGGCCCCTTCATCATCAGCAAAGCCTTGGGCAACGATGGCTACTACCTCATCGACGCGCAGAAGCCGAAGGCACGCAAGAGAGACGACTCCGGCAAGGAGTCAGAGCGACCATGGAACGCAAATCTCCTTCGGAAGTTTTACAGTTAAAATGCAGTATGTATTATGCCCATTTTTGTATTAAGTACGAAACAATAGGCTCCCCGAGAAAAACTCGGGGACTGCCACCCTTTATTTTATGAATGAAAGTTACCATGCATATGATATCACCTATTCATTTATTTTGTCCGGTACCGGGTACGACGAGTCGGCCCGGGGACTAGCCGACTAGAGTTATATTAGGAGCCCTACCCGCAGTCAGACAAGTAATGTGCCGACACCCAGGCTTGGCTCTTGCCGAAATCGCAGCTCGAAGAACCGACTGCCCGGCTGGCAAGAGTCACAAGTTGGAAATGGTGCGCATATGAAAAACGGCTAGGGACCAAACAGGCTCGCTCATATAACAAAAGCCGGCTTGCTGCCTCCCGCCGACCGCCTACCAGAGTAGCCGGTCGGCCGGCTTACATTCAGTCTGCTTCAAATCCAAGAAAGCTCAAGTACTTGCCTTCCCAAAGAGGTAAGGCGGCAAAGGAAAGAGTCTAAGGACAAAAAAGTACACTTGAATAAACGCCAACACATGCATATATTAATATTTACACAAAAGGCCTCCAGAGAGGTCGACATCCAACATTGTTCGATACACCCCCAGTGGGTGGAATTGCAGAAACTGAAAATTGTTCGAAAAAGTAAAACAGGGACAAAAAGAACGGCAGATCAAGCCGGCGGGGCCGCGGACGAGCCAGGCCGGGCGGTGGAGGCAGTCGTGCCGGCTGGAGGAGCGGCCGGCTAGCCAACCTCGGCTCGATCGTCGCCTCTGGCAGAGGGCGCGCTCCCGCGTGGCTCGTTGCTGGAGGCACGGTCGGCTGGAGGACGGTCGGCCGTCTCACCAGTCGGCTCGGCGTCTTCGCCGTCCTCCTCCTCATCGTCCTCGCCCTCGTCGCTGGAGGCGATCTCCTCGGCCGAGTCCTCGCCGTCTGCCGGGTTCAGCCCAAACCATTCCTCCGGCTGGGCGGCGCCATCGTCGTTGAGCTCCGGCGTGAAGACACTGGTGTCGGTGCACTTGGCGATCGTCGAGGCGCGTTGCGCGATCACCAGCCGCACCTCCTCCAGCTCCGCGTCGGCTTCTGACCGCCAAGTCCGCAGCTGGTCCAGGCTTAGCCCTAGGTACCACGCGCGGACGAACTCCAGTGCACGCCCGGCTCCAAGACGGGCTACGGACGCCTTCCAAGCCTCGAGGCGGCCGACTGCGACTTCGAGCCAGTCGGCCGTCCGGCTTGGAGTGCGAGGAATCGTCTGGCCGGGCCAGAATGCGGCCAGCACCGTCGCCCCGGCACGTTGCAGCCGGCGGAGCAGCCGGTGGGCCGGCTGCAGCCGCGCCTGGATGGCGATGAGCTGCTCCGACAGCGTCCGATTCGCATCCGGCGGAATCTCAACTCCAGCCTGACGGCGCTCCTCGCGGTAAGCCTCGATGGCTTGGGCGGCGAGGACGGATTGGCTGGGAAAGTACTCTGCGCAAGACAGCAAACACAAGTCAAAACAAAACCGTAGGCGGCCGGCAGATGGAAGAAGAGCAAGAAAGACGGCCCACCATCGATGAGATCCTCGATCCGGCCGAAGCCTTCTTCCAGCGCCTGGCGCGTCTCGCCCCAGCTCGCCTCCCTGGCCTCGAACTCCGCCTTCAGGGCAGCCTCGCCGTCCTGCGCCTTTTGCAGGGCCGCCTTGTGGCTCTCCTCTTGGTCGGCCAGTTTCTTCGCCAGGCGGTCGCGCTCCTGAACCAAGTCAGCGTACTCGGCGTCCTTGGCGCGAAGAGCGGCCTGCACTTCGCCGAGCTCCCTCCGCAGGTCGGCATTGGCCTCTGCGCGAGTAAAAGACAAAGAGAAAAAGTCAGCAAAAGAATAGTCGTCAAGGAAGATTCGACCCGACTGCGCTGCAGTCGGCCCGAATCTCGGGGACTACACCCAGTGGGTGCGCTGTCGCGCCCCCACGAGAAACAAATAAAGACAAAACACTTACGCCGGCTGCTGGCGAGGTCTTCGGTCCTCCGGCTCAGCTCCCGGGCCTGGGAGTTGAAGGCGGCGGCACGAGAATTATGATAATCCTAAGAGATCAGAAAAAACGGTCGAGATAGTCGTCGAATAAGATCCGACCCAACTGCGCTGCAGTCGGCCCGGATCTCGGGGACTACACCCAGTGGGTGCGCCAGCGCGCCCCCATGGAAAAATTTCAAAGGACCAGAACGGTCAACGAGTGAAGACTTACCCGGATTGCAGCCCGCGTCGACAAAAACTCCTGAGTAAATTGCCTCAGGAGGCCGGCCTGTGCCTGCAGCCGGCTCCGAACCCCTTGGGCCGCGACGTTCAGCTCGCCGCTCCCTCCGCTGGGAGTCCACCCGGACGTGGCGGAGCTGGCCGCCTCCAAGGCGCCTGCCGTCTGGTCGGCACCCATGGCTCGGCGCGTGTCCGGCGGGGCCGTGCTCCCTCCCGCGTGCCGGCCCGCCGCCAGCTCGATCTCAAGACCGGCTCCGGCCTCGGGCGCGGCCCGGGCCGGCTCCTCCGGCACCGCTGACGACTGGCCGCCTTCGCCCGCTCCGGCTGGCGCTGCCGGCGGCGTCCTCTCCGCGGAGACCTCGATGGTTCGTCCCTCTGCACTGGCGGCTGTTCACGGGCGATCTCCTCCGCCGTGGGCAGAGGGATGTCTGGATCCAAGGATTGGAGGGGGATGGCGTGCAGCGGAGGCCGGCTACGTGCGCCCTCCGCCTCCGTCTCCGCGGCCGCCCGCTCCGACGGAGTCTCGGCCGCCGCGCTCGCTCGCCCCGTCGCCGTCCGGGCGGCCTCCCGCTCTGCCGCCTCCCGCTCCGCCGCCTCCCTCTCTCGACGCGCCTCGCGAGCGTTCCGCTCCGTGGCTTCTGCAAGATCGGCGCGGGGGTCCACTCAGCAGGACCCTGAGGATCCGGCACCCGGCCCGACCACGGAGCCGCCTGGGCCTCGCTCGAGGGAGAGCGGCGCCCTGCTCAAGAAATCAGAGAAGAATTCAAGTAAAGGAAGACTTCAGAATGACAAGCACGTAGGCGGCTAGAAGGCTTACGCGGAAACTGATGGAGGCTTCTTCACCGCCTTCCGGAAGCGGGCCGCCTTCGCCGCTGCCTCCTCACGCTTCGTGGCCGTGGTGGAGGCCTTCGGCTTCTTCGGCCGGCTTCCGAAGAGTGGGAGCGCGGCCCGGCGCTTTCCCTTTCCACCACCGGCAGTCGGCGCGGCAGACGAGCCCGCGCTGCGGCGGTTGGTTGCCGGCTGGTGGCGCGGGATTTCTTCGGCCTCGAAATCATCCGGCCAATCATCGAAACTGGCCGAGAGCCCCGTGCCTCCGAGCTCGGCGACGTCCCCCGTGGCGGCGTCCTCCATGGCAACTTCGGCAAGGTCCGGGTCGTCGAGGTCGTCCACCGTGCGGTCCGGGGCATACTCGCGTTCGACTCCAGCCGCCCCGGCTGGCGGCGGGAGGAGAGGATTCTGACAGAAAGAAAAAAGAGAAGAGCCGCCTGGTCAGAAGCCGGCTGGCTCAAGCCGGCAGATGACAAGAAGAAGGACTTACCACAGGCGGAGGATGGGCGCGGGAGTACGGCGCCTTGCCGTACTGCCACTCGTCGGTGAGCTTCAGGTTGGCGATGTAGTTCACCATCAGAGCCACCTCGGCATGGGGCATCTCCCATGTGCTCAGCCGGCAAGGGTCGAACCGGCCGCTCATCTGGCACATCATGTGCGCCGGCTTTGGAGGGGCAGAATCCGGCGCTCGACGAAGGCGGCTACCAGGTCGGCTGCGAGCAAGCCTTCCGACTGGATCATCACCCGAAGCCGGGCGATGGAGGCATTCCCAGCCGGAGACAAGGACTTCGACCTGTAGCCCCAAGACGGCCGCCTCCCAGCCGGCGGGCCGGCTACGTAAGCCGGCAGGTTGACGTAGTCGCCGTGCGGGGCGATGTTCTTGACGTAGAAGTAGGATTTCTGCCAAAGCTGGACAGACTGGATCAGAGGAATGTGAGGGAAGGGGTTGTCGTTGCTTGCTCTCTTCATCGCGATGAAGGCGCCGTAGGGAGCCGGCACGCCGGCGGAGACGGTGCCGAGCTTGTTCTGGAACAGCTCCGCCCAGAGCTCCAGCGTCGGCAGCACCCCCAAGAATCCTTCGCAGAGCGAGACGAAGGCCGAGAGCTGCATTACTGCGTTGGGCGTGACGTGATGTGGTTGGAGGTTGTAGAATTCGAGGAAAGAGCGCATGAAGCTGCTCGTCGGGAAGCCCAAGCCACGCAGGAAGTGCGTGCGGAAGACGACGCGCTCGCCTTCCTCCGGTGCCGGTGAGACCTCCGTCTCCGGCGCCAGACGCACCTGCACGAGGTTGGCGGCGGACAGGCGCCGGGTCTGGCGGAGGAATTCAATGTGGTCCTCGTGGACATTGGACCCGTCCCACGAGCTTGACAGTGCCAAAGACATGGCGGCGTGGGTGGGCTGCGGCGCGAGACTGCGTCGGGCGCGAGGAAGAAGAAGGAGAAGAAGAGGAGCAGGAGGGACGGGGAGCGGGGGAGCGAACGGGCCTTTGCCTCCCCCCTTCCCCCCTACTTGTAGGCGCGTGCGCCAGAGCCGAAGAGGCGCGGCGTGGGGGATCGTGGGGATCGATCATGCCCATCTCCCCCACGCCCGCGTTAATCGCGCGCCTTGATGACGCGAAGAAACGGCCGCGGGGAGGCGAGCAATCCCCCGGGCCACAGAAGATCTGCGCCCGGGCCGAGGCCAGGGAGTGGCGAGCCCGGGCCTGCGGCGGCGTCCCGTCGCGCGCGTGCGGCGGCAGGACTTCTCCGCCACGTGGCTTGATGTGGGGCCCGCGGCCAGCCCGCGGGTCAACCACGGTCACCTTAATAAACAAAAAGTGCTCCGAAGTCGGCGGCAACGACGAGGTCGGCCCCTCAGGGTGTGAAGCCGGCCAAGCTTCCCGTCCTTCCATCCGCCGTGAAGCTCGCCCGGCTTCGGGGACTACTGCCGGGGTAAATAGCCATGGGTAGCCCAGCCGGCTTCCCCTGGCCCCTCAGAAAAAATTATGAGTCCATCCGGCTCATAAGAAGACTCAAGACTTAGCCCCCCCCCCCTAGCCAGCTACCTTCCTGGCCGGCTACGGGGGCGGCCCGCCCTTTCACCCTCATGAAGAAAGCTGTGGAGGGCCGGCTACGGCAGGGCCGACTACGACGAGGCCGGCTACGACGAGGCCGGCAACTCCTAGGCTGGCTCCCATAAAGCAGTCAACGCCGTACCCGCAATGTACGCGTCCACCCTGCGATGATGAAGCGGGGCGTGGCTACAGTGGAGCCTGCCACCCCCAAAACCTGGAGCACGCCTGGTACAACACGTCGTGCGGGCAGCTGCGGCCCGCTCGGTGCGGCACTGTAGCCACGGTGGCTCTGACGCCGTCCATGATGGGCCGCCAGCGTGGCCCCCGAGGCGGTGGGCCCCTTCGGGCAGAGAGATGCCGAAGGCGGCCGCACCTCCTCTCGAGCCGGCAAGACAGAGGGCCGGCTTCACATAGCCGGCCTGCCACCCTCCTCGAAGAGGACGCCCATTAAGGAGACAAGATGCGGCGGGGCTACAGTAATCGCCCGCCAAGGCGGCGTTACTGTAGCCACGCTTACCCCGACCAAGCCTGCGTCGACGATACGGAGTAACAGTAACCAGCTGCCAACCAGGCCCTGGCCAGTGGGTCCGGCCTGTCGACCCAGGAGCCGGCAGCCGGCGGGACCCACCAGCCGGCGGGCCCCACAAGCCGGCGGAGAAGCCGGCGAGCATAGTCACAGACAGCTGGGCCCAGCGCCCAGTCGGATTACCATTGTACCCCCGGGGGGTAGGCCTATATAAACCCCCCAGTGCATCCATGCAAAGGGTTGGACTCTCATTCTAGACCTAGACACGAAACAAGGAGAAGAAGCAAGCTGAGCCAAGCCCTTCTTCCTCCTTCCACCCAAAACAGCTCAAGGAGCATTGTAGCTACTTGTGCACTTAGTAACCATGCGGAGACCCCGCAGAGCAGCAGTAGGGGTGTTATCTCCCCGGAGAGCCCTGAAGCTGGGTAAGATTCGCCGGCGTGCATGTCTTCGCCTCATCCCGTTTCCAGGCACCGGCGATGTTCTATTGGCCCCCGCAATGATAAGCCACCCGTTGGCATATGTTGCTCCTACCACCCGACAATAGAGCTGGTGAAAGCTTGTGAGGCCTGCCAGTTCCACGCCAAGCAAATCCATCAGCCGGCCGGAGGCCTGCAGACTATACCCCTTGCATGGCCATTCGCAGTCTGGGGGCTGGACATCCTGGGCCCGTTCCCTTGGGCGCCAGGGGGCTACCGCTACCTCTACGTCGCCGTGGAAAAGTTCACCAAGTGGGCTGAAGTGGAGGCCGTCCGCACCATCCCCGCGGGCTCCGCGGTCAAGTTCATCAGGGGCATCATGAGCTGGTTCGGGGTGCCGAACCGCATCATCACAAACAACGGTTCGCAGTTCACCAGTAACCTCTTCAAAACATACTGTGCTAACCTTGGAACGCAGATATGCTATGCTTCAGTGGCGCACCCTCGAAGCAACGGCCAGGCCGAGCGCGCCAACGCAGAGGTCCTGAGGGGCCTCAAGACCAGGACGTTCAAGAAGAAGCCGGAGGCCTGCGGTAGAGGATGGTATGACAAGCTGCAGTCCGTGATGTGGTCCATCCGCACCACCACGACCAAACCAACTGGGGAGACCCCATTCTTCCTGGTCTACGGAGCGGAAGCAGTCCTCCCTCACGAGGTCAGACGTCACTCCGCGCGGGTCCTAGCGTTCGACGAGGCGCAACAGGACGCCATGCGGGGGATGGACCTCGTGTTGGGGGAGGAACATCGCCGGGAGGCCGCGCTGCGAGCGGCGAGGTATCAGCAGGCGCTGCGGCGATATCTTTGCCGCAACATCCGCCCCAGGACTCTCGAGGTAGGAGACCTCGTGCTCAGGCGGGTTCTTTCCAGGGAGGGGTTGCACAAGCTCTCTCCCATGTGGGAGGGCCCGTTCAAGGTTGTTCATGTTTCCAGGCCCGGCTCCGCGCGCTTGGAGACTCAGGAGGGAGTGCCAATCCAGAATGCGTGGAACATCCAGCACCTCCAGAGGTTCTACCCCTGGAAAGGACCGGAGCCTGTGAAGCAAGGCGAGTGCCTGTGAAGATCATCTCTTTTTGGAAAGGCCTAGAGCCTGTGAAGCAAGGCGAGTGCCTATTAAGATCATCGCTTTGGAAAAAGGCCCGGAGCCTGTGAAGCAAGGTGAGTGCCTGTGAAGATCATCTCTTTTTGGAAAGGCCCAGAGCCTGTGAAGCAAGGCGAGTGCCTGTGAAGATCATCTCTTTTAGGAAAGGCCCAGAGCCTGTGAAGCAAGGCGAGTGCCTGTGAAGATCATCGCTTTGGAAAAAGGCCCGGAGCCTGTGAAGCAAGGCGAGTGCCTGTGAAGCTATCGTGTTTTGGAAAGGCCAGAGCCTATGAAGCAAGGCGAGTGCCTGTGAAGATCATCACTTTGGAAAAAGGCCCGGAGCCTGTGAAGCAAGGCGAGTGCCTATGAAGATCATCGCCTTGGAAAAAGGCCCAGAGCCTATGAAGCAAGGCCAATGTCTGTGAAGCTCGCCGCCCCGTGACACTCTCACGTAATAATGAGTGGGGCTGTACACGCCCCGGAGTCTCAGGAGCACCGGCCTTAGGCCCTGGGGCTCCCTCCCACGCCCAGTGGCAGCACTTAGCTCCGCGTTGGTGAGAAGACGTCGAAGACTAGATTAGGTGCCGGACGCGGCTTTTCCATTTGTTTTCCGCAGTTGACGTGTTCGTTTGCATTTGGATTCTTATTAGAGTTATCACTGTTGCTGATTTATGGTTCGTCGATTTTCGCCCCTCGCTTTGGTTTCTCTCGTGAACAACCTCGCGAGCGATGGTGCTCAGGCGCCCTCGCGAGGGTTTCTGCCCTAGCCATAGGAGGGTTTCACGGCCCTGGCGCATTACCGGAGCACCCCTCCTAGTCCGTGCCCTCGGGTACCACGACGCGCGCACAGGGCCTGGGTCGGTCGCCCCACTCCCCAGCAGGGGTTGAAAGCTATCTACGCATAGGCGGGAAATCAAGAAGTACAAAAATGAGATCAAGGTAATAGCTGAAGTGGCAACATTTCCCAACATGCCCCAAGGGGGCTCCATGCATCTGTTCTGTCTTACACAGGGAACAAAAGAGAAAGGAAAAAGACGAGCCTGGCGCCGCCCCTCCCGCATCAGCCCACGGCGGCGACACAGGCTGCCTCGGGGCCTCAGGCGGACCCCACCTCGCGCTGTGCCAGGGCACGACGGCGGGCGGATGAACCACCACCCCCTGGGCAAGCCCGATGGCGCGGGGGAGGACTGCTGCCACCACTGGAGGAGTCGCTTGAGGAAGAGCTGACGAGGCTGGGGGAGTCGCTGGCGCCGCCGCCCGCTCGGGCGCTATCTCCCCCATCACCATCGGAGCGGGGCCCACGGACACGGTCATCGTCCTCAGGGAAGCACCCCGCGCGGCGACCATCTTCCCCAAACACCCTCACGTAGAGGGTGGCGTCGCCATCGAACTTGAAGTGCAGAGTGCACCGACGCTCTAGGCCGCGAGCGCGGGCGAACGCCTGCCAGCCGCGAGTGAAGACCAAGCCCCCGCTGGCGGAGACCTCCAGCGCGACCCACGAGGACCTGCTGCAGCAGCCCTCCGCCTGGAGGCAGAGGCCGCCAGGAGCGCCGGCCGGGAGTTCGCCAAGGAGGAAGCGAGGGAGCGGGAGCCGGGCGTGAGCCGGCTCCGCCGACCAAATGACGAATTCTGGCGGCGCCTGCCCGGCGCGAAAGCACGGCCTGGGGGAGCGCGCAACCCAGGCGCACCCTCCGGCTGCGGCGGCTTGCCCGCCGCCGCGCTGGGAGCCCCCCCACGGCCGCTGGGAGCTGCCGGGGCGACCACCGGGTGCTTCCGGGGGCGCTCGCGACCACGCTTGGATGGGGGAGAGGCAGGACCGACCTGGAGGGCCTTCCCCTTCTCTACGGCCGAGTACCTCCTCAATGGAGCCATCACACCAAGACGGAGCAAGAACTGAGGCGCAGGAGAGAGCAAGAGGAGATGGACTTGACGGGCACGAGCGGTGCCGTACTTATAGCCGGCGAAGGCCAACCGCCGGTCTCCACGATCACAGGTAATCATAACACGTTCTGCATGCAGGGACTTGTCCAACTCGCACGATCACCAAGGCGTCGTCGGGAAGCGGAGGCGCCACGTCCAATCAACCGCCACGCGGCGTCCAAGGCCGCAGGCTGTAAGGGCCCGCGGCGCTTCGCCCTTGCCCTTTCGCCTCTCGGCACGGCCAAGTCCATGCGGGCCTTGGGCCCGGGGGCTCCTGTCGGCGTTCTGGGAACGGGGGTCCCCAGAATTGCCTGCCTGCGGCCTGCGGCGTGGCTCAGGTGGGGGCCCAGCGCGGCCCATCTTCATCAACACGAGGCTCAAGACCCTCGCGAGGGGCCAAGCCTCGCGAGACGGACAACACGGCGTGTCCTCAGGCACAGCCTCGTCAGGCTGGCTCGCGAGGAGGCGGAGAGTTCAAGGCGGGGTACCTCGCGAGGTGCCCATGACGCAAGCCATGACGACACGGGGCACCAGGCGGGTGCCAACGCGCGCAGCGTCCCTCTTTCCTCTTTGGTGCAAAGGGGGCAAACGTATCAGCGGAGTACTAAGGCATCAGGCAAAGGTTGCCACTTCGGTGCAACGAGACCAAGGCCAGGTGGACTACGAGACGGAGGTCACCATGGAGCCCAGCGCGGCGTCATCACCAGAGCCTTTGGCAGGCGAAGACTGCTTTTGTCAGGATAGATGTACTCGCTGTCCCCCTTCAAATTAGCCCGCCATTGTTGGATCCCTTCCCGCTCAATATTTGGGGAGAGGACCAGGGCCTCTATAAATAGGACTAGCCACCCACATAGCAAGGGGTGGGGGGTTTTTGGTTCGGTTTTGGTTCGATTCCCGGTCGTTTGGTCCGGGATCTTAGAGAGAAAGAGAGAGAAGGGTGACTGAGCTCTTCACAACAATTCATCACCACAGCCAAGAACAGACCCTCGCGAGGATTTTCTTCCTTGTATTGTTCATCCACACTAGCCCCTGGAGGCAATCCATCCAACACACACTGGAGTAGGGTATTACACCACATCGGTGGCCCGAACCAGTATAAATCTTGTGTCTTTCGTGCAGTGCTTTTAGTAGTTTAGATCCCCTCGAGACAGAGAGGTTGAAGGCGAGATTTCCGCGTGCACCTTAGTGTTCGAACCTTAAGGGTCTGCCGGAACCCGAAATCCGACAGAATTCTTTTATGTATGATTGGTTATCTTTGCAAGTCTCTTCGAATTATCAGTTTGGTTTGGCCTACTAGATTGATCTTTCTTGCAATGGGAGAAGTGCTTAGCTTTGGGTTCAATCTTGTGGTGTCCTTTCCCAGTGACAGTAGGGGCAGCAAGGCACGTATTGTATTGTTGCCATCGAGGATAACAAGATGGGGTTTATATCATATTTCACGAGTTTATCCCTCTACATCATGTCATATTGCTTAAAGCGTTACTCTATTCTCTTGAACTTAATACTCTAGATGCATGTTGGATAGCGGTTGATGTGTGGAGTAATAGTAGTAGATGCAGGCAGGAGTCGGTCTACTTGTCTCGGACGTGATGCCTATATACATGATCATACCTAGATATTCTCATAACTATGCTCAATTCTGTCAATTGCTCAATAGTAATTTGTTCACCCACCGTAATACTTATGCCCTCGAGAGAAGCCTCTAGTGAAACCTATGGCCCTCGGGTCTATTTTCCATCATATTAATCTTCCAATACTTAGTTATTTCCTTTGCCATTTATTTTACTTGAATCTTTATTTCTCTTTATCATAAAAATACCAAAAATATTATCTTATCATATCTATGAGATCTCACTCTCGTAGGTGACCGTGATGGGATTGACAACCCCTTTATCGCGTTGGTTGCGAGGAGTTTATTTGTTAGTGTAGGCGCGAGGGACTCGTGCATGGCCTCCTACTGTATTGATACCTTGCTTCTCAAAAGCTGAGCAAAATACTTACGATGCTCTGCTACATCACCCTTTCCTCTTCAAGGGAAAACCAACGCAGTGCTCAAGAGGTAGCAAGAAGGATTTCTGGCGCCGTTGCCGGGGACTCTACGCAAAAGTCAACATACCAAGTACACAAACCCTTATATCCCGCATTACAGTATTTGCCATTTTCCTCTTGTTTTCCTCTCCCCCCCACTTCACCCTTGTCGTTTTATTCGCCCTCTCTCTCTCCATCCTCCCTGTCTTTCCCTATTCGCCTCTTTTTGCTAGTTTCTTGTTTGCTTGTGTGTCGGATTGCTTGCTTGTCACGATGGCTCAAGATAATACCAAATTGTGTGACTTTACTAATACCAACAACAATAATTTTATTAGCACTCCGATTGCTCCTCTTACCTATGCTGAATCTTGTGAAATTAATGCTAGTTTGCTGAATCTTGTCACGAAAGATCCGTTTTCCGACCTTCCTAGTCAAGATGCCGCTACCCATCTAAACAACTTTGTTGATCTGTGTGATATGCAAAAGAAGAAAGATGTGGACAATGATATTGTTAAATTGAAGCTATTTCCTTTTTCGCTTAGAGATCGTGCTAAAGCTTGGTTTTCGTCTTTGCCTAAAAATAGTATTGATTCGTGGAATAAGTGCAAAGATGCTTTTATCTCTAAGTATTTTCCTCCCACTAAGATCATCTCTCTTAGAAACGATATTATGAATTTTAAGCAACTTGATCACGAACATGTTGCACAAGCTTGGGAGAGGATGACATTAATGATACGTAATTGCCCTTCACATGGTTAGAATTTATGGATGATTATACAAAAAAATTATGCTGGATTGAATTTTGCTTCTAGAAACCTTTTAGATTTGGCCACGGTAGGCACTTTTATGGAAATCACTTTAGGAGAAGCTACTAAACTCCTAGATAATATTATGGTTAATTATTCTCAATGGCACACTGAAAGATCTACTAATAAGAAAGTGCATGCGATAGAAGAAATTAATGTTTTGAGTGGAAAGATGGATGAACTTATGAAATTATTTGCTAATAAAAGTGTTTCTTCTGATCCTAATGATATGCCTTTGTCTACTTTGATTGAGAATAATAATTAATCTTTGAATGTGAATTTTGTCGGTAGGAATAATTTTGGTAACAACGCGTATAGAGGAAACTTTAATCCTAGGTCGTATCCTAGTAATACCTCTAATAATTATGGTAACTCCTACAACAATTCGTATGGAAATTTTAATAAGATGCCCTCTGATTTTGAATCTAATATTAAAGAATTTATTACCTTTCAAAAGAATTTCAATGCTTTGATTGAAGAAAAATTGCTTAAGATTGATGAGTTGGCTAGGAACATTGACAGAATTTCTCTTGATGTTGATTCTTTAAAACTTAGATCTATTCCACCTAAGCATGATATCAATGAGTCTCTCAAAGCTATGAGAATTTCCATTGATGAGTGCAAAGAAAGAACCGCTAGGATGCGTGCTAAGAAAGATTGCTTTATAAAAGCTTGTTCTTCTAGTTTCCATGATAATAAAGATGAAGATCTATAAGTTATTGATGTGTCCCCTATTAAATCTTTGTTTTGCAATATGAATCTTGATAATTATGGGACTGAATGTGATCCACCTTTACCTAGAAGGCGTTCCAAAAATTTAGAGTCTTTAGATCTTGATGCTAAAATTGTTAAAAGTGGGATTGAAGAAGTCAAAACATTAAATATTGATGAACCCACTATTTTGGATTTCAAGGAATTTAATAATGATAATTGCTCTTTGATAGATTTTATTTCCTTGTTGCAATGTGTGCTAAATTCTCCTCATGCTTATAGTCAAAATAAAGCCTTTACCAAACATATCGTTGATGCTTTGATGCAATCTTATGAAGAAAAACTTGAGTTGGAAGTTTCTATCCATAGAAAACTTTATGATGAGTGGGAACCTACTATTAAAATTAAAATTAAAGATCATGAGTGCTATTCTTTGTGTGATTTGGGTTCTAGTGTTTCCACGATTCCTAAGACTTTGTGTGATTTGCTAGGTTTCTGTGATTTTGATGATTGTTCTTTAAACTTGCACCTTGCGGATTACACTATCAACAAACCTATGGGAAGAATTAATGATGTTCTCATTGTTGCAAATAGGAATTAGGTGCCTGTAGATTTTATTGTTCTTGACATAGATTGCAATCCTTCATGTCCTATTATTCTTGGTCGACCTTTCCTTAGAACGATTGGTGCAATTATTGATATGAAGGAAGGGCATATTAGACTCCAATTTCCGTTAAGGAAAGGCATGGAACACTTCCCTAGAAATAAAGTTAAATTACCATATGAATCCATTATGAGAGCCACTTATGGATTGCCTACCAAAGATAGCAATACCTAGATCTATCCTCGCTTTTATGCCTAGCTAAGGGTGTTAAACAATAGCTCTTGTTGGGAGGCAACCCAATCTTATTTTTATTCCTTTCTTTTTGCTCCTGTTTAGTATTAAATAATATATCTAGATTATGTTTTGGTTGTGTTTTTTGTGTTTAATTAGTGTTTGTGCCAAGTAGAACCGTTGGGAAGACTTGGGGAAAGTCTTTTCAATCTTGCTGTAAAAAACAGAAACTTTAGCGCTCACGAGAACTGCTGCCATTTTTATTTGGAAAGTGCTATTTGGTTAATTATTTTTATAGCTGATTAATAGATAAATTCCTCACGTACAGCAATTTATTTTCGAATTTTTGGGGTTCCAGATCTTGCGTTAGCTACAGATTACTACAGACTATTCTGTTTTTGACAGATTCTGTTTTTCGTGTGTTGTTTGCTTATTTTAATGAATCTATGGCTAGTAAAATAGTTTATAAACCATAGAGAAGTTGGAATACAGTAGTTTTAACACCAATATAAATAAATAATGAGTTCATTACAGTACCTTGAAGTGGTGTTTTGTTTTCTTTCGCTAACGGAGCTCACGAGATTTTCTACTTTAAGTTTTGTGTTGTGAAGTTTTCAAGTTTTGGGTAAAGATTTGATGGATTATGGAACAAGGAGTGGCAAGAGACTAAGCTTGGGGATTCCCATGGCACCCCAAGATAATCTAAGGACACCTAAAAGCCAAAGCTTGGGGATGCCCCGGAAGGCATCCCCTCTTTCGTCTACTTCTATCGGTAACTTTACTTGGAGCTATATTTTTATTTACCACATCATATGTGTTTTGCTTGGAGCGTCTTGTATTATTTGAGTATTTATTTGTTAGTTTTCCACAATCATCCTTGCTGCACACACCGTTTTGAGAGAGACACACATGATTAGGAAATTGTTAGAATACTCTATGTGCTTCACATATATCTTTTGAGTTATATACTTTTTGCTCTAGTGCTTCACTTATATCTTTTAGAGCACGTTGGTAGATTTGTTTTATAGAAACCATTGTTCTCTCATGCTTCAGTAAGATTATTTTGAGAGTCCTACAAAACAGCATGGTAATTTGCTTTAATTATGTTAGGCATTCAAGATTAATAATAAAATTTTCTTATGAGTGTGTTGATTACTATGAGAAGTTTGAAACATGATAATTGTTTTTAGATATGGAGATGGTGATATTAGAGTCATGCTAGTTGATTAGTTGTGAATTTGAGAAATACTTGTGTTGAAGTTTGTGATTCCCGTAGCATGCACGTATGGTGAACCGTTATATGATGAAGTGGGAGCATGATGTATTTATTGATTGTCTTCCTTATGAGTGGCGGTCGGGGACGAGCAATGGTCTTTTCCTACCAATCTATCCCCCTAGGAGCATGCACGTAATACTTTGCTTTGATAACTTGTAGATTTTTGCAATAAGTATATGAGTTCTTTATGACTAATGTTGAGTCCATGGATCATACGCACTCTCACCCTTCCACCATTGCTAGCCTCTCTAATACCGCGCACCTTTCGCCGGTATCATACACCAACCATATACCTTCCTCAAAGAAGCCACCATACCTACCTATCATGGCATTTCCATAGCCATTCCGAGAAATATTTCCATGCAACTTACCACCGTTATGTTTACTATGACACGCTCCATCATTGTCATATTGCTTTGCGTGATCATGTAGTTGACATTGTATTCGTGGCAAAGCCACCGTTCATAATTCTTTCATACATGTCACTCTTGATTCATTGCATATCCCGGTACACCGCTGGAGGCATTCACATAGAGTCATATTTTGTTCTAAGTATTGAGTTGTAATTGTTGAGTTGTAAGTAAATAAAAAAGTGTGATGATCATCATTTTTAGAGCATTGTCCCAAGTGAGAAAAGGATGATGGAGACTATGATTCTCCCACAAGTCGGGATGAGACTCCGCACTAAATAAAAAAAGGGGCCATAAAAAAGAGAGAAAAGGCCCAAATAAAAAATGAGAGAAAAAGAGAGAAGGGACAATGCTACTATCCTTTTACCACACTTGTGCTACTAGTGGGAATTTTTCATTATATAACTTGGCTTGTATATTCCAATGATGGGCTTCCTTAAAATGCCCTAGGTCTTCGTGAGCAAGCGAGTTGGATGCACACCCACTTAGTTCTTTTTGTTGAGCTTTCATATACTTATAGCTCTAGTGCATCCATTGCATGGCAATCCCTACTCACTCACATTGATATCTATTAATGGGCATCTCCATAGCCCGTTGATACGCCTAGTTGATGTGAGACTATCTTCCCTTTTTGTCTTCTCCACAACCACCATTCTATTCCACCTATAGTGCTATGTCCATGGCTCACGCTCATGTATTGCGTGAAGATTGAACAAGTTTGAGAACACCAAAAGTATGAAACAATTGATTGGCTTGTCATAAGGGTTGTGCATGATTTAAATACTTTGTGTGGTGAAGATGGAGCATAGCCAGACTATATGATTTTGTAGGGACAACTTTTTTTGGCCATGTTATTTTGAAGAAACATAATTGCTTAGTTAGAATGCTTGAAGTATTATTATTTCTATGTCAATATTGAACTTTTGTCTAGAATATTTCGGATCTGAATATTCATACCACAATTAAGAGAATTACATTGAAATTATGCCAAATAGCATTCCATATCAAAAATTCTGTTTTTATCATTTACCTACTCGAGAACGAGCAGGAATTAAGCTTGGGGATGCTTGATACGTCTCCAATGTATCTATAATTTTTATTGTTCCATGCTATAATATATCCTATTTTGGACATTATTGGGCTTTATTTTACACTTTTATATTATTTTTGGGACTAACCTATTAACCGAAGGCCCGACCCAGAATTGCTATTTTTTTCCTATTTCAGAGTTTCACAGAAAAAGAATATCAAACGGAGTCCAAACGGAATGAAACCTTCGGGAACGTGATTTTCGGAACGAACATGATCCAGATGACTTGGACCATACGTCAAGCAATCAACCAGGAAGGCACGAGGTAGGGGCGCGCCTCCCCCCCAGCCGCGCCCTCCACCCTTGTGGGGCCCACGTTGCTCCACCGACGTACTCCTTCCTCCTATATATGCCTATGTACCCCAAACTACCAGATACGGAGCCAAAACCCTAATTCCACCGCCGTAACTTTCTGTATCCACGAGATCCCATCTTGGGACCTTTTCCGAAGCTCCGCCGGAGGGGGTATCGATCACAGAGGGCTTCTAAATTAACACCATAGCCTCTCCGATGAAGTGTGAGTAGTTTACTTCAGACCTATGGGTCCATAGTTATTAGCTAGATGGCTTCTTCTCTTTTTGGATCTCAATACAAAGTTCTCCCCCTCTCTTGTGGACATCTATTCGATGTAATCTTCTTTTGTGGTGTGTTTGTTGAGATCGATGAATTGTGGGTTTATGATCGAGTTTATCTATGAACAATATTTGAATCATCTCTGGATTCTTTTATGTATGATTGGTTATCTTTGCAAGTCTCTTCGAACTATCAGTTTGGTTTGGCCTACTAGATTGATCTTTCTTGGAATGGGAGAAGTGCTTAGCTTTGGGTTCAATCTTGCGGTGTCCTTTCCCAGTGACAGTAGGGGCAGCAAGGCATGTATTGTATTGTTGCCATCGAGGATAACAAGATGGGGTTTATATCATATTGCATGAGTTTATCCCTCTACATCATGTCATCTTGCTTAAAGCGTTACTCTGTTCTCTTGAACTTAATACTCTAGGTGCATGTTGGATAGCGGTCGATGTGTGGAGTAATAGTAGTAGATGCAGGCAGGAGTCGGTCTACTTGTCTCGGACGTGATGCCTCTATACATGATCATACCTAGATATTCTCATAACTATGCTCAATTCTATCAATTGCTCAACAGTAATTTGTTCACCCACCGTAATACTTATGCTCTTGAGAGAAGCCTCTAGTGAAACCTATGGGCCCCGGGTCTACTTTCCATCATATTAATCTTCCAATACTTAGTTATTTCCTTTGCCATTTATTTTACTTGCATCTTTATTTCTCTTTATCAGAAAAATACCAAAAATATTATCTTATCATATCTATCAGATCTCACTCTCGTAGGTGACCATGAAGGGATTGACAACCCCTTTAGCGCGTTGGTTGCAAGGAGTTTATTTTTTTGTGTAGGTGCGAGGGACTCATGCGTGGCCTCCTACTAGATTGATACCTTGGTTCTCAAAAATTGAGGGAAATACTTACGCTGCTCTGCTGCATCACCCTTTCCTCTTCAAGGGAAAACTAACGCAGTGCTCAAGAGGTAGCAAGGAGGCAGGCCAAGGCAGGGCGCGTGCCCCCCTAGCCCAAACCGAATTGGACTAAGGGGGCCAGGGCCCCTTTCCTTCTCTCCTCCCTCACCTTCCCCCTTCTCCTTGTTGGAATAGGAAAGGGGGGCCGAATCCTACTTGGAGTAGGATTGCCCCCCCCCCATGGCGCGCCTCCTCCCCTTGGCAGGCCTCCTCCTCCCTTTCCCCTTTATATACGTGGGAGGGGGCACCCCAAAGACACATCAAAGTTTCTATTAGCCATGTGTGGTGTCCCCCTCCACGGAAACACACCTCGGTCATATCGTTGCAGTGCTTAGGCAAAGCCCTGCGCCGGTAACTTCATACCGTCACCACGCCATCATGCTGACAAAACTCTCCCTCGACCTCAGCTGGATCAAGAGTTCGAGGGACGTCACCGAGATGAACGTGTGCAGATTCCGGAGGTCTCGTACGTTCGGTACTTGATAGGTTGGATCGCGAAGACGTTCGACTACATCAACCGCGTTGCTTAAGACTTTCGCTTTCGGTCTATGAGGGTATGTAGACACACTCTCCCCTCTCATTGCTATGCATCTCCTAGATAGATCTTGCGTGATCATAGGAATTTTTTTTGAAATACTGCATTCCCCAACATAGGGACACTCAGTTTTGTCTATGTATTCACACATGTACTAAGTTTCCGGTTAATACAATTCTAGCATGAATAATAAACATTTATCATGATATAAGGAAATATAAATAACAACTTTATTACTGCCACTAGGGCATATTTCCTTCACTACCATAGATCCGAAGGGAAAAATCTTTGTTGCCAAGAATGCAACCTTTCTAGAGAAGGAGTTTCTCTCGAAAGAAGTGAGTGGGAGAAAAGTAGAACTTAATGAGGTAATCGTACCTTCTCTTGAATTAGAAAGTAGCACATCACAGAAAACCATTCCCATGATGCCTACACCAACTAGAGAGGAAGATAATGATAATGATCATGAAACTTGAAATCAAGTTACTACTGAACCTCGCAGGTCAACCAGAGCACGATCCGCACTAGAGTGGTACGGTAATTGTCGTCGAATTGTCACGACAGATGTCTTAGTGTGAGGACTTAGTCATGAGGCCAACGCATCTATGTGGTAGGGGTTGATCGGGATGAGAGACATGAGGCGGATCAACACACAAGACAAGGATTTAGACAGCTTCGGGTCCCAGGAAACATCATCCGGTAATAGACCTACATGTTGTTTGTGGCTAGGTCTCATTATGCTCATGAGGGAGTCGTCGCATAGGCCGGCTCCCTTTTCATTCTGTCTAGTCTTAGAGATTATTTCTTACCTCTCCCTCCTGGGGTGCCCTGCCCCTTCTTATATAAGTTGAAGGGGAGGGTTACATGTAGAGTCCAACTCGGATTAAGACTTAAACTATTCTAACTTCTCATCACGGGCTTCTCTCCGTGGGCTTCTTAACGTCTTGGGCTTCTTACAATCCGGCTTACAATATGGCTTACGGTCTAGCTTACCATCTGGCTTACCGTCTGGCTTAACATCTGTCGGCTTAACATCTTAAACATCTGCCGGCTTAACCAGCTTAAACATCTGCCGGCTTAACCATCTTAAACATCTGCCGGCTTAACCATCTTAAACATCTGCCGGCTTAACCATCTTAAACATCTGGCTTAAACATCTGCCGACTTAACCATCTTAAACATCTGGCTTAAACAACTGTCGGCTTACCAATGAAATACCAAGTCCCAGCCGGGTCATATCTCCGGCCGGGTCATACCGCGGGGTATATCCTCGACATTAGCCCCCAGTTTAATTTGGATTTATCCATGTTAAACTGATCCTATAAACAAAACACAAGAACAATTTTAACAGGTTATGCTTCGGGTTAAATAATATTGTAAGCCGGCACCCGAACATCCTAAAGTCCTTGACATTTCATTCTTCTAGGAAATCCGGGTCAATAAGCCAACTTCATAATCAATTTGATGAAGTTGGTTTCTCCCAGAGAAAAATTGTGAAGAATAATTCATTTGACTCAGCTCCCAATGCTTAAAAATATTAGTCTTGAAATACTCATCTGACCTTCAACCGGCTTAAAGATGAAAAAACTTGCCGGGTTATAAATAGATGATGCCGAGTCATAATTGTTGCCGACGCCGATTCAAAAGTGAGAATTTTGAAAATTTCTCCCCCTCATATCCATATTACATGTAGCCCCCAAGTCTTGAGTAGAAGAAAGTGCTGACTTAAGACTTGCTTCAACATAAATATTTCCACTTTGAAGAAATCCATGTTGTTCATCTCAATCACTAGTCAGAACTGAGTATTCCACATATGTAGCCCCCAAGTGTCGGGTTGTCATGCTTGCAGCAACCTGGGACTTGAAATTGCTTTATGCTCATAAAAATTTCAACCAGTGTAGCCTCCAAGGGCTGGGTCATTATGCAATAATGAGCAGGGACTTTGTAGATATGATCATGTAGACTTGAACAGCAATGTGTAGCCCCCAAGGGCTGGCTCATTGCGATGTGATGAGTCGGGTCTTCAATAAGGTGAGCAAAAAATGACTTTTCATTAGCCCCCAAGTGCCATGGTGCATGCTGGCAGTGACATGGGACTTGCATATTGGATGTAATCATGATTTAAGTAATGTAGCCCCCAAGTGCAGGGTCGTAAGCTTGCAGCGACTCGGGACTATTCCTTTCATTGTAGAATAAAGCATATCCATTGATAAAATAATAGCCATTGCGCTAAAGCAACTTTGAAAACCTCAATTATAATACTGGTTATTGATAACCATAATAAAAATCCAGCCATGTTGGCTATTGAAGATTTGAATAATATAACCCGGTATGAAAACTTCAATCATTCAATATCATCATGAAAATCCAGCCAAGTTGGGCTATTATCATATACTGGCGACTTAAAGTCTGCCATCTTGGCGGGTTGTAGAAACCCAAAAGATGCTTCAAATATGAGCCAGAAGTAGGGCGGCTGGGCCCGATTTGTAAAAAACCAGAAGTCAAAGAAGAAATCTCTGAATATAAATGAAAAATCAAAAGAAATTCGAGGCTTTTCAGGGCTGCCAAGCCAAAGTGTCTTCTTCAATGAAACTAGCCTAAGCCACCGGATTGTTCGTGTGTTCCGTGAGCCTGACTCACAGTGTGCCCAATCGACATTTGAACCCTAGATAAAGTCTGGTCTTGCTCAAAGACTTATCAGGAGTACGCGGGGCTAGAGTAACAACATACATCACGGCCCGATTTATCCAAGTTCCAAGGAAGGCGGCTTATGAAGCCTGGGTTCATCCTGACTATCTGTAAACCGTGCTCTCGCATGACAAGCCGCCGTTTGAACCTTAATAGAGCTCAGATCTTGGTCGAATACGCCATAAAGACTGATCATTAAGAGTTCGGCGGGTCAATCAGGATGACCTGATGGAGTTGAAGCAGCTGGTGTACAGGTAGGATGGCCCGGTCTGAGTTTGTTCTCTTTGGTCAAATACGCCTATGTTTGAACAAACCTAGTCAAGAGGGTAGTAACGCTATGTTCTCTTTGGTCGAATACGCCTATGTTCGAACAGGAAGCCCCCAAGTGACATGCTTACAACTGTGGCGTTGATCCGATCAAGAGGGTACCGACAGCTATGTTCTCTTTGGTGAATACACCTATGTTTGAACAGGAAGCCCCCAAGTGACATGCTTACAAGTGTGGCGTTGAGCCGATCAAGAGGGTACCGACATCTATGTTCTCTTTGGTGAATACACCTATGTTTGAACAAGAAGCCCCCAAGTGACCATATAAGCTTTGGCATTGCGCCGATCAAGAGGATAGCGACAGCTATGCTCGATGAGCAGGTGATACGTCTCCAACGTATCTATAATTTTTGATTGTTCCATGCTATTATATTATCTGTTTTGGATGTTTATGGGCTTTATTATACACTTTTATATTGTTTTTGGGACTAACCTATTAACCCAAAGCCCAGTGTCAGTTTCTGTTTTTTCCTTGTTTTAGAGTATCGCAGAAAAGGAAAATCAAACGGAGTCCAATTGACCTGAAACATCACGGGACTTATTATTGGACCAGAAGAAGCCCACGAAGTATCGGAGATGGACCAGGAGAGTCCCGGGCTGCCCACGAGGGTGGGGGGCACGCCCACCCCCCTAGGCGCGCCCCCTACCTCGTGGACAGCCCGGAGATCCACCGACGTACTTCTTCCTCCCATATATACCCATATACCCTAAAAACATCGGGGAGCAGAATAGATCGGGAGTTCCGCTGCCAGAAGCCTCCGTAGCCACCGAAAACCAATCTAGACCCGTTCCGGCACCCTGCCGGAGGGGGAAATCCCTCTCCGGTGGCCATCTTCATCATCCCGGTGCTCTCCATGATGAGGAGGGAGTAGTTCTCCCTCGGGGATGAGGGTATGTACCAGTACCTATGTGTTTGATCTCTCTCTCTCGTGTTCTTGAGGTGGTACGATCTTGATGTATCGCGAGCTTTGCTATTATATTTGGATCCTATGATGTTTCTCCCCCTCTACTCTCTTGTGATGAATTGAGTTTTCCCTTTGAAGTTATCTTATCGGATTGAGTCTTTAAGGATTTGAGAACAATTGTTGTATGTCTTGCGTGGGATAACCATGGTGACAATGGGTTATTCTATTGATTCACTTGCTGTATGTTTTGGTGATCAACTTGCGGGTTCTGCCCATGAACCTATGCATAGGGGTTGGCACACGTTTTTGTCTTGACTCTTCGGTAGAAACTTTGGGGCACTCTTTGAAGTACTTTGTGTTGGTTTGAATAGATGAATCTGAGATTGTGTGATGCATATCGTATAATCATACCCGCGGATACTTGAGGTGACATTGGAGTATCTAGGTGACATTAGGGTTTTGATTGATTTGTGTCTTAAGGTGTTATTCTAGCACGAACTCTAGGATAGATTGAACGGAAAGAATAGCTACATGTTATTTTACTACGGACTCTTGAATAGATCGATCAGAAAGAATAACTTTGAGGTGGTTTCGTACCCTACCAAAATCTCTTCGTTTGTTCTCCGCTATTAGTGACTTTGGAGTGACTCTTTATTGCATGTTGAGGGATAGTTATGTGATCCAATCATGTTATTATTGTTGAGAGAACTTGCACTAGTGAAAGTATGAACCCTAGGCCTTGTTTCCTATTATTGCAATACCGTTTGTGCTCACTTTTATCATTAGTTACCTTGATGTTTTTCTATTTTCATATTACAAAAACATATATCTACCATCCATATTGCACTTGTATCACCATCTCTTCGCCGAACTAGTGCACCTATACAATTTACCATTGTATTGGGTGTGTTGGGGACACAAGATACTCTCTATTATTTGGTTGCAGGGTTGTTTGAGAGAGACCATCTTCATTCTACGCCTCCCACGGATTGATAAACCTTAGGTCATCCACTTGAGGGAAATTTGCTACTGTCCTACAAACCTTTGCACTTGGAGGCCCAACAACTTCTACAAGAAGAAGGTTGTGTAGTAGACATCGAGCTCTTTTCTGACGCCGTTGCCGGGGAGGTTAGCGCTTGAAGGTATATCTTTAGATCTTGCAATCGAATCTTTTTGTTTATTGTTTTAGAACTAGTTTAGTTTATAAAAGAAAACTACAAAAAATATGGAATTAAGAGTACCTCATATGCTTCATCTTTTTAATGTCTTTCGTGAGAATAAGGATTCCTATAATTGTGCTCAAGTGCTAGAAGAAGAAATCTATAAAATGTTTGGCACTAACTCTTTGTATGATGAGCATGAATGCAATGTTGTTAGTATGAATTCCTTGAATATCTATGATGCTGATGATATGTAAAGCCACAAGCTTGGGGAAGCTATGTTTAATGAAGATGATATTTGTAGTCTCTGAAGTTTTGATGTGCAAATTTATTATGATGAAAGCATGCCTTCTATCTATGATGATTATTGTGATGACACGTATGCTTTAAAGAATAATGATAACAATGAAACTTGTCATCTTGATTTCATTTTTCAATCCCATGATAGTTATTTTGCTGAGTTTGCTCCCACTACTATTCATGAGAAGAAATTCGCATATGTGGAGAGTAATAAAATTTATATGTTTGTAGATCATGAAAAGAATGCTTTATGTGATAGTTATATTGTTGAATTCATTCATGATGCTACTGAAAATTATTATGAGGGAGGAACATATGCTTGTATGAACTGCAATAGTATCAAGTTTCCTCTTTATGTGTTGAAAATCTTGAAGTTATGCTTGTTTTGCCTTTCTATGCTAGTTGATTATTGCTCCCATAAGTTGTTTGTTCACAAAATCCCTATGCATAGGAAGTGGGTTAGACTTAAATGTGCTAGTCATATTCTTCAAGGTGCTCTCTTTATGTTACAATTCTTATCTTTTATGTGAGCATCATTGAAATCATCATGCCTACCTAGGGGCGTTAAATGGTAGCGCTTGTTGGGAGTGAAGGAAATATGCCCTAGAGGCAATAATAAAGTTATTATTTATTTCCTTATATCATGATAAATGTTTATTATTCATGCTAGAATTGTATTAACCGGAAACATAATACATGTGTGAATACATAGACAAACAGTATGTCACTAGTATGCCTCTACTTGACTAGCTTGTTGATCAAAGATGGTTATGTTTCCTAACCATAGACATGAGTTGCCATTTGATTAACGGGATCACATCATTAGGAGAATGATGTGATTGAATTGACCCATTCCGTTAGCATAGCACTTGATCGTTTAGTTTGTTGCTATTGCTTTCTTCATGACTTATACATGTTCCTATGACTATGAGAATATGCAACTCCCGTTTACCGGAGGAACACTTTGTGTGCTACCAAACGTCACAACGTTACTGGGTGATTATAAAGGTGCTCTACAGGTGTCTCCGAAGGTACTTGTTGGGTTGGCGTATTTCGAGATTAGGATTTGTCACTCCGATTGTCGAAGAGGTATCTCTGGGCCCACTCGGTAGTGCACATCACTATAAGCCTTGCAAGCATTGCAACTAATGAGTTAGTTGCAGGATGATGTGTTACGGAACGAGTAAAGAGACTTGCCGGTAACGAGATTGAACTAGGTATTGAGATACCGATGATCGAATCTCGGGCAAGTAACATACCGATGACAAAGGGAACAACGTATGTTGTTATGCGGTCTGACCGATAAAATCTTCGTAGAATATGTAGGAGCCAATATGAGCATCCAGGTTCCGCTATTGGTTATTGACCGGAGACGTGTCTCGGTCATGTCTACATTGTTCTCGAACCCGTAGGGTCCTCACGCTTAAGGTTTCTATGACAGTTATATTATGAGTTTATGAGTTTTGATGTACCGAAGGAGTTCGGAGTCCCAGATGAGATTGGGGACATGATGAGGAGTCTCAAAATTGTCGAGACGTAAAGATCGATATATTGGACGACTATATTCGGACATCGGAAAGGTTCCGAGTGGTTCGGGTATTTTTTGGAGTACCGGGAGTTACGGGAATACGGGGGAAGAAGTATATGGCCTTATTGGGCTTTAGGGGAGAGGGAGAGGCAGGCCACTCCCCCCCCCCCCATTGACTAGTCCTAATTGGACTAGGGGGAAGGGTGGCGCCCCCTCCTTCCTTCTCTTTCCTCTTCCCCTTCCTTGTCTCCTACTCCTACTACTTGGAAGGACTCCTAGTTGGACTAGGAAAGGGGGAATCCTACTCCCGGTGGGAGTAGGACTCCCCTAGGGCGCGCCATAGAGAGGGCTGGCCCTCCCCTCCTCCACTCCTTTATATACGGGGGTAGGGGGCACCCCATAGACACACAAGTTGATCTTTGTGATCGTTCTCTTAGCCGTGTGCGGTGCCCCCCTCCACCATAATCCTCGACAATATTGTAGCGGTGCTTAGGCAAAGCCCTGCGATGGTAGAACATCAAGATCGTCACCACGCCGTCGTGCTAACGGAACTCTTCCCCGACACTTTGCTGGATCGGAGTCCGGGGATCGTCATCGAGCTGAACGTGTGCTTGAACTCGGAGGTGCCGTAGTTTCGGTGCTTGATCGGTCGGGCCATGAAGACGTACGTCTACATCAACCGCGCCGTGCTAACGCTTCCGCTTTCGGTCTACGAGGGTACGTGGACACACTCTCCCCTCTTGTTGCTATGCATCACCATGATCTTGCGTGTGCGTAGGAAATTTTTTGAAATTACTACGTTCCCCAACAGGGAGGCAACCCAACTTTATTTTTCTCCCTTGCTTTTTGCTCTTGTTTAGTAATAAATAATTTATCTAGCCTCTGTTATGATTGAGTTTTTATGTTTTAATTAGTGTTTTTGACAAGTAGAATCGTTGGGAATACTTGGGGAAAGTCTTGTTGATCTTGCTGTAAAAAACAGAAACTTTAGCGCTCATGAGAATTGCTGCCATTTTTTATTGGAGAGTGCTATTTAGTTAATTATTTTTGCAGATGATTAATAGATAAATTCCTCAGGTCCAGCAATTTATTTTAGAATTTTTGGGTTTCCAGAAGTATATGATTGATCCAGATTACTACAGACTGTTCTGTTTTTGACAGATTCTGTTTTCTATGTGTTGTTTGCTTATTTTGATGAATCTATGAGTAATATCGGAGGGTATGAACCATAGAGAAGTTGGAATACAGTAGATATTACACCAATATGAATTTATAATGAGTTCACAACAGTACCTAAGTGGTGATTTATTTTCTTATACTAACGGAGCTTACGAGTTTTCTGTTAAGTTTTGTGTTGTGATGTTTTCATGTTTTGGGTAAAGATTCGATGGACTATGGAATAAGGAGTGGCAAGAGCCTAAGCTTGGGGATGCCCAAGGCAACCCAAGGTAATATTCAAGGACAACCAAAAGCCTAAGCTTGGGGATGCCCCGGAAGGCATCCCCTCTTTCGTCTTCGTTCATTGGTAACTTTACTTGGAGCTATATTTTTATTCACCACATGATATGTGTTTTGCTTATAGCGTGAATTTATTTTGTTTTGTTTTTCTTGCTGTTTAAATAAAGTATCAAGATCTGAAATTCTTAAATGTTAGAGAGTCTTCACATAGTTGCATAATTATTCGACTACTCATTGATCTTCACTTACATCTTTCGGACTAGTTTGTCATTTTCCCTAGTGTTTCACTTATATCTTTTAGAGCACGGTGGTGGTTTTATTCTATAGAAATAATTGATCTCTCATGCTTCACTTATATTATTTTGAGAGTCCTAAACAGCATGGTAATTTGCTTTGGTTATGAATTTAGTCCTAATATGATGGGCATCCAAGAGGGATATAATAAAAACTTTCATATAAAGTGCATTGAATACTATGAGAAGTTTGATACTTGATGATTATTTTGAGATATGAGGATGGTAATATTAGAGTCATGCTAGTGAGTAGTTGCGAATTGGAGAGATACTTGTGTTAAAGTTTGTGATTCCCGTAGCATGCACGTATGGTGAACCGTTATGTGATGAAGTCGGAGCATGATTTATTTATTGATTGTCTTCCTTATGAGTGGCAGTCAGGGACGAGCGATGGTATCTTCCTACCAATCTATCCCCCTAGGAGCATGCGTGTAGTACTTTGTATCGATAACTAATAGATTTTTGCAATAAGTATGTGAGTTCTTTATGACTAATGTTGAGTCCATGGATTATACGCACTCTCACCCTTCCACCATTGCTAGCCTCTCTAGTACCGCGCAACTTTCGCCGGCACCATAAACCCACCATATATCTTCCTCAAAACAACCACCATACCTACCTATTATGGCATTTCCATAACCATTCTGAGATATATCGCCATGCAACTTTCCACCGTTCCGTTATTATGACATGCATCATCATTGTCATATTGCTTTGCATGATCATGTAGTTGACATCGTATTTGTGGCAAAGCCGCCATTCATAATTCTTCCATACATGTTACTCTTGAGTCATTGCACATCCCGGTACACCGCCGGAGGCATTCATATAGAGTCATATTTTGTTCTAAGTATCGAGTTGTAATTCTTGAGTTGTAAGTAAATAAAAGTGTGATGATCATCATTATTAGAGCATTGTCCCAGTGAGGAAAGGATGATGGAGACTATGATTCCCACACAAGTCGGGATGAGACTCCGAACTAAAAAAAAAGAGAAAAGGCCCAAAAAACAAAAAAAACAAAAAAGAGAGAAGGGGCAATGCTACTATCCTTTTACCACACTTGTGCTTCAAAGTAGCACCATGATCTTCATGATAGAGAGTCTCCTATGTTGTCACTTTCATATACTAGTGGGAATCTTTCATTATAGAACTTGGCTTGTATATTCCAATGATGGGCTTCCTCAAAATGCCCTAGGTCTTTGTGAGCAAGCGAGTTGGATGCACATCCACTTAGTTTCTTTTTGAGCTTTCAGACACTTATAGCTCTAGTGCATTCGTTGCATGGCAATCCCTACTCACTCACAGTGATATCTATTGATGGGCATCTCCATAGCCCGTTGATACGCCTAGTTGATGTGAGACTATCTTCTCCTTTTTGTCTTGTCCACAACCACCATTCTATTCCACCTATAGTGCTATGTCCATGGCTCACGCTCATGTATTGCATGAAGATTGAAAAAGTTTGAGAACATCAAAAGTATGAAACAATTGCTTGGCTTGTCATCGGGGTTGTGCATGATTTAAATATTTTGTGTGGTGAAGATAGAGCATAGCCAGACTATATGATTTTGTAGGGATAGCTTTCTTTGTCCATGTTATTTTGATAAGACATGATTAATTGGTTAGTATGTTGTAAGTATTATTATTTTTATGTCAATACTAAACTTTTTTCTTGAATCTTATGGATCTGAATATTCTTGCCACAATAAAGAGAACTACATGGATAAATATGTTAGGTAGCATTCCACATCAAAAATTATGTTTCTATCATTTACCTACTCGAGGATGAGCAGGAATTAAGCTTGGGGATGCTGATACGTCTCCAATGTATCTATAATTTTTGATTGTTCCATGCTATTATATTATCTATTTTGGATGTTTATGGGCTTTATTATACACTTTTATATTATTTTTGGGACTAACCTATTAACCCAGAGCCCAGTGCTAGTTTTTGTTTTTTCCTTGTTTTAGATTATCGCAGAAAAGGAAAATCAAATGGAGTCCAATTGACCTGAAACTTCACGGAACTTATTTTTGGACCAGAAAAAGCCCACAGAGTATTGGAGATGGACCAGGAGAGTCCCAGGATACCCACGAGGGTGGGGGGCGCCCACCCCCCTGGGCGCGCCCCCTGCCTCGTGGACAGCCCGGAGATCCATCGATGTACTTCTTCCTCCCATATATACCCATATACCCTAAAAACATCAGGGGGGAGAATAGATCGGGAGTTCTGCCGCCAGAAGCCTCCTTAGCCACCGAAAACCAATCTAGACTCGTTCCGGCACCCTGCCGGAGGGGGAAATCCCTCTCCGGTGGCCATCTTCATTATCCCGGTGCTCTCCATGACGAGGAGGGAGTAGTTCTCCCTCAGGGATGAGGGTATGTACCAGTAGCTATGTGTTTGATCTCTCTCTCTCTCTCTCTCTCTCTCTCGTGTTCTTGAGGTGGTACGATCTTGAAGTATCGCGAGCTTTGCTATTATATTTGGATCCTATGATGTTTCTCCCCCTCTACTCTTTTGTGATGAATTGAGTTTTCCCTTCGAAGTTATCTTATCGGATTGAGTCTTTAAGGAGTTGAGAACACTTGATGTATGTCTTGCGTGGGATAACCGCGGTGACAATGGGTTATTCTATTGATTCACTTGATGTATGTTTTGGTGATCAACTTGCGGGTTCCGCCCATGAATTATGCATAGGGGTTGGCACACATTTTTGTCTTGACTCTCTGATAGAAACTTTGGGGCACTCTTTGAAGTACTTTGTGTTGGTTTGAATAGATGAATCTGAGATTGTGTGATGCATATCGTATAATCATACCCGCGGATACTTGAGGTGACATTGGAATATCTAAGTGACATTAGGGTTTTGATTGATTTGTGTCTTAAGGTGTTATTCTTGTACCAACTCTAGGATAGATTGAACGGAAAGAATAGCTTCATATTATTTTACTACGGACTCTTTAATAGATCGATCAGAAAGAATAACTTTGAGGTGGTTTCGTACCTTACCATAATCTCTTCGTTTGTTCTCCGCTATTAGTGACTTTGGAGTGACTCTTTGTTGCATGTTGAGGGATAGTTATGTGATCCAATTATGTTATTATTGTTGAGAGAACTTGCACTAGTGAAAGTATGAACACTAGGCCTTGTTTCCTAACATTGCAATACCGTTTGTGCTCACTTTTATCATTAGTTACCTTGCTGTTTTTATATTTTCAGATTACAAAAACATATATCTACCATCCATATTGCACTTGTATCACCATCTCTTCACCGAACTAGTGCACCTATACAATTGAGCATTGTATTGGGTGTGTTGGGGACACAAGATACTCTCTGTTATTTGGTTGCAGGGTTGTTTGAGAGAGACCATCTTCATCATACGCCTCCCACGGATTGATAAACCTTATGTCATCCACTTGAGGGAAATTTGCTACTGTCTTACAAACCTCTGTTTTTGGAGGCCCAACAACGTCTACCATAAGAAGGTTGTGTAGTAGACATCAGCAGGAAGCCCCCAAGTGACCATAATAAGATAAGCCATAAGGCATGATATCCATGTTTGAACCACGCATCATGGCAGCAAGTTCTTTTTGGCAACCTTTAATTTTTGTGAGAACTCGAACTTGCGAGAGATTAATTCTTTTTGAACCGAAACTTTAAACCGGATTTGAAAGCTTCAAAACTTTGTGGGAGACAGATTATCCTTGAGACGGATTGTGAACCGAATATTGAGAGCTTTAAAGCTTTGTGGTAGATAAGTTTCCCTTGAACTGTATTTTGAACCGGAATCCTCATTTTGAGCTGAAAATCTTCTGACGGCCTTTAAATTTTCACCCATATGGAGGAAGCCTCCGAGACCGGGTTATCTTCCCTCTAATGATCCAGAGTCTTGAATCTCACAATGTTTGCCAAGTTATGTCATGGTAGCCCCAAGTATTAAGACTACTCGAGGAGTTGGCTTAAGAGTCTCCATGCTTGACCATGATGTGAATCGGCATATAACTGAACAGCGAATTCATGTCCATTGATCCATCTGGTGTAGGCGGTGGCTGATAACATATTATCGTTAATTCAGAGTTGTCGGAATAGACCGGACCGCGATGCGGCGGTTTGTACATATCCATTGGGCAACGACATAGGCGTTCTCCAGGTGAATCGATGTAGACCGGACCACTGCATGACGAGTGGCGTATTTGCTTGTGATGTAGGTCAGCCCCCGGCATGTTGATAGTTGAATGCCCATCTATTAAAAACTGCGGTGCAGACGTATGCTAGTATGACCACCGTATGTCATTATAGACTGGACCACTGGATGATGCACACGGGATCTCTATACCCATAGCTTAATGGTCTCTTCTATATTGAAGAATTTTTCTGCATAAAAGACATGGCAGTGCGAGAGTAATTGTCCTCGAAAGAATAAATAAATGAATATATATATATATATATATATATTGGAAAGTAGATAAGGCAGATAGAACCTAAAAAAGGGCAACCCAGTGCATGTAGCTCCCGCTTGCTCAGGGTCCGACCACTTTGGGTCTATAGTACGCAGCCTTTCCCTACATTTCTGTAAGAGGCTGTTTCCAGGACTTGAACCCATGACCTCATGATCACAAGGCAGCAGCTTTACCACTGCGCCAACCTAATTTTATTTTTTTAGGGGATGTCAAACCAGTCGTTATGACGAGGCGATTATGAAGATGAATCATCAGGCACAATTAACTAGCAACAATAGTAAATCAGTTGCTGTTGTGAGCCGGCCGTGACAGCAAGGCGGCTGAACTTTATAGCTTGAACCAATTCTATTCCTTTTAACAACTCCATACCTCAACCCCTGTCTGACCTCCCACTGAGTTTTTTAGCAGTAATCCGTGCTATTTTTTAGAACTTGATTACCGTAATGGAAAAGAGGTCCACCAGAGTCCAGAACCAGCCATTGAAAAACTTCAAATCCGAAATTTCTCTAGTATATCCCACCGGGTCAACACCTCCTCTTATCTGACAGGAGGTGAGCCACAGCAGCAGTGCGAGGCCGGGGCCGGCTCAACCGAGCGATTTGTGGCGGCAAAAGACGCGTCGGCGGGTCAAACAAAATGACCAACAAAAATTTCCAGTCTGTCTTGATGCAATCTTTAAACTGAAACTCTGATCACTTAAAAAGCTTAGAAACAACGACCCAAAACTGTCTGTCTGCAGCTCTTATTTCTGCTCATTCTAGTTAGTGATAGAGAGCATAAGCAAGCGGCGGGTCAGGGAGGGCCGTTGCGAGGCGGGTTACCGCTGCCGCAGCGTCGCGTGGTTGCAACTTCCGACAGATGAAAGGCCGGGTCAGCGCAGCGAAGACAGAAGCTAAGGCCGCAGCGGCGGCTTAACCCGGCTGCAAACAAGGCGCACCTGCGATTTGCAGCGACGGCGGCACGCGGTTGATGAGGCGCCGGCTCTTCTGTTGCTGTCTTTGTGGCAACCAGTGACTCAAGCGAGGGCCGCGGCTCAGACGACAGCGGTTATGACTCACGTCCCGGTCCTTTTGCAAATCATGATCTTCAGACGAATCTTCAACAACAAATTTTGATCCCATGGACTACTACTTGAAGTAGTACTTGTTGGGGAACGTAGCAATAATTTAAAATTTTATACGCATCATCAAAATCAATCTATGGAGTCATATAGCAACGAGAGAGAGGGAATGCATCTTCATATCCTTGAAGATCGCTAAGCGGAAGTGTTCAAGAGAACGGGGTTGATGGAGTCATAGTCGTCGTGATCCAAATCACCGATGATCCTAGTGCCGAACGGACGGCACCTCCGCATTCAACACACGTATGGTTGGGAGAGACGTCTCCTCCTACTTGATCCAGTAAGGAAAGGAGAGGTTGATGGAGATCCAACAGCACGACGGCGCGGTGGTGAAAATAGCGGGATCCCGGCAGGGCTTCGCCAAGCACAAGCGGGAAGGAAGAGGTGTCACGGGAGGGAGGGAGGCGCCAGGGCTTCAGGTGTGGCTGCCCTCCCTCCCCTCCACTATATATAGGGGCCTAGGGGGGCGCCGGCCCCTTGTAGATCCCATCTAGGGAAGGGGGCGGCAGCCCTAGGGGTGGCTTGTCCTCCAAGCCAAGTGGAGGCACCCCCACCCCTTAGAGTTTCCAACCCTAGGCGCATGGGAGGCCCAAGGGGGGCGCACCAGCCCACCAGGGGCTGGTTCCCACGCCCCTTCAGCCCATGGGGCCCTCCGGGATAGGTGGCCCCACCCGGTGGACCCCCGGGACCTTTCCTGTGGTCCCGGTACAATACCGATGACCCCCGAAACCTTCCCGGTGGCCGAAACTGGACTTCCTATATATAAGTCTTTACCTCCGGATCATTTCGGAACTCCTCGTGACGTCCGGGACTCCGAACAACTTTCGGGTTACCGCATACTAATATCTCTACAACCCTAGTATCACCGAACCTTAAGTGTGTAGACCCTACGGGTTCGGGAATCATGTAGACATGACCGAGACAACTCTTCGGTCAATAACCAACAGCGGGATCTGGATACCCATATTGGCTCCCACATGTTCCACGATGATCTCATCGTATGAACCATGATGTCGAGGATTCAATCAATCCCGTATTCAATCCCCTTTGTCTATCCGTACGATACTTGCACGAGATTCGATCGTCGGTATCCCTATACCTCGTTCAATCTCGTTACCAGCAAGTCTCTTTACTTGTTCCGTAACACATCATCCCGTGATCAACTCTTTGGTCACATTGTGCATATTATGATGATGTCCTACCGAGTGGGCCCAGAGATACCTCTCCGTTTACACGGAGTGACAAATCCCAGTCTCGATTCGTGCCAACCCAACAGACACTTTGGGAGATACCCGCAGTGCACCTTTATAGCCACCCAGTTACGTTGTGACATTTGGTACACCCAAAGCATTCCTACGGTATCCGGGAGTTGCACAATCTCATGGTCTAAGGAAATGATACTTGACATTAGAAAAGCTTTAGCATACGAACTACACGATCTTGTGCTAGGCTTAGGATTGGGTCTTGTCCATCACATCATTCTCCTAATGATGTGATCCCGTTATCAATGACATCCAATGTCCATGGTCAGGAAACCATAACCATCTATTGATCAACGAGCTAGTCAACTAGAGGCTTACTAGGGACATGGTGTTGTCTATGTATCCACACATGTTTCTGAGTTTCCTATCAATACACTTCTAGCATGGATAATAAACGATTATCATGAACAAGGAAATGTAATAATAACTAATTTATTATTGCCTCTAGGGCATATTTCCAACAGTCTCCCACTTGCACTAGAGTCAATATTCTAGTTCACATCGCTATGTGACTAACACTCAAGGTCACATCCCCATGTGACTAACACCCAAGAGTTTACTAGAGTCAATAATCTAGTTCACATTACCATGTGATTAACACTCAATGAGTTCTGGGTTTGATCATGTTATGCTTGTGAGAGATGTTATAGTCAACGGGTCTGAACCTTTCAAATCCGTGTGTGCTTTACAAATCTCTATGTCATCTTGTAGATGCAGCTACCACGCTCTATTTGGAGCTATTCCAAATAACTGTTCTACTATATGAATCCGGTTTACTACTCAGAATCATCTAGATTAGTGTCAAAGATTGCATCGGCGTAACCCTTTACGACGAACTCTTTTATCACCTCCATAATCGAGAAAATTCCTTAGTCCACTAGTTACTAAGGATAACCTTGACTGTTGTCCTGTGATCCATTCCTAGATCACACTTGTACCCCTTGACTGACTCATGGCTTGGCACACTTTAGGTGCGGTGCACAGCATAGCATACTATAGAGCCTACATCTAAAGCATAGGGGACGACCTTCGTCCTTTCTCTCTCTTCTGCCGTGGTCAGGTCTTGAGTCTTACTCAATACTCACACCTTGTAACACAGCCAAGAACTCCTTCTTTGCTGATCTATTTTGAACTCCTTCAAAATCTTGTCACGGTATGTGTTCATTTGAAATTACTATTAAGCATTTTTGATCTATCTTTATAGATCTTGATGCTCAATATTCAAGTAGTTTAATCCAGGTTTCCCATCAAAAAACACTTTTCAAATAACCCTGCATGCTTTCCAGAAATTCTACATCATTTTTGATCAACAATATGTTAACAACATATACTCATCAAAAATTCTATAGTGCTCCCGCTCACTTCTTTGAAAATACAAGATTCTCATAAACTTTGTATAAAGCCAAAATTTTTGATCATCTCATCAAAGCGTACATTCCAATTCTGAGATGCTTACTCCAGTCCTTCGAAGGATTGCTGGAGCTTTGCATACTTGTTAGCATCTTTCAGGATTGACAAAACCTTCTGGTTGTATCACATACAACCTTTCCTCAAGAAAAACGTCGAGGAAACAATGTTTTGACATCCTTTCTGCAAGATTTCATAAATAATGCAGTAACTGCTAACATAATTCCAACAGACTCTTAGCATCGTTACGAGTGAGAAAGTCTCATCGTAGTCAACTCCTTGAACTTGCCGGGAAACATCTTAACCACAAGTCGAGCTTTCTTAATGGTGACACTTACCATCAATGTATGTCTTCCTTTTAAAATCCATCTGCACCCAACAGCCTTACGACCATCAAGTAGTTCTTTCAAAGTCTATACTTTGTTTTATACATGGATCCTCTCTCGGATTTTATGGCCTCGAGCCATTCGCCGGAATATGGGCCCACCATCGCTTCTCCATAGCTCGTAGGTTCATTGTTGTCTAGCAACATGACTTCCAATACAGGATTACGTACCACTCTAAAGTAGTACACATCCTTGTCGACCTATGAGGTTTGGTAGTGACTTGATCCGAAGTTTCATGATCACTATCATAAGCTTCCATTTCAATTGGTGTAGGTGCCACAGGAACAACTTCCTGTGCCCTGCTAAACACTAGTTGAAGTGACGGTTCAATAACCTCATCAAGTCTCCACCATCCTCCTGCTTAATTCTTTCGAGAGAA